>CM038345.1:11905532-14770532 GCA_021464625.1 Proterorhinus semilunaris
ACCTTTTCTTTTTCACACCTGGCAAGAAATCAAAACCATTGGGTTCAATTTGTGATGAATACATGTGTTGTTCTCTGTGTTCATAGCCTTCAGACTGGGCAGTGTTGAACTCAGCAAGTAAACCAGGTTTAGCTATTCAAGATCACCAAGAATCTCTTATTACACTTTAAAGTTAATGACAGTTGATGCTGTGCAGAGTGAATATTATGATTATGAAAAAAAAAGGTTAAAGTTAAGGATAATGATCAACATAATAAAAAAAAGACAATGGCTTTGTATTGGGTGTATAAACAACACAATCATAAATACAAGTTTAATTATAGATATAATAATTATGATCTCTTATGCTTATCTGAGCAGACTTCAAAGCATTGGTTCCAAGTCAAATAGTAAAGGTAGAGTGTGAGAAGACTCAAACCAGGGCTTGTTCTGCCCATTTCCCCGAGTTGAGTGCTTAGATCTTTTTGCGGTGTCCCGGGGGCCAGTCTTATCAGAAGGCCTCCGTCCAGTGCGCTCTGCGCTGCATGAGGGGGCTGATGACGCCAGCCCACCTCCAACTGATTGAAATGCCCGCGCGCGGCCGTGTGACAGTGTCTTTATAAGGCGGCCCCACAGTGCGCGCGGAGCCAAAAGCATGCCTCGTCTCTAGAGAGGCAGAGCGCGCTGTGGAGAGAGTCGTGCTGCTGCCGCGCCACAACACATCGCCCGAGAAACGCTTCACTTTGAGCGCAACTTTCTGCTTCTGTTTCAACACCAGTGACCCGGCTCTCAGGGGTGAGTTCGGCTTCATTCTCAAGTCGCTTTTTTCCTGCATTATGGTTGTGGTGTCGTATTGCATTCCGTCGCTCTGCTGAAAAATATGTTTGACAGGAGGGACCCGCAAAGAGTTGATGTACCAGATTAAAACAATATTTTAAAAAACAAAGGCGATATAGATTTAGATGAATAACTTTTTAATACAATAGATGTTGTTTAATGCCTTCTGCGCAGTCGACTGAACTTGTTTAAATGTTACACGCGCATTTGGGCATACATTTCTTTATCGTATTTCCGAGCGCGCACAAAAGCTTAAACCGGACCAAAGATGACACAAGGGGCTTTTTTGGTTTTGCAATTTCTTCTCGACAAGAAGTGGTTTCTGAAATATATGTGTGCTGCGTATCGATGCCTACTGTTCGTTAAACGCACGAGTATGTAATTAAACCGTGTCATCTGCTGGTTTGTGTTAGTTCTGACAGAACCATTTTCCGAATGATCGCAATGTAAATGCACAGCCCACGTGACCACCTGTATCACATCCATACTGGGAAGTTTCTTCGTAGACTACTTGTGTATTTTTCCCGGGTGCTATTTTTTGGTTACATATGCGTGTTTCGAGTTCATAACGTGACTAATTGAAACATTAAACAGCAGCTTGTTTAATTTAGTTTCTGTAGTGTGCATTTATGATTGGATATGTTATAAAATATTAAAATTGACTTGGCTATTTCTGAATTTATACTAGAATCTATACTGAATTTTCTGTAGCCTCTGGTTCACCTCAGTGTATTTCAAGTACATAAAAAATAAAATAAAAGCAGAGCAACCTGTATTTCTGTGATGGCACTGTACAAGATACACGGACATTTGCTCTGTCAATAAGTTTAGAACAGAGCAGCCAAAAAAAAAAAAAAAAGAACGCGAAACAAGAGGGATTGTGGAGTGCCCCGAGGGCAGTTGCCTGGCCCGCCAAACGACATGCCTTTTCATAGATATATCAATAGTCTGGGAGCATGAGCATGATCTCAACATTTTCCCGGTGGGCGTGATTGACAGACGGCATCAACCAATTAGAGCAACGTCGCAGTAACAAGCGGCAGGAAGCCTTTCCAAAAACGTCCTTTTTTACGAGGATCGTTTCGAACACTGTTTCTTGGTCCGGTTTTAGAGATTTCATATTTTCCAAATGATTTAAAACAGACGAAAGAGCCGAAGAAAACAGTGTATCGGCCGCCATCTTTAATGTTTTGGAAGAGTGCGTGGTGGTGACAGGTGACGGTTTCCGTCTCTTGGTGAGTGATTGGACCGATGTGGGTAAAATCGTGAAATGATTGCCCGGACGGTTCTTCTTTCTGGCGGGCCGGGCCACAGTGAGAGCGGAGCGGCGCGCGGAGCTGACCTTGGTGCTGAACGGCTCCAGTTGTTGTCAGTGACCATGTTTCGGACTGTTCTGTGTCATTTCTAAGCACGTGCTCTTTGACTTACTTCTTGTTTGTTTTGGTCAGGTTAAATATGAAGCTTTTTTCATATTTTGATATTGTAACTTAAACAGTATAGTAGGCTACTCTTCAACAATTAGCACGCTAACAACATGAAGGGCATCGCAACGTAGCCTAAAGTTGAAGTCTTATGTCATTTCTCGATTGGGGATCGTAGTCTGACAGGGGATCTTGAGCATGACATCGTGATGACACTGGTAATTGGTATTACTCATCCACACAATACAGGTGAACATGATTTGTTTACTATTTTTTCCCGGGCAGAGCAATCCATTCCGCACGTTGTTAGAACCAGGAGTCAATCTCGCAACACTGAGGCTGAAAACGGTGTCCGTCTCCCGTTATCTATTAGGCTATTGTGAGGCACAGCACCATGACGATGCTTGGATGTTGTGTCACAAGACAATCTCAAATAGCCTACTTTGAATTTTAAGTAGAGACATGACTCTTACTTCTCATAATAAAGAATTATAAGTAGCCATTCTTTTAGCCATTATTACTATTTTATAGCAGGCATAACTGTGTTCCTGAATGCGCAGAACAGATTTTAAAATTCATGTGACAGAAAGTAGCAAAACATCAGCAGAGAGCTCCATCTCATAATCCAACTGTAACCACTTTCCGGTATTAGAACCTTATGTAATGGTATAAGTCAATATTTGTCCTTGCAGCCATTAAAGTGTGATTCAGTGTTCAGTCATTGAGATGCAAATGCTTCTGAGTTTATCTCTAGGTAAGAGCAGCTGTGATTGGTATTTAACAGATTTCCTGTCCATTATAATTGTTGTACCTGTAGCTGGAGAAAGGCTAATGATGTGTGGTGCTAATATTGTTTCAGAAAGTGTGCTTCAATAATGAATGCGGCCTCAATGACTGATCAACACTCTGTGAACACATCAAGGTAATTTCCCAAGCTAATACAAGTTCTATTTCCTCCCCTCCCTCTCCTTCTGTTTTAGAAACCTCCCTGGGGACACGTTTATACACACACAAGTAGACACTCGGAGACCCGCTGCGAGGCACCATGCAGGAGTCAGAGCCCACAGTCTGCCAGCTGCAGCCCAACATCATCTCAGTGCGTCTTTTCAAGAGGAAGGTGGGCGGGCTGGGCTTCCTTGTGAAGCAGAGGGTGTCCAAGCCTCCTGTCATAGTGTCTGACCTGATTCGGGGCGGGGCGGCTGAGGAGTGCGGCCTGGTGCAGGTGGGAGACATTGTTCTAGCTGTAAACAATAAGCCTTTGGTGGACCTGTCGTACGAGAGGGCCCTGGAGACGCTGAAAAATGTGTCCCCTGAAAGCCATGCAGTGCTGATCCTGCGCGGGCCGGAGGGCTTCACCACCCACTTGGAGACCACGCTGTCTGGAGACGGGCGCCAGCGCACAGTGAGGGTCACACGACCCACGATCCCCCCGTCAAAGTCCTACGAGCACTGCACAGCCCAGCTCAGGGCCATTGAAAACCTGTCAACTCCCTCCATCACAAACTCCCTGCTGCAGAGGGGTGGGGTGCAGGACCCCCTGCTGCTGCGAGACGGAGGACGCTCTGCTCTGATCTGTAACGGGCTAGAGGAAAATGAGCTGCTCAAGGAGATTGAACCTGTGCTGCGCCTCATCAAGAACAGCAAACGGGAGATCAACGGGGAAGGCCAGAGGAACGCAGGCAGGAAAGACGTGGAGATTCAAGTGTCCTGGTAAATTGGATCTTGTAGTAGTTCAAGTGTTTTGTTTCCATCAACAGTGAAGGATGCAGGTAGAGCACATGTAGAATTAGGATCTCAGCTCAGAGCTCTGCAAAGCTAGCTATCAGCTGTCAGAAGAGTCACACCTGGCCCTTGATTCTGACAACAACAGCTACAACATCACTGAGCCCGAGTTTGCTCATGCAATAAGCAGTACTGACAGCTTCTCATTCACCTGATATGACTCACAGCACAGCGCCAACTAATTACTGTTTGCTGCCTTGTCAATACAAAATGCAAATTTCAACAACATAAACACAGATCTTAATGAACATTTGATTAGAGGAATCTAAACATATGAAGCGTGAAGGCAGCTGCTTCAGACAAACTTTCACATAATGTCTGTCTTACTTTTCTTAGTGCTACAGCACAACAAATGTGAGAAAGTGAATTGATGCGATAAAACCATATACCGTATTTAATTGTTAACATTTTTTGTTAGCCTAGTTTTTCTTTTAATGTATTCATTTTGTTTCCCTTTGAAATCATCCACTTGCCACTGCTGATAATGTCACTTCCTGAATATGTTTACTTTTGTCCGTTTTGGCCGAACCCTTCCTGTTTATTTATTTATTTTTATGTTTTTTTTTGTTTGTTTTTTACAAACGTGGGTAAAACATAATCACTATCACTCCTTTACAGCCATTTGTAGTCCGTACAATTAGTCCTGCTTCATTTATCTGCTTAATGTTAATGTTTTGTTTCCTGCTTAGAAACTAAAGGTGTGGTTTTAAATGGCCACTTCAGAACTCCCAGCTGGATCTAATGGCACATGACTTAATACTGCATCTAAATGCCACTTTAACAGGCACCTCAATAAATTGCACTTGACTTAACACAGCACCTAAAGGCTACTTTAATAGACACCACAATAAAGTTCAGCCAAAGAGAGCTACTTTTGTAACCTACTTTACACTACGACGGTTTTGGAACAAAAGGTCTTCTAAAATTCCGTAATAGATGAAGTCTCGGGAGGCTAATAGCTTTGTTTGGTCCAATCTATTACCCTGTTTTTCCCCTTTCAGTATATTCTGATGGCACCACAGCTCTCATCTGTTGTCCTCTCTTGACTGTTTTAAATCAAACTGAGCCTTGTTGAATCAATAACTCATTCTTGACCCATCCAGGGACAACACCTCTTTTCATAAATGTACTTTGAGTGATTCATTGCTGTCTAGGAAAAGTCAGTCTTCCTTAAACGCTTTACTAAATAGGGTTCCCAATGTGTCAAGGACTCTAAAATACATTACGGATCAGGACAATTTCCTTCAATGTTTTTGACATTTAAGTTGAACCTGGATCGTTAACCACACTCCCTGGTTTATGGGCATGATCCAATAAGTCACTGCAATGGGACTGTAAGGTCATTGCAATTGAACTTGAATTTACATTTCAATGGTCGCTATTGGCAATGCAATATTTAGTGCAAACCGCTAAATGTTCTTTCTGCATGGGGCGCTCGGTGAAGCTTGAAAACAAAACAAACCTTAAACACATGAGTTAAATGCCACAATTGGATGTTTTTTCGAAATCCTCGAGTCCTAAAGTGAAAAGACAAAAGTTTACCCTTTGTTTCTGCACATCTAAACCCCCTTGCACTGGGCTCCGAATAAACCCCCTTATTGTAAAATATGCCCTGGTAAATGGGACCAAAGCAAACCCCCACTGAGAAAGCAAGCAGGGACACCTGTGACAATTTACAATCGGCATTGGACACGTGCACATGGCAGGGTTTGGCGGGGGAGGGAGTGTGAACAGCGCTGGATGCGAGTGGGTGTTTTCGCTTGCAGATTTGAAATGGTGTGTTATTGAGTTTGCCGTATTTGTTCATGTGTCATACGGTTCTTGTACAGCGGCGGTGCCGAGCTGTCCCCCTCCCCCGGTTCACCATTAAGCCCCTAGATCACATAGTTACAGCTGAGCGAGATCACTGTCCTCGCCTGTTCTTATCCGGTGGGGGGGTGAGTGGCAAGTGATTGTATACTCTACTGATAACTCTTCCCATCATGCCTTAATTGACTGATTATGCTCCAGATGAATCCCTTTATCTGCAAAGCATCTGCTGATTGTGACCATATGATTGAGCCTGCAATTTCATAAATGTTCCGTCGGGGATTAGAATCAAATAATTGATTTAAACATGATGAAGTGTCTAAATGAAATGTCCAGGGAAAAATCAGTTTTTTTCGCGTGTCTGGTTTAATGTTGTGTAAAACAGTTTGGCTCGATGAGAATGGCCCACCTGATGCTGATCTGCATGACTTGTTGCAGGGAACAGAGTGTGGGAAATGGGACGTCTCCACAGCTGGTGTTGGGCAACGGCGAAGCACCGGAAAACAAGCCGGCGGAGCGCGCTCACCCTGAAAAGGTAATTTAAATCGCATTTCGGATTCCACACGGCAGCGCTTTAAATTTGTTTTCAGCTGTCTAATACGGAGGAGTTTACCCTCTTTCCCTCTCCACTAATGCGGCATAATCTGCACTTTAGCTTTTATAACGGAGCCTACACTTCTCACATACAGCAGAGATCCCATCACCCAGGTATAAGATGCTTCCGGCAGCAAGCTGCTGTTGCGTTAAATCCAGCTTAGAGCTCGCATGTACATGGCTGGTGTTATCCACCCACTTGTGATGTCACTTGCGCCTGCATCAATGGGTCCGGATGAAGCCAAATCAGCGCAGGAGGCCTAATGAATGCGTGCAGCTGTTGATCGTGTCTCCATGTAATGCGGCCCCTCTTGAAAGGCTCCATCCCCCAGACCTGCAGGGGAGAGCCACTGTGGATGAGAATACGCTGGGGTTGAGAGGCAAGAAGAGGGTGATGCATGCCTTCTAGTGGCCCCATATGTAAACTCTCAGGATCTGCCCGCAGTCTAAGGATCTGGAGGAGGGGCTACGAGTTTAACTGTCTCTTCTAGTGATTAAACTTGGCCATACATGTAGCAGCTTTTTGTTTTATGTTGGAGCATGGGAAGTAATGTATTTCTGGATTGTAATGGAAGGGCCATTCTTATCACCAGCAACACTCTGATGTGTTTCCATACGCATTGCTGTCTTAACATAGCAGCACGGTGGCACAGCGATTAGTTCTCATGCTTCAGAGCAAGAAGGTCCCGTGTGGAGTTTACATGTTCTCCCCGTGCCTGCGTAGGTTACTTCCAGGTACTTCGATTGAATAATGACCACAGTGTGAGGCTTTGAGAAAGTTGGTAACACACAGGCTTGTAAAGCACAATGCAAGTGTAAACCATTAACATGGCGGACATTGTTTACATCTGGAGCATTTTTAATGTAAAGTATTTCAAGTTTGTCGAATTGCACGTTGAAGACTGCATACAGTAGACGAGGCCAGATGACTCCTACCTGTTTTTATCCTTCTAATTGGATATTTTAGTTTCAAGAGGCACATGGACGGCCTTCTCAAGAGCAGTGTCAATGGGTTACTTTATGGCCGCCCGTTCATGTTCCTGCAGCTACAGTGGATGACTATTGTGTGGAGATAATGCGGATGAGAATGCCAACAGTTTTAGTCTATAACCCAATTATGAAGTCATCGAAGCTAATTGATATAACATAATTTAAATGACTCAATCAGAGCTTATCTTTGTGGTCCTGAGCGCGTTAAACAATTCCCTACATTCCCTTCACCTCCTGCCCGCTTCTTAAGAGTTACGTCAAGTTTTAATTGACAGAAAGAGGAACTTAAAACTACATAACTACATTTACCGGGGGGGGGGGGGGGGGGGGGGGGGGGGGAGAGATAATTTACACTTCCCGGTGAAATTATCTTGATGAAATTAGCTCCATTTCCAGCTTGTGTGCGCTCCATCTGTTATATCCACACCTTTTCTACATGGGCATAGGGATTGGCGTGCGACAGGAACTAGATACGTTGTAATTATCTGCACTCCTGCTGCTTTCAGGCTATTTCTATGTGAATATTCAAAGCTTTTTTTTTTTGTAAATTGGCCTCTGAACACAATGCTGTATCGTTGGCGTGTAGCATAAATATTAGGGTTGTTTCTATTGTAATTAATTGTGCAGCTTGGGTTAAACATTTTCAGGTCCGCAATTCCAAAGTTCAACAGTGTAAGGCAGCCTTTCTTGGCGCCACACTCTGAGCAAGAAAGTGTCACATCTGAGCTCCACAGCGGGGGTACTGCTGTTGAAGCATGAATCGGAGACTGAAGCCTTTTTTTTTTTTTTTTTTTTTTCATGAGAAATCCAATTGGCTCGAACCGCCGAGTTTGAGAGGCCATGAAATGACAGGCAGTTTGGAACAGTGTGACTCTCTTGCTATTCACGTCTTCAGTAAGCTGATTGTCGTACTGTTGCGCCGAAGCAGCCCCACCGTATGACTAACAATGCCCAGGGAGATGAAGACGTGGCCTCCAAAGGTGTGGGATTGATTACTCTGATCATGGCAATCACCAGTAGCTTCCCTTTTCAGATGCTTTCAGTTGGCTGCTGGGTGAAATTGCAGGAATTCTTCAGTCAATACATACAGTGCTGGAGAGCGCAGTCAGCCTGCTGTTAAATACTGCCTTTATCCAAGAGGGGGGAATGAAGCTGAAACAGTGGGAGATGGGTGCAAATGGGTGCTGTACAGAATAGTCAGTAAGTGTAGTGCATCTTGTCGCGGGTCCTGACCCAAAAAGTGACGCAAGGTAAGTGCAATTCATTGTCCAACAGTAAAACAGATTCCAGAATCCAGGAACCAAGGAGTGGAGTGGAGCAGAGCAGGGGCGATGGTGGCGCAGATGGTAGAGCGGGTCGTCTCATGATAGGAAGGTCAGGGGTTCGAATCCTGCCTCCTGAAGGTGCGCACTGTCGTTGTGTCCTTGGGCAAGACACTTCACCCACCTTGCCTCCAGTGTCTGCGTACATTGGTGTATGAATGGGTGAGCGGTTTCTTGCTGTAAAGCGCTTTGAGTGCCTAATGTAGGTGGAAAAGCGCTATATAAGTTGAGACCATTTACAAAAATAGGAGCAGAAAAACGGGAACAAGGATTACTCAAAGGTAAGTACTAGTCGAATATCCGATACTCTCCAGAAGCCAAGAGTCACCGTCTGGTAGACTAACAATCTGGCGAAGGCTGGCTGGAGCACGGGGCTTTTCTTTGCAGGACGAGGCGATAGACGCCAGGCGTGCTCCATCAGCCACAGCTCCTCCCAGTTAATCTCCGCCCACACACACACACACACGGGCGGAGGGGAAACGCAGGGCCCCGTGACACATCTGGGGGCTACTTTGAGAAGAAAGTTGTACTAATCTTGATTGTTCTGCTGTTCAGAGTCCAGCTCCAGCTCCAGGCAAGATGTCTCCCACCAAGTCTCACCACAACGGCAGCCCTTCCAAATGCCCGCGCTTCATGAAGGTCAAAAACTGGGAGAATGGCACCGTCTACAATGATGTGCTGCACCAGAGCAAAAGCATGGTATGATCTGGGTTTAGCACTTCAAAAAAAATTTCAAGTGGACATAGTCTCTTTGTCATCTAGTTTCAGTTGCTTTATTTTTTCTTTTTAGTTCTGACTCACTGAACAGGTGACCAGAATTTGCATGCAACACAAATACACCACTACAGTGTAACGACCGGCAGTTTAATTGTATGCGCCCGTGTTCATGACTGATTCGTTTTAAAATTTCTGGGTAAAACATTTTGGTTAGAATTTCATAGGACTTCATTACTTGGCTCGCTTTACACACGGGTGAATCATGTTGAGCATTCATGCACCTGTGGAAGGCAAATGGCTTCCTTCTGCGACTGCAAGGTGCTTATTGACATTATAGTGAACATGTAGCCTGTAGTTATGAGCTGCAAGCGTTAATGCTCTAGAGACAACCTCACACCTGCGCGACAGAATTTCGGAGGGTTTTAGCTGCATGTGTCTGTCCATATTGGCTGCCGCTGTGTGAAAGTGCTGAGTCTCGGTGGTTCATTGCATGACACGATCCGTTTTGAGAGGACAGTGTATCGAAGTGTAGCAGGGCGCACATTCATTAATTCATATTTTTGGCCAGAAACGTGAGGCCATTCTTGCAACAAAAGTCATTGACAGGCCAATCATTTAGGTGACTTTCCAGACAAACAGTCGTGTGCGTCCTAATGAAGCACTGTAATGGCATCCTCAGATTTATTATACATTGGGGACAGTGGCATATTCATGGCTGATCCGTCACTTACCAAAAGGACAGCTGGCTGGAATGAATGCCCAGAGCAGTAAGGAGCGGACGTGCTGGAGCACAAGTGATTCCTTTGTCTTATTTTAAACCATGCATTGCCCTTTTCCTCAACTATCGCTCATTTTTGTTCTCCGGTGTCATTCTTGCACTCTACCAAGGCGCATTGAGATGTACGAAATGCGCGGTATAAATAAAATTGCCTTGCCTTACCTTGTGGGGCCTATATTTGTCTCAAAACATGAATATAAAAAAAAAAAAATGACTTGCGCAAATAAAGATTACAAAGACAAATGTTTGTCTGGAAATGTATGCAGTTTTGTTTTGTTTTAGTGAAGTGAGGCTTTTGGCAATTGGGAGGTGGTCAAGTGGTCTATTTTTGGAAGCACTAGCTGCATTTAAACAGAGCAAGTGGGTGGTTCTGTGTGAGAAGCCACTTTTAGCCATGTTGGGGGTGGGGTCATTGGTAAATTTAGGTTTTTGTCTTTTCATTTTGGCTCCCTGTGCCGTGTCATCCGTGTGATCTCCTGTGGTTCATCGGTGTATGAAGAGCAGAAGTGACAGCTGACTTGAGCTATATTATTAATGACCCACAACTTGCTCTTTTCTCATCCATGTTTTAGCATTTGTTTTATGTAGGTAATGGCAGTAGATGAGTCACTGACTTACTCATTCATTACTGCCCAGTAATGAGAAAGTGGACTAATAAAAGCAGTAGGGGGAAAAAGCTCTCACTGACTCAAACTTCCGAAGCATACTTGCCCCAAATTACATGCCAATTTGTCTCACAAACTATTGGATGTTGTTGCCAGTCTGGGATTAGTCTTTTTAGTTTAGTCTTTTTTTATTATTATTTTTTCTCAGTAAATGTTCAAAGCTAATTATGATATGATTTTTTTTTTTTTTTTTAGCAGCCAGTGTGTACTGAAATGGTGTGCAACGGATCTGTGATGATGCCAAATGACTTTGTTCGTAAACCGGACGAGGTCCGGACCAAAGACGAGCTGCTGTCGCTGGCCACAGACTTCTTTGATCAGTATTACGCTTCCATCAAAAGGTAAGCAGTTTATTTTCCTGAATGCTAAATGTATTACTACCATGATCTCGTCTCTTGATTAGGGTTGGCTCCAAGGCCCATATGGACAGGTTGGAGGAAGTGACCAAGGAAATCGAAGCGTCTGGAACATACCAGCTCAAAGACACAGAACTTATCTATGGAGCCAAACATGCCTGGAGGAATGCGGCCCGCTGCGTGGGGAGGATCCAGTGGTCCAAACTACAGGTAATGACTGAAACCATTTCTAAACTTTTCAGCATTTTTAAGTATACAGCTATGAAAGGTAATTTGGCTTTGTGATCTGCAATATTTGTTAAAAGTAATACTGTATTTTAATCCAGTACTAAGTAACTTGTTTACCTTAATAAATCCTTTTTCGTAGTCCCTCTGGGGTAATAATAGTTTGTGGGATGATTTGGGGGGGGGGGGGGGGGGGGGGAGGTCTCTGGCCAGAAAACCACAATTGCAACTTTCCCTGCACTGGGTCGGAGCCACTAATACACACTAATGGAATCACGAAGAAGAAGCTAACTGCGGGCTAGCGCCACTTAAACAGTATTTACAGCCAAAAAAACATCTCCATTGTGTAATTGGATGTACAATATCCTTCTCTCCCTTTTGTATTTTCTGTCAGTGTAGTATTTACTCTCTCGGACAATAAATGAGTACAAAAAACTCAACGTGCTACTTGCAGTGACCCTTATGTCCTCTAGGGGCATGAGTTACTTAGTACTGCTTTTAAAAATGTTAATGATTTACGCGTTTGCTTAAGTTCAATATTCCTGTTTTTGCATCCAATTTATAAATGATTTGTATCAATTTCATGGGTTTTGTATTATGTCTGTGACTGTAACCCTGAAATATGCCCATAAACTTGTCCCTGTGAAGAATTGGGATGCTACAAAAAACGTGAGGAATGAGTTCGGATCACAACTAAAACCCTAATTTAGGGC
The DNA here is from genome assembly GCA_021464625.1 of Proterorhinus semilunaris. Taxonomy (NCBI): domain Eukaryota; kingdom Metazoa; phylum Chordata; class Actinopteri; order Gobiiformes; family Gobiidae; genus Proterorhinus; species Proterorhinus semilunaris. The sequence continues at coordinate 11,917,721 of CM038345.1, forward strand.
CTTTTTCATTTTTTAATAATAAAAATCAAGTATAGGGTCTTTTTAGAGTGGACTTATTGAGCAGTGAGCTTCTCCTCTGGGTGATTTCAGGTCTTTGATGCGCGAGACTGCACTACAGCTCATGGAATGTACAACTACATTTGCAACCACATCAAGTATGCGACCAACAAAGGAAACCTGAGGTAAAATCGAAACACTTGTATATCTTTTACACTTATTATTCTATTGGACCCCATCTGTCGTTTGATGTGCCAGTGCCCCGGTACGTGGCGGTTTGCCCTGACGTGACCCGCTGTCCCATCTGTCGGCCTGTGTGCGCCGCCTCTCTTTAACACTCTTTTGCGACACTATCCGCTGCCAGTCTCTCTGTCAGCGGCCATCTCAGACCGTGCACTTTTCTGCCAAGTCATAATCACCTGTGACGCCTCTTATTTACTTGGTGTCAGCTGATGGATGGATGGATTGACTCATTACTTCATTTAGCGTTGGCCTTCAGAAGGACAGTGGGAGGGATGGCAGAATGTATTACACCCAGACTGTAGCCGTGAGTGATGAAACGCTTGCAGAATGAGAGAATCTTGAATGGCTTCGGGAGTCACAACAAACGGATATAAACACATGTTTAATAGTGGGCCCAATACATTATTATTGAAAACTAATAAATGGGCGATAATCCCAGTGAACCCAGTTATAATTCTTATGTTTAATTTGCTGCAGTAGCACAACGAAACGCAATAAAAATGGCGTGTAGGTAAAGGAGTCACATACAGCTTGGAGATTGCTGATTAACAAAAGGTTTCACATTGCGATAATAAGAGGTGCTCAATTAACTTTTTTTTTTACATTTTTCTTCTGATTGTTAAATGTCCTTCGACTCAAATGAACTATTGTGTTTGGTTCAACAGCTATTCATAGAAAACATTCCCACCACTGGACACATACTGTAGACAGTTGACACAAGTGGCCAGCTGTGCCCAAACTGAGACTTGGCACCAGCTTGGCAGCATTAACACTTTACCCCGAGGGCATTAACACAATAAGATGGAGAAGGGGCCAAAGGTATAACACTGCCTGCACGGCTTGGCCCTAATGAGTTCTTTAGAAGTACGTTCTGTCTTTCAAAGCATTATTGACAATGTGCTCCGTTTTGTAATCCTATCCCTTTTCTTATTTTAAGCATATAAGCCCTTACCTGAGGCTTATATGCGTGCAATGATCTTCAGCCATATAACTTACAGTTATATCACATGGTCCCAAACATTAGAGACCAATATGAATCCCATCAAGTCTCAAAGAAAACATTAATAACTCTGGATAGAAAGGCTTTACATTATCATTACTGTAACATTGTGAGTGAGTATAATATTTTAGATTTGGATAGTTTTTGGATGCCCGCATCATTTTTAGAGTTTTAAATAGTCTTGCCCCTCCACCGTTAATGGATTATATATAAAAAATAAGTAACACTCGTGTATCTTCAATGAAGGTACTTGATTCATCTTCTGTACTCAGTAGTTGAAGTTTTCGAACGTTTCGCCTCTCATCCAAAAGGCTTTGTCAGCAACAAAAGTCCCGCTCAGCCCGCAGCTTAGTTAAGGACCACGAGGAGCAGTTAGGGTTGGCCCGGCTCCTCCTTTGTAATCACAGCTACTCTCACCTGTGGGTAAACAACCTTTTGAAGTAGAGCGTCTCTAACGATCTGCTCACCTCAGTATCGGTCAGTCCTGTCCTATTCATGGCTGATCACTGCTAATTAATATTCTTTTGTTGGCTGAGGTGTCGTCTCCTTGGACTGGCCATGCCCTTTTGGTTTCCCCTGAAGGAGATTGGAGTACAGTGAGGGGAGATTAAATCTGAGCCCACCATTCCGGTTCATGCGGGGATTTTCTTTCCTGACAAAAATGGCTTCCTTTACTCCTCTTTCAAACCAACGTTCTTCTTTAGCTAAAATGTTGACCTCCCCGTCCTCAAAGGAGTGGTTGGAGGCTTTGAGGTGGAGGTGCACGGAGTAAACATCAGAGCTTTGACCAGGGGAGACTCTAATGTGCAACGACGCAGGACTAAACACAGTCGAATGGCGTTGTCAGAGGAACTCACTGCCCGCTCACCACAATCAGGAACTGTGTCAATTACCACACCTTCTAAAAAGGTCCTAAAACAAAACAATCGTGTAGATTATCACTGTCACTTTGTGGGCGTGTTTATCTCACCTGTAACTGACCTCTGTGACTGTAACTTTGTTCTGTTCTATGACTTTCTCTTCTGTCAATTAATGTTTATTTACCTGCCTTAGGACAACGTATGTAATGTAGCTATTATGCTAATTCCGGTACATGTTAAAAAATGGCCCAGCTTTGATTTGCAATGGAATGGGTTGGCATCCATTGTACTGCATACTTGATATTTTCAAAACCTCAAGTGTGTTGCTGAGTAAAATATGTTTTATTTTAGGGCTCTAATGTCCAAGCCTTCCTTTTTGAACTTCACGCATTTTCGTTTCTTTACAGGTCAGCCATTACCATTTTCCCACAAAGAACTGAGGTTAAAAATGACTTCCGCGTGTGGAACAGCCAGCTTATCCGATATGCAGGTTACAAGCAACCAGATGGGAAGATCCTGGGAGACCCTGCAAACGTGGAATTCACCGAGGTAAACTTTAACCCTAGTTCTGTGGGCATGGCCGGGAAAACTCTGTTCACATATGGCTGTTTGGCTGTAGATCTGCGTGCAGCTCGGATGGAAGCCTCCAAAAAGTCGATTTGATGTGTTACCCCTGCTGCTGCAAGCTAATGGAAACGATCCGGAGCTGTTTGAAATCCCAGAAGATCTTGTCCTTGAGGTGCCCATTACACATCCAAAGTGAGTGCTTTTAATTTTAATAAAACAAGTGCGGCAGCAATTCCCAGAGATCATGCTGTGCCTTTCTATTACCAAGTTTAGCCACATTATCTTTGTGACAATTTCTTTTTGGTATTTGCCCTGTGGTGGAAGACAATTATTGGCAGTACAGACACAAGGTCAAAAAGTTAAATGTACATTATAAGTGCAGTAAAAGCGTTTACAGATTTGACTATTGAAAGAGTTGAATGTGTTATTTTTGATAATGTCCAGACATTATCCACATTTCTCTTCTTTTTGTTGTTCATAAGGGTAAAACAAACACTGAACAAGTAGGGAGAGATAAACAAAAGGGGCTGAAAAAGGTTATTATCTAAACGCGAGTAACCTGGAATCGAACCGGGTCTTATTGTGACGCTTCTGAGCAGAACAAGCTTGACTGCAGCTTTGGATTCACCCACTGAATGTCTCCAAAGGAGTCACAGTGAAAATGAATACGTTTTTAAAGAAACTCTTCACAAATACTTTTACAGTTTAATCCGGTTTGAATGGTGGGTAGTACCTGCTGTATTCAGTTTCTAAAATGTGCACTTTTCACTGTTCCTTCCCACCACTTTTGGTGCTTTTTCCTCTTAGCATTATCACATTTTGTTGCTGTGCAGATCTCATGGTTCACTGAGCGAAAAATCCAGCCACAGCGTGACACTTTACATAATGACAAAGAAATGAGGATAGATTTCACACAAAGTGACCACTACATCTTGACACGCAACAAAGCACAGTGAAATCCCTCGGGGGCCGCTGCCTGCCAGACTCCTCATAAATTGGCATCTTTCGTCGTCTACCCTGCATCAGCTGGCCCTTGAGTTTCAGCAGCCACTTCTCGCAGGCTGCCATCACACCCGCCACAGCTTATGATTACATGAGATTTGGACCGTCCCCACAAATGAACTGAGGGCAGTGTTGCCAATCCCCAGAGTGACGAATCTGTAGAAAGGGACTGGGGGCATACTTGTCTTTGCCACAAGTTTGTTTTTCTGTCACACCACAACCATTCTAACAATGACAGGAGTTGAACTTGATGATGACGTATCATTTTTGTGTGTTTGGTGCAGATTCGAGTGGTTCAAAGATCTGGATCTTAAGTGGTATGGTCTGCCGGCAGTGGCTAACATGCTTCTGGAGATTGGTGGTCTGGAGTTTCCCGCTTGCCCATTTAGTGGCTGGTACATGGGCACGGAGATTGGAGTGAGGGACTTCTGCGACGCTTCACGCTACAACATTCTTGAGGTATCCATTTTCAATCTTCAGCTGTTTGTCTGTTTTGTTTACTATTAGTAATGTTGTCTTCAGAAAGAGCACTTCAAATGTTTTACTAAAACTAAAACTGGCAAGTAGAGTTGTAACACTTATGCTAAGAGGGATATTTACAAATGGTTTGAACTCAAATGTGGATTAAAATGGTTTAATATATCAAAAAAGGTTATTTGAAGAAGCTTTTTTCTTTTCAATACGTAAATTACAGGAAGTAGCTAAAATGATGAATCTGGACACAAGGAAAACCTCTTCCTTATGGAAAGACCAGGCCTTGGTGGAGATCAACATTGCAGTTCTCCACAGCTTTCAGGTTTGGTCCTCCTTGAATATTGAAATATGACATGTAGCACTGACAATGACGGATCATTTATTTGTATATCCTAATATTTCTTTAGACATGCAAAGTGACCATTGTAGACCACCACTCTGCGACAGAGTCCTTTATGAAACACATGGAGAATGAGTACCGTGTACGAGGCGGTTGTCCTGGAGACTGGGTCTGGATAGTGCCCCCTATGTCGGGAAGCATCACGCCCGTTTTTCACCAAGAAATGCTCAACTACCGCCTAACTCCTTCTTTTGAGTACCAGGTAAAATATTTTGTATGACCTCTCTTCCCTGTAATGCAGACTTTGGCAGATGGGCTAGACTATATGGAGGGGCGCTTTCATGTTCCCCTGACGTGTCTTATTCTGTTCTGTAGACTGATCCGTGGAACACTCATGTGTGGAAAGGGGTCAATGGTACACCTACAAAGAAAAGGGCCATTGGTTTCAAAAAGCTTGCAAAGTGAGTATGCGCATTTTCAAAGCTGGCAGGCATGAATGACAAGAAATTAAGGGCGTGTAAATGTCTACACCCCCGAAGACAACAAAAACAATCCCTTAGATCAGCCCTCTAGCGACGAATATGAGCTTCGTCATGGTGGCTAAGCCTTTGGAGACTTCCACTCATGTTCCGCTAAAATAATTGCCCCAGGTTATGAAAAGCTGGGTGATCACAGTTGTCACGATGATCCACTCATTTAGACATAGCCTTGCCCAGTCGTGCAAATCAAAGCCTGTTCACCATTTGGTCACGGTAACGTGTTTTTTTCTCTCGACAGGGCTGTGAAGTTCTCGGCCAAACTGATGGGCCAGGCCATGGCCAAGAGGGTGAAGGCCACCATACTGTTTGCCACAGAAACGGGCAAATCTCAAGACTATGCCAAAACTCTATGTGAAATCTTCAAACATGCTTTCGATGCAAAGGTATGCTTGCTCGGGCATTTGTCATTTAAAAACAAAACAAAAAAATCGGGAATTTACTCTGAACGGACTTTGCTGAGCTGACTTTTGTTGGATTTTAATCTGCTACACTTCCTTTCTAGTGCTTTTTGGCGACGTCAAAAACGACTGTCATAAATGTGTTGTGAGAAGCATCGGTCTCTCAATCATGGCGTTTATTTTTTGCTCCAGGCCACATCTTGTTTTCCCTTCCCGTTTCCTCTGTGTGAACAATCTTTAAGAGGAGATTCATGCGTGTGGGAGTGTGACTACGTTGCTCGGTAGTCGGAAGCGCCAAGGGCAAATCTTTATGTTGCGGGGCTAAAGCCTGTTTTCATGATGTGTGTGTGTGTGTGTGTGGGGAGTCATAGACCGAATCATGTGTGTAGCTCTCTGTGGCAGCAGCATATTATCGTCTCGTTAGGGGCGAGGACGGAGTGGTCATTACGAGCTCCTCTGCCAGCGGCTGTTTGTTCAGCCTTGATTTACACGCTCCAGTCCTGTGACATTTGGAGTATATGTTCTGAGTGATGCCCCCGTCTGCCTCTGCCAGGTTATGTCCATGGACGAGTATGATGTGGTGGACCTGGAGCACGAGACCCTGGTGTTGGTGGTTACCAGCACCTTTGGGAATGGTGACCCGCCAGAAAACGGGGAGGTAAATTGTCCCATAAACTAACGGCACTTGATAAGACACAGCCCAGTGCCCTGATTTTCAACTAGCCAGTGTGTGTTCTCTGCAGAAATTTGGAGCCGCTTTAATGGAGATGCGCCACCCGACATCCAACACTGAAGACAGAAAGTAGGCCAATTTTAGCCTTTTATAATGCATGTTCACCAAATGTGTAATACAGAATACTGATTCATGTTTATTTTGGCATTTGCTAGGAGTTACAAAGTGCGCTTCAATAGTGTGTCTTCCTACTCTGATACACGCAAGTCGTCCAGTGATGAACCCGAAACCAAGATCAATTTTGAAGGCACAGGGCCACTGGCTAATGTCAGGTAACTCCAATACTTTTTGTTGTGATTCAAATCTACAGTTGACAGTCCGATCCATTAGATCACTCATTCTCTGTTTTAGGTTTTCAGTGTTTGGCCTTGGCTCCAGGGCCTACCCACATTTCTGCGCGTTTGCTCATGCCGTGGACACATTGTTTGAGGAATTAGGGGGAGAACGTATTTTGCGTATGGGAGAGGGAGATGAACTGTGTGGTCAGGAGGAGTCATTTAGAACTTGGGCAAAAAAGGTTTTTAAGGTGGGTATTAAGTTTTCTTTAGAAGAGCTCCCATTTTTAAAGGTCTGGTGTTAAATGGCTCTGCTTTTCAGGCTGCATGTGACGTGTTCTGCGTTGGTGACGATGTCAACATTGAAAAGGCAAATGACTCCTTGATCAGCAATGACCGCAGTTGGAAAAAGAGCAAATTCCGCATGACTTACACCGCCGAGGCCCCAGTGCTCACTGAAGGTTTGTGTTTGATACTATGTACTTGTCTGAAACTGTTCCCTAGAGTTTAAAAGTTTCTATTTGAATGGACCTCTAAATCAGAATACTGTACTATAGAGTAGGGACCATATATTTTGTGATGGGTCAAAACGTTTCACAGTATGTTTTGAAAACCCACACCGTAATACTTTAAGTGGACCAAGGGTCTGGAAATCTGCCAGGACATGACGGGGAATCGCTGCAGGTCTAAATCTAAAAATGTATGAGCAGTAATGACTCCCATTTACATGATGCTTATTCTATTGTAACAAAAACATATTGTTGCTGTCCTAGTAGACAAAAATGTAGCAATTACATTCCTTCTATGTGCAGCACTGTGCAGTATTCATAAGAAAAAAGTGTATGGAGCCAAGATGCTGGAATCTCAGAACTTGCAAAGCCCGAAATCCAAGTAAGTGACACACACGTATTATGGTGCACAGTAGTACTAAAGGTGCCAAAATAATTTGAGTACATCCTAAATCTCTGCTTGGTATAGTCGCTCCACCATATCTGTTCGGCTCCACACAAACGACTATGACAGCCTGAGCTACCAGCCTGGCGACCATCTGGGCATCTTCCCTGGCAACCACGAGGACCTGGTTACTGCGCTCATAGATAAACTGGAGGACGCACCACCAGTCAATCAAATCATCAAAGTGGAGTTTCTGGAGGAGAGGAACACTGCCCTTGGTGAGTGACATTCACAACTCTGCTTCACAAATTACAATCGCGAAACATAGGCAGCTTTTCAGAAAGGAGATCTCTGCTCAGCAGAAGCTGCGTTTATGCAGAGAGCGCTCTGGCCTTTTGGAGTTTGAGCGACAAATCTCAACAATTGCACCTGGTTTTTTTGCACCTCCTTTGGGACACACTATCCATTTTGCACATGTGCAAACGCTTAGGAAATCAGGCCCCAAGTGCCTAAAGGGCAAACTGAATTTCTATTTCTATTTTTTAATTGTCCAGGAGCTTTTCAGAGAGAGGAAAAACATTTAAGTTTAAGGTCTTACCAAGGTTGGCATGTTTTAAACATGGAGAAAGAATTTTGCAACGGGCATTCTTGCTTCTTTTACAATTTGCTTTGTAACGTTATACATGTATTTGTATACATTTCCATCCCTTAATATGGTAACACTTTTAGGAAAACTTTTTTTAAAAGCTTATACTGAGATTGTTTTTAATGTGAAGGTGTGATCAGCAACTGGACAAATGAGACCCGAATTCCACCATGTACCATCTACCAGGCTTTCCAATACTTCCTGGATATCACAACACCTCCAAGTCCAGTTCTGCTGCAGCAGTTTGCAGCTCTGGCAACCAATGAAGACCACAAAAAGCGATTGGAAGTACTGAGCAAGGTAATCACAGCAGCTTCTCTGAACCCCGAGAGTGAACTTTTCATTTAGCAAATTCATTCACTGAGTTTTGAATGCAAGCATTTTAAGCCCATCTTTCAGCATGTGTGTGTGTATATAAAACCCATGTGACGACTGACTTAACGTTAAAACATTTTCAATACAGTCTTTTGCCATGGCACATCTTTCACAGTGTAGCCTCGACAACTGTTAAGTCTAGAACCAATTTATATCTGCTAAACGCTCATACCCAAAGCAATCCCCCTCACAGTGCCACCACAATTCGCATTTTTGTAAATGTGTGGAAAAGGCGACCGAGGCCGTGCAGTGACTCATGCGCAAACATCAAATCATTGTCAAGAGGAGGTGGAGGTCTTCGGGAAAGTAGTGTCGCAAAAGCATTACAGACTTGCAAAATTTAACCAGCTACTCAAGAATAGCTGTGGATCCCTGATGAGTAAGAGGACATTATACAGGGATTTTAATTTTCATTTTGGGGAAATTAGACATGTTTGGTACTGATGTACAGTTTATGTAAAATACTTTAATGATTACAAAAATAAAGTTGGCTCAGTTTATCAAGATATATTCTTGCAAGTTGCCTCTCCCCCTGCTTTCACATTTAAACTGGATGGTTTAAAACTAACGTGGATGTCGTCACTGGAGCAAAGCTTGCATGAGTTGCGGAGGTACCACACTTTGTGTCTTTGCTGATCTACAACCCATGACTATCCCCAAACCTGGCTAAATCTTTCCTGTCTGTTTATTGCCTCATACCGTTGAATGCCCTCGTTGCATTTGAAAGCCTCCTAGGGTAGTCGCAATAGACGTTAATGCATTTCTAGTCGGACTGGAATCAGTGATGGCCAGTTTGGTTTGTCCAATCTGGAATAATGGAAAAATGTCTCCCTCCGATCTAGTTCCCGGATTTACATGGGTTTTAGAAATCCTGTCAAAATTGGACTAGGTGGACTAGACAATTACTTTTGAGTAAGTGAAATTGCCCTTTTAATACAGGTGGTACCACACAAAATGTATTTCCTGTAGTGTTTTTTTTTTTTTGATCGCCTCAGTTTTGTCATGTCGCAGAATATATTGCCACGTTTGTTATCGCCATCCAGAAAGCATTAGTTGTTCTTTTTTAAACTAGTCCTGGCTTACGTGTCTGACTTGCCTCTATCCTGCTCGTCTCCAGGGCCTGCAGGAGTATGAGGAGTGGAAGTGGTACAACAACCCCACACTGGTTGAGGTGATGGTGGAGTTCCCTTCCATTCAGATGCCCTCAACCCTCCTCCTTACCCAGCTGCCCCTGCTGCAACCTCGCTACTACTCCATCAGCTCCTCCCCAGATCTGCACCCAGGGGAGATCCACCTCACTGTGGCTGTGGTTTCCTACCGCGCCAAAGGTAACTAGACTTGTCTCCCACAATTCACTACATGACCTCAAGTTCACCGTCTTTCCTTTCACTGACAAATCAATAGTGCAAGTCAAAAAATTAGCTCATCGTAGGGTGAATTAAGATGCATCCTCTCAAAGGTGGGTGCAAAAAAAAAAATCCTCCAAAAAGGCAAATGACTCAGTGGCTGTAAAAACGGGCATGAAGGACACTTTATTTTATTTAAGCATTCTGGATAAATGGAGATGGACCACATGTGTTATAGAACAGAGGCTTACCGAAGTGGTAGAAATTATGTTTTTAGCAGGGGTTTTTGTTTTCTACTTCGCAAGGTTTTTACACAAGGCAGGTGTACTTTCTACACCACTACACAACTGTTTTGAATTTCAGTGTAAAAGCTTATTTTTGCAATGACTTCCTCCAGAGACACGGTAGCGACCCAATTAAGTGTTTTTGTTTTTTTTAATATCTAAAATGTATATCCCATTCATCTGCAGTACCTCGCCCCAAGTAGAATTTTCATCACATAATTTGTAGCTCCTGTATCTGCATATCGTAATCCCACATCGAAATTAAAATCACCTTCCCTTTTAATTAAATTATATATATTTTTTTTACTTTAACGTGCGTCATTACATGTAAAAAAAAAAATTATATAGGTTGGAGTTTATTTATTTTTTTATTCCAGTTACGTAATTTCAGTCTAGATAGCACTGAAACAAATGTGATACCTGTTTTCTGCTTGTTAAGATTAGCAGTTACCGGGAGTACTCTAAGGGTCAGGATGTAACTGTATTCCACAGACATCAATCTAAAAGTAGTCCAGTAAACGGTTATGTTAGGACAGTTCCAAAAAGTGTGAGCTAGTGAAGCCTTTTGGAAAGCGGTACTTTGGAGAAGTGTAGCCTGTGCAAAACTTTGAATTGGAGCAGCCCAAACCCTCTGTCGTTCCCCAACTGAAAGACAAACCCTAAAACACAAAAACGTGACTTGAGAGGCACGACAAACCCTTGACTTCTCACTAACTTCCACTTTTTAAGTAATTTCCTACAATTAAGTTGACTTTCCAGATCAGACTGTCTGTGAGCTTTATCAGGCTCTGTATTTAAGGCTCTGTAGTTAAAATTACACACACACAAACTATTGTCATGGCCAGCTATTACCTAAAACTAATATATAAAAAAGCATTTCAGCAATGTAAATGAAATGTTCATACAAGACAAGTTGTATGTTAAGAATACAGTTGCTTGAATAGGGAGGACAAAAATGGTCTCTGCTCCCAAACAAATTTATGACGTAGATCAAGCTGCATTTAAAGCAGTACTAAGTAACTTGTTTACCTTTTTAATAAATCCTTTCCGTAGTCCCTCTGGGGGTAATACACGTGTTAATGGGATGATTGGGGGGGGTCTTTTGTCTCCCCCTGGTGTCTCTAGCCAGAAAACCACAATTGCAACTTTGCCTGCACTGCGTCGGAGCCACCAATACACACTAATAGAATCACAAAGAAGCTAACAGGCTAATTTAGCAAAGCTAACTGCGGGCTAGCGCCATTTAAACAGTAGTTACAGCCAAGTTTGAGTGAACAAAATTTTCATTGTGTAATTGGATGTACAATAGCCCTCTCTCCCTTTCTTTTCTGTCAGTGTAGTATTTACTATGACGGACAATTAATGAGTAAAAAAAACACAACATGCTAGGACACCGGCAGTGGCGCTTATGGCCTCTAGGGGCATGTGTTACTTAGTACTGCTTTAAAGCCTCAATTTTCTTCTGCTGTAGCTGGCTCGATGCCAGCAATAAACTATTTTCTGATTCTATGGATCAGCAAATAGGCCTACTTGTCTATCCTGTGACGTTGAACATCACGGTGAAAGGAACCAAAGACGGTATGGGACGCTCGCAGCTTGGCCATAACTTGCTTAAATGACGCCCAGAGTCTACTCTCTTCTGGGCACATGTCTGGAAAAGTATGTACTGGAGTACAAGTGAAAGCGAGTAGGGTTTCCAGCTTCAGCATCTTCTCGACAAGTCTTTTTTTTTTTTTTGTATTTGAGATGAGGGACATGAGCCTTGAACGTATAGAACACTCAAACTCACTTGATTCATGCTCTTTAAGTGGGCAGTATGGAGGAAACTAAAGTGCCTTCTAATCATTTCTTTCAGATGGCAAAGGACCTACACACCATGGAGTATGCTCTTCATGGCTTAACAGGATACAGAAAGGGGAAATGGTGCCCTGTTTTGTCAGGGGGTAAGTTGGTTGTATGTTTTTGCAATGATTTTTGTGGCGCAACATCAATACTTATCCTTCAGTACAATCGGTTGCATTAAGTTCCGTGTTTACTTGTGTTTCAGTGCACCATCATTCCGTCTTCCTAAAGATAACCAAGCGCCCTGTATTCTGGTTGGCCCAGGAACTGGAATTGCCCCATTCAGGAGCTTTTGGCAGCAGAGACTCTTTGATCTTGAACACACAGGTTTGAGTTCTTCTGTCCATTTCTACAATAAAATCCAAGAACCAACACATGTCCAGTTTTCTAATCAGAATTCACTGTTTTTAACGGGAGACATTTGTGTTTAGGAATAGAGTCATGCCCCATGATCCTTGTGTTTGGATGTCGACAATCTGAGATTGATCATATTTACAAAGAAGAGACCGTTCAAGCTAAAAATAAAAACGTTTTCAAGGAGCTCTATACTGCTTATTCAAGAGAACCAGGCAAACCAAAGGTACAAAAAGTCAACAATAATTCTTTACCATCACCCGATCAATAAGGACATTCAGTTTGTGATGAAGTAGGTTGCTCTTTGTTCAGCACTAATGAACATGGATGTGTTGCAGAAATATGTCCAGAATGTACTGCGTGAGCAGCTGTCGGAGATGGTGTACCAGTGCCTGAAGGAGGAGCAAGGACACATCTATGTGTGTGGAGATGTCACTATGGCTGGAGATGTTCTTAAGACTGTTCAGCAAATCATCAAGCAGCATGGCCACATGAGCTTAGAGGAGGCTGGCATATTCATCAGCAAGCTACGGGTGAGAACAAGAGCGCAGCACTTTTCATTTTCATCTCGTAGTACTTAGTGGTACTGTACAACAGACTGTTGTGTTGCTCATAAATAATACTAAACATTTGTTAGATTTAGACCATCATTATGTGACTTATTTTCTTCTGTATATTGTCTGTCTAAACATGGCCCCATGCTTTGCTTCCCTTCCCAGGATGAAAACCGCTACCATGAGGACATCTTTGGTGTCACCCTGCGCACCTACGAGGTGACTAACCGCCTGCGTTCAGAGTCCATCGCCTACATCGAGGAGAACAAGAAGGACTCAGATGAGTGAGTACTTCCTAGTTGAGTGTATAAGCGCAGCAGGCCATTTGGAGGAAAATGGATCTCCTGCTGAGACTAATGTGAAGTGCTAATGTTAAGTATTTTATAATAACCAGCTTTTTATTCAGAATGTTACATGTCTGCATAGCACCGGCAGTCTTGTTGGTTCTAAAAGGTTTATTAGAAGGATATCTGTGGGGGGAAAACGGAACGCTAAACAATAATGCAATTGAAGAGAGAAGTATTTACGGTATTATTTAGACAGCTCAATCTATTTTTTTGGAGGAAGAAAAGCTTTTCAGTCTGTTCTGTCTGTAGAATATGGTAAGCCAGTTTTTACAGTTTTACAGTCGAACTCTATTCTGCAACCTGTAGTTATTGGCACTAGGATGTGTGATCGCCCCTCGTTTCCAGTGAAAACAGTAGGTTACCATAGAAACCCATGTAGAAACGGGCTTAGATGAGGAAGCGAGTGGCTCTCTTCCATTTGTTTGTGCCTTATTTGTGCTTATTCAAGACTCAACACTTCACGCATCTATCCTCTCGGAACAAAACGAGGACCACTATGGTTGGTTAAGCTCAACATAATGCCTCATAGGCAATAGCTCCTGCGTGGATTGACACTTGAATTTCACATTTGGCCATCCAAGCCTGTGTGTTGGATGAGTAATCACTGTAGCGTCTATTATCTTTGAAGAGATTGCTTACAATGTCTTTTTGCAGGGTTTTCTGCTCATAGGACTGCAGTCTCTCAAACAACCAGTCAGCATGGATCCACACCACTGGTAAAAGAATACTGTGCCAACTTTTGTACTGTAAAAATGGGTTGCTCCTTTTTGATACTACTTTCTGTTGGGCAATTTGTCTGTAGCAAACAGGAAATGTTCTGAGATTCTGTTCTGCTTGTCCAAATATGATAATTGAAATTAAAATTTGTGCACTTAGTGAAATGACCTGCCTCATTGTGACTGCATGAACAAGACAAGAATATACTAAAAAATATGTAATATACTCAAGAATATATTATACTGTGTTATTGTTAAAGGCTCTTTTAGTTTCGATTTGCAAAGACTACATATGGCATTGATGGAAACTGCTACACAAACTTTTAAATGAGGCAACGACTGAGGTGCGAGGCTGAACATATAGTGTATTATCTGGAAATGGGAGAAGAATCCAAAGGCCAGACATGAAGCAAAAAAAAGCGAATCCGTCGTCTCTTCCTAAATTATAAAAAAAACAATTCTGTCACAGCCTCAAACAAGCAATTCCGCTGTTCAGTGGTCATCCATCAAAGTGCATCAGCCGCAGTGGCAGTTCTTTAGTGGCCTGTCTATCCTCTCATAACATCGCTACTGTGTCCAGCTGGTGCCTGTGTTCACAACAGCTGCACAGGAATGTGGACGCCTTAAATCTAGGCCCCAACCATCAATGCTGAAGTTTAGAAAGCATAATGAGCATTGACAAATGCTGATGTCTTCAATGTTATTGTATACAACAAGTGATGCAAAAATGATCCTGATGGAAGGATAAAGTATAAAAAATATGGTTTAATAAAATATCTTTATAACTAATGATTAAAAATGTAACATTATTTTGGCTGTCAACCAAACTGGAGCATCATAACACATGTGCCTCTTGCCTTACATTGACTCTGCCTACGCATTCATCCTCTTGGTGTCTGCATGACTCTGTGGTGGCTCGCGCTCCGATTTCACTGTGACCTGTGGTGTAGCATGGGCGTTCCATAACCTCGCGTGTGCGTGTGCGTGTGTGTGTGCGTGCGTGTGTGTGTGCGCGCGCATGGCATCAGGTGTGCTCTCTTTCTGCCTCTGCCTCATCCCTTCCTCAACATGGCGCTTATTGTGAACCTAGCATGCGACTGCTGTGACTCATTCTAGTTTCTTGTACAGATGGTGTTTTGGTCTGTAGGAAATGGCCCACGTGGCTTTGGCGTTTTTAGCTTGACTTTGGCACCAGTCATTGAGCACTATTTCTCATAGAGACAGGATATCAAGACTGGCGCTGTGGTCATTCGCCGCTTTCAAATGAGTCAGCCTAGTAATTTGAATATGCATGGAGGAGCCGCAATGCTCATTGTTCATCCAGTCTGCATACACCTGTTTATCCTGTTCATTTATATAAAAATATGGCATGACTATTTAATACCTGTAATTTTCAAGCTGCAGTTTTTCTCACCACTGTTGTCCTTGTTACCCTTGGTCTGAATGAATGCCCCTTTGTAGGAAAATAAATGATTTTTGTTTAAATGTATTGAGCTGTCAAAATGTCTGTGATGTAAACTGCAAAAGGAAAAAGGATATAGCTTCTCTATATATGTATACATAACTTGTATTCAGAGTCAAAATATAAAGAATCTCTTTTTCTAAGAATGTATTTTGAATAAGTAAAAAAAAAAAAATGCTTGCATTATTGACAAAAAAGTTGTATTACAGTGTGGGCTAAAAGAGCAGCATTAAATCAATGCATGATGATGATCCCAGTTACTAGTTAAAAGCTGTCTATTAACCAGCACTGTGTTGGTTGGTGAATGGGCCTCTCCACACAGCTATGAACTTAAAACCTTCTTCTGTGTTTGCATATTGCTGCTATTATATCCCCAGTCAGCCAATGCTACTACGACCTTTGCTGTGTGAATGATTAACACATTTTAAAGTATCAACTGCAAAGACTTTGCATTTACTTACAAATAAATATTTACAGAATACATGGTGTGCATTCTCATTTTTGCTCCCTCTGACTGTGGAAGAGAATCTCTTGACTTATTTGGTCCATTACTGCCCAATTTGACGGTGCGTCCCAGTATTGGTTGTCATGGCTCACTGAGCAAGTGCTGCAGAGCTGAGAGACTGCTTGGTGTCATGGCAACTTGTCAACAAAGCAGGCCGAGCAAACTTTATAGGAGCAGTGATTTGCCAAGGGCTGTGAGCAAGTAAACCTTGTCAGCCACTGTTAAACTGTACCATATAGTGCATTGTTATTTAGAAGCTGAATTTGTGGAATGACTTAGTAGTTATGTTGGAATGGAGTCAAAGAATGATCTAATCAAGTGCTGTGTAGCCCTCTACTGTGACAAAGACAATTCAGGAGAAGCTAACGTTACAACTGGATAAGGTAGGATTGTCTAGAATCAGAATTTAAGTCAATATTTTGATTCCTATCCACTTTGATCTCTACCTTTTTGTAACTATGAAAGGCCACTTATTGTGAAAAGCTTGGCTATACAAGGCATTAGGTTCAATTACAATGCACATTACAAGATATCTGTTTAGCACAAGGCATCTAATTTACAAATTTTTCAAGCAGCAAAGATCATCTGGGACAGTGGATGACATGCGTGGGAAGGAGCTACAGCGCTGGAGCTCTAGTGGCTCCGCCATAGATCATAGTGAAGAGGACGGATCACTGGGCAATGAGACTGTGATTTCTGAGGAGGGCTTTGACACAGACTTGGAGCTGGAAGGTAGTTTCATAGGTTTTGTTGTAGAATTTAGTAACATTAATGAGGGCAGGGGTCAAAATAATTATCAGTGATGAGTGAGATTGAGAAAAAGACAAATCTGTACATCCACATACACAACCTAATTTATGTTCAGGATTGGGTTCATATTTGCCTTTAAATCTTTTGGCAAAAATCCTTTCAACTAACTTTTTTTTAGATGCTATTGTGACAAATCCGCATTAGTGCTAACAGAGAAGACATTGAAACAAGAATAGCCATGAAGTTCAATCAGGATAGTATTTGGGATAGTAGCTACATATTAACCATGAATTATGTCAAAACTATTTGATTTCAATAGCAACCATACAACCTGGTGAGTCTGGATTTTTCCAGGCAACTCCTCTATGTTAAATGGGCTCTTAAACTCTCATGTGACACAACCTTTTTGATATAGAAACAAAGTGGTGCGAGGTAAAAGTCCTAACTGTTTATAACCGTCTTTGATTAGAGCAATAATTCTGATAGAGGCTATTTTATGTCTTCTGTTATTTACTGTGGAAGTGCAACAATTTGCCCAGGGCTTTGATAATAATCACAACAGGACCAGATGAGCAAAATCCCACCTGTTGGTCCATCTGTGTTTCTTTTTCCCTACAAAGTCGTCCATCTTGAGAGTTATTTAATCGGTTAAAAAGAAATATACCATAATGAAAACACACACACACACCTATCATCTTAGGCTTTGTGTTGTGTTCCCTTTTAACCACAAAACCATCTGCTAAGGCTAAGGGCAAATGTTCACAAGGGACTTTGCAACACGGTGCCTGGATCTGTCTCCTATGATGTGTGTTTCAGATAAGAAGCCAGAGTACGACCCCACAGGAAGGCAGTGTTACCTAGAGATGTGTGAGAAGTTAAAGGTGGTGCCGGCCTCCTCCTTCCTGCGCCACATGAGAAGCAGTGAGCTGTCCATGGAGCACCGTGGCCTGGGAGCCAAGGTACACATTTCACAACAATGCGAGCAAACTTTATGGGCCAACGGTTACTGCGAGTACTGCACCACCTACAACGGGCTTATTTAGCAATATTTAAACTGACCAAAAACATGTACAACAGGCCAGGATGTATGACGTGTGTGTGAATGCATGAAGGTGGTCAGAGGGACCGTTGGCGCAGATGTGTGTAGTCGCGACAGCGCTTCTGTCAGTCTCCCTCAGGGGAAACTGAAGCTACTAACGTTGATGTAAAATGCTCTCATGTAAAGCGCTTTGTGACCATGTCTGTGAAAGACGCTATATAAATAAAGATCTTCTTCTTCTTCTTTTGATGACAAAGTTCTGTGTCCACATTTTTGTCAAATTTGATGAAAGAAAGAACTGAGATGAGACCAATAATAAAACTAGGGATTCACCGAGCCAATAGTGGTATCGGATATCTGAAAAAATACAATATCAGGTATCTGCAACAAATATCCGATACTGAACCGATACCGGTTTTGGCTCTCCAATTCTCCAATGTCATTTTATCCACTTACAAATTACAATACAGGTCAGTTTAATCTTGAACCCCCCCACTGACTGAATGTAAGTGAATATGGACATGCTGTATGTTATTTTGAAGGATTTTTTGATTGTTGCACAAAAAGCCGCGTCTAGCAACAGTATGCTAAAGCTAGCAGCAGCAAGCTAATGATAACTAGACTGGTGAGACCACAACGATTCCCCTCTATATTTTTTTATACATTAGGAATCAGTCTGGACTTCCTGCCCCCCGTGGCAGTATCCAAAAAGTCTAAACAATCCCGTGCAAACAGATTTGTTTATTTGCGCCATGAGCGGAGTCACTCACAGGAATCGCAGGAAGTCCCCTCAATACCAAACTACGAACAGCGCACGAGAGAGAGAAAGTGCATGTCTCCAATTGGCGATACAAATACATCGAGAGTAGGTGAGATTCGTACTTCATAATCTTGTGCAAATATTAACGCCAAACCGCTAATAACAGCGCAACAACGGCAGGCGCCCGCCCTTCGCTCTTGGTACAGCTGGTACAGCGGTGAGTCTGGTCCCAGTCTAAATGCTAACAGCAACTAATCAAGGCTGGAACTATGATATATATATATATATATTGGATCACCTAAAGAAAAACTGATCTAACATATTTGTTATGAACAAGTTGTAATGATCAGATCAATATATGTTAGTTGTTCATATTAATGTAGCCTAAATAGCCAGTCATATGCTTGACTTTAGTCATATTTTTTCCATTACAGTTTAGCCTATAATTGATAACATCTTGTTTGCAAGAAATAAATGAGACTTTATTGATCTGAAACTGGAGAAAAGAGGACCAACTTTTTCACTCATAGTAACTACTTTTAAGAAAGTCTCTTGGTATCGGCAGATACTCAAACCTCCAGGATCGCGATCGGTATCGGAAGCAAAAAAGCTGGATCGGTGGATCTCTAATAAAAACATGTGTAAAAGTCTGAATAAATGTAAAATACAATGCATTCAACTGAACCAGTCACTGAATCCAGAGCTGTACGTTTATCACTGCAAATCAATACCTTGGCTGTGGCCTTCTTCTAATACTGTTTCAAATATGGTATCACAAACATCCCTGAAATAAAGGGATCAAAAAGTTAAATGAGTGGATGGTTGACAGGTAGAACTGAGCTTGGTGACAGCTTGGTGCATACAGTGGCATGTGGCAGTCAACACTCCATGTACCGCTATGTCCAAATTAGAATGCGAGTATGTGGCAATTGCCTTCAAATGCAGCCTACGTGCCTGTCTCTTCCCCTTACACACTTCAAATGTGAACGCTAAGCCTAATAATGTGTTCATGAGGCATGCTCCATTAGCAAAGGTCAGAGCCAGGTTAAGTTAAAGCTAAATATGCTCAAATTATTCCAATCTAGCCCTGTTGGAGACGGCCTCGCTCTTTGCTCGGTGAATGGCTGATTAATTCCAGTCATACCCCCGTTGTGAAATGCACTCATCATCACCATATTGGAGTAATCAGGAGAATAAGTCCAATAACGGTGAAGCGCCGAGAGTTAGCCCCGTTCCCAAAGAAATATAGCATGTGTGACGTACAAGACTGTATACATTTGCATATAAAACTGTCCAGGCCTGTCTATGGTGTTTTCTTCTTGAAGCTAAAAGCCCATGCTACAAATAGAAGCAGCGCTGTAACTGTTCCTCCGAGAACTCATTAACATTACGTGCTACATGTAAATGTGTCTTGTTTTCTCAGAAATCAGGGCCCACATTGAGCTTTTAACATATTTGTAAATTGATCAACTTTGGTTGTTGTAAGGCGCTTTAGAAATAAAACTTGATTGATTGATTGATATAATAATAAAACAGAGGTGAGTAATATGTTTTATCTTCTTTCTTACAAGTAAAACAATTTTAACGAAGGATTTACTGTATAGTTTTATTATTTAGACTGACATATACGTAGATTGACCAACAGCTTTTCTTTTTTGCTCACACACAACCGTCGATATGAGGGCCTTTGAAAAAGAGGATTTCAAAGCAACACTGAAGATCTAAAACGATGATTCTCAACTGGTGGGTCGGGACCCAACATGAGCCTATTCCACTGCACGGAAACACTACCGGAGTCTGTTCAAATGAATGTTATTGGGTGGTTTTGATCATTTCAGTCTTAAGTGCATGGCTGCTGCCCGTTCAATGCAATATTTTATACGATATGACAAATTGCATTATAACTTGGGACGCAGCTTGTCATCCTGAAGCCATACTACTTGCGAACCACGGAACATCTACAACAATGTATGCACACTACAGTGTGAGGTTTTTTTGACAATGTTGTTATTTTTTCTGTCACATTTTCAAACTCCAAACTGTGTAAAACTGAAAGGCTGTTGGATGTGTCTGTCCCATGTTTGTAATGAGAGGCATTATGGCCAAAGCACATCCATTATGGAACTATTTTCCCTCACACCAAATGGGACGGAAAACAAAGAAATTATTGTAAAAAATAAAATAAAATAAAAAAGTCACAGTAACGCTTTACAATAAGAGTACATGAACTCATTCATGAATTCATCTTAATTCAAGCAATCTTGCAGTCTATAATGTAAAACAATGGTCAACCAGAAATGGAAATAATCAAACTGGTCAAACAGACTTCAACCTTCAGCTCATATACCACATGTCATGTTGATGCTCATGACTGGAATTCCACCCAGAATACTCTTTAAATGACTCATGTTTGACAAATGGATGGACCCTGCATATAACTGACTACGGTATTTGTTGTAATTGCTTGTTTTGTTATCCCCTCCCTATCCCTTTAAGTGCACATTAACCACTTCCAGGCCAACTTTTCTAAATCATATTTTTGGTTGATAAAAGAAAGGATATAATAAGCTTATCTCAAAATTAAAGAGAGTTTGGTTGTTAATTTATGAGGATGAGTACGTCCCAGTTGAATGAGCAGGAGATCAATAAACTAAGTCGTTTGGCTTTATTTCCATTATGGTGGATTTGCTGTTCACCCTTCTCAAAGAAGGTCTCAAAAATGTGTATGAGATGAACAGCTGAAGAGGGATTAAGACTTGCTAAAAGAGGTTAAAAATGTCATCTTCCTTATTGGGCACCTATACACAATCTAACACCGATTGTAAAATATGGCAGAAAGCAGGGCTGTTTTATTGCCAAATTATTAATAGGTGACGGATTATTCATATGACAGGACAACAGGCCCGGTTAGAACCATGAGGCCGTCCTTTTGTGGACACACCACCTGCAGGAGGAGCCATACGGGCTGGTGCAATGTGATTTAGGCAGCTCCAACAGCTGCCCCCACGACCCGGCAACGGAAAAGTGGAAGAACATGGATGGATGGATGGGATTATTCATATCGCAAGAAGCCACAATACACTGAGATTTACACATGTTTTGCTGACACAGCCACACACACAAAAGCATGGTAACTTGTGTTTTCACACCCAATAAATGTTAATAATAATAATAATTAATAATAAAAATAATTGCTTAAGATTGTTTGACAGTACTTGCCCTAAATATCTCATTAGTTTGTATACTGTTATTAAATGGACCTTTGTGTCACATATGTCTTCAATACTTTCAATACTACCCTTTTCTATCTTTTCAATCTCTCTTTTTAAACTGAAATAACACAGAAGAAAACATGTTCCTGCCAACAAACACAAGAATTTCACTTCTTTTTATTTTACAGGGCACCAAAGCACTGGCGGTTCCCCTGGTAACCAACACTGCAATCCTGAAGCTGAACCTACGAGATAATTGGATGGAGGGACTAGGCGGAGCTGCGATAGCCCAAATGCTGAAGGAGAATTGTTACATTACAGGTGGGTTTTTAGTGACCATTCAGGCTTACAGTCCTTTCCTCCCCGTGTCACCTTTGTGTTGGAGAAGTGTCGCCTTACTCCCACCCATACGCCACTCTCACCCCAATTACACGCCACAATACATGATTTAACATCTGGGTTTCTCTCCTGTGAATGTTAGTCACTGGAATCTGTGAGGAATGATTCGTTGCGAGTCATTGTATTTGCAACAACTCACGCCACGTACTGTTTGATTTAAGGCAAATCCAATTTTCATGAATGTTTTCGAAGCTCATTGCCAATTTGTATGTTTCTACATGTGTCCGCTATGAGGCAACACCAGGACATGTGTATGACAGTCATTACAAAAATATAACAAAGACACAGGAGACATCCACTAAAAAGGCTATGAATATTAAATGACGGAAACATTAGTCAAATCGGCTTAAGTCCAGCTATTAAAATAAAATTACATGGGCTAAAATTGTATTCATTTATTTGAGTCAATATCAAATGGAACGGTAACGCTTTATTATAGGGGCACATGAATTCATGCGGGGCGACGGTGGCGCAGATGGTAGAGCGGGTCATCTCATGATCGGAAGGTCGGGGGTTCGAATCCCGCCTCCTGAAGGTGCACATTGTCGTTGTGTCCTTGGGCAAGACACTTCACCCTCCTTGCCTCCAGTGTCTGCGTACACTGGTGTATGAATGAGAGTGTGAATGGGCCCCCTATGAGAGACCAACAGGCCCGTTTGGAACTATGAGGCCGTCCTTCCGTGGACCCACCACCTGCAGGGGGAGCCATAGGGGACTGGTGCAATGTGACTTGGGCAGCTCCAATAGCTGCCCCCACGACCCGGCAACGGACAAGTGGGAGAAAATGGATGGATGGATGGATGAATTCATCATAATATATGATAAATTCATGCATGAATTCATCATGACTTAATGAATTACTTTATTATGAATTAATGTGAGGTCATGATGCTTCATGATGAAATACTCATGACTTTGATAAATTAATAGATGCAGAATCAACATTCACTTTTTTATTCATTTATTTAAAAGATTACTTTTAAACATGAATATAGGCTTACGGCTGCATGCTCAACCAACATAATAATAATGATAATTATTAATAATAATGCATTGGATTTACGTATATAGTGCTTTTCTGGACACTTAAAGAGAGGATACATTGCATTATTCATTCACTCCATTACTCAGTGGTAGTAAACGTCTGTTGTAGCTACAGCTGCCCTGGGGTAGACTGGGGTAGATTATCCGTGTTAATTCATGAGTATTTCTTTAGGAAGCATCATGAACTCACATTAATTATTATTATTATAAAGCGATACCAATGGAACAAATTGAACTCCCTCTAAATCCGATCGGTCATATGTGTTGGTCAAGATATTGTCTGTAACACAATGAATTTCCCCCCCTTCCTGGAACCGCCACCTTAATGTGGTGGAGAGGTTCGAGCGTCGGAAGCTCTGTTGTCGGGGGCTTTATGCCCCTGGTAGGGTCTCCCATGGCAAACAGGTCCTAGGTGACGGGTCAGACAAAGAGCAGTTCAGAAGCCCCTTATGAGAGACCAACAGGCCGGTCAGAATCGTGAGGCCGTCCTTCTGGACCCACCACCTGCAGGAGGAGCCATAGGGGCTGGTGCAATGTGACATTTGGGCAGCTCCAGCTGCCCCCACGACCCGGCAACTGACAAGTGGAAGAAAATGGATGGATGGATGGACAGTGAATTTCCCCTTAATAATCAATATAATGTGTATAATTCTGATTTTCTGTATGTTTACAACTAACCAGCTATAAATTGGAATACTACCCAATAATGCCTGGCATTGCGATGCAACTGCATGGAAGGTTCAAGTATTGAACCTTTCTATTTTAGAGGGAGGTCAAACTGTATACAAAAATGGCTCTGACAATATCCAATTAGTTGTGTTCTGCTGTGACAGTGACATAATAAGTTGATCAATGGGCCTGTAGCTGTTGGCCTATCAATGCCAAAGTGAGAAGGAGAGAAAGGGACACACACCTGACCAGTCCTTGTTCCCTTTGGCAGAAGTGGATGTGTCAGACAACAGGCTGGGGGACTTGGGAGCACAGGCCATGGCCAGTATGTTGAAGGAGAACAACACTCTGGTTCGGCTCAGTGTGTCCAACAATGGCTTCACGGACTGCTCTGCGGAGTTCCTCTCTCTGGCTCTGGTCACCAATGCCAAACTGCAGTATCTGGATCTCAGCCACAACCTCCTGGGAGATACAGCAGGTAGGATCAAATGTATTTCCCACCAGGTTTATGTATATGTTTAGTTGATCATGGCAATACATGTTAATGAACAAACTTGGGACTCATGCATGTAAACACGCCACGCCGGATGGTAGCTGTAAGCATGAAAGAGCCTCATTGCGTCTATATATACATTTCATTGTACAGTTGTTGTATAATGACAAAATAAAGAACCTTGGCCTATTGAGAAGCAAATGTTGTATGACATAAAGACATACAAATCTGATCAGAAACTTTTGTAAACCAAATTGTACTAAATAGTAGACAAAAATAGCCTAAATAATTAAATATACAGCCTGAGAGGATGAGTCCGGAGGTGAAAGCACGTTGTTCCAATATAATGTGACAAAAAATGGCCAGTAGGTGGAGACGTTACGCAATACGCAGAAAGGCACACTTCAAATGGACGCTTCAATGCACTTGAACAGTGCCAGTTTTTTATTTTCATACTCTCTTCAAAAGTGTTTCTCAACTGTCAGAGCTTCACAACCTACCTCCAACCATCACGACAGTCACACTGTTATTATTATTATCTAAAAACATTTGGCATTTTGATATAGGGCTAATTTGGCTTAGTGTGATTAAAGTTGTGGTCATAATCTATCCTAACAAATTATCAGCAGTTATTTCAGGCAGAAGCCCCCTGAAAAATGCCCTGACCCACCAGAGAAGAGAATCCTTGCTCTAATGGTTATTGTTTGTTCTCATAGATTCTCCACAACCCTGAGTCGTTTTAGAGCAATAATCAAACATTCATGTCACAATGTGATAGCAGGCACTGGAACATTCAAAGGTCAAAAAGATTTTGCGCTAAGCACGACCTGTGATGTATTTCGGTGGGCGACAGGCAACTCATGAGCAATGACGACCTCAAGATTCACCAAGCATCTGATGGACATAATTGAAAATTAATATGTGTGAGGAAAGGGGAACAGCATTACCATATGTGTTACATGATTCATCTCCATATAGATGGTGGCGTCTCTGTCAGCATACAAATATCAGGGCACTCTGCTGCTCCACATCGGATGTAAACCAGTGCACCATCTGACTCGGTGTACTCCCAGCATGCCTGTTAGGAGATCTACTTCAGCTGTAATCATGTGATGCTCCTCCAAATGGGTTACACAAGGGGATTTTTTTCTCAGGGGAAACGTTTGTTTGAAGAGAAGGCCAGTCACTGAATCATCAAGGCACCCTTTAAACAAACTGTAATGAAACGAAAAACGCAATAATGGAGTATGTTTTGCTGTTCAATCTCAAATGCTGGCATCACTGAGACTTCCCATGTGTCGTTGAATCAATATGAGTGGCTATGCGATTGTGATTTTGGGGTTGGACGTGGTTTAAAGGCCGTATAGGCACAGAATGGCACGCTTCTGTCAGTGTGCCTCAGGATGACAGTGGCTTCAAGACCTGAGCCATGGTGTGGCTGAATGGTTGATTATTGATTTCTCTGAAGAGTTTTGAGGATTTTGTTAAGATGCCATTCCAACTTGTTTTAGGGCAACACCTTAGAGAAGGATTGTCTGAGAACACTGGCCTGAAAAGACTGAATCTTGCTTGGAACTGCATCCGAGGCAGAGGAGCTGTGATGTTAGCCAGTGGCCTTGCGGTAAGGTTTTGTCATGTTACCTCAATTGGAAGTAAAAATAAATAAATAAAAAGTAGTGGAAACAATTGTGTGCCATGCTTGACATTAAGAGGCGTATTACTTTTTTTTCACCTGCTTTAAAAGTGAGTGAGACAGTTGCACTGCCCTTGATGGTATTGCTAATGTTATGCAATGTCATAAGATCTTTTAAGTTTTCATTTTCTTCCCGTGACAGTTTTTCCATGTTTTCATTTGTTTTATTTTTTTCATGACCCACAATCACAGAACCCCGTTGTTCTCTATTCAATATCCAATGTCTGGTGCTTTTGGCTGGCCTTGTAACTCAGTAATTCGGTGTATTACCCTTCCTCTTATTGCATCTAAAATGACTGAATTTGCCCATTTGTCATGTCAGATTCCACCTTTTTCACAAGATAATCACTCTCCTGTCCTTTGTCTTTAACCTTTAGAGTTACTTCATCCCTCTTTAAATTAGCAATTACTTTGTCAAGGGGGGTGAACATGGTCAGTTAAATCTTACTTAACTCAGTGTGTTCCAGAGCAACATTTTCCTCAGATCAGTCGACCTGTCGTTCAATGGCTTTGGGAAAGAGGGAGCTGTTGCATTGGGGCAGGCGCTCAAGGAGAACAATGTTTTGGAAGAGCTGAACATCAGGTAGGCATGACTCATGAATCATTTGGCCCAGTTTTGTTTTTTTGTTTTTGGTCAGGAAAAGCACAAGCTAGCAAGTTAGAAATCCGTTCATATACCCTCCTTTATATACAGTATGTAGGCCTCCGTGTAGCTTTTCGAGTCATCTTAGCTACTGTAACTAATATTTCAAGTGTATTTTCAATTACACTACTGTACATGACTTGTTCCATCACCCCTCAGTGCCCCTTTTTAGTTGGGTTATTGTCTTTTTTTCCCTCTTTCCACAGTAACAACCGGATCCCCCCCGAAGGAGCTCTCCGCCTTGCCACGGGCCTCAGAGTAAACAAGACGATCAAATCCCTGAACGTAAGCTGCTCGAAGGAGATTGGTTCTGGCATCGCAAGCAATAGGGAGAATCAGCGGGGGGAATTAAGATAAAGAAATGGATCAGTGTATTCTGTTTCAAAAATCCACTGCTAGGGTTTTGTTTTAAAGGACATTTCTGCCATAAAAAGGGTTGAGACAAGTTATTAAATACACACTGAGGATTGATTTTCAGTACACTGAAATAAGGAGTTTGCTAATATTGTGTAACTGCAGGTTGGTTGGAGAGAGAAATGGTAGCATGCACGCATATGTTAAAAAAGGCAAGTCCTCACAGGCACTGCAAAGTCACATAAGCCCAATGTTTATGAATGAACTAACACATGTTTCGATCATATATTGTATAAGGACCATCAAATTCAGATGCAAAACCCAGATTAATAACAAGTGTATTCATAATTCATGCATACAGCCAAAGTAATGCTTTATGGGTACTGAAAAATGTTGCCTTTGCTTATACAATCTTTTATTTATTGATTTTTTAACTGTGTGCCAATAAACAATAAGCCAAGATGCCGCAAAAGTAATGCAACAAAAATTCAGCATCTAAATAAATGTTACGCGTTGAAGGTGCAAACCCTTCCTTTCTGCCTTGATCCAAGCAGTGAGACAACATGCACAACTACAAGCTGAGCAGCTATTAATTAGGAAAATTAAGTGACAAGTGGCCCGTTGAAATATTGATATTTATCATGGATTTGGTTCATTTCCGCAAAAATGACAAAATAATCCATGACACTTCATTAAATAAGAACATGATCAGATTAACGAGAAATCGTCAAGTACGATTCAATGTGCATAATAGTTTCATGTTTTCTAACAGCTTTAAACAATGCTCAACAGGATGTGAATATATTGATATAATGTCTGTCTAGGCTCTCAGTCGTACAGGAGCCGTCCAGCTTCAATGAAGGTTCTTGAGTCGTCTCCTGTACTCTGCAATGATATAATATAGCATCCATCCATCAATCCATCCATTTTCTTCCACTTGTCCGTTGCCGGGTCGTGGGGGCAGCTGTTGGAGCTGCTCAAATCACATTGGACCAGCCCCTGTGGCTCCTCCTGCAGGTGGTGGGTCCACAGAAGGACGGCCTCATGGTTCTAACCGGGCCTGTTGGTCTCTCATAAGGGGCTTCTGAACCGCTCTTTGTCTGACCCGTCACCTAGGACCTGTTTGCCCTGGGAGACCCCACCAGGGGTACAAAGCCCCCCGACAACAGAGCCCCCAGGATCATTCGGGCGCTCAAACCCCTCCACCACGTTAAGGTGGCGGTTCCAGGAGGAATAATAATGTTAATTATGCGGTGGTATTTTTATTTTACTTTTTATTGCAGGTTGGAAAGAACCCTGTCCAGAATGCTGGCTGTTACAGTCTCCTAAAATCAATTCAGTCCAACAAAGATTCAGCCATGGAGATCTTGGACCTTTCTGTAAGATATATAGCCTATGCTTTCAGTAACACTGGTAGTTTACTTCTTTATATATTTACTCTTTGTCTCTCTTTATTTCCAGGACATTTTTGTTAACCAGGACTTTGAAGATCTGTTTGAGTCAATGCAAGGCACATTTCCAAATCTTGTGGTAAAACATGGGAGTAAATTTTGCAAGTGATATAGGCCTCATATTTCACACTTTTTTTATGAATGCTGGTAAATAAAGCATGCTTGCACTCATTAACTACATATTGAGTCTATGGTTGAAACAAGTAAAAGAGGCTCTGTGTGAGTATTTTATGTTATGATATGATTTGCTGTTACATAATAGCAGTGGGTTGAGTGATGGAGGGGATCAAAGAGCAACGCACTTTGTATGAAAAGAACCGAAAGTGGGTTGTACAAAAGGATTTAAGTACTGCACGATCAGAAACAAGCTCAAAAGAAGAGTAGGCTATCAGATGACGAGGAGGGCCTGTTAAAGCTATAGAACAGTGCACACAAAAGTGATTACCCAACCATTCAACATTATGCGTAATCATCATAATCACCCTGCGTACAGCGTCACGGCCACGTGTGTTGTGTTTAAATCACCAAGCGGTCCCTGTCTCTCTCTCTTCGTCTGATAAGCTGGTAAACATTAACTCAACGCGTGTTTTAAGGGGACTACAAGTTTTAATCCACGAGGGGATATGGCGACATGTTCTGCGTGGCCTCGATGGCAATTGTTAAGGACCTTTGACAACTGGAAGCGATCAACAAGGTACTTATTATTTATCGCACAATTGAGTGAAGCTATGCTGAGTTAGCTGCCTGTCACATGGTAAACCCCTCACCGTTTCCTGTTGTTTCCTATCCTAGTTTTCTACTTTTGTAGAGGTTGAACGGGGTGTTGCATTGTATGATGCAGTCTATTTAGGTTATATACACTTTTTGTACCCGGAAGTTTCAAAGGTCCTGGAATGTTTTTAATCTAGATTGGTTTGTTGGACGTCTTTTGCAGTCACTCAGTAAAGCGGAATATATCTACATGCTTGTTTTGAGTTATGTTTAACCTTATGTGAAAGTAAGCTCTGAAACGCAGCTTTAATCATTTGCTGAACGTTGAACTTTGTCCACTGCTGGTCAGTATTGCTAAAGTCTGCAGAAAGGCCTGCTCATATCTATGGGCCTGCTATAGTAAGGCAAGGCAAGTTTATTTGTAGAGCACAATTCATACACAAGGCAATTCAAAGTGCTTCACAGTTGCATAAAATTACAAGAAAACAGATCAAATCAATCGTTAAAACATCAACATAAAGTTAATCAATTACAGTAAAAGGCAAGAGTGCAGATAAAATACTTTCAGTTTTCATCTGCTCGGGTAAAAAGAGCTGTTTTCAGCCTGGATTTGAACATTGTCAGAGTTGAGGCCTGTCTCACATCCTCATGAAGACTGTTCCAGATTTTAGCTGCATGAAACTGAAACGCAGCCTCACCGTGTTTAGTCCTGACTCTGGGAACCACCAGGAGACCCCTCCCTGAAATTCTCAGGGCCCGAGATGGTTCATACGGCTCTAACATGTCAGAGATGGACTTTAGTCCATGATTATCTTTGATACTATATTGTTCACACTTGGGTTGTTATCAGCGTGTTTTGTTGTCAATGATGGCTGCTTCATTATACTCAAGGGCTTTCCATTCCCCCGAGGAAGGAAAAAAATAATAATAAAAATCTAATTAGAGCTAGAAAGAAAAGGTGCCACTGACCTTGACAGTTTTTAGGGAGTCAATGCTGTAGCCTAACAGATGTTTTCTATCAGAGGCGTGAACCTCTGATAGAAAACATCTTGTGATCTAATACTGCATACTAATTTGATTTTCCTTGAAGTCTCCCAATATGCAATTTCAAGTGACATCACACATTGCTATTTTGTTTTGTATGTGGACAAACACATTTTTACGTGTCTTACAAATCTACAAGTAGAGTAACTCTATGTTTTAACAGTCTGCTGACAAATGATGAAATTACTCTTAAATTGTATACTTCTCATAAGTAATGGGAAAGGGCCAGCTGGTGGTTGGAGGTGTCCTATTATACATTAAAGATGCAACTTTAAGCAGGAAAAAAAGAGTGCCTATTTGACCAAACAGTGACCCAGCGGTCGTATGAGAGGCTATTGGCTAACATGGGCCCTTTGCTTTCCATCCCATTGGCCTCTAGGACGTGCCAGGATCAATTTTATGTCAAGTCCTCATCCTTCTTCCACCTCCGCAACATTGCCCATCTCCGCCCCTCCCTTAGCCGGTCAACAGCTGAACTCCTCAACCATGCATCCATCATTACCAGACTCGACCTCTGCAATAGCCTCCTCTACGGACTTCCCACCACTCGTCTCCAAAAACTGCAATACATCCAGAACTCTGCTGCCCGTCTCCTCACCCACTCCAGGTCCAGAGAACACATCAGCCCCGTCCTCCAACAGCTCCACTGGCTCCCTGTTCAATATTGCACTAAATACAAGCTCCTCACCTACAAGTCCCTCTATAACCTGGCCCCGCCCTACCTCACCGAGCTCCTCCTGCAACAACACTGGCCCATCCGCCACCTCTGCTCAGCCGACACCGACCGGCTCACTCCCATCACCCGCACTAACCAACGGACATTTGGGGACAGAGCTTTCGCTATCGCTGCACCCACCCTCTGGAACTCACTCCCACAGCCCATCAGAAACACCGACTCGCTCCCAAACTTCAAATCAGTACTTAAAACCCACCTCTTCAAACTGGCTTTGTTTCTTTTATCTTCTATTGTCAAGCGTCTTTGTGTGTCCAAAAAAGCGCTACATAAGTTTGATGCATTATTATTGTTATTATTATTAAGTGTTTAGGGTTTCTGGTAGGTTTTCACTGCTGATTGAAAATTCCATCCAGAAAAAAACAACCAGAAACCCTTAATCTGAAATAAAATCGATCCTGTAGCGTCCTAGAGGCCATCGGGATCGAAAGCAATGGCGCCAGTCTTTACCACCCATAGAGTCACTGAAAGGTCAAATACGCACTAATATTAACTTTTTTTTTTTTCTGCATAAAAAGTCGCGTAATGCACCTTTTAACATTAAGTGCATATGAGAACTCATTTCACAAGATCAAACACGATTGACAAATATTAGGCTACATTTTCCTGCTTTTGTAATGTTTCTTATTTACTTCCTTATTAGAAATAGGCACAGGATGTAACATACAAAAAGGTAAATATTTCATAACCGTAGCCTTTCAGCCTTACCTCTACATTGGGCCAAGAGTGATTCCCAGTTCTATAGGAATTCTCCCTCGTCTACGTCAGTTATGTTTTTAGAACAATTGTTTCTGTGGCAAGGCAAGTTTATTTGTAGAGCACAATTCATACACAAGGCAATTCAAAGTGCTTCACAGTTGCATAAAATTACAAGAAAACAGATCAATTCAATCATTAAAACATCAACATAAAAATTAATCAGTTACAGTAAAAGGCAAGAATGCAGATAAAATACTTTCAGTTTTCATATGCTCGGAAGAGCTGTTTTCAGCCTGGATTTGAACATTGTCAGAGTTGAGGCCTGTCTCACATCCTCATGAAGACTGTTCCAGATTTTAGCTGCATGAAACTGAAACGCAGCCTCACCGTCTGTGGTGTTCAACTGTGGAGTTAGGGTACCCTTTTTAGTAAGTTTACGTACAGCTTGTCTTCATTTAAAACTGCCCCAAAGTGCTGTACACAATCCACAATAGGAAAAAATATGAATATAAAACATTAATCTTACAAAAATGTCTTGAATTAAAAGCTAGTGCAATGAAGTGGCAGAGAGACTTCCACAGTTTTGGGACCGGCGACTGCAAAAACTCTGTTTCAGGTCAATTGGTCTGAGGACCTTTTAGTGCTCTGGCCAGACTGTACAAAGTCAACATTTCAGATGAGTAGGAAGGTGCTAGATTATTTAGAGACTTGAAGACGTACTACAAAATCTTTACCTGTTGCTTTTATAATTCAGTTTATCAGTGCAGGGAGGAAAGCAACGGGGTGATCTCTGCATCTGGTCCCTGTGCGGAGACGTGCAGCCACGTTTTGGACCAATCGAAAACTGATCATGGCCATAGGAGTTACAGCAGTCCAAGCGAGATGTTACAAACGCATGCACTACTACTAATACATTATAATAATAACGGTAACTTTATTTTATTAAAAACACAGGACAGGTTTTAATGCTTTTGAAAATATGACTTGGTATCATTTTTATTTCAGTGAAGCAGCAGTTTTAATGAAGAAATGTTGGGCAGAAAACGTATTTTTATTAGAATTGTTAAGCTGCTGACAGGAAGTGACATAGAAGAAGGAAACATCCCATAGCAGTTCGACTCACTGATATCCCATTGACTTAACATGGTTGCACGGCGACAGTTTAAAATTGTTTACCTTCTTCTATGTCACTTCCTATCGGTGTCCAATAAGGAAGTGAAACTATAAACATCTCAATGTCCAAACTAAAGAAAGCTGGGCACAATATTTAACAAAATCTTAAATATACTTGTGTTAACTATGTTCTAGCGAAAATTGTGTGTCATATGCACTTTAATATGCATTATTCTTCACATTTGTGCACATTGAAGGCCAGTATTGACCCATCCCATGGTTGAGAGAAATTGCTCTTTGCGTTCACGGTCTTATCTATTAAATTTCACTGGAGCAGTCAGAGTGGGAGCCCGACACATGTAGTCCCACTTATCTGCGATCTGTCTCGGATTGACACTTATTCGTGTTCGGCGGCTGATTTGAAGCCTTGGTTAGATTCTAACACATTTTCTTAAAGTGCGCACGCTTTCCCTTTTTTATCAGCTCTGGTGTGGGTGAAAGTCATGGCTTGTGGAGTCGAAAGCTGGCACTCCAGGCTTCCCACTCACTCGTACAGTATGCATACATTTTATCTCTGAGGCTTTTTAGCATGACTATCTCTCTCTGCCCATATACGTCATGCGGGTTCCTTTTTAAGGTTTGCTCTTTTGATATATCAACAACTTCTTCTGGTTTAACTTGGTTTGCTCTGAGCTGTTGTAAAAGTCGCTGTCTTCTTGTCGCTGTGTAGGTGGTTTTCTGAGAATGGCGACACTGGGTGGTTCCGTTCCTTATTTGTTCGCAAAGTGGATGCCAGAAAAGATGCCCACTCCAACCTGCTGTCAAAGAAGGAAACAAGCAACCTGTACAATATCCAATGTATGTATTTTCTTTTAACTTTTTGTCATAGATTTTAAATGTAATGATAATGTTGGTGATGATGGTGGTGTAAAAAGATTTAAATCAATGTCGCACAATAGCTCAGGAGCTAATGGGGATCTCAATAAACTAAACTAAACAATTATTGAGTAAGGAGTATGTTTTTTTTTTTTTTTTACAGGCAGGCTTAGTAGGTGGAACAAGGATGTATATATTTTTTTTACTCTGTAGCTTACTTGTGTAGTTGGAACATGTTAAACTCTTTAAAGTGCTTAACAAAGCCTCATTTAAAAAAATAATTTTTCCTTTGGATCATATTTATTTGGTCGTGTTTGGTAATTAAGTGGAAAATTATACCAGAGCCCTCACACATTTGCTACTTGCTTTACCACTGGAGCTGTTTACTAGTATTTCTTATATATTTTCATATCCTATATTATAATTTTTCTCTAGCTTTATTGTTCGTTCTACCACATGTAAAGCACACAGAGTATCCAAGTTGCAATGCTGGTAGAAAAAAAAATGATACCACTATACACAGAGCAATATTAGAAATATGTACACATTACAAAGGGGCAGCAGGGAGGGAGAGAGCTTCACTCTCTGACTGCCCAGTGAAAGAAGCTCAGTCCCAATTTCCAACTTGGAATCAATCAAACATGTGTGTCACTTACACACATTGGGGCGCTCAGAGATCCACCAGAGATTTTGTCAGTCGGGACTATGTGTTCCCAGAAATGTTTTTGGATAGTCCAGTTTCTCTTGCTGGGAGTGAGACTGTGGAACTCTGTCGCCACTGGCCAAAACAGCCTCTTTAGCATCAACTAGAGCTACAGTAAACGAGCGCTAAGACAGTAGCTGAAGTCCGGAAAGAGTTATTCTCACGTATGAAATGTGGCTTCGCTTTTTTATGGTTGAGCACCTGCCCCTCAAAATGTCTGTCCACGTCACTGTCTGAATGTGACTTTATTTGCAAATTCTTGTTTACCCCGAGCCCCTATGGACATGAACAAGTGATGAAAATTAGGTCATGTGCTATTTAATACAACATACATCTGGTTTATTGCTATATCCACAAAAGGGAACACAAAAAGAAAACAAGGCAAATAAAATGGATACAAAATAAAACCACAAAACAAAGTCCCTCTGATGGCTATTTCACCTCAGTGTTGTCTCATCTATCTCTTCGGTAAACCTGTCTGACTGATTTCATTTTAGAGTCTTTTGTCTGATGACGATCTTTCCTTAAATTTGTCCCTCTCCTCAGCTTTGATCTTCGCTATGAAGAACACCACGTCATGTAGAGATTTCAATTTGAACACAACCTATAAGCTATTGAAGTGAAATCGGTTCGAGGCCTATGTCGAACCCGAGTGTGAAATTACTTTGTTGGAGTGTATGACTGGTTCATACCCTCTCTGTTCCTTTCTTTTTAGTTCATAACGTCAAGCCGGAGTGCCTAGAAGCATACAACAGTCTTGAGTAAGTGCTAGCTACTAATGTTCAGTCACTTCCCTTTTACAAATTGGTAAAACTTTCATTCACACTTCTATTAAATCTGGCAAATACTGTAGACCTGAACGAAAAGCCACTTGGCTTTTATTGAGATAGTGTAAGATTTGCACAGTAGTTCAATTAAGGCTATCGGGTTTAATTGAGTGTTGAAGTAAAATACTGAAAAGGGAATAAGCGACAGAAAATATGCAGACTAATGTTGCTTTAATTTAAGGAAGTGCTCTCATAATGTGAAGATGAAGTAACATTGTTTTATTTTTGGCTTCTTTTTTTGTTTTGCATAGGGCAGAGGTACAGAATAAACTCCATCATGATGAGGATTACCCATGTGAGGTGGTGGGGAGCTGGAATACTTGGTATGGAGAACAGGATCAAGCTGGTAAGCACAGATTCACAATGTAAACATGTAAAATATAATGAAATGATAACCTGTAATGAAAAAAGGTGTGGTATGTGGTAAAGTAAACAATTCGAGTAACAAAGTATGGTCAAATACAGTGGAAGGAAACCCTGGAAGGCAGTGTTATTGCACGTCAATACAACACTGACATCTAGTGTTCACCTTGTGCAGTGCATCTTTGGCGATACAGAGGAGGCTACCCTGCTTTGACTGAATGCCTGCTAAAGTTGAACAAGAACAAGGCAAGGCCTTCACTTATGTGATAATGTTCCTGAGTAGTGGCAGATGATGATTTTTATGCATATTTTATTTTTGCAGGAGTACTTGGAGTTTCGTAAAGAACGGGCCAAGATGTTGATTTCAAGACGGAATCAGCTCTTATTGGAATTTAGTTTCTGGAATGAACCGCTCCCAAGACAGGGACCTAACATCTATGAAATGCGTACATACCACTTAAAGGTAATGGTGTTGTTAATGACATACTGTATGCAAACTAAATTCCAGTGATAAAAAGTAATCTGATTCCGAACATATTCTATATCACATTACAAGAATAGACTGAAATTATTTATTTATTATTTAACTGAAACACACTTTACCTAAACCTTTACTAACAGTGTAATTGTGTGTGTACTTGCTCTGTTAATTAAAACCTAGAAACAAGTAAGTATAATAATGATTACTTTTTCAGCCAGGGACCATGATTGAATGGGGCAATCACTGGTAAGATCTTACTTCAGTGCTTTATACAAACACGCAGCTGGTATCAGAATTACACTTTGATACGCATTTCTTCCAACAGGGCCAGGGCCATCCAATACAGACAAGAAAACAACGAAGCAGTAGGAGGGTTCTTCTCACAGATAGGTGACCTTTATGTCGTTCATCATTTGTGGGGTGAGTACATTTGGGGGAAGATGACGTCACATCACAAACATTACTCCAGAAGATGACTGACAATGACGTTTCAGCCTATGAAAACTTGCTGTCACGACAAGAAACGAGGAACTCTGCCTGGCAAAAAGAAGGGTGGAATGCAACCGTGTATTATACTGGTGAGATGCAATGCAACATGTATTTTATATTGGTCTCAATAAATAATCACTTCACATGAAATAATATTATACAATATTTTACATCTTTCTCTCTGTTTTTAACAGTGCCTTTGATCAGAAGCATGGAGTCTAGAATAATGATACCCACCACCACTTCACCCTTGCAATAGACTAAAAACGGTATGCAATCAATCCACCAGCCGCACAGCAGATTACTCCCAGAACATCTTATGGGGAGTAACGGAAACAAGATATAATTTTTTAATAGTGTGATTACTATTTCTAGATTTTATTGTTGTAGGACTATGAATTCATGGGAAATTGCAATATCCGTCAGTACAATTACATATCTTTTGTAAATGCAAGGTACACATGAAACAGACTTGTTCAATGTTGCATGATCTTGTGTCATGATTGTAAAATTTCTGAATGCATTAGCTAATGTTTAGGATCTTTGCATCACTGTATGATTGTGCTCGAAATTAACAAAAATCCTTGTTATATTTTTTTTAAAATCTGATTAACATTAGTCAATCTTGTCGTTTTAAACATTTACGTGGATTATGTTTTGGCTACTTGACGTTTTCAAAATAAAATAGTTTATCAAATCAACTTTTCTACTTACCATAGTCAAGTCACGCAATCATTTGCCAAACGATTTCTTCATTGTTAACCCGAATGTGTGTTGAAAGTAAAATAAAGCCTCTTCAATAACTCGTTTCTCCAACAGTGGTCTTAGTCTGAAACACGAACCGGAACAGTGTAGCGAAAAGCTCTTCCATGTGCGAAACATCCAAGACGTGTGGCACAGGGAGGCGTGTCTGGGCCGTGCTTTTAATATACAGTATAGGGGTCGGATAGCGCTGGATATTTTTCCTTCTGTGGTGAGCTTGGGCAGGTCCACCTAGATAGATCCATTTCGTTTGAAAAGTTATTGCTCAGTTTGGAAGTGCTTCAGCGCTGCATGACCACGCACACCACTCTGCACTGGGAATATGGACTTGCACATACTGGACCACAGGCTCCGGGTCACCAGTATATCCAAGAATGGGCTCGTGCACTTCACATACCCCTTGATAAAGCTCATATTTCTGCGGAACAGGACACGGTAAGAGCCCCCTTTACCGGGGATCACGCTCACTTTGTAGGTCTCAGTCACGTAGACCAATGCAAGTAAGCGTACGTGCATAGGAACTATTCATTCAGTGCCTCGGTGGTTGTTTGTCTGCACATGCCCGCGCGCTAGGTTGCCTCTATTGTACAGAAATGCACTATATGGTCTCGCTATGTACTTTAAGTTTGATCACATAATGATGGCTTGGCTACTATGAAACACAAGAGCAGCAAGTACTTCTCCAGATTGCAGCTCCATTAGGTAAAATAAATAGGTCCCTGTCTTGCTGAGGCAGAGTAAACCATAGGTACTAATATGCTAGAATCCCATGGATGTTCATCCGGCCCACATTTCATATGGGAGAACATTTTTCTCTTGATCCCTGATATGATGCCTTTTTGTTATGTTATTGTTGCTCTGACTGGACCATATGCTTGACAATGAGACCTGCTGATTATACTGTATATCCGCCTCTTCTGCAGGATGGCGCTAGATTATCTGATGGTACAAGGGGACGACCCCCCCATGGATTTATTTGGGCTCAATGAAATAGTAACCTCAATGGACCCCCACGCTTTGTATTATTTATTTCGAATGTCAAAGGAGCAAGATGTGTGAAATCAACTGCATACAATTTCAGCAAAAAAATAAAATAAAATCTAATGGTACAGGTATAACTATAAATTCAAATGTAGACTAGTCTAATAATAATTTCAAACAGAAATCTCTGAATCCTGAAACTTGTTGATGGGATAGGCTCTGTGGACTTAAGTTTTGAAAAGTTGGTTAGCAATCATGTGTGGATGGAGCAAATTTGACCAGGTCGAAGTTCTTCAGATGATTGGGGATTTTAACTTTGACAGAAAGAGGTTTAACAAAAAGCAGTTTGCTCTACAATTGTGTAACAGGTTCTGACACATCTGTAACCTGCTGTCCTCTCAGGCGCTAATTAAATAAAATATAAAATAGTAAAGCAACAAGCGATATGACTGTACATTTCAGCCATCAATCTGGTTTGACAATGAACTAGTGGGTTTGTCTTTGTTCTTCAAATTGTGTTCTCGTGGGGCAGCGAGATATTTGTCCTCTGCAGAGAACTGAATTTGTCTCCATGGAGTCTTAAGTAGGAAACGTGTCAAGTCTTCTCTCAACTGTTATTGCTCCTTAATGTGACCCTAGTCTGCAATGTGTGAACCCAATGTAGATTTTAAAAAAGGGAACCGCAACTCTTTCCAGTCACAAATCAAAATCGTACAGCTCTCATCTACTATCCAACATTGCTGACTTCTGAGAGCAAAGATCTCAGAATAGCTTTTAGCTTTCTGTAGGGCTGGGGTTATTTTCTAAAGTCGGGCTACAGACTGTGGCCCAATGGGGAGTGGCTGCCGGGTGAACTGAATTTAAACAATCAGTAGCAAAACAAAATGGATTACTTAACTTAGCCATGTCCTTCCTCCAGGCCCCTGCTACTTATTTACAGACTGAAAGTTTCAGCTGTTACGCACATAGAAAGTGCCATTTATTATCCCTTTTGGTGCTCCCTAATGAGTCCAAGAGCAAAACAAAACGGCAGCCGAGGCAGAAACACAGCGGGGAGCGTTCCACTTGTCTGCTACAGTGATCTGTCAAGGCTGGGGCTCTAGTGCGCCGGTTCACCCAAGGCCGTCCCCGTTTCTCTTCTCTGATAGATGTCACTGAATAAAAATAACTATTGTTGCAAGGTCCCTTGTTCTGGC
This sequence comes from Proterorhinus semilunaris, assembly GCA_021464625.1. Classification (NCBI taxonomy): domain Eukaryota; kingdom Metazoa; phylum Chordata; class Actinopteri; order Gobiiformes; family Gobiidae; genus Proterorhinus; species Proterorhinus semilunaris. The sequence goes on from CM038345.1 coordinate 11,956,959, forward strand.
AGTGTGTTTTTGGTCTATTCTCTAGAGATGGTCCTGGCCGTTTGATGAGGTCTTGCACTTGTAAAAAACACGTGTTTGTTTTGCTCTTATCATGTTTCCTCAGCTGTAGCGAGCATCTCTCCCACAACCCCCAGATTGCTTTCTAATAAAGACCCTGCCCAGCGAGGGTATTACTACTTCCCTTTTAGACATTGTCTTTCTTGACAAACAATTTGTTTTTTAACTTTGTTTAGTTTATGTTTGTGAAGGCTCATTCATCCAGGGAGTATCAATCGTAGAAAAGCTCAAATCAGGGGTGTCCAAAGTGCGGCCCTCAGACCAATTTTTGATGGCCCTTGGCCTTCTTGCTGAATCGGTACACATCATCAGAGATGGTCCTTTTTATTTGAAATGTAATAATTCTACACAATTCTATACTAACAACTAACATTTTATTGTAAGATAGAGCTGGCATGAAGGTTTTAAGCATAACGTGATTTCCGGCCTATATGTCGCTACTTTTTTCCCACGACGGTGCGGTTAAACTCCTGTCTGTCGCCAACTTGCTATTAACCTACAAAAAAGAGCCGGGGTCTTATTTAGATCGCTTAGTTTATTTTATTTTAAGTATTTCACACATACGTCTGGGATTCAATGGACAAAGGTTTCAAGCTTGAATTTAAACTCTTCATGTCATTCTTTTGGTACAAAGATCGATGCTTTGTATTTTGACAAGTCGGCAAAAAAAAAAAATACATTTGTGTGGGTTCACCAGCAGTTTGCAATCTCTGCATTCACCCCGATGTCATATCCAAAGCCAAGCAGGCCAAAGTAACTAAAAGTAAAAATAATTTCTTACATTGATTTGAAATGTCTTCACCCTGGCCCAACTTTTGTGTATTATTTTTTCACAAAAACTCCTAAAGTATCAAAAATCAGTATAAAATTCATAGTCCTGCTCATGTTTTTGTTATGGCCGTCACATCCTATTACTAGAATACTGAATACTGAAATAAAGTAGAGAACAACTGCTTTGCCCACAGTTTCAGTGGGAATAGAGCAGTTGGACAGCACAATGAGCTGGCTCAGCGTGCACAGCTGATAGCGCCACAGAAGCCTCTGTCTCTGCCTGTCTGTCCATGGGCTGTTGAGTCAGCTGTTTGCTCACACTCAGGTGGCTGCGACTGACTGCTAGCATGCAGGAAGAGGAAGGTGAATCTCAAATGACCTAAGTCGAAAAGGCCAAACCGACAGAAGTGCAAATGAAATATTTACACTGCTTATTTACACTTTTTAAGAGCTGTTTTATTTTTACCTTTAGATTAGAGAGACTTCAGAAAAGTCACTTCCTTGTGATGGCTGCGAAATCATAATTATTATAAGTACAAATTATAGCATAGCATTTTATTACCCTTTGTAACTATTCAAATCTATCCTCATACTTTGCCAAGCAGGTCTTTGACTCACTCTTTATTCAGCACGTCACAAAGGCAGCATTCATCTGAACTAACCACTGAAACCCAAGGCTCGGATCCAACTCAAAGGAAGCCCCAAACAACCTCTCAAACAAACAGTGCGACCATCTAGGTTTTTAAAGATACAGTCCCCCTACTCCATGTCTTTCCTGGGGTTGTTTGGGGTTTTGACTGTATTCATGCAGTTTGTTATTTCATTATTCTTAACCCGAAATCTGTGTATTCAAACTTAGCCATACTCATACCATGCCTCAATGGCTGAGATGCTAAAGACTGACTGTAAATGTTTAGCTTGGTAGATTTCCTCTGCACAACATGATCTTTGCCCATTATTTGCAACACAAAAAACACCCCTACAAAATAGCCGTGCTTCTAAATTCCTTAATGGTTGAGACATCTGCTGTGCTGTGGCATAGTTTGGAGTTATTCATCAAATGCTGCAAACAAAGACCGTGCTTAGTATTACTTAGATTCCCTGAACCATGATTGTACTGTTATTGTCTATCCACATCAAGGTCTTATTTTCGGCTTCTCATATATTACTCTGTATCGTCTTCTGTTTTAGATGCAAGTTTTTCAGTCTGACGGAAACACCGGAAAACTACACTGTTGTCCTTGATGAAGATGGCTTCAATGGTAAAACCCAGTTTTGCACTAAAGCAAGTATATTCCACTCACATCAGTTTTTTTAGATTTATTCCTCAACAACCTGTGCCATAAATACCATAGAGCCTGTAGTATGTAGTAGGTACTGAATTTTACAGAATTTTTAGAAGCCATCATCCTCTGCCTCAAAATTCTCTTTGATGTCTGTAAAAGGCATCTATTGCCTCTGGGTGCTCCATGTCTTTGGCTCTCCTTCGAACAGAGTGGCTATTTGCTGTATATGCTGTAGCGGAGCCACTGGGGACATGGTCTGGGATAAATTCTGCCAACTAGAACTGTTATTCTCTGAAAGGCAGCAACTCCACAGCAGGAGGTCAAAAACACGTCGTTAGCTGAAATGGTGACGCAAAAGGAAGCTTTAAAGGTGCATTATAGAACTTTATGTGCAACTTGATATTTGTGTGTAATTTGACCTTTTTTGAGTCAATGGCGAAATGTGTGGTTAGCATGGCCCCTTTATTTCGATGACGGCGCTCCTGGATCCATTGTTAAGAAGGTTTTCTGGTGAGAGGGTCCGTCAGCTTCAAAACCTGCCAGAATGTCTAAAAACAATTGGTCATAGAGGCCACTGTAATAGAAAGTAAAGGCACCATGAAAACCACAGCCGCCCAGTCACTGAGAGTTCAAATACGCACAAATAAAAAGTTTCATAATGCACCTTTAACGCACCTTTTATATCAGGAATAATCAGGGTCCAGACATCTTCAAACTTGTTTTGATTATGTCTATGGTCAAATTTTCTTTCTTGTGCTGTTTAGCAGGTCTCCTACATTTCACTGGCAGTTTGCACCCTCTACTGGTATTTTGTCTAGGCAAGGCAAGGCAAGGCAAGTTTATTTGTAGAGCACAATTCATACACAAGGCAATTCAAAGTGCTTCACAGTTGCATAAAATTACAAGAAAACAGATCAAATCAATCATTAAAACATCAACATATAAATTAATCAATTACAGTAAAAGGCAAGAGTGCAGATAAAATACTTTCAGTTTTCATATGCTCGGGTAAAAAGAGCTGTTTTCAGCCTGGATTTGAACATTGTCAGAGTTGAGGCCTGTCTCACATCCTCATGAAGACTGTTCCAGATTTTTGCTGCAAGAAACTGAAACGCAGCTTCACCGTGTTTATTATTGACTCTGGGAACCACCAGGAGACCCCTCCCTGAAGTTCTCAGGGCCCAAGATGGTTCATACGGCTCTAACATGTCAGAGATGGACTTTGGTGCTAAACCATGAAAAGACTTGTACACAAGCAGAGCTGTTTTAAATTCTATTCTCTGAGTGACAGGAAGCCAGTGCAGAGACCGGAGCACTGGACTAATATGGTCAAATTTCCTGGTTCTTGTCAGGACTCGAGCAGCAGCGTTCTGGATGTTCTGCAGCTCTAACAGCTGGTTTAGAAAGGGCAGTGAGCAGCCGTTACAGTAGTCTAACCTGCTGGAGACAAATGCATGGATGAGTGTCTCCAAGTCTGGTTTTGACACTATTCCTCTGATCTTTGATGTTTTTCAGATGGTAAAAAGCTGATGATGTTATTGCTTTAATGTGGCTGTTTAAGTTCAGGTCTGAGTCCATGATTACTCCTAGATTTCTAACCCGATTTTTTGGTTTTAGAGAGAGAGACTCAAGGTGACTGATAACACTTTGTCTTTGTGTCTGTGGGCCAAAAACAATGATGTTTAGTTGGAGAAAGTTTTGCATCCTAACTACATTTTACTTCTATTAAGTCCTGGGCTTGACACATTTTTCAAGAGACACACTCAGTATTTTAAGTTTTTTATTTAAAGGAATAGGCCACAGTTTTTACATACTGAGGTTGGAGGTGGCTCAGACGTGTCTTACTCCGCCGTGCTCTCACCTGACTCACCTGCTCTTGCCAAATCGGGTTACACAAAAAGCAAAGACCAGCTGAGCGTCGGGCCTGTCCATATACTGTAGAATAGCAATAGTTGTTCATAGTCTATGGCAGTGTTTTTCAACCACTGTGCCGGGGCACACTAGTGTGCCGTGAGATATTGTCTGGTGTGCCTTGGAAAATTATCCAATTTCCCCAAAAAATATTTTTTGAAAACAAATAATTATCTGCAAATAGTGTGCCATTGTCAAGTCTCTGTGCTGTCTAGTGATCGGTGGAGTAACCATGTAAACTCTTCCATATCAGAAAGTGGCCGCAAGTCGCTAAATTCTTTGAGACAAGAGAATTAGTGATGCATGGATGCACTTTATATTGTGAATATAGGCTACAGAGTTAAATGTTTTAACGTTTTAACATGGGGAAACCGTGGAAGAGCTTGGTAGCTTCTATCTTCACCTCGTTTGGAGCGATAAAGGAGAGGAGGAGCGGCTAAATGCTAACGCTATCTGTGCTGTGTTTACGCGACTGAGCGCACGCGTAAAGACCAGACAGGTACAAATGAACTCGTCTAAGCTAAGGTGAGATCATATCTCAATATGTAAAAACGGTGGCCTATTCCTTTAAAAAATATCAAGGCATCCAACAGCAGTAAAATGCCTGAATAAAGTACAATTTGGCCGTATGACCTTGAAACACATGTTTTTCAATGTTATTTTTAGATAAGGTTATGGTAAGGTGTACTTTATTTCCCCCAAAGGGAAATAAATCTGTCCTCTGTATTTGACCCACCCTTCGATGCTGCTGGGGCAACCCATAAGGAGCAGTGGGCCACCGCAGTGCAGCGCCCGAGGACCCATCTCCAACTGTCGAGCCAGATTGATGATGTAGAATCACCTGGCTGGAGGATTAACCTATTGTGCATGTTTTTGGTTGAAAACATGCATCATCAAATGACACTGTACTTTCTTGCAGTTGGCTACAGTTATTCTCAAAATTTCAAGTTAAACAAGTTAAAAACAACATCAAAAAATGTGTTTTATAAACTGAAATAACGATGCCCCTCATAGCAACAGAAAGTTTACAAAACACTGGTACTTTGTTTAGTTATAGCCAGAAATAAGACATGGATGCTCTCGGGTGAAGTGCTCCGTTAACTACAACTAGAGCTCATTTGTTAATTACTACAAATGCACTATGTTTGCCAACAGGCTAATTACACACACACAAATGAGCAGCATGTATGCCCATAAAGCTGTGGTGTAATAATCTATGTTATGTGTTTGTTTGACCAGAGCAAACAATAAATGATATATGACTGTACCAAATTACTGTGTATGCATGTTTTATTGTAGTATACTTTATTAAAATATACTTGCATCAACCCGTTTTTTTCTTACCTAAAGATTAAACTAGTCTGTAAAAGCAAACAGAATATAATGTAATGTAATGTACCACTACTGATAATACGTAGTGAAAAGATTACTTAATAGAAGGTTAGACAGGTAAAACTGAGGTTAAACTGAATTGTATATCCATTACATACATTAAAAGGGAAAAAACAAACAATACACACACACAGGCACTTGTATTTGAATGCCAGACCATCAACGTTTAGATTGCACCTGTAGTGCAGTATCATACATGTGATAAAATTGATACTTGGGAATAATGAAATTAAAATGTGTTTCTCTTCCAGAGCTGCAGCCCTCTGAACAGCCCTCTGAACATCTCCAGGTAGAAGGGTCAATCTGGCTTCCTCTTAATGTGGTCTCCAACGGCAACACCTCCAGCAGCTCTCAAGCTGTGGGGGTCACAAAAATAGCCAAGTCCGTCATCTTCCCACTGGCCGAGCAGCACGTATCTGTCTTCATGTTGTCCACATATCAGACAGACTTTATCTTGGTGAGGCACAGTCAACGCACAAATGCACAACATAGTGGGTTATCCCTGTCAGCAAAGAAAAAAACACAGCCTTGTATAACATACTATATAATCGAGACCTCCCATGAGAAGCTTATGAGCTATAGCGGGTTGTCAGACATCTTGTTTTAACAAAGGACATGCTTCTCATTTGATCTATTTTGTGAAGGTAAGAGAAAAAGCTCTGTCTGTCGTAATCAGTACTCTGGAGGAGGAGTTCAAAATCTACAGAGAGGTGGCTGGGGAGCCTGTGCCTGTGCCTGTGCAAAGTCAGGACGTTTCCAATGGCCTTCACAAGAACGGGAAAGAAGGTACTGTCTGCAATACTGCATTCACTCTCCTATTTTTCCCATCTTTGGCACCACCTGCAGGTTGATTTACATTAGGGCTGCGCAATTTAGGAAAAAACAAATAAATCTGACCATGCTGCACATTTTAAACGTGTCCAGGAGCATTAACATATATGAGAAAACTAAAAAATATGTAATTAAAACAAAAACAATAATACACAGTGAGCTCATAACATGTTTGCAGACTTACTTATTTACATTTCTGTTCTGTGTGTTTACTGCTGTTATATATTTACTGCCATAATCTAATTCTGTTGTACTTAGTTTGGTGTTTTTTACTCACAGTAATAACACCTTAGGAGCACTGCGACGTCAGCGCAGTAAAGTCAAAGTGCTCCTAAGGTATTATTACGGACAACAAACTATCAGCTGAAATCAGAATATTATTCTTTTACATCTTTTACTATATATAAAAACAAAACCGTTTTCAGAATTAATGCAGTCTGACCAGCTACTACCACTCAGTTTTGAAATGAACAAAAGTAGTTGCCATTTAAAAAGTGTCTTCCACAATTGCGAGTTAAAATCCAATGCTTGACATTTCAAAGAAGCTAGGAGACGGGGGAAGCTGATGCTTGGTCAAGCTTCTACTCCCCTTTGATGAGGACAACATTCATATGGCATATAACACAGCAATGTGGCCATATACCACCTTTGCTACGCCCGATCCCGGGGAAGCATGGGTGAATGTAGTGAGTGAGTGGTTGGTGGTGGTCAGAGGGGTCGATCGATGGCACAGACTGGTGGCCTCGCTTTCGTCAGTCTACCCCAGGGCAGCTGTGGCTACAATAGCGGCTTACCACCACCGACTATGGAGTGAATGAATAATGCAATTTAAAGCATCTTTGAGTGGCCAGAAAAGCGCTATATAAAACCAATTATTAGTATCAGTTGCATTCAGTGCGTCATTTACAGGAAACTGTTTTGCATTGGCACAGTTTAGCACAAGATATAGAGTGATCTCTCTGCATGTCACAATCTTGCACATCTGAACTTTTGTTCAAGTTTGTGAACAGCCGCCGTGAGTGATAATGTTCTGGATTGACGGATATCAGAGCTTTTTCTTATCTTGAATGATGGGCTATTACCAGTGTAGTACTTTTGTGTACACTGATGTAGTAAAAAAATTACAATCCTCCTTATGTCCAGCCTTGCAGCCCACTGTCCATCCTGTGCTGATTCCACAAAACCAGTTCTGCGTCATGTCACTGGACCCAGACACACTGCCTTCTATTGCCACAACACTTATTGATGTTCTCTTCTACTCTAACAGGTAAGCACCAAGCTGATGCAATCCCCAATCACAACACAAGATGGCAGCGCATACTCAGTCTGTGAACATGGCATTCCCCATATAAACTGAATGTTTTTTTGCCTTCCCCCAGCCCGAAAGAGGATGTGCCGTCCAACCAGGACTTGGATTGTATAAAGTTCTTCTCCTTCTCGCTCATCGATGGATACATTTCTCTAGTGATGGACACAGAGGCTCAGAGACAGTAAGTGCTTTGATCAATGAGAAGAGTTTTTTTTCCTCCAGCTAAAGGCTCCCATAAAATGCATGATTCAGTTAAGTTTTATAATTAGTTTTTTTTTAATGATACCCACCCATTACCCACCCAGTACAGTGGCACAGTACTACAATGAAGTGGCCAGTATTATCTACAGAAAACACTGTGCCTGTTTCTCTGTAGGTTCCCTGCAGATCTGCTCTTCACCAGTTCATCTGGAGAGCTATGGAGGATGGTGCGAATAGGGGGGCATCCCCTTGGATTCGGTAAGAAAATGCAAGAAAATTATACACTTTTTGTTTACAATCTGTTTTCACATCTTCAAGGTCATCCAAGCTAATGTAGTGTAAATTGAATATTTCATCAGCAATATTGAGCTATGGATATGAAACTCAAAACTATTTAATTTTTCTCTGCATATTGTAAGAATTGTCCTGTATTTTTAGATGATATATTGTATCATCTACTCATGAGTAATGGATCTTAGATGTTCAATGCTTTTTGTAAATACTGCAATAAACTGAAACATCACAGATAACAAATACATGTACTGGCAGAGGCGGTAGTCCTTTGGGCAACAGTGGCTCTGTGAAGGTCATCTTTGTCTGGCCTGTTCATACTGCAGTTGTGTCCTTAGGCAAGATGCTTCATAGTAATAATAATGAGGGCTTACATTTGTATTGTGCTTGATTATTTCTAGTCATTATTCATTAGGCCCTGGTACTGTTAAACGATGCTAGTATGGTATCGAATTGAGACCATTTGTTATGCCAGAAATGTTACGTTTTTTTTGTTTTAGTTTATTAGTATATTTATTATTATTTTTTATTTTTTTGTGTATTAGTTTATATGAGCAGTAAACATTCTGCTCAAAAGGAATTAAAGGAAATGATACACATTTTAAAGAAATAATGTTTTATACACATTGTTCTGTTTTCTGGTTCTTGATGACAAATATTTTAGTACAGGTATCAAAAAAAGTTTCATTCAGGTATTAGGTATTGTTAAAGTACCGAAATCAAAAACAAATGTAATGGTACCCAGCCCTATTATTCATTCACTCCATGGCAGATCTAGCCACAACTGCCCCGGGCAGACAGACAGACGCAGCCCACCTAAAAGTAGTAAAGTAAATGATTGGCAGTGGTGGTTCACACCGCAGAGGATTAAGATAAGATAAGATAGCCTTTATGCCTTTCAATGGAGAAATTTACTTGTTACATTCAGCTCTTAGAAACACTCAGGGTGTAAAAATAGGCAGGAAATGTGAAAAAAACTATTAAATAGTAAATGGTGGTATCTTATATACAATGACTACCTAAGACTTTGTGGGGACAAAAAGTGTAAACAGTCAGTAATAATAAAGTAAACAGATTATAACAAAAAAGGTTAGACAGTATTAAGCTTGTAAAGTGCAATTAAAATGAATGCTATTATTGTTATTACATTTATCATTTGATATACATAGACATTGCTTTTCCATATATATATATTTCAGATGAATGTGGAATTGTGGCGCAGATTTCCCGTCCTCTTGCTGACAGTGACATCTCCGCGTATTACATCAGCACATTCAGCTTTGACCACGCTCTGGTGAGTCCGACCTGTCCACTCTGATGACGGCCTTCATCAGATGTAAATATAGAAGTTAGTGACGCCTATAGAAAATGTTAGGTTACAACACATAATCAAAAAAATAATAATCTTTGAAAAAGGAGTGTGAATGTCTAATGTTGTCTGAACTGAAACATTATGGCATGCGAATGACGTCTGAAAAAAGGCACTGGGTATGACGTAAATGGCCAGCTGATAACAAAAAACACATGAAATCCATTCACAAAATTGGAATGCTCAAAATACACTTCCTTTTAATGGATGTTTTACATTCTTTACTGCAACTGCAACTTTATTTATAACTCACTTTAAAAACAACCAGGTTGACCAAAGTGCTACAAAATGCAAATACCTTAAAATATATAAAACATATATAAGTCAAGCATTGACACACTTTTAACAAACTGACACGCGGTTAAATGCAGCAACATTTAGGGGCATTCCCAATAGCTGGTTAAAATGGAAGGGAGATTTTCTCAAACAATCTCACTATTTTCAGTTGTTTTGATTTCCTTTGAGAACTACACAACTGATTCACCATTAGTCATTATTTCCATTTCAGAATTAGAAGAAACACTGACCGTACGGATGCAGTGCCTTGCGAAAGTATTCGGCCCCCTTGAACTTTTCGACCTTTTGCCACATTTCAGGCTTCAAACATAAAGATATAAAACTGTCATTTTTGTGAAGAACCAACAACAAGTGGGACACAATCATGAAGTGAAACGAAATTGATTGGATATTTCAATTTTTTTTTACAAATAAACAACTGAAAAATTGGGCGTGCAAAATTATTCAGTACCTTTTACTTTCAGTGCAGCAAACTCTCTCCAGAAGTTCAGGGAGGATCTATGAATGATCCAACGTTGACCTAAATGACTAATGATGATAAATAGAATCCACTTGCGTGTAAACAAGCTGTTTTGCAAGGAGGAATGGGCAAATATTTCAGTCTCTCAATGTGCAAAACTGATAGAGACAAACCCCAAGCGACTTACAGCAGTAATCGCAGCAAAAGGTGGCGCTACAAAGTATTAACTTAAGGAGGCTGAATAATTTTGCACGCCCAATTTTTCAGTTTTTTATTTGTTAAAAATGTTTGAAATATCCAATAAATTTCTTTTCACTTCATGATTGTGTCCCACTTGTTGTTGGTTCTTCACAAAAAAATTACAGTTTTATATCTTTATGTTTGAAGCCTGAAATGTGGCAAAAGGTCGAAAGGTTCAAGGGGGCCGAATACTTTCGCAAGGCGCTGTAACTACCCTGGAAAATCATAAACTTATCCATCTTTTTCAAGAACTTTGAATGAAAACTATAAAACGGAATCATATGTTTTTATTAATCCCATCAGTTCCAGTAGGTTTTTTTTCTTTGTTTACACAGAACCTTTTGAACCACACGCAATTTGAATTCAAAAGTGTACTGAGAATGCGAAGAACGCACAAGAACTGACTAACTACAGAACTAATTTGGGACTAAATTTGATCTAAATAAAGACAGATTTAATGGCCCTATACCGGATTTACAAATAAAAAAACAGCATGGCACACACTAGTAGCCGATCTCCAAAAGTGTTATTTATTCAAGATTACGTTTCGGCATTTGCCTTCTTCAGATCATTTATTTTTTTCTTTTGTGCATACCTACCGGATTCAACCTAACTTTGTCCCTTGTGAACAATGAAAGAGGATGTGCGTACATTTAAAACGTTAGTTGTGGTCTAAACTCATTCCTCATTTTCTTAACATAATTTCAATTCTTATATTCTATGGAAATATCACCGTTGCATCAACAACATTTCTTTGGCGAAGCAAATCCAAGCAAACATTAGAGATATAAACAAATTGGCAGAGGGCCGACGAGCGTCGTCATTGCAGTGTCACTAACGGTTCTGCATTGATGTTCAAACAGGGTTCTCCTACTGTCGTTGCATTTTTGGTCATTGAAAAGTGACAACACAGAAATAGCAGGTCATTAAAGCAATAGGCCACAGTTTTTCCATACTGAGATGCTCTTACCTGAGCTTAGACGAGTTGATGCGTAACTGTCTGGTGTTTGTGCGTGCGCTCAGTCACGCTAATGTTGTTAGCGTTTAGCTCCAAACGGGGGTGAAGTTAGAAGCTACCAAGCTGTTCCACCTTTTGTGTGACTAGACTTGGATCGTGTAACTTTTCACGTAACTATTTAAATAGGGGAAACGTGGAATAGCTTGGTAGCTTCTAACTTCACCCCAGTTTGGAGCTATAACTTTGCTGTGAGAGGTTAAATGCTAACAACATTTGTGTGACTGAGCGTACGCACAAAGACCAGACAGGTACGCATCAAATCGTCTAAGCTCAGGTAAGAACATATCTCAGTGTGGGAAAAACGGTGGCCTTTTACTTTAAGGCGGCTAATTCTTCACAGTGAGTTTATACACATTTCAGAACTTTCACTGAGCAGAACTGCCCTGGTCAACAACACCAACTGGCTCCAGTTCTCTATAGATCATAGAGGCTTTATAATTAGATGTACAGTGCAGAAAGGTATTTTTTCACAAATCTCTGCTCTACTAAAGGGAAAAACTAATGTTATTCCACTACTAGAAAACAAAGAAATCAGGCCTAGGGACCATTTTAAAACCCTGTTGACCTTGCTAGACAACCCATAAAACAATGCCTAAACAATTACTATATTACGTATACTAAGTAGGCTGTATTACTCAATTTGGCGCGTCATTCACTTCTCTGTCACTTTCCGTCTAGGTTCCTGAGGAGGATATTGTCAGGGTGACAGACATGCTCCATCATCAGCGACAAGAACAATCTTCCAGTTGATGTCTCGCGTGACTGGAGCAGTGTGTTTCTGTCTCCTCCGAACATCTGAAAGGTTTTGCTAACTAATTGTGCCTATTAGACAAGCTAGCTCTGTTTTTGCTAGCAGTATTAACAACTCTAGTCATCATTATTGAAGATTGGAGGAGGCTCTTCCATGTGTTGTGAACGATGCTCTGAAGCCAAGAGAGTCTGCAAGCTTTGACGTGCGTCTCTTGTTGCACAATGTCCCCTGCAAGACATGCACAAAAAAGCACAAAACACGTTTTCCATCAATGACTTGAAATTTTGTTTTATTTTGACATTTTCCCAAATGCTAACATATATGTATCTTCTAGTATTGTTACTTTAACTTTTTTTTTTTACAAAAAAACTGACTGAATGGAGTGTGTCTTAGTTTTTATCATTTGCACAATAATATTTTTGACTCTTTTATACAGTTTGAAAAAGTTACTGTGGTCTGTATTTGTAATTTTGTGGGACCTCCTTCAATAAAAGCTACATGAACATAAGTTTTGCATTGTCTATTTTCGATGAATTGCATGCTCACACTGTGGTTGGTAGCTTGCTGTAAAAGCATATTTGATTTGAAAAAAATAAAAGATATGGCTAAAAGTTTATAGTTATTACTGCTGTATTAACTCTAAAGTCATGTAATCTTATTCAACCTTATTCGGTTTATTCACATTGCCTATGTCTTGTCTTTATTTTTGGAAGCTGGTTCATAAAAATAGTATTCTGTGAATTGCATGTCTGTGTGTATGTGATAATCATTTGGTTGAGGAATTTTGTGACGGTCAAAACAAAAGTCACACCACTATTTCATTTTTGTGATTGATAATGTGGAAGAAGGGTCATCATGGATCATCATGTGTGGGCGGACAAATGTCCAAGTATATAACTGCTTGTAGTCATTTTACTGCGCAAATCATTGTCACTATGGATGATCAACAGAAGGGACATCTTCAGTATGCAGGTAACCGCTTTGCAACAAAAACGCTTTTGATAATGAAGTTTCATCATTATGAAACTTTATTATATTATGCCATTATACATTATTATGAAAAATGATTATAAAGAGCTTGTTCATTTGAAAAAAAAAATGTTTTTCTTGATTTTACATTTTTGTGCCATTTATTATGGATTGCCATTGCTAAGCAGTCTTAGTATGTCAGGCCATGAGTGAGTCTGGTCAATTAAACTCCCTCTCCCTGCGTCATTATTTCAGAAAGAAATTATATATCAAATTATTGCGTAAAAATATAATTAACACACCACCGGTATTATGATGCCAAACTAATGATGAGAAAACTTAATATACGTATAATAAAGACATGAAGTTGATTACATTACTTTTTAACCTTTCTCAGTGCTGATTCTTGCGGTGATCCAGTGGAAAGTAGTGATTTCTGCCCCATCTGCCACCTGCCAGCGGAACTCAGATAACACCATTAATGTTTTAGACCTTTTGAAGAAGGACACTGATGAATTGTTTGTAGAATTTGTAAGTACCCAGCTTATAGTTTTTGATGATGATTATTTTGTTTTACTGATTAGAAGTTGACTATATCCTCTGCTTTTATACTGCTCTTGTATTATGAGCACATTGTATGTGTGTTTGGTGGAGGCTGTAAAAATTACTGAGTGATTTTTAAGCTCATCCTCTGTCCATCTGTATGATTTACAATTGAGTGCAGGGTAACTGAGGAGTGACTGGTTACCAGAGTTCTGTGCTCTGTAAAAATTGGGCAACACAATCTAATTTATCATTATTAACCCAAATCTTATTTTGCAGAACAACAAACATCGTTTCACAAATGGCCCAGTACCCGCTGAGGTCCCAGATGCTGACATAAGTGGTGTCAGCGTTGAAGAGAGGCTACAGCACATTTCCATCAAGGCCTTGCTGTTTTGTGAACACATTGATCAAGTAAAACACTACCATCAAAAAAATTGGCGTGATATAGAATCAATAGGAGAGCTCTTGAACCGTGTCACGGGGAGATGTCGTCATTTTGCTACTCGTGTTCAGCTGCTTCTCAAGGTCTTTGAACCCCACGCTTTAGTCCCAACACCAGCTCCACTGAAGTTGGAAGACAAAAAGAAATACAAAATCAAAGTGTACAGCTGGGCTGTGCAGCTCAAGCTGAAGGAGTGGCTGACACATGTGAAACAGGTTCTTCTCACAGTAAACTGCACTGGACACAACTGACAACTGTAGAACCACACAGCCAGTACTATACAACAACAACAACTACTACTATTTATTATTATGATGATGATGATGATGATGATGAAGAAAGACTGTAAGACACATTGTTAACGTAATGTTCAAGGCCGTGGGAACCTGGTGGATAGTTTGCAAATTGCAGGCAATATTATTAAATAGGAAATATGCACAGAAAAAGTGGTTTTGGGGTAAACTTTATCCCTCAGCACCCCCTAATTAACAATTCTTCCTACGGCTCTGGTCATGTTTGCAACCCCTTTTCATATTTAGTATTATAAATTATTATATTTATTTCACACAGTTTAATATTTATGGTGTTTGCTTTGATAAAAAAAAAAAGTTTAAACTTTTGTTATTATACAATGATTGTAATAAAGTCACCTTCAACAAATAGTGACATTTCTTTTTTTTTTTATCATAATGTTCTCAGTTGATGTCTGTTCATAAACATAATATAAAACCTGTGGCAAACTTGTTTACGTAAGTTCCCCATAGTTTATCTTTTTCACTTGTACTTCCTTGAATGATTGCATAATTTTTTACTCCTAAGCATTTGTCAAATTCAACGATCTTGTGGTTAGTCATTTTTACACATGCTATGACAGATGTGAATGACTCGAAAAAGAAAACTTTGAATAGCAGAAAACAAGAAATATGAAGACTTTTAAATCTTAACATTGAGTGCCACTTCAGATTTGAATGAATGTGCTAACCGACATTAAACAGAATAAAGGTCATAATGCCTATTCATTTCTTTTTCAATAAGGATATGTATATTTACAGATAAGCTTATCTCAATCTCACTCCTTTAAGTGATGCACCAGTATAAATGCATTGCATTCTGAGGATTCATCCAGAATGAGTGTCACAGCAGGTGCCTAATTTTATTAGTTTTATTATTTGGTTTTCATTGTTCAGTTGACATATATTTTATTTGCTCTGAGTTTACAGGTTTCCTGGAAATGGTTTTCCTCTGGATCATAGTCATGTTGCAAGTTTTGGATGCAAGACACACAATGAAAATTGTAAAGACCGGTTTATCTTGCGATCCCAAAAAATTAACCTCTTTGACCAAACACCAAGTGGAAACCATTTCAACTTTATTTGTAAGTATTTTGCAACAAAAATATTTCATATTTAAATGTAGGGTCACAATTTATTTGACACTATCTTTGATACATTGTACCTACCAAATTTAGCACAATATACTGTGCTTTGTAACAATCTGTAATCACTTGTACCTATGTAATACCATAATGTGTATTAGTTTAGATTTAGACTTTTGGCCATATTGCATTGTGTACCACAAGTCTTAATACACAATATTGCATGTACTAAATAAAATAGATACAAGTTATTACAGATTGTTACAAAGCTTATTGTGCTAAATTTAGTAGGTAGCCTACAGTATAAACTAGTGTACTAGTGTAAAAAAATAATAACAAAGAGTTTCCTAATATAGTTATTGTCAAATGAAACTAATTTTAGCAGAACACGCAGACAGACAAATGTGTGTTTTGATGGCAGCATGAATTAATAATGTATTAATTATATTTATATTCATTACGGATTTTCAAATACATGCAGTGTTTTTGTGAACTGTTTGCAGAACAAAGCCAATGGCAAGCACCTTGGAACCTGGCCGCATGGTTTCCCAGAGCTGACTGTGAAGCAGAACTCCCCTATTTTAGTGGACAAAGTGCAGTGCAGTCTTCTGTACTTAGCCCATGGTCTGGAGAAAATTCTGGAAGACCAAAGGAATAATAACCCTGAAGATGTGACCCTTCTCGAGGCACTGAAAGGGTGCATCTCCAGAGTGGCGCAGCTCTCAGCCTGTCTACAGGGCGTCCAAGGGGGGACGTGTTCGTCTCCTCCAGTGCTACCGGAGATGCCCCAGAACGCGTTTGGTAGGAAGCAGTGGAGCCATACTCTGCTGACATCAGCCACACACTACCTGGACTGGCTGCAGCACAAGCTCCTGCTGCACAGTCTGAAGAAAAACGGGACAATCACTATTAAGCAGAAAGTCATCAGACCAAAATACCGAGCGTTTATGGAAGGTAGTGGCTATCTTCTGTAAAAAAAAAAGATACATTTAAGGGCTTTTTTTAATATAAATCTCTCCCCAATAAAACTGTGTCCAGAAAGTGCTTTGTTTTTTTACATAAATCCCAAGTGATAGTAATTAATCAACATGCCAAATTAGATGGCCTTCTAATACATTTCCTAATTATGCCAGTTTGTTTTCTCAGCCTTCACAATGATTAATTGTTTTGCACTGACTTTCTCTCCCCTGTGAGCCTGTGTGTTGCCTGAGGTAAAGATAAAATCACCTTAAAAGAAGTCTGTGCTTAGGAGTCCAATTACTGTATATTAGTGAAGCAGTGGACAGATGGACAACAAAGGCTACTGAGATAAGTCTGTCAGGCTTCCATCAATGAGATATGGGAGAACAACTGCACTGTAACAAAGATTAATGTGGCCACCAACCCGCAAATTAACTAATCAATTACAATTTTATTAAATTCTAATTCCAGGCCAAAACAAACTAAAACAGTGTAGTCTATAGACTTAAACTTTTCATTTTGAATGTCTTACTTCCTGTTGTATTTAGGCAAAATTAATTTTCATATAGATGACAAAATGTGAACTTACTGAAGATATGCAATCCTCTGTACTTGTATTGTTTGTATTATGTGAAAAAACCTATCTACACCGTGTCTTTTTCAAATTAAATAATTTTAATATACATGAACAAAAAAAAACAAATATTCTTTGACAATAAAAACAGAAAATCAATGTCGTTTTTCAAAGTGATGAAATGAGCTGATGAATGTCTGAGCTGCCAGTAACGATCATTATGGATGAATATATGAAAATATTGACGCACTTATGAAGTGTAAATAATAGAAACACACACCACCATTTAAAAGTCCTCATATTAGCAGCCGACTTGTTGAATCAAATAAGGTCAGGGTCCGAGCAGTGGGTTGAAAGCCTCCGACTGCAGTTTCATACTTCATAATGAACCAGGGATTAAAGAGACTATGTCATATGGGAAGCAGCTCTGGTGGACTCGCTCCATAGCAGTACTTGGCTTGAGGGTTTCGATAGGTGTTCTCATGTTGGACACTCTGCAAAATCATAAATAGATTACACATCAAATGTTTGCATGACATTTTCTATAGTTTCATTTAAGCATGTTGTATATGCTACACAATAAAACAGTTGTATTTTGCACAATTTGGCATTACCTAAATCTAGAAAAGATAAGCACAAAAATAGTGACGAAAACAATTATGAAAACGATGGAAAAGCAAAAATAACACAATAATCTAGCGACAAAAACACGACTAAAAAGTGATGGAAAAGCCACAAAAGAGCAGCAAAAAAGTGACAAAAACGAACCCGGAAAAGCAACAACACAATAAAAAAAAGCAACAAAAACACAACAAACAAAATACAAAAACATGAGAATAAAGAGACAAAAATGCTTAAAAATGTGTCATAAATGCAACAAAAAAGAGTTACGATCAGTTTTGTAAGTCTTCGCTTTCAAGTGAGGCGTTACTTTGGCCTATGGGCTGTAAACCAGTCAATAAGCATTTAGATTTGGGTAAAGCAGAACTGGAGAAAATGCGCTCAGAAAAAGGTGGGGAGTAAGAGGCAAAACAGATTTGCAATAATTTACCCTAAACTGATTGCAAAAAAGAAAGCACAATTCGAGTTTCAAAAAGTTATGAACCAATTGTGAGTCAGTCAGAACACAAAGTGTGTGTGACATTAAAAAAAGCATGAGCATTGCTGCCCTCTTCTGTCCTGACAGAATTTTAATGCCGCCTTATTAATAAGCATGATGTAATTTTAGTACCACAATACATTACTATAGTATGTTGTCATCATCTACTTTTTGAACAACATGAAAGGTCTAACAATGCACAACATTATATTACAAAAAGATATATTGTCTGTGCCCTAAAAAAGAAATAAAATTAAATAGTACAAACCCCTATGCCAGACAGTTTTTTGTGTAGTGATTCTCAACTTGAGTGCCCTTAAGGGGTTTAATATCAGATCTTATTAGAGGCATTTTTTAAATGTTGTTTAAGGGAATCATGAACAACCGCAACTCTTATATTGTGGGTCCCTACTATAAATGTTGAGAACCACTGGTTTCATGGCAGATTTGATTATTTGCACTAGTACCACTATAGTGATTAAACACTCAATATGTGAATGTAGTTTGAAACATACTTGTGAAGATGTCCTACATTTGGCCAGGCATAATTCAAAATGATCCTCTACAGCTGTGAAGAGATTATGAAAACCCTCTGCTGCTCGATTCAAGAAGTGTTCAAGCAGAGGTTGCTGTTGAAAAGAACATAGATAAGGATTAGGAAGTAGTGAGTGTTTCAGTGGAGTTTTTAAAAGGTTCCTATCGTGTTATGATCGGTGTATGCAATGTGCACAGGCACAGTGTGATATGCAATATATGTCATGAACCCTTGATCATACGATATACACCAGCATTGCAGTAGATTACCTTATCAGGCTGAAGGCAGCAAGACACGCAATACTCGTATATGCTGCAACAGCCGTTGGCGAGGCAGCTTTTGCAAATGTGCTGTCTGGAGCTGGGAGCATTGACATTACAACACCCATTGACCAGCAAATCTTTTCGCTCACAAACATAACCTGCAAGAAAAGGTGCATATAGAGTAAAGTATGCTGCAACATGTCACACGCAAATCATCAGTGAGGAATACCAGCTCTATACACACCAAGTTCATCTGTGAGCAATACTTTGCCCTGAATTGAATTTCTGCACTGGCTGATCTGTCGGCTGCTGTTTCCCAGGTTGAAACGGACTTTCCATGGGATGCGGTGATCTGAATCTCTGACTTCCAATAGTGTACGGTCTCTTATAGTCCTCTCCTCCTAAGGGGTGAAAACATATTTAAAGCGATCATGTTTAATATGCAGCTTTGGCCAATTCAAACTAACTTACCTGTTTAAATGTGCTGGTAAGAAAATAGATAAGAGACAACCCGAAAACCACCCCAAGCACCCAGCGCTTCCTCAGTAGGCGTCGCAGCACCATCATCATATCATGACCTTTGGAGACCTCCTCTCCTCACCTCCTGTGGGAGTTACAACTGAGGTACGAGGCGAGAGTGTGTAATCGCAAAAAATCTCTATATTTTTCTAAACAAGGGAAATGTCCATGTTTGGCGCAGTTCTGCAATGTCCTTATAAACTAGCCCATGATAAAGGCTGCAGACCTATCATAAAATGATGGGTTTGTAAATTGTACACATTAGAAAATGTACCCTAAACCGATCATGCAAGGTCGTGGGGCAGACGCGAGAAGCATCCAGCTTTGTTAGCTTTGTGGCTAGCACGTTAGCGTAGCATCACAGCTCAAATACAATGCTCAAATGATTTTCAAGACGTTATCTAGGTACCGACTGTTGCCTCTTGAATCTACGACAGCCACCAAAAAATAACATCACAGTGAAAGCTGATAAAAACGGCCATTATGCTAAGTGTGACAGCCTAAAAGAAGCAAAACAAATACCCATCCAGATGACGGATGTGTAATGCATAAGAAGGATTCCAATTGGTTGAACAGACGTCACGTGTTACTGTCTACAGGAAGTGCTTTACAGGATACAGGATACAGGAGACAGCCAGGGCATCTCGGCATCCCCAAAATCATCTCCTTCTACTGTGTGTTAATGGTCGGCGATAGAGAAACGATGTATTAACATATTCAGGTAAATAGATTTAACAGTTCCTTCATATGCATACCAAACATGAATATCCTGAGCACAATCTAAGACTTTATTTTTTTGTCTGAAGGGCTGGACCATGTGACAAGTGGTGGTGTGCAATGCAGAGGAGACATAGCAGCAACACGGATGGCATGTCCTCTGAAAGGTGCATGTATTCTCAGTTTTGTTTTATTTTGTTTTAAAAAGTATAATTTCAAAAGTATAATTAATACTATTGATCATGAATGTGGTGCCCTAAAATACCCAGGCAATGATGTTATGTGTAGCCTATGTTTGTGTAGGCTCTCAGTTATACAGAAGTTGTCCATCTTCAATGAAGGTTCCTAAGTCATCTTCTGTACTCTGTAGTTGAAGTGTAGAACGTGTCGCCTCTCATCGGGGCGATGGTGGCGCAGAGAGTAGAGTGGGTCGTGGATCGGAGGTTCGAATCCCGCAGTTGCACGCTGTCATTGTGTCCTTGGGCAAGACACTTCACCCACCTTGCTTCCAGTGTTTGCGTCAACTGGTGTATGAATAAGAGAGTGAATGGGTTCTTTGATGTAAAGCGCTTTGAGTGCCTAAAGCAGGTAGAAAAGCTCTATATAAATCTGACCAAAAGGCTTTGTCAGTGCACTAAAGGGAATAATGGTATTTATGCACAAACTCTTTATATTGCTGGGTTTCAGGTGACATCACAGCGGCCTATAATATTATATAGAGGTAAAATTATTTTCTTTTTAGATACGACTGGTGAAAGTGCAATGCAGTTAATAGGATCAGGTTCTAGAATCATCACATTCTAGAACCTGAAAACAACCAATAGAATCTGCCTTTCTTTTGGTCCTGGTTTGGGTATGACTATGCTTTTATTTGTCAAATTTCAAAAGCACAAGTAAATGGATCTTTGTCTTTCGCCAGGAGCCGTAGCCAAACTCTGGGGTCAGAGGGGAGTCTGGATGAGGGTGGTGTGTTTGACTGCTTAAAACCTGAATCGCCAACCTCACCCCAACCAATCTTCTCTGGCCTGGTGGGCGTTCCCTCTGGTTCTGTGTCCTCTGCTCAATTCCAGGCGGCCAGCTTAGTCCTGGGCTCCCCCCCTGACGTTTTTATCCAGATGACTGCCTCCTCCAGGGAAGAAGGGATCCCCCATCGCAGCGAGGGTGGATCTTTCCTCCCTCGCCCGCCCCAGCATCTCCACCATCCCCACCACCACCACCACTTCCACCACCAGCCCCTGCAGCACCGCACCTCCTCTCTGCTCCAGCAGGCCACTACAGCAGCTGGCTCTGAGAGGCATGGCTCCAGGGAGGACTCTCAGGAGGACCAGGCCACTCCAGCTCCTGCTCTGTCTGAGCTTAAGGCGGTGGTCACCTGGCTTCAGCGGGGCTTCCCTTTCATCCTCATCTTGCTGGCCAAAGTCTGCTTTCAGCATAAGCTAGGTAGTTGTTCCAAGTGTGTAACTTGTATGATAATGTCAAAAAGCCCAACTCCGACCCTATCCTTTCGTTGCTAGGTATAGCTGTCTGTGTGGGTATGGCCTGCACCTTTGCCTATGCCAACTCGACTTTAAAACACCAAGTAGCATTAAGGGTAAAAAAAAGTCTATTACACAAATCTGATATTTATTTATTTTTGCATGAGGCTGCTCAATACACATTATAAAAGTATCTTTATTGGTAGAAATAATCACATTTTTGAAACATGGTTTACTTAGTACAATCATATTTAAAAATATAAAAAAATAGAAATATATATTTTTTGCCTGTTTTCCTTGTGTTTTATAATGCATCTTAGAAGTAATCTGCAACTTTATCTTTGTATTATTATGCAACTTTCTGACTAGGAGCACCGTTCTCTGCTTGTTGCTTTGTGGATCCCCCTATTCCTTGCTGGAAATACAGTCTATCTCTACTACACATTCCACAATGAAGAGCTTCAGAACAGGTATACAGCCTGAAACACATGTTCCTCCGCCTTCTTTCATATCATTTTACTTTTTGGATGGATACTAAATTCATACAATTTGTGAGTCGAGTCATTGCATCATTTGTTTTCATTTTAGGATGTGTTTCTGTTCTTATCTATAAGCACCCTGTGAGTATTTTGTGTGTGTGTGTTTTGTTATTATTGTTTTTTTCATCATTCATCATTAGTAGTTTATTAAAGACATTTGTTAGCAACAATCTATGGATTTTGTACATTTTATTTGTAACATTTTCTTCCCCTCTTCTAGCCTTGTATTTGCAAAACCAAACCTCAGCAGCTTTGACTTCTTCAATCTTATATGGATTGTTGGCGTCACAGACTTTGTCCTTAAGTACTTCACCATTGGCCTGAAATGTTTCATCCTGTTCCTTCCTAAGATTATCCTCGCCTTCAAATCCAGGGTAAGAAATGAACAACAAAACCCAAAATGTTGTATATAAAATGTTCACAACATAGTACATTTTGATACCGTTTTATCTTTCATGGGGGGGTTATTGTTTTATGTACTAGTTTGCTTATTAGCCCAAGTATGAGCACACATTTCTAGATGCCATTGTTTTACAATTTTCTTTTTTTCTGGTGTTGTTATAATAGTGTGAATTGAACAACGAGGATGAGTGCATTGTACCTTATTAATAGACAATATATATTTCTAATCGCACAAAATCGATATCTAATCACAACTATCCAAAAATAAAAATAAACACAAAGCTGCCATAAATCCTAATAAACTAAATTTAATTTGAAGAGTTCAAAATAATTCAGGGACATAAACTCTGGTGCTTATGAGCACAATAGCTAGAGTAAAGCTATTTGCTCCAGGTGATATTCCATTCTTTTATAAATAATAATCTATACATTTGAATGTGTCAAATAAAACATGGAATACTAACTAGTGAGTCTGAATAAAGTCAAGGATTGAAATTGTAAGTTAATTTTCAATAGCTAATGAAAACCTCCACAGTGGGGAAAGGGCTGGAGGGTCCCAGTGTGTGACTGCTCTGTATTCATAAGGTCTCCACCAGTCGTCCTGAGGTGACAGTCGACATGGCGTTGTCTCTGAGTGCAAAGTGGAGCCCCAGGCAACGTAATATCGCTACACCGAGATGTGCGTAGAGCGGCGAGGGCACAGGACTCAAAATGATTAGGATTGCATTTTCCACCGATAAACAGAGCTATAGGCCTATCAGAACCACAGCAGCCAACAACTGAGCTCATATGCCCTCGAGGGGACAGCAAGAGTGAGGTCATCCCTCCCTGGAGCGGAACCATTACCTGTTCACTCCATTCACAACAAAAACATAAACAAGTCTACTTGAATGTGTGTGATCAACTTTGACTTGAAATATGTTCTTCTCTAGTCTGTGGTCACTCAGACCAAGCTTGTGCGGGCTGTACCATGAAGTTGCTTCTTTAATACCCTGATGCATGGATAAAGAATCCAGTCTGTACATGTGACAGTAGGCTCCATAGTTTCATCATAGTTATGGGTTATATCTGTTTTTGTGTACGGCAATTTGGCCTACTGTACCATTTTTAAAGTGCTTTATAAATAAAGTTGGTATGGGATGGTAGCTGCCAATAGTCTCTTTTAGATTGTACAATAGTGACACTTTAAGGTAATCCTTAATACATTTGGCTGTGTTGTAGATTAAAACAAGAAGAACGCACTTTTTTTTCTTTGTCCATGAAATATAAGTAGTAGCAAGTTTACTTATGATTGGACCTTTTGACAATTTGGAATAATTAAATGATTACAAATATGCACACAAAAACATATTAATTAGAATCTAATTTGTACAACAACAAAAAAAACATAAGCATCGTTGGTATTTTTCCCCAAACCAAAGAAAATCTGTAAATTACGTAAATCAGATGCATTTATGTTCTTGTTTATTGTGCCAAACGTATTTAAGCAAACCAACATCAAATGTAGCCTAGACATGGCCTGCAGTGGAGCTTACTTCAACTTCTTGGCCTCAGTCCAAACCTTAGATTTGACAGTTTTTGCGTGGGCATGATGTGCACAGTGGGATACGAAGCCGAGGGGACAATACGGAAGATGAATTAGTTGCTGCGAGAAAGCCATCTTCCCCTACCAACCTGGCTGCTTGCGACTCTTCGCTTCCAGTCATCAATCTCTGTCATGTACAATCCAGGAAGTCATTATACAAGCTGGGAGGCCACAGGGTCCAACGGTGAATCAGGTTTTAACTTTTGTCCCACCAATTCACTCACATTGTAGCCGTTGAGAAGTTAATTTCTTGTGTGTGATTATGGAGGGCATGGCAGGTCCTTTTACAGACGGTGTGTAAGCCCCGTAGGGCTTAATGTGGGCATGGGGTAGCAGGTGGAGAGAGCGGCTGCCAGTTTCCCTTGCAGTGTGGGGAAATTGCCTGTACTGCTGTGAAACTGTGGC
Source organism: Proterorhinus semilunaris (assembly GCA_021464625.1). NCBI lineage: Eukaryota > Metazoa > Chordata > Actinopteri > Gobiiformes > Gobiidae > Proterorhinus > Proterorhinus semilunaris. The sequence continues at coordinate 11,981,548 of CM038345.1, forward strand.
GCTCTGGACCGTCGCCATGTTTGGGCTTGAGGCATGCTGTTTTTTTAAGCTTTTAATACCACACTGCTCTTGACCAGATAGAAAAGTGCCCTGGAGCTGTCGATCCTTTACTGCTTTTTGATGAGGGGATTATAAATAAATGTGTATTGTCGGTTTAGAAATTCAGCCCTTTAGACAGTTTTGTCCACCTTGAAGAAATTGGCCAAGTCAACTGTCGCCAACCTATCATTTCACAGTGAATATCAGTTTGGATATCTCTTGAATAATTTCGAGTGTTTTTACAGGGCAAGTTCTACCTGGTGATTGAAGAGCTGAGCCAGTTGTTCCGGACTTTGGTGCCCATCCAGCTGTGGTACAAATACATCATGGGGGAGGACCCTTCCAGCAGCTACTTCCTTGGGGCCGCACTCATCATAATCTATAGCCTCTGCAAGGTACTGCTGTTGGGAAGTCATCTGTAAATAGACAATTCTATTCATTCTCAACAAATTGTCTTTAAGCATTCATAAAAAATTGCAATTTCTTTTAACTAATTTTGAAAGAGGATTGCGTATAATAAAGACAGTGGAAATCCAATGAACATAACGGTGCTGGCATTTTCTGGTACTGTAATTTTATGAATTTTAAACGGTTTCCTAATGTCATTCTTTTAAATAGATCAATACAAACAACAGGCAAATTTTGCTTTATTATGTTGATTTTGTAGTATTTAAAAGTTATGTTAAAATACATGACATTTGACTTGGATCTATGTATTCCAGATGATTCAAAAAGAGATGTTAAAATCAGGAAATAAAGTCAATTAGTCATGAATGGAACTGAACCGCTTATTTTTAGCATTCAAAGAATTTCTTCTCCGCACGATTTGTCTTCACACTAGTGAATCATTCAAACTGAGACGGAAGACAAATTCTACGTAAGTTTAAAAAGTAATTTATGGTCTATAGTTATCCATACGGATGAGCTTAATGAAAACTGTCAATTCACTCAAGGTAATGCTGCTCTGTCACTTTGGATTTAACTAAAGTATTTCTTAAAACATTGCAACAGATCTCCTCCTATTCCTGTCAATTATCCAGAGTTTCTGTTTGTGTTGCAGTCCTTTGACATCTGTGGCCGTGTTTCTGCCATACGCAAGGCATTTGTGATACTTTGTGGCAGTCAGGTGAGATTTTGTTCTACTTTTCAAATTCATAATAATTTCCCTTTTTAAATGTGTCTTAATTATCATCTTTTCATCCAGAGCCACGGAGTGCGAGCGGGCAATCAGCAGTGCAGCGAGGCTGGTGACATCTGTGCTATTTGCCAGTCTGATTTCAGAGAACCCATAGTTCTTCAATGTCAGGTAAGAATTCATTATCTACAACTGACCATGCCTTGACCTTTCTTCATTCGATGTGAACTCGTATAACCTTTATTTAACTTCTTAAACCATTGAGAACCAATTCTGATTTGCAATAAATACCTGCTTAAATGGCATCATGATAGGAAAAAAAGAAAGCAATGGCAAATAATTAATGCCATCTGCATTGCTGCTTACAGATACTGTATGTTTAGCCATTACTTTGTTTTATTGATCTGCTTGTTCAATACATAGTGAACATACAGTTGGCATAATAGATCATGGAGGGTATGGAACATTCAGGGCATTCAGCCCCATAAAGCCAGAAATAAAGCAATAAAGAATAGTTTCTGGTAAATGTACTGATTATTTTAGTAGTCCACTTGTCTAGCTGTAAATGTACATTTATATATAAAAAAAAAAGTAAATTGTTTGTGCTACGTTTGTGCTGTAAAAATATTTGTTTGTGCTGTTACTGTTTTTAAGATATTCATGATGCTTTTTTGCATGCAGCGTGTGTTGCCGTGCGCCTCTGACACATGCGCGCGCCTCAGAGGAGGTCGAGGGTGGACGCCTCAAGGCTCTAAAGTTTGCAATAGTTTAAAACCGAACCAGCACAAATGAAAATCTTTACAGCACAACACGGCACAGATGAAGCTCAAGCGGTCGACACCATTTTTACCCGCTTTGGAGCTTTATAACGGGCAGGGTGACCTCAGAGATCTGACCAATAAAACAATCATTAATATCTCAAAAACGATAACGGCGCAAACGCAGCACAAACGATTTACATATTTTCTATTTAAAATTTGAGCATGATGGGGGGGCAGGTTCACGGAGGTCACTTGTCAGCGATTAATGATGATGTGAGAATATTCATAAATTATACCTTAAATGCTTTTGTCACAGTCTTTGTGGAAAAATAGAGGGGAGAGTCTGCATGTATTCCCCATAATAATTAACAATGACTTATTTAGTCACAGATTATTTTTGATTAGTCACAAAATAATCTAGTTTGTTATAGCGGCACTATTGTACTAACATAAACAAGCTCAGTCTAAACATGACATGTATTTTGATTAAGTATTGAAAAGATTCGAAGTGGGCAAAAACAACAATATTTTTCTTCAGCGTATATGTTTTTAAATTTGGGACTGCATGTTGTTGTGATGTTTATTGCAGCATGTGTTCTGTGAGGACTGCCTGTGTCTGTGGTTCGACCGGGAGCGCACTTGTCCCCTCTGCAGAGCCACAGTCATTGAAACCCCGCGATGCTGGAAAGATGGCACCACCTCGGCTCACTTCCAGATCTACTAGGCTACATCAGTTCACATACAGTACAGCCTGTACCACGTGGCCTGCTATAGGTGGTAAACAAGCAATATTGTGATGTATTTGAAACCTTGAATGCCCTTAACCAGTCACGTGAGGTGATAATGCAAAGTATCATTGGACTGTGTAATTTCAACATGTTTGCACCTATTTAATTTAATTTCCCCACTTCTTTGAGCTAAAACTACATTATGTAATAATTTTCAAAATATGAAATAATTAAACCATTATTGCGGTGTGTTAATTCATTTTGGTTCTATCCAAATAAACTGACACTTGGTCATTAACCCACCAGCCATTTTCATTTAAGTTGATTTTTGTATGAATTTTATTTTAGCATATGCCATTTTTTTCTTTTTTATACAAAAAAACAAAACAATATACCAGTAAATTATTTGAGAAGTAAAAAGTACACCTTTGTCAGTTATTTATATCCAATGAAAACAGTCATTAGAGAACGGGAATTACAGACACTTTCACAGCATAGCTTTCTATGCACAGTTCCTTGTTTATATTGTAATAAATAAAAGCCACATAACACTGCATTTAGAAACAAGTCGATGCAAAAGCGCAAAATGTGTTGCATTGTCTAAACACTGTAGAAAACATTTATAAAAACGACCACCCGCTCAGAATGTACATGTATATTATTAACTTTTATATATATATATATATAAATAGCATATAAAAAAAGAATAGCATGACAGTACAAATCCCATGGCCAGTAGTGCATTGTTTACAGCTCCATGGAGCCTATATGCATCATGTGGTTGACTGGGTTTTCCCCGTCTGGAAAAAGATGCACTCATACCTTGTAAGGTGAACATTCAGGCAATCTTATTGGTAAGCTTTCCTCTCCGGTACCAGGGGAACATTACATCACTGTTTTGTGACAGAGGCACGCGAGCAGGACCCGCAGGGCGGTCTGTTAGTAAAAGTTCAAGGGCTTCATTGTCATCAATGTTTGTACAATGTACAATTGATTGTGCAACCACAAAATGCCTGAGTCAAGCCTTGACTGAACATCAAGAGCGCAGCATCTTCCTCCTTTTTGCTGACCGGTTTGACTCCAACACTTGGATGAACTACATCTCCCATGAGCTACAGCAGACGTTTTGTAGTTTTATCATCCGTTTGCTCCATGTCTTCCTTGGCACGCAAAGTTCCGTCTGACAAAGACAAACACTGTATGAAGAATGGTCTTTAAAATTCAGTTCACATGTTAACCCTTTGGCTGTGGGCTTGTTTTAAGCATATCATATTTTTAAAGCCACACAACCAAACATAGGAGCATTCAGTCTAAAGTTCACTACGTTACATAAACCTAGAGAATAACAAAACCACAACAAATTAACAAAAATAGAACCAATGCTATTAGTGATAGTATAGTAAATTAGCTGAGCATAATCTACGAGACATTTGCGTTTAAGTAAAGTTTTAGTCAGACCCACATTTGCTGTTGCCTTTGAAAACATTATTTAGGTCTGAACGCGCCATAAAGCCTACTCTGCAATCGAAGACATTACTTGATTTGCCTCATGTTTTTTTCCATTTATTTATTAGATTACTACAGGGGCATAAATAAGCCACGGGTTGACGCACCTGTTGCTTCCTGACCGATGCCCTACAGGTGTCGCCTCGTAAAGAGCAGAACGAGCACGGCGAAGCTCCACAGGGCGCTCCTCAAGTGACAGTTCCCGCCAAACGCCACAGAGGCGTCCTCGTGTCCGCACGCGCGCTCGCCGGCCGTCCAGTTGTTTTCCATTTGGTCCCCGACTCTTCTCAAGTGGGAAGCCACCAACTGAGCCACGGAGCAGGGCGAAGGAGTGCGGGATAATGTAGACTGACCCGACTGCAACAGAGGCTGGTCTATCGGCAGCCAACACATCTTTTTTAATTGACAAACAACCCTCGTGTCTTCTTTCTTATGGTCGCGAGGATAAATGACCCTCTTTTTAACCTCATCCAACCTTATATCTGTCGCCGTCCACGCTCCCGCTCGAGCTCCCTCTCTACTGTATTATTCATTATCGTGTCACATGATGTGGGGTTTACATCATCTTCTCCCAAAAGAGGAGTGCTTCGTTAACTATTGAATCGTTTCTGCCCCTGTCCTTAGGCTTTTGTTGTAGCTTTAACGTTGCGTACTTGTATTATTTTAATTAGTTATTTAAGTGTAACTGGATCTTTTGAATATTTATGACTACGGAACTTATCTCTAACACAAACATATGTAAAGATCTGGAAAAATGGTTTGTCCCATGTATGTTTGAGTCTGATATTCGATAACGTCCTATAATAAAACTCCTTATACCCGCGGAATTAAAATCACGCGGAACTACATGAGAGCAGCTTGGTGTCGCCCGGAGTATTTACAAAGCGGGACCAGTGCATGTTGTTTATGTCCAATGGTTTATGTCCGTCTCGCGTCTGGTTTGTTGTTTTTATTTCGTGCATAGTTTAACTGATTATTTGCGATTATTAGAATGAGTGACGATGTAGAAAAATGGAAGAAGATGAACTAGCTGCGTTCAGGGAACACTGGAAACAAGAGTTAACAGGCAAAGGGAAATCACACGCGGATTCTACCCAGCTTTCTGGTGAGCAAAAGCAAAAAGACTCGACACATCGTTATTTCGAAGCGACAGAGAACCACGCGGACAAGAATAAGGGTCCCACGACTAAAGAGTCAAAAGAAGACCCGAAGCCAGAGGACCAGCCCGGGTATGTTTCCATTGCGAGCAGTTTACTAGATGGACGGACCAGTCCCCTGCTGGAAAAGATCGAGGAGGCGAGAACTAAAAGGAGAAGAGCGTATCACAATGACAGTAGGACCAAGCCGCCTCTGCCACACCAGCAGCTGCACAAAAAGGTCAAGGGAGAAGAGCTGGTGGATCAACTCATTCAGGATCTGGTATGAGTAGAAGAGATTGTGTAACAGAAACAATAGGGACAGTGTCTCAGTCGCTTATCATTCGCAAACGCTTATAAAGTGCATATGACTGATTTTAATGCTTTGGAAAATGAATAACATCAGTTGCAAGTTCATTAGTTGCACCATTATCATTTTATTTAAGTGAAGCTGCAATTTTAATGAAATGTAGGGCAGAAAAGCTTTTGTTTTTATAATTGGCATTTTTAAGATGCTGACAGTATAGACCCTTTAATTGTTTGTAAACATCCCGGGCGTGTAGCTGTTGTCATAGTAACGATAAACAAACGTCTAACTGTTTTTGGAAATATAAGATAAACCTTATTTTACCGTCGTAAATGTCACTCTCTTGTTCTTGCTCCTTAAGCCACAATAGGACCACATTTTTCAGTTGTAGTTTTACACTTAAAATCGCTAGTTTTAGTTTAATCTTATTTATATTGATCACTTCCGGCCTCCAGCTTATGTCACTGATGATGTCAAAAGTTAAAGGGTCATAGCAGAAGAAGTAACATTCCAATAGCAGTTTGACTCACTCATCAAGGTCGGCACGGCAACCGTTTAAAATTGTTTACCTTCTTCTGTGTCACTTCTAGTCGGAAGTGAAACTCTTGTTGAAGCAAAAATTGTGTCTAATGTGTGTCATATGCACTTAAAGGTTGGAGGTAGAATCCCATTCCCGATCGATGCATTCTGCTGTTGTGTCCTGTGGCAAGAAACTTCATTCACAAATGGATGTCATTCAATGTGATGAATGTTTTAAGTGGGTGGTGGTTGGAGACATCCCTACAGTCTACTATTTATTTCATGCTTTTTTCAACTCTCTATACCAGGGGTTCTCAAACTGCAGTATGTGTACCATTGGTGGTACTTAAGGTAATCTGCAATTTTAGATTTTATTCATTTTGATGAGAGATCATTTAAATGATGAATTGATGAATTAATTTAACCTCTTAACCCCCGAGCACATTTTTTTTCCAGTTTGTCATTACCAAAAAGCGTCTTGAGAAAAGTGCCAAAATAACACACACAAAACATCAAAATGTGACAAAAAAGAGACAAAAAAATGTCAATGATTGAAAATGTGACAAAAATGCAACAAATATGATGAAAAAAAAAGGCAAAAAAGTGATGAAAACACGGCAACAACGCAAGGAAAATGATCTGATTAGATCAGTTTTTTAGGTCTTAGTTTTCAAATGAGTTACACTGGCCTATAGCTGTCTGGTCAAGAAACCTTTAGATTTGGGTAAAGCCAGTGGAACTGGAGAAAATGCACTCGGTTAAGAGTTTAAGTTAGGTGTTTTCCGGGTTCATTGTTTGTACCCTGTTAGACTAGAATGTAGGATATTTAAATTATTTTTAGACCTAATTTCATACTGTTTACCTCAGGACACCTGGTTTAATCACCACAGGTGTCCTGGGGTAGACTGACAGAGGCATGCCGGCCAATCTGTGCCTATGCCTAAGGACACACCACATAGGTGGATGAAGTGTATTGCCAAAGGACATGACTATGTGCTGGTCGAGCTGGGATTGAACTGCAAAACTTTTGATCTGTGAAACGCTCTTACCACTGAGTCTGTGTAAGTTCTCAGTCGTGCAGGAGTTGTCCATCTTCAATGAAGGTACTTGATTGATCTTCTGTAACTACTGAGTACAGAAGATGAATCAAGTACCTTCATTCAAAGTTTCCCCACTTGCTGTGATGACTAAAATTGGACTAAAACTAAATTAAGTTTTTCATGCGACTAAAACTATGACTAAAATGTCCAGATATTTTAGTCGACTAAAATGAGACTAAAAAAAAATGGAAAGGAGAAACTAAAATCATCCAAACTTCATTTGACCGTCTGAAAGAGCCTCATATCATGTAAATTCTCTGAGTAAACAGCTCTGAGCTTTGTTCATGAGGGAGCAGCTCCATGAAGCAAAGCCTTGATTATATATGATTATAATGAATATTATTAATACAAAGTCGACTAAATTTGTCTTAAATTTAGTCGACTAAATTGACTTGCAATTTTAGTCGACTAAATCTCGACTAAAATGTAAGATATTTTTTTGACTAAAACTCGACTAAAATTTAATTACATTTTCGTCAAAAGACTGAGACTAAAACTAAATTATAATATGTTGTCAAAATGAACACTGGTTCACTCTGCTTTCATGTTTCTTTTTTTTTCCAGAACGAGGTTAATGACATTCCATTTTTCGATATAGATTTGCCTTATGAATTGGCATTACAGATTTTTCAGTACCTTAACAGCATAGAGCTCGGACGATGCGCACAGGTAAGTGTACTATGCTTCTTCTTTTGTTTTGTCAAGTTTGACTTTTTAAAACATTATTTTACTGTCAAAGCTGTACCTTCAAAGGATAATTTCAATGAATGCAAACTGATTGATTTTAGTGTGAGAACAGTACATTGCAAATTATAATACATAGCATTTAAATTAGCTTTTCACTCCATTTGCATCAACCCTCTTACATTTTCTTTTAACACTGACGGCACAATGACAGGGTTACGTAGTGAGGCATATCTACTCCAATAGAGTCGGTTTGGCAGTTAGTTGAGTGCAAATAAATTAAGTATTGCAAGTGTGTAATTTATGCTGACCTAATCCGCATTGAAACTGTCCAACCCCCTCCCAGGTGAGCAGGGCATGGAGAGTCCTTGCAGAGGATGGTGTTCTGTGGTTCAGGTTGTGTGTGAGAGAGGGCTTTCATCAGCGTGCCAGTGTGTCTGACTCCCCCTGCTGGAAGAGCACTCTACGGGACTGCAGGAACTCAGCCAAAACTGTCAGCTCCAACTGGAAGGTGTGCTTGGTCTTCTCTACATAAGTGATCACAGTGCAGATAGCGTGTTTTACAGAACATATAGACAGAGCAATGGTGTTGAAGTGCCATGTTTCTATTTTCTTCACAGAATCGAGTGGGATCCATCAGTCAGCTGCAGTTTGAACTTGGAAAAGTGCTCTGTGATGTCAACTCTTGTGAAAACTATGTTCTTGCTGGGTAAATTGTCCATTATCTAGCACGTGCATCTAATTTACTGTTAAACTGCTCTATCTACCATACCAACAATGGGTTTATTAGTTATTTCTTAAAATGCTATAATGGCTATCTAACTAGAAAATACCTTCATGGAATCAAAGTGAAGTAGTGAACAGAATTCTACAGTCAGTAAACTCTTGTAAACCACAAGTCATTTCACAATATTTGTCACTTTCTGTAATAATTTTTTTCCCCCAATCTAATGCTGAGTTAGGCATACAGAGTTGAAGCCTAAACATTAGGTGACATCATACCATTAGTGTTTCAAGAATAGACAGCAGGTGCCACTTGTGTTCTGATAAAGAGGCCTAAGGAGATATTAAGGCTCTAGTGAGAATCAACTGTATTCCCCCCAGTACCACTAAGTCTCATAGGTGATGACTGCATTTCTGTTTTACAAGTGACAAAGTACAACTAGTCACTGTGTGACTGCGAAAAATGTACATAAGAAAAAGTAAGCTCTCATAAAACACAACATCCATACTTTTGCCATTAACTGTTCTGATTATTATTATAATTGCTGTATTTAAGTACATTTCTATTTATCCGATTAGAGTAGGATTGATCATTGACAAGTGCAGTTTTGGAGGTTTTACACATAGACCTGACTCTTGGCATAAAATTGACAAACCAGTTATTATTATTCTTGTGGTTTACTATGTGCTAAACCCTAGGATGTCGGTCACACACTTGTCACACTTTATCTCAGTCATGCACTCTGCTTGTTTCACCATGATGTAACTGTGGTGGTGGGAAGGCCACAGTAACAGGTCATCAACACGGGCAAATGTGGAGAAACTGAGGCTACGTGCATCTTTTGGTGCGCATTTAATTACGCAGATATGCTTTTTTTTCCCCACAAGTTTATATTTATTATTTAAAAATACAATAGATTTTTCATTTTGAAGAACAAAAGCACTGACCAAATCTAAATTAAACAAATGTCTCTCAAACAACACAAGTGAGATGTTGCTTTTGTGCCAGAAAATTAATGAGAACCAAACAACAACTCGCCTGTGTGAAGAATGCAATAATGTGTGAGAGGAAGTGATTCAGTGGTAACAGGGTGACGTCAGGTATGATAAGTTGTCCAAACTGCTTAGAGCTTGAAAGAAATGTGACTCTTGGCGGACGTCGGTGGGACTTTTCTAATATTTTAAACACTTGTTATTGTTTTTTATTTTGTTTTTAGTTACACATCTGGTGACGTGAGGCTGTGGGATACACTACACTGGGACTCAGCCGCTTCCTACTTGAAACCTCACAATCTGTCAGCCATCGCAGAGCCACGACCCTATGTTAGCCTTGTTCAGGTTAACAGCACTGTAGCTGCGGCTGCCTATGAAGATGGTGGGTGTCACTTTAGGTGAAGGTCTAAAATGCCTGTTGGAGTAAACATGTTTATCCCCTAATCCGCTGTGTTCACCCTTTACAAAACAACTCACTTGCTTTGTTTAGGCTGTGTGGATGTGTGGAGCACTGAGACAGGGGGGCGGCCTATCTACCACTTCCAATACCCTGAGAGGATCAGGACTTTCACTTTAAGCCCCGATGCCCCCATCCTGGGCTCCTCTTCTGGACCAGACATAAGGCTGGACAGGCCTGATGACTGTGGCTACTGGAAGATGGTGTGCCATGCTCACCTCCCAAAGACTGCAAGTACCTATTTGAACCACACTACATCATCTGAATGACACTGCGTCTGCACTTGCAATGTTTACGCTAGCCTTTTGATTTGTGCAAAAACACAAATGTATCACAGTAAGACATTGGAAATGGGCACTAAAATGTGACACTGGATTTAGTAGGTAAATATAGGTTTGAAAGGAACGGTAATATAATGTGTCTGTGTGAATAGTTCTTGATCTTTGTGGCAGGTGGAGTGTTTAGTGGTGGTGCCAGGTAAAGAGCAGCATCGATCCATGGCTGCTGTTGCTGCTGGAGACAGTGTTTATTTGCTGGACTCTCAGACAGAGGAGCCACGCACGCTTCACTCAGTCTATGGTCATCCTGTTACCTGCCTGGACGCCTCTCAGACCCAGGTGGCTTTTGGAGTGAAGCGCACAGGCTGGGCCATGCACGACGGAGGCAACAAGGTGTGCCCCTACTCACACTTACACTTACGCAAACAGTATGAATTTTAGTACTATGCCCATCTACAATGTCATCTACTATACGGCAGAATTTGAGATTTAAATAGGTTTGGTTTTCACCAAAACTAACTCAACCTCTGAACAGAATAGTAATGTTTTCTATATGGTGTACCTTGTGTTTAAAGGTTCAAGGCAAGGCAAGTTTATTTATATGGCACATTTCATGTACATGTACAACTCAATGTGCCTCACAGCAGCACCCAAACACAATAAAAAAAATGCAATTAAAAGCATTAAAAAACACAATACAATTACATTAAAAAATACATTTAAAAAATACATTAAAAAGTATGTATATTGTATATATTAAAATGTGTTAAAATACAATCAACTGCCATAGGCAGCAGTAAAAAGGTGTCCTTTCAGCCTGGACTTCAACATAGTCAGGTGGAGGCCTGTCTCACGTCCTCACTGAGGCTGTTCCAGACTTTTGCTGCATGAACCTGAAACGCAGCCTCACTGTGTTTGGTGGTGACTCTGAAAACCACCAGGGGACCCCTCCCTGAAGTTCTCAGGGCCCGAGGTGGTTTATACGGCTCTAACATATCAGAGATGTACTTTGGTGCCCGACCATGAAGGGACTTATACACAAGCAGAGCTGTTTTAAATTCTATTCACTGAGTGACAGGAAGCCAGTGCAGAGACTGGAGCACTGGACTAATATGGTCGTATTTCCTGGTTCTGGTCAGGACTCGAGCAGCAGCATTTTGGATGTTCTGCAGTTGTCTAACAGCTCGTTTAGAAAGGCCAGTGAACAGACCGTTACAATAGTCCAGCCGACTGGAGACAAACGCATTAATTAATCTCTCCAAATCTGGTTTTGACACTATGTTTTTTAATTTGGCAATGTTTTTTAGGTGATAATAGGCTGTTGATGTGATGGACCTAATATGACTGTTAAAATTCAGGTCTGAGTCCCTGATTACCCCTAGATTTCTAACTTGACTTTTCGGTCCCAGTGAAAGAGCCTCAAGATGACCAATGACAACCTCTCTGTGTTTTTGTGGGCCTAAAACAATTATCTCAGTTTTATCTGAATTTAACTGGAGGAAGTTGTTTTGCATCTACACACTAATCTTTTTGATACAGTGACAGAGTGTATCTACAGGCCCATGTTCACCCGCTGTCAGTGAAACATAGATGTGTGTATCGTCTGCATAATTGTGATAGGACACATTGTTACTGAATATTAATTGACCCAATGGAAGCATGTACAAATTGAACAAGAGGGGCCCCAGACTCGACTCAATAGTACTACACCAGAACTAAAATGTCAATTGGTAATGAACTCTGCACCCGATTATCTACTTAAATATACTGTACAGTACAATACTAATGTACTTTACAATAGTTGTAAATGCATTTTGAATTTTATGTAGAGGGTATAATTATGAGCCACCTTCACTTGGAATCCCTGTGGACACTGTAGGTCCCACTACAAATGGCCTTTGGAGAATTTGCTTATAGCACAAATAGTGAGTTTAAATAGCCGCAGTGAACCTCAGTGGGTTTTGTGCCTAATTACGAGTGCTCTGATCTACTGTTGGCCACAAGATGCATTTGTTTGTTTCTATAAATACTACGTTTCTGTGCACCTTGTGCTCTTAATTAACTCTGAAGGTTTTATTATTCAGGTGGCAATTATGTTGACAAGTACTTCTGTGCTGTGTTGACTGGATTCTTGCTCACACATGCACATGCAGGACTAAAGCACCACACTGTGGACTGTGAGCAGAGATGTGCCGCTGAAGCCCTACAGCAGGTTTCAGCAGAGTTAAAGTATAAAGTTTAATTGTAAAGTCAAAGTTTTAACTTTACATTTTGTACACAACAAATATTGACATTATTTCAGCAAATTCTGTCAATTCATGTTTTGTAATTAAAAGTTTCCTCTTTAACAGAACCCGTCTATCACATTGTCAGAATTCTAGCAATAATTGCTGCATGAATTGGCTGTTAACTCTAATAAAACAAGATTTATGCAGTATCCAGTGTGGAAACATATGCTTAATTAAAATCTGTTAAAATACATGGAGGTGGCATCCAACAGAATAATTTCTCACCTTTTTCCTGCTGAGAAGTGACACATTTTAATTACAACATTTTGACTCGAATGAACTCCAGCGCATTGTCTAGATTTGATGTGGACTGGTTGTCCTATCTGACAGCTCTCAGTCCTTTCTCATCTCTGCAAATGTCACAACCCCTTTTTCTCGCAGCCTTCTCCTTCTCAGTGTGGTTGCCAGTGTGTGTGTTTGAAAGTTGAGTCAAAACCAGCCTCCAGACCCTCATTACTGTGCGCTCCCCTCCTGTCAGTGGACCGGAAGGACCCAGGCGTTCACCCAAGCTTTCACCCAGGCTTTCACTCAGCTCGTGGCTGTGCTTTCAGCACACACTGCCATCTCCACTGGCAACACATGCATCCAACTGAGTGGATCCACCACAGAGGCCCCACGCGTGCACTGTCAGGGAACCTGCCATTTTTGTTGCCTCGGTTCACAATGCCTTGAATACTCTGAAGTATTGATGGCAGTGCTGATCTACTGATTCTCCGTGTGCATATTGGTTTATATAAAAACTGAAACTATTGATTGTTGATTTGAGTTTGAAATGATCAGCTAGTCCAGAAGAGTAAAAGAAAGTGTCTCAGAGGGATGCAAGTGTGACATTTGTCCGCACAATCTTAGAACGTGTGTATGCTCAGATTGAGAAGGTTGGCATTACCCTGCAGACTGCTGTAAATGCCAGATGACTTCAGTCCACAAAGCTGCTATTAACACACATGTAAGCTAATCAGTGGTTCTCCATATGCTGTTTGGACCAAGGAGTAGACGGAGTGCTGCCAGCATATTTCCATAGAGGAACATGCCATGTCTATGCTCTTGTTTGAGTTTTATGACCTAAGTTATATTATAATGAGGCAAAATGAATGGATGTACATTGTTGGAGGGTTTAACGGTTGGATTGAACATGTGACACTTTGAGAGCAATTAGGCTGTGTTCACATCATATTTCAAATGGAAGGCACAAAGGGCAGGGGTTTCTATCACTATATGGGCAATTCCCTGCTTTTTAAAGATGTATCAAACAGAATAAAAAGAAAATATATATTGAACCTTGTCATTTGCCAGCGATCGGGTCCACACATTTTCAATTTGAATCTATTGGCTTCAGGTGCTGTGCGAAAAAAAACATTTGAGTTAATTTTTACTGACAGCTGAGACGTTGAGGTTTGTGCTGTTAAGCTCTGTAAATTAAGCATGAACTATAGAAAAACCTCTGCATTTTGAAGAATTCTACTGTAAAATTAACATTAACAATATTAAAGGTAACATTTTGGACTATACTGTTGCCATCAATACAAAACACGCTCCCGATGACCAGCTCGACACATAACAAATGCTATTTTTGCAGTGGGTAATCGAAGAATGGATTTGGATGAGAACCTAACCTATTTAAACCTCAAATTCTACTGACTTTAGTCAACATATGGGGACGAGCTGGAGACGTACCCACTCCCAGTAAAGTTATAGTCATGTCTAAGGAGAGGTGAGCTGCTCACAGCCAAAGCACATGTGTGTTTGTACATTTATGAGGTATTTTCCAATGATGAAATAAATATCTGTCATAAAATAAATGCTTGTATTTCAATTTTGTTTATTGGGTGAAATTTTACACGGTGTGACTTTAACCAGTTACCGGTCATCTACCACCTGTGTTTTACTCACATACTTGCACACATTTTCAGAAGCTACCACTGGCCTACAGGCTGTAAACAAAAACGCAACAAAAACATAACAAAATGGCAACAAAAAAGCAATGAAAACACAACTAGAAAGCGACAAAAAAGTGTCAAACGACCCTGAAAAAAGGCGATGAATATTGATTAATTTTTTTATTTTAATTTTTTTAATGTTCTTTTTTTCTTTGAACAGGGACAGTGTACAATATGCGACAAAAACACACACAAAAAAGCAACAAAAATTCAACACGAATGCAACAATGCACTCGATTAAGGTGGGATTAAGAGTTTAACTATAGGCGCTCTCCAATATTGAGATCTTGTTACGTGAACCATTATAAAAGTGATGTGTTCATTTCAGCAGAGTTAGTAAGTAGATCCTCTGGTATACACTCTGCCTTCATTGCAGTTCCCATTGTGGATGTTTCATTTCCTCAGCAAGTTGTTTTCACTATACATAAATATGTCTTCCTTTACTTAATTTATTCTCAGTCTGTGGCTTTTATTTAATAAAAAATGAGGTCCGTTGAGCTACGCTGATCATATAAAACTGCAGTATCTGGTCTCCTTAGCTCATCCTTGTGCAAACTCTATCAAGCTGTCATTTCAATGTCCTGAGCAATTTGGGATTTGCCATGAATGCGCTACGCGACTAAACCGCACAGCTTGGACACACAAAAGCTACTGGCATTTAGTCAAGACTTACATCATGCTTTTTTTTTTACTTCCATCAAACTTAATTTTAATGATGATCTCTGCATATCACTTGCCCTTGTGTCCTTTACTTCCTCCATCTTGTGCAGACTTCCTCATGCGCATACTTCCTGGTTTAATTTTGTAAGTGTTTTAATACAAAGATAATTTTGCTTGGCTGTCAGTCTGTTTTGTCATCTAATTTGGATGAGACCGCTAATCGAGCAATTAGGCCAGCTCCAGATGACATCATTGCAACTTTAATGAAGAAAACTAGAGCCAGATGCAATTATGCCTTTGATCACAAAATACTTCAAAAATTAGCAATAGTAAAAAAACTGGTTCTATTATGGGCTCAATTTGGGCTCTCATAACTTATTTTCTCATTCTTTAACATTGGTATTTTATATTTCATAAATTAATATAATAAAACTCGAGCTCGGGCAATAACAATACAGTTTTGCGCCTTGATGAACCGTTATGGGTTGCTTTCACATCGAGGAGGTGGCCTCGTATGAAGTCTATCCACAGGAAACAAAAACCGACACACACTTCGATGTCTTCTCTGTTGGCACAAATGAACTAACATTGGAATATTTTCTCATAATGTGCACAAATTGTGACAATATTCCAAAGTATGAGCTTAGTCAGATGTTGGGATTTTTAAATTTTGAACACATCCTCATTTCATATATTTTGTACACACAGTATATTTTGTATATAGTGTCAATAGCGTGGCTAATCTTAAGTGTATAACTTTACTAATATGTGTTAGTTTTACTTGGAGGGGTAGACCTGAGACATTTTATGTACTCTTATGTATACATTTATTCTGTAGATTGTATACATTAATTGTATCCAAAAATGATACACATACACTACAGGTGTCTAGCCAATTGTTTCATGTGTGATTATGGGCCAACATGCCAAGTAATGCACAATATGCTCTCAAGCTGTGCAGAGTTACTATCATTTTTTCATCATAACATTTTAGAACACATTCCTTTTCATCAATGCTAATCTCCCCAAATGTACGACATCACAACGCGTAATCAAAATAATTTGTGCTTTCTATCAATACGTTTCAGATCCACGTGTACAGTCTAGAAACGGGCAAAGCAGAGGTGTGTGCGGGCGGTTCTCTGGGTGATTTCACCTGCATCAACTTGAGAGACAGTCCACCTCACCTTGTTGTCTGCGGCAACAAAGACAGAAGGTATGTCCCTAAACAAACAGGATCCGGTACGGACAAGTTTGGTGTTTATTTTGTACATGAACTACAAACCTACAACTTGGATCCATCTGCTGAAAGTGTGCCACAGCAGCTGGTGTAAAGGAGTGTTGCTAAATGGTTTTAACACCTGATGCAAGCCAGCAGTGGGGAACAGGTGCTTGGAAAGTGAGTGACAAGACAAAACTCTTTGCACTTTACCTTGGACAACAACATCAGAAGAACAAAGGGAGATTGGCCTATCTCGTTTTGCACTGAATAGAGACGTCGGGCTTCGTCTTTCCATTAGCAATTTGTACCACATCCACCATAGTGATAACCTGGCTTTTCACATGAGGGACGGTACATAAAAGGGCCATTCTCATCCATTCTTCACTTGTTAGCGGGCGCTGTGGTGCATAAGCTGGCAGGAAAGGGAAAAAAATCCCTGGCTCGCTATCGTGCAAAAGCTGCCCCCGCTGTTTCTATTCACGACCAAATCCATCTGGCTGTTAAGGAGCTGGCTAAAAGTGAAAGACTGAGCTCCATCATATTGTCTGCCTTCACTTCTCACTGCTCGGGACTCCTAATGCCGCACAATGAATAGAGGCTTCATTAGAAAGATGTTTGTAAGAGAAAATATTTCAACAGGGGTGTTTGGATGATGAATACAAGCGGCTGCTTTGTTGCCAAGGAATTTGTAGAGTCACTCCAATTCCTTTGTGCTTTACTTTTGTCTTCTGGTGCATGTTTTTGTGCAGAAATAGGGTTGCGCACAGGCTTGGCTCGTCCACACTGGCCCTCGCGAGGACAAATAAAACAGGGGAGAGCGAAGAGCAGCCGCTGATCTTGGCCCTTACACACTATGGCATGGGGCCAATCACTAATGCATCCCTCCTTCATCTCCAAATGAGTTTTGCCCCTCTGTTTTCTTTGTGTGTGGCTTTTTTCATGGTAAAGTCTGCCTGGAAGAATGCCACATCTGGCCAGACAGGGAGGCTTCACAAACAAGGTATGATGAAAGATAGTGTCCTTGTGCGTGTTCATAACAAAATCAGGAGGAATGATTTAGTCCATTAGAGATAAGATGCTAAACCGTATCAATAAAAGCTACACTAGATCTTCTTCTTCTTCTACACTAAAATACAGTAACACTATTTTAAATTATAGAGTCTATTTATTTCATTTGCAAAATTCCATCTTGTAATTTGTTTTTCTTGGCACTTTTTTATATCACACATTGATATAAAGAAACGTACCTCCTTTATAATGTCATAAAAACATGAATCTGATTCGACACAAAATTCAAATTATGACTGTACGTAAAACTTTTATTAAATGATCTAACAACTTGCTGCCAACAGGCTTTCAACATATTTCATGTAAAAACATAACCTGTTGTCAAAGGTAATATTCAAATGCAAATGATTTTTTCTCCCTGAGCTGACACTGACCTTCTTAACTGGTTCTTCCGGATTCACATGTCTTTGACGAAACCACCTTAGGCACATTACGTGCTCTCAGATTCAGAACACTCTTGGTTTGTTTTTTTACCCATTAACTATTGGTATGAAAGTGAGATCATCACTGTTCCAAGTATTGATAAATTCTTTGTGTGAAATTCCAGTTAGGAGTACAACGCATGCCAAATCATATGCAAATGGAGCTCAATGGTTTTCACAGCCACTGCATTATAATCACTGTTTATCCAAACAGGAAGCAGCTCATCAAAAGTAGGAAGTATCCAGTCTTCTCCCTATACTCTCTTATTAGGCAGACTTCCTTCTGATTAATGAAGACTCGCCTGGCCACTGACAGCTCACTGAAGTCTGAGCCGCCTCCAACACAAGATTTATTCCTCCCCCTGGTCTGCCAATAAAGCTTCGGCCTCACTGTTAAAACGTGTATGTTCATCACGTCATGCCGCTGTGCACACAAAGGAAATGGCTCACAACAAGTCCACCGTGACTATTTAGCCATTCTCCGAGTTTTTAAAAGATTTTTGGAAGCGAACTTGAGCGATGCGCGTGGGTCCCCAAAGTGAATGTGATTATGATAATGAAGGGTTGGAAGGAGGAAGGGTCTGGATGTAGTCATGTCCTGGATGCTTTCGGCTGCAATAAAGCCACAGTGACAACAGATGGAGCTGGTCTCCCAGGGGCCTGAGCTCCTCACTAAATAAAGGCTGGCTCTTCTGGTCTGCTATCTTTGTGCATTTAACATGATATTATGCTGATGATAGTGATTAAAATGGTAATGCCTGTAATGCAATCATCAGTTCAAGGATTCTAAGTTGGTTTTAGGCAAGGCAAGGCAAGGCAAGTTTATTTGTAGAGCACAATTCATACACAAGGCAATTCAAAGTGCTTCACAGTTGCATAAAATTACAAGAAAACAGACCAAATCAATTATTAAAACATCCAACATAAAAATGTATCAATGACAGTAAAAGGCAAGAGTGCAGATAAAATACTTTCAGTTTTCATATGCTCGGGTAAAAAGAGCTGTTTTCAGCCTGGATTTGAACATTGTCAGAGTTGAGGCCTGTCTCACATCCTCATGAAGACTGTTCCAGATTTTAGCTGCATGAAACTGAAACGCAGCCTCACCGTGTTTAGTCCTGACTCTGGGAACCACCAGGAGACCCCTCCCTGAAGTTCTCAGGGCCCGAGATGGTTCATACGGCTCTAACATGTCAGAGATGTACTTTGGTGCTAAACCATGAAACGACTTGTACACAAGCAGAGCTGTTTTAAATTCTATTCTCTGAGTGACAGGAAGCCAGTGCAGAGACCGGAGCACTGGACTAATATGGTCATATTTCCTGGTTCTTGTCAGGACTCGAGCAGCAGCGTTCTGGATGTTCTGCAGCTGTCTAACAGCTCGTTTAGAAAGGCCAGTGAGCAGGCCATTACAGTAGTCTAACCTGCTGGAGACAAATGCATGGATGAGTGTCTCCAAGTCTGGTTTTGACACTATTCCTCTGATCTTAGCAATGTTTTTCAGATGGTAAAAAGCTGATGATGTTATTGCTTTAATGTGGCTGTTTAAGTTCAGGTCTGAGTCCATGATTACTCCTAGATTTCTAACCTGATTTTTTGATTTTAGAGAGAGAGACTCAAGGTGACTGATAACACTTTGTCTTTGTGTCTGTGGGCCAAAAACAATGATCTCAGTTTTGTCTGAGTTTAGTTGGAGAAAGTTGTTTTGCATCCACAAACTGATCTGTTCGATGCAGTGACAGAGTGTATCTACAGGCCCATGTTCACCTGCCGTCCGTGACACGAAGATCTGAGTGTCATCTGCGTAGTTATGGTACGACACATTGTTGCTGTTTATTAGCTGACCCAATGGAAGCATGTACAAGTTGAATAAGAGGGGTCCCAAGATTGACCCCTGGGGGACTCCACAGGTCATGGAAATTTTGTCTGAGACACAGTTGCCAATTTCGACAAAATACGTCCTATCCTCCAGATAGGACTTGAACCAGTTTAGCGCAGTACCAGAGATTCCCACCCAGTTTTCTAACCTGTGAAGTAAGATCCCGTGGTCCACTGTGTCAAAGGCAGCGCTCAGGTCCAGCAGAACTAAAACTGAGACCTTACCTGCGTTGGTGTTCATACGGATATCATTTGTCACCTTGATCAGAGCTGTCTCAGTGCTGTGGTGGGGCCTAAAACCTGATTGGAAAGTATCAAACACATTGTTAGATAGGAGAAAGTAAGTGAGCTGTTGATAGATTACTTTCTCCAGGACTTTTCCTAAGAATGGTAGGTTTGATATGGGCTGAAGTAAGTATTTTTTTGTGGGTTTAGATCTCAATTTGTTCACTTGTGAATTTCTGTGGAGTCTTTGCTTTTAACCTGTAACGTGTGTTGTACTATTATGTGTTTACCCCATTTAGTGGTAAATTTTGTATTGTTCAGCAAAGGTAACGGGTGCTTTTTGTAATGGTGTCTCTTTGTCGTAGATTCCTTACAATGTAGGTGTTTGCAAAGCTTACAAAATAAAAGAGGAAATAACTATATTTCAGATCAGTCAATAAAATATTGTGCTTCTGCTTTTAGGTTTAAACTTACGATGAGTTTATATCTTTATGTCCTTTCCCAGAGTGCGAGTGTTTGATCTACGAAGCGGCACCTCCGTGGTATCCCTGTACGCCCACCACCTGGGCGTCACCTCGGTGCAGGCGGATGAATGGAAGATCGTGAGCGGTGGAGGAGAGGGGCTCGTGTGTGTGTGGGAGATGAGGATGGGGACCAAGCTGTGGGAGATGCATAACAGGTAGGGCTCTCGGCATCTGCGGAACACGTACAATATCGCAAATTGTCCGAAAAGGAACACACACACAATATTCTGACGGTCTTTCTCTGCCTCAAAGACATTGGAAAACTGGGAAAAAAAAGAAATGCTGGGATGTTTGAAAGGAAAGATGATACTTTTTGCTTTTTAGGCATCCAGTAAGGCACATATATTTCAGTGGCAGCAGACTTGTAACAGCCAATATCCCTGATGACAAGTCTCCAAGAGGGGCCTGCATCACAGACGATGACCTCACGGCTCATCGCAGGTTGGTCCCTGCACTCCCACTCTACCACTACTATGTTAAACTGTCTCAAACATGATCCCACTGCTTCTTATCTCCTGCCTTTGATGTGCTACAGTTGTATATTTTCATTCGAGAATTCAGGTGGTATATTATTTCTTGAGCAACAAAGGATGCAGTCCTGACCAAAAGTTTAAGACCAGTTGAAAGATGGCAAAACATTTGAATAAACCGTTTATTGAAAACGACAGTTAAACTTAAATAGACTGTTTTGCAGCTGATCAAAGGTTTTGGACCACACCTTAACCGGGGCTCCACTGTTACTGTTAATCACTTCAAAAAAGTTGCAGAATGTTTAATGCAGGTGTTTCCAGGAGGTGAGTGGGAACATTTTGTCCAAGTGGTAAAGACAGGCTCAGGAAGGGCATCTACTGTTGTCCATTTGTGTAAACTTCCCTGGCCATCCATTCCCAAAGGTTGGATTGGATCTAGTTTGACGCCCCTGCACCACCTAAAGCTCCACTGTTATTGTTAATCACTTCAAAAGGTTGCAGCATGTTTAATGCAGGTCCCAACCTCAAGGTTACATTTTATCTCGTCAGAGAATAACACTTTCTACCGACCACGTTAAAAACGAGAAACCTTTTTGATTTATTTATTAGTTTATTTGGTTGGGACAGTGCATGTTAATGAACACACATAGGTCTCATGCATGTAAACATGCCACGCTGGATTGTAGCCATGGGCTAATTTCCATCTGTCGTCCCACACTCTCATTCATCTTGACCTATTGTACATGTTTTAGTGGTAGGGGAACCTGCACTGCCAATGTCAGTATTTCTCTCTCTCTGTCTATCTAATTACCTTTTAAAGCTTGTATTAATTGTATATAAAATGAGTTACTATTACTTCATTACTTGCACGTAAACTTTTGTTCAGCTGCAAAACGTTTTATTTTAATTTAACTGTTGTTAACTGCTGTAATTTCTTCTTGTCGCATATTGAAGTTCTTCTTGGAACCTCATAATTCAGTTAGTTCTTAGCTGGTCTTGGAGGGACCCCAGATCTTTTTTATTGTGTGTTACATAATAATAATTTTGATAATGATTGTTTCCTCCAAATTAGTACTTATAAAAATACCATCTTGGATTTTAGCGTACTCTTATTCCTTTGCAGACACCGTGGAGTAATCTGCCACTATGACTTCTCAGAGGATGTCTCGTCCCAGGATAATGTCCTGCCCATCTGCAGATCCAACTATATGGGGTCTTACGGCTACAACTACAACATTGGACTGGCTGTACCTTATGACAGAGTGTCTGGCTCACATCCGTCGCTTTGAGCTGAAGTGACTGCGTTATATATTTAAATTATGAATCAAATAGTTTTACTTCTTTTAACATTTTTAGGTTGCCACAGCAAATCTAGTCACACAGGGCTTTGGCAGAGTTTGATTATTTACTACAATACATTTATAAATTACTTACAAATATACATTTAATTTGCAACAAAACTCCCATCATGCAAATTATAATAAAAAAAAAAAGAACTTTGAGAAAATAATTGTGTTTAAAATACTAAATGTGCTCTCAATGCACAACACTGTTTGGTGCTTTGACTGCTTTGAGGGGCGGTTCAAGACAGAATGAGTTAAATATAATGTGGAATGGTATGTTTCTCTTTTGGATACGAGCCACAGAACCCTGAGAATGCCATAGCCTCGGCATAACTGACTTCCAACTCTGAGAAAGGACATAGTACAAACATGCAGAGGAAGACCTGGAAAACCCCTAAAGTAAAGTACATGAATTACAGGTTAACACAAGCACCTGACATTATGTAATAAGCCAGAACACATTTAATATGTTACTCTTTTGTTTAACATGTATACCAAGTTAAAACAAAAATTTAAAATCTGATTTTAAGTTGCAACAAATAAATTAATATGATTATTTTAGTGTTCATGTTGAGCCGGGCAACAAACTGGCTTCATGGGTTCTCTCTAGACACTCGAGCTTCATCTCCAAACAAACCCATACTGTAGTTCCTTGGAAAAAATGAGAATAATTAATAAATATTCACAATGATACATTTGTATTTACTATTTAGTATTGTAATTGTTAACGTTACAAATATAGTGCTACCTTGCACATTTGTGATCGTTTGACGCCGTCTCCTGCTTATTTTCCATCACAACGGATAGCGACGGTATCTACATCCAAAAAGCGGATGTGCATTCTTGACTCCATTTCCAGGCCACTTAAGATCTGTAAACAAAGGATGGACTCGATCAGCAATGTGAAGAAGAGAAAGTATCGATTGTGACATAAATAAGGTAAGTGAAGCATAACCATCAAGCACCTGTTCAAAATGTTCAAAAGTGATTCCTTCATAGAAGTATTCAGGGTCCTGGGGAATTATAAAAACAATATTCATATTTATTTATTTACAGTTAAAACTGAGCAAGTATATTGATGCAATCAAAAGAGCATTACCATATTAGGCATATTTGTGCTTGCCACCTCCAGCATGGCGGCATCTGCTATGGCCTTGGCAACTTCCAGGTCTATATTATCACTTTTCGATAACAGCTCTTCTACAACCTGAGAGAAACGCATTGTGGAGTTTAGTGATACATTCAAGGCAAAATATGAACAACGGCCGTCTGACATACAGAGGTTTTATAAAGTAATTCCTACATCTATTATGTTGCAGTCAGATGTTTAAATTGTGAATATATTCATATATATTCTTCTGTACTGACACATAACACTAACACATTTAAAATTAAATGTCAAATAACACGTATTTTGTACTTATGTACAAACAAAAAAAGATTGTTTTAATTATTTATTCAACCAGGAAAGGTTGAAGGTTCTACTGAGATCAGGAACATAATTTCCAGGGGAGTCCTGGTCCCAGATGGGAACCTATTGTACAGGTTTTAGTGGTAGGGGAAACCAGAGTACCTGAAGGAAACCTACGCAGACACGGGGAGAACATGCAAACTCCACACAGAAAGGCCCCGTCCAGGTGGGACGAGCACTAACCGCTGCACCAAAGTAACATTGATATTTAAGTTTAGTAATATCCTTTACGGTACGGTAGCACAGCGGTTAGCGCCTCTGCTTCACAGCTAGAACGTCCCGGGTTCGATTCCCACCAGGACGGGGCCTTTCTGTGTGGAGTTTGCATGTTCTGCGTAGGTTTCCTCCGGGTACTCCGTTTTCCCTTACCACTAAAAACATGTGCAATAGGTGAATCCTCCAGCCAGGTGATTCTGACCATCAGCCTGGCACTGCATCATGGAGGTCCCCGGGCGCAGCACTGCTGTCGCCCACTGCTCTTACGGGTTGCCTCAGTGGCATCGATGGATGGGTTAAATGCAGAGGACATACTTCCCTACGGGGAGAATAAAGTATACAAACAAACAACATCTGTACAACTATTCCATTGCACTCAATCATTTGTGCTGGATTTGAATGTTCGTAAAAGTCAAAGTTCATCCATCTGACTGAGATTTTGATTATTTTTTTTGCCAATTGCGTCACAAAAATGTTTCAAATTTGTTTGTTTTAGATTTGTTTTTGTCCCAATTTAATATTTATTAGATCTTGTAATGACAAAAATGTATGAATAAATAAATAAATAATATCATTGAGCTTCCTGCAGCATTATCAATACTAGGCCTTAGTCAGCATTTTAATGTGAACATTTTTGGTATCAAATTCACACAATAAATAGGACTAAATAGAAAGATAAATGCTTACAGAACCCACAGTACAAAATCACATGAGTTTACTTACTTTTCTATACTCTTCCAAGGTGATCGTGCCATCACTGTCACTGTCGTGCATGTTGAAAAGGACTGGGGGCACAAATGGAAATTACATTACAAAAGGAACTGATCTGCTCTTGGGGAATGTTTTCAA
Organism: Proterorhinus semilunaris; assembly: GCA_021464625.1. NCBI lineage: Eukaryota > Metazoa > Chordata > Actinopteri > Gobiiformes > Gobiidae > Proterorhinus > Proterorhinus semilunaris. Next base: position 12,006,487 of record CM038345.1, read on the forward strand.
TAAGCTAAAGGAAGTTACTATGATAGAATGTTTATATAGGAGACAGAAAAGTAAATGCTTCCCATACATGCGGTTTATAGCTCATTACAACCACATGGTATAGTATACTATTCATGTTGCATACACAAACTTTAGTTATCACTCTCACTCGACCAGATTCTTTGTATAAGTGCTTTGTTGCTAATTTGTTCACTAGTTTATCCAGCTATTCTGGCCAAACTCAAACAACAGTGTCACGCCTTTTCCAATTCTGTGCAAATACTGCCCATCAGAATAAATGATGCCACTAATAAAATAGCACAGAACCACTCCTGTCTGGCTTGTAGCTGCACTTAAAAGTCTAATGTTTGGACATAGATGAAAAACCATGCCTAGATTTCAATTGTCTTATCTGTGTCAAATGAAGTATACACTGCTCTGTGGCTGGCTATGCATATAATGTCGTCAGTCTGGACTATGTGCCTCTGATGTGTACTATTTTTATTGAGTATAAAAATACAGATGAAAATATGATTTATGCGGTAATATTTTACAATAGTAATCAATGGCATACAGCGAAGCTTCTCTTTTCTTATGGCTTTTTTCTCCTCCTCTGAAGTTTTCATGGGTGCGGGGCGGAAGTGTGACATGACCATAAGGAACTCCTCAAAGCCGATCTCTGTGTAGGTCCCCACTTCGCCATTACGCTGGTTCCTGCAAGACAAACGGGCCGCATGACATTACACTTTAAGTACATATTTTACATTTCATTTCCAGATGATAAATCTAATGGATTGCTTTTACATAACAAGTATGATTGGATCATGACTTATCTGTAGAAAGCTGATAATACTGTATTGGAAGCTGTTGATACGTAGAACTAGTAGAGTTGAGCTTCTAGCCTGAACACATTTTGAAATCGGCACTAATGTGTATGTGCCTCCCACCTCTGATATGTTCTGATAGTAATAGTATGTCTCTGCAGAGTGAATATCATTTCAAATGCAATAAGACTACATAAGATCTATGGAGTAACAACATTAAGGGACATGTTCCTTCAGTTCAGGTGGTTAGGGAGCAAACTAAGCAGCAATCTACTTCCAACACAATGCCTAAAAACGAATGTGAAAGTTAGCCGACAGTGGGACTGTGGTAATATATACGTTGCAACTTGAAATGTTTAGTGGTCGTTTCTCATAGCAGGGTGAAGTGAAATGCGATTACACCTACCTTTTATCAAAGAAAGCATCAATGATTTGCTTTTTGATTGGATTGTCAGTCAGGGCAGGTATGCTGTCCAGGTTTTCTCTGCTAAGGTGTGACAAAACAAAAGCTGTTATGTGGTATTACATACAGAGAGAACATGGCGTGTGAACATCGACTGTTGGAACATTTATTGGTGTATATAAAAAGGCCACTCAATATTAACATTGGCTTTTACCTGATAGTCTCTGAATCTCCACTCAGCTGCTTAAATCTCTTGCGAAGATTCGTAATTTGTTCCAATGAAACTGAAAACAAAAACAAAAACATCGGTTCAAGTGGGAGACCACCTCAGTTTAAGTGCCTATTTTAAATGTCTGGGCTATGTTGGTGCACTTGACAGGAGTCAAACATTTTGCATTCAGGCTTTGACCACTTTATCTTGAGCTGTTGTGTTATCAGACTAATGGCAATGCAAACACAATGCCTCTGGCCTTTTAATGACATTTTGAACGCCCCCCTCAATCATTAACTCACTGTGCGGTATTTGCCACCAGGGCTTGCATTTCTACTATCCTGGATTTGAATCGCTCACTAGCCTGGATTATAAATGAACAGTTATGAAGAGCTCACCTCTACAGTGTCAAGTAGAAACAAGCAGGCAACAGACTGCGAGAATTGTTACAAAACTATGGCTTAATGATGGGAGGCACACTGGAATACAGGTTTTCTTATGAGCCATAAACAGTTCAAAGTCTTACCAGACAATGTCCAATAAAACAAAGCAGAGCTTTATCTTGGATTAAGACCATGTTGTGTTACTCTTGCTCTACGTGCCACGGCACGCGCCACAGATTTTTGGCCCAACCTAAAAATAAACATGCGCACTTCTGCCCTTCCTGCATGAGTTGGAATTATTCTCTACATTAAACAAATGCAGATTCTATTTCTATTTAAATCAAATCAAACATAATGTCAAATGTTACATCAACATACGCTCTGCTCTATACAAGTAAAACGACGTACTCGTGAAGGACAATCATTATATGGTTTAAATGATCCAAGGTCTGGTACTGTAACCTCGAAGCAGCGTAATTTACAACTTGTTCTGTTAAGAAATATTTCAACGCGCAACATGCATAGACTACAAATGGTCTGACACCGTGCGTCGCCACATGACTGAGAACTGTAAACAAAAACAAAGTTTAAAGTGAGTTAACTTCAGGGACTCGGAGCGAAAGTCTGCCGAAAGTAAAATGGAGTTCAAAAGTTACTTACATCCCGTTTTGTCTGATAAGTCCTGATAACTGTGCTCGGGACGAGTCTGTGCAGCTCCCATTGTCACTGTCACTGTGGGTAGTGATGGGGCTGATCCGAATGAAGGACTCCCTTCAAAGAGCCATTGACGGAAGTCCTTCATTCGGTAGCCGTTCACTTTAAAGAGCCGTTCAAAAGACTGGCTCTTTTGAACGACTATGCTTCTTTTTTTTTTTAAAGAACGTAAATAACCTCCGAATAGACTTTATTTTAATGAAAAGTCACTATTCCACACAATATAACACCGATAGTTCCCTCTGTGGAGTTTATCACAAAAAATAATCACACGGTCCGATTAAGCCTCTATTGCTCTCATTCACGTCACTTTCAATCAGCCTCTCGCTCCCTCGCGCAAGAGGGGAGAAAAACCTAAGTTTAAGAGGTGTTTTGCTTCAACGAGATAACCGTGACCGTTGTTTATTATTTCAGTAGGACTTTTATTTCTCAAACTCGTTGTCTTATGCGTGGTTAGTTTGAGCTCCTCGAAGAGGCCAAGAGCGGAGTGGAGCTGAGCGAACAGGTGGAAGATGCGCGTGACGGGACGCCTGTAGCCGCCTCGTCACTCGCGGACCCCGCGCGTCTTTTGCTCTCCCATGGCCCGGGACAGTGCTGGTGCTGGGAGCGTTCGGGCGCGCCGTTTCCCCAGAGCCGCGCCCACGTCCCACGCTCGTGCGTTCACAAACTGTCCCTCTGTCACTCCTACACTCCTCTCCCCCCCCCCCCCCCTCTCCAACAATGACATTTGTTTCGCAAATATAGCATGCACAACTAAAGTGACGCCACTCTCCCGAAGAGGAATACAAATACATAAACAAGGAGCCGTTCATATCGTTCACTGTAAAGACTCGTTCAAAAGAGCCGGATCGTTCGCAACCGAGACATCACTACTATGGGTAAAGTTCCTCAGAAGATCTTTCCTACGTCGGTGGCTGATGGCATTTGAACGCAAGTGCGCTGCGTGGAAAACCTCTGGCATCCCCAAGGTCCTAAATCCGCATATCGATAAACCTCTAACCAGTTAATCTAAATAAAATACAACTCTAAATGTCAGAAAATCTGAAATTCAGATCTGCCAATCTGAATTTCAAGTTGCAAAAACTAAACGACACCTCTGGAAAAAAAGTTTTATTTTTTTCCTACTGGAACAATGAATATAACACTATTTTGCTCATTTGTTTCTCTTCGATGTTCTACTGTCTAATGTAGCTATAAAATAAATGGGTAAAAATGTAAACGTATACTTTATTTTAAGTGCACAATAAAAACATGGGAAATAAACCAACTTGACAAAAGATGATTCAAAAGTCTTTAGGTGTCTTGTGGCACTGTACATCTAAAAGTTTGGATATTACAGTGGTGCATGGCTGAGGAGCACATGGGACATTTTTTAGGGATTTTAGGGTATTCACGACACTGGGAACTTTACTTTTGTCTCTTTATGCTGATCTAACTTCTTGCTCCATGCAATACTGTTACTTCCTCAAGCAATGCTTGTTTGAAAGCATTAAAATATGTTCTTTTATTTGTTCGTCTATACATGGGATGCCTATTAAATACTCAGATGTTTGCTATTCACTACATGTTAGTGTTGGAGTGACTGTTTTGGTTCAAGGCTGCAGTGCAGACAGCTTGCTCCTGGTGCTCCATGTCCAGTGAGAGTCCGTGGTAAAGCTCATGCACTTTCCCCAGAGTTTCCTGCATGTCTTCAGGGTAACGAGTCTGTAGTTCTTCATTGGCAACATAATAACTTTCGACAAACTCTGAGAAGTAGCGGCCCACCTCGGGGTGACCGATTTCCAGTGGAGCAGAGTGGGGCTCCAGGTTCTCTGAGTAAAAAGGACAATTAATAAAGTATATGAATAAGCTGAACATTGTGAGCTTAACAAGTAGATGTTAGTGCTTTTAATTGTTAAATGTTTACTCTGTACTGAGCCTCTGACCTTGTGCAGCATAGCGACATGTTCCGTCCTGCACAAGAACATTGTAGAAGGGCTGGTTGGCACCTTTGGACAACTGGTGGACCCTCATTGTTGTGATCCACTCCTGACTCATAGTACATTTAGGGTCCCAGCCATAAATTACACAGTTATATCCAGACCTGAAATGAAACACAAACCATTACAATAAAATTAGGCTCAATAAAGACAATGTTCAAAATATAAGGGAAACCTTTTATGTTTCATGATGAGCCCAACTGAGTACTGTACTTCAACATGTTCTGGTGCACTACGCCGCTTCAGCTCAGGGGACACAGCATGCTTCTTGTGCTGAATGTGCTCCAGAGTGTGTTGTACCAAGTACCCCACAGCCCCATGCTGAGAGGGGTCTAATGCCTGAATATGTTGGAGGATATCCAACACCTGGGAAGAACATTACACAACAAATGCACCACAAATTATGTAGACACCCACATCATATTGCAATAGTTGAGTGAAAATAATTGAAAACATTCTATATCACACTTACTCAAAAGAATAATTGGTATTAGTTAGTGCAGTATTGTTTACCTTTTCTGGCCAAATTCCCAAGTGAAAGTAGAGGCGAGCCTGGAGAAGCAGATACTGCACATTATCCGGATTGATTGTGAGGTAGAGGTCCAGAGAGTCTCTTAAAAGCTGGTACGATTTCTCATTGCCCTCCCTTAAATCAAAATCGTATTTACATATTTCTTCTAATTGACTGAGGAAAAATTCTTGATTTAGCGTTTAGTTTGGTTTACCCCCTTTTGCCAATGTTGAGTAGGTTTCCCACCATCCTGAGAAGCACCTCTGTAGTGCTAATAGCATTGTAGTAATCTGCAGACACCTGATGGCCAATGAGGTACTCGCACTCCTTTGCAGTCAGCTGCTTTCCTTTTCCAAAGGCATCGACGTACACAAAGTCGTAGATGTCTTCACTACTGTGTAATAAAAGAGGCCAAGATCTAAGATCTGAATGTACTGCAGCAAGCATTAGTGTTTGTACATCCGTACTGTTGTTACAAGGTATGTGGATATACTAACCCTCTTGGTCTTTGGCACCAGCGCAGTAAGAAGTGATTGGGAAAGTTAACAGGTTCCAAATGGACACCCAGCTTGTTAGCGAGTGTCATGTAGAGGACAGAGAGACTGATAGGAATACCTGTACGACGTTGTAGCACCTGAGGAAAAAAAAGAGTCATAATTTAAGTAATAACAATATGCAGTTTACTACAGAATATACATCTGCAATAATACCTGATGAATGTAAGAATTAAGAGGATTGTAGTAATCAAACTCATTGCCTTTGAATTGAAGCTGCTCATATAAGACAGAGTTTAGAGCCCATAGCATCTGCCTCTGGAGTTCAGAGTCATCTATGGTAAAACAGGTCCCTATAGATGAATTATTCAGAATATATTGTTTATCACATATTTAAAGATTAAACAATAACAAATGTTTTGCACACTAACCTTGAGCACAACGAAGGCTGGGGTGGGAAGGATTCTTAAGTCTTAACATTTTCTTGACTTTCTGTATCATTTCATCCAACTGCATTGATATACCTTCCAGTGTCACATCAGCCAGGGGGTTACAATACTGGTCCACCAGAACAGCCCCTATGGTGAGGACAAAGTAAGATAAACAGTTTTGTCCTAACTTCCTATCATCAATAGTACTAATAATACTAACATTTATATTTGTATCTATAATACCAAGAGCAAATACCGAATAAGATTGTGCTTTACCTTCAAGTGCAGACTGCTGTTCTTCAGGCTGTTCCAAGAACATCTTCAAACTACGCAGAATATTTTGCTGCCGTAGGAAGTATAAAATTTTCCTTGCATAGTACTTCAAGGTCAGACTTTTCCTGGAGAATATAAAATGCAGGAAAAAATAAAATGCCGCAAAAATAGATGACATTATAAATTCTGGAAGTGTATCATTGATTGCACAATGTTTTCTGACAGCTCTCTGATGCGTTGACTCACCTTTTATCGGTGTTGAGGATGAAGAGAAGCTCATCCTCACAAAAGTGCTTAGGCATTCCTAGGGACTCGATCTCTGCAAAACTGTCCCCCAATACCTGCCCCACACAAGGCTACAATACAAATTTCCAAGTTCGATTACAAGTTGAAAGGCATAGAAAAATGCAACACAGTAAAAATAAAATATTAGTACTTACAACCTCTGTGAAGAATCTTTTGGAGATTGATTCCACTGTGCCTCTTATTTGTATCCCAACTCTGTGGCGAGTCATGTATTCCTTAAGCCAGTCACAGCACACATTTTGATGATAAAATTTCTGCAACCTTGGCCATCTGTGGATGTTTAACATAGAAATATTTCTACACTAAATATATTATACTACTGTCAAGCAATTTGAATACAGATGATTCAGCTTCTGCATAAACTTCTGCACTTGACTGAGCCTGGTCATTGATTTAATTTATTGCATAGTAAATGCAGACTTGGCAGTTTTGTTCAACTCCAAACACTGATGGAATGTCCCGTGGTGAAGATGGCATATTTGTCAAACGTGTGATGATCAGCAACATGGTGACATAGAGCAATAATGAAATCCCTATGTAGATGCTTAGCGAGCACATTATGCTGCAAAAGAGGATATTTTGCCATTAACTATTGAAGGTTAAACTAAAGGCAAATGCCATAGCACCTTAGTTTGTACTGGTGTTCCCAGACCTTCCCCCTTCCATGGCAAACGTCGTGTAGCCGCTTGCAACAACAGGAAACGCAACAAATTTCAACATGATTTAGAACGGGAAAACAAAGGATGTGTTCAATTAACTCTGTTGGCAAATCGGTAAGCTTTTTAGCATGACACTCGGAAGAAATCCCGTTAAGACTTGGCTGCCCCTCTACAGCTACAGACGTCGCCATCTTCTTCTTCTAATGGTTCACGGCAGGCTGTACGCTAGCAAAGCATAATGCCGCCCTCTTCTGTTCACTAAAATCACTTCACTTTAGATTCTTGAGTTGAGGTTGGTGGAAAGAAGATAGCGCACAACAGCCCTAGCTATTAAACGCGAATTTGTCCTAGACGAAAACATCGATTTTATTGAAGACGTCGCCATCTTTACTGTTTACCACGATTACCTCATTTCTCGGTACCGCCCCTTTATGGCGCAGGGGGCTGGGCAAGGGGCGTATCTACACGACAGATAAGCCCTCTGATTGGTTTATTCAGAAAAGGAAAAGGAAGTTGTGTTGCTTTTAAAGACTGATAAAAAAATATAACTATATGTTGTAATAATGCAATATAAATGCAGCAGAACTGTTTGCAATAAAATAAAACTATGCTAGTTAAATTATGATTGTAATGGTCTAATCTACATAGTAATATTTAAAATCTATCGGTTACAGATAGACGTATAAATATAAACTTATTTAGTTAAGCGCCATCATTACCACAATGTTGACAGTACCTGAATGCTGCTTATCTTCTAGTTAGTTAGCTAGCAAACAAAACTTCTGTCAAAAGTTCAGGTCACGTCTAAGGTCTTTTAAATCGTTCCTATTTTGTCACCGTGAGGAAACAAACATCTGCGCTGTATCTATCAATTCGTAATTGCATTGCTTGCTGTTTTTTCGGTCCCAAACTAACCTGTAATTTATAGTTAGCAATTAGCATTAGGTTTAGTCATAACACAGTAATTAAAGTACATCACAGGGAAGTGGTTTGAGATGATATACAAATAATGCCAGAATGTGTTGATGTTAAAAAATTGTCCTTAAAGCGGTTCATATCTAGTCTCACGTTTACTATTAATAAGCGTTTTGGATGTATTGATTGTAAACAACACATCTCATTCGCACTATCATTTTGTATTAAGCAATTTTAATATAATGGCAAATGCCTTAGCAGCAAAAATGGGATTTAATTCTCTTTTGAGAAAACAGGCCAAGAACTTTAGCGTAAGGATATGCACCATGGAGTCAGACATGGAGTTCAACTGTGAGGTACGTGTGTTGTTGCCATAGTCCTTGTTTTCCAATAGTAGTGTTTGTTTGGTTCAGCCTGTTACTGTGTCACACACAGTGATACAACATATTCCATATTAACTTGTGAGACGAATCACACATTCTTTAAAAGGGGGAAAAAATAAATGTTCTACGCTAGATGGCGCCAATACATTTTGTTTCACTGCATTCAAGTTTTGTTTTGTTTTTTTGCCATTTCAAAACGTGGAGATAACATTGGAAATATGTTTTATTTTTTTTGCTGTTCTTTTGATGGTAACTCTCAAGAGTTATCATTTGGCATGTCAAATGATAACTCTTGGCATGCCATTTGACATGCCAAAACTCAACACCATAACTTACTGCTCTGTACTTAACTGGGAGAACTTATGCAGCTGATATTTATACTAGAATGATTTTCTTTTTTTATGCTGGATTCTATTGTAAATGCCAGGACAAAACAAAATGATAATTATACATTACAACTTAATGTAATGTAAAACTTGGATCTGCAAGGTTTATCTCAATCATATTTAAGTTTGAAAATCTGCATAAGGGAGGTAATACCTAAATAATACCTAATTACATGCAGGTAAGTATTATCTACATGTATTACTACCTAAAGGGGAACAGCTTTTAGTTACTCTTAAGGGAACTAAATATGCAATCTGGGATTTTTTATTGTACTTTCCAAACGAGATAGTTACAGACCTCTACAAACATGTTCTGAAATCCTCCGGGTTCTTTTATATAGTGCTAATGTGTGTGTGTTTAAAAATGTGCACCAAGAACTGAATCTTGATCAATTCTAATTGCATATCTAATCAGTTGCAGTGTTCATATGTATACCGTATATCAAAAAATACCAATCAGACATTGTTCCAAAAATATTCAGCGCTATAGGTACGAACATGTTTCTTGTGTAACATATTTCATTACATGTTTTAAGTTGGCTGATTAATACGTTATATTTTTTTTATTATAATTTTATCAAAATTAGATTTTTCCTGTCTGGAAGTCTCTGTTCCTGCAGTTGTAGTTAACATCTCTAATGCTCTCGGCTCTTGCAGGTCAAATTGAAAGGAAAGGAGCTTTTTGACCTTGTGTGTCGCGCTCTGGGCCTGAGGGAAACATGGTTCTTTGGACTTCAGTACAATGTCAAAGACACCGTGGCTTGGCTGAAGATGGAAAAGCGGGTGAGTGACGGACTGACTGCTGTATTACACTGGCTTTGATTTGAGCCAAATGATCACTACTCCTGATCAAATAAGTCAGTTGTTATGTAGGTTTCATCCATGCGACGCTTTCCAGAGGGAGAATTCTGTGGTACAATTTGACTTTTAAATATCAATATGCAGATATTTTACCTGGTTTATAATATCTTCATTACTGGCCAATCCACATGAAGCAAAATTTGGCACAAAGTTGAATGTCTTCTCTCTCAGTACAAGTCAGGTAGATAAAGATATGGCGAAAATAGGGCACCGGCTGTGATTGTCGTTTGAAAAGACAAGGTTTGTGGACAAATAATGACCGCATTCAACTAGGGTTGGGCCATATCGTATCGTATATCGTTATCGCAATATACTTTTTTATATCGTTGTCATTTTGTATATGATAATTTTTTATATCGTTGTCATTTTGTATATGTGTATATATATACATTATATTATAATTTATATATACAACAATATAATTAATGTTACGCTCAGTGCCTTCAGAGCAGCATAAACACTGACTGTGTAGGAGACAAGGGCAGGTGCTTAAAAAGTAAAATGAAATTAAAGATGTAATTTGCTTTAGTAGATCATATTTGCAAGGAAATTAGTGACGCTTAAAAAAAAGAATGAAATACCTTTGCATTAATCTTCCCAATAGGCGAAAGGCTGGGATTTTTAAATAGTTTGTCCGCTGTCAATTAAATCGTCAAATATATTATTATAATTATATTTCTTTTTTTATATCGTGATAGAGATTTTAGGCCATATATTCAACATATTTGGATATTTTGTTTGGAGATGTCTTTAAAAAAAAAAGCGTATTGTCCAGAAAGTAATTATAATAAAGTAATTAAAGTGATGGTCTGGAAGTCTAAATGTATTACAGATTTTACGAAATGTGCAAAATCGACCACCTGGTCTTGCATTTTGATGTAAAGTAATTAATATATATTTATTATTATTTGTAAAGTCCCTCCTTACCGGATCTCAGCAACTAATCCGTCTAGTATCCTCCCGCGTTGACCAATGAGACGAGCGTTTCCTGTGAACCGGCCTGTCAGGTCCAATCATTTTGAAAATTCTGTTCCAGCTCTCCTCATTTTGCAAAACAAAGAAAGGGCTAAGAGGGGAGCAATGTGATTGTTTACTTTCAAATTTCTCCTCACTTTGGAAACTTACAGACTACCACTTTAATATATTATCATCAATTCTACAATGACGTGAACCCTACGTATTGATTGGTTTATTCATGCAGGTTCTGGATCAGGAGATACCAAAGGAGGAGCCGATCACATTTCAATTTTTAGCCAAGTTTTACCCTGAAAATGCAGAGGAGGAGCTCGTGCAAGACATCACACAGCATCTCTTCTTTTTACAAGTGAGTATCAGTGTTCACAAAAAAACACTGTCCTAAGGTGGCGTTGTTTACAGTCAGAGGCGGGTAGTACTCGGTTACATGACTCCAGTGCATATACTTGAGTGACTTTTTGAAGAAATTGTACTTTTAGAGTAATTTTGTCTAACGGTACTTTTTTACTTCTACTTGAGTAAAATGATAAAGAAGAATCTGTTTCTTACTTGCGTAAAAATAATAGTTACTTTTTCCACTGCGAGTAAATATTTAAGAGGCAAATGCTTAATTGTGAGCTGTAAACTTGATGTAGTTCGTCTCATGCTCCTTGTTCTTAAGAATTATTTTGCTTTTCTGTATTTTCATGCCATTTTCTGGGAATAATCTTCGTAAATATGACAATTTCTACACGATTTTACGTTTTGTTTCACACAATTTGTGCCGTCATTAAAAAAAGAATCAGATCTTTTCAAGTCAACGGTTACTCAGTTACTCACAGTACTGAAGTAACATTTTGAAGAAAACCTCTTTTCTTTGTCCTTGTGGTTGTCACCTTGTACACAATAAAATATGATTAACACGTCGTCTCTACATTTTCCATATTTACCATTACCACCGTTGGACAATGCGCATTCACACTGGAAGGGGGATTAGAAAGTAAGTCGTCAACACTGCCCTATCAGCCTAATAAACAAACCAGGATAAAGATGAATATGAAACCAGGAACTTAAAGTCACAAGGCTTTATTCACAGGTCACCTCACACAGACGCGTCTGTTCCCCAGGTCCCTAACACTCAATCTGTCAGCACCCCACACGGAGAAGACTGAACTCTCTGGGGACACAGACTTCTTCACACCACACCTCAAATTATAATATTCATGAGCCTATACTAAGCGCATCAGTTTCCCATCGTACGAGTCTGGCACTTTCCACTTATCGGCCCATGTCTGCCAGCCGGCCTTGGTAGGGCCCATGTTATCTCTTTGTTTACGTGTGCATGGGGTCTGTTCTCGGAGCCTGTCTGCACATCGGCTCAGTATTTTTCCACTCCACTGTAACAGAAAACTGAGAGGCTCCACAATGTAAAAACAACACTTCTATTGCTAAATTGTTCTCTAAGCAAGACATCATTGATTAGAAACAATCATTCTTTTCATCCCCCTTCTGGCCTCGAAGAGGCCATTTCCTTGTTTCTAATTAATGAAGGTACAGCCGTCGTCAAAACATAGTTGTCCCCTGCCCAATGTATAGTGCCACCACCAGGTGTCGAATTTGGCTTGGGCATAGGCAACCACATCCTCCAGTCCTGTGAAATCATCACTTTCTTCCCATGTATAATTACCACTCACTAATCGTTCCATCCGGAACCCAGGACTGGGTTCAATGATACATTTCACTTCCTCAGTTCCATAGGCTCCATCTCGAATCAATATGAAAATAAACATTCCTGCAAAATACAAACACAGCGAAGCAAAACACAACATAACACTCATCATATGGTTCTTAAAGTTATTCTGAGCCACGTGTGTCCTCCCATCCATATCCCAGAGCCTTAAATGCCCCGAGTTGATACAGGCTCGGCTCCCCCCCTTCAGGCAGGGACCTGTCCCCGGCCTCTGGGTCCTCCGGGGGCAGGGTCACAGCTGCGTACAACCCCCCCGAAGTCCCCAGAGCCCTGGAGACCATGCTGCGGACGAGAGGGAGAACACAACAGAACAACACACAACACAACAACAGTATTACACCAATTAATATACCCACCTTTTGAAGTACATTATAACTATATTTAGGACAATAATTTTTACTGTCTTCGAGCCAATTATGGTTTAGTTCTGTTTGTTAGAAAGCTCCTTCTAATCGTAAATGTAGAACCCATTCTCTTACTCATTTGTATGAAGTACACTGATACACTATGTTTTCATAAACAAACCTCCACTTTTAGCCGAGCTTTGGAAGCTCAACCACCAATACTTATTCAAGCTCCAAAGATGCTTGATTGTCTTTGTCAGATCCCACCTGCCTCTCCGATTTCCTCTCTTGCTTGGAACACCAAATCGTTACACAAGGGATTCTGTTGCTCGGATAGGACCTCCAGGCCTCCAAAGCCAATCGACATTTTCTCCTTCCATGCTGCCTCCTGCAACAATAAAAGAAGAACACTCCGGCCTGCATAAAATCAAATTTTACCATGCCATTGTGACCAGTTCTTGGCTCATCAGCTCCTGTCCTGAATCCGTCCCTGCAGCATCACAATTCCTCCTGTAAAGTCCCTGTCTCTGTGTAAAATTAATGTTATCAACCTGGAATGAATATGGATCAAAACATGTTACACTCTCAGTACATAAAATAGTCACACTTATAATCTTATAGTAACTTATGTTTTCTCATTATTTGTTTATTTAGATCCGAAAGAGTCACAATTATTTCTACGGAGGTCCAATCGACTCTCCATCTCTTTTTAATAATCATAGCGAGTCTGTGTGCACCAAGAGACGCGATGACCATTAGAAAGCTGGGCAATATATCCTTGAGGTCATGAGTGTGACCTTTTCAGTGACTCTTAAGATACCGGATTTACACTGATCTTATCACATTTTGCTATTTTGAAATAAAACACGTTTGCCAACACCAACTTCAGATTTGAAGACGCCGTTTTACTTACACTGTATGTAAACCTCTATATTCAGAATTCATACCACTCCATATCTCGGCCTCAGATCTAAAATCTAAGCATGTGTTCAAATCTGGATTCAGCCACCCCTTCTTTGGCAAACCACACAATATTTCAACTCACGCATCCAAGGGTTTACCAGTGCAAATGTAAATGATCACCTTTATCACCAACGCTCCAAATTAAGATACACCAGTATCTCCCGCTGATCAAAACATAGGACTCCATCTCTTTCCTGTATTCAACCAAAACCCAACAATAAAACACTACGCCGTCAATTCCTGTACAAAACTCACTCAGTTTGCTCAAATTAAATTCACAACATCTCTGATCAATTTCGGGACGTTCAGAGACCACCTACACAATCAACAAATTGTTACGCCTTAACACACCTTAGACACAAACCCCCAAACAAGCAAATGAACCCCAACCACTCCTATCAACAAAACTCTTCCACACGACAATGGTAACCTGTGGATGTTTACTGGTCAAAGTTAAGGGTACAATATTATTATCAGCTGTAACCTGTGCTACAAAGTAATTGGAGAATTACTATACTGTTCTTGAGAAGCTAATCACACCACTGATTGAATATTCATTTTAATCGTTTATGTACTTTGCATAGATGCCTAAGATCCGCTGCAAATCAGGTAACATTCAAATTAGGACACCTTTGCCTATAACCCAAGAATTATTAGAATTAATATTTTATCAAACCAATAACGGGCCTTAGCTACGCCTAAACTCGCCTCGCTACACCAAATTATTTTCACTTTGTGTGAACCCTACACTCACTATGTTTATTTATCACTCTGTAAATATATTATCTCTTAAAATATTTAATTAAGTGTATTTATCTGTTTATTTCATTATCTATTTCGACTTAATTATTATAGCTGTTTAATTAGGATGCACATTGATCAATTGGAGCATTCTAAAAGGTCAAAAAATAAAATGAGAAAAATAGAGATAGATTACCGCCACGCGGAGTCCCATGGGCCCTGGCCCATTGGCAAAACACAAAAGAAATTGATCAAAACAAAATATAAAAATATGTATATTTGCCTAAAAAATTCAAAAATCTAAGTCCGAGTGGAGCAGAGGTCAAGGCATCAGACCTGTGGCAAATTGTGAAACACTAGTCCTCCTGCAGGCGGCTTTTCAGGGACTTTCAGAGGGAGAGCGTATTTGTTGACATATTTCGAGGGCATATTGTCAGCGAGGCAGCGTGGAGGAGACTTTCAGTGTGGCAGACTTTCTCTTCTAATGCATTTGGACCAATGAACACGCAGAGCGCAACAGGCCTTCGCCTCTCCCCCTTTTACCACCAAAAATGTCAGAGTAAAAAGTAAAATTTAAAACCAGCATGTCCTATCACGCTCAGCATTAAAAATAGGGTAACATTCAAAAAAACTAACAAAAGTAAAAAATACACGAGTGAATATTGATAATAAAAATTAAAAGAATCCTCTGTCCACTATCAAAAAAGGCTCATGCTCCACTATTGCCTTTGAAGACAAGCATAGTGCTATTAATTTCTCCTTTTATTTTCAATATAATGTAGTTGCTTTTAGGTTGTTAAAACCACATCACTAATAATAAAACTTCAGGAATTCACATACTGGATAACGATCTAATGGAAGGTTTCTTTAACTAGTTATTTCATATGCTTATATTGATTAGTGATCAGTTTCCGCATATATTTTATCCTATTAAATTCAATAGTCTTTTTGTGTCAGACTCTTAGTTTTCGATTATAACGCTATGGCCGTCTTATCAAAAATATGTTTCTCCTAAACACAGTTTGGATTCCAGGTGACCTCCGATCTAACCTCCGGCGCAAACTTTAAAGGATGTAAGAAAGTTTACAAAGCAATTACTTAACTAATTTAAAGGAACCAGGAAAAGCCATCCTGCCGTAATCTGGGCAGCTCTCCTTTTATCAAAGTACCCCTGTACAACTGAGAGCCCGCTCAGACACCTAGAACCTACAAAGATAGAGCTAAGATTCACTTCACCACAAGTCTAAACGATAAAGACAATATTCTATATATCTTTGTATGTCCTGGTACCTTTAGAACCGGACCTACCAACCCAGGGTTCAGAAACAAATCACAGCAGAACAATATGTATTCACTCTATTAGCGCTTCCTGCAAGCACAACATTATATAATAATAAACTAAAAATGCAAGACATTTCACCTTTTATACTTTCTAAATATTGTTTGGCCGTTATCAATATTATTTGTTTTGGTTGTTTGATAAGCACAAATTATGCCCCATTTCCTTTAGCATAATGTCAAAGAATTATACGTCTTGTATTATTATTAAAACAACAACAACAAGCTCTTGGCCTTTACCCATTTATTCTCGTCTGGACCCTGGCCGTCTACATTAAGAGACCGTCGCTTCCTAGATCCAACGCCTTCTGTGGGAACAGACATGTTAGATAAAACCTTTCAACAAAACCTTCTCTTTCTTTCGGTTTTCCCATGTTTCTTGATTACAATAGATTGCCAACTTTCCGCCTGGTTTTGTGCCTATTCGACGACACACTCTCAGGTATTCTCTCCTAAGTTGGGGAAAGGGATGTCCCCTTACTATCCCCTCACAACTGTTTTGGTCTTCCACCATTAACATACTTGGTATTATTGTCATACTTAAGGCCAGTATCAGTCCCCACACCCAAAATGGACACCGTAAGGGGCCCATACTCCACATTTTTGTTGATAATCTAATGATACTCTGCCATAGATGTATATCATATAAGTTCATTTGTTGGTTTATCTACCATACAGCACTGTCCCTTTTAAGAAGTCAGAACATGCTTGCCTTGCGGAGTCTTTGTGATCTCCTGGGTGGGGGTGGGATGTCTCCCCCCCCTTCAGTGGGGCCACCGGTCCCACTACCATTGCTAATACGGGCCCAAAGCGGAAGCTCCTCCTCCGGGAGGGGCTTTGTGAATCCCGCCCCCTGAGATGGGGGAAAAAATCTTCTCGTTTTTCCACCATTGTGCTGTTACCAGCTCAACCGGTTCCACGCGTTTCCCCACTGTCCGACACTCACTGAGCGCGAGCCCCAGCAGCTCTCCTACTCCTCCAGAGTCCACCACTCTCCCCCGACATTCCTCACACCCTCTTCCCCACACAAGCCACACACATTTGACCACCCGCAATAGACGATTCTAATCAGGCTTAAACAACACGTGTGCCCACGGCGGCTTTCACTCCTCTGACTGTTTCAATAACAAACCACATGGCCCATTCAACATTCAGCACACAGTCCAAATTAAAGACAACACGAAACAACAGCCACACACAGTTTGGGTACCCGACTATGACTCCAACAACATAACCGAACATCAATGCGCCTAATTTTCAATGTTTTCACCCCTAATTCCCCCGTTTTCGCAGACTTTAGGATCCTCGATCCAGGGACACAAACCCTTTAGGAACCTCGTTCCAGGGACTTTAACCCGTTTAGGAACCTCGTTCCAGGGACTTTAACCCGTTTAGGAACCTCGTTCCAGGGACTTTAACCCGTTTAGGAACCTCGTTCCAGGGCCCCTTGCCCGTATACTTTAGGATCCTCGATCCTATTTCAGACAGCCCCTCGGACTGTCAACGGCCGTGTCACAACTCTTATCTCCAGCCCGCGCGTCCGCGGTGCTGGTCGGACGTACTACGTGCTTATCAGCTTTTACCGGGATATCCCCAACGCGTAGTCCTGTAGATAAACTCTCGCTTCTGTAGTTATACTCCCAATTTCTTAACTTCTATTTTGGTTCGGTATTTGGTTCGGTATCTTAGTTATGACGTGTTTTCCCTTCTTACTTCCAAACATCAATGCAGATTTAAACCATCCAACACTTGGCTTCGTTGACTATACTCCTAACTAAAATTTAGACAAAAAATAGCCAATAGACGTACTTTGACACTCGTTAAAAATAGTAGTCAAAAGCAGTCTTACCTTATTCTAGAGTGGACGCGTCCCTGAAGCCGTGGGTGAGTGGTTTTTGGAAGATAAGACACCTGGCATGTCTACCGCGAAGAATTACCGGACCGGACCTTCGCCGTCGTCCGTAGTTGACGACTCCAACCCCCCCTTCAGCACTTTCGGGGTCACCAATGAAGAAAACCTCTTTTCTTTGTCCTTGTGGTTGTCACCTTGTACACAATAAAATATGATTAACACGTCGTCTCTACATTTTCCATATTTACCATTACCACCGTTGGACAATGCGCGTTCACACTGGAAGGGGGATTAGAAAGTAAGTCGTCAACACTGCCCTATCAGCCTAATAAACAAACCAGGATAAAGATGAATATGAAACCAGGAACTTAAAGTCACAAGGCTTTATTCACAGGTCACCTCACACAGACGCGTCTGTTCCCCAGGTCCCTAACACTCAATCTGTCAGCACCCCACACGGAGAAGACTGAACTCTCTGGGGACACAGACTTCTTCACACCACACCTCAAATTATAATATTCATGAGCCTATACTAAGCGCATCAGTTTCCCATCGTACGAGTCTGGCACTTTCCACTTATCGGCCCATGTCTGCCAGCCGGCCTTGGTAGGGCCCATGTTATCTCTTTGTTTACGTGTGCATGGGGTCTGTTCTCGGAGCCTGTCTGCACATCGGCTCAGTATTTTTCCACTCCACTGTAACAGAAAACTGAGAGGCTCCACAATGTAAAAACAACACTTCTATTGCTAAATTGTTCTCTAAGCAAGACATCATTGATTAGAAACAATCATTCTTTTCAATTTTCTACAAGTAACGTTACTCTTACTTGAGTACATATTTTGGCTACTCTACCCACCTCTGTTTATAGTATAGTTTATACAGTAGTTATGCTCCATAAAAAATAAAAAAATAGACACATTTTTAAGTTATCATGCATGTATTTTTTTTTTTTTCATTTTTCAAGCTATAAGTAACTTGGCTGTACTATAATATGATATCGACGCTGTGGCGAGACATTGAGCAGCCTTTAACGTAACCTTTAAGCCTGTATTTGCCCTTTGCCTAACCCGTAAGGTCCAAGTTGCTGGAATAGGTTTTTGCACCCATGAATGGAATCAGTGAAAGAAGATAATATGAATGAATCTGAATCCTATTGCCTCTATCCAGCCAATATAAATCTTAACAAAACTGCTCTAATACTCAACTTATTGATTGAATAATTTTGAAACAATGAAACATATTCTACTGCCATTTGCATACTGCTCTTCTGCTCGTGCTCTTCCCATCCAATTCCTGCCAAAAGATGGCTCGGTCCACAGACTTCCTGACGGTTTCTATCCTGAGCACCCTGTAATACACTTTTTCCCATTGTCCCGCTCTGATTGTGTGCAGCCATGTGGAATCAATGCACAACATATTACTGCTGCCCTTTTTCTTTGGTCTTAATACCCTCCCAGGAATCCCTTCAGACACAGCCACACCATTCCCTTGGCTGGAGATGAGATTTGTAACCGTGCTGCCATCATTTATTTCTGCCAGCTACATTTATCAATTACCAATTAGGCTGTGAGCCCTCCCTTTACAGGCCCAGTTTATAGCGTATTCTCTATGGGATCAGGTTCGCTGCTGGTGTCTTGTCATATCTATCCCAATACGCCTGATTGGTTTTATACTTGTGCATGCAGCGTGTGTAAAACACCAATCAACTTTTTTGTGCCTTTGACCATGAGATATTTCTTTGCTTGTCAAAAACATACCTGAAGTAGTATTTCACTTCATTCACGCAGTTTTGAGTAATCGTCTTTACTTTGTTTCTTTCTTCCTTCTACTTCTACTCTACCGTGGGCGGCACGGTAGCGCAGCGGTTAGAACTCTCGCTTCACAGCAAGAAGGTCCCGGGTTCGATTCCCCTTTCTGTGTGGAGTTTGCATGTTCTCCCTGTGTCTGTGTAGGTTTCCTCCAGGTACTCCGGTTTCCCCTACCACTAAAAACATGTACAATAGGCCAGGATGAATGATCTGTGCATGTGAATGAATGATGGTGGTCAGAGGGACTGTTGGCGGTCTTCTTCATCTTCTACTTGGTCACAAAATAAATAATGCCATAATGAAGGCCATAAAAGTCATTAAAAAGCATTAAATCGGATTGAAACTGGCTTTAAATATACATTTCTTAGAGAATAGAATAGAGAATAATAGTATTTTTTTCCTTATGGAAACCCACACCCAAGTAAGAATCCACTCAGTGACGCATGCATCTATCACAAACTCTAAAACTATGGTCTGAAACAAGTTATGGTGCAGTACTGACTGAAATTTTACACAATCTTCTGCAAAAGTTGCCCGTCGTGTCCAATTTAGTTTTGAATGCCAACATTTCCCCCTCATTGTCCTGTTTGATTGAATGTTTACAAATCTTACGAAATGAAATATGTGCATTTGTGGCAATAAACACATTGTATTTAGGCATTAAAATGGCATTAAGAAACATTAACGACATAAGTTAAACACAGAACTGTCCTCCACCTGAACCGAGCACATTTTCTCCAGTTTGGGTTTACCCAAAGCTAAAAGCTTTTCGACTGGAGAGCAACAGTGTAATGCCTCATTTGAAAGCTTACAAAAATTATCATAACTTTATTGTCATGTTGTCACACTTTTGAAGCGTTTTTGTCTCTTCTTTGTTATGGTTTTGTTGATATTTTTTACTTTTGCATAGCTTTTTTTGTCACGTTTTCTGTAACTTTATGTTGCGTTTTCATCCGTCGTTATTTCTGATTTTTCTTTTTTTTAAAAAGCTTTTAGATTTGGATGCAGCCAAACTGGAGAAAATGTGCCCGGTTCAGGTGGGGGGTTAAAATATGGGTTAAAGCCCATATCCAATCTCTGTAAGCAGAAAGGATTGTTTTCACTGTGCAATTCCCATGGCTACCTGCAGAGGGAGCTCCATGCCAAGCTCTGGCCCAGCTCTGGCCCCGTGTCTCAGTGCCACTAGAGTTGAGTTTGATTGGTTTTATTTGTGCATGTTTGAGTTTTACCACATATTTAGTCCATCTCCTCCTCAAGAGTTCTAAACACTTAATCCCCACCTGCTGATGTCATGAGGTGGTGTACCTCCGTTTAAAAGTTCGGACACCTTCACAGGACTTCATTTGAGTGCTCAAATTGCCTTCACTACGAAACATGTCGTGTTAATCTGTAGGTACGTCACATAACGGATCACTCCCCCTTCATCCAAGCTTTTTATTCAGATATCAAGGCACAGGACCAAATGTTATTCTAAAAGCCACAGCAACGGCATTTGGATAAACCTTCTTATTTACGCTTACCCTTGCAGCTTCTTAAATGATCATAAGCTTTTATTTATTTGAGAGCAGAGACAAGTTAGCCAACAGTAAAAGTGTCACACTCTTACAAGGGCTGACAAATGCGTTCTGCCCTGATGTCGCCTGTCTCCCCGTAACTCAACTCCCATTAATTCCAATAATGCCAGGGGGAGGGCCCGCATTCAGATAGTGTCACGAGCATGACAGCGGGATTAGTGCTTATCAGAAATGATCACCGACCTGGATACACACACACACGCACACACACACACACACACACACACACACACGCTCATTCACGTTAGACAGCTCAGCCAAACATACACCCCTCTTTACCCCACAACGTGCACCGACAACGTAACCTCATTTGTAAACCGCGTCTCCTCACTGACCTCTTGGCGCCCGAAGCGATTAGCTCCAGTCACCTCTAGCTCCACACCTTTGTTAGCACCAAAACAATAGATGACAGCATGACGGGCGCCGTAAACAATACGTTTTGAAGTGCTAAATTGGTCGCTTGCATAACTTGGAAGTGCGGCCGCGGGGCCCCTGCTGTAGCCCCTCAAAATCCCCCTCTTGAGTCCCGTGCAAAGTTTGTGAATCAATTCCACGGACAGGTGATGGGAGTTGAGTCAGTTGCACCCGCTGGGCAGAGTGGTTTTAATCCGCAGGGAGCTTGTTAAGGGGATTGCTGCCCGATTTAAAAATCAATGTTATTACTGGGATCTATGACAGTAAAACCACACTCGCCGAGAGCTAAGCCTAAATGCCTTGGCATAAGAGAGAAGTTGTGAACATGAAATTATCCCGTCGACAAACAAATTATGTATGTTTTTTTTTTTAACGCTTTTTAAGCTACACACACTTATGTTTGTATTCTATTTGACCATGTTTTCTATTTGTAGAACCAGGATGGAAGTATTGACTTGCTTAATCATTTCTACGCATTCTAACTTGATAGGTGAAAAAGAATATACTCGACGAAGAAATTCACTGTCCACCCGAGGCTTCTGTCCTGTTGGCCTCCTATGCCGTTCACGCCAAGGTTTGTGCACTCATCCTTTCCCTTTCCTTTAAATGCACGGCACATAACAGCTCCATTGGTGTAGCGTAGGATCCCTTATGGACTGTTTGCGTGTGTAAATAAAAAGATGGAGATGAATGATGGCATTTGAGGCACATCATCAGGAGAGAAAATGCCGCTGCTGATTTACTATCGATTTTGTGTCAGATATTGCCTTACTGCACTCCAAACTGGCCTTTTCGATTTGTTTTTTCTCTACGATCGTGAGTTGTGTCTTGCTTTACCAAAATAGAGTCAAGTAGTTGGCAAGGAAATGTTGTTTTTCATTTTTTTTAAGCTTCTTTTTTGGTTTTGGCAAATTTTTTTTTACAAATCTCAGTCAGACCACAGTGATCCTGTGGCCTCTTGCGATATGGATATTGCGTCCCCTATTATTGCAATAGCGACAATTCAGTGCAGCCCTACGCAAGACTTGGGTGAAAATAATACCATAACTTACTTTTACTTCAAGTTTAATCAACACTCTGCAGCGGGAATAAGCCTCAAGCTGTGGTTTTGGTTGAGGGATTTCATCTCTGAGAAACTGCAGGAGATAGATGGGCCCAGGAACGTGCAGCCTCCTGACAGATGGGCAGGCTCCAGTGAGACCAGAGCGATGCCTTAAAGATTTGGCCCACAGCCCTTTGAGGCAATAGGAATAGGAATCAGCAAGTCAGCCCGGGCCTCTCCTGACCGCCTCCTGCTCTATCAACGTATTCAATTGCATCTGTCTCCCGAGTAAATCTGCTTTCCATTTTGATTAGCGTAAAGTGGCATTGTTAAGCTAAGACAGGTACTACTTAAGCTCTCTGGTGTGGAGAAGATGTCGGTTTGTTAGTTTATCAAAAGTTTGCTCTGGGAGTGTGTGCTGTATCACAAAGTAAGATCTGCTGAGGCATATTTTTAATCATGATTATGTAAGCCTTAGGAAGAGTGGCGGCCCTTGTGTTTGCAAAGGCAGATTCTTAGATGACAGACCATCTCTACCTTTAGAAGATTTGTTTTTCCAGGATGTAAATCATAGACAGTAAGCAACAGCCAGAAGAATTAGCAATTTTAGCCTGTGGCAATACTGGATTATACCATAATGACAGGCAGCTCGTGTTAGTACTTAAAATGCACGCATAGAGAAGAGGGTGGAAAAATAAACCAATCACAGTCACGTCCGTACATCACCAGTATGCTAATATTCAGAGTTTCCGCAGGGCATTAAAAGTCATTACATTAAAAGCGCCAAAATCAAAGCCTTAAATGTCATTAAAAATCATTACATTTGAATCACACAGGCATTAAATGAAATGATCAACTATTTCTTACTGTTTAAAATTGCTACAAGTTTGAAAATGGTCAAAAACACATAAATGATGGTCCATAAACGCATGCAGCTGCAAGTTTGGCTGAAATTGTACACACTGTTTTGCTCC
The DNA here is from genome assembly GCA_021464625.1 of Proterorhinus semilunaris. Taxonomy (NCBI): domain Eukaryota; kingdom Metazoa; phylum Chordata; class Actinopteri; order Gobiiformes; family Gobiidae; genus Proterorhinus; species Proterorhinus semilunaris. The sequence continues at coordinate 12,029,953 of CM038345.1, forward strand.
ACAGTTTCCCGTTCCATCCAATCTGCTTTTGAATATCAAAATCTACCTTATCTCTGTTTGACGGAATTTGATCTAATCTTAAGAAATTAAATATGCACAGATTTGTACACATTCGTGGCATTAAAAATATTGTATTTGGGCATTAAAAAGCATTACATTTGACTTGCTGCTACCTGCAGAAACCGCCTCATTTTGATTTTCAACCCAGTTAAGCCATAAGCCACGCCCCCACGAATTCTCATTGGTTGTCACTCCAAATGCAGCTTTTTCAGTTGGCTTTATTAAAGGCACACTGCGTAACATTTTGGACTATACTGTTGCCATCAGTACAAAACATGCTCCCAATGACCAGCTCAACACAGAAAAAAGCTATTTTTGCTGTGGATACTCAAAGAATGGAATTGGATGAGGACTAAACCTATTTAGAGCTCAAATTCTGCTGACTTTAATCATCATCTCCATGGAGACGAGCTGGAGACGTACCCACTCCTGGTAAAGTCATGTCTTTGGAGAGCAAAAGCACATGTGCTTTTCAAGGATGAAAATGTCTGTCATAAAATAAATGCTTGTATTTCAGTTTTGTTTATTGGGTAAAATTCTAGGTAGTGTCGCTTTAGGTTATTATTGTCGTTTTACAAAAGTTCAAGGTTAGGAATTACGGTTAGAGTTAGAACAATGTGGGGGCGGGATCATGGCGTAACTGGGTTGGAAAATGGAAAGCCGCGTAGAAACCCTGATATTATACAACGTAATAGATGTAAATGTTGTCATCTCGGACTGTGTTAATTGAGTTAAGGATGTTTCGCTTCTGTCTTCTTGCTTCATCTCGCTAGAGGTCACAAGCTACAGGTTTATTTCAACTCGGGCTACTCCTGAGAGGAGTGGTCAGGGCTGCCATAACCCCACCATCTCTACTTCCTGTGTCAATAATATAGTATTATAACGACTAATAATTGGGGCGACGGTGGCGCAGATGGTAGAGGGGGTCGCGCCTCCTGAAGGTGCACATTGTCGTTGTGTCCTTGGGCAAGACACTTCACCCTCCTTCATCCTCTCTATGAATGAGAGAGTGAATGGGTGAAGCCCCTTATGAGAGACCAACAGGCCCGTTTGGAACTATGGGGCCGTCCTTCTGTGGACCCACCACCTGCAGGAGGAGCCATAAGGGGCTGGTGCGATGTGATTTGGGCAGCTCCAACAGCTGCGACCCGGCAACGGACAAGTGGAAGAAAATGGATGGATGGACGGATATAACGACTACTATAAGTACAACATGTTTCGGGTAGACCCAAACATAAAAAAAATACCCAAGGGTCCAAGTTTTTAGGCTTATGTTATGTATATGCCCCTGCCCTACTTAATCTTGAACAATAATTCATTCCATCAACTTAAATATTCACAGTATTTTACATTTACAACAATTAGCAATTGTTGTAATGATGCTAATTACAATAATTAGCATCATTATTATAGTAAATACCTACAGTATTTAATGTCCTCAGTGCATTATGTATGAGTGTGCGTTTAAATTGTTTAATATTTACACATTATTTACCACAGGTTCTTTTGTTGTTGTAGCTTTAAAAACTATATATATATATATTCCTCTGGCTTGTGGATTTGACTTGTCATTAATTGTGGCTGCGAGGAGGAGAAGACATTTCTGAAGATGGAAGCAAAACATCCTTAACTCAATCAACCCATGAATATGAATAATTCCTGGACAACTGAGAGCTTACTCCCTTTTAACCTAATCACAAATAGGAACCACTGACTAAAGAGATACTATTCTCCCACACCACTGCGCTGGCTCATTTGGAATTAGTTCCCCATACTATATATAAAGGTTTGCCTTTTTTGGGTAAACTGATGTTAGCATTCTGGTATTTTTAACGTACACCTCTATTGGCTGTTGGGAACTTCAGGAGGGATATATTGAGACAATGCTGAGCAGGCATGAACACTGGGTCACTAGGGGTGTTACACAATAGGAGAAGTCCTTCTGATTGGATTCAGTTTGATTTGAAGTAAATGATGCCCTAAACACTCTCCAATAAAAGTGAATTAGACATGGATATGCAACATATTATAAGAAATAATGAGTCCTAAATGAAAATGCAAACATATTGCTGGAGGGCAAAAAGAAGAAAATTAGAGCTGGGAGATGTAGCAGAAGGAATTCAAGTAGTATTTGCCTTTTCAGGGCCTCAACAAAATCTTGTTTAGAGCCAACGCCCCGATGACTATAGGGAAATTAATATTTTCTCTTAATCTTTTGATTAAGATGCTCTGTTTTGTCTGGGCTGCTTGGCACTCAGAGAGAAATGGCACAATTAGGTCTGTTTGTCTGGCAAATGAGTGCAGCCATTAATAGCTCTTTTAGAAGCAGAATCCTGATGACTTGTTGATCTTCTTCTTTTAATTTAACGCTATCAACACATTTTAATCACGGCTGTGTCTTAATTATTCCGACTGCTTCTTTTGTGTTCTGCCCTTCTCAAGTGCTATAAATACACCCCACCACTGCAACTGCTATTTTTATTTTACCATACTAATACCACCATCATACCCAAAGTCCCCAACGCTTACTAACAATACCATCTACAATTCTATCCAATAGATTTATTTAAATCATGCTTGTGCAAGGCAGCTCAAATAGAATGTTATTAAGATTAAATGCACCATGGCACTAAGATGGTGTTGACTTTCCTTAATAATTTGGCAATAAAAATCTTAAGAAGGCCAAATATTAGATTAAGTGCTTCCATATTTCTTCTTCATAAGACTTGAGATCTGCTTTAAGGACTCTTGAGACGTTTGGCCTCAGAGAGTTGAGTTCACTTGGTCTGCAGTGCTTAAGGTAATTTCTGATTTGTATTCCAGATGTGTACTGCGCAGAATTGTGCAACATTTCAAGCAGCACTCTGGAAAAACACACTACAGAAAGAGCCATTGACACGAGCTGATAAGATGGTTGGTACCCTTAGAGGCATCTTGTCTGGGGCACGGTAAAATGTCTACTTGTACTGTCAAGCGGTTTCTGACAGACAAAAGTGACCCCACTCTGCAGCTGTGCAATCTTGAGCAACTAAAATTTCAGTAAAGCACAGCACGGAATCAAAATCGTGTTATTCTCAAAGCCTTGATGCAAAAAGACAGTCAAAAAACTATATGGAGCGATATCAAACACACATATGTACACAGTGGGGCAGCAGAGGGAGGAGAGAGTTTATAATCCATGCCTAACTTACTTTTATTGGAGAGTTTTTAAGGCGTCATCTACTCTACTTTGCATGCCCTTATAGGCTTATTGTTTATGTGTTACATGTTACAATATACGGATCACGTTATTTCATGATATGAAATGATCACGGTATTTCATTATACTAATTTAAACAACGGGATGTTTATCACGTTATTTCCTGATAAAACAATATCAGGTTATTTCATGACACCATTACCAACCCAGGTAGCAGTTTCTTGTGGCTGACAGGCGACCTGACTGTTCTTATAATGCTCAACAAATCGAGTGTCAGTAATCAGGCAGTATAACCATTACTGGACCTGAAGTGGACACGGTATCTGCCCCACAACAATCACAACTGGTGAGGGCCACAGCGGTCAGAACATACCGTGGCGTGATGCGGTGCCATCTTCTGGCCCAATAACAAACAAACAGCGAGTTAACCACAAAGTTTGGAATACTTGGTTTGATACTTGGTCACGAAAAGAGAATTCCTCTGTATTAAATAATCCCGCCCAAACCACAGTCACGTTGTATCATTAAATAATAACCTGATAATTATCACGTTATTTCATGATAAATTGGTATCATGATATAACGTGATAATTTCATATCATGAAATAATGAAATTATCTTCAAATAACGTGATACCAGTGAAAAAACAACACCTACGCTAGTGGGACCAGGACACTTTCTTCTACTTTTCACTTTTACAAATATTTACTCCCTTACGTCAGCCCGATGCAAAAAGGTCTCACTGTTTTATTGGACTCGCGATGGGATTTACAACCAACACAACAATAGCCAAAGTAACACAGCTAAATTGACTGGTAGCTGGTGAGACATGTCAATTTGCTCAAGCTGTGTGGAATAACAATAATAATAAAAAAAATGGAGGACAAACCAACCAAATTGACCAGACCACACGCATTTGCCAGTGGGTACTTTTTGCTGCCAAGTTGCCATTAGGAGGCAAGGATAATATTGACGCATAGCTTTTTAGAAAAGGTTGCAGGCTTGAAGTCAGTTTGCGTTTTTAGAACTGCTGACCGAAAGCTGTCATTCACACTGCTCTGCTGTTCCTTTGGGGTGCAATAATATCTCGAACCCAGAAAGAATGGGAGGAATAGTGTGGAAAAACAGAAGGACGTAATTAAATGGCTCTCGGCTCTTTCCACAGCTCTGTCCACTGTGCAGGAACTCCAGCCTGTTCAGCCCGCGAAGCTAATTAAATCCGGAGCAGTTTAGTGCTGTTTGCAGACACAGAAGTTTAGTGAATGCATTTAATAAACTGGGTACTTGCATAACAAACAGAAAATGGATCCAGGCCATTAAAAAAAATGTCTAAAGCAATAAATTGAACAGAATAAGAACAGAAACACCTTACATATTAGTTTGTCTAAACATTTTTTTGTCAAAGTTTCTATTCACAAAATGTATGTGAACCCTTTGGAATTTCTTACAGTACATTTTTGCCTAAATTGGTAATAAAATGTGGTCTGATCTTTGTTAAAATCACAAGAATGAGTAAACAGTGTCTGCTTAAAGTAATACCCCCCAAACATGTTGTCATATTTTTATTGGCCAAAAGATGTGAACATTCACAGGAGAAATTCCAAAAGGTTCACATACTTTTCCCTTCCACTGTATATAATGGAGACTGCGACAAGTAATTCATGTTCCTTAAGTCAGCGGCGTTAATAAAGTATCCCGCACAGCACTCAGCCATTCATATCTCTCGTTAACCGCTGTACGATCTGTGTCGGAGCTGTATGATGATGAATAAGTAGTCTCCTGCTTCTCTAATGGCATCATTTACATTGCCACACAACAACTGGGCCACTTGGAGCGTAATGACCCAGGGGCTGTCAAATCTCCATTCAGGCTCTATGGTGCATTTTTCCTACTGGGCTGTAGCTTCTTCCTAGAGGGGGGACACAGTGTGGCCTGTTATCAATGAGAATTGGTCTATGCTTTTAGACTTATTTTAGACAATAAACTAACACAATCTGTAACCTATGTTTTGAGTGGTAGGTAGCATTTTTACAAACATTTGATTTCAGTTTCGAGAAAGTGGTATTTCCATTATCACCAGAGTTCCACGTGTTGTATTTGATTTCAGTACGGAGACTATGACCCCGGCATTCATAAGCCTGGCTTCTTGGCGGAGGAGGAGCTGCTGCCTAAAAGGGTACGAATGCACTATGCCTTTTCCTGTGCAGCTACCGTATTGTCGACCTGCACTCGTGGTTATGTATGTGGCCTGGTCTATTTCAGGTAATTAACTTGTACCAGATGACTCCAGAAATGTGGGAGGAGAGGATCACGGCGTGTTACGCACAGCACAGGGGTAGGACGAGGTAAGAACTACTGCATTCATTTGCACACTGACGTTTCACTGCTACATCTTTTCAGTTTACATAAGAGCTTACTACGTTTGTCTAAATGTGAAATAAGTGACTCAATTCTGTCGCTATAAATAGATGCTGTTCAACATGTTACTATTCACAAAGTTTTTTTTTTTTGGCCTAATTTTTGCCCAGAGAAATGCTTTCTTTTCTTTGTAATACTGGTTATAATGCTTGCAAATCACAATAACTGCCATGTGCAAGGTCAGTGAGCTAATTAGCAGATAATACAATGATCAGCCACTTTACCTTTTATCAATCTGTATTACTTGGAGAAATAAACAAATTGCAATCGAAAGTTTTATCCTGTTAGCTGCTCATTTGCGTACCCTGTCCCTCGAGGGGCTTTTGAACAACACATGGAAATTTCCGCAATTCCCCATGGCACTGACTTATTTGTTCCAAAGTAGAGTTTTTCTCAGCTCTAAGCACCAGAACTTGAAGATAAGTATCAGATGAGTCATTGTTAGTTTTGCCCAAAACCAACAAGAAGAAAGCTGCTAATCCTCAGAGTCTGGTAACAAGCAGGAGAGTGCTGCATATAGAGAAACAAAGGGTACAATATATCAACATTTAAGTAAATTATTTTTAGTTCGAGCTAAAACCTGGACTTCTGTTGGAGATTCTTTACAATGAAAGTCCAACCTTTCATACAGCAGGGAAATTGAAGATGATAATGTACAAAGCACATCATTACATAATTGATCCATTGTTAAACAACAAGCGAATCAACCAACAAACAAACATTGAATCATTTATACACAAAAAACTTCCAAACAGTGCTCAACCTAAGAAGGAAAGAAATATATTCTTGGCATTGATCTATTGCTGTATACTGCAGATTAGAGCAGGGAGTTAAGTTTATTGGACTAATAGTTGATACTTTTTTGAATTTATATTGTATTGTAAACTATTAAAGGAACAGGCTACCGTTTTTCCACACTGAGATATGTTCTTACCTGAGCTTAGACAAGTTGATACGAACCTGTCTGGTCTCTGGCCCGTGGAAGAGCATGGTTGCTTCTAACTTCACCCCATTTGGAGCCATAGGAATATACTGGGAGAGGCCAAATGCTAACAACATCTTTGGTCTTTTTGCGTGACTGAGCGCACGCACAAAGACCAGACAGGTACGAATCAACTCGTCTAAGTTCAGGTAAGAACATATCTCAGTGCGGAAAAACGGTGGCCTGTTCTCTCATCAAAAACGTACCCGGAGCTCTGTTTCAGCCCACTCGCTCATCTTTGAGTAATCTTTGAATCTTCACCAGTGGCTATTCTTAGCACCTCCGCAGCCACGATCTATTTTTTTATTTTTTTATTTCTTTTTCCACTGAATTGAAACAGCTGCAAAGGGAAGAAAGAGGTTTGTGGTTGGTAGCTGCTTACGGTCAGATCACTTGGACATCAGGAAGTCAAGCAACAGGATATTTAGTTTCAGCTGTTTTAATTCAATATTGCATTTTCGAACTAACAAAATGTACGATAGTGATAAAGAAAAAGCTCTGTAAATACAATATCTTGCGTAACCTGAAAAACAAATGATTACACACAAAATTGGAGGCCGCAGTTCAGCTCACGGCCGGTGTGGGAGCCTGGCAAACGTTGCAGACCCCGCACAAGAGGCCCCAGGAAACATCTTTGACAGGTTAAAGAGGCCATATTATGTTAAAAACACAACATTTGAGTGAGATTGTACTTCGAATACATTGTGCTCCACTCTTTTGATGTAAGAGAAAGTGCATTTAGCAGTAGATCAAAGTACTCAAACTGCAAGCGCCTCATCTGTGCAACTCCAATCATTTACTCTTCCATTTAAGTCAGCACTGGTTATGCTGTTTACTTGGATCACACGTTGGCTGCCTGTTAAACTTTGATGAGGCTAAATCACGCATTTTCCACCATCCGCATCGAAAAGACAGTTATTAAAAGTTTAGAAGCCGGCATGCCCCGCTTTCCACACAACCATCAAAGTATGCTAATAATCATTTTACCCCCGTCTGCGTTGACCCTGGAATCTGCCAATATGCTAAGCATCACCAGTAACAAGAAAGCTAACGTCTGTTCAGCGTTTCTTCTTTTTTAATCCCAGCGTAAAGCGTCTACTCTTCCATCATAACCTCTCGAGCCCTTTAGAGACTAGAGTTGTACGTCTTTGCTGCCCGCGTTTACGCCCTCACATGAGCCGTGCGGCAGATTTTTCTTTCATAGATCACTTGACATGACAGATGCTGCGCACAAAAGCTGCGGAAACATGGTCTGATCTCTTTTTTTTCTTTTTTTCCTCCTCCCACCCTCTTATCCTCCCTCTCCCTTCATTCCCCTGGATCCCTTTCAATCTCCCCCCCTCTGTCTGTCTTTGAAACAGGGACGAAGCTGAAATGGAGTATTTAAAAATAGCTCAGGACCTGGACATGTATGGCGTCAATTACTTTTTAATCAGGGTGAGCCAATGCCGCTTCGCTGTATCATCTCAAAGTAAGCCAATGTGGGGGATTTGGCAGTTATGTTAATGTCATGGTCGACGGGAAACTGCAGTCTGCCACCTCGATAGTTTCTGACACATCTTTTATTATTGAGTTTTTATTTATGCATTTTTCAAAAGCAGAATTCAATCGGTAAACTCTTAACAGCATGAAATGTAAATGACCCGGAACCTTCCTTGAATAAAGGTCAAGACATTTCAAAATACCACCATGAAGTCGATCTTAGCTTCACTGTAATGCACTAAAGTAAACAAACACAGACTGGGGCGACGGTGGCGCAAATGGTAGAGCGGGTCGTCTCGTGATCGGAAGGTCGGGGGTTCGAATCCCGCCTCCTGAAGGTGCACATTGTCGTTGTGTCCTTGGGCAAGACACTTCACCCTCCTTGCCTCCAGTGTCTGCGTACCCTGGTGTATGAGTGAGTGGCAGGTGGTGGGCCGATGGCGCAGACTGGCTGCCCCAGGGCAGCTGTCGCTGCAACAGCAGCTCACCACCAAGTATGGAGTGAATGAATAATGACGACAGTGTAGCGCTTTGAGAAACTTGGTAATACAGGCTTGTAAAGCGCAATATAAGTGTAAGGCATTATTATTATTAATGTTAAGTGGATAGAAAATGAATGAATGAATGGGTGAATGATGAGACTATTGAATTTTTTTCCCTATGCTGTCGCTCAACCAGAATAAAAAGGGAACTGATCTCCTCCTGGGAGTGGATGCCTTAGGTCTACACATCTACGACTTGGACAACAAGCTGACACCAAAGTGCTCCTTCCCCTGGAACGAGATCCGCAACATTTCCTACAGTGACAAGGAGGTGATGAAGTTTACATGTTATTTGTTCTTAAGACTGTTCATTTGCTGCATTTCACCGTTGGCTTTTCTTTGTTTAGTTCACCATCAAGCCTCTGGACAAGAAAGCCAATGTTTTTAAATTCAACTCATCCCGGTTAAGGGTCAACAAGTTGGTGAGTTCCTCAATACAGTAAAGTGACAATAAAATCCAATTAGCTCTGGTCCGTGAAACTAGAGCTCATCGTTTCATAGTCTTTGGGCTGTCTCCCAGGCAATTACTGTAATACAGCCAAGCAGAAAACACCGGCTGGGTATTGTTGCGTATAGCCTTAGAATCAAGAAATGTCTTCGCTTAAAATGTTATACTTTTTATCCGGCCATACACAGATCATGTCCAGAAGAAGCTGTGTGCAGCAAATTACTTTAAAACTAAAAGAATGATAGTGTGTCACTCAGTTTAAACGGTCATCAATTAAGTTCAGAGAGAAAAGACAAAAGCCAACATACATACAGCATGCATACAGTGCCTCACTCAAACCCAGGCCATAAACATTAAGCAACAGTTACATTCTTGAAATGTTCCTAACAGATAGTCATTAATGTCATGAATCATGTAGGTCCAGGTTACATTAAAATTAAGTATTTTCTTCCCCCTACATGTTCCAGCCATGTCCTAATGTGTAGAGCCCAGACCTATTCACCACAACTGCCTCTAAAATGCTGCTCAAAAAGGTGTTAATTTGGGTCCGAATTGCCGTCATGCACAAGTTTAATATAGAAGCTGCAGTTACGTGTTAGACCTGAGGTGGCAGTAGTGAATATAAAAAAGACCAACTTACATCTAGTCCCTTTAATTTTGACCGTTTTTTTTTTTTTTTCTGCATTTTCGTCCACGTTTTCATCACAGTTTTGACACATTTTCCAAACTGGAGGAAATGTGGTCGGTTCAAGTGGGAGTTAAAAGGTTAAAACTAGCGCTAGAGCAGGACCATATTCTCTCTCTCAGGACACAGTGGGAGAAATGTTTTTTAGTGCTGAAATAGTTCGTGAGGCTGTGCCCGATGGTAATGTAAAGAAGAGGAGAGCGAAGGGAAGCAGCAAGTGCTCGTGGTTGCACGTAGCAACACCACGCCTCCACTGACCCCTTTTTTTCTAAGCGACAGCACTGGCGCACAGTTGTTTGTACACAAGATACCAACTTTGTCTTGAGCAACACTGTTGTTGCGCCAGGCGGACGAACGGACTTGATCTGAACTAAAGCCACAGTGTCCCAGTGGAGGAAAGAGCGATGTGGGGCTGTGGTTGTGATATAAAAGTACACAAACTGCTGTGGTGCAGTGTTTCTTAAGTTGGTGTACAGATGAATGAAGTGGTTGTCTTTGTGTAGATCCTCCAGCTGTGCATAGGAAACCATGATCTGTTTATGCGGAGAAGACGCGTGGACTCATTGGAAGTTCAGCAGATGAAAGCGCAGGCCAGAGAAGAGCACGCTAGAAAACAGGTACCGTTATTAGTAGAACCGAGTCGCTTTTCATGTACTTTCCGCTGATGCGCACCCGTCTTTTCTTCTTCTCATCGGACTTAATGGTGCTACTGAAAGGTGGAGAGGCAGCGGCTTCAGCGAGAGAAGCAGATGAGAGAGGAGGCGGAAAGGGCCAGGGATGAGCTGGAGAGGAGACTCATGCATCTGCAGGACGAGGCGCAAATGGCTAACGATGCATTGGTAGGATTCAGCTAAAAAGAAACAAATAAATGGAGTGAATTGCCGTTGTTGTTTTCAATGTGTCGGGAATATAGCTCAATTAAAGCATAGTAAATTGCCGTTTTTGGATTGTGATGGTAGTTTATAAAAAATAATCCTTTCCCCTCTGATGCCGCTGTCCCTGTGGTGCCCTTCCCCAGCTGCGCTCCGAGCAGACTGCAGACCTGCTGGCTGAAAAGGCTCAGATCGCGGAGGAGGAGGCCAAGCTGCTGGCGGAGAAAGCTGCTGAGGCTGAGACCGAGATGCACCGAATCAAAGTGACTGCCATCCGCGGCCAGGAGGAGAGGCGCCTCATCGAGCAGAAGATGATCCAGGCAGAGATGCTGGCTCTGCAGATGGCTGAGGAGTCGGAGAGACGGTAAAAGGACACCTGGATCTGTGCATGTCTTTGAACCTCATTCAAAGTGAACCTATTGTATTTAAACACAAAAATGAGGCCAGACAGGTTTCAAACTGGCTTTAGACAGCGGCTCCCCTCGCGATGCTAGGTGCGTAACAATTCTGTGGTGCATAACCTACTCACTTAAGGAAGCCAGTCAATTCTGGGCACACTGAGCCAAGTTACACTCCGCTGCATTCAAATGGCCCGATCAAAGAAGGAAAACTTCTAACTTGTTTAAAATCATTTAATTTCTGAGGCTTTGTTCTTGCGCCACTGCTGAGTAGCAGGTAATCACACAGCCACAGCCAGACATGTGCGCTCAGGCAAAATGGAGAAAGCTATTGTTCGGCAGCTGTCTCTTTTGGTCTGAAGTGCTTCAGTTAATTTGTGCTCTTAATTTCTCTTAACTGATGAGGGTTTCTCAATCAAATAGCCTTTGTACCACATGAAATCGTTCAAACTGCGGCTTTTAATCTTTTTATTGTAATCTACAAAAAAGATGGATTTCTTCATACTGTTTTTGGGGCATTATAATATAGTGACTGTCTGCTTACTGAGAGTTTTAGACCTGGTAAGCACAGTCTGATCAGTCCACTGACTGCAATTATAGCAGTGAGAGGTAATGCAAGGGGCCCCAAAGCTTTTCTGCAAATAATAATAATTAAAACAAAAACACTGGGAAAAAGAATTTTATATTTGTTAAATTTTACTACTTTTAATCATTATTAATCCATTTATTCATTGCTATTTATTCATGTGTATGTCAGTCTAAAACATAATTATTTCTTTGAATATTGAGAATCATTATTATCGGGGGGCCCTTGAGGAATGTTTCGTACAATCCGGGGGCCTCGACACAACAAACTTTGGGAATGGCTGCAATATGGAATGGAGTAATTTATGTAATAAAGGTGAATACATGGCCACTATAGCCTCTCTATTTATTAGGCAATCACTTCAAATAGGATCCATTAACCACTTGCCTGTAACTGTAATTTGACGATAAGCACTTTTTGTAGCAGCAGAATTTGGACCCATGCACTCAACATGTAAATGACTACCTCCAGGCAAGCTCTCGAATCTCCCCCACATCATCCAGGAAGTGCTGATTGTTCAGCAATTCTATTGAAACCAAATGTAATCACCAGACTATAACATTGTGAAATTCCTATGTGCATACGAGATGGACTGGAATAATAGGATTGTCTGCTATGTGAATGCATTGATCGCCAAAACTAATCACAATGCTGCATTCAAGTGCGCCAAGCACCATAAAAGGTGATTCTCTCAGAGGTTATTCTGTTTGTGTTCTTGGATGGTTTCACATGTAATCTTTGTGTGATTGTGTCTGTCCCTCAGGGCCAAAGAGGCGGAGCAGCTAAAGCAGGATCTGCAGGAGGCCCGTGAGTCTGAGAGGAGGGCAAAGCACAAGCTCCTGGAGATTATGAGCAAGGATGTCTATGTGGTAAGAGAAATGCTAAACACCTGCAGAGATTCTTAGTGTAGAAAGGGGAAAACAGTGTCCAAACCTGGACCTAAATCGGTTAATCCAGAAGGTGTTTCATTTGCAGAATGTGTACAATTTATTTAAGTTGAGAAGATGTGCTGATTGTTTCTTAAATCGACTTGAACTGAATTACGCAAATAGTTAACAGTGTATTTTTATCTATGGTGCGGAAAAAGCTAAGATTCTATTGTAAAAATAAGATTTAAAAGGGGTGAATTGGAAGATTAAGGACCTGAAAAAGTTTGTGTAATGAGTCTTCCTCCGGCTAATGTTCGTGACCCTCATCGCTCCAGGGCCTTGGGCTTTGATTGAAACTTTGATCTTTGATTGCTATATGTTTACAAAAACGTATAGCAGAATACAGCGTAGAAAAAAATAAGACAACTTTATTTTTAGAAACAATAAACGTTTTTGGAGCCAGGCTGTTTTTGACACGTGTAAAGTCCCTTTTGGCTTCCATGTTATAGCAAACCTTCTGGAGTCGTCCAGCCACAAGGGGGTTGTAGCAATGTCAGCACCCGCCTTGAGGATTGTAACAGCCCAAGCTGCTGGAAAATTGTATCTACACATACTCTCATGTCCTTGTGCTTTTACTACGGCAACATACAGGGACAAACTTCATCACACTTGTGTTACCAACTTTGTTACCCTTGAATGGATAACAAATCAATGCTACAGCCAATAGAAAAGTGATTTAACCCTTTCAGCAGCGTAAAAATAATGAACCTTTAGTCAGGCCGTCAGATTAGCATGATTCCAGCAGATCAGGTCGCCCTTCAGATTGGGCAGTTACAAGGACCAAGGAGAAGGGCTTTCCTCGCCCCGCTGGTTATTTACTTGTTGGAAAGCTACATCTGTTTGGACAGCTTGCTTCCATCAGCACCCCTGTGCGTAGCACTTTCTACTTTACACATTGGACCTTGCATGTGACACGTTCACAGAAAGAAAGGACCCATGCAGCGTTAAAATGATGCAACAAAATCAAATTAAATACTCGTTGGTCCCAAGTAAACACTCCAGCCTCCATTTTAAAAACATGTCTTTGTTATTCCCCAATTATTCTTCCAAAGGTGTTGACTGGTGGTTAAACTGTTGAATACAAAAAACCCCACGTCCGAAGAATCAATTTAATGAATGTGCATTGTGGTTGTTTTTGCTTGCTGATTAGCTTGAAACTGGAAATTGTAAAAAATTCCATACAGTCGACCAGAACAGAAAATCAGAGGAGCAGAGAGAGGCAACTTATGCTCCTAACATGTTGAACCCTACACATTACTGCGCACACACCGAGACGCCTTTCGTAATGCTCGCTATTGAGAGAGTTCCATCGTCTTATCAGCAAAAGCAGGGACAAAATGTGTAAACAGAATAACTCGTCTGATGACAGCTGATGGAGGCTATATAGACTTCATGAGAGGAATATCTCATCACAAAAGAGCTCTCATAGGCCTGAATTCCTCTTAGTGTTTTCTATTTCTCTGGACCCACTGTCAAATTGGCCTGCATGCCCTGCCACGCCATGTTTACGCCAACAGACTTTGAATTCACACAGACGCCCAAACAATTTACATTTAAATTGTTTGTCAGACTTGCTCCTTATACATGCGATACTCGAACTGACATCTGGAGAATGCATTTCCGGCATTTGGTCCGGAGCTGAATGCATGCATTTTTTATACTACGCTACCATGCCACACTTTTCAGAAGTCATATTTTCTCTTGACTATTTTGCATCTCTGGAAAGCGCTTTGGTCAACAGTTGTTTTTAAATGTGTGATAACAAACTTGAATGGAATTAATTCTCCTGTATGTCTTTTTGCTAGCCTCCTGGATTGCCCGCTGAGCGCATGCCACCCGATCTGAACTACAGTAGAGAGAACCTCAGCTTTGAGTTTAAAGATACTGACATGAAACGCCTTTCCATGGAGATAGAGAAAGAGAAGTAAGTGGCTAGTATATCTGTCAACACATGCACCTTATGTCGGCCTTGATCTCGCTGGTATTTACAAGTAAGTAAGTAAGTAATCTTTATTTGTATAGCACCTTTCACAGACAAAGGCCACAAAGGGCTTCACAACAGTTAAAAATCGGAAATTACATACAATATAAAAAGGGTCAAAACAACACAAATCATAGCAGCCCAAAAGTAGCTAATTAAAGGCTTGAACAAATAAAATAAAGTCTTAAGGTTGCTTTTAAAAGTACCAACAGAGTCAATAGAGCGCAAAGAGGGCGTAAGATCGTTCCAAAGCCTGGGAGCAACAGCCTGGAAGGATCGGTCACCTCTAGTACGAAAACAAGTGCGTGGAACCTTTAGCAGATTTTGATCCACAGACCTCAGAGCCCGAGCAGGGGTGTAAGGCTGGATTAGATCCCTGAAGTAAGAAGGAGATTGACCATGCAAGGCTCTGAAAGCTAGAACCAACATTTTAAACTTGATCCTATAGGACACTGGCAGCCAATGAAGTTGTTTTAAAATAGGAGATATGTGGGTCCTCCTGTTAGTGCGGGTCAGAATTCTCGCTGCAGAGTTTTGCACTAGTTGCAGTCGAGAGAGCTCCTTCTTGTTAAGACATGAAAACAAACTATTACAATAGTCTAAACGTGAAGACACAAACGCATGAATGATAAGCTCCAAATCATTACGTGCGACCATATTCCTAAATTTAGAGATTTTCCTTAGTTGAAAGAAGTCAGACGCTCTCCTAGTTGCTACTGCACTTATTTATTGTAGGGGTTGACCCCTCGCATGTGTGAAGAGAAGGAAAAAGCGTTTGTGATTTACAGTATTATCTATAGAATCGTTTTATAAAGAGGGAAAATTTGCCTGGGTGGGATTAAGCTGCGTTCTTGAGCTTCGCAGGATCCACGGGAGTGTTTTTTTCTTTTGGGGTTTTCTTCGACATTCGTTTTGGATTTGCGTTTTGCCATTTCTGTCCTCTGGCTGATTGTTGCATACGGCACTTATTACGATAGGTGGTGACATATACTAATAAGCCCTAACATGGACACGCTTCCAATCTGGCATTCACCAACCTAAACACACAGGTACGAATGATTTTCCCAACTGAAACTTCTTAAGTACTGATTTGAAGAAGTTTTTTTTAGAAGATGTTCATGATTGAGGCCCAATGTTTAGCCAGATTGCGCTCCCTTGAGTAGCAATTACAGCATTACTGTTTGTAAGACGAGCGGAAAAATTCCGCATGCAATAGGTATTTTATTCATTTCACATCTCAGGCTCATTTTTCTCAAGTATCAAGTTAAATTGTTCTCATTTACTTCCTTCCTCTAAACCAGTGGTTCCCAAAGTGGGGTCCGGGGCCCCCTGGGGGGCCTCAGAGGCACTACAGGGGGCCCCCCAGAGCTTGTCTGCAAAACAAGTAAAATGAAAAAAGTTCATTTTGAAAGGAAAAATACATTTATTTGGACAAATCCACCAGTTTAAACCAGAATTTAACCTACTGTCATAGCTAGATGTTACTTTTAATGTAATTTTAGATGTAAAATTATAACAAATTATTTTAAATGGAGTAAATTATTATGATTTGGGCCCCAGAGAGATTTTCTGATCAATAAGGGGGTCGCAATGTCCCGGACTTTGGGAATGGCTGCTCTAAACCATTAAGTCCCTGTATTTGATCTGTTCGTGTTGCAGGGTGGAGTACATGGAGAAGAGTAAACACCTGCAGGAGCAGCTGAATGAGCTGAAGACTGAGATTGAAAGTCTGAAGTTGAAAGAGAGAGAGACCCCTCTTGACATCATCCACAATCAGAATGCCGAGCAGGGTACCAGTAAGCACAGCAACTTTAAAAAGGTACCAAACTCCTGTCACGGTGCTCAGATACTGTTATGTCTGCACTCGTTACACAACCCTTCATTATACACTCATGCATACAAATGTCTCCTATCCATGCCCTGTCTAGTGGGATCAGATCATCGGCTCATTAGATGATGGAACACATCTTATCTCTGATTAGGTGCAGAAAGTACAGCGGGTCATTGTTAAGGGCACTCCACAAAATAGAAACTATTGTTCAGTTTGGTCACAAAAGCTCCCCAAATGCAAGACGATTCTTATTCAGATTGTACCATTGAATTAGATACGACAAGATAAGGGTTGCTAATAGATTTGTCCTCATTTTTATTAAGCTAAGTTACAGTGAAGCGATCAGATTTAGTTGGTTACTAAACACTATATTTATTTTTAGTATAGCGTATTATAACAGCTTATTCAAAGTCTTATTTGGCTTAAGCAAACATAAACCAGGGGAACACTGTCTGACCTGTTGTTGGCTCTCCGTTGCTGCTGTAGTTCTCTGGGAGCCCCTCAGTGTTCCCTCACAGCTGATCTCGAACACACACAGGTGGGTCTCGACTTGTCATGTGTGCCAGACGTCCCGCTGACTTGGCCTGAGCTTACGGCATGGCACGCTGCTAATGAAACTAACAGCTACTGGCTCCCAGCTGGTGAAACGCACGCCGTGTGGTCAATAGCATGCTTGGGATCGTAACATTGCGGGATTGGAAAGAGGAGTCACTGTTTTGTGCATTTCAACTGTATGTTCTGTGCCGTGTTATAATGATGATAATTACTATGATGACCCCGTTACTTGAATAGGGAGAATCAGAATACTACTTAATTAGTTGGTAGGTCATGGTACACGCCATCTTCTCAATGATGTATTGATTTTGACACCATTTCTTTAATGGCAATGTCGTTTTTAACCTCTTACCTGAACCGAGCACATTTAGGCTTTACCCAAATTTAAAAGCTTCTCGAACAAAGCGTCAAAACAGCAATGCAGACGAGGATTAAAATACAACAAAAAAGCAACAAAAGACAAAAACAAGATTAAAAAGTGAGAGGTAAAGCAATGCAATGGGCGACAGTGATGCAGATGGTAGAGCGGGCCGTCTCATGATCGTTGTGGCAGGACACTTCACCCACCTTGCCTCCACTGTCTGTGTACATTGGTGCATGAATGGGTGAGTGGTTCCTTGTAAAGCGCTATATAAGTTGAGACCGTTTACCATTTGCGTTTATTGGGGTTCCCAATAAATGTGATCATGTCCAACAACGGATCGCTGGTGTCCCATTAACGCTGTCATTGGAAACTGTTTCTGGGAAGAACCTGGCGAACCGAGACCACATAAACTGGATCACACAGAGGGCTAAGAAACGGCACGAACGTCTGAATCGCCAGGCAAAGCACTAAGGCAGCGTTAATCCAAGGGCAGAGACGTTATAAAGCTCGCTCTGGTTACAGGGTCATTTGAAATGTCTTCCACGTTTGAGAGATGCAGTAAGTGGCTGTGATTGGACTGAATATTGACGATGGAAATTATATTTTTCAAAAAGAATGTAGTTCCAGTTCATTTTCTGAAAGCAACTTTGGTTAAATGCCCAACTCATTATATCCAGTCTACAGGAATAAAAATACAACTATTTGAGCTTCAGGGAAAATTTAATTGATCGGTCAGGGCTGAGGGAGACTTTATAAAAACTGTCGCCTCAGTGCCTTGATAAATTGATAGACTATTCTAATTTGATATATTCCAAATTGATCAAACCCAGAATATATTAAACTTCTTAACTGTGTGACATTGCAGTCCCTTAGCCATGACTTCTTTGTATTGGAGCCGGTTAAAAGGTGATCTGAGGGCGGTCATGATTCGTCTTGTTAGCAGCCAAAGGGCAGAGAAAAGTGCATGTAAGGTGAAGTGTTGTTGCACAAGTTTGGAGAGGCACCGGGGCGGACCAGAATCTTCAAAGCATGTGGGGAGGCGCCGAGCGGGAGGGGGTTGCTGAGTGAAGTCGGTGGCCAAAAAGGGGCAGGACAGCAGCAGGAGGAGGAAAGCAGAGGGAATGCCCAATGAATCACCCAAATGTCAGCCAAAAGCACCAGGGCGTCCCCAGGCAAAGATTTCTCCATCCGCACTCTATGGATGATTAATGAGAGCTCCCTTAATCCAGTCCAATGCCTTCGCGATGATACGGCTCAGAGGTTCTGCTCTGCCAGCGGCTCGTTCACATCAACTTAGTGTTCAATAGTATGTATGGGGAAGTTTGAGCCTGTTCTTATCACTAATGTGTTTTCAAGTACAGCCTTTATAGAAGCGTATGAAGGACTGTATCCTTTCAGACTGGGAAGTGTAGATATCCAAACCTATTAGAGATTTTTTTTATTTTTCAAGAAATGGTGGGGATTCATTTATCATTCTTCCTGTTTCGTGTCCTAATCTGTCTTAGCCATTTAGCGAGGGACAACAAGTGCTGAAAAGTAATTTGATTTATAGTTTATTGGAGGTGGTTAATAAGCTGTCTTAAAACTAAACTGGGATTCATAATTTATTTGAAAAGCACATACACTGTAATAGGCTCAATAAGCTTTAGCTTCTGCCTGTTCCATTTCAGACTCTCTGAAAATTATATTTCCTCTCTTTACACTGAAAATGTGTAAATGTCTGAATAAATGTAAATCTGAACCTGAAATCTGAAGAGTTTATATGGAATATAAAAATATGGAACCGAAAATCATAATATTACGAATATTCCCTAGCAACCTCAGATTAAATTGTAATGTTTTTCCAACTAAAAATAGTACTCTTAATTGCAAAGAATATGACTCACTGTCTCTTGGCTCAAACCTCAACCCCCCACCGTTACCCAATGGAAAAATACATTGAAAGAAGTGTGTATCATATGGAGCAAATAACAGCAAGATTGCAAATGAAAACTGACCTATTTATGAGCAAATGGACTTTAATTAATATTTTAGGTTGATCTTTGTTATATTATATATGATCTTTGTTGTATTTACTGCTGCCCCTCGACTTTACACAAGTCTATGTGAGTGATTTTCCACACTTACTTACAGCCGGCGATCTGTAAGAGTCTGTCATGAGTTCAGGAACGAATAAAACAATTCTTTGACTGACATTGATCCCGCCACCAGTCCTTCTGTGTAATTGTTGAGAATTAGTCCTATAGGCCCACAGATTTCTCTATCCACCAGGGACAGCTGTGAAATGCGTTGATTGAGTTGATTCTGTGAAAAAAACAAAAACAAGAGTGAACGTGTCACCTTCACTGTTGCATCATTACGAATTCATAAAAAAAGGGAAAAAGTATGACCTTGGGCATTGTCAATAAACATCACATTTTTCCGACTAAAACCTCCATATGGCTACTCACACATTTGATTAACCAAGAGGAACAATGGTAATCATATGTATTACAACTCAATGGTTAGCCACAGTAATTTTGTGGTAATTTTGTGAATATCTATACCCTCTATAGATATTCACATTATCTACAAATGTCCACTCCTTTCAGTAATTTGTCCCAGTGGTGGATATTCACAATTGATAACCTGCTGCTGTATATGTTCAACAATATTATTTCATAGATGATAAAGGATCTAGACCTAGGAACAAACAAACTAAAAAAGTAAATACTGTATAGGCCTATACATTATTGTCTTCCTCATTTTGCCAGTAATAACAAAAACCTCTACCTGGCTAGACTTTATTCATTTATTATTATGTATTGTAAAATTAATCTGTGGGATCATTCATTTCCACTACATAAAAACATTCACAGATTGAAAACCATAACACAGAAGACATCTGCTGTTGGTTTTTACAGCGTCTGATAAAAACAATTGGTGCTGTGTGCGTGCATCTGTTTTGTCTCTTGCTGCCTAATAATCCTCACAGTGTCCCAAAGCCACTGGCCTATCGGCTGGATGTGAAAGAATGCTTTCTGACGCTGAGAGAGGCCCCCGTAGGGGTTCTGCGACGTCTGGTTAGACATGCGTAGGAAAAAGAAGGAATCCAATGTTTGATAGATGCTTTATGATTCAGAATTGATGACTTTCTGAATCAGTTCATAGTGGATCTTGTACTAAATAGGCAAAGGAGAGAGTTAGGAATGCATGAAATAAGACAGAGAAGTATTACACAGAAACTACGGTGGCACAGCGGTTAACGCTTGTGCTTCACAGCTAAAAGGTCTCGGGTTCAATTCCCACCTGGACGGGGCCCTTCTGTGTGGAGTTTGCATGTTCTCGCCGTGTCTGCGTAGGTTTCCTCTGGGTACTCCGGTTTCCCCTACCACTAAAAACATGTACATTAGTCCAGGATGAATGAGAGGGTTTTTGAGTGCATGAGTGTAGGACAACAGATCATAATTAGCCCAAGGCCACGATCTGGCGTGGTGTGTTCATTAACATGCACTGTCCCTACCAAATAAACCAATTACAACTTTTATGTAGAAACATCGTGCCCGAAGGCATTGACGGCTGGTTTCTTAAATATTAAAACATAGTATCAAAAATCAGCCTATGCTTGATGTCCCATAATTTGTTTTTAAAATTGTCCAAAGTAGGACAGTCCCACAGTTCGGGAGATTTGTTTAATAACTTTAAACAAAATAACAAATAACAAACTAAATTTGTTGTTGCTGTTTTGGTGGTTGAAATATCTTACTGGACAGCAAGTACTATATTCAAGTAACATTGGAACTCAAGTATCTACATGACAGAAGTCAGTAGCTCTCTGGCATTTTAAAAAGTAGACTGGCCAGGCTACAAAACAAATACAAAACAAGCCCTCTGAGTTTAGGGATGCACCGATTCAATACTGCAATCGGATATTGGAGCCGATACCAGAAAAAAATATTCTATCGGGTATCGGCTGCAAATATCCGATAATGAACCGATACCAGTTTTGGCTCTCACTGCTTCAAAAACACAACTTTCACCGACTAAATCTAAGTAAATATACAGATGCTCTATGTCATTTTGAAGGGCAGAACCCAGAGAATTCAATCGCTGAGTTGGTTATATCCTCCGCAAACGCATTTTTGACCGCCACGCAAAATGCCACGGCTAGCAACAGTATGCTAAAGCTAGCGGCAACATGCTAATGCTCATGTCAGCTAATCAAGACTGGAATAGAAAATATGATTTGATCACCTAAAGTAAATATATATAAAATCTGTGTTTGTATTTTAGTTTATGAAATGTTGTTAAGGAACAACAGATATAACATGTTTATTATTCACAAGTTGTAATGATCAGATCAATTTATGTGTGTTGTTAATATTATTGTAACCTATATTGCTGGTCATATCTTTAATGGAGAAACATCCAGTTATTCGTGGTTTTTCCATGACGGTTCATTAATAGATAGCCTATATTTGATAACATCTTGTTTGCAAGTAAAAATGAGACTTTATTGATCTTTCACGGGAGAAAAGAGGACACATTTTTTAATTCACAGGTACTACTTTTGAGAAAGTCTCTTGGTATCAGTTAATATAGGATATCGGCAGATACAAAAAACTTGGCTCGGTGCATCTGTACTCTGAGTTCAACGTACATGAATTAACCCTCAGACTGTGTCATAAATGAATTCAGGTCTTAAATAAAACTACATTTGTTGGCTTAAGCTTCCTTTTAAGAGTCACAACACATGTTTTGCTTGTATGCAGCCCTGATGTTTAGCCACTTTCTTTATACTACTGGTACTTATCACTCTCAACTCTCTTACAGTTAACCCTTCAGAGCACCAAGACCAGGGTGGCGTACTTTGAGGAACTTTGAGCTACATCACTACTGCAGCACCAGGAACACCATCTGCATTCCTGTTCATTCCTGGTCAAGACTGCACTACTAATGACAAAACATATCACATTTATTAAAGGACTCTCTGCTATGGGCGTTATTGGGATGTAAGTCTGGAAATCTTTAAACGGGCGTGTTACAGTTTTTATGCATTCTTCTTATCTTAATATATCTGGTGGCCTATAGTATTGTTTATTTTTCTGTACGTAAGAGTGGGGTGTTGAAATGGTGTTCAATGAAACAACTACCTTTTTTTTCTTTTTAACGAAAACTTGTACTTTGTTTATTTGTAAAGGTAAGGGGTAAAGGACAAGTGTTTGAGGTATGGTGTGGATCCACTCCTGATTACTTCTGTGGGGTTTTATGGGATTTCATGCCATTTGGGAATGCAAACTATATTCATAAGTATCAAAAATGTATCTAACATAATGTGAAACAAGCTTGCGCGCCTTAATGAAAGATCGTTTATCTCTGAATTAAGAGGTACTCAACTTTGAGCCCAGGCCTTAACCATTGTGAGATAAGATTGCCTTGAGTTTTACGCTGTCCGTGTTTCTTTTATACAGAGAAAATAATAGATAAACCTTTTTTTTTTGCTCATGACTTTAAGTTGCACAATTCTATATATCAGAACAAAGTTTGATTTGATGCTGCCTATTATAAATACCATACAATTTTCTGACAATGTTTTAGCCTCTAATTGTTAGTACACTACTTTCATCTTATCGGCTCTTTTATGGAGATAAGACATTTACCGCTTCAGGAGACTGGTTAAAAGTAATACATGTTCAAATACAGGGCTTTGCAGGCCACACTACAGTACATGGAAATAGCAATTTGTCAGTTATTTTGCAAGTTGATAGACCTTTCATAAAACACATTTTAGCCCATTTTTGCAGCTTTTTCCAATGTAGTTCGGTGTCTAAAGGTTTGGAAATACATAACGGGTTATAGACGTTTACAGCTAACAGCTTGCATTTATTATGTGGATACACCTTAAGGGCTAGTGTTCATCCTGTTCTGCCCTTTTGAGTGATCGCTTGTTATAATGGATTATAAACCTCGGGAAGAAACTGTGATTCTCTGTGACGCTGTGAAGCCATCTATTCTCACAGGACACTTTTTGTTTGTTTTTAAGGAGAACCACTTTTATCCAAAGCATGAATTTGCATCTACTTTGAATTCATTAATTGATCCCCTTTCCCTTTGAAAATGCTCTATTTTTTGTACGAAAACTAAAAAAATATATGTTTTTTACTGTTTTTACATTTATTATGAAAAGTAAACCAGTAATTAAAATGGAAACACTTTACACTACCGTCAATGTAGGTTTTACATCGACTTTGTTATGTGAAATAAATGGTTCTCAGGCTTTTAAACTTTGAGAATGTGTTTTATTTTTAACATTTTATTATGTCTTGGTGACGATTGTTTTGCAATACCCAAGTGGTTGTAGTTGTTTCAGTACTGGACATGTTAAAGATGCATTATGCAACTTTTTATGTGGAAAAAAAAAGTTGATATTCGTGCATATTTGACCGTGTATATTTGACCTTTCATCACAGCGGTCTCTAGGACGCTCCAGGGTCAGTTGTTTGGAAGGTTTTCACTGCTGACGTACACTCTCACCAGAAAACCTACAAGAGAATTGATCCTGAAGCGTTGTAGAGACCACTGTGATGACCACTCATACAGCCGCTGGGTCACAAGGTCACATTATGCATAAATATCAAAGTTTATATTTCGCATGTAAAGTTGCATAATGCATCTTTAAATGTGCACCAATAACCTTTCTATATACCTCTCTATATTCATTGCAGTTTGGTTGATACTATAGTAGTGAGTTTTTTCTGAAGGTTCACTCTGATAGCATTGTGGATGTGAAAGACAGCTCTGAGGTCTTGAGTGTCCCTGAGGTCAGAGGCCCCCTTCAGCTCCTGTCAGCTCCGGGTAAGGGGTAGAACACACCCCCTGGGCCCGACCGGGCGCAAGCGACCAAGAAGTCGGCTCTTCCACAAATCCATGGTTTAAAGGTGAAGGCTTCACACACACACAGATGGCACAAAAGGAATACAAACAAGTAAAATGTGAAAGCAGTTTGTATCTCTTTGGTTTTCCTGTCACTTCTGTATGAGAGGCTGGCTGCTATGTGGTCCTGTTTGGGTCTGTGGTTTGTGTATCACTGGTGGTACTTAGTCATCTGCAATTTTAAACGAAATTCGTTTAGGCATCATTTCGTTTATGCTTCATAATGCATTAGGCGTTTATTCCCGTTTTACCGGGTTTTCCAGTTACATATTTTAGTTTGATGTGGTCTATTTAGACTCTCTTTAGAGCTGTATTTGTCCTGATTTGATCTTGATCACAGCCTGATGGTACTCGGATGGGTAAATAATTCATGAGGCGGTGCTTGGTGTGAAAGGTTTGACAACCATTGCCCCATTTTGACAGTAATAATAATGGCGGGAACATTAAAGTTAGTTATGAAAAGAGATCAAACTCCTGAATATGTAAAATAAATCATTATTTATATGGGTGATTGCCAATTTGTTTTTCCTCTTAATTATGTGCAGCCCTTGTTCAAAACACCTTATATTGTTCCACAGCATTATTCAATTTCATGCATTTTAAGCGTAAACACTGGAAAGTGCCATGCTGTGTCCAAGTGTTTGTCTACCTGTTATCACCATCAGCAGCCAGCAGCGTCTGTCCCCTCTCTCGCTCACATGTGGCCACCGCGCCCACCCATTGTGTTTTATCTGGCTCAGTTCTGGAGGAGCACATCCTTTCTGAGAGCTTATCGTCTGCTTCCATGAATCCATTTCCCCCAGTGCTAATCTCCCGTCGCTCGTACCTTTGCCCAAATGTCCTCAATTAGCTCCTCTTTGCGCTGTTTACTGCTGTGGACCAAGGCACGTAACACATAAGATAACATTTACAGCTACTACTCCGTAAAAATCAATGTAACGCGTGTTGATAATTCTCATTTTCTACGACAGTTTTTTTCCAATCTTGTTTTTCAATGCACATCCAGAAAAAAAATGCGAGTTGGAGAATGGTTTTTGGTTAAACATCTGGACTTCATGATCAATGATTCATGATGTTTATCTTGTTCATGCGGTACTTTACTGTATATTTAGCACAACATTGAATCATATCTTTATCTTTGTTATAGCACTAGATTTTTGACACAGTTTAACAAAGAAATTGGTTTACATTTTCATTTCAATTTAATGGATTGTACTCGGGATGTCCAATAGGGAGGAGGCCTCGTGGAAGACCCAGGACACGCTGGAGGCCCCGGAAAAAGCGGAGGAAAATTAGGTAATGTATACTTTATTGAGTCCCTTATGGAAATGTGTTCTCTGCATCCATTCACAATGCCGCTGGGGCGACCTGTAGTAGAGGACTGCCGCTGGAGGTGCAGGTTTTTAGTGGTAGGGGAAACTGGAGTACCCGGAGGAAACCTACGCTGACACAGGGACAACATGCAAACCCTGTACCTTCCAGCTTCAAAGCAACAAGCACTAACCACTGCGCCATCGTATCGCCCATATCGCTGTAATATTCAAATCACAATGTATTCAAGACAGTAATTGGCTTATTTCTTAATAGGAACTACTAAATAAAAGAAATCACAAATTCATACATCTATGCTTCTGGGTGTCATCAAGACCTTGCTTGACATTGACAGCAAAACACCCTTGAAGGTGGCAAAGCATTTGTGTCTCTGCTCCCATCTTTCTAATCTAGGCATTTGTCTAGCACCTTCCTGTTTATATTTGCTAGTTCTGCATCCTCCCACGTTCACTTATGATGTGCACATTTGGATCCGTTGCCTCACCACATCAGTTCTGTCAGTGTGTCTTAAATTAGGCTGCTCTTTCATTGCGGGACGGGGATGAGTCGTAGCGCAATACCTGTGCAAAATTGCTCTGTGATTGGCTCTATTATGTAGCTTGGAGTTAGCAAGCATGGAAATTACTTTGGTATTTTTGGAGCTTTGGCAAACAGATGAAGCTTTCCTTAAAAAAAAAAAGCTTGTTAGACTACAGTGGCTGTTGATGAGTAGTTATAAATATGGATTTTTATGATGACCCTTAGAAAATGAGCATATTGTAATTATTCCATTCCTAAAGTTAGGACTGCGGATTTGTGTCTCATTATGATAAATATAATGTATTAACACCATACAGTATAATGTCAGCTATTTCCATTTTTCTTTTTCTTTTTTTGCATAATAAAATTCTTCAAAAGTGTGAAACTGGAAAACTAATTACACATCCAAAGAAAAACCTACAAACCCCACTATTCGTAACAATCGACAGCCGACTTTGTAATACGATTGTTGCCCTTTAAAGGTTGTGTATGCCTATTTGTAAATGTTTCATTTCCAAACGTCTTTGTCTATCCACAAATTCTCTTGTTTTGATGATGTCATCACTCTATTTCCAGGTTCAATGGAACTTTATCCCTATTCACTATAATGGATTTTACTTCATTGCAATAGCGCTGACTGCAATGATCTTTTTAATCATCTGGTCACACAGAAATATTACATTTACTGTGTATTTTCTTTTGTAATGCTTTTCTAACATTAATTATTACATTATTTTTTCCATACACAATGAAGGCTTCCTTTCAATGTAAAAATGTCGGTTACACTTTATTTTACACTACCTTGATACATTGTACTTAATTTAGTACAACCTTAGGGTTAGGGTTTAAGGTTACGATTAGAGTACAGGGTCCTAAGTCTTGTTACATTATGTACTTCCAAACTACAAATACATATTATTCCATCCTGTATGTAACACATACAAGTTATTACACACTGTTACACAGCATATTACATTGTACCACATTTTGCAGGTACAATGTATCAAGGGTAGTGTAAAATAAAGTGTTACCAAAATATCTTCCAAGAAATAGAGGCATATATTATTCTAATTAGGTGTAAAACAGTTTTATCTCTTGTTATTTTAGCAGAAGATCCAGATAAAGTTGTGTTTTTTATTGTGTTTAACAGCGCAAGTAGCTTGATTATTGTGTGTGATGTCACACGTAGGGCTGTAAAGTGTTCAATCAATCAATCAAGGTTTATTTATATAGCACTTTACAACAACACCAGGAGGACCAAAGTGCTTCACAGAAAGATTTAAACAATATAAAAACACAAAATGATTACAACCTAGACACAATTAAGTGTGCCCTAAGTATTAAAAGCAAATTTGAAGTGAGTCTTTAATCTGGATTTAAACAGGGACAGGTCCGTGAGAACACGCAGACTGAGGGGCAGGCTGTTCCACAGTTTAGGCGCTGCAACCCTAAAGGCACGATCGCCCCACTGTTTGTAGTGGGACCTGGGCACGTCCAGAACCATTTGCTTGGCAGACCGGAGAGCACTGCTGGGGCGATGTACGGTCAACAACTCAGTTAGATATAACGGAGCGAGACCATGAAGAGCTTTAAAAACAAGCATTAACATTTTAAAATCAATCCGAAAACGGACCGGGAGCCAGTGCAGGGAGGAGAGGACAGGAGTGATGTGGCTGTGTCTGGATGAACCAGTGAGAAGACGGGCTGCTGCATTCTGCACTAACTGTAACCGGTGGAGTGACGACTGTGGGAGGCCAGAGTAGAGAGCGTTGCAATAGTCCAACCGAGAACTGATAAACGCGTGCGTTGCCTTCTCGAGGTCTTGGCGTGAGAGAAAGGGCTTCACCTTGGTCAAAAGGCGCAACTGAAAAAAGCTGGCTTTGACAACAGCATTTATTTGTTGTTTAAAGTTCAGTTCTCGGTCAAAGACAACTCCCAGGTTCCTGACGGCATCACGGACTGGACCCATGACCCTGGACTGAATCTGAGGAACGTCCCCGGAGCCAAAAATAATAAATTCGGATTTTGTTTCATTGAGGTGGAGAAAATTCTGCGCGAGCCATTGTTTAATGTCCGAAAGGCAGTGATGGAGGGAGTCAAGAGCAGTGGCAGTGTTAGGGAGCACTGGTAAATAGACCTGGACATCGTCAGCATAAAGATGGAATGATAAATTATGTCTGGCAATGATGGACCCGAGTGTTGGGAAGTTGTGCCTTTTTACTTCAGGGGTGAGAATGGGTGACAATAACAGAGACTCCTGGGAATTAATCTGGCCACAAGTCCAGATTGTTTTTGTGTCCTTGGGCAAGACACTTCGCCCCCTGCATGTGTGAATGCAGTGAGTGGTTGGGGGTGGTCGGAGGGGCTGATGACACAAATTGGCAGCCTTGCTTCCTCAGTCTACCCCAGGACAGCAGCTGCTGCGGCCACAATTGTAGCTTACTATACAACTGAGTATGAATGAATCATGACAGTGTAGCGCTTTGAGAAACTTATCAACACAGGCTTGTAAAGCGCAATAAGTGTAAGCCATTATTACTATTATTACACTTTTTGTTTTTGTTTTCGCTCTCTCTGGTTATCTAATCAGAACGCAGAATCCCCAAACTTAGGGTCTTCAGGTCATATGGCAAAAAACTGTTTAGAAATTACCAAAAAGGGACCATATTTCCACAATCCTGACTTTTTTAAAACAATAAAATCACACAATGCCTTTAAATTACATGGGCTTGAGTAAAATGTATAAACAGCCTGTGCATTTACGCGGCGCTGTTATAGTTTCCAAACCATAATCTAATCACTTTTTGCTAATAATTTTGCCTCAGCTGAAAAGTAATTCACTCATTGTACTGGTGCCCTATACCATAAGTTCATTGACCATCAAGGCTTATCAGCACGTCCTTAAAAATGCGACCTTAAAACCCCTCAGTCACTGCCTCGTGGGAGTGGTGTTTATGCAGCGCTGGAGTCATTGGTCACGATGATCGTGCCTGTTATCTCTCCCCTAGTTTCCTCTGCGGAGATCTGTGTACAGAATACCAATGCAACGGGACTTTTAATGAGAGGCGCTGGACATAGAGGCAGTGAGCAGTGAAATATTAATATCTGAGATACTACTGAATCTTTAAAACTCATTATGCACACAAAAGAGACACACCAGGGCACATTTACCTCACAATTTCACACTTATTTTGTAATTAGGAGCCTGACAATACATCACTTTCTACCCTTGATGACCACGATTCCGACGCAACCTTTCTTTTCTTTACATTGTTTTTATTATGAAGATTTTTCTTAAAAACAAAACTAATGGACTTCGGATCTAGCCTGAGCATGTAGTGTTGTTGTGTTCCCTCAAGACAAGACACTTCATCCATTCCGATTTTTTCAAGCATTTTCCTTTATACTTAAATTAGATGTTTATCTTTTTGAGGTAACATTGCACAGATTTTTACTGTGCACTGTTGTCCATTTTCATTTGCAGTGTTCTGTTACTATCAGTCTTAATCCTTGCATAGAATAGACACATGCAATTCTATGAGGTATTAATTATCATAAGAAAAAGACATGTTTCCCCCCTCCTTGTTCATATTGGCCTGTTTAACTGACCCACTTCCAGGGCTGGTACCTGTCTGCTGCTGTTGCTTCTGCTGCTGTGTGTTGGACGTCAGGGAGAAGAGATGAGGCCTCAGACATCATTTGCTCTGGGTATGGACTTGCCGTTTGCTTTCATCAGACACTTGCTCTGGGCCACAGCGGCACACGCTCTTATGTTTTTTCTTCCACCAAAGGAGGGCAGCGAGTTAAAAAAAATATCTCTAATTCTACCTATGAATGTGTTAAAGGTAGAGCTCCGGTAATCGGCTTATGAGAGCACTGACGATACAGCATGCCGCTATGATTCCTGGGATTCTTGGCACATTCCATAAAATAAGTAATTTTGAGATCAGGAATCGGTGCAGCCATCCAATTAGTAAAATGCAAGTCTAATAAATATTCTCTTTGGTTTACTGAGCTCTTCTTCGACTGACTAATGCCAGGACAAGAAGTCGCCTTATTGTAAATCCCGCCGTTTCTTTCCAGTTACTCACTGTGCTCTTGGAACGTTGCCTGTAATATAGTGTTGTGTAAAGGACAGTGACTGGGGCAGAATAGTTCCTGCTCTGGGCCCAGGATGTTATTGTTCATTTACGTGCCTCTGTTTCGACAAGCTGCTCCATTTTCTTTTCTTTCCGGGAAGTTGGACGGCGTCCCAGAGCCCCCAGATTTACTCACCAACATTCAACTCTCTCAATCTCTTCCTAATTATTACTGTCTGAAACCCAAAGACACACTGGTCTGTTTTCGTCCGGGTGACCAAAGGAGAGAGAGAGAGAGAAAAAAAAAAATAATTTGTAAGTTACTTGAATACTTGAAACGAGAGGCAACTTCCCTCTCTCTTGGTACAGCATAGTTTTTGCCTTCTTCTGCCAACTGCATTCGTGGTTTCTGTGTTCTACACTGTTTTGCTGGATGCTTCTGTACGTCTTTGCTGTGTTTTTGTGGGGTTCGACGGATTTATTTTTTTCCTGCAGAGAGTCCATAATGGTCCTGGTGGAAGCAGCTTTTTAAAAGTAAACAAACAGCAGCTTATGAGCTAAGACCATTTGATACCTACGCATTTCTTCTTCTGGAACACTGAAGAGGCACCAAGAGCCCCCCACACCTGCAGCACAGTGGAGGCGTCACAAGAGGAGCTACAGGAAACACAAGCAAGGGGAAAAGGAGAAGTTGGTAAAAGACTGTTTGTGGAGCGGAGGGAGCTGCGCGGGAGGAAGAGGAAGGAGGAGGTGTAGGGGCTGATCAGTGCAGGACACCACGCTCTGAAACGGGGACAAACCCAGGCGGCGCTGCACTGTTTCAGAGGATCAGGTTTCCTCCGGGCGTGCTACTACTACCTCCAAAAACATGCTGCTCAGGTTGGCCCACAGTGGCGGCGTGGCTCAGTCCCAGCAGCTCAGGACTAACACCTGAACACCGTTTCATTGTGCGGTTGTACGATGACAAATTAAGCACTTGCTCTCTTACTTACTTGAGTGTAAACATTAGGTCAGAGTTGAACATTTGCTGCATACGCACATTTGTTGCTTTGACAGGCTCCAGAAACAGTTCAAACGTGACAAACTGTGGCAACAGCACAAACTCACTCATACGCCTTTATTCTACTCAGCCAAAGTCGGCAGAGGGACTTGCCTGAGGACACCATAACAGCAGTAGTTAGCACTGGACAGATTTGGGATCAAACATTCACCACCTGAATTCATCCCTCTGCAGCTGTCTCCTCAAATTGGACACCTGGCCACACGATTGAGTATCTCTCTGAAAATTGTAAACTCTTTATCCGAAGTGCAACCTTATTACCGGGTCGCGCGCGGATGTAAACAAAATGCCAGATTTGGATTTTGTTTTGATGTCCTTTGCTTTGACTCTCATCTCTGTCTTCTGCCTGAGTTCTGCAGCTAAAAATCCCCCTACAAACACTGCCAGGTATGCAAGTGCTCCTGCCTGGGCTCTATATTTAGTCTGACTGCAAATGACACATTTCATTTATTCTTTACGCTTTTCCCCGCTGTCTAAAATCTTGTGCAAAGTTTTTTTTTCTGGAGCGCACATGTCATTTTGTCGCTTTGTGATTTTCTCCTCTTCGGCGGCTGAGTGCCTCCCCGTCTCTGCCGCATTGTCAGTTTAAATTAGGGAGGACGCCACAGAAATGTACTACACTAAGTTGGCTTTGTGGTAATGTGTCAAGAATGTGTCTCAAATGGTATAATTAATATTTCCAAGACATCACATGCGATGTTTTGGACTGATATATACTGTACATCGTTGGACAAGGTTAAAGAACCAAGCGGTCAGCCAGAAAAGGGATGAAGCACAACTGATCAGAAATATATGGGTGCCGCGGGCGTAAAAACGTCTCTGTGCGCCGCCGTACAAGGAAGAATGTGGACTCGTACCTGTAATTTTGCTCACCTGCGAGTTCGCACTTTTCTTTTCTGACAAAGCAGGATAAAAAATGTGAACCAGTTCAAAACGCTTTCAGTGGTAGCGCACATGACAAATTTCTTGTTTGCTATATTAATAATACATATTTTCCATCAAAGAATAAAATGAACATAAAAACCCTCTACTCTTCCCTGTCCAAAATTGAATGAGTCATGCGCTACCTGTTTCTCATGGTCAGGTTTCAAGGTTTGTTTTTCCCCCCCAGCATTTACTGACAAGGTTGTTGAAGGACTGAAAGTTTCAGTGATTATTCTAGGTTTTCTGAATAGAACAACACCACTGGTTATCATTTGTTTGTGTTGAAATAATCTGATCAAACATATAGCCTTCTTTCTCATTTGATATCATGTTGCATATTTGGCATCGTTTTTATTTATTTTTTTACTCCTGCTTCTAACCTTTTCGCGCTCTCTCCCAACCCCTCCCAACGCTGCTCTGCCTCGGCATAGTGTGCAGCCTTGGCATGGTGTCATATTCACTCTCATTCACAGCTCCTGCCTCGCTGGATCTCTTCAGAAAACACATTTCGACATTTAAAAGAGAAACGTCCTGATGCGCCATGATACCCTGCGTCACTGAGCTGCTCCATCCGATTTCATGCCCAGTGACTTTTCCGAGGCAGGTGCTTCCTTCAGCTCCCATGGGTGGGAGTGCGGGGATGGGGCGTGTCACTCGGCTTTTCTCCAGGATCCTGTTTACCTCGTGGCCCTTCTGTGAGTGTCTGGCACCCGGCAGGAGATCCAGGCCCTGAGCTAAGAGCTGTCTGCTGCTGTTTCGTCAAATATATCTCCACTTCTTCGGCACTGCGGCGCTGCATGAGGATGTGAATATGTGCAGACAGGTGCGCGCCACAATGATCCTATTCACTGACTGGTTTAAGAACACTTAAACAAAATCTGTATTTGGTCATAGCAGGAGACAGGAACCGCTCACAGTGTCTTGGAGATTTGGGTCCGCAAGCGAACGACATACTGGATTGTGGGTATTTTGCCTCCAATCTACAAACTAAACAACGACATGGAGATGGACATGGACATGCTAATGTACCTAATAACTTGATCAGTGGTTCCCAACCTTTTTGTCTCGCGTACCCCCTAAATCATTCATTTCAACCTGGATAGAGTCAGAGACAAAGCAATTAGAAAGATTTATTGACATAATCATTTTGGCAATCAGACCCCGGCAGTAGACATCGATATCCGGATTATAGTTAGTATGGATGGGAAGGTTAAAGTTAGGGATGTCTTTCCCCCGGAGCATGGACACTGGTGGTGGAGACTGGTGAAGGCTGTAGCAGGGTGAAGCCACAGACAGAGAGGCGGCGAAGGGGTGGAGGTGGGTCGCAGCACAGCTGGGAAGCGGACGAGCCATGAACGCAGGACCGAGGGCGATGATTGGCTGCGACGAAGGTGTGGCTCTGCACTGATAGGCTGAGGTGGGGGTGTGACCCTCGTAGACGAGATCATTCGCGGGAGGTAGGTAATGCTGAAATTAGTTTTCCAGGTTGAATTCACACCTAGGCTTCATTTAAACTCTGAGTGCCCCATTCATCGAGGATCTTGCCAATATTCTTACAAAGTGGTCAAAAACACTTTTATTTTTTCAGTATTTAATGGGGTGTTGTGTTCAAAATGAAGCTAAAATACTCTCATCATTAAAATGTACTTGCTTTTGAAAATGATAGAACTACTACTCAGTTTTATCGTATCTGTAATAATTCCAAGTATCCCCTGGGACCCAGTGTTAATTTCGTCGACTAAAATATTTAGTCTTAATTTTAGTCAAAGTGATTTTTCTGACGACTAAAATTGGACTAAAACTAAATTAAAACTTTTTCATGAGACTAAAACTATGACTAAAATGTCCAGATATTTTAGTCGACTAAAATGAGACTAAATAAAAATGAAAAGGAGAGACTAAAATCATCCAAACTTCTATTGACCGTCTGAAAGAGCCTTATATCATGTAAATTCACGGCCAAAGGAACAGCTCTGAGCTTTGTTCATGTGGGAGCAGCTCCATGAAGCAGGACCTCGATTAAATATATATTATAATGAATATTATTAATACAAAGTCGACTAAATTTGTCTTAATTTTAGTCGACTAAATTGACTTGCAATTTTAGTCGACTAAATCTCGACTAAAATTTAAGGTATTTTTTTGACTAAAACTCGACTAAAATTCAATTACATTTTCGTCAAAAGACTAAGACTAAAACTAAATTAAAATATGTTGTCAAAATTAACACTGCTGGGACCCCCATACCCCTGGTTGGGAAAAACTACCCTAGATCAGGGGCTGCAAACTTTTCAGACTCCCTTCAGAGTTAATAATAACTTGAAGTGCAAAACATTTAAAATCTGGTTTCATGATGTTAGTTTGGATACTGTGTTTTGATATTTGGCTTTCCCTAATTTCCCTAGTTTTTAATTAAAAAAAAAATCATGTCAGAAATGTAAAAATAAAAGATTGTCTCAAAAACGGCTTGCGAGCCCCACTTCAGTGCCATATGCTATTACTAATACTTTTTTTTTAAGCTCTGTGAGTTACAACAAAGTCCACCGATGTCCTTTCTTAAATTGCAACATTAGTAAAAGAACATTGCTCTGTCCTGAGGAATTTCTCTTTCCACTCAAGAGATTTCTTCTTTCCCAGTCATGCCAAACATCCAATTATTGCACCAAGGCTTTCAATGAAAAAAACTCAGTAAAATAAATCATAACAATGAAATATTCAATCTTATACAATTACAGTTTGCCTCCCCCTGGTGTGCTCGCGTTGTGATTTTAATTGGGGATCGTTTCAACTGACCATACCCCCCCCCCGGCTCCAGGACTGGGGTCATTTCATTCGGTTTACCCAGAATTGGCTCTCCTTTCTGCCTCCATCACTGTCAGAGAGGCCGGGAACATAAACAAGGTGCAGCGAATGGGAAAGTGTGAGAGAAAGCTGAAGGCTTGTTACTTGGAGATCCTTCCACGGGGCTCTCACGGCTGGGTGGACATTGTTTTAAGTGAAAAATCTGCCGAGCTGGCTGTGTGAAGTGTCAAGATAAATGTTGCTTATTGGAGACAGCAGGTTGCCCTGAAATACAACCAACTCTCTCTCTCTCTCTCTCTCTCTGGTAGACTGCACTGCCTGTTGTACCATTTTGAAAGAAAATTGAAGTAGCTCCCTTTCTTTTCTTCTGTAAGTTTTTAGCTTGTAAAGTCTTATTTTTGTTTTGCTGAATGAACTAAACGTACAGTGGAGACCATGGCTACGTAGAACTGTGTTTGTTTACTTTGCGCAACCTTTTGATGTTATACATGTGCAGCATTTCTACCTGTTTTGTTCATGTAAGCAAAATAATGTTGCTAATTTATTCATGCTAGTGCTTCAGGTCCCCTCTCTGAACCACTATTTTAACATGGTCAGCAAATAACCTATGAGAAACAAAGATCGCCTTTGGCCACCTGCAACAATCCCTTTCCTTCAACAACGAATTTGCTTACGGCTCCTTTGTGGTACCTTCTTTTATTTTTGTTTATCTTTGTCCAACTTTGAAACATGGACTCCGCGGTGACTTTGCTACTTTCTGGTCCATCGATCACATGCTACACCATCTGGGAGAGACTTGCATAACAGCTCCGGTCTCCGCCTCTTCACGCTTCCTCGGTGAAACGTGCTGCCGTTTCGCGAACTAAGAAACAGTATCCCGACTTCAAAGAGTCTTATGCAAAAAAGGCCCCAGGCCCCCCGTGTCCTCTCGGCGTCCTTCAATATCGCTCAGTGGAGAGTAACGACGGTAGCAAGTACTTCGAAATCACCCGCACGTTACCAGATTGAGACCAGAGGGCAGGCACACACACACACACACACACACAAAATTGTGATTGAATGTAATGGCGATGATGTGTCTCCAGTCATTTCACACTCCAGCTGTCGCACCCTGCTGTGAGGCTAAGCAAAAAAAGTTTTACCAAGATTTCTACATGCCACTGAGCAAAAGCGACTGCATAATATACATATTTAAATGTTCAAAATGCATAGCTAATTTGGGCAAAGGTTGGTAATGAAATATCTCCTTGCACATGTTTGACTTTTTTTTACTATTCACAATTCCACATTTTACCTGTTGGAATGACAGGCTGGTATTTGCGTGCAGAATGCAGACCATGTGCCCACCATTACACCTGCAGATATCGATAACATCGCTGCAGACTCAGATGTGCACCGAGAGTGGTGTCATTAGGCAGGTGTGAACGTGAAACCTGGGACTAGGGCCTTTTTCTTCATCCCTCAAAGAGCAGTAATGATGGTAAAAGTATTCGCACTCCATTATTTCTGCAAAATGTTCAGATGTTCTGAATTGCGGAGTGACTCTTTTGCCCTATTGGAAATGTCAAGTCTAAGAAGAAGTATTTGCAGTGCTACACTTTTCATTTGTCTGTGAGCTCAGCTACATACAGTAGTCTAGTTTCAGTTAATGCTGCGGTATCCAATTTTATTCCATTTGACCTTTATTTAACCAGGAGAGTCCCACTGAGATTAGGAATTTATTTTCCACGGGAGTCCTGGTTCCAGAGAGAAACCTATCGTACATATTTATAGTGGGAGGGGAAACAGGAGGACGCGGAGGAAACCTACACAGAGAACATGAGACCTCCACAAAGAAAGAATTTATCTTCAGGAGATTTAACTGTTAGCCACAGCTAGTTTCTTATTCTCACAAACCTTCATGTCATTGGTCGTACTCTCACGGATTCCAGTCAGCCTATGTGGCACTCTAACCTCTGATCCATGCCTGCTTTTATTCTCCCTGCTTTCCTTCACCCCTCTGCTTCATCGCCGTCTCTCTGCCTTGCACAGGTGGCCGTTATATCCAGGTTTCCATCGACACCCAGCCAGCTTATACGGCTCCCTATTGTGGAGTTAAACTGTCCTGCCATTTCCCCGTTGCTTGTTTTCATCGAGTCACCAGAGGCAGCCTTAACAAAATTATAAACTACAGTATTTAAGAATTATTAGTATGAGAGTAAGGTAAAACACGCTTTTTTTTTTATTGGTAGACGTTTTACACTTCTACTGCATTTGAGCACGACTCTTTGTAGAAAAAGGAGGGAAAGGAGAATAGCTCATTACGAAGTCTATAAAACTGAATTAAACATCTAAATGACGTCTCAGTTCACCTTAGAACACCTTCCCCGTGCAGGTGAGGAGGGTGCGATCATCATTAGTTCCAGTAGTTACTCCTCTGAGGGTCATATGTCATAGGAATATGCAGAGATATTACTATATTTTTTATGAGTGTGCAAGTTACTGAGCTGAATATAAAGCTGCTTGTTAAACCAAAGACGAAAGGTTAAATGTACGCTAACCAGGAAAATGACTGTCTGCCAACTTCAGTAGTGCAGCGGTACAAGCTATGGCCTGGGATGGTGACTGTGTTTCAGATGATAAACTTTGTGATGGAGAAGCTAATTAAACATAAAACTCTTTGTTGACCCAGGCTGACCTAAATCAATTGGGGTCAAAACATTGTAGCGCTATGTAAAGGATAACTGGATATTAGAGAGACGCTGGCTGGCTTGCAGAATCCAATTTTAGTATTTGGAGTATTATGCAAAACGTATCTCTGAAAATATATACATAAGAAGGTTTACGGGAGGGGGGAAAGCCTTTATTTTTGTCTTTTCCCTTCTCGAATTTCCACTGCAACATTTCCTTCTTATATCATACAAGAAACACCAGACATGGTCAAACGCTACCCTTTTCATTTATCCAGGCTTTGGGCAAGCAAAAACAGAAGCTTATAAAACCATTTTAGCTTTAAACACTGTACCTCAATTCAACTATTATTAGTCTACCAGGGGGGCGCAGATGGTAGAGCGGGTCGTCTCATGATCGTAAGGTCGGGGGTTCGAATCCCGCCTCCTGAAGGTGCACATTGTCGTTGTGTCCTTGGGCAAGACACTTCACCCCCCTTGCCTCCAGTGTCTGCGTACACTGGTGTATGAATGAGAGAGTGAATGGGCCCCCTATGAGAGACCAACAGGCCCGGTTAAAACCATGAGGCCGTCCTTCCGTGGACCCACCACCTGCAGGAGGAGCCATAGGAGCCTGGTGCAATGTGATTTGGGCAGCTCCAACGGCTGCCCCCACGACCCGGCAACGGACAAGTGGGAGAAAATGGATGGATGGATGGATAGTCTACCAGAAACACAGGAAAAACCTCTACATACAGCAACTTTACTATTATTTTACTACTATTATGAATGTATTACGTGATCACATCTGACTTATTGATTAAGTGTTAAATAAACGAGAACATAACGTGTACTAGTAAACAAAATGCATAGTTTTACCCTGTTTGCCCTGATAAATGCCTCCTTTGCTCAATAGCCCATTAGATATTTTCTGTATTATATCCTACATTACGGGACCACCTTTGTATTCCCGTGGAACTCCTCTGGCTGCACAGGGAAAAACATTTCCCGAACAATTACCACTAGCACCAATTATGTTCACCCAGGAGTGCAAGGCCTGCTGTTTTAATGCTATGAATATTTCCTGAAACATAAGCTGGGAAGGGATAGGGGCCTCTTAAAAATTGATTCGCTGGACGTAAATGATTTATAAAACACAGTTAAACTGGAGGACACAAGTCTGTGGTCAGAAAGTTCCACTGGGAAGTTATGAAACTAAACACCTAACTCCGCCCACATTTGTAGTCTAAAAATACTTGCTACAGTGGGTTGTGTCTGGACGACCATGGGGGGGGGAGCAGGAAGCAGGGTGAGGCCAATACCATGAGCCATGTGTAAAGCTTTGTAGATAAACTTCGAGGACCCCAATCCTCC
The DNA here is from genome assembly GCA_021464625.1 of Proterorhinus semilunaris. Lineage (NCBI taxonomy): Eukaryota > Metazoa > Chordata > Actinopteri > Gobiiformes > Gobiidae > Proterorhinus > Proterorhinus semilunaris. The sequence goes on from CM038345.1 coordinate 12,068,935, forward strand.
ACCTGGCGCAACAACAGCGTTGATGCACACAAGGCTGTCATCTTGCATGTGTAACCCCTTGAAGTTTGACCCAGGCTGCAATGACGAGACCACTGGAGAAGGTTTTGTGGCTTTTATATGAAGCTCTGGAATCACACATAGACAGGACGGGTGATTACAGGTGGTCTGACAATGTCTTCTGCCCCGTTGTCAAATCACACAGCAGTCAAAGGGAGCTGATCGTATAGTGATTAAAGTATTTACACAAAACAACAATGAAACTGATATAACTGAAACTTACTAATATTACACTCCCCATTAATTACATACCTGGATTACAGGTGGTCTGACAATGTCTTCTGCCCCTTCTGCCCCATTTTGATGAAATTCAATACACAAATTAACCTTGTTACACATGCACAAAGCTTACAGTGGCTAGTGGGCGTCAGTTTGGGGGGAAAAAAAGGTCAACTGAGGCGGTGCTTCCCCTTTGCAGCCTCTCCTCATCTTTCCCTCCCTCGACAGCCTTTATATTGCATTATTGCCTCGTGTACTTCATTCAGCATTTTTTTTTTTCATTACCTTTAAGTTCTCACAGGACAAACCAAACCCTTTTTTATTCCACTGTGGGAAAGAGAATATACCGGTGGTCCCACCCATGCTGGGGCCTCATTGGAAAATTTCGCGATGCACAAAATGAGGCAAAAACCCTGCGTAGACGCTCCTCTGCGCCAAAGGTGGTATTTATAGAAAACAAACTCCTCCACGCAAACTATATAGCTGCCGTATGAGGTACGCACTTTTCAGAAACACTTTTCAGAAACCCTGCTGAGAGACGAGGAGAGATGAGGACAGTAGCGAGGGGAAGCCAGTTTGAGGAAGTCACTTTTGAAATGAGCATGAGCAACATATCACACAAGATGCCAATACGTGTGATCAGAGAAGTAGAGTTCAAAAAGCAGCGTCTGCCCCTCGCCCTCGGGTCAAACCCACTCATTACCGCCTCCTGTTTAGGGAAATCACGTTGCATTGCGTGGAGAGGGCATGCCGATATCCACGTAGAATTGGCGAAGAAGAGATTCTGTGCGTGTGTACCGACGCAGGGTTTTATAAATTGGGGGGAAAAAACCTTCCTACACACTTTTAAAGTCAGAGTCTCACGCACAGTTTTTTTCCCCCAAACTTTGTTTATTGGAAGTTTTATAGAAATTGTACAGTTTTCAAACAAGTCAGATTAAGTACAAGGGAGAACACTGACACAATTTCCTAAAATCACACACATAGAACAAAACAAAACAAAAGCACGCCAACCAGCCAGCTAACTAAAAGCATGTCCAAAACATATATATATTAGGGCCGGGACTCGATTAAAAAAATTAATCTAATTAATTACAGGCTTTGTAATTAATTAATCGAAATTAATCGCATATAAATATTTGACCTGAGAACAGTGAGAAGTAAGTTTTTTCATATGGATTTTTAGTATACCATTGAATAATGACTGAATACATAAGCTTAAGCAACAAAATATTGTTTATTGTTGCTTCAGAGGCCATAACAGACTTTGTTGATTTAGCAACAGCTGGTTTAAAGGCACGTAAACTATTAGCGCGAGGTCGCAGCTGAAGCGCGCGCCCGTGCAGGCACACTACGCAACCCGAAAACAAACGTAATGGAAAACTCTCACCGGTCCTGTTGAGCAGTATCCAGAAACTCCAAGTCTTTCAGAGTCGTGTACCCGCTTCAAACCCGGGCTTTAGTCCATGTGAGGAGGCCTGATCCCCTCAATAGTCCGTGTTGTGTGACTGGGAGCGAGGGCGCGCGCGCACACATGCGTGAAGAAATACAATGAGCGCGCCTGCCTCAGCTGGGCACGTAAATAACAACAAAAAGTACACACCGGATTGCGTTTACAATAAAAATAATGTTAAACATAAATTATATGTTGACTGTGCTACAAGTTGGTGCTCCAGTATAATCGGTCCGCCTAAACTCATCCAGTGAGAAACGTTCCGCGTTGTAAAAACAAGTGCGATTAAAATGCGTCAAAAAAATTTAACGCGTTATTTTTGTGTAATTAATTTTAAATTAACGCGTTAAAGTCCCGGCCCTAATATATATATATAAAAAAAGGTATATAAAGAAAGATGTGCGGCGCCCCCACTTTAACAAAACAAAACAAAACAGGTAATGTAGGAAAAAATAAAATAAGTTAATCCAGAACAGAAGGGAAGTTCATTTGTTTAAGCAAATTAAACAAGGAATTCCAGGCCTGAATGAATCTGTCAGAAGAGCCATGGATCGTCATAAGTATTTTTTCCAGTTTGATAAAATATAAAACGTCCCTATCACGCACAGTTTTTTAAATGACACCCTGGGGTTTCCTTGACAGAAACATGATCTAAACAACAGCGCGTGTTCAACTCCACGCCCCAAATGGATGCACATTTGGATGCAGAATAAATTAACCTAATGCGGAGGTGAGATCGAAGGATCAATCAGGCCAACATCTAAACTCAAATCATCGCAAGGCTAGCTTACGGGCATGGCTGAATTAAAATTATAATACAACATAATAACTTCCTGAAGGTTATTTGGAATAAATCGGCATAGTAAAAGTCAGGTCATGGATTTGATTCACAGACCATTTTCTGTTCAGAGTTTGCATGTTTTCCTCTGTGTCCTATTTGCCCAAACTAAGCACTTCTAAGACTTATAAAGGTGCTTGGTCGCTCTGTGTTAGAGGATAGATTGTACCTTAGCCTTAAGTCACAATCCACCATCTTTGGATTTACAGCTGAGGTCATGTGGTTAATAGGTTTCGCTGAGCACTTGTATGGTGCTGTATATGTCTTGAACAGTGACTGCTGAGAGGGAATGTACGGCTCTTAATCTTTCACAGGTGAGTAAGAGCTGATGCGCCAGTCGTGTCGCTCCATAGACCGAGGTCAGTCCTGAAAAATGGATGAGGAAAATATGGAAAAGCCAGAGGAATAGAAGGCTTTTGTTATTAATTTGTCAGGGACCATTATAAAAGACAGCAGCAATCTACTATTCTTATAGTTCAAGTGCATCGCATGAAATGGGTGCAGTTTGGCCAATAAACCTTGAAGAAGCCTTACATTATTAATAATATATTTGTTTTTGCAAAAAGACCGAAGCCATTGTTAGCATTTAGCCTCTCCTCCTCTCCTCTATGGGGCCAAAACGGGGGTAAAGTCAGAAGCGTCCGAGCTCTTCCACGTTTTCCCTATTTAATTATGGTTATGTGAGTAGTTACACGATCCAAGTATAGTCACAGGAAATTAAACATGTTGATTTTCTAAGCAGATAGAAAGGGGTACTCTATTGTAAGGCGTAAAATGATATTACTGCGTGGACGTCGAAGTGCTCCTAAGGTGTTATTATATTGTAAGAGTAATATTGTTGTTACTATTACAATATAGTTTTTATCCGCCTAGAAAATTGACATGTTTAATTTTGTGTGACTATACTTGGATCGTGTAACTACTCACGTAACCGTATTTAAATAGGGAAAATATGGAAGAGCTTGGTGGCTTCTAACTTCACCCCCGTTTGGCCCCATAGAGGAGAGGAGGCGAGGCTAAATGCTAACAACATCTTTGGTCTTTTTGAGACCCGACAGGTGCGCATCAACTCGTCTAAGCTCAGGTAAGAACATAATTTCAGTATGGGAAAATAGTGGCCTGTTCCTTTAAAACCTGAATGAATCAATAATGCTGGATAATTAAATTACAGAGATAACTTTATTAATGTAAAAGTACCACTAATTTGGATGACTGGATTCAAACTGTATTGCATTTCCCCCCCCTCAGTTTACTCACTGAATATCAGCAAATGTGTCTTTTCTATTTGTGTCTGTGCAGTCTGTCTGTTCAAGCTATGAACACATAGTTTTGGAAATGAACACAGGAAGAACATTGGGCTTCAGTGAAGGCTTCAGCAGTATTTTGTGGCACATACAGTAAATGTAATGTAATGTAAAGGTGCACTGAATTGAGAGCAGCGAGAATCCCCCTCAGCTCCTCGGTGCAGGCTCTCTGAGTGCGGTGTTGAATCTTAATAGCCTCGGCTGTCACAGATGGGGATTTTCCCTTTCAAACACCGCCACAGAACGCACACACAAACACACTTTCTAATAGGCTGAGGGACTCACCTTGACGAATGTGATAACAGTTTACTGCTGAAAAACCAGACACAATATGATCACCTCCATTTCATCAATCAATAACCTATTCCACACTGATGGCACATTAGCGTCGCAGCATGACTGTGCTGGATAAAGGCATTATTATGTCAAATCTGAAGACGGTTTTATGCCTCATATTTTGCTGTGGCCTGTTGTGGGAATTGCTTGTAATCTGCAGTAGTTCCTCGTTGTGGGAATTGCTTGTAATCTGCAGTAGTTGCTTTTCCGACAGGACTTGAGAGCTGGAATGGGGAAGTCTCGCTCCACCAGCTGCTGTTGTGTTCACACACTGCTCAGTGTTGAGCCCTGGCGCAGAGTAAATACTACACGTTGAGCTTTGTAAATATGCACATCATTGGAGTATATGTTCTTCTAAATTGGGAGAGTAAAACAGCTCAAAGGAACTTGCAAACTGTTTGTACTAGTTGTTTAAAGGAATTACAAAGCATATGAATATTTAATACATTTTAGCCAAAAGGAAATCATCAGAAATAGGTTGTTTTGCCATGATGAGCTGGCACCTCATTTAGGCCCTCAAATACAGTAGTGCCCTGGGAAAGAGGCGAGACATCTTCACTTCAAAGCTATCGACAGTGATCATTTTTATTTGCACACTCAAAAACAAAATCAACCACTGTTACATTCCTTTGAGCATTCACAAACCGGTCCTTGGGAAAACTCTAATTTCCGTGGTATGCTCAGTTTTCATCCAAATCAAATACATCTTTCTAATGATGTGTGCGCACACTTTTATTCGTTCATTTAAGAACACAAGCTGCACACAAAAACGCAACCATTCGCAACAGCTGAAGCTTCAAAGAATATCCAAAGTATCCCTTTTATTAGTAATGACCCTGCATTCCCCGAAGAGCTGTGCTGGTTTTACTGTAACACCAATTGCACAGATAAACCAGACGGGTCTATAACACTCTATAAACGGCCTGTGGGTTTGAAGAGGCCTTTAACGTTTTCCACGAGGCAGGACAGCAGCTGTCATGGTGGAATCCTCTGTTCATTACTCAAACTGGAGTGGCCTCTATCTGACTATCCCATCTATAACTGTTCCTCTCGGACTGCCTCCTCTGGAACGCCCAGTGGGAGGAGCCCTGTAGTTATGGCGCCACTCTGTCTCCTACTCATCACGATTAATCTTCTCTCACGCCAACTAACTTCAACCATAAATCAACTCCTACTGTAAAATATATACTTACCCCCTCATCTTTGAGCAGAGCAGCGCATACACCACAAGCACAAAATAAAATACTTTTCCTTTTAAATATTTTGGAACCAATAGCAGATCCAGATGTGACTCGTAACTTTTCGGATATCGACAATCAAAAGGGGCGATCGATCGGTTTTGTGCTCCTTCCTCCTGGCGCATGGCTGCCCTGGCACAGCCTCATTACAGTAGACACAGAGAAGGATTTAGTTCCTGTGCAGTTGTACAAGTGTCATCTCGGCGTGAGGCTGAACTCCACAGCCTGCTGCTGCTTAACGTCGGGAGCACGACAAGAGCCACGGGGCACACACATTCATAAGTGCACATTTGCATAATGACATATTATGTTGTTTACATCAAAAAGGAAAGGGACAATTAGGAGCTGGCTGCACCGTGTTTTTGTGCGTGTGGGGGAAAGGGACACCTGTTGAGAGACGAGTACAGTTCCGGGTGCACTACAAGACATGATTTAAAGATGACAATCCAAAACGAAAGATTTCTTTGGTTACTCTCTTGCACTAAGGCTGAATTTGCTTACTCCTCATTCACACCCACTGTACATCAAATCACTAACTTTTAGGTTTGTAGGTGACAAACCAAGCTACTAGACATAGAGGGGGAAAAGGTTATTTGGAAATAATAATGATCAGACACTGATTCTAGAAGGAATGCAAATAGAAAGAGTTCATGAAAATAAATTCAGAGGAGTTATAATTGATGATTGATTTAGTTGGAAGCCACACGTAGAATACATGCAAAACTAAACATCAAGCATATGAATTATCGATAAAGCAAAACCAATCCTGGACACTAAATCCCTCGCTCTGCTGTTCCCTAATCTCACCTAATCACCACTATATACCACTTATACTCCAGAAACTGCAATAATTCATGAAGTTGGCTACAGTTTTCTCTCTGTTTTCTCAGTCAACATTGCGCACATTTATGGATATAGTGGCTCTCATCATGTATAAGGCAAGTAAAAACAGGCTGCCAAATAATATAATATAAAACAAAGAGAATATAAAGAGAGAGAGAGAGAGGGAATATATGTTGAGGGGTCAAAAACACTTTTTAAATCCAACAAATTAGAACAGGGAAATATTTTGTATTTCCCATGTGGCGTACAGCTGCGGAATATTATGAGTGATGAAATAAAAACGCGCACGTATAAGAAATAGATATGAAACACACTCATTTCCTAAGTGTATGACGACATGACGGCATAATCCTCGATGGTTTTCTCTTCGCTGCCTTTTGATATCATAACAATGGTTTCTTATGCAGCTGTTTAGAAAAAGAAAAGAAAAAAAAAATCTTCAACCATATTGCTCGAAACAAACTCCGTGCTCCACTCTCCTGCTTAGAATAAACACGACTTTGCCTTTGCATTATTCAGACAGACCCTTCCTGTCTATTATTTAACAGCTCAACAGCATACACGAATAAGAATGCAGCTTATGTGTAATAAGAAAAGGCGAGGCAGGTTTTGTAATCTAAAATAGAAGCACCGACTGCGCCCGCCCTTTTGTCCACTTGCACAAATCCAATTGAACTCTGTACCCGGGAAGAATTTAAATCAGCAGGTATTTTACTTTCAGCGTCACACAGTTTCAACACATCTGATGAGTGAAAATGCAGCAAGCAGACACTGATTAGGACAGTAATGGAAAACGAGTGACTGCCAATCAAAGTTTACTGCACGTTTTAATTATGGTACACATGAACCATCGCATTGTTCTGGTAAGTAGTGGAGGTGAGGCAAATGGTCATTTTGATTGGCTGTTCATTCAACATGCAACAAGCGCTGAACAAACGTGAGGGGAATCGTTCTGGTCAGTGTTTTCGTCGATAGATAATGGAAATACTTGTTGATGTTTTGTTTTATTTTGATCATTTTGGTCCAGGTACGAACTTCACCAACAGTGAAATGCATTAAAATAAAATGAGAGGTCGTTTTTTTCTGTTTCCAATTCAAATTCACACGCTTTTACTCTGTATTTGTTAAGGTCATGAACAAGACTAAAAACTAACAAGATTAGAATGAACTTAACTTCCTCTCTCTCAGTACAGCTGCGGTTTTTGCTTTTTCTGTGGACTGCCTTTGTGGTTTCTGTGTTCCACGCTGTTTTGCTGGATGATTTTGTGCGTCTTTGCTGTGTTTTTGTGGGGTTCGGCGGATTTTTCTTTACTGCAGAGAATCCATAATGGAAAGAAAAAAGCTTTTTACTAGTGAACAAACAGCTAGCTTATGAGCTAAAGACATTTGAGACCTACAAAAAAATGAAACACTGAAAAGGCACCAAGAGCCCCGCACATCTGCAGCACTACAGGAAACAAGGAAGGGAAAAATGAGAAGATGGTGAAAGACTGTTATGGAGCGGAGGGAGCCGCGTAGGAAGAAGAAGGAGGAGGTGGAGGTGGAGCTGGCCAGTGCGGGACACCACGCTTGGAAATGGGGACAAACCCAGAAGGCGCTGCACCGTTTCAGAAGAGCCATCCAGGTTTCCTCCGGGTGCTACGGTTTCCCTGACCTCCAAAAACATGCTGGTCAGGTTGACCCACAGTGGTGGGGCACTCAGTCGCAGCAGCTTAGGACTAACACCTGAACTAACACTTTCCAAAGCATAGCATTGTCTCACCTACATTACTGCCCTATAGTGTGGTCCAATGCTACACAAAAGCTTATTCAGAAACTTCAAATTGCTCAGAACAGAGCAGCTAGAGTTGTGCTCCACTGTCCTTATAAAAGCAATGTCATGAGATGCACAAGAGTCTTGGTTAACGGTTGAGGCTAAACTACACGCAACACTCCTCACATTCATGCACAAAGTGCTGATGGACAGAGAGCCCAGTTTTTTGTTTAACAAACTCTTTTTCTGCGGGTTTTGTCACAGATATGTGACTCGGCAAGTGACAATGAATTCTTTGGTTGTTCCCAGACCTAATAGTAACTCAATGAAAAGAACTGTTCTGTACAGAGGAGCAAACGCCCGGAACTCGCTTCCTTTTAATATTAGGAACACTAAAAATAAACCACATTTCAAGCTGAGGGTAAAAGGTCAACTAGCTCAGCACATGTGAGCAAACGTATCATATCCAATGCTTCTTATGTTTGTATAATGAAATGTGTAACATCATGTAATCCATTTGGACTGTTTTGTAATGTTAAATTATGTCAGGACCTCAGGAGGACTAGCAACCACTCTGTGGGAGCTAATGGGGATCCTAATAAACAATAAACACCATTTTGTTGTAAGGCTGTTCAATAAATCATTTACCTACATTACATTACATTTACTCACTAAAACAATGAGATCAAATCAATGGTGTGAGAGATCTGGGAACCATTGATCTAACGATTTGGTCACAAACATCCTTTGGCTTGAGCCAATCACATGACAGAATTGTCATTAGTGGGTGGGATCCATTTGTGCCAACAACAGCAAGGACTTTTGTTGATATTTGTTAGCGGCACAGCTAAGGCAACAAAAGGTAAGGTACCCTGCCACACATTAAAACACACATCATTTTACAATCACAGCTAATTGTCTGCATGAACAGTTTCAATATAAGAATACAGAATACTAACTTAAATAAACTGAGCACTTGTATTGAAGATTCATGACACAAATCGAGGAAGAGGCTCGATCATACACCACTTCTGAATGCCAAGTAAGTCAATTGTATTATAGTTCATTCGGCAGTCAGGACATACTACACACATGCACACAAACGTATGCCAACGTCTCTGCAGCTTCTGTGCCCAGCGTAACTAACACCATGCGGCACTGGACATTTGCCCCGATACTCCCCACGTACCCTCTCAGACCACCTGGGCATTTCCCATAAGGCCGTGCGATGGCTGGCTTGTTCTACTGAGAGGCTAACATCTGCCGGCGGAGGTAAAGCATCCTCCTCTCCTCTCTCATCCACATCCAAACCACCGCCATACGCACATTCATAACTTCCCCACAGAACTGGAACTGCCATAATGAGATTTACTTGTCAAGGAACGGTACTTGATTCATGACATGCCACCGTTCGCCGGAAGAATAAACATGAGCGAGCGTGAATCCCTCCAGAATACATGGCAGCGGAGTGTGTGTGTGTGTGTGTGTGTGGTCACATTCCAGCACGTGTGGCCCTTTGGGAAACAAGTAGAATGTGCTCCATTTTCCCGCATTGTGCTCGCGCGCTTATCAATTCAGACTGAGTATAAGGCATTTCCCCCGACTGTCAGAGTCGTTAATACGGCTGTAACAATCTCAGAGCCGCGGGAGCCAAACCAACTGACTTGCAATCGTGCTATAATGCTGGTCCATCGTGATGAAAACATACTTACTGCAGTTTTTTGTTTATACTTGACTGGTGCTTGATCCTCCATATTCACCAATATAAATATATATATAAAAAACATTTTCTTTAGTTTGGCTTTACCCAAATCTAAAAGCTTCTTGAAAATAGCGACAAAATAAGGATGAAAACTGGCTCCTTTCGACGTGGAGGAGTAGCGACTCGAGTCCGAGCTCCTCCCGGGTAACTGAGCTCCTCACCCGATCTCGGAGGGTGCGCCCAGCCACCCTGCGAAGGAAACTCATTTCGGCCGCTTGTATTCGCGATCTTGTCCTTTCGGTCTTTACCCAAATCTCATGACCATAGGTGAGGGTGGGAACGTAGATCGATCGGTAAATCGAGAGCTTTGCCTCAGACTCAGCTCCCTCTTCACCACAACAGTCCGATACAGCGACCGCATCACTGCTGACGCCGCACCGATCCGTCTATCAATCTCATGCTCCATCCGTCCCTCACTCGTGAACAGGACCCCGAGATACTTGAACTCCTCCACCTGAGGCAAGGACTCCCCACCGACCTGAAGCGGGGAAACCACCTTTTTCCGGTGGAGAACCATGGCCTCAGATTTGGAGGTGCTAAGTGGCAGCCCTTTGTTTGTTTTTTTAAGTCCAGACAGCACTACTGGGCGCGTTGAGATCGTCTCAATAGTAATGTGTACAAAAGTATCTTTAATAAGTGGGATTGCGTCCTTGGAAAACCTTAAGCAAATACAAAATGCCAGAATGTTTCTAAGGGATGCCTCCTGGAACAGCTGTCCAGACATAATGAGTCTGGAAGTGATGTCCACATGTGATGTCCACACAATGAGCCAGTTGGCCAATGTACCCAATAAAGAATCTGTTTGGCAAAGTTTGGACCATACAAATGTGCCGTCGGCGTGGGTCGTTACGCGGACGGGAGCGCTGTAAGCTGATCAAATTCAAACGGAATCAGAGTAAATTAGAGAGAACGTGAGTTTGCACATTGGTTTCGTAGAGTAAGTGCTAGACGACAATAAGATGATAAGTGACAAGTTCATGATTTTTGTATGTGAATGTTCTCATATTCTGTAATTTTGAGAAAAAGTCCTTCACAGAGTCTGCTCAGTGATATAACTGCAATGTGAAATGCAGGAACTATCGACCGTGGGTTGAAGGGCGAACATCTCTACCCTCTGAGCTGCCATAATACAGTATTTATGTGGAATCAGTTGCATGAGAAGCCTTCACAAACTTTTGTTAGTGATAACTCCTTCAGGTAGTTTCTAATAATATCTTAATTTACTTAATAACACTTTGAAGACGTCAGGAACTCTGTCAAATAGCCTTTGGTGATTTTCACCCAGGCGGTGTCAGTGGTTTCCTCTCGGCTTCGTTTCCCCGTTGAAAGCATGTGATACCGCAATGTGCTATTGATTCATCGCCGCAGTGTGCCCCGTCTGCGGCCGTGACTGACGGCGAGCTCATGGGAACCGATGGGCAAAACTGAAACATTGACTCGAGGCTATAACTGAAATCAATCAAGTTCACTTAAGCATGTCGAGCCCGGGCCGCTCCCCCACAGCTGTCAGGTGACAATCAGCATCCGAGTAATGAAGTGCCGGCGATATAGTCTTTATCTTTGACACTGCTCAATGCTTTTTTTTATTTTATTTTTTATGGGAGTCCTGTAGTCACTTTTAACCTTACCCGTGCTGTATTGGAGGCTCAGCATAGTCCAGTCTATGCTCTCAAGTCGTACATTGAGAAGGGAGTCACCATGTGGACCAGAGAAATAAAACGAGGACACAGGTACGTTGGTTTATTTCGGTTATAAAAGAGACTTCACAGTTAATTCGTCATTGTAATACGTTCCAAAGATCTCACGTTTGCAATTTGGTTCACACTGCGTTGCATACGATTTGCAGGTTACAAGGCGGGTAAAACCTAGTGATTACAGCCTGCACACCTAAATAGAGACTTCAGGATTTAGAATGGGATGATGTCATAATGTCAGGTGGAGGGAAGGGGCCACTTTCTATCTATGGGAGAGATAAAGTCTTTGTAAGAAATCTCCATTGATTTTCCTCGTCAGTATTTGACAGTGATGGGATTCACAAACACATTATTGTTATGTCTGAAAGTCCTTCCTGTTAGCCAACATCATGCTCATATTGACACCACTTTTCGACGCCTTTCAGAGAAAATAATGGGCATTTCATATTTTTGGACAGAGGAGAGAAGGAACTTTGAGACAGTTTTTGTTTCATGCGGATTCTTCCAGTAATGCCTGAGATATTAACCAAAAACGAAGACAAAAACATCTGCAATCCAGTTACCATTGGATTGCAGGTGGAGGGGCATAGTCACCTGCCCCTCCACCTCAATTTTAAACTGTGGGCTCTTGAAAATGTTGTGATGTCACGTGAACGCAACCTGTTAACGAGCACTGAGGAACTAGGGCTTTTATAGTTAAATCATGTGCCCATAGGATCGAATGCATACTATGCAACCTAGTGTTCTGTTATATATATATATATATATATATATATATATATATATATATATATATATATATAAAAAATGGTGGTAGTGGCTGCAAGGTCAAGGGTTTTGCCTCCCAGCAAGACGTTTTTGATTCCAGGAACCACGGGGCTGTTTCAGTGGAATCTGCATGGTCTCTCATATGTCTGAGTTTCTTGCAGGTGCTCTATAAACCTAAAACATGCACATTAGGGAAAATTCCATACAGCACTCTGGACCAAACCTAGCTCAAGGTAAGGAGATGGGTTCCAGTGTGATGCACCGTGGATCGTCACTACCTCTGACTTGTTGTCCCAGCTGTAATAGTTACCAGGAAGTATTACAGAACCACAATACCACAGCTATATACATGCCAATCTATCCTAATCACATCCATTACATGTTTAAAGTTTGTGTTATAGTGATGTAAACTAGTTTGAAAATAGCTTGGTTAGTTGTACTTGTAGACTGTATCTGTGGACTGTGACGTTTATTACTGCGGATTAATCGATTCATCTGGGGGACAATAAAAGCATCATTTTGCAGACATGAGGTCATTTGCAAAAATAAATAAATAGCTACTTTTAAAATTAATTTTGCAAATGGAAAAGATGATTTGCATAAACCCCAGTGTTATAAATCTTGTCTGAATACACAATTAGAAAATCCTAGCCCGAGATGGTTTAAATTTGCAAATGTCTAAAACACAGGGGCCAAAGTCTGCCCCAACCCCCATCCATTTATGGAGAGCTTGTTCAACTGTCATCAGCAAATGGAATATTGTCATGGAAATATGCTAAATGTTCCCGGCACGTGCCACTCTGAGAAGGCCCTGGGTAGATTTGAGACTTGCTAAAGCTAATGTGTCTCTTGCCTCTTGCCTCGCCCCTCAGTACAGCTGGAGGAAGTGTCTGGGGTGAAGGAAATGTCGGTGTCTTTGCTTAGTCTCCACAGACGGAAATATGTTTTGTGTATATTTGACGTATTACTTTCTCTACTATTGATTACCCACACATGTATTTATTCAATCTACTCTGGTACACAATAATGCAAGAAAAAGTAGAGCCAAGCCAAGGAAATCCTACACAGACTCTACTGCTTTATCAATTGATTAATAGTAAATATGTTTTGGAACATTTCATACAAATTAGATGAATTGGTAATGCTTTTATAATATGGGTAAACCATGAGTTTTCATTAATACATACTCATGAATTCACAGAGTTAATAAAGGCAATTATATCATTCATGATCATGGGTAATTAATCGTGATCATGATGAATTCTGTGTGCAGGAGGTGCTGATCTTTACTTAAACCTGCAAAATCTAACTCATCATTAGTTCATCATGAGTTACTTGTGCACTCTTTTACTTTACGTTGCATTTCATGTTGTTCTGTGTGTGCTGCTAAATGAATGTATTGAAGTTCCTAGTATAATTGTTATAAATCTTGAATGCACTTATTTCTCCAGCAAATGGTTTCTATCTTATGGCGCTAAACGTAGCAACTACAGATAGATGTTTTTTCCCCACTCCCCTCATCCTCCCTGCGGCAGGGCTCTGTGATAGCCCCTGACAGGCTGAAATATATGACTCTCTGCCTGTCCATTTCCCATCTGACAGCTCTTACAATGACGCACCGGGATGAGCACACATGCCTGACTCTTCTATGCAATAGTATTTCAATGTTTCCAATCACACGCATCAAAACAACAGAGGTGCACCGTGACCTGTTAGTGATCTCAGATTTCCCTGATCTCTTGATAAAGCATGATCTTTGGGGCATTGTACACCACCATAGTGGGATGAAAATGGGGAAAACCGAACAGTGTAGTGCAGGAAGCCAAATGCCACATGTTGCATATTATTTTCACTTTTTTTTTTCACTTTGAAATTAAGGCTTGCGCATCCTTGGTGTTTTGCCTTTGTATTTGTCGACGCCAATGTCCCCGTGGAGCAATTTGTCTCCTGCATCTGATCCATTTCAACCAGTGCCTCAGGGCGACAAGTCAAGAGCAGTGCAGCGCCCAGGGACCCATCTCCAGAACTGGGACCTGGATCTTGATCAGGAAGGTAAGCTAGCTGGAGGTACTGATCTAAGAAATGATTAGAAAAAAAATACTCTTGAGAAAAAAAGAAAGACAGATTTTATTTTTTCATGCAAATTGCGAGTCAAATAGATCCATGAAAACAATAATGGTTTTGTAGATATTTAATTCAATCCTGTCAGGTCTCCAAAATAAACGGCATATGCTCAGGATGTGAAAAATAATGAGCTGCATTACAGTTTTCGCCCGTTGCTTGAACACTATAGACTCGTGCTTAGACTAAAGTAACAACTTGAAGCTGTTGTTACCACACCTCAAACACATGTACCCGTACCTTAAACAAAAGCGCTGCTTTGCACTCTAGTTGCAATTCTGCAACACACTTACTCCTTTATGCAACACACTTGGTCCTGCATACGACACTCTATTTCATACACAAGACACTTTGTTCAAAAATGAAATCTCCGGGTGCCATTTGGAAAACACATGTATCCAAAATACAAAACACATCTGGGAAGTGCAACCACTCAAATACACTCCTGAAGGCACTTACTTGCAAAACTCAACACCAATCAGCCAGCTACAAAAAGCCCTCAGTTTAGCCATTTCAACAACTTTACAAGTGAGAGGCAGAGCAGGAGAAGGAGGAGGAGGAGGAGGAGGAGGAGGAGGACATGGTCAAGGTCGACGAGGCCATGCACGGACCGGACTCCTATTTCTGAGGATATAAGAGCAACTTTGGCAGACTATGTCATCAACCATGGCCTGACTATGAGGGAAGCAACCCATGGATGGTTTCCACATGCAAGGGGACATTTTCCCCGGTGCCTAGAGGGAGAAGACGTTGATGAGGTCCTGTGGCCAGACCCCAACAGACGGCGGGATCCATGAGCCCACGTGTGCACAACTGCCTTGATTTTCTGTATTTGCAGTATAGTGTTTTTCCTGTTATTATTGTATATCGATTAGCTTTTTTTTTTTGGTTGTTTGAAAATGTGCCTCCTGAAAATATGCCTTCTGAATAAACAGTGAAAATCAAAGACTGCAGTGTTTTATATAAAGTAGACCAGTGTGTTCCCCCTGATCTGAAAGTGTATGTATATGATGCAAGTCTGTGTCATTTTGTCGTCAGAGTTACATTTTGACAAAGGAGTGTTTTGATAGCAGAGTTTAGGTTTTGAAAGTAGAGTTTCAAACTGACACAGATGTGAATGGTATATTTCCCAGTGTCGTGTCATGTTTACTTGTGTGCAGAGTTTTGGAACAATGAGCGAAATTTTGCAAAATGTGCTCAAGCAACGGGCAAAAACTGTAAAAACCAACAACAACAACAATTGGGCTTATTCATGCCTTGCCGTGACTTAGTTACACTGGCAACACCAGCAAAGACACAAAACACACTAAGACAATGTTTTGTGTTAGTGTGGTTGGGTTCAGCAGTCTCATATAGTGTGATATAGCATAGTTAGTTTTTAAATAAAATATCCAAATTGTTCAGTATTAGGCAGAATTTATCATTTAAGACAGAAAAAAGGACATTGCTTTCTACTGTGTGCGGAGTGAATGTGTAATTGTCTCATGTAAAGCGCTGTGTGACTATGTCTGTGAAGGGCACTATATAAATAAAGTTCTTCTTCTTCTTTTTCTTCTTCTTGTCTGCGCCTCTGACATTGCACTGGATCTGTAACAGCAACATGGTCATCTGCAGAAGAAACCTTCACAAAGTCACGCAGATTCCATGTGTTTTTGGAGGATGTTACTTTGCCTGCAGCCTTCATTTTAGCAGTAAGTGATGATGATACATGAGCTTAAATATAAAAAAAAAAACACAGACTAAAACTTGCACTGTCACTTTAGTACGGTGGAAATACATTTTAGATATAAAGACCACCAGCAGAAGGCGCAAGAGTGGCACATGCAGCTTGGTGGAAAACAAAACAGTTCCAATTGAAGCAAAGAAACAATAATAGCTTTCGACAGACTTGATCAGAACAAGTTTGATGAGAATAACGCATAATGTTGGCCCTTTTTTTTTTTTACACGGCATTCATTTGCGACGTTATTGATTTTGTTTGTGTTGTAATGAGCGTTGTGTCCAGAGCCGCATTGACATTCCTTATCACTAATCTTCCGTCACTGCTGTCAGGTAAACAGTGCACACTCCATAGGACGGTTTCACACTTGATGCATTGTTTTTTTTGTTTTGTTTTTTTTGCGTGCCGGTTACATCACACTTCCTCCACAACAGAGAGGGAGTGCAGCCCGCGTCCAGGCTTTTCTTTGTGCCATTAATTTGGATTGGGACCATGGTACATGCAGTCTTTTTGGCCCATGTTTCAGACCAGATTGACGGTCATGAAGTGCTTGCTCTTACTTCACAACAGGGAATAATGGCACTTACTTACAAATCTGCAGCAGTTTACCCAGTGGCGACTCTCCCATGGGTGCTCCTAAGTGGTGTAGCCTATGGAAAAAAAGTAGACAGGCAAAAGTACTTTTTTTCTTCTTCTTTTTTTCAGCTGACACCGAACCTTTTAGATGAACAAAACTAATTAATGTGGCTAGAAATAGAACCCAGCAAGGGAATTCTCAAAATGATTAGTCATTATATTAAACACACTATTATAAGCAATGATATGCTTGGTACTTGTAGGTCTAGGGAAATAAAATAAAATTGGAATAGAAATTAAATGGAAATATTAAGTTGACTATATAATAATCCTGTTATTCATTGATATAAAGGTCATAGCGCGTAACATTTCACCCATAAAGAATAAAACACAAGCAGATAAGCAGTTACACACAATATGAGATTTAAACAGGATAAGTCCTCATTTAAAACCATTCTTTGTAACAAATAAAGCATTTTCTGGGTGGTCATTATACATGTGTTTTCTATTACTGGCAACTGTATAATAATAATAATAATGCATCGGTTTTATATAGCGCTTTTTTTAGCGGTGGTAGTAAGCTACTATTGTAGCCACAGCTGCCCTGGGGTAGACTGACGGAAGCGAGGCAACCAGTCTGTGCCATCAGCCCCTATGACCACCACCAACCACTCACTCAGTCACTCACTACATTCGCTAGGCTTCCTGGTGTTACCAAACGGTCTCCCATCTAAGTACCGACCAGGCCCTTCCCTGCTTAGCTTCCAGGGTCTGACGGGATTGGGCAGAGCAAAGGCGGTATGGCCACAATGTTACGCAGTGTGCCTTTAATTATGGCGAACATTATGCCGACTTCTACTTATTTACCAAAACTCTGGTCAAAATCGTAATTTAATTAATAATTTAATTGAATGCAGCCACTAACACATTGTTGCCCTCATTTCTTGGACCTTTCTAATTTAGCGACGCTAAGAAGATGCTAAGCCTATGAGCACTTGGCAAAAAATAAAAACAAAACAAAACAAAACAAAAACAAACGTTTATGTGGGTCGCGGCCAAACTGTATTCACCACAAAATGAGCTACTTTTGGCTTATTTCTTTCTCTGAATACATCATTGACAGATTATAGTGTTTGTATGAAAATGGTACGAATTTAGGGGCCAAAGCACAGTCGATCCTCTTAAATCACCATTCTTATACGCACTTGACAGGTTTGCACAGATGTGCATTGATAAATAATTATTAAAAAATTAACTTTTCTGTTGATGATGAGTAGAAACAAGGCTACAAAGGAGAAGACTTTTCAGATTGCTCTTGTTTAAAGCAAGGCACGTGTATCTTTCCATGAGTCATTTGGAAGTAAATGACAAGAAAATGTCATTTTCCCATTTAAAATCTGTATTGGTGATGAGGAGTGGTGAGCAGGGCTGAATGCTAATGTTGAACGAATAATGCACAATGATCCCCAACGCTGTCCCGCTCTGGCACTGAACTGTGGTGAACGATGTGCTCATAAAGGCTGGTAATTACTCATGCTAGTGATTTCATAACAATATGACACTGCTAATATGACTAACATGTCTCTGCTTAATGCTTAAAGGGGCTATACCTGATTTTTGTTCTAATGATGGAACAAAAATAAGCTTTGTCCTCCTTTAGAATGTAAAACTCTGACATTTGCGGGAAAAAACACTGTGCCTCTACATATAATTTAGATTTGGAACAATTTCATGAACTTGCTAGATAGTTTTGTAGAATTTCTGTGAAAAAGTACCCTATGAAGAATTGGAATTGGAGCCACAGCTAACATTTCAATTTTGTGGCTTCCTCTTTCATTATTTGTAATCCAAAAATCAGGTATAGGGCCTTTAACACCAAATTTAATATTTTCCGCAGTTTGAAATACAGCAGTTTATGGGGATGTAATGCTATTCAAATCTCTAATCCTATTACTGCCCAGGATGGATGTATTGAAATGTATCGTTACAGCATTGTTACACTTGGTATTCAGGAGTGCGCCCGATGTGATAAAACAGAGAAATACCAACAGCCCCTAAACTGCGGTGAAGGTGTGGACGTGTCAGATTGCATTGACTGCGATGATTAACTGCTGACTTATACAGTAAATAAACAGATTCAGGGAGACGCATGCAGAATAGAAATGTGTTATCGAATCAGAGTGCGCTCAGCCTACAAGAGGAGTGCCAACACAAGTGAGGAAAAACTTACCTTGGTAATGCACAATTTGAACGTTATGGATTGCACAGTGGGTTGAGTGTAGTATACAAGACTAACTGAAGGCTAGCAAGTGCAACAATCAATTTCATATTCCAGGACAACAAAACAACAACCTGAATTGCAAAAAGAGAAGCATTGGTTGCAAAACTATTTTACACATTAACCAAAGTAGCCCAAACAAAAGATTTAGTTCATAACAGGGACACTAAATTCTACAATTCCACTCTGCTTTCAGCTATTCTCTAGGAATTATTTTTGTCTGTAGGTGTCAGTAGTAAACCCTGCTATGAGACATTTATACATTAGGGAATCAGTCTATACCCCCGCCCCCGTTGGCGGTATCCGCAAAATCATATTGTTCCCGTGCGATCAGATTCGTTTATTTGCGTCACGTGTTGTTCACGAGCAGCGTCACTCACGGGGCGCGGACGTTCCCTCAATAACAATGACCAAAAACACGTTGACTGTAGGTGAGTCTTGTGATTCATAATCCTGCACAAATATTAACGCAAAACCGCTAATAACGCCGCATCAACGGCAAACGCCAGCCCTTTGCTGATTGGTTTACTCCGCTTCCTGTTTGCATGAGTACCGCTGTGGGAAATGGAATTGACACAGCTGTGTTTTTCTGCCCCTCACCTTTGTAAACTTCTTTCATAATGCTAACTCTGACTGTGCTAGTGTCAGAGGTTAAATTGGCAGCTGAGCAATTTGTGGCCCGAAAATGTTATGGTAAATATGGTGTGGTCTGGCGTAACCAATAAAGAATACAGAAAGAAAATAAAAATAAATATATTAAATGCAATTTGTTAGGCCTAGAATCTCGTGCTCTCGTATATATACTTTTTTTTTAACTCTTCCTCAACCTCTGTGGGCGGTCTCTTTTTCCTCCAAGCTCGGGTCCTCAACCAGAGGCCTGGGAGCTTGAGGGTTCTGCGCAGTATCTTCCTAAAACTGCACTTTTCTGGACCGAGATGTCTGATGTATTTCCTGGGATCTGCTGTAGCCACTCCTCCAGTTTGTGCGTCACTGCCCCGAGTGCCCCAACGACCACGGTTTCCACTGATGCCTTCACCCTCCAGGCCTTCTCTAGCTCTTTGTCCACCACCACAATGTCCGGTTGGTTCGCTATTACCATTCTGTCCGTCTGTATCTGGAAGTCCCACAGGATCTTGGCTCAGTCACCCTCTACCACCTTTGGAGATGTTTCCCACTTTGACCTTGGGATTTCCAGCCCATACTCTGCACAGATGTTCCTGTACACTATGCCAGCCACTTGGTTATAAGCTTTCCCTGCAGCACTTACACCCTGCAGTATGTGCTGGATTGTCTCATTGGCCTCTTTGCACAGTCTACACCTGAGGTCTTGTCTGGTGTGATAGATCTGGGTCTCTATTGCTCTGGTGCTCAAGGCCTGCTCCTGTGCAGCCATGCTGAGAGCCTCTGTGCTGTCCTTCAGGCCAGCACTGTCTAACCACTGGTAGGATTTCTTGATATCCGCCACTTCAGTTATGTTTCGGTGGTACATCCCGTGTAGGGGCTTGTCCTCCCATGACGGGACCTCCAGCGCCTCATCTTCAGTTCCCCATTGTCTGAGACATTCACTGAGCACGTCATCTGTTGGAGCCTTGTCCTTGATTTACTTATGGATCTTGGATGTTTCATCCTGGATAGTGGCTCTCACGCTCAGTAGTCCTCGGCCTCCTTCCTTGGCTAGCGTACAGTCTCAGGGTGCTGGATTTGGGGTGGAACCCTCCATAGCTTTCGTGTCTTCACATCTGTGGTCTGTATCTCATCCTTTGGCCAGCTTATTATTCCTGCAGGGTATCTGATTACTGGCAGGGTGGAGCTGTTTATTGACCAGGACTTGTTCTTGCCTTTGCGCTGGCTTCTTAGGACCTATATATATATATATATATATATATATATATATATATATATATATATATATATATATATATATATATATATATATATATATTAACAATTAATTTATTTAATCACAATTAATCGCATGAATGTCATAGTTAACTCAAATACAGCACAAACTTGGGGTGCGGGCAGGTTGGGTCATATTATCTGGAAAATAGTAAAAAAAACACACACAAAAACAGGTTATGTAAACTTTTGAGCACAACTGTACGCATGTATGTATAGTATATCTACGTGAGCCACCACAGGGACTGTGCTATTGTACTATACACCCTGTAGTTCACAGATATTGATGCAGACCAAAAGAAGCCACCAGCCTGGTCTCATTCATCAGAGAAAACCAATCCATGGCAAAACACTTTACAAGACAACTGCAGCAAAAGATGTCATTAGGGAGATTACACTAAGGGGCTCATATATCAAGACAGGTGCAAAATAGTGAGCGCAAGCTGGTAAATAGAAGATAGCTGTATGAGGGCATGTTTCCCCTAATTGACAATTTGAAACTGTGCGTATTATAGCATTAGGGCTCCAAATCTGATATGTAGCCTACATGAGAGAATGCTGTGTGAGTAAAATAGGCGCAAATGACTTAGTCAGAACATGTAGAAATCCTATCTCAGAGAAAAGTAGAAAAGTCCGGACTGAAAATAAAAACTCATAAATTAATTTACCTCAACAAAAACCTTAACCGCTAACCAGCTAACTAGTTAAATGAGAGTCCTGAAATTGCTTTAAACGTATAGATTACTGCTGTGTTTGCATGTAAACACAACTTGGAAAATAATCAAACAAAGAAGACAGACCTAAATATAAGACCCTCTTGTGCATGGATTATCACTGTGCACATAATATAATTTACCAACAGCCTTCGCTCCTTATTTGAAATCATTGCGGCGATTCCAGTGTAGTCATTTTGATCAATACCTGGCTCAAAAAGTTGACATTTTGAGCCAGGTATTGATTGATATTCATGACTAACCAAGTCAATCCATTCAGGTATAGTTTCAGTCAGCAACACAATCCTATACGATGGATCGGACTTCATTATTGCACACATTTTCTCTATTTCCATAACCCCTGACAGTGCGGAGGAAGGGAAACCTGTTCTTTATGAAACATTCAGTACTCGTTCCCAGCAGGAAGTCGAAGTTTAAGGCTCCCACCGAGAGCGTGCAACTTTCCTCTATCAACGGCGGCAAGTCATGACAGGGAGACCCATTTTCTCCCAGGTTCCCTCCCACCTCACCCTCTCCTCCCTCTCTCCCCTCTGTGATAAAAGGTCCTAATCTGAGCCTCCCCTCTTTCCATGCTTCTGAGTTAACTTATGAAAACATCCACGGCTACAGCATCCCTCGAGATGACTGTAAATAATTGATTTGAACCAGGGACACCATTCACATTTTCTCGCTATTTCCATATAGAGGAGGTGATTCAATAGTCGACTGATCCTTGCAACACTGCGGGGAGACTAAGAAGGAAAAGTTCGGGAAAGTATCATGTGTAGGTCTTCAGAAGTGTCCCGAAGTATTTTAAAAAATACCATGAGAACATAGTAGAACATTTTATGTCAATATTTCTCACACATGCAGGTAAATATGAGGCTAGTGTGACATGGCGCCTGTTGTGCTCCCTCCCGCCTGTTGGCGGCGCCCTGTGTTTAAATAGCCCATCAATTAGCTTCCTGTTCCCTGACCTCAAGCACTTCCTGCTCTGGTGCACCACCACTCCCATCTCAGTGCCCCTGTAGAGCGCATTAGCTGCTGGCTCCTCTGTTACCTTCATGCCCTCAAAGCTGTGTGTGAAGCTGTAGTGTTGCGTTGGCTGTCCAGTGATGCTGTGGAAACTTGAGTGCCCAGTTTTTCTCGGCCGGACCCGCCCTTTAATGCCTCCGGTCACTTAAAAGCGTTAAGCTCACTGAGGCAGGTCATTTGGTAGTCCCCGGCTACTTGGAGCCCAGGGACACTACGAACCAACTGTTGCTCTGATGGTTGGACTCTGTGTAATGCTCTGCTCTAGCTCTGTTTTATTATGTTTTACCCCTGTTTAATTTGGACCTGTTTGGTTACTAGATAGTATCTCGGGGTCATGTTCACGAGTGAGGGACGGATGGAGCGTGAGATCGATAGACGGATCGGTGCGGCGTCAGCAGTGATGCGGTCGCTGTATCGGACTGTTGTGGTGAAGAGGGAGCTGAGCCAAGCGGCAAAGCTCTCGATTTACCGATCGATCTACGTTCCCACCCTCACCTATGGTCACGAGATTTGGGTAATGACCGAAAGGACAAGATCGCGAATACAAGCGGCCGAAATCAGTTTCCTTCGCAGGGTGGCTGGGCGCACCCTCCGAGATCGGGTGAGGAGCTCAGTTACCCGGGAGGAGCTCGGACTCGAGCCGCTACTCCTCCACGTCGAAAGGAGCCAGCTGAGGTGGCTAGGGCATCTGTTCCGGATGCCTCCTGGTCTGCTCCCTCGGGAGGTGCTCCAGGCATGTCCCACTGGGAGGAGGCCTCGTGGAAGGCCTAGGACACACTGGTGGGACTATGTCTCCGAGCTGGCCTGGTGTCGTCTCAGGGTCCCCCCAGAACAGCTGGAGGAGATGTGCGTGGATCGGGAAGTCCGGACATCTCTGCTGAGACTGCTGCCCCCGCGACCCGGCCCCGGATAAAGCGGAAGAAAATGGATGGATGGATGGTTAGATGATCCTGGACTGCTTTACGGTTTCTGAACTAAAAGGAAATCTGGACCCTACAACGAAATGAATTAGTAACTAAAACTGTTTACCAAACAATTTAAAATAAATTAACTTATTATATTTTCAACAAGTGTCTGTCTCCAATTTAAATGAACCTGTGTGACCTTACTGGTAGTTCTATTTCATGATCATTTTCCGGGCTAACCACCCAGTGGCCTTGTCGCAGTCACCTTGGTAATGTGAGGTTTTTAGTTTTACCTGGCTAAAGCTACCTAGCTCTACACCACCCTGTCACACTAGTTTTCAAACATGTGGAAATTCTATCACCGACAGAAAAAATAAACGAACAACAATTCCACTTTTTGACAGTTTTCTTATCACACCTTACCTCTTCACTGAACTTGGAGTTTGTTTAACTTTATTTGCCCGTATCAAAAAACGAGAAATCCCTTCGGGCTGCCGGTGCTGCCTTTTATTTCTGGGTCATGCGAGGGAAAGCAGACCGAGGCGTTTGTGATGCATATAAAAAAAAAAAAAAGTGTGTAAACATTTGGCAGCTCACTCCAGAGGTAAACACGACGCCTGCTCTTGCCGTTTCCTCTCACACTTTGATGTGGGGCAGATGGAATTGACATGCAGCAGGCAGAGTGTTTTGGTGCTTATGTGCTCATCTGATATGCCTCAAACCAGGAGCTACAGGTAAAAAAAAAATAACGGAGTGGATTTTCTGTGCACAGTTGCAAATAAAACGGTGCTCAAACCCCAGGTTGGATCGCCGGACAGGGCCTGGCATGTTCTCCCCGTGTCTGTGTAGGGTTCCTCCAGGTACTCCAGTTTCCCTTACCTCACTGGGATGAATAGCATGTGCGCGTGAATGAATGGTGGTGGACCTTGAGGGAGATACTGTTATCCAAATGAACTTTGGCTTTGTTTTCATCTTTTATGCAGGCTTTTTCAAATACAGTATGTTTGGACACTTCTGCTTGCCCTATGCCAGATTGCTTACAACTACGCACACATGGCATACAATTGTTAGCTGTGATTCAAACTCACTCTTAAGTTTCCTAATGCATTTCTAACAAATTCTCCCAATTCTTCACAGGGATGAGTTCATAAGCATGTTTCACAACTTTCAGAGAGCAATACTGCCATACTGCCATAACTAGCCTGCTAATTCATGATCAAACCAGGCTTTTTCACAATGTCTGCTTTTACAATATACTGAAGGACAAAACAAATTTGAATCCACTAGAAAGAAAATCAGGTTTGGAGTTTTGCCCGTGTTTACAGCGAGAAACCTGCTGTCACCCTTTTTTGGCAGCACATTGAAATGACGAAGTAGCAGCAGAGCTAATAGCAACAAGTGGCTGTGTAGTGACTGCTAGAGATTTATTTTTATTGGTTTATTTGGTCGGGACATGCCGGTGTGGCGTGTTTATATGCCACACCGGATCGTAGCCATGGGATAATTTCCATCCGTCATCCCCCATCTTTTTCAGGGGAGTCCGACTGGTACCAGTACAAGGGGCGGGCTCAGTGCTAATGGGCAACAGAATAATTAAGAATGTGATTGATGTAGTATAAATGCAGCATAATGTTTCATAGGATGACTAGGGGGATAGCCAGATACATAGGGAGTTTTAATGAGCGGCTCTGCCTGATCCTCGGCACACGCTGAGCTAACTCCACAGATTAATTCTGCCTCATTTACTCTTAACATTTTTGGAGCAAATAATCTCCATCACCTCCCCACAGCCAGCTTCTATCCTTTGGGCTGGCCGGTTTGCAATAGCACAATCAATGATTTCAGTTCTGCCAGTGATATCCTAGCTGAAAATGTTGGTATCTGAAAATGTTTAAGTCATTTTGGGACTGATATGTAAAAGGGGAGGAGTCCTCCCATTCTACAGCAAGAAGTGTGTTTCATTTGTTTAAAAAAAAAAAAATGGAAAAAGAAACAAAAACATCAAATGATGCCATGGTAAAGGCCGTTTGACCACAGTTTGAAGGTATGATTCCAGTTAAGACTTGTGGGACTCATTTTTGGAAGATGAAGAGCATGTTGTCCAACAGGGAGGATACAGACTCATCCTCTTCCACCAGGGGTAGCTGTAGTTATTTATCCTCCCCAAAAAGAAGCTTTCCATTGTTCCAAATCCCCCCCCCCCCTTCACGCTCTCCCAGTGGAAACACCCCAAATAGCTCCACAGCACTTCAAACAGGCGTTGACATCCTCTGTAAGCCATCAGTAGGGTCCAGCTTGAGGCTGCCCAGCGAGGCAGGGAACGGAGGAAGGAAGAGTGAAGGGCATATCGCAAAGATAAACACAAGCCAAACAAGTCAGGGTGTGTGTTTAGGCCTGCAGTGCGGCTTATGCTGATCCTCTGCCCCCTTCACAAGCAGCCTCTATGTAATGTATTTCTCCTTCATAGACTCCAGCTCTGCTCGTCTGACTCAGAAGAATGGCAGCAGCAGGTCATCTGTTTACTGCAGAAATGTGCTCTGAGCCGTGCCCCCCCCGTGGAGTCTGAAATGGGCCAGTGTTGAGGCGATATTTTGAAAAATTTAAGACTTCAGTCAGCGTGCACATTGTTCTATAATACTATAAGATACCCTTGTGCAAATTGCATGTAGCCTTCACTGTATTATTTGAATATCGACAAGTAAATGGCGCTTTACAAGAAAAGCTATAAATCAAATCAAACGTGGATACTGAAATAAAAATAAGACAGGCAATTGTTTATATCACAACAACACTTACCTGGAATATCTCTCATAGGCTATTTGATTCACCCAATGATGAGTGAAAGTGACAGGAATCTGTCACTTTTTAACAGTTACATGGCACTAACACCAGCACTTTGAATTCCTGTTGTTTATAAGATTTGAAGACATTTCCAAGAATAATTTAAGTTTTAATGGATACTGTTCAACAATATTAGTTTGGTCTTTCCTAACAATAATGATGTCATGATTGCGCTACAGACATGGTATGGCCTTACAGCACGACCCGATATGATACATTGAGATGCTTTTAGACTGTGACTCCCCCTCATGCAAATATTTCTACAGTTCTGGCTCATTTACACCTGTCCCAAACATGTCGCAACTTCCGGGGCCGTTCACACCTGTTTGAGGCTTGCGGCGCAAAGTGACCTAACACGTGTTTTGGAAATTAGGAATTACAATGTAACTATGACGCTCCGATCCTGGCAGATACAGACATCAGCAGTTTGATGAAGGAGTACGATAAATATTTGGGAGATTTCATAGAAATATAAAACATCTCTTAGACTATGGAGATCACCTGGGTGCACAGTGCTTTGAAATGACCACATCTATCTTTGTTTCCCTCCAAAAAAAAAACACACACAATCTGCCCCTCGTCCGCGTGCAGCTTTCTGGCTCCATGCTCGTAATCCGGCAGCAGCTGAAGGGGCTCTCAGAAGAAGCCATTATTCACTTCAATACGTTTCAGTGCTGTGTTTGATGGCCAAGGACAACCCACATGCTGTCTTTATCCCCGGGGGGTAGATGGGCCGGACCGAAGGGCTGGCATTGCGTGACATTTACTCTTTGTACTGGTGAACTTAGATGACACCGCAGAGGTTTTTTCACGCCTTCTGTTTGAATGTTGGCAAATCCTAAGAAAAAAGAAAATAATACATATCTATCATTCAAAGACGGGTGACATCAAATTGCAGCCTGTCTTGCGCTCCCTTTAATCTGAGACAATTCAATCAGGTGCGGCGGATGCTCTGAGCTCGACTCAGCACTTTCTTCTTGTTGCAGTCGTTTCAAGGTGTTCTCCAACAGTCTCAGACTGTGACAAGACTAAAGTCATAGAGGTTGGTACTTTTCAGTGAGTTACACAGTGGGAGGAAAAAGTCAGTACACTGTTTGGAATTTCTTACGTTTCTGCCTAAATTACACATAAAATGTGGTCTGATCTTTTTAAAAATCACCAGAATGAATAAACAGCCTAAACTAATACCACCCAAACAATTACGTTTTATCATATTTTACACCCTTAGATTCAGTAGCTGGTTGACCCTCTTTTGGCAGCAATAACTTAATCCAGACGTTTCCTGTAGTTGCAGATTAGAATCTTGGACCATTCCTTTTTACACATTTTTTTTGCAGTTCAGTAAGATTTCTGGGATGTCTGGTGTGAATAGCTTTCTTGAGGCCATGCCACAGCATCTCAATCGGGTTTAGGTCAGGAATTTGACTGGTCCATTCCAGAACATGTATTTTACTGTTCTGAAACCATTCTGAAGTGGATTTGCTTTGTGCTTTGGGTCATTGTCTTGTCATCCTCTTTTGAGCTTCAACTGTTGGACAGATGGCCTCAAGCTTTTCTGCAAAGATGTCTTGTGAACTTGTGAATACATGTTTCCATTAATGATAGCAAGTTGTCCAAACCCCCGATGCAACAAAGCAGCCCCACACCATGATGCTCCTGCACCACACTTCACAGTGGGGATAAGGTTTTGATGTTGGTGTGCTGTTCCATTTTTCCTCCACACATGAAAAATGGAGGACATTTTTCCTCCATTTGGGAGGAACATAGTTTGTGTTCCTCCCAAACTATTCAACTTTGGGACCATCAGTCACAGAACATCACAAACTTCAAATGTGCAGCAATGTTTTTCTTTAGATCACAATGGCTGCCTCCGTGGTGTTCGCCCAGAAACCCCATTGTTCAATGTCTTATGTTTTGTGGATGTATCACATTGAGTGTTGTGCGCTGTGCTCTTGGAGTCATCTTTATAGGACGGCCACTCCTTGGAAGTGAAGCAACAGTGCCAAACTGTCTCCAGTTATAGATTCATTTCCCCTTTTTTATCGCGCCGCCTTGTGTTCTTCCTTAAGGCTCTCACGGGTAAAACTGAAAACTTTATTAACCCACCGTGAGCTAAACAATGTTCATGTCTCTAACTACAGCCGTCCGCAGTGGTGTGGATCGGCACATGTTCACTCCCCCTCCCCCCCCGACCCTTCCTGGCTGCGGCGTTGATCTGGTTAGAGGAAAAAGTGTGTCTTCACCCCACGTACTTCCCACCTAAATGCGCCATGTCTGGAGTAGCAAGATCACAAAGTGCACTCCTACTAAGCACACAATGTTATGCTATAGTCTGCATTTTGAATCACAAGCTTGAGCCCCAAGACTTTTAGAGATGGTTTTGTATCCATTTCCAGCTTATACAGATCAACAATCCTTGATCGTAGGTCCTCAGACAGCTCTTTTGAACTTGTGGACATCAGACAGTGCTTCTCAACTCTTAACTGCTGTGTGTTTTTCAGTGCCCAAGGCAGCTTTAAGCCATACCCCAGTGACTTCAGGTTGGCTCATACCTGACTCTAAATGTTTGCATACATTTGTCTAATTAGCTCTTGGAGGACCCTCAGCCAAGGGGGTGTACTCACTTATTGCACGCTGTCCAGTGAATGTTTACCTGCTATGGCCAATAAAAATATGATAAAGTGTAAATGTTTGGGTGGCATTAGTATAAGCAGACACTGTTTACTTATTTGTGTAATTTTAATAAAGATCAGACCCTATTTTATGAGCAATTTAGGCAGAAATATGAGAAATTCCAAACGGTGTTCTCACTTTTTCCTCCCACTGTAATACATTTTGACCAATACATGTTTTTCTATGGCTGATGCCAATGCAGATTTTGAATGCAGGCTGCTTTATTGGGGGCATGGGGCTGATTTAACATTCATGTTTAGTAGGTACTTCAGAGAGAGCTTGATTGAAAGACAAAAATCAACATATTCTACACCAAAAAGTCTGCAACATAACATGTAAAATAAGATCTGAGCCTCCGAGGCGTACAAACTCAAGACCAATATTCACCATGATGTTTCTCAGCTCCCCTGACCCCTAGGGAGTTGTGGGAGGGCTGATAATAATGCTCTGACTGAGCTCTTTCCAAGTAAAAGGGCAGTCTCTAACACTTTTGGTTCCGGAGATATCAGCCTTTTATCTGCATTATATCGGCTGACAACTATTGTAAAACACATATTGACCAGTCGATATATATCAGTTGACCTCTAACTTTTAGGTAACATAAGTATGAATCTAAGTATGAACTGGAAAAAGTGGTCAAGATTTTTAGCAATTTTGAAAAAGGTCAAATTATAGTAGCTGGAAAACTGAGCGTCTTTCATGTGTATTCTCTGTCAGAAATAACTGATAGAAGAGTGGTTTTCACAATGTTTTCTTAGTCTTGTTTATTTAAGAGTAGCTTTGAAAAACACCCTCATTCATCCTGACCTATTGTACATGTACTAGTGGTACTTGAGCTTCATTAGGTGGTACTCTTTTAGAGTTATTATTTTGTGATTTAGTGACGCATTTTGGCAAGGTGTTTTTGGTTTCAACATTCAGTTTAGACCAGGAAGGTCAAATACTGCATTTAATCAGGTGGTACTAAAAACCACTGGCCTAAGTTATCCAGTCATAGTCGTCCAGTCATCAAGCTTGTGGATAACACAACAGTAGTGGCTATCCTCAATGGAAACAAAGAGACAATGGAGACAAACTACCATGTGGGGCACACAGAGTAATCTCTCTCTAACTGTGGAGAAGACTAAAGAGATTGTTGTGGATTTTCAAAGACCGTACTTCCATCAATCTTCTCTGACAATCAACGGTGCTGCTGTGGAGAGGGTGACCAGCACCAAGTTCCTGGGTGTGCACATCCCACAGAATTGATCACTGTTAAAAAAAACTGAGAAGAACCAGAGTCCCAACCCCCACACATCCTTGTAAGTGTACTGCTTTCAGGGGGGAGACTGGCCTGGTCCAGCCAAATGAAGAACAGCTTCGTCCACCTGGCATGACTGACTCTTTACCTCCTCAACTCTGTAACCCCAATCTCGGCCAATACGCACCAAGAGAATGAGAGCACAGAAATGAACATTTTTCTTATGTTTTACGTCTTTGAGGACTTGGCCTACAACATAGCCATGGGCCAGCTTCTTCACATCATTGCTGTTTCAACCTTCTTTTTTCTACTTTATCTAGAAGTTGTTCTCCTTACCCATGTATGTCTTTAGAAGGTTGGAGAGGGCAAAGTAGCTCTATTGTAATAGTAATATACAACAACTACAGTACAACGTTAGTACTTCTTATAGATGCAATCAGTCAATATTAAAGCTATTACTCACAGAGGCGTCATATGTATAACCAATGATATTAAAATGAATGTTGATCTTCTAAGTGAATCTGTGTGTCATGTACTTGTGCTTGAGATTAAGACGTTACTTGGCATAATACAGTTGCATCAACAAACTTTGACATGGCTTGGCGACTCTTGGGTGAATATTAGTAATTTAGGATGTTGGAAGCAGAAGTGCGGCGCAGATGAAGGAGAGCTTGTCTGCCAGGGCGCTGCAGGGCCCTGCATGCAGAATGAGTGTATCTGGAGTTTTAATGAGAGAAATATTGGAATGACTGCAACCATTTGGAAACAAAACTACGGCTGCACAACTATTTATCTGAGTCAAACTGTCTCCTGCTGCGATAATGTGCTCAGAATCTAAGTGTTTTCATGAGAGTGGTAAAAACACTCTTTGAAATGGCATTGTTAATATTTGTTTTGTTTGTTTTCGTTTTTTTTTAGACCCCACCCTAACCCTTAATCCAACATTCAGCATCCACATCCACAGTTCTCTTTCAATGTTAGTACCACTTTGAACTCCACCCACTACTCAAACGGTGTCATCGCTAACGCCGGCAATATCGGTTTGCTCGTCTCTCTGTAGAACCTGCGCCCGGAGCCCACAGGGAGTAATCATTACACATTTGTGGCGACAAAGGAGCCGTGGGGATGTTCTGACTGGGCCCTTAGCAGTGTACAGATTTTTAAAGTGCTCTGACCTTCACACTCTCCCCCTGTAGCGCGGTTTACCTGAACTGTTTCCTGTGAAAATAAAATGTGCCACATGTCACCCGGGCACCGCACCCTGAGCGCCGCACTGGTCTGCGGAGCTTTAAAGCCCAGCCAGCAAACGGCGTGTTCTGATGGGCTTCCACTCCGAGATTGGGTAAAACAGACATTTGGAAAAAGTTGAAAGGATTTGGAGTTTGTAATAGATTATAGCTTACGGAGATGCGTCCAGCTGATTCTTATCACGTCCGGGCTCTGGCTGGGAAATGTGGTGTGGCTTTTCTCTCATAGTCTCATCGCTTCGGGTTGTTTTGAAGGTTATTTGAGGAGTCACATGTGCTGAGTTGAAAGCATATTATACAATTTTGTTTTGTATACAATTATTATCTGGATTCACAACAAATTCCTAAAATGCTTTCTGGATATACGCGGCCTGACCAAAAACATACTCGCCACCTGGAGTATGACTAACTGTTAAGGTCTGGTGTTGCTGCGGATGTTCTGGTCTTGGTTCAGCAACAATCTATGAGCCCAAAGAATGAGATCAGCTGACGACCTGAACATCCTGAATGACCAGATCATTCCATCAATGGATTTCTTTTTTGCTGATGGCACTGCCCATGCTGCCGCCTCCTTTAAGCTCATAACGTGCATTGGGCATAAAGTGCTCCGAGGGGCACCACATTATGATCGAATGACATTGTGCAGTTTTTGCACCACTGTTTTATTAACACAGCTGACAATAAAAAACCTGGCCCATATTTAAAGAGAACAATGAGAAAGAAGAGCTATTTAAATTTGTGCCAATGCAACCCAAGATCCCTGTGCTGCACGAGGAGACTTCATACACGGCCCGTTCATACAAACAAAGTAAATATGTGACAAGCGACAAGTGAAAAATGAATGAGTGGAAGGTGCAGAGAGGGAAGACATGTCTGAGCTCAAACTCAGGCTTTGAGGGACTATTAAACTGTTACATCTAAACACAATTTAATTCTACTAATGTTTTTTGATGAAGGGCGGATTCCACGAGAATGCCAGGATTCATCGGGCTCACGTTGTGAAATAGTGATTCAGGGAGCTTGAGGCATCCTTTTCACACATGGACTGGCCTCCACAGAGTCAAAATCTTAACCCCATAGAGAGTATTTAGGATTTGCTGAAGAAGGCTCTGGGTCTCAATTGAAATGGATCTTTTGACATTGCCAAAGATTATTGAAACAATGCCACAAGCGAATATTGTACGTTCTGTAATCTAAGCTAAAGGTTGTCCAGCTATACAGTGCCTTGCGAATGTATTCGGCCCCCTTGAACTTTTTGACCTTTTGCCACATTTCAGGCTTCAAACATAAAGATATAAAACTGTATTTTTTTTGTGAAGAACCAACAACAAGTGGGACACAATCATGAAGTGAAACGAAATTTATTGGATATTTCAAAACATTTTAACAAATAAACAACAGAAAAATTGGGCGTGCAAAATTATTCAGCCCCTTTACTTTCAGTGCAGCAAACTCTCTCCAGAAGTTGAGGGAGGATCTCTGAATGATCCAATGTTGACCTAAATGACTAATGATGATAAATAGAATCCACCTGTGTGTAAACAAGTCTCCGTATAAATGCACCTGCTCTGTGATAGTCTCAGAGGTCAGTTTAAAGCGCAGAGAGCATCATGAAAAACAAGGAACACACTAGGCATACAAGGAGAAAACTGATCAGAGATGCTGCCAAGAGGCCCATGATCACTCTGGATGAACTGCAGAAATGTACAGCTGAGGTGGGAGACTCTGTCCATAGGACAACAATCAGTCGTATACTGCACAACTCTGGCCTTTATGGAGTGGCAAGAAGAAAGCCATTTCTTAAAGATATCCATAAAAAGTGTTGTTTAAAGTTTGCCACAAGCCACCTGGGAGACACACCAAACATGTGGAAGAAAGTGCTCTGGTCAGATGAAACCAAAATCCAACTTTTTGGCAACAATGCAAAACGTTATGTTTGGTGTAAAGGCAACACAGCTCATCACCCTGAACACACCATCCCACTGTCAAACATGGTGGTGGCAACATCATGGTTTGGGCCTGCTTTTCTTCAGCAGGGACAGGGAAGATGGTTAAAATTGATGGGAAGATGGATGGAGCCAAATACAGGACCATTCTGGAAGAAAACCTGATGGAGTCTGCAAAAGACCTGAGACTGGGACGGAGATTTGTCTTCCAACCAGACAATGATCCAAAACATAAAGCAAAATCTACAATAGAGTGGTTCACAAATAAACATATCCTGGTGTTAGAATGGCCAAGTCAAAGTCCAGACCTGAATCCAATCGAGAATCTGTGGAAAGAACTGAAAACTGCTGTTCACAAACGCTGTCCATCCAACTTCACTGAGCTCGAGCTGTTTTGCAAAGAGGAATGGGCAAATATTTCAGTCTCTCAATGTGCAAAACTGATAGACATACCCCAAGCGACTTACAGCCGTAATCGCAGCAAAAGGTCGAAAAGTTCAAGGGGGCCGAATACTTTCGCAAGGCACTGTATATTATTATCCTTTTTTTGTGTGTGGCTTCTTTCTTTTGTGGTCAGGCAGTGTGTTAAGCTCTAATTTGAGCGAGAGATGAAACAAGATGATTTACGAATTATATTTCAGACCCACAGTGGGTTGAAACGTTGTACTTAACGGTGAAGAAAAGTAAGAGACTGAAGAGCCCGATAGTTCCATTGCGGCAATGAAAATGGAGGCTTCAGGTTACACAGAATAAAAGACTCAAAAAGCCAAGATTTAAAGAAAGTAAAATTTAAAAAAGGCCCAGGAGCCAAATGGAAATCAAATGGTTCAATTCTAAGTCTTAATGGGAACACACAAAAAAGTGAAGATATGTCGATCTCATATTATGGCAGAAATGAGAAAAACGGAGAAGCATAACGTGTGCATACAACTGCACGCGTTTTCACATGCATGACTCATTTGAATGAGTCGGACATAATTCCATGTGAGACGACCACTCCTCTGAATATCCTTAAAACTAAATGGCCACTGTCAAATGAAACAGAACCCG
Organism: Proterorhinus semilunaris; assembly: GCA_021464625.1. Classification (NCBI taxonomy): domain Eukaryota; kingdom Metazoa; phylum Chordata; class Actinopteri; order Gobiiformes; family Gobiidae; genus Proterorhinus; species Proterorhinus semilunaris. The sequence goes on from CM038345.1 coordinate 12,103,444, forward strand.
CCGCATTGCTTACCAACTTACAGTATATCTGTTAAAGCACGTCTATGCACACCATGTATCCATACCAAACTTCACATTCAATTTCTACACACATTTTTGTCCAGCTCTTCCTGGAACATAAAAAGAACCGCCGGGCCGCCGAAACATGCAAGACAAACTGAGCAGCCTATTCGAGTTTAAATAAAACAAAGATCTTGGACACACACAGCAGCATAAAGCACACCAAAAGAGTGAGTGTCATTTCTCCGCCTACTCTTCTGTAGCCAACCGTGACAACTCTCCAGCTTATTTCCAAGGGTGTCCATGAGAGAGAGTGACGGAGCCGCAGCGCAGCATACAACTGCAGACGATGAAGCGCTTGATAGAACAGTCATCGCGGCTTCCTCTCTCTCTCTCTCTCTCTCTCTCTCTCTCTCTCTCTCTCTCTCTCTCTCTCTGTGCCTCTCACACCCACACGCTATAAAACATGTCCTATTGTTCCATGTTTAATATCCCCGCTTCTTAATAACAACGCGGTCTGGCTCTTGGAACAATGAAAGCGGTGCGTCAGAGCCAAACTTGGAGGAAGTGTGGTCATCCGTGGAACCACTTATGAGTGAAGTGGGCGGCAGTGCTTGGTCGTGTGTCTTTTGTAGCGAAAGTGAAAGGACCACTCTTGTTTTGCACCATTTTACGAATAGTTTATCCCGTATGCTCTTCTGTGATTCTTTGAAATGTGGCGGCTCAATTTTTTATGACTCCCATTTGACTTGATAATCCCCTCCCGCCAACACCAACACCACCAGTCTATTATTTGCGTTATTAGTCACAGATGATCCTCTCCCAGAGCGACACTGCTTCAGGGCAAAGGCTCCTCCACTCCGTTTACTGCCTTTGTGTCCTTGGTCAAGACTCTTCACCCACATGGCATGCACTGATGCTTTAGTGAGAGTAGCCAGTGAGGTTTTGTGACAACAAGCCAGCGAACTGAAGTCATCCTGTTGACTGATATGCACACACTGTCAAACTATTAACCCGTGGCCAATAACTTGATAGAGAGGATTAAATGAGGGATTATTGTATGCGCATTATTATCGTGTTTCATATCAGTCATGCCACTCATAAACTCGGTGGGAATAGTGGACATTAATTGTGTGCGTACGAAGGAGGCGCGTGCTTTGATGGTTAGAGGGAGCGTGACGATGAGACAGTGGACTGACTCAATACGTGAAGCGCCGTTCACAAAACGCCCCTCTCTCCGCTGACGGTGGGAGACAGTGTGCGCGAACACTCGGGCAAAGCAGTTGTGAGGAGGACAGACCTGTTTCACGCTTTCAACAGGAGGCACGGCGGCTCTCCCCGCGCGCGGGTCTTGGAGGATTACACGAAGGCGCTGAATGGGAAGAAGCGAGTGCGCCCGCTACGCGCACATCCAACAAGTGGGAACGGGGAATGCCCTGATAGAGAGCAGAAGACGAGGCTCAGGGGGAGAAGGAGAAACTGAGGATTGCCATTTGGGTGACTTTGATGTGGAGCTCCTCTGCGCGTTTTATCGGGCTATAGTTTTCAGTGACTTTTACCGCTCCGCCTCAAAAGCATGAAACCACAATGAGGTAGGATACTTCAGAGTTTATACCGATTTTCCCTCATCGTTGACCTAACGGGGGGTGTTCGGGTGCTGCGGATCCACCCCTCCCCCGTTACACTTCTCCTCAGCCCCCCCATCAATGGACTGCCCTCTCGGATCCCTAGCGCCGTGAGCGTGGAGGGAAGTCCTCTCACCTGACACTTCTGTATGACGAGGTCGCCGGTGGCAGTCAAAGGTCGCAGCCAAAATGCCGATACATCCAGTGCATCGGCCTACATCCACGCTGATGTACCGGGGGATGTGCACAATCCCCGACATCCTCTCGTACAGCGCGCCGGTCAACCTACCCGAAGACGAGGTGGAAGGTGAGCGCGTAATCACCTGTTTATGCTAAAGTGGTGTGAAGCCGGCGTTTGTGGAACACGGGCTCATTATTCAGTTATGTTAATGCGGTAGGGCTGTTCAGCACCATGGACAGCTCGCTATGACACTCACAGCTTGTGTGCTTTTTGATTGTCCAGTGACTGTGACTTTATGATCCAAGTCACAATAGACTGTTCTAGAGCGACTTGGAACACTTTATAAGAACTGCACCCTAGTAAGTGATGAATAAACACTCGTAATACTTCATTAGTATTCATTCAATATGTTTATACACTTTATCAAATTAACTACAAACCAACTAATCTATTACATACGTGCAATATTTTGTCCATAGTTAGTTTAACCATATATTAATGACTAGTTAATGCCTGAATAAAGGCAGTAACTGCATTAGTGTAAATAAAGGCACGATGCATTACTAATTCACCATTTACACCATTTTAAGTGTATTTTCATGCTTTGCTGATGGTTTGAAGACATAACTGACCATTTTAGATATAATGCGCACAGTTCTGACTTCATGTCATCGGAAAGGGACACATTTTTCTCTAAGTGTAGCCACCTCGCTATGTCACTGTTAAGGCTGGCTTACAAGCATTTAGAAAGTGGTCGAAATACTCTTAAAATTTTACATATAACCCACCACAACCAGGTCTGAGTAACTGATCAAATTACAACCACTGTTTTGGAATTAACACCTTTCCGGTTCCTTCCTCCTTCAATCACAAATATGTTGTTTGCTTCACTGATTATCGCGCTTTAGAATTACCTCAATGTTTGTTAATCACATCTCATAACCCCTAAAAAATACATTTACGGACAACTGCTTGCATTCTGCTATCACAAGCACAACTCTTGGCTCCGAGAACACACCGTATCCAACGCTTGACGAGCAGTGTGGGCAATCTTGGGAATACTGTATCTGTGCCTGCAGCGCTTTCCACATGTTTGCATTACCATGCCATGTGGGGCCTCCAGACTGAGCTGTTACGCACTAGGCCTGGTTACTGACGTCTTTCAGCCGCCCCATTTGTTTCCCCGCTTCTCTCATCCGTGTTCACCCAATGATGCACATGCTGTGAGCCAAACAAAGTGCACAGGCACCGAGAGACCAGTTGTGGGCTAGAGAGTGTTGCGCGGTTATGTCAATACAAAAGGGGGGATTATCTGTTTAAGCAAATGTTGCGTTGATGACAGTTATTCTAATTGAAGATAAATGGGGTCTCATGTGTATAGGAATAAGAGGAATCAACTTATTTGCTGTGAAAACATTGAAAGCTTTATGAAGATATAGTAACAGCTGATTAATTGGATTTTACACAATATATTTCTGCTATAATTTTGGATGATAACAACGGAAAAAATAGTGCATTCATTCATTTGGGTAAAAACATTATATATATCAATGTATGCCTAATTGGAATCTTGTATTTGCTTCCTCTGATCCACATGTTTATGAATGCCATGACTCAAAGACCTGCCTAGGTGTTGGTATCTCCGCTTGTAGCGCATGCTTGTTGTCTGTAATGGTTTGCTTTAAGGAGAGCAGGACAGACCCGAGGTGCAGCGCACTTAACCAGAGTGACAGAAACGCTCTGAGCTGTTGTGAAGCTTTACTTATCCTGAGTGTCTTACACCGAAGTGAAGAAAAAGGAAAAAAAGAACAAGTTGCTTTAAGTGCCGTCTGCCTGAGAATGTTGTATGTTTGTGGTGTCACTTCTCTGTGTGGAATATGAACGCTGGGGAGCTCACATGACAGGATACAGACGTGACTGGGCTACACGCAACTTTATGTTTGGTGCAGTTTTTTTCTCTGTAAATTGCTTTTTCTACGGGTTATTTTTAAGGCCGCAATTATGTGCCAGGACAACATGGAAGAAAGAACTACAAAGTGTTGTTGTTTCACATATAGTTAAAGTGTTTTTTATCATTATGAAACATATGGCTTTGAAATGAAAGTTATTACCGCTATGGGCACAGTGGTTAGCACCATATACCGTTAAAAAGAATAGAAAACTCCTCCTCACTCTCCGTTTACCACAATGACCACGTTCGAGGGGGAATTCATGGCGGATTTACAGACTCCTCCTCCCCAGCTCTGACGAAGCATGTTCCTAATAAGGGCATAAGGGCGGGATCTTCACTGTAGACTTGGCCCTTGCGTGACGTGTAGCTCGCACAGCTCCAACGCTAACAGTCCGACCCTCATGTACGAGATTTCAAAAAATTTTCTTACGGAAACCAGCCCGGTGCCTCTAATTGTAACAAACCCAGCGTTCATCACGGGAGGATTATCTAGCTGTAGAAAGTTCCCAAAAATTAGGCACCGGACTCTAAAGTTGTTTTTAAAGTGTCTAAAGCAGGGGTCACCAACCTTTTTTCAGCCGAGGGCCACTTCAAGAGCATTAAGTTGTTCGAGAGCTACCAGTTAAAAACAAATCCTAAAGACTTAAATGTGCACTGTTTACTTATAGGATATTGACCCCATATTATATCAAAATAGCTTTATTTTAAACTCATACTGAGTCTCAAGAAGAGAAATAACAGTATTTTTAAGAATCAGATTTGAAAAAATGAAGTGTTTTACACCTAAGAAAAAGTCTCAAGGGCTACTTGGCATGCCCCAAAGGGCACCTGGGTTGTTGACCCCTGGTCTAAAGTGTAATGATTCCTAATGGGAGACTAGCGGCTATATGGAGGTACTACAGCAATGGCGGCCTCCAGTGTTGTGGTCATAAAGCAGAGCAGCCAGCGGCCATTGGTTAGCACTCGTGCTTCACAGCTAGAAGGTCTGGTTTCAATCCCCAGCCGGAGGGGGCCTTTCTGTGTGGAGTTTGTATGTTCTCCCCATGTCTTCCCATACCACTAAAAACCTGTACAATAGGCCAGAATAAATGTAGTGTGTGAGTGAGTGGTTGGTGGTGGTCAGAGGGGCCGATGGCACAGACTTACATCAGTCTACCCCAGTCCAGCTGTGGCTACAATAGTAGTAATAGGAGTAGAGATACACGACCCAGCTTTTTTACTTCCAATACCGATACTCAAAACATGTGAAACATGTGAAACATTTTATTGACTCTTTTCTTAATTTTAAGATCACTAAAGTCATATTGTATTGTCATGATATTACAGATCAATTATATCTATTGATAAACTCTTGGATAAAAATGTAACAAGAATCACTGGACTTTTCTACACTAAATATCCTCGGGTATATGACAGGCTTTAGGTTACATTAATATAAACAACTCACATGAAGTGATCTGATTATTACAAATATCCATCCATCCATCCATCTTCTTCCACTTGTCCGTTGCTGCATACTGATGCTAACATTCTGTGTTTGCAGAGGCTGGAATTAACTATGCGATTTAATTCTCCTGGTTCTTAGCTTTCCAATGATATGCAGCATGTCCATATTCACTTAGAGTTAGGTTGTAAAAGTTATGTTTTTAAGGCGTTGAGAGCCACAACTGGTATCGGTTCAGTACCGGATATTTATTATTATTATTATTATTATTATTATTATTATTATTATTATTATTATAAGCAATTAGAAGCTACAGTCTACTGGTGGATGGACTCGTTTATATCGAGTTAATTTCTTACCTGCATGGGCAAGATTGAAGGAAGTCAGTGGCTAAATGAGAGTACTAACTACTAACTAACTACACAACTCTCTAGAAAACATGACAATTGCAGTACATGTCTACCCTAAAGCAAAACTGTTTGCATTTTGGGCCAAGGTATAGCATAGATTGTTGTGTGTTCATGATGCCATCCACACATATTTTCTGATTATTCATATCGAACTTCCCTACTTACTTTTTTGAATACCACATTTACACTCCCTCCCTCCCTCCCTCCCTCCTTCCCTCCCTCCCATGTCGCACAGGCTCCTCCACGCTAATTGATAATTCACCGTCTTCCCACACTTGTCCCTCACATTCTGACACCGCGGCATTTTAAAGTGGACTGGCTGACGAGAGGCGCGGCGCTCCGTCTGCCAGTCTCCACATCCCCACTCTTAATCTCGCGAGGGACGGACCAAAATTGGCTCCATGTTTGAGGCATCAAATCCATCAGCCCCAGCCATGAGGGAGACCGGTCTTTGTCACCACATGAAATTGCACATTAGCGAATATATGTGTGCCGGAGCATGTAAGAGGACAGGAGGCTTATGACCTTTTGGCACGCATAGCCCTGGATTTGATTTTCAATTACTAGCGCGGGAGCCTGGGGAGGGGGGACCAAACCGTTAGCGCCGTGCTTTGGGGTCCGCCAGGGCTATAATAAGACCTGTTTTCCTGATAGTCGATAAGCTTACATGTGTGGTAAAACGGTTGGAGAATGACTGCGCCTGTATGAACCACTGTGAAAATTGGCTTCATATTCTCCATTTCCCCTCCCACACAACAGGGTCAGAATAGCAGTGGGTCACATTACGGCAGTGCAGCAGTTCAGACCTCCTCCGCCGTCAAAACACTTTGGCACTTTGGGCATTGGGGTCTGCGTGTTTTTAAGCGGGCAATATTTCAACTTGATCCGCGTCGGAAGCTTTTAAAAAAATATTTATTTGCTGGTGAAAAAAAAAAAGGTCCCTGCACACATAAAGTAATGAGAAAGATCACTTATCACACTCACCCAGTGGCCCACTACGTCTTTATTATAGTGTGAAACATTGCTTGATTAAATCGTTATGCTATTTATGTTTAACGTCCCATGGCGTAGAAATGGACTTCATTACAAAAAAAAGTGATAATAATTGTTTATACCCTATTATCATCCTCACAACCTGTCGGATAAGTCGGATAGAGTGTATTATGTGTATTTCTGGGTACTGTTTTATGAACAAAAAGGGGACGCTAGCCAACCACTGACTATGCTCGACATACAGCGGCCTGCAAGACTGGGGCCAAAACGGATGACTTGTCTTGCACATCGACACACCGGCCAGGGCTGGGATCGAACGGCTGACCTTTGGTTTTTCTTAGTTTTAAAAATGATGCCAGATGGAGCCAACAAGATGCTGCTTTTTTAAAACTCTCCAGAACCCCAGGGACCCTTGGAACTACAATCTCCAGCCCACTGCACACCACCACAAAATATCATTTACATACTTAAAAAAAAGAAGAAGAAAAGAAAAAAAAGCTGTACTGCATGTGCTCACTGCTCATGAAGCGCAACGACTTGCAGCACTGTATCAAGTTGCAGCTGAAGCATTTGTTTTCACCATATTCCACATAGCGCAGAATATCGGCTTTGAGTTCCACACAAACACACAATAGTGTCAATTTAAGCGCAGGTGTTATCAAAAGGGCAGAAAAACAACAGCTCCAGTGAAAACAGTCTCCCAGGACTGTGCTCAGGGCTCAGTCCAAGAGTGAGCAATTAACACACACAGCCGAAAACTGACTTCAGAACTTACTTACTACATATATCAAAGGTTGCTGTTAGTTTGGGATTTGTTTTCTCTCTCTCCCCAACTAGCAGTCATCATAAGCTTTAGCATGTTCCTTCATTACAATGTTTTGCACAGTTTTTGCTTCCTGCTGTATCTCTTATTGTTGATAGATACAATACAAAATGCAGATAGAAACATAGATAGACAGAGTTCCTCAGTCTGACCCTGTTAAAGGCACACAGTACCAATGCCCTGAGTAACTGAGAGTAATTGCTGTTTTGGCATTAAAGGGATCTGTATGTACGAGTGCACAATGAGGACAGAGGAACAGATTTCAAAAGTAAACAATCATGTCCCAGCCACTCCCCTTCAGACTGCACCTGATAGCCACCCCATGTTTGCAAAATGAGGGGAGAGATAAAGAGATTTAGAAAGTAGCCCCCCCCCCATTACCTCTTGATTGGACCTGACAGGCCGGTTTACAGGAAAGCTCGTCTCATTGGTCAAAATAATGGCAACGGGGATTCTGAGCAAAGGGGGGGGGGGGGGGGGGGGGGGAATAAACATTTCTTATTTAATATTAGCCTACGCACTAACAATGTCAAACATTTAATCTTACAGACTATCACTTTAACGTTTGAGTGCTTTGTCTCGCCACATAAGTTTGAGTTTGTACCAATAGAAGAATGAAACTTGATTTTTGTGTTGAGGAGGTTCCAGACGTCTTTGTTGTTGTGGATGGAAGTCATAAAGGAAAGGGGATTTCGGCTAATGCAGTTTCGTGGCGGGGAACAATGCGCACAATACCTTGCAGCGGCAGTTACACCAGCATGAATATCATTATATTTAAATGTGCTCCTTTCCGATGTTAACAATATAAAATGCACCGCGCAGAACAGTCCCTCTGCAAGTCTCCACAGCTATAGCTTGCTTGTGACGAGACCATTTCTGTTCGCGATACGACTTTTCCAAGTTTAGCTCTACTACCCCATTCAAGCCGCAGTCTATTTATCCCAAATTAAAATTTAAAATGAGTTGTGTTTCTCTCGAGAGTTGGCCCAAAAACCTTATTTCTCGTCTAATACCAGAGCAAATAGAATTTATTCATAACTCATCAATACGTCCCGACACAACAAGCAAATGTGGTCGGCAATAGCAGCACACAGCTCACTCGCGGTGTTGCCGAGAAGACTTTGTTATATAGAATCAGTAATGAATTATTCACATCGCTCTGCTTTCAGACCCATATGATAACCTCTCTTGATCTGTAGTGCTCCATTGGTTTTCACGTGACAAAATATACTTGAGTAAAGGTATTGTGCACTATCATGGAGTTTCAGTATTTTCCACCCCTGAATGCGGTGGTTTTGTGTCACCATCATAGTGCCCTGGCTGCACATGCAAAATTCCCCTTAATCAGTAAGTTGAAAAATCATATTGTGGTTTGAAAACTGCCACAAACGCCCAGTCGGGAGTCCTCTCCAAAAGCCTTTTAACCGCAGCCAGAACACTGTCTGCGCTGATCAAAATCACCGCGGTCTACAAAGCCATCTTCTCCACCACGAGGAAGCGCAGTGACTTTCCCTGTCCTCACTTCAAACACGGATGGGGTTGGACGTCCTTTTAGTAGAGACACCAACCTGAATCAGTACAAACAGAAAGTGATCAAAACCAAATAGTACGAGGCACCAAAGCATTTACTACAACACGGGCGCGGAGAAAAAAAACAATTGCCGTCCTCTGCAGGGAAGCCAAAATCAAGCTCTAATCATATGCAAAAGAGATGCTTTTGGATTAAGCAACACATTATTAACAGCACTGACTTTGTCTAAATGTGCTCTAAAAAGCAAAGAGAAGTACAGAGAGCAGGATCCTTTGCAGTAAGAATGACATGCGCCAAAGTAAAAACACCATTCTGGTCTTTTGTTTTGTTTGTTACATCTACACCTTGTCCTCTGTGTTGCCGGACAGGTAGTGAATTTGGGTACGAGTTTCATGTTTTTGAAGCTGCACAGTTCATTCCACTCATTCAAAACTGATTTGTACTTTCTACTTTGAATACATTAAGTATTTTCTGTGTTACTCTTTCAGTCCTTTCACTTAAGTAAACATTTGATTACGCAACTTTTACTTATATTTGACAAATATTTCACCAGTAGTGCAGTCCTGATCAAAAGTGTAAGACTAGTTGAAAAATGGTTGGATGATAACAAGGTTCCAAGCAGAACTTCAATATGCAACAAGAAGAAATGGGAATGTAAACCTATCGTCCAGTGTCTTGACAGACAGCCAATCGGATCTTCCGGCTCAGTGCAGGTGAGATTTTTTACCTTTTTGTTTTTGATGACTATCTTACTGCGTCCCACCTCAGCAGCGTTGCCATCAGGACGTCATGACAGTGTGAATATCTGACAGAAAATGACATTGAATCCAAATTTATTTTTACACAGATTTGGCCTTTTAAAGGCATGTGGTCCTAAACCTCTGATCAGCTGCAAAACAGCCCATTTCAATTTAATTAGTTTTCAATAAAAGGTTCACTAAATCTTTTTTGTCTCACTCTCTTGGAACCTTTATAAGATCTACCATGCAAAATGTGTTTTTGCCTTTTTTTCAACTGGTCCTTTGATGGGACTGTATATTCTTTTACATAAGTAATGAAACCAAACCGTAAATGTTTTTTAGGACCATTTCAAACATATTATTTTTAAGGAATTATGTTATTTTCACATGAAATACTGAAACAGGTCCAAACTACAAATTGACACTATTTTAGGTTGAAATAATTTGTTTGTTTTAAATGGGTGTCAGCTTGTCAGACTGGTCCCAAAACGACATCAGTTTGCTGTACCCGGCGCTGAAACACGTCTTATCAAAAGAATGATTGAATACTAATGTTCTAATGCTAAAAGACTTGTCAGGCCGTTATCAGAGAAAAATGTATTGTGCAATAACTCGGTATCATTTGCAGTTTTTGATTTCTAAAGATAATGGCTGTTGGCACATTGAACATTTTTTTTCCCAGAAAAGGCCCCAGGATTTGCTTAAAGTGGACCAAATACGAACACAGCCTCAGATGATGACATAAACGAGTGAAAGTACTATTGTCATTAGATATGTAGAATATGCTCATTTATCACACACTTTTTCTGGTTTTAAAAACAACTTCTACTTGCTATCCGCATTTTGTCACATCACCCCACTGGCAGTATATGTTTTATAATATGCAAGTGACTGACAGCTGCTTGTGCGCTCCTAATAGCATAAACTGCCAGGGAGGCCATTTTGATCTCTCCACCTGACTCCTACTGTAGCCGCAGCGCAAAAAACATTGACTCATTGCAGCGCCCTGAGGTATGTGGATGACTTCTATCTCTTTTTTCGAAACACTTAGGCTACATGAATACAAATGAGGATATTTAAAGACACCGGCATCTGCAGGAAAAAAAAATATAAAAAATTATGCACATATCATCTGCGATGCGGAATGCGTGGGAAGTGAGGAGGTGTGGTTCTCAAGGGTCATCCAAGAACACACAGCCATGCAGCTCAATGCAGATCAGACATTTTTATTATGAAAACATGCATATCACTGCGGCAATTCCGACGGCTAACGTGTTTTATCATGTTTTATTAGGTCATGATGACTAAAACTATGACTAAATCACCAGATATTTTGTGAAAAACAGAATGAGAAAAGAATGGAATATGTAATTAATAAGCCCATTAGTTATTACTTTTTGACATAAGATTAGAAAGGAAGGGAGAGACACTTCGCCCACCTCGCCTTCAGTCTCTGTGTACACTGATGTACGAATGAGAGTGTGAATGGACGAGTGGTTCCTTGATGGAAAAGTGCTTTAAGTGCTGTAGGCTCAGACAGTTAACACCATTTTTCTGATTTCCACGCATTAAACACTACTTTGATGACTATTTTCAAGACACACTGTTTCTCCTTGAAATTAGTTGAATGATCTAAAGATCTCCTCAGTTTAAAATAAATCACTTGTCCACTTGCTTTACAAATCTTTCTTCACTTCAGGCCATCCCAGGATAAATGAAATTCACAGTAGTTAGACAAAGCCATAGCCTCTACCGTGAACATTGTGCTTAAAGCAAAACGGTCGGAGATACAGCGTTTCCGTCATGGCAACAGCAGTCTATTTTGTAGTTCCTTCAAATATTTGGAATGAATGGCACAGCTATTTACAAAATGTCATACAGCTGGTCTTTGGTAGATTTTCCACAAAGGCGATGGACACAGCATCCACAACAATGTCTCACTAAATAATTGTGCTGCGGCGGCTGGGCTTCTACGGTCTGCACCTCATTCATAATTTCAACTCTTTTCGTGAAAAGAGACGTTACCTTTATGTCTTTTGCATAAGATGTGGTTTGTGTCCTAACAAATGCGAGACATTGGGGCTATCCCTCCTCATATCTAATCAAGTGTGGAATAATAATTCAGACCTGTAGCATTTCCCTGTCACAGTTGGCCTGAAGTGCTGATGACATAGTGCCGCTGCTCCCTGAATGCCTCACCCGCTGCCGAGGAGACGAGCAGCACATGAAAGGCTCTGCTTGACAGTGACAACGCTGAAGATGTGAGGAGGGGGGAGGGGGGAGGAGTAAACTTCACAAGGGTGGAAGTGACCCAGTGTCCATCACTGGGACCAAAAGTCCATTGTCAGAATACATTAGGCACATTGTCGATTCGTAAACATAGAACATTGTATTTTGGATGTGAATTCATTCTTTAGGTTTATTTCTAAAGGTGTTTTGGTGACTATTCTCAAAGGATAGATTAGCTTGAATTGAAAAAACAAAAAGGCGACCAAATTTCAGCCCTGGAGCTTTATTGTTTAAAGCAACCCACATACACTCAGAGATTTAGCTCACCTCGTAGGGCGTTAGGGTTGAGAACCTGAGGTTGTAGGATGGGACCCAACACTCTCTTTTCACATGGGCCGCTAAGCACATCATTAGGGCCTGACACTTCTCCACAGTCAGCTTTGAGTTAAGCAAATGAAAAAAAATTATTTATGCACTTTTTATACATTGGTCGTTATTGTCATTCTTTCTTGTTTGCCTCACCTGCCTGTTTTCCGTCCATTTATTTACTCGCGCAGACTTCTGCGTTATCGTCACTGGACTGCACCAACCTAAACTAACCTAACACCCCTGCTCTGAGTCAGTTCAGCGTCCAATGGCATCTCCTGCTTCCGCACTGAATGCAAAGCCCAATGCAAAAGTTCTTTCTGATTTCAACACCTCAGTCATTATTTGATAGCTTTACATGATAAAAAACGTTTGTGCAACTTTATTCATGTCTAAAAAAGCAACCCAGTTTCCTGCTGCAGTCGAGTTGCAGCCTTTAGGCCTGTAATAGTAGAACTATGAAAGCCCAAAAGTATCACGGCCCACCGGGAAACGTCCCGACTCTCCCGATTACCCAGCATGCCATTGTGACATATGCAATAAGTACATATTGCTCTTGTTATTTTCATTGTTTTTCTGAAGACATTTTTAACTTTGTTGATTTTTATCTGTCACTCACCACTGACGCCATTAGCCTCAAAATCTCAAAGCACTTCCTAATAATTACACAAGGACCTTAATGTTTACTAGTACTGTACAATATGGTGAAATTATTATCACAATATGTGATACAATTCACATCACAAGAAGCCATAATATATGGAACAATCATTAAGGTCTTCCATCTGACTGAATATGACATGTTTGTGAACACTGCCTTTAACAAACATGCATGACATCTTTAAAAAAGTCACATTTTTGTCATAACTTTTTTCCAACTTAGTAGCCTTTTACCCTGGTTTCGTGCCTGATTTAGTTTAGTTTTGAGATACGGATAAAACAAAACAAAACCTTGTTTATGATTTTTGCTTAACGCAACACCACAAAACATTTTTCCCAATAAATAGGATATTTACAACACAATACAAGCATTTATTTTATTACAAATATTTTTATTGTTGAAACAAAATGACCAAACTAACGTGTCTTTGCGACTCACCTCTCCTAAAACCTGACCGCGACTTTACTGGGAGAGGCGACTTCTCCAGTTCGTCTCCGTGTAGATGTTGACTAAGAGCAGCCTTGTCAAAATATTTTTTTTTATTACCCACTGCAGTTTCTGTGTCGAGCTGATCATTAGCAGCATGTTTTGTATCGCTGGCAACTGTGTAAACCAAAATGTTTTATGCGGTGTGACTAAATTAAATGTTTTTTGTTAGCGAATATCAATTTATTCCTCATATTATGCAACTGCACAGTGTCCTCAATGTTTTATTTGTCGTATATAGTTTACCCTGCTCTTATGCTGTTTTATCTTAATCCTTTTCAATCAAACTAATTCAGAACTCAAGCCAAACTGCTGTGTAATTTTTGCAAGCCATCAAACTAACGTTCAAGACAAAATTGCTGGTTTAGAGTGAATGACAGTGCAAGTAATGTATTCAGAATCCTGCTTGTGAGTTTACAAGCTGTTGGGGAAAGTTTTAGTCCTTAAAACATGTCAACAACACAGGCCTCTCATACTGTGACGCCGTCTTCTGAACACGCCGTCTCAGCTTCCCAAATTGCGCTTTGATGACCAACACAGAGATCAGGGGCGGACACTGTTGTGATTAGGGCCGCCTCTGGTAGGCCGGAGTCAAGTCGTGTATTTCCATTTTGATGGGCTCGCGTGGAGGAGGAGCGCGTTTCCATTCGACTTTATTGCCTGTGAAATGAAGTGTGATGGGTTGCGGAAGGTGAAGTGCGTCCCTTCCTCGGTGATATTTCCTCGCTTTGCTGAACAATGCCACCAAGCCCCAGCCCGGTGACGGCAGCGTGCGGCGTGTTTGTGCTGTAGTGCTAATACGGCGGAACAGATGAGGCTGCCGCCGTATAGAGCTGCGCTGCATAGTCCGGGTTTTTGACCTTTCTTTGAGCTGCCGGGTATTGACATGGCGTGTGGCTCGGTCTCCGCAGTGATGGCAGCTTTGAGAATAGAACGAGGGGGGGGGACCGTCTGGTCCGATCAACGGATTCCTCTCAGAAGAAGGAAAATAATGGTTCGGAGGTCTTTTAATCACAAGAGGTCAAGACTGGTGTAAAAGGATTTTTTTCGCGAAGGATCTTCAAAAGGTTGACGTGACTGAATCTTTTGTCTTTCTTTTATGACATATGAGACAAGGCAACATTATCAAAGATCAAGATGAGAGATATTTGAGTAATTTTTGATGTAGATTACTGACATAAATATAAGGGGAATGTATGGACATTTTGAAATCTGCCTTGTTTTGGGGGATTAAATGGTCAATAACACAGCCTAGGAATCAGTACAGTACAGAAAATGTGGTGTCTGTTGGTGGTACTTCCAAGGCCAAGCCACAGCGCTGAACCAGATATGGTCTGAGCTCCTGGCCCATATTTTGCATAACACTGACTTTCAGACTGTAAACAACTGCACACACATACCCTCTCCGCAGGTGACCTCGTGTGCTGTGTAATTCCCATGTCTTGGTGTTTTTATCAATGTGCCTTGCCTTAACCTAACCTGATTGTAATTTCGCGTCACTTCTTTTGTAAGTCGCATTGAGTTTCCTTGTGTCCGAAATGCGCGGTATCATGCCTTGCCTTTAGCAATACGCAGTATCGAACCCTAGATTTCTTTTTTTGGTATGTTTTCACTCTATTCCCATCCCCCCCAGCAACTGAGGTTCTCAAAAGGGATCACATCAAGTGCATACTGACGTGAAAAGTGTGTGTGTGCGTGTGTGTAAGTGTGAATTTAGACTGTTTAAAAATAATTGTCTACAATTTCCTGGCCTTTCAGTCACACAAGGTCAAGAGAGAAGGGCTTGAGGTTTGGGGATTTTTATTGTACAACTTTGATGATCTTCCTGAAGCAGATTCGGAAACAACAACTAGACTTTCTGGGACACTGTATAAGGGAGGAGGGGTTGGAATTGTTTTTCCTCACAGGTAAAATCAATGGGAAGCGAGTAAGAGGGCGGCAGAGAACAACTTTCCTCCTGAATATCGCTGCCAGGGCTGGAATGGACAGCATTAAGATGTTGAGAATGGCAAAGATGAGAGACGATTGGCATTCCATGGTCGCCTACATCACATGATATGGCCCCGCGAGAGAGAGGGATGGTCTGGACGGATGATGAGATTGTTCGTTCAGTCTTATTAGTCTCTTTATTCTGATGTCATCAGTTGTTTGCTGCAGGGAAGTTGGTTCTGAAGAAAATGCAGACCTGCTGTTCATGTCCCCTTTTCTAGGGAATCCTGGCTCCAAACCAGAGGGGATCCGCAATGTTGTTTTTTGTCTCTGTGCGTGTAGAGGGAAACCAGAAAATCCCAACAAAACCTACGCAAACACAGAGTCAACTCCTCACAGGAAAGCCCCTCTCAGCATCTTCGCTGTACAAATTAATTAGGCAGCTTTTCAGGACACACAGGTGGAAATGTTTACAATATTGACAATATGAGCCAGTGGAAATGGATCATTGCAATGCTGAACATGCTGATACTGACTAACTACATCATAACAAGGCGACTTGAACAGCAACACAAGATGTTCCTTGAATGCCAGCAAAAGAAATAAAACCGTGCTCGGCCTCACCATTTAAGTCCATTCTTTCCCCATTAGTCATGGCCGGTTCAAGTGGTTCCACTTTTTATGAGGAGTGGTCTTTATCCTAAAACGGAAATGAAATTTTTTCAGATTTTTTTCCTCTTTTCCTTACTCACGTCTATATCCCGCCTGCTCCAGTACTCCAGAGGCTTGTTAGGAGAGTGTTATGGTAATATTTAAATCTTCTGGGTGCCCAAGTCAACCCACATCCAGCTAAAGATGGATTATGGTTGCTACTTTTGTTTTAAAAATAGTCCCCCATGGTTCAATCACATATGGAGCAAAGTGCGCTTTTCTCACACTGGTAAGGACTAGGATAAAGAGTGGGTGTGTGGCAGTGTACTGGTCTAAAGGAGCGGGGGACACATGTTACACTGATAGAGGAATGCAGGCAGGTTACAAACAACGCAGCCAAAGCACAGTAGAAAAGATTCAAATTAGTCGTGTCTGACTGTGATGACTACTAGTGGCAGGGTGTTGTGTGCGCGGCGGCTATGTTGCTACTTCAGATGCAAAAAGCCGGGAAACAAACCACATTTACGTACATTCAGGCGACGTGCTGTCATACACAATTTCCGTGTCACAGGATCTTGTGATGATGAGCCTTCTCCGTGGCGATCCTATATGCAACTGTGAAGCACTTTGAATTGCCCTGTGTATGAATTGTGCTCTACAAATAAACTTGCCTAAAAGTCTTTTAGGCCGTGCCTAAAAGACTTTTTCGCCTACGTTTGGGTGGGCATGCCGTTTGGTCGACACGTCCAGCTGGGGCCTTTCGTCTACAAGGTAGCTCTACATCTGAGAGCGTTGCTAGTATTGGCTCATCGTTCCCGGATCTAGGACCTTTCCCACCGACAAAATGCAGGGAGAACAAATGTATCTGCTATCCTTTAACGGCTCCACACGTTGAAATCCTGATCATCCACATAAATATTGCCAGCGCTTTGCCTTGTCCATTTTTTGTTTGGCCCGTTCTCTTTCCAATTGTGTCATGTTGTCTTGGATCTTACTGGGCTTTGGAAATGGGATAAAAAAAATAAATCCCTCCGGCAACTGGTCTGGATATCCAGAATTTACTGGTAGCCAAACTAAGGCGCATGCCGCCACCTACACCTAGTGCTTAGTTCCTTGGCATTGGAACATTTGTTTGTAGCGTTTGTAGCAGAAAACCTTCGAAGACTCACAATTGAAGCGACCCGGACCATAGATGCCCATGAAAAATGCGGACTTGTTTGGCTCACTCTACCTAAATACCCCCATTCCAAAAGTATGGCCCCTACAAATGTGTCAACGCATTTCAATAATTGCTCATAATAAGTTATTTCAAACAAATAAACAAATTGGAGTGTTTAATGCGCCTATAGTCATTTCTCATATTCAATGAGTTGTAACCATATCATTTGCTCAAATAAAGAATATTACTTACGGGACCTGACCCTGTGAACAGACAAAGCTCTGGGTCGTCAGCAATCCCGGGCGCTCCGCAGGTTGGGAACCACTGTAGTCAAGTGCAATGTTGCACACTTGCCCACGTGTGCTGCCACCTGCAGAAAGGAGTGAGCCCGGTGTCTGGAACGGTGGCAGAAAGAATGACAGCAATGAATATACCAATGAATGACAGCGAAGATTGTGGAAAATATGCAAAAAATATTTTCAGGCTGGAGGGTGGATTTTGAAAAAGCACTGGCAGGCAAAGTGGTAATACCGTCAGAAGCACGATACAACCCGGTGATTACATCAAATGCTAAAAGCTAATACAGTATTTTAGACATTTAGGATAATGTTTCCTATATCAATCTATCAAATGTTTTTAGTATCAAAGTAGACGTTTTATCCGAGCATCAAAATCAACGTACTTTGACATTTTAGTATTGTGACAATACTTTGATTGACATGTCTTCTTCTTGCAACTCTATCATCTCTAACATCTAGACTTTCTAAAATGACTCTTTCTCAATCTATTTTATTATAAGCGCAAATGTTAACTCCTCTGCACTTCAGCTTTGTTATTGCGATTTGCAAGAAAATGTCATCTTCGGGCAACTAAATTACAAAAGTGGAAAGCATTGGTTGGATTTGAGGGTGGTCATACTCACACCACCATGTCGCTATAATTTATGGGGGCATATGCATAACGGATACTCTTTTGCATTTAAAAATTAGAAATCATGTCTGTTTAAAGGATCTGTATCATGCTATTTTAGCCGTTCCAAAGTAAACTATAGGCATTTATATGATATATTGTACCTCTATCACTATGGAGTCCTAATTATGGCCATACCGCCTTTGCTCTGCCCAATCCCGTCAGACCTTGGAAGCTAAGCAGGGAAGGGCCTGGTCAGTACATGGATGGGAAACCGTTTGGTAACACCAGGGAGCCTAGCGAATGTAGTGAGTGAGTGAGTGGTTGGTGGTGGTCAGAGAAACCGATGGCATGGACTGGTTTCCTCGCTTATGACAGTCTACCCTAGGGCAGCTGTGGCTTCAACAGTAGCTTACCACCACCGAGTATGAAGTGAATGAATAATGACGACAGTGTAGTGCTTTGAGAAACTGCATTATGTGAAGTAACTTCACATAATGCAGTTATAAGGAGTTGACATGTGCAACACAGTTTCATAAATGGCTAACACGTGTTTTGATTGACTCACCGCTCAGCCTGGCCTCCCCATCGTCGAGTGTTTACGTTATGGCACTCATGTTGGTTATAAAAGTTAATCCACTTAGATTCTGGCCAAGGTTCACAAAGCATCCATCAGGTTGGTTGATATAGTTGCTGAATCCCGGAAAGAAATTCCAACTTCTGGCGAGTGCTTTAGGAAGGTTGAATAGTCCTGTTCCTCTCATAGCCAAACGGGCATCCGTGACATTATCGTTGGGTAAGAAAAAAGAACAGGCGTGTCCAGAGTAGGTTAGAAAGAGCTCCGTCTTCAGAAGCATGACTTCTGTTCTGATGCTCAGGGGGTGCGTTTGTAGCACAGACACGTCGGGGACTTCCTTTCTTTTTTTCTTCTTTTTTTTCTTTTTTTCTTTCTTACAACAGAAATAATGAAAAAGCTGTTTTATAAATCAAAATCAGGCCGTAAGGCATTACATTACAGAGGTCTGGCCCTTCCTGTTTGACACTCTGACGTCAAATACGTCACAACTTAGTCGTTTTCCAGGAGAGAGCGGAGAGCAAGATTCAGGAGGATTACTTAGAACTGCATAAATGAAGCCAAAAAACACTTTGGGGTGTTTTTGAGAAGGAAATAGCATAACAACATGGTTAAAAACTCCAAAAAGTCGATTTAGCATGATATAGGACTTTTAAAACAAAAAGGAGTCAGAGATTGAACTGGGCAGGATTTTGCACAACCTCTGCTGGCAGTAGTGGGAATGACACATTATAGAACTATGAATGCAAGCTTTTACTTTTAACAGCATGCTAGCAAATCAATGGCATGATGAACACACGTTTAGAGTATGAACTTCTTAGAACAGGTCCGGTGATGGATGATTAGCTTTAAGAAAATCTATGGGGGAGTTTTGTGCACCAATGACGAAACAAACAACATGTACCCTATACCGGATTACAAACAATGAAAGAAGAGGCCACTAAATAAAAAATGCTAGTTTTCTGGTATAGCTATCAGATAATAACCTCGCAAGTACCATCCGATAGCTACCACACTGTATTATTTTTGGACTTTGAAACAAACAGTTGAACTTCATATATTTCTGCACTTTAAATAATGCTGATAAATACTGCAACTTGATGATATTTCATACTTATTTGTAATTTGCACCCTGTATTTGCATATTGCACTTGTATTTGTAAATTGCCTTTTGTTATGTAACTTTAATTGTGTATGTTAAATGTGCCTTGTTAAGATGGAAATTAGCATAGTGCTAAATCTGGTGCAGCCATCTTTTTCATGGACATTATCCTTCAAATAAATAAACTAAACTAAATCTCCATACTCATCTCTAACTTTCATTGTAGCATCCCAATTCTTCACACGGACAAGTTTATAGCCACGTTTCACAACTTGCAGGGTCACTTTCTCAGAAATGCTAGAAAACTCGGTGGCAAATTAAAAATCTATGATATAAATGCTTTATAATCTGATGCATAACAATTTATTTTCTATACATGTCTGTGTTTACAATATACTGAGGACAAAACAAATTTCGTTCCACTAATAGGAAAAAAAATCAGATACAGTGCCTTTAAGAGCTAAAAATGTTTGTAATAACATTGAGATGCTACAATTACCCCATTGTCTAATGTTTCCCACCAGTAATTGAAAGGATAACATTTGCAGATACCCTTACATTTTCTTTCTTTCTTTATTGGTTTATTTAGTCTGCACAGTGCATGTTAATGAACATACATGGGTCTCATGCATGTAAACACACCACACCAGATTGTAGCCTTGGGCTAATTTCCATCCGTCTTCCCCCATGCGCACATGTAGATAATGATAGAAAACCATGTCCACATCATTGGACAACGCCTTTATCAGTGGGTAATGCCATGTAGGATGAGCTGTAAGTTTGAAGCTTTATCTCTTCAGTGAACTTTTCATTGAACAAACTACTAACACTCCCCCTCCCTCCAGTCCTGTGGGAGTACACCTCCAGTCCTTGTGATCTTCAGTTAGGCGTTTCATCCCTCGTCACATGACTACACAGGGGACTTTACGGTGATACATCTTTGAAGGCCACAGACACCTCTCCTCTTCAAAGGAAATACCACAACACCAAGAGTGTGCACAGCTCCACCATCTCTGTATCTCTGTAATGGAGTCAGAATGCGGCAGGGAGAACAAACAAGGTTTAAGATACAGTGAGAGGGATTTCTGCGTAGGTTGAGGTTGGGTTCATGATCTGAAATCTGATGCACAGTAGCGCAGCGGTTAGCGTTTGTGCTTCACAGCTAGACGGTCCCGGGTTCAATTCCCACCTGGACGGGGCCTTTCTGTGTGGAGTTTGCGTTACTTCCCTTACTACTAAAAACACGTACAATAGGCCAGGATGAACAGAGTGTGTTTGAGAGTGTGAGTGTGGGACAACAGATACAAATTAGCCCAAAGTTACAATCCGGCATGGTGTGTTTACATGCATGAGTCCCATGTATGTCCAAATATAAACAAATTATTACAATGATTAGCAGGTGCCTGTATAACTCTTGTTCGTTATTTCAGGGATTAGGTCCATAAACCATAACACAGTGTTCTCGCCCATTTTCAATATTGTGAGAGGAAAAAAACAACTTTAATTTGAGCCGACAAAAGGACATGAACTTTGTACCAGTCAGGTTTCACATGAACAGGCCCAGCTTTTACCTTCTTCAAAACAAGTTTCCTTTTTAGTAGAGTGCAATCTGTTTTGAGCCCTCATAATACTGTATGTATAACGGGATATATGCATTTGGAAAATCTAGTTTATTTATATTATTTAACAGGGACCATGTACAGGAGCATTAATCAGTGAAATGAAAATATGTTTTGTACCAGACTTAAGCTCTTGGAGCTAATTTCCATCTGCAGTCCCCGAGAGAGACAATTACAGAACACTGTACAAAAAACAATACAGTTCTTAATATTTACAGAACGTGCTATTATAAATTTTATTTAAAAAAAAGTACATTTCATCAATGAGAAAACTTGTGCCCACCCCCTAACCTTCCGAGATATAAAGTTTATTTGTTTTTTGTTTTCTTTAATGCTGACATGTCTGAGTTCCCAGAAAATGATGTTTTACATCCAGGCAAAATCTCTGAGCAATGAGGAATAGGTTTGGAGAAAAATGAATACTCTAAACTCTAGTAGAGGGGTTTAGACCATAAACCAGGTCAAATCCCAACAAGTATGACAAGGTGAAGAGCGGGGAGACACATTCAGAAATTTGTCAGAGTCGAGACTCAAAGCCCATCCATCCATCCATTTTCTTCCACTTTTCCGTTGTCGTTGTCGTGGGGGCAGCTGTTGGAGCTGCCCAAATCACATTGCACCAGCCCCTATGGCTCCTCCTGCAGGTGGTGGGTCCACAGAAGGACGGCCTCATGGTTCTAACCGGGCCTGTTGGTCTCTCATAAGGGGCTTCTGAACCGCTCTTTGTCTGACCTGTCACCTAGGACCTGTTTGCCATGGGAGACCCTACCAGGGGCATGAACTCCATATTCCAGTCTGTGCATCCTAAGGCAGTTGTTCTGATGAAGCCATCTTACTTTCATTGGAGTCATTTTCCGCCTGTGCGTCTGTCCCTGCAGAAGAAGAGAGTTTGGGATTCTGGCAGGAGCTTTTTCTCAATTACACTGGAGTCACTCTGGGGGCATGCTCATCCTCGCTGCACAAGGACCTCGGCACTTTTTATTGTATTTCTTAGGAAATGCTTAGGAAATACCAGGAATACAAAAAAAAAAAAAGAACAGTAACAATATTGTAGCAAATACTTTAGCCAATATACAAAAACACCACCATTTCCGTTGATAAATGTTCAAATTTAGCCACACGAGCTAGAATGATCAGAAATTGGAGTATGACTATAACAGTCAGTCAAGCAATGAAAAGATCCATACTGCCACTAACAAGGTTTGCTTGATTATCAGACCATTGTAATTGTCTCTTCAGAAAAGAAATGTCTCTTATGCAGTGGTGGTTAGCGTAAGCATTCACCATAAGGCTGTCAAAGCACTGTTTTCTCGTAAGATTTATTTGGCCTACATCGTTATTAGACAGGGCAGCTCAGGGTGAAAGGGGGTGAAGAGCGGTGTAAATGAGCATGTTGTGCTATGACCTGGTAACCTGTAACTTTGTCTTGGTCAATATGTTGTCGTGCACTGTCCCTGTCAAATAAAAGCACACAATACCATTTAAGATCCTTGACCTTTGAAGCCTTCAGAGATTTACTCAGTCTGCATCCACACCAAAATTACACATTTTAGTCATTGGCTCGTCACTAACACTTCCTCAAAATTTCCTAACAGAAAGCAGGCAATAATAGAAGTACTCTGACTTAACAGCCACTTTCACACCAAAGACAGGCCCAGAGCGACTTTGGCGAGTGTGCGCGAGTAAAGTGAACAAGTGGAAGTGTATATTTGTCTCTCCCAAGGACATGTGTGATAGTGCTATCTCCGAACGCGGGTTTATCTGGCGTGTGGTCAAAGGCAGACATTAATTCTTTTGGAGGGCGATTAGTCAGGCTGTTTGTTCAACAGAGATTATATGTAGCCCACTATACACTTCCGAGATTTCTATGTCTATTTCCAAGAACATCTTAATGTTCAACTAAGCCCCCGGATCACTCCTGGCTATGCATATCCTATTTTTTCTTTTTTTCTTTTTTTACCGCAATGTAAAGTTATTCAGTCAATGCAGCCTTATATAATTCTCCTAAGCCAATTGTGCTCATGTTTTCTTATGCACTACACATTTCCACTGATCCACAACAAAGCTCTCTCAGCAGCGAACATATTTCACCGTGGCCTTTGATCAATAAATAAAGCTTCCAACGGGAGATCGACTGTGGGCTAAAACTGTTTTGGCACCTATTTTAAAGGTGTACCGCTACAAATTGGCAGGAGAGCTGATATTTCAAAAAATCAAACACTTGCGGCATGGGACCTCAGGTGGATGCACTGCCGGGGCTATTTTGTAAACAATAAGCAAAGGATTTCACTGATTCGAATATAACCTCGAGCAAGGCATTGTGAAGGATGGCATGTCGCTCTGGAAGCCTTTATGAATTGCAGAAGAGAACGTGATTGCCGGCTTTTCAGACGCCCATTTGGTTACATTGAGCCATTTCCCGCAGCCACGCCAATAGCAAACAATACACAAAATAGCACATTTGCAGCCATTCTGGGGCTGTCGCTGCCGTGCTGGAGAATTTGTCACACATTGCGGCAGAGTGGATTCGGTCCCTTGGCTTCACCATTTGTTACTGTTGTGACAGTTTAGAAAAATCACTTGACAAGAATTTGACAAAGCTCCTTACAGTATTTTACGTAACCCTTTTTTTCTTACAAGAATTTGTGCCAAAGAAAAAGGTGGACAGTGAAGATTGTTATATGGCACGCGACTCAATAAAGTTACCTCTAAAAGCACTTTGGGCCCTTGGCATGTAGAAAAGCTGTGCATTTTCATTCTCGCTGTTTTAAGTTGGACCGTTCAGTGCCACAATACAAATCCTCACCATTTTATACCTGACCTGTTTAAGATTAAGAAGATTAGCGAAGTGGCTGTGGCATTTTACAGATTAGTCCCTGCCGTGTCTCAGTGTCATCTTCAAACCCATCGGATCCTGTGCTTTCTATTCATGTAGCGTCACTGTCATTTTGAGAAAGCATGTGGTCCCATATGAATGAGGAATGCCTTGATCGTTTTTGGTATAATATTCTGTTTTCACCCAGTACCACAAAGTAACGCAAATTGGAATCTAACACTCTTTTCCATTGCACGAGCCACTCCCGCTTCCTGTTCTAGAGCAGGAGCGTTCAGGACTTTGCCAACAGCCAATCCAGCCAAAGACCTAAACTTTTCTTTTATCGAATCTCAGATAAAAACTATACCGCACCACTCAAATGTAGAAGACTCTCTCAAGTCAAGTAGTCTTGCCTGATGATTTTGATAATCTTTTTTTTTTTTTTTTCATTCCTTTGTACCCGGGTGAGCCGCCAGAAAGACCATGTGTTCATGCACACCAGAAAAGGAGATAAACTTGGATCCCAGACTAAACATCTATAGGAAGAATAGGAAATGCGTGTAGTCTGGCTGGCCAGGCTATTGGTCCACTATCTACCCTTGTTTTGTTGCATTTCAACTTGGAAACCCTGGGCTAAAGTGATGGAAGCCAGCTGATAGCGATCGCCCGCTTGCATTAGCCGCTTCTCTGCCATTATTCACTTGATTTTATTGACTGCGTATCCTACGGCTTACATAACAGACCGTAACAACTAACAAATGTACTTTACTGGCAAATTATGAAAGCTTTCTGGCGCTATGCCGGACAGATGAAATTGTCCTGACCAAAGCAAGGTGGATGACGACTTAATGGCACTTTTGGATGTAGCATTTTGGCTTGTTATTCATCATTATTTTTCTCAATCATGTTTTGGTGGATGAAGTGTTTTTCTGCCGCCTGCTTTCCTGCCTGATTAAGAACAATCATGAGTCCGCAAGCACAGGCACCTAAATTAATAGTGAACCCTACTAAACTCCTCTCATTAACAGCCCATTCCAGCCCGCTTCACTTTGGCATATCATTTGAAACACATGAATGTGCTTTGATTGCCAATTTGTCCTGGTCTCGGTCTCAATATTTGCTAACATTTTTTGGAGTGCTTGCTGAGACTGATTTGGTTGCACAGGCAGCCCCCGTCATATGACTCATGCTGTGATGTGCCGTTACAAATGAGTCTGTGGCGCAAGAACATTCTCAAGCCATGCCGCTGATTCCTGGTATTGTGTGTGTGTGTGTGTGTGTGTGTTTTTGGCAGAGATTCGCGAGGCCTTCAAAGTCTTTGACCGGGATGGGAACGGATTCATCTCAAAGCAGGAGCTGGGGATGGCCATGCGGTCTCTGGGCTACATGCCAAACGAGGTGGAGCTGGAAGTCATCATCCAAAGACTAGACATGGATGGTGAGAGGAATATATTCAACTTCAGTCCATTTTATACGGTCGATTGATGACTTTATAGCAATAGATGTTTGCAAAACTAAAATATGTAGTGTGCCCTCTGAGCACTATAATCAAAAAATAATCGTTAGAACTAGTGTTTCCAGTCAGGCATTGTAGGAAGGTTTACAAAACAAAGGTAGTAAACTGCAGACCTGCTCTCACAGTGGTCCATGTCCCTCCACAAACCATAAACTGTAACTATAAAACTGCAGTTCTTAAAGCTTCAGTCGTTTCCCTGCTCACACATAGTGCAGACTTCATGCCGCCGATTCTTCTAATACTTAACACTAACACCATCTTTCTACCCGCAGGCGACGGTCAGGTGGACTTTGAAGAGTTCGTCACCCTTTTGGGCCCCAAACTGACGGCAGCTGGGGTGCCCGATAAGTTCAATGGCACCGACTTTGACTCGGTCTTCTGGAAGGTGCTTACAAAATTCTCATTTCCTGCCTATTAGCAATGACAGACGCCGAAGGAACCATAGCAAACCACCAGACGCAAGAGTATTTGTGCAACTTTTAAAGCCAAGCTACTTTTAATGGCCATATCCACTAAGTTATTAATGGGCGGATTTTAATCTTGTGGTGCTCCCCAAAGAGCGGTTCCCTTCATAAGTTATTATCTCTCCCTCCTCCCCATTCTCAGAAACTAATGTCTATGTAATATAGAATATTTATCTGTTTAACTAATTAGCCACACCATGTCACATTTCACCCAGTAAATAGAATAAAACACTAACATTTATTTGATTACAGATATTTTCATTGTTGAAAAATACACCTTTACAGGGAGCGGGACGACTCCAGCTCGTCTCCGTGGAGATGTTGACTAAACACCGCCAAATATCAAATTTATTCTTTGATTATCCACTGCAAAAAGTGCATAGTGGATTTACTGAATCTAGTTGGTCATTAGGAGCGTGTGTTATATTGCTGGAAACGGTATAATCCAAAATGTTACGCTAGAGTTATGATAGAGTTATGACAGAGTTATGATAGATTTATGACAGAGTTATGACAGAGCTATGATAGAGCTATGATAGAGTTATGATAGAGTTATGACAGAGTTATGACAGAGCTATGATAGAGCTATGATAGAGCTATGATAGAGTTATGACAGAGTTATGACAGAGCTATGATAGAGCTATGATAGAGTTATGATAGAGTTATGACAGAGTTATGACAGAGCTATGATAGAGCTATGATAGAGCTATGATAGAGTTATGACAGAGTTATGACAGAGCTATGATAGAGCTATGATAGAGCTATGATAGAGTTATGACAGAGTTATGACAGAGCTATGATAGAGCTATGATAGAGTTATGATAGAGTTATGACAGAGTTATGACAGAGCTATGATAGAGCTATGATAGAGCTATGATAGAGTTATGATAGAGTTATTATAGAGATATGATAGAGCTATGATAGAGCTATGATAGAGCTATGATAGAGCTATGATAGAGTTATGACAGAGTTATGACAGAGCTATGATAGAGCTATGATAGAGCTATGATAGAGTTATGATAGAGTTATTATAGAGATATGATAGAGCTATGATAGAGCTATGATAGAGCTATGATAGAGCTATGATAGAGTTATGACAGAGTTATGACAGAGCTATGATAGAGCTATGATAGAGTTATGACAGAGTTATGACAGAGCTATGATAGAGCTATGATAGAGTTATGACAGAGTTATGACAGAGCTATGATAGAGCTATGATAGAGCTATGACAGAGCTATGATAGAGCTATGATAGAGTTATGATAGAGTTATGACATAGTTATGACAGAGCTATGATAGAGCTATGATAGACCTATGATAGAGTTATGACAGAGTTATGATAGAGCTATTATAGAGCTATGATAGAGTTATGACAGAGCTATGATAGAGCTATGATAGAGCTATGATAGAGTTATGATAGAGTTATGACAGAGTTATGACAGAGCTATGATAGAGCTATGATAGAGCTATGATAGAGTTATGACAGAGTTATGACAGAGCTATGATAGAGCTATGATAGAGTTATGATAGAGTTATGACAGAGTTATGACAGAGCTATGATAGAGCTATGATAGAGTTATGACAGAGTTATGACAGAGCTATGATAGAGCTATGATAGAGTTATGACAGAGTTATGACAGAGCTATGACAGAGCTATGATAGAGTTATGATAGAGTTATGACAGAGTTATGACTGAGCTATGATAGAGCTATGATAGAGTTATGATAGAGTTATGATAGAGTTATGATAGAGTTATGACTGAGCTATGATAGAGCTATGATAGAGTTATGATAGAGTTATGATAGAGTTATGATAGAGTTATGATCGAGCTATGATAGAGTTATGATCGAGCTATGATAGAGCTATGATAGAGTTATGATAGAGTTATGATAGAGTTATGATCGAGCTATGATAGAGCTATGATAGAGTTATGATAGAGTTATGATAGAGCTATGATAGAGTTATGATAGAGTTATGATCGAGCTATGATAGAGTTATGATAGAGTTATGATAGAGTTATGATGGCGCTATGATAGAGCTATGATAGAGTTATGATGGCGCTATGATAGAGCTATGATAGAGTTATGATAGAGTTATGATAGAGTTATGATAGTTATGATAGAGCTATGATAGAGTTATGATAGAGTTATTATAGAGATATGATAGAGCTATGATAGAGCTATGACAGAGCTATGATAGAGCTATGATAGAGTTATGATAGAGTTATGATAGAGTTATGATCGAGCTATGATAGAGTTATGATAGAGTTATGATGGCGCTATGATAGAGCTATGATAGAGTTATGATAGAGTTATGAAAGAGCTATGATAGAGTTATGATAGAGTTATGATAGAGCTATGATAGAGTTATTATAGAGTTATGATAGAGCTATGATAGAGTTATGATAGAGTTATGATAGGGCTATGATAGAGCTATGATAGAGTTATGATAGAGTTATGATAGAGTTATAATAGAGTTATGATAGAGATATGATAGAGTTATGATAGAGCTATGATAGAGTTATGATAGTGTTATGATAGAGTTATGATAAAGTTATGATAGAGCTATGGTAGAGCTATGATAGAGTTATGATAGAGTTATGATAGAGCTATTATAGAGCTATGATAGAGCTATGATAGAGTTATGATAGAGTTATGATAGGGCTATGATAGAGCTATGATAGAGTTATGATAGAGTTATGATAGAGCTATGATAGAGTTATGATAGAGTTATGATCGAGCTATGATAGAGTTATGATAGAGTTATGATAGAGTTATGATGGCGCTATGATAGAGCTATGATAGAGTTATGATGGCGCTATGATAGAGCTATGATAGAGTTATGATAGAGTTATGATAGAGTTATGATAGAGTTATGATAGAGCTATGATAGAGTTATGATAGAGTTATTATAGAGATATGATAGAGCTATGATAGAGCTATGACAGAGCTATGATAGAGCTATGATAGAGTTATGATAGAGTTATGATAGAGTTATGATCGAGCTATGATAGAGTTATGATAGAGTTATGATGGCGCTATGATAGAGCTATGATAGAGTTATGATAGAGTTATGAAAGAGCTATGATAGAGTTATGATAGAGTTATGATAGAGCTATGATAGAGTTATTATAGAGTTATGATAGAGCTATGATAGAGTTATGATAGAGTTATGATAGGGCTATGATAGAGCTATGATAGAGTTATGATAGAGTTATGATAGAGTTATAATAGAGTTATGATAGAGATATGATAGAGTTATGATAGAGCTATGATAGAGTTATGATAGTGTTATGATAGAGTTATGATAAAGTTATGATAGAGCTATGGTAGAGCTATGATAGAGTTATGATAGAGTTATGATAGAGCTATTATAGAGCTATGATAGAGCTATGATAGAGTTATGATAGAGTTATGATAGGGCTATGATAGAGCTATGATAGAGTTATGATAGAGTTATGATAGAGTTATGATAGAGTTATGATAGCTGCTTCATTCAACACGGGCGCATTACATACATTACAGACCAAACGCTAGTGAAAATCAGATCCAATCGTTTCAAAGGAGTTCACCCCTCCCACCTGATAACGGAGCTCAATTGTGAAAATCCAGACCCTCTGTACGAAACTAAATGAGTTCGAGGGTATGGTAAAACCAGGCTAGGATAGTAGTACAAGGCTGAAATGATCAAAACATTCACCACCTTCTCCACTAACACGAGGGACTTCCTGCAGGCACACAGCGAGGCTGGAATTTATACAGGGATTGACTGAGTCTGGCGTGTGTAATTTGAAGGTGCTTGTTGTGGTTTATTTGTGCACTCTGAATGTAATAACAGTCTGTACAACTGCTATGGTCAACAGAAGGTTTAGGTTTATCTACATGAGTGACACAAATATTGACACACATATAAATGAGAGATTAACGTTCAGTTCAGTGAGCTTTCACCTCAGTTCTACCACAAGTAAAGAACATGCAGCGTATCAAAATTACACGAGCGAGATTTGTAGTAGTAGATCTTCACACCTTTTTTCAAGCACATTGTTTATGCTCTAAACATTTGTTTTGCTAACATAGATGCCACGATGTCCTCAGAGAAGTGATGAAACCCCAGGTGATCAAAATTCAGCTGGTCTTTTTGCTTATTTGCAAAGGTAGAGTATGAAAAGATTTGTTAGCAGACGGTTCAAAATCTTACTGAGAATGAGGAAGCCATTGTGAACCAGTCCCAACTCAACAGAAGTGATTTTAGATATCTCAAAACTAATTGTAGCAACCCTATCCTCATGCTTTATTGCTCCTGTTTTGAGTCTAACAACTCAGCTTGTACTCTTAAAGTTTTGGAAATAAGATTAGCCGGGGAAGCCTGCAATAAAGAGCAAATGCTCTTTAGGAGTAGCTACACTTTGCATACTTAATTGCTCCACCATATTATTCTATACGGATTTTTACTTGCACTACAAGTCTGATCTTACCTTCCCTACATCACAAAATTACCCTAATACATTTTTCCAATAATTCTTCCACCTTTCATCCCTTTTTTCTGTTACTGCGTAGGAACAATTTCTCAGATTCTTAATAGGCTCCATTCGTCCTCATTACAATTATGTCCGGATCAGTTTGGTGAAATCGCCACAGCAGGGGCTCTTCTTGGTAAACATCCATTGCTCCATGTGCAATGGATGTTTATAATATCCTTTTATAAATAGCCAGGTGGTATATTCCCCGTTATCCGCGGTGTCAGAGCGACCTAACAGTGCGTGTGCGTATGTGTTTGCAGTGTGACATGCAGAAGCTGACAGTGGAGGAGCTGAAGAGGCTTTTGTATGACACCTTCTGCGATCATCTCTCCATGAAGGACATTGAGAACATCATCATGACAGAGGAGAACCATATAGAGAACCCGGGGGACTGCCAGGTGGATATAGACAGTAAGGAAACATGCTACTATGCATTGTAGTCAGTCACACGGTACAGCATGGGAGGGATAATCCAGGCGGGCTTTTGGCAACACAGCTGTTTGACGGTGCAGGTGTGGCATGCGACAAATCTGCAGTGGTAAAGGTTTGTCCTTCATCAAATGCAGACCATTTCGGTGGCGTGTACAAAATGTATCCAAAACATAAAACATGTTTGTGCAGGCTCTTATTCGTCCATGAAGTACTCATCGTAGTGAAGCTTCCTATAACAGCCTATTGAGATGAACGACCTTTGTTAATCCTACTGGATCATCGAGCCTCTCTGTCTCATCTTCAGAGCCTCTCAAATCGTCGATACCTCTAAAAGAGAGTGTACAAAAATGATTGAAATTTAAATGTCTTTTTTGGCAAGGTTATTCAATTTGAGGACTCATTAATTTCTGACCAGTGGTTTAAACTGGAAAGCAAAACAAATTCTGTCTATCTCAAGGCAATTCATTTTTGTCTGCGGACAAAGGTATGCTTTTTCTATTCTAATGATAATACTCACTGCAAAGGAAAACAAAAGGGATTACGTGCAACGTTTCCAATTGGTAATGTCTTGTTTTGGCCAAAGCTCTAAAGCTCTGTTCATAGAAACTGTTTTTGTTATACCATTTTGGAGACCATGGACCGGCGCTATTGTTTTGGCCGCCTTCTGCTAACATAAAAATGGCAAACACTTTTTTCCCACAAATGTTGTCATGTGACACAAAATGAATGCCAATGAAAAAATGAATTCGTCCACACAGTCCCACGTACAGTATGTAAACTGTTCTAAGCTGAAGTATGTAGTACATCTCTCCGATTTACACATTTGCAAACACTAATCTTCATCGTTAACACTTTTGGATGAGAAATCCCATTGCGCTTCCTTTAATCCGGCTCCACGGCAATAGCGCACTTTGATGATCTCTTCTTAAACATTCCACTCATGTGCGGGCTTGTTTGTTTGTCGTCCCAAAATCTCAATCAGCATTTCAATCTAACTGCTGCTACGCTCTGTACAGGTGTGACAACAAATCCCGACTCATGTTCATCTTTTATAATTGTGTTCATATACTGCTGAGAGTTCTGATGAGCTCCTTCACTGGAAAACTGTCAGATCGTCTATGCATTAAATCGAGATACTCGTTGTGCCATTTGATGTGGGTTTGAACACATGCAATTGAGAAATAAGGAATATTGTGTTGTGCTGGGTATTGTTTTCCACTTAACAACAATTCATCAGTGGCACAAAAATCCAAAACAATCAAATACACATTCAGCCTTATTCACTAGAGTAGGATTTTATGTAGCGTAATCTGCCCCAGGGCTTTGTACAACTCAAGTTTAAATTTAACTGCACAGAGATAATACATTTTCAATGATTTAGAATCTAAATTATTGACAAACGTTTTGCAGTATCCATGCTTGTTTCAATAGATAAAAAGAAAACATATTTGTTTGGAAATGTAGTTACAGTCGAGGTATTAGTGTAAATATATTTGTATATATTTTTTTAAGTTATATATATTTCTAAAAAACATGTACAATAATGTTCCCCACTGGAGCCAGGACTCCACTGAATAAGAGATTCTTAATCTAAGTGGGACTTTTCTGGTTAAATAAAGGTAAAAAAACATAACAAAAAACCCAAATCTATGATAAAGTGCCTATTTCTGCTGTGTATTACAATGGCAGCGATGCCAAAGTGCCCATGGGCCATATCCGACCCCACGGAGTTTTAATCTGGACCCCAAGTAATTCTCAATTTTGCAAATCAGATTTTCCAACCATACAAGTTAATTGTTTTCCATAGAATTCCATTAGAATACTCTATTAACGAATTTTACAGCACACGTATTTAGAAGCTTTGCCAATTAGTTTTTGTTCTACTGGACATTTGTGTCTGATCTGGCATATAAATAAATGAAATACATGTAAATGATTGGGAGACATCTCATCCCCTATTTCACACATCACAGATTTGTGCTGTTGAAATATTCAAAACAGCACAACAGCGTCCTTATTACTATTATCTTATATATTTAAAATGTCCCTAAAGGGATATCTGGATGATGTGTTCGGCTGTTTCGGCTCACAAACCAAAATGAGTTTGGTACCACTAATAGGGTCGGCGGTGGCACAGTTAGTAAAGTGGGTCTCATGATTGGAAGCTTGGGGGTTTGAATCCCAGCTCCTGAAGATGCCCACTGTTGTTGTGTCCTTGGGCAAGACACTTCACCCACCTTGACACTTAACCCACCTAGAATCTATATGGTATATGAATGAGAGTGTGAATGGGTGACTGGTTCCTGGCTGTAAAGCACATTGGGCCTGATGAGAAAAGCGCTGTATAAATTGAGACCTGTCGTGGATTTTCTTACCAATCTAAAGTAAAAACTGAAGAAGTATTGTCTTATTAAGTGTGAGATTTATTACGCATGCGGAGAAGCTACACACAGAGTGAGTCCGTGGCAAGCTCTGGGGAGCAAGCTCTCTGACCCAAGCTATATAGGTAAATACATGAAAGACAGTCACAGCATGGGCATGGGAGTGGTAAAATTCAGATGTAAATGCAGGCACCCCAGATGGGACCTCGGATGGTAATGCAATTAGAAGGTCGCCTATTGGGATGCCTAAACAATAGGCTTTTAGTTAAACGGGGACAGGCCTTTGGGCTATTGTCTTAGGTGTAAAAAGGAGATCCCGTCAGGGATGCAGGGCGCCGGCACTTTACCAACAGCAAACTCAGCATGTCTTCAAACGAGAGGTTAGTTTGTGTATTTGCTGCGACTAGTTTTAGTTAAATAACTCTAAAAACTGTCACAACAGACCATTTACCACTGCTCCATGGAGTTCAGGGCTGTCTGAACCCAAACAAACTGTGAAGATGTTATATAACTCCATAGGGTACGGTATTTTGTCTTATCTTGGTACTGAAAAAACTTTCCCTGAAAAGAAGTGGTGGCTGCCTGATGTTGAGATTGTACAGCCTCAATACTAAAGGGACTTTGTTAAGCTTTTAGCCATGTCATAATGTTGTTCCCCTCAAGAAAAACACACCTGGTGATATAATAATAATAATAATAGCCTTTGTTTTGTTCACACATGTTTAATGCTGCACATTTACTGTATTTGTAATGAAGTTTAAATAGTCAGAATCACAAATGCTACGATGAACGAGAGCCGTCACAAACATACTGCATATTTATTCTTCTCTCATTTTTAATATAGTATTCCAAGCCAGCAAAAACCTGAACCATCTATCTCTACTTCAAACAGTCAACGCACTAATATCATTGTCATGTTAAAAACAACAACGGAATTTCGTTTGTGCATTGTAAGTAAGTAAATAAAAGTACATAGTTGTGAAAGTGCATAAATAAACGGTGCAGATCCCATTAATAAAAACCCACTGCGTAAACGGATATGGCCCACATATCGCACATCAAGAGTTAATCGTCGTTCAGGCACGAAATTCAGTAACATTCTGCCTTGGCAGCAGCAAAAAGGATCAAAAGGGGCCTCAGAAACAGGGAATAAGGTCCGAATTGGATATAGATGTAATACACGCAGCAATGCAAAGTCCAGTTCACAGTTATTGCAGGGCGAGGTACTGTCCATGGGGGGAGGGGAGCGAGGGGAAAGGGGCATCATTAAGCGTACAGGCCGGGTACTTGACTTACCTCTGCTTTATTCCTTTTCCCCTCTGTAAGGTTCGAGCCCTACGCAGCAAGTCAAGCAAACCTGTGTCCGCAAGAGCCTCATCTGTGCTTTCGCCATCGCCTTCATCATCAGTGTCATGCTCATAGCGGCCAACCAGGTGCTGCGGAGTGGCATGAAATAGAAGCAACCGTGTCCTCGGCCTCATCGACGCTATAAGACTCAGCGGATGAATGACTCAAGCAAAACAAATACGGACAATCACACGGCTACAAAGAAGAAGAAAAAAAAATACAGCGTTATGGACATAGTGGGCAAGGATGCTGCACATGCACAAGTTCATCTGATGAGCGGACATGCTCCACGGAGCCCCCGAGTGTGAACTGGTTTGCTGTCGTCGTATGTGTCTCTGTTATTGTAGGCATTCGAGGGGAGCGAGTATGGTTCAGTTTGGTATGCCAGCAATAAGCGTAAATTATCAAAAAGACCATTGCCCTGTTGTGTAGTGGTAAAGTTGCCAAAACCCGCAAAGAACAAAACACGTAGAGAGTACTGAAGGTTAGCCACTCATATGTTCAGTAGTGGTATTATTTTTCTTGTAGATTCTTCTCCATTTATTAAAAGCAGTACAAGGCTACGCTCAGACTGCAGGTCTTAATGCTCAATTTGGAAAATCCGATTGCTTTTTGCAAGGTCGTTCATATTTCTAATTAAATGTGACCTGTGCCTCGTCTGTCTGAACAAAATATATGACTTCTCTATGACACGCATTGCGAAGAAGAGGACACAGCGTCACAGATCGGAACAACAAAGATCCGTGTTGTTCAGACTGTCATAAAAGATCAGACACATGTCGCATAGAGGCACTTCGGCCAGCAGTCTCAACGTCGCCAAAGAGTCAATTTTCTGACACATTGTCACAGCTACTGGGATGGGTTTTGTCCTTTCCAAGATTAAGTTTAATCTGCAACCATAAAGCCCTGTCTCCATCCCGTGACTTTATTGTCATTAGTGCACTGTTATATTACATTTTGATGTGGTTCATTTTACACTGAAATGGCTCCGTAATCGATCAACAAAAGATCTTGCATTAAATGTTTGGTGTGGTTTCATATTTGCGTCCACACGTTGTTCATTTCTTTTGTTTGACTCATTTTGTTCGTCAGCATTATGCCACACTGAACCATACAGCGTGGCGAAAATGTTCTTTAGTATTCTGGGTGTGTTTGAGCAGTGCTGCAGTCCAATGCAGTGGCATCTGTCAGAGGAAAAGTGATGTCTGTAACATTTTGTATGTGGACCATATGGTTACTCTGCAAAAAAAGAAAAAAAAGAAAAGGAAAAAACCCAAAGATTGTAGAAAGAAAGTAGAAAAAAAAAGAAAAGAAAACATGTCCCGCATTGATGCCGCATTGTTCAAACAGCACGAGGGAACTCCGATAGACTGGGAAGGGACGCGGGGTCTTGGAAGTGTTGTGTGTGCGACCGGGACAATGGGAGAATACCTGACACACAGCAGGCTTGGATGTGAGCCGGCAGTTAGCAGCGCCGGCGGTGAACAGTAAACGCAAGACTCTGCCCCCTCGCCACACACCGGACAGTCATCTATGCATGAACCAGTGCATGGAGTTAAACTGTTAAAACTGTTGTCTTTGTACAAGTTCCTCTCAGTGTACGTACCATTATGACTGTGTTATAGAAACTCAATTACTGTGACAAACTGTGTTGTACAAGGTTAGGGGCAATCACTGCAAACATACTGCACGAGGAGAAGGGCTGCGGCAAAAAAAAAAAAAAAACAGGCTCTCGAAGCGGAACTGCGGCTTGGAGTTTTATAATTGCAATTTGGGATATTTTGGATTTTTTGAAGTAGAGTACACTGGATTGCTAAACTGATTGTAGATGCCAATGCCACGAGTATCCAGCGCTCGGCCCGACATTCATCCAGCTACGGCCTGGTCACCGTGTAGTTTAAAGTCCCTCTGGACGCTCACAAGAATCCAGCATGTAATAC
Source organism: Proterorhinus semilunaris (assembly GCA_021464625.1). Classification (NCBI taxonomy): domain Eukaryota; kingdom Metazoa; phylum Chordata; class Actinopteri; order Gobiiformes; family Gobiidae; genus Proterorhinus; species Proterorhinus semilunaris. The sequence continues at coordinate 12,140,240 of CM038345.1, forward strand.
AATTGTTCTACTTAATGACCTATATACGCATGTTGATAAAAGTTAGTCTGACTTATCTTTTTTCATGCTTTACTTCTAAAAATCCAAAGTTGATTCTGGATTTAAACTTTTCATAGATTATCTAAAACATTTATTTGTATTGTAATATTTCCCCAAACCCGGAGATACTCTGGACGACTGGCATGACTGGAATGATGTAGCATCTTTACTTGAAGATTCATGTTGCTGTTAAAGGGTTTGAGATTTAAGATCATTTCTTAACTCAAACTTTATAAAAAACAAAACAAAAAAATACAAACAAGTTTGTTGGAACATAAAACTGCATAATGAACAAACCTACATTTTGGTATTTCTGCTCTGGGAAATGTTACAAATACACAATTCATGCCAGTAGTACTTTGCCAAAATAACAAAACGGTTGCCACCAAGAAAAGACTATAATGTACGTGTTTTTTGTCGATTTGGAGAGTAGGCAGTTGTTGATACCGTGTTGTGTTGGAATATGCTATTTTCTTCAGGATTTGCTGCTACGGAGCAATAAGTCTAAGTAAAACACACATCCCACAACATTAAAATGTACTTAGACATACAACTGATTTAGCTCAAATGAAGGGTCCTGCTTTTGGCTGCTTTGGCAATAGGAACCTCACATATATTAAACAGGGTCACCACAATACAAATATGTGTGGAATCACCTCAGCACGGACCGGTGTAAATTGCAATAACACTATTTCAGTGTCAACTTGAAGTCTGTTGCTGTGTTTCTGTGCTTTTGTTGGTAATGTAAATACCTCCTATAACCAAAGCCGTGGAGGGACGTGTCCACAATCGACTAATAGACTACGTTGATGCTCAACCTTCATGCAATTGGCACATTAAAACATAAACAAACAAAAAAAAAATCAGCGTGCTGCTGTTCGGTCAATAAACATTCATCAAGCTGAACTCTATTGTCTAAAGTTACCGCGGACATGTCGGTCAATAGCTGTAACCCGAGCGTGTTGGTCAGTATTGGCAGCTCCTGTGACATGAAGGTCCGACACCTCGAGACCAGCATCTACACGTCCAGGCAAAACTATCCATTATCTGCTGTGCCTGGGCTATTTGTCAAAGGTGTCAACTCTAACGTTATGTATTGAAAGAAAAATAAATAATGGAAAGAAACGGAGAGAAAAAAAAAAAAACAGCTACTACTTTGGTTTCCATTTTGCACTTTAAGATGTGCCGAAAGCGCACAAGAACTCACCGCCATGATTGTCCTCGTCATTCCAGCTCATGAGATAAGATCTATTTTTGTGAGTAGAATATGAAAGACTGACGCTTATCTAAAGCAGGGGTGCTGGGGCTACTGGCGGGCCTCTTCCGACCACTGATCTAGAAAGCATAAATTAATCATCTACGGAGAAAAAGTCTGAATTTTATTTTGTTGCTGTATTGTTTTGCACACACACACACACACACACACCATTTCTTAAAGTTTACCAGAGCAAACTGTACAGTATTTATTTTTATTTTTACAGATGTATAAAATTGTTCAATAGTCTCATGAATGTTTGATCAGCATCGTACTGTACTTTGATACTTGTCAAATCTGTTTACCATGGCCCTCTGTCTGTGCAATAGATCTTTACATGAATAAAATCATGACAACACACAGGAAGGCGTTCTGATTGCTCCACACAGTCACTTGACCGCCTGTTATTTTAGGATATCGATCGACATCTGCCGTCTCAGCCTGGAATTGTGGATTTGTCCGTGTCTGCTGAGAGCTGTGATGGCTTTATTCCATTTGGAGAGAGCTTTCCGGGGTCCCAGTGTTTTGGACACATCTGCGACTTTTGTACCAAATCCCCCGGCTCTTATATCCACTATGTGCGCAGCTAAGCTCTTTCGACGGTGCAAATAAAGACTCAAACATGTAAACCACTTCTACCTCGCAATGATCCCGCAATCTGACACTGTGATTTGTCAGAAAACGCCACGAAACAGCCAGGATACAATATCCAGTAGTTTCAGCGCCTGATCCTCCAATTGAGCACAAGTCCCCCCTCTACGATACCCCTCTACGGCTCGTGTTGGGGAACAGGGGGAGCTGCCACATCACGCTAATAAGAATAGCCGCGAGTGACGATTCAAAGACTACTCAAAGGTGCGCGGTAGGTAGGCTTTTGATGAGAGAACAACATTGTAACATTGTACTCTTTTAATACAATAATAACCATTTTTGAATGAGCCTAAATGCGATTTCAATTGGTTCCCTAACCCTAACAAAAGGACATTAAACATATTTAACATTTTATATAAACGTTAAACAGAAGTCCATCGTTTCTTGTTGACAAGTTTATACCATTTTAGTCCGTCATGTTCACGGCAGTCATCAAATCCATCCACTTATTTATGATTGAATATGGGCCGTGCAAATGCCAAGTCCCACCACCTGGTGACATACACTTCATTTGGAAATACATGACTTTTGTGAGGAAAGAACAAAAAAAACAAAGATTTAAATGGCAGGAAACGTTGACAGGATGAATAACGGCGCCGGTGTGTCATTCCCAGAGGGTGAGGGGAATGAGGAAAGTCTTTCATTTCTTCTGTTTGAGCATTCATCAGTTTGTTAAGTGCCTGGAGGTGAGACATGTAATCACAATGAAACCACCACCACAGCATTCGTCTTTCCCTATGCTCTGCAGGAGGAAGACGAAGAAAAATCTCTGGAGATTAATTTATAATTGAAATTCTGTAGAGCACATGAGAGCAGTGGACCATTACAGTGACCCGATGATCAGTGGGGGTCAGCGGTGTACTTTCAGCCGGCTCCATGAATCATTTGGGGAATAACAGGTGCTCTGTTAGATCCAGTCGGAAGTGATGGTTAAAGTATTGTCAGCGGTAATGTTTTCCCAAAGACTTTTCTTAGACGGAAATATCCCCCCGTGTGTCAGCGGGACATGAAAGTCAAATTATTTTTCCGTGCACACTATTGCATTAGCGTGTATTGGATTTTGGAAGTGCTTAGCAAGTTTTAGCAAATAAAAGGTTGACAATGTGATCATTTTCGTACGTAGTATCCCAAATATTACATAAGAACTCTGTTACTGCATTTGAGCAAATGGTGGATCAATATTTTCTACAATGCATCTGAATCTGGCTGTATCTTGGCTTTTTGAAAATCACTCTTGCTCCACAGCAAGAAGGCGGCACTGGGTTTCTAGCTACTCCTGACCAAATCTTTAAGCTCGAGATCTAGATACAGTGTGTGTACCTGGGCGCTGCAGTGTGGCCGCCCGGCAGAGGCTGTTGTTACAGACTGCGTCTCTGGAGTCGCCCATAAATGGCCATGTTTGAAGCTGCCATTACTCCACCACTACTTTAACAAATGTTTTATTCTGAACATATTTTCTACCAAATAAAGATACAGAGATATGGGGAGGGAGAAAGTGAGGGAGCTGCGCAGCAGGAAGAGGAAGGAGGAGGTGGAGCTGACCAGTGCGGGACACCATGCTCTGAAACAGGGACAAACCCAGGTGCTACGGTTTCCTCTACCTCCGAAAACATGCTGGTCAGGTCCGCCCACAATGGCAGCACGGCTCAGTCGCAGTGGCTCAGGACTAACACCGGAACACTATTTCGTTGTAAGCTTGTACAATGACAAATAAGGCCTTACTTACTTACTTAACAGCCAAAAAAACACAAATAACAGCAAATGCAACTATCCTAACGATAGCTTAACGCCACATGCTAAAACGTGCTGGTTTTTCCACTTCTACTGGACAATTAGCTGTATCAAAACATAAAGGACCAGATTTTGACTTGACTTTATTTGTGTGTGGTAAATATGTTAATAGTCCGCCAGAAAGCGGCTAAAAGTTGTGAAAAATGTGGATTCCCTTAACAAGCTTCCTTCTCCCTACAGGCTTGGCAACGCCCGCTTGTATGGCGCGTTACTCTCTGTATGTATGGGTCAAACGCAGAAGACACATTTATCTACAAGGACAATAAACCATATGTCACAGTTAGGCAAGTTTGTTGGGCCCTTGTGAATGAGGGTCCAAACTCAAAGACCAATTTCTGACCAAAATCATTGCAATTACTGAAGTGTCTTGGAACTAGGGGAGGTTTGTTATTTTTCATATTTTGACCTTGGGATTTCAGATTATTAACGATTTCCACGTTTAGCCATGTTTAATTGGACTACTTGGGCCATTATATCACACCCTACAATCGATACAAAACTAATGTGATAAGGACCAAAGCAATTAAGCAAAGTTCAAGAAAAATCGATGTTATTGACTTTGTTGTTGTGAGCGGAAAATGTATTCAAACTTCTAATTTATGGATCCATTTTACTGTCTCATCACGAGCCTCTGAAGGTCTCAGGAGGAAAAGTTTCCTGTAAATGTATTGGTTTAAATACAAATTTATAAGGTCAAATTAGGGGTGGGAGATATTGACCAAAATTCATATCTCAATATTTTTTTTCAATACCTCGATATCGATATTCAGACGATATTGTTCGAATCCTTCAAAGAAATGTGGGCAAACTGGCAAAGGAGGTCCAGTTGTTTTTTTGACTTGCTGCATCTGACCTGTTATTGTATAAAATTACTAGTAAATACAGATATGAGACATTACTGATGTTTAACATGAGCTAAGTTACTGTACTACATATCTATTGAGGCATTATAGTTCTCATATCTAATTATATTAAATAAAAAATAAAACAATTCTAGAAGTTAAAAGAAGCCCTGTTCTGAGGCTATTCCGGTGGATCTCTTGGGAAAATGTATTCCATCTTTTGGACTCATCATTACACAACATAATTTTCTAATGATGCAATCACGAAGCTCGCCACTTGAGGACGTCACAGACATTTATGAAAAAACATTTTAACTTCTGACTTCAGTTTTTCCACAAACAATGCATATTATAAGTTTTTTGGATTGTTGCTTCAACCTAAGAAACGTCATAACACACGGGTACGAAGTCCGTAGTTGTGTTGCAAATTAGTAACAGATTAGTCTCGCGCAATTGAGAAACGATTGTGATTTGGTATAAAAAAAAAATAATACAGTCAAACAAACCCCTACAGTATTAACATTGCTACATATAATTGTTTACAAGGTTATAGTGTATATTTGTTTTCTCTTTAACTTCCTTCAGCTCTTTTCATGTTTGGGGCGTCGAATTGTACAAATTATGAAATATTCGATATCCCAATTTTGCATATTGTCCAGTTTGGATATTATTGTCTAAACGATATATCGCCCACCTCTAGGTCAAATTATATTCTGGACATGTTTGAAAGCAGTAGCTGTAACTGAGCCCAGAGGAACTCCGCTAGCAATTTTTAATAACAAATAAGAACTCATTCTACCAAATGATTTTGTAATGTTGCCTCAGGTTGAATATGGAAAATTATTTTTGGAATTATGCAGCAGACGACAACAGATGAAATATAATAAAAGGTCTTGGAAGTTTGATCACCACAGAAATCTTTATAAGAATAATTTTTAATATTTTCACTTTCACAACAGATTTTTCCCAGTCGTTTTGACTAATTTCTCAAATTCAAACGGATATTTTAAAAAGTGCATTTCCCCAAACAATTTGTACATACAGAAAAAGACAATACAACAATTTCAGAAACACATTGTCTGCTCAAAATGCATTGTAAATGAATGAAAGTTACAGTATATGTCTGTGAACACGTCACTCCCCTCAGGATGCAACAGCCTTTGAGCATCGTGTATGAACATGGTCGTCAAATGCTAAGCAATATTTTCAGTTAAACAAATGAGGGTGAAGTTAGAAATATCACTGCATGATCGAAGGTAGACATAACACTCTTGGTCTGTAGCAAATAAGTACAACATGACATCAAAAGTTTAAATTCACACACCTTGTATTCAATCATACAGAGTAAAATGACCTGTAGAGGAAAATCCATAATGACTTTACAAATTCGTACAGTATATAAATACGACAGACTAATGCATTATCCATGATCACAACATGACATAAACAACTGACAATGGGTGTAACAATGCACACTGCCACGGTGCACAAATCTGATGAATATGCACTGCACGAAAGTGACAGTGCACGTTTTTGGTCTACATTTCTTAATATTTAAGCTACGTGGTGCCGGTCATGTGTGTATGTGCGCGCCTAAACACAGAGTGCATGTGTGTCATCATCACTTACTGCTAAACTGAAGGCTGTAGACCAGTGCTGAACTTGTTTTTCTATTACTACTTGCACCGTGATGCACCGATCCGAGAGATAGCTGAACCGTTACACCCCTACAACGGACAGTGCAACAAAGCAGCAACTAATTTCACCATTTAACCATTTGAAGTAATGCATGTATGAAATAAATATAAGTTCTAATCAGAGAAATGTGCCACAGTAAGTATTCAGTTAGTGTACAGTTTATGCTTACAGGCCCACTTCAAATATCTTCAATTATTGACACCTGCACACCTGCATTGCAGTCCCCACTACGGCAACTTTGAAACGCTCTTAAATCACTGTGGATGTTGCAGTACTGCGGTGCACAGATCAGGGTGTGCTAAAGTAATCTGTAACTTTGTTGAAGCAAGAAGGCAGAACCAATTCACCTTTGTAAACTTCTTTGGAAGGATGTTTTGGCTCCAAAGGGACTGCCTCAGAAGTGCAGCTTCAGCTTTGCCTTGCCACGCTGCCTGAACACATCACTGTTCGTTTTCACACCAAGGCATGTGAACTGGTGCAGTGCAGATGCAATTGAATATGGTAATCTGAGGTTAAGGTCATTTGGAAATGGGTGGGTGCATTTCATGAGTGGTGTGTGACACAGCAGGCACTATCAGACAGTCTGGACAGGAGGTACATTTAAATGCAGACCATAAATCTGATCATAATCTGATTTCTGGTGTCCGACCTCCCCAGCAGGTATACATCTTTAGCCTTATACCTGGTGCAGTGAGCTGGACAGACACCCATGCCATGGGGTAACCACCAAGCTTTACCCAAAGCATACTATTTTTCGCTCCCTGGGTGGCCGTGGGTGTGGGGGGCGTTAGAGCCTGACCATCGATATAATCAGGAGCTGGACAGTGTTTAGCTCGAACAGGGAGCGCTCTTTGTAATCAGCTCATGGTGTGCTGTGAACAGTGTGAACAGCCAAACAGCCGACCCCTTTTTTCTCTAAGTGAAGCCGGGAATCAGGCAATAGGCGAAAGCAATGGTGCACTGTTGTTTGTGCAGAAGACACCAACTTCATCTTGAGCAACACTGATGTTGCGCCAGGTGGAAGATCAGACCCTTTACCCCAAATATGGGGGAGTCGTACAGGAGTTGTCCATCTGCAATGACGGTACTTGAGTCATCTTCTATACTCAGTAGTTGAAGTCTTGAACATTTCGCCTCATCCAAAAGACTTCGTCAGCGGACTAAAGTTCCGCTCAGCCCGCAGCTTAGATAAAGACCAACTCCTCCTCGTGGTCTTTATCCGCAAGCGGAACTTTAGTCCGCTGACGAAGCCTTTTGGATGAGGCGAAATGTTCAAGACTTCAACTACTGAGTATAGAAGATGACTCAAGTACCGTCATCGAAAAAGGGAGAGGAGATAATTAAGTTGCTCTAAAAATACACACTTGCTTTGGCACATGTAGAAGCTGGCATTTTGGATTGATTTCTGAAGTGAATATAAACGCATCACATCTGATTATTGTGTTATCTGATTACTCCAGTTATCTGATTTGCTTTCTGACCATGTAAACCTAGCCAGGGGCCACAAGCCCAGTTAGCCTCTTCATGCATGGATTATGTTCACAGCTGCAGATACTGGGGATTATAAGAGAGTTGCCAACCTCCACTGTTCCACTGTACCATGTCCCGGGTGATATTTCACCAGCATATCTAGCCAAATTTTTGTAAAATGTCACTTATTTTTAATGCCATAGCCCTATAAGTGAACTGGGAAGTAAATTGCATGATGGCATGAGTCAAAACTCAACTCTACGTATGTTTTTGAAGAGGAAAGAAGTGTTAGAGGAAGGAGTATTATGCACAATGGACAGTTAACTGCATTGCAGTGTGAGTGGGTCCTTGCTGTAAAGCGCTTTAAGTGCCTAATGTAGGTGGAAAAGCGCTATAGAAGTTGAGACCATTTAACATTTGTATAAGACTATATGTACAAGCACATTTAAAGGTAATGAGTCAAGTGTATGCAACTCATCTTTGCATTATGCACAAGCAGCGAATATAACCCTTGTATGCTGTATAGCTACAACATAAACACATAATAAAATACCGTAAGAATAATATATGAGGAAATAAGGAATTAATCTCTTTCTCTCCTTTCCCTTTGTTTTATATATAATTATCACTAGATTTTAGGCTGTAGTGTTACTAATGTTCATAAATACTCAAAGTGCAACAAAATGTTTTCGGTTAGTTTTGCATCTGCCCTATCTTCTGACAGAGCAACATTTCCACGAAGGTCCATTTCCCTCGCGGTGCCACTGTTGATGCCACAAACATCACAGTGACATCTGGGCTGTACATACTGTAGTAATGGAGACATATGCGCCGTATCCCCATTTGTCATGATTCCGTCTGTCTCCGTCCTGTCTCGTGCATGGGGCCATTATCATTCCTGTCATGGTGGTGGACTGGAGCCAGCCCCGTGATTGGATCAGGAGTCACACAACTTCCAGTTTTAATTGAATTGAAGCCAGTCGGCTCCTCAGAGCCTTTCAGAGGCCTTGGATACAAAATGCTAAGCGGGGTAGCGTTTTAGGCAAGCACCCAGTGAGATTGCAAGAAGGTTACAATTCTATGCATCTGGATACTCTTGCTTTAAAATGCCTCCGTTACTTTTGAGGATACCATTGGTCATTAAGACAAAGTTGTGTCATTTTGGCTCCTGATGTTAAACGGTTCATAGCTGAAAGATTCACATTTCTGGTGCTTTACTTGCCAACCGGCCAGGCAGTGCTTACCTCCACCCCCATGATAACAGACATTTATCAGTCTATAGAGGCTTATAATATTGTAATAGTAATGAGCTTGCATTGATATTAAGCCTTTGACCATATTTTCCGGATTAAGTCGCACCTTTTTTCATAGTTTGGCTGGGGGTGCGATTTATACTCAGGTGCGACTTATATATCAAAATATATAATTTAACACCTTTGTTATTTTCACACTGACAGCCGCTAGAGGGCTCTCCAGGCTTGTGTACCCAGTATCTCCTACTCCTATACCACTGAAGAAAAAAAAGAAAAGAACAGCAGATAAAAAGTGTGGAGTGAAGGAGAAACTTGCGAGGGACTGGCGAAAAGCAGAAGTTACTCTCACTACAATGAAGAAAACAAGCTAACACGCTAATCGCGGGCTAAAAGGTAGACGGAGGAACAAGTTCGCAAATGGGGGCTTGAACAACGTGCTGCCGGGAGAGGCTTGTCAACGGTGCAGTTATGCCGCTATGCCCAAGTAGTTGCCAAGGCTGATGCGACTAATGTGTTAAAGTCCTCTTGTCAATTGCATATCTTGTACCGTGTTTGAAAATACTGTATGAAGTTGTGTTCCTTTTTATCAAAACCATTACGTTGCAGTTACGTTTGTCAAGTTCATTGTGATGTTTTTTTTTTTTAATAAATACATTTCCAATATCACAGTGCAGTGCGGTCAGAAGGCATTGCAGCGTATGGTGGGACTAGCTGTTAAAACAAACAAGCATGAAGCATCATTAAATGACAAAACCCTTCTGTGCACATACTTAATTGAAAGCCATTTATGCTAGCAAGACTTTATTGTAGCAAGAGGTACATTTTATGGTAAACATCCAATAAAAAAAAAAGAAGGCCCCAGAAATGTATCCTGATTTAATTGTTGTACAACGTGATGATGAACAACAGTCAGTTACTGTAGTGAAACATGTTGGTCTTCATCGGACCACAAATGCTGCAATAGTTGCATCTCAGACCTCAAATGAACATCAAATCCCTGCGGTTCAAATGGCTGCCAGTACCTCTCATCCATCGCAGCATGCGGGGGAGCTGAAATCAGTCCTCATGTGGATAGTCAAAATGCTCTATAACAAAGATATCTGGGCAGAGGATTACATTTCAAACACTGCTTGAGCACAAGCCACAAGCCCACAGTAACCATTTCTATCAGCATATCACTCAATGCTGCACCATTTGACGAGGACACATACTGAAACCAAACTGTGGTGTAATGTTTCTGATGGTGTTTTGGACAACGTACAGTATGAGGTAATGTTAAAGGGACAGAGTAAGTAAAGATTTTTGTAAGTAGTGCTTGTGCATCTCAGCTAGAAGATCCCAGGTTCGATTCCCCCGACGAGGCCTTTCTGTGTGGAGTTTGCTTGTTCTCCCTGTGTCTGCGTAGGTTTCCTCCAGGCATTCTGGTTTCCCCTACCACTAAAAACATGTACAATAAGCCAGGAGGAATGAGAGTGTGGGACAAAGGATGGCGTGGTGTGTTTACATCCATGAGTTCCATGTACTGTATGTTCATTCACATGCATTGTCCTGACCAAATCTACAAATTCATAAAAAAAAATTAATTGGACATCCTTGGGGCACACGATGTTTCTAAGGTCAAAGACTAGCCTTTGTCGAGGGTCAGGAAAACATTACACGATGCAATCACATCATTAGTCTTAAGTCACCACCACAGTACCCTTTTGTACTAAAAGTAGTAATCATAAAAAGCCTCAGCCACAGTGAACTATTATCTTCCGTCATCTTGAGCTGGCAGTTTATACAGAGCTCTGCATTAATTAAACTTCTCTGGCCTTCGTCTTCTTTTACAACAAAAAGTAGACAGTCCTGCCAACAGTTTCCTCAACAAAATCCTGGATTTGTGTCGGGTTTCATTCACGTCTCCCATTGCATGATGTCAGCCGGTGGTAACGTGAGGATGCTTCTCTTCTGCTGTTCTTCATCAAGTTCCTTCTGATCATTTCACTGCAAAGCGACTTCGCTGCTTGCGGCCACTGTTTTCAGCTTGATTTAAACTGCCTCACTCCTCTGTACACCATACAGTATGATTACGTATAATTACTTAAACATAGTGTGATACAAGTACATTTCAGTGTTTCAGCTCATTCAAAGTAAATGTAATAGAATATATTACTACCCAACTGTAGCAATAGCATACAAATTGGCCAATTAGTGTCTTCTAAATGGTGTCAGATTATGAAATTTAAATCGCATTCATGAGCCGCCAGCTTATACGTCTCCACTTTAAAATGAACCAGACACGGGAGGAATCCGACGTAACAGGAGCAGGCGAGGAATATTAAAACTCCACTTGAAATTGGCGTCTGGATATTTTCAATTTGGGGCTGATTACCTGGGTGAGAAGGGATAGCAGGCCAATTGACTTCCCCCCACGGATTTAAATGGCCACTCGCCTACTGTGTGGATGATTTTTTTCATCGAGAGCAACGGTATTAAATGTGCACGGGTTGATGAAATGGGGAGCGGTGGTTGACTCCGTCCAGAGTAAATTATTTTACTTTCATCGGCACAGGATTCAAATACGACTTTTGCCATTGCACCTAAATGTGTTTACATAAGGGTAATTTAAATTGTAGGGATTGAGATTACATACGATATGGTGAATTGTAATGGAATAATAATGTTTTACAAATGTGCCTGTTCGTAAAGATTTACAAACGACATATACAGCTCCTTGCTTATTGACATTTACGCATGACGAGTTCATTGTTAGTTCATGATTAACTGCTACAGAGATGGGTGATGTTTGTCACCTTGTTGAAAAAAAGATAGATTACAATGATTGTGTTCTTTTGAGTCCCGCAAACATTCCCCACACCATTCGTTTTTTCCTCCCTCCAGCAGTAATACATCTCCCTCTATTACAGAGAAAATGTAACTGTGCCATACAATCAATCCATCTGCCTGTCAGATCCCTTTGGCGATTTCCACAAATAGCGGTTATTATGGGAAAACTTGTGCGTGAAAAGTGGGTCTTTTTCTGAAAAAAAAAAGAATAAAATAAAATAAAATGCCCGATTACAAAGTGCTGAATGAACTACGGAAAAGTGGCACTTGCGTTGTTGCCGTGTATTTCTGGCAATTTGAAGTAACTGTTTTACAAGTGAGTTTTTTTTGTTACCGTGGTGTTATTTTTTCTTCACATTTGCAAACTCCATACTGTGTCAAACTGAAAGGCAGTTGGATGGTGATGTTTGTAATGAAAAGATGTGGTCAAAGTAGTTCTGAATCAAGAATGATTATGCCGCTATTTTCCCTCACACAAAATGGAAAGGAAAAAATATCTGAAAAAGTCTGAAAGGTCACAAATTGGTTGGAGTGATGTCCAATTACAATGTTAATTTTTCCTATACATGTGTACAAAACATACACAGCGAGAGGAGAGCTACTATCTTCTACTATCCCCCTATGGCTTTGGCTGATTTTATTAGTTTATGGCAAGCTCTTTTTACCCACTTTAAGAGAAAATGAATTGGTGCTACCCAGACTAAATATAACTTCTGATATTTAGTTTGGCGACAGCCTGGCTACCTTTTAGGTACATTCTGGACAGGTTAGTGGCTGAAACTTAGAGCTACACACTAACTACCGAGGCCCAGCTCCAACAATGTATTAATTAAATATACCATTATGTCAATCTTTGATATGGATACATGGAACAACAGTGATGATGTAATGTCAAGATAAAGTCTGGATTTTCTTCCCATAATCCTGACATTACCAGGAGAATGTCCTGCTGAAAGCGCATGTGTGAACTGGTCATTAGAGTGTAGCATTAATGCTAATGAAAAATTAGCTGTTAAAAATCTTCCATTGTTGATAAAGAGGTTGTCCAGATGACTGCCGGGAGTGCATGGCGACACAATGACACATATTGATATTTGACTCATCACGCTTAAGCATAAATGCAGAAAGCCTTTCAGAGCTACTTGGAAAGGGCTGGAGGCTATCGAGCTACAGACTGAAGACCTCTGTCCTAAATCTCACATCCCATAACGCAGTGGTTAGTGCTCATGCTTCACAGCTAGAAGATCCTGGGTTCAATTCCCACCTGGACGCGGCCTTTCTGTGTGGAGTTTGCATTTTCTTTCCTGCGTCTGCATGGGTTTCCTCCGGGGTCTCTGGTTTCCACTTCCACAAAAAACATGTGCAATAGGTGAATCCTCCAGCCAAGTCTCTCTGACCACCAGCCTGGCTCCACATCATGCAGATGGGTCCCCGGGCGCAGCACTAACGCTGCTCCCTACGGGTTGTCCAGTGGCGTCGAGGGATGGGTTACATGCAGGGGACACATTTCAGTTCATGTATAAGGACAAATAAAGCAACAAGCAAACAATCTGCACTCTACATCCAACAGGAGTGGCTACTCACATTCTGCCTCAGCCAGAGCTAGTATTCTTCCTCAGAGTCTGCTCCACTGTCAAAAACAACACGTTTTTTCAGTCATTTTGGTGCATCTGTGTGACATTTGCATCCTTAAGGCTGCAATGATTATGTTGCAGTAAATGGCATGGTGAGCTCCATCTAAATGTTTTGTGAAGAGCCTAGGAGACTGAAGAGTGTTCCTGAATGTAAAGTAGTGAGGCTGTTTCTTCTCAAACACTACACTCACGCTGAACCTTTTCTCACCACAAATAATAGAGTTCCAATCACTCTCCGCAATAGCGAGTCAGATGGCTCAGTTTCACATAAAATTCATTACTACAAATCAGAGCTACAGCAGTGTCGTGGCGTTATTTACTTAGAATTGGTCAATTCAATCTAGCAAAACACATACAGAAATATCAAATCTCCCTTTAGGCTGGGTCAGAGTGACATAAACACAACCAATTGTGCCACTTTTCATCTTTGTCGATCGTCAAAAATCATCCATTACATAAATGTTCTTAGAATTAAATGAAATGAAACTACACTATAATGGTTTAGCAATAAACTATTTAGAGACCATAGTTAATAGCTGAGCTGTTTTGGAAATCAGTGCCACGTTGGCTGAAATCAGTCATTAATTCACCTTTCTTCTTTTGCCAGGAGCTTGTCTCTTTATCCTTCTTCTTTTCTCTCTCTCTTGATCCGCACTGCCCTCGTGTGGTCAACCCAAAGTAGAGCACCTACCCCTGCAGCCTGCCTTCAAACTTAAATTAGATTCTTGCAGCCCACGCAGAGCTGATTTACTGTGCCGTGAGGTGGAAATCAAATCACTTTCACATATCCATTCAAGAAATATAAAGAAGAGTTACTTTATACAGCATTTGAGAGGCGTTAATGTTATTTTAGGTTCAAAAACAGAATTTAGCCCCGGAAACAGGAGGAAATAGAGGGGAAACCAACCATGATTCAGCATAGTGCAGCAGTGTTTGTCATCCATCACTGTGATCCCGTATCGGGAGAAAGAGGGGGGCCATATGTTACCCCGCTTAACTGTGTTAGTTTGACTGCTAAAATGTTTCAGTTTGTTAATAATTGGAAATCTGAGATCTCCCGTGTCCATTTTGGAAATGATAGCTTGAGTTGGCTACCACAACCCCTAAACTGCTGTGACGCCCACAGGGAGACTGTGTGGAGATTTGTGGAGGAGTACGGGGGTGAATTTGGACAATAAACTGGACTGAACATGATTTACGCGCCAGAGTCTCTTCTTCCTGAGGCAGCTGAGGTCCTAAGGGTGTTCAACGAGTCAGTGATGGCCAGCGCCACCATGCCTACAGGTGAGACACGAATATAATCAGTAAGGCCATATTGTGGGGGCGGAGGTGGTCTCTCCGACTGTGGTGTTGGAGAAGAGGATGCTCTCCAAAAACAGGACTATTCTGGACTTTCCCTCCCACCTGCTCCACAGTGTGCTGGTCCGCTGCAAAAGCATGTTCAGTATCAGAATGAAGCACAGGCAATCCTTCCTGCCTGTCGCTATCCAACTTGGTCTGTACACGGAAATCAATGCACTTTGCACATACTCTCACTCTGAGAGTTCTTTATCATATTTTGCAATCCAGATTTTGTGTCACATGAATGATATTATTCTTATATGGTGTGGGGCTTAGTTTTATAGGCCCTGGATTATTAAGGTATCAATTTACATGCTTTCAAGTGTAAACCTTTTTTCCCCCAAATTCATACTCTGACATCACCTCAGGGTGTCCTGGACATGGCCTGCCCCGGAGTCAAACAATGTCACAACATCGGACCCTTTTATGGATATTAGAAGATCCAAAAGGGAAGGGAATCTTATTACTATCATACAAGTCACGCAAAACGCTTCACACAGGATAAGGGGATTTTAATCATTCACTCCATGGTCAGTGGTGGTGACCTATCCTACAGCTGCCCTTGGGTGACAGAAGCATGGCTGCACACATCTGCGCCAATCGACCCTCCAACCACCACCAACCTCCAACTCAAACACCATTCACGGAGCATAGTCCCAGTTACCAGCTCTATTGGGTCTGTTACTTATAACATTATACACATCTTGTCTCCTTATTGTCTCCTCTGAAGCACAACAAGCACCATATAAACAACAGTCAGGATTTTGTTAAAAACATCAAACTCATTAAACAAAAGAACAATATTGTTGATGCAATGCATGCAAATTATTAAATCATTATTTGTCACATTAAAATAAGGCACCATGGTTACACAAACAGTATTTTTTTTACAAAAAGACAGACCACAACATTTCAATCTCCCTATTCCAAAGTATATGAAACACTTTATATATATATATAGTTATTAAAAAATCAACTCAGTCTGTACCTATTAGTGTGTAATAGTTTGTTGCCATGGAAACCAGATGACTCGTTATTTTAGCAAAGGCAGACCATAATTAAATAAGTAATAATAGTTATGTCTCTAATGGACATCATGTATAAATATTTGTTGGTATGCATTTACTTCCAAAAAGATGACAACAATACATATCCATATTTGTATACAGTGTCTACTGGTACATGTGTACGGGAGTGACTGCGAGCGCCCCCCGGTGGTAGGGCATTGCCAGGCCGTACACAGGGCCCAGACTCTCCACTCCGCCCATCTGCCGGAGGTGGAAGAGCAGCAACAGTTTTCGGGTCATGGTGCGCAGAGCCAGGAACGAGGCCAACAGCTCTGCCAGGACAAAGAGCAGGTACAGGGAGTGAGTGGCCCTCTCCAGGGGCAGGATCAGCGTGTCCTCATCAGTGAGGAAGAAGAGCAGCACTGGCAGAGGGAAGGTGAGCGACAACACCCAAAAGGCAGCCAGCTCTGGGACCTGCAGGATAAAGATATGTTTAGTCCACATGACCAAGGTAAAAAGGTTCAAACCCTTCAAAAATATTGCGTGTTTCAAGGTAAGGGACTTTATTGTCCCTGTAGGAAAGTTTGACCCATCCTTTCATTGCCGCTAGGGCAACCCGTAAGGAACAGTGGGCTGTACCCGGGGACCCATCTCCAGATGTGGAGCCAGGCTGATAGTCAGAATCTGGAGGATTCTCCTATTGTACATGTTTTTAGTGGTAGAGGAAACCGAAGTAACCGGAGGAAACTTGCACAGACACAGAGAGAACATGCAAAGTCCACACAGAAAGGCCCCATTCAGGTGGGAATTGAACCCGGGACCATCTTGCTGTGTGGCACAAGCGCTAACCGCTCCACTACCGTGCCGCCCTAAAAGGCCATTCCGCCTTTGCTCTGCCTGATCCCGTCGGACCTCGGAAGATAAGAGGGTCTGGTTGGTACTTGGATGGGAGACCGTTTGGTAACACCAGGAAGCCTGGGTGAATGTAGTGAGTGAGTGGTGGTGGCACAGACTGGTTGCAGCACTTTCATCAGTCTACCCTAGGGCAGCTGTGGCTACAATAGTAGCTTACCACCACCAAGTATGGAGGGAATGAATAATGTAATGTAAAGCATCTTGGTAATGTATTATTATTATTTCTCGTTGGAGCAAACAAAACAGGCTTTTATTTACAGTTAGTATCAGTTAATATTCAGCATTGCATTTGTCAATATTCTTTGAAAGATGGAAGAAGTCCTGCTAAATATAGTATGTAAAATGAATGGCAACATAATTACAGTTTTTTTTTGTTCAAATTTCAGAATATGTGCCAAATACTTTATCATCAAAGTTATCACCAAAATACTGTTACCTTTTCCATTAGGTTTCCCATATAGCCCAGATACAACCGGGTCACTTCCACAATGGTCAGCAGCACAATTCCAGTTATCAGCAGCCCCTGATAGTAACCAGCCAGATACTCATACTGTGTAGATGCAAAAGGAGGACAAACATCATGTAGAATTTACTCAAAAGAGGGTCAGGCAGTGGGTTCTGAAGTGTGAGCAGTGCTGGGAATGACCACTAGATGACGCCAGAGTCACACTGTTGAAATTATGCAGAGAATTGTCAATTTAGAGTTAAATTACTTTTGCATTTGCATCAACAACATCACATGCAAATCTAATACAGAGGAAAATACATAACTAAAGACATAATTTTACATTCACCTTCTTAACACATTACGGTTGTTTGATGCTCCAATGTAAACACCAATAAATCGATTACATATATACATCCATAACGGGACCTCAGCTACAGTGAAACATTTGAAAAATCGAATATGCAAAATCATTCTTTTTTTCTATCTGTTTCCCCCATTGTATGTTACCTAGTGTTTATTTTATTGTAGTAGGACAGGGTTTTATGTCGCTGTGGTGTTGCCGTAGCTTTGGTGGGCGGGGTTAGCGTCAAGCTTCCACCCGGCATTGGTGTTTAAAAAGCACCACCAGGTAACACAGGTGACTGCTTGGTGCTGCACAACCTGCGGTCCTGTCCCCCTCATGGTAACTGCATGTGCCTGTGCCTGCTAGTGTGGCTACGGAGTCAATCCACCCGGTGTGCTCGTGAATGGAGCTGTGTCAACTTACAGAATGTGAAATGTACCGGTGTGCCAGCTAGCAGGGTTATTCATCTAATTTACTAATACAACTGTAATTATGTGAATGCTGCATGCTAAAGTGTGTTTGCTTTGTTTATAGATCACATGGTTTGCTACTGTTTTTATTTGGGTCTCTTGTACCATTTTTAAAGTAGATTAAGTAAAATGTAACTAATCAACTCTGGGCCTCTGTTTTGGCCACACAACAACCCACACTTGCATGTGTTCTTTGTATTGTAATGGAAGTTGAGATAAAAATTGGGCATCTAATTACTATCTAGGGGACCCTGGCCCCACCTGGTTACATATGAAGCAGCGGTTTGAGAGTAAAGAGTAACGTAGTTTCAACTGTCTGTAATAATGTGGTAGAAACCAGAGGCATGTGCAGCGGGTGGCCAGAGCTAACATATGGCATCTTATTGGCCACCAAACTGTAACACGTATGGAGAAATAGTCATAAATAATGCATTGTAAAGCTGGCTGAGTTGTACTAATATTTGCTTCATTCATATCAATTATTCAGGTATGACAAGAAATGACAGCGAAGCGATATCCTCACAATGTCATGTGTGTCTGCTCCTGGCATAGTCCCCCATATAAACCCACCTTGACATCCAGCATGAAGACAGAGGAGAACCACCAACACGGGAAGAAGAACATGTTAAAGTAGAGCAGCATTTGAAGTGGGAGATGGGAAACCAGCTCATTTACTGGAACACAAACGGCAAAGGAATAAGCCTGTGCAGCACCCATGAGCATCAGTGCGTCTATCAACCCACCATATGTGTCCTCCTGTTCCATGGGGTAGTCGCTGTCTGCCGTCCGGTTGTTGGTGAAGACAGAGCTGCCCATGTAGGCCAGCCCCACGTGCAGGTTCTCTGGCACAGGTGAATAAAACACTGGCATCTTGCTAAACTAGCGCTCCCGCTGAACATGTCCGAACAACAAAGTGCCCCACTGCAAAAAACACCGCGATAGCCCCTATGTTGCTTTCTGCTAATCCCACACAGACGCACGCTGGCAGACATCGCAGCTAATCTGATTACGGGGAGAAGGAGGCGGGATGGGGATTAAGTCTGAAACAGTGGAATTAGTTTGTGAGAGACCATTTATAAGATTCAAGAGTAAATTGATTTAATTTGAGAATAGGACTGAATCTCGAGAGACAAAATGGGACATAAAGCCCTTCACAATGTTGTTTTTTTCTGCACAGGGATGGGATGAGGTACGCACTGCACTCATACAGAGGCTCCTGAGAGGTTGGACACGCTTGGGTTTATGGCAAAGCAATATAAAGAAAGCCAGCAGAATAGAATATTAAATGATAACCAAATAAATCTACATGAACAGATAAAAAATTGAAGCCTATCAAAGCACTGTCGTATAAACGTTTGTAAAAGCGTGACACACACAAGTGCACGTGAGCTCACAAGTACACACAATGCACATGGGGTCGGGAAAAAAAAAAAGAGTTTTATTTTCATTCCTGTACCCCGCTCCGCCCCGGTCCAGCGTATCCTCAGAATGGAGTCTGGCCTGTGTGTAACCTTTGGGCTCCATTCGTCATTCGCGTGTCCCGGGTGCAGCGGCGGGATTCAGCCACAGGGGGTCCTCACAGCTCGTCTCTGCGCGAGGGGAGGTGCTGGACCTCCTCCGGCACCTCTTCCCCTTTTTGGGACCTCTTGTAGAATCCCAGTGAGTCTAGCAGGCTGCTGATCTCGGCCGACTTCATTTTCTTCACTTTCACCGTCTGTCCCCGTACACACATACGCGCACATTACACAATGATTAAGTGGCTTGAATGCACAGATCTTGAGAAACTGACTGCCTTTTAAAGTTCTAAAAAGGATTTTAAAACGACCAAAACCAGACCAAAATTATCCCCTTCTTTTATTAATGATTGGGACTGGCACAAAGTGTACTGTACCATGCACTCAATCATAAGGAAGTCAATATGAAAACAAAACTTGGGGGGCTTTAAATAGCAGAAGAAAAAGGAAAAATCATATCGGGCAACCATTAAAAGAGATTACTATTGATTAATGTCATTACTCACTTCCCTAATTATGTAATTATGAGCCAATGCACTTTTTATGCTACAGTCCAATACCAAAACAATAGGTATTTGTATCAGAATTAATCCAACATAGTAACTTTAGCCAAATAGTGTCCGTTACTTACACACTATACAACTTAATGATAGGTCCCGGCGAGCTGTGATGCAGACTGCTGCCGCGTATTTTTGCCCCATACTGTCACAGTGTGTTTAAAAATGCCAACCAGAAAAGCCTCAGGAGAAGCATGTGATAAACAATGGCCCAGCAAAGTATAGGTCTGGCCTGTGATCCCGCAAGCGCCCTTGTGATGTGTTCTGCAAAACGCTCAATTCATTAAAACTGGTTTCCGTGGAGAGTTTTACAGTCGGCGACGAAAATACTGCATCTGTGGGAAAACTCGACACTGCATCAAAACTCCACCTCGGGGGGGGGGAATGGGACAACGTTGTTTTCCGTGATGGAGTCGGGTTAAATTCATTGATATTCAGGTTGCATGTGTTTGCAGAATTATGGTGGGAAGGTTCTTTTTATATATTGTGTAGGCTTTGGTTGAAATTTTACATGAGATACTTGCCTTTCTTGGCGCACTGTGGTCTTCGGGAAACCACAGTGTGACATTAGCATAACAAAATAATCAGGACGGTCGTATATATTTCACAACCCAGTGGCCATAACATTGTCTGATCGGCCTGTACTACCAGGCTCAAGGCTTATTTTCATCATATACACATGGCATATCCCTCCCTTCTCCGAGCCCTTTTGCGCCGTTATCTATGAGCAGGTTTGTGGTTCCCATCGGACCACTCTCTGGCATTGCACCATTTCCCCAGAGGTAAGCTCTCAGGTCTAGCACACCGCTCACCTTCACCGCCTCGTCCCGCTCGTTGTAGAAGACGAGGCGAGGGTTCTTCTCCGCCGATGAATCATACACGAGATTGTGGCTGCACACAGCAAGTCAAGGCACAGAACAGGCAGCAGGAAAGCCGATGATTGTAACAACTGTAAGAGAGTGTTTGTTGTACTATAACTGGCATTGCGATCATTATGTTTCTCCAAACGCAGGCATGAATTCGAGGGTCACCGGATAAAATATGGCTTTTTAAGGGACTTATTAGAGGTCATTCACAGTCAAAAGATTTTTTTTATTTTTTAAATTGAGTCTCATTCCAATTCCAATACGGAGCCGCTGCTAGCAAAATGGTTGATAACATACGACTGAAAGAAATGCAGAAATAGAGAAAGGCAATCTTGTGTATGGATCATGTGAGGATACTACAAAGCCGACTGCTCCATGAGGAAGTGGTGGAGCTCTGGCAGCTTCTTTATAGCTCATCCAGCGACACTGGGAGCCTGCAGAAATGACCAAAAGACACAAGTTGAAACGGCGTGAAAGGGCACCGTGTGCAGTCTGCCCTCACTGACCAAACAAATAAAGAAAGGACTTGACCTCATCTGAGCTGGTTCACCTCAGCTCCTGAGTTTGCCATTTGTGTAATCAAATTATTTCATCAACACTAATAGTCTCTAGTTGTTTTTTTTTTATTCTCGCCTTTTCTGGCTCCCACTTGTGCCATATTTAACCAAACAGAGAAATATATCAGCCGTGTGTGCTACTGTTTGGAGTGTCTAACATCTCGACTTCGAATCATTACAGTGTCAAACAGGCTCGTATTATTGACAGACTTTTATGAAAATGTTTCTTTACTTACATATAATATAGCCCTTGCGATGTTAAGCTTTTCCTCCCCCGCTGCATCGTTGCTGTTTTGTGAAGCCCCAACAGTAAGTGCAACCGTGAGTATCATGAGGGCCCACATTTTGAATAACTTAGAATAACCACTGCCTTGCTCGTGTCCACCTTCAGTTGCAACATTAGAAAGAACCATTCCAAACTTCACAGGGGTGTTCATAAAAGTGACCGTGATTCAACCTTGGAACCTCTTCTTTTCACCTTACACCACGCAGTTTCCAAAGCCTAAAGGACCCCCCTATTATTCAATATGTGGTCTCTTCCACATCAGGTGCTGTCGTGGTCCACAGAAGCCACGGAGCATCTGCGCTCTTATCACTTTTTCCCACACAGTGGAGTGGCAGGTGGTAGATGGCCAATGCGAGGCAGACAAACTCTCAGAGCTGATAAAACTGCAGTCTCCAGGAGTGCCCTTTATGAAGAATGGGTCTGTAATTGGCCTCATCTGTCCTCTCTCTGAAATAGATGCATCTATCATCTGCTGTGTGTATAAATAAAGTTATGGCTATATTTGCAACTTTGTGGATCATTATAGTGTGTTGTTTGTGCACGTTGGTCTCGTGTCTTTACCCAACCAGGTAACACTTTAGAATACGGCCTAGGTAGTTACTGTGGTACATCCCTGGTACTTACAGAAGTAATTACCAGGTACTTACAGTGGTATGGCCTGGTAACTCTGGTGCCATGCCATTGGTCCGACAACCCATTAGTCTGACGTCTCATTATTCTGAAAATATAACCCTAACCCTTAAGGCACCCCTACTCAATGGGTGATTTTCTGAATAATGAGACGTCGGACTAATGGGCCGACCTCGTAACTCCTAGGTAGTTACCTAAACGTACCACTGTAAGTACTTGGTAATTATCTCTATGAGTACCAGGGATGTACTACAGTAACTGAGTGACCGGGCCGTATTATACTACCCAAGTTAATTACTGTTGTTAACTAATAATATGACTGTATTGGTTATTATTTTTATATTTTAGTCCCCTGTTTAAATTATTTGCTCTATGTTTTCAACAGCCCAAGACGTGTAAAACAACTTATTCCACCCCAGTTTGTACCCGGGTTGTGGAAGAGCAGAGTCATCAGGTCACCACAAGAGGGCGCCCACAGCCACAATGATGATTTCCTGGCAGTTTGGCGGGTGACTTCCAAAATCTTTAGCCACAGACAATTATCTTTCCAACAAAAATAAACCATGGCTGCCTGGAATGCTGAAGCAACTCTTCTGGTGCTATCTTTTCCACATCTGTACAACTCATAGTCATCTGATCAGTGAGTAATATATTCCCTTCCCTTTGTGTGTGTGTGTGTGTGTGTGTGTTTTCTTTATTTAAATAGGTACCGGCTATATAATATTAACAGTGCAAGTTACAAGTCCCAGCAGTAGTAGGCCCTAATATGGTTGCATCAGCATCATTAGTAGAAGTGACTGATGGACAGTTGTTGTCATACTAGTGCTCAGTAATAGCTGTAAATGATTCAATAATAGCAGCAGGGCTGTCGACACACTTGCTTGGGCCTGAGGCAAAAAGGTTTCACTTGGGCCCCATTTCCTATTATTTCGTATTAAAAGTCGTTCTGTCCTGGGGATCCTTAGCTTGTGACCCTCACCCCCATCAACGACACAGAATGCTAGTAGTATAGTATTAGTAGCAAAGATATACCCAGGGGTGCACTTTTGTAACAACCTCCACATTGAATTAATGGAGAAATCGTACAATGAAAAAAATATTCTGAAGTTGAAAGGGAAGCACAATTAGGGGAAAAAAGCATTTAAAGATAGGATGTTAATTAGGAATAGCCAGGGGTTGTGTGTCCCTACCCAAACAATGCATAGTATGTTAGCTAGAAGCTAAAGTGGTAGTTTCACCAATAAACAAATACTTTGGACAACTATATTAAACATGTACTTTTGCTTTCTACTTTGAAGTCACTGCACTTTTATGTGTTAAAAAAGGTTGTCTGCATTTCCACTGTAGTTTTCAACAAAGGTGCACCAACAAAACACTGTTTGTGGCATGTTAGGAGAGGTGGGGGAGGGGCTTGTGCACAGCCTATATGGTGCAGATGTGTAACATATGCGTTCCCCATCAGCATGTTTTGGCTGACATCACATGGAGCATGCCAAAAATGGAGATGCCATTATAAATCTGCTGACAAAGGGAAAAGTCACTGCCATTTAAACCATCACTGAGCCACTTTGACCAGTTTTGCGGCTGGCACACGATCAAAGCCCACACAACACTAGAGTGTAAGCCTGGCCTCCTCCACAGAGCTTATTTTAAAGGCGCTCACTTCCTGTTTCTCCACAAGCGGCGGATACTGTCCACCGACCAGCGGGACATTGGGGGGGGTCTGTGTCATTTTCTACATGTTAAGCCGTTTTCTGAAAGCGAGCCAATGTCTGCGTTGAGGATGATCATATAGGGACACAAGCATAAAGCGATGTATTGTGGCTGATGACTGAAGCCGCGGGGCAGTTCGGATGTAATGGGACGGCTGCTGGTGAGGAAGTGGTGGTGGTGGTGGGGGGTGGCCTTTATGAGCTGGCCCGGGCCGGTCATAAAGAACAGGGGCATTATTGAAGGAAGTAAGTCATGGCCCCAGACAGGACAAACACAATGCTAATGAGTGGCCTCTACTGTACACCGTAGTTCAGGGTGCTAAATATTGTTTCCTCTTGGACAAACTGTGACTGACCATGCACTGTAAAATATTACACTGACATTTCTCTATTAAAGAATCAGAGAGTTCTGAGGCTGAGAACTAAAATAATACATACTTCCTATTTCATGCTTAATCGGTTCTTTACTCCATTAACAAAAAGTTACTGGTTCGACCCCTGTGTCTTTGCACATGACACTGGGAGCATTTTTCATGATAAGTATCTTATTATGATCTTTCTTTTGATAAATGGGGAATAAAATCCTGTTTGCGTGTCTAATTATACGTTTTATTACCATGAAGTTTATTGTGACGACTCTCAATTAAAACATTTTCTTTTCTAATAGCCTCTTTGAGTGAAAACATGATTTGCATTGAACATTCTGGGTGTAATTAGGCCATCAGTGAAATGGGGTGAAATGCTTTTGCGTAACTCGTCTAATTTGCATCCCCCGGTGAATGTGCAGTTTGCATTAGCTTGTGGTTAGCCTGAACCTTTGGCCTCCACAGTTCCCAACAGATGAGTTCACCAAACACCCACACAGAGAGCCGCAGAGCTTGCTAAGAACTCAAAAAAGCTGAAAACGTTTGCTCAAATATTATTCGTGGAGTTTGTTTATGTCACTTTATTATTGGTCACTGGCTTTACTTTCTACGTTAGCTCAGTATGATTGTGTAAGAGAACAACATATAATTGCAGCAGTTTTTGTAGCAGATTTTGTAGAGGTCAAATCAAACATGGTCACAACTTTCACTTGATTGAAAAACAGTGTTGTGAGTGCCCACTGGGAAACTGATGCATGCATTTAGAACATTTAACAAAACAAAAACAATGCAGTGTTGTCAATCCCAGACCTAAACCGAAAGAGATTGTTATTTCAGAATTGGCCTCTTACGGCCTTTTGTGACGTTTTAATATAATAAACTAACTTGCAGTAACTGAGTGTGAGTGTGTCATCAAGCACAATATGCTTGTGACTTGAAAACATTAAATTAAATTATAAAAATATAATTTCATTTCCACTATTAATTGACAGTGAAAGCACCGACGCTCTGGAGCCTCATCAATTAGCTTGATGTACAGTGGGAGTAGGGCTGTCGAGCATCCAAGTGCTCTTTCGCAAACTTCAAACGTGCAGCAATGCTTTTTTATTTTTACAGCAATGGCTCTGTGGCGTTCTCCCATGAACCCCATTCTTGTTCAATGTTATACGTATTGTAGATGTGTCAACAGCAGAGATGTTGGCATGTGCCGGTGATTTCTGAAAGTCTTTAGCTGACACTCAAGGGTTCTTTTTACCTCATTGAGCATTGTGTGCTGTGCTCTTGGAGTCTTCTTTACAGGACGGCCACTCAGAACTTTCTCCCTTTATAGACAATTTTAATTGTATTTATGAACATCAAGACTTTTAGAGATGGTTTTGTATCCTTTTCCAGCTTTATACAAATCAACAATTCTTGACCGTAGGTCTTCAGAGAGCTCTTTGGAGCGAGGCATGGTGCACATCAGACGGTGCTTCTGTACAAGAGACAATTCTTAACTAGTGTGTGTTTTTCAATGGCGAGGGCAGCTTTAAGCCACACCTCAGTGATTGGACTTCAGGTTGGCTCACACCTTATTAGCTCTTGGAGGATCCTCAACAAAGGAGGTGTACTCACTTATTCCTCCCTGTCCTGTGAATGTTTACATGTTATGAACAATAAAAATATGATAACATGTAATTGCTTAGGTGGTATTAGTTCAAGCAGACACTGTTTACTCATTCGTGTGATTTAAATATCAATCAGACAACATTTTAGGACCAATTTAGGCAGAAATGACATTACAAAGGGTGTACTCACTTTTTCCTCCCACTGTATTTAGAGCACTGTGATACTGATTTCCAATACGACAAGCCTATCACAACAAAGACATTATTTTGATGCAGTATATTGTAAAACAAAATTATCCCAGCCCTATATGGGCCACTATACGTTGTTCTGGTATT
The DNA here is from genome assembly GCA_021464625.1 of Proterorhinus semilunaris. NCBI lineage: Eukaryota > Metazoa > Chordata > Actinopteri > Gobiiformes > Gobiidae > Proterorhinus > Proterorhinus semilunaris. The sequence continues at coordinate 12,166,656 of CM038345.1, forward strand.
ACATGGCATCTATCTCTATTAGGCTGTCCTAATGTTGTTGATTAATGGACTTGGACTTTGCTTGAAGCACCTGGAAGCCTCCTGTACACCTCGATAGCAGACACTCTGACAATTCATCTGCATTTCCCGAGCGAAAGGTCAGGCTTCACTGCTAATACCATCTGGATAATTACTAACAAATGATGACAAACAACAACAGTTCTTTTATAGCAGTTCCTGGGTGAAACTCGGCACCTGCTTTGGTCTTGTGTTTGTGTGATAAATGACTCACACACTACATAATAAAACTAATTAGAGGCTTGGACGGTATTCAATTTATATTTATGTCCGAGTGGCTTGGTGGTGAATGGATGAATAGATTGTTTTTTGATTGCACAGATGGGCACAATAATGAGAGAAGTACAGCCAGTAATATTCAACCGTACTCAAGTATAGAGCTGAGCGATTTTTCCTCCCAAAAAAATCTTAGATTTGCCGATTTGACTTACACACTCAATTTTTAATTCAAATCGATTTTTTATAACTTAAACAAACTATTTAAGGCCACACTGTGTTTCCATTCATTCCAAATGACAATATCAAGTTTTCAGCTATCCACATGGGGTGGCCTGTTAAATTCTAGTGGGGGACAGCGCCATCCAAGCCCCCCTTTAGCTCCGCTCTGTTCTCCTCAAACCTGACTCCATTCAGATGTTGCTTCTTTGACTACAACCAAATATGAGCTTTGAATGCATACACATGTGATCATTCCAGAGATCTTTGTGAGTTTCTGTTAATACTTTGAATACAATTTACTCAAAAGGTTACTCAAGCAAGTTCCCTAGAGGGTCACTATCACCATTACCGTCTTGTGAAGTCACACGCCATAACCACCAGCTCTCATTTGGAGGAATCCCGCATGGCAAAGCTTGAGCCCTCGCCCTTCTAAATGTAGGTCAAAGTGGCATTTAATCCATCACAGTGTTAGTCTTCACTTGCGGACACCAGTTGTTCCCTAGTGGGGTTTTGGTGAAGGTGGGAACGAGGTAAGCTCTAGGTGGAGGGATTTGCACTGATGGATGTCCAGTCGCTGACCGCATCAGAGCAGCTAGGGGGGGGGACCAGGCAGACAGCAGACCGGCGCGCCCCCTCCTCCTCTAATCTCCTCCTGGGGTAATCACAAACACATGGTGCAAATAATGGCCGCAGTGTTGGGAAGTGGAGCAGGCCTGACACACGCTCGCCAGTGCACTTCCACACTGACGATGACTAATGCACAGCCCAGAGATACCAGTGTAGTGCCGAACACGAGAGTAAGTGTGAGGCTGTCATGCAAGGCTAATCATGATGGTGGACACAAAATATTGCAGTCTTCACAACTAAGACATTACTAGTTCAAGGTGCATTAACAGAGTTTGTTGATATGGCAGCACAGGTTAGAAAACAATGTTGTCATCATTTAGTATTCTTTGCATTTTCTCTCAATAAATAACAATTAGCACATTCATCATTTTATCCTTTTTTTTTTTTTTTTTTCTTGCACGTGTGCTAGTCATGAGACTATTTTAAAAAAGCTCTTTGGGGCAAAGACGCCATTTATCGTCCTTCTCCTCGAGTGGGGTGGTGCTACAAAAGGTCCCATTGAGCCCAAAAATAATCTTTCCCTATGAAGACAAATGCTGACATAACAAGTTTTGATGGCTGGCTTCAGTTTTGGTATGTGGGATAAAAATCACATTCACAGTTTTTGCTATAAAGAACACGGATACATTTTGTTAAGGAGAAGGTTAAAAAATAAAATGCTGATACCACGCTGTGAAAAAAAACTTGCAGGCCTTTGTGCCATAAGTTGGGCAAACAAAGTTATCCAGTTTGGTTGTGGAAAACAAAGGCGGAGTGACTGTGAATTCCCCCGCAGGGTAAAGTTCCTCTGCACATGTGCTCTGCTAACACTTTGGAGTTAGCATCCCAAACAACAAAGCTACAGTTGGTCGATCCCAGACGGGCCGGAGAGCAGAGACATTTGGGGTTCAGTGCATACAAACATAAGCCCTCTGCTTGGACTCGAAGGGAACATTTGGTCTTGTGATCATTTTCCATCCAGATATCTGGAGCGAGCGGGAAGCTTCACTGTGTGTTCGAGTCGAGAGAGAGAGAGAGAGAGAGAGACAGAGAGAGAGAGAGACAGACAAGGGGGAAATGGGTCAAACTGTGGAATTATGGGAAAGCGTAAACTTCAGGCCACATTGCAAGACTGACTTTACTAGAGATTGTGAATGAGAAGGATGGAAGGGCTGAGATTGTCAATGGTCCTTTTTTTATTCATTCATTATAAAAAAAAAAAGAAAGTACTTAAGTAAGGAACATGTTTATTAACTTAGGGTTTATATGGACTCCTACCAATGCGGTGTCCCTAAATGATCATGGTAATAGATTGTAAAATGTTTGCTCCACTTCAGTAGCGAAACAAGCATATATGGATTATGTCCAAAAGTCCAATTGTGGGCCAGTTTTATCGCATGGGCCTTGCGTTGGACATGTGTGGTTTTGGAGAGCGCATCTGACTTCTCTGTTTTCTATTAAGTCTCCTCTTCAATACAATCGTTCCATAGAATTATGCTGACAAAAGGGAAATATCCAGGGCAATTCAGCGTCCCAGACAGCTCTTTGCACACCCCTCCACTGCACAGGAAGGGAATAAAAGAAAAAAAAAAAAAAAAAAAACATCTGGATAGAGAACGCTGCCACAACTTAATTACATTTTTGGCCATTGATAACCATTTATATTTCAGACAATTGCTGAGAAGTTACAATGGAGTGGGTACTGCATCGAAGTGATTGAGCAAAGGTTAATGTCATTTCTTTTGTACTACCTTACAGTGTATTGAAAAAAAAACGAAACACTCCTGGCATTGTTTTCATTTCACTTTGTCGCGTTTGCCTTATGGAACATCCTTTTCGGACGATTCGTGTCGAGTTTACTTTTTAGCTACACATGAGGGAGTTTTTGGACGTTGATAAATCACAGTGGTCTTATACTCTGTCTAAACGTGACAGAGCCCGTATAGCACTTTCTTTCCCAAGCTCCTCAGACAGCTGCAGCTCCTTTGACCTAGATACAGCTTGTCACCACCAGCACGTCTTACTCTCGATTTGGGAGGTCGGCTTATTGTGCGGTTGTTCTTGATGCTTTGGGCCAGTCAATGCCAGCCCGCTACGCCACGGCAACGGTTTATTTTCTCTTTTAATGAAATCCTAAATGGTTTTCTGTATAGATGTCAAATGTATGGATTCTGGCTCGCTTGCCTTCCCCATCTGACCTCAGTTCTCAGTGGTTTTGGCTCATGTAAAGCATCCCGGGCTAAGTTTCCAGTAAATGTCATTTCATCGTTGCTGCAGCGTTGAGAAACCAACGTGAAAAAGGCCTGCTATTACAGTAGAGCAGTTTCAAGCGTACTTTTTTTGCGCCGGCTTAGATAAGAGAGAAAGGATCCGTGTTTTCTAGACTTCATCCGCGCCATGTCTGATGCAATGTATCCACGAGAGACCTGAGTGCATTTTAGGAAACCGAAGTGTTAGAAGCCACGCATTTCTGTCCGCCAGAGAACAGCCTGTCTTTGAACCCAGGAACAAAAAGCATGTTTTCAATCAGGCGTATCTGTTAACATTAGTGGTTAAAAAAAAGAGTTTATGAACAATGACATACTGTATCCTGTTTCAACTTTTTGCCTTGTATAGATTGCACATGTATGTACCATTCTTATTCATTCCATTTTGCATCCTTCATAGTGTTGACCAGGACGTCCTCAACTCAATATACCCAGTCCAGTTGCTCCATCCATCCATCCATCTATTTTCTTCCGGTTTATCCGGGGCCGGGGGCAGCAGTCTCAGCAGAGATGCCCTGACTTCCCGATCCACGCACACCTCCTCCAGCTGTTCTGGGGGGACCCCGAGGCGACACCAGGCCAGCTCGGAGACATAGTCCCACCAGCGTGTTCTGGGCCTTCCACGAGGCCTCCTCCCAATAGGACATGCCTGGAGCACCTCCCGAGGGAGGCGACCAGGAGGCATCCGAACAGATGCCCTAGCCACCTCAGCTGGCTCCTTTCGACTCCGAGCTCCTCCCGGGTAACTGAGCTCCTCACTCTATCTCGAAGAGTGCGCCCGACCACCCTGCGAAGGAAACTCATTTCTTGTATTCGCGATCTCGTCCATTTGGTCATTACCCAAATCTCATGACCATAGGTGAGGGTGGGAACGTAGATCGATTGGTAAATTGAGCTCCAGTTGATGATATTTCAAAATCTCCCCTATTATATAAGGCAAGATCGCTATTCTTGCCCTGTTTGTTGAGAAATATATCTACATTATATATCTACTTTTGACATACTCTTCAATGCAGCTGGGCTGTCAGGAGAGTTAGACTGAGCAACGTCCTGAACCACGTGACTAAACAAGGCCATTATAGTCTGGTCAAAAGTAGCTTCATGCACTGCAATAAAAAGGGGAAACTTGTGAGAATCCTGTAGTCTGTTCAATGTGTTTTTTCCTATAGCCATTAGCATTTAGCCATCGAACATACCAAATTATGAACAATCCAGATGTTTTCAAATACTACATATTTCATAAAGTTCTTTGTTGTTTCAGCTTTCAGGCCCAACCCATCGACCCCATTTAGGCACTGTCAAAGCTTAGTCTCATTAATTAATTAATTAATTGGTTTATTTGGTCAGGACAGTGCATGTTAATGAACATACATGGGTCTCATGCATGTAAACAAGCCACACCGGATTGTAGCCTTGGGCTAATTTCTATCCGTCGTCCCCCAACATTCTTATCTTGCCATAAGCTTGGCTTCACCATTCCATGCCATATGGAGACAGAAAGTTCAGTTTAAACAAGTCTGTGAAGCCATTTGCTATCATAAGTACAGATTTGTAGGATCAGGCTGAGATAACTAACAGCGTTTATACAAAAACAAATATTTTGCTGCATAAGAACCATAATAACTGACCAGGTGGCTTATGCGACACTAAAATGGCAGCCTCTGTTGCTCAGGGAATAACGTCACACTATCCAGGATGTCTGTCTAACTCAATCGGTGACCGCAGTGCAACTCATCTCCAGATCTTGAACTATGTTTGGTACCTGGAAGAGTATGCTCTTGTGCATGTTTTTTTGGTTGACCGGAAAACCGGAGCACCGGGAGGACATCCACTCAGGATATGAGAACATGCAAACCCACACTATTCCCTATTCAAACGTTACGAAGACAGAGGGCTGCATGCTGCTCATTAACTTGGCGCCAGTGCTCTCTTAGAGTGATAATGCAAAATTCACATTATGCATTGAAGTGTGTTCTCTTTATATATGCTATGTCGTATCCTGTGATTTGCACTTTGACTTCGAACTAAACATGGTAAGTGTTCTTCTACCTCAAAACCAAAACCTACAGTGTGGAATATCTAGGAAATCGAGGTGACATAACTATACATGCATGGTCATTCCCTCTATTTGACATCAACGTGATCTTCGCTAATAGTTTTGCTTTACCCAACGTGCATTTTACAATCCTGCAGTTGCGTAAAACAAAACCTGTTATCCTGATTTAACATGAAAACCAAAGCGTCTGTCGCGTGAATTTATATTTCCAGGCTCTTTCAAGTGAAACCTGACTCCACTTTCTTTCTGCTTTGCATTGCAGAAAATATTTGTCTTTTCGCCCTCACTCATAAATTTCTTTCTTCCTCTCCTTGCAGGGACTGAAATGGCTACCAGATGTGGCTCCGATCTGTTCTCGTTGCCATAGTAACACTAAGACTGGAATAGAGTTTTTCTGTGAGTCCAGGGCTTTTGGCTGACTCATAAGGCCTGGGTTTTTAAAGCCTTGCTGTTAACTATAGACTTGGCTTAGAGATCTCAGAGCTGTGTTTGTACTGGCAGCCTACATGTCGTTGTAGCCCCTTCCCACACTTCTAAAACGGCACTTTCTGACCAGCATATACGCCGACATACAGTCACCCTTTGTGCCACCTTGATACTTTGTCAAAACAGCGACCAAATCAGATGGGAAATTACTGTTATTGCTGCTGCAAAAACAATATCATTAATTTCAATATGCATATTTTTCCTTTACTGATTGGTTGAAACTACAACATTTGGACAAATTGCTCGGGCGACACGGTGGAACAGCTAGGAGGTCCCGGGATTTGATCCCCAAGGCCTTTCTGAGTGGAGTCTGCGTGTTCTCCCCTTGTCTGCTCCAGCTTCCCTTACCATTAAAAACATGCACAATAGGTTCCCCTCTGGAGCCAGGACTCCCCTGGAGATTTCCTTTCACAGTGTGACTTTCCTGGTTAAATAAGTCAAATAAAATTAAAAAAAATAACATTTGTAAAACAGTAGAAAACATGCACAATAATCCTCCAACAAGGTATTCCTGACCATAGGCACGGTGCCTACGGTTAGTCCTCTCGCCTCCCTGCAAGAATGTCCTGGGTTTGACACTGGACCCTGCATCTGTGTTGTTGTTTTTTTTTCTGGGTGCTGTCTGGTTTCCTGAGCCACATGTGCAATTGGAGCCAGAACGACCCTGAAAAAGGCATTCTGAATCGCTGTGGGACTATTCTGGTAAATAAAGGCAAAAACAAACAATAGCTCACGATCTGGAGATTTGCTCGCCCATTGCCCCACATTTTCACAGTAAAGCATATATTAACCATACAAACTAAAAAATAGACTTATCCATGATCAAACATGGTGTTCGAAGTTATTAGCCTTGACAATCCTCATTTATCTGCAAACACAGCAAACCGGGGCAGTTTATGGTCAGTAGTGGCGCAGTGCTGGTGACATGCACTCTGCATTTCTAAACTGTGACTTTCCCACATGAGGAACATGTGCTTGTGAGCTGACTTCGAGATCAACTGTGAACTGAGGACGGGCAGATTGAGCCAGTTGTGTCAACATTCTAACGTCGTGGCACCATTGAAGACTTTGGCCGTGAAAAGAGGCTTTTTTTGCGGAGGTGTAGATAAAATGAATTATGGTGCGGGTCAATCCAACTGTGAAAGTTAGGTCATAGCCAGTCCAAAACAAAACCAGACAGAGAAGAGCTAAAACCAGAGCTACTGTACATGTGTTTCATTAAAAGCCAATGGGATGTTGGTAACTGGAGGTCAAAACAATATCCAGCATTTTAACCAAGCAAAGCATTTAGCTGTTATGACAGTAAAATATCCATCCATCCATCCATTTTCTTCCACTTTTCGTGTCACATAGCACCAGCTCAACAGTAAAAACCGAAAAAAAAGTGTGTTATATAATTAATGTATGTGACAGTAAAATAAATACATTAATTATATAACACACTTTTTTCCCTATGTTTTTACTTAGAATCCTTTGTTGAAATGTAGTGGAGTTGAAAGTAAAATCAGTGCTCAATAATATTACTACCCAAGAAAATTATAGATTACAAATTTTGCTTTGTTACTGACCACCTCTGGCTACTTTCTAAACTAATCATAGGCTTTCAATTTTTTCCAGTTCCTCCTCTGCTTCAACGATCATACACAGCACATCTCCAACTGTGCTGGACTGCAAAATGCACCAATTTCCCCATATGCCACTACATCTTTATTTAGAACCCACAACTTTAAAGAGGTGTTTTTTTTTTTTGCCAGGGTGTTTTTCTCTTTTTCTCCTTCTTGGCACTGAAGTAAGTCTAATGCTTATTTATATCATCGTAGCACCAAGATTATCATGAAACAGACTTCAATTTAGCACATTTCAATCGTATCCAAACTCAAAAGCTTTTATCCCACATATGTTTCAACTTTCATGGTCGAATCCTAAACAAAGCCGCTTGGGATTTGGTTTGCAATTATTTATCGCATGACCAGAACATCCACGTGTATATCCATTCATTGTGCTTGTAAGCCAACACTAGCTATTTCCAACTTTTCCCTCTCTTCCACCAAGAACACATATGCAGCGCGTGATGGACTCCGTAGCACAAAGTTTCCACTGTTTTTGCCATGAAAGGAGCTCTTGTCCCTGTTCCTGAAGAAGCCAAACCAACAGTGCCTGGTTTCCTCAGGCTCTTTGAAACACTGCCGTGACCGAACTGCTCTGCAGGGCTTTGCACTGCACATCACAGTCTCAGTGAAGACATAAATATGAATCAGCGTTCTTCTTAATCTCTGAGGAGAGTAAACAGCCCGGACATATCCTTTAGTGCTGGTTCAGGGCTGGCCTAAAAGGAAAAGGACATGCTGTGTCCACCCTAGGGAACCCAGTTATCAATGCTAAGTGATTTATTCAAAAGCCTTCATTCACTATATTTTATTTTATTCCAAAGAGGTAAATGAAGAGACACCAGTTTAATACACATATAAAAATATAGTTGCAAACCCACAAAATACTACATATTTCATACAGTTGTTTGTTGTTTCAGCTTTCAGGCCCAACACGGGCCAGTCGGACACTGATTAAAACTTAAAGATGAGTTTGTATCCATTTGCTTGGACAGTGGCTTTAAAATGTACAATCTTTGGAGTGTTTACAAGATAGAATAACAAACAGGAAGAACAATGAGGTTACACATTCCCTGTGCAGCTAATAATGCCATATAATTTCACTCTGCGTCATGCAGTTAGTGTTGGACAAACAATAACATCAACAGAGGACAATTACAAAGCCCATGTAAACTTACAGGAGAATGATGGCAATTTGCTTATACAGACAAAAAAAGCAAAAACACCATGAAAGCCGGTTCACTGACACACAATAAAAGAAAAAGAAAGATCACATAAGCACAGCTTACAAACAGAATAACAAAATGACACAATGTACACCAAGAGAAAAGAGACAAATCATTGTACCTTGAGACAAAATGGAACAAATAGTCGGCATTCAAACATTGGCCTTATGAGCTACTTTCAAAATAGCTGTTCAAAAACAGTCAATTATCCATTCATACAATCCACAAATCTCCAAACCATTTAATTAAACATGACAATAAATTCAAGGCAACAATAGTCTCTTTAACAGAACCCATCCACAGCTGTCTTTTCAAACACTCCAAGCATGGTACCATTACGTTTTTAAAAGAAACTTGTGTTAAATTGTTGCATGTCAAAGGCCACTAAAAGATGTTTTACGAAGATATAGCTGCTGTGTTTGTAGGCCACGTTTCATCAAAGCTGGGAGGGGGATAAGGTGATGGGCAATGTTGAATGTAATAGCTTTAAATTGATGTTGCTTTAGTGGTTTCACTGACTGAATAAAGCATAGAGTAAAAGTGCATTGTGATGATTTGGTTTTGTGAGAGGTTTTCAATCTCTCCATTTCCTAAAGATCAAAAGGCATGTTTGGGATCCAGCAAACCATGAATGGCAAGATGAGAAATCCTACAAGCCTATCTTTTAAAACTGAGAAGCCTCAAAACAAACATGATGCTCTGAGGTGAATTCAGAAGGCTTACAACAACAATTTTGCCACAGAGGTAGCAGAACCAGTCCGCTGTGTCAAATATTTACAAAAAAAAAGATGACTATAAGAAAATATGAAAAGTTAATTTCTATTTGAATGTTTTAGTACCTATAAAAAGTGAATCAATCCAAAATATTGCTGGCAAAAGACAAAGACAGGTATAAAACAGCGGTGGTCATACAAACCATAATAAACTCTGAGCTTGGTATGCTGCTTGGCTTACAGTCGTGCCGTGTCCATCATGACGTGCAACTGATTATAGGATGGTTCCTGTAACTTGAAACAATTCTACTGAAATACAAGTGTTGTAGAACTTACCAGTACACATTCTTATTGAAAGCATTTTATTTTTAGACTGATCTAGAAGTCGCTCACACGCCACATAGGCTTAGATTCCTTGTGTGAAAAGCTCTGTCATTCAGCTTTGTAAAATTCTGTCTCTGTACAGTCCATAGCAAACTTGGTTCAGGAACTCACTTCACAATCTGTGGTGGCATAATCGCAGTCTTTTGCTGTGGAGTTTTAGCTTCCGAGGTTTCCAGAGTACCATCTTTGCCCTTCTTCCTGGGAGGTTTTTTTATGGGGGTCTTCTTCGGTGTGTAGTCCGACGCTGAGTCCCCTGCCTTGGAGCCGTTCAAGTCCTGCTTCTCCGGGCTCTTGGGTTCAGGTGCCTCACTGTCGGCTGTGACGGGAGCTACCATCTTCTGCAGGCTACTGGTGGTGGGCAGCAGAGGCTTGGAGCCCTGCTGGCCCGAGCCGGTGGAGGGTGTTCTCTTAGCTTTTTGTGGAGGAGTGGGCTTCTCCCGGGTTCCCTTAGGAGTTGACAGCCCATTAGTCTTGTTTAGGCCTGTGCCTTCGTTTCTGTTGATGCTCTGTGTTTTCTCTTTGAGTTGAGCAGCCAAGAGCGTTGCCGCCTCAGAGTTCATGTGAGGATGGATGACTTTGGGAGGCTCTTTGGGGGTCTCCTTGGCCACCTGAATTTCTGCGCTTTTCTTCTCTGATGAGGAAATGTGGAAATAGCTAATTTTCTTAAGTGCATTCTGGACCACACCATTGATGTGCTCCATGTGGCTGGGGCTGCTGGATTCATCCCCTGATTTCTTGCCCCGCAAAGGTTTGTGTTTGCTGGGCGAGCCGTTTGCATCGACCTCCGTAGTCTCTGCCCTTTTCTGTTCTCTGTTCTTTTCTTTCATCTTCTGCCGCTCCTCGCTTTTACCTGAGCCATCGCTGGAGCTCCTCCCTTTCTTTTCCTTTGGTACCGAAAGTGATTTTGTCTGCCCCCGCTCTTCTGGCTGAGGAGACCCTGTGGAATTTCCATGAATCCAGGATACTTTGGGTTTGGTGGATGGGTCCGGGGGACGGGGTTTTGTTTTCCCGGGGGAAGGGGGTGGTTTGCCGTTGCGTTTGGCCTCGGGTGCGGGGGTGGTTTCCACGTCTTTGCCACTGCCCTCGTCATCTTTCGACTGCTTGGATCCACGGGCAATGCGGGCGTACAAAACGGCGGTGGTGGACTCAGAGCCACTGGTGGAGCCATCGCTGGACTCACAGGCTTTTAGTGGTTGCTGCTCATGCCCCTCTGGCTTGGTGATGCTGGTGTCCTTCAGGGAGGTGTACTCGCCTGCATCCTCTTCATTGTCAGCGGGGGACTTCTCTGTCGGTGTACTCGGACTGCACTTTTCCTTGCTGTCATTCACGGAGTCTGTAGACAGATAAAAAGGGTAGCTGTTCATTTTTTGTTGGGTATCCTTAAATTGTAAATTTCGGCATACTTTTATACAATATTAACCACATACAAATTTAACTCAGCAATTGATAAATATAACAGCAAATACAAGGCATTTGCTGTAACTTATCTACATTGTTTCTTAACACTGAACATTCTCCAACATAAAATCTAACTGGAAGTGTTTCTTTCACTAGTCTCATTACCAAATGTAATAGAAAGAAAGAAAATGACAAAAAAGAGAACAAAAAAGAAAAGAATGGTTGGATGGTTCAATGCTACATTTAATAGGGGAGCTAACACACAGTTTGAAATGAATCGGTTCTCCCTTATTGAATTGTATTGTGTACAATGTTAGCTATATTACACATACAAAATGTAGTGTGTTCTCAAACTCACTCTGTAACTCAAAATATGAACATCTAAAAGAGTGTTAGCAGATACCATAGTTTTATAATGTTATTGGAAACAGATCTGGACAGAGTGAGCTGATTAGTAAACACATATTTGAAAACTGGGGCAGATCCAATGGCACAGATGCTATCACAGCATACAGACGTGTTTTAAAGCCTTAAAGTTTACAGTAAGAATGTTGGCAGCAGCTCTTGTATCTTTGTCCTTGATCTATTCAGGCAGATAATACGATGCTAAAGACAGCATCAACACTCACACAGAAATCCATAGCATCTTAAGAAGATCTGAAGTTTAGTCACAGTTTGGATTTGTCAGATGTTGACATGACGCTTTCATTTCCTGTTTATGCTCAAAGCAATCCTAGATGCCACTTGATAAACATGACACTGTAAAACCTGACAAATTTACTCAACTGAAATTAATTTGGTAAAAGTAGTTTTGAAGATTTGTATTCTATTTATGAAGATTGTTAGCCTACATAAATCTTTGCTGTATATTTTTTGTCATGGCTATGCTATGTAGGCAACATCAGGCCCGAGGGGCCCTCAAGAATATTTGGACAAATATTATGTCACACAACTGAAAAAAAAGAAGAACAAAAATATTGTCCCCAGTTAAGTCCGTATGCCACAGGCCAAAACTGACTAAGCCCCAGGCCAAAACTGGTGATTTTTTTTATTAAATCAGCCTGCCACCAGGCAGCCACATTATTTTAGAAATACAAAAATTATATTAATAAACTGTGTTTTTTATGTGATTAGATTATGTATACTTTTTGTCAAATTTTATGATAAATAGACAATATAATTTGACAGGTTTTTAATTTACTGTAGAAAAAATAAGACTTTCTGTCCTTACAGATATAAACAACATCCTGTTTTGTTCCTAATTTCATGTTAACTCATTTGAAAGTGAACACTACAACAACAACACAATTGTGGAGTAGATTCACCTCTCACAGTACATACCTGAATGTAGAGCGTTAGTTAAGACGCTGTTGTGCTCCTGTATGTCATTCCTCATAACTAAAACAGCCTGCATTGTTTATTTGCCAGAGCCATGACTCACCTTCATGGGGCACACAGTAGACGGGCCCCTCGTCGCCGCTCTCGAAGGAGGAGAAGGACTCTTGGGACGACCAGGAGGAGGGTGAGTTTTGCTCGGCGGCGGCTGACGAGGGCGGCTCAATGAAGCTGCAGTTGAAGGTATTCTCTGGGTCGTGGTGGGCTACTGAGAACAGAAAACAAACGCACAGGCCCAGGGGTCAGTCAGAGGCTACTGGACCAGGTTACAAGAACAACAGTCTGCTCCCACTCACCACCGCTGCGGAGCCAGTTGGTTTAAGTGAGTCTGCAGAAATTGTGGTTTTGTGGAGATGCACCAGTTTGAAAAGTGAGGTTTAGTTCATTTTAAAGTTTAATCCTAAGTGAAAGCATTTTTTCCCCTCTCTTCAAGGAAACGTTCTCATCTAATACTCATCATTCATCATGTTGATTTATAGATATTTATTCATCTCCTTGTTTGTCTCCACATTCAGTGTTTATTACAGGAGATGAGGCAGAGTCAATCTGTGTAAGCCGCCAGTACTAATGCGCTTTGTTCTCAGTTAGATTAATAACAACTGAGTCAAACTACTCCAAAGCAGGTTTTAAGACAGTGTAGCTTTTCAAGTACCACCTGATCTAAACCATCTAAAATAAGGCCAAACTAACCCAAAAGAGGACAAACACCTTAAATGAAATTGCGATAAATTAAACAGACTAGAACAGCACAGAAGCCTGAGTAACACCAGAGGCAGGCCACGCAACAGTTTGAAGAACGCTGGTTTAAGGTCAGCTCAGATGCTAGAAAACATTGTTTGCCTTATGTAAGAAGGTTAAGAGAGCTATGGCTTATGGCTAAATTAACCAAATAAAGCTCGCTGGGACATGATTTAAAGGTTTACTTTTAGTAGCTCACTTCTTATTTTCATAATCAAATAATTAGTCTATGGAGAGAGTTTATAATGATTATATTTCCGCTGAGGTAATTAGAACTAATTAATGATCAAGGTGGAGGCAGAGCTACCAAGAAAAGTGACAACAGGCCAGAATACAGAGCAGTAATGAGCAGGGGCAGAGGAAGGAAAGCCTCAAATGAATAACGTTTAAGAAACAGATTTTTAAAGTTGTAAACAGAGCATTGCGGGAGGAGTGACACATTTTCTTTTACCGCAATCTTGATTCAAGCTGAAAATTTGCAAATATCTGCGGGCAGACTCCATGTTCATTCACTCAAAATGCAATTTCACGATCAGACACCAATGACACACCAACACAGATGTCCTACGTACTAACTTTGCTTCTAGACAACAGTCCATGTCTGCAGGACAATCATACAAAGGATGAAATTGCAGAGAAATTGTTCTAATTTAAGCAGGTTTTAAGCAATAAATTTAAGCACTTGTTTAGAAGTCATTTCAAAATGATGCTTATGGTGATGTAAATGTAATGACGTAAATATTGTAAATAATAGCTCAAATAAATCAAATCAATGCTGATTAAAATACCACTAGTATAAATCTAGTGGAAACTGCAGCAATTGCACTTTAGGGCAGCAAAGATATAGATGCATTATGTGGAAATGGGTAATAATAAATGCAATCAAATAAAATACAACACTACATAATTTCTCTTTTTATCTTGGGACTTGAGGCCAGCTGTGGTGAGTGTGGTTGACCCTTCCCTCCCTGGTTTGGAACAATGCATGTTTGGGCATTACCTTGACCCAACGGACTTCATCACATGCTTTTGTTTATACGGTCAAGAAGGAATGTCGTATAGTTTTCTAACGCAATTTAACTACAATTTTAACAGTAATTGCGATAAATAAAAGACATCCCAGCATGTTTTTAAAGCGGATGTTTAGTTTGGGTTGCTATTATGTGCACACACAAATATTTCTGGCCTAATCTAATGTTTAGTCTGTTATTTCCTCAAGCCATTCATCTTCCTCTCGCCAAGTCACTTCCTGAATAACCGCTGCTTCTAAATTTACAAGACAATCGAAAATGTAGGTCAAAAAGCTTGTGCAGATGGTTTTAGACATTCTGCCTTTAGTAAATTCAAATTTCTGTATATAGCCAGCAAACAATAAACTGTAACTTTGTTAGCCTTTTTTGTATACTACTATAAAAGTAACAAACAAGGTAGTTTATACAGCTTTAAGCCTATGATGAAAAGTTAGTGACTTAAAGAAAATAATTTAAATGATCTCTGTAATAGTGTCAAAATACAGAGATCTACTGTTTTAGGCATTGATCTTACTTAAAACAAATTCAAATCAAACTCCCATGAAAACAAATAAAATACAGCTATGTTTGGGAAAAGGCCGTTACTGCAATTAGTTCCGCGACTCACTTTTGGGTCCCGACCCACCACTTGAGAACTACAACTAAAGAGGGTTATGCACTTATGTCATTTCCATTCTAAACAAAAAATAAAATACAAATATTGCAACATTTCGTATCATTGTTGACACTCATTTGGCTTCTGTTGCCATGCTGTGACATCATTACGAAAGCCCTTTAGACTGTGCATTATAAAAATTGCATAACATTAAAATGCAAATTGTGATAAAAATGTATTGACTGACTTACACACACACACACACACACGCACACAATAATCTTTCTCTCATTAAGCCCAGCCGTACAGCACAAACAAAATCAACTATTTTGACAACTGCTGTTGAGGGGTTTTCCAAACTGAAGATTACAGGGACAACCCTTGAGCCTGAATGACTGTTTTGTGTTATTGTATCTGTAGGCAGGTACTAGTGTATATCATGAAGCAATGCATTGCAGAAAAGCTTGAATGAACAAAGCACATTTCTTTGTATTTGAAATCGTGTGTATGTTTTGACCTCCCCTAAAAAAAACAGTTCTTAGGTTTCCATTCTTTTAAGTAGGAAGCGAGGAATGTGAAATAGCCGGCCTATGCGAGGCCTCCATGCCGAGTAAGTCAACAAGCTAACACATGGGCATTTGGTGACATGGCATGTACATAGTGCTGAACAACTGCTGCCCTTGATATCTGCTCCCTGGGCTCTGACTGCCGGGCCTGTTTGGAGGCTCGTGCACAAAAGGGTATTATTTGACACACTCAAGCTGCAAAGCCACCCCAGCACAGTTGCTCAGTGGGGGATGCTTTTACAGAGCCACACATGAGCTGATGTATAGAGTATTGGAGCTATTGCGTGTTGAACGGGAAAACGTAACTGGTTGACGTAATTTTGATCAGGGGGGGGAAGGCCCTATTTGCGAGTACTCAAGACTTTTTTTTAAGAGCAGATGCAACGGAAAAGTGCTCAAGTTAAATGTAAAATAGGCACATTCAAAAATACCCATGGGGAGAAAATGACCCCATGCGCTGCTTATAATAGCGGGGCATGGGGCCTCACAGAGATACTACCTTCCAGATACAACCATGTTCTTGACCGAGTAAGTACTATCCAAAAGCACTGCTTCATTCCTTGTAAGTTGAAAAGATTAAGACAATAATCGGTGGCAAACTTTTTGATCCAAGGACCACATGTGATATCCACACTTTCCAGAGGGGCCGGACAGTGAGCTGGTTAGGGTTGTCAAACAAATACTCAGTACATACAGGTCATATAATTAGAATATCATGAAAAAGTGCATTCACTTCTGTAATTCCACCTAAACTGTGAAACTAATATATGATAAACTCATTACACGCAAAGTGACATATGTATGCCTTTATTTGTTATAATTTTGATGATTATGGCTCACCTTGTAAAAAACATTAAATAAAAAAATAAATAAATTGATTGTAAGCCATAATCATCAACATTTTAACAAATAAAGGCTTGACATATGTCACTTTGCATGTAATGAGTCTAAATCATACATTAGTTTGACATTTTAGGTTGAATTACAGAAATACATGAACTTTTTCATGATATTCTAATTATATGACGAGCACCTGTATATGCTTTATTAGCAAGTTTGTGTGGTAATTTCAACATCATTAAAACGCCGAGGTAGTAGAGCAAAGTAAAGTAAAGCACCACTTTCTACAAATGCCCGTGTTTTATATCAGAATCAGAATAGTTTTTATTGCCATTGCCTTTTCCGGTTCAATTGTGCAACAGATAACATATCACACATAAATAATATGATAAAGACAACAATAATTTGACATAGAACAACAGTGTGAGTGTATTCACAGATATGCAGGTGCATTAATTTGTGTGATCCTTCAATTTTGCACCCTTTCAAGACCCTAATGTAAAAAAATGTACACTCCTTAAACATTACCATACATTCATATTTTTTTTCCGCTTCGTTTTACAAAAATCTTCAGTGACTTTCGGGTCAAAATGACCAATATGAGTGTGGACAAACCACGTAGTGCAATAGAGCAGTGCAAATGACTGGAACAGGTTATTACATTAAGCTTTAGTAATGCTGAGGGTCTTTTAGTCTGTGATCTGATACAGAGTTATTGGGTCTTGTTATCATACATGAATCTGATGGCTGAAACTGTTCCTTTGTTGCGGGAGGTATGGGTCTAAAGTAAGAAAGTAAGTGCTTTATCGTCATTGTACAAGCGTACAATGAAATCGTGTTCAGGTGTCAGTCCTGAGCTGCCGCGGCTCCACTAACGGGAGAGGGGTGAATAGTCTGTGTCCTGGGTGAGAAGGTTCAGCTGTGATCTGACCTACATGCATCCGGGTCCTGGAGTTGTACAGGACCTAGAGAGATGGGAGCCTGCAGCAAATCACCTTCTCAGCAGCACGCACAACGCGCTGCAGTCGATGCTTGTCCCGCCGGGGTACCACATCATACATTATATGTCCTCATGGGTGTTTGTTTTGCTCTGACATTTTGAAAAGAATTGACAGTTCAGGTATTTGGTCACTGATTTGTGTAATATTATATCTCATCATGCATCAAAATGTGGTGCGAGTTTGTGATTAATCTCAAAACTGAGAAGGTGTTGAAATGCTTTGCAGGTCAGACTAAAGAGCTAAGCAGCAGGCTAAAAAGCTAAACGCATGTGGCAACTGGGCCTTACTTTAAAGCTTGGAAACTGACATGAATATCTGCTTTCTGACTGCAAATGACATTCATCTCCTAAGCCTTACCATCTGGCAAAAAAAAGAACAAGAAGTTATTTAAACTTTACCTATAAACTGCACAAGATGTATGTATGATTATTGTGGCTTCCAAAAGGGTCTCTCATTCTGGCTGTTTTCTCTGTGTCTTAGCAGGCAGGGCACGGCGGCACAACGCACTGCAAAGTGGAGCTGCAAACACATTAGTAATCCACAATCCAGACAAGCTTTCATTGGATAAATAAAAATGAAAACGCAGGTGTTGCTATTGCACCGATCCACGGGGATGCATTTGGACACAGCGGATGCAAGGAATATCAGACATAAGTGCGCGGGGCGTGTGGTGAATTTGCTGAGAATGGAATGCTAAGTGACTGAAGTGCCAAAAGGGGAATAGCTAGACCTCGGGCACAAACAGTGAGTAGATTCGGTCTCCTCCGCATCGCGTCTCTTTAGTCAAAAGCGTTCCCTCTGCCTCACGTAGATAAATCATAGTTCTGACACACGCTGGGGTAAATTTGACCACTTCCTGTTTCCAGCACCACCGGGCCCCCTCAGGAATGCAAGTGAGGAGACCAACTCAGAGACTGTAAATGTTGACAGTACACGCTTCTGTGGGCCACAAACTAAATACAACAAAACCCAAAAGTGGTAAAGGGGTCGTACACAATGCGATAATTGAGCCAGATGCCTTTTGATCCGCACGTACGCAGTGTGTTGCGGTTGATCTAAAAGCCACACACTGTACTGATATGAAAATGAGCACACTCTCGCTTTCTGAAACATTTCTATGGTACAACGAAGAAATAAGCAAAGTGTTGCAACAAAGACCACTCCGTGCAATGCCTTTATGGAAACCGGTGCAAGCTTTAACAAAAATCTGCGGGGTAAGTGAGGAAACACATGCTGGTCTGACATCAAAATGAAAGCAAGTCAGCATAGTTTTTACATCTCCCCCAATCCAATCAAAATAGCGATGCAAACGAGGATGAAGACACAACAAAAAAGTGACAAAACAGCGTCAAAATATGTGCCGGAAAAAGCAGCAAAATGCGACAAAAAAAGGCAACAATAAAAGCAATGAAAAAGCAACACAAAAATAGACCAAAAGGAGGCCGAAAACACGACAAAAACGTTTAAAAACTGACAAAAACGTGGCGAAAACGTAACAATAATGTTACCATCAGTTTTGTAAGTCTTAGCTTTCAAATAAGGCATTACACTGTTTCTCTCCATTTGAGAAGCTTTTAGATTTGGGTAAAGCCCAACTGGAGAAAATGCGCTTGGTTCAGGTGGGGGTTCAGCGGTTGAACTGCAAATGCTGGTCAAAATCAAATCAAAACGCACAAACGGCATCGCGTAGAAGGGGAAAAAAGAATCTTTTGGGAAACACAAATTTCCACTCTTTTTAGCAATTTTCTGGTGGAATATGAACTTATTTATCACACATAAAGTCAAGTCTAAATCCATATGGATATTTTTTCTCGGCAGATTGTTCAGTAGAAGCAAAAAAACGGCAGTTGTAGCTAGCGCTAGCTAGCATTAGCATAAGCACGATGCTAATATGAAGTATCATATGAACCACTTTGCTCCTCCCCATGTCTTTGTAACTTTATTGGGTAGAAAACTATAATAAAAACTATCAATAATTCAGCATTTGTTAAAGTAGTTTTTAAATAATTAAAGAAAGTTTAGATTTTTCTCCAAATTGTTTTCCCCCTTAACTGTTTTCAAACATGACCATATATGGCAGGGTTGCCAGGTCTGGGCAGCCAAACCCACCCAAAAATATCGGAAAACCCACGGACATACAGCGCGGCTGGAATTTTCAATATTGTTTACCAGTAAACAAAGCCCATGTGCCCCTGCGATGATGAGAAACCGCCCCTTTCTCCCTCTCTTATTGAAAAAGCAGCTCAAAGAGCCTTGGATTTGAGATTTTGTCATTCGAAATAGTGATTTTGATCAAAAAATAAGATAGAAATAGCCAATTTTACATTGAAAACAGCAAGGCAAAAAAACACGGACAGTTTTTTTCACCTGCGGAATGACTTAAAAAACACCCAATTCCACGGTTTAACCGCGGACCTGGTAACCCTGATATATGGGCGATCCCAGAGATGCCGTCTGTAGCTATACTACAGCATTGGCTAGTTTAGGGGTGTATTTTTGACCTTGCGATAACAAAAGGGTCATAAGAAAGAAAGACCTTTTCCAGTGTCCATGTTTACATTGCCGCTAGTGTTAGCAGAGCCTCTGGTAACTGAAAAAATATCCAAAATAAAATGTCAAAAATAAGCTTGCCTGTTTGTTCACAATGACAAAAGAATAACACACATCTGAAAGAACCTACATCGCCAGCTTCAGTGTTCTTTAATTCTCTTGACAAAAACGTTCCAAAGTACTATGCTTATATCATCCCAGTTTCTAATTTGATTAGACTATGGAGCACAAGACCTCTGCATGGACCAGCGCGGCTGCTGTGTTCATCCTAACAGTGCACCCTTTGATAAGGCGTCACTCAGCAGCACCCGGCCCCCAACTGCCACTCACTTTCTTTTAATAACACGACCTCCACCCTGAGAAATCTTCGAGGGTTACGAAGAAGCAGAGGATGATGGAAAGTGAAAAAAAGAAGAAGATATGGTTGTAATAATATGAACGCATGATATTTTGGGGTGCCAAGAATAACAAGGGACTGCAAAACCAGAACATTCCTTTCAAATGAAACCTCATTTGAGGTTTCTCTCAACCCAATTCACCATCGTACAATACAGCTACATCATTTCTACCGTGGTGTTAAGAGTACCAGGTTTCTACTCTTTGCGGCCTGAAGTAAGGGACATAACATCCAAGATCACTTGAACACATCTGGAGTCGTATTTCCTTCATTCACAGTTTTTTGATACGTAATTGATAAACTTGAATGGGTATCTGCCTTTTCTTTAAAACATTGACGTGTATTTACTATGCACATAAAGCAAACATGTGTAAAACGTATGACATGTTTAAATTTCAGCTGAAGGGTGTCAGTAACTTTGAAATGCTGTAAAAAAAAAAATTCAACAAGAAATGGTTGTAAGTAGTACCTGGAGGAAAGTGGCCGTGTTAGTAGCCGTAGTAATATATATAAATATATATATATATATATATATATATTCTGTGTGTGTGTGTGTGTGAGAGACAGTAAAATATACACTGCATACTTTAAGTCTCTCAGCGACATTTTTACTTTACTTTATGATTTCATACTTTTACTTCTATTATACTGTTTTGAAGTGACAATACTTTCAGACAATATTATTTTTTTCGAGTACTTATTTCACCTCTAGAAACCACAGATCAATATTCTACCACCCATGGTGAGGCATTGGAGCAGTGTACCAATAACAGCTATTGAGGTCGCCTCCTAATGACAGAGCAGAGCCCATTGCCTTGTACAGCGATGATTACACAAAACACAGCCCCCTCTGGCAGCGCTGCAGTGGGATATGAGACAGAGTTTGGAGGCTTACCGACAACTTTGGGCAGTTTCTGTCGCCTCAGTGGAATACGGGGGAGTTTTGTGCTGATGCGGGTGAATCGTCCGCACAGGATCCGCTTGGCTTTTTTGCTGTTGGTAGAGTTGTCTTGGTTAGCGAAAAGGGATGACGGCATGGAAACACAAATGAATCATTCAGCTGGCTCGTTAAACCTGCGCCGAAGCCTCTTTTTTGAGGGCTCACAGGCTCCTGCTACTGTTGTGTCAATATACGTATGAAAGCACTAATAATACAAATGTTACACACTCCCAGTTGCAGTAGGATTTAACTGTCGTCGACTGTACTGGGTCTATTGAATTGAGGATGTTTCGCTTCTATGTTCAGAAACCTCTCGCTATTGTAGGTTGTCAAAAGTAGACGTGGAACAAGCATTGTTTGGATTTAAAAGAGAAATTCAAATTTGAATTTAGAATAAGAGTCTATCACTTTAAATCTGGATTGAGATTGAAAAGAAAAAAACTTGTGCTTTGGCAATCTTATTTCAACGCTAGTCCTAACCAACAAGAAATCTCTATATTCAAGGAATTTTAAGTGATTTATCTCATTTGTATTGCTCTCAATCTTTGTGCTGTTTTTGAACAGTTTTCTCTCTAAATAAGTATCTTTGTTGCCCATAATACAGAAAGGTACAGCCTTAATGATAGATTATGTAGATACAGTAAAAAAAAAAAAAAACTATCAAACCTCAGCTAAATAACACTAAAATTAGCAGAGGAGTATGAATATTTTCTGAACCCATATATTCCCCCATTATTTGGGTGACCTCTGGTTGGGAACTATGGAGTCTTCCTCTGTGGGAAGCCTAGCATTTACGCCAAGCGGCCATCACTCACTTGTGGTCATCCTTGTGTTGACAGAGGCAACAGCAGCACAGCACCGAGAGGAGCACAATGAGTAAGAAGCCGACCAGAGTTCCCGCAGCGATCACGCCCATGCGCTGGTTAGGCTCTGAAACATTAGAGAATGGCCATTATGGATGTGCCAAGTTGGTGAAGAGAGAGAGAGAGAAAAGAAATCCAAACCAATAGAACGAACACAAGTAATGCATTGTCTTTATCGTAGACCATTGGAATGATATTGTGACAATGGAAAAACTCACTTTAATAACTGTATTGGCTGGCGCGAGTTCCCTCAAAATTGTATTAGTCATCTCATCTGTAACACAATGCAACTCTCTGCTAACCCCGTATTAATTGCACTGTCACAACTTCTCACCACTTATTCCTCAACCACATTGACCCCAAAGTGATTTATACGTCCTCCTCCCACAAACATTAAAGTTACACCCGGCACCACAACTAATAACTGCTTTGTTGCACAAACTCTCCAAGCATTATTGGAGGGAAACACTTGGGACAGTTGAGTGCGTTAACCTCAGTATTCTCTTTGAGTAAACATGCTTGACTGGCAACTATAACGCGGCAGCAGGATATATATATATAATATGATAGTTATTAAACAAATGTCATGGTACTCTCGCAGTACACATCACAGCGCAATATTTAGTGTCAAGGCCGTGGGAACCCGGGGTGCTGAGGGCGCTGCAGCACCCCCTGGTGGATTGGTTGCGACCTGCGGGCAATATTAATAAATAGGAAATATGCACAGAAAAAGCGTTTTTGGGGGCAAATGTTTTTTTCTCAGCGCCCCCTAACTAAAATGTCTTCCCACGGCTCGGTTTAGTGTGACCCTACGGGGAGGCCTACTAAAACCTGTTACTCTTGTTGTTCGCTCTGAATAGGAGCAAGGGGCCAGTCCGCGCTATTATTGTGAGACTGTTGATGTTGTGATGTCATCTTTTTTTTTCTCTCTCTCTCCCTGAACAAAAACTACACTTTAGAATGAATATGCTTCTAACTTTACTGCTTTTTACCGCCAGCCATATGAGCTGGCCTTACTAACCTGTCAAAACAACACAAGCCTCACAGCAAAATTACTGTTCCCATTCTTCTCAAAAGCAATATTTCTTTTTTTTTTTTATTCCTCCCTGCTTTTTCTTGCCCTTCTGCCATCCTGGTCTGTAATTCCTCTTCCTTCCTCTGACTCTGACTGGACAGGAAGACAGCCAACAAACACAGCCATAAAAAAGGACATTGGTTGCCGGTATGCATCTGGAAATACTATCAAAGCCTTGTTAACTCCACTGCTTACACGCTGAACTGAGACAATATTTGCGTGCTAAGTTCCCAGTAGTGGCAGCTGTCTTTCGGGGCCCAGTTTAGTCCAGTTTATTGGAGTTAAATGACTTTTTCACAGCCAGTTTCTCACGTGACTGCCAGACTTGTAAAAGTTGCCTTCACTTACGGAGATAGCAGGCGCCGGACACCGGATCACAGTTCTTCGTGTGGCAAGAGCACGTTTGGTTGCAGTTGACTCCGTACTGGCCCGGCTTACACGTCATATTGCAACTGGCCAAGAGAAGAAACGGGACGACATTGTGTTACTTATTCCAATTAATGAGAGCGTATGCGTGTTTTCTTATTGTTGATTTAGAATGGGCGGAAAGTCAGTTCATTTCATCGTGTTCAGGGCACCAGTATTATTGGTTCTCAAAGTGTGGTCACTTATGCTTTAGTACTTCGGTAACTGTTGAACAAGTTTTATACCCAGTTTAGACAAAATGTACTCCAAATTAGTACTCACTTGCTGTGAAAACAACATTTTACCCATTATGATAATCCACAATACCAAAATAACTAGCAATAATAATAATAACAACAATGACAATTTAGGTTAAAATGTAATGTAATGTAATTGTTGTGTAATAACTTTTTATGTTTTTTTTAATAATAAAAAGCTGTAATAACTGTATTATTGTTTAATGTATTATTTATGCCAAATATTGTTTGTATACAGGGAATGCAAGTGATGTCACAGCATGGCAACCCAAATGAGTGGCAGATGTACATTGTGATGGTTTGTTTTTTATCAGTACGGGGTTTCTGGTATGCATGTGCAGACCCTCCACCCTCCTTTGGGTAAACTCTCTGTCGCACACGGGTTTTCCATCATGTTTTTAAGCCGTCATCTGTACTTGTTTTGTTAAAGTGTAGCCGATCTTTCGCCTCTCATCCAAAAAGGTTCGTCAACACAAGTACAGGGGCAAAACGTCCGCAACACTTTAACAACCATGTACAGATGACAGGTTAAAAAATGTTATTCTAAAATGAATATAGTAAATACATAACTAAATTGTCAATTTGTCGGGGGCATTTATTATTAATATTACACTATCGGTGGTTATTACATCATCAGTTCATACAAATATTAAACTTGAGCATTTATTAGTGACACGGTTACTTGTAGGGCTGGACGATATGGCAACAATTAATCACGTTTTTTTTCTCCGTCATGTTAAACGATCTCAATTTATGATTCGATTTCATTATTTCGTCGTAAACATTAATCAATGTAGCTGATTCGTGAACTTAGACAGAGCTTTTAATACGGACCTCAGCTCAAGCAAAAACAAATGATTTCTTTCAGGAATATTTAACACACAAAAACCATTGTCTCCAAAAATATGAGAAACAGATATGATTCTACATGTTTTGACTCATTGTCCAGCCCTAGTTCTATGCCACTCCAAACAAGGCATGTTAACAATATTAACATTATATTGACTTCCCCTTATCTTATTAAACAGGGCAAGAATGTTATTTCAAAATGAACAACATTCGGACACTGGAAGTGTACTTGTGTACACATACTAAATGCACTATGACTAAATACAACATTCTTGTATCAAACTGGATGTTGTAAGTGTGTCTGACTTACTATGTTCCATAAAAGCCAGCATCACAGAGGCATTCTCCGGTGACAATATGACACATGCCATTATAGCAGTGACTACAGTTGTTCTCGCAGTTCTCACCATAAGTGCCGTTGGGACAACGCACCTCACACCTATCATAGACAAGTGCAGTCAGAGATTATTGTCATTGTCAGGTCAGGCAACATGACTCATGGCTAAACAGCACAGTAGCTACGTACGTCTGAAGTGTGGTAAGATTACAGGACACCAAAGACGACAAGTGCACAACAAACATGCTTTGGACATGCCTATTATACTGGGGGCTTCTTACCTGTCTCCGATCCAACCCGGGTTACAGTGGGAGCACTTGCCATGTATCGGATCACAGTGATGACCATCTTTACAGGCGGGGCACTCCTCTTGGCAGTTTTCCCCAAAGAAGCCTTTAGTGCAGAGCTGATCACAGCGTGTGCCATTCCAGCCTCTGTCACACGTGATGCAGCGGCCTTCTGTCACTTTACACGGCTGCTGCCCTTTGCAGTGCCCACACCTGTTTACAAAAACACATGATCAATGTAGTTCATTCTGAAAAGCTTCATCAGCTTTCACATGTGTTCCTCTTCTGTACCTCTTCCTGCAGTTTTGGCCGTAGAAACCGGCCGGACATGGCTCTCTGCAGAACTTGCCTCTGTATCCTGGTGTGCAGGTACATGAGCCGTCGGCCGGGTTGCACTTGCCGTGAACGCATTGGCAGTAGCGTTCACACCTGGGCCCCCACAGTCGATCGCGGCACTGGCAGCGCCCGGTGAACTGGTCACAAGGGGAGTTGTTACAGTTGCACTGGACTCCACAGTTGCGTCCCATCCAGCCGGGGTTACAGAGGCAGCGTCCCGTCACAGAGTCACACACTGAGTTGCTGCTGCAGTAGCAGTTATTGTTGCACTGGGGGCCCCATGCCATGGGGTGACATGTGCATTTGCCAGTGTCACGGTCACACTTGCCCTTTTGGCAGAGGCAGGCATGCTCACAGTTCGGACCCCAGCGGTTGGGGTTGCAGGTACACTCTCCAGTCAAGTCATCACACTGGCCATTGGGATAACAGTGACACTTCCCCTTACAGTCAGGACCCCAGAACTGGGCAGGACACTCTGTTTTAAGAGGCACATTCGTTAAAGAAAGATCATTATTATTTGAATCGTAACCGGTAAAAAAACTGATACTTACTCGTATCACAACTTGCTCCGAAGTATCCATGTCGGCAGCGGCATTCATTCGGCCTAACACATATTTCATTTACCTTGCAGGTGAAGTTTCCCTCACAGATAGCTGGAGGATCACAAATAAAACACATTATTCAAGTATTATAAAAAATAAAAAATAAACCACTATTTGACCATCTATTCTTTGTGTGTGTGATACATACGTGTGGGGCACTCATCCCCAAGCTGCCCCCAACCACTGCAGCACACCACTCCTGATGATGACCTGCACACACAGTTTTGTAACTGATGAAGAATGTCTGTAACTTAGCTGAACATTACATTGTCAAGCATGAGCAAAGTTTATCTGATTTCGGGTGATGTGTAGTCTGAAAGCTCTTAACCTCACTCCCCGAGTGAGAATTTTCGACAGAGCATTGCAGCCAAGTTTTGGCTCTGTCAGGAGCAGACGAATGTTTCTCTTCTTCCTCCCATGCCTGTGACCTCTGTGGGGCCTCTGCAACACGTCAGCTTCCCCAAAGTGTTTGAAGATGGGCCTGTGCTTCAGGTCAGCCAGCACAGATCAACACTGTGTATCAGCCCGGCCAAAAAAGGCACGTGCTACACATTCATATAAACCCGGTACAAATTAACCTTATGGACAGCATCAAAATCCCACTTAAAAATAAAGAAAATAGTCAATCCACTGTGACTCCCACCTTGTCTCAAGACAAACATTTGCAAAAGTATGGCTACTGTTAATCCAGTCATAGGCAAGTTATGCAACATAGTATTATTTTTATTATTATTATATATGTTAAGACGATCAATGGCAGTTTTGGTGGTAATTTGCACTTAACTCAAGCTAATGCAGTCTATAAGAACAACAACGTATTACAGTCTTTTCAAATGAAACATAGGTGAGCATCTGCCTTACCCAAATCAATATCTATCAGCTAATAACTCATTGTACAAACCCCCGACATGACCCAATTGCGCCCTCTATAGAATAACGCAAGGATCATGTTCCCATCCAGATGCACGCATCTGTAATTCTGGTTATTGCTATTGGAGACGAAACAGATAATTGACACAGACCTTCTATATCTGTACTAAGAACAAACCTGGTCTGAATAATGCACACAGTAGATGTTTAGGCGACTCAAAGTGGTTGTGTAACAGGGGCCCATTCTTATTTCCACCAAAAGCTGCAGTAGCTGGGCCAGCCCGACAAGAATGTGATCCTCGTTCACGCTCGTATTGCCCTGGCTTTCTACCCAAACAGTCGACAACAATTCATGCTTGTTTGAATGAGACTGTTTTTTACCTAGTTCAAACAGTTCTTACCCGAATGTCTTGCATACATTCTTGCCTTTAGGGTTGAGTTCTTGGCTGAGTGTGGAGCAAACGTATAGACAAACCACAGCCACAACAGCTAAACAGTTTTTCACATCCATTGTACAAGCAGCAGCATCCTTCTGGCGCCTCGCTTACTCCTCACTTTCCTCGCTCCAAAAGGATGAACTTAATACCAAGAAAGCACTGCCTTTCTTTTGTAATCCTTTTGGAAAAGTAAACAAAGTATCCTACGTCCATTAAATCTTTCGCACACGAAAAAAAAAAAAAATAAATAAAAAAAAAAAAAAGCGCCACGAAAAAGTTCCAACCAAAAGTTTCTTATCGCTGAGCTCCTGGTGAACTTTGCTCCTCGGCGCCGTCAACAGTGAGAGGTCATCCCGCGAAACCGATGCTCTGCGCACATAACGGAACAAAAGAAAATACTTTCCAAATGAAACGTCTTCGCGCTGAGGGGGGAAGAAAAAAAAAAACGCAAACAGCTGCAAATGTTGTCCAAACGTTAGGGGAACATCTTGCCCCAGTCCTTTCCTCTGTTCAAAGGGAGAACCTGGTTACTCCATAACTTCTGTCCTCTGTTGCGCTCTCAGGAGTGGCAGGAGGGAAATTCCTGATTTGTTACTCTATCTTTGGCTCTGTTCGCCATGCGTGCGCCACCAATTTACACGGGCCTGCGCAACGGGGTCCGCTCAACTGGCTGTGCGTACTTTCTGCGTGGACGACAGTCAACAACTGGGATGTCCCATCGACGTGCAGAAATGCTTTCAGAGTTGTATTCTGTTGCCTAAGATCCCGAGGTTTTCGATCGTAAAATGTTACAGGATTGCAGATTAAGCATCACCCAGGCCAACAAACGTTACAACTGTAATTTGAGATTAATATGGCTATATGATGTATTCGTACGTAGAGTGTTCCTGCACGAGCGGGGGGGGGGGGGGGGGGGGGGGGGGGGGGGGAGTGAGCTGCAGAATCACATGACAATGGCTCCCTCATCTGTTAATACGAAGTGAGGATGGCATGACGTAGGCTTTTTTTTTTTACACTTTTTAACGATTCACCCTACTTCTTTTGTCTGATACTATTTTATTGGTTTGAATTATTATATAAATCATTGCATGGCAGGTCAATGCACTTTTAAAAACAAACAAAACAAACTACAGTCCACTCGATAGCCTATTGTCTCAAAATAACATAGTCAACTATTCCAATCCAACTATATTTGTATAGCACATTTTAGTGCTGCACAAGAAATTGGCATTATTATTGGCATAATGTGATTGACAATGTGCTTTTTCGTGACTAAATAACTCAAACGAAAACACTACGTACACAGTTAACCAACCGACAAATAGCCTCGAACAAAAATGTGTTACGGCTAGTGATCACGAACGATCCGGCTCTTTTGAACAAGTCTTTACCGTGAACGATATGAACGGGTTCACGGAGGCGAACGGTTCTTTTTTATTTAATTTTTTTTTAATATATTATTATTCCTCTTCGGGAGAGGTGCGTCACTTTGGTTGGTTTGGTTGTTGCGAAAGTCACAGCTAAAGTGGGGCGGAGGAAGAGGAGTGGCAGAGGGACAGTTTGTGAATGCACGACCGCAGGACGTGAGCGCGGCCTGCGGGGAAAGGGTTTTAGAGCGCGGCTCCGGGGAAACAGCGAGAGAGCGCGCGCGCTCTGCGCCCGAGAATGAGTACGTTTTATGATAACAAACTCCATAGAGGGAATATCGATGTTATATAGGTGTGAAATGGTGAATTGTGTGTTAAAATAAAGTCTATTTGGAGGGTATTTAAAAAAATTAATTAAAAAAAAGCATTTGAACGACTCTAGTGAACGGCTCCCTTCATAAGTCCCATCACTACCCACACAGACCAATCTGGCCCAGGTCCGGTTTCAGACCGGCATGGCTGGCTCACTTCTGGTACGGCAAGTGGAATGTCAGCCAGAGGTGTGCCAGGTCTGGCTTTAATGATCTGGCACAGATGTGGCATGCCAGTGGTGGCCAGATCTGGCATCGATGAACTGACACAGATGCAGCATGCCAGAGGTGGGCCAGAACAGGCACAGATCCAGCATGCCAGACGTGGACCACTGGAGGTTTAGCTGGTTTACCAGGTTTACCTGAAGATTTACCACGTTTACCAAATGCAGGTGTGACCATGTAGATAAATACAAATTTAGGCCTATTCATTTTTTTGTTATTGCAGTTATTGAAATGTTTTTATTTGAATAAAAAATACACTGTCAATGTCATTGCTTATGTAAGCCAAAAAGATGAGCCACCAGATCTCAGCCTTGTCTGCCACTTCTGGTAGACAAGACTGAGATCTGGTCCACCTCTGGCTTTACACCGGCACATCTGTCTGAGTTCTGTCTGAGTTCTGGCTCAACACCGGCACATAAGTCTGAGATCTGGCTCAACACTGGCACATAAGTCTGAGATCTGGCTCCACACCGGCACATAAGGCTGAGATCTGGCTCAACACCGGCACATAAGTCTGACTTCTGTCTGAGATCTGGCTCCACACCGGCACATAAGACTGAGATCTGGCTCCACACCGGCGCATAAGGCTGAGATCTGGCTCCACACTGGCACATAAGGCTGAGCTCTGTCTGAGATCTGGTTTGACACTGGCTCGGCTCTGGCTGGACTCTGGCTACCGGAGGTGGCCCAGTGTAGGACCGTAATTCATCGCGGTATCTGGGCCAGAAGAAAGGTATGTGGCCCCAGGCCTCCAGTCCCCTTCCCTTTTGGTGTTGTGTGTGTGTGTGGTTAATGCAGTCTTTTCCCTATATGGAAATCTGGCTGTGCGGGCTCTGGCCTGCGATTGGAGGACTAGTTTCAAGCTTGGTCCGTCCTTGGTCCTGATTGGTGTGGCATCTGAACACCTGGCCCCAATTAACCACCTGCTGCAGCCACACCTATATGACTCTGTTTGGTATTTGTTGGGCCTAATTTTGTTAGTGTTTACTTTTGTATACTTCGGTTTTGTTTAGTTCGAGTAACTTTGTTTCTGTTAACCATTGTAAATATTGTAAGCCTTTGTTTGGTTATTTTTGTTTACATCCCTTTTATTAAATTACAACGTTATTCATCCATTGTTACATGTTGGTTTTTCGTTACTTCCCTAACCCTAGCATAGCCGTGTCGTCGTCATTACCGAGCAGTACCGCCCGTGTGGGTGGATCCGCTCGGGGCGTAAACACACCTGCCATGACAGGCAATGCGTCACTCACAGCCCTGTCAGACAGTCGGTGGATGCGACCGTGGCTTTGCATGTTGAGCTTCGTGGCGGACGGGTTGTTACCGCAGTGTCATGTTGCTCTATTTTAAGTTTGTTTACTTTACTTGACAGGGAACTCGACACACCTATGTTCCGTGTCCGGGCACTGCCATCCCTGACTCGGACAGGGCTCGCACCGTTTCTCTCTCATCGAAGCGCCCGGTCCACGTCCTCGATCTCGGCCGCGCGGACAGAGCGCGCACCAACGGTCAGCGGCCGCAACGGCACTGACCGTGACTCGGACTGTCCCGGACAGTTGGGTCAAGGAGGCGGCCACAGCTCTCCCTCCGGCCGCGCTAATGAGATCTCCGTAGACTTTGAACAGACCCAGGAGGCTTATAAGAGCAAAGACTCGTTAGAATTGCTCAGAAGTTTGGTGGTTTTCAAACTCTGCTCCTATGACTTCCTGGTCGACAAGAATAAAGAGGTAATGAGCTCCGGCTCCATCCTGTGTGCATACAATGTCCACGGTAGTAGCCTTACCCAGGTGGTGGGGGGAAATAAGCTAGCTATGGGTAATTCTAATATTTACATGAAATATTAAAGAACACAAAACCCTGCCAAGATGTTGTGTTGCACTGTTGCAGCCTTTCATAAGGTACTCGATTACATGAGTCAGAATGTCTCACGTGGAACAGTCACATCTCCTGTTACAACCAGTTTTCCAGCACATGGGAGAAGCCTTGCATACCTACATAGCACGCTCTGTACAACATCACAGTGCTAATAGTTAGTTTCATTTTGCATGTGTTATGAGAAGCTGGTAATTTCTGACCCCCCTTCCCTCTTTTTTTAGGGCCATTTCAATATTTTAGCAGTTACTCTAGTATAGCAACTTCCAAAACATCAAACATGCCCACTCTCAGCCTTGGTGTTTGTCGGGAACATGAATGTGTAACTCTTTATCCACCAGTTATTAACTTGTTTCTCTTCAGCTTTCCGCTCTGGGTCAGAAGGTCTTGGGGCGGACTCTCTTTAACAAGGCGATGAAGATGACCTTCTATGGGCAGTTTGTGGCAGGTGAGGACCATGTGTCCATCAAACCACTCATCCAGAAGAATCAGGCCTACGGCGTGGGCTCAGTCCTGGACTACAGTGTGGAGGAGGACGTCGATGAGGAGGAAATCCAGCAAAAAGAGTACGGAAATATTGCTAACATGTTCACACAAATTCCATATTGACACACAATTGCATTGCTGCGTTAAAAGACAGAGCAGCATAATGGCACATGCAATAGTGTTGTTAGTGTCTTGCTTTCACATTCATTTCCCAAATTCCAATTTTGAGGTTTAGCAGTTCAAATTACCAGTGGACTGGACTCTGCTCTGACCATGACACTGGAAAGACTGGCAATAATTTTACACTTGTGTGGAATCCAGTGACTGAGGGGGCCCAGGGCAGATGTGATCATGTGAACCACAAACGCAGTGCGACATAGTCTCCAGGCAGCAGCACGGTTATTGCACAAGCGCTACATTTTTGGGTTGAATGGCGTTTTCTTTCAAGACATTTTAAACCCTTCTTTCTGATTTGAAAAGGTGACGTGATGCACCATAGCCTTTTTCTATTACTTACCAGGATGTTTCATTTGAGGAATGAAGACGGCGCTTGTTGTTGATGCACGACTAAGCAGTAGAAGCAGCAACACCGACTACACAGTAGACATTGTAGCTGCTGCACTGGTAGCAGTACTATTTATTGAATAGTATTCATGGTAGTGGTTGTTGTGGTACTTAGTTTTGTTAAGCGAGAGAAATAACACAGCATACGTTCTATCTTTCTCACTCTCTCATCCTCTTTCACATAGATACACTTTTCATTACATTTATTGCCACATTTATCCATAATATGGGCAACCTTGTTTGATTTTCATCATCAGATGTACAAAACAACAATTACATCCTGTGCAGGTCTGAATCTCTGTGGGTAAACTATTCCAATGACATATGGCCACAGAGGAGAAAGCTGATGTGATGAATGCGGACACTGCACTGTCTACGCTCATTCTTTTGAACTTAATGTATCTCAAATATATCATTTAAAAGTCAAAATTCTCAATTGTATAACTATAGCACTTACTCACTGAAGTAAACCACTATTGCCAGTTTTTCTTAGAGCTAACGCTGGCTGACCTTTCTTATGTCACACACTTTCCCGGGATTTGCAAAGGTCAAATCGGGAGAATAAATAAAGCCGCTCGCCTTATATTTAAGCATCAGTGTTTGAATCTGCTGCCGGAGAGTGACGGCTGGCTTTAGTGCCACCGTAGTCGGGCACAGAACTGTTGCTTCATTGTCTTTATCGCATCCGGCACAGCTATAAAACCGAGTTGATATCTGTACTTTTTTCGGGGTGTTTTGATAGTTTCGCTTGCTATATGTTTTTATCTTCAGTCATAACAAGATATCGCCGCCGAGCTTTGATATACCTTGTCAGGGCCCCCCGTGGTTGGAAACATCAAAAGAGCTATCAACCTGGGAAAGCTTTTGTAATGCAAACATATATATATACACCTTCAAACCATGAGGCAGGAGGACAAGGCACATTAAACTAGCTTGATCTCCGACGGCGGGGCTTGACAGGGATTCCAATGATCTGTCAAGATAGCAACAACACAAGTCAAGTGCTACGAGCAGAAGGAGATGTATGGAAGAGCAAAGGCCTGATGCTGATAGTGCGAAGGCCAGTTTTGCGACTTCACAAACTCCCTTTGTCATAGGGCTGCACAATACATTATCAGATTATAGTTATTACAATACTATCCATCGCAGCAAGCTCAGTTTTAGTCAGAAAAACTAGCATTATCTCCAGTTTTGCTTTGCCCAAATCTGTAAGCTTCATGAACAAAGCGTCCAAAAAGCGACAAAAGCAAGGATGAAAATACATCAAAAAAAGTGACAGAAAAAGCCACAAAAGAGCGACGAAAACGTGCCGGAAAAGCAACAATAACACACTGAAAAAAAGTAACAAAAAATGACGAAAACGCAACAAAAAAGTGCCCAAATTACAGAGAAAAAGTGATGAGGAAAGTACCAAAAAAAACATACTGCAAAAACACGACAAAAATGCTTCAAAAATATGACATTAACGCTGCAAAAAAAGTCACAATTAGTTTTATAGAGCTTAGCTTTCAGATAAGGCTTTATAGTCTGTAAACTCCAGTCGAGAAGCTTTTGGATTTGTGTAAAGCCGAACTGGAGGAAATGCTCTCAGTTAAGGCGGGGGGTTAAGAGGTTAATGGCTGCGCTTGTGTTTTTCGAAGCATGAACAGACTATTGTATAATATAAATCTTCTCTAATGTTTTTTTGCGAATGCAACAACTTCAGTGAAACATACTCATTAAATAATACCTCCTAATTAACTTTCTGTATATATTTTCCTTCTTTCTCTTTCAGACCATGCGTATCTGCCGCGGACCCGGGCAGTCTAGGTAAGCCGCTTTATTATGTTCTCATTCTTTGAGGTGGAATGATGTAATTAGTAGTAATCACAATGCAAATGTGTGTGTACCCCAAGGCAATGATCACGGAGAGAAACAATATAAAGTGGACAGTGAACTGAGCGAGGCGACCACAGCACCAACTTACTTCCATGCAGACGAGGCCAAATGTGACCACCACATGGAGACTTTCATCAAGTGTATCAAGGCATCTGGTAGGTAAAGTCAGTGTGGAAATAGGGCAAAAGGCTGTTGAATAATTTAACCATGTCTGACTGCCCAGGCCGAAGTAGAGTCTTCTGTTTACAACTAGCAACACGCAGCATGCTTTTCTTCACTTTAGATATTGAATTTTTTATGCTAAGTGTGTCTGCACTTGAGGTGGAGCGTCCATGGATGGATTTTCAGCAATCAAAGTGACCGCGCTGGGGAGACCTCGGTTTCTGGTACAGGCACTTTGAACTGATTTGGACTTTTTTCATGAAGGGTGTGTAATGGACTTGGCTGACTGTCATGTTGTTGTTGTTTTTTATTCGTTCTAAAGCTGGAGCTGTCAGAGGTTATAGTAAAGTGGCGCAGATTCTTTAATTTCCTGGCCTTGCAGCAGGGGAAGGTTGTTGGACAGGTCTCAGAGCAGAGAGTAGAGCTGACACAACTGCAGGTGAGTACAAGTAATGGAGCTCCTCAGTTCCACCCACTTCAAAAGATGGCCATTTGCATTCTTTTTTAGTTAGATAAATAATGTTTTAAAGCATGATGCAGCACAAGCAAAGAAAAAGTGGCAAAATGTTATCAACTGTACAGATACAGTAGTTTGCGTTATTCATCATTCACTTAAAATTTTTAAAAAGGAAAGATTGTTGATTGTGTAAAGGATCACTGAGCCCCTATACAGCCATTTGCTTTTTACAGTTGGACATTATACATCTACAGAAATCCCTGACTGAACTAGGTGCGACTGGGGACTATCTCGGCTGGTTTACAGAAAATAACAAGGGATCCTCCGGGTGAGAACATTTTGGCTTTGGCGCATAACAACCATATTTTCCTGAAGCTCAAAAAGGAATGCCGTATCACCTCTTTGTCTTGACAGAAGCATTGATGTACTGGACTGGAACAGCCTTTTAGATGATACAGACAAGTGTGCTGACTTGCTGGTGGTGCCGAACGTTAAGGTAAGTGCACATTTATCAAGGAGGGATTATCCAAATATGCACAATTTGGTCAGAGCGTCTGGGAAACTAAAGGTTAAAAATATGTCATTTCAGCCTAACACTAACCAGTAGGGCAGGATATAAAAAGGAAATATCACGATAACAATGTGATCTACTCCAGCAGTTTACATCCTTCATTTTACCTCTAATGGAGCTGAGCGTAACATAAATTATATTGTGTCCACAGCGATATACATTTTTTTTAACGATATGCGATACGATATGGCCCAACCCTACTAACCAGTTGCTCATGTTGCAAGCCTTAGTATCCAAATGGTGGTATTTATTTGCAATAAAAGAAATATCCATTGTGACTACTTCAAGAAGGGTTAACACCTGAGAGAAT
This sequence comes from Proterorhinus semilunaris, assembly GCA_021464625.1. Taxonomy (NCBI): domain Eukaryota; kingdom Metazoa; phylum Chordata; class Actinopteri; order Gobiiformes; family Gobiidae; genus Proterorhinus; species Proterorhinus semilunaris. The sequence goes on from CM038345.1 coordinate 12,202,528, forward strand.
GTGAAGGGCTAAATTAATATTATTTTAGGACCGATCCCAGGGGTGGCGAGGCACTGACCAGGGGGTTCCCAAGATGATTTTCAGATGTAAAATTAAACTAAAAACAGTGTCAATATATTTTTTCTTACACTAAAAACATCTAATTCTCCAAAAAAAGTTCATTTGGTTTTCTAGTGTTAAACTGTAAAGCATTTTCTTTTGAATCAGACCAATGTGTTTTTATCACTTGGAAAAAGGAACATAAACCAGACTGGGAGAAGGAAACTGCGAGGGAGTGCACAAGAACAAAACAAAACAAGAAGCTGAGCAAGAGCAACTAATCCGAAATATTCAATCATTGCACTTGATGGACTGGGATAGAGCTGAAATCATCGGGACAAAGGGCAACAAACGCAGGCGCTGTGTAAACCAAGAATTAAGACGCAACACAGTAACACCATGTGACCAACAGGAGGGAGACTGCAGCAGGTGAGCAGTCGAAACTGTCAGGTACACACTGGTCTGGTTTAAAAGGAAATGTTTTACAGAAAAAAAACGGCCTATAAATTTAGGTCAACTAACAAAATAAACACTTGAAGGGAAATCGAGACTAAATCAGAAATGCTAGTCCAATTTAGGTCCGAAATGGTCTATATTGTGGTGTACTGGGTGTAAAACCTGTCTAAACCAGAGCAAAAACACCCAACCTAAATGCATTACTGAAGCATAAATAAAAACATTTCCAATTAAAATGAATGATGACTAAAGCCTGAGCACCAGCTAAAGAAGCCTACGTCTGAAAACCGTTGATAAAATATCTTGTCTCATTACTCTTTGCAATGCGCTTTCCAGTTCCAGACACTTGACACCCCTCATACGTACATATATTTCCTCCTATAAAATATGCATAACGGTTGGTGTTTCATTGTGCAGTTGGGTAAGCTGGAGCCTCTTCTGAAGGACTTCTCAGATGAAGATGAAAAGCAAATGCAGCGGATATTGCAGCGTATGGATGTATTAGCCAAGGTTTGCTATTTATTTAATCTGATAGCCCTGTCACGAACACATTATTTAGCCCCCAATGCATTTGTTGTTTATCTCCCAGGAAAAAAACACTAATAGTTAATGTTTCGCATCATTTACGTTGTAAGATGTGTTTTTTTTGTTTGTTGTTCTTTCTGTTGCTGCATTTTCAGTGAAGCTAATTGCGATCTGTCATTACACTCATCCCTTATGCAGTCCACGTACCCACATAAGTATAAAAAGATATGTCTCCCAGAGAATAGACTGAAAAAAAAAAAGACTGCTGGCTAGGCTGCTAATGACGGTTATAATTAGCACCATGACACATGCTCCACATTGTTAAAAGTCTCATGACACATGCTATATGGAAGTAATTCTGCACTTTTTTTGGATTGTGTTCAGTTCATCCGTTCCCTTGACTCTCGTCTTTGCAGCATGCTGTGGAGAACAGGGTGCGTTTGATGGTGGATGCGGAGCAGACCTACTTACAGCCAGCCATCAGCCGACTCGTGCTGGAAATGCAAAGAGTCTACAACACAGAGAAGCCTGTGATCTTCAACACTTACCAATGCTACCTAAAGGTCAGAATTCACAGCACTTCAGCAGCAACAATTATGAAAATGATGTGATTTATCATTTCATTTCATTTTTTATTTATTTCAATTGTACTGATTTCACTTGCCAAAACTAAAACGCATATTTAAAAGTGAGGATGTGTATTCAATCCTATTTCAACTTCACTCTGCGTATGCCTAATGTTAACATGATGGATTAACATAGAAAAAAGCTGCTTGGGCCTACTTGAATTAAATGTATTGTTGTAATGTATGCAGTCTGCTGTAGTGGAGCTATTTATTGATTATAAGCACTAGGGCAAGGCGATATGGCCTAAAATCTATATCACGATATAAAAAAAAGAAATATCACAATAACGATAAAATTTACGACACAAAATTGACAATGGACAAATGACTTCAAATTCCCAGCCTTACGCCTATTGGGAAGATTAGTTCAGTGATATTTAATTTTAAAAAATGGCTATTTGCATGACCAGGACCAGTGTAACAGAGAATTGAAAAGTACTGCCTGAAGAGCTTTAGTCTGTGGCATTTGATCCTAACTCGTCTAGGAAACATTTCAGTTCACCTGGGCGACGGTGGTGCAGTTGGTAGAGCGGGTTGTCTCATTGCACACTGTCTCATTGCACACTGTCGTTGTGTCCTTGGGCAAGACACTTCACCCTACTTGCCTCCAGTGTCTGCATACATTGGTGTAGGAAAGACAGTGTGAATGGGTGACTGGTTCCTTACTGTTAAGCGCTTTGGGCCTGATAAAGGTAGAAAAGCACTATACGAGTTGAGTCCATTTACCATTTACCTGCTCAGTGTATTGAACTGATGTCCACTCATCTACCACATTCAGGTGACATCTAAGCCTAGTCAGAAATCATGAATAAATATCCAGAGCTTTTGAGATTTGACTTTAGTTTTAGACGGGCTTATCAAAAGGACTCTGATCTAAATACTGAATCATATGTAGTTAACTTTCTGCGTTTTGTGGGGTACAAATCCAATGGCCACTAAACATCATCTTATGATATATTAATGATAGATAAACCACAGAAATTATATGAAACCCATGAAACGGACAGGTCATTTGCATGGGGATAAACAGAAATGCGCATCTGTAGGAACAGGCTCAGATAGCTAACGACTTTTCTGTGATTTGAATGTTCCAAATGCTTTATTGCATATTGTTGGTGTCTGGTTGATCATTAGAAGCATGTTTATTATTTGAGTTTTAGCAGCTGGGTTTGACACAGCAATCTGAATGAACCTCAAATGCTCCGCAGTGTGGCTTTAGTGGTTTACTGTGAAAGTTGCAATCAAGAACGGCCATCGTTACAAGTGCTCCCTGTATGTTCGCTGCAGGAAGCCTTCGACAGTGTGAGCATGGATGTAGCACTATCATGTCGGGAGGGCTGGCATTTCGCTGCAAAGCTGGTGCGAGGAGCCTACATGTATCAGGAGAGAGAGCGGGCAGAGGAGCTGGGATATGAGGATCCAATTAACCCCGACTATGAGTCTACCAACAGAATGTACCACAGGTAAGATAATGTACGCTTTGATGCACAGGGTTTGGACATTAAAGGACATGTAAGATTTGCATAGTGAATCTCACAAAGGCACATGCAGTACCCTCATAAAAAAAAAAAGAAAGAAAAGAGAATTGGATTGAAAGGAAACTGACCTTTCCGACTAAGCACTTAATACAATGTGTACCGCTGCCCACATGTCATTGTCCAAGTACAAGTGGTCTAATTTCAGGGGAGCACAGTGCTGCAATATTGCGACCTTATTCAAAGCAGCACGTAGAATGGTCCCTGCAGAGAACAAGATTGTAGGTAAGGCACAGGATAAAAGCAGGGGCCACTTTCACTAGGCTTTGAATGTGTTTTCGAGGTAAAGAGATCAAGGCTTGGATGTTTAATGTGCAGCGTGAGCCCAGATTGTGTGGTAAGGTACAGAGCATTATTATTTAAAGCCCACACTTTCCGTAGAACAGTGGGCGCACAACACCATGCATCTTATATGACACATTCTGTTAAGTTACATCACGTTATATAATGCAGCATACACTCTATAATGCAATATACCCCAGATATGGGTATTGAGATGGATATCCAAGATTAACTATAATGTTTGTCATAATCTTAATGCAGTACAACAAAGAAACTATAGCTGATATAGTAAATCAAATAAATAGATTTTTCAGTATTTATAATGATTTATGATTTGAGTATCAATTATAAATGTCTCCAAATAACAACAATCCTGACGTTCTTGAGCCAGTGTAGTCTGTCATTCCCAAACTTTGATGAAGAATGGTGTCAGAATGGTACCCACCATGATATCAATATAAAAACCATCACATACGGTACACGTATTCCATATTTCTTAGGATTGTGTACAATTAAATAATTACCTGAGAGATTACACAACAAATATATTATTTCTATTAAGGCGAAACAAAGTAGGTGAAAACATTGTTCAGCTTTTTCGCTAGTGTCAGTAAAGCAAAAAAAATCGACCAAACTCGCCCTTTGTGAGGCTTATTTTATGACATTTTGAGATTTCCTGGAAATCAGTCCAACAGTACGACGTTCCCTCTTCCTTCACACGTGTATTCATTCACAAATGTACATGTACATGTTTGGTATTCACGTGTTGCATGGCGGTGATGGTTATTTCCTTTCTGGGGGACAGCTGTGGCTAAAGATGTGAGAAACAACAATACCTCCACTCAAGTAGCTCCAACAGATTCCACACTTTCTAGTCTTGTACCCTAAGCAGTACTAAGTAACTTGTTTACCGCAATAAATCCTTTTCGTAGTCCATCTACGTAGTCATCTCCACCTGGTGTCTCTGGCCACAAAATCACAATTGCAACTTTGCCTGCACCGGGTCGGAGCCACTAATACACACTAATGGAATCACGAAGTAGAAGCTAACAGGCTAACGGGCAAAGCTAACTGCGGGCTAGCGCCACTTAAACAGTATTTACAGCCAAGTTTGAGTGAAAAAAATAATCTCCATTGTGTAATTGGATGTACAATATCCCTCTCTCCCTTTGTCTTTTCTGTCAGTGTAGTATTTACTCTCCCAGACAATTTATGAGACGAGCTGTAAATGTCCTCCCTCCCAGTGAAGTTACTGTCGAGTCTTTGGAAAACGTGAGCCGCTATGAACAAAAACTCATTTTCAATGCTATAATATATAAATAACTGTCATAAAATAAATGCTTGTATTTTTTTTATTGGGTGAAATGTTATGCGATGTGGCTTTAACAAAATGTGTAGGGTTTTTTTTTCAGAGGGATTTCCAAATATCCAATTCTTAGCCTGATTTATTGCTTTGAACCACAAGTAACAAGGGGACATTTGTATATAATTCTTTTTAAGATAATCAAAATCCCCTCTGATTTTTTTGTGTAACTAACGGTGTCACTGACGGTGTCTTGTCTTAAATAAATCTGGAAACAAATACCAAAAATGTAATTTCATATTCCCCTCTCGATACCTGTTGGGGTTGAGACGGCGAACGTTAATAGGTAGTACACGCATAAATACGTGATTAAAAATGCTGGTTTTATTAAATGCATCCACATTATAAAAAACGTTTTATGGTTCTAGATACTGTATGCATATTAATGTTAATGCTGAACAAGAATAAAAAACAAAACAAGAAAACGTTAAGTGTTACCTTTGAGTGTCCAGAATGAACTGTACTGTACCGAGCCCTGCAGCCCACACTTAAGACCCACATATCCCCAGATAATAACATTGGGATTGCTCTTGTGTATTTGTCTAAGGTGCCTGGACTTCGTGCTGGATGAGATTGCTCTCAATGGAAACGCAAACGTGATGGTGGCTTCACATAATGAGGACACAGTGAAACACACCTTGAGGCGGTATGAAGTCTGCGCCGTTAAAAACCCTGCTTAGTATCGATTAGTGTCTTCATATAGTGATTTGTTTCTGGGCCTGTTTCTTTCTCAGGATGAACGAGCTGGGTCTTATGCCCAGGGAGAACAAGGTGTACTTTGGACAGCTTCTGGGAATGTGTGATCAGATCAGCTTTCCACTAGGTGAGGAAACACATTTTACACCTAGCATATGGATTGACGAATCAACATTGGCACTCAAAAGCTCCGAAAAAAGTTATGCTCGGAATAATAAATGATTTATATTTGATTGGATTAAAGGATATTGTACGACATGGTATTTATCATTTAAGACAAGTATTTACCATTAATGGAACATTTCTTTGCCAACAAAGTGCCCATAATACGATACATATCCCAGTATAACTTACGAAAAGGGCAGTTATTATACGTGACATTTCGAGTGTATCCTTGTGTATTTCCTATTAAAACATACTACATTTGGGAAGCTCGCGCACAAACTGACTCTGATCTGCATCAACACTGTTATTAAAATGCCTAGGAGGGAGATCTAAAAGCATATGTGCATTCAACAGGAGCATGTGAGTAAAAGTTACACTACCAGTACGTGCAGGTAAATACAGTACTATATATTTGGGCCGAACATGCATTTTTAACATTGCAAAAACACAACCGACACAACACATACGGTTGTGCTCAAAAGTTTACATACCCTGGCAGAATTTGTGATGTTTTACTCATCGATAGTGGTTGTGTGAAGCCATTTATGGTGAAACAACTGAGTTTGCTATTTTTAAATCATGATAAATGAGAAAGAGAACCACAAGGCCTATGATAAGTGCACCATACCTACAGTGAAATATGGAGGTGGTTCACTGATGCCACTGGCTCCAGCAGAATAATGTGAAGGCTCTGGAGTCATTGAACCATTGTGGGGAGAGCTCAAACGTGCAGTACATGCAAGACAGTCCAGGAACTTATAGGAACTCGAGGCTTTTTGCCGCTTTACCATCAGAACAAATAAAGAACCTCATCCACAACTACTACAAAAAACTTCAAGCTGTCATTGACGTTAAAGGGGGCAATGCACAGTATTAAAAACCGTGGTATGTAAACATTTGATCAGGGTCATTTTGTACTTTCTTTTTTCATTATGATTTAAAAATAGCAAACTCAGTTATTTCAGCATAAATGGCTTCACACAACAACTAACTAGGAGTAAAAAAAAAAAAAAAAAACTTATCATATTCAAATTCTTCGTTTGATTTTTTGACTATTTTTCATTCTGCCAGGGTCTCTCTCTGGAGAGTGAAGCCGTTCAACAATGGCTGTGCTCCACTTGATACTTTTTTTTAACTATTTGTTAAAGTTGCCCGAGATCTGGCCGTAATAAGAATAAACATTGATATTTTTGGACTGCCCAATAATTAGACGATATTGGAAGGATGTATACAAAAATATGGAATCTATATTTAAGGTTACATTACCTTTTGAATTTGCAGCTGTAATCATGGGTAAGACTGAAATGCAGTCGGACACTATATATTTGTATAGAATTTTAATATCTGCTGGCAAAAAGGCCGTGACCAGACACTGGCTTCTCCCGGATCCATCGAGTCTTAAAAAATTGTTAGATATTGTGAACGAAATGTATCAGATGGAAAGACTTTCTCACTTAGACTACAGATGAACAAATTCTCAAAGCTGTGGTCAAAATGAATATATTATGTGCATGCTAACCAAATGCAATATGTCGAAAACCTGAATGTGTAGGTTAGTTTAGGAGAGAAATATGTTTTTGGTATTGTCAAAAAATATGAGGATTGAGTCTCTCGGTCATCTTTTTTCATGTAACAACGCATCCCTTTTCAGTTATTTAGTTTTATTTGTATTTGAAAAAATACATTAAAAAAAACGAAATGTTCAGTATGAAAAATATTGTCATTGGGCACATACTGGTTGTGTGACCATGAGGTAATTTCAGTGTATCAAAACATCGTATCTCAATGTTTCAAAATAAAGATTTGAAAAAAAATATATACAAAAAATAAATAAAATCAAATAAAAGAATAAACATTGACATACTCCACCCGACTGGCTCCAATTCAGACCAATGACTGGTGCAGTAAAGCAAGTGGGCCTGCAAGACTGATAAGAGTGAACATGCCCTTTGATTAATTTAAATGACCTGAAGGCTTAAGTCTACATGTAAATGTGTCAGTCGTTTTATTACAAGCTCACATTTGATGCATTTTCTCCGTTGAAGCTTTCACCGCAGTCTCCAGCAGATGTTTCAATTCTGTTTATTCGTAAGCTCTGAGCAGAGCGCACATGTTTCCATCCCATATAACATGACACATGAACTGACGCGCACTTGTATTGACAAGCTGTCCAAGGCCCTCACCGCTAACTGCTTTGTTTGTCAAGAAGACAGATAGCAGCGGTAGGCAGTTGTCTGTCAATGTGAAGCTTGGGTTTAAGTAGATCAGGTCCATTTGAAAATAAAAGACAGTTTTGTTTCACTTAAAACACTGAACTACAAAAGCATCAACACAATCTTAAGTATATGTATTAAAGATGGCTGGTTCTTTGTTTTGTTTTTTGTTGGTGACTGTCTTTCTGAAATATATTTTACTGGATATACCATTGTGTTTTGCCCAAAATGATTTGTCAAACAGGCCAGATGTGGATCTGAATCCAAAAGTCATGGAAACTCAAGGATTAACCTCTTAACCCCCACAGGAACCAAGCACATTTACTCCAGTTTGGCTTAACCCAAATCTAAAAGCTTCTTGAAAATATCGACAAAAACGAGAAGAGAACGCAACAAAGAAAAAAAAAAGAAAAAAGAGCAAGAAAAGTCACAAAAAAAGAGGAAAAAAGGTTGACAAAAATTCCATAAAAAAAAAACACACACACACACAGCAACAAGAAACGGGTAAAACATGACATGAAAAAAGATGGCAACAACATGAGGAAAAACATCTGTTTAGATCAGTTTTTAGGTCTTAGCTTTCAAATGAGGTGTTACTCTATACACTGTACACTCCAGTGGAGAAGCTTTTCGATTTGGGTAAAGCTGAACTGGAGACAATGCGCTCAGTTCAGGCGGGTGGTAAGAGGAACAAAGGAGCACATTCTGTAAAACTGGGATAACGGATGGAAAAATAAGAATATTTATTTCAACCACTGGAGTTTATTTATCTGATATTAAAATACTGTATTTTCCCAGATTGTTAGTCTGTCATTTTAACACACTCAGCTAGTCTTTTCATATTATTATGGAAAGAACTGTTCCCTGTTGAGAACCACTGCTCTAAAGAAGATGCATTAGGAGGTCTGTTTATTCATTATTTGCAAAAACAAATTCAGAGGCAACAGCTGTGGCACGACTATGATCTAAATATCGAAACGTGTGCATCCTTAACATCATGTACTTCAAAATGTACCGTATTTTCCGGAACATACGTCGCACCTTTTTTCATAGTTTGGCTGCGGGTGCGGCTTATACTCAGGTGCGACTTGTATATCAAAATGTATAATTTGGCATGTTTGTTATTTTGATACTGACAGCCGCTAGAGGGCGCTCTAGGCTTGTGCACCAGTATCTGCTACTCTTGTACCGCCAAAATGTTGAAACCGGTAATCGAGCAGCAGAAAGAAAGTGTGGAGTGGGCGAGAAACGTGTGAGGGACTGGCGAAAAGCGGAGGTTACTCTTACTGCAATGAAGACAACAACAAAAATTGCTAATTGCGGGCAAAAAGCTCGATGGCCACAGCTAGAGGAAAGAGTTTGCAAATGGGTGCTTGGACAACGCGCTGCCGGGAGAGGCGTGTCAACGGAGCAGTTAGGCCTCCATGCCCAGGTAGTTGCCAAGGCTGGTGCGGCTTATACTCCGGAGCGACTTATAGTCCGGAACATACGGTAAATTAATATCTTTTATCCATTTGCCTCCAGGCCAGGCCGGCTTCCCCGTCTACAAGTACGTCCCCTATGGGCCGGTCGACGAAGTGATGCCCTACCTGTCGCGCCGGGCCCAGGAGAACCGGGGCTTCATGCAGGGAGCACAGAAGGAGCGAGGGCTGCTGTGGAAGGAGCTGAGGCGTAGAGCGGCCTCCGGCGAGCTCTTGCACAGACCGGTGTATTGAGGGCAGAGAGAGAATGGAGTCAGCGAGTCGAGTGCTTTATTTTTGATCTTCTCAGGGTGATGGGTGCTGCTCTGGTGTTAACGCTGCAAAGGAGTGGCTCGCAAAAGAACACCTAAAACTGCCCTTCTGATGAACTCGGCTGATTGTCAAAGAGTTTTCCAATTTTGCTCCATCTTTGCTCCGTTTTGTGTCACGAATAGCCTCTCCTCAGACATTCTCTTATTGCATCGAGGTAGTTACTGTGAGGATACACATTAGCATTTGCCCAGTTCTACCTCAATCCGATGTTGTTGAACATGCTCGATCCGTATCTGATTAAACATCCGTGTATCCTTCGACAGTAATAATGAAGTAGCGCCCAGTGCAAACTTGAACAACTTTATTTTTTTGTGCAGCACATTTGAAAAGTGATTTTCAAGAAATAACACAATCAATACAAGGCCAATAAAAGAGTAAATAAAGCATTGTTGGAAAAGCTATAAAGACAAGTTTAAATGGCATAATAAAACTAAACCAAGGTCCCCTGCTCAGCCGCAGTCAAACACTTGGTAATGTATGAAAACAAGAAATGAATACAAGCTTAACTTAAACCTCTAAATGCTTCAGCCATTGATTTACAAACCGTTATGATTTACCGTCTTTAAGTAAACAGAGTTAGTCTTTTCTGGGCCATATCTGTTTTTCACCTTGTCCACAATAGGAATTTAGCAAGATTAATAAATAAAAGCAGCACAGAATCGTATTGCTGTAGTGTGAGGGCGGAACAGCAGAACGCACAGTCTGAAATAAAGATATAAAGCTTGTAAATTTCACTTTATAAGCTCAGAGCCATAAGATGCAAGCTCTAGATTAGGAGCAACTACTGTTTATATGCCCACTACGACTTTACTTTATCTAATGCAATACCTCGGAATACACTGAAACGCTGTAAGCTTCATCCCTATCTCTCTTTATGTGCGAGTGACCTGCCTTTGCATCCGTAAGCATCCCTCATTCAGTCTCCCACTTGTCTATAAAGCTCCCATATCCATCAAGTGGGCACATTTACTACTCCAAGAGGACTCCCTTTAAATGTCAAGCGGAACAGGCTAGTGTCGCTTTTTATCGCCCTATTTATTTTGCATTGGAACAACAATAATAAAAAAAAAAGAAAAAAACAGCCTTGATTTAAATGGTAGTAAAAGAGACATCAATATTCTCCTTCTGCGTCGGGTTTTTTGGCGGGGCTCTTGGACAGCCAGACACCCCCTGGAGATAAGTCCTTTGTTGCTGTGGGTAGGATTGTATAGTGAGCTGTGAAAACAGTGTCAGTTAATAGGGAAATAAGTAAAGCTTTTCATATAAATACCTCTTGTTAAAATGCTAGGTGTGCATTGTTGATCACTGGAGTGTTGCGAGGGAACTCGGTATTCAATGAGCGTGTCTCTTTTTAATGTGGGTGCCGGGAAGGGTCTTTTGTGTTTTTGTTTTTTGGGGATATGGGATAATATGCAATGGAAGATTGAGCTGGAGGTTTGTCTATTGTTTATTTATTTTTATTTTTTTCTGTGATTGATGAATACTGTGCAAGTTGTGAACACTGTGAATATTAAAATACAAACTTGTTAGCCATGCGTTGCAAAATGTGGTTTAGAAAAAAGATGCAGTTTTTATTGGGGTCCCTCTTAAAGGAATATAACCATTCTGTGCACTTACCATTAATTAAACATATTTTACTACTGTTTCTGCTTTTGTGTCCTTTTATGTGTTAGTTTAATAAGTCACTGAAGTAGAAGCATTTACGGTGCTCACATAATGTAAATGCTGAAGATCCGGAGATGGGTCTCTCTGGGCATTTATGATGGTCGCCGGCTGCTTAATGTTAATGTTGCTCTGTGCATAGAATGTTGCACAGCAACATAAGGCCAACTTCCTGACTGTTTCCTGCTTCTGTTTTATAGGCGTGTCTAGCTGAAATAAATATATATTTAAACGATGCTTAGCAGAAAACAAGCAGCTGTTGAATAATCACTCACGACATGTTAAAAACATTACTCAGGATGCACATTAGTCACAGGAGGAGACGTCTGTGTTTACAACTTAGCCTTGAAGCTAATGTTATTAGCGGTAACATATGGTATGTTATTTTAACTCATTTTAACTTATTTAATTTATTCTAAATGTCTACAGGAAATAGTCTTTAGCCCACACTGGCCAACAGGAAGTTAGCCCAAGTTAATCTCATACATCCAATTGCACAGAGCCTATTTCATAGATCCTCATATCTGAATATTAATATTTAGTTTTTTTACATGAGACACAACATGAGACTTGTTGCTACTTTGTGCGAGTTTGAACACATTTGAATGTAAAACATGTTGGTTTCTGTGTCGGAGCTATACTGCTATATTAGCCACAAAACCCACAATATGGGTATACATAATCAAAAGGTACAAACTTACATAAAGTACGAACACTCAGTTGTGTAGCTGATAATTATGATCCAGGAGCTCTGGCTTTGTCTCTCAGAAAGAGCTGCAGAAGAAGCCGTCCCTGTCTGTCATGGTGTCATCCTGTGGTTACTGTTTCAGCCAATGTGACATGCGCTACACTTTATTGACACTCAATTAGCATTTGGCTAACCAAGCTTGATAATAATTACAGCCTTGTCATTCCTACAAGAGCTCCGTAGACCATCATTTAATTACCCATGATGCTCTACTCAATACAGATCACAGAAATTGGACGCATTAATCATTGGTCTCGAAGAAACTTTATTGGCTGCTGAGTTTTACTGAGGCAGAGCGCCACAGAGCTGTCACGTCCGCTGTGTTGTATCGGTTTAATTAAGAATCAAGCTGCTTTTGATGTAAGACGTGCCTCTGGGTATATATTTGCCAATAAAAGTCCCCCCCCCCCCCCCCCCCCCCTTTTCCTTTTTAACTTGAAGCTTGCGTCGTATTGGTGGTTATAGCTTTCATTATAGAGATGATTTAGAGGACATATTAGTGCTGTGCTTGGAATATGTTTTCCGACTTATCAGGACTTCCCCACAGCCTTAGAGTCAACAAGGGCTAATTTGCTTTCTGTAATGAATGTTGACGTTGGCTTGTTTTATATGAGAAGGACGACTCAGGTTGACTGTTTGCAAATGCTTCCATTTGTACAGCATGCTGGACTATATAGCAGAGCATTTACTGATATTTAGTGATTTAGTGATTTCCATTCATTCATTCAATCTTTATGGATTTAAGGACACAAGTGTGAACACACGATCCATAAATTAAGCTATATTACGTTCTGCAGTTTATTGCCACTATAGTCACAAGAGAATGGATCACATAGCACATTTCTCTTGACCTGTTCTTCCTATTTTTTCCTCTTTGCTTGTTGCCTTTATGTGTGTGGACATTGCAGGGCAAACTGTCAGGAGCAGTGGAGGCGACCGCAATGCAATGACTTGTGACCTGTCTCCGGATCTTCAGTCAAGATCCTGGTCAAGGAGTAACTATAGAGGATTAGCCTACGATTTTATGTTCATGGAGTAAACCAGAGTGCCCAGAGGAAACTCACCCAAACACGGCAAGCTCCTCAGGCCTCTCCGTGTCCATTAATCCACTCTGGAACCATTTTGCTTGTAGTCTCTTACTTCAGGGTGAAATTAAGTTTGGGTATTTTCAGAATACTGGAAATATCCATATGCGTGAGTGCTATGCTGCTGAGACAAGGCACACCGAATTGTGAGATTAATCACTGATTTATCTTTCTTTCAGTTCAGTCAGGTTTTAAAATTTGACATAAACCTAGGATTACAACCTCACAAAGGCAAATTATGTCGGTATTATGTCTGCTGTCTGCAGATGGACCGCCAGTAATGAGGTGCTAAGACTTGCTCTTCTATTGCTGACAGGAGATACAGAAACACTGCTAAAGCCAAATTAAAAGAAATCACAGCTATTCTAACTTTCCGTGGTCTCATATTTCTGAGCCCTTGCTGATTCATAATGAGATTTACTATAGGAGGTGAAGCACTACAGAAGTTGTTAATATATGGGCCATTAACCATTTTTGTTAATTTATTGTTAAAACATTCTAATTAAAACCAAGAAATAAATAATTTGATTTTTGTACACAGAATGAGATTGTTTACATAACCAAGTAAGTAGGTAAAGACACACATCTTCAATTTCTAAGCCAGTGTGCTGGATCAAAAAGCAAGTATAATGAAAAAATAGAAGAAAGAAAAAAAAGCACAAGTGTAATCACTCACCAGCATTTTTTTTAAATGTAAAAACAAGCTGGTGAGTGATTGTGCAGATCTTTTCTATATTTGCAATATACTCGCGTACCAAGTGATACATTGCTCATGTTAGGGCTTGTTAAAGTTGGACCCATAAACATACATTACACAGTGGATCGAAGTGAATTTATTAACAAAAAATGTCCTCGTGGCTTGGCTTGGTCCCATGAGTGGCTCCAGAGCAGGCTCGAGTACTAGAGGAATAAAAAGTCCAGAATCAAAAATAGAACTTGGCAAAAGGTCATAGATTTCTATATCACAGCGCAGAAGTACCGACCAAAAGCATAACAGCTCAACCTGAGTTTCAGTGTTTATTCAAGTTTTGAAACGTGATGGGGGAAAATCCTGACAAACTCTATTATACAATGAACTGGGATTCAAAGGCCCTTATATTATTTTATAATATTGTACAACTAAGCTTTGGTATTTCCCATAGATTGTAGAAATTAATAGACAACTCCTCCTCACTCCTCCCCGTTTGCCATAATAACTACGTTCGAGGGGGAAATCATGGCGGATTTACAGACTCCTCCTACCCTGCTGTGACAGAGCATGTTCCTAAAAAGGGCATATGGGCGGGATCTTCACTGTAGACTCAGCCCTCGCGTGATGTGTAGTTTCGGGCGTATAGCCGCACCAAGGGGGGGATACGCCCCTTTTCACCGAATTTCAGTACGTGCTAGTGGCGGGCCGTGGTATTGCAGCCCCAAAGCCCAAAAAGCACTTTTTGTCATAGACACTCATGTAAAAGGAGGAGCCTGTAAAATGGTCCACAGGGCATCTAGAGTTTCAGACTAAGGCTAATATATTTCTTAAAAAATACTATTTTTAGGACATATACTTTTTTTTTCATAAATATTTGTTTTAAAGTTTTCCAATGGTGTGACGTCACCAGGCCTGTGGACGTGCTCGTGCGCGTGCGCCATGACTCATGAACGAGCACAGGTTTTCTCCGTGTGGTCTCTGCGGGTCTGAGAGCCAAACCATTGATTCAAACAAATAATGAATGGGAATCTACGGGACTGTACCAAGATAAACGCTAAGAAGCACCTCAAGTAAATGTTTTTCTTTACTCAGTACTAAAATGTATTGCGAACCTACACATGGCGGGCGTGTGTTTTAATGTTAAACATTAGGCTTAAACCCAACATGAACAACAACAATAAACTAATGAAGACGTGATAGTTTCCTGATTAGGCTGCACGCTTTTGAAAATAGCTTAAATGTTTGACGGAAAGCAGCGTAATGAAAAGGACAAAATAAATCGGTTTTAAGCGTAAGGTAAGGTGACCTCTTTATGATGGACAGTTCGTGAATCATAACTGACAACAACAGAATCATTGTTCATGTTGACAAACGCACTTGTGACTCAATTTTTCACTTCTTAACTTATGAACATGGCTACTTACATTAACTTATAGAACACGTTTGTAGTGCTCCTTCTTTGTATTCAGGAAACAATTCTAGTAGTGAGTTTATATTAGCAAACAAAGTGAAGTAAAAGCTCGATTTCTATCATTTTTATCACAATAACCAGGCTGCCAGCACTTACGGAACTTCTCGGAAAAGTGGCCGAGCGTAGGTACAGTAGCGCGGCTACGTGCGTTCGAAGGGCCGCTGTAAGCTCCGGTACAAGATCGGAGAAACTTTGCTTATTTGGCCCCGCACTGACAAACTGACCCCCCAGGTCATCTTAACATAGCAGCTTATTCGCCTGAAATGGCCTTAAACATTCATTTTGTATTTAAAGAACGATGATATTAAGAGATTTGATACGGCTTAATGGCGCCCGCTCCGCTCTGAGACTACGAGTCTATGAAGGCGCGTTCACGCTGCTAGGTGCACGCTACAGGTGGCGCGTCATACGGGTACCATGGGCCTTAATGGCGGACGAAACAGGAGTCATGCGCTATTGAGCACAACTATTGAAAGAGATAGGAGCTGAGACATCATGCCTCTTCCATTCAATATACTTCAATGAGCCGCACCCACACCATTAGCGCTAATGCTAACAGCCTGTCAATCAAAGTCCGGCCCTCATTAGTATAGGAGATTTCTAAAATGTTTCTTACGAAAACCCGCCTGGTCCCTGTAATTGCGCCTAACCCAGCGTTATCACAGGGGGAATATCTCGCTGAAGAAAGTTTAGGGAAATTAAGCACCAGGCTTTAAAGTTGTTTCTAACAAGTCTAAAGTGCAATGGTAGCTTATGGAAAACTAGCTTGTTTTGCCGCCCGTATATGGAAGTACTGCAGCAATGGAGGGCAATGGCGACACCCAGCGTCGTCGCCTTGAAACTCTGCTACAAGCGGCCATTGGTATTTCCTAACACAATTCCTTAGTAACCAGTCTGAAGCATGGCACAGTGTCCAAGAAACCAGATCTAAACCAGGGTCTCTTGATCTGTTTGAGAATTACCTAATGGTCACAGAAAATGCAGGCTCCACAAAGAAAGGTTTCAGAATTCGAAAAAAAAGACATAATTTACACCAATGAATTGCTAATCAGACAGCTTTGCAGCGATAATTGCCACTTTGGCAGTGGAATAACATTACGGTGAAGCACTTTGGGTTTGGATCCAGGTGCATCTGCGTTATCAGGTGCACGGCATCAGCATAATGTCTGACATGCTAACCTTCCTCACGTCCACACACCTGCGCTGTCAGACCACGCACAAAGTCGCCCCTTAATCTCCGTCGACAAACAAACGGCACAACTCGCTGCAGCTCTTGTTGGGACTGCGAGAGTGCGGCGACACAATGCAAATCGCAAAAAGAAAAAGAAAGACACTTGATCCAAGCAATATTTTTACTCGGTCAAGCTCCAAATTAATGTCAAAAGAACTGAATATTGTGAACCTCCTTGTATTTTTGTTCAGAGTGCATTGTGGCTATGGAGTGCATTGCAGTAGTCCAGGCTCTCAACCCAAAGATTGATTCTGACGAGGCCCACTCTCCTGCTTGACCTGTTTTGGGTTTCTTTCTACTAGCTTGCATGCATTCAAACTTCGTAGAAATGTAACAAACACTCAGCGAAGGCGTCGATCCTGTGAGTAAGTAGTATTGACACTTTAAACTCCTATTTTACACAGACTGCACTCCTATCAATGATATCCTTTCTGAGCAAATGAAAGTAACACGTGGAACGGATTCTCTCTCCGCTCTGGGGCTTTGGTGTGTGAAATCAAAAATGCCCTCTGTCTGTATCGAGAAAGCTTCGTCTCCGCCTGTGAGCTTTTTGATGCCTCCGCGCTCAGGCTGATGAGCTCGTCCCGTCTGCCTGGTTCACGACTCATTTGTTTACCCTGGTTCTTCAGCGAGCGTGGAATACCTTCACTTCTCTCCGGTGGTCAATGGCGCGGCATCACTCACTTGGGATATGCCAAGAGTCAGAAGAAGGGAGTTCACACGGGGTAACAGGGAGTGCAGACGATGTTGGCTCAGGTCAGTCGTTTGCCCACTGGCATTCAGTGATTTATGCTTCCAATTAAAGCGCTCACTGGGTTGAGATAAAGGTGACTTCTTGATAATTTAGACATTTAATAACAAACCTGGCATATGGGTCAATACGACGGAAGAACTTTTCACCTCTGAAAATGTAACGTGAAACACTTGGCACGGCTAAGTTAGCATCATCTCCCTTGCCCCGAACAGATCTTTCTCTATAACGGTTTCCTTTGTGTAAGCCCGTTGTCTTTGAATTTGCAAACTGAGGATGACATGTGGGATGATTTTGGAATAATAACATCTAAGCATATCCAGTTGACACTTGTTGAAAGACAAACACACATACACTTGATTGTTCTTGACCTGGATGAAGAGAAAGAATTCATAAGTGCTGGATAAAAATCAAATAAAGATTAAACCAAGTCCAAAAAGGCTTGATAATAAACCCAAATTGGACAAAATGATGTCTAAACTGTGTTAAAACCATGTCTGTAATAGTCTAGTGGGAAAATCTGAATAAGGGCTTTGGATAACACTTTATTGTTCTGGAATGCTGGGGGTTGGCAGCCATGTTTTTGTGTTAATATGAGATGTTGGGAACATATTTCATGAATATGCCACTCGCGTATTGCCTTCGTTTGTTCTTTATTGAAGAAATAAGAAGAGAATGTTGCATTTTCTATCTGTCAGATAAAATAAAATATCTGCAATATAAAACAAGATTTTCTCATTAAATTTGCGCTGCATGTGTAGTTTGACATAATAATAATAATAATAATAATAATAATAATAATGCCTTACATTTGCATTGTGCTTTACAAGCCTGTATTACCAAGTTTCTCAAAGCGCTACACTGTCGTCATTATTCATTCACTTCATACTTGGCGGTGGTAAGCTACTGTTGTAGCCACAGCTGCCCTGGGGTAGACTGACGGGAGCGAGGCAGCCAGTTTGTGCCATCGGCCCCTCCGATCACCACCAACCATTCACTCACTCACTCACTCACTCACTCCATTCGATGTGATATCGCCTCACAGCAAATCTTAGCTTTATAGGTTTAAAAATAAACAAATTATGTTTTTTCATGAAGGAAACAAGATGGCCTATTCATGAAATATGTTCCTAACATCTTATATTAACATAAAACATGGTTGCCAACCCCTAACATTCCCGAAACCACAAAAGTTACTATCTCAGATTTTCGCACTAGGCTATAATACAAAAACACATTATCTTAAAGGCACACTTTGTAACATTTTGGACGACACTCCTATAATGACCAGCCGCTCACAGCAAAGACACATGTTTGTTTGGTCATATTTTTAGGTGTTTTTCGATGCTAACTATATCTGTAATCAAATAAATGCCCGTATTTGTGGCTTTAAACGCATTCCTAGATGGACTCAGGATTGTCTCTAATGAAAATGAATAATGTGAAGACTTGCAGCGCCAGTTCATGTACTGCAGTCTGTTATCTGTTGACAGGGGAAACGGCAGCGCTCGAATGAAAACGCACCCAGCTGCCATGTCACCGTCACTTCTGCCTTTGAGAATAAGCCCTTTGTAAGTGCACTGTTGTTTAGTGTAATTAACATTTTAAACTAATTACACAGCCCACAGTTGTGAACACTTTGCAGCTTGTGAGTGCTTGAGAACTGCTGTCTCCTCTGGCGCACTCAACATTTGACAAACGAGTCCCCTCACCTCAGTGTCAAGTAACTGATTCCCGCAATATCCATATCGTTAACCTCGGACGGTGATGGAAACTTTTAATACTTCAATGCCTTCCGAAGATATGACAACTGTGTCTACCCACCGGTGGCCTCTGCGTGCTCGATTCTATCGCCATCACTCCGCTCATGACATTGAGTGTTGACAAAATGCAAATGGCATGTCAAGTGCATTACATATCCATGAAATTAATTATTTCTTTTTTTTTGCAAATCACTATTAATTTGATTTGCGGCTTTAAGCATCTGTCACAATAGCCTTGACCGTGGCCTCCCAACGCGTTTCCCTCAGCAGTGAAGATGGATGGAATCTTGCCTCAATTTCTTACCTTCTGCCATTTCCCCCCCTCGACGCGCGAACCTTTTGTTCTCTGCCCACTGAATGGCACCCATGTATTATAGATCATTAAAGCGCTTTCATCTCAGCCTCTTTGAGATGCGTGCCGTTTCCCTTTGAAAGGGATAAGCCTGGCGCGGAAGGAATGTGGCACAACGGCACTATAAAGAAGGCAGATGAGGGTGTTGGGTGGCAATGTGTTGACGAGTGAAGTGGTGCCGCTGCAGAATAAGTCGCCCATCACAAACAATAGCCCACCCCTGACATGAAGGGTAATAATAATAATAATAATAATGCATCGGTTTTATATAGCGCTTTTCTGGACACTCAAAGACGCTTTACATTGCACTATTCATTCATTCCATACTTGGTGGTGGGGTAATCAAGAAGTTTGCAATGTTTCCCGACAGGCTTCGCTACTTTGGGAACTTTTACATGATATTAAGTAATAACAGACGCTCAGTCTGATCCAACAATATTGTGGTACAGTTGTATGATGACAAATAAAGCATCTAACCTGACTGATGGCCTATTATGGCGGGTGTACACTGCGATTTTTGTTGTCTTATAAGATTTTTTTGTCACATTGCAGACGTGGGGATAGTCAAATCAGGACGCGTCTCCACTGTGCGATTGTTCAAAGAGACAACCGTAGCTATGATCAAAGTTTTGTCGTAGCAGTTTCAGCCTTCAGAAGGCGTGTGTTCAGCCGAGACAAGTGCTGCATGCCAGCGGGGTTTTTTTTCCCCGCGGAAAAGTGCAGGGAAAGACCTGTAAAATGCAGAGTCGGACCCGCCCGTGCCCGGCCTCTGTTGCTGTGACTCTGGCTGCTTGCGGTGTGTGACGGGACACTGACAGAGATCCTCTCTGCAGTGAGAGGATGGCCCACTCTATGACTAGTGTTACAAAATATCAGACACTGCCTGATGTTGGTCATAGCTCGTCGTTCTATTTTAAAACATTATCCCCGTCTCACTGTACGACCTAAGACCTGCGATTATCAGCTACCTAAGATTTTTCTCATGACTAGTATGTCGCAGATGGCCAAAATTGCAGTGTACACCCGCCATTAGACATAGTTGGGACATCAATACATTTGTTGTACATCTCCAAACTAGTTACTGTCACTAGAGTCCAAAGCAGTGTCCATGTGAGTGAAAAATTGACAGATCCCAGACATTAATATGGCCCGGTTTGCCAAACTGAAGTTCCAGTATACGCTACTGGGCGGGACAACGGTGGTGCAGTTGTTAGAGCGGGTTGTCTTGTGATTGGAAGGTCGCAGGTTCGAATCCCAGCTCCCCTCAAATGCACATTGTCGTTGTGTTCTTGGGCAAGACACTTCACCCACCTTGCCTCCAGTGTCTGCGTACATTGGTGTATGAATGACAGAGGGAATGGGTGACTGGTTCCTTACTGTACAGCACTTTGGGCCGATAAAGATGGAAAAGCTATATACGTTTACTGCCTTTATTGACCCCTAGCACACATGGATTTTCCTGCACTGTAACATCAACTTTAGAAATTGCACTTCTCTGCTTCTGTCTCATGACATTTGTTCCACTCCAGTCAGAAGCGGACAGTTTCAAGAAAGCCAGGAGATTGAGATTGAGTCCAGGCTTTGACAATTTGGCCAATATATTGCAATCCATTAAAGCCCGGGAATGGCCATTTCCCCATATTTGATTTTTTCTGGGTGTTTTACTATTGGAAAAAAATATTGGACTTCTTGTTAACCCCCAACAAGAGGGTTCCAGAACTCCACAGAGAGAATCAGACTATACCACTATTCATCTGTTTGTACTCACACACTGCCTACACCATAATAATGGCGAAGGTTCCTCCACCTACATGCATATCCATTTTCCCCCCCATCAAGAGAGACACTAAACTGGTGCCAAATCGCCCACTGACGCCATCGGCCAAAAATACGGTTACATTTTTTGTTCTTCCTTTTTACCTGGATCTGTAAAGAAAAGTCTTCCAATCATTTTTGGAGAAAAGTTTTAGGTCTTTGAGTCCGAGCAGAGATCTCATAGAGCACAGTTTGATCATTAGTTGGGATTGGTGGAGTGCAGTGACAAATGAGACCAGCGGCCCATGGTCACCTGTTCCTTTAATAAGAAATAGAACCATTCTTCATCACGGAACGGATTGGCTCTACAGGGCTGAGGGGTGACTGTGTACTCCTGTGAGCAATGACAATGACTTTTTATTTATTGTTTCATTGAGCGTGTTCCAGGATCGTCCCTGCCAAATTGCGTCTGGCATTGAGGCTGTGTTTTATTTTTATTTTTTTGGGATGGACTTTGCGAGGAAAGCCTGAGGCGGGAAAAGTGGCAATAAGGCAACGAGAAATGAGTAAATTAATAAAAAGTGATATGAGTGTGTGTAATAAAATACAGTTAGGAGTGGGAATGGGGGGGGGGTATTACTCAGGTGGAAGAGCGCATGTCGTTTCATGTTTCCTCCCAGCTCACTTCGATCACCCTTTGTCAAAATAATCAATTATATCAATACGATTAATATGCAACAAAATGTGTAACAACAATGTATAAAAAATAAAAAAGTGATTGTAAAAGAGAGGCTGAAATACCCCATTAAGTTAACCCTTTAACCCTCACCTGAACTGAGCACATTCTCTCCAGTTTGGCAATACCCAAATCTAAAAGCTTCTTGAAAAAAGCGACACAAATGAGAAGAAAACGAGGATGGAAACGCAACAAATAAACAACAACACATTTTGCAATAACACAGCAAAAAAGATGCAAAAATATGACGCTCGGTGGTAAGAGGTTGATAGAAAGGATGGCAACTCACACACTTTCTCAACACGAAATGGCCATTTGCTTTAAAGCCCAATCCAATGTATCCATAAAGTTTGAAAATAAAGTAAAAAAACCAACATATCCCCACATATTGCTACTTTTACAATATATTCTAAAAGGATTTTAACCGACAAAAAGAAGAACAAGGGTGCCTCTAAATTCGCCTGATCTATGTTATAAATAATTGTATCACTAGAAATTAAAAGCGGTCTTTCTATTGCTCACTGTGGAGAACTTTCTCAAATATTAACACCGCTGATTAAATGTTTGATGATTATCCCAGCCTCGGCACAAGACAGGAAACACATTTGTCTTATGAATGTATTATGGCTTAAGACCTTTTAGTAACGGCATTAAAATGCTCCCATCATGCTAATGTCTGTGCCTCCGCTGTGCGCGCATACTGGATTCCATGTCCTCTCCATATGTGTCAGTGGATTTGCTACCTGGCGAAGGCGCTGTGCCGATCCTTGGTGCAGTGATCCAATTGTCATGGCAGAACAGTTGGACGCGCATTAGCCAGGGCAGCGATGCTGAGATGAAAGCGGAGACGACCTGCTTTCGTAGCTGCTCAGGCGCTGAGCTGACAAACAGGCCCACCACCAGATTGCCGTTTGGATTTTTGTCGGAGATAATTCGCAGGTGTTGACGAGTAGTCGTGCCAGGGAAGAGCGTCTTAAACCCGGGTGAATGGGATCTTCTTGGGATTTGGGAAAAGTTCCACGACTACAGCATTGTCTGAGCTGAGAGTTACAGTACTTACACACATTTTGAATTTCAAGCTTGTCCATCGTGCATAGCATCAGCTGATGTTTACTCTGAATAATTTGTTTGCCTCATAGCATGTTCTCTGAAGTTTTAAAGATTCTCTGAAAGGAACAGGTGAACAGTGGAACACACGTGTGACAGGGGGAAACGCGTGCCCTGAAACGCCTCACGTAAATGCTCTCGTTCTATTCGTCTGTGCTCCATAAAAAGCCTCTTTTCCTCCCCCTCTCCCTAGCCTGTAAATCCCTGCCTTTTAACCTTTTAAAATAAAATATTAATTTAGCGGCCTTGTGCGATTTAGCGTTGGCATGCCTGCGCCCCCCCCGGTAAAATAACTCCTGTTATTAGAATAGCTCAGTTATCAATGTAGTTCTAACATCCATCTGTATTTAGGCTGCTAGCTCCCGGTGCTGGTAACTGGGACTCTTCAGCTGCTGCCCTGTCTTTTTGGGTTCCTTTTGTTGTGAACTACGTCTATGGATTCTTCAAGAACTAAGTGGTGCTCTAACTGATTAAACTAAAATACAACTGAAGTATGAATTTGTGCAAATAAAACTTGTTACATTTATAAATGGAACGTTGCCTGTCATTTTCTATCATGTACTGACCTGTGCGCCTTGAGATATAGTCTTATTAAATCAAGTGTCCTTATTCTTTAGGTGAAATCGTGGCGCATGCCTCCTCATGTATCGCCAATACGCAGTCGCCGTAGCGCTCAGACTCCGTGGATTTCATTTTCCCGCACTGAGATATGTTCTTACCTGAGCTTAGACGAGTTGATACGCACCTGTCTGGTCTTTGTGCCCGTGGAAGAGCGAGGTAGCTTCCAACTTCACCTCCGTTTGGGGAATATGCAGGGAGAGTCCAAATGCTAACAACAGCTTTGGTCGTTTTGCGTGACTCTGGGCACGCACAAAGACCAGACAGGTGCGTATCAACTCGTCTAAGCTCAGGTAAGAACATATCTCGGTATGGAAAAAACGGTGGTATGTTCCTTTAAATGGACGTGGAGCCGTTTGATGGACGCTGCTGTGAACTGCAGTTCAACGTTAGCGAGCCAAGGGGGAAAATGTCGCAAGGTGAAGTGTATTTTCTTTATGACCCTACCCCAAAAATATTTGTAATGATATTTGGGTCGTGGTCGGTCGGGTCGTTTGAAATAAAGATGCCAATTAAACCTTTGTAATTGATATAGTACTGGACTCAGACAGGCTGAGTTTTTTTTTGCGGTCCGAGTTGCGGGTGCGGCTTGTTTATACATTGCCATCAAAACAACACAATTATTATTTTTAACGGATCTTGTGTTGTGAATGTCTTTTTCTCTCACTGGCACTATTCAGAAATTAAATGCATTTACACCAAATCTATTCTATTCTTTTCTTCAACACCTAATAACGTAGAAGGAGGTCAGTGTATTTGTGTGACTCGGTGTCACAGTGAAGGACGCGAGTGGAATGGTCTTTGTGTACCTGGAAAAGGCACGTCGACAACACTGCGTTTTTACTTCCACAGTGTCTGGCTTTGTGTAACAGTACTCAATCCTTGAAAAAGAGAGATGTGTTTGTGTTTACCATTGTAAAAAGTTGGGGCTTTGAGGTGCAATCGATGAAGCCCTCATCCCTTATCACATTTGTCTGCCTGTATATTAGGCATTATGGATTTGTAATCATCTTCACCTCTCCCGTGGGTTCTGGCTGTTTAGAAAATGGTTTATTCTAATCGTGGGCGCTTACATTTTTGTACATTTTGCCACCAATTTCTCATAACAATTTAACTAAGAACTCTACAGCTCCGTTCCCGCTCTCCCTCTTCTCGCCTCTTATCTCAATAGAGCTATTAAACTTTAATAGCATTTTCTGTGTTCAGTGAGCATTACAAATATGGCCGTAACTGCCACAGCGTTAGTGTGTCAGACTAGATTTAAGGAATAACCTGGTACTGAAGCATGGATGAACTCCACCATCCCAACAAACACACCCCGTGTTGGTTTAACCCTTTAGAAGCCCTATGTCAGTGGTTCTCAACTCGAGGGTTGGGTCCCAAAAGTCTGACACATGAAATCGGCTGTACATCGTGAATGACCAGGTTATTCCATCAATGGATTTCTTCTTCCCTGGTGGCATGGGCATATTCCAAGATGACAATGTCAGGATTCATTGGGCTCACATTGTGTAAGAGTGGTTCAGGGAGTATGAGACATCATTTCCATCCATGGATTGGCCCCCACAGAGTCCAGATCTTAACCCCGTTGAGAATCTTTGGGCTGTGCTGGATAAGGTTTTGCGCAGTGGTCACACTCCCCCGTCATCAAAACAAGGTCTTGGTGTAAAATTAGTGCAACACTAGATCTTTGGACATTGCAGGAGCTCACTGAAACAATGCCACAGGGTCCACAGTAGTATTAGTACTGACCATAGTTGTTTTCCTAATATTCATATCAATGAATATTAGGAAAACAAAAATGATGATTTTTGGGAAACGAATCAAAGATACTGAAGTAAAACTTAAAATCAACAATATGGAAATAGAGAGAGTTCACGAATGTAAATTTCTGGGTGTGATTTTAAGTCATAATGTAAGCTGGAAACCCCATATAACAAGTATACAATCAAAAATGGCAAAGAGTATATCGGTAATGTACAGAGCTAGACATCTGCTAAAATATAGAGCCTTACATATTATATATAGTTCTTTAATTCTCCCATATATCAGCTACTGTGCGGAGGTTTGGGGTAACACTTATAAAACTCATTTAGATCCACTTTTAAAACTTCAGAAAAAAGCCATAAGAATCGTTCATAACGTTGGTTTTAGGGACCATACAAATGAGTTGTTCTTAGCATCTCGTATAATGAAAATTGAAGACTTAATTAAATTTAAAACTCTTGTTGTATTATACAAAGCAAGTCGTGACCTTCTCCCTAGGAACACTCAGAAATTGTTCAGCAGTAGAGAAGGAACTTATAATTTAAGAGGAGAATTTGTGATGAGGAAACAGTGTGTTCACACCACCCTCAAAAGTATGTGTATCTCACAAGCAGGAATAACATTGTGGAATGACCTAAATAAAGAGACAAAACAGAGCAAAACACTAGTACACTTTAAAAAAACATGTAAAGACATTATCTTTAAAAATTATGCTAGTGAAGTATCATAATTACTATTATTTTCACAGACAGGCACACACTCGCGCTTTTTTGTTGTTGTTATGGGGTTTGCCCGTATATGAGGATTGAGGTATTGTAGAGAGGGATGAGAAAAAAAACAATAAAATAAAATAAAAAAAATAAAAAATAAAAAACGAACGTTTACACATGCATAAGTTCAATGCATTGAGTTTGTAAAAAATGTGTCGATTTCAGTCAGATGAAGTGATGTTGCAATATAATTGCTATACATATTAAATACCATATGGTGTATTTATTTTTGTAAAACTGTAAATGATAAATCCTTTATTTATTTTGTACGACTGTAAATGATAAATCCTTTGTGATATTTTGTGTTACTTGAATGAGAGATAAGGGGTAGGTTTATTATAAGTTCTTTGAACTTCTTCCTACTCCTTTTGAGCACAATAGTCTTGTTTTGTTTTCTTCTGTAAAATGTTTTAAATAAGTTTCTGCTCAAATAAATAAATGAAAGAAAAAAAAAAGAGATAACCCGCGTTCCATTCATTGTAATGATCCTGTGTGGCCTGTGGAATTAACATGGCCGCCCAATCTCCTCCTACGAAGCTTGTTCCTTAAAAGGGCAAAAAGGCGGGAAGCCCCCAGTGCAGTAACGTCCTAAACAATCCTCATTGCTCCTGTCAAAATGAGTCTGAACACATACAAGGATTTACTGTGTCATCTGTTTAAAATGTGTTTCTTTTATTTTTTGTTCCTTCAACTTTTTTTCCACTCAAAAGACAACATTCCCAGTTCAACAGCCGGACAGTAATTTCATCAGTTTCGTCAGTTTATTTATTCGGTTATAATTTCCGTAACAAATGCATTCCATATTTGCATAACTTCCATGCATTTCAGTCTAATATATTCAACCATTATTTGTTCAGGCTGAGCACATTAAACACATGGCTTACTCTGAATAACAATGAAATGCGAAGGAAAATATTTTCAAATCGTTCACAATGAAGGTATTGAGGTAACAGGCTGCCATTAGCAAAACAAACAGGAACACAACAGCATGTAGCACTCGCCGCCATGCTGCTTATCAGGGAAGCGAAAACACTTTTTTCTCCATATGCTATACCATATCCTCTAGCAGTAGTTTTGGCTCGTCTTTCCGCATTCGACAAGGTGGGAAGAGCCCGAGTGGTGTCATGCGTGGATGAGCGGTTCCAGTCCACCCTCATGTGTGCTGGGACCTTACCAATATGACTATACCGTATATTCTTGGATGAGGGAAATCAAGCCATATGCACTGTACAGTTAATAAAGAAAAAGAAATGCTGATGAAGCGAGGTCCACTAGCCTATAGCGTTAAACCGATGATATCCCCCACCAAATAGAAGAAGCATTAATGCTGGTTGGTTATATTTGGGGCTGATGAGTCACATAAACACGTTTTTCTCCCCTGTGTTACACAACCTCAGGCGTTCGGTGAAGGCTGCTGCCTCGAAGAGCACAGATTGTGTGGATAAAAGGATCCCCAGTCTGGCACATCGTCATTGATTTTTTTTTTGCTGTTTGTGTAGGCTTCCCAGCGCTGCCTGATATTATAAGATGGCAAGATGGCATTCAAATAATAATGGCATGGAACACAAAATGGACAGGCCACATGCTTTAGAGTCAGTGAGGTCAAACACACACACAAACACACACACACATTCCCTACATGTGGAAATTGATCCGATGTTTTTGTCTCTTTTTTCCCCTTTCTTCCTTTCATGCTTCGCCAAATGCTCAGAGGCTATTGAATAAAAGAATGTGGTTCCTATGGCAAACACCAGAGGGCAGTAAGAGTCTATATAGCCCCTGCGTGAACGTGGATGCCAGCTATGCCTCTATATGTGTGTGTGTGTGTGTGAGTGCAAGATCCTTTCTGCAACATCTTCCACTGCACAATCCTCTTGCCTGAAAAAGCCCAGTTAAAAAGCCGTATGGAAATGGATGGTGCTTTCATTCTGACCTATTTTGGGAGATCAGATGCTTGGCTACCCTGAAATACTTCTCTCCCCCCCCCTCCTGTCCATTCATTTTTAGTTTTATCTTCATTTGGATTTGGGGAGGACAGAGGAAGTCTTGGCAAACTCCTGGAGCAGATTTATGCACATGGCATGATTGGAGATCAGTGCTAAAAATAGCGCGGTAATCCTCAATGTGTGCTTACTTCACAGACATTTCTTGAAAACAGCTTTGTAGACATGCATCAGAACGCCCTATTTACATTTTCGTTACAACGCCTTTATTTGAAAGGTGCAGTTAATATAAAATAGTTCAAGATATTGCGTGCCCCGGTGTTGGTTACACACCACACAAAACCGTTTTCTTCACTCCCAGAAGAAGGCTGCTTCGTTGGCTGCTACCATAGTCAACCCTCCGCCATGTTTTTACAGATTCATGTCATCTTTATCCATAAGCACACGGTGTAAACTTTTCACAATCACACATCTCTGTTACCTTTATCGTATTGAATTAAAAGCCACCCATAAACTTAACACGCGCGGAACCGACTTGTCTGTCACGTGTCTTATTTGTAGGGAGCAGATTGATTTGTCCCGGTGCAAATGGGAAAACAATCTGATCAAAGAGAAAGCGAAAGTATGAGAACGAGGAAGAGGCGGCGGGGTAGCGCGGGGGGGAGTTTTCATTTTGACTTGATGGATTTAACTCTCATTGGGACGGACAGACTTTTGACACATGGGAGCCACACGCTGTTTCCCTTCCTTTTATCTGAGGAAGCGGCAGTGTCTCTTCAACAAAGACTTTGAAAAACACACCGTTGTCCCCCGCGCGTGCAGGGAAGGGCAAGGAAGGCAGACGGGTACATGCCTCTGCGGCGGAGGCATTGACAGACGTGTGATGGCATTGTTAAACCCAACTGCGTGTCAATAATGGGGGAAATGAGCTGGAGAAGATGGGAGCGGGACAAATGGAGGCTTCGCTGATTATGAATAACGGTTAAGGACCAGTGGCTGTTTTGTGAATAGGGGTTCTCTTGCCATGTGGATAAGTGGTTCAATGGTCAAACAGTGTGATAGATAAGACCGACTCAATTATTTATTAAGGCTCATGCTACTTAAGGACATTTCATTCCCTAAATGTTTGAATTGGAAAATATACTAATACACAGAAATCGCTTTAGTGTAAACACACATTTAACATTTTGTTGCTAAGAGGGATGGGACAATTTAAAGTTAGAGGCAAAACTGTTTCTGACTTATTAAAGCAGAACAAAGTAACTTTTGCCCCTAGAGGCCACAAGTGCCACTGCAGCTGTCATGGCATATTGCATTTATTATTTTGTTTTAATTGATTGTCCGTGAGAGTAAATGCTACGCTGAGAAAAGACAAAGGGGAGAGAGATATTGTGAATTGTGCCACAACCCAATTATACAATCGAGATATTTTTTTTCCCGC
This sequence comes from Proterorhinus semilunaris, assembly GCA_021464625.1. NCBI lineage: Eukaryota > Metazoa > Chordata > Actinopteri > Gobiiformes > Gobiidae > Proterorhinus > Proterorhinus semilunaris. Next base: position 12,232,112 of record CM038345.1, read on the forward strand.
TCAAACTTGGCTGTAAATACTGCTAAAGTGGCGCTAGCTCACAGTTAGCTTTGCCCGATAGCCTTTTAGCTTCTTCTGATCGTGATAAACCAGATAACGTTTTGCAACAGTTAAAAACTAGCTTTGCGGCTAATACCGACACATTTACAGAAATGTTCATTAATGTGTACTGTCCCTGTCAAATAAACAAATAAATACATGTTGCAACTGAGACCAGCGAGGGAGATGTTTTCCATTAGTGTGTATTGGGGCTGCCGGGTCGGAGGCAGGGAAAGTTGAAAGTGTGGTTTTCTGGCCAGAGACACAAGGGGGAGATGAAAGGCGCCCAATCATCCCATTGACACTTGTGTTACCCTCAGAGGGACTACGAAAAGGATTGATTAAGGTAAACAAGTTACTACTTTAAACAGCTGGTGTCTGTATTATTACTATAATACCATCTTGGAATCTGATTGATATGAATGTAAATACAAATTAGATATTAGTTATTATTTAGTAGTTATTTAGTTGTTTAGTTTAGTTGTTGTGATTCAGAGTAGTTTAGTTTTTTCCCAGTCATTTAGGTTAAAGGTGCGTTATGGAACTTTTTATGAGGAAAATGAATCTTGATATTAGTGCGTCTTTGGCCTTTTATCAGACACAACCCTTTCAGTGACCCAGCGGCTGTATGGTCGGTTCGCGTTGCACCTTTGCTCTCCATCACAGCGGCCATGACGCGCCGGGATCAATTGTTTTTCGGGTTTCTGGTAGGTTTCCATCAATCATTTCTAAGGTCAAATAGACACTAGTATCAGGCTTATAATAGTGATATAAATACCTTATCAAAACGCAATTAGAACGATATCAGCCCCTTGATCTACAGTGAAACGTATTGTATCTTGATATCTTGCATATTGTCCCAGCCCTAGTTGCTAGTTTCTTAAATATTCAAGGATCAAGTGAGTCTTCGAAATTCAATACTGAGTGGATATTTCAATGATTGTAGGGCTTGATTTCCATTTGTGAGAATGAGGGCAACACTTTACTCCTCTAGCTTGCCACCACTGCCCCTATCTTTTCTCCTCGTCTTTCACCAAATGGCAGTTGCAAGTGTCCTGGGGCTGGCAAAGCTGCATGCCTCATCTTTAGCCAGAGCTACCCCAGTCATTGAGCTGTCGGAGGGAGTTTCAGAGCAACCGCTATCACTGCGATAGACGGCGCGATAAAAAGAATAAGCCGTTAAGAGATGCGAGAAGAGGCAAGTGGGCGGGTATCATCATAACAACCTTTGGGCAAGTGGGACAGGCACAAGTTTGCTCCAGGGGCAGAGATTGCGAGCTTCCGATTTCGTGTAGCGTGGACTGATAAGACACTAGGAAAGTGAGGGGGGGGGGGGGATTTTGTTCACAGCCGTATGTGTTTTCACCCAGTATGCGTTTCTGTTTGAGGAGTCCCAGGCGAGGATTATCTCAGCAGTCATTATCAGTCGTGGTGGAGATCATCATTATTGGCCACGTCTGTCCCACATGACTCTGCCTCAAGTAAGTCGCACACACAACTCTCACAGACGCACAAGCCGCAAAGGTTAGATACCGTATTATACCAATGCGAAATCAGGCGCCGCACTCGAAGTTGAAGATGCAATTACGCGGGCAACTATTAAAGGAGGGGTTTCGTTCTAAATCGAATTTTTTTTTACCATGCAATGTTCACACTCACACAAGCCACACTGACTATTTTCCCCACTTATTTTTGTATTCCTCTTTACTGAACAGCTGCGAAGCGTGGGAGAGAAAGAGAATGGAGGTGGAGGGGCTTATGGTGAGATCGTGTGAAAATCAGCAAGCGAAACTGCTGGATGTTTTGTTCTAGCTGTTTTAAATCAATATTAATTCATTTTGAGGTAAAGCGGTGTAAGATAGCGATGACAAAGCAAAATACCCTCTTAAAGCAGTACTGAGTAACTTGTTTACCTTAATAAATCCTTTTCGTAGTCCCCCTGGGGGTAATACAAGTGTTAATGGGATGATTGGGGGGGCAACCACAATCGCAACTTTGCCTACCACCGGGTTGGAGCCACCAATACACACTAATGGAATCACGAAGAAGAAGCTAACAGGCTAACGGGCAAAGCTACACTTTAAACAGTACTTACAGCCAAGTTTGAGGGGAAAAAATGTATCTCCATTGTGTAATTGGATGTACAATATCCCTCTCTTCCTTTGTCTTTTCTGTCAGCGTAGTATTTCCTCTCACGGACAATAATGAGTAAAACAACGCAACATGCTATGACACCTGCAGAGGCGCTTATGTCCTCTAGGGGCATGAGTTACTTAGTACTGCTTTAAGGGAATTATGTAAAAAAAAATATATACAAATAAAATAGGAGAAGGGAAACTTGTATGGCTATTTTTCACTTTGTATTTTGTCTGCATTGTCTATTTTACAAAGACATGCACTTTAGACTTAGAATGGCCAGATACACTTGGACTTGCATTTAGATCTGCACATGTTTCTTAGTTTTGCACTTGGATGTTATCGAATGTATATTTTCTGAATTTCACATTGTACTTAAGACTAACCCAAAACTTGCACTCGCACCAAGATTTGTATTTTGACTGTGGACTTGCTCATACACTTGCGCTTACACTTTGACTTCTATTTTGATTTCCTCTGTATTAAGACTGCAGTTCAAGTCAAGTAAATAAATAAATCAATAATAATTGAAAAGAGCTAGTGTAAATCCAAGACAAAAGTGCATATGCAAAAAGTCTAAAAATGAGCAAATCAGTAGCCTAAACAGGTGTTTCACAAGGGCCATTTTAAAAGCTGGAGAAATGTTTCTGTAGCGTTTGTTTTGTCTGAGTAAAAGCTTCTTATAATCCACACTGCAGCATTGTACAAATCCGTCTCTAGAAAACAATTTCACTCTCACAGACCCCCCTCTGCCCATTGTTCTCAGCTCCATGTCCATTGTGGGCTTGAGTCAGCTAGTGCTGTGCTTGATCTTCCATTCTCCACAGCCTATGCTGTTGGTCCAGAGCTGCTACAAAGATGTAGGCGTGCTTTGTTCTAGGATGCAAGGATAAATGTATGATACATGTACAATATAAAAGAGTACAATGATATACTGTATATTATGAAATGAGGATTACAGATGGACTGTGTTAATTAGCTTGTGCTGTATGTACCCCTTTGAGCATAGGCCAGCCAAAGCACATCAAACATTCATGGACATCTGGGTTTCTGGGCATTTGGTTCAAGTCCCTGGGGAGACATATTAGGAGTTTGAAAATGTCACAATACTGTTGAGTCAAATTTATGATAAAGAGCTCTGGCGGCAACTAGTGTCTGTTAGGGGAGACACTACAAGCAAAACTCAATTTAGTACATTTTCAGATTTTGGGCCAAATTGGTCTCTGATCATTTTCACCTGGAAACAAAAATATACCATATCATCACAATAACATGTTTAAAGGCACACTGCATAACATTTTGGACTATACTGCCATCAGTACAACACATGCTCAGCTCAAAACCGAAAATGCTATTTCTGCAGTGGGTAATCAAAGAATGGATTTGGATGAGAACCTAACCTATTCAAATCTCAAAATCTGCTGCCATTAGTCGACATCTCCATGGAGGCGAGCTGGACACGTATCCACTCCCGATAAAGTTAGTGTCAAGTCTTAGGCGAGGTCACCTCTCCATGTTTGTTTGTACATTTATGACGTATTTTTCAATGATGAATATATCTGTCATAAAATAAATGCATGTATTTCAATTTTATTTATTGGATAAAATTCTTCGCGGTGTGGCTTTAAATGTTGCGCTGATTCCATGTTTCTCAATAAATTTGGAGATAAGGAAATTGTAATTCCAAGGGCTGTTTTCACAAAATTAACTTTTCTCACATTGTGGTGACAGTATTTCCAGTAGCTTCTACAATCAATCAATAAATCAATAAATCTTTATTTCAGACTCACAGAGGTCCATAAAAACATTAAAAAGACAGACAGACAAAAAGAGAATATCACTATTACAGTCCATACTATAAGCATTTTCTCCAGTGCCTACAAAGCACTGAGCGTTACCTGATACTGCTCTGGTCAGGCGGTGTAAGAACAATTATATGAGCCTGATGGTAAATCTATATACAACATTTCTTATCGCAGCATTAAATGTGGTGACATTATTCTGCACAAACAGCAGACTGGCACTTGCCCAGCGAGGGACTTTCAAAAGAATCCTGAAAGCATCGTTGTATACTACTTGTACAGACTTCAAATTTTCCAGCCTTGGACTGAACAATATTTTGAAGATTTTTTCTGGCATTAACATCTAATGCCTAGCCTGATTTATTGAGTTTTGAATGTCAAAAAAACAAGTCTAAATGTGTATTTTTATAGATTTTCACTAAGAAAATGTATTTAGAACGAAACAAGATATCCAAAATCCCCTGTGATAAAGTCTTTGTAACTAATATGTCAACAAAATAAAACCATACATTTGAATCTGGCTCCACCCATTATTCAGATTTGGTTGCCAAAAAGATGGGACATGTTGGGCATTTCTGTGTGGAGTTTGCATGTTCTCCCCGTGTCTGCGTAGGTTTCCTCCGGGTACTCCGGTTTTCCCTACCACTAAAAACATGTACAATAGGTTCCCCTCTGGGGCCAGGACTCCCCTGAAAAAGAGATTCTTAATCTCAGTGGGACTTTCCTGGTTAAATAAAGGTCAAATAAAAAAATTTAAAAAATAGGCATACAGCGCCTTATTTATATGAAAACATTAAATGACTGAAAACTTGCAATATATATTTTTTCTCAAAAGTTACAAATTGATTTTCCCCATTTACCTGCAGCGTCTTTCCTTAATTACCTGTAATTATTGTAGATACTGTGATGTCATTTCACTTTTGCACATTATGGTCTTTTTTTGTTGTTGGTGTCACCTGGAACTATATGGCTGCTTCAATGTTGAGATGTGAAATTAAGATTGTCATATAGTGAATGACAAATCTACTTCACTACTTTACCCTTCAACCTTATTCCCTGGCCTCAAGCATCCAACCGGCTGTACGTCATCAGAACCCATCAGTCACACAGCGGGAGCATGTTGCTCCTCAAAATCAATACATTCTCACATTTGGCGAGGTAAGTTACACATAAAACACTGAAAGCATCTGCACAGCAGTGCACCAAGTCTATTGCCACCCCAGAAAAAGTGAGCCTTTTCCCTTGCTTGTCCTGTATTTGTCAAAAAAATAATCACACATATGCGGTCAAGCTTGTATAGTGGGGTGAAATGCAAGAGCTAAAAAGCACAAAATCATTCTTCAGGAAGAAAGGTGGTGGGATGCAACAATACCACAGTAAGTACGGTTCGGATTGTCTTGAATGATATTGAATAATATTAAGATCACCTGCCCACATGGAAGAAATGTCATGTGTTTTTAACACACTGTAATGAATGCTTTGTTTTAAACTGTGTCCCTCAGCTAGTCAAACCTTTACACACTCCTTCTTATGATAAGCTGAGGAATGCAAACGTGTGTACGAAACAAAATGAACTCTCACGAACTATCACTCCAGAAGACATACTCGTGGATCCAGACTGGGAGTCCTTGAAACCACAAAAAATAAATAGTTAATTTATAATTTAAAGGCCATTGCAACTATAGTTTAGTGAAGTACATGATTTATATTTCTTCTTTTCTACTATATATGAGATGGTAGAAAAGTAGAAATATAAATCATGTACTTCACTAAACTATAATTGCAATGTAAAGTTCACTTTACTTCTGCTGCCTGTACTATGTTACTCATGCACTTCACTTCCATTTTATTTATACAGTGGTGTGTTTCTGAGCTTTGTGCCATTCCACTCTGGCATCAGTTGGAGCTGGGCCTTGACAGGATGGCACCTTAAGAGATTTGCTCTTACTGTTGCTATAAGAATGGTGAAGTCGAGTGACTTCAGGCTTCAATCCTTTGGGACAAAGCAATGAGGTGTATCAGAAGAGCTCAGGACGATTTCAGTGTTAACAGACACTCTTCAGCTGCACTGACTCACATCTGTCTCCGTCTGCTGATCTGCTCTGCACACACTTTACCCAAAAATTTACTGACCCGCTCGCTCACGCATAAATTCTTGATCCCATCATTTCAATTCACGCTCCCTTTCAGTTGCTTAATCACGGTGGGGGGATGGCGGGACACCCAGCCTTGTGTAAAGTCAATCAAATATCACTGGTGGTGGACGCAGATTTTGTCTCCATGGCACTGACCTCATTTGACATTAAAGTGTTGGGATAGAAAGATACGCTACAATTTGTGTCTGTCCAAGTGAACAACTCAGATCAGATTTTTTTTTTTCAAATATGATCCAGGTCACACTTGTGGATTAATATTTGCACTTATGTATCTGATGTAGAGCAATGCAACTTTAGTCTGAACAGCCAGGTCGCATTTGCCCGTCTTACCTGTCGTTACAAATGTCAATGTCAACAACACAATTACTTGTCATGAATATGGGCTGTGTCAGTCATCGTGGTTACATGAACAAAGGGGAAAGTCGAATCTCCCCCCTTGTCTGACTAGAGCAGGGTTGCCAAAACCCATGTAAACCCAGGAGGTTCTAAAGCAGTAGGTAACAGCCTTGCCGAATCAAAGTGCATTCAATGGGCTTAAACTTTCTGTGCATACTGTCCCTACCCCAGGAACTACGAGTCAGGCCGCTGAAAGGAACATCAACAAAACATTATGTTAGCTATTCCGGAGACTACTAGTCTAATGAGGATGTCAGGAGACTGGAGCGCTAACTTTAGGAGCTGGATCAGTGCCTAGAGTGTGTCTGGGTCCATGAGACAGACGGAAGATTCTCACTGGCACTACTGCTAGCTCAGGTCGATCATATGAAAACAAGAAATAGGCACCAATACAGTTTATTTGATAGGGACAGTGCATGTTAATGAACACACCACACCGGTTTGTGCTAATTTGCATCAGTCGTCCCACACTCGCACTCTCAAACACACTCGCAAGTAAATGAAACCGCCAACTAAAGCGGCCTTAAAAAAAGACTGTACACTGACTTTTGCTTGTTGAATTTATACTTTATTCCACCCTGTCACAGTCATCAATAGCCGTAGCCTATAGTAGGTACGTTAGCCTTTAGTCTTTCGCCGCGAGCGCTGAAACACAATAATCGGCCTCTGTGTTTTAGATGGATTTGAGCTTAAACACTGGGGGAGACCCTGGCGTAGACCGTGTGTGTATACTTAAAGGAACAGGCCACCGTTTTTTCCATACTGAGATATGTTCTTACCTGAGCTTAGACGAGTTGATGCGTACCTGCCTGGTCTGTGTGCGTACCCTCAGTTACGCAAAAAGACCAAAGATGTTGTTAGCATTTGGCCTCCCCCAGCATATTAAAGACATCACAGTCAGCCCCATAATAGAGGCTCGGTCTGAACACACCTCGGGCTAATCAGGGCTAACTGTCACAGCACACCAAGCTAGCAAAGGTCAACCGGGAGTTGCACTGGTGTAGCTGTTCCCGAAATAAATTTGGATCGACTGAGACATGACTGGTTGAATTGGTTCTATCGGTAAAGCGGATCTGAGTCGGATGTACGTAGCCAAACTAGACTTTACATGTAAACGTAATGAGTGAAGCTGCTCTTCTCATTATCGAAGCTGGCTCTCAAACCATTATATCGTTAATGTGTTGGCTCCGATGGCTTTGCACGACTTCAGAAATGTGCAGTGTGCTACGTTGTGTCAACTACTACTTCAGACAGTTATCTAATTAATATTTAAGAGGGTTCAGAATTGTTGTCGGTGGTGATTTGTCATGTTTCTGAAAACTTTAAAGAAGTTGTAGATGCCAATTCCAGTCCCAGCGCTCATGACCACATGGCCTTGAGATCTTATACTGTGCACTGTCTGGCTATCAAATTGTTTCCACATAAACTTCCACAGGGACACCCACCTGACTTGTTTTTAATTTCCCACTCCGCACCTGGCTGGCTGGCCAAAGTATACAGTGTTTTTGCTAATCCTCCTACCGTCGCAATTTGTCTCTCTCTATCACACAGGAGCGCAGATTAATCTTATGAACTGGTGTGTGGAAATGAGTCCTGGTCCTCTATTACCGGCTGCCACTTTTGCTCAAATCTATTACGGCGATGGTGAGGGATACGTGGGCATTTTTCTGCTTCTGTTGATGATTAATAAAGCATAACAGTAATTCAACCCGTGGTCTATTTTAGCGCTGACATTTTCAGCTTGGTACACCTGAGGCCCTTAATAATGAGTTTGGGAACCATGCTAAGGACTGTTAGACCAATACCGGCCAGCACACTCCGTGTACTGCAAGCCATACACTGTCCGTCCCATTTACACACATGTTAGTTTGTGTCATTTTTGAGGATATTTATAGTACTATGGTGTACTATGATATTCTCTGTCACAGATATATTCCTCCTGGAGGAAGGGAAAGGTCTGGTCCCTGTGCATTGGAGCACTCGGGGAAGTAACATCCAAACTGGAGGAGTGTCTACAGCAGATCCCAGGCAGAACATCAGACATCTCAGTTCAGAAAAGTGCAGTTCTAGGAACAGCTGCGTAGAACTCTTGAGCTCACAGGCCTCTGGTGGAGGATCCGAGCTTGGAGGAAAAAGATATCACCTGCTGGGGGTGAAAAGGGTTTTTTTCTTCATCCTGATACTGTTTATAATATTTATTTATCTCCAGCTGCTCCTCACCAATCATCCAATCATAGCCCCATCTCAATCAGTACCTCCGCAACAGCAAATCCCTGCAGCTGCACGTTCAAACGCCCAGGTTTCCCCTCTTAAGCCCAATCGTCCACTGTTTCGGTCATTTTCAGCTGTGCTGCGACCCTCCTCCGCCCCTCCTCTGCCTGGCCTCTCCTCTACTCTGCTAGTTCAGGCTCATGCTCACTGCCCGCCCAGATTTCATCCTCTACCGCCAGACTCCGGGGGGAAGACTCCATCAATCATTCATCATGTCCGTGCATTTCGTTCTACTGATTCACATTCACACATAACATGATTCATGTCCAATAAAACTCTTCTAATGGCACTTTGTTTCTGTGAGTCTTTTCTGGTTGAATTAATATTAAAAAAATAATAAGAACAAATAAATATAGCTTTCATGGTTCATGGTCAAAACCAACAAAGTGTAAGATAGATGACAAATGTGTTTTTTAAATGTCTGCATCAAAAAGCATAATACCAATTTTATAACAATGATTGATGTTTTAAAACTAAAGCCGGGGTTTAGTTTTAAAACATCAATCACTGCTGTAAAATTGGTGTAATGGACAATTGATTTGGTGGAAAAAAACAAACACAACTTTTCAATCTATTTAATTACTCTTTTGTTTGAAAACAAAGCGTCTATAATGTATAATATAATTATAGCCTCCATAAATCAGGTGGAGGAAACACCTAATTTTCCTGTAAATGATTCACAGTGGAATCTGCTACGACTATAAGAGACCAAAACAGAAGCAAAGCAATATTGTTTCTGCCTAATTAAAAAAAGAGACCTTGTAAATATGCGGGAAGCCCGAGGCAGGGAGGAAATTCTGTTTCAGTGAAATGTTAAAATGTGTCTCAAATGGCTAACGGAGCTTCGGGGTGGAAGAAAACTCGATAGAAAATAATATGAATACAAAGGTCAACTATTGCCTTGGAATTACAGTTTAAGTACAGAAGACCTAAACTAGAACCCTGTCCGCCAAAAGTGCGAACCTTTAGGCCTGAATGTGCAGGAGCCATGTAGGATTAGCTCATTGTACATGTTTTGAGTTGAAGGCTTTAACCCATTCAGACATGCACACAACAGACATGTCACTTATCACTTTACTTTTTACTAGGGCCGGGACTTTAACGCGTTAATTTAGATTAATTAATTACACAAAAATAACGCGTTAAATTTTTTTGACGCATTTTAATCGCACTTGTTTTTACAACGCGGAACGTTTCTCACTGGATGAGTTTAGGCGGACCGTTTATACTGGAGCACCAACTTGTAGCACAGGCAACATATAATTTATGTTTAACATTATTTTTATTGTAAACGCAATCCGGTGTGTACTTTTTGTTGTTATTTACGTGCCCAGCTGAGGCAGGCGCGCTCATTGTATTTCTTCACGCACGTGTGTGCGTGCGCCCTCGCTCCGGGTCACACACAACATGGACTATTCCTCACATGGACTAAAGCCCGGGTTGGAAGCGGGTACACGACTCTGAAAGACTTGGAGTTTCTGGATACTGCTCAACAGGACCGGTGAGAGTTTTCCATTACGTTTGTTTTCGGGTTGCGTAGTGTGCGTGCACGGGCGCGCGCTTCAGCTGCGACCTCGCGCTAATAGTTTACGTGCCTTTAAACCAGCTGTTGCTAAATCAACAAAGTCTGTTATGGCCTCTGAAGCAACAATAAACAATATTCTGTTGCTTAAGCTTATGGATTCAGTCATTATTCAATGGTATACTAAAAATCCATATGAAAAAACGTACTTCTCACTGTTCTCAGGTCAAATATTTATATGCGATTAATTTCGATTAATTAATTACAAAGCCTGTAATTAATTAGATTATTTTTTTAATCGAGTCCCGGCCCTACTTTTTACTCATACTCATCTGTAAATATAATCCCACTGTTGTTCGAAGTCTGTCATCTTTCTATATTTTACTTTTTATTTTGTATCTTATTTATTAATATTCCTTTTGCATGCCCCCTAAAGCCTTATAGTTTAAAGTTGTATAGCTTAATTTTATCTAAATTCTGTGTTATATGTTTTATGTTGCACGTCCGCATCAAGAAAAATTCCTAGCTTGTGAACCTGTTCTCAATCAATGGCGAATAAAATCTATTCTGATTCTGATTCTAGAAATTAGAAAAACCCACATATTGAAATTGAATCCCTGAAACTCTTATTGTGAGCCACCACCCCTACAATGTTTACTATACCAGCGTAGCAGTAATCATACAAATCAATACATACAAAATATCTGTGTTTAGTTGTTCAGCAGCCGACAAAAAAAGTCTTCTCTCATCTTTACATGATTTTGGTGCAGTCCAGTCGGGAAACTGTACAGGGTCCATCAGTATTCCTCTCCTTGCCTCGGCGCGCGTGGGACTGAGCCGGTAGGTGGAAGGTGGTCTGGCATTTAAGCGTTTGACACCAGCAGCAGTGAGTGAGAAGCGAGTGGGAGTACGTTCGCAGGGCGGAGGGATGGAGGAGAGGCACGAGAGGAGGGGTGTCTTCGGTGCAGTACTCAGCAGATGGTGCACATGTGAGTGGGTGTTCGCTCTGCCTCAGCAAGGCCAGGTTTATCCAGCGGCCATATGCAAGTGCAACGCTTTGGTGTGAAGATCCATTGAGAACGCTTACACTCGCTCGTTAGATGGGGAAATTTGCAAGGTGAATGGAGATTAAGGTGAATCCCTTCATACATTATAGAGAAAAGCAGATCATTATGAGCTGAGGGATTTGTACATGTGATAACTAAGGACTGCAGAGCGTAGCTGAACCAAAATTGTATCTTAGATGTTCAGGACACGCTACTGTTCTTAATAACATTTTAGTTTAGTGCCAGTTAATTTTTCATTCACACCAAATTATGGACAGCCTAAGAAACAAAAGCCTATATAACGGTGCTCAGATGAAGCACCAATACCTGTTACATGTCTGTTGTGTGGCCTTAGAGATAATCTGCTATACATGTGTATTTCTCATTACTGATACACATGGAACTTGAAATGTTGCTTGGTTTCAAATTGGCCGAAATTACTGGAAGGGCATACAGTTATAATGAATAACACATTTAAAAAAAAAACTAAATAAGGTTAAAGAAACAGGCCACCGTTTTGCGCAAGTTGATACGTACCAGTCTGGTCTTTGTGCCCGTGGAAGAGCGTGGTGGCTTCTAACTTCACCCCCGTTTGGAGCCATAGGAATATGCTGGGAGAGGCCGAATGCTAACAACCTCTTTGGTCGTTTTGCGTGACAGAGGGCACACAGTTTTTCCATACTGGGATATGTTCTTACCTGAGCTTAGACAAGTTGATACGTACCAGTCTGGTCTTTGTGCCCGTGGAAGAGCGTGGTGGCTTCTAACTTCACCCCCGTTTGGAGCTATAGGAATATGCTGGGAGAGGCCAAATGCTAACAACCTCTTTGGTCGTTTTGCGTGACTGAGCACACGCACAAATACCAAACAGGTACGTATCAACTCCTCTAAGATCAGGTGAGAACATATCACAGTAAAAACGGTGGCCTGTTCCTTTAATGAGGGTCTGTTATGAACGTGTCTATCATTTGTTAAATTGGCGTTCAAATCGAAAACAAAAACTAAATTAGAAACGTCTACTATGAGCAATTTGTTATAAAACAAAATCACTCAAAATGGCTTATTTCGGATTTTCAATCAGATGCTTAGATAGAAGGATAATAGAAAGCACAGGCTCAGAGCCTAATTTTATCATCAATTATGATGTATTAGTCCAGTCGAAGATATTTGAAAATCTCTAATTCTCCCACATTATTAAAGCAACACACGGTAGTACCAATTTATATTCATATCTATTGGATATTTTATGCATGGCCACTGACTAATTTAGTTCACATTGATACATTCTAGAGAAAGCCTATATATTTGGAGTAAAAAGGTAGTAGTACTAGCAGCAGAGGTAATTGTCATGTACACTCAGCAGTTTTTGTGTATAGCAAGGTTCTATCAGGTAATTAAGTGTGATTACATTGAACTTTAAGTGATACGTTGAGTAGCCTACTTCTTCCACATGGTTCTCAGTTCATGAGACCACCGAGTATCTGAAGAGGCATCTCCTTTAATGCCTAGAATAACCATCAAAAGAATCACATCAAAAGTGCACATGTACAGTATCTTGACAACTCACATCCACACTCTGGTGCCTGCGGCGTTGCTCAAACCGGGCAGTATTACCTGCTTGGAACAGCTCATAAACAGTGCTTTTATATCCTGTTGTTTACCTGGAGACCCTTCAGTGAGCGTTTGTCACACGCCCCCAGTTCTGTCTCTACTGGGACAGGACGAAAAAAAAAAAAAATCTTTAATACATGTATGAACCAATGACACCACAAATCAATTATTTAATTGCCGCATGAATTATCCATCCGCACAACCTGGAACATATCAGTCAGTCAATCACTGCTGATCCAGTGGAACTCTCCTCTCTTTTCTCCGGACACCATTCTGCCCGTCTCCATCTCTAGAGCTAATCGAGACAGGAAGAACCAGACTCCCTCCGATGTCTGATGTTGCTGCCTGTAGGCTGCCCCAAGGCTAGTTTTCATCATTACTTCAGTTTATTCCACTTATTCTTCTGTGGCTTGTTCCCCAGATATTCGCTGAGGTTTACGTGCAGTGTGTGTATAGCTGCATGTAAACAAGTCCTTTTGCAATCTTTGTCTGGGTTAACATGAAAGAAACGTCTGGATGTTCTTTTTTTTAAATCCATAGTCAAGATATGGGATAATCTTGAATACGTCCAAATCATTTTACAGCAACGTACAGGCTTAGCGCTCGTGCTTCACAGCCAGAGGGTCAAGGGTTTGATTCTGTGTGGAGTTTGCATGTTCTCCCCGTGTCTGCGTAGGTATCCTCCAGGTACTCTTGTTTCCACAAAAACAATGCAATCCTCCAGCCAGGTGAGTCTGACCATCAGCCTGGCTCCACATCCCCGGGCACTGCACTGAGGTCGAGCACTGCTCCTTACGGATGGGTCAAATGCAGCGGACAAATTTTGTATATCCATCAATTTTCTCCCACTTGTCCGTTGCCGAGTTGTGGGGGCAGCTGTTGGAGCTGCCCAAATCACATTGCACCAGCCCCTATGGCTCCTCCTGCAGGTGGTGGGTCCACAGAAGGACGGCCTCATTGTTCCAAACGGGCCTGTTAGTCTCTCATAGGGGCTTCACCCATTCACACTCTCATTCATACACCAGTGTACGCAGACACTGGAGGCAAGGAGGGTGAAGTGTCTTGCCCAAGGACACAACGACAATGTGCACCTTCAGGAGGCGGGATTCGAACCCCCGACCTTCCGATCACGAGATGACCCGCTCTACCATCTGTGCCACCGTCGCCCCAAATTTTGTATAATGACAAAATTAATAAAACACCTTAACCTTTAACCTTCTCTTGATTGGAACAGAATGACTGGAAAGAAGAACCATGTTGTGGGGAGGGTAGAAAATAGAACAAATAACGCCACCAGATTCTGAATAATAATAATACAAAAAAGACTGAAGACAGTGGCCAAGCCCTCAGACCTACCACTTGTGGATTTGCCTGGCCAGCCAGATGCTCCTGTCTGTTCAAAAGAAGATCCATCATTTTCCAATTGACCACTATCGGACCACTCACGGACCGAGAGGCAGGAGTTCATCGCACCAAGAGACGGACTCTGTCACTGCACTCTTCCAAAACATTAGAGATGGCGTGCACGGCGGTTTTATTCTGCTCTTTCGTCTTTTTTTAAGTCATTCGGAAATGTATAAACACCCTTAAACCGGGACAAAAAAAAAGAGTCGTAAACATTCCTCGTGGGAAAAGGTGTTTTTGAAAAAGCTTCCTGCGTCATATCCAGCGTTTCTAATTGGTTGGTCCCATCTGTCAATCACACGCACCGGGAAATCGCTGAGATCACACACGCTCCCAGATTACAGATCTTTGAAGAAGCATCTTTGAAAAAGCATGTAGTCTGGCAGGCCAGGCCACTAGGGAATGTGAGACAATACATTGTATATATGTATGTGTATGATATGTATGTAACTATTTGGTAAGTCTATTTGAAGGCATTTTAAATTTGGGAACCACTGTCCGAAACATATGCTTCACCAACAGTCAAATTTGGAGCTGCTGAGGCTCATCAGGCGCCTGTATTATATTATCAATAATAACAAAGTGTATTTCTAATGTTCTGCATGAACCACATGCCTGTAAACATAGAAAAAGGTGATGATCCAAAAATGAGACCTACAATGAGACCTACAATGAGACCTACAATGCCCCCTACAATGAGACCTACAATGAGACCTACATTGCCCCCTACAATGAGACCTACAATGAGACCTACAATGAGACCTACAATGCCCCCTACAATGAGACCTACAATGCCCCTACAATGAGACCTACAATGCCCCCTACAATGAGACCTACAATGCCCCCTACAATGAGACCTACAATGAGACCTACAATGACACCTACAATGCCCCTACAATGAGACCTACAATGAGACCTACAATGCCCCCTACAATGAGACCTACAATGCCCCCTACAATGAGACCTACATTGCCCCCTACAATGAGACCTACAATGCCCCCTACAATGAGACCTACAATGCCCCCTACAATGAGACCTACATTTCCCCCTACAAAGAGACCTACAATGCCCCCTACAATGAGACCTACAATGAGACCTCTAATGATGCGGACGACACCACCCTCATCGGGCTCATCTCGGACGGTGATGAGTCCGCCTACAGGAGAGAGGTGGAACGGCTGGCGTCCTGGTGCAGCCACAACAACCTGGAGCTGAACGCCCAGAAGACAGTGGAGATGATCGTGGACTTTAGGAAAGACACAGCCCCACCGTCCCCCCTCGCCCTGACAGACTCTCCCACCCCCATTTCCATCGTGGACTCCTTCCATTTCCTGGGCACCACCATCACCCAGGACCTCAAATGGGAGCCAACCATCAGCTCCCTCATCAAGAAGGCCCAGCAGAGGATGTTCTTCCTGCGGCAGCTGAGGAAACTCAAGCTGCCAACCAAGATGTTGGTGCAGTTCTACACGGCCATCATCGAGTCCATCCTCACCTCCTCCATCACCGTGTGGTTCCCCGGCGCAACAGAACGGGACAAGCACCGACTGCAGCGCATTGTGCGTGCTGCAGAGAAGGTGATTGGCTGTGAGCTCCCATCTCTCCAGGACCTGTTCACCTCCAGGACCCGGAGGCGTGTGGGTCGGATCACAGCTGACCCTTCTCACCCTGGACACGGACTATTCACCCCTCTCCCCTCAGGCAGGAGGCTACGGTCTATCCAGACCCACACCTCCCGCCACTTGAACAGTTTTTTCCCCTCCGCCATCAGACTGATGAACAAATACAAGTCTCTGTAGCTCAGTTACAGAGTCATGGATGTATCTGCACTTGCAGTGTGCGGTGTGTCCACACTTAGACCCGCTGCTATCACTTTATCACTTTAAACACTTAATACCACTTTAAATGCCAAAACATCTGTATATACAATCCCGCTGTTGTTCATTGTCAAATTGTTGTTGTCTTAACATATGTCACTTATTTATTTAATATTTTTTATTTTATGCATGCCCTTATAGCCTTATAGTTTAACGTTCTTAGCTTATTTTTTATCTTAATTCTGTGTTATATGTTTTATGTCGCACGTTTGCACCAAGTAAAATTCCTAGTTTGTAAACCTTGTTCACAAACCTTGGCAATAAAACGAATTCTGATTCTGATTCTGATGATTTGTCCAGAGCTGTTTCTTCTTTTCTGATGGAATCAAACAATGAACTATTGTGCAATAGATACAGTGTAAATATTTATCAGCCATTGTAGATGACAACACAAACCATACCTGCTTGTCTGTGGAGCAAGCGGCTGTCCCTCTCCGGTCACTGTAGAAGTGAAGCTTTGGCGGATGTTTTTTGAAGGTATGTGGTCGACGTTAAGCTTCATAGAGGGTGCGGGACTCCAGTTTTGCACATGAGCTAATGCTTCATAAATGAACCCCTTTGAGTGTCCAGAAAAGTGCTATTCACTGTGTGCACAATTATTACGCATGGGAGAACATATTGTTATTTTCTCTTCACATTTTAAACTCCAAGCCGTGACAGGCAGTTGGATTGAAGCGTCCCAGGAAGGGTGGCCACAGTAGGTCTACACTCTGAATTATTATGCAGCAATGATCCTCAGATAAATGTGAAGGAAAACACATCTGAGAAACTCTGAAATATCACAGATTGTCAAAAGCTGGTAAAAAGAATGCACTCCTCCAATAATAATAATAATAAAAAACTATTGGGACGGGACCACAAAACCATCAAACGTTTTGTTGTTAATAGCCAGCATGGTCTTAAGCAGTGACTTGACAGAAAATATGCAAAATAACGGGCAAAGACTGAAGAATTGATCAAGACGCATGAGCTGAAATGTTTGGACCGGGTGAGGAAAGATTTTTCAAAGGTTTTTTGGACTGATGAGACCAGAGTGACAAATGAATGAAAAGTGACAAATTGTTAAAAGCTGGTCAGCTGGTGTTTTGGGAAGATGAATTTTTTAATGATCCAATTTTGTGGAAAGATTACTTTAGAACAATGTATAGAACTACAATAGATTCATATTCCAGGATATTTCAACTTAAAACCTTTTATAAAATTATTGCAACAAAAAAAAAATCTCTGTTCAAATGGAAGATAGAAAAGGATCCCTGTTGTAGGTTCTGTGGGGAGGAGGAGGACCTGATGCATTTGTTTTATTTTTGTCCATATGTGTTTTGGGTCAGTGTACAATTATGGTTATGGTCTATGGATATTGTTTTGCAAATTACACCTCAGAATATCGTGTTATGTGTTTTTGAGGGTAAATGCACATACCTTTTGAATATAATTATTCTGATGGGTAACATTTTTATTTTTAAAGCTAAAACGTTGTCAAATTTATGTATAAAACACTTTCAGAATAGAGTTTATCATCAGTATATGTTGGAAACAATTATAGCAACAAATAACAACAGAATAATTGAGCATGAAAAGAAATGGAACGTCTGCTTACTTGAATTAGAGATATAAATATTGGTTGTACTTGCTATGCCATTTGTTATGTCATAAACGTTTTGCCAATTATATGGCATTTTGTTTTTGATTGGTATTAGTGATTTCATCTTATTTTTCTTTTTTTTACATGATTTTATTTGTGTCTGCTTTGTGCTTCCTTTCTGTTTATAGTCTGTGTTCCTGTCAACATACTATGAATGTGTGGATGATTGTGGTTGTGATTGTGGTATGAATGCAAGGAGGAGTGGCTGGGGTTGGGTGGGGGGGTTTAAAGTTTGTCTTATTTTATTATGTAAAACAAAAAGCTGGTCAGAGGGAGACACCACAGAAACATCAACGTTTTGTTTGCCAATAGCGAAAGAAGTGAGATGCTTTGACCACACTTCCTCTTATTACAAACATCACCATCATCCCAACAGCCTTTCAGTTTTACACCGTTTGGCGTTTGAAAGTGTGAAGGGAAAAAAAAAGGTCAAACAGCGTAATAATCGTGCATGCAGTGTACATTGTTATTGAGAAATGCCACCAGTAATTATGACATTGTGTCGGTACTACCGGAAATACCCCCTTGATCTAAAAAAAATGTAATACAAATCCCAGCTCCCGGCCTATTTCCCCTCTCTTACCATCTCATTACAAAAGCGATCTCACTCCTTCCCTTCAGGAAATCGTGCTGCTTTCCCCGTTTCAAACTGGCCCCCTGTATCCACCGAGAGCTTCGCGTGTGGCAGAACGCCTGTGGCCGCTCATTTCACATTGATTAACACACCGCGACCTCCAGCGACCTGCCAAGAATCTGATTGACAAATGAAGTGGTAATCGACAACGGGCAACAAACAAGCAGCTCTCGGAGAAGTGCAGTCGCCGTGTCCATCCTCGTAAACCCGGGCAGGCTAAAGATTGGGTCGAGCTTTGTTTGATGCGCCTGGCATTTCAAAGCAACTCCTTTGACCTTTTACCGCTGCGTACAGACTCGCCAGCTTTTGCAGTGTTGCAGAACCAAAATGTGACATATTAAGAGTCAGTTTAGAAGGTTACGGTTTCGATTGACTTTTCAATTTGTCAGATCACAATTTCACGGCAACTGTTGAGGCAGATTTGTAAAACTTAAAGAGGGTTTAGGGAGAAAAGACATGTACAATTTGTATGGATCTGCATCATTAAGGAATTATTAAGCAGATAGTGGGGAGGCTATTAAAGCGACAAAACAAGGCAGACTTATTACTCGGGCAATTTGATCTTGATTCAGGAAGATAATTAGCTGGATGATTATTCTTGTTGAGAGGCAATGATACATACATCATGTAAGTTTTACTCTTACATCAAAATCTGACAAAAAAAAAGATACCACTTTTGGTTCGTCAACAGAGTTTGGTTCATAAAAAAAAAAAAAAAAAAAAAAAGCCTGGCCACCCAGCCATCCACTCCTGCTTTTTGTTTGATAAAAACATACATTATTGATCCAATCACAGACCACGTTGTCTTGGCAGGAGGACAGAATTAGGAATAATAAATCATTTTCTTAAAAGTAACATCACTTTACAAGAATGTAACTGCATAATGCTTTTCCATGTGATCCACACTCTTTTTTTTATTACTCTCAAAAGAGGTGGGTGCTTATGCTTCATCAACATCTACATTTTCTTCTTATTGTTTCTTATCTATTGATATTTGTGTCTGATTGAGCTTTCTGTGAGCCGGTGGCTGTATGAGGCGTAAGCATGGCACCATTACTTTTGATCACGGTGGCCTCCACAACGCTCCAGGATCAATTGCTTTTGGTTTTCTGTTGAGAGGGTCCGTCAGCAGGTAAAACATACCAGAACCTTTAAGTTTTGTGGCAAAAACAGCATACAGTTCACATCTGCGTCTGCTCTACTGGCTGATTTCATCGTCTTTACAAAACACGCAATACGCCGGTCTTTGGAAAGAATGGGAAATAGGAAAAGCATGTAGTCTGGCTGGCCGGCCTTTACAATTATGTTTAAGACAAGTCCTAAGAGTCTTAGACAGTGTGAGTTCAGGTAATCCCACACATTGTATGGCTGCCATCCTGGAAGTCCACAGCTCAGGGCACTGTCAGATGTGAACAGCTGGCTGTGAATCAGAATGTGTGAAAGGACACACATCCTCAAATGAACTCTTTTTGACTGTGCTGTGTAGTGCGCTACTGATGCACCAAATAACTTTGAGCTCTTTCAAATTGTTAGATAAAAGTATCGACATCCGTTTGTCAGCATGCCTGAGGAGGAGTGCAGATACAGAACTTCTGGCCTATGAGGAAAAACAAACTAGCTAATGGAGTGCAACATGAGGCAGATGGTTTATAGATGGTGACACCGCAAAGAACGTTTGATTGCCCGATAAACACATATTTACTGAGAAGTCGGTGGGGAAGGTATCTGTCTGAGAATTTAGAGTACTGTAGCATTACAAGTGGTGGTATATTGTAACTTTAAAAGCCATGACAACGGCATCTATTACTGGAAAATAAATAAGGCACATATTTACATATTTATTTCTATGTTGTACGTTTATCTTTTAGTTCTCATTTCAAACGTTTGTTCACATTAGACGCTTCCTTTCGTAGGTGGTACATATTAGCGTTCAGTTGGATCACAGTAGCTTCTTGCTTAAACACAGTTTGTTCACGTTAGCTTGTTTGTCTTACAAATGTTTAAAAACTAAAACAAAAATGAAGCTGGACAGCAGTATGGCGACCAGGGCCACCGTCGCTTCGATAGCACGCGAGGACCCCAGCAGACCCCGGACCGCAACACACCGAGAGGGCAAATGGACGCCATGGAGTGGTGCGCCTTGAGGCTCTCAACCACCGTTCTCTGGCCTTGTGTTAGCCTCAGGATTCTGCTGACTCCGGCGCTGGTGCTTAGGTCTTTCATCCTCGCCCATATTGGTGTTGCTGTGGGTCCCTTCCTGGGAACGCTGTAGCATCACAGTAGATTTTTGTTTGCAGCCCCCCGATGGGCCACAAGCATCTTCCCATAAAATGGCACACAGAAGGTGGCGACCGGTAACTGAAGCCACTTAAGAGTATATGCGTAGTCTGTAACAATCCATTTATATTTATAGGTTTCATAAAACTATTTATTTGGCAGCGGCACCAACACTGCCCATCGCTTTATTGCTTGCTAAACCTCATGTGTCTTTTGATTTGGGTCTGTCCAATAGTCGGCAGGGACTTGTTGGAGGACTCTCTGTTAAAGGTGTTATGGCATATACATATAGGGTTAGGGTTAATATATTATTTTTGTGAACCCTAAATGAATGAGAAATCATATTTTTGTAACATATACATTACATTTAACTAATGGAACTGTGTGTCCTTAAGCTAAGACTAAAACCTTTGTTCACATTCGCACAGTTTTTAACGTTATTCTGACTTGGATACTCAAAGTTCAGACGTCTCCTGCTTTGGACATGTTGTCTACAGCTTTTGTTCTGCACTTCTTCTTGAACAGTATCCACAATCCTCAGATCGACTGATGGAAACATGGCAGTCAGCCTGCGCCAGGGCCACTCTCCTCCGAACACTCACACACAAAACTGACACAGAACAAATGGGTGTCTTGCCCAAGGACACTTCAACAACTGAGCTGAGATCGATACTGCGACATTGTGTTTGTTATATCAGTGATAAACCAATAGGCACACGCTGGGTTTAATTTTACTAAAGCAAATAAACAGAGTTCTTCATGCTTGGGTACATCTCAAGTAGAGAAAACTGAAAATCCAATTTCTTGCTTTTGATGACTAACGCTCTTTCACGACTCCCTGTGGAGGACTGCATTTGACAATTGTTTGCTTACTTATCAAATGAGAGAGAAAATCAACGACACACATATTTCTTTATTATTTTATTTTATTATAAAATACATACTGTACTTTTTTTCAAATCAAATCAAAAGTAAATAATATTCTCTAAAGAAACAGAGCAAAACACAGAGGTGAAGCTGTATTTATGTAGAAGCCTTTTTCTAATAATATCCAATTTTCCAAATTTGATTGTACTGTGCGGCTTTTAAATTCAAATCGAAGAGCAGCATGATTATGTGCACTAAAACCTCCTGGCCCTGGCGTGTCAGTTAACAGTTTAGATTATGCTCACTGGCAGGTGGGGGCTTCCTGCCACGAAACAAGCTTTCACTGTGTGTGGATGGCTTCGAGCTATATTTACAGAATAAACTGGTGGGGAAAGCATGCATAAATGGCCTGCACCAGCCACATGTAACTGTGTTATATTTAATTATCCGTGATGTACAAGTGAAGCAGGGGACACGTGGGCCAAGAGCAGCGGAGACAGATTCTCATTGTTGAACAATGAAGATGCAAGAGGTCCATCTGGTGAGGGCATAAAATGAAATAACACTTTTTGCCGCAAAAAACTGATTACATTTTTTTTGGCAAGATGGTCAACAATTACATGGTCATAAGTCTGTACCAAATGTAACTCTGTCAACTTGGATTGCTACTTTTTCACAAAACTTCTTACTTAGGTGAAACCACATGTTCTCTGCTAAACCTCATGTGTCTTTTGATTTGGGTCTGTCCGGCAGGGACTTTTTGGAGGACTCTCTGCTAAAGGTGTTAAAGGCATATAAATATAGGGTTAGGGTTAATATATTATTTTTATGAATCCTAAATCAATGAGAAATCAATATTTTTGTAACATATACATTATTTAACTAATGGAACGCTTGTGCCCTTCGTCAATGGAACTGTGTGTCCTTAAGCTAAGACTAAAAACGTTCACATTCGCACAGTTTTTAAACCTCTTTAAGCGGGAGCTTGATCCGACTTGGATACTCAATGTTCATACGTTGACTGTTCAATTGTCTTTAGGCCTGCATTGATGGTTTTAAACGTCTCCTGCTTTAGACAGTTTCACCATACGATACTGCCCAGTATCGTATGGTGATCCATGCAAATGTTTACCAATAGAAAGAGATTATGCATTTAGTAATAACATAAAAATAATTTGAAGAGGTCTGAAAACTTTCTCAGCCCACTCATAAAATGGGTAGACACACAAAGTCCTTGCCTGTGCCTGTTCCGTCTCTCACATGTGTCTAATGTGTAAAGTGATGATTAATGGCACCTATAGTATTGCAGGCTGATGGGAATAATTTAGCTAAGATACATTTAACCTTTGCTCAGTCTCCTCTCTGAACATTATACAGCCACAGCGGGACTGATTATTCTCTCAAAACATGCATTAATCATACTTTGTCTATTGTTTAGCCAGGATCCCGACTGTACCCTCCTGGCACGGTAATTATTATCAATTCATGTTTTCGTACAATGCACAATGAGCCTGACAGCTGTTGTCAGTGTTACACATGTCAGTAAGTTTATTTCGCCTTTGGGTTGACTAAATATTTTTGTGTAAAAACAAATCATGGGTTTTTACACGCGTTCACACTCGTGTCCTTAATAAAGATCGAATGAATACAATTATTGTAATATACTAAAATTACACTCTTAACCCATGGCATCAAAGTGAAATATATTTTGTTTAGTCAAAGTCCCTACAGAACGTCTGCAATTCTGAAAATGCCGCCACAGAATACTTTGGCGGATGTTATTCACTTGTTTATTTTGAATTTAAGGTATTTCTGCTGTACGTAAAAAGAGCGCCATCTTTGCCTCTTTTCTAACCCAGGCAGTTACTTTTGGTGGTTATTACTAATACTCCAGGAGACATTCAGTTAGTAGCATGATAACCTCCACAGGGAGTTGTGTCATCCCGGGGAAAGGTTGTCATGCCCTTTTCACTGTATATCGAGAATTGCTCCGAGGATTCAATTAGAATTGAGGATTACAAGTAATCAGAGCCAGCAGAAACACTCCAAGGCTTTTTTTTTTTTTTGGTCACCCTTCCACTCCCATTGCTGATATTTTGGTCATTTTGTGCAACAGCAGAAAGATCATTACTATCAATAGTTACTCGCTGGCCATCATTTTGGCTGTTTAATGTCATTTCTGACCCGTGGATAATGTTGTTGGCAGCCATCAGTCAGCACATTATGAGTATATCAAGTGTATTTACTGGTGATTGAGGGTGATGACCGTTTTGCACAGGTGTCATGAAAGCAAATACCCTTGCACAGGACGGATGGGGGCAGATGGGGCAATACCATTATCTTCACACAGTCGTTATGTCGTTGTACACACCGCTTGTGGATGATCGTAAACCATTGTTCTAACATTGAGTGATCATGGGATCATCTGTGCGTCATCTCTCTCCCGTCTTTGTGTGGGCTTCCCCTACCCCTCGGACACGACGACGACGACGACGACGACGTCACGCTTTATACCACCTACCACCCACGCGCAACCCACCCCCGCCCTCGCGCCCCATCCCTCACTCTGGAGAGAACCAACAGGAGCGGGGAAAATTCCACACCGAGCCAATTAGGGTGACGGGAAGCTGCTGCACTGGCATGAACATATGTTTACCATCTCATTATAAACAATCTTCTTGCTGCTGATAGGGTCCGCCTCATCATTATTCTGTGCCGTGAGTAATTCTCAAGTTCTTCATTTGGCAATACACTGAGAATAGTTCTATTGAAAAAAAAAAAAAAAACTGAAAAAAACAGGAATTGAAGATTATCTATGACTCAGGGGTACTTTGAGTGTGGCAAAACAGTAAAGTGTGCTTGATGGTGGGGAGCTGTTCAGGGAAAGAGGGAAAGGCAGGTTGTCTCTAATGAATAATGTTCTAGATCTGACATAATAGAGTATTAAAACGCAGTATGGCCGTCGCCCGGCTCTAAAACACCACTTTGGACATTGATGTCACACGCTGTCCCCTGTCCTACTCCCCCTTCGGAGTGCCTGTTTCAGATGGTGTGTCATTGGTGTCGTGACTTTTGTCTCATTTTACTCTCAACACTGCTGCATTTGAAGTATCATTGGCTGTGTCCTCAGGGCGACATTGGCACAGATTTTAGAGCAGGGTGTCTCCTGATCGGAAGGCCGGGGGTTAGAATCCCAGCTCCTAGAGGCGCACACATGCCGTTGTGTTCTTGGGCAAGACACTTCACTTTGCCTCCAGTGTCAACATGGTTAAAGTGCTATATAAATTGAGACCATTTACCATCGAGACCATTTCATTAGAAGGCTTGTTACGACCATAGGCTGTCCAGGTCACCTCTAAATATAATACAGTATTTATTATTAATATATTTTTTTTAAAGCTGATAACATTACTATGGTCATAATTTTACCAAGGCAACAAAATAATACACAGTTTATTGTACAGATGTATTGCAAGTCTCAAACCTTTGTTCTCCCGTGAGATATTGTTTTCTCAATATGGATCAAGTAACCCTTCAATTCTGTTTGCCCTCGATGAGAAGCCATGTTTAGTTGTTCAAAGTTCAACTGCGTGCCAATAATAACTAACAAATGGATGGAAGAAAGAAAAATAAGAACAAAAGAGATTGAAAATAAACAGGTAAAGAAATAACTAAAATAATGACTATAATGACCAGCTGAGGTGGCTAGAGCATTTGTGCCGGATGCCTCCTGATTGCCTCCCTGGGGAGGTGCTCCAGGCATGTCCTATTGGGATGTCCTAGTCTGGACATCTCTGCTGAGACTGCTGCCCCCGCGACCCGGCCCCGGGTAAAGCAAAAGAAAATGGATGGATGGATGACTATAATAAAGGAAAAACAATGAACAAACAAAAGAACATGCTAAAAAAATGACTAAAAGAAGTAGCAAATGCACATAATAATCAAAGATCTTTAACTGTTCTTCTAGCTGCACACTGGGCATTAAGGAATGGAAATAACCAGAAATGAGAATAATACATGCAGAATTTACAAACAATTCAATGAAATCTATAAACAATTCAATTCAATTAAAATATGAATAATAATAATAATAATAATGAATGCCATTGTCTAAATTTTACAAATAAGAAACAGACTTTGCATAGTTAGAGTAGTAGTATTGAGTGCCGATCTCATTGTAAGTTAGAGCTAAAATTCACCTCTGTGGATGCCCGTTGTTCTCGTCAATGAAACTAGTACCGGCAATCTCTGCATTCTCTGATGCACAATGAACCCGTGTCGATGTTGATGAAGACGCAGCACACGCTCTGCAGGTTGACAGTGTCCACAGAAGAGATGGAAAATAACATAACTTCGCTAATTTAAGTTAACTAATCAAACGGCTGCGTGGCTGCAGAGAAAATACCAAGTGAGATATAACAGCCCTGACTACGAATGTAAGAAGATTAATAACGATCATTGTCTATGAATATTCATAGCTATGCGGCACTGTGGATCCCATGAAGCGTGAACAGAACAGAGTAGAAAAGGCATAAGATGGAAACACTGCACGTTCACATACAGTGCCTCTCGAAAGTACTAAGTTTGCATGTGCTCCCCGTGTCTGCGTAGGTTTCCTCCGGGTACTCCGGTTTCCCCTACCACAAAAAACATGTACAATAGGCCAGGATGAATGAGAGTGTGTTTGAGAGTGCGCATGGGGGACGACGGGCGCAAATTAGCCCAATTAGCCCAATCCGGTGTGGCTTGTTTACATGCATGAGACCCATGTATGTTCATTAACATGCACTGTCCCGACCAAATAAACCAATAAAAAATAATGCACCGTGAACTTTTTCACATTTTGTCACGTTTACAACCATAAACAAACAGATTTTATTTATTTTTTTTTACTGAAAGTTCACACACAAGTAACAGACAACTCTGAAGTGAAAGCAAAATGATACATGATTCTGTAATTTTTCAAAAAACATGCACGAGTATTCATACAGCATTTTCTGAGTGCATTAAATTGCCTTTATAACATTCCTAATGACTGCAGAATGTTCACACCTTGCACTAACCATTAAATAGAGTCTACCTGTACGTAATCTACTCTCAGTATAATTCCAGCTGTTCTGTGAGGGCCTCAGAGCTATGGTCAGAGTGTATTGGTCACTAAACAACATAATGAAGGCCAAGGAGCTCACCAGAGAGGTCAGGGATAAAGCTGTGGAGAAGTTTAAAGCAGCGTTAAGTTATACAAAGATTTCCCAAGATTTGAACATCTCACGGAGCACCGTTCAATCCATCATTCGGAAATGGAAAGAGTATAGCACCACTGCAAACTTACCAAGACACGGGCGTCCACCTAAACTAACAGACCGAACAAGGAGAGCACTGGTCAGAAATGCAACCAAGTGCCCTAAGATAACTCTGGAGGAGCTGCGACGTACTGCCGCTGAGCTGGGGAATCTGTACATGGGACAACTATAAGTCGTACACTACACAAATCTGTCCTTCATGGACGAGTGGCAAGAAGAAAGCCATTATTGAAAGGAGGCCATAAGAAATCCCGTTTGAAGTTTGCTAGAAGTCATATGGAGGACACAGCTACCACGTGGAAGAAGGTGCTTTGGTCAGATGAGACAATAATCCTTCTAATTTGACAGAGCTTGAGTTGTTTTGTAAAGAGGAATTGGCTAAAATGTCAGTCTCTAGATGTGCAAATCTGTAGAGTCATACCCCAAAAGACTTGCTGCTGTTATTGCAGCAAAAGGGGGTTCCACAAAGTATTAATTCATGCTGTATGAATACTTGTGCACGCCCCACTTTTCGGTTTTCTATTTTCTAAATTTAATTTTAACAGTTGTCTGTTACTTGTGTGTGAACTTTCAGTAAAACATTCAAACAGACAAAATGTGCAAAGGTTCAAGGTGTATTAGTACTTTCGAGAGGCACAGTACATAATGCAAATACTTTACTTGGATTCAAGAGGAGATAATTCTGAAACTTTGAGAATGCTTTTAGATGCTTGCATACTGAATGTTATGGAATGAAGTTAAGAAATAAGCTACATACCCTTCAAAAAACTTACAAGTTGACTGAGTTCGTCTTAAAATGTAGGATGGTAGTGTGTCACTCAAAGAAAACATTTCTTCTCAAATAACGCTGTGTCATTCAAAGCATGGATACAATGCTGCACTCAGACCATAGCACACCGTGTTTATTATTGACTCTGGGAACCACCAGGAGACCCCTCCCTGAAGTTCTCAGGGCCCGAGATGGTTCATACGGCTCTAACATGTCAGAGATGGACTTTGGTGCTAAACCATCAAAAGACTTGTACACAAGCAGAGCTGTTTTAAATTCTATTCTCTGAGTGATAGGAAGCCAGTGCAGAGACCGGAGCACTGGACTAATATGGTTGTATTTCCTGGTTATTGTCAGGACTCGAGCAGCAGCGTTCTGGATGTTCTGCAGCTCTAACAGTTCATTTAGAAAGGCCAGTGAGCAGCCGTTACAGTAGTCTAACCTGCTGGAGACAAATGCGTGGATGAGTCTCTCTAAGTAATAGTAAGTAATAGTAAGTGTAAGTGTAAGTGTACGTAGCTGACGGCCTGACAGCGGCAGAAGAAGGTTTTGAAATGGCATTTGGAAACTTTATTTTATTAATATTGACATAAAATACGACATGCCCGGAGCTAGAGGACAAAGCAGCGCCACAAGGGACCAGAGGAGCGAGAAGGAGCAAACGAGAATGGGATTCGCCCGATTCTTGGCAGATTTCTGACAGAATGCGACAATTCCCAATGACCCGCGACTGCCCGCAACAGTCCAGAATACATATTCGTGACTATGCGTAATAATTCGTGCCATTAATCGCAACACATAGTAACAGGTCCCAACAGTTTGTGGCGGCGCGTCAAACCTCTACCCTGAATCATCAAATTCCACTCACACATGGTAATTTGTGATCCTCGGCCACAAATGTTACAACCCTAATATTTATCATTGGTTGGCTGGGGTTAGCGATATTTTACCCATTTGGTGCTGTTCTCTTCTTTTTTTTAAATAAATACTTGCATCCTTTTGACATCCACAATATAATACCAGTGACTCTCTATTTAAGGCTAACATTATTTGTCGCCCACAAATGCCCTAGAACCATCTGTAAAGAAAGTGCTATAAATAAAGTTGCTCTAAAACTTCATCGACAATAGCAGAAACTCGGAATGAACCTAAAATGATCCATGTCCGGAGCTGACAGCCTGCCTCTGCCTGCCCGCCGGTGCTTTAATGCAGATGACAGTGAATTTAATCTTGACACTCTTTCCCAAACCCCCCCCTTTGCTTTGAAGTTGGGGGGAAATATGAGTTGAGTGGAACGGCACCACATTTTGCACGAAGACTCCACAAAGGTCTGAGCCACAGCCCACAGCGGACTTTCACACTGTCACCTTGATTGGCTCAACGGGCCATGAAAGGAAGCCAATAGCGGCGCACGTGCAGTCTCCTCCTCGCGAGCATGGGTGCAGAAGCAGCTGTCGGTTGCTAAGTGAAAGTGAATCGCCATCAATAATGATTAGTACGCGGCGAGCGCTTTGTCTCACCTTTTCTCTGCTGTTGTATGGATATGGATGGTTGTTTCTTTATCCAGTCGTACACAACATAATTACTTCCACAGAACTGTTGACTACACAAAGAAGTGTTCAAGTTCCGTAGCCGACTTTCCTGCCGCCTTGGGTAAAAGTTTCAGCGCAAAGAGTTGCTCCTGCCCAAAGTTGCCATTGTTTTTGGAGTGAACAAAATCTCTCCTAATTAGTGCTAGCAGTTGTTCATTAGCCTCTGCCCCCTCATGCAAAAATGCTGTTTTGTATTGTTGCTACACACTTTTGTCACATAGTCAGGCCAAGTTTTCACAATTCCAGGGAAGACAATTGTTTTCTTGCAAGCATTTGGCAAAGTTAAATCCCACCTTCATAATCCTTCCAGTGATGCCATTGTAAATAAAGCACATATAACCCAGAGAGCTGTTTGGCCAGCAGCCATATAATGGTCCATAGTTCTCTGTTTGGGAACAGCAAATAGCATGCCTGTCTGCACAACCACTTATGTTCAATTGGATGGGCTGGCAAAACAAAGTCCTTTCCATATGCATTAAATGAAGGAGACTGACTTTTTATTCTTTCAAATGAATTAAACCAAGAAGACAATATGGACTCATTTGATGACCGACGCTACATCATGTTTTTTCGCAGCCACTGTGTTTGCATAAATTATATTCATACAATGCCATTACATCCACATTGCATGTACAGTTTATGTTTATGAGGAAAAACAATTTGCCCATTGCTCCGTAACCAAACATGTGTGAATAAAACGGAAAATAGTTATCATTAATGTGCACACAGGTGGACATTGAATCACTTCTGGAGTTCCCTCTGAGCAACAAAGGGAAAGTCGAAAGCAGTCAAGTATATAGCACTATAGCCTCATGACCATTTCAAAAGATCACATGTGTATCCCCAGTGTATTCTCAACCCAGATGTAATAGAGCACCTTCTCAAGGCAATGGACCGTCATGTCCTCCACTGAGACAAGATTTGCTCTTTGACCTCTTCTGACTCCCCATGTTCACACAGACCCCAGTGTTAATCGACCACTGTCACCAGCAGACAAGGCCAGTCAGACGGTCACTGCTGTTTCACATTTTTTCTTCGAGCAGCAGACAGTGGAGGACAGTGGGATGGCCGACTGTTAAATAAAAGCACATAAGAGCCCTTTCCTGGCGTAGCGTCATTGCAGAGCCCACCTCATCAAAGTCACTGTTGAGTTGAAGCGCACGGTGCTGAACCATTTGGCCAGTGGCGGACTGGCACCAAAAAGAGGCCCTGGCAATTTTAGCAAAGAGGCCACATTTGCTGCCGGTTGCGGGCGGCCAATCCGCCAAAAGACGGCCGCATCTCCGCTTTATTTATTTATTTAGCCTTTTTATATGTGTCGCGGCCGAGGCTTTATTTAAAATTACTATTTAGCTACTTAATTACCAACAACGCCACCTTGGATTCAGGGCCCAAGGAACCACAATTATTCGTTTCTCCCACCGTTAATAAGGTCACAGGTTCAATAGGATCATGAAAGTGGACAGACAAGCAAAAGTTATGATATAAAATTGAATTTATTTTAGCTTTGTAGAAAATACATAATTTTCAATTTATAAATCTAATTTAAAATCTTTTGTTACTCACGCACAACCGCATTCACACACATTCATAACACGCACTCAAACCATGAATAAAATAACCAAAAGTTCTAACTGTCCTATCGTACAATGTGGCACTCAGGGCCAAGCTCCACTCCGTGGAGATCAGGATAGGAACAGTTCTTACAGCAGCCGTTGCGTATTGAGGCCACGCAGAAGGCGATGGCCTTGTTACCTTGCTTGTGGAGGAGTCGTTCGTGAGACCAGCGAAAAACGCGCTCGGGTGCAGAAGCCCTCGAGCCCTGGTCGATTTAGCTCAATTCAGTCCAATTCGTAAGCAGCTTTAACTGTGCGCTTGCCTTATCCAAACGTCCAGTAGATCGAACCAGCCACAACCATATGAACAGTAATTGGAAGGGGACGTAGGAACAGGACCCTATGAAAATATTACGTGTTTTAGAATGAACACACATACATTTGTTTCCTGGAAGCACTATGAAAACATACCGTTAAGTGAAGCACTCCGCACACGAATTGCCCGGTCCTCTCTCAACGTAACCGCGTTGCACAGCAGAGAACAACCCCCACGCCACAGCCCACGGGGACAGCAGGTAGAGCGCGCGCACGGCAGAGGCGTGAGCTCGAGAAGACGCCAACATGCTACAAAACACGGGTTTAGGACAGATCGAACTAGGTGTAATGAATAAAACCCATACGGAAACTCACCAAAGGCGCATACGGCGAAAGCGTAATTCAGTTGCGCGGCCTTACTGAACGCGTGTTTGGCACGAGACACTGCCCAAACGCAGCAGCACTGTCCCCGAGCTCAGCTACGTGACGTCAGAGGCGGAAAAGGTAGATTGCAGGTGAGATGCGCACCTAATAAAGGGTCTAGCGGTGATTGGCTAACCAGCGGAAATGCGTACCACTACATTCGGTTGTGTGCCACAAGTTGTGATGAGCGGCGAGCGAGTGGTGGTGGTGCTGCCGCTTGCAGCCATTGCGCGGCCGCTCCCTCGCTTTATTTAGCCTATTTATTTGTTTGTGATGCGGCCACAACAAGTGATGAGACCAGGCGGCCGCAGTGGCATTTGCCCACATTGCCCAATGGCCAGTCCGTCACTGCATTTGGCACATTTTTAAAGGGGTGTCAGGGCCTTGAGATTCATCCATCATTATTGTTTGTGCAAAATTCTGTCTAGCAACCATTGTATTTCAGCCCTGTTTTGTTCAATTCTTATATCAATTATGAGGAAATTTAGAAAGTACAATACAGAACGCCTTTTGCAGCACTTTTGAGGGCCCCCACCCTGCTCTGGGTCCTGGGTACTCAGTACCCTTTACCCCCCCCCAGTCCGACGCCCATGGGTGCCGGTGCTGGATCTGGACCGGTTCCAGTTTCAGAACCACTTCTTTCGTTTTCCACAAAAAAAATGCTGGCTCTTGGTGCTAAAAACTGGTTCTAAAGACAAGGAACGAGTTAAAAGCTGGACCAAGAAACGAGCACCAACGAGCTTCCTGGAGAAGCCAAAAGGAAACTGTTGTTTTGCTTTATGCTCTTTAGCTTCAGTTAAAACAAGAGGGAGCAGTTAGTTAACGGATGCTGGAGCATTAACTTATTCTTATGTATTTTATGACTAGAAATGGCTGTTGTAAGATGTTATTATCCATGTTTTATGTGACAGTTGACTCCCCAAACCGTTGCTATGGCAATAGGCTTAAGGCCAGCTCTCATTTTGGTGGAAAACCAAGTCATTACGGTACCAACCTGGCACCAGCTCTGAACCAGCACCTTGGTGGAAAAGCCACACTGGTGCTCAATTCAAAACAACGCAGTTCAGCTGATAACAAAAACAAACAAAACAAATCTGTACTTTGTCTTCTTTTAGAGCCTAAAAATTCTATTGCCAAATATTTAGACAATTCCTCTGTGAATAACACCTTGTGAACGCCCGATCTCGTAAGATCTCTGAAGCGAGGCAGCGCTGGCCCTGGCTGGATGGGAAACTGTGAGGGAACACCCTGCTGGGTGGTTTGTGAGTGCCTGAGTGGTTGTGGTGGTCGTCGGGTCTTTCGGCACAGATGTGTGCAGCCACGCTTCTGCTAAAAGGCTGCTGAGGCTGTACGTAGTTCACCAGGGTATGGAATGAATGTGAACGACCTTGGCTGATTTTATTTACTTATTAATTGAATAGTTTATTTGTTTGGAGCAGTGCATTTCCATGGAACGCTGGGCATGTAAACACGCCATGTCAAATATTGTAGCCATAAGTTCCATCCGCCGTCCCCTACTCACACTGTCAAAAACACACTCTCCCAAACCTAGACTATTGTACATGATTTTAGTGGTAGGGGAAACCGGAGTACCCGGGGGCCACACAGGCACGGGGAGAGGAAAACTTCACACAAAAAGACCTGGTCCGGCCAGGAACTGGACTCGGGACCTTCTCGCTGTGAAGCACCAGAGTAATTTCTACATGAATCACAATGGACATGCATTTTCTTTTCGTTTGAACATGTTGAACACAAATTGCAAGCATTCAGGTCAGTAAGGTATAGAAGCAATATAGCAATATTCAGAGTGAATTCCGCCTTCGTTGCGTTGTAATAAGTACATAGCTCTTGGCAAGTTTTGTTACAGTACATAAAGGTTATAGCTCACAAGGTAAATAAGGTTGGACCCCTGCTCTATCAAAATGCATAACATCAAAATCTAATTCTTGTTTAAGCTTCATTCTTGGCCTGATTTCCACATCCAAGGCAAAGAGATAGGAAAGTTACAATAAAGGATTATACAGTAACAAAATGTTCAGTGCATAGTGGGTAGGCGAAGGGCACAGTGACCACTCTCGCTGTGTAGGGAATAACAAAATCTTCCAGTTCAAGGACATTCTGTCTCTGTGTGTTCCATGTGACAACCAAGGGCACTTCATGATACAAGCCCCGTCTGGTAACTGAAAATAGGGGTCTCTCTCTACCTCCCTCTTTTAATTCCTCTAAACAAAACAGATAGTAGGCTCGCCAAAAATTCTCTGTGATGGCAGACGACCAACTACACACAGCTGCCTGGCAGGCTGCGTCCAGTGGACATCCAAAACATGCTCCGGGGATTTGAAGTCTGAAAAAGAGAGAGACAGAGATGCTGAAAGAGACTGACATGAGCAAAGAAAGTACAAGTAAAATGTCGTACTGACTGAGCAAACCCTGAAGGATACACAGGAAAAAATGATGCAAGGCTTGTTACAGTGAGCCAGCCAGGACATATACGGCAGATATAGATGCTCATGCCGGCTCTTAAAAATTGAAATTCATCCCGGGTTGAGAACAAAATCCATCAAATTCCGATTCGCAGTGGCTGCAAACAGGATTTAGATAAATAAACCCACTTCTCATCATATAAAATTCCAGCTGCATTTTCACTTCCTAATACGTCCTATAATCATGGCCTCATTTATCCTCTGTGCATATTTGACTTTCCTTATAGCAACAATCCATGATACCGTCTCAGCTCATCCTTTCCTCTGAGGGGGAAACAGACCTGGTTATGGGCAGCGTCAGGACTAGCACATCAAGAATATTTGGAGTTCATATAGTGAATGTAAATAGATGAAGTAATTAGATGAATTACTATATCTGTAAAAAATATGAATTTGATTTTTTTTTTTCATCAAAACCCAACTCGCACTGTGGCTTTGTATGACCTAAAACATGCACACCAAGCCACGTTGATTGAACTGTTTAAATTCATATTCCTACAGTTAAACAGGCTCAAAAGGAGTAGGCTGAAGCTTATTATGCGCCTACCCCTCATTCATCATTATTAATCACCCTCGTGCTATACATGTTCACTAGTAGCATTTAAGCTTCTTTTTTGTTCAACAGCAGTTTAGAATTATTTTTGGTTTCCACACGCAAGTATACACACAGTAACATGCGTGCACTGGCCTATGAATTACATGTAATCCTTCTTCCGACCATACAAAAAGATCATATTGACTGACATCATTGACCTTTTACAGTTCCATTCAGGTTATCAGTGTGGATCGATATGGTGCGAGAACCAGTGTGGTGTTTCGTGACATGGAGTGTTTCCTTATGCTGTATAATACCCATCATTACTGGTGAACCATTAGTTGATTGAGTTATTAGGAAAGTTGGCTATACTATAATGAGTAATTTATCAAGGAGGTTGGGCTACCCTATGCAGTTGTATGTATGTAGCCTCATCTGTGTGGTGCATTAAAAGACAGGGGTTCATGGACCCGTTGGGACGTTTATCACTAGTCCTGAGTTTGGTCACCAGCAGAAGAGTGAGAATCTCAGAGCCTCAGATGGTTCACATGCCAATAGTTTGTTTGTTTGCCTATTATCCTTTCTCTAATACTGTGTTTATAGTGTCATTTATACAGTATGAGGAAAGGTACACAAACCCAGTCACATTTAGCCCATTCTTGAATCGAGCTGTTGGGGGGGGGGGGGGGGGCGAAATGCTGATGCAAATTATAATTAGTCTAATTAGGCTCAGCACCACCTCACACTGCGATAATGTCTCTCTGCTGGATATACCCAAAAAAAAAGAGTGTGCTATTGATGATAATGTTGCCATGTCTATGTGTTGCAGTGCGATAACAGATGGGGTGAGTGCCTCTGTGCGTCTCCACGGGCAGGTCACCGGCTCACCCAAAAACAGCTTTAATTAACCTAGATCTCTGTAGGACCAGTTCCGCCTAATCCGTTCTCTCCCAGCTGGGCCGCGCTGCCTACACTTGCTGTTATGTAACCGGCCTTGCTCAGACAGACACCCCATTTGGCCTCAACGAAAAAAAAAAAAAAAAACTGCAGGACCCAGCTCTATCCATGCATTTCTGGACATTTAAGAAGGGCAATATTGATTTTTGATCTTTCAACAACACACTTATTTGTCTCTAATCCGTGCATCATTTTGTCCAATCGATTTTTCAAATTGAAAACACAAACAAAATTACTTAAAATTACGTAACATCGTTTAATGCAATACAAACAAATCACTCTAAATGGCTTAAATTTAGACATTTCAATCTGATGCTTAAATAGAAAGACATACGACAAAAGACATTGTGAAAGCACGGGCTCAGTGCAGGATTATATCAATAATTAGGATTCATCGTTTGCAAGACCCTCTCTTTCAGAAGCCAAGGTGCAGGGTCTCACCTCACAGAGAAGCACAAGTAGTTTTAAACCCCAGGGCTGTGTCGGTACTGAGGGTCACCGGTCTCTTGCCAATAACAAGATAAATAAATTATAATACAAACAGTCCAGCACCTGTCTGGAAGCTCCTCGCAGCTTGGAGAAATAAAAATCTGTACACTCATCCGATATTACAGCGTTTATAGAAATCTCCCTGAAGAGTGTCTGTGAGTGCACACACGTTTATGCATTCACGTGTATGCATGTGTGTGAATGCCCAGTTTTACCGATGCAGTCACTGTTGCAGCCAGACAATGATATTTCCCGTACTTCCGCTGTTACGGATGAATACATGATAATTGATGACAAGCCTGTACTCTCAAATATTGTTCTTCTGTTATAGCATCAGATTGAAAACTCAAAATTTAGGCCATTGAGAGTGATTTTGTTTCATTACATAAAACGAAAAATGCTCATGTAGCAGACGTTTCTAGGTAATTTCGTTTTTGATTTCAATTTGAGAAATGAGTGAACGAATGGTACACGGACTCGAATGATACACGGACTGTCAGCAATATTATTTCAGTGTGCTTGCGGAGAGAATTGCGCTGTGTATATTTTAGTCCAATAATGACATGTTAATAGAAAACTACATTTTCAGTCGTCCGCACTGTCAGCAGTGGATGTCAAACTTTGATCTCATCCCCACAAATCTTTGGTCTTTATTATTTTTTGTACTTACTTTCCTGACAGTCAAAGAAAAGTCCAAGATAGATTTCTTTACACCTCTCTCATCCATCATATTCCATTAAAGATACTATTCTGAATTCAATCAAACCATTTGAAAGATCCATCTTAAGTCATTGCAGCACTTTGCCCTATTTAAGGCATACATGCTGCAATTATTATTAAAAATGATAATCCTATTATTATTTTTAATAGGATTCTATTAAAAATAAATGAATCCTCACAAAGTGCAAATCTGTTTAATCCCACCTCAGTGTTCCCACTGGAACAATGGGGTAGTGAACTCAAGGAAGTGATCTCAGCTATTCTGCACTCATGCTTGGAAGTAAACCTCCAATAGGTATGCTTAGGAAAAAAACAATGTCAGTTTGCATAAATAGCAATAGATTAAAAATTCCATTTTAATTTTTAAATGTGTGTAAATCTGATGTGTGATTCTGAGACCCATTGGTCTACAATATAACTCTTGGATTATTGTCACTTTGGTACCAGGTACAAACACAAGGACACAGTGTTTTTACCATTATGCCACTGCCATTTCCACTTAGGATCAAATAAATCAGATTCATAAGTATTGGCTTAAAAAGTTGCAAGAGTAAAACAAAAAGAAAGTGCATTTGACACAGTACAGTACTGATGCCATTCCCCATTCCCAACTTTAGTTCTTGCACTCTTCTTGAGCATCACTGATTGTGGCAGCTTTGGTAAACTGTCTAATCTCTGAGTTTGAGTCTTAGATGTTGCATCTATGGATGTTGCATGTTAATACTTTTTCAGGGTGGGTTCCTCAAAACATGCTTAGAAAATCATCTTTGAGAACAAGCAGGAATCTGTTATATACTGTAAATGTCAAAACTTTGGAGCACAATTTTAACTTTAAGATGTGCCTTGACTTTTGGTTTTTCATATCCTTGTTTTTGGGCATAAGTCTGCAATTTGCAAAATGGCCCAACAGTCATTTCTATTGCTAATGTGTTACAAGTGGCACTTACTTTCAGCATATTAAGTCCCAGGCATCCAATCTGACCTGGGGGTACCCGTTTCCTGAAAGCAAGTTTGCTCAATGAGCCACTCAAAATAACTCCAAATTGAAAATACAAATGAACACTCCCTATAGATATCTATATAATTTAATATTGGTCTTTGAAATACCGCAAAACACATTTTCAAAGCCTCATTTACTCCACTTTCATAAACCAATACTCTATATATCACTGCTTGCAGTTGAATTCAGGCTGTTCTCATTTGTTCCCTTGGGAAAATGAGGTGCCAGTCCTGCTCTAAGTGATGGTAAAGGCAGAGCAGAACAAGGTCAGAGCAGCTCCAGTCTGTCGGATGGTATCAGCGCCGGTGCAGGTGAGAGTAAACAGCAAAGCCGCTCTGACAGCAGGCTGCCCCACTCACTGGATCATCTTATTATCAATGCATGGATACAAATTCCTTGCAGTTTAATTTTTAACTCACACGTTTTCCTTCATTACACCGGGGCAGCAGTAGGTCTTCTGCCTTTCTAAACACATAATGCAGACCGGCCATCCTCCATTGAGCTCTCACAATTCAACTTTGTCTGACATGGAAGTGAAGCCAGGCCTTCCCCAGCACTCGGGTAGCGGCAAATGTTTTCAAAAAGCAGTCATTTGCACTACGTTGCTTTACGTTGACTACTTTTGCACAAACATAAGATGAACTATGTAAATCTAGAATCGACCCAAACCTTGGATCCAAACTTTGGACCCGACCGTTAATTCCCCACAGTCGAGCGACTGCGTGTGCTCTCCATCTACCTCTCTCTCTGTGCCAGAGAGGTATAACTACAGCCAAGCTGAACAGAAAGGAACCGTGCTGCCCCTGAGCTCCTTGACACTCTTTATTTTCTTAGAAACAGCCGCGGAATGACTGAAATATGGCTCGCAAAAGTTTTTAAAGTGAGGACATAATTAAATGTGTGGGATTATAACGCGCTCATTAGCACAACTTTCCCAATCGGCAGCAATTAAGTCTGGACTAAACCAGGACTAAACCTGGATTTAAACCAACACTAAAACCTTGACTAAACCAGAACTTAAACCTTGACTAAACCAGAACTTGAACCTGGACTAAACCAGGACTTGAACCTGGACTAAACCAGGACTTGAACCTGGACTAAACCAGGACTTGAACCTGGACTAAACCAGGACTTAAACCTGGACTAAACCAGGACTTAAACTTGGACTAAACCAGGACTTAAACCTGGACTAAACCTGGATTTAACTAGGAATAAACCAACACTAAAACCTTGACTAAACCAGACCTTAAACCTTGACTAAACCAAAACTTAAACCAGGACTAAACCGGGTCTAAGCAGGGCTCAGTGTGTTTAACTGAGCAGAGGAGAAACACATCAGTGCATTGGCACATTGTGTGTATATATATTCTGATATTTAGGACCCAAAATACAAGATTCAGTAACAACAATAACCCCCATATAACCGTCAATTAACCCCGTATGTTCCATACCTTTGCTTGACAATTGTCTTTCAATTTGGACCTCAGTGAAATTTAATTCAGGAACACTAGTATATACAATTGTATTTTCTCACATTTAAAGATTCAAATCTAAGAAAAGTTTTTATATCACAGCAGTTATTTTTGCATTTGCAGTGTCCCAGTACTGAGCGGCTGTACATTCATTACTACCACTACTTCATTCAGCAACGCATTACCCTTATGTTTAAAGTGGCCATATCCTGCATTGAGACTTGAAGACATTACTTTGTGTTCCTCAGCATCGATATTTTATGTTTTATAATTTGTAATAATGACCATGTAAGTACAAGGAAGTGACATTGAGACACAGGGGCCAGGGGTGGGCGGGATTTTGTCTGTAGCGCCCTCTACAGGCAGCAGTGGAATTAACACAGTAAAAACAGACTTACAGTTTAATCCAACAGCGTGGTTAGCAACTCTACGGCACGGCACAGGAATGAACATACTTTGAGAACAGAACCAATCAAAACATTTATGCCGTGGATTAATTCTCTTCTTGGGCAGCATTCATCAATGTGTCTCACAGCGTTATGGCACACCAGGGGACGTGATCTACAAAGCCCCTCTGACGGTTCAACACGGGCACACACTGCAAACCCTTCATGGGCTTAGGGAGAGACAAACACACTGGAGCTCTGCCTGGGCTGTTCCTTGATCGGAGTTGTATTGCAGCAGGGCAGGGAGATATTAATTAAACTTTTTCAAGACCTGTATGGGAAGAGTGACAGAATGGTATAATGATTAAAAGTGCACTTGTAATCTCAAAAAAAATTGCATTGCAGTACAAAAATGTTAATGGAATAGTGATGGGTTTGATTTTATGTAACTTGTAAATTTTATACTTAAAAGGTGCATTATGCATCTTTTTATTACAAAAAAAAAGTTATTTGTGCGTATTTGACCTCGCAGTGACCCACCTGTATGAGTGGTCAGCATGGCGCCTTTATTATTTTTTTATCACAGTGGCCTCATTTCTATTGTAGGTTTTCTGGTGAGCGGGTCCGTCAGCAGTGAAAACCTTCCAAACAATTGTTCCTGTAATGTCCTAGAGGCCACTGTGATAGAAAGTAACGGCAGCCGCTGGGTCACTACAAGGTCAAATACGCACAAATATCAACTTTTATTCCCGCATAAAAAAGTTGGAAGAATGAAGCTGTTGCTATACAAAGCTCGAAGCCTGATGAAAAAAGAAAAACGCAGATTGACACAGCCAATCAGAAGTACAGGTTCACGAGAGGGCACCCTTCTCCAAGGAAACCAAGGGTGCTGAGGGCGCTGCAGCACCCCCTGGTGGATAATTTGTGAACTGCAGGCAATATTAATACATTGGAAATATGCACAGAAAAATCGTTTTTGGGGTACACTTTGTCCCTCAGCACCCCCTAACTAAAATGTCTTCCCACGGCTCTGCCCTTCTCAGAGGTCACAGGTCAGCACTATGAACGTACGTCATAACTTGCGCGCTGTATTTTGCTTTTCTATCCTGAAATAGCTGAAAGAGGCAAAATTAAGGACATTTGTTTTATCACGGACACATTTTGGCATCACTTTCATCCGGAGAACTGTGTGAATGTGGGCTTAGAGTGGCAGGGGCAGGAGAGTGGATGGAGTTCTGGATCTATACCGGGAAGGACGCATCTCCCTCGGCTAAAGGAACGGCGGGACCGGGTCAGGTCACCGCAGCACCGAGGGACACACACGAGCGCATAACAACGCCAGAGCTGCACATCTTGGACTTCTACTG
Source organism: Proterorhinus semilunaris (assembly GCA_021464625.1). Classification (NCBI taxonomy): domain Eukaryota; kingdom Metazoa; phylum Chordata; class Actinopteri; order Gobiiformes; family Gobiidae; genus Proterorhinus; species Proterorhinus semilunaris. The sequence goes on from CM038345.1 coordinate 12,273,159, forward strand.
GAGTAATCGTCTCAGCAAAAGTAAGGAAAACACTTTCAAGCCAATTTTTGAAGGAATACTGTGGGGAAACTTTTGTGAGATCTCGTAGGTTTCCGAGTTGGCCTGAAGCCAATGTGATGGCTTCGAATTACATTGGATTTAATGTGCATCCTTTGGCGTACCTATGTCACGAGAAAAAAAAGAAAAACGCATCTGCCACTTCAGAAAAAAAGCTGTCACACATTGTTCATTAGACCCGGCTATACCACAACATTTACTTTGGGTTTTCTTCTGTAATCTGCTCCACGTATGGTGCTGCAGCTAAACAAGACAATACCCACTCTGGCCCACAGTAATCACCCACATCTTTGCCTTCCGCAGAAAACGAAAGCATCAGTAAATCCAAGCTACCCGCCATCTCTTACCTCTCACTAAAATGACTTCTGCCACCGATTGTTTGGCCCTAAAGAACCATGTGTGCAGCATGTAAATTGACCAGACGTGGGCCACTGTGTCTCGTAATGTGGCGAGAGTAAAGTTGTAAATGGGAATGACGTGCGCTCTCGTTCGCTGACAGAATAGTTAACGCACAGTCTTCAGCAGCTTGGCTCAAACCACGCGGCGTCAAGTCAACCCTGTCAAACAAGTCCCGGTCGGGTCAAGCATTAAACGGCATAAGCCGATGGGACAAACTGTTTCCTTTTAGCGCGTGACTGTAGCAAACAAACACGGCCATTGTGGAGTTTCAAATGGCGTGGCGCCGTACACTAATTCACTTCAAGTCCATTTATTTTGTACCGCGGTATCACAACAATTTCACAACAGCAGTCATTCTCCCAGGGCCCCGCAAAAAGTGCTGATTTGTGTGTGTGTGTGTGGTGGGGGGGGGGGGGGGGGGGAAGACACAGACACAGTATATTTCCACCATCAAATCCAAATAAAAGTGCACTACAAGGAACTCCGCAGGTATGAACCACAACCTCAAGGCAGGCGATATGGATATTGTTTTCCACCAGGATCAAGGAACAAACGTAACCCTTAAGCTGTATATTATCTTGCCCCTACAGTATCTCTCCTGATTGAAATAAAAATATCACGGTGCATTTTTAGAAGAAACTAGTTCTGAAAACAAAAAAAAACAAAACATAATCTCTTTGATGTGGGCTTATCATTTAAATCAATTACACACACGGGAAATAGTTTCTCTTCAAAGGGTTCATAAGCTGTTTGTCATGCAAATGTCTCATTTACTGAGACATGCTGGAGTATGATCAGCAGATAGATTTTATTCTCTAGCTGTGGCAGTTTCATCATCATCTTCGCGACAGCATTCCAGTCTACAGTAAGCTATACAAACTCTCTATCAAGTGAATTCAACTTATCTTCCTGACTCATGGTTAATTAGCAGTGTTGGAGGTAACGCGCTGAGTACTCATTATACGTTTTCAGAGAAAGGGGTAAAGTAATGAGTTAGTTCTGCGTTTGCAGGAAATCCAGTACTAATGTCCTTTTCAAATCAGTAACGTGTTAGTTTGGGAGCTGATCTCTTCCTCGTCTCATTTCGTCCGCGGCTGCAGTGCTGCTCAGGCTGACAGCGCATCAGGCCAGTGCTAGTGCGCATGCGCAGACTACGTCCTCCAAAACTTTACATCCAGTCAGCAGCATGGCGTTTTCAGCGAGCGCCTTCGCATCGTGGAAGTACTTACATTATTTTCAACTTATAAAAAAACGACGATACAGCGCTCGTGGCAAAGCTAAAGAGGAAAACCACAGTGCAGGTCGCCCTCGCCTCCCAAACAACACTTAGCTTTTGGCAGCGTCGGTCCAATGTAAACAACAAACTCGTAGCTGGTTATGTGGTTGAGTATGTTGTGTGTTTATCATTAGCAATTCAACACACTTTGTAATGCGTAAGAGCTCCTTTACAGGCGTTCTTTTTGGTGAAAACCTGTTTACATGAAGCAAACTTACATAGACTATAGTTCATGCTCATTATTGTTGCCTTTAGCTGTAAGTTGTAAACATATAAAATACATCTCAGAAGCAAACCTATTGTGCTATTATTGAATACATTTACTGGTATCGGGCTGTTTGTGTGAGCTGTTTTTTTATCGACTCAGTTTGTGAAATGGAGCATTCGTCATCGGAAAAAATGATCGACAAATGAAGGCAATATATAGATGTGTGGTATTGGTAACGCGTGAGTAGTCTAATGCATTACTGCACTATTATAAAAGTAACGTAATGAGTTCCTTTTCCAGAGGAGAAACGAGCTAACTTAACAAGTTACTTTTAAAAGTAACATTACCCAACACTGGTCCTTAAACATATATGTATATAGATACAAGAGAATTACAATGGGGCGACGGTGGCGCAGATGGTAGAGTGGGTTGTCTCATGATCGGAAGGTCGGGGGTTCAAATCCCGCCTCCTGAAGGTGCACATTGTCGTTGTGTCCTTGGGCAAGACACTTCACCCTCCTTGCCTCCAGTGTCTGCGTACACTGGTGTATGAATGATGTGAATGGGCTATGAGAGACTAACAGGCCCGTTTGGAACCATGAGGCCGTCCTCCCGTGGACCCACCACCTGCAGGAGGAGCCATAGGGGGCTGGTGCTATGTGACTTGGGCAGCTCCAACAGCTGCCCCCACGACCCGGCAACGGACAAGTGGGAGAAAATGGATGGATGGATGGAAGAATTACAATGATACAGCTAGGGCTGCAACAATTATTTGGTAAACGATTAATCTACTGATTTATTTTCCCGATTAATCGCTTGAGGACATGTTGATAGAGTAGACTTAAAGTGAATGTTTGTTGGAGGCTCTTGAAGCTAATTCTGCTTCTGATTGGATGAGACACAGACGGATATTTATGAAATGTTCAATGAACAAACACTACAGACCCCAACTTGAAAAAGTTTTCACAAAAAATAATGTCATTTTTGTTCTATGAGTCTGTGTTTACTAGAAAACAATTAATCGATTACTAAAATAGTTGTCGACTATTTCAATAATCGATTCGTTGTTTCAGCCCTAGATACAGCTGCACATTAAACTACCTGGTTCAAGTTCATCAGCTTAAATCATGTTTCTATGAAGGACTTGCCTACCATACAAAACGTATCCCATGGCTGCCCTTATACTTTACAATACACCTGTCGTTGTGTTCCCAGTGGACTAATACAATCCCCATGACCCTTGTGACTGAAATATTATATGGCCATTATTCAATCTGTCAGCACTTTTGACAAATTACCGTTAGAATTTGCGGGGGAAACGAGGTACCTTAATTAAGTGCGCCTAAATTGAATCTCACGAGGTGTTGTTTTATCTCTCAACACGAAATTCTCTGCACGGCTGACTCCATTTGCCACGTGGAAGTCAGATTCATTATTCAAATTTTTCTTTCAAAAGAGGTTTTTGTATTCCCCGAGGCGATGCGGGGGAAAACACATCAATCAGCCAATCCCGTCGCATTGCCTCGGTTCGGCTTACCGTATTGTTGTTTGCGAACGTTCATTTAAAAGCTCCCCTCTGAGATCAATATTGTGAGGTCTCTGTCGGTGCCCCGATCCATTTTTTTTTTTTTTTTAAATGCCAAAATGCGAGTTAAATTAGCCACACAAAAAAATGCTCCAGATGAAATGTGGTGCGAAAACAGTTTGGTCATTTACTGGTTGAATTTAATAACTGCGGAAGAGATGGAGGCGATTGAGTCACACGTGTATTTTTCAGTCAGGAACAGCGGTACGCCATCACGCAACGGTGAGGGGGAAAGAAAACCCATGAATGACTTCCAATTACCAAATGGTCAGCTTGCTGGGTTAGTGCTGCATGCTTTTGGAAACATTAATGTGGATTCATTGCAGTGTAATTATGTTTAAACAATGTAACAGGATGAAAAGGTTCCTCTACCTTTCCAACCATGGGGTGCAGTGGCAACGGTCTGACACACAGATGAAGCTTAAATGGATTTGATTGAGATTAAACGGCAGAATGAGGGCTTTGTGGGGAAAAGGGGAGGTGCGGATATCCTTTCCGCTGGCACATATTTACACATGATACAGATGCAGTGTAGGTTCACACAGAGGGCAACGAGAATATATTGAATCACACCTTATTGGATTTGTGTGGTTCAACATTAAATTGCCTTTTGTTTTGTTTTTAAACAAACCCACAAATCATTTTCCGAGATAAAAAGTCTCAAAAAGCAAAAATGAATGCATGCACTTTAAAAGACCACTGCACAACAATGTCCGCAATCAACCATACAGGAAACCTCGTGACAGGTATAGACCAAGTATATCAAGGTTAGAGCACACATCTGGCCCATATTGCGGAAATAATGCCCCGCATGTAGGACCAAATCTCCAATGCCGCCGGGAAAAGTTGGAGCCATGAGCAAGAAAATATGCCTTTTGTGCATGATGCGTTATTTGTTTTGTTTTTTAGCCTGTCATCACATAGGCATCTGTTTAGTATTCAAGGACATCTCCCCGGACGCTTCCTTGTGAGGGGAATATGCTATCCTGAAAAGAGTTCACCATGTCCAGTAAAGATTACCCACGAGAACGGAGAAACAAAGAATCCCATTTTTGCAGAGGCTCCTCTCTCCCAAAAGTAAGGTGCTGTGTTTTATTTATTTATTGTAATTTACACTTTTATGTGTTTTATGTTTTTAGTCTTTATGCTGCTGGACCTGAGGTTAGCAAATCTATACTTTTGGGTATATGTGTGTTAAAAGGTCTCAATTTGCATATTTTTTCTACCTTTCTACCACTTCTCTGTCTTCATTAGGTCCAACACGCATTACAGCAAGAAACCACTCACCCATTCATTCATACACCAATGTACGCAAACCCTGGAGGAAAGGTGGGGGAAAAGTCTCGCCTAAGGACACAATGACAGTGGGCACCTTCAGGAACTGGGATTTGAACCCCTGACCTGCCTATCATGAGACGACCCGCTCTACCAACTGTCGCCCCCAATCTCAAAGGGAGATTCTATAGGCACACAGCCTCTTTGGTCCTGTCATTAGGGAGCAGCCTCAATCCATATCACATCCTCCTAAATTCTACCTCAGAGAGAAGACTGTGGAGTCTCGATCTGTGTCAGGTTCAACTAACGGAAGGGCGACATCATTGACCAAGGCTGTCGGGAAGCTGAACTCTCCCCTCCCCCCCTGTGCTGCCCACAAATGTGTACATATACAGTATATGTATTTGATTGTACTCTATATTTAACATGGTCTTTTTGCACCAAGGTTTTGGAATTAACATGATTTTAATTCTGTGCTTTACATGTAGTAGAACTGACAATCAAGCTAACAGAAACAGTTGAGAACGACAGAGTAACAGCCACATAAATATTGGAGGATACATATTGAGCACATGAGCAGTAATCTTGTCTTGATTAATCATATATCTATCCATCCATCCATTTTCTTCCACTTTTCCGTTGCCGGGTCGTGGGGGCAGCTGTTGGAGCTGCCCAAATCACATAGCACCAGCCCCTATGGCTCCTCCTGCAGGTGGTGGGTCCACAGAAGGACGGCCTCATGGTTCTAACCGGGCCTGTTGGTCTCTCATAAGGGGCTTCTGAACCGCTCTTCGTCTGACCCGTCACCTAGGACCTGTTTGCCATGGGAGACCCTACCAGGGGCACGAAGCCCCCGACAACCCCAGGATCATTCGGGCGCTCAAACCCCTCCACCACGTTAAGATGGCGGTTCCAGGAGAGGATTAATCATATTATACACAATCAACAACTCTGAAGTAAGCCTTGAATCTGTTCCACCAGACATATTGTCACATGGAATTATTTCTGCCATGCCTTAATGGTTATTAAGCTGTATCAACGGCAGTATAATGAGATGAACCAATGAGAATGTCTTAGTTTGAATTAATTTCCCCTAATCTTCAGCGACAGAATACATGAACCATGTGAAGGTTATCTCCTAAACCTGTTATCTTGTGACTAGTTCTGCTCCAGCAATCCCCACACAGAACCTTTGCCTGCCTGGGTTGCCATATTTCACAGACTGGAACGCGTTTGTCAGCAAAAAAGGGGCATACGTGTCACTTTCCAATCACTCTTCGACCTCTCTGACATCTCCTAAAGAAGTGTTCAACTGAGACGTCTGGAACGTTCTTGTGTGAAATGAATGCAGGGATAAAACCTGGCTTGTTCTAATTAGATGCCGTAGTCAGGCCAATGCCGTGGCAGTGTTTACCAACAACATTAACAGTCTGCCGCTCTAGTTTTCAGCAATTCATCTGTCATTTGTCTATGCCGAGCCCCTTGGACAAAAAGCTGAAGGAGGTAATTGAGTTCTGTTCCAAGGAGCTGAGAATTTGGCAGTAATGAGTCATTAGACCTGGTTTGAGCCCAGAGCTGACACGCCTTCACTTCCCGTCTGAAGCCATGTGTTTCTGCATGCTCATGATGCACGTATTCCCTCTTTGACAGCAACATGCCAAATTCACCACAGATTGTTGCGATAATGACTCAATCCTATTTCAAACATCTATCGGTGCAGTCATACTTATAAATACAATGTTTTCAGTTGGGAAGGGTGGCTGGCAAAAGTGTTTCACAACCTGGTGTATAGGTTGAAGTCGGAAAACGAGATGAGACAAATGAGATGTCCGTCTGGATATTTTTGTGTGACTGCATGATCACCTTGAATAGATTCAACAATCAGAAGTGTGAGAAGATGCATATAATGGTCAAGCTGTGCTATGACCATACCAGACAATAATTATTATATTAGTTCTCGCAACAACCAGTCCACCCACAGAATTAGTCTTGCTAACTTTCACACAGAATGATTGGTATATTGTTACTGCAGTGCTTGCTCTGATCACATTCAGACAGCCTTGTTTATACCAACCACAAAATCAAAGTGAATCAGCCGCAAACCAGCTATTGAATCTGTAGACAATACCAAACAGCAGCGTCCACGGTTCCAGCCGCACTAAAACCCAACATGGGAGATTATCCTTTTGAGCAAATTAGGCCAAAGAAACACTGCTAATGTGTTAAAATGGGAGAGAAGAAAAGAGGAAGGGAAATCTTTATGGCTGTAACAAGATACAGATAATCCGCTTTTAACACGATGAGTGATCATGGCCCTTTGTCGGCACGTTGGAGCCGCACAATCAATGCTGGCGATTTAGAGTCACGTGAGCTGCAGGGGCCCTGGTAACACAAGTGTGGCTCAGACTATATCAGGTTAATATTGATTTAACACTATGTTTGCTTGTACACCGGCAGAGAATGTTCAATGTATGCAGTTGAACGAAATGATCACAAAACAGCAAACGATAAGAGCAGCTGTAAGGGATGTTTGGGTCCTTGTTAGCATGATAGCTAACAAACGTCACACAGAAAGGCCCCGCTTTCTTGCCGTGAGGCAGACTAAACTTGTGCCGCCAAAGGTGCAATAGGTGCATGTGGCAAACACAAAGAGGACAAGAGGGAGGAGAGACAGAGCAGAAATGTAAATTCAAAGAGAAACAAAGGATGTATCCACTGTCAGGTAAATGTCATCGGACTGTTTTATAGATGGGACTGTAGCTGTGGCATTTCGAAAAGTGCCACCCACACCTCATCCAGCCGGCTTTTATTCATTCCCGACATCTCCCTTCCGAAGGCACTCGTACTGATCCGCAACCCAAAAATTTACATCACACAAATCCGCTGTGTGACAGAGTGCGCTCAAAAATGCCACGAGGAAGAATTCACGCCGGGGATAAAGCCGTGTGGTATAAAAGGCAAGGTTTGCAATGGTACTCACAGGTGTTTAGGAAATTATCAGTTCACGCCAAAAGACACACAGACCTAGAGGTTCGGAGCAGCTGTTGACGTAAAACCTTCTACGTCATACGTATAGATGTATAGATTATAAATCTGAGAACTTTGGGTAAATGTTTGTAAGTACTTAAGTTTGGGGAAACACAAGCTGAAGTTTTGAATTAAATGGCTGCTCTGGTCTCCAGCATGTGACGTCTTTTCTTGGACTTGTGCCTTGCATACTATAAACAGGTCAGTATTCCCTTTGTTCATACCACCTGTTCTCTTCCCTGTGATTTCACCCATGGCATGGCTAACCTGAGTGTGAAGATTGTCGCTAAGAACGAGAAAATGTCACTGTCTCAAGGCGTCAAACCCAATGTGCATGCATAAATAACATGAATAATGTTATTCAAAGCAAAGTATAAATTGTTACCAAGCCAAATACAAAGAAGGTTCCAAGAACGTACTGGTTGTTATGAATTACCTGATGAATTAAACTTTAGGATTCAGAAACATAGCACAACTTTGAAAGGTTTTAGTCCAACAGTTAATAGTGTACAATTGTGGAATAAACTGGAGATGGAATTGAATCGATGTCCAAACATCAACCTGTTCAAATATAAATACAAACAAAAGACTTTTGAAATATACAGACACGAAGAAATGCGTTGCCACTAGGGGTAGCAGTAGGATCAATTATGTGTATTGTTTCTTCTATAATCAAGGAAGACTGTTGCTGGAACGGTTGTCATTCTATTGCTCAAATTTACAAATGGAGAATTAGGGTTGGCAGGTTATGGATCTGTTGAGGGGAATCCTCCCAATGGGCTTAAAACCTTGTCTGTTAATGCACCACTCAGCATAGGAACATCATCTAAAAAATCAGTTGTTAGGGCAGCTGTGTGGGGGTTTGTTGATGGGGAGCTACTGCCCTCTTCAACTGGCCCGCTCTACACTCTGGCTTTTTAATGCACCACACTGTGCAGGGCTACATCATACTTCACATATAACTCAATTAAATAAATATATAATAATAATAATAATGATAATAATAATGATGATGATAATTAAATCCAAATTAAAATTATACTGAGGATGGTAATGACAACTGGGAAGTAGCAAGATCTCGGAGTATAATATCTATTAATGTACCTTTATAACATAAAAGTAACTCTTGGTAATCACTGGTAACAATCTGACAGAAATATATTAAGAATCACATTTTTTTACTTGCTTTGTAGTTGTGCTTTGTTTCAAACAATTATATAAACAGTTCATATATTTTTTTGTAAGTTTGTAAGTTGGTCTATGCGAATGTAGCTGCTTGAAATGTTTCAAATTCTCTTTGGATGAGGTCTCTTTGATGTTTTGTTCCTTTGGTACCATTGTGTGAAATGTACTTTTTTTATTTATTGCACTTGGGGGTGGGCGCTCATAAGCTTTTTGCTTCAGCCCACTCCTTTTGAGCAGAATGTATACTGCTCAAATAAACAAATAAACTAAACATGCGGTGTGCGAGGTCGCAGGTACTGCTGAAGCCCTCACGTGTATCTACGGAGTTTCTGGATGACTTTGTCACCCATGTAAAGGTTTTGGTGTTCCTGTAACTTGCAAGTATTATGTATTGTAGACTCACAATGATTGTATTCCCCGAGGCTGCTGGTTGGTGGGAAAGCCCCCATTTCCCTGTTCACTTCTACCTGTTCTGCTGTATTTCTTGGAGCTCCAAGGAAACAAATAAATCCGAGGGCAGCTCTGCGTCCTTCAGGTGACTGAACTACTGTAAACTATGTGTAAACGGACAGGGAACTTTTGACTTTATTTTCAATATGTTAAAGTAAATGTGAATTTGTAAATTGTGGCTATAAACTGTGACTGCAAACTGTTTTTCATTTTTAACAAAAAATACAATACTGATTAATAGTTTTAACGTAATTTATAGAATTGTCTTTATCCATTAGTTAATACAAACCTGGGTTAATTTAAACGTAGAATACATTTAGTTATGCCCATGTTAATTAATTAATGTCAATTGTTGACAACGGTTGATATTAATTGAGTTCAGCTAACTTGTATTGGGGATTAAATGGTCTTAAAACATCTTGATAAGATTCTGCACCCCAGCTGATCACACTTGTTATTCACACTGTAAAACCAATATGGTCCAGGTTACTCTGTTCCTACATTCAACCACATGAATCATATTCCCTGTGTGCCAAAATTACATTTCATATTAATCTAATATTGTAACAAAAGCTCTTTTTTTATTTGACTCTATTTCATGGTGTCTGTGTTAATGTTTCAGGAATTATCTTTGGTACAGTTTGTAGCCAACAAATGTTGGCATTTTGTGTAAAAGTTTGAGTCATAGCTCAAAAGATCAGTGAGTTTCAGCAAAAAGTGTTACAACTGTCCCCGGTCTCCCCTACAGTTGACTGAAATTATATGTTAAAAGAAAGAAGCATAATTCCTAGAGGGAAGTCAAATCCTTTTGTACCCCATGTTCCGTCAAGACAATAGTTCTTGTCTGCAGCATTCCCCAAAACCTACAATGTTGATAATATCCACATTAGAATTCCCAATGCCGTCTGCTAGATGTATCCGAATAATAACAGTAGAAACCACGAGGGCAGAGGGCTCCAAAATTTCTGGTTAATTTGATTGCATTTGTGGTGACCATTAATCAAATAGGACCACGTAGGGAAAGGCAATATAATGTCCGAAACAGTATTAGACTATCTTTCCCTTTGGGAAGAAGCGGATACATGTGTTCAGACGGTTTGACTCAATAACCCGTTTAGCTTTGCAAGACACAAATGGAAACATCTTTTTACTCTTTTCAAGTTGAGCATAACCTCCTGGCTTCCAAAATATTTCTGAGTGATTGTGTCTTACTAAAATGAACACTGCCGCTGCTGTTCAGCCTCATTTCGTAAGGTACCTTATGAAAAATAGATTTTGAAATATTGTCCCAAAACCTCTCTCCTCTATTGATGGAAAAGGCCTGACAAAAATCAGCTTTTTGCCTGCAGTAATATGAATGCTCTTCCCCGGAGATTTGAAAAAACTGTGAATTGGGAGTTAAATTGCCCTGCTGGCTCTAATTACACAGTTTCTCTGTTCCGCCGCTGTCTAGTGTGAATGTGAGAATATAGGTCATTCTGTTGACGCACGGGGGGTGGCTCACGCTGCTGTCCGGAGCCGAGAGTCTGGCTTAAGCTCTCTCCGGCAGTGATATCGAAGCTCATTTTGGGGTTTTGTTTGCCTTGTTCAAACAACCACGGAGAGAGCTTTTGATCCTTCTAGGAAATTAAACACAGACAGACAGGCACCGGTTCTTTTCAGGTATTTTGTGGTGCCAACATTTAAAGAGGATTAGTATTAGGATCCTTTGTCATAACTGACTTGGGCTTAGTCCGAATGTCCACACTATATTCCCATTGTGCACCATACTGTATATCCCGGCTTTTCCGCTGGTGTACAGGTGTACCCGTGAAGTCAAGTGTTTCCACCGGTAAGACCATGCCATTGGTCCGACAACCCATTAGTCCGACATCTCAAGTTGTGTTGTGGATTAGAGAGCCATAGAGCCATATACAACCATTGGCCCTAACCTTAAAAGGATCTGTATCATGCTATTTTAGCCGTTCCAAAGTAAACTATAGGCATTTATATGATTGTACCTGCATGTACCTGGACCGCAGTAGCAATTAGCAACAGGCAACTAATTGTTTAAAGTGAAATGTACGAGTATAGCCTGACACCTACATTACATTTAAATAATCTGTGTAGTCCCATGAGGGCTGTTTCTTTTATTCCTTTAAACGATCTAGTAGGCTGTACTCCAGGGTTTCCTGAAGGTATCCGCGGGGCATTGCCTGGGGTCAGACTCAGTCAGTACCGCACAGGCATAACCATTCACTAAAATCCACTTTCTCAGACTTGATAGGTAATAAAAAAAAATAAAAAACTGTTGCAAAAGGTTGAATATGTGGTGACTTATTAATATTTGAGATGAGAGCTGTTAGGAGAGTTACAGTATAGTCATGCAAATGAGGTTTCAAAGGCACATGCCATAAAATACAATCTGCACATTTATAGTTGTAGCCATCGACGGTATCGCGACTGTTTGTGGCTTCATCGGCTCTTTTTTAGCAAGTATGTTGGTTTAATGAGAATAATAAAACATTGTGTTGGGCCTTGCTGGTCTACTATCAACACACAAAATATAAAATAATATATAATTTTTTGTGAAATATTTTATATATGAATTTAACATTATATTATTGTGAAACTGTCAGTAATACAGACTGCAAGCACCAGGGGTTTACAGCGTAATTCTTTATTCTCATAAAGTTGTTTGCAAGTTTGCCTTTTGAATTTTCTCTCCCTCTCTCTTTCCTCATTTCACAATCTTAACCCCTATTCGCATGGGATTAGAATTATCTGGGGACGTTGGTAAAACTGAAATTACCCCAGAATATATTTTATTTACGGGCATTCGCATAGTGCCGTCAGTATTTCACTCATTTTTACTTGACTTTTTTACAGAAATTACGGCTAGATAACGACACTGAATGATGACCACAGCCATTTTTTTTTACCATTCGTGTTGCGAGTGCTAACTATCAGGTTTGTGTGTGTGAGCTTTGCTTTAGCGAGGAAAATCTTTTCTTACCCCACACTATGACGAACGACATCATGCTGTGGAATTTTGCTCTTCTCATGAAACAGCTTGTTCGGATGCTCCATCTAATCTTCGCACCAAGCGCAAACATTCCCTTAGTCATTTGGACGTGACACTCTTAGTTCTGAATTAAATGTTTCTTTACATTCCATCTCGTGCATGGCTAAACTCCAGCCATAAAGAATACATTTTGAACATTCCACAATGATTCCATTTTATTGTTGCCTCATTTGGCATTAGCATACAAATCCATACACATTATTGATTACTTCAGCCTTTACATGCTATGGTTCCCATTGTGCCTGACATTTCAAATGTCTACTCTATTTTTTGGGGGAATGGTGATCCAGTCTCAACACATGGCCACGTTCCTATTGCCCAACACTGAAATGTCAATGTCTAATTACTACTGGCTGCTGTATTGTGGTTTTCAAGGTCTCAGCTAATTGGCTATTTAGACCCGAGAAAATGGCAGTGCCTCCAAGCCGGTCACCCTTGGATACCTGGAAATGAGCAAACAGTAATTCACAAGCGGCCGGCAGAACAAGATTAATCAGCAAGGTACTTGTGTTAATAGGTCTGTATACTCCCAACTTGCAACGTGTTTTTTTAATTCACCCATGCATGATGGGTCAACATGGGCTGATCCTGAGATGTAAATAATTAAGTAAAGATTCCCAACTATGTCCTGCATAATTATGTTTAGAGCAATCCATCCTGAGCTAGACTTATATTAGGGTCCAAGGCCTGAAAATGTCTTTATGCATGGAACTTCATCAACAGTCAGTTGTGGTTATGAGAGCTCAGTGTAGAATCACGGTGAGTCACATAGGATACAAAAAAAGGACATTGCGAAAGATTGTTATATGAAGACTAAGTGACTTTTATTCGGCGACACAATTCTGCTTGGAGTATTTTCAAACAAATGGCAAACAAAACAAAAAAAAGACCTCTTCATTTTTATCCTCCATGAGCAGCAGCAATGACCACATAATACATCTGTGATTGATTGTGATATAATGACTTCCTGCCCCTTGCCGGCGACTATGAGTCACTGGGCTCTATCAGCTGTGATTAAATATCGGATTTAGTCAGTTTCCTGTTCCCCTTTGTCTTTATCGTCAGTGCTGTGTGTGTGTGTGTGTTTCAAAACGGGTTCAATTTGATTGTCACCATTGATGTAGAAAGAAGAGGTATTATTGCATTTTGGAATTGAGTAATCTCTCAGCCGTAATCCCAAATCCGTGGTAGATATGATGAAAGACAGAAATATCTCTTCTAAATGTAGATGTCATTTTGCATATTCAAAGAGGCGGATGTGTAAGAGCACTCGCATGGCTGTAAGCTTGGTGACTTCAAGATGGACATTGCGGCACATTAGCCCATAGCGCCTGTGAACTGTTCTACACTGTTCCTTGAGGGATAGTATGATGATAGGATTTTGCGGGCTTCTCCTTTTTTTCGGTGCTCCATTCGACTCCACCTGTTTATGGGGTTGTGTGTCACTCAGCTTATGGTGTCAGCTCGATGACTAGACAAGGTAAAGCTGCATGGCAATATCCCTGTCAAGACGTGGGACATGGACAATACTGGTGAACCCCAGTAACAGTGTGAGGAAGCGTCTGAATAAGGATTGGTCCTTAAACTGGTGATCGTTGCACAAAATCCAACTAAAACGATCTTTAAAATGTAACATTTTCCACGTCTCTTATTTCTTCTGTGAACAAATCGTGTACTGCGTACTAGAGTGGAGTAAAATCTTGGGTCCTTCAGGTGGTATTGCGGGCTGAGTGAGTTAAATGTCTTGCTCAATTATTCATTAAAAATCTATATTCGCTTTACCCTGTGCTGATCACACGTCACTCTTTTGATTCTTGCAAAAAACAAAAATAATAAAACCACCGCTGACCAGGAACACACGACGGATAATGCTCCGGGTAATCCCAATTCAATATTTGTTTAAGCAAATGCATGTCCTGTTTTTGACAAAAGGTGACCAAAACCGTTATCAGTGTGAAACGTTTGACCTAAATCTGAGTCTGGATGAATCTAGGCAGGTCCTCGTCTGTTTTCACAAATATTTACCTTTGAGAGATATTCAGTTATCAAAGTGCTTTAAAAATTGATCACAGACAGATTGTTATGGCTTGCAGACTGTGTTTTCTGAGCAGTAGCTGTAAACTCTGAAGCCAAAACACATGGGAAATAGTCAGAGACTGCAAGATCAAAAGAGAATTGTTTATCTTACATCTAAATCTAGTTTGGCATTGAGCTTTCATATGAGAGATATAAATGTGCCAAATACACAACTCCATTACAGATTGACCTATATGAGGATATTCATAGGCCTTTGTTTCAGTGTTTTGGCTTTGAGAGTGTGCTGTAAAGAAGAATTTATTTCAAAACCTTTCCCCTACACTCTGCCAAGACATACTAACTTAAAGATACAATGTCTTTGCTCCAAACAAACAATTTCCATGAGATGACATGTTAGATATTAAGCAGATGTGGCCTGAGGGCTCTTTAGCACCGTGGCCAATGAGGTAAGGGCGCTTAATAAGAGAAAGCCCGACCCCTCACCTCTGACTCCGAACATGGCTGCTCACAGTAGAGCTGCGGACTATGGGAAGTTTTGGCCTGGCAGCTACAGATGTCTTGAGTCGTCGTCTTTGTTGGCGTAAAGCCTGATGGCGGCGCACATTATTCATTTGTGTTGATTGTTGGCGTCTTGTTTTGAGGGAACACTTACTATTCGTGTTCCGATCACTTCATGTCTTGTTCAGCATCTGTGGGGCGCCGCATATGACTCCGAATAAGGCCCGGTAGTGTGTGGGATGCTGCATGATGACATAGCAGGTTGGATACAATGGCCGCTGACTGCTCTGCTTTTTGACTACGACACTGGAGGCCACCATTGCTCCACCTTTGCTGCAGTACCTCCATATGACCGCTATTCCCCCATTGCAATGCATTGGACTTTAGACACGTTAAAAACAACGTTAATGCCTGGTGCTTAATGGTTTAGAAGTGGCTAGAGCTACATATTCCTCCTGTGATTACGCTGGGTTAAAAACAATATGGGGCACCAGGGTTTTTATCGTAGATAAGAATTTTAGAAATCTTGCGTAATTAATGAGGGCCTGACTTTGATTGACAGGCCGTTTACGTTGCTGCCTGGCCATGGGCGTGATTACAACAGAAATACACGCCCATTACACGCCCCGCGAGGGCCAAGCAGGGCCGGGTCTACAGTCAAGATCCCGCCCTTATGCCCTTTTTAGGAACATGCTTCGTCAGAGCTGGAGAGGAGGAGCCTGTAAATCCGCCATGATTTCCCCCTCGAACATGGTCATTATGGTAAACGGGGAGGAGTGAGGAGGAGCTGTCTATTCTTTATACAGTCTATGGTTGGATATCAAGGAGCTTCCCCTTCTTGTGGGATCATCGCCTGGACTCGTACAACAACTGACTCCGCTCACAGTCATCATAGCGGCAGACCAAAGCGGCCATTGCACAGGCCGCTATGTTTACGCCGCCCAGAGCCCTATGTCATTAGTGTAGGATTTTGAGTAAATGCTGTTTTTACTAAATGAACTCAAACTATTTATTCCATCCATCCATCCATTTTCTTCCACTTGTCCGTTGCCGGGTCGTGGGGGCAGCTGTTGGAGCTGCCCATATCACATAACACCAGTCCTCTATGGCTCCTCCTGCAGGTGGTGGGTCCACAGAAGGACGGCCTCATGGTTCCAAACGGGGGCCTGTTGGTCCCTCATAGGGGGCTTCACCAAACTATTTATTAGTAAGACCAAATAAAATAAATGAATTTTGTATATAATGTCTCATTGTCCTGTCAGTTCTACGGACCTGCGTGTCCTTTTTCTATTACGGGGTGAATGAATGTAGATCGGGGTTGCTTGGCCCCATAAAGTTCAGGGTGGCGTTGTGAAATAGATCATATACGGGGTTAGCTACTGTAGTGGAACCAAGCTAGCACACAACACCAAGCTAGCACACAATAGCAGTTCGTCAAAGTGTGGCACATTTTCTTAAGAATACATTTCTGGTTTTGGTAATGTAGAAACAATGTCACGCTGATGAATCTCATTGCTTTACACAATAAGTTGTCGAAATGTAGTGCGTCGAGAGTAGAGAAATTGCCAGCAAAAATGTTAGCAATAAACAGGAAGCATGTTTTGCATTAGCTCAGTGTCATGTCTTTTTCTCAATTAAGCGAGTTGCCCCACCAATAGCAAAACCTAAAAAAAAAATAGAGAGAAATCTGCAAGAACATGACAATATATTTCAAATGCACGGAGTAAAGAACAGCTTGAGTTGATAAACATTGCAGCACGCAGCTTGACACGCAGATGGCTCACAACTGTAAAAATAAAAAATGAACCGTTTGTAAGAATGCGAAGCACATTAAGTGATAGTCTTGTGGACACATTGTGCTTGTTTACAATAGCTGCAGTGACCCCTCTGAGTCCGCCACATTACTCACTGTTAAACCAGAGTAAGGAATAGCTGGTGTGTGTGTGTGTGTGCGTGTGTGTATGAGCTAATGTCATGTACTATTTGGCTCACTACAATGGACTTTAACACCAGTCCCCGGCACTCTTTGCATTCTGAACAGCCATGACAAATCTTTGAGCTTAAGTGAACCAAGGAGAGGTCAGGGCGCCGACAAAAGCAATTTTCCCTTTTTAGAAAACACACTCCACACACGGTTTCATCACAGGAAATCCAGCCAATGTACTTAGCTCATATATTATATTCCAGATTCCAGATTTTTCACAGCTATTACAGTGAGGATCATGTTGGAAATAGGAATGGTTCATCTTCTTGTATGCCTGAGAATAAAAACATGTTAAGAGTGTAAAAGGTTTTGTCATCTCTGTCCCGTGTAACTTCTATTACTAATACACTGGCATGAAACTATTTGAACACGTTCCCATCTGGAGGAAATTCTGACCTTTCACAGACCTCTTTGGACTTACTTAACCAAATTCTCAGAAGTTAATGCAATTGAGCCTCACTTATTATATCCGTCATAAACCACCAGTGTAAGAAATAAAGTAATAAATAATTGCGCCTTTATGTTATATATAGCATATTTTCTTTAGTATTATGCTTTTTGCACACCCTGTTGAAGACTCTTCATTGGTCACTTTCACTTGCATGGCGCACGCGGTCTCTGTAAACACTACAATACAGATATTCTTTGTTTTTTTGGACGACTTTTCGCTGGCGACACAAGATGAAGTGGGGAAGCTGACGTGTGTTTATGGAGTTTCAATGAGGCTAAACAGTCGTATGGACGCGATGCTCCTTAAAGCTATGGGTGAGTCCATGTTTACACCACGGTTCACATCTGTCTGGGTTCAGTGCTGTTGTTAACTTTAGCAGGACATAAACAACTCCATTTCTCATAGTATTGGGCTTCATTCACAACACGTCCTTACGCACACATTTGTTCTTAAGGCCTTTTTAGGAAGATTTTTGGCATTCACAAAACTTGTTCTTAGCTGAAAACCATCCTCTGTAAGAACAAATCCTTAGGACAGTCTGGAGGACTCTTACGCACAAAGAAATCTCCAGTTCACAATCATGCTCCTGATGGGACCCAACATTCTGAGTCATATATATTTGTACATATTTAATCATCACATTCCAGAATGTAAATATAAATATAATACATACCAGGTGCCATTATACAGAAATACATCGCTAATATCACTTGTAGCCTACTTTTATTACTGGAAAGTAAAGTACCAATGTATTACTGCTAAAACCTTTGAATGCCGTCATTCACAAATTATGTAGCATTAAATAAGCTGCATTAACGTTATTTAAAAAATACGAATGTGTGCCTCTATCCGCATCAGTTTAAAGGACTGACCCACGGGAACAGAAGGCAAAAACATTTAGCGATGTGCAGGTTATATCTATTTAAACATTTTATGACGAGAGCTGATTCGCCCAAAGGTTTGGGTGGGTCCTTGAGCGTGTGGCGCCGATGGCTGAGGTTTTGTTCTTTTGGGGTTTTGTTGGTTATTAGTTTTGGATTCGTGTTCTGTCATTCATATCCTCCTCTGGGTGCCTTTTGTGCGCGGCACTCTTTTGTCCTGATATGGTGAATGATAGGCGGTTACATATTAGTCCACACGCACGCCAAACTCAGAACACACATGCGAAGGATTTTCCCTACTTAAAGGAACAGGCCACCGTTTTCCCATACTGACATATGTTCTTACCTGAGCTTAAATGCATTGTTAGGTAATAGTCTGCTGGTTAAATGATGTTATGTAGCTTTTTGACCGCTGTCTATAGAGCACACTTTTGTCTTGTTGTTAGGTCTGATGCTCAGGGAATAAGAGTTGTCTGTAATGCTATAGTTCCGTGGGTATTTGCTGATTGTATGTGGTTACATGCTTCTTTGTAGTCTGACAAGCGGTTGTAAATGCGTTTAGTAGATCTGAAAAAATAAAACATCGACAGTAGGTCAGTTTCGTAATTTATAATCCTGTTTGAATATTAACACGCAAACAGCCATTAACCCGCATCAACAACACACGTTCGGTCTTTCGCTGATTGGTTACTCCGCTTCCTGTTTGCTCGCGTATACGTTCTGCTCTAGAAGTGTAGTTGATGCCACGGCCACCAGACTCAATCGCCGGTAAAGCAGTGAGTCTGGATTTTTTCAGGCAAGCTCTGCGGCTGTAGTAAAGCTATGGGGAGTGTTTTTTTTTTTTACTTTGTGATGAAAGGATGAAGCTAAGCAAGAGATGGAGAGGTGAGGAAAGTATTTCCTGGAAACAAAGGATCTCAGGAGGAGCTTTTTGGGAGCTGTTACTGGGGAGCTACTGGAGAAGATTCAAAGATTATTCAAGTCTCTATAAAGTCAATTTTGCATAATACCCCCTTAACATGAAAAGTAAGCATTGTGGGTTAAACTCCGGGCTCTGCTGTCCTATTCAATAAAGCCAAAGACATTATCTCAAGTTGTTAATGTGTCCACAATACCTTTGCCAATGTGACTCTGTGCCTATACATTTTTGTCTTTTAATAGCTTCACTGATGACGAGTCTAATTCATTAACATGCACTGTAGCTCTTGCGCTAATCCGAAGCATTGACCTAGGAGCGTTCAGAACTGGTGCAGATAAGAGAATCGCCTGAATATTTTCACTTGCGGAGTTGTAATATCATAGCAATGCTGCGTGGGAATTCAGTGTGTCCTGCATATCCTTGTCTGCCTTCGCTATCCCCAAGTCCACATTGTTATCTTTTAATGGAAACTTCCAGTCTGCCTCATCACCCTCAATGGGCTATAACAATGTCATGTCATAATTAGAGCCACTTCCTTTCAGGTGAATCATCCAATGAATGGTAGAGAATGACAAAATAATGTTAGAGTGGGATGATCCGTTTGGACATGTCGGGATAGAAATTAAATTATGATGGCTTGGACATTTAATAATTGTTATATAATTTAAAAATGTTTTATTTTTCATTTTTAAATTGAGTTTAAATTTAGACTATGGACATACTATAGCTTTACTACATGTATAATTGTAGCTTTTCGACATTCTTTTGGGTACCGCAGCATCGATAACGCCAACATGGGAATGATAATAAGGAGCACAAGCATGAGCTTCTCAGGATTGAGAATAGCTCGTGGAACTATGGATGGAAATTAGCCATATGTGTTTCATCTTTGTTCATTAATCAAATGAATAAATAAATACGATTTTGAAATGGAGTGATAAAACAGGAGTACTTTGAGCACAATCAATCAATCAATCGTTTTGTATAGTCCAATATCACAACAGGAGTTGCCTCACAGAGCTGCACCTAAAGCACAGAATTGCTCAGAACAGGTCTGGTGATAATTTATAGACATTATAAATGTGGAGGACAGTCTTGTGTTACTCAAATTAAATCCAGGAAATACAAATCAAATTGCTTCAGCAGTTGAAGAAACAATCAAAGTAAAGAGGATTTTCACAAAGCTGCATAAATGAAGTATGATTCATACTAAGTCACAACATAAAAAAGTCTAAATAGATTTTGTAAATGCCCCCAACACATGTCATCCCCAAGACTGAAAATACGTAAGATTGCATCGATTTTTTTTTCTGTAAATGCTTTATAGTAGTCCACAACTGATACCTCCCCGTGGTGTTGCAGTGGGAAAGCAAGTCGAAATAAATTATTCATACAATCCCATTACTTGAAACAACTAAATGTTATTAGCGTTTTATGTCTCACATGAGAATTTTAGCTAATGACTCATTTATCTGCCTTATAATAAAAGGATGCTTGCTCTCATTTCAGTCTGTACTGTGCTTTGGAAAACGCTAGACACTTCACATTTGCCATAGCTTCTGAAACAGGGCATACAACATGAAACAGTTAGAAGATTGTATGTATATATTTTCAGATTTTCAACAACAAAACATATAAGGCTTTAAAATGTGGAGGTGGTCTAGGTCATAAATTGTATTGCACATAACTCTGTTTGGACACATGACGAGGGCGGAGATGCACCTCGCGGGATTACAGGGGAAAGGTGTCTACCCTGACCTGAAGTAAAGGAGGCAGGAGAGGAGGGCCTAGTGCTCCACTTAGATGTTATGTGTGACAAAGTTTAGGAGAGTGAGAGAGAGAGAGAGCCATCAGACCTGGCCTGTCGCTTTAAATGACAGAACAAGACTCTATCCCTGTATAGGAGAGCCTAAAAAGTAAAGCAGTTCTCAACCCAGACACCTTCGAATGTAAATGATTTAATCCGCATCACCTCTTCCCGTCAGAACCATATTCGTTTACAAGTTTACAACGTCCAGATCTAGACTTAAAACATGAACTCGCTCCAATTATTTGTCTCATCTGTGTCATATTTTTACTATGCAAGTGTTTAATCAGTTCCTCATGATGGCTGCACTATACTCTAACCCTCAGCCTATTCTTATTCATTCTGGATACAATCTGCTGACACCGGGCACATTGTCAGTTATACGAGGGGCCATGGGGTGTTTTGGGTCTCATTATGGGACTTTGATTGGCTTTATCACAAATGCAGTTATCTCTACCGGATAATTATTAAAAGATGAAACGACACATCAAGTTGCAATCTTGTTTTCACTGGTGCTACTCTGAGTGGCCGTCCTGCACCTCGGGCCTATTACACTTCACCCCGACACACGACGCGAGACACCAAGACGGACACCGAAGCCCCAGTCGGAGAGAGCTGCAGGGATGGGAAATCAGAGCGTTTTAAATGCCTAAGCAGAACCTGAGCCCTGCAATCTGCTGGAGCCTTTTGTGCAGGGAGAGTGACAGTGGGTCAATAACTGTGATTAATTAACTTCTAATGAGTTCATCTAAGCCACCAAGTTGGACACATCCCATGACTTCTTTGTGTCTGACCTATGGCGTCTGCCAACCCACTACTTCAACTCCTATTGATATAATAGAAATGTGTGTTTCTTTATGGAAATGTTTACAGTAATGGGTGTAATAGTAATAGTAGTGTAATGTTGTTGTAGTGAACAGAAAAGAAAATGTATTATGTGTTTGTGGTAATAATGACAAACACATCTTTAACATGATCTTACACTTTGTTGGTTAGAAAATGCAATATTGATCTAAGACAGCTAAAACTAAATATCCAGCAGTTTTGCTTCCGATTTTCACACATCCTCACCATAATGTGCTCGGCGCACGGGAGGCGATGTCGCTCCTCTTCAATCAATTTCCGATGGAACTAGTGCGACAAGGCGAAAATTGTTCCCCCTACGCGACAGGCGACATTCGTACATGTGAAACTTCACGCTCGTTCATCCGTGTAGACGTGCACAGACGGGCATGAAAGTGGAGAAACATTCAACTTTTGTTGCTGACGCCAATCGGGAGAGGTTTCCCACTTAAAACATGTTCCTTAATCTCCACACCATGTAGCTAAAATATCGTCACCTTTCATAGCTTAACAAGTATAGACTTGTGATCCATGCTGGAAAATGTGTGTCGCTTAGACTGCAGTTTTGTCGCGTCCCGTTTGTTGGTTTCCACCTCGGAGGCGACGGGTTTCGCCAGTTTCTGTCGTTTGTCGCCTCCCGTGTGCCGAGCCCATAAGCCTCTAACACTAACCTCCATGCCCCTGCTGTTGCAATAAAGAGAAAAAGAAAGAAACCAGGAGGAGGAGCTTTTTGGGAGCTGCCACCACTGCTAAGAATAGCCACTGATGAAGATTTAAAGATTACTCAAAGCTGTGCAAGTGGCTAATACGCAACTCCAGGTATGTTTCTGATCAGAGAACAACATTGTAACATAATCAAAACAGCTCTAAAAAGTAGATTTTCCATAACACCCCCTCCCTTTAACTTTAAATAAAGAATATCAGAGAACAATAAATAAATTACATATTCATTTTTCTTTTTAATGTATTAATTTATTTGAAAGGGACAGTGCATATTAATGAACAGACAACTAGTGCTGTAAATATGCCGGATTTAACTCAAGGCTAATTTCCATCCACAGTCCCATGAGGTAAAAACTTACCACCAAGACAAGAACATACAAGATATAGGACACATAAGACAAAACACACAGCAGTACATTAAAGACAACACAGGCAATGACAACAACTACAATCTATGACGTGCATTTCTTACATACATACTCCCTTCGTCCCTCACACTCACACACCTGTACCTGCTAAATAAATACAAATATGTTCCTGCCTAATGCCACTCACTGGTTACACCACTATTGGCAAAGAAGCCAGTCTTTCAGTTGTCTCTTAAATGAGACGTAGGTGGTGCTTTCTCTAACTGTCATGAAGTGTTCCAACTCGAACAAGCCTTAATGGAAAGCACGTTTTGAGATAGAAGCTTTGAAAGCACCAGAACCAGCACTAAAAACAATAGAACAAACAACAAAAACAAGAAAAGATAATAAGAATCTCCATATTTGGGTATAAATGTTCAATAGATGGAGCTTAAAGGTTTATAGACTTAATTTAGACGAGAGAATGTTGCATCATTTACTAATTTAGATTTTTGCCTAATTCTATTATTCTATATTATTATATTTTGTCATATCTTTCCTCTCAGGGATTTATTTTTATTCAACAGTTAAACATAAACCATTTAAAAGGACCAGCAGTGATATAATCCATAAAAGATTATTGGTTTTCTTTTGTAGACCCATGACTTCTCTTGGGACACAGCTCATAGCGTAACCTCATTGCTAACCGTCCTTATTATTGTGTATCAATAACATGATGCAAAGTGGAGATCGAAGCTTATCGAGTTGACCTCGTTTCCCTCTGGCCAAAGTTAGCACAGGGGGGCTGTTGTTGGCAGACAGACGCTCCTAGCGCGTGATTACCCCAGAAATCATTATGATCCTTGAGATAATACAAGTGAAGGCTAGGAGTGCTAGAGCAATGGAGACAAATGGTCATGTGAATGGGCAAGTGCATTGGGAGAACAAGGCGGCATTGTCTGCCCTTCTTCCTCTCTCCATGCCTGCTGCGAGGGCCACGCGCACACTTTTTTTTGTCCCGCTGTGAAATTAGTAAATCGGGCCGCCATCCATCATTGGCTGACCTGCTATTGATTGCAAGCACACCTCCTCTTTTCAACTAAATAATATTACGAAAAAAGAATAACAAATGTCCACCGATGCAATGTGGCTCATGCGACTGCTCGCCTCAGCAGAAGAGTTTTCTGTGTGCGACACCAATGAGACATGTCGAGCCGTCCCATTCAAAGAGATTAGGGTTGTTGTTCGGAGGGTGACAAGTGCGGCTTAAACAAACAGAGGATGTGAAGTGAGGGGGATTTTAGCTGGCAAGGCTTGTTAAGAATTGGTGACACGGCGATGACAAATGCTGCATGCTGTTCCCTTGTCCTAAACAATATACACTGTGGAACATGCTGATACAAGCATCAACTTGTGAATGTTTTAAAAAGGCCCAACTCACACACTCCTGCAATGGAATTCTGCACAGCGTTGTGTCTCTAAATATAAACCCTCAGTTTCAGCCATCAAAATGTACCGCAGTGCACCAAAACCAGGTCAAGAGCGGCCCGTATTATGTCTGGACTTTCATGTAACACAGTCAATAACAAAGATGGCCTTTGTGGTGACCAGAGCTCCCTGTGATTGATCATAAGGTTACCCAAGTATTTTCAGAGTCTGCCAGCCCCCACATAGCGCACTGGCTAGAAGAGGATTCCAAGATAGATGCTCTAACCAGCGGGTGCGAGCTTAATCTTCAGGCCAGGCACCCAGCCAGTTGCAAATGAAAACAAACAAAAAGTGTGTGGATTATTGTCTAGAATTCCTTGTCCTTTCAAAGATTTAATTTGATCATTTGTCTGTTGTTTACGTTCTTTTTTAATAACAGGCAATGCAAATTTCCATTTTAGTTGAAGTATTCTACAACATAACAGGCCATTTTGCCATCTTCAACCAGAATACTTTAAATCACCATATAGCAACAGAGCAACAATTACTTATTATTATTTTTTTTAATATAAAATCACCAAAGGGCACATTGGATGAACTGAGTCATGTGGTCTCGAACACGCTTCCACCATGTGTGGGGCATGTGCATGTGACGGGAGAAGATGGGACATTTCCTGTGTTAAATCCCCTCTCAGAGAGATCACACCAGGGCCGAGGCACTATGTACACGGCCTTTCAAACAGAACCACTGCCTCACTATTAACCACCCCCGATTCACTCTTATTTTCCCTATTTACAAATCCCTAATCCCCGCCCCCAGAAGTAGGACACTTTAGCGGAATTCTCAGCCATATAATCACTACACAGCGACAGTAATCCCACAGGCTCTCCACTTCCAAGTGCACACGTCTGAAAGCCCTGTTTGACGTGCAAGACTTGGTAGAGGTTAAATCTTGGCGCCTCATACATTGGACACACTTTGTCAGATAATCAAAAAAAAAAGGCTTTTAATTGGAAAGGAAGGGAGCACAAATAATGTCTTGTAGACCGCCCCAAAATCCTCATCTCGCGTTAAAGATTCCAAGCCCTTTTCCGAAATTCTTTCTCATCGTTAGCTGCCCACTCTTCAGGGCTGAATTTCTCGCACGCGTTTTGTGTATTTTGGACTTTGAACTGCGGCCGGCCTGGGCGTCCTGCGGAGATCTGAGCGGGTGGGTGGTTTTTTCGCCCTCCAATCTGTCATAACTGGCCTGCAGCTATGGACAAACTCACTGTACGCGAACACACATCACAAGTATCGATCCCATCCACGGCCCACTGCTACCAGCTCCTTCTCAGATTGCGGTCCAATTGAGCTTACGTGTGGAAAAATAGATATGTGACACCACTTCAAAATAGACTGCTTAGCCACACAACAGATCTGCGCTGGCCTTTATCAATGCTGCAACAGATTGCTATTCTCACTCCTTTGCCAAGTTTGGAATGTTCCCAGAATCAGAGGCTTAACGCTAAAAATTACCCAAAGTCATTGTCACTTCCTTTTTTCTGGGAATGACGTCGATTTTGCGATGGACTATTTATGCTCTGGGGGTTCTTCCAATGTCTCACACGATACATTCACCCGAGTGCATGTTTACCTTTTTGAAGCTATTCTCCATGAAGTCGACGCCGGTTACACCCCGCCATTCCGACACACCGCTAATCCGACATTGAGTTCTAATTGTCGGAATTGCGGTGTTTCCATTTATTATCAAACGTCCCGCCACTCCGACAATTTTTTTCACCCTTTGTCGGAGTGGTGACACCATTATCTTTTATGAAACGTGCCGCTATTCCGACACACAAGATAATTATCAACAATTATTATTGTTTTACGTTTTGCCTGATGAATGAAGAGACAATGCCTGTGCGTCTCCCCTGATCGTTGGTACGTGTTTTTTTTTTTCTACTTGTCTTTCGCATCGTTCTCATAACTGCAATGATGAAACAGTGGCACAAACACGGTTTACTTATTTAAAAACGCTCTTCTTAATTCCATTCAGTCACTGTTATATAATTATTTGTCCCGAATTTCCGCGCGTTTGTGGACAAAAAAGGGAGAGTGAGAAGTGCGCATCTCCCACGCGGCCTTGGCTTAAGGCTTATTTACAACTGTTGACATGTGCAGCAGGTGGAGACAGACCTGTTGTTGTGGATTACGAAAAATACGTTTTGCCAAATGGAGCTAATGATGGACCAGACGAGTGAGAGTCGTGGATAAAGAGGTGAAGAGTTCTACGACAGATGATGGAGTGCACAGTGAGTGTTTTTATGCTTATTCTGTGGAGTAAAGTCTGGCTGAATGTGCCGCTGTTGCACAGACTCATGTGACATAAAGCGCGTGTGTTTATTGCTATTGTTTGTCTTGATAGAGTCAGTGTTTGCCCGTGTCACACAGTGACAGGAGCATATGACTTAGTTTAGGGTTGAACTGGTGCGCCTGCACCCCCCCAAATACGCACACCCGTGCGCGCTGCTTTGTGGAGAAGGACTTGCTTTCGGACAGTGTTTTGAACGAAGGGGAGCGCGTGGCTCGGTCAGCGCTGTGAGCGGCGCGTGCGCTTGTCTTAAAGCCTTGAGCGACAGCTCCAGTGTCTGAGTGGAAAACGTCCAACAGTGCGCGGCGTATTAACCGCGGACTTCAGCGCTTTGTGGTGAAACACAGACTAGCTGCACCTGTCACTGCCTTTGCCCAAAACCATCACACGAGCCTCTGCACCCCTGGGCCGACAGCGGGGATGAACAGGGAAGGTGGCGTTGACAGAAGGCAAACAGACACGCTCAAAATGATTGTCGGAATAGCGGTACCAAAAAGTGTCGGATTGGCGGGGGTGTCGTAATGACGGTGTGTCGGGATGGCGGGGTGTCGGGATAGCGGGGTGTCGGAATGGTGGTGTGTCGGAATGACGGTCCGTCCCCGTCGACGCCGGCAAATTACCGGGGAGAAAAATAAATGTAAAAAAGTGAGAGGCTGCAATTGAAGGCTCAAACCATTAATTTCCCT
The DNA here is from genome assembly GCA_021464625.1 of Proterorhinus semilunaris. NCBI lineage: Eukaryota > Metazoa > Chordata > Actinopteri > Gobiiformes > Gobiidae > Proterorhinus > Proterorhinus semilunaris. Next base: position 12,300,646 of record CM038345.1, read on the forward strand.
GGAGAAAGTGTGCACTCTGCTCGGAGGGCCGGAGTGACCTTTCCCTGACAGGAAGGCAGCAGCTCAGACAGGCTCAGTGGACAAATGAGATATTAGAATACAGAGGCTCCAAGATGGAGCAGAGTCCGGCAGCGCCACACAGATGTTTAATCAATAGGCTCTGTGTGTGTCATTGTGAACAGCGTCAGTCTGGGATGCTGTTCTGGTCTTGACAGCTGTAGTTATATCAGCTTCTCGGATCAAGAACGTGCGAACGGCCTTTGCTTTGTCTGATTTGAGAATAATGTCCTCCAAGTCTGTTGTGCGTCTTTGAGTATTGCGCCGTTCCAGGTGTTGGAGCATTGGAATAAAAAAGTACTGTGTTGTTGGAACTCTCATGGAGTTTGTTGTTCTCTCTGCATAATAGGGAAAGAAGTCCAAAGCAGGGAACATTTACTTCACTCCAATCAGCTTTACTCAAATCTAAAAGAGCTTCTCGACTGGAGTTTGCGGCCTATAGGCCAGAGCGACGCCTCATTTGGAAGCTAAGACCTACAAAACTGATCGTCGTTTTGTTGCTTTTCCAGCACGTTTTTGTCGCTCTGTTTCAACGGTTTTGTCACATTCTAGAAGTATTTTGGTGGTGATTTTTTTGTCCCTCTTTTTCATTGTGTTATCGTTGCTCTTCCGACACATTTTTTGTAGCTCTTTTGCCACTATGCAGGTGATGTCAGAGTTAGCAAACAAACTAGCTCTTCATGATGTCGAAGCAACGGCAGGAAGAAAAAAAGCTTCACTCTTCCCCCACAAAAAAATAAAAATAAAAAAATATAATTGAGAGTGGTGTGACAACGTACATCACATGACTTTTGCTTGCAGTGAAATGCAGATTCCAGCTCTTTTAACTCACAAGAGGGTGATCTAAAAAAAAAAAGAAAAGAAAAAAAGCTTGTCCATCTGTGAGTCCGCCCGACCAAATTATATATAGCTTAAGAGTATTTCTTCCATCTCCAGTATTATCCATGTGCTTGTTGTGAAGCACAGGGAAATTCTGTCACTGCCTGCATTGATGGACAAGATTACTTAACCCGTCTCCACTGCACTGGCGCACTTCCATCAGCTCTATTGTGAAATCCTTGAGCACTGTTTACTGGGAGACTGGGGCTAGCCTCACGTGTGAAGCCAGAAAGTAATAAAGCGGAGAAACAGGAGACCAGTGACACAGAGCACAGAGACTTTTTCGACTGCACAAGGCTAAAACTCAACTCGAGCTGAATGCAATACACCGCTGTCACAGGTATGGATTATGTACAGGAATAGGTGTTTGCTTACAAGGTATTTTAGACAAGAGAAGCGTGATAGTTTGTGAATGGAGCACGTGAACAATCCCAGTGACTCGTAAATGCAGACTCCCACATTAGCTAGGTGTGAAAATGTCTTAAATATAAGACTTAATCTTATGGATTGGGACAATGCCCATGTCATTGGCATCGAGAGCAACAAATACCACCGTTGGATCAGAGAAGCCATCGAGATCCGGAAACGTGCCCCCAGACTGTGAACCGGGTCGAGGGGGCGTACCAACTTTCCCACACCTGGGACACAGTTCTGAAGAAGTCGGACTGCAGATGGCGCTGTCGGCCTGCTACTACAAGCCGGAAGACAGTGCCAAAAACTGTATAAACCAGCTGACCAGACACGTCACAGCAACACCACGTGAAAACCTCTGAGGAAGGCCACAGTTGTAGCCGAAACCGTCAGGTACGAAAACCAACACTTGGTCTGTCTATAGGAAAGAAAGCTTGCATAATTCTTAGAAGACCTAATGAATCTAATCGAACTAAAACAGTTTTAGTTGTTACTCAATTCACTTCAAGGTTTCTCCATTCAGTTCAGTTTCAGAAGTCACGGTTCTTTCTGTTTACAAGCCAGTGAGTTTCACATTCCCAGCGTAGCTTTTTTTTGGTTCACATTTTCACATTTTAAATATTGGTAAAGCCAGTACGCACAAGAAGCCGTCTAGACACAATCCAATAAAACAACGGAGCAACAGTGAATGAGAGCATGATGTCAGCTTTGAGTTGCGGCTACTGGGCTTGGCCTCGCCTGAAATGGGGAGTAGCGGCCACGATCACATAACATTATCTGCCTCGGTAGACCAGAGCTTGACGCTTTTAGGTTGGTCGGAGACCCACACGGCGAGTCCGACCGGGAAAATATGGACACATGAGATCCATGGCAGCCACCGCAACGGAAAAGCGGTGCACACAAAGTAGGAAGTGCTTGAGGTCAGAGAACAGGAAACTAATCTGATGGGCCACTTATACTTGCAGCGCCTCCAGCTGGCAGGAGGCAACACAACAGCGACACGTAACACAAGAATGCAAAAAAACAAAATTGCTCTGTGTCGCCAAACGATATCAATACACTCAGTGGTGTACTTATTTTGACAGCTTCTAATCTCATGGATTAAAACTGACTGATGAGTAAGGCACGTTGGTTTGAGCCTTGTTGCCAATGTAATCGTGCGTTGCTGAATGTAGCCTGACACAACAAGGACACACTTCGTGGAGCCCAGAGCCAGGTCAGCGGGGTGGGCTGGTCATGTTCAAAGTATGATAATGAGTTACATCTCTGTGTTATCGGAGTGGAACATCCATGGAACATCCACTTCTACCATGGACCAAATGAGGCATACAGAAGTAATGGAGGGCAGCGTGATATGAAATGATGAGTTGGCTTGACCTATTTTTTTTTTTTGGAAAAGCACTAAAAACGAATGACATGTTGCTTTACTGATTGTTTCCTTCTCTCTCACTGCGGTGCACAATTCTTCAGTGTTCTGACCTGTCTTTCATTCTGTTGGAGCTTTTCCAAAACTCCAGTACTATTACTCTTTTCAAACAAAGAAATCCAACAAAAACAACACCCACTGACAGCAGATATATCGATAATCAGACAATACAGCTGAAAGAAGAGTCTGGAGTAAGTAAAGTCTCTGCTAAGACTGCTGCTTCCGTGACCGAGCCCTGGATAAGGGGAAGAAAAATGACCGGGTGATCAACACCTCTTCATGCTCCTGCGTTGAGGGAAGACTGACTTTTCCAGGGACTTGAAGCTCAAGGAATTTCCACATACTGTAGGTTACTCGATATATTTTTTAAGCTTTCAAGATTTCTGTTTCACAAACAAATTCCTTGTCTTTTATGAAAAAATAAACATCTACCTGCAACATTTCCCTTCTTCAAAAGCTACCCGAGAATGGTGGAGGTGTTGAAGGGCACATTATGATGTCTCCGTGCACCAGGAGCAGCAGGCTTTCAGCAGTCCTCTTGTTTGCTATTAATTATAATGATGAGGATGTGGATCAGTGTGCTAATCTCATAATATGCATCCTCTGCCCACACGGAGTGCCATTCAACAGCAGTCCCAGCGGTGACTAATGACTAACACCCACATGTTGAGGTCAAACTTCACAGTAGCCACTTAATTCAATGGATATGCGGCACTAATGGACACGGCTGGAGCTTAGAAAGAGTATGACTGAGAGGAGTTTATTAAAACCTGTGGTGAGGAGTTATGAAAAAGTCAATTATCAAAGTCACAGCCATTAGCAGGTGTCTTGTTTGTTGTGGAAATGTGTCTGCTTGGTCAAAAATATTGAGTATGGAGAGAATCTATTATCACACCGTAGGTATATAATATGTTATTGAATTCACCCAAACATGTGGATGGTTAAAGGCCTTTGTGCAGATTTTAAGGTGAACATGGTAAGGTCAGAGCCAAGTGGTTCTACCTTGAAAAATCCCAGTTTGCGACCGAAAAACCGAGCTGAAGAGTTTTTCCAAAACCAATAATGTACAGGCGACTACTTGAAAATCATAAAAGACTCCTGTATGACTGAGAGCACATTACAGTATGATCAGGAACAAATTAAATGAAATTCCCAAAATCTCTATGACTATGTGATCTTGCCTGATTTACCAGATTATTGCTCATCTCAAATAACATGAACCCTCTTATTCCCACATTTTGCAGGGAAAATGATTACTGGATGTGATGTATCTGACACCCTGATAGCGTGTGTGCAGAGAGAAGGCTCTAATTGGTTGTGAAGTATTGACTGCTGGCTGTGTTACTGGTGATCGATGCACAGAGGTTGTTGGTCAGAGGGGAAAAGCCGCCCTCTCACTCACATCTTTTGCCTTGAGGTCATCAGAGAGAGTATCAGAACACGCAGTAAAACCACCCAGACCTCTGCAGACATTAGGCCTTGCCACACAGTAGTGATGTGCGGGTCGACCAGATATCCGTGGTCAAACGCTGTCCATCCAACTTCACTGAGCTCGAGCTGTTTTGCAAGGAGGAATGGGCAAATATTTCAGTCTCTCAATGTGCAAAACTGATAGAGACAAACCCCAAGCGACTTACAGCAGTAATCGCAGCAAAAGGTGGCGCTACAAAGTATTAACTTATGGGGGCTGAATAATTTTGCACGCCCAATTTTTCAGTTGTTTATTTGTTAAAAATGTTTGAAATATCCAATACATTTCGTTTCTCTTCATGATTGTGTCCCACTTGTTGTTGGTTCTTCACAACAAATTACAGTTATATATCTTTATGTTTGAAGCCTGAAATGTGGCAAAAGGTCGAAAAGTTCAAGGGGGCCGAATACTTTCGCAAGGCGCTGTATTTGCCGCCAGCACATCAAAAGATTTCTTGCTGGCTTTGACATGATGTGAACATGTTGGATTTTGAAGTGTTACAGTAGCTTCATATCCTGGGCCCATGGGCCCCGGATATTCTGCAGAAAGAACCCTTTCACAGGGCGTTCAGATACATGTACCTCCATGTACAGCGGGCTTTACTGTTGTGCAATTGGCATTGCTAAATAATGGCGGGGCTGGAAGAGAATAAATGTTTTAAACTTGAAGTGTGCAGACAACACACTATTTCTTTGTATTTGTCTGAAATAAATGCTTGTAAAATATATAATATTTGGGCGTGGGCGCTGCGGATTTGAGAGGCCCAGCCCGACGCCAACACAAGCAGTGGAAGCTTCTAGGAAAAGAGGCTGCACCACTGGTCTAAATAAAGCACATTTTTTATTTTTCAAAAGGGCATGCATTTACACCCCGAGATCTGCCTTACACATCGACAAAGCTGTGAGTGGTGTCGGTTCAAGGGACTGTCTGTGTGTGTCTTTGCGCCAGATGCAGTGTTACAGTTGCTAATGTGAACCGCCCCTGAAATAGACTATTTCATTATCACAGTGTAATTGCAGTCAGCATCTTGACATGGTTAATCCTATCACTCTTTCCCCCCTCAAACCGCCTTGAATTGCCTTCTTTCTATTTCCCCGTTTGAAGCAGCCCACCCAATCATGACATCACGGCACTTCACAACAAATTAGCTGCGGTACTTTCCCCCTAATGATGTTCATCACCTGATGTGTAGATGTAGGGCCCTAATCAAATCACATTCACTGGCTTAAACACTACGCGTGTATCCTTGAGCCCGGCTAACACAATTGTGTTTAGAGATGCTGTAAGTGCCTCATGACTGGAAAGTTATCTACAGATGGATGTTCAATTACACCCTGACGAGAGGGGAGGTGTTTCAGACAGTACGCAAATGCTTTTCTCCTTTCAGCCAATTAAACTCTCACTTTTTACTAGAGCCTTGACTGTGGTGTGTTCACATTTAAGGACAGCTTTATATAAGGACGTGGTGCACAAAATAAACAGTCTGGAGTATCATACAAAATAGTTAAGGATATTGAGCAAACCCCTGTGGTTTTGATTCATGACAAACCCCTTTTATTTCAATATTGGTAGTAGAGCAGAAGCAACATTTGGTATTGGTTGTGAAAATAGTACACTTTTTCAGTTGCTGCACCTGTGGTAACACTATCGATGCAAGTCTAGGGCTATTTCTGCTTCAACTCTCTCTGTAAACGGGTCATATTGATGCCATCCATCCATCCATTTTCTTCCACTTGTGCATTGCCGGGTCGTGGGGGCAGCTGTTGGAGCTGCCCAAATCACATTGCACCAGCCCCCATGACTCCTCCTGCAGGTGGTGGGTCCACAGAAGGACGGCCTCATGGTTCTAACCGGGCCTGTTGGTCTCTCATAAGGGGCTTTTTCATATTGATGCCCCGCCTGTAAAATTACCTCTCTAAATGAATGGTGTTAATGAGCCATATAGACTTTAAATACATATTTTGCATTTTGTAAAGGTAAAACAGACTAGTTTTAGCCGCAGAAAATTATTCTGTTCATATTTGATAGTCATGTTGGGCAACTGGATTGAGGTGCATATGTTGTTGGAACGTAGTTATGGTCCGTTAATGGCCCATAGTTGAAATGAATAATATGACCTAAGAGTTTACTCCTACGTCAGAGTTCAAGCACTGATTCTACCACTGAGAGAGACCATTTGTTTTCTCCCGTACGCTTTTAAGAGGAGCTTTTTTCATAGACCGTTAAAAAGAATAGACAACTCCTCCACACTCCTCCCCGTTTACCACGATGACCACGTTCGAGGGGGAAATCATGGTGGATTTACAGACTCAGGAGGAGTCTGTAAGCATGTTCCTAATAAGGGCATAAGGGCGGGATCTTCACTGTAGACTCGGCCCTTGCGTGACGTGTAGCTCGTGCAGCTTCAATGCTAACAGTCCGACCCTCATTAGTACGAGATTTCAAAAACATTTCTTTCGAAAACCAGCCTGGTTTCTTTAATTGTGACTAACCCGGCGTTATCTCAGGAGGAATATGTAGCCGTAGAAAGTGTTTAAAAAATAGAAACCAGGCATTAAAGTTGTTTTTAACGTGTCTAAAGTTCAATGCTTTTCAATGGGAGACTAGCGGCTATATGGGGGTACTACAGCAATGGCGGCCTCCAGTGTTGCGGTCGTAAAGCAGAGCAGCCAGCGGCCACTGGCTTTTTCCCCTCCAATTGACCCCAAGCTCCTCCCATGGTCCTGCGTAACCAGGAAGCGCTCTTCTTACCTCAATCTGTAGCACAGTTCATTCCTCCAACAGGCAATAACATCTGCTGAAGCTTCACTACTCTGCTGCCACTCTGATAATATGCCTGCCATGTCCGGACAGCAAGCTACATCTATAGAGCCGGAGGTTAGTTTTCAAGGGCAGCAAGGGGAGGAAGGGAGGGGGAATTAGGGATAAAACAACCTGGAAGGATGGCCCTAACCCTAAGTCAATAACTGAAGATGCCATTTAAGATCAATTTTATAACCAAGATAGTAATCAAGATGTGAAATGATTACAAAATACCTGCAAAAGGTATAATTTTCCCGCTTTAACTTACCACCAGCATCTATAAAATGCGCTCCTACCAAAGATTCCGTGAGACCTGCCCTTTCACTGGCAGCGCCGATCTCATTCACCTCTTTCTATATCTTCTCTGCTTCCTTCCTTGCTTTCTCTCATTCTCTTCCTAAAGCTAGATCTTAAATAAATAATCCTCGTGGCTTCCTGGTGCGCCTGTGTTAATTGGCCTGTCCTCATGAGCCCAGAGGGTGTGGGTTGACCTTTAGCGCAAATAGCCATTCGCCCCGGGCCATGTTCCTACAGAGAGACAAAGTGGATGTGTTATCAGCAGGACTAAAACCGTACCACTTCTCTTGCTCCAGCTCAGCCATGTCAGAATCCATTTAGCCTCACCTGTGATCGCTGCTAAATTAAAATTCCGCCTCCTTTGGGAAATAGGAGCTTGGTTCGATACAAAACATTTTCTTTGCTGTAGCCATGCCGTTTTCTGTACTTGATGGTGCTGACTAAGGCTGCTACAACTTACATGACAACTGATTAGAAATAGCGTTAGCAGCATTAGCATTCCCCCCCACAGTCAGTCTCCCCAGGAAGCCCCTTTGAAACGGCATTAGCCCGATAGGATGCCTTTGAATTCTGCAAACGCTTTCAAAGAGATACAATGTAGAACTGATCTTTCACTTGGAAAGTTGTAACTACTTTTGACCCAAGTAGTTGCAAAGGTAGTTAGATTAAATGTGTGTGTGTTTATATGTATACAAATCTAAAATAGTCTCTATGCTCCATGTTTTTCTCTTTAAATTCCTTTGGCACCCCATTTTAGATTGGAATTCCAATCCCAAGGAAATTAGCTCTAAATATCAAACACTGCTTGGGAATCACTTTTTGACCAGTACAACTTCTGTTTTTTGCGGCATTTATATTGGGAAGAAATAAGTAGATTTTCTCAAAAACATTTATTTGCAACAATTTAGTTCATTCCAATTTATTTACTTAAATAATGGCGCACATTTTCATCCATGATTTCTGTGAACACACAGCAGTAGCTGTTGTCGTATTTTCACACTTGTAATTGACAGATTGTTTTTTATATATACAGAAAGCTCAGGCCAAAAAGTAGCAAAATAAGAAGTTCAGTTGCCTAACTCAGTTAGTGCTGTATATAACTGCTGTGTCACTGATTTCCAATGTCTTTATCATATTAGTAGATCCATTGTATTCAAGCCTGGAGGGGTTTTACATTAAAATACAACAAAAATGATTTATCAGCAGAAACTTGAAATGCAATTTTAACAGGTTCTACTATAACAATTATAGTTTATATTCCCGTGGTGAGCCGCTGTACAGTGAGGAGACGGAAATTTGCAAGTCTAATAGCTCAGTTCGAAAATGACCTCCATAACTAACAAATGAGTGTAAGGCGCTTTTAACTATGTCTATTATTCTGAACGTGCTAGCAGGCATTACCTTGGATCACCAGCATATACTTGGGGTAGCATTGGAAAGAAGAAAGCACACTGTTTTCCTTCAAAGTCTCTAAATCATCTCAGGCTTTGTTCTGGTCTGTTCTGCCCTCAAAGTGCGCATTGCAGTGCCATAGATTTGTTAACATGCCGGCAAGTGAAACTGTGCATTTTCTATTATACTGTTTCTCATTCTCACCATTGTCTTCAATTCCAAATCAGTCTATAAACAATAGATAAATAAATTAAATATCAATGCTGCAAAAACATTTTTAGAAGCCAAATGCATGCATAATATGCCCAGTTATTTGTGAAAAATGGTGTGGATCGGAGTATTTTCAAATAAGATGCAGTAAAAGCCAATCATTATTAAAAAACAACAACAAAACCAAACAACATATTAAGTAGGCAAGATGTGAAAAAGACACAATTCACTTTCATTAAAACTATTGCTCGTATACTTCACAGACCCAATACAGGCGTTGCAGTTGCTTTGGTGCTGGTGAATCTTTATCGAGTCCAGTTTGAGACAGTTTTCCACCCTCTACTGAACACTGAACACCGGCAATTCTCCAGTCAGTTAGGCTTGAACTACAGAGGCTGAACATGCTTCCCCCCTGCTGTGTGGTTTGACAGTGCCCTGGGGAGGTTTACCCTGCGGTGAGTGACATGGATGTGTAAGAAATTGATGTAAAAAATAAATCAATACAACATCATGTTTGACCAGATGCGTTTATGAGAGAATAATAGGAGAAAAGGGAGCGTGGTAAAGTAGACATACACTGTGTTGAACAGGGAACCAATCCAGTCCCAGAAAGGGGTATTAGCCGTCAATACCTGGGGCCATCGCCGCGGTGGGGTTTGGACTACCGTAAATCCTCTAATACTGGCCTGTATTCCATTAGCGGCCGGGTCTCTAACAGTGGCCGGGCTCGCTGCTGGCGGAGACAATTAAAAGCCTGTCTCTAATTTAGGCCGGGGCTATTATTAGAAACTGGGGTTGGGTGATAATTTAACTCTACAGGAAGCGTAACTTTGAGACAGATTTAGCCACTTTTCAAACCTTCTGTGACTATTTTTGGAAACAGGGCAAACAACAAATGCTGTGTGACCCTCCAGGGTTTTAATAAAGTCACCATCGCGTCCTCAAAGCACATCCAGCGGCTCTCCGTGTGCAGGTAAGTCCCACGCCTCAAAATAACTCCTCCGATCGGCGCGAGCCTCTCGTCTTCTCTCGGGTCTGTTTTATGATCGATCACAAACACAAACGCGCCTTTACACGGGATAACAACCAATAATCCCAAATCCGCGGTAAAAACGAAAATAGAGAAATCTGCATTGACCTTAATGTCAAAATTCCGCTAACAGCAGCGAAACGCTTCCTGTTGTTCCTACAAAATAAAAGGTTCCAGCCGCTGGGAGAGTGTTTGAAATGTTAATTTATAAATGAACCTAATATTTTAGGTTCAAATGGACACAAATCTAATTTTTCTTCATTTTCCTGGTAGTCCGTTTTGCTCAAGACATGCATGTGCATGTGCATGTTAATGAACACACATGTGACTCTGGCTAATCTTCATTCGTAGTCCAACATTGACACAAAAGCACTCTCAATCATATGTTTTTAATGGTAGGAGAAAACGTGTAAGATGGCATGTTAGAGTAATATAATATGTGTGCTCATACAGTATGTTAAGCAAAAGCTAAGAAAAAAAGCTACCTTATTAGCAACAGCTCTTTCCAGTTGTGACCTTGCTTTGAGAATAAAGAATGCTATATTTCTTGTTTTGGACAGTTAATAGAATATACAGCGGTGCAATTAATACAACAAAACTGGCTATTAACACGAAGGTTTTCCCACAGCTGTAGCTTAACCTCAGCCACGCAGCGCGACAGTACCTTGTGGTCTGTGTCGGTTTCCTCTGAAAGGCAAATCCACTGTACTGTTCCTGATGAAAGACGCCTTATTACACATCCATCTTCTATAATGGTAAAACTTCGTCAAAACGACATGTCACTGTGTGCGTTCAAAAAAGCCTTTTCCCTCAGACACCTTAACATAAAAAGTATTGCCCACCACCATCGTTCTCCGCAGTTCATCATTTATCCGTCTTCAGAACTGTTTTGACACGCCAAGAGACAAAAGACAGCGGGAGACACTCTGTCATTATTGTCAAGCACCATGAAGCAGACAGCTGCCTATGTGTGACTAATGCAAAAGATCCTTGGCTTTGTTCTTGTGTTGCGTGGTGAGGCATGTCTGGTATAGAACCCTACTTTGTCCTTGGAAATCGCAAATGTGAGTCCTAATTCTTCACAAAGCCCCATTGGAGGAAAGCTAAAATAAAAGATGATCGTGAATCTGAGATGAGTTCCTTCCGCAAGAATCTTTTGTCTTCTTCCATCAGTTCGGAAAATTGTATATTTGCAAAAGGTGTTCTGATATATTAAAATGTAAATGGACAGAATTTCTCTTTTATTTGGAGAAATTGGAGACAATAAGACAAGACAGGCATTTCAAAAGAATGAGCTTTATTGTGTGGTGAAAGTGGCGTGGGCTAAAAACAGACCGTATTAGCATTCTCCTCTTTTCTCTTTTGGAGGGATGTTGCGGCTAACATCGTGTTCCATTTCTCATTCTGTCCATTGTCCCGGTTTCATCCTGTATTTGTTAATGACAAAAATACTTTAAAGAAATATACCATTATTCTAGCCAGCGGCTTCCAGTTTTGTGGTGGTCAGAGGTTGTGAGAGAGAGAATGAATGGTGTGAAATGAGCCAGTCTGGCAGATTAGAATAGTCCAAGAAATATTGCGTGTTTTATGGCCGAGCATTGTGCACAGATCCTCTTTTGTCAAATTCAATCTAGACGTCTTACCGTGTTTGTAAGCTCCAAGAAATAGATTCAGATTAAAGGTCTGCGTATTTTCATAGAATCTTTATATAGTACAGAGAACTATATTAATCTGAGAGATTTAGCAACAGAACATGCTTGGAATCATCCACGGAGATGGCATCTTGTGTTATACATGTCTGCCACACATTACAGTTTGATAGCATCTATGTATCGCGGGAGTGCGGAGATCTCATTATATGATCTTACACCATGAACTGGTAACTGCGGCAGGAGACGCCAGTTGAATTTCAATATTTGACTGTAGTGAATCGAAAGATCGGCGACAGATAGAGCTCGGTGGAATAACTTTGTGCCATGTCGGGTTACAAGGGCCAAAAAACGGAATCGCTCTTGACAGTAATTGTCTTGAGGAACACAACAATCAGATTGAGCCGGGCAAAGGCATCCATGCACCCGTGCCCTCCGTGTGACGCTGTCCCAAACACTTACACGGAAACGAGCTGAAAATGCACCGCGCTTACCGATCCGATCTGATTCACGACTACAGTGAAATCTGCCTCCACGCACGCCTGGAACAACACAAGATCAAAACAGCATCATTTGGTGTTTGAATCCTTAAATATATTTGATTATCTGATTTTGAACACACGCGCTCCCTCACAACCCTGTTTTGTAATTGTTTTATTATACCGCATCAGTGACGCGCGGTCCCCAAAGGACACATCCGCCTTCTTGTAATTCTGTGTAACTGTGAGGCACTTTGAATTACCTTGTGTATGACTCGTGCTATAAACTTGACTTACCTTCACACACCCGTATGAGCTGTCAACGCTGAGTTAACCTCTTACTGCCCTTGTGCCCTGAGCGCACCTGTGGAGATGCGCTGAAGCATATGTATATTTTATCCTTTATTTCACAATTATGCAGCCCATCTAGTTGGACCAGCCAATGCTTCACTGCATATGCCACACTGGTAAACGTTAAAAGTGTGTACGTCGCCAAATTGTTGCAGTTGAAATAGGGAAGACCGGGGCTATTTGTCACGTGGGGTAATTTGTCACATTGCTTTTTACAGCCACACTAGAGGGCGCTGTACCCGGGTACTGATGTATAATATGTGTATTGGTGTTCCTCTTCCCTTCCAATAATTATTTTTCTCATTTGGACCGAAGACATGAAGGACACATTTGAACTGTCTTTATGCCTTTCCCCAAACTTTAATCTCTGGGTTATTTCTGTAGTGAGAGCTTTTACTTTTAGTTAGTGCCTTAAGCAAAAGACAATGATCTGAAAGACACAGATGTTAGCTTCGATTTGAGCCGTTTTAGAGCTAACATGCTAACGCTGTTTGTTAGCTAGCTTACCTTTTTGGTAAAGCAGACACTCGGGGCCATTTGTCGCATGGGGTATAAACGGTGGGACATTTTTTCTTTTGTGTCTAATATGTTTTTATGATCACTTTATTTTAAATAAATAACTTTATTTGTACATTTTACACGTCATCAGCAATTTGCAAAAATGTCAACAGTTAGTTCACATGAGTGTTATGAACACATCTGGCATTGCATTGCTGTTTGAAAACATATTTTGTCCTTTTATCTCAAAAAGCAAAACGGTTACAAAGGTTGATCGAATTTCAATTTAACATAAAAACTCCATAAACTCAATAACTTAATAACTATTTATCACAATATGATAGAAAAACGAGAGTGACGTGTCAAGTCAAGGGTTCAAGCTTTCATTTAAAGTAGGTCTGGGATTTTCTGTTGATGAGCTGCAAACTATAGGGAAAAAAAGTGTGACAAATGGCCCCGGTCTCCCCCACTTGTACAGGAGGGACTCCCATCCGTCTGTCCGTCCATGAGAGCGGATCTCTCCTTGCTGTGGTTTTGAAATAGTTTCGGCCAGCAGGAAAGAAAAGGTCTTGCTGGCCTCGAATGTCTCTGCCTCGCATACAGGCGAACTGAAAAGATGCCAGTGAATTAATGTTGGCAGCTCAGATTACACTGACTGAAGCAAGCCAAATTACCTAATTCACTGTATAATCGGCTTTATCTGCTGTGGACTGGGTATTACACAAATCTGGAATAAGACGGTGGGGAACCGGGGATCAAACCTGAGAGCAAAGATACTTTCCATGACCGCAGGGATAACTTTTTAATACTTCAATCCAGGACCATAAAGCTCTTCAAAAAAATATAATATGGTGAGATAGTTATTTTATATTTATTTCAAAACAGTATTCACATTATGTTACTACTATATGCACTAAAATGGGTCAATTAATCGGTGTGTCTAGCAGAGTATGCAGTATACTGTTACACAGACTACATAGGTGTTGTACTTGGTGTCATGCCTTTATTTCAAGCTTTCAATCACAATTTACAACAAAACACAAACATCTGTAGGCCTACAAGACCTGAGTGGTGTTCAAAAAATGTCAGTTTTACAACAATATGGAATCATTTCAGTTCAGTACAGATGCTCCTCATGTCTTTTGTGATCGCGAAATTGATCTTAAACAGGACATGTTCAATGGAGCGAGTGATTTGATGAGCGGAACAGTAGAGTATTTGTAAACTTTGTGTATCGTGGTACCGCCTGCCCCGAACCCAGCAATGCGGTCGGTTATACCTCTGACTGACGCATGCTCTGACCCAGTGGACAAACCTAAACCCACCAGAGACATGAGCAGCACCCGTATTCACTGGAGCATCACTCTCTTCTCCGTGTCTTACCCCCGTCTTCTCTGCACGCTGGGCCACATCTCAAACAGACAGGGCGGAGAAAATCAAGGTCAGGTCAGCGCGCATGTGAAGTTGCAGGAGAATAAATTTCCACACACTTGTCCTCCCCAACCCTCTGACAGTCTGGCAGAATGTAGCCTTGTCCGGCCAGGTAATGTATTCCTATAGTGAAGACGTACAGTGTATGGCGTGTTTACGTCGGGCATTCTGTCTTCACTTATGGTACGCATACTGAGTCTTCGGGTGAAATCATTTTGGACTTTTCTTATGCTTTAGGGCAGGTGAAAAGGGATGAAATATTGAAATCAAACTTGGAGCTATATCAATTTGAAACTTGTGCTAGATTACAGATATATATAAAAGAAAACAATTTTGTTTTCCAAGTTTTCGGCCATTTTATGTTTTCATTTTGATGACTTTGGATGAAGTCAGGTTTAAATGTATTGTTTTATTTTGTTGTTATATTAGTCAAATATTTTTTTTTAGCAGGGGGATATTTTATATCTTGTTTTTGAGTAAGCTATATACAGTGACCGAATCTGTAAAAAAATAAAATAAAACATCTTTTGAGGTTCAAAGCTCAATAAATATGGCGAGGAGATGAACGTTAAATAATTCCTGAGAAAAAAAAAACAAGTTTGAGGTCTGTAGGAGCTACTGAAGGGCATGTTGTTGGAAGAGTGTGCTAACGTGATTATATATCTCCAGCTCGCTCTCAGACAGAATGTTATAAAATAAGCATTGGAAAGGAATTTGGTCTTTATTTTACTCTGACTTTAAACAATGTCAATATTCACCACTGCATGAGAAAATGTAAGCACTGACACAATGGTATGGAGTATATGCTACAGTTTCATGGATTACAAACGTGCTAAAGTATAGCAGCGAGGGGCAGCCATTTTAAACTCTATTTAATAATAACAGCAATAGTAATAATGTAAACACGTTTTAACACTGATACATCGTAACATGCTCAAAGGCTAAAAACAGTCAACAGTGCATAATATACAGCCTTTACAATTCACTCAGGAGGAGATTGGATTAGTGCTTGATTTACAAGTCAAAATTGACCACATCGTCAGTGTTTGTTTATTGGGTGAAATCTAATTAAAATGGCAAAAGGGAATCGCAATGAGAAAGGATAATGAATCAGCATGATTACAGCTTAATGCAAACAAGTCGACACTGTCTTTATTCCAATGAGTTAATGAGGTTACAAACAGGGGACAAAACACTTCCATCACTTCTATTGTCTTGCATGGGCCGCAGAAGAAAATGAGCTGTCACCCGATCTTAATGGTGACAGGAGGTTCACCCAGGCCAGAATGAATATGTGAGTCCCGGGCTTAATGAGCGAGAGGAGGGACTGCAGTATCCTGTACTGCAGAGGGGAGGCCATGCGCAAACAAGCCAGGGGCGTGGCATGGAGATATGACACCAAGAATCTATATAAGAAGTGGACCAAAATGCTATGAGAACACAAACCCCTCGCTGTACTGTTGACTCAACGTTGCCTTTCAGCCATAGGCTCTCTTCTTATTTAAGAGTTAAACAGATTGTGTCCTTCCTGTTGCAACCATGTTACGACCAGTTCTCTTTCTATTCTTTGCAGAGATTTTGGTCTGGTCCTCCTGCCCATCACCAAGGCCTCTGGTCTGGCCAACTGTGCAACCATATTCATATGTATAGAATTCTTTTGACAGGCCACGGACATTATAACATTGTAATATACATACAGTATTGTTTTATGTGCTTCATGTGGTTGAATATGCAGAGGGCATGCCTTTACCTTGCCAGCAAGTTATTTTCTCACGGTATCCATCTTGAACCGCTCCGCCTTCACCGTTCGGACAGAACCGAAATTGGTTCTGGCAAAAAATGGTGTGACGGATAACACAATTATATCAAAACTAAACATTGAATGGATTTGTGGTGTATTCAAGCCAATCAGTAGCAAATGCTGCTCCAAACGTGCGACCTCTCACCGAACGATTCAAGCCGGCGTGGTCCTAGATTAACGTTATTGACTCTGTAATATCAATCTGGCTCTTGGCAGGTTAGGCATGCTAATCTTTACAAATAAATAAACATGAGTATTCAAACTAATATGGATATTTATTGATATTATTATGGAGACACAGGTTTAAAGGGACTATATGGAGTTTAAAAATGTAAAAAATCAAGTATATTCCTCCCCCTACATGTCCTAATGTGTAGAATGAGCCAAGACCTGTTCACCACTACTACAACTACAACTATCTAGTCCCTTTAAATACTAACTTGAGTATTTTGTTTTCTGATTGACCTATCTCTGACCTTCTGATTCTCAGACAAATGCTCGGACCAGACCCGGACACTTAAGTCTATTGGTCATGTCACAAAAATAATCATCATAAATAACACTATAATAAACCAGTTATGGGTTATGAAAGTGGTTCTCAGATTTGTGTACAGTGCTGATGATTGTGCATATACCATAAGGATGGATAGGATTTTATTATGTTTGCTTCTAATATTTTACCCATTCCATAATTAGTGACAAAGTAACCTGGCCAGTGAAACTAAAAAAACTAAAAAACTAGTCCCAGTGCTCCAGCAAAGTGCACAACTTGACAATATTCCAAATAATCCACAATACACTTAATATTACAATTTATATTCCGAACAATCATTATTTCAATTATGTTTGAAATACTTTCCCAAGGCCAGTAAAATGTTTAAAAATCTGCAGCACCATGCCAAGGAATTCCCTCTCCAAAGCCAATTTGCATCTCTCTGCTGTATGCATCCCTCGTCCTTTCATCCAATTCATTCCATATTTTATCCTCATCACCCCATGCCGAGGAGCCGGTGAGGAAGTTCTAAAAAGTGTTGCGTAGCCTTAAGTAAGAAATGTACTATTGCATCCATGCCCCACCGTGCCACTCTAGTGAAGTAAAACCTGCGTGTCCCAGAGCTGGGGAGGATATTTGCATACTTTAGAGGAGTTTCATATTGAGCAAGTTGCCGGTAGACCTGCACAAACAATGGGGAGGACCTCTGACACAGAACGGGATAGAGATAACGCCCAGAGGTATGAGAGAGTAGGCTTATCTAGTCTTTACAGTGTAATTACTGGCCTGACTGCGGCGCTTTGGGTAATGGGAGAGGTTTTCAATTATCAAAGCAAGGCCCCACCATTGAACCTACCCTTATCATCCGGGGACTTTGGGATGAAAAAAACCCAACAACAGCAAAAAGTACTATCTGCTTTTGGAGCGATGGCTTTACCCGCGCTGTTGCAGTGATTACACATGCACTTGGGGTTTTTCTCCCAGCGACGTTGCAATAAATTTACTCAAGTTGATCGGTTGGTCAGGCTGACACAAGAGGCAATCACGGACCAGCAGTCACTCCCACATTCTTGTAATACATTATCTAAATGCATGTTGATTTGAAGGGGAGGGGGGGGGGGGGGCGCGGGGGTCAGGGAATGTGATTATACGTACGCACTTTGCCAAAAATGCATAGAGCTCACTGCCATGTTTTTTGTCTAGAAAACCAATATCACACAAATCAGGCCTAAATGCTGTCGATATATGGGAGGTGCTATGTGAACATTGTTTATTATAACTGAACTTTATTTTCAGTCTGGGATGGAAGAGGACATGAACGATTTCTGCTCCTGGCCCTGAACACTTTTTCCAGCCGGGGCAGAGCTATTGGAAGGACGCTAACGGCAGGTTTGGATGATGTTGCAGTTGCGTCACTGCCCACAGGTATGGGTACTAAGGGTGTAACGGTACTAAAATTACAGTTCAGCTCAACTATTTGGACACCACAGTTCGTTTTTTATTTTATTTTTTTGATACAAAAAAACACACACACACACGCTTGCATTTGTACACTTTGTATAGTTCAAAAAGCAATTAGTAACCACTGTGACTGATAAATAGTGCACCGCATACGCTTAACAGCGTGCGTGTAAAGACGAGTGAAATATTTCTTCCGCTGCACTTAAAGGGACTAGATGCAAGTTGGTCATTTTTATACTCACTACTGCCACCTCAGGTCTTACGCGTAACTGCAGTTTCTATATTAAGCTCGTGCGTGACGGCTCTTCGGACCCAACAACTTTTTGAGTGGCAGGATTTTAGAGGCAGTTGTGGTGAATTAGGTCTGGGCTCATTCTACACATTAGGACATGGCTGGAGGAAAATACATAATTATAACATTTTTAAACTCCATATAGTCCCTTTAAACTTGTACTATTTGTTCTTCGAATGAATGGACCGAAATTGTACTGCAATGGTACACAAATGGATCGAACCAAACGTGCTGAACCGAAACAGTTCAATATTTCCTGTGTACCGTTACACGCCCTGTGGCCATATCAGTCACAACACACGGCACTGATAAAGCCACGTGATCCAGTGGAAACATCATAGCCTCTTAAAACTGGGGTACCTTTTTTTTTCCTGTTCAAATGATGATATTTTTACTTTTGCCCTAAAGTAAATCCCTTCTGCACAACCGAATTGTTCAAGAAAATGAATTACATGCGCCTTTCAAGCCTGTGTACAGCTTTGAGCGGTGGTAAAGTGAAGCAGGGGGGACCACCCCTAAAATAAATTGCACTCATTTAGATTCGACTTCTATCTTCCATCGCTCAATAAAACCTCAGGTGAAGACAAGGCAATGAGGTCTGTTTTTCAACTGTGTTTACAACAAAAAGGTCAGGTACCCCAGCTTTAAGTGAAAAGTCAACGTTTTTGTTTGGTCTTGTTGAATTTTTCAAAATGCTCATCCCTGAATTGAGAACGCAGAATGGAACAGATCATTTGGCCCTGAAGTAAAGGTGCAGATCAAGAAATATAATCATATTGTTATTGGTTGAATATAAATAAAGCAAAGAAGTGTCTTCCTTCCTGTGTGTGCAATGTTTTGTTTCATTTTGGCCAATTATGAAGAGAAGCTCTTGGTTTTGTGTGGCTATTTTGTGCTGCGGATGTTTGTGCATATGGAGTGTTGATTTGCTGTGGACCAGGATTTAAGGCCGTGATGCCAAACTGCTGCTGGCCGAATATATGGCACTCCCGGGGTGATGGGTCTCAGCAGTTACTGCCTAATGTATGATATAATTCCCCAATAGATAATATCATTTATATATTGAGAGATTCCTTGGGGACCGGAATAAAACTCCACGGGTCGGATGTTTGGTCTCCATGCTTCAGGGGCACAGGACTGGAATTCTGTCATTTACGTATCATGGTATTCTGACTGTGTTGTGAGGACCAAACACAGTGCATATTGCATGAGCTGTGGACAGGGTCGCAACTACCCACTTTCTGGGGGGTATGCAGACACACAGCCGACTATGCCAGGTAGTAGATGAAGTTTCTCAGTCCTAAAATATTGCTAGCAAAGGTCCTAATGTGGTTTGTGTGCTTTTGGTCCTAAGTTAAACTTAGGTGGCGTTGTCTGGCTTTTTTAATTAGATATCCTTCATGAGACACCCAATGCCCCACTTGGTTACATTATCACAAAAAAACAATCTCCCAGCCCGATTAAGCTTCTGTTGCTCTCATTCACGTAACCTTTGCTCTGCCCTCTCTCTCTCTCGCGCAAGAGGGGAGAAAAAAACGCAAGTGAAAGAGGTGTTTTGCTTCAACGCCATCTCCTCTGTAATGCTCACTTTGAGCTCCTCGAGCAGCAGCAGCGGTGGAGATGACCGTGGCGGACTGAGGAGGAGACAGTCGCTGCCGTTCGGGGTCGGCCAAGAGCGGAGATGGAGCTGAGCGAACAGGTGGAAGATGTGAGTGACGGGGCTCCTGTAGCCGCCTCATCACTCACGGACCTTTTACTGTCCTATGGCCCGGGAGAGCGCTGGCACTGGGAGCATTTCCCCAGAGCCGCGCTCTGAAACCGTTTGTCCACAGGCCACGCTCACGTCGTGCATTCACAAACTGTTTCTCTGTCAATCCCAGACTCCTCTCTCCGCCCCCCTCCAGCAGTGACTTTTGTTACGCAAAATAAGCACGTTGACGCTATGGGGCGCCAATGTCAAATGCTATAAGGAAATGGCCTATGGGGCGCCAAGTCCGACTATATTTAAAAAAAAAAAATTCTCTCTCGCCTCATCCTTTCGGCGCCCCTATGCAAGGCATATATTGCGTATGCCCTTTTTGCGCCACTGGCTGTGGAATATACTGTACAGTGTGCTTGCTGTAGACCGTTGCTCTCTGACTGTGAGGAGCCACTCAAAGATACCAGACAGACACACATCAGTTGTTTCTTTTTCTCAGCAAACAGCATATAGTGTATTTATTGAATTTCGATTTGTTTCCTTATTTCTTTATCTTGCGCCGCTGTTTAAATTGAGTACTGATTCATTTCCATATTATGCTGCAGTTTCAGCGGGTGGTTTCAATTGCATGACTCACCATTGTAGTCTCCAAAGCCTCAGGGGTGAACCTTTGTTACTATCAACAGAAAATACTGCTTCCTACCTGTGATTCGTTGACTTAAAATGAACTGAAATGCCGTGGCTCAGCCTTGGGAGGCCTAACAGCTTGCCTCATTTCATTACCACTATGAATTAAAGATTCCCAAATCTCCCTTATTTTTCCACGGGCATTGGAACACTCATTTACAGTCAGGCGATGTGCCAGACAGGGCCCTCAAAGCTCTTGTGACAACATACCTTTGTCTTTTCCACCAGTATATGATTGTCATGCACTGTAGTAATGACACACGGATTGCGGCGAGTGTCTGCGCAGTGTGACGAGGCTCTTGATCAGGTAAAGGGCGCACTTACAGGAACATGGTGATATCATCCCGACCAAATGAGTGCTTTTCTATAGGATGGTGCACAGAAAGACAATTCTGACAATTCCTTGCTTGTTGAAGTGTGGCCATTGTGCGACTTCATTCATCCCATGATTATAAACACTGATGCTTTTGTGAAAGAGACTTTAATGCATGCAAAACAAACAGAGGTTTTACTGTGAACATGACTGCAGAGCCCGTATACACTTCAGCATTAAAGCTCTATTCTTCTTTGAAAGGATCAAATTGGAGCCTAAATGGTCATATCCGTTTTGGAGCAGCAGCAGGGGCACCGTTAAAAAAGCATCATATTCCAGGAGTCCTGCTGCGACCGAATCATCACGATTGTTAAGAAGACTGTTGATTTTCACTGACTTATTTTACAGTACAAGAAGCGCGGGGAGATTTGCGATTTCAGTTAAAAGGCAACCGTGTCTAAACTGGGCGTATTATTGCACACATAAAGCTGCATGGATCTGCTGTTTACATACATAGCCAAGCTCTATTGTTTCTAATTATTACCAGAGCAATATGGTAATGTCATCAGTGAACATAAGAAACGGCAACATTATAATGACACCTATGTAGGCCTATGTCATACATTTGAATAAGGCCTAGAATGTGTACCTATATGTCTCAGTCATTAAGTGAGAGAGATAAACTATAATGCATAAAGCTGTGTTTTTTGATGTGGGGTATTTTTTATATTTTTACATTAAACATGCTAAAAAACTGTATGTAAGCCTCAACCTGATCAACTCCCTAAAGGA
The DNA here is from genome assembly GCA_021464625.1 of Proterorhinus semilunaris. NCBI lineage: Eukaryota > Metazoa > Chordata > Actinopteri > Gobiiformes > Gobiidae > Proterorhinus > Proterorhinus semilunaris. The sequence goes on from CM038345.1 coordinate 12,322,567, forward strand.
ACAGGCCACCCTTTTTACATACCGAGATGTGTTCCCTTTTATCCGCTTAAAAAATCAACATGTTTAATTTTGTGTAACTATTCTTGGATCGTGTAATGGCTCACGTGATTGTATTTCAATAGGGAAAACGTGGAACAGCTTCACCCCAGTTTGGAGCTCGTATAACTTTTGCTGGGAGAGGCTAAAAGCTAACAACATTTGACTGACCAGACAGTCACGCATCAACTCGTCTGAGCTCAGGTAAGAACATTATCTCAGTATGTAAAAACGGTGGCCTATTCCTTTAACCGTGACACCCAACGGCATGCTAACAAATCCATGGTTCGTGATGAACGCAATTTAGTTTTAGGACACTTTTGGATTCTGTCTACAATATGATGCAGCATAATTCATCACATTTTCAGATTTGGACTAATAATAACTAATAATGAATAACCAACGGAAAACAGGGCTATTTAAATGCATGAATGACGCTAAACATTATTCCAGGTCTGTTTTGGTCACAGGAATGTTGGTTTAAAAGTCCCGAAAAGGCAGTTTTGCATGATGTGTTGCACCTAAGCTGTTTCTTGTTCAATGTGTGACTCTATGCAGTACTTTAAAGGCACACTGCGTAACATTTTGGACTATTTGCCACTGGTACAAAACATGCTCCTAATGACACCAGCTCGACAAAGAAAATGGCTTTACTCTAGTGGGTAATCCAAGAAAGGATATGGATGGGAATCTGACCTGTTTGAATCGACATCTCCATGGAAACGAGCTGGAGACGTACCCACTCCCGGTAAAGTTATGTCACGTCTTAGGGGAGCTGAGCCGCTCACAGCAAAATCACATGTTTGTTTGAGGTATTTTTCAAAGCGGAAAATATCCGTCATAAAATAAAAGCTTGTATTTCAATTAAATTTTTTGGTCCAAATTCTACCAGGCGTGGCTTTAAAGATGTATGTGTGTGTTCTGTTCCATTTTAAGCTGTATATATTTCCAAAGCTCCTCCTGACTCTGTGATCCTTTGCAGGCCCGAGCACACAGTTGAAATGCATAAGCACATTATCCTTGCCCGGCTCCTGTGAATGCATTGGGACATATGAGGGACAGTGCCGAGGGTGGAGGGCGACGGCGCTCTCTCTCCACCCCGACTGACCTACCCCTCGCAGCGGGCTCAGGAGTGCGTCTCCAATGACCATCTGGCCTCGCTGCTCCTGTCTGTTCAGCACACTGAGCAAACACCAGACTGCTGCTCTGCTTTGATTCAATATTGGAGCTATTTTTCACATACACAGGGTTAGCCAGCCTTCCACGTTCTCCCCTTTGTAAAACCAGTGGGAGCAAAGGAGTCGATTCCGGGGGAGACACTGCAGGTACATCGGGACAAGTGAAATAAAATGAACCTCTTAACCCCCGGCTTCACCAAGTGCATTTTTTCCTGTTCAGCCTTACCCAAATCGAAAAGCTTACAGCCTGTAGGCCAGAGTAACGCCTCATTTGAAAGACCTACAAAACTTTGGGACTTTTGTTTTCATTGCATTTTCATCACATTTTTGCCACATTTTCATCAATTAGATTTTTTTTTTTTTTTTCTGTAGATTACTGATGACTATAAGCAACAAAGGTTTTCTGTCATTTTGTGTTTTCACATATAAAAATAAGGCACGTGCATGAAAATGGCCAACATGTACTATACTTTCAGGAATGAAAATCTAAATCAGGTTTAAATGTATTGTATTAGTATAGTAGTTTGTTGTTTTGTTGCAGAAGGGATTTGAGAAATCTTTAATTTTTGAATATGCAATTAGTGAAAATATCTGAAAAGTTAAAAATCTGCTTTGTGTTTTGCAGCTCAAAGCTCAATAAATCAGACTAGGAATAAGATATGAAAACAATCCCTCTGAAAAAAGATTTTCAAAATATTAGCACAAGACTGGAGGCTGTAGGAGCTAAAGTGGAGATATTGTTGTAAGAATGTAAACAAAGGTTATGAAGGTTTGTATATTTGGATTACAGCATCATTTCGTGCCACACATGGATACCAAACATGATGAATGAATAAGACGAGGGTCCGCCGCGCTGTTGTACGTATTTGCGGGAAATCTTCGGGGGGAAAAAACATCACACTACAAGCGTCGCAAAAGGGGTTGAAAAATGTGGCCTATCCTTTACTCTGACGTTAAAACTAAGATGTTAAGGGAGAAAATGAGCAAAAATCTCATCATTGACCACTGCGTGAAAAAAATCGATGTTTTCACCTGCCGTGTTTTGCCTTAAATTACTGTTTGGCCATAGTTTGTTTTTCAAGGACTTAATAAACAAGTAAACAAACAAACAAACAACAGCAGAAGAGATTTATGTCCAAGAGTGTAACAAACTGCAGCTTACTGTGCCAGGGTAGCACGCGGTAAAGAATATTTACTCATGGAGGAAAGGCACGGGTTTGATGTTCTGACCAGTGTGACACTTCTGCATAAACTTTGCTTTTCTTGTGTCTTCAAAGGTTTCTTCCGGCTGCTCCATTTCCCCCCTAAAACCTCCAAAGAGTGACTGGTTACTGGGCATAATGGAGCTCAGGGTGACCTCTGTGGCGGCTGCACAAACTTGCATGTCCACAGGCAAACTGAGCATTTCAATTGCATATTGTTACTGTAATTCAATATGGGCGCCATTGATTCAAAAGAATTAGCCTTCCTCCGGAGTGCGCAGCGACAGCCACCTTTCCATTGTTTATTTATAATACTGTTTCTGCCCAGACGACGCAGATACATGCGTGATACAGGGAACTGCAATTAGTGCAGGCGTCTGATGCACTGCCAATGCAACGAAAAGAAAAGTCTTGGAATATATCCGTATCCTGTTTAACTGATAAGCTGCTTTTCAAAGTGAGAGACTATGCAGAGAGCTGGAAACTTTCCCCTGCTACTTTTAAAGGGAACAGTTAAAAGCCAGAGGGTCTGCGAATAGAATGAAAAAAAATATATAAAAATCGGGGGGAAAAATGAAAGAAGGAAAGAAAGAAAGAAAAAAGCCTGTCATGCATTTTTAATAGCCTGACACCTACAAAGGCTTTGCTGTACAATTGCATGTCAATGGATTCAAATGTTGGGGTGGGAAAGTACTTTTGTTTGAGCAGTTCAGTTCAAGGGCAATTGCATTTAGTATTATTATATGAGGTAGTACAACATTTGAGGAAAGGGCATCTAACACACACACACACACGCACACAAAACAAACAAACAAACAAGAACACATAGATCATGTGCACTAGGCGTTGATAATGTTCTGTGATGGAAAATCAGAATCAGAATCAGAATAGATTTTATTTGCCATTGTTTGAGAACAGGTTCACAAGCAAGGAATTTTTCTCGATGCGGACGTGCAACACAAAACATATAACACGGAATTTAGATAAAATTAAGCTATAAAACTTTAAACTATAAGGCTTTAGGGGGCATGCATAAGGAATATTAATAAATAAGATACAAAATAAAAAGTAAAAAGGAAGAACATCCTCTGCTGGGCCTTCTTAATGAGGGAGCTGATGGTCGGCTCCCATTTGAGGTCCTGGGTGATGGTGGTGCCCAGGAAACGGGAGGAGTCCACGATGGAAATGGGGGTGGGAGAGTGCTGTGTCTTTCCTAAAGTCCACGATCATCTCCACTGTCTTCTGGGCGTTCAGCTCCAGGTTGTTGTGGCTGCACCAGGACGCCAGCCGGTCCACCTCTCTCCTGTAGGCGGACTCATCGCCGTCCGAGATGAGCCCGATGAGGGTGGTGTCGTCCGCAAACTTGATCAGTTTAACGGTCTGGTGGCTGGAGGTGCAGCAGTTTGTGTACAGGGAGAAGAGCCAGGGGGAAAGTACACAGCCCTGAGGAGTTCCAGTGTTTGTAGTCCGAGTGTCCGAGACGATCTTCCCCAGCCGCACGTGCTGTCTCCGGTCCGGTCCGTCAGAGAAGAAACACAAAGTACAAACTTACAAATCTCAATTTAAAGATGCTTGACTTTTGTTTTAACCTCTTAACCCCCGCCTTAACCGAGTGCATTTTTTATTTTTTTTCATTTCGGCTCTACCTGATTCTTAAAAGCTTCCCAATCGGAGAGCTTACAGCCTACAGGCCAGTGTAACACCTCATTTGAAAGCTAAGACCTACAAAATAGATTTTCTTTGTCGTCACATTGTCATCACATTTGTTTTTGTGGTTTTTCATAGCTTTTTTTTTTGACACTCTTTTTATGCGTGTTCATCACGTTTACACTTTGTTTCGTTTTTGTCACCATTTTGCCGCTCTTTTCTTGCTTTTTCCATAACTCTGTAGTCATGTTTTTTTCTCTTTTTCCCGTTTTTGTCATTTTCTTGTTGCTTTGTTTTGGTCGCTTTTTTATTGTGTTATTGAGGCTTTGCCGGCACGTTTGTTTACGTCACTCTCTTGTGTTTTCATCCTCGTTTTTGTTACCTTTTTGACGCTTATATCAAGAAGCCTTTAGATTTGGGTAAAGCTGAACCGGAGAAAATGCACTTGGTTAAGGCGGGGGTTGAGAGGTTACCTAGCAACACAACTAAACTAAAAACTAAAAAAAAAAAAAAAAAAAAAGCTGTATTACTGTATCAAAAACATGTTAAACCTCTTAACCCCCGCCTGAACCGAGCACATTTTCCTCCTGTTTGGCATTACCCAAATGAACGGCGAGGAGGAAAACGCGACAAAAATGTGACAAAAGAGCGACACAAAGGTGACAAATACGTGACGAAAATGCAGCGAAATTATGACGCACAAAAAAAAAAGCTAAGATAAAATACAATAAAACAGATGAAAAGGCAAGAAAAAAAAAAACGACTTTCCAAATGTGACGAAACACGCGGCGACAACGTGACAAAAACAGTTGCAATCAGTTTTGTACGCCTCAGCTGTCACGTGAGGCATTACACTCTTGCTCTCCAGTCGAGAAGCTTTTAGATTTGGGTAAAGCCGGACGGGAAGAAAATGTGCTCGGGTCACACATAACCCACGAAGCCCAAGTGTGCAAATTCCCCATATCTGCAGTCCTGTATTTGAAGAGTGTGAAGTCGCCAGGTGCATGTGTGTGTGTGTGTGTGTGTGGGGGGGGGGGGGGGGGGGGGGGGGGGGGGCTTCTCTGTGCCTCTGTCGGTGCTGCTATACATAATTGTTGAAATTCACCAGTAGGGGGCGTGTGTTACCTAAGGATAGCAGCGCGATGTTGTTGCTGGTGTGAACCCGCTCCTCCTCCCGGGCTCCGCAGCGGACCAGAGAGCTTTTACACCATCCAGATGCACCACCCCACTGCTCACTGTTATCCGCACCATCTTCCACACTAAACGCCTTTTTTTTTTCCCCTTCTTTTGCGCACTTCATCTAAATAAAACAACCAGGTGTGAGGGGGCTCGTTTATCTTCATCCCCCAACGCACAGTCTGGAGTCTGACTTTTCCGTTTGCTCTCACTCAGTCTGCCTGGTTACCGACTCAAGTTTTCTCTCTCTCCTATATATATATATATATATATATATATATATATATATATATATATATATATATATAGCCGTGCTTGGATTCACAAAGATTCCCCTCACGTCAACCCCCCCGCTTGAATAAAACATTCATTAAGGGCGCTCTGCGAGAGAGGTCTCCGCGAAACAAACCATCAGTGCTCGCTTCAGGTCCAGCCAAAGAACTTATTTATCACGTTGCAGAATCAGTGCGCGCGCGGGCTTGGTGCGAATAACTGTAGGCTATACGGACAAACACTCGCCTAGAAGAACTGATCGAAATACATTAACCTCGCTCTTTCCCCCGCAGATCAAGGCAGCTTGTTTGGTTTTGATTGATCTGGAAATCCACTTTGAGACAGAAGAGAAGCGAATTGTTTTATTGTGTGCGCGTGTGTATGTGCAGCGTGATAAAGACCCATAAAACATTCATATCTCCCCTCCCTCCCTTCCCTCTCTTTTCTCTCTGTCTATCTCTATCTATCTCTCCCTTCCCGACGCACCTCGGCTCCCCGCCCCTCGCCTCCCACCTCCCAAGCTGAAGACGCACTCTGTCGCGCACCAGAGCGGAGTGGCCGGCATCCAAACGGGCACTTTTCTCCTTCTTTTTTTTGGTGGGAATACGCGTTCAGGACAAGTTGAGTCGGACAGAGACCGGATACGTGCGCTATGGATCCCGTACTGCTTTTGCTTCCCATGTTTCGTTGATTGTGTGAGGGGCACTTTCTCTTTTTCTTTTTTTTCCTTTTCTTCTTTTCCTTTTTTGTGTGTGCGTGTGTTTGTGTGTGCGTGTGTGTGTGTGGCGCGTCCTAGATTCCCCCCTGTGCGCGGAGTTGACTCTCTTCGGATGTTTATTTGTTGTTGGTTTTGAAAAAAAAAGCCTTCTCCGCCCGAATGACTGGACTCGGGTGCCACCGGAGACGCGGCTCTCCACTCGGGAAGACCGACGGTTAAAGTTTGACGATCCGCAGAGGAGCTGTCCGCCTCCCCAGCCTGGATTCCCCTTTCACGCGTCCTATCCGGGATTCAATCTGCTTGGATTAAAACAGCTCTCGCCGCCCCCGCTTTACACCATGAAGACCGCTAACGTGGACGGTGAGTACGGCTCTCGGGAAAGTTAGCACCGACTAACGGGAGCGGAGACGCCTGGGTGTTACTGCGCACGGCTGGAATCCACACGGGCCGGCGTCTGTTTATGCAGTGGGCTTAAACGCGCGCATCACGCATGTTCGGAGTGGAGTTCACTGATCTTTATCTCACGCGCACAATGTAACTAATTCAAACGATTCCCGCAGACTGACTTTACGACCTTGGCTCATAATCGGGGCATGTTTCAGGGCAGTTTCGGTCTCGGGAAAGATGCTCGTCTGTCTGTCTGTCTGTCTGTCTTGTCTGTCTGTCTGTGAGTTTACGTGTGGGTGAGTGTTTGTGGTCAGTTTTCATATTTGCGATATGGCAACTTAACCCGCGTTCTCTCTCCGCGCCCTTAATGAAGTCTGCAGATGGTCAGTTTGGCTTGGCTGGCCGTGTTGTGGCTCGGGTGCCCAATGATACCAGCCTTCCCCTCTCCAGCCTGCGGCTCCTTGGCGGATATAATTGGTGCTTCTATTTCGTGGCATCGTCCCACTCAGGGGCACCGCCAAAAGTGACAGGAATCACGCCTTGCAGTTTTCGGCACTATTCTAATGAGGGCTGTATTGTCAGTGTAAAGGAGGTGTGTGCACGCGCTCGTATAGGTATGGAAATTGGGAGGGAGAAGAGGGAAGCCCCCCCCCCCCCCCCCCCCCCTCGCGCCTGTAAACACGCAGCAGCAGAGAAGATGGCGTGCGGAGAATCAGATTGTGCGCATCCAATTTGTTGGGTTAAGAAAAAGCGGGTGGGAAAGACTCATCTCCGCCTGACACGCCCTACGCGCACATGCACGCGCACCCACGTGTTTCCATGTGCACGCAGGACCGTGTGGTCCATAATATTGGGGCGTGAGGTGCGGAGACTCCCAATTGTGAAATCACAGTTAGGAAAAAAAAGGAAAGTAGACTTGAGAAAAGGAATTTAAACTTTAAGCGCATTGACTTAATTATAATGCAGACTGTGGTTAATTATTCTGATAGATATGCTTTCTTTCAAGAACACAGTCAGATTAGGGAAAAAATACATTCAAATGAGAAAACCTTTTGAAGAATTACATTTTAATTTTACATGCATATCTTATTTCAGAGAACAAAATAGTGTGCCTTCTGAAAAAAGTAAATCGTTAACACGAGTCAAAGCCTGTGCTACTGTATACATGAATGCTGCATTAGAAAAAGAAGAGATCATGAGGAAGGGGCACTGTGATTTCTGAGCACAGGTATTACAGCCTCTTCAGCACATTAGTACATCACTGTCCTGTTCCTGCTGTACTTAACGGCGAGCGGCACTGTATCCCGAAGCTGAATCAACGATACATCCCTTCATACATGACCACGGAGGGAGACAAAGACCGTTTAGGGAGAGGGAGTTGTGCTTATGCAATGTACTTTCCGCTGGCTCTTCCTCCGCGCTCATTACTTTGCTAAAACTGCTGGATTATGGGAAGAAATCCTGAGATTACCGTGGCTCTAGCAAGTAACTGCATTTCACCACGAGGAAGAAAAAAAGAAGAAATCAAAGCGGCACGATCTACTCGTACATTCTCTTTGATATGTCACATGGTGATGCAGATTCAAGTGCACACACCTTGCTCTGGCACAGAATGGCTGCAGGTCCCCAGTGCCCCCCCCCCCCCCCCCCCCCCCCCCCAACCAACAGTGGGAGCAATATTGAACAGTATTTCCGCGTGTGTGCCAAACATGCATATTTCTCCTTCAAATATGACATTTTTCAGCAACCTTGACCACAAACACTTTTTCCGTTCTATTAGAAATTACTTTTCTCGCTTTTACAGTAGATTCCCAATGTTCCTTGAGTGCAAATCTCTGGGTCGTTGTGCATTACTGACAGCAGTTTTCACCCCCTGGCCTCACATGACTGCATTGTTACAGTATCTGCGGTTAGCCATGAAGCAGTAACTTTGTAAATGCGTCGACTAACATTTCCCCTGGCCCAGCATGGATGATCAAAACGATCTCATATTGCCTGTAAACGGTTGCATTTATTTGAATCATTATGAAGATAATTTATCTTTGATATTCCAGTGAGTGCTTGAGTTGAATTGTCAGGACTGATAGGTAGCAAAGTCAAGTTTAAAGATGCTTTAATGCCCATTTACAATATTTTGAATGCCATGAACACAAATGATCTATGCATACATCATTTCTTAGCATTTGCTTACATTCAATCAAACATAGGAATGAGGTGGAATTTGGATAATCAAAAGCAAATCGGGCTCAACTGACAACTTTTGAGCAAGCAAATGACAGAAAATGTCAGAAAAACTTTCAAACAAAATTGTTTTTTTGGACAAATGTCAACGTCAACTTTATTTATAAAAACAGCTACATCTGCCCAAAGTGCTGTACAACAAACATTATAAAGTGCAATTAACAAGTAGAAACAGTCACAAGATATACAACACAAAACAATAATAATATCCATCCATCCATTTTCTTCCACTTGTCCATTGCCGGGTTGTGGGGGCAGCTGTTGGAGCTGCCCACATCACATTGCACCGGCCCCTATGGCTTCTCTTAAGGGGCTTCTGAACCGCCCTCTGTCTGACCCGTCACCTAGGACCTGTTTGCCATGGGAGACCCTACCAGGGGCACCAAGCCCCCGACAACAGAGCTCACAGGATCATTCGGGTGCTCAAACCCCTCCACCACGTTAAGGTGGCGGTTCCAGCAGGAGACAATAATAATATTAATAATGCTGATAATACATGAGCCCTGCTCTGCTTGTGTTGAAGGCCAAAGCAAAGAGATGAGTTTTCAACAACAACTTAAAAACGTGAATAGCCAGGGCCATTTTAACATTTAACAGAGTGCTGGTTTTCATCTTTGATTTCGGCACCTCCAGAGTCATTTGACTGAAAGATCTCAATGTTCGACCTGGATCACGGATCGACAAAGTTATGGAGAAATACTTTTGAGCATCGCTTTTGAAAATGCGATGCCAGTCTCGTATCATTACATCTGACACGAGGGCAGGGATTGGAACCATTTGATTATTTGTTGCAGTGTAGCTCCGCCTTACCCTAAAGTGTAGGTTTTACAAAAGGCTTAAAAAACACATACCAACATGAATGTGTCCTCTGGGGTGCCTCCCTACGGCCAAGCAACGCTAATAAACCCCACATGACCGGATAAAGCAATTGTGGCAGAACTAAACGGCTCCTTTTCACAAGTTAAAGCAACCAGCGAGTTTACTTTCTTTTCTCTCTTGGAAGTGCTTTGCCAGAAGTTCCGCCCCGATTTGGAATTCAGGCCACTCATTGCCATATCTGAGGTGGCCAGAAAGTTGTTGGGAAAGGCTTCAAGGACTTAGGGAGGAAAGGGAAGAGAGGTAGGGGGGGGGGGGGGGGGGATACAATACCCTATTTGCATAAAAAGCTCGAGGTGAGATCAGGCATCGTGTCATAAACTGACAATGAGACGCAGCATCCTCCATTTCTTGAAAGAGAATTTGGGATTGAGCCATCATTGTCTCTGTAGGGGTGCATACAGTACAAACAGGCGGCATAATGTGTGTGGGGGTGACGCTTATTTTGGCTCGTGCTTGTTAGAAAGCAGGAGAATCCATGTAGAGCAGGGCTGCACAATGTATCGTATCGCCATGTTAGGTGATGCAATATCCGCATCGCAAGACACCACTAAAGTCTTCATCTGACTGAGATCGACACACTTTCTTGGAAACAATGAACAGAAGAACAGCACCTGAAAGAAATCCTAGCTTTGTTAATGTGGTTATCGGCTTCAAAAACGGTCTTCACCATGAGCTGGGTCGGCTCTTCTCGAACTTGACCAGTAAAATGAGCACTTTTCTATTAGCAAAAATAGTTCGCTAATGTTTAAGTCCACCAGCCACAGGTCCGTGTCAGCTCGATGCTGCAGCAAAAATAATTCGCATATAAAGTTCATTTTTCCTCGGCTACGTGGCCCCAGCTTTGCCTAATATCATTCAAAGAGCGCGCCGTAAGCGCTCCTGTGAGTTATGGCCCGGCATTTTTCCCGCATTTTTCAAGTCAAGGTCGGAACCCGCCAATGCAATCAAAGCGTACTTTTTTTTTCAAGGAGACATATAGCGGATTTTCACAATCCCATAAATGTGCATAATGTATGGATCGCTGTAAAAAAACGTTCAGTACAGATGTCACATTGATTCCTTTGTCAGTGAGATTTCTAGTTTTCATATCTAGACACTCCTGGACTCTTCGGTCTCATTTGTTCGCTTTCCCCCCCCCCACCACCAAAAAATCTTTAACAATTGATGTTGGAGCTGTGAAGGACGGCTTTCGGGTTTGGAAATAATAAGCCTCATTACTGGCGCTGGTGATCTGCACAGCCACAGAAGGCGTCGCACAGATGAGGCGTGAATGAAGGGAGAAGCAGGTTCACGGGGAGGGTGCTGGACGATGAGTTTGCATAGGGCACCCATTGCGTTTGACTCTGGTAATGGACGAGTCACTTCTTTAATGGGCGTGGTGTCAGCTGGTGGCCTGGTTATGGAATATTAGTTTTGGCACGGGATCTGTATTGTCATGGCACAAAAAGGCAAAACTAGACCATTCTTTGACTGATATCGGATGGTAGTATCTTCTTAAGTTTGTTGCGCTGTATTGAACTAAAACCCAATATTGGAACAAACTAAAATTTGATTTCATCTCTCGTGGGGGCAGCTGTTGGAGCTGCCCAAATCACATCGCACCATTGGCTTTGATACAGATATTAAATTGAATTAGCATCAAGACAAGAACAGAATGGCCACCATTTTATTCTTTAAGCTGGAAGTTAGTTTTAACCAGACAAAAACAGTTTTGGATTATTGATCTGGAAAAAAACGAATGCACTTCACAATATTATAAATTAGATTTGCGGGAGAGTTTTGTAACTGCGAAGATAAAGCATTTACCCCCTATCTCGACCCTGAAAAAAAACAATCTTTCATTTATTCCCATGTAATCGGATGTATCACAATGCTGCTGGTGTTAATATATTCCTAAGGGGAAGCTTACTTTTCTATTGTTACATAGAATATAGAACCTTTAACCTCTTGACCCCCACCTGAACCCAGCACATTCTCTCCACGTTGCCTTTACCCAAATCTAAAAGCTTTAAAAAAAGCGATTCAAAAAATGTGATACAAAAAAAAGCAGCGACAAACGCGACAAAAAGGTTCCGATCCGTTTTGTAGGTCTTAGCTCTCAAATGAGGCGTGACACTGGCCTACAGGCTGTAAGCTCCTGTCGAGAAGCTTTTAGATGTGGGTCAAACTGAACTGGAGATAATGCGCTCGGTTAGGGCGGGGGGTGAGAGGTTAATGCTACGTGTTACAACTTTGGGCTCAATTCTATTGTTTCTGTCTCGTGTGTTCTTGTCGTCTGCAGCTGCACTATGTGCCCAGAACATATGCCCCCCCGACAGGGACAATAACGTTTTATTCATTCATTCACATGTTTTTGTTGAACTCTTGAAATACGAACAACGTGGTGCAAGTCAAGAACTCACCAGGCAAACCATAAATAGTAAAGTACAAGGGCGCTGCATACCTGAGCATCATGGTATTGAATTACACGATATATATTAATTAAAACCTTTCAGTGATTCAAATAGAAATTATCCAATTGTTGGCCTTTTTACGTCAGGTCAGGAGTTGTGCGGTTCGTATTCAAGTGATAGAATCGCTACCTGCAGTCTAGGTCAGTGGAAGAATTTCAAAACGCCTAGACCTATAAGGAAATGTGTCCTATGAATATGACCTATCCTTCAATGTCACTGAAGCAACAAGGGAACACACTGCAGCACTCTGGGTCCGAGCTCTTCAGCAATCGGTCACGAGTACTTACTCTGAAGGTGTCAGCTGTGCTCGTAGCATGGGTGAAACCTACAATGCACGGTTCATGAATTGATTAGTCAAGGATATTTGTGCCCTCCTTCTGAGCTTTGGACAATTATCAAAAAGTCTAAAAACGTGAACGCAACCTTGGCATACCTGTATTGACGACATGGAATTTCATTTAAATCCTTTTTTAAGTTCTTAAAGTTTTAGAGGTGGCAGGTTCTGAAACAATTTGACATTTCCTTTCCATGATTCTTGGCTATAATTGTGGTGTCCCATAATGTAGGACCAGCATATCGCTTTCAAAACACCGCCGCGGTCTTTCATTTTGCGCTGACAGGCTGAATGGCTATGCATTAGCGGGTGTGTCAGTCATTGCACTTGTACATTTCTTATCAGCGACTCCTAAGGATGCAGATGTCAATAGCGAGGCCTCACCGCCTTAGTTACAGTGACAGAGAGGAGCCTGTATCTAGGAGAGGATCTGCCGTGTTGCTCACTGCATCCTGATCAGCGTACTCCTTCAGGGCCCGTCTCTAATTGCCCCCGCCCTGCGACTGGGTCTTGGTATTTGTTTATACAGTGCGTTCCTTAAAATACACCCACTCTCTTCCCTCTCTCACACACACACTCACACACACACACACACACATTCATAAAGACACAGGGGCTTCCAGGTCTGAGATAGCCTTGAAACTATCCATGCTCTAGGTTATTGCAGCCTTTCATTACTACTCAGAATGAAGGAGGGGGCGAGTGGGTAAACGGGGCCATTGCTGGTGAACAGCAGTAAAGATGGAACAGTATTTTTGAAGGGCTTTATTTGACCTGAAAGAGAATTAACATAGATGTATGACGTAGCATGGTGAAGGGTGCCCATCTCGACTAAAAATGTCTTTCATTCCTCTGTATTATGATGACAGATGTTGGGTAGCCTTAAGGGTGACATTGAACGATATGCTGCAAAAAAATTTAAATAGAATCACATGCGAGTGCTGTGATTGTGACAACATCTTATTTGCTGCAGTGAGCTATCGAGTGTCACACACGAGGACCACTCTCCAGGTCTTGAGCCAGACGAGCTCCGCATCCCCCCCCCACTCCATGTAGTTTGCAGTTTATCAATTATATACAAATATCAACATGTTTACTTTTCCACATATCCTATTTATTCTGCCGATAAATGAGTGTTGCATACAAGATTAGTGAGATTCACCTTTACCTGTGAATGCACCATAGGCAGCGTGCAGAGCGGAAGGGGAGTGAGGGGTAGACTTGCAGAAGCGAGGCTACCAGTCAGTGCCATCGAGTACTGAAAGTAGAAAAGTAGTGGCGATCATTGTAGCTGGAGGAGCCCCGCAGCTACAATGATCGCCACTACTTTTCTACACGATGCAAAGTAAAGAACTATATAGTTGGCAGAATATTCTGCCCTGCAGGTGCAAAATGCCGATGTAATGTCCATGCGGCACGGTAGCGCAGTGGTTAGATCTCGTGCGTCACAGCTATAAGGTCCCAGGTTCGATTCCCGCCTGCATGGGGTCTTTCTGTGTGGAGTTTGCATGTTCTCCGGGCACTCTGGTTTACCCCATCACTAAAAACATGTACAATAGATTAAATAGGATGAATGAGAGTGTGTTTGAGAGTGCGCATGGGGGATGACGAATGTAAATTAGCCCAAGGCTACAATCTCGTGTGGCGTGTTTACATGCATGAGACCCATGTATGTTCATTAACATGCACTGTCCTAAACAAATATGTTTATTTATTTGACAGGGACACGTACAGGAGCATTAATCCGCATATGACACGATGCTTTGTACCAGACTTTAGCTCTTGGAGCTAATTTCCATCTGCAGTCCCCATAAAATGCCACTGCCTTAAAACAACTTCGATTTCTTAAATATTTTCTAAAACAAATACTCGCACTTAAACCAGCACTACACCTGATTTTTTTTTCTACTAATGGTGCAGAAATGTTCTTGTTCTTTAGTCTATTTAAAATAACTGTGCACGTGTCTTTCAGTTTAATGAACTTACAGGCGAGTTTTCTATCATTTCTCTGTCAGTGACCCCGAAACATGACCCTGAAGTTGTGAAATGTGCCGATAAACTCGTCGCTGTGAAGAATTGGGACGCTACAAATGTGTTGGAAAGTTAGGAATGAATTTGAACACAACTAACATTTTAATTCAGTGGCTTCCGCTTTCATTGTTCACATTCAGTGTTACAAAGGAATAGGGCCTTAAAGTATAACATTTTCACTGATCTTTTACTTGTATTGCAGAAGCCTAATATTTGAACTGAACAAGCTCACTCAAATTCTGAATTAATAATCATTACGGCATTTAAGTGAATCCCATAATCCCATATATATTAGATCTAAATCTGCTTTTCCACACAAGCGTGCTGTGTGGGAAGGTAACTGTATTTTAAACACATTCAGCCCCTGACCCTTGCCTGTCTTTGTCTCCGGCTTAAAATTTTAACTAAGATCAAAACAATCGGTGTTCAGCTTGGGGACCGCGTTTGGCCCGGGCAGCAGGGCGGGTGCGTTTGTTATGTAACCTCGGAGCGTCCGGGGCCGGTGGTGTCATAATGGCCGGATTTACTTATGCCTCTTTACTGAAATCCACTCTGACAGTCTATCATAATCCATTAAGGACCACGACACGGATCAAACCCGCCCGCGTTCCCAAAGCCCTTAAAATATTGTTTTTGGCGAAATGTGCGTGCGATTGGAAAAATACATCAGAGAGCCTCGTTCACACCAGCTAACATGAGCGCGGACCTCCCAGGGGGGGCTCAGTACGCTTCAGCTGATCCCCCCCCACCACCACCACCACCTCTACACGGCAATAACATTATACGGCCGCGGCTCGTCGGCGCGCACAAACAGACCGGGCTAATTTGGCAAAACACGCTTCCCATCTCACTCCAGTGCGCAGCATCGTTTTTCAGTCTGAGCTTCACACTTGAAAGGGTTGGAATCCACTAATAACAGGAGGAATAAAAGGCTTCCTAATTCAAGCAAATTAGGCGTCGTATAAAAGTCCCATTTCGCTGGTGGCAGCGATACACTTTTCCAGTAACAATATTGGAGGAGTTTTTGTTTTAGCTCTTAATCTCTGCGGCGAGAGAGTCCTCCACATCCCTGTAGTCATCTTATATACTAAAACATGTAGCTAATATGTCTGTGTTTGAGCTTTTGTCTTCATTTAAAGGAAAGTATGTAAGGTCTCTCATCAAAAACATAGCTGGAGTGGCATTTTTGCCTCGTTCATGGCGTTACGAGTAGTTCTGTTCGCTTCGGTCGTTTGAGAGACAGTATTTCAAATCATAAAGTGTGTTATGGACCTGGTGGACCTGGTCTATCACGGGCCACTATATTGTTTTCAATGTATTTATTATTGCACATGTTGATTGTGTATGTCTGTGGATGTACTGTTTTTATCGGGCCCATACTGGCGCTTCCTCTGCAAATGACGGATAAATAAAGTGAATTTGAATTTGAATTTGATGCGCGATATGTCCCCTTTAAATTACCTTCTCTCCAGGTCATGCTGTCACTATATGTCACTTTTTTTTTCTTCTTTTCTTTTTTACCCATTTCGACTGTGAATTGACGCGTGAGTCAAGGGAGAGGCTACTGACGCAGATTTGCAACTACACTTCCGTCCACAAGCTTCGTGGCAGTTGTGGCTATATAAGATCAGCTTCCTTCAGCTTGTGTACAAGTCTTTTCATGGTTTAGCACATCGCTGACATGTTAGAGCCGTATGAACCATCTCGGGTCCTGAGAACTTCAGGGAGGGGTCTCCTGGTGGTTCCCAGAGTCAATAATAAACACGGTGAGGCTGCGTTTCAGTTTCATGCAGCTAAAATCTGGAACAGTCTTCATGAGGATGTGAGACAGGCCTCAACTCTGACAATGTTCAAATCCAGGCTGAAAACAGCTCTTTTTACCCGAGCAGATGAAAACTGAAAGTATTCTATCTGCACTCTTGCCTTTTACTGTAATTGATACATTTTTATGTTGATGTTTTAATGATTGATTTGATCTGTTTTCTTGTAATTTTATGCAACTGTGAAGCACTTTGAATTGCCTTGTGTATGAATTGTGCTCTACAAATAAACTTGCCTTGCCTTCCCTTCCCGAAGCCTGCGAAGTGCAATCATAACAATAAACCTGAGCCATTCGGCGTTCTTCCCAAGGCCATAGACGGAACGACACATTTCCACTACAATGTATAACGAATCCCAGTAGTGCTCACGCAGTATCCAGTCACCTCAGCCGATTTG
Organism: Proterorhinus semilunaris; assembly: GCA_021464625.1. Taxonomy (NCBI): domain Eukaryota; kingdom Metazoa; phylum Chordata; class Actinopteri; order Gobiiformes; family Gobiidae; genus Proterorhinus; species Proterorhinus semilunaris. The sequence goes on from CM038345.1 coordinate 12,339,339, forward strand.
CATTGTTCTCTCCCTTTGGTAAGCACTCTCAGCGTCAGACACCATTCCCCTCGCAACCGTTTAGATGCCCACTCCCCACTTCGTTCCCCTCCTCCAGGATCCACCCCCCCCCCCCTATATCCATGAAAGTTGCATGCTTGTTCTAATCCTGTTGCAGATGCGGAGAGCGCACCGGGCTGCTGCCTGAGCGCGGCGACGCTGATTCTCCCACAATGGGGAGGCTGACTGATGGCCTAGTAAATTGTTAATTAGACAGAGCAGCAGCCGCTCTTAAATTAGACGCCTGAATGGAGACGTTGTCAGCCTTATAAGTCAAGCCCTGCTCGGCCCGCCCCGGTGTAGGCCCCGGTGCCAGTCACGGAGATAAGGAGAGTGTAATTACATTGTCATTCACTGATCAGCGCCAAAACAAGCCGCTGAGGTCTTATGTGAAACAGCGTCTTAAATTCGAAAGGCGACTTTTCCGATGACATGCTTGCTGTTGCGGTGGGGAGCCGACTTGGAGCAGCATGCGGGGACCATGGACACAAGGTGAAAGGTGCTGATTTAGTTTCTGGGCTGATCGGAATGTGTAAATCGAAGGCATTAAGATTTCCACATAAATAAAAAACAATCGCAACAGCATAATGTGTGTATTCGTAAAGTGGCACAGGCGTCTTTCAAATCAAGAGCGCCTGTGCCACTGTAATAAGTGCGTCCCATATACAACAGGACATTAAAGAGATTTCTTGCTATTTTTAGTACAACAATAGACTTTGACGCCTCCATAAATAACTAAGACGTTGAGCCAAGAAGATATCTGGCAAACAATGGTGCGTAAATGAGGACACTTAATAAATAAACCTATAGCGCCTTAATATTGCTGTCGATGCATTGTGCTGCTCTTCACAGAGGTTTATTCTCTGATTATTCTTTTGAAAGTAATACAAGGTTTTTTATGCTTTGTCAGACATCCTTTGATGCACAAAGCTCAGAGGTGAGCATGGCATCAATACTTGTCTTTGTGTTGGTTTGCTTGTAATTAGCCACACAGTTTTGCTGACAATCGCCCGGTGTAAAATCTAGTAGCAGTTTCTCAGGCAAAACTGCCAAACACAGGTGTAAATAGATTACATACTTTTGTTATCCCTATGTAATTAGTGACTCAAAATGACTCCCCTCCTAATATGTCATCTGTGATTGTACAAAACAAGCCTAATTATATTTGTGGTCTCATTTATTTCAAAGTACAAAACTTCCTTCAGTGTATCTAGCTCGAATGGCACAGTTTAGGCAGCAGTTTGGTAAATGAAGCCTAGGCGTAAATTCAGCCTGGAAGACAAGGGGTTATACCTCCACCTCAGCCACACCTTTGCCGCAGCCAATCATCGCCCTCGGTCCTGCGTTTCAGCTCCGGCGTTCCTGGCTCATCAGCTTCCCAGCTGCGCTGCGACCCACCTCCACCCCTTCACCGCCTCTTCTGTCCGTGGTGTCACCCTGCTACATCCTTCACCGGTCTCCCACTCCACCACCAGTGTCCACGTTCCTGGCAAAGACATCCCTAACTCTAACCCACCCATCCATACTAACTATAATCCGTATATAGATGTCTTTTGGGTCTGATCGCTAAAATATATATGTCAATAAATCTTTCTAATCGCTGCTTTTGTCTCTGAGTCTATCCAGGTTGAAATATCGGTGTGCACATTTGTGTTCTGTACGAATGGCAATACTGCATGCTGATTCCTGCATGTTTAAGTGTGGGTAAATCGCTTCTGGTAAAAAGGAAAGTGAATTTGCAGATCCACAGGATATGGTTATAAATAGCTTGAGAATGGTAGTGCTGTCCGTATACTGTTTATGCAGGTCTTAAAATCAAATAGGTTTTCCTGTGGCATTTTCTGGCACTGGACACAGAGACCTTTTACAGGTCAAGAGTGGTATTGATCCGTTTGTTTGTCCACATCATTGTTTGGTGGGGTGGTTGCAAAACGCCAAAAAGCGACTTTCATGCGTTTCTTCCACCTTCTAAAGGAATGCATTCTGTTCATAGAAGGGTGCATCCTTCACGAAATGCTTACAACAACAGTTTTGCTCAAACAAACACTTGGAATAGTATGCGGAACAGTACTGAATAAACTGTTTCTACTGGATCGCCTTACACTTGCGCCCCACTTTTTTTTTTTTTTTTGTCTTTTTTTTAAGGCATCCACAGTGGACTCGACCAAACACTCACAAGCTACACCGTTGTGAAAATCCCCATCGCCAACTCACCCTCTGCTTAGTAGCAAGTTCACGTTGCAAAGGCCTGTATTGGGAACTCTTCAAAGGAAATAGGTCGTCAGTCCTCGGCAAGGGGGAATCGATCTGCTATAGATGTGGAAGCCCTTTTCAGCGCCTGCTAAACATATTTTATACACCCCCGTTCTGCCCGCTGTATTCGGGAACTCCGCAAATTTAAGGTGGGAGATAAGGCCCTTTCATACACAAATCAGTGTCCTCAGTGGCAGGTGCGAATGAAAAGGATTTGTTGAGCACGAAATGTATAATCCTGCGAGTGCTGCAGGAGCAAAGTCAGACTTTCCAAATATGCTCGCCGGCAGAAAAGTGGAATCAATAGAGATCCCGCAAGTCTGCTGCACTACAATAGCCTACAATCTCTATTGTATAGGAGTCACACTAAGATTAGCACGTTCTATTCAAATAACAATAATAATAATGATAATGATAATAAGTGGTCAAGCAGTTTCTTTTAGGAACAGACACAAATTAAATATTTAAACACTATGCCATGGAAAGACACATTGATAACTAGAATGGGCGCTATTCTTAAAGCTGATACTTAGACGGATGTAGCCATCTTCGTTTTCTTCCGAATTTCAAGTGACAGCAATTCACTGCCTGACCAAAAAAAAAAAAGGGTCACACGCTCTAATATTTCATTGGACCGCCTTTAGCTTTGATTATGGCGCACATTTGTGTGCCGTGCCATCAGGGAAGAAAAAATCCACTGATGAATGAACCTGGTCAGGATGTTCAGATCGTCAGCTGATCTCTTTCATTGGGCCATGGTGTTGCTGAACCTAAACCTGACCAACTGTAGCAAAGAGCATAACAGTTAGTTAAATCCAGTGTTTATAATACAGATTACACACCCCTCAATCATAATGAATCAGCTATAATAAGTCCATGCACCTTCATCTTATCCTCACTTACACACCCTGATATTTTATGGACATTTTGCATATTCTGTCCAACAGTCATTGTTTAACAGGATAATTGGACAGACCTGTTCTTACAAAATAAAAAAAATAAAAATCTTTAACAACTTCTATCGAGTCCGAGCATCCGAGTGAATCAGGTCTCAGTCATCCCAGGGACCCAAAAAGTAGGCTATTCTTATTAAAATGCAAATATGACAAGTGCGCTTCATTGCTCCTTTATCCCAATGGATAGCGCTCTGAATACATGTTACTCCCATTCTCTTTGAAAAAAAAAAGAGAAAAGTTCTTCATTCTTCTCCTTTCCGTCGCCATGCGCTCTAATTCTATTACCCCTCAGACCACACGCACACACTTGGTTGCTCATCTCTCTGTCTTCACTCTCAGGTGTAAATGCTGATTATCTTGTGTAGATATCAGGCCACGGCAAATTAAATGTGACCGCGGCTGGCCTGCCAGGACGTCCATTATAATGATATCCGTAATCTGCAGCCAGACTCAGGGGACGGCTTCAGGTCAGGGGAGGGTGGAAGAGATAGGGCCTCCTTGTTGGGGCAGTGTGGCATATTGAACACTGCATTTCTTAAGGCGTCCTGGGTTAATTTGGGGGATGAACGGACGAATAAACCTTTAGCAGCGGACTGAATGTAAACCAATCTGGTATAGGGAGTGACTAACACTCACACTTAAGTTGCTAACGGCAGTGCGTACCAATATCGACAACCCTCTCTTTCTTCTCAGAAAGCGCCTGTTTCACATTAAGACAAGCCTTCACTGGATGATCGGAAGGGGGGGGGGGGAGATACAACTTGAACAGAGCTGTTGAGTTTACAGAAACAGTGTGGGATATGGTGTGTCCGGTGCCAGTAGACAAGCTAGACAGGGATTTCCAGTGATGAGGCTTTGATAGGACTTAGCACCATATGGGCACAGATTTAACTCCCATGAACCAGATTGCTGTCCAACAATGAGGCAATGTCCAAAGCTGAGGTCACATATTTGTGGTGGATAAGCCAGTGAAAGCATTCTGACGCAGACTCTACAGCCATGTAGATATACTGACATAGAGATCGGTTTAGCCCGAAAAGTCATTGTATCGAGGGAGGAAGACAAATTATTCGTCCTTTTTCCGCAAATGAAATGGTTCAGGCCTGTCCCAAGCTTGAACAAATTGAGTGGGTGGCATCGATTCCCGCCATCCTGTATGGAAGTTGAGGCTGTGCACGCCGCGAGTGTTAGTTTATCTTTGAAACAGGAGACTGTAAATAGGGACCACTGTAATGACCTACTTTACGCCACATCTTCAAAGTGCATCACAGAAGCCTTGAGGAAATTGTCCAAGTCAAACATCGCTTCGACTGGTATACAGAGTGTTTGCTGTTGTCTATTTTTGAAACATGCAAGAAGAGATTGCAGGCAGTAGTCCTCTCAGTCTGTCATCAAGTTCATCTATTTTAAAGTATCCCAGTCACTTACCAAAAACTTTTACTGCCAGCACAGTAGACCCGACAATTGAAAAGCCCCATGTCGATAATTGTGATCGACCAAAGTTGAAACAGTTCTGGTACATGGATATTACTATGCAACTCTCGGTCATCTCCGGTCACAACACTCTACACCGACCAGCCAAAGGTCAAATGGATAGTCTAAATTGCCCCCGGCGAATAAATGTGATTAGAAATGGCTGTCAATCAATGTTTGTCGCCAAAGCCTGCATGAAGCAAACACACATTATATAGATGCGCAGCTTCTGTCAGTGTCATTTTGTCCCCCTTCTCCCTTCACGTTGATACCCGAGAATGGTTTGGAACAACCTCTGAGGCTATCATGTGTTACTCTTCACGCTCTCTCTCTGTACTGTTCTTCTCATTGTTTTGAATGACTGCGCGGCGTCCCAGAATTGAATGTACAGCATGAGCAAAATGCGAGCGATGTATCATACTTTTTACCGTCTGAGCCATGAGTAAAACGGCCATCTTTGGAGATCTGTCCCGTGTGAGGCCATTCAGTGTGGAATTTGCATGTTCATGTTCTGTGAGTGGTAGGGGTTCGTTGAGCCACGTTGCACAGCCCGGGATTATATCAAGTGTCATATTTTATATTTACACCACGCCGTTGCTGCTGCCGCTGTTATTGCGAAATAGATCACATCTTTTGTCCCCGTGGATTTCTCTTTTGAAGATTCAGTCTCACGTCTATAAACAACCCATAAAGGCATGTGTTTGCCTTCATAATACGCCATCACACATTGTCATACGCTAACAATTGAGTAACATCCATCGTAAAGAGCGATTTTATCAGAGGATCGTCACGGTTCGACTGTGGAATAATTCAACCTGCAAAGCATTGCTTTTGACATGCAATACGTTAGACCGGCATGTGCAACGGGAAAGAAAAAAACATGTCCATGAAATCCTTTTGACATTCGCTTTGACATTGCGGATCACAAAGCAAAGGGGGGGGGGGGGAATTGATCTGATCGGGGGGGACGATTGCGGGCGCGCGTGTTGCTATTGCCCTTGTGTGTCAGCTTGGCTCTGATCAGGGAAAAGCGCTCCCATCACATTGCATGCCTGTACGCGTTCCCAGCAAAAGCCCATCATCACAGCAATTATTCCAGCGAGGCACGCCACGCGCTGCCAACACTCAATCTCCGGGCTGTAAACAAATTGGGCTGAGGGGGTCTGGACTGGAGGATGGCTGTGAGAAGTTGGGATATTGGGAGAACTAGCGCCGATGGTCCCGCTGTGCCGGCTGTGAAGAGCAGGAGTGGGCCAGCCAAGGCTCCCGGGTGAGGCCTGGGCAGATCGAGGCTATCAGTGGAAAGAGGCTCTCTAGTACGGGTCTCAATGGTGTTGTTCGCGCTCAAAATTCACTTTGAAAGGCGTTCAGATGGCATGCTATCTGTTGTATTCAAACCGCTAGCTTCAAAGTATGGCCTCAAAATTTGAGGCTGCGTTTCCTTAGACATGCAGTAAATCCAAGACAGCTGACTTATAGTCTGGCGTGTGTGAAAGTGTGGACAACTGTTACTGGGCTGGTGCGTGAGCTCTCCACCTTAATGCGTTTTCTTTTGGAGTATAACTTAATCTGCAAACATTTTGGTAAATCTGTATAAGTTAAAGGGGGAAGCTAAATTCATAGAGTTTCTTTAAAGCAGTATTAAGTAACTCTTGTCCCCCAGAGGCCATAAGCGCAACTGCAGGCGTCGTAGCAACTTTCCTATTTTTTTGTTTATGTATTAATTGTCCGTGAGAGTAAACACTACGCTGACATAAACGGCGAACGGAGAGAGGGATATTGTACATCAATTACACAACGGAAATATATTTTTTTCACTCAAACTTGGCGCTAGCCCACAGTTAGCTTTGCCCGTTAGCCGGTTAGCTTCTTCTTCGTGGTTCCATTAGTGTGTATTGGTGGCTCCGGTCCGGTGGCAGTCAAGTTACAATTCTGTTTTTCTGGCGAGAGACACCAGGGGGAGATGAAAGACCCCCCCCCCCCCAATCATCCCAATAACACTTGTATTACCCCCAGAGGGACTACGGAAAGGATTTATTAAGGTAAACAAGTTACTTAGTACTGCTTTAAGTTGCAAGTGTCTGCAAATATTGAGCAGCTCTCTGTTATTTTTACTCTGTGACAGTGGCTCATGGGAGATCGCCGATGTATGGAACGTTGCACGGAGACACTAACTTTCTTGTGGCTGACGTAAATGGAATCCAAACGCTGAGTGTCCGAATCAAACCAAATGGCAATCTGGCATGTGGTGTTATATGCAGGCCCACAGTGTCCAGGCAGAACTTGTAGACTCTCTTGGTCCATAACTATTGGTAAAGCTCTGCTGCCTTAAGGGTATCATTTAAGTATCCCAGTATCAGCGACACAATAAATGATCAAAAACGACGTTCTGTCTCAGTTGTTTGCTTCCGGCACCGATAATATAATATAATATAATCAGAAAAAGGGGCCTTTACTCAAGCACAGCGTCAGATTTCATTTACACCGGAGAAATCTGCACAAAATGCCGTCGCCGACAAGCCACAATCTCCGCACTGCACTTGTTGGAAAACGACATTGGACAGATCCGTCTCGTGCATCAACACGATTTAAGGGCCCGAAGTTCCACCTGGCACTCTCATGTTCAGCACTAAACAATGAAGACCCAATTGCCACCATCTGCCATCACTAACTTAAATTTAATGCCCTTCCACTCGCCGACGTTAACACAGTGCCGCTTAATTTCGCTGGCATGATTCTGTAATTAGTCCAACTGCTGCTGCCTCCTTGTTTTGATCAATCGCACGCCTTGGCTGTTTTGTTTTGCGAAAATTCCCACTTTTTTTTTTTTTTTTTTAATATAAATCTTTCAACGGTTTTGCCCACAGGTAATTGACTGGCTATGTTTTCTTCCCCTCCTTGAAAGTAATCAGCATATTGTGTGTGGTGCCTAAAAATGAGCCAATTTGAATTCAAATTTGAAGGCGTCACACTCAAAATAAAGTAGAGCTTGTCATGTAGATTAGCAGCAAGATCGTTAAAGTGTTTGCGAAATGTGTGGCCATGTTGCCCAGTCCATACGTGTGTGTGGTCTGGGAGCGTGCGTGATCTCCCCCGTGATTGAGAGACGTTTTCAACATCTTTGGATGAGGATTAAACGTCCAACAAACTAGAACATGATTAACTTACAACCTTAAAGAATAAACCTCTTCCTCTACCTCTCTTTCACATCGCAGAGGAGGGAAAACTCGGAGGCTATCGTTCACCCTAGATTTTTTTTGAAACAATCCAATTGATTCGGCTTGTTCCCTTTGTGATATGCATGCTGCTCTTTATTTCTTACATTTTTTTTTTTTTCCTTCATCTCGCTCACTCGTGACCATTTCCCCATCACCTCTAAAAATGGAAAAAGGCGAGACGTGGAATAAATTTACACCCAGCAAGCAATGTTTTCCAGATATTTTAAATCAAATAGTCCCTCAGATTGTTCCAACCCTTCTCCATAAATGTCTCATGGGCTGTAACTGATGTCGAGTTATTTTGCCTCAGCAGAAATTGAGCGATTGCCTTTTTCAATTAGTAATGATTTATTCCGAAGACTTTGACTGAGGCGGTAAAAAACAAAAAAAAACAGTACACAGATGTTTTTTTATTTTTTTTATCAGCATAAACGGCTGAAAGTGCCGACTTGGCTGAAATCTGTCATGCGAAACCTCGCTTTTGTACCGGTCTGCCTTCCACATCGCGGGCTGTGACCCTCATGCAAATGTGCGCATTCCCCCCCACAAACACAACAAGAGCCTCGCCAGATCCTCCACGCTGTGTGCTGACTCATCCACGCTCAGGTGGAAAGCGGGCCGCCGTGCATCTGGGAACAGGGCAATGGGAACAAACAGCCTTCCCATTTCCCACACTCCGGCTCGGAAAATACAGCCGTGAAATAAGGAAAAGCGGTCCGAGTTAAACACACCTGAACCCCCGACACGTTCAGCTGTTTATCGCTGTCTGCTCTCCCGTGACCGGGGGATCCGACCGAGCGTTCCAAATGACGAGACGGCACTCTCGCCGCGGCGGCGCTGACAAAACAAATCAAGCCGCTAATGCAATTTTCCTCAGACGCCCAAATGAATCTCGTCTGCCACTATTTTACATTACGTCTCTTAGAACGGTTTTTCAGGGGTTTTAATCAAAGCTGCACGCTGTGAACTTCACTTCTCAAAGCATTTCTGCTCCATTAGGCATTCCTTGGTGGGAATTATACTCCGAAATAGGGACATTATATGACACCACAAATCATATAGACCTTTTTTTCTTGCATCCTTACGCCGAAGCAGGTGGCTGTGTAAATTGCATGCCGCGAATAAGCTTCACATAATGAACACATTGAGCGTGGATGTGCATTCATACTTTGCCTGCCTGGTGTTTTGACTACCCGTGGCATTGTGAGATATGGGATTTATGTGACTCTTGGGGCAAGTTAGAAGCGTTATAAAAGACACAAAAATGACTTTCTACTTTTGCAATTAGGAGACGTTCCGATTTCATACTGTATAGATAACATTTATTTTACGATTGAGTGAATTCCTTTGTGAGTTAGCAGACTAAAGGGCACTGCCACTGGCTTATACTTAATAATTCCAGCTTACAGGTTGTGTACCTCAATAGAAAGGATATCAAATTCCCCCGTTGTCAGTCATCGTGTGGCTTGGTTACATTGCTTGCCTGTGTAGTCACTCTATTTCACTACCTCCACGAGTACAGTTGTGGCCTGTCAATATACTGCATGTCGAAAAAAAACATATGTTCAAGGAAATATGTCCCTGCAAGGCTACAATACAGAGTTCACGGATTCTTACTTTTTCTGCCGCATTCGATTTTTCTCATTTGCAAAACAAGTTTAAATATAGATGATGCTCTATACCCTGCAGTAATGCTCATGGGTGTTCTTCTAAAGATACACTTTTTATGCATATGCTCACCTGGCAGATCGCACACAACGTGCCGTATATACCCCCGAGCTGTAGGAGGCCTTTAATGTCAGCTTTCCATTTAATTAGTCAGCCATCAGATGGCTACATGTATATGCCCACACATAGGATGATGATTAGTGTTCGAAACCCATGGAGAGTTACTTCACTTTGTAAATATAATTAGACCATATACAGGTCAGGAAAAGCCCGTCTTTTTGTGGTAAACAGTGCACTGGAAACATCCCAGAATACAACGCAGCAGATATGCACCGATTAAGAGAGAAATGCCCATACACTAATGTTTACCGGCTAGAAACGGATTTCCCATTTCACTTTTGTACAGTCCAAACCTGTTACCATAAATGTGTCTAAAAGTGCACCCATATACAGTAAATGAAAGATACATGAGCTTTAGGCATGTGTCTGAATTTTTCATATCCGTCCCAGAGAGCCTCCGCAGCACTAGCAGAGAGAGCGACCTGCCCGCATACCCGGACTCTATTCACTCGGTGTTTATGTTTCACGCACTCACTTATTGAAGCGGCCTTTCAAACAGGCTGGTTCAAATGTTTACAGGCCTGGCATTACAAATGGAAAGAAAAGAGAAAAATAGTGCCACCAATAAGCCGGTTCAGTCTGAATGGGCCCCTGTGAACGGCAGAATATTAAGAACGTTAATACAACATGCTGGGAAAAGGCTTAACGAAAACTGTATTTGTGATGTTGGCGGCACGGTAGCACAGCGGTTAGCGCTCGTGCTTCACAGCTAGAAGGTCCGGGTTGGTTCCCGGCCGGACGGGGCCTTCCTGGGTGGAGTTTGCATGTTCTCCCTTTGTGTGTTTCCTCCGGGCACTCCGGTTTCCCCTACCACTAAAACATGTACAATAAGCCTGAATGAATGTAGTATGTGAGTGAATGGTTGGTGGTGGTCGGAGAGGCCGATGGCACCGACTGGTAGCCCCGCTTATCTAAAATGGTTGAATTTATTGATGTCATTTCATTGGGAAGCTTATAGTAATTTCCTGTATGTAAGCGGCCAGAAAGAACAAATAGTAGATCCTGTACTTTCTTAGATATACCGGTATAGTTGCTGGTTGGTTCCATGTGCCAAATGTGATACCATTGCAAAATAGGGATAATGCCTTTCCCCGGCCTCCGCAAGAAATCAGAAGTCTTTAAAATGAATGCTGAACACACATTAGCCCACGTGCACAAGGCAAGGCAAGGCAAGGCAAGTTTATTTGTAGAGCACAATTCATACACAAGGCAATTCAAAGTGCTTCACAGTTGCATAAAGTAAAACATCAACATAAAAATTAATCAATTACAGTAAAAGGCAAGAGTGCAGATAAAATACTTTCAGTTTTCATATGCTCGGGTAAAAAGAGCCGTTTTCAGCCTAGATTTGAACATTGTCAGAGTTGAGGCCTGTCTCACATCCTCATGAAGACTGTTCCAGATTTTAGCTGCATGAAACTGAAACGCAGCCTCACCGTGTTTAGTCCTGACTCTGGGAACCACCAGGAGACCCCTCCCTGAAGTTCTCAGGGCCCGAGATGGTTCATACGGCTCTAACATGTCAGAGATGGACTTTGGTGCTAAACCATGAAAAGACTTGTACACAAGCAGAGCTGTTTTGAATTCTATTCTCTGAGTGACAGGAAGCCAGTGCAGAGACCGGAGCACTGGACTAATATGGTCGTATTTCCTGGTTCTTGTCAGGATTCGAGCAGCAGCGTTCTGGATGTTCTGCAGCTCTAACAGCTCGTTTAGAAAGGCCAGTGAGCAACCGTTACAGTCGTCTAACCTGCTGGAGACAAATGCATGGATGAGTGTCTCCAAGTCTGGTTTTGACACTATTCCTCTGATCTTAGCAATGTTTTTCAGATGGTAAAAAGCTGTTGATGTTATTGCTTTAATGTGGCTGTTTAGCACACAGTTCTGGTAAGGATTCTATTTTCGCCGGACACCGCAGCGCTCAAAGATCAACACGAACCAAACCGGATGACCGGCACCAGCCAGGGATGAACACCCGTTGAATTTCAGAATAAAATCGGCAACAAACTTAAACTAGCTTGTCTAACGTGAACACTGCGGAGGAGCTGTCACAGAAGATATGTGTGCACGCGGGAGAAAAACTGTTCAGTGGTCCGTTTGAGTCTAGCGTTATAGACTACATCTTATTTCATCAATATGTTTCTTTTTTTTATTATTCTTTTTTTTTTATCCTACAACAATCCGATATTTATTGCATACCACGGCTCTAGTGAAACCCCTTTCCCTTGGCTCTTTTCTGCTGCCACAGGTGCGCCGATCTAAATGTGGCCCATGAAAATGTCCCACTAAGCGGATACATTTAGCAATCCTAGGAGCTCTCGTGCAGTGCGCTTCCCATCAACGTCTCCGCTCCTGGCTGCGTTGTAATAGAGACCTGTTATTTCAAACGGGTAGGCCTCGCGCATTAGGAACCCATAAACAGCCATTAGCTCCCCCCGTATCGCATTGTCCGGCGCGCGTATTACTCAGCGAATGGCGCGTCGGAAAGTTATCCCGGTGAAAGCAGATACGCTTCATTGGCACAATAGGTCTCGCTCCTTCATAACGCACTCATTGTCCACCATTTAAGTCTTTTTGTGTGCGTTTGTGTGCGTGTGTTTGATGACGCTTTTCTGGCTTTATCTTCCAAGGCGCTCCAAAGATTCCTTATTATGACAGTGAGCTGACTTTGTTCCCTTCAGCTGACAATATGTCCCTTTGATATTTTGTCTGTTCCAGTCAAAACGTCTTTCCCCTACAGTAGACTTGACATTGAAACAGCTCCTCCTCAAGGATCCCTTTGTTAAAACAGCACGCTCTAATTATCCTCCTTTTTTCAAATCTCCGCTGAGCGCCGCCTGATACATCTGCTTTGAGACTCCTACGTTCCTGACAGGCTCCCTGACATGCCCTCTGTCCACCGTGAGCCTATATCTTTTCTGCGTTGTTAGTTGTGAGTCTCAGCCAGTCCCGTGGTCATCTGTGTCTGCAGGTTGATGATGCTGCTGCTGCTGCTGCTGCGTGAGTCACTACATTGCATTTTCGCTGTATGTGTTAAAACAAGAGTGTTAGCTCGCTATTGCCACTGAAACCGCCACGAAGCGTGCGTACAGTCGAGTGTTATTGTGTTCAATCCAACTGGTGCCTAGTTGTGTTATTTGTGTCTTGTGTGGCAGCGTTGCTTTCCGTGGCAACCAGGTCATCGAAGTTCTTGTAAAATCATTGTTTCTGTCATGGGAAGACATTTTAGTTCGGGGGTGCTGAGGAAAAAAAATTACCACAAAAACGCTTTTTTCTGTGCATATTTCCTATTTATTAATATTGCCTGCAGTTTGCAAACTATCCACCAGGGGGTGCTGCAGCGCCCACAGCACCCTGGGTTCCCACGGCCTTGGTTTCTGTTGTATCTGGCAACGCTGGCCGTGAGGAAGGAGGCTGAGGACTAGTGAGAGCCATGAGTACATCTGGGGAAAGGCCCCAACAGACGACGTGCTCAGCAAATGTCTTGGATGCTGAGATGCTTGGATGTTCTGAGAAATACACATGAAAAAAAAAAAAAAAAAACAATAAGATACAAGCCACCATTATTAGCTAATGGCATGCGAACAAATCAAGGGCATCGCGATAGAGGCAGTGCGAGTGCAGAAAGGCCCAGATCCGAAAATACAGTATTAGACACTTCCAAGTTCTGCAATAAAATACAGGATTTATTCACTATTTTTAGGCGCTTCAGATGCAGGAGAAGAAACAACCAAATTACCTGGATTATATGAATATGAATTAAGCAAAAATAAATTACTACTCCTGTTTTTGGTAAAATAACAACATTCCGGCATAGTTAATATTGAAAAAACAAGTATATTTTGGGTGATATGTTCCCTTTTAAAGCGTTTGATTCTACCAATTTCACTACTGCTTGTTGCTGTATACAGTAACATGTCTGTCCTGTTTGATTTTGAACGCACGGCTACACTGGATAAAGCACAACATACAGTAGTTGTGTGTAGGACCTGCATGCATACTGATGTATTGAGACTGTTTTCATGATGGTCAAAGCTGAGAGTGCCATTTAAATCCACAACCTACAACCAAATTCAGTACTTCAGATGAAGTGGTAGCACTTCATGTGTATATGCGCATTATGTGTGTATTGTGATTCCTTACATGGCCTCTTTCCACCACCTGTTCCAGTGTGTTCCCGAGTCCACAAGGCTGTACCGAGACTGTATTACCATATCGACGTCTCATCCACTTAAGCAGGAGAATCAGCTCGGTTTCCGACTAATTAAACCCATTAAAGAGAGGAACACGCTAATGCATTTGGGTGCAGATAAGAGAAAGAAGAAGCGTCAGTGGCTGTTCTGTACGGCAGGTCAAGATGAGAGTAATTAACTGAGTATTAACGGCGCAGTATAACATGAAGGAGAGCCTGCGGACCAGACACAGAGGCCATGGGTCTACGTCTATGGCAGAGTCGTTTAGTGTTTAGTCAAATGTTTAAACTCAATCCCAGCTTCCATTGTGCATCATGTCGGTATGTTCTTGGTGGTATAGTAAGCCATATTTTAACAATACTTGGAAATACATCGTTTTGCTGTTACATATGGCATGAATCTGAAGATTTGTGTTTAAAAGTTGAGTGAATTGTGCATTGCGTCCACATTCTCAAGGACACACATTTTTTGAGGTTTCCATTATTTTTCTGATGCAAGGATTTTATTCAGACTTAAGATGAAACAGATTCCAATAATGATTGAATTAAAATCCTGGACCAAAAGCGAGTGAGATTTTCATGGACAGGATGTTGAGCCACTATTGCAGGCAACAAACAAAACCAAACACAACGTTTTATATTCAGTCAAAACTGCAAAACACATCATTATCAGAAAATGTATGATTTCAAAATAACCGGATAGTTTCCTGGTAATGAAAGGAAACGAAAAGCCTTGCTAAACAGGCCTTTGTTGTTCGCATGCTTGTTTTGGAAAAATAATAATTTGGATTTGGTTTTGCGTTTGCATCAGGCACTAAACCTATTAACTTTCTAACGACGCTGAATATCAATACTCACTGGGGCTGAAGCCTCGGCATTCCCAGGTGACAGTGTCATATCATTGGTAGGCAAAACAGGCTCGACAAACGCTCTAATGACTGCGCACTGGCGGAAACAAAGAATCCGGACCCTGCAGCTGTTCCCACCTCCCCTCGCTTCGGGGAAAAAAAAAAATGAGTTACTGATGAGGCAACGCTCGAATCCAAATCTACTGTGAAAATGAAACAGAATTAAGCCATCGCGCTGTGAATGCAAAGCAAGATCTCTCATTCACTCTAAACAATCTCCGGGCCAGCTGCGAAACTCAAACACCTGATTGTGCGCCACTTGTCTGTTTTTCCAACAGTTTACGTTAAAGCAAACGTCCCAAACAAACATGGAGTAAATCCCTAACTCGATCAAGCATGGCAGATTCCATTTTTTCTTTTTTTATACACTGCCTGACCAAAAATGAATACATAAAAAAATGCCACCTTGATTTAAGTCACTGTTTTGATCTGGGGCTGCTCCAGTTGGTCAGGTCTAGGTTCAGAAACACTGTGTTCAAAGAGCTGATGACCTGAACATTCAACAATGCAGACACTTATTGAAACGATGGCACAATGAATGCGCGCTGCAACCAAAGCTTTGGGTCAGGCGATGTAGAAAATCTATATTGAGTATACCTGAACAAGGGGAAAAGGGGAACTTCTCTATTGAATGTCACTATGATATAGTAACTATGTCAACCCTGCACTGTGACTCCTCCTGACACTTGAAAGTCCTTGCACATGCTGCGAATGCTGAGCCGAGCCCCAGTGACATTCCAGCTGAAAATACACTTCGCTTTGCAGTCTACTTTTCTTTCGAAGTTTATCTTTGCATCTCCCAGGTCCCATCTGCATGTCCTCGCTGCAGGAGCGCACCTTCCACCCCCCCCTCTTCTCCCTGTTCTCCGCGAGTCAGCCACAGAATAATGCCAGAGATCAAGTGTCGCAAAAAAGAATGGGGGGAAAAAACTGCCTGAAGCTCCTCGGCTGTCACCGGCATGCGTGTTTAAGATGAAGCAAGGGCTTTGGAAAGATGATGGCGCATTGACTGGTGATGGTGGTGCAGAAGAGAGCCGAGACACACAAAGGAAGGGGGGGGGGGTTGCATGCTAATGTGAATCAGTCTCCAGGAATTTTAATTTGTTTCCTCCAAAGCAGAATGCACATAATTATTGTTTCCAGACCAAAATTACATCATCAGTATTTCATTAGAAAACATCACTTCAGGGGCCAACATTATTAGACTGAGGAAATAGATTGCAAGGTGGGACTTTTATTGATTCAATTTAGTTTTTCTTTTCTTTTGGTCGGACACATGCACCTTCTTTGACATGGAATTATTGTTGATTGCTGGACAACGTCCTCAGATATTTTAGTGATTGTTTATCAATCCTTGAACCTGTCAGGGGCAGTGGGTGGACACAGGAAGCGCCTGGGGAACCATCTACAGAGAGGACCTTCAGGAACACCTAGTATACCTATGCTGCAGGATTAACGGACAGTGCATGGACTAGGTTACAGAGGGAAATTAAAGTGCTTGATAAAACCAATCCAGACACGGGGGGAGAGACACTCTGCCAATCAGCAATCAATGCTCAAAGTAGTTTAAGAGGGTGTAGATGAACATTCAGGAGAGGCTTATTGTATATGAGACGTCTAGCTCCGGAGCTTGGACACTGATGGAATGGGAGGTTGGAGAACGATTAAAGGAACAGGCCACCGTTTTTCCATAGCTCAGGTATATGTTCTTACCTGAGCTTAGACGAGTTGATGCGCACCTGTCTGGTCTTTGTGCGTGCGCTCAGTCAAAAAGACCAAAGCTGTTGTTAGCATTTAACCTCTCCCTGCATATTCCTATGGACCCAAATGGGGGTGAAGTTAGAAGCGACCAAGCTCTTCCACATTTTCTCTATTTAAATATGGTTACGTGAGTAATTACACGATCCAAGTATAGTCACACAAAATTAACCCCTTAACCGCCGTCTCCCCTGATCAGGGGCTAGGGTTAGTTAAAACCCTAATAACCCTAAGAACGGCAAATGTAACGCAAGTTGTGTTTCACTCACACAGATCTCACACATATTTTTAGAAACTAGAAGGTCTTGGCTTTTAAATTAGGTATCACACTGGCATATAGACTGTAAGCTCTACAGTCAAGACGCTTTGAGACTTGGATGTAAATAATTGTTAACCCTAATCCTTAACCCTAACCCTAGGGTGGCAGTTAAGTGGTTAAACATGTTGATTTTGTAAGCGGATAAAAAGGAGTGCTATATTGTAAGGCGTAATAACACCTTAGGAACACTTTGACATATACAATAGGAGAATCCATGACAGGGGCGGTGGTGGGTTGCAGCACAGCTGGTAAGTAGATGACTGAGGATTCACACTAAGTGGACATATATATTTGGTTTCCTTCGATTAGCTTGTTCTACTTGCGTGAGCCAATTACGCACAGTTGTGTGTCAGGTCTTGTGGTTGGTGTTCGCCGCCACCAATGGCTCTGTATTCGCATACATTTGGATTGATTTCAAAATGCCGATGCTGCTCCGGGCGCCCGTATCGCGCCGCTCTCTTTGCAGGCAGCATTGGGAATGACTGGAAACTGGCCACTCGTTTCGCTCCTGCCGCTGTAGGTGTGAATGCTCTGTGAGGCCGTGGAGGAGAAGCTCGAGGGACGATTGAGGATGAGGAGGTTGAATTTACGCCTAGGCTTCATTTCCTTGCCTAATTTATTAAGCTTTGAACTTCATAAAACAAAACGGCAATAATATATATTTTAACCGATTTTAGTAATACATTCGTTGATTAAAAAACTAAACTAAATAACTACATTTAAACCAGGTTCTATTATTTAATTGTTGCCACAATTTTAGGCACGGAAATCATGCAATACATATTTTCTTATTTTTCTCTACAGCAAAAGTTTCGATATTGATATCTCTTTTTTTTTTTCCTTCTAATCACCGGCCGTATCACGCCTTCAGAACAGCACAGTAATCCTTTCAAAAGAAGAGCGGTGAGCATTTCATTCCTTCCTTTACATCCGTGGCTGAACTTTCCACCTGCGCTCTTTGACAGAATGACGGCCCCAACGCCGTATCCCCATTTAGATAAGCACTTGAACATTGGATTACTCCTATTAATCCGCCCCATCCTTCCCCCCTCATAAGTCCATTACCTGAGCCTCGACCTGTGGAGCTGTCGGCGCCGCACAGAAGTCATTTACCTATGGCATAATGCGGGTAATAACTCGGAGCTGTACATTGAGTGGGCTAATTGACTTAGGAATGATGGAAGCGAAGATGTTAGTGGGAAGATAAACGAGCGGGAGGTGTGCAGTATATTTCCGCCATTAGCCGCGTCCTGTATCAGCGTGAATACCTCAGTCTTACTTTAAATGGCTTATCTATCACAGGGGAGGTGATGAAACTGTGTGAAAGGTGGGATTTAAAGGGGCGAGATTCAGGCACCCATATGTCCGTATACGGTACATATTGAGACCGGCTTTGGACGGAAATAATTGAAAGTGTTGGAGCCAGATGGCATGCTGGGAAATGTCGTAAGTGCAGCAATAAAATGGTAATGAAGTGGGGACGAGGATGATGTTGTGCCAGTGCAATTTTAGGACACAGGATGGATGGAAAATGCCACTGGGAAAACTTTTGAAGAAGCTCTTTTTCAAGCCAGTCTTGAGCTTGAACTAAAAGCACCGAAATAATCGATCAATGCAGTCGCAGGTTTGACTTGGTGTTTGACTTGCCCATTTGAAATGAACGCAGTACGTTTTGAAGTGTTGATTAGAAGCAATAGACAAGGAGAGTCCTTATTTATGCAGTTCATTTATTGAGCTACAACCTTTCACTGTCAGAAAATAGTCAATACTCAATACATCTGCGCGCTGCCATCTACAGTCCTGGAGTGCGCTGCACATGTTATGTATCTTTCCAATGTGAAATACAAGTTAAAAGACAAAAATGTAATGTACAAATCTCCAAAAGCTCTACTCAAGTGCAGTGCTTCAGAACACTTTCTTTATTCCCGACAACCCTGCGAAGTGCTTACATCTATTGTTCAAACTGAAACTTGTAAATGTTCACACACACAAAATATCTTGTTGGAAATTGAATCAAAACCGGCCAATCCCGGGTACATGCTAATAAGATAGGTTTGAGAGCCTGTTTGATGGACAGAACAGTCACCCTCTCACAAGAAGTTGTTTCCACTCTGCTGGAAACAATACATTTTCTATTGTTGATTATGAATTTCTTTATGCTCCAGTGAGCCCAGAGACACGCAACCTCATTTAATTGGCAGCTATCTTGCTGGTGTCAATCACTTTTGAACTGTGCTTTCATTTCCCTTGCCTTGCCTCACTCCTCTACATCTTGTCTTATCCTAGTAACATGTAACATTGAACTAATGCTGGAAAGCTTGAAAATGAGAGATATGGCTATGCTGTTTTCTAAGTAGCAGAGCTGACCATTAAGGTCTCATGCAGTCCCATGAATATCGACAATAAAATAATAATAATGTTGAGTTTATCACTAAAAAACCCTGATTGACCTATGCCCAATACTGCGGAACGTGTTTTGTCATAGAGAATTATAAAAGCAGTTCTGAAACTTTCTATCCTTGGTAAGTCTTTTGTGGCGACTCACCTCGCCAGTCTTTCAAAACTCCAGCACACTGTGGAGCAAAGAAAAGATCTGACCTGACTTTTGTCAAATGCCAAATGGCAATGTTTAACTGCAGGCTTCTATGTCAGACACAAAATGTCAAAATAGAACTTGCAGAAAAAAAGATGAACCGGAGTTGACATATGGCCTCTGTCTAAGCACGTCCTGCCACCAAGGCCAAGCCTCAAAGCAAAGTTTATGGACGTCTCCCAGTATACTGCGGGGCTTAGACTAGAGACAGTGTTGTCTTGAATAAAGGCCAAAAGCAGCTCACATGTTTGGCTTGTTTTGGCATGGGGCATCTCAGGTGCCAGAAGTCAAATGCTGGGGTGGCTGTGAAGCCAAGCTTGGATACCACCCTTGGGAGACAGCGTGTTGAGCATTTTATTCCTAGGATAAAGTCGTATAAAAGATCAAGAAAATCAGTCAAATCTGTCAAATGAGTTTGTGGACCACTGCACATGTTGAACATTCACACAGTTTTGAGTAATCCTGTTTTCACTGTTCTGCAGCCTGCATATGGCGTTCAAGGACATTTCAAAATCCTGACCGGTGTCTCTACTGTCTGTTTGTTGCATAGAGGAGACATTGTTTCAAATTCTAGAAATGGAAAATATCAACACACAGTTACTCAAAAGAATGCTTTGATGTCTCAATTATGCGTGATGGTGTCCACTTTAAGTTTAGCATCCAGCCCAATGCTTCCCCGCCCATATAACACACTGGGCTGCAATGTTCACACAGACGAGGCCTCTTGGGGTCCTTAAAAGCCTTTCCGTCAATAACTCAGTGAGGACTGGAATTGTGAAAATTTGATGAGATTTTGATTTGACTTTTCCATGTGATAATAGGCTTCATCAGCAGCTAATAACACAAAATATTATGTCGTGTTATTAGCTGCTGATAAAGCCTCGGTTGGATAGATTACAAACACAGTTAATGCAATTCTGGGATATCCATTTTAGAGATAGATGGTTTGCACAAAAGAGCAACGATAATATTCTCCTATCTTGCAGTACCTGGTGTCAGTATACACTAGTTTACCCTGAGCACAAAAGATGTAAAGAATAATTCAACACAAACAGATAAATGGCCTCTTGTTCTTTTCGCAACAATTCATCTTTTGCACACATTTATGGGTTTCTCATAAAACCCATACATTCATTTTCCAAATTGTGCAGTCTCACAGGCCCACACCCCGAGTCCTCATGTGGCTGCACTTCAATGCGCATTTACGACGTTCAAAAATGTGAAAGCAAGGCCGACATCCTTCCGCGTCACATTCTGACAAAACGGCACACGTTTTCATGTCGGAGCCGGCGGGACGGGTTAACCACGAGACAAAGGCGCGGCTTCAAAGACAACTGTTTGAAGAAGACAACAAGGCGGACGTGTTATCAAATGAACGTTCTTGGCATCTACAGCGTGAGAGTGCGGGGCTGTGTTTGTATTCAAGTGCAAATTCTTTCAACCCATAGGAATGACCATTGAGTTTGAGGCACTGGGTTTTTAGGGGACCTTTTCTATTTGCTCTTTAAGAAAAAAAAAAATACAGCAGAGGAAAGGCACTCTGAATTTCACAGCCCAATTCTGTACCCAAGATGCAACAGGTTTGGTCCCCCCCCCACCCCCACCACCACCACTCGAGCAAAATCCCCTCTATCAGTGAAGTGTTTAACGACCCCTTGACCCTTGTCCAGATAAGCGTGATGGAGAGGGTCCCTCGCTGACTCCTTTGGGTGCCTATTTAAGGAGCTGCCAGTCTGAACACCCCATTCCGTCCGTGGCACAAAATGGCGGCTGGAGGGGCCGTGATTGATGCGGCCTCATCTCTCAGGCTGTCACGCTCTTGTGATGGGCACGCACTTTATTGACTCGGGACTTGGCCCGTGAGCCTGTTGTGAGCGAGCGACTTCCGAGCGGCGTGGCTCGGAGTGTCGGTGAAAGAGGAAGGGGCCTATCGGACACGGTGTCTCGCTGGGAGAGTGCTCTGTGTCCGGGTCAGGGATAATAATGGATGGGTCCGCTATTTCGCATCCTGGATTTTTACATGAAGAGCCTGCGTTGACAGAAAGGAGAAATGGGAGACGTGTTAACTGTCAATTTCTGAACACATCTACGTCGCAAGAACGTCTCAATCTATACTGTGGAACTCACTGAGGTCTTCAAGCCGAGATTTGTACACTTTTTTTTTTTTTTGCTAACAAAGTGAAATAAAATGCAATCGACAACTACGAGCCTCTTCTTTGCCACAAATAAGGTCACGGCTTTGCATTTTCCTTTCTTAAGCCCTGCCGCCTGAAGAGAGAACGGTTGCAAGCTTCCTAACAAGAACCAATCCTGTGTAATTGGTTTCTTGGCCTTCAATGGCCAGACGGGTTATCGTGTCCATTTGGGATCTTTCGACCAGACTGATGCGCTTCAGCTACATTGGGTCATGACCTGCGTGTCCTCTTCCGTGTCCAGTGAATATATCTAGCAGTGGGACGCGCTCTAGAGTGTCCGAGCTTTGGAAATACAGAGAAAGTCGCGGTACCCAATAAAACCGTGTCAGCTCTATCAGAAACTTGCCAATTTCTACTCCAGCACCTTTCCCCTCTTGTATCTAGCTTGCGCCGTGCAACAACCAATTTGTTCCGCCAAGACTAGCTGTAAGGCCCAGATAATGGAACAGAGTTTGAGAGACAGACCTGTGTTGTTTTCCGACGCCCCGTTATGGTGTAATGAGCCCAAAGGTTGATGTTGGAAATCACTTATCAACTCCTGAATGGAAGTCATCGCAGCGTTGGATGGGCATAAATGCTTCATAGCGTTTTGATATGACACCCACAGCATTTTTACACATTTCCATTCTATTCATTGGGATTTTAATTATACACCAAAAGAGATGTTTGGAGAACTGGGGAGGGAACCAACAAGAGACCGGGGGATGATGGAAAGAATTGCCTCCGCTCATGGAAACGTTTGATTGATGAAATAATGAGTGTGATGATGTTTATAGTGGGACGTGAGCTGGAGGCTTCTGGGATATGAGCTGTCAAACTGCGATGTTTTTCTTCCCGTTCAAACAGATGGAAGAGACAACACAGAGGAGCTCATCGCTCCATTACAAGATATGAACACATGGGCGTCACTTGACTTGGCGTGGCATAAATCTCCCTTTTTCACTCAGACACGCACGCAGATGTTGCCGCAGCAGACGGCATCAAGGAGGGAATTTGATTAAAGACAAAATGCAGTGAGGGGAATTTTTTATGTGGTAACATTTTTGGGGAAGGTGTCAGAAGTTACTTCTCGCCTGAAAAGGGTAGATTTGACACCATTTAATCAGCACCAGATTCTGTTCAGGCAAGACTTTAATTAACTAAACTATAGAGAGCTTTTGGCAAATTGACAACTAGCGGCTGGATTTAATGTCATAAAATAGTAACTCACCGGGAAAATGGCAGTTTAATTTATCCATCTGTTTTTAAGTTTCTTTGCATAATGGCAATATCAGAACCAAACATGTAAAAGTATTAAAGAGGGGCTATTATGATATTATGCTTGCAGATATTTGGTAATAATATCAAACACATGTTCATCACCATCTTACACTGTGTTACTTAGCAACTGCAATGTTCCCACTCCCACTCCCACTCCCCACTTCCTGCTCCTCTTTGCTGTGCAGCTGTTTCAATAAAAATAAAAAAAGACACTGCCCACGCGGGTGTGGCTGTAGTGCAGCGATGGTGAGCAAGAGATCGAGAGGTGGGGAGGAGCTTTTTTAAGCACAGGAGGAGCTGTTGTCACGATGCTAACATGCCCAGGTATGCCTTATTGTCGAAGGAGTTTTCAGATATTGGTCTCTGGATTGCAGAGTTGAGTAGAGGAAGTATTGGTTCTATCTTCAGAAACCCCCAAAACATCTTCTACTCAATAAACTCCAGTCCACTTTGAAAATCTCTCCTGTGATGAAAAACGATTCTAGGTGACTGAGAGAAGTAGCGATGTGACATTTGAGACAGGACAGAATGGCTCTTGAACGTGAACGGTTCAAATCTTATTTCATTTGTAAAAAGATCATGTTTTCCCATTCAATTTTATGAACAAAGACGAGTGAATGATTTGTGTATTGAAATTCCTAGAAGTATAGCTTCTTTTCATTATTTGTGGCACAATGGTAACGGTAAAAATCAGTCCCATTTTAAGCCATGAAGTCAAAAAATTAGCCAGTCGTATTGCCTAGACTGAAAGGGTTGTCTGGGTTGAAAAGTCAATGAAAGATCTGAAAATCTTTGTTTATTTCCCAAGTGCTTTGGTGCACAACCCCTACACTTCGTAATCCCGTGAACATGTTTAATTGAAACAGTCATCTTATAAGGCCCCAGTCCAATTTAATTCCCATTTAACAGTTTCCCGAGCACACAGAATGTAAATGCTTATTATTTCCCTTTTTTCCCCGACGTGCTATTGCTCTGTCAAATCATTGCACATTATTAAATCACACCTGCTGCTGGCGATACAAAAATGGAGATGTTTCCAGCGCCGTGTCCCGGTAATGGCCCACGTATAGTTTTTTTTTTCTATCTTCCCAATGAATGAATCCTTCCTTGAGTGTAGTGCGCACTTTGATGTTGTGATCCGCGGGCGTCGCCAACACTAGTCAGAAAGCGGTCTCCTCCTTTACCGTCCCGGGCCTTTGTTCGTCTCCGCGGCGCGCGCGTATATAGCCCCGGCTTTTGATGCTCGACGGACTTCTGCTTCATTACACGACGCCCGCAGCCTTTCAAATGGAGTTTCCGTCTGGACATATAGAGCGCACGCATGGAGGGAAGTGGATCAGTTAAATGGATGATACCTTTGCAGTAATGTTACGTGCCGGGGATCACAGTGATTGTCAGCTTGTATTAGCGTCGGCCACACACCCCCATTTATTATTCCTAAACCAATGATTACTCTCATGACATGTACACGTTCACCTGGGAACAAATACTTGCCAGTTTTTTGTTTTTTTTTTAGAATAAGGTGGATAATTATTGCAATGAGTCAGCGTATCTCCATAGATTTGTAAGGAACCATTTAACCTCCAGAGCCGTTTTCCCAAAATGCATTTTTCTCACATTGTGGCGACAGCAGTGGCTCCTACACACATCTCCAGGCTATGTTTTTGGTGAGGCAGCCGACATGGTGGAACAAAGCTCAAAAGGTTTGATTTAGCATAATGAGACCGGCAGAGAGAGACGGAGGGGGGAAAAAAAGAGAGAGAGAGAAATGGGATTCACTTTTCTCCTCATGTATCGCAAACGTGACGCGATACATGACGCTCCCCATGTGCGGCTGAATTAATAATATCCCATACTGTGAAAGCGATTCCGTCTGGTCTCCCTCTGAACCAGGATACAGAGCGATAGCGTTTTTTTTTTTTTTTGTCCTTTTGTTCTGGGAGATCTCTTCAGGCACTCCCTTAACCACTAGGGGGCAAGCTTATCCCTTTGTCAACCGTCCAGAGCATATTTAGGCAATTACCGAGTGTGCGCACTGCTTTACACTCGTGTGTGTTCTCCACGCCTCGCTGACAGACTGTGAACTAACACGTCTGCTAGTTTTGTATTTTTGTGTTGTTGTTTTTTTTTGGGGGGGGGGTGCGTGCGCCTGCATCCTAATCCACTCGGGGCATGTTATTTTAGCATCACGACCGAGGCCTGTTATAAACCCCCGGCATTCTGGATTCAACATGTATGCTTTCCCAAATTTTTCCCACTTCCCAGTTCTCCCCCTGCCTCCCCGTCCGGGCCTGTGTTGTTGTTACACGAGCTGTCTCTTTGGATACACAGTCCTTAGGTTCAACTCTCTATTCACTTTCGCCCGGCGCTCCGGCAATGAGCGGCGTCTAAATTCCTCTGCCTCCTCTGCCTCTCCTCCGCTCATTACCCGGAGTCAAGGCTTCTTTGCAGTGTCGGGTTCAATTTGCATCATTCCCCGGGTTTGCGCCGTGTCAGCGAGGGCCTGCTGATCAAATCCTGGGAGCTGATGACTGCTTTCATCCCACATTTAGCAGGCTGGCGTTCTCCCCATGCAGCTGCCTCGCCGTTACCCACAGGCCATTGCTGGTGCACTTGTGATGGGACGTGTTCATTTCAAAGAGCTGTTTAAAAGACTGGCTCTTTTTTTTTTATGTTGATTTATGTAATGAAATAAGACGTGTAACTCATTATCAAATTGCTCTGAGGCACTTTTTACTTTTTTTATGAAAATATTCACTTATTCTTTTTCCTGGACCCATTCTGCACACTATTAAAGTTTTTGTAGATTTGGGTAGTTTTATTGAGGTCTTCATGAACAAAAACATATTACCCGAAACGGTAACGCAACGGTTAGCGCTTTTGCTTCACAGTAAGAAGGTTCGATTCCCGCCTGGACGGGGCCTTTCTGTGGGGAGTTTGCTTGTTCTCCCCGTGTCTGCGTAGGTTTCCTCCGGGTACTCCAGTTTCCCCTACCACTAAAAACATGTACAATAGGCCAGGATAGGATGAATGATGCGTGCGTGTTAATGCAAGGAGCTTACCACCACCGAGTGTGGAGTGAATGTTTAAATAGTCTCATGTAAAGTGCTTTGTGACCATGTCTGTGAAAGGCACCATATAAATAAAGCTCTTCCTCTACCCATTTCCATTTTGTTATATGAGTGGTCAACGAAATACCTCTGAACTACTCAGAACAGAGCTAGAACCTTGTATTTCTAAGGGGACGAAAGGTTTATGCCAATGGAGTCTTTTTATATAGGCACTCAAAGAGCCTAAGGCTCAAGAAAAAGGCCCAAGACGTATTCTATAAGTAAACTTAAGTGTTATGTGGGCAGAAAAGCTCTATATACAACAAATAGACCATTTACAATTTGTTAATATATCAATTATTAAACAAATCATTTTACAGGTGCTGAGCCATAAATGGGTGCTTTTATTCTCCTCATGATGAATTACCCTGCTGCCCACAAAAATCCTCAAAAGAGCAGTATTTCAGTATATTTTGCTTTCATATATTTTAAGCTGTAAAATGTGAAAATATGTACAATTTTATATATGCCCAGTTCTGTCACGAATGTCCCAGGCTGCCGTTTCCCTGTGGCTTCACCGCCGTTACCCACAAGCCTTTGCTGCTGGTGCGGTGCCTGCCTGAGTGAGTCTCTCTTTGTACATGGGCTTTGTGTTGGGTTGTGGCTGATCCGGGAACAGATGGCGTGCTACGGTTACCCCCGCCGAGCGCTGGTGCTGCTCGGTGCGGGATCGTGCAAGATTGGCTTTTTTCTTTCTTCTGCATAAACAACCTCCGTACCCAAGACCAGTACACTGTGCACATTCATAAATATTACAAATACTGTACGCATGTTTATACACGAGGTTCGAGTGGCAACAAAGAAAAATATGGCAAATTACTGCGAGGTCCTTTATGTAGAGATTGCCATTCGCATCTGAAATAAAAGGGATAATAAAATGGTTTCCAGTTGTATCACCAGATGTCTTGTCAGCCTTCTCCAGCCATTTCACCTGAGCAGTTCATAAAAAATAACAAAATACTTTTGTCTTTGCAACGTAACAAATCTGCCACAGTCACTTTTCTGAAACCTGAACTTTTTGCTCCGTTATTGTGGAAAAAACGTTCTTTTTCATCTATTTTAACTTTCAAGCACAGGACATAACGATGAGTGCCAAATTCTTTAGTAGTTGGATTTCATGCACCAGAGAAAAAAAAAGAAAAAAAAAAGCACTTGGCAGGGATTTTCACAAGAGAGACTGGTTACTCGTACAGTATTTCTAGAGCAAAGCGGTGCCCTTCGGAATAACACAAAAAAACTCTCAAGAAGAACCATCCGCCAAGGTGCACTAATTCATTCCATAAAAGGTTGCATTTAATTTCCCGTCAATGAGAAAAGCCAGTGATATTGCCAAAGCATTGCCAATGGCTCTGATTGGTTTGCGGCACGCTGGCATAGTCACAACAGGCCCATGTATCTTACAGCAGTAAACGGTGACACTCACAGATGAAGTGCATTTTAACTGCTAATGAATCAGTCGCGCTTGGGCCTATGCCAGACACTCAGAAGCCAAGATTAAAACTCTTCTCTCTCGCTAATCATAACAAAAGCTGCAGGATTAGTCATTGGAGATAGAGTCAAGGTCCTTGCCCACACAGCTAATTGAGCTCTTATCTTGGCCCAGCCAGTAATGCCATTAATCATGAATGCTGTGGCATGTACACAGGGCGGTGTGGCGGCACTGGCGGCGTTCACTGGGTTCAGAATGCTGCTTTTTAATGTCGGATCTCGCAGTGGTGATAAACATTAGATGCGCCTTATTGAAAGCTCCTACTCAAGGTCTCCGCACCGCTATGGCCTACAAAGGATAGACAAGTTGTCGAAAAGGCAAGATGAAATGTTACAGCTTGTGTTATTTATTGATTGCTCATCATTTTCTTAAACCTGTTGAAAGGACACACTGATCCTTGCTTTATATGTTGAGCAAGAGCTTTGGGAGCAAACACGTGTTGTCTTTCTTCACTGTTACCAACAGCGCATTGCCTCTGGGACACATATAAATCAAATCATTATTATTTGGTGTTTCGTACAGAATATGGTTGAAGCCACAGGTACACCGACAAAACGCATTCTTCTGCATTTCAGATGACGGTTTTGTGATGTGTGACCATTATCCCTGAACCGCTCCGCATCTGCAGTGTATTTCCAGCACTGCTAAATAAGGCTAAATTCTTGACAATACATTCAGCTTTTCCATTGTTCACGTTTGGCAGAATTGGTGAATTGTTATGACCAATTCACCCCATTCTCTCCGGCAGCACAGCCCCCTGTCTGCCAACGCCAATGATAATCTGTGGGGGAACAAGACATGTTGCTTTGGCTCCACATTCCTGTTTACTCTGTGCATCAGTGGGCAATTTGCCATAGATGTCACCAAAGACAAGGCAAATGTGTGCCTATTGTGAAGAGCTGCAGCGTTTATGTGTCTATGCCCCAGTCATGCTGTGTTACCTGTGAAGCTGTTGCCTGTGGGCCCTTAGCCTCACTGCAACAGGCACTGTCACCTCTGTGACCTTGCACTGTCGTCTCATGACCTCTGATGGAGAGGATTTTCCCTCGGAGAGAGAGCACAGCAGCATTTCTACGCACAGATGTAATGGAAGTCTGTGATCTGTTAGGACTTTCAGCTACCTGTTCTTACTATACTGTCTTCCCATGCTTCTGTATAGGCACATAAGTCTGAGAGAATTCTTCTCAATGGACCTGTCATTGGCTCCATTGTCTGAACATTCCACCTCAGAGCTCTCTTTCACGGTTTCTTTTGGCCTTCTGTTTTATCATGTACAGTAACATCTCCAAACTTGCAGTGGTGTTCTCAGGCGATCTTAATAAACAAATTAAAATAAGCTTTTAGTATACCCTTAAGTCACTACATCCAGTCTAAAAAGGGTTTACCTTGTCCATGTCAAAACAAAAGCACGATTGTCTCAAAATAACAAAATAAAATAGAAAATAGATGGCCTTACATACATAACCACACAGCAACACATGCTATGTGTGTTGAAAGTAATAATCATTTGTTTGTTAAAAAAATAATCTGTAATAAGTTCCAGGGCAGAGGGAGAGGTTTTCACCCACAAGCTCTAAGGTTGGTGGTTGTTGTATCCAGGAGCAAGGCGCTTTACCCACTTCTCCAATGTTTCCAATGTGTGAATGATGGGTGGCTTTGATTGCCTGGAGAAGTGCTATACCATAATCGTTTTGAGATGCTCTATTGGTTTATTACACACATTTATCATCAAGAGTAATAAGTAACAACAATAAACAAGTATATAAAACACATAGGTGCACATGTGTAGGTCACCTACAGCCCAAATATTTGCATTAAAATTTAATTTTCTTATGCTATTTTTTTATTTCGTAATATCCAGTCATGTCGATTATTCAATTACAGGGACTCCTACATGGGCACACGATATTACTGTGGTTCATTCTACTGTAAAATTTCATGTGAACCAATGGCGCAATTCTAATGATCCAACTGGGAATGCAATCTGGATGTGATGAAAACGCATAGTGACTGTAGTATAAACCATCTTTAATCAGTCTAGAAGTCACTGTGCACCTGGCATTGCTACATGCACGCACAAGAAACCCTCAAATCCATACAGCTAATCCGCTCTTATAGCTCTGTGCATTGATTGGCTCTGGTAACCTATAGAGGCTGGAGGTGCGGCGCCGTATCCGTGCCGT
Organism: Proterorhinus semilunaris; assembly: GCA_021464625.1. Classification (NCBI taxonomy): domain Eukaryota; kingdom Metazoa; phylum Chordata; class Actinopteri; order Gobiiformes; family Gobiidae; genus Proterorhinus; species Proterorhinus semilunaris. Next base: position 12,369,073 of record CM038345.1, read on the forward strand.
GCATTTGTATTCGCTGGGAGATATGCGCGTGCCACTTCACATTATGCACATGTTTGCTGGCGCCGCTTGACACAGATCCCCGGTGCAGAACAACAAAAAAGAAAAGAGCAATAGGCCTAAGTCCCGCCTGATCCGTTCTCGCAGGAAATCCACCTTCCCCCGCCAGTGTGCTCGAGGACTGAACGACGGCGATAGCGTCCTGCGTATCACCTGACAGCGGGGATGGAGCAGAAAGTGCTGAGCCCGTAGCCTCGCTAGTTCCCCCCGCACGCCTGCTACTGTCAGGAGCGCCACTGGAGCGTAGAGATCGGTGCTCTGCTTATATAGACTTCTGTATTTGTAGCTTTAAAGTGGTACAAGCTGTAATGGAGATCCAACAGTGCTTGTAGTTTCCAGTTTATAAATACTGGCGGTAGTACTTGCAATTATCAGTTTTAATTACAGTAAATCCTTCACACTTTAGTTTTGCATTCAAGCTGTTTTTTGTTTTGTTTGTTTTTTGGCTTGGTTTAGACCCAGTTAGATGCATTATAGTTTCACACATGGATTTATCCATCACAGAGTCCAGATCTTAACCCCATTGAGTGTCTCGCTAGAGAAGGCTTTGCGTAGAGGTCAAACTCTCCCATCATCAATACAAGATCTTTGTGAGAAAAGAATGCAACCCTGGATTTTATGACATTTCAGACTTAATTAAGTTCAAACATAATTCCATTCCGTGCCCATGTTGTGGGGTCCTAGCCAATGCCTCGCAGTACACCACAACACATTCAAAAGTAGAAATAGTATGCTTTGTCCAGTGAAATACGCTAACCTTGGCCTTGGGGACAGCTAAACGCAGACTTCTGGTTAGCTGGACGGATATGTTCTGCTGTGTTTGCCTGTTGGAGGAGAGAGGAGGCAGAGAGCTCTCCGCAAACAAAGGGCAACACATCTGAATGGATGACAATGTTATAAAATAAAGATACGTGTATAATGTTTAGCTGTTTCAAACAATATTATAATAATATACATGTCGGTTATTATGTGCAGACCTTGACAGCATATATATTTAAATTAGCTTACGCTTGTGTGGGAACAACTCAGTAAATGGCAAATACGGGAATAAATAGAAGTTTTCTAAAATACTGGGGTGCATCCATTGCACAAGCCCGACTGCAGTTTGTCCCATAGCCTCTTCTTCATTCCCACTTAACCTAAGAACCCACCCCCCCCAACAGTGAGAGGCTGTATTTGGTAGTTAACCTCACTCATTTATGGTGTTTGGTTGTACGACACAGAGCATTAAGCACCAATAAGTGTTACCCCAAATGGATCAGCGCTCTCCTTTTAAAAGCTACAGTAATGCCTTTATTATTCCCCCTTACTGTCTCAGCCCCATTAGCGCACTTGCAGTAGAAATTGCATCCATATTACCAGCAGCCAAGAGCTGTACAGGCCCAGAGCTCCAGGGAGAAGGGAACAGCTGAAGGATGCAGTTTAAAAATACCAGATTGTTTTTCTCCAGGGCTGGAATGACTCATTACCCAGGCAGCAAAGCAGGAAGCCTTGTCAGTCGGGTCGCCCCATAGTACAGTGACACGCAAATTGTGCCGGCGCATCACTTACTATACGGCTGCCGCAACACGGGCGACGACAACCGGGACAAGTAATGCGATAATGGTCAAGATATCAGGAGATGAAAAGGCAGATTGTGAAAACGGAAACTAGACTATGGCCTTGAAGCGTCACTGAACCCGCTGCAGTTCTACACAGCACCATTGATTTGTTAGCATGCCTTCAGGCAAACATTTTGGCTTTATTATTTTTGGTTAATAGTTAATTCCTTCTGCTGCCAGTGCAATGCTTACTTCTTAAATGCTTTATGCAAGTGTAAAACGTAAAATATCAATGCTGTGTTCCAAAAGTCACAGTTTCATGCATGTGTGTACACGACTCTTTACTGACAACTCATTATGAGGTTTCCCTGCATAAAAAGTGCATCAGTATAGCAATCTTGAGAAAGAAATATCTCAGAGAGTCTCCTGGCTAAATAAAAATCACATTAAATGCTTGTACATGTGCAATGAAAAAGCATATATATATTTTCAGACTTTTTATGCCATGAAATATTAAAGAAGTCAAAGAAATGTGCTTGGAGGCAGAAAATGTATGTTACAAGCCAATATCTTGCTATTCCAAAAGTGCTGTGTGATCATACTAGAGTTCACAGTATATCAGGTCTTAAACTAACCCTTCTTCATTAATATTACAGTCATTAATACTAAGTAAGAAGAAGAAACTTGACTAATACCTGTCTTGACTCTCTTGTTTAGGCACTGCACTTGCTGGAAGATTTATTTCTGCAGACTGGTTGGTCCGTAGACTCTATTGTTTCCCCCAAATGAGAAAATACAGTTATAAGACCAGATTTCAGGGGGAGATATTTCACTGCTCTGTTGAAGACCACCACCTTTCATCTCATGGTTGGCTTAGTCAAGTAATCCATCCCGAGATAACCAACCTTCCCCGATCCCGATACTCGCCGGTGTACTGTGGTAGATCTGCTGTTATCTGATAGCGCCGGTGTCAAAAGTGCTTCTTCGACATTATGGATGATGCCCAAGGTCGTAGGTCGCGCGGGGCCGTGCTGTTGTGACACTCGGATCATTTCTCACGGGGGAGATAAAGTGCAAGAACGATTGCTTCCCACGTGAGACGAAGTTTGGGCAGCACGCGACCTTTGCAGTGACGGAGGTGAGTGATCCGCGGAGGCCGCTGATGTAGAGGGGTGCCCTTATCAGGCGGACAGTGAGGAAGAGCCGGAGATAGCGGAGGGAAAAGGGCCCGCCGTGATTGCACTGTAACTGATGCTGAGCTGGATACGTGTGGATGATCCTAATGGGTTTCAGGTAACGACGGTTCACACTAGTTCAAGGACTGCAATCTTCGGATTGGGCTCGGTTCCCTCCACAATGGGGTCTTTTTTTTTCCCCCTTCCTTCTATCTTTGGATGTCGAGCACAACAGGTTTATCGACCACCAGTGAAGGAGACGTACGCGCAGTAGAATTCTGCTGCATTGACTGTGCAAATCTGTCTATGCGACCAGTGTGGGGGATTTCGTGATGCAGGTTACAGATGGATTATTCATAACGAAAATGTCAAGAAGGAAAGACACGCGGGTGGCTTTGGTATGACTGTGCAAAGCAAATTGAAATTCCCCCGCACTAAGATGGGATGCATCTACATTAGAACGCAGATACATTATTAGTAGCAGCAGTAGTAAAGAGCACATACTGTACATCATTTTTATTCTAAACCCATCAACATTTTGTACTGACTGGAAAAACCAATCAATATCAAAGCAGACTTGCCACTCAATAGGAATAAAAAAGAATCCTATAACGCATGTGGACAATTAGCAAACCGGGAAACTTCCCAGCATTCGTTAGCCTGCTCAATGTACTTTTCCTATTAACATTTAGCCATCAAACATCCTAAATTATGAACCATCAAGGTGTTTTCAGCTGTTGTCAACCCATAGACCACATTTAGCTGATGTCAAAGTCTAGTCCGGGGTCATTAAGAAATATGCAGTCCTTTTGAAATGTTACTTTAGAATTAGCACGTGAAAGTGTCTTCTGAGCTAAGTGCTAAATTGCAACTAAACACTATATAGCATTATGTCTCTCTGTCGCCGCACTAGGAGCATTGTAATTGGCCTAGCGTTAATGGCCGGCCGGCGAATCAGCTGGATAATGGAAGGAGAGCTTTTATCCTTCACACTAATTTGGTTACAAGTTACACGTTTTGTTACAACCATCTGGGTATGTGTATAAACTTCATTGCAAAAGAAAAAGAAATAAAAAAAGGTGATGGGACTCTGAGGATACACTCCACACGCTTCCTAGAGGCTGCCACCACATGGCGTTTGAATGGGGACCGGGGGCATTTTGTTTACAACTCACAACGAGACGCACGTTAAAACATTTGGGGTTCGGGTCGCCTCAGTGTAGTTGTTGTTCTTGGCCGGTGAGACGGGGGCAGACTAGAGGACCCCGCCACCACCAACGAATAACCACAGGGCTGCTTGGGTTGGTGTGAATCCATCTTCGCTGGGGGTCAGAACACAAATGATATTATCTGAATGAACAGTATAAGACAGTGGAAAACACAGCCAATACTTTTATCTTATCCAGTGTTACATTTAGAATTCACAACCTCCATGAATAAATACAATGGAAAAATTAATCAGCGAAATAACATGAATTGCTTCCTTGTGTTTCAGTTAACATTTGGTGCTTTCCCGGTGCACTCTTGCGCAGCGATTCATCAAATGGACTGGTCCCCGAAGTGGAACAGTCTCTCCCAAGTTTACAGAACTAATGCAAATATAAAAGTGCAGTGTCCCATTCTAAACTGTAGCTCCGGATAGGAACACCGCGTCTGTTTTTAGTCCCTCCTGTCCTCCGTTCCCCTTCTCTCCGCCTTCTATTCCCCCTCTCTGAGCTCCTCTGCAGAAAAAAAAAAATCCATTCTCCTGCAGCAGGCCGCAGTGGCACCGAGGCAGCTGGTAAATAATTCAAGCCTTCCTGCTTTCATTCTTTTAAAGGAGGAAGCATTCCCTATAAGACCCTCTTAGAAGTGGCCTTATTAAAGCTGCTAGGCTGGAGCTGCTTCCCTGCCTCCCTTTAGGGGCAAACTTTAAGATGTCCTTAAAATATCCCCACAGCTAGCAGCCGCAGTACCCCGGCTCTTCCGGTGAAACTAAAACAATCCAATTGGAGGAGGCTGAGAGTGCCGTTAGCGTGGTGAGGAGGCAGAGATCCCGCGCACCTGAGCGCTGTGGGTCTGACACAAAATGGCTGACAGTGAGTCTGGTCACCGCTGCGTCAATTCCATTTCCCCCAGCGGTAGATACGCAAGCAAACAGGAAGCGGAGTAAACCAATCAGCGAAGGGCGGGCGTCTGCCGTTGATGTAGTGTTTTTAGCGGTTTTAGGTTCATATTTGCGCAGGATTATGAATCACGAAACTCCCCCACTGTCGATGTGTTTTTGGTCATTTACCGACGTTTGTAGATTGTTATTATATATATATATGAACAACACGTGACGCAAATAAATGAATCTGATTGCACGGGATCGGTTTGATTTTGCGGCTACTGCCACCGGGGGCGGGGTGTCCAGACTGATCCCCCTCTGTATAAAAAAAATATAGCGGGGAATCATTCTGGTCTCACCAGGCCAGACAGCACGCTCCTGACAACCTGCTCTTTACAAGCAAGTTCCACATACTTGCCAACATTGGACTGTGAAAAATAGGGAGATTTTTTTTTTGTCTGTGTATCGTGCCAGGTGTGTGTGTAATTGTTGATGTCATTTCTTACTTTGTATTTACCTGATGAAGGAAACGTGATCTGGAAATAATGTTTCTTTGATATTCCATATTATTCTGTTTACCATTGAAGACAAATATAAAAAATGAGCAGTTTTATTGCTGAAAAGGTACCAGAAGTAGGGAGACCAGTCCTATAAGAATGAGCTCAAAAGTGAGGACAAAGGGTCAAAAAATCTATGGAAAATAGGCTATATTTAAACCAATCTTCCATTAAATTAAAAATACTTTTGCAAAATAGGAACAGGAAACATTATATGCCTAAATAAGAATTTACATATTCTCATCTAATGATTGTAGTAGGTGGATGTTGTCTCCCACAGCGGCTGTGGCGAGTCTAAATGAATACGCAAGCACTGAGTGGACTATAGAGCGAGGACAGAGAGGCAAAGGAGTGATTTTTTCTCAAGGATAGGGTTGCCAGATCATGGAAATATATCATCACAATCTTACTTGTTTCCTTCACTGTAAAATCGGGAGATTTGCGGGAGAAATGACTGACCGGGGGCACCACTGCTTCACTTCCTTATTGCCACAATTCTTACATTTAAGGGCAATGATTAAAACTTTTCTGTCGGTGTCAAGCTGTAGACTTATTTATTTATTTTATTGCAAAAACAAATGCGTCAGGGATGTGTTTTTGGCCCTTTAAAGCATATTACGGCTGTGTCTCTGGAGAGTTGGATAGCGTATACACAGGCAGCATTTCCGGTACTTCCGCCAACCCCCATCCATTCAGGTGGTCCGGTTTGCGTTATTTCTGTTGTAAACACATGATGAGGTCTGATGCAAGCCACTTCTTTTGTGGCTCAAGTGTCGTTTTTATAGCCTTTTAAGCCTCCGTACATGCTTTGAAATCTCTGCTTTGTTGATGTTGCTCTACACGGCATTATATGGGCTTCCTTCAGAGGCTGGAACAGAATGTTGACCTTCTGGGGCACTGCAAGGTTCCTTCTTCTTCACTCAACACGGACATTAAAACAAACAGCGTTTAAGTCAACACAGACAGATACAATTTGTGCGTTACGAATCAAGGGTGAATCAGTTGTGCCGTGTGGAGGCAGATACAGTGAGATCCTATACCCCGCCAATGTCAGATTTCCTCCCACACAAGACCACGGCTCTGCAACTAGTGTTTATTTGCTTTCTATAGCGCGTTTCATCCTTTGATCTGCAATATAGTTTCAACATTGTCTTTGGAGGCTGTGTATTTGTTTTTGGATTGTGTAAATCGGTTTTCGCTTCAAAGAAAGTTTGGTTGCAGACAGGTAAACAGTCTGGTCTCTATGTGGCTCAACTGTTCATACCTGAGCTCAGACGAGTGGACGCGTACCTGGTCTGGTCTTTGTGCGTGTGCTCAGTTGCAAAAAAGACCGCGGAGCGTTTCGCCTCTCCTCCTCTCCTCTATGTTTGAGGAAAAACGGTGGCCTGTTCCTTTAACTGTATTTATTTACATAATGTTCCCAAAACATTACTGATCAGACCATGATCACACTTGTTTAGATTATATACGTCTTGTCCAAATCATTTTCTTAATCTTAACCATTCCTGACTTGTAGACACATGTTCTTAATCAGTATTCATTGTTTTAGTGTTATTTATATCTTTACTTTTTTTTGTAGATTAAACATGTGTGTCACCAATACCCAAATAAAGCTCTTCCTACTAGATATATTCAACCTGCAGTAAAAGATTGTACATTTTCAGACAAAGCTTCTTCCCTCAACAGTAAAACAACCCGGTACAGATGATAGATCAAGTACTTTTATCTTTGACCTGAAACACCTGTACGAAATATTCCTGACTGTTTCTAGAACTCATTATACAGTATCATGCAGATGGTGTAAAAGCCCATTACCAAAATCACAAAGCAACCAAATAAAAAAGCCTGTTAATGGAAGTTAATGGAACATATATGTGACCAGTCACAGGAACCAGAGACACAAGTCGGTTCTGGGGCATTTTGAGATGTTCACAGATTATTAAAGTGTAGTCTCCAAGCTTTCAAACGATGTGTAACACATGGAAATCTGATCATATTTGGAGGCATAGCGGTGATTTGAAGTTAAGAATTCCCAAAAGGCCAAAGGGGATTAAACGGTCCCTGAAGTTTTGGGCCATTTTCGCCTCTCTGCTGTTGGGACGATAGGGCTCATTTACATCTCATTTGCATAAAGGCACTAAAGCACAGAGAGGGAGCAAAAAGGTTATTGCTTCCACAGCAAACCATTGTTTACCAGTTTCATTATGTGTATCTATTTTATTATTGGTTTCATTTATTGATCTCACCTCACGGCAGAAGGTTGTTATTGTTATTTTAATGTTTTAATATCAATTGATGAACCTGTCACTGGCTTAAGAATGTGTTGTGTAACATCTGTAACTTTTATCTGTAAAATATTGTTTATGTTCAAATCAAAAACTGTGGTATATTACATACAGTATGAGTATGAATCCAAGCATGAATCAGAATGGATTTGATTGCCATTGTGGTTTTTTGCTAATGATAAATAATAAGCAATAAACTATGGAAAATAAAAATAATATAGCAATCAATAAAGCAAATCACTCAAACATCTCAACATCTTAATAAACAGATCATCTAAAAATTAAATGAAATATAAGAGATACAAAAACAAATTGGTAACTACAGTGCCTCTCGAAAGTACTAATACACCTGGAACTTTTGCACATTTTGTCATGTTTAAATGACAATAAAGTTCAGTCAAAATTGGGTGATTAGTGGTTATTGCTGGGTTGCAGGCGACATCACAGCATTCCAAAGGCCAATACTATTTTTTTTAGTACATTTTTGGTTTTGTATAGAGAGATTATGGACCCAGTGACTGATATTAATTATGTTTTGTAATTCATACATTTTCTTTTGAGCTGCGACTTGTGAAAGTGTAATGCCGTTAATAGGAAAAACTGGCTCCTGCCCCCCGCTGGGTCCGGTGACATCATCGCATTCTAGAACCTGCAACCCAGCAACTGCTGCAAATCACATGATGCTTAGCGGTATGACATCACATTCCGGAACTCTGTCTGGATTATAAATCATCATATATGAGAATTCTGTTACCATAGCAACAGGTCATTTTGGTTGCAAAAGTGATTTGTGGCAGTCACAGGACAACTCGGAGAGATTTAAAGCAGTTAGCACGTTATCTATCTGGCAGAACTCAAGTATTTTACTCTAGAAAGACGCATAAAGTCTGTATCACTGCATCCGTCTGTTATTTCACAGTTAATACGTGCAAAATGGCATCGAGGAACGTTTTCAGCATAGAAAAAGTGGTCAAGGAAAAGACAAGTTTGTCTGAAAGGCCTGATTTTGCTTCAGGGCTGTCTGTGGATAATGAACTGAAGGACAAAGGTCTGGGCAAGATCCACAGAGCTGCATCAGTTGGAAATCAAGCGAAATTAGGTCAATTGATTGGAAAACAGAAGCTGGGTCTCACAACCAAAGAGACCGATTATCTACGGGAATCCTCTCTCACTGGCGCCTCGGTCATGCCACAGCAGACATTTGACTCCAAGCTACAGGAGTCTGCGAGCGCAGAGGCCTCACACTCTTCAGACGACAAAAAACCTTCCGCAAATCAAAAGAAATACAGATCTTTCTGCCAGAATCTAAGGGAAAGGTTTGGTTTCAAAGCCAGACGGACCCAGAGTCCACCACAGAGCAGTAGAGAGTCTGAAACGCAGCTTAAGACTTCCCAGAAGACTGCTCCAATCAAACAACTCTCCACCCCCCCTGAATCCCTTCCTTTGACACAATCAGCTCAACCTTCCTCTCCTGATGACACAAACGCTCCTACCTCTGAAAGTGGAGGTGATCAAGGGGAAGAAAACATTTCGGAGGAGGTGGAGATGAACTTCTTGGAGGTTTTGACCCGGTCTGCGGGTTCATTCATGCAGGAGCTACACTCGAGCTCTCTGGACTTCAGGAGCATGATGAAAGTTGAGGAGGTTTTCCGTGAGTACGAGCGTGCTGTTCAGAAGCTGATGAAGAAGAACAGTTACCTGTCAGACAAAGTGAAGCAGTTGGAAGTGGAGAAAGTGGAGCTGAATAACATTTTGGATGAATTCAGCGAGCCCAAGCCGGCAATGCAGTGCTTTCAGCTGGAGAACAGAGACCTCCAAGAGCAGACCCGTAGTCTGAGGGCAGAGCTGGACCACCTCCAGGCCAACAGCAGCCTCAAAGAAAGTCTTCTTTTAGAGGAGAAAAACACTCTGAAATGGCAGCTGCTATATGTCGAAAGCAAAGAAAAGGCCAACAGCGACGCCCTCTCCCATACCACTTTGAACTTTAAACACCAGCTGGAGGCGCTCAAGTCTGAGCTGGACCTCATGACAAACCGCTTTGAGAATGAGAAGAAAACCCGAGAGACTCTGGAGAAAAAGGCCGTGCAGGATGCGGAGAAGTGGATTACAGCGAAAGCCGACACAGAGAACCGTCTGCAGCGAGACAAACTCAGTGCTGACGACGTCAGGCATCATGAAGAAGTGAGCGCACTCTCTTTAAAACTGTCCCAGGCCCAGAGTAACACCTTGGAACTAAGGCGACAACTAGAGGAAGCCAACAACAAATGTCAAGCCAAAGAAAAGGCTCTGACGAAGCTCAAAAAGGAACTCACACAGAGGGAAGATCGGTGTGTACAAGCGGCAAAACGCTTAACTGAAAAAGAGGAGGAACTCATCGTCTGTGTTCAGAGACTCCAGGAGGCGCAGTCGGCCTCGTGTGACTCTGCTGCCGCCGTCAAATGTCTAGAAGAGACTGTGCAGAGATTGGAGTTCGCAAAGTCCACAGTGGAGGAAGATCTGCTGACGGAGAGTTTCAAATATTTGAAAATCAGAGATCAGAAAAAAGGCGAGTCTCGTCTCTACCAAGTGGAAAACCATCTGCACAACACGGCAACTCTGCAGTCCCAACAGGAGCAGAGGAACCGGGAGCTGGAGAGCGAACTGTCCCCATCCACCGTGCTGGATTGCCTCCGCCAACAAGACGCTATCCAAACGAAGCAACTTGGCACAGCCATTGAAGAGGACTGGACCAACATTCCACAGGCCACAATTGACAATCTGATCAACTCTATGCAAAGAAGATGTATTGCACTGCATAAGGCAAATGGTGGTCACACCAGACACTGACTGGTTCTGAGTCCCCAGACCCCCAACAAAGCAAAAAACTGCACATTTCAGGGTGGCCTTTTGTTGTGGGCAGTCTAGGGTACACCTGTGCGCTAGTCATGATGTCGGATCGGCATCTTGATGTGGCGCACCTGTGAGGTGGGATGGATTGTCTCGGCAGAGCAGAAGTGCTCACTATCACACATTTGGACTGATTTGTGGGCAATGTTTGAGAGAAATGGTGGTATTGTGTATCTGGAATGAATTTTGGATCTTTGGGTCCATCTCATGAAAAATGGGAGCAGAAACAAAGGTGTTGCGTTTATGATTTTGTTGAGTGTAGGTTTTTGTTAAAGCCTCGTCGTTAGAATCACACTTTTACACAGGGACTGGCTTCTCCGTTCATTTGTCTGTGGAGAGAACGCTTGATTCAAACAAGTTCGGAGTCCGATGGCACGGGTGCAGCCTAAACCCTAAATGCATTTCTGTGATTGACTTGAATCACAGAAATGCATTTAGTTCTGCACCCGCTCTGTCGGATCCTAAACCAGCTCGAATCAAGCGTTCTCTCCCCAGACAAACGAACAGAGACGCCAGGCCCTGTAAACGTATCTAACGGCTATATGTCTGTGTAAGTTCTCAGTCATACAGGAGTTGTCCATCTTCAATGAAGGTACTTGATTTATCTTCTGTACTCAGTAGTTGAAGTCCTCATCGAAAAAGGCTTCGTCAGCGATAAAGGTCCCACTATGGACGCAGCTGAATATATAGACCAACGGGGAGGAGTTAGGGTAGGCTCGGCTCCTCCTCTCTAATCACAACTACTCTCACCCGTGGGTAAACCCCTTTGAAGTAGAGCGTCTCTAACGATCTGCTCACCACAGGCTGTGTCGGCGGAAAGTCCTCCAGAACACACTGAACACGGGAGCTCCCCAAGGCTGTGTGCTGAGCCCCCTCCTGTTCACTCTGCTGACCCATGACTGTGCTCCAAAGTACGACTCAAACCTCTTCATCAAGTTTGCAGACGACACAACAAGTAATCAGCGTCTCTACTTTCTCCGCAAGTTAAGAAGAGCTAGAGTCCCAGCCTCTGTTATGTGCAACTTCTACAGAGGGACTATAGAGAGCATCCTGACCAGCTCCATCACTGTGTGGTTCTTCTACAGAGGGACTATAGAGAGCATCCTGACCAGCTCCATCACTGTGTGGTTCTTCTACAGAGGGACTATAGAGAGCATCCTGACCAGCTCCATCACTGTGTGGCACGGCGCCAGCACTGCCTCCTGCCGAAGGAGCCTCCAGCGCATAGTGAGAGCAGCGGAGAAGATCTGTGGAGCTCCTCTCCCCTCCATTAAGGACATGTACTCCACCCGTCTCACCCGCAAAGCCGTCAGAATCACCAGGGACCCTACGCACCCATCACAGGCTCTTCAAGGTAATGCCTTCAGGGAGGAGACTGCGGAATCTACGGGCCAGGTCGAGTCGACTTAAGAACAGTTTCGTACACAAGGCCATCGGGAAGCTGAACTCCCTGCCTTCCCTCCCACTCCTCTTTCCCCGCCCCCCGCTCCACAATCAAGGATGAGAGAATTATAATTTCAAACCATTCACATGGTTTGACAAATAAAAAACTTGAATCTTGAATATTTACGTTACTATTATTTACTGTTTACACTTTGTGTCTCCACAAAGTCCTTGGTAGTTATTGTATATAAGATACCACTAACAAAAAATGAACCATTTACCTTGGCTTAACAATGAATGTAAAGCTCTCATGAGAGAAAGAGACGCCTTACTTATGTCACTCGTTGACATCTACCTTTTATTGTATATATATATTTTTGTGCTTTTATTTCTTAAAAGTGTGCCGTACAAAACTGGCCTCCTTTTAATGACCCTAATACTTGCTAAAGCTGGCTCAAAAGATGAAAAGAACAGGGTTTGCCATATCCAGGTCAACATCCAAATTAGATCTACAAGGCCAGCAAGTCAGAATTACTTATCACCGCGCACACTGATCAGCCTAATAAAGGCATTCATTTCATCGCCATCGTCTGCTAGTCTCCGGGTGAATGTGTTGCTTTGCAGATTTCTTACAGACGCTCAAGGCCATGGAGAGCGGCTCTTTCCGCCGATGCATGTCTGATGCGTCATGCACCGCGACTACACGGGGATGTTTGCTGTCATTGTCGGAGATAATAGATAACTAATGGCAAGGAGATGAAGCGTGCGGGCAGGTGTCAATGATGGAGTTGTCTGTAAATAAGGAGAGAAAAAGTAAACAGATGGTCCACAGCAGATGCGGTACATTTGATAATAAAAATGTATAACACCAAAATAAATGTACGTTCGTGTGAAAATCCTATGTAAATAACAGATGATGTGTTTCCATCCATCCATCCATCTTCTTCCACTTTTCCGTTGCCGGGTCGTGGGGGCAGCCGTTGGAGCTGCCCAAATCACACTGCACCAGCCCCTATGGCTCCTCCTGCAGGTGGTGGGTCCACAGAAGGACGGCCTCATGGTTCTAACCGGGCCTGTTGGTCTCTCATAAGGGGCTTCTGAACCGCTCTTTGTCTGACCCGTCACCTAGGACCTGTTTGACATGGGAGACCCTACCAGGGGCACGAAGGCCCCCGACAACAGAGCCCCCAGGATCATTCGGGGGCTCAAACCCCTCCACCACGTTAAGGTGGCGGTTCCGGGAGGGGAAGGTATGTTTCCCTGAAGTTAAAATAATGCACACTTAAGTGACTTTGTGAGACTGTGAAGGATTACTCTCATGACTTCAGAAGAGATTTTACATTTGCTTCAGTGATACAGTATTGTGCGTAGAGGAAAATTATCCGTCAATAGTTATTGACGGAGATCTTGGTGTCAAGTTTCCTCCCTGTCAGTCGCATCTAATTATACTATGTCTATATAGGCACGTCAGGTATTGTCAACCTGATTTCCTTTTTCATCTGCCTCTCCATATGTCGCTGTGTAGTTGTGCGAGGTTTTACTTTGCATTGCAGACCGGCGTTTGGTGTGCGCTGTGCACCACGGGATATCGCGGTGGACTGTGACACTCTGTCTGTCTGCATTCTGAGTGTGAAAAATAATTCTTCCACTCAAACTGACTGGGAACATGTGCATTTTTTTTGGCTACACTGTTTTTGACATGTGGTGTATAAGGACAGGGAGGAAATGGTAGACTCTACAGTTCGGAATGCTTACACTGAACCAGGCGAGACCTAAATGGGAACAGGACGTGCCGAGGATGAGATTGAGAGGTTGAGGTGGCTGATGGTTCTGCAGATGAAGTGCTGGTCGAAGCTGAAAGGGAAATGGAAGAGGGAAAGTGCATTTAGTGTATGGATGAGCGGCAAGGAAAGAAAAGGAAGCAACAAAGCTTCAGCTTCCTAATAATGGTCCTATAAATAGTCCTTTGCCACCCTTTTTTCCATCAGGCTTTCATATTAGGTATAGCGGACCAGCGTGCTGTTAAATATTGATTTAAGTAAGACATGTTTATTTGTAGAGCACAATTCATACACAAGGTAATTCAAAGTTACATGAAATTACAAGAAGGCAGATCAAATCAATATACAATTTCACTAATTAATTACAGTAAAAAGCAGATAAAATACTTTCAGTTGTAAAATGCATGGGCAAAAAGAACTGTTTTCAGCCTGGATTTGAACATTAAACATCAGAGTTGAGGCCTGTCTCACATCCTTATGAAGACTTGAGGTTCAGGAAGTTGATCGTAGCTGCATAAAACTGAAACGCACCCTCACCGTGTTTAGTTCTTCCCCTCCCTGAATTTCCCTGGTTCATACGGCTCTAACATGTCAGAGATGTACTTTGGCGCTAAACCATGAAAAAACACAAGCAGAGCTGTTTTAAATTCTATTCTCTGAGTGACAGGAAGCCAGTGCAGAGACCAGAGCACTGGACTAATATGGTCATATTTCCTGGTTCTTGTCAGGACTCGAGCAGCTGCGTTCTGGATGTACTGCAGCTCTAACAGTGAGCAGGCTAATGTTATTGCTTTGATGTGGCTGTTAAAGTAAATTTATCAATCCAAAACGTCCACTACGCTAAACAGCGCGGTACAGACGATGACTTGAACAACCCTTCTCTACGATGGAACTCCTGTGCAACTGGAAGCTTACGCAAACATATAGCAAACTAGCCAGTACACATTTAGGCCGTCTTAATGAATTTTAGGGTAGTCCCTATACCATTTCAGGATCAGGTTTCTTTCATTCATTTTATTTGGTTGTTTTTTCTTTTCTTTTCATCTTATCTTGTATAAAATAGTATGCATGAGTAATAAACATAATACATAGATAAACAAAATTAATAATGAAAAATATATATATACAATACACACTAATTCATAATCCCCACCCATTCCACCCACCTCCCCCAAATGTCCCTCCCTGTGCCCTGAACGGCCAAAACAGTCCCAACTCCCCTCCTATCACACACTCAGACATACCCATACACACCCACGCACACACCCACATCTGTTTCAACCTTTTCAGGATCTGAAATCCTTCCATTTCAAACATATGATGGTAACTCACATTAGGGCAAAGCCATGCATAATGGTTTTAGCTGCGTCCTCTCCAATGTAATGGATCAGGTTTAATGCATATACCACAGATGTTCCAGGTATTAGTATATGAGTAGTACGTACCTAAACCAATTCACTGATCTGATACCATGTTGTACTTTTCTTATGACGAACCCACAGATGCAAGCCAATGCTGTTTGAATACTGGCTGTGGAGGAGCTGATGGATCCAATACTCATATAAATGCAATGGCAAAAATCATGTTATCGCTTTGATACTAGTCAGTAGAGTGGAAGCGCTTGTTGGAAGTGACTTGTTCGGGGCAGATACTTTGATTATTTAGCATAGTCATGTGTTTTAGGGCTTACCGTTATTTTTACATGAGATTTTTATATGCCCCTCTTTTTCATAATAATAATAATAATAATAATAATAATAATAATAATGCATTGGTTTTATATATACCCCTCCTGGAACCGCCACCTTAAGGTGGTGGAGGGGTTTGAGCGCCCGAATGAGCTCTGTTGTCGGGGGCTTCTTGCCCCTGGTAGGGTCTCTCATGGCAAACAGGTCCTAGGTGACGGGTCAGACAAAGGGCGGTTCAGTGTGCCCTTATGAGAGACCAATAGGCCCGGTTAGAACCATGAGGCCGTCCTTCTGTGGACCCACCACCTGCAGGAGGGGCCATAGGGGCTGGTGCAATGTGATTTGGGCAGCTCCAACAGCTGCCCCCACGACCCGGCAACGGACAAGTGGAAGAAAATGGATGGTTGGATGGTTTTATATAGCGCTATTCTGGACGCGTTACATTATTCATTCACTCCATACTGGTAAGCTACTATTGTAGCCACAGCTGCCCTGAAGTAGACTGATGGAAGCGGGGCTGCCAACCTGTGCCTGCGGCCGCTCCAACCACCAACCACTCACTCATACACACCAGGCTTCCTGGTGTTTCCAAATGGTCACCCATCCAAAGACCAACCAGGCCCTTCCTGCTTAGCAGCCGAGATCTGACGGGATCAGGCATAGCAAAGTAGTGGTATCTTTTTCATTTATCTTCATATCTGATTGCTTATTCAATATTACTATATCACATCTTGCATTTTTATAATGTGTTAACTGGACCTACACAATGTTATAGTGTAATTTATTGACATTTAGCATGCATACTATGTGGAATTCAGGCTCAGCTGTAATAAAAGCACATCCCTGGCAGGCTGCTCACTATCTGACTGTGAATGGGAATGCCTAAACCCATTCGTGACACCAGCATGACTGAGGGCTTATATATGCTGCATAGACCTAATACTGCAGCCTTGCCAATTACTGAAAAAAATCTGGAAAGTGATAAAATATATGCACAGGCACATGAAGTGATTAGTCACACATTGCTCTGCTTTTACTGCTTGATTTAATTCCACCTTTTTTTTTGTCTTTGAATATCACAATATGCATTACTATACTGTAGTTACAAGGTTTTTTTGGATTGAAAAAAAAGAAACTCCACCCACATACTATGTAGGTGGAGTATGTTGTGGTTTTACTCATTTCCATATTATATGTTTGCAGTGACAAAATCTGATAACATTATTATTTTATTAAAAATAAAGAGAATAGGCAAAGTGAGGCAAAGGCAGCGTCTGTCGCGTGTTTCAGTTTGTCAAGAGGATGAGCATCATTGTTGGCATCACCCACTGTCCGGGCTGTGGTATTTTAGACCTTGGACGCAGGAGACGAGCTGAATCACCGACATTATAATAAACACGTGTGGGTTTTCAGATTGGTATTGTGCAACCCCCACCGTGGAAAAAAAAAAAGACAATAAAATGGCATGAATCACCATGGTCAAATCTGACTCACGATTGCAGGTCGGGTCCGCAAAAGCAAATGTTAAAAGACCCGGATCTCTCGCAAAGATTAAAGAAAATGCGGCACGCTATCTGCAGTAAATATTGGGTGATGCTTACTTTTGTAATAGCATCGGGTCGATCAAGGCCTATGAAGTAATGAGTGGACCGGGCACCAAACAGCATGTAATGCGGGGTCAAACTGTTGGATGTCATTGTATCTGTCTCTCCTGAAGGCTGCTTAAGCTCTCCAAGAATGCTCTGTTCTGTTGTGCGGCGCCCGTCTCTCTGACAGCTTCATTACCGGAAAACTGTGTTTGGCAGTGCCCTCTTACGCTGGCCGTTGTGTAGAAGAAAAGTGAGCTGGAATAAGTTTTGTTTGGAGGTGAGTTACAACTGGAAGAAACAAAAATAATTAAAAAAAGTCCATCATTTTGATCAAAAAGTGAAACATGTCTTTTTTTTAGACCACAAGCACATCAGTGTTTGTTAAAACTTTTTGATGTGGTCTTTCAAGATGCTAGCATGTTCTATTTAGCTGCAGAATGAAGGCCTTTTTAGTTCAATGAATTAAGCCAATCTTATGGAGTGTAAAACAGGCAGGTCATACGGATTTGATACTACACGACATTATACGCTGTTGAAAAGGGAGATTCAGCCGCTGTCAGCACCACTTTAGCTGGTGTTAGCACAACATTAGCATGTAGCTTACCTTCATCTTTCTTGTAGTATGTGCCTTTAGACAACAGAACCATTCCATAAACCCCACCAAAACGCAGTATTTGTCCACATCGTTCTCATCACAGCTGGCTTACAAAACTTTTCATCGCCGTTTTGTTTTTCCTTCAGTATAGGGTGACCAGATTTTCCAACAAAAAAACTGGGACAGTATTCGGGAATAGGCCACAGGGGTTCCAAATCTAAAATGTCTTTACCCACGATCAATGGGGAAACTGTCAGCGACTTGTGACACGCACCCATCCGCATCCTCAATTGAGAGTTTGAAAAAAGAGTTTCTAAAAACTGGGACTGTCCCGGGCAAACTGGGACATCTGGTCACCCTACTTCAGTAGTGTTTATTCAAGTGTCAGCACCGACAACAAATAGCGGCCCATTATTAAGTGGAAACCCTGCGCGTAGATGAGATACGTGAGAAAGCGAGTACTTCGACCGGGCCCTACTGAATAGAAGCGTGCTATGTGGAACCATGGCATTTCTGCACTGTTAGTTAAACGGAAACCTGACTCAGCCTCACATAGCCCTCATCACAAGGATAGCAATGTCGTCCTGTGCGTGCGCTAGGTTCTGCTCGGGTGAACGTACAGTGGCGTTTGAGTCGGAGCCATCCTTCATTCATGTTCAAAAAGTGCCGATGACAGCGCCGGGATGAACAGCGCGCCTGAGGGGACCCATCGACGCACTGGAATTGTATCCTCTGAGCCCTTCATGAGACAAAAATCACCATTGACACCCTTTTTTACTGCCATAATGTGTCATCCAACCCTCCTTAGCTGTCTCCGCTTTCCGCGATATTGCACTCGGCTAGAATGACCAGCTGACTGTGCAGACCAAGGCGGGGATATGTCATGTGCAATCTCGTCCAAGTCACAGGGTAGACTGGGTAAGCGCGCATAGATATAGTGCACACCAGGACCAGTGGGGCCTAAGCGACCGCAAAACGCCATCCGGCTCATCTGCACCCAAGTGTGGAGACGGGGCAGGATGTCCATATGCCGTGACACGCCACACGCGAACGCAAACAGATCCATATGGGCTGGGATTTGAGTCGCGCATGGCCAGCTAGAATTCCAATTTTACTCCGGGGACTTATTGTCACGTGTGTGGATTTTCCCAAGTGCATCGCGCGTGTTGGCAAATATCAGCATGGGTCGGATATAATGGCGAGATGCTTAAAAAAACAGTCTTATTCTTTTTTGATCAGATGAACGTCAAATCTGATCATATGTCAGTCACAAGAATGCCGTCAAGACTGTACGAAGATTGTCGGTTAATCTGTTTTTTTCCCTATTTTCTTAAACTTGTTGTTCAAAAACAACACCAAAAAACCCTTAAAGATGACTTTGAAGAACAGCAATTACGGGAATGAGTAAAGGAGGACCTGTAGAGAAGAAGCATCAGTGTGTAAAAAATATACTCATAAGAAATGTATTTGAAGAAAATCAACACCAAAAGAATGAACAGAACAGACACAAGGAGAAAAAACACAGCGCAGGAAAAGCAGCCATTACTCAAGTCAGTCAGGTACAAGTCTAATGCATTAACCCCACACCCTTTTCATTATTCATAGCATTTATTTATTTAGGCAATTTTAATATTCATTCGGGCTTCGGATGGCGCACGCACTTATTTTTTGTATGACATTAATCTCCTCTGAGTCCTCTCGCATCATGTTTTCCTGTGATTTCCCTTTTCCCCCCACCTGCAAATCCTACTTAGTACTTGAAATGGAATGACACGCTCCGCTTTAGACAAAGAAAGTGTGGCTCTTCGAATGTTAACATGTGTGGAAGTTTGCCCCGGGGAGCGAAACCCGGCGCCCCTCATGTGTGCCCAATGCATCCGTGTGGAGATAAGATATGCACTTGGTTAGGTTAAAAGAGAAAGGCTGGCAGCCAACACAGCCACAGAGTGCACAAAGTAGGCCATTCCAAATTGTTTGCTCTCTGTGGCTCCCGCAGTGTAACCGGACACGTCCCCCCTGAAAGCCCGCATTATTTCCATCTTACGCCACATGAATTATGCATTTGACACGGCTTCACACATGCACAAATTGTCCATGTCCGTGACACATGGAGGCGGGACAGGGGTGGGCAACAGAAGGCTCATGGGTAGATTTGACTCTTGACACCGCTGTTGGAACGGCACACTGCAGGCTTCGGCAGCACCGGCCCCTGGCCCGATGCCCACTGTAGAAAAGACGATATGAGGAAAGAGACATTTCTGCCCCTAACACAATTCATTTTACTGAAACTGATTGAAATTTAATGGAAATCACAATCTCTACTTTGGCCAATCGCAATAATGGTAAATGGTCTCAACTTATATAGCGCTTTTCCACCTACATTAGGCACTCAAAGCGCTTTACAGCAAGGAACCTCTCACCCATTCATACACCAGTGTACGCAGACACTGGAGGCAAGGAGGGTGAAGTGTCTTGCCCAAGGACACAACGACAGCATGCACCTTCAGGAGGCGGGATTCGAACCCCTGACCTTCCGATCATGAGACGACCCGCTCTACCATCTGTGCCACCGTCGCCCGGTGGGGATAATGGTCAGGTTTACAGATGTTTCTTTGGCAGAAACAGCGCCTCGTTTTGGAGTCTGGATGAGACAATGGGAAATGTGTGTGTGTTTAATGAAACGGGAGGAAAGCATTTTGTTTTTGTTTGAGCAATAGTATGAAAAGTCACGTTGTGTGGAAAAAGGGGGGAAGGCTGGTGAACCTCTCCTCCCCAGATTGTTCAGAGTTGCACCACGCTCAAGGTCCATAGTTGGCGAGGATTGCTATTCACGTTGAATGAGTCGATGATTGAATAAAATGCATTGTAAAAAAGACACAAAGGGAGAAACATTCCAGCACCCTGTGAAGGAGTGGCTACTGCAGATCCAGACATTAATTCTACTGTAGACAGCAAAATCCACATTCTTCTCTGCATCTCCTCTCCAAAGCACAATCCGTTGCCATACAGTAATCAATAGATATAAGGGAGTGATTTGTAAATGTGGAGTTGGGTCTTGCAGTGCAGCGCCTGGAGTTGAGTCACTCGTGCGGTCGATGTTAATCCAATGGCAGCTGTTAAAACCAAGAACTCCTCGCTCACTCAGTCCCGCTCCGTCAGCATTGATCCAGGGGATTCGATCTGACAACCCTCTTTGTCCCAGTGTCTGTTGTGTAGCTGTCTGTCTGGCTGTATTTTTTTTTCTCTTTGTAAACAGCGGTTAATATTAATATCAAGTTGTGTACGGTAAACATCCTCACTTAAGATCAAATTCCAGTGATCCAACCGAGATTTTACTTTAAGATGCTAACGCCTCAAGTTAGACATTCACGCTTGCTGACAAGATGGTGGATTTATCATTATGTAGCATTCACATCTCTCTGGTGTAGTACCACATTACATTTTCTATTGTTCTTGGAATTTTCTGAGACATTTTTCACCTGTAATATGCTAAGTTTTTACACTCTTTTGTTCTTTTGCTCTTAAATCCGCAGAATATGTAGATAAAGAATAGCATTTTTTCCAGCTTCTTGACTGCACTCTGTTTAGGCGCGTTAAGAATAGTCTGCAATGTCGATTAGTGGGGTTGATGGATTGGAGTTTTTGTTTTTGTTTTTATTCTAACAGCTAAGATACAGTGTTTTCAGTATACTCCCCCTGCACACACAAATATCATCGCACACATTTGGTGTTGCTGGTCTCGACTCGTGACCATGGACCTCTGCTCCCTCAGTTATTCATGAGCCATCTGCAGTGCTGCGTCAGATGTATGTCAAACAGGACCTCATGTGTCCCCCCACCCCCAGACCACTTTGACCGTGGGCCCCTCCCGCCCCTCAACTTCCACGGGACAGATGCAAGCGCCCTGGTCCATCATGTCCTAAATTCACTGTTTGATCCGAAGTGTGCATCTTTATTTAAGATCACAGCAGCTGGCTCATAAAAGTTGTAGTGGCCTGTCTGTCTGCCGGTTTGTGCTCAGCTTGTCTGAACTCTCCCCGGCAGAGGCTTGAAAGAGACGCAACAGGAGCGAGATAAACTCGACTGGATTGTGTTGTAACACAGTATGTCTTAAGCAATATTGCACAAACTCTCGCAGTCTGGAAGATGGCTTGTCCGGTCATGGGCTCCACAGGTGGTACAATAACTGCAGACTTATAATTATTGTATATTTTGAGTGTGTAATTGAGTGTACATTACTATTTAGTATTTTCTAATGGATGGATAATGAATGTTATACACACAAGTATTCCACAAGTGAAGCAAAAAACTCACATTAATCAAAGGTTTGGCATCATTATTAATGGTAAAAAAAGAAATAGTACTTCCGCAAATTCTGCAAATGTTCTATCAAACACATTTTAACCACAAAGTTGAGGGAAGTAGTTCTTTTGAGCATCCCTCTCTAGCACACAAAAAAGGCTGTCGTGAAGCAGCCAAAGTGTCCCTGTGATCACAGCCTTTTCCATGAAAGTACCTGCCACCAGCCAATCGTGTGCAATTCACAGAAGCTCTCACAAGTCAAGAGCATGTCTCCCCCATAATGGAACTCTTTGACCAAGCAAGAAAAGCTTCAAAGCAAACTTATGAGAAAAAAATACTCCATGACAGCGCCAACTGTGGGCCATTCTCTAATTCTAACCTCTCCAGAAGTCCCATTTCACAGAAAAAGGACAGTATCGCACGTACATTTGTTACAGGACTTTCACTTTTTGATGAAAACAATTTAAATGAATATGAAATCAAATCCAGCTACATAGACCATAGTGTATACTAATATGGGTGATAACAGTCATGTCAATGTCTCTGAACTATAGTTTATTCTTTTAAATGTACTGTTTATAACGGGTCATTAAGGTCTATCAAAAAAATGTAAAGGACTGAAATGACCATGGCTATCATACACATCTCAAGTTACAAACAAACAACAATTATACCTTTTGTCTTACTTGAAGAACAGATGAAGAATGTTTTAATATTTTATATTTTATTGTCTTTTAAATATCATATTCCAAAAATACTATAATTAGAGAGGAGTAAGTACGTTATAGTTTCTTACCCCAAACCTTTCAGATCTCAGAAGCTAAGCAGGGTTGTGGCAGGTGGCAGACTTAGAGAGACTCATCCGTGCATTTGTCTCCAGCAGGTTAGACGACTGTAACGGCTGCTCACTGGCCTTTCTAAAGCTGTTAGAGCTGCAGAACATCCAGAACGCAGCTGCTCGAGTCCTGACAGGAACCAGGAAATACGACCATATTAGTCCAGTGCTCTGGTCCCTGCACTGGCTTCCTGTCACTCAGAGAATAGAATTCAAAACAGCTCTGCTTGTGTACAAGTCTTTTCATGGTTTAGCACCAAAGTCCATCTCTAACATGTTAGAGCCGTATGAACCATCTCGGGCCCTGAGAACTTCAGGGAGGGGTCTCCTGGTGGTTCCCAGAGTCAATAACAAACACGGTGAGGCTGCGTTTCAGTTTCATGCAGCTAAAATCTGGAACAGTCTTCATGAGGATGTGAGACAGGCCTCAACTCTGACAATGTTCAAATCCAGGCTGAAAACAGCTCTTTTTACCCGAGCATTATGAAAACTGAAAGTATTTTATCCGCACTCTTGCCTTTTACTGTAATTGATTAATTTTTATGTTGATGTTTTATTGATTTGATCTGTTTTCTTGTAATTTTCTGCAATTGTGAAGCACTTTGAATTGCCTTGTGTATGAATTGTGCTCTACAAATAAACTTGCCTTGCCAGATGCCTGTGGGAGTGGTGTGTGAGTTGGGGCAGAGGTCCATTGGCGTAAAAGCTGCACTTCTGTTAGTCTATTCCAAGAGCAACTGTAGCTTAGCACCACAGAGTATGGAGTGAATAAGGGAGTGAATAGAAAAAAAAAAAGAAAAGGAAAAAAAAGCCTTAACACCTAGGATTTGTTTTGGGTAATTTGTGTCATGTGAAAAGTGCTATACAGAATTTGCTTTCCCTTAAAATGTCTGAATGCCTTTTATGCGACGGTGACTCTGAATTTGATCAACAGGCACAATGTTTTTGAGGCTCCCCACTTATATTACACATGGCTCCCTTCTTTTAAGATGCATGCCCTGACAGGGGAAGATCATGACTACATTAAGAGTGGGCCTAGCCTTAAGGAACATAATCATGTCAGGTTTGAGAAGGAGGCCATGAGGTCCCCCTGGAGAGCTGCTGGGATTCAGGGCTGACAGAGACATCACTTCCAATGCGGGCCGAAGGGATCACACTGTCATGTTAGCGTCCCGTCCCAATCCTCAGCCCTTCAAAGTAAAGCCACCATGATAAATCAGGGGCTGGGCCATGCAGTATCCCCACATGCCCTCTGCGTCCATACAGCGGCTTTCAACGGCAACAAAAAGACTGTAAAATGATGGTCTCCAAATTTTTGTGTGAGGATTTTCAGCTTAGTAACCAGGATTCAAGCTGGTCTTAAAGCAGCAATCTTAGCTGTTCTTTGTTGCCAACACGAATACAAAAGCATGTATATTTTAACACTTGGTTGGTTAGTTTAAAGGATTTTTTCATGCACAAATAGAAATGACAATGCAATATCCCTAGAGTGAGACAAATAAGGTATTCTTATATTATGCATTAAGTTTGTCTTTGTACAAAAGTTAGCATCACCGCCTGAATGACATTTTTAACGACATTACTCACCAACAAAGACACTGCATGGATTAAAAGAGATACTTGACAAGGGTGCATTGTTGCCATGTTTGCTGGCAAATCAGCAGTGTGAACACAAAAACAACGTTAGCTGAGAAGAGACTGTAGTCTCAAGAGTAGGAGGTGAGAAGTCTGGCAAGGAGTCATACAAAGGTTAGTGAGAAAGACTGCAGTCAATGAGCACAGAAGCATGCTGTGACATCCACATATATCTGTTTGAAACATATGGGGATGTAATTAGTGCAGATGTGAAGATGTTAGTGAAGAAAATATATAACGGCGCAGAGGAGATTACATCGTCGATCTTACGCTGTCAATCACTGGAAGACAGACAGTGTATTATGGTGGCAGTCATTGAGAAACCCAATGACTGCAATATGCAGATGGAATCAGCCCATTAATAGAGCACAGAAGGGGGAGAAATGAAGACGGCGGCGGAGATACATGAAGCGTAGTAGGCGATAAAATATTGCTATTGTTAGGCAGAGCAGGGGTAAAAGTGCTGCGGTGCAGAAAGAGTGGGGAGCCCTGACAGTCTGACGGCTGAGCATGGAGATTGGAGGGAAAGTGCAGCAGAGGGCCGCTGTCAGGCCACACCAGAGCTCCGTTTAACAAGGTCCAGAGATGAGGCGCTCCACAACACACTGCAGGGGAATGAGAGGGTGGAATGGGGGCGAGAAGAGGAAGGGGCTGAGTAAGGCATATGCATTTTACTGAGGAGGAGCGGCCTCTCCTGTCATGCCTGTAAGCTCGGCATTCCTCACCTGCGCATGGAAGATTGGAAATCCCTGGCAATCATAGGCTGACGACATTTCGGAAATGTGAAGCAGTGCCTCGGATTAAATTATCATACAGGATGTGCCGGTGACATTTTGACACTTTGATTTATGGATCGAGCAAGGTCAAGACCCAAAATAGGCACCCTCTGCATCCCAACTTCAGTGAACTTTTTTCATATGTGAGAATTCCATTTATACTGCAACTTTACTTAGACTTACTTGGGTAAAGTAGTTGTGAATCACCAAAAAATAAAAATTCAAAGTTATTCAGGTTCCCAGACAGGAGATTGCAGAAGTAAAAAGCAGATGTATCTATTGTACACTTTTACATTATACATTATTATAATTTATGCATCTTTAGTGCTAGGGGAAAAAACTAAACAAATCTATATTTCAATATAATCCACAATAATTTAGACAGCAATCTATAAATGAAGTTGAACACAGCTGTTTTAAAGGGACACATATTCATTGCTGGTGGTTTGATAATAGCACCAGCAATAGAGCAACTGGAACTTGTTTATCCTGCATCTTTTTCTACAATCATTATTTGTAGCACAGGCTAGTGTGACCATCATAATGTCTTGAATAATGTATGGTTGCAAATGTCATGTCAAAAACATGAATACACCAGAGCAGTGACAAGCACAGACATTTTCAGGGGCAGTGTCCAGACAGAGCCCAGGCAACGTTCTCCTCACCCTTCTGTCTCCTTAGCTCAGCTCACACTGCTCTGGCCCTGGTCTATGCCAACCACTGATTTACAATGAGTAATACAGCTCATTTTAAGACTTCTTACTTTGTCCGGACGGGCTCGACACGCGGCGCTGACGTCCTTGTTTGTTTGTGTGTTTGTTTGTTTACTTTATTGTCCCCGTAGGGCCCTTTTGTTTCCATTTCTCGTAATAATCCGGTCATGTCGCGCTGGTTCGTACATAAAAGTTATGTACTCAGTTTACTTTACTCCCGAGTCTCAACCTAGATGGACTGTACCATCTTCTCAAACGGGGAAAACACGGGGACAGCACAGTTGCCCTTCTGTGATCAGGAGCACATCAGCGCCTCTGCGGCGGCTCGAGAGGCAGAGGAGGAATGAAGCACGATTTGAAGTTGTTGAGCATTAAAACTGTATTTTCAGCACATGTTGGCTTAGTAGGGAAAATATCTAAGAACACTAAAAGAAATAATAGTTATATTTTAGGGAGAAAAACAAACTCTGGTCATGAGAAGGGCACTTAAAGGGCACAGGGCAAAGGGGCAGGTGCTTGAGCACCACCTGGGCTCTATCTGTGCATGTCTCCGCACCAGAGCTAACACATACAAGATTGTTTTAATGTAGCATCATTACACCTCACCACCTTTGTTGCCATCTTTCCACCACGGTCCTCGGGCATCTATCTCTTTGCATGGCATGATGGCTTATCTCCCAGCGTCAGGCTAAATGTCAACCTCAGGAACGCTACAGCACCATTAGTTATGTCTGGCCTCTTAGTGTGCTAGTCCATTTCCCATAAAAGCCACTCACCCAATTTGAAATGAGTTCAGTTTCATATGGCTTTTCTCAGCTGTTCTGGGCTCTCACATCTGCTAAAGCAGCATGGAAGAAATGCGGGATGTAACACACAGCTCCAGCGCAACGTCGCTACAATCATACATAATCCTCTATGCAAGAGGGAAGGCTATTATGTGATTAGATATTTCGGCTTTGTTGCTCTGATGCTGAGATATAGGACTTTGAAGTAGTGTGTGTAATAGCTTAATAAAGGACTGTGGGAATAACACAATAAATTTGGCCAGTTTAAAAACAACAATGGTTTGCCAGCCGAAAATGTCATAAGTTATTTCATTATCATCATGGTTATTACATCATTGGCCTAAAATATGAACATTGTTCACAAATTTAACAAATTCAGCTAATGTAATAATAATACATCGATCTGACATTGTTTTTATGCATGTTTCTCTAAATTGTTGGATGACCTGTTATTTTGTGGGTATCAACTTTTGTATTTTATTGTTATTTTTTTTTTTTTTTTATCTCTAATGCTATTTCTTCTTTCACTTGAGACCCTATGACCAAAAGGTTACCAATTCCAATCCTTGGTCCCGCTGGTCCATGACATTGTTGTGTCCTTGGGCAAAGCACTTCATCCGCCATAAAATCTGCTACTATTGTAGAAAAATGCATATTACCTGCAACAAGTTATCTCAGGTTAAAAAAAACAAAACATATATATCATTTGAGATAACACAAAATGCCTGAAAAAACAAACAAATACATAACAGTAAAATACTGGTTTTAGAGAAAACTACACAAAACAGTGTTTAATGTGTTTTGAAAATGAAGTCAGATCGATTACATTATTGTCTGAATGTATTATTAATATTATTTGTGAACAATTTTCTTGTCAATAATGTAATATTTATAACATTATCAGCCTGTGAATTGTTATTACATTATGGGCTTATTACAATTTGAAACTGGCCAAATTTATTACATTATTGGGCGTTATTGTCGGCCGTTATTATATTATCTTTTGTAACATTTGTTCACAGACCACAAAAAGCGATGCAAACTTAATGTCCCCTTTTCTTATGGATAATTTCTATGCCTGTAGAGACATGTTCCAGAAGACAATATAAAGCTGTATTTTAATGATGACTAACGTTACTTCTTTGTCTCTGCAGGGGGGCGCCTCCTGATCCTGGTGATGTGGCTGAACCTCGTGCCTCAGACAGACAGCTGCCCTGCCAAGTGTGTGTGCTACAGCGAACCCAAGCCCACTGTGGCCTGCCAACAACAAGGACTGTTCTCCATCCCCACTGAGATCCCTGTGCGCAGCCAGCGGATATTCCTCCAGAGCAACAAGCTGACTGTGGTCCAATCCACCAGCTTCAGCTCCTGCCATAATCTCACCGTCCTCTGGCTCTACTCTAATAACATAAGCTATATCGAAGCCGGGGCCTTCTACGGCTTGGAAAAACTAGAGGAGCTGGACATTGGGGACAACGGTAACCTCCGCACCATCAGCCCCACGGCGTTCCGAGGTCTAACCAAACTTCACACGCTTCACTTGCATAGGTGTGGTTTGTCGGAGCTCCCTGTGGCAGTTTTCCGAGGAATGTTTTCCCTTCAGTACCTTTACCTGCAGGATAACAACATTCTCACCCTGCATGACGATACTTTTCTGGATCTCGCCAATCTTACCTATCTCTACCTACACAATAACAAGATAAAGCTAGTCACAGATAACATGTTCCGTGGTTTGATCAATCTAGATCGACTGCTGCTGCACCAGAATCGGGTTATTTACATTGAACCAAGGGCTTTTAGTGATCTCGGTAAGCTGCAAACCCTCTACTTGTTCTTCAACAATCTTACCGTTCTTACGGGAGAGACTATGGAACCTCTTGTTGCACTCCAATATCTGAGACTAAACGGAAACCAGTGGATTTGCGACTGCCGGGCCAGGACCTTGTGGGAATGGTTCAAGCGGTTCAAAGGGTCAAGCTCGGAATTGGAATGCTACGTTCCAGAATATCTGGCACAAGAGGACCTGAAAACCCTGAAGAGTGAAGACCTGGAGGGTTGCGTGAAGAAATTTCAAATTCAGACCGATCTTTTTAGCACCAAGGCCCAGTCAGAAAAATTTCCATCCAGTGAAATTCCTATCGGGGACACCATTCCAAGGTGTTGTCTTGGAGATAATGACAAGTCCTCCATCTTGTCGGGCAAATCCCACCATAATAACCCAGGGAAGGATAAGGGGAATATGTCCAAGCCGAAAGTAGGCGAGTCAGACCGAACCAAAAACGAATCCCAGCACAAACAAAACGACGGCCCGCTTGGAACCTTGTCAAACACGCTGGAAAATTCGTCCAACCTCAGCCCGGAGTTTATAGACAATCCAGAAACATCAACAGCGTCAAATAAAAAGAAAAAGAAGTGTTTGAAAAAGCCCAAATCAGACGCCCAGTGCATCAAAGGCCAAGGCGCATCTTTGCAAGTGCTGCATTTTCTCTTCATTCCAACCATCTGGATATCTCTAGCCATGTCTTAGAACATTCTGATCTCATTGTGGACACTGGACTAAGATTGTTGATGCAGAAGACGCAGTGACATCTCCATCAGACAGAGACTGAGAAAAGTCTGGAGTCGCGCTGACGCAACCATGGCCAACGAAGACAAACAATAATGAGAACGATAGAGTTTAATAAATGGATGCCTTTACAGAACAACCACAGAACTAATGTATATAATGATCGGTGCCCAAATTGTTTGTTCTCTATGTACTTTATTGTACCGTGTCTAAGCTACACTTCGGAGGCTCCACCCTTTTTCCTTCTCAAAAGCTTTTACTGCTTAGACAAACCACTGGATGAGTGAGATTTAAAAAATAAAAATAAATAAATACTAAATAAAGGTAAACATTTCAGGAATTACGTGACAGAAAGCACACAAAGAATGCAGAAAGCACATAAAGAATGTTGGGTTTGTTTGGTGACTCCCCATAATTTAATCAAAGTGGTGCATTTGTTGGGTAATGTTATGTTTTTTTATGTTTTTAAAGGCAAATGTTTTACCTCCCCAATTTTAGTTCTATTTTCATGACAGAAAGGGTATAAGGGTAGCATTTCCGGAGATAAATGCTGTCAGTTTGTTTATGGAGGTTGCAATGGAACCATAGATATGCATTTTATTTTACTTGTGTACAAGTATGAATATATTATGAATAAAAGTTCTTATTTCGTACATCTCATGTGTTTTCTGGAAATAAGTCGACGCACTCAAATGTTTTCATTCATTTCCATAGATCGGAAACATTTGACTCTCCATTGAAATAAATAAAAATCACCCGTTGCCCTTATTTATTGCATTGTGTGTACATCCAGGAGTTACCACTTTGTTAATGGTAAAATTCTTAAAAGTCACATTTATTTCAGAATCCTCATCTGTTTTGCTGACTTTGCAGGGCAGGCGCTACACTTTTCACCCCATGATGTAACAGTTTCGTTGTGCACTGGTCAACAAACTCTCGCACTCCGAATAACCTATTTCTTAGTAATTATTATGAGGACCTCTTTTTGATCTTACATAATTACATTCAGTGTTTGTTACATCATCTCCTAGGGCATTCTGAATGATCAAGCAAATCAATGACTACTGCTTGTACGAAAAAAACAAAAAAAAAACACGCATATGATGGTGAATATTTATTGGGCAAAATGATGAGTGCACTTTATTTCTGAGGCTTGAGGCAATGAAAATATCTTGGCATGTGATAAGAAGTTACAAACACTGACACATTGGAGTAAATTATTTAGCAGTGAGCAAAAAGAAAAAGAAAAAAACCTTGGGGAATATTCAAAACCCAACTCCTCACATCATAACCTTGGCTTTGCGTGCAAAACAACCCCTCAAGGCCGCATAATAAGTGCTGTTTTGCTTTCTTGATATGCCATATATACACTATGAAATTTGAATACAAAATAGTGTGCTCCATGTCATGCAACATTGCTAGTCGAGTGGGGGATTCAATGGTGGCATGGCCTAAGGATGCAGACGCATTCACTCAGAGTAAAGAAAAACCCACACACACAAGCGAAAGAATTAGAAGGAAATGTGTGAAATCCACAAGAGACTCTTTCTCCGCCCGCTGTTGGAAGTGACCAGACTGAAGAAGAGCGGGGGAGATATTGATCGGGAGAAGAAATCAATGACATCTATACCTACACACCTCTACAAGACAAGAACCTGCAGGCTTGTGCGACACTTCCCAGTTCTGAGATCAGAAGTTATACAGTGAGGGTTTCCATATACATAAACCCATTATGCCACACTCAAAGCTAAGGAGAACTTCATAGTCTGGAAAAGAATCTCGATGAATTCTGACAAAGTAAACCATATGGATACAGCTGCTATTCAGTGGACATTGTCTAATACAGTGGTCTTTTTACAAGTAGACCTACTACATATAATATTTGGTTCTCCAAGTACCACCAGGACTGGCTCAGGGCCGCATCATGACTGAACCAGGTCATTTCTTTGCTTCTCTCCATGTCTCTGTATCTTTATTGGGTAGAAATTTCACGAATCAGCATTTGTTACAAGTCGGTGAACGAGTAGCTCTTTTTCCTCTTTGTTTCCCCTCCGACTGTTCCCTAAGCTGCCATCTGCATCTATAATAGCAAGGCGATAGTTTGATAATGTATTTTCACCTTTACATATCCTGTATATCCATAACAATAAAAACACTAATCCTTTCTTTATGAATGTGCCTGCTACACAAGCAGGTAGGGAAACTTTAAATAAACATAATTAATAAACATCACTCTAACATGGAAAAAACAAAAACATTGACATGAAGGCAGACAAGTCTAAATGAGATTGTCACATTTCCATTTGGGCGAAAACAAAGCCGGTGGATGTGAGCGTTTGAGAGTTTCACGCAGAGAGGAGTTCCTCGTAGCGTGAATAACATCAGAACATTTGGCGGGGTACAAAGATCCACCCTCTCAACACATTCATTCACACATTATATATTCCAAAACTTCACACGTAGGCTTGAAGTGATACCTTTATTGTTCAATCTCTTTTACAGAACAATGATACTGAAAGAAAAACAGTTATTTGCAAGGATTCACTCTGGCGAAGTTAAAAGCTCCTATTTTACGTAATTGCTTGATGCATATTCAAAAGTACAAACAAGTGTGTACAATAAAGATAATATGATACTTTTGTTTCTATCGTTCCCTTGAAAACATTATGTGAATGTAATCAAAGTGTAGTTAGCCTAAGATCCTATGATTTGGAATACACTTACAGATACATTATCAGTTTAGGTTTAGCTATAGTATACTTTTGCACCATAATAACAAAGGGCATAAAAATGGCTATCGTGAAAATATAAAGCTTTAGCAACACATGCAGTGAATGACGGCTCTTACTTTGTTATCCCCTTAGAGGCCAATTAGTGGGGGGCACGGCTAAACACAATGCGAGCTGGCTCTTGTAGTTTTAGACACATTTTAATGGTCGGAACACGGCTTAATTCAACAGCATGTACAAAGTTAATGAGTTAAAAGTTGGCGCGAGGATTACTGTCGTGCTGTCGCTTACTGTTTTGTGGTCTCTGGGGGCTCCGACTTCCTCATCTCCTCCAGAGTGTAACCCAGCTAATAATAATAATATACATTCGCTGCAGTTGCCGTATGAACTACATTTCCCATGAGCCTTTGCGCGCCCCCGGAAGTCCGGTTACGCTCTAGCCTCTAGCCAATATACACAGTAGCTGCCGGCTGCCAGCTAGGTGCGTGGGACAAGCGGGGCTCGGGTGCGGCTGCAGGTAAAACGCCAATCTACATGGCTAAATCGCGTATTTTCTATGAATGAGTTTGACATGTTGTGCTCCTCAACCAGGTGGTTCTACAGCGACACTTAATCGTGACCGTGTGCTTTGTTTTGAATGGGATCGGTGAGTGTCGCCCTGCTTCAAACGTAGCCATTCATTGTTGTTTTTATCTTAACGGTTGCGCATCTACATATGTTTTGATTGTGTGCCGTCATTTATGTGTTTTGGCATTAACTCCGGTTACTGCCAAGGGCTAAAGTAGCTATTATGATTAATTTTGTACATGTACCAGGCCAGTGGGGTTAGCTTCCACTAGCTTTCCTTGGCTATGTTTTGACCGGTCTATCTATATTGAAATGCCTTTGAGTAATTTTTATACTGTCATTGGTGTTAAATGTGTGTTTAGATGCATTGATATTGATATACATTCATCAGAGATTACCACACTGCCATTGTTGTATTTAAAGCTGTACTAGGCATTGTTATTGTGTACTGATACATGCATGTTGTTATACAGGCCAGTTTTGCCATTGACTCTTGAGGCAATCCAGTCTGTGGGAGCCTTCTGGATTTCCCAAGTTCCTTTTGACTGCTGATCCTTCTGACGGTGCGGTAGGAGGCCTTACGGCCACTCTCTTGTCCCTGCTGTTGTTCGTTGTTACTGTCCCACCACCTCCCTCGCGTGACGGTGTCATGCAATGAAGTTGAACAATTGCGTTATGAACAATTGCGTTGCGTACTCGCGTGTGGACTAAACTTTTCAGTCGTGGATCGTTTATTTCTTTTTCTTTCTTTCAACCCGCCTGTGCACGGATGTAAATATTGTAAATATATTGTATAAACCTGTACATATCGGCTAGCCAACACTAAAGTTTACCTGGTGGCACGCACACCCGTGTTTTGTACTTCATTTAAGCACTAGCTGTTTCTCCTGAGAGACGAACAGAATCTTTGATCTAGCATTTACACAATTTACCATATCACAAGTGTTACAAGAGCAACAGGCATCTTTCCTGTCTGACAACCATCTGATGTAAAAAGCTCACCGCACGCCCATAGTTGCAGGAGAAGCCTCTCACGGAAAGCAAACAGTGAACAACTGTTTTGCAAAAGAACACAACCGATGTATGTGATTGGGCATGGTTCTCAGATAGCCTTTTTGTTTATAACTACAACAGGCTGGATTCACTAACCCCGGGTATTTTCCAGCGTGCCGCAATTGATTTATCAGTACAAACTGTTTCGATGGCGTAAATCTGATCTGTGGGTGATAAAAAATCTCAGCTGCACCTGCTTTTTGCACCACTACCTGTTTTGCACATTTGCAAACACTCAGCAAACCACCAAGACTCAGCGCTTTGGAGATGCCCTTAGCCTCCCAATTAGGTCCTGGTCAAACTCATCCAACTCATGCCAACATTTTTCTTTCTGCTGAAATATTACAACCCGTTCTGTAGCTTGTCCCGCTACAGAACGGGACAAGCACCGACTGCAGCGCATTGTGAGTGCTGCAGAGAAGGTGATTGGCCCTCCAGGACTTGTTCACCTCCAGGACCCGGAGGCGTGTGGGTCGGATCACAGCTGACCCTTCTCACCCTGGACACGGACTATTCACCCCTCGGGCAGGAGGCTACGGTCTATCCAGACCCATACCTCCCGCCACTTGAACAGTTTTTTTCCCCTCCGCCATCAGACTCATGAACAATAACAAGACCCAATAACTTGGGTCTCATACTCATCTGTAAATATAATCCCACTGTTGTTCGAAGTCTATTGTTGTCGTCTTACCATTTTTTACTTTTTATTTTGTATCTTATTTATTAATATTCCTTATGCATGCCCCCTAAAGCCTTATAGTTTAAAGTTTTATAGCTTAATTTTATCTAAATTCTGTGTTATGTTTTATGTTGCACGTCCGCATCAAGAAAAATTCCTAGCTTGTGAACCTGTTCTCAAACAATGGCAATAAATCTATTCTGATTCTGATTCTGAAAAAGAAAAAAAAAGCCAACATACTTCGCTTGCATATACTTGTTACGCCTGATCAGTCCGTTTAACTTTAGAACTGGCACACTGTTATGTACCCTAACTTCTCAAAATGGCTCCCGCGCACCTCCATCTCGTTACTTCCCGTCGGGACCACCGCTGCCCATCTGCTCGCCTCTTTTCTCTCCAAATATGGCATTCATCTTCATTTAGTGGACTCAACAAGCCTGACCTGAAGCCCTGGCCTTCTGCTGGACGTCCACTACAGGCTCCTCAGCTTGACAGCGCCAACCTTACCCCATCCAGGGAACATTTAACACCTCCCCCACTCCCCCAACCACCGTCGAAAAGTGAAGCTAATTATACAGCCTCCATCTGCACCGACGGACCGGAACGCAGCGTGGATTAGCATCTTGGCAGGCATTCAAATAACTTCGGGAGATGCAAAAGACAAGGGAGGTAAAAAGCAACAAACACTTTCAGCAAACCCCAAAAGGTAGCACTTAGTTGGGAATCTGTTATTTTCTATCAGGAGGCTTGTCATATAACCCATGTGCTGTTTGCAATAGTGGCAGCCGTTTGGGTGCGAGAATAGTGATGAAGACATATAATAGGCTCCCCGCCCCAAATGGCAAATATTTAAAACATGAATAAAACATCAAGATTGTTATCAAATGAATTCAGAAACATGTTTAAAAATTAACCACTGCCGTCTAAAATAATTGCATACATTATTAATCCCAAATTAAAAGCTCTTCTTTATTATCGGTGATAGAGTAAAGCTATATGCTAATGTATACTATGCGCTAATTGCTGGTAGCCATAGAATAAAAATAGTCACAGCACAAAACACAATATTGGTAAGACAGCTCTGGACTCATTATTATGGAAGATCCGCACTACAGAAGAGAATTTTTAATGGATTATTTTTCATAGAGAGCATGCGTTCTAAAAAGAACCCTGAACGGTCCACACTGTGTCTAAAATCATTAATAACAGATAACTAAAAGTTGACTCTCATTTGGCTTCGGTTGTTTTGCTCTTGTCAAGGTGAAATGTCATCTGCGTAACCTTGTCAAAGAAGAAGACAATGTGGTTTGTTTTCCAGTGACCGTTACACATCACTTTGTTACATTTTGTGTTATTGCACTTTTCAATATGAAACCTTCAATAAATGTCATAAACTTTGGACACATGACTTTTTACACATTTTAAGATAAACATATTACTTATAATAAAAACTTATTGTATCGCAATACGTATCGGATTGTGACAAAAGTGGATCGTCCCAGCCACTATCTATCTATAAACAGTACCATAACTGTTCAACTCACTTTTACCAATACTTACACGGT
The DNA here is from genome assembly GCA_021464625.1 of Proterorhinus semilunaris. Lineage (NCBI taxonomy): Eukaryota > Metazoa > Chordata > Actinopteri > Gobiiformes > Gobiidae > Proterorhinus > Proterorhinus semilunaris. The sequence goes on from CM038345.1 coordinate 12,404,904, forward strand.
CATGCCTAAAAATACAAGGTATAAACACAAACTAAACAAATGTGGGGGTTTATTGTTCACAGATCTACGGTTTAAGCCCTTGACTGTGAGTGGATCAAGGTATTGAGTTTTAGTCAATCACCAGCAAATGCTCCACTAAAAGTCTTTCCTTAAAGGACCATTTCAACCGGAGCCATTCCAGATGGATATAACTGTGCCAAAGTTCGTGAAATGCCAATCTTCTGGATTGAAATGTCCTGCTACATACTGTAAGTAATTGTAAAATAAATATATAAAGCTCAACATGTCACATAATTCTTGATGGAATAAAGACCTAAGTTGGGACCTCTAAAGTACAGCTGATGAAAAAAGTTCTCTGTTCAATTCTGGCTGTCTGACTAGTCACTCAAACAACCTGCCATCAACTCTTCTCATGCAAATTCCAGCAGACGCTCCATGTCTTTCCGTGAAAACACCCACCTTTGATCATCAGTAATAAGGCATTTTCTTCTCAGCTCCGAAGAATGTGACTGAAATATTTGACTTCGTGGCCTGGGGCAAAGGCTTATGTGAGAGTCGAGACTACGCTGCGGTCCCAGACTTGACTAACACTGTTTTCCTTCCCTTCTGCATACTAAGCACTGCGGCCCCAATCGCGCCTAACTCTGTCTGTTTATTTTTGTCACGCTCCTCGTATCCCACTCACAGTCACCTTTTTTCAGCAGGCAAATGCTCGAGAGATAATTTATGCCTCAACAATCTTCAAACAGCCGCCTCTCAAATAAGTGTTTGAGCCTGTTAAACATACACCGTGTTTGCAATCAGTGCATGTACGAGAATTTACCAGGAGATCAGACAAAGAATGTCGGGTAAGAACTCTTGCTTCACTTCGAATAGTAATAAATGTGGTAATTATTGAATTACATGTAAGCAGTGTTGGACGAAGTGCTCGTCACTTTTTCAACACTGTAACACGTCAGTTCAGGTCATCACCCGTGCCAACTTCACAGGCTTTGGAAGTTTTGATGAGTCCATTGACATCACGAAAGCAGGCTGTGTGCTTTACCTGTCGTCATGTTAGCTGCAACAGACAATTTCTTAATCTTTAGCCAAATATCGCCTATTTTATTGCTTTTTTAAGATTGCTGGCATGCTGCAGACTCAGACTTTGTCAGTATACACAGCCTAAAGCCCAGAGCAGTGTATTCATCACAGTATTTATGTATTTACTGAGAGCAAGCGGATGTTTGCGTGGTTTGGGTAGCTAATACAGCTCGACTTATAAAGTGGAGCTTTCAGTGTTAGAAAACTGTAACTTCCCCAATAAAGTTGCAGCAGCGTAATGGGGAACAAGTTAACTTAACAAGCATGGTTTGACGGAAATGGTAATCTGAATACATGCTTTGGTATAGTAAGGGCCGCCCTGTAGTGATTATAAAGTTTTACCAATTACCTTGATGTCTTGGATCATTTCAAAGTAGCCAAGTGGATGTTTACAACTTTGAGAGCACAAAGCTTTGGTCCAAAAGTGGCTGTAATCCATCACTTGTTGTTGATGAGATGTGGGAGCGCTCCAGTACACACACCAGTGCACCCTCTCCATCATGTCTGACCATCCTTCACTCCGTACAGGTGCTGCCTCTGGGCATTTCCTCTCTGTCAAGACCGAAATGGACCAATAATGCCGCGGCGCGTACCGAAGTCTGTCAAACTTTGTAGCGACTGTTTTCACGGCGACTTCATTCACAGTTTTAGAATTTAGCACAGCAAAAATTGCAAAAATTGAAAGGACATTGCATTGTTAACTACAGAATCCTCACAATGCTACAGTGATGGTAACATGCACAATTAAAGCAGAGTTTGGTAACACTTTAGATTACAGCCCATAAGTTCCACGTGTAGGAACAGGTAACAAGAAAGTAATTACAAGTGCAACTAAGGAGTACAAGGCATAACTACGGTGTAACAAAGATGTGTGTAACTAAGGCGTTTCAGCTGTCATATAGATGAGTCAGCCTATAAAACATAGCAGTTTCATAAAATGCATTAATAGTTATACTTTTGTAAAAAGATTAAAGACATAACACCCAGCCTTTTGATTTCAAATCATACATTAATTTAGAATACAGCTTACTGTATTCTTACTTTAGAATACAGCCCAAGATCACATGTAGTTACACTTTAGTAACAATGTACTTCCACATTACATATTGTGTCATTTCCCCTTGTTTAACACTAGGCCTACCAGAATTCTGTAACTACTAGAACTCCCAGAGCCGTCAATTTGACGGTTTGCGCACAGGTGATGACGTCATCGTCTAAAATGATTCTTACCCGTTTTTGTTTGTTTATGAAATGTAATAAATTCATTTGTTTCATTAAACTTCAGTTGTGGATTTATTATAATGATGATTAGCTATACCATACTCAAATAAGAATGTTGTAAAACAAGAAGGACACGATAGATAGGCCAAATAAAAATTGTTTACTGGATTGTTATTTCATTTTAAATACAATACAAGACATTAGAAAATAATTATGTACAAATAATTGCAATATAAATTGGTGGCGAAATAAACAAGGCAACGAAATATGTACATGCGATTGGAAAGACGAAATATCAATTGTAAATAGGTCAATAAAACATGAAAAATAAGTAAAACATTAACAAATTCAATCAGTATATAATTAGAAATAATTAACAATCATTACAGAATCGATAAAAGAAGATATTTACAGAAATTAAAATATGTTATTTACAATTCAAACACACCACCATAACTGCTCCAGCGCATTGCCCACACACCACCTTTTGGCACCTCATGCAAGCGGTTTTGGACCGGTTTTTGGAGCAGTTCTTCCGAACTTGGCACTGCCTTCTGTCCGCCGTCTGTACCAAGGCAGGAGCAGGTGCAGAAAGGGGCGCGGACAGTGGTGCGGACACGGGCTCCACGAGAGGCTGCCGTACGCGCAAGTGGTCTGCGCGCAGTTCGTTGGCCAACATCAGGATGAAGTTACGGCGGGATGTTTTCTGGCCCAGACACTTTTTATAAAGCACCCAGGCGTTTACAGCTGCCATGTCCAGCATGTTGTAAAATACTGCAACAGGCCATCTTCTTGTTGCCGCTTTCACGGAGTACTTTCTCACCATTTGGTCCAGCACATCAACGCCCACTTTGGTGTGGTTGTAGTAAACCACTGGCTCAGGTTTGGCTTTACAGCCGCTGAGGGTACCAGCTGACGTATGCACCGTACTCAAAATGCAAACATTTTTTTTCCGTTTGCATTGGTAGATGGTCAGCGTGGTTTGGCCGTTTTTCAGCACTTTGGTGGTAAACAGCGGCATTTGTTGTTGGACACAGGGAGGAAGCTCTCGTCTGCTTTTATTCATTGTCCCAACAAGGCTAGTTTTCTTTGCCTGCAAAGCCTTCGCCAGTTGGACAGAGGTGAAAAAATTGTCCGTTGTGACATTTCTTCCCTTTCCAGTGAAAGGCTCCGTCAGTTTGAGCACCACGCTCTCCCCGAGCCGCTGACCTGGAGAGCGCGTCTCATCCTTCCCTAAATATGGTGTGCTGTTGAGCATGTATTTTGTTGCAACGTCAGCAGCGACCCAAAACTTGATGCCAAATTTATCTGGCTTGTTTGCCATATATTGAGTGAACGGACAACGAGCTTTCGTTGGTAAAAGCTGCTCATCGATGGTGATGTCGGGGCCAGGTTTATAGCTGAGGATACAGTTATTTACAAAACCGTCCCACATTTCATTTGCAAGGGCAAATTTGTTTTGTTCAAGGCGTGCCAGCCGTGTGTCCTTTTGGTCAAAACGCAGGAAACGCAATATGCTTTGAAAGCGATTCTTGGACATGGTCTCCTTGAAGTAAGGGACACCCCATTCAGCGGACCAAAAGTTGGATAGCTCCTGGGTTCTCCCACCAATTGCTCCGCGCACGTAGACCAGCGCAATAAAAGCCTTCAGTTCGTCCAAATGTAGGTCCCACGAATGATCCTCAAGAACTCTGCGGGCCTCGGACACAGTGCAGTCCCGTATGTGCTCCAGTATTTCGGCATCCACAAGGCACGTGAACGCAGTCAAGGCGTCTTGGACTCTCAGCTTTGCGCGCGCTGTGGGTCCCTCAGCCTCTGTCAGGACGTTTTGGCTCTGTCGCCGCCCTCGCTCCTCTTCCTGGACCACAGTCCACACTGTACCGTCCTTTCCCTGCTCTTGCCCTTCTGAGAGCGGTGGGTTTGGGACAGGTGACTCCAGAGGCTGCGCTGCCGCCGGTTCTGCCGCAGCTGGTGCTGACAGCGGGGGAGCAGCTATAAGATATTACCTTATTTAGTTTATTGATTTCAACTCCCTGCCTAAAACTCATAACTATATCAAGCTATAATAGCTTATATTTTATTATAGGCCAATACCTTGAACTGTGTCGCCACCTCTAGTGGAGCGGACGACACGACTCCTCTTAGCGGGGGGCGGCTGCTCGTCCTCGGTGTCTGAATTATCTGATCCATTGAGTGACCAGTCAGCATCAAACTCTCCTTCTCCTCCCGAATCAGCCTCTCTCACATTCTCTAAGATATTTAGTACCTCTTGTACAGAGTATCTAATCCTAGTATTTCTGACAGCCATTTGTACCGGTAACCAGAATTATCAATGGCGCCGTGGAATGATGGTTGCTATGGGCAACCCGCGAACGCCGGGTCAGCGGCGGGAATAAAATACATTGCAATTAATAGAGCCGTCAAATTGACGGATGTGGGAGTTAAATGAATAATGACTCAGATCTCTTTTATGTTTTATTATTACATCGACATAGCAACATGGGAATGAAGTACATGCATATACACGAAAAGTCAAAAGGCTAGGAACGCCATTGATCCACGTAAACAAAGTAATTTCACATCAAAGATTGAGAACCGTCAAAATGACGGCCTTGAGAGTTCTAGTGTTAACCTTGTTCCTTTCCCCGGTTCAACTTTCCTCTTTTTAATTGCAGTAAACCAATATGTACTTGTGTCAGCTGTTGGTTTATGTCATGAGTCTGCAATAACTTGTATGTGGTTGTTTATTTTACAATAAACAATTAGTTATTAGTTGAGACTTGTACACCGTAGTTACGCCTTGTACACCGTATGTGATAGTTTGACTGTTTTGGTAGAATAGTTCTCCAACCGTCCACTGGGGGCACTGGACTTTTTTACTATGTTCCGCAGTGCTCTTGCTCTAGCCTTTGCACTTCCTGCTTTAGTCCTACAGGGGGCGGGGCTTTGCGAGAGCAGTATTGCTTCAGTTCCGGGGGAGCGTGTCAAGCGCATGCTGACTGCAGTTGTGTATTGGGTGTGTGTGACCCCAACTGTCCAGTGTTGCCCAGAGCATTTGCCCTTTAAACGGACGTAGGAAGCGGTTCTGTACTCTTTGAGGCCGTTCCCAGTAGTCCCATCACGGCCGCCTTGCATCACATCGTTATCTCCACCTTCTTGGTTTTCATGTGCGGGTGTTGTGTGCAGCTGAATGGGCTTCCATTTTGTTTTGTAATGATCACTTTGTTAAAGCCAACCTAGAGATAACCCTATTTTTACTTGGGCAAGACACTTCACCCTCCTTGCCTCCAGTGTCTGCGTACACTGGCGTATGAATGAGAGAGTGAATGGGCCCCCTATGAGAGACCAACAGGCCCGTTTGGAACCATGAGGCCGTCCTTTCGTGGACCCACCACCTGCAGAAGGAGCCATAGGGGACTGGTGCTATGTGACTTGGGCAGCTCCAACAGCTGCCCCCACGACCCGGCAACGGACAAGTGGGAGAAAATGGATGGATGGATGGATGGATGGCCTTCCTCTTGCGTAGGTTTCCTCCGGGTACTCCGGTTTCCCCTATCACCAAAAACATGTACAATAGGCCAGGATGAATGACGTGTGTGAATATATGGAGGTGGTCAGAGAGACCGTTGGCGCAGATGTGTGTAGTCGCGACAGCGCTTCTGTCAGTCTCCCTCAGGGAGACTAACGTAGTTTATCACCACCGGGTATGGAGTGAATGTAAAATGCTCTCATGTAAAGCGCTTTGTGACCATGTCTGTGAAAGGCGCTATATAAATAAAGATCTTCTTCTTCTTCTCTTTATTTGTTCAACCTACTTACCTGTGTCCTTAATCTGTTACTGTAAATTTGAGGTCAAACTCGGATCACTACACGTAGTTACACGCTTACACCGTAGCACGAACAAGCCCAACATGCTGAAATAACTTAAGATGGCACTTGGGGCACTGGTATTGTTGTGGCATGGTGATCGAGCACAGATGGTTGATGATTCTACGGTTACAGTTCGAGTACAGTTATTGGTAGAGTCTTGTCTCCCTCTTCCACAATGACAATGTGCTTCTGAAGAAAGGTGCGGGTGTGGTGGGTTTGCAATGTTGAAAACAAAGTACATACTGAAGGCTGTAAGGAAGGCTTCTGCACCATCTACTTTCACCACACTGGGCTCAGCACTGGTCGTCACCATTTTCCAATCGTTCTTCTTCAGTTGAATGGTTGGCTGGGGTTTAGCAGGATACCCCTAAATAAATAAAAAAACAAACAACAAAAGGTAACCTATCAGCAAATTCACATACATTACATGATTTTAAAATATTTACACTTAGTTTCAAAATACAATAGATGAGCAGATTATGAATATACCAACATAATTCCTATTTAAAGTAAATTTGTTTTCCCATTCATATAAAATCTAGTAGTCAGCAATGTCGACAATTCAGATGCCTACCTCAGCCAGTGTGATGGAGTGTTTGATATTCTCGATGTGAATGGATGTCAAAAGGTTGAGTCCAGCTCTCAAGTCGACTCCTCAAATACAAGAAAAACAAAAGCAATCACAGATTACAAAGTGCAACGACAGCAGATCTACTTTCATGTTTATTGGCATTGACTACCTGGTGAATCTTCAGCCAGGGCATCTTGTCGGGCATCAGTGTAATCTTTGGCCAGCTTAGACTTTCCCTGTGCAAGCAATGGCAGAAAACGCATGTTGCAGGGGGAAATCTGTCAACCTCATCATTACACTGTAGAATATACAAACGCATGATAGATTAAGTATTGATAAACCAACTGTCTGTGATATATTAATGCAATGGCATTTCTACAATGAACAAAACTACATTGACAAAAGCATTGAAATTAGGGACAAGACAATTAATTATATTGTTTATCACAATAAAAACAATTGATCATTACAATAATTGTCATTTATTTGGACACAATTGCTTTTTTTTACTTTTCTTCCTATTTTAGTGTATGAGGAATTCATATTATTTTTCCTAATCCAGCTGCTTTTATTTCTGTGTGCCGCTCCGTAGTCCCATCAAAAGGTTTGCTTTGAAGTTACCACCTCCGCTTTCTACATGACTTATTAGACCAGTAAAAAGAGTAACACAGACACGCATATTTTGTCATACACCACAGTAACATGGGGGAGCACATGGAGACCAATAGAGACTCATGACACAGCTAATCCTGTCAGTGCAATCAGGGCACTCTGGATAATCTCATCCGTCTTTACAACATTTTATTATATTTTATATTTATTGAAGATGGGCTGCTATGAGATGAATTAACTTTTTTTTTTAGTTTGTATAAAAACAAACTTGTAATGTCAAATTAATTTTCCAACATACAACAGCAGACATCATTTTTCTAACCATTTATGTTCTCCTCACTTTATATTGGCCCACTGGAAAAACAGCAATACATTTTTAGCCTACACACTTCTATTACGATAATATTATGATTACTATGGGCGCAAACACAAAACAAAAATTGTCGATTGCCCCATGCCCAATTGACATTCAAATGTTTTGACGTACTTACTGTAGCAGGTATCTTTAGGACATGATATCTGTTGAGAGTTTCTTCTACTGGCATCCCTTCCACGATTTCACGTCGTCTCCAGGAGAATGTTTGAGCCATCTGGTCTGTGACAGAGGTCATATCTGGATGCATCTTCCGATATTCATGCTGCAGCACATTAACATGGCCTTCAACAGATGTAGAATCCTCCCCAACACAGATTTCCTTTTGCACAAAGATAAACAGTGCACAGAGGCCGGTAAAGACTTATTGTATAGCATTTGAATTTTAAACTTTTTAAAATGTATTCCACTCAATTATTTTTTACAAAAGTCATTATGTAAAAAAATAATACATGGGAATGCACTTACATGTTGACTTGACACCTTATGAGACAACTTTGTAGATGTGTTGGCAGACTGCTTTGTATGGCCAAACTTCAGCTTTCGGACTTCAGTGTCACTGTACGTTCTGCTCAAAGACATGTGCCAGGTGTGCTGCGACAAATTGTATAAAACATCTGATTAGTTGGCTAATTGAGCAAAGATAAATCAAGGATCCGAAATCTAAGTATACTCACATTGTTTTAATAATTACACAATGGCCAACAAATAAAAATGCTTACATCCCCCTCCAAGTCTCTCAGGACATCTTGGCAGTATACCCTGCATTGGTTGGAATTTTTTGTTTTTATGTATCAGTTACTTGTAAAATGTAAAACATCGCCACACTACTACAATAATATAGAAATAGTAAAGAACACTTACTTGCATGGTTTGGGGATTTTATGTTCTCTTGCATCACGTTTCATCTGAACATCTTTGGGAAATGACTGTCACAATCGGTCGTCTCTTGTGAGCCGCGTCTCCACTGAAATGCAGAAAGAAAAAACATGTCCTCATTTTAAAACAGCCGACCAATCACTTAATCAAATATTTGGGGGAAAATATGTGGGGAAAAAACATCCTGTCACCTGGCATGTCCAGCAGTAACCAGTGTTCATTTTATTAGGCTACTTTAGGTTCTATCATTGATTCCCAGCCTTCATTAGTTAGCATTAGCATGCTCCGCAACATTTTGCGCAGTGATCAAAAATACATTTGTGGAGGTTAAAACTAACTCAGCGATTGAATTCTCCAGGCTGATATATTGGGAATAGAAAAGGAAAAACTTTTGGAGGGACTTACATTGTAGAAATACCTGTAAGAAACTCCCCAATGATCCTGCTGTAATGGTGATTTATGAATATCATGAAATGTAAATGCGTTAAAAGCTCTAAAACTATTTAGTCTTTTCAGTTTTGGTGCAAAGATTTTCAATTGATCCGTACTGAAATTGAATCAGAACTTGAGTTGAGGTTGCAGTACAAAGTAGGATAAAGCTGTACAAATTATTACCAACATCAAATGGTAACTCTATTGGCTTTCGCTCCCGGGAGCCCTGTGCTAGCATATTAAAGAAAAACAAACCGTTTTCCTGTGTTGTCGCTGTACACAATAAAATAGTACCGCTACGACGGCGGTTACTTTTTCCCTATTTAACATTACCTTTAATTGACAACACCGCGTATTCAAACTGGAGGAGGAGTTGAGAGTCGTCAAAAACTACTCTACATAAACTAATAATTAAATACCAGGAATTGATGACACATCAAGGAGTTAAACAAGTTAAACGTTTATTTCTCTAACATGTCATCTCAATACAGAATTCTGTTTTTCCTATCCATCGTGAGTCTGCCTTCAGCCGTTCCCATGGTCAGACTGACTCTTCCTGGGGAAGCACAGCACTCCACATTCCATTGTCCACAAGATTTCCCATTGGATCCCCAAAGCTGTCCATTCAGTTCCGTCGTAATTTGACCCCTTCTGTCCAAATGGCCAGTGGACCGGGTGGGGGTTGCTGTGTCTTGAAACAAAAGATTCTGAGGAACCCACACCTTTCTGCACTGAATGACAACTTTTGGTTAGTTTGCTAAATAGCCAAAGGAACAAAACATCGTATAAAAATATTATCTCTTCAGACCCCCTTTTTGACCTCCCAAAGGAGGACAACAAAACCATAATATTTTCAAGTTCACAAAAGTACAGCCTGTATCAAAAATCACAGTACAATTTCACATATTATAACACCAAAAAAACATGTTCACTGTATGTAGGGCATACTCAACCAGCCGCTGAGTGGTTTCAAAATCATCTCTCTCTTCCCATGTGTAACTTCCGCTTACTAATCTTTCCAGGCGGAACTCAGCTGGTTTTTATTCCGTGTCAATGGTACATGTCAACTTTTATGTCCCCCTGGGACCGTCTCTGATTGACACAAAAATAAACATTCCTGCACACAAAACACAGCAAGCGCAACAACACCGAACAGTGTTGTTTAGATATTATCTCCACCACAATATTCTCCATCACAGCCTTGTCGGGGGTCGTTCCATTCATATCTCAAAGCCTGCCGTACTCTTTCCAAGTACAGGCTGGGACCACCCCCTTCTGGCGTTTCCCTTGTCCCGAGCTCCGTGTCCCCCTGGGACGCATCACCCATCGTATAGATGCCCCCAGTAAAACAAAATACAACAAAACAAGAGTATTACACCTATAAGAATACCCACCTTTTGAAGGATATGGATCCAGGAACCGGAATTTAACCAATTTAGCCAGGTCCACTGAGGACCCTGGTCTTCTTGAGACGCGAGGAAGTCTTTGAGTTCCTTTACTTTATTTTTAATGGCTGTCCAATTGCCAGTTTCGTCGGGGAATATATGTACAGCAGTGGTCAAGGCCAACTGCTGCGCACATACCACCCTGTTCAGCGTACATGGCGTCTAACGCCACTCTACTTTGCATAACCACAACAGCCACTGCCTTAAGTTCTGGACTCCGTTCCATTTGGTCCAAGATGTCGCCTATTACCTCAGTTAGGTCCTCCAGGATCCACCATACCTCATTTAGACGCTGCATGGAGGACGCCACACCGATCATAGGGATCAGCGTGGCGATAAATCCTTTCCCATCTCCGAACAGGGGCTTACGGCCGCCGTCATCAGAGAAAGGTACGTATGATTGACCGAGGGTACGGTTTCCCACCTGCAGGGTTGAGTTGGTAATCATGGCCGTGTGCTTAGCTAATTTTACCCATTTATTCTCTCCTGGTGTATGACCCCCCATATTGAAAGACCGTCGCTTCCTAGATCCATCTCCCTCTGTGGAAACAGACATGTTAGATACATCATAAATCACAGGTTTCAAAACAGCATATTTTGTTCCTTCTTTGTTTTCCCATGTTTTTATCATTTTTTCTGTACAATGGGTAATCCAGTCTAGGGTGTGTTGGTCCGACACTGCTTCTCTCATTTTCACCAACATTGTACCTGCATTGTTGCAGTAGATGACCAGATTTTCTCCAGGTGTTTTACCTACTTCTTTGCATACCTTGTAAAGGGCCAATTTCAATTCTTTGATAGGGTGTCCTCTGACCCGTCCCTCACAACTATGTGGATCGTCTATTTTTATTACTGTTGGTATGATGAGCAAGCAAAGAGCAAGTGTCAGGCCCCACACCCCGTATGGACACCTTAAAAAGGTCCTGGTTTTAAAACCCAGGCCTTAAGTCCATATTTGTTAGTCTTTTTTATGTCTTTGTGACCGTGTGGGTCGGGGTTGGTGTCCCCCACCCCCTTCAGTGGGGCTGTTAGACCCACTACCATATTCGTCAGGATGTGTCAACCGTCCGGGATGCGTATGAGTCCAGTGTAAGCCGGTTTTCTCAGAACAGGGCTTCAAGTGTGACCAGTGGTACCAGTTGTCACGCCCCTCTACCTTAACTGCGGTGGCAGTCCTTTGAGTCACTTCAAAAGGTCCTAAGTATCTGGGAGCGTCCAACAGGTCCTGGTGTTTTTAATGTAGACCCTCGATGGTAAGTCCGCTCAGGCAAGGTCGCTGAGTTAGACTTAGGCGGGCACCCGGGCATGGCCATTTTTATGCTCTTCCGCTGATAACAAGTTCGCAGCCGCCACGTCCACCAGTCCATGAAGGGTTATTAACTGGGTGTAAAAAGTGGAGCCGGACGCCCCGCTCTGTACATATGGAGGAGGGGCCGATGGGGCCAAAGCGGGAGCTCCTCCGCTCGGGAGGGGCTCTCGAATTCCTCCCCGTATTGATTCTGTCAGGTCGTTGTCTCGGTTCATGCTCCCTCCGCGTCCGCTATATTTTCTACATCACTATGCTTTGGTCAACTTTGATTATTGTAAGGCGCTTTAGAAATAAAACTTGATTGATTAATTTGGGTCAAAAACTCACAATTACGACCACTCACAAGCACCCACCGAGACAAGGAACCAACAGAGATCTGTAACAGAAACACAAAAGAACAGACGAAAATTACAAAAACAAAAATTCTCATCAGGGCCGCTCACCGTTAGAACGACCATGCCAGCTAATCTTGCAAATTATGGCTGGACTCAAAAACCTATTTAACTTAATCTATCTGTTGGAATGCTAGGGTCAATTTTATCTGGAAAATTCAGAAATTCAGGTTTCATTAATCTACAGAGAAAAACTCTCTTTTAGCTTCTGTTTCCCACATTTACCACAGATTCTGTGTGCACTTCAGAATCACAGCAAACGTCAAAAACAGAGTATTATAAATTAATTTACCTATCTGAAACCGAAATCTTAGTTGGCCATAACATTTGTCAATTCGTCACTTTATGTTTTCGTTTGTTTATCTTTTAGATATATTTGTATCAGTTCTTTCCCATGCCAAAATAAACCAAATTATAATAATTTTCCCATATAATTAACACCCCCTCTTGGACTGAGGAAAACTCAGTCCAATAAAGAGTCATGTAAACATGCATAAACAAGTGAAACCTCTATCCTTGTACAGGAAACACAACAAACCAACTCCAATTTCACTGGAGATTAATACCTTCTGCACCCACATAACAAAGAAAACAATAGCAAAATAACAAATGTCAGGTTCAGTCCAGGGAGGTTGAAGGCGGGTTTAAATGGGTCGACAGGGCGAGTGAGAGACCTGGACAGCATGTGAGGTCCTGGGAGTGGCCTCAAAAGGGATCAGACCAGCACTGGTTCAGTCCAATCGTGGCAGAGGACCGTCAGACAGGCTGGGAAAGGAGCTCTCAGCAGCTCCCAAAGTGAGATCAGCAGTCACCTCCAACCTGAGTGCATAAACTAATGAGTGTAGATGGTTTCAATAGGGATTATAACATACATTTTTAAGATCAGTGTCCACTGGATTCCCGTGGAATCAAAGAGGAGGCTGAACTCAGGCAACAGAATGGCCTGTTTCAAGTTCATAAGAGTTTCCTCTCGATCTGCTCACGGATTGACGCCAGGAGCAGAGCAAGAGAAAGGATCGAAACCCAATTCACTTCAGCTTTTTCTTTTTCTCAGTTCTATCACATGTCAATGCCCTCTAAGGCATCAAATTCAAATTTTGTATCAAAACATTCAGACAAATGCATTTAGTTGTAACTGAAAGATTATCGATTCAATTTAGTAAATAAACCAGCATCAGTAGGTCCTAAAGACCATCTTTATCTGGTGCATTAAGATATTTTCAGTCAGTTCATAAACACGTAATTCTCTATCATGGTGTCGTGGAATGATGTCCCAAAACGGACATAAGTCTAGCATTAATGTCTATAGAGTAGGCATACATGGATGGAGAGTACAGGACATTTTAGAAACTTCAATTTCTTACCAATCTTTTGTTTCACTCACGCTTTGGTCATGGAACAAATTCTTTAGCCTATTGTCCAGGAGAGAGAGCAAACGAGTTATAAACACATCATATTACTGTTCTATAGGGTGTAAACAGTTCGCAGTCACACCTCGTTTGCCTAATTAATTTTGTTTTTTAAAAGGACCATTCACGTCCACTAAGGTTAGCCTTAAAAGCTTTTCTATATCATTAAAGTACAGTGATCAATGGGTGGGTGGCTTTGGCAAAGTGAATGTTTGATCCAAGGTCAAACGTCAGTTGTACAGTCCTTCAGCTCTTCCCAGTAGATATATCTGCATTCAGCAACCACTGTCAGACAGCAAGGTGTTTGTCCAATCAGGGAAAAGTCACTGTTAGTCCATTCAGAGAGCACAAAACTGTTGCTCTCACTGTCATCAGCATATCACATCCGAGGAGAGAAACAGGAGTCTGAGTTGGCGTGTCAGATTCAGTCCTGTGAGCTGACTAGGCACTGGCTTGGTGAAAGGTTGTGGGTGGTCTTCCTGTATCCACCCAGTAGATGGTGTCCGTTAATGATCACAGTCTCATAGTTCACAGATGAGTGTCGTTCACCTTTATCCACCAGCACGTCAAGAGTCTGTCCGTTCACCTTCACAGGTAACAGTTCTGGACTCCCATGCCTCTGAACCCAGTAGCAGCCAGTGATGAGAGTAGCATGGTTCCCATCAGCGTTGTTGTAAACGCCTCGATCTCCTCGAACGTTGTTGGTCATCTTTGTCTGAAACAATCCTTGGCCACAATTACCAACACCACACCCACAGGTCACTGCACATTCAAGTAAACTCATTATTACTCTTTTTTCATTATTACTTTCATTACTCGCTCCTTAAAGCTGCACCTTTAAAAGTTGCACTCATTTCTTTCAGTTCAATTTTGCTCTCGCTTCTGGTCAAGGGCATTCATCTCAAAATGTATTCATTAATTTATTTGGTTTTATTAACAATAATTTGAATTTTGCATAATTGCTCCTTCATAACTTTTGGTAATGCGTCCAAAATGGCGCATAAAGATCAACGTAAACTCTAAATTAATAGTGGTTTGTACTTTCAATCAATGTATTCAAACTCACGACAGGACTTCCCTGCTTCAGTTTTAATTCCATGGCGCCACCGTGTGGAGAGAGGTTCTATTTTTTTTAGCAACATCTCTCAGAGCCCTAAATGCTCCGTCAATCACAGGCTTAAAAAAATAGCATTTTTCTCACACTGATTTTGGATACTCGTTCTTCAAATGTATGCTGTGGAGACATAACTCTACCACCAGCAGAAATGTTCCTCTTTAAAAACAAAACAAAATAATAACTTTTAAAACAATAACCCTTAAAACAAGAAATTAGGTCAAAAAATGTTCTTTTTTCTACTTCTTTGTTTTGCAATGAGGGGCGGAGCAATTTCTCCACTTACCCTCCTACACGGATGTCTGGGCACAAAGGAAAATGGCCACTTTCCCAATGCGCCCATCACTTCCCGTGTAATCAGTCCTTTGCTGCGTCTACACAAATGCAGACACAGCAAATGCACTTTTAGTTTCACTCCGGACACACTCAGTCACTCTACAATAAAGAGAACATTACACAAAGAGACAACAAGACACAATAATTTCCACAAACAAAACAACAGTTAACAAAAAACCAAACAGACTAACAAGAACAACCAAAACAATTTAGTATTCTCCCCCTCCGATCAACAAAATCAGATAAGTGTATAAAAATAAAAACACGCGTTAAATAGTATAATGTGCCTAAAGTCCGATGCCTTTCAATGAAAACCTAGAGGCCATACGGTTGCACTACAACGATGGCGGCCAGAAACTCCGGTATTACAAAATAACAGCCAAATAACAGTACGACATGGAAAAAACTAAATGCTAAAGCTAATCCTTTGTTCTCAGAGCTAACTTAGCAACCTCGCACACCAACAGCAAACAGATCATATCGAAAACAAACCATGCACCACACTTCAATAAAATCCTACACTACTACACAGAACAGCCTTCAGTGTCCACACACCGAGCTGGGCTTAACACATGTGTGGGTTTAGTACACGTTTATCAACAATATGCTGTATGCTAACGCACTAAGCTAACCATGCTGTATGCTAGCGCACTAAGCTAACGAAGCTAACGAAAGCTAACAAAGGCTAATATAAAATATAGAATTTAAGAAACCCCGTTTCTCAGGCCTTCAACCTATTTATAGAATCACCGTTCTAAGGGCCTTCAACCCGTCTTTTAGACAGACCCCAAATCTGTCTACGATTATTTCAACGTTTTATTTCAGACCGTGCGTCCACGGCCTTGGGCGATTCTGCCTACGTGCATTTCAGCTTTTACAGGGGTAAAACCCAACGCGCAGCCCGTTAATTACTCGTAATTTCAGTTTATCCCACTTATTTTGTCTTCTGTGGTATCTAAGATATCAAATTATAACGTTTCTTTCCTTAATTCCACCATCAATTCACAGATTACACCACACAACAGACAACTCCGTTAAAAAGTAATCTAAAATTTGGAAAAATATGCCAACTAGACGTACTTTGAGACTCACACAATAGTAGAGGTCAAAAGCAGTCTTACCTTAAGCTAGAATGACGTCCATGAAATTGTTGTTGTATGACGTGGAAGAAAGAACCTGGTATTTCTAACGCAAAATGGGTTTTTTTTTCTCGAAGACCGAACCTCGTCGCGTCTCCGTTTGACGGCTCTTCAGCACCCCCTGCAGTTCTCCCGGGGTCACCACATAAAGAAAAACAAACCGTTTTCCTGTGTTGTCGCTGTACACAATAAAATAGTACCGCTACGACGGCGGTTACTTTTTCCCTATTTAACATTACCTTTAATTGACAACACCGCGTATTCAAACTGGAGGAGGAGTTGAGAGTCGTCAAAAACTACTCTACATAAACTAATAATTAAATACCAGGAATTGATGACACATCAAGGAGTTAAACAAGTTAAACGTTTATTTCTCTAACATGTCATCTCAATACAGAATTCTGTTTTTCCTATCCATCGTGAGTCTGCCTTCAGCCGTTCCCATGGTCAGACTGACTCTTCCTGGGGAAGCACAGCACTCCACATTCCATTGTCCACAAGATTTCCCATTGGATCCCCAAAGCTGTCCATTCAGTTCCGTCGTAATTTGACCCCTTCTGTCCAAATGGCCAGTGGACCGGGTGGGGGTTGCTGTGTCTTGAAACAAAAGATTCTGAGGAACCCACACCTTTCTGCACTGAATGACAACTTTTGGTTAGTTTGCTAAATAGCCAAAGGAACAAAACATCGTATAAAAATATTATCTCTTCAATATCAACACTATCTTTTCCTTGATCCTCTCTTAAGAGATGAGGATGAGGACAGCAACCAGTGCAGGCAATGCTTCTAACGGATAATCTTTGAGCATTTTAGACGCGAGTGGGCAGTGTATGAAGCTTTTACTTGGTGGAAAGGGGTCATCAGTCCCTGTTTGTATCATGATATTCACTAGTCCTGAAAGGCAGGCACTGTAGGGGTGAAGTAGCGAGGGTGTTCAAAACAGCCCTGCTTCTTCTCTTGTTGTGTTATCTAATTATGAAAAGCAGAGAGGGCTGGCAGGGAGGTGAGCCGTTAATTCTGCAGTGGATAATCTCATGAACCATTTATGTGGGCTGAGCTGCACATTATTTCTCAGTCATGCCTGGATTTAGGAATGTAGAGTGGCAATTTGTTCTCAATCCTAATTCAGCCAAATGAGAGAAACGCAGTGTCGTCGGGACACACCATGAGCTGCAGGGCTTGTGCAGTAGATTAGGGCGGATAGCCAATAGGATTTGGACGTATATACCTCGTGAAAGCCGTGTAGAAATGGGTCCATACTGTATAATAATCCAACCTAATATGATTATAAAAAACAACATACTCCAGCTATACTCCTGACACACTGTTCAGTTAGACAAATGCCAGTCGTCCAGTCAATCCTCTGCTTTATTTGCAACACCTCAGACGGTTAAACCATTGGAGTAAAACGATGATCTAAAATGATTAGCTTTGAGCTACAGAAGTGTGGCGTTGTTTGGTACAAATGACTAAACAGTACAATCAGATCTCGAGCATATTTTCTGTGGATCAAGCGTTAATTCCGTTTCCTGGATGTGGCGCAGCTGCTCCGTTGATCCGTCACAAATTAAAGGCCAGGCCAAAGGCGATGCAGCATAATCTCTGATCTCAGGCAAGAGGCACAAGGCAGCGATAGGACAAGCACTCTGTCAATCTCCAAGGGGAGCTATTCCTTTATTTATGTACTTTATTTATTTTAATACCTTAACAAATAAAGTTTTACTCCTTATGACGTGGCATATGCGCAGTTGCATTATGCGTAGTTGCATTATGGACAGTTGCATTATGCGCAATTGCAAGCCCGCGCAATAACAAATGTTTGCATGTTGCAGAAGTCTGATTAGAAGACACGCGCTGTGGCATTTGTGAATTAAAAGCACGATGGCTCACTGCGCTTTCTCTGAGCCGGATCACTTATGTATATCACGTCATGGATTATTTGTTCAGATGTGTCTGGGCCATTGGAATGTGTGAATGTTTTTTCGTCACGACCAGCCCACTTCCAGGGCACCGCTGAGATGTAGCCGCAGGACTGTAAGCTGCTGCATAACATGTAGCGTTAATGTTCTCCACCGAGCAGCCATCTTTAACAAGCCGATCCCAGTCTTAACAGGGGAGGCCTGGCAGGCTGACGCTTCCTGATGTACCACGAGGGGCTCTGGGCGACTGATGTCCAATTCTTTACACTTCCGTGCCTCCAATTTTCACTTTCTAATGGAGTGCAACATGTTTCTGCGCTGAGAGCTGGAAGCATCTGTTCCCTGTAGCTCTGTAGGGTGCACCGTGCTGCAAAAGGGACGTCAGGATCCATCTTTCCTTTTCTGAATCACCGTGAAATATTTTATGGTCTAATAAAAATATATTTTTAAAGCCTTTTGACGTGATGTGAAAAAGGAGTGAGGGAGTAGCCGGAACGGGAAGAAGGCTATAAAGAAACAGTGGAAAGCAGATGGGACTGGCTAGATTTAATGCCAGAGTGGGCTCCTGTTAGCATAAAATATGCATTTCCTCAAGGCATATTAAACTTTATTGAAAAACATTAGTGCACTGGAAAATATTAATTGTTAGTTTACGTTTTATGATTCTTCATTTAAAACTTGCTTTTATGGTGAACAACTGACAACAATTATAATATGTTAACCATATGCAGAAAATGAGAAACACTCTGAATAAATAAAAGATTTGGACTAAGCATCCGGTAACAGAAAGCAAGATATGTTCATGGCGACCACTTACATTTAGATGCCAACGTGTTCAGGTTGTGACAGAAGATAGTGAAGAGATCTTCAGCAATGGAGCATCTTTTGATCACAAAGTAATAACATGATTTACAAAACAAACTGCTTTTTATTGCCTGGTTTCAGCTAAATACTGACATTACTAAAATTGGCCCTTTATACATAATAACTAGAGATTGCATTTTGGTACCCACTCCTCCCCCCAAAAGAAAGAGGAAAACTGAATGGGACTTTGATAGGTAGACCTTCTACTCTACTCAACTAAGATGGTCTACTGCTGTTGTATATAATACTCTAGAAGAGATGCGCTCCTGCTCAGATGACATTGCATGAGATGTTCTACTGCTGGGCTTTTATGAAAATGGTTTAAGAATAGGCACACACTGCATGCTGGGATACTATGCAGGGAACACTTTGAACAACCATTTGCACAGACAGATACTGTAAATAGATAGAGCTGAGAAGTCGCTCAAAGAGCCGTTTTCAGACAGCCTGCTATTTTCTACGAAGTCATAGAGAGGCACTTATTTTTGTTAATAACAATCATGCACAATGAATTGATGATGGCGATTCTTTGTATTTGTCTGTTTTTTCCTCAACCATTAATCAGTCACATTTGTCTTCTCCATATTTATGATTTTCTAAGTATCTGTCTTTAATTTAATTTTTATACTTTGAACCAGGAATGGCCTTCATTGCACTCAGGTGGTGCCAGTAACCCGCTGCTGCCGCTCCACAGGAACAAACCCTTATTGTTCTCTCCAGTAAAAATAAATGAGTAGCCGAATCCACTTGGTTGTGTTTTGATTTGTCCCTGAGGTTCACCTAAATCTCTGCTTTAGTCAGCTAGGAGTGAGTGGAACAGGAAATGAAGTGACGGGGTCCTAATAGGGTAACCATACGTCCCAAAAAATTCTTGACAGTCTCGAATTCATGGCTTTTGCCCCGGATCCCGAATCTAGCCCAGACTGTCCATAAAATGATCTGATCCCCGTATCAGCTGCAGTAACCTTATAGTCCATAGAGGGAGCTAGAGCACATACGGGTGTGCGGTGATGCTCCACGCCGCACCCCCATCTGCAAAGGCTACAGATGCAGCGTCACGGGTAATTTCTGCAGATAATACATCGGTCTGGGACTGTGACTGGCACAGGGATCGCTGTAGCTTTGATGACAGAGAAAAGAGCTGCAGTAAAGAGGGAAGAAAGAACTTCAAATGTGCTAGTTTGGGAACTTGTATGTCTTTCTCTCTTGTAAAACATCCACACTGCTCACTGTGTTGCATTTCTTACTCAACCCAGATGTGCAGTTCTGGCGTTGTTATGCGCTTGAGGCCCTCCGTGCTGACCCGGTGTTCAAGATTATATGGCTATCAGATGGTCTGGCTAGCTTTCGAAGTAGCACCGCTGCATTTATTGTATTATTTCTATCGCTCTTGGTATATTTCCTTTCGGAAAATCATCCCCCTGTGCGGCGGACATGTTCATCTCTTGGCCTGACCTCTGTGGCGTGAAATATCTCCTGATATTCAGTGCATTATGAAAAACAAACAGACTGCGAGTTGATCTCAAGTTGATCTAACGCTCGCTCCTGTGGATTGAGTGAGTGAGTAAGAGAGAGAGAGACATGAGCGCCTACTTCACGCTGCCTGTGGATTTGTGTCTTGTGCATTCATATATCAAACACTTTGCTGTACTTGAGTAACAAATGTGGTAGCTCTTTCAACGCAGCCGCACTGTAGGTATACTTCAGTGGTTAACGCTCGTGCTTCACAGCTAGAAGGTCCGGGTTCGATTCCCACCTGGCAGGGCTTTTCTGTGTGGAGTTGGCATGTTCTCTCCATGTCTGCGTAGGTTTCCTCCGGGTACTCCGGTTTCCCCTACCACTAAAAACATGTACAATAGGCCAGGATGAATGAGAGTGTGTTTGCATGGGGGGCGACGGATGGAAATTAGCCAAAGGCTACAATCTGGTGTGGCTTGTTCATTAACTTGCACTGTCCCGACCAAATAAACCAATAAATAAAATAAAAAACCTCTATGAAGAAGTAGAGTTCAGCTTCCCGATGGCCTTGTGTACAAAACTGTTCTTAAGTCGACTCGACCTGGCCCGTAGATTCCGCAGGCTCCTCCCAGAAGGCATTACCCTGAAGAGACTGTGTGATGGGTGCGTAGGGTCCCTGGTGATTCTGACGGCTTTGCGGGTGAGACGGGTGGAGTACATGTCCTTAATGGAGGGGAGAGGAGCTCCACAGATCTTCTCCGCTGCTCTCATGATGCGCTGGAGGCTCCTTCGGCAGGAGGCAGCGCTGGCGCCGTGCCACACAGTGATGGAGCTGGTCAGGATGCTCTCTATAGTTAATATAAACAGACTATAACAAAACATTTTATTGTCAGTATTAGCAGTGCAGGTTTACATCATAGTGCAAGTGGATGATAAAGTGACGCAGATGTAGGGATTATTGCATGTGTTCTGCAAAGGGGTTATTGCACATGTTACTTTACAGTCTCGTTGACCAGTCTGACAGCAGTGGGCCTGCGGTAGCGCTCTGAGGGTGTCTCAGTCTCCCACTGAAAGAGCTGCTCAGCTCCTCTACAGTCCCGTGCAGTGGGTGGGAGGTGTTGTCCATGATGGAGGTGAGCTTGGCTAACACCCTCCTGTCCCTCACCTCCTCCACAGAATCCAGGGGGGCAGCCCAGGATGGAGCTGGCCCTCCTGACCAGCTTGTTCAGTCTGTTCTTGTCCCGCTCTGTGCTGCCCGGGGTCCAGCACACGGCAGCGTAGTGGAGAGCAGAGGCTACCACAGAGTCATAAAAAGTCCTGAGCGTAGGCCTGCTCACTCCGAAGGACCTCAGTCTCCTCAGAAGCTGGAGGCGACTTTAGCCATTCTTGTACAGGGCGTTTTGTGGTGTTGTGGGACCAGTCCAGTTTATTGTTGAGGTGAACACCCAGGTACTTGAAACTGTCCACCACCTCGATGTCCTTCCCCCGGATGTCCAGCAGTGTTTGTCTCCTATGTCTTTCTTGCGTTTTCAGCACAGGTGGTTGCGCTCACACCAGTCCACGAAGTCTATGTTCACCGACTGGTACTCCAGGTCGTTCCCCTCAGACGCACGGCCCACAATGGCGGAGCAATGGCGGAGAACTTCTACAGATGACAGCTCTCCGTGTTGTGTGTGAAGTCCGACGTGTAGATGGTAAAGCGCCCGCAGCAGCAGGTAGATGACAGCGTCCTCCACTCTGACGTTAGGCCGGGTCAGTTTACCGCAGCACGGAGGGACTCATGAGCGCCTAACAACACCAGAGCTGCACATCTGGGACTTCTACTGAGTAATCGTCTTATCAAGACAGCAAAAGTAAGGAAAACACTTCATTTTAAACCAGTTTTTGTGGGGAAATAATGTGGGGAAACCTTCGTGAGATCTCTGAGATTTGAGAGTGTCACGAAAAAAAAAAAGTTTTTTCATGACATAGGTACGCGTTTCTGAAATGTATTTCCATGTAATAGGTACGCATTTGGGTGCGACTGGGTTGTTAATTCCTATAGACACATCATTTCAAATTATAAAACACAAAATATGCCCGCAATAAGGATTTCAAGTCTATTTTTAAACCACATATGCACGGTATGTTAATTTTAAGTGAAACCACTATTTCACAGAGCTGATGATTGTGAGTCGAGGAAATTATCCAGTAGAGTTACTATACTCAAAGATATTGTACAGATATCTTCGCTTATATTATTCTCTTGTTCGATACACAATGGAAAATCATGGTATACCCAGGAATGTTAGACTAGTAAAATGGACCATTAATAGCAATGAACACAATGGCCCTGGAAAACAAGAGGTCATGTGTCTGAGAGCCTTGGTTAGTACTTAAATCATGCACCAATCAGAACGTATGAACCATGATTACAACACCGTCCTGTCACTAAGCAGATATCATGTAAATGTAGATAAGTGTGTTATCTAAAGTTCGGCAACAGGACCACACGTGCACGTACACTCTGTCCACCCTAGTCACGCCTTCATCGCCATCTTGCTTGCTCAGTAAAGTTCTTTTCACTTTAATTTGAGGTTGTGGTCCTTGTGAGTGAATACCCAAAGTGTCCACAGTGTCACAGATTAAAAGTTATACATCTCTCACAGAAATGCAGTACTGCCAAAAGTACTGAAAGTCCAAGCGATCAATACAAGTTCACTTGGACTTTTGCCACAACAGAAATGACTATTAGGGCTGGGTTTAATTAATCGATTTGAGTCAGTGTGGCAAAACACTAGTAAGATAAAAGCTCCTCCTGGATATAAAACGGCTTTTGCCCACATGTTTCATTGTCTTATTTTTCAAACAAAAGATTTTGTGATTTATTTTCAAATATCTTGCCATGGTCGTCATTATGCACATGGCAACAAAGAGGGGGTTCAATTCTTAATGTGAATATTCATATTTTTTTACTAACTTACCCAGTTAGAGTTAGTCTCTACTATTTACAGCATTAGTTCTTCTGAGAATGTCTTCCTTTTATCCAAGTAAAATTAGTACTGCGTGATGTCATAAAACTGAATTGAAAATTGAATCGTGAATCAAATCGATTTTGGAAATCCAAATCAATACACTCCCCTAGAAATAACATAATTAAGAAATATTGTTGATGCACTGAATATAATATAAGCATTCATGGGTGTATCCTATAGCCTTTTTCCCACTGTCACCATTTATATTCCCGTGCTATGTTCCCTTATCTGATTCCTCGGTGTGAGATTACTAACATCTGGCGGGTCATCTCCCTTCAAGCCGTTATGTGGTGTGTGAGGGGCAGCTACTGTACGGCTAAATGGAATATCCCCAGAACACACATGACCTACTGGAACGCTTGGTCATTGCAATGAGATCTAGTGCCTAAATCCCCTCTGGAATGTGGGGATGTGATTATAAAGCGTAATGTGAGAGCATTGTATGGACTTAAGTGCAGTGTCACTTCACAGCGAGCTCCTGTCCTCTCTCTCACACTGTCTCCTCTGTGCTATCTGCTCAGCTAAAGTGTCATAGCTGTTAACAGGATGAGTTTATGCCTGGGCTCAGAGCATTATCACACAATTGTGTCTGAAGATATTAGAGAATTAATTAGTTAATACTTTTGTGCACACATTTTCTTCCACTTATCCAGAGCCTTCCCACAAAGATACATCAGGCCACCCAGGAACGATAGTCCACCCACCTGGTCTTCCCTGAGGCGGGGAGGTGTCCGGATGTGGGGGAGCAGCAAGTCTTCCTGGAGCTCCCCTTATGTCACTGATCCCTCCACTCTTTCTCTAATGGACCATCCAGCCACCCTGCAGAGGAGACTCAGTTCATCCAATCCATCTGGGATCTCGTCCTTCGCAGTCATGACCCACAGATCATGGCCATAGATCAGAATAATGTAGACCGACCGGTAAATCACGAATTTTGCCATTTGCCTCAGTTCCTCTGTCACCTCAACAGTCTGGCGCAACGAATGCCTCAATGCATACTAATGATGTGCAGGTCAGGGTAGTGTTCAGCCCGCTGGCCCTGCATTCATATTATCTGATCACAGAAGTATCGGTGACAGAATAATAACAGGAAACAGCAGTAGTCTAGGGGTCCCAGGACTTCCCCTAGACATTACGTTTAGAATCTATAGGTGTTGCTCAGTTTATTACTCAGACCACCTTCGTGTTTCATACATCTCAGTATTAAAAACAATAGCAATGAAAAGTGTGCAGGTTACCAATAAACAAAACCCAATCTCCAACATTTACCACTGGCACATAAATGTTTTGTGATTTTAATTATAACAATCAATGGAACAGATGTCTGGCTTTGAACTCTTAATTATTTGACGAAAGCTGGATGATCTGTTTCCCATCGCACTTTGCTGCCATTTCAAAGGACACACTGTCCATAAACTGGACTTTTAAACCAAGGCTGCTCCAATGTGCTAAATCTGTTTGTGTGAGAGACACGAATTATGGATTCCTGCTATGAGCCCACACTGCTCAGTCACCTGCAGCACCTGCACACACTC
The DNA here is from genome assembly GCA_021464625.1 of Proterorhinus semilunaris. NCBI lineage: Eukaryota > Metazoa > Chordata > Actinopteri > Gobiiformes > Gobiidae > Proterorhinus > Proterorhinus semilunaris. Next base: position 12,429,879 of record CM038345.1, read on the forward strand.
AGAAGCAGCTTTTCGCTCAAGCAGAATGTGGCGAGAGCGAGAAAACTTTGAAATGAACCCACTTCCACCTGCGCCGGCTCCCCGCGAGGTCTCCATCAAATTTTCACTGTTCCCACTCAGTTTGTGAGTGCTGCAGTGCAGATGCAAAGATTTCTTTTTTTTCTTTTTTATCCGGAGGCGGAGGTGAGAGGGAGACGTTAATAAACAAATACCTAAATCTCCACATCTCTATACCGCTGCCTTTCTGTTCTCTTCGCACAAACAGCTGGTGGCACAAAAAGCCTGCGTTTGTTTTGATGTTTGTGCAGAGTGGAGGCAATTTATTGGACAGGGATTTAGCAAATCTGAATTCATCGCAGAAACTTTCTGATCCGGGAGGTTCAAGGGCTCTGGATAAACAAGACTGATTGTTTCAGAGGCATGCATATATTAGCCTCTTTGAGATGGAGCTATTACACACAGACGGCTATGGGAATATAAGCCTGAGTCATTTCTGTAGGATGCTGCACAAGAAATATGGCGAGATCAATGGATTCCTTTAAGAAAGTGCAGTAGATATAGGCTATTTCTTTACAAAACACTGATGGACAAGGTGTTCAGTGTCTAGGGACCTGCTCAGTATGATGTACTGTTTATGACAGAGGTTATCAGAGAACAAGACAAAAAAGAAGAGCTGTCATGTTCTTGCTTCACTCTCACTGACAAAAGAGAATACCAAAATACAGCAAACATAAGGAAGAGGCTCAAAATATCACTTATTTCTAATAATACATTACAGACCGTGTCAGGCTTAACATATTTACCCAACTTTCTACAAAGACATTTTTATATGTTGGTCTTGTTTATGTGGATACTTTGCACTTGCTCTCAACATGCATTTGCACATAATATACTGATTGACCGAAGAAAATGTGCTTTTTCTACTAACTCGGGCACATTTACATTGTATAATGTTGATTAATGGGCACTGTCCCTCCATCCATCCATCCATCTTCTTCTACTTGTCCATTGCCGGGTCATGGGGGCAGCTGTTGGAGCTGCCCAAATCACATTGCACCAGCCCCTATGGCTCCTCCTGTAGGTGGTGGGTCCACAGAAGGGGGCACTGTCCCTGTTCAAACAAATAAATTGATAGAATTGTGAAGTTTATTTGTGTTAAGCTGTAATGATAATATGCCCCAGGCAATAAGCCAAATGCCCATCTCGACTGCGCATGCGTGGGTCAATCGGCTACCAAACCAAAACCACCACCACCATTGAAATGTGTGAGCGAGTTCAGGTAGAGGAGCGTGAACATGACCATGAACCGTAACAGTCGCTTCCAAGGGTCAGAAAGGTTTTTCTCACAAAGTTATTCCAACTATGTGAACAAGGACTGGTCGTCACTTTTGACAGCATGTCTTGGTATGAGCAGCCGTTCAGATCTTTCCGTTTCTGTCCATCGGCGTACGCAGCCCTCGTTGTAAAAATAGACTTTGAGCTACTATTGTAACAGGCTCCGAGGCGACGACAAAAACGCTTTAAATCATCAACTTTCCAGCGGTTGAAATAGTCCAAATCATAGCCTTCGTTGCTTTACGCTAACTATCAATATTGTTTGGTAGCCAAAAGAAATTCCCTTACCTATAATGCAAGGGGCGTTCGGCTTATACCGACTGTGTCAGGCCTGGTGAATGTGGGCAGAATTAAGTGACCTACACTTTAATATTTTACAGTATGTCCTCTTCTAAATGTTTTAGTTTGATAACTTGCTTAAAGTATATCAACTGATCGGGTCTAGCTGATAGGAGCATGTTTACTATCGTTTGTTTAAAGCACTTTTCTACACTTGAGTTGCTCTCATGACACCGCAGCAACATACGGATAACCTGTGATGTTCATTGGCATTGCTTTAAACCTTTAGTCGTGACTCCAACTAACTTCAAAATCTCATTAATTCTGGTTCTTCATAAGTGGAATTTAATGAATACTGAAGTGTCAATAATTTTTGTTTTAATCATTGTCTGCTTGTAGTTTCATATTTTTTTAATGGACATATCTATTTTGGTGCAATAAAACTTACAAAGTCAGCCCTTGATGAACAATAAACAGTCTGAACTCTAAATAGTATATACTGTATAGAATAGCATAGCCACTCCAATTTAGATGCCCTATGTTTTCAGTATTCTTCGTTATTTTGGAATAATTGCCATTTCAAACAATACAAGGTAACTCAATCCACCTTACTCCGAACTGCATTCGGAACACGCATTTGTCAAAGGTAGGAAACTGCTTCTAAGAAATTGTGTGATTTTACCTGCTCCACTTCACCAAATATTAAGCAATGTATCGTGAAGGGAACACCGTAAATGGAGTTGTAGACCAAGGGCAATGGCTCCAAGATTACAAAGTAGGGAGATTTGCTAAACTGAATGCTAAAAACCTGTTGTTAAATGAGATTTAACCTTTCCTCCAATGCTTTTCTATATTTCAAGGACAGACCTTTGAGACTTAGATTACATCTAAAAAGACTCACAACCCTTTTTCCCCCCACTGCTTCACTCATGAGGTATTCAGTCCACTGCACAACATAGAAGCGAAAATGAAGAAAGAAAGTGCATTGGGCAGGGGTGACTAGTCAGAGACCAAGAGTTAAAATTGTCTGGGATTATCTGTCCCTCGGTATGCTGTAGGTCAACACAATGTGGTGCAGTGGTTAGCAAGAAGGTCCCAGGTTTGATTAATACCTGGACGGTGTCTGGAGTTTGTTCTCCCCATGTCTACATATAGGTTTCCTCCGTGTGGTCCGGTTTCCCTTACCACTAAAAATATGTACAATAGGTTCCCCTCAGGGGCCAGGACTCCCCTGAAAAAGAGATTCTTAATCTCAGTGGGACTTTCCTGGTTAAATAAAGGTCAGATAAAAATGTCACTATAATCACTACAACATTAATCATTGTAATGTGTTTAAGGCTGCAAGTAGCAATTTTTTTCTGCATACCTGGAAAAATGATCAAAAGAAAAATACTTCAAGCCAGAAACTAAACATATCTGAAGATCATTCCGGTATGAAATGACCATGACTTTCTCAGAATCCACCGGAGTTACAGTACAATCCTCTTTGTAAACAGACTATAAAAGGCGAGGTCCGTATTGGTATATCTTCTACAAGAATAGCAAACTCTGTTACATTGTTATGTAAGCTCTGACACCTCCACACACCACAATGCTTTTCCTCCTCGGGTTATATATTTAAGCTGTCCTTATTGTACGCTTTCCAACAATAGTGCCATGGGATTCCTCCAGCCTCCTCTCGTCTCCTACTTGTGGACAATGCGTTGTGAATTGAATCCCATGCATTGTGCAACACAAGCAGCTCTGCTCCTCCCCTCTGCCTCTCTAGTACATCTATTTTCAGTCGAGCTGTTGATTAATTGGGCTGGAGAGCACAATGTCACTATTAACAGAAGGGGACGACAGTGGACCCCTGGGACCAAGCTACAGTGGGAGTTTCGTTACACACTGCCAGGCTGCGTATCCACAACCTTGTGCAGGACAGGAACATGCCATCTGCACAGGCCACTAAAGCCCAATGCATGACAGACACATTGGCTGTCTTTATGCAGGAATGACCTACTCTGACACTAAGCCATTTTTATGCTTCCCTGGGACCCCGATGAGTTTCTGACTAGCAAGAACAGAACATTGTGATAGCATTGCTCTCATGGATGTAATCTGCCCTGTTGCACTGTGTGTTGTGTCCACTTGATCACTTTATACCACTTTATCCACCTACACGTCAGTAAATATAATCCCGCTGTTGTTCTATGTCAATTGTTGTCATCTTACCATATTTTACTTTTTCTTTTTTTATCGTATTTATTTTAATATTCTTTATGCATGCCCCTAGAGCAGGGGTGGGCAGTTAATTTTCATAAGGGGCCAAATGAGAAGCCTGGATTGAGTCGGAGGGCCGCACCAACAATAACTCGAACTTATTCTGCTCAACTTTATCCGATTGTACCTTACACTAAATCGTGTATTTGGAATAGCTGATACCTGCTGTTATTATAGGACTATTATTTTAAGCTATTCAACTTCTTATCCTCGTGAACGTTTACCATCGCACTGAAAGCACCTCTGTGTTTTGAATGAAATGAAGCGATGCACTGTAGCAGGGCTCAAAACATAAATGGGGAGGGTATTTCCGGGTCCATAAACAAAAGCTCCAAAATAAAATTATGTTTTAATTGGGAAAATACTGTTGAGGAAACATTTTTTAATAAATGAATAATAATGAGGCTTACAGGACTGTAGCCAATGTGTTGTTCATATCCTGATCTCTCATTATGTCAGTGCCCTCTTCTGGACACGTGGGAAATTTGTTATTTTTATTTTTATTTAAGCAGCCCCCTAGTGGCTGGAGTGAGCATTCTGGTAATTTCTTCAATCATAACTCCACAAAGGAATGGGCTAGAGACTTACTTTTTTTTGACATATTCAGAAATGTATGCCCTACAAGCCGTGGGCCGGATTGAATCATCTCAAGATGATTCAATCATAAAACATAAAACATACAACATCTTGAGATGATTGAATCATCTCAAGATGATTCAATCCGGCCCACGGGCCGTATTTTGCCCAGGTCTGCCCTATAGCCTGATAGTTTAAAGTTTTAGAGCTTATTTTTTATCTAAATTCTGTGTTGTATGTTTTATGTTGCACGTCTGCACCGAGAAAAATTCCTAGTTTGTGAACCTGTTCTCAAACAATGGCAATAAAAAACTATTCGGATTCTGAAAATGCAAACAACTAGGTTAATGTTTATGTAAACACAACAGGGGTAAATAGGGGATCCAAAGTTGCTGTTCTTGAAAGGGCAGGGGGGAGTGACAGGGGCAGAAGAGGTTGGGAGGGAGGGCAGAGAAGGCTTACTTATAGATGTTTACTGTCAACACTGAATATGTTGTCATGTTATCAATAACAACACGCCTAGATCTGATCATATAGAGCGCTACACAAGTGCTTTAATATGACGCACCCAACGTATCTGCACAATAACTCAGACAGGGGGCAAACTTTATGGCTGTCTTCCTCCAACTCTGCCTGCGATCGATGTTTACTGGGCACCAGGGCTGGAGAATGGAGGATGCCCCCCCGCACCTGTAATGTTGCTTTGGGGGCAAAATACATGTGATTAATTCTCTCACCGCTGAAATATTATGGGGGGACAAAGCGAAGCATGGGCTAAATTCATCAGAAGTCAGGCAAAGGCTATTCACCACGGACCCAGCTCGGTAAGAAAAGTTTTTCTTGTAAAATGTAGTTGGTGCGACTTATATTCAGGTGTGCTCAATAGTCCGAACATTACGGTATATTCCTGACAGCTAATGTGAATGAAGCTGTTCTTTAATCGGCAGCCAATTAAAACAAAAACAATTGATAAAATGTTTGAAGCTCCATAAGTTCCACTGAAAATCATTATGGTTCCCACTCCATAGTAGAAACATCTCAGGTGGGATCAGCTTGTCATGCCAGGAATGTTGGGCCATAAAGGTTATATTTTTCTGATCGGAGAGTTCAGCTTCCTGATGGCCTGGTGTAGGAAACTGTTTTTCAGTCGACTGGCGCTGGCCCGTGGATTCCGCAGTCTCCTCCTTGAAGGCATTACCTTGTGAGACTGTGTGATGGGTGTGTAGGGTCCCTGGTGTTTTATGTAGCTCAACAACCTAACCACGTTTAAAACAAGAAAGGTTTTTTGCCTTTGCCATCAAGACGCCATGACACTAAATCCACATTTTTGCACAAATGTGGCCTTTCAAAAGGTTCTGTTCATTGCCTTTATGGACTAATAGGCACTAATTAGGAAGAAAAACATGCTAGGTTTAGGAGAACGGCATGGTCCTCCTAAGCTCCTCATAATACTGGTGAATTGTTAGGTCAATTGGCCCCATTAACAATAAAAACCAACACGCCCCACACACATATAAAGGAAGATGCCAGATCTGAAGGCCACCGCATTGGATCAGCATTAACAAGAATTCATGCAACATCAGGCTGTACTGTCTGATACAAAATTGCGAAGAGTAAATTATATTAATAATAATTGCCTATTTTAAAATTATTCATGATTAGCGATTAGGTCAGTTGTTGCATCATTGTGTCAAAATATATTATAACATACAGAAAATTGGAACTTATAACAGATTAATTTCTCTTTTCAATCTTTCTTAATGATAGTAATGTAAATTACAAAAGACAATGGAGCCTTAAAGGGATATTTCAGGATTTTTTACATTGGGCCTCATTTCCCAGTTATCCAGAGTGTTGTTGATGTCTGGAGATATTGTTTTCTTAAATTCATGCAGTTCTTATATTTGAAGAGTCTAGTGGCGCTAGGCTAGGGCAAGGCTAAAGCATTTTGCATTTAAAATAACTTATATTTGAGCAGCATCAGATTCGTGGCTGTAAGCTAACGTAGCGGCGGAGTGATCAGCGGGAAAATAGTCCCTCAAAATGCGGTAATTCATGTGATACAAGGTCAGTTATATTTCAAAAATTATTCTATCGACACAGACATTTATATTGTTAGTCTGGCGTTATAAGTGATTTACCTCAGGTGCACTGTGGAGTGGGACTGTTTTTAATGCAGGCTAACTGATACCATAGAAATGCTTTAGCCATGCCCTAGCCTAGCGCCACTAAGCTCTTCAAATATAAGAACTGCATGAATTTAAGAAAAAAATATCTCCAGACATCAACAACACTCTGGATAACTAGGAAATGAGGCCCAATGTCAAAAAATCCTGAAATATCCCTTTAAGATATCATATTAGTTCAGACACCATCTCTGTGCTGTATTCCCCAGTCATGCACATTCACGTTTTGGTGTGTATTGCCCTGCAGATACGGAATACCCACAAGTGCTTAGGTGCCAGAGATGTTCCAGGAACTTTATGATATGGCACTTTTAAAAGAGGAGTGGCCCGTGGAGAGGCTGAGGTCTAAAGGAACAGAGATAACAGTGTTAGGGCCAGTTTTCTCCAAGAGTGGGGAAGAATAAAACACCTGTGTGCAGTGGGAGAACATCTCTGCCTCAGACAATAAATTATTTTAGTACTGCTTACTTGCAGACAAACATACATTTTTGAGGTCTTCTCGAAATGCACTCACATGTAAGTATGTTTATTTCAAAATACTGTCATTTCACTGCAATATAGCCACAGAACATAAAAATCAAGATTAAAAACAACCTTGCATGATATGTCACTTTTAACATTTGAGTTTCACTACTGTTAAAAGTGACTAGATTGAAATTGTCAGCGTTTTACATTTCACATTTTCTTTCAAAACTCAATACCAGTCTAAAAAACTGAGATTGTTTATACAGAGCTTCAGATTGGATGATCAAAATGCAGCGCAAATCTTTCATCTAGCTCCATGAGGACGCAGCCATAAAGAGGAACGGCTTCATTCCGCTGAGTATGGGAATTAATTAGAGAGTGTTCAAACATGCCAACTGTCCACTGGAAATATATCACTTGTGGTCCACTGATTATGGTGATTACTGTGACACATCATGCCAACGCATACAGCAAAGTCAAAACAAAAGATGCACACTTTAAATCAAGCTGACACATATCAACAGTTAGCGAAAAATAAATGAATGAATTATGAATGAGGCAAAACATTTACCATGACAGCTGCCGTGAGCAACAGTGATGCTTTCTTTCTCAAGTTTTCTTTTCGTATGTGTTAGCTGCACGTTCCTCTGAGTTTGTTTATGAATGCACAGCATACATTTCACAGTGACCCATGTTAGTGGCCAGGTGACAGAGTGGATTGAAGCAGCTCTTTGAGGTAGAGGCTTGTTGTCAGGGACAGCCACAAAAATACAGAACAAAGAAAGGACATAATGCTTGATCCTTTCTGCTCCAGTTTGGTTACAGAAATAAAGCAAGTGATCATAAAGTTATCCTTATATAACTGTGACTAATAACCTTCAGAAAGTACATCTTCAAAATCATTTAATTAATGATTAATTGTTATTTAATTTCATTTATTTATTCTCTTTTCTTGGTAATGCAACAAGAAACAAAGACATCAGTAGCAATAATACTGTAAAAATCTTATAGACTCTTACCCCATTTTGATATAATCTTTTTTTTCTTCTTTTTTTTACAAATGAGATGGCCTCACCAACGGCAAAATATAACACAATCTTTGTTTACTCTTGTTCTGGCATAGACTGCTCAACATCTACATTTGCAAAATCAAATTCCCACAGCGGCTGCACATCCAGTGGTGTAGTCTTCAATTTTCTAGAGGGAATACTGTGATTTTTTGTTGTTGTTGAGGGTCTGGTCGCACAATTAATTAGCATAAATGTGCAGTTAATATATCGTTTTTTTATGTAGAATTAAACCATGTTCCAGCAATGTCCTAATGTGTAGAATGAGCCCAGACCTGTTCACCACAACTGCCTCTAAAATCCTGCACTGTCACTCCAAAAGGTGTTAATTCTGGTCCGAATTGCCGTCATGCGCGAGCTTCACATAGAGACTGCAGTTACGCGTAAGACCTGAGGTGGCAGTAGTGAGTATTAAAAAAAAAAAAGACCAACCTGCATCTAGTCGCTTTAATGGACTCGTTTTCTTTCAGGGGGCGCAGTCCTTTAATTCCCCTCGCAGCTTCACCCCTGCAGCACTTAAGTCTGAGTCTCAGCCTGACTCCACTGTGTAGAGAAAAAAACACTAACCAACATGACGGGCTCTGCTCTGCACCTCGTATTGGTCAAGAGCGAGAGAGAGGGAGAGAGGGAGAGATTAACTAAAGTTTAGTTAATCAGCGACCGCCACATTAAAGCCACACTGCGTAGAATATTACCCATTAAATACATTCAAATACAAGCATTTGTTTTAGGACAGATATTTTCAATATTGAAAAATGCCTCATAAATTTACAAGCAAACATGTGGTTTTGCTGTGAGCAGCTCACCTCTCCTAAGGCATGACCATAACTTTACCAGGAGTGGTATCCAGCTCGTCTCCATGGCAATGTCGACTAAAGTCAGCAGAATTTGAGATTTAAATAGGCTAGGTCCTCATCCAAATCCATTCCTTGATTACCCACTGCAGAAATAGCATATTCTGGGAGCATGTTTTGTGTTGATGGCAACAGTATAGTCCAAAATGTTACGCAGTGTCCCTTTAACTAACGGCACAAGTGTAGGACTATTGTTTCGCTCTTGTCTGAGGTTATGCTAATTAGCCATGTGGAAAAAAATGAGTTTTTAAATTAAAACAAAAGGTTGCAAAACTGCCATTATTTGGGCCATTTCGTTATAGGATAATGTTTTGAAAAAAGTGAGACTCTGCCCCTGATTAAATTGTCATATTTATATGTCACGTTTCTACCTTCATCAGGCACTTAAAGGAACCACTCACCCAAGTCACGCACCAGTGTCAGACAATGGAGGCATGGTGGGGGGTGTGTCTTGCCCAAGGACACAACAATAGTGTGGACCTGTGGGATCTGAACCGCTGACCCTCCAGTCACGACTACCACCTGCGCAACTGTCAGCCCAAATGATGTGACCCGTTTAACCAATTTTGGGAAGCCTATATGGTTAAACCCAGGCGCAAGTTGCCTCTATAGTTTGTTGTGCATCCATCGCCTGTTGTTAGGCCCGTCCTCAAATGGGCTTCTCTTGACTCGCCAGAATAATCAGGGTATTTGATTTTAGCCACAGCAACTGAGGTAATCAGGGGGTGGCCAGTAGTGCACTGGCAATTTCCGGAAAGGTCACCCTTCTAATGAGCAGCATTAGCCCACTCAGCAGCCGCGGCCGAGCCAAGGAGTATTCTGTGGTGCTGAGACGGGAAACAGGACGAAGACATGCTAGAGGTGTTTTCTTCCTGTGGGTTAACCTTAGTCTGAGCCTCTCTGAGCAGCAGGCGACCTCCAAACTGGATCATTTTGGATTTTGGAAACAGCAAGTGATCCGAACGAAACTGTACTTTGTCCAAGGTTACTCGAGTTAAAAGTGCGGGCTTCACTGCGTAAGCATTGAGGTCCTCGAACAATAGCAAAGCGATATGGGGGTGGAAAAAACCCTTCATGTCTCCTTTGGGAAAGAAAGTCTAATTAGTTGATGCAAAAAGAAATAAACAAAAAATATCCAAATGGACCAACATGTTAAGTTAAGTTTCAACAGTTATAGCCATGATTAGCGCTGTTCAAATGGCAACAGATCCGATCAGAGCATACGGCCGATCAGGTAGAGATAGAGATTAGAAAACATTCAGAGCTACTTTTTTAATTAAACTTCATCTGCTCAAAATGTTGATTCTCACACTCTTGAAAGTTGAAAATTATGATTAAGGCATACAGTAATCACTTTGAGTTTGCAGACCTTGGTTGCAGCACAGACTGTGTGCTGTAATTGGTTTTAATATTACTCTCTTTACCGGTTTCATTTACTTGCGACAATCAAAATCCAAGCGGCAGGGACAAACTGCTTCCTCAAAGCAAGACTTGTCAAAAATGTGTTATGTGTTTTGATCCGTAAAACAAACAAAGACGTAGGATACAGTTATCGCTTATTAAGACCATGTTAATGCAGGTCAAAGGGCAGAAGATTATGAATAGTATATGAGGCAACAAAATAATGGCTTAAGGTCAAAGTTACGGAGATAAAAAAAAAAGCTGCTCTAATATGTCTAATATGATTTCATGTAAATTCAAGAGGCTATCAATGATTACACGTGTAAAATAAATAGTGTCGTATTGTTACAAGATATGTCAAACCATTCACATGGTTAGAAATTGTATATAGCAGTGTTTATCATGGCGTTATATCAGAGTATACGAGTGAAATCACATGCGCAGTGTCCCACTGGGAGACGCAGTTTTTCATCTAAAGAAGCCTTGGAAAAATAAGAATCCACAGTAAGAAGCAGACGACAACATATAAAATGTCTTTAAAAAAAAAAAAAACTCTCAAAGTTTCATCAGACTGTTGGGATGGATATTCCTTCTCATGTAAATGGATACAACAGATAGATCCATAAATGCTTAGATGGGTAATGAAGAAGGCAAACCGAGGTTGTAGAGGCAATCCAAAACTGATTTGTCATGGGGCAATTTATGTTTTTAGACGTCTTGTGCAACTTTTTTACTTTGGAGTTGGGATAGGTTGGCTATAGTGACCAAGAAAAAATAACAGAATGACAAAAAAAAGTACGTTTGTGTTAGGGAATTGTGCCTGTTCACCATGGCAGACCTGGAAACGCTCTGTTATTTCTGCCTCAGCAATATTTAACAGATTAAAACACACATCGGTTCAGACATTAGGTTTATTCTCGGATCCGGGAGATGAGACAAAGGAGCTCAGGCAGCCAGCCTGTCCTTTGCTCAAACTCATCAATATAATGTGTTCAACAAGCTTCTATAGAAACATAAGCACACCCACTCTTTCCACCAAGACACAAGGTTACATCCCATCCCATCACACAACCAGCCTCCCCCTTTGGACCCAGTTAGGGTGGGGGATGTGATAAGTAACTCGGCTTCCTCCGTCCACTGGTGGAAGACAGTCATAAACTCTTGTCTCCAAAACTTTCCGTTCCACCACAAAGCCAGCCCTCCCCTGTCAGGGTCATAAACTTTCACCCCCCTTTTCTGAGCCCAGGACCTGTGGGGGTCAAAAGATCATGGGATCCTCAAGCTGTAAACAAGACATTACAGCTTTATGACTCAAACTGAGATTACCACAACAGGTAACGGGTTACTATGGACATCTGCTTTTTAAGCTTCAGTGCTCAAATTCTTTCCTTTCTTGGGCGTTGGTAAACAGACCTCAGGATTTAACGAGTCAACATTTCAACCAAACACAGATTTATCAGTCAACTGTAAATGTAATACTTTCATGTTAACATCAAATAGAGAATTTCTTCACAGTTTGTTTAACATTGAACTACCATGAGTAAATGCCAGGATTGCATTGAACGACAAGTTCCTACTAACGCGTTGAACTCTACTATCATCCCTTTCTCAAATACATGCATATTTTTGAATATTGCACTCAGACCATGATGACGATAAAAAATAAACTTATTTTGGACACGTAGTGGGACAGGTGTTGCGCGCCACAAAGTAATACATTTGATACATAAGAACTTTGTTCTGGTCTCTGTCCTCCCAGCCTTAGAACCTGTGTGACCTTATGTGTGGGGAAAATGTCATTTGGTTCCCTTGGACCATAAATCAAGGGTGGCGTTGTCAATTTAGTTAGTTCTACCAGCCAGACTCCCTCAGTTAGGGGAGACTGGGTATGGTGGAAACACTTTTTGCTTCAGCACCTGTAAATGTTAGAGTTCTCAAACTTTTATACAAAGTACCCGCATTTGTTTACTACAAATGGTACCAATTCAGACCCCTGGAAGAATATCACAGACCTCATGAGTTGATGTCAAATACATGGTGGTCCTTTGTTACAACCTACCTCACTACCGGGGTGGTTGTAACACATGCTGGGGTAAGTTGTAACAGTTAAACAAAAGAAGCAAAAACAGAGGCTCGCCATGTGATATGCTTACAAAAATGTTTTATTTAAATAAAAGAACAATTGTAACTTGTAAGTGCTTTATTGTCATTGTACAAGCGTACAACGAAATAGTGTTCAGGTGTTAGTCCTGAGCTGCTGCGGCTGAGCCGCGCTGCCAACCTGACCCGCATGACCTTGGAGGTCGGGGAAACTGTAGCACTCAGAAGAAACCTGGCTGACTGCCCTCCGTCTCCTCTGATCCTCTGAAGTGGTGCCGCGCCTCCTGGGGTTGTCCCTGTTTCAGAGCGTGGTGTCCTGCACTGGTCAGCTCCACCTCCTCCTTCCTCTTCCTCCCGCCGCTCCCTCCGCTTCACAACAGTCTTTCACCATCTCTCGTTTGTCAATGCAGAACAATGTCTCTCTCTCTCTGTCTCTAACCTGTCATATGCATACCTCACATGGAGTCAGTCCATAATACAGGTCTGCTGTCTCAGTCAAATAATCAGCCAACCCTCGTCTGGCTACAGACACACTAGGTTAAGTGATTGACAAAGTTGCAGAAAGGAGTGAAGTGGAAAAATGGTTATACTGTCACTACTTACCAAGAGACCAAACAACATGGTGCACGCTATAGCAAATACAAATATAATTCCAGTAATATTTTTTACAGCAGATTGGTTTGTGTAGACTTTTTTTTGTGTAGACTTTGTTTTCTGTTTCAGTAAAGAGGCTACATCCATCCATCCATTTTCTTCCACTTGTCCGTTGCCGGGTCACCAGTCCCCTATGGCTGGTGCAATGTGTCCTATCCTGCAGGTGGTGGGTCCACAGAAGGACGGCCTCATGGTTCTAACTGGGCCTGTTGGTCTCTCACAAGGGGCATAAAGAGGCTACAAATAAAGTGTAATGTAGAATACTGACCGATGTAAACATGCATTAGAACTCTAAATAGATCCAAGGACACCCGTCATGTACGAAAACTAACACTTGGTCTGTCTATAGGAAAGAAAGCTTGCATAATTCTTAGAAGACCTAATGAATCTAATCGAACTATCTAAATAGATCCATTGGACAATCTTTTCTGTTGGTCCATCAATAGCATGATAGACTAACATCACCATATGCATCACATGAATATGAGATGTGGTGAACTTTTCTTATTACAAGCCTCGTGGTCAGTGTGGTCATGCATCACGTTATTTTCCCGCTTCTATACTTTCACTGGTCATGCACCTCTACCTCTGTCTCCACCTCTTTATGTTGTTATGATTAAACAGCAAGTGAACATGTTCATTCAAAAGGATGATCTCTCAGCAAAATAAATAGTGCCACCCCTTTTAAAAAGCCCTTTAAACGTCCAATAGCCACACCATAAGCTAAATTGATTTTGTCAGTGGCTTTCTACAACCAAATTAGACTGCCATATCCCTTTTGGGGCAACACAATCTGTTACAAAGAACTGGAAAGGTGAATAGGCTGAAAAGGTGTTGGACTGGCATCATTAACGTCAAAGAAGTCTAAAAGCAGCCTATACACTTAAGCGGCAACAAGCAGAGTAAACATCACAGTTGTCAGCTCATTACCACAGCTTTAGTGCGTGGCAGATGACTGGACCCCACAGGCTCGTGGAGTAGCTGGGGTACAAAGCTTGCCCTTCTGCGATATTCCCGGGACTCATTATATACAGAGGGGGAGCTGTCTGGAGCAGCGTCTTCCGAACACGGAATGCTTAACTGGTAAATGCTATCGATTTGAGGCAGCAGAGCAGTTGTGTCAAACCCACACAAGCACTATAAACAGGCTTTTTAAAATCCAATGCATTTGAGGCACCATGCTAACAATCAATCAATCAATTAATCAATTAAACTTTATTCATAAAGCGCTTTTCATGCCGAAAGGTATCATAAAGTGCTTTATAGATTACAGCATTTAAAACAATTCGCCTGGCACACCCTCCCATCCCTCCGAATATATACAAACATTACACACACACTCAAACCTTTACCCCACCGTCTACACACACACCTCCTCACTCACTAACTCACCCACACACAGAATACAATAAATAGATATATAAGGCTGGGTACAGATGGACACGTGTGGAAACCCCATTTGAGGAGCCGTCTGCGCCGGGAGCAGCAGTCCAGTGCAGCTACAGAGCACTGAAAACCTATCTTTGTGATATTCTTAATGTGTGGAATTAAATTCAGCTCAGAGTCAAAAATCACACCCAGGTTCTTCACCTGTGAGGAAGGATTAAAAGACAATGACTGCAGTTTGGGTAAATGTTTCTCTCTCTGGGCCTGAGGACCGATGACTAAAACTTCAGTTTTGTCCTGGTTAAGCTGGAGAAAGTTTTCTGCCATCCAGGATTTGATATCTAAAATGCAGTTAAAAAGTGCATCCATTGGCCTGGTGTCATCAGGAGACATGGAGATGTACAACTGTGTATTATCAGCGTAACTATGAAAGTTGACTCCATGTCTCCTGATGACATCACCAAGAGGGAGCATATTTTTTTATACAGGTTAAAAAGCACTGGACCTATAATCAAACCCTGGGGCACACCACATGTAATTTTATGGACCTTAGAGGAGCAAGTATCCACACTCACCATGAATGTGCATCGCAGTCAGGTTTCCTCAGAATGGACTTACTGCATGTGGCGCTTTGAATTGAAAAATAATGAAAATACAGTAGGTACCTGAGCACGGAGATGAGTCACGTGAGGACCTGACAGTGTTGTTACCTGACATGGCACAGGCAAAAAAGGAAAATGATCACAATCAACAACTGTGCACTCATATTTCCTTGTCAGGCTTGATAATAATTTCCGTGCCAAGAGAAGACGCTATTTTCTGTGTCACCTAATTTAATCCATTCTCTTTGATCCGGTCTCCTCAAATTAAGCAGTTTTTTAATCAGTCGCCTTCAGCAAATTTATCTAGGTCAAGTGAAACACAGCTATTGTTCATTTATTTTTCTGTTTGGATGCAACCTTGAACATTTGCATAATTTTAGCAACTCCCTTGATACTTTAATCCTGCCATAAAACAACTATTTCTAACATTGCACGCGCTGACTCATTTCCTACTCCAACCATGAACCCATTTGAATAAAAAAAATACGAAGAATTGCAATAGATCGTGTAACTGTAGTTGCGGGACATGACATCAAACGAGTGTCTATGCAACATGTTGGACCGTGTATTGCTTAATGTTTTTCCAATGTGCTCAAGACCCAAAGATAAGGTGTCACAATGCAAAGTCACAATTGTAAAATGGTTCTACAAAACTAAAGGCTAATTGATTGGAGAAAATCAATGATAGTTTACAGTTTTATGGGAATACTACATATGATATCCCTATAAATAAGTCATGCTTTATATTATAAATCCTGCTGCCAGTGTTTCAGGGTTCAGCTTTGGTTTAGAAAGACCTTGTTCCCGTGGCTTGTTTTTATCAGACGATATTGGCAGCTACACTGAGCCTAAGTATCGGCTTGGAATAGGGAGAAAAGTGTCCAGGTGTTTTAGTCAACAACATTCCATTCTGCTCTATGGAAAACAAGCAGCTCCCATCCACAAAGAGCTTCTCACACGTTTTTATATTCACATAAATGTTATATAAGGCTAATATTCTTCTGAGTGAAAAATTGTACTGTACTCGTCGCCTATTGCAACCGACTTTGCACTCTCATCCATTTTAAGTGCTGTTCTCCCCGGGGAAAACTATATGCTTGGGATTTATGTTGCTCCATGTCTTGCCCTGAAGGAAGACTGACAATTCTTAGCTGTAATTGAAGTAAATGATGATGTTTTGTATTTGGTTTTTTTTTTCCCCCTTACTTGAATTTTATAAAGTAAGCTTAGAGAATTCTGCACGCACCACAGGAAGTGTTGCTGATGCGTGTAAACTGTCCGCTAATATTAAGAGCACACTTCAATATAATTGCAAATAAGGATTATGCATATGTAATCATCCAGGGGAAAGTTAATTATTTATCACAAAATAACAATGGGAAAGTACAGAGGCTCTGACCTTGTGTTGAGAACTGCATAGCGAAAAAAAAAAAAGGTGGCTGAATCAAGGGCTGCACAACTGTGTCCAGGCTATAGGCCACAAAGTCAGTCAGTCTTAATATGAGGATTGAGGAAATAGCTTGTGATTATGTTAAATTGATTCAATAATACTTTTTTTTGTTGACAAGATTTTGTAGCTTTCACTTTGGGTCTAGTTAATGGTTGAGTTACGTGTTGTGTTATACTTTTTATGTTTTGTTTTCTATAGTTACTGTTTCCTATTATTGGTACGATTTGACTGTTTTTTGTCTGTCTCCTAAGCCCTGTAACTGTATTTTGTTCTCTGCTCCAGGACCTTGTTCGGGCGTGGTTGCCCCAGATGGTGGGGGGTTTGGTGATAGTCCCTCACTCCTACTCCATCACTCTGCGTGTGTTGTGGTATTTTTGCACGTCCCTCACATATTTTCACATTTAGTTTGCCCTAGTTTTGATGTGTGTGTTTTTGTTGTGCGTTTGTTTGTTTGTGTGTGTGTGACACGGAGCGTGGTGAGTACTGTCCCCAACTCCTTGTGCCCCCACTAGGTGCATCTACGGTCGACCAGTCCTGGGCACTTTTAAGCTAATTGACTAACTTGTCGTGTGCTGCTAGCTATCTTTTTAAAACTTTAGCTCAACAATGAATTCTTAATTATAAAAATAAATGTAATTCTTTTAAAACTCCTAAATTGACTGTCTCTTTTTGACCATCAACTGCATCAATCTGCCACAATGTGGCGGATGGCCGGTGGCAAAATGTATTTGAGATGAAAGAAAATAATATCGTATTCTTGGGTCTATTAATGAATATTAAAGTGTGCAATTGGTTTCCCAAAACCCCGCCTCTAAATGGGGCTCTCCCTCATTCTCCGGATCTCCTGCCATTGAAAATAGTGGAGCGTGGCGTGTTATTCCCCTTTCAAACCCTAGTAGTGCCTCCTAACTTATAAGCCACGGTAAGACTACCATCCGTAATGCCGTTTGCCAAGAGTTTCATGAGCTGCCCTTACTGGACAACAATAACAACAACAACAACACTCTTTAAGGTGGCTTGAGGGTTTTCTTCTAATTTCACAAGAGAGATAATAGTACTTAATGGGGCGGGGCTTTGGTGAAAGGTCAGTTCATGTTGTCAGTGATTGTGCTCATACTGTACATGTGAAATCATCATTACATAATTTGAACTTGCTCAAATGTTATCCTTTTCTACTCTTCAAATGAGGCAGTATCTAAAATGGTAAATGGACTCAACTTATCTTTTCTACCTTTATCAGGTCCAAATGGCTTTACAGTAAGGAACCAGTCACCCATTCACTCTCTCATTCACACACCTATGTACGCAGACACCGGAGGCATGGGTCTCTCGCTGCACCAAAAAACTGAGGCTAATCTGTAGGAGAGACTCATCTCCACCAGCTCTTGGCATCCAGTTAGTGTAGCCGCTGCAAAGGTCCCCAATCTGTTTACTCAATGATCACTGCTCATATGCTGCAGGACAAATATCTCAGCGCTCTGACATGTGCCAGAAGGCGCTGTAAGTAGCTTAAAGAGGGACATTTATTGGTGAACAGATTATCAATGTCACCTGCACTGTATGGTGTGATTTTTTAACTTGCAGATACCAAATGGCACATTTTGGTCTTTCTGACAGAAGAAGCCCAGCACCACTAATTTTGCGTGGAGTGGAGTTAGGAGTACCCAAGCTGTTTAATATATGACTATGTTATTATTGAAGTAGTAAACTGTCTTTGGAGTTCTTTGGTTGTGCAGCTGCAGTTTAAAGGATGCACTCAAATTGTCGCATCCCAGCCCCCTTTATCAAAGCAACAAACATTGTTATAGCTCTTGCTGTCATTTTGTGCGCGGGCGGCTGGAACCGTGTCACATTTAAGATCACAATACTTTGCTCTGTCAACTAACTGCGTCAGCATGATAAACAGGCTTCATCTGCCGCTATAGTGTTCACACAAGATAAAAAGCTGTGCAGTAATGGCTGGGGGCAGAGCGGTTTAACGTGCACAGATGCCGTTTGTGGTGACTTTTGAGGGGAAGGGCGACACGTATTGCAGAAATTAAGAATTTGTCAAACAGCTCACCTGCTGTTACACAAGAGCAGTGATAGTGAGGTCCAAGTTGTGCGGGCAAATGTTCAGACATAAAAAAGAGCAAGTGGTGAATAATTTAATCACAATGTTCAAAAGAAAGAAAATATATTTGGATAAAAGTCGAATTGGATAAAAATGATATATGGGCGATTCAAGAGATGCCATCACCAGTTGTACTTGTAATTTTGCACAACCTTATAATCACTAATCATGCTTGTGGAAATGGGAACGGTGCCAGATTTTGAAGGGCCCTGGCTGACAGATCAAGTTGACAATATATTAGTGTTAGTCTCTAAGGGTTTGGAAAGCACTTTTTCAAAAATGTGCCACAATGAGAACAGAGTAATGAGAAGCATGAGAATCCAAATGTAATGGCGAGCTCATTGAGGACGTGAATAATTGATCAAATGGAGGAGACAGACAGAGGCAATGAAGTCCACATACAAAACACACTAAAGACTAACAACAGCACTGGGTTGCTTTTTTCTTTTGTGAAGAGGGTAAAGGTGGCCTGTGTCGCCATCGGCAGCAGCATTCTGTAATCCATACCCAGCTGACCACAACAAGGGCACCATCGTGTTAATGAAGCTGAGGCATAACCTTGTCAACGTTTACATGGGTGTAGCAGAACCCCAAGTAGGAATAGAGGGTAAGGAAGGCAGTGCAGGAAACAGTGTCGAACCCACCCCTACTTAATCTGTATGAACCGTGGAAATACGTTTTGACAAAGCCTTTGCCTAACCAGTACGGTTAACCACTTGAATAATTCTCCCCACTAAATGGAAAACACAGTGAGGCTGCACATACTACATGCCCTGTTTACAACACAGCAGAATCACATTGTTGTCTGCCATTTCTTCAGCTCATCAGTTCAGCAAGTAAAAAGCGGAACATAAATTATAGGCTAAAATAAAATATCAAAACATGAGGCATAATATTTATAAAACATTGCCCAATTACAGATTTGTTTATGTGCCCGGAAATGCACTTTTTATAGATCTTATTCCAGATCACCTCTAATGTCTTGTTTGGTATCACAATATGTCATCACAACACCAGACGTACGACTCGACTTTGTATCATTTTCTCTTTTTTGAGCAACCGACTGTGATGGCTTGCAAATGGCTTTCGGCATTGAAGTGTGTTATGGCAGACGTGGATCTTTGAATTGCAAAGAGAGATTTTTGTAGCAGCAGTTCTGAAATATAGATCTTTTGTTGGATTTTAAAGTGCCAAATCCCAGAGGTTTACAAAGTCACTCGGGCCTGTCAGACTGTCTATAACAGAAATAGTTTCCCTACTTAAATCAAAAATCCATGTTCTGTTAGATGGAGTTTCAGCGATTGACGAAAGTGTACAAATTTACTTTACTGGAGGTGACATTTTCCAAATCGGCTATATTTTACAACAGAGCTATTATTGTTGCAAAGTGTTAATAGATCTCTCTGCAATAAAGTTCACTTCTCTGCCAGAAAATTCCGTCATTCTTGAGCAAAATTAAAATGTGCGTCTTGATCTATTACATTCTGTTTTAAGCAATACGTGCATGTAGGTCTTTACGGAAGATTTACTTTGATTTATTTGAATTAGTGTGAATTATGTTTTGTCACTTTGGATTTTTGGTGTTGTGGTTGCATTGCAAGAAGTAAAAATCAGTTAGGTGAGTCATATGTGGGAAGTAAATGTATTTTTGTATCGTCTTTGAACAAAATATTGCCCGTTGGCTTCTGTTTTTTTGTATTTTTTTTTTTATGATGCACGCAGAGGGAATGAGATGTCATGTTGTCAGACTCTTCCAAAATTTGACAGGCACAATACCCTCCATCCCAACACACCCGAGAAATGAGACAGTTTTATTTACTTTTAACCCATTTTCTAGCGCAGCCCTACCCTCCTAAGGTAGTGGGGAGGCCCTCAGCTGTTGTCAGCTGCGTCTGCACTATGTGCCCAGAACAAATTTCTCTATGAGGGACAATAAAGTTGAATTCATTCATTCAAGTGGCTGGAGCAGCAATCCCTATAACTGCCACCCTCTGCATTAACTTGTTCATTTGTTTATCTTGTTGTCCTTCAGACATCATGCACACATAAAAGTGTGGACCAGATCTTCCACCTGGCGCACTACTCAAATCGCGACGTTGAACACACGTTATCTTGCTTTTGCGCTATGTGCCTATGCCACTAGCGAGAGGGAGTCCCTTACTAAAAAAAGAGGTCGACTGAGGCGTGGCTTATCACAAACTGCATGGAGAGCGCTGCTCTTTATGGCGGCTTCACATTAATTTCCCCTGTACATCACGCTGCCATGTCCTTCCTTTAGAATCCATGTAGGCCTATCATACGTTCAATCGTCACATTAAAAACAAAAACAAAATTAGCTAGAAAAGTCTGCTTGAATGTAATGAAATATAATCACTCTAAATGGCTTGATTTTCAAATGTTTAATCTATGTTGTCGGGGACTTTGTGCCCCTGGTAGGGTCTCCCAGGGCAAACAGGTTCTAGGTGACGGGTCAGACAAAGAGCGGTTCAGAAGCCCCTTATGAGAGACCAACAGGTCCGGTTAGAACCATGAGGCCGTCCTTCCATGGACCCACCACCTGTAGGAGGAGCCATAGGGGCTGGTGCAGTGTGATTTGGGCGGCTGCCCCCACAACTTGGCAACGGAAAAAAGGAAGAAAATGGATGGGTGGATGAAGAAGTCAAGGCGCAACTCGCCAGGCTCACGGAGAAGTACAAGCGCTGCTTTAGCAATAACCCCAGGGTTGTGTCCCTGGTACAGCAACCACCAGTCTAATGGCAATAACAACATGAACAAAGTTTAATATGAACGGTAAAGTGAATGTCTGGTTGCCCGTACGCACTGGCCGCCTTTGGCACAGTAGATCAGCTCGCACACGAAAACGGCTACAGTTTTATATAAATAAACCACACACGCCTTCAAGTGCCACAACACCACACCAGATCTGCGTGCACGAGGGAGCTCAACCGTATACCAGATGCTGTCAGATCACATGATTCCTGAAGTCCTGAAGAAAAGTCCTGTTTCCCATGTGTTCCCCGTTGAAGTCCAGAGGTAATACTGACGTTCCGATCGTATCCCAGTCCACCTGTAGTTCTGATCGTATCCAAAAGTGCGCGTCCAGTGGCACCAGAGACAGCAGTGGCCTGGCAGCTACACGTGGGTGAAAAATGGCGCTCGATTAATTGGTTTGACAGTTTTGGACGGTCAGACTGATCGATCTGATATCACCAAGTAATTAAGAGTCCAGGACCAATGTAAAGTTGTTTGCCCAGGACAAATGTTACAGCCAGCCAATCACCCTAACCCTAATATGGGTCCTGGGCAAACAACAATGGTCAGACTTGTGAATCATGCTGGAACTTGTACTTTTGCTAATATCATAAATTGAAATAAATATTTCTATTCAGATTTATTGAAACTGCACCTGTTGTGTACCTCTGCTCTGGTCCGGGTATTCATTTGTGCCTGTTTCCAAACACATACTGTAAAAAAAAAACATACAACTATTTCAGTGTCCCAAATAATATAGAACCTATATTGCTGCACTGGTAAATATTTTACATATCATCATGTGTCTTTTCAGCAGGGTTTGGGATTGCTTATGTCATTATCAGACAGCCGAATGCTCTTCTTTCTAAACCAAAAAAAAAAAGAAGAGAATCCTGGCACCTGGTTTTCATCATCGGCACATGCATGGCCACCTGTACTGATTGGGATTGCATGAATACAACTTTCCTCCAAGTGTTTCTTCATCAAATTACATAGCGCCAAAATCTTCATGACATTTATATTTACTTACGGAAATCTTATGTTTCTATTGACATGCCTTATTCATGTCGAATCCTTGACATCCTTCCATGCAATGTATGATGCTTTGAAATCCCTGGAGAATTACTCTGAAGAAGCATGCTTAGAAATAACAGGAGTAGTTGAAAAGCTGTCACAACAAAGGAGTGTTACAAGATACAAGATACAAGATATTTTATTTGTCAAAATTATTTTGTCACATGGTTAGAAATTGTATTTCTCTCATCCTTGATTGTGGAGCGGGGGGTGGGGGAAGAGGGGTGGGAGGGAGGGCAGGGAGTTCAGCTTACCGATGGCCTTGTGTATGAAACTGTTTTTCAGTCGACTCGACCTGGCCCGTAGATTCTGCAGTCTCCTCCCTGAAGGCATTACTCTGAAGAGACTGTGTGATGGGTGCGTAGGGTGCCTGGTGATTCTGACGGCTTTGTGGGTGAGACGGGTGGAGTACATGTCCTTAATGGAGGGGAGAGGAGCTCCACAGATCTTCTCCGCTGCTCTCACGATGCGCTGGAGGCTCCTTCAGCAGGAGGCAGTGCTGGCGCCGTGCCACACAGTGATGGAGCTGGTCAGGATGCTCTCTATAGTCCCTCTGTAGAAGAACCACACAGTGATGGAGCTGGTCAGGATGCTCCCTATTATCCCTCTGTAGAAGAGCCACACAGTGATGGAGCTGGTCAGGATGCTCTCTATAGTCCCTCTGTAGAAGAACCACACAGTGATGGAGCTGGTCAGGATGCTCTCTATAGTCCCTCTGTAGAAGAACCACACAGTGATGGAGCTGGTCAGGATGCTCTCTATAGTCCCTCTGTAGAAGTTGCACATAACAGAGGCTAGGACTCTAGCTCTTCTTAACTTGCAGAGAAAGTATAGATGCTGATTACTTTTCTTGACCTTTTGTGTTGGTAGTAAATTCTGGTAGTAAAATGTACATTCACTGATATAAATACAGTCAGAACATGTCTATTATACTTATTCACAACCATATTCCTTTCGGATGGTTATGGTAGTGTTTTTACAACTCTATCTTTTAGGATTGTGGTGCAGTGTTATCTCACCGGGTATAGCAATTGCTCACAGAATCAGAAATAACTGTTGTTATTGAGCTTTCACTCCCGACACAAATCATTTGTGGCCTCTATGGACCACATCAGACTGAAAAAGAACTTCAACAGAGTGTGATCTAACCCATTTTTTCACTTGGTTGTGTTTCCGTGACAAATTCATATTCAAAGTTTAAAACTGGACAGGAAGGCAAGGCTGAAGTCTATTGTACAATTCACACAGATGGAGCGGAGGATGCGGTGGAGAGGGTCAAATCAGAGTTGCCAGGAAACGGGCAGATTTTTCTTTTTTTAAATCTTTTGTACGGGTGAAAAAAAGTGTCCACTTGTTCTGGCTGCTTTCCATGTAAAATATGTGATAGCCTGTGGCGCAGTGGCTCTGTAAACTAGTCAAATACATTGGAAATTCCAGCGGCGCCATTTGTCTCCACGTTTTGAGTGGCATTAGCCGCTGCTACCTGGCAACCCTGAGTCAGATGGAGGTCACATTACAGACGTTTTGACCTCTAAAATCCAATATCTTCTATAAACATGCAGGGAAAACAGTGGAGTTTTCTTTTTATTCCATAAATGAACGTGCACTCGCCTGTTTTGTCACACCCATTCTCGAACCACTGCCACTCATGATCTATTAGTCACAGTGGTCTTACTGTTTTGCTTTATCGGTAAACATGTCTACAGCAACATGTTGTTAAGTGTTTTTAGAATATAATGTTGGTTGCATGAATCATTTGTGAACCGGTCACAATCGATTACTTTCCACTCTGACAGCGTGCGTGACAATGGCACAGAAACATTAAAGCAGTTTGTTATGTTGGTGCGAAGAGTAGGCCAAAGACTGCCTCCTCATCCCTGGAGGAAGATTATGCACAGAAAGGACACATAAAGCACCAGGATGGCATAACCTATGTGCTATAGCTTTGCTATGAATGTAGCTATGTCTGTCTTATGGATCCAATGTACTGAGTTAGTAAGTGGTGTAATGTTATGTTGAATTACTTAATGCATACTATGTAATGGGAAAGGCGCCTTAAGGTTGGAATTATTTCTGAACATTTACACAGTGGTGTCGAGGAAAATGCACTACTGATAGACAATGATAATTACATGCGCTCTACATTTTATTTATTTGACCTTAAACACTCCGTGCAAGTCAAGAACATGACTTACGTGGGGGACACAAAGGAAGCCAACAACACAGCAAGAAGTGGGTGCCGGTCTCTGACTGCAGGGCTGGATATTGACTTGTTTTGCTTACTTAATGGTTGTCACTATACAGGTGAAAAAGTTCATTCATTTCTGTAATACAACTTAAAATGTGAAACTAATATATGATATAGACTCATGACATGCAAAGTGACATATGTCAAGCCTTTGTTTGTTGTAATTTAGATGACTATGGCTTACAGTCCATTTTCAAAATATTCACATTTTCTGAGATGTTTAATTTGGGTTTTTTACAAGCTGTGAGCCATCATTATAAAAATTATAACAAATAAAGGCTTGATATAACTCACCTTGCATGATGATTTTGGCTCATCATGCAGCTGATAAAAAACACAAATTCCAAATCTCAGAAGATTAGAAAATTGTGAAAAGGGATTATTATTGTTTATTATACAGCCCTTCACAATGCAAGTAGAATGCTCCATTGACTTGAATGTGATTTTCCAACGTTGTACCGGTCATTATTTTCTGATAGAGGACCTCTGAAAAAATAATGACGGCTGCCAATGGCAACGGAGTTTGTGCTTGTCAGGTCTTTCATATCACTCCGCAAGTAGTAGTAGCGGACACTATACCTGTCCCTGTGAGAGAAGTTGGGGGAATCGCTCGTGAAGTTAACGGGAGTCTGACTTTTAACTTACCCAGCGATTCACCACCATTTCTCATCTCTAACTACACCTTAAACAAAGTAGCTAGGCTAGCAATAGGTAGCTAGCCTTGCTGCTACTAGCCTAGCCACACTGCCTGGAATCAACAAACGTTGCCAAGCAAACGCGCAAACTTTTGGGAACTATTTGCCGCGGAAATCATTAAATAAACCTTTCTGCCTTCATAAAAGTATATGAAGTTTATTTGTGTGTGTACAGTTGGCAAATAGTCATATAATAAGCGGTTTCGCCTCCAGTTTGGCCTGTCTGTACTTATTTTCCAAAATACAAACAAAAATAGACTAACCTTAGCTAAAAACAATTTTAAAAGTCGGGATAAGAACAACTCTGCCGGGTCATTGCTGGTAGATATACTGTATCTAATGGCTCGTTTCCACCAGCCCTACCCTACTCTACTCCACTTGGTTTGGTCCTACTCTACTCGAACTGGTTGTGTTTCCATTACTCTGTACATTTGATACTGTAGCCATGGTTACCAGGGCTAACTTCACACAGGTCAGGGCGTATAGACAGACGGCATCTCTGAAATCGCCCATATACCGGGCAGCACGATAGTCCAGCGGTTCGAGCTCATGCTTCACAGCTAGAAGGTCCGGGTTCGATTCCTACCTGGATGGGGCCTTGCTGTGTGGAGTTTGCATGTTCTCCCCGTGTCTGCGTAGGTTTCGTCCGGGTACTTCGGTTTCCCCTACCACTAAAAACATGTACAATAGGCCAGGATGAATGAGAGTGTGTTTGAGCGTGCGCATGGGGGACAACGGATGCAAATTAGCCCAAAGCTACAATCCGGTGTGGCTTGTCATGAGACCCATGTTTGTTCATTAACATGCACTGTCCCGACCAAATAAACCAATAAATAAAATAAAAAAAATATAAATATGGTCATGTTTGAAAACAGTTATTGGGGAAAACAATTTGGAGAAAAATATCAACTTTCTGTAATTATTCAAAAACGACTTTAACAAAGGCAGAATTATGAATAGTTGTCTACTCAATAAAGATACAAAGACATGGAGAGGAGCAAAGTGGTTCAACAGCCCATAAATACATAAATGACGGCCAATGCTAACATGACGCTTCATGTTAGCCTCGTGGTAATGCTAAAGCTCAACGCACACCGGAACGCAGGGCGCCGCGGCACGTTAACTGACGCGCTCCCATGTGGGATTTCAACACACACTGGAGCGTCACGGCACTTCAGGGGCTGTTCTCAACCCGTGCGGGGCTTTACACACACGTTTTATACATTTATCATAAATAAAAGAGGACACGTATGTCTGTGTTGTAAGAGAGAGAGCAAACATGGCGAGTTGGCGACAGACATGAGTTTAACATGCTCCACCTGATGCCTGAGCCCCAACGATGGTTTCTCTGTCTCCGCGGCTTCTCTCGTCCAAACAAACATTTTTAACTTAAAATGTGAAACTAATATATGATTGTTATAACCACGGGCCTCACTTTGTTTGTAACAAAATCACCCTTTATTATCTTCATTTTTCCCTTATAAGCTTTGCATCATGACTGTAGCCTGGAGGGCAGTTGGTAAGACCCAAAAAAGGCATTGCTATGTGCTATCGAGCTTGTATTCATTATATGATCATTTATTCCTATACACTGAACGCATTATATTCTTGTGAATTGTATTAACCTGTGTTTGGCTATTAAAGGCATCTTAGTGTCTGGCTCATGCCTTATATGGAGCTAATCAGCGCTGGAAGAGTGACAGGCTATACCTCTTCATACTGATGCCTCTATGACAACGGGACTGACCGCGACCTCCGTCTGCGGCCGGACAGTCTGTCTGCAGTTCATGATGTCTGTCTGCAGTTCCTGATCCAAGTTTAGTCAAACGGACACCAGTTCCTTATCTAAATATCCGCAAATGGCCCCTTGGGGGTTTTACGTGTGTGACATACAGAAACTGTAATGGCTTCTGTAAATCGTATATAATGGTAATGGGTCTCAACTTATATAGCACCTACATTAGGCACTCAAAGCTCTTTACAGCAAGGAACCTCTCACCCATTCATACACCAATGTACGCAGACACTGGAGGCAAGGTGGGTGAAGTGTCTTGCCCAAGGACACAACGACAGCAAGCACCTTCAGGAGGCGGGATTCGAACCCCTGACCTTCCGATCATGAGACAACCCGCTCTACCATCTGCGCCACCTTCGCCTCATATAATGTGAGTGTTGTAAAGGCTGGCTGCTTGTCCTTCTGCCAGCGTGCGACTGCCTGAGTTCGGACAGCTCAGAGCGACCTGTCATATACTGAAAACCTCTTTCTCTCTATCGGTCACAAATTCTGCATGTAGTGGCCACTCCTAAGTCTTGAGCCGATCGAGAACCAATTGCCAGTCACACTTAGCAGCTGTGGCCTCTCATTAGACTTGCTACCCAGGCAATAAAGGCTGAACAGGGGGATCTTTTCCTTTCACAAATCTATCAATAAAGAGCCACGAAAGACCACTTTTGGTGAGTAGGACTCTTCTTTGATTTAATTGAGTAGAAACTTGGTGGTGCATGCAGGTTCAACCAGTGGAACTGCCCCTGGGAGCGGAGCTGAATAGGGCACAGGTTTTTTCTAAGGTAATCATCCTAAGTAAGGAGGATAATACTACATCAAATTGTGTAAATCAGGAACTAAAAAGCAGAAATCTTAGCAGTGCAGGAATCAAATTGGAGAAATATTAACAATGATATAGACTCATTACATGCAAGTGACATATTATGTCAAGCCCTTATTTGTTATAATGTTGATGATTATGGTTTACAGGCCGTTTTCAAAATATTCCAATTTTATGAGCTTTTTAATTTGGGGTTTTTACAAGCTGAACCATAATCATAAAAATTATATCAAAGGCTATACATATCTCACTTTGCATGTAATGAGTCTATCATATATTAGTTTCACAGTTTAAGTTGAATAACAGAAGAGAATGCACTTTTTCATCTAATTATCTGATGAGCACCTGTAGAAGTTCATCTACGACTACAATGAGACAAATGCACAAATATCATTCAGCACGAATTTGTATCCAGAATATGTAAATAAATAAATGTGGCCTTTCAACGTTCCCTGATCAATTGGAGATGATGTCCAACCTGCGCCAGAGGATGGGGTTAAAGAGAATACATGTCACTGGCAAATGTCTATGAAATTCATTGAAGTTTTTTAGTCAGCCTCTTAGGTCAATTATAGCATATCTGTAAAAATGACCATATTTTGAACGCTTCCCTGCCAGAGCGCGATTGCGTCTATTTAGCTTCAAGTGTTCAAGGTGAAGAAAATCCTCGACACCTCATGCATGGAAGAACATTTTTCACTTACAAACTTCTGTAAACTTTAGATGAAAAGGCTCAAAGGCTGCCTGATCTTTTCCTCTTTCTGTTGGTGATGTTGATGCTGTGTTCTTCAAAGCCTTGGTGAGGTAACATTTTCCCCTATAGAATCTGAATGTGCACGTGTTTGTGTACGCATCAGAGGTGCTGTAAATGTTCCACTCCGCTCCTTAGACCTGTGCTTCCTCCAGGCAGCAGCCCCGCTGTTCATGTCCCTCAGCCACTAGGAACACCTGCTCCCCATAACACCAGCCGAAACACTCAATCTGCCCTGCAATTGTTTTTCAGCGAGGGCTTTGTTTTTCTTAGATTACTGTCCAAGGTTTTACCCACTTTGCCCCCCAAAAAACAAGTATTAGCTTGTGTCCAGGTGTGTGTTTGTTGAATGCTCACCTTACATCAAGTATGAGAAGAAATTGGATAGTACTTCAAAACAGACTTATTTATTAGGGATGCACCAATCAAATCAGAGATATCAGAGCCAATGCTGGAAAAAATATGGCATTGATTCCAATTATCCAGTGAACTGATACCTGCTTTAGCTCTCACCATTTTAAACATACAACTTTCACCAACTAATTATGACCATATTAGTCCAGTGCTCCGGTCTCTGCACTGGCTTCCTGTCACTCTGTGAATAGAATTTAAAACAGCTGTACAAGTCTCCTCATGGTTTAGCACCATACAAAAAGTACATCTTTGACATGTTAGAGCCATTAGGAACCATCTTGGGCCCACTTCAGGTCTCCTGGAGGCGATAATAAACACGGTGAGACTGTGTTTCAGTTCAGCTTTAAGAGGATGTGAGACAGGCCTCAACTCTGATGTTCAATGTTCAAATCTAGGCTGAAGGCAGTTATTTAGCTGATATGACAACTGGAGTATTTCATCTGCACTCTTTACTTTTACAGTAATTAATTATTTGTTTTATTTTTGGATTGGATTTCATGCACTTTCTTGTAATTAAGGACTTTGAATGATCTTGTGTATGAATTGCGTTCTACAAATAAATTTGACTTTTACACACCGCAAACATACCTTTGATCACTGCACCAAACCACAATTAGCAGTAGCATGCTAATGCTCGCATAAACCATAGACTGTTAAAAAGAATAGACAGCTCCTCCCCGTTTACCATAATGACCACGTTCGAGGGGGAAATCATGGCGGATTTACAGGCTCCTCCTCTCCAGCTCTGACGAAGCATGTTCCTAAAAAGGGCATAAGGGAGGGATCTTGACTGTAGACCCGGCCCTGCTTGGCCCTCGCGGGGCGTTCAATGGGCGTGTATTTCTGTTGTAATCGCGCCCATTCTAGCCGATGGGCCAGGCAGCGACGTAAACGGCCTGTCAATCAAAGTCAGGCCCTCATTAATTATGCAAGATTTCAATTTTTTTTATCTACGATAAAAAGCCCGGTGCCCCAGATTGTTTTTAACCCAGCGTAATCACAGGAGGAACATCTAGCTCTAGCCACTTCTAAACCATTAAGTACCAGGCATTAAAGTTGTTTTTAACGTGTCTAAAGTCCAATGCATTCCAATGGGGGAATAGCGGTCATATGGAGGTACTACAGCAAAGGTGGCATTGGCATAAACTAATCAAAGCTAGGACAGAAACTGGTTCACCTAAAGTAATAAAAAAATATTACTGCCCACTGTAGAAGGTGTCCGTGTTTTTTATTTAGGTTATGCAATGGTGGTAAAGAATAACTAACATACAGTATCAAGTTGAAGGTTGTTGTCTGTTCCCTTAATTATAGTGATAATAGAGAGTTGTATAAATGTAACAGTCACATGGCCAAGGATCTTTAGTGAAGGGTGAGCCTTGTTTAACGTTCTTCCATTACAGTTTATAAATAGAAACAAACCCTGAAATGTAACATCTCATTTGCAAGATAAGAACATACTTTGGATCTCTGAGACTATTGATCTCACAAATTACGAGATTCACTTGTTACAAAAGACCATTTGCTTTTTCACTGACAGCAGCTACTTTTAAGAAAGTCTCTTGGTATTGATTTGTATTAGATATCGGTAAATACTCAAACCCCTGGTGGCGGTATCGGAAGCAAAATAGTGTGTGCATTAATAGATTGGTGCATCCCTATTATTCATGATAAAGTTGTTTTTGTTTTTGTTTTGTTTTCATTACTTTCATTTTCCCTTACTGTTTCAATCTCCAATCTCTTGTGGTCCTTCAAATACAAATAGCTGATTAATTTATTAATAAAAATGACTAAAATGACAGGGCTTCAGGGCTTTTACAATGACGGTTCACTGGTCTTGTTCCTCCAGGCAGGAGCATGTCCAAACTTTTGTTTTTCTCATTGAGGTAGCAGGGAAAAGGGGTCGCACACTTATTATTCCATGTGTTCCTTTAGGAGTGAGTGTGTGCGTCTGGACCAGGGGTGTCCAAAGTGCAGCCCTCAGATACATTTTGATGGCCACAGACTTCTTGTTTCATTGTCACACAGATTACTGCAAGTTTCATTATTCTACACAAATAAAATGTTTTAAAACTAACATTTTATTGTGTGACAGAGCTGGCATTATGGCTCCACTCCTAAATAAAGGTGTGGAGCACGGATTAAACCTCTCTTAAACGCACCAGGGTGAATGTTTCACTGCACATACCACGATCTGTGGCCCTCCACACTGCATACACTTCACTACACTTCACGGCCCTCCATGAAAATAGGTTTGGGCACCTCTGGTCTAAACACACACGGCTTACTGAGGTCTTCATCCGAGAACTCTAATCTGAAAATCAAAGGTTAAAACGGTTGTCTGTGAGATAACAGCTGTTGTGAACTTACTGAAAGTGGTAAATGCAAATCCAATTCAATTCTGAAAGAAAGGCATAAAAGGAAAATGTAAAAACATTTAACTCCTCAATGTCTGAATCAGTGATAATGAACCATGTTCATCCCTTGCTTTATTATCCTTTTAAGTTATTGAGTCTATTGTGAACAGGCTTTCTGCGGAGGACAAGTACATTGCACTGTGTCAGACCTTAAAATAAACAAAGGAAAAAGGTCTTCTCTCAAATCGTAATCTGAGGGTGAATCGATCTGAACTCTGACTGGAGTTTACTGGAGTTGAGTCCCTTCACCCACCTTTCCTGTATAAATATCTACAAGTTAAGTGAGCGATCTGTAGTGGTTGGAGAGGCTTTAAGTGCAGGAACACTAACCGGCAGCATGAGCATTATTCCTTGAACAAAACATGCAAAACAGGTGAAAATAAAATGTGTTGATGTTTCCACACATAGTACAGGCGAAACTCGGAAAATTAGAATACTGTTCAAAAGTTCACTTATTTCTGTAATTCAGCTTAAAATGTGAAACTAATATATCGGTATTATATATTTATTTGTTATCATTTTGATGATTATGGCATTATTAACAATATTCAAATTTTCCGAGTTTCACCTGTACTATTATTACTACAATTAGTACCACCCATCTTTGTTATAAAAACAAACTACGCTCAACCTTTTCAAACTGTTTTTTTTATTATTATTATTTTTTAACTAGCTTCTCTTACAGATGTAATAAAAAGTGACACAGCACCCAACAGTATTCATCATCATAAAGCCATTACAGTGAACATTTGCTGGGCTTGGCTGATGAGACGATAATAATGAGGCAGTCCATTTAGCGCCTATAGGTTCCCGATATTGCCTGTGACCTGTGGACCATATGCCCTTATTCTGTGGTTGACCTTGGCGAAGGGGAATGTGTATCAACACAACTGTAACAGAACACTCTACCTCAGCTGTTTGCTTTCAACACTTTCACATGCACTACACTCTAACATCAATTTTCTGTGTATTTTCCCCATGGGATGAAGAATCGATCCTCAGAGCGTTACATCAAACTCTCCGTCTCAAGGTTGAAAATAAAAAAGGGATTGGCTCTTTTAGCCCCTGTGAATGATAAGAATGTTATTTGTTAGCTCTCATCTCCATCCATCTTATCAGCGTTCTTCAACTTTTGTGCTCTACTTTGTAACCCCACAATGCATGGTTTTATGAATAAAATATGCCATGCCCTTTCGTATCGCTCACCTAGTCCCTAACCGGTGATTATTTTTAATGACAACAGTGCAGTTTTGTCCGAGGGAATCTAATGGGGAGAAGTCACATGACCAGAGGTGCGCTAAAGCAACCCCTTATAAATGTCCTTTCCAGCCAGTTCCCATAAAAAACGTGACAGAGTGCAGTTATATTGAGACCATATATCACAGCATGTAGGCCAGATCAATAAACGTGACATACACGTCCATGGCAAGAGGTGAGCGCCGAGATGGCAACATCTTTTATATTGAGATTCATTAAGCCATTAATGAGGCATTTTACCACAATGTCAGTGCAGTGATGATTGATGAGATTTTATTTTCCCAGACACTTATATGACCTATTAGATCACGTCATCAACTTGGCTTATCATAAGATACAGAGTTGAACCCGCAAGAGATAAGCCCGCCCTTTGCTGATTGGCTTATTCTGCTTCCTGTTTGCTTGCATAATGTGTTCCGCTCTGTAGATGTAGTTGATCGCTGGTACAACAGTGAGTCTGGATTTTTTCCACTTAAATAAGACACTGCCTGATCAAAAACAATAAAAAACGAAGTTTGTTTGATTAAAGCACGCATTCGCTGTAGCAATGTTTCAACAAGCTTCTGCAATGTCAAACATTTCAGTGTTGCAAAAAAGATGTCGTAGTAACTAGTTTACCTTAATAAATCCTTTCCATAGTCCCTCTGGGGGTAATACAAGTGTTGATGGGATGATTGGGGGGTCTTTCATCTCCCTCGGTGTTTGCTTTTTGTGTAAAAGAGTTGTTCACATTAGCTTTCAGTTGGTTCACAGTTGTTCACATTTGTTTATTTTTTCATTAGCTTTTCAGTTTGTACAAAACAAAAAGGAGGGAGGAAGCAAGACAGCAGTGATGGTTAGGTCCACCTAAATGTAAATACAAAGGTTAGTTTCAGACTGGGGCTACTTTATGGAGGCTAACCACGAGGCGAGGGAAATCTTACCGTCGCACACCCACATCTAGCTCTAGTCGGCTGACCCGGTGCTTCGATAGCACCCCGGTTACGCGAGGGCCCCAGCAGACCCCGGACCACAACGCACTGAGAGAGCAATTGATGCCATGGGGTGGTGCGCGTTGAGGCTCTCAACCAACCTCGATGCGGGTAGTGGCTACACCAAAATCTAAAGAGGAATGAATGAACGATAGCTACCTGGACCCGTAGAACACGCATAACCCTGGGCCCAGCCCAACCAGGCCGGAGGACACCAGTGAGGAGACAGAGGAAGTGCGTGTGAACCAGCGAGGCCTTTTTATGGCCTTATTTTGAGTGGTGGCGCCATCTGCTGACCGTTTCAATATTTAAAATACACAAGTTTTAATTAAGTTATTTAAAATACAGTTAATAAAAACTGGTAATGCCACATACAGCTGCAATTTTCCCTGCTCCAGAGGCCCAATACACACACAACTGGACTCACGAAGAAGAAGCAAACAGGCAAAACTGTTGCTAGCGCCACTTAAACAATATTTACAGCCAAGTTTGAGTGAAAAAAATTATCTCCATTGTGTAATTGGATGTACAAAATCCCTCTCTCCCTTTGTATTTTCTGTCAGAATAGTATTTACTCTCACTGAGAATTAGTGAGTAAAAAAAACGCAACATGCTACGACACCTGCGCTTATGACCTCTAGGGGCATGAGTTACTTAGTTCTGCTTTAATGAGGTTTAGATCTGGACTTTTGAAACGTTTTTCTTGATACTACGTCACGTTTTCTAAGTAAGGGATAATGTATAGAACGCTGGTCATTATCGGGAAAATAATTACCGGTGACAAGGCGAACCGGACCCTGACACGAAGCGGAGAGGTCTTGTTTCACCCTGAAGGTAATGACCAGCGTTCTATACATTATCCTGCTTATTATACGGCTATTTGCCAACTGAACACACACAAAATAAACTTCATACACTTTTATGAAGGCCAAAAGGTTTATTTAATTATTTCCGCAGCAAATAGTCCCCAAAAGTTTGCGCGTTGCTTGGCAACATTTGTTGTGATTCTAGGCAGTGTGGCTAGGCTAGTACCAGCAAGGCTAGCTACTTATTGCTAGCCTAGGGTGACCAGATTTTCCAATTTAAAAACTGGGACATAATTTGGAAATATGCCGCCGGGTTCCAAATCTCATTGTCTTTTCCCATGATGGATTGGTAAAACTATCGTCTCATAACATGCACCAGTCTCCATGGAGGAGAGGCAAAATTTCTGATATTTTTTGTTTATACATGGTAATTGATATTCATATAAACCAAAAACATTCATTTTAAAGTGTGTTATTTTCGGGAACTGTGTTGGTCTCTGTCCCAGTTCCCGTTTTTTGGCCTAGTAAAACTGGGACAAATCAGTGGTTTTGGAGAAATCTATTGGGACATGGGACAAAGGACTCAAAACTTGGACTGTCCCGGGTAAACTGGGGTTTCTGGTCACCCTATGCTAGCCTAGCTACTTAGTTGAACGTGCAGTTGGAGAGGAGGAATGGTGGTGAATCTCTGTTTAAAGTCGGACTCCCGTTAACTTCATGAGCGATTTCCCCAACTTCTCTCGCAGGGACGGGGACAGAGATAGTGTCCTCTACTACTACTTACGGAGTGATATGAAAGACCTGTATTACAAGCACAGACTTTGTTGCCATTGGCGGTGGTCATTATTTTTTCAGAGGTCCTCTAGCAGAAAATATTGACCGGTAGAACGTTGGGAAAATCGCATTCAAGTCAATGAAGTGTTCTACTTGCATTGTGAAGAGCCGTATGATAAACTGTAGTATGCAGTTGAAGTTGGCAGTGATCAGGATTCAAACTAAAGCACATAACTCACTAAATTAAAACTGGTAGCAGGCCCGAAATCTCCCAGTGCTGTAATCAAAATGAAAAAGGACTAATTTGTGTGAAATTGGACACTTTTGTTCAAAGGTATCAGATTTTCAGCCCACAGCCAT
This sequence comes from Proterorhinus semilunaris, assembly GCA_021464625.1. NCBI lineage: Eukaryota > Metazoa > Chordata > Actinopteri > Gobiiformes > Gobiidae > Proterorhinus > Proterorhinus semilunaris. Next base: position 12,465,730 of record CM038345.1, read on the forward strand.
TTTGATAATTCATAATGGGGGCTAAAGGATTTAATATTGCATTGTGTTTAACTGATAATGAATAAACGAGATAGTGTAAAAAGGGCTTTTCAGGCTGTGATTAAGTCTTCGGCTAGATTGGCACGTAATAGTTCCATTTGTGGGATTTCTAATCACTTCCAGAATCGAGTAAAAGCTTCAGACTGTGGTGCGCGTACATGTAAGGCGAACAGCGGGATCATTTGAGAATTGGCCAGGACCTATACTGGCTTCTGTTCATCTAGGGGGCGGAGTGGACGAGGGGGGGGGCCTGGGCTGGGCATCAGCGGAGCGTTCTGACAGCGCTGACATTTGAGCTTGGCACACCTGATAGGGCAAACCTATCGGAGACAGTGCAGCCGAGTCAAACCATCAGGAGTGCATGTAGTTGGATTGGAAACCGAGAGACAAGAAGGTGAAATTGATAGTTCATTTGTAGGGCTAAAGTTCGGCAAATGCCAAGAAATCTCTACGTTGAGCCAGGGGTTTGTGTATCATCGCGCAAACACGCGTTCGTTGAAGGGGGAAAATTGCATCGAAGGGGACTGGGATTGGTCGACTTCACACGTGGGTAGAAGATCTTGTTCATTACACAAATTGCCTGTAGTTATCCACTCTTTGGATCAATACGGCAGCACAGCCTAAATCATTGGAAAATTAGGCTCTTACTACTTGTTTGACTACAAAAAAAAAGGATAGGCCTTATTTCTGATTTGTAATATGATAGAGACATCTTTCTTCCCTTTTGGTAATTCTACATTGTACTTCAGTCTTATGATCACTTCCAAATATAGAGCCACATTGAAGACTCAGTGGGCTGCGAAGTGATTTACGAGTTCATCCACAAGCTGAATAATCAGCGGGTTTTGGGGGGAGAGCCAGTGAGACCGCCTTTTTCGCACTATGCATTATAGATGACGTTTTTATGCTTTCATCAATACATGTATGGAGTCAGGGCATCTATTGGCTTTGCAATGGCTGTGGGCATGTAGTGTTTCTAGCAAGACTTAATATTTCAGATACTGTGCAATGTATATGTTCTCAGTTGGAAGACAGTGTTCCCAAAGCTGAAGTGTGGTTTTACAACTTACAAAAATCCAAATAATCGTATATGGTCATGTTAAATGTTAATGTGCTTGGACTGTCTACTAAACGAGAAATAACTGACACAGGGCCTATGTAGTTAAGAGCTCTTACTCTTACACAGTGGCGTCTGGTGATGTGAAAACCAGGGGGGGGCTGTTGCCTATTCCTACCTTCAATTATATTTTAAAAGATACTTATAAACATTGTTTTTAACTTAAAAAAGAAAGGCATCTTTGGGGCATTTAATATTATCATTTTATGCAGAATATAATCAAAACTAAACTTATTTAGTTTTATTAAACTAAAAAATAAAGAAGCCTGGAATGAATTTATGCTTTTGGAAAATCTTTTTTCTGATGAAATGACATTTTTATGTAAAGATAGTCACTATACATATTTTTGTTTTGCACCACTGATTTGTGTTTTGTACCAACAGAACAAAGGCAGGAGGTGTATCAAAATATAAATAAATACATGTATATATTAAAGTAAATTGGGACGTGGAGTAAAAGCTTTTTGTGGAGTGTCCCCACCAACATTGACACCAAACCTACGCCCTTGTCAGAAATAACTACGTGACTTACGTGTTTTGATGAGAGTCCTCCTCCGTAGCTCCTGGAGCTCCACCTCTGTTTCACTCAATGAATGAATGAATGACGTTCCCTCTTCTGTTGTAGCTCCTCACAGGTTTTGAATCTTCTCTCCATCAAATGCATAAAGCAGACGAGCTAGTTAGCCTCGTAATGCTACCTCCAGTAAAGTCCGTTTAGACGTCCTTTCACGTCCTCTCAGGAAACCACACGAAGATTCTCCGGTCTCTCAAATGAGAAGTTTTTCCTCTGTTCGTCCGTGAGCTCAGAGCTGCTACTCGCGTTTTGTTTACAGTAGACGCGTCCTCGGTTTTCACATGTTAGGGACGCGCAATGTTAAATCTCCCATGGGCGCCGGGCCTCAGCGCCCATGGGAGATTTAACATTGCGCGTCTCTGATTGGTTGAATTAATGATATGTAGTGACGTTTTTATACCATATCAGAGCGCCATTGGTTAGATTGCTGGGGCGGCGAGGAACGGCGCCCCCGGCATTAAACTACACATTTATGACGCTGTTAAGGCACGATGAAGCAAAAATTGATAGGAGGGGCGGCGCCCCACCGCCCATAATGGACCAGCCGCCACTGCTCTTACATCATTATTTCAAAGTTCCTAATTATCTTAATTCCCAGAAAATAGATGGCTGAAAGAGTTTACTGACTGCAATAGAAAAATGCATGCCCTGTATTAAACGTGGTCAGACTAAAATACAGTGATGAAAGATGTGTCACGTTTTTGGCGTTGTAAACTTCAGTTGGCTCCATGATGTAATTTTCTGAAAGTCCATTCACTAAGCAGAATGGCGTTTTTCAAGGAGAATTTTTGACCGTCTTGATCACAAAGCTTTACATGAGGATCTCCGGAGCGACTGACAATCCGAAGAAAAAGAGGAGTGTTTGATCACGCACATGTCCAAAATCAAAAGAGGCATTGGTAACTTTTTCAGATAGCGTTTATGCGTTTATCCTTGGCAAGCCAAAACTCGAGTGAAACATCTTTTTGAGAGCTCATGCTCAATTCCTTTGTAGTGTTTGTGAATTCAGAAAATATACTCGTTTTTTAAAGTTTCAAAAGTTTTAGTTGTATCTTTCCAAATAGAACAATTTCTTTCTTAAGACTAAATAAGATTTTTTTCTATATGTATAGTAGTTTGATTGTTGATGGGAGCCCTCATCAGGAGTAATGGAGTTATGACCACATCCTGTCCCAGGCTGTAGGGTGAGCCCTTCTAATCTGGCCAGTCGATACTGGGGATCAGGCCAGTGCTGCTCTTTTCTTCTCTCTGACCTTCTGACAGAGACTGATTGATCAGCATGGTCTTGCCATTTGCCAAAATGGATGATAACTAAAAGAGCTGCAGTCAGGGTTATCTGCTGCTTTTGAGCAGTTGACCTTCAGGCGTGGAAGTTGTAGAGGCCAGGCAGCGACTCCGGTGAATGGCTGCAGCTTTTAGCCAAGCACACACACCTGCACTCATTGCATACAGAAAAAAACTGATTTTTTTTTTAAAACAGCTTGGTTATCATGTTTTCATTATGACTCTACATTCAGTCCACGGGTTATGGTGGACTGAATGCTACTTTAGTTATCAGCAAAAGTTTTCCACCAATGAAAAGGTAAAAAAAAAAAAGACTAGCCCATGTGCAGCCATTTATGATAACCCTCAGATTTTCTGACAGTGTTGCACCATCTCACATTTGGATCATTTATGCCTTCTGTGTCTGAGAGTGAAATAACTGAATCACATGAATACGATAAGAACTGAAAATACATCCAGCTCTGCCTATAAATCTAAACACTCTTATTTATTTTTTTTTACGAGCCTTCTCCCACACTTTCTTATCTACACGCATGGCAAACAATCTCTTTGCCTGTACAGAAGGTCTTTAAAGTGATGCAACTGTGAGGCCATGTATAGAGTCAACCCTGTGTTTTGACTGTGCCAGTATTTTCTGTGTGTTTCATGGTGGGACTCAGGGGCAAACATTCAAAATAATTGGTCCTCCAGGGACAGGTGACAGTGCCTGGCTCAGACCAACTGGCGCTCCGCTCTCAGGTCCAAGGTGCGCCGCCGCTGGGAATGTCTCCCACGACGCGTCAGCTGTGTTATACTCTGAGCCGTGTGATGCAACGAGGCCTTCATGTGCCAGCGTCTAGAGATAAATGGCTGAGAAGATTGATTCTTTCTGCCTTCATCAGCTCTTTGTTGTGAGCGTGCTGCTCTTGAGCTGCATGTTCAGGAGTGTCTTTAGAATTAGCTTACTGTACACGTGAGCTGGAACTCCTTGATGTGAGATAAGACTGCGTGCCACTTGGTTTACCATATTCTCTGGACTATAAGTCGCTCCGGGGTACGAGACGCACCAGCCAAAAAAGCTACATGGAGCATAAACAACGCACTACATAGTTGGTATGTTAACAGTTCAGATAACTATAGCATAAAGAACATACCAAACTCTCGATCTCACTCCAAATCACTAAATCCATTGAAATCTTCATCTTCGGTGTCACTTCTGAACAATCGCCTTGGCAACTACCTGGGCACGGACGCGTACCTCCACCGTTGACAAGCCTCTCCCGGCAGCACGTTTTTCAAGCTCTCAATTGCGAATTCGTTCATCTAGCTGCTGCCATTTAGCTTTTAGCCCGTGACTAGCTTTTTTTTGTTTACTACTTTTGCGGTAAGAGTAACCTCCGCTTTTCACCAGAACTTTCTTTCTGCTGCTCGATTAGCCTGCAGTGCCCTCTAGTGGCATGTGAAATTATATATTTGAATAAAAAACATATACGGTACTTGATTTTGACCATACTTTGGTTGTTTTACACTGCCTGACCAAAGAAGGACATCGCTATCTAGACTTAACTGTTATGATTTGGGGTTGCTGCAGTTAGTCAGATCTAGGTTTAGCAACGCCCAAAGAATGAGAACTATGAATAAACTTTGCAACATTCATTGTGTCTACTTGTGTTGGAGTATGATACTTCGCCGGTGATACTTCTGATGACGGCCTGCAAATGGCGGATGAAACATGTAAAGGTAAAACGATTTCAACATCTCTAACCCTAGTGTCTGACAAAATGAACCCTGAAAGTTACACAGAGAGAACTATGAATGACCAGGTGATTCCATCAATGGATTTCTTCTTCCCTGATGGCAAGGGCAACTTCCAAGATGACAATGCCAGGGTTCATATGGCTCACATTGTGAAAGAGTGGTTTAGGGAGCATAAGACATCATTCTTACACATGGATTATTTGAGTCGGGCAGTGTATGTTTATTTTACACTGTGAATAGGTACAGGAAGACTGACTTGTCATTCCTCATGGTTGGATACTGGAGGTACAGGCCAAAAGTTTGGACACACTTTTTTAAATGTTTTTTCCTTTCATTTTCCTTTCCATGGTAGATTCTCACCCAGTCGTTCATTTATGAGTGAACAAATACGGAATTGTGTTTTAAACACACACAACAAATGTTGATATAAATTCTCTCGCTTTGATTACTGCTTTACCCTTTTGACATTGTCTCAGTGAGTTTGACGATGTCGTCCCAGAAATGGTTGAAAACGTATTTCAAAACACGACTTTATGAAGCTCATGGAGAAAATGCCAAGAATTTAGAATATAAAACATATTAGTTATTTCACCTGTTTTTGTTTCCTTCATAATCCCATTCATCGTTTAACGCCTTCAGTGAGAATCATAGTGTGTTAATAATGTTGAAAATAAAGAAAAGCCAATACATAAAAAGCGTGTCCAAACTTTTGGCCTGTACTACCTACATTCAAGAAAACATAACTTCATTGATGTGTGAAGTAGAAAACCTAATCATAAAGAAAAACGGATTGGTGTATATCTAATTCCTACCTAAAATTTCAATATGCCAGGCTTTCCAAAAACTGAGATCTGTAATCATTTGGAAAATAGGCTACTGAATTGTTTTTGTTCCACACTGTGCCTCTGTAATTGCCTCGCTAAGGATTTTCAACTTGGCCCAAATGTTCTTTCTGGTTGCATCCGTGCCTTGAGGTTTAATTGCGCAACTGTCGGCTCAATAACTCCAGTAACTAAATCGGCTGCTTTTTATAAAGGATCTTCTCTCTTACAGTGGCGACTAAATGGGGCTCGATTGATTCCTTGGCAATTAAGCAAAAAGACAGCGACAGTTTGTTAATTGAATCTGTAATTACAACTGAGTACAGTAATAATGGCGGATGCGATGTAACAGAGCCATTCGGGGAACAACGGGGAGCACTTTTTGCAGTCAAAGCTGTCTCCTGTACCTGTTTGTGCCGCCCCGGCAAGACGAGACGACGTGAGTGCGAATGTGGCTCTGTCATTCCGCACAATTATCTCGGCGACGGCAAAACAATAATTACACTAACAGCGACCAATGCCTACGGGCGGGCGACGCCGGCAGGAGGCTTTGTTGCAGCGCTCCACTTTCCCCATTCACAAACGCACTTGTTGGAAATCATAGGGGTCGGCGTGGCACTCTGAATGTCAAGTCATGTTTCGTTTCGCAGAGTTAAATCAATGCGATGGAACGCGGGGAAAATTGTGTTTTTTTGCTCCACAGGTAGAAGAAGAAATGTCATCCGTGGGAGACGTGTCGCCATCAAAATGGACATACCAAGGACAATGAATGCTACATTTGCATAAAAAAGATTGGGATTGGAGATCATATATGAAATGGAATGGGCTCAAGCCGCCATAGGTCTACTTCAGTCAAAACAACGCCATTCGCCACTGTCCTTGAATTCTTGACAGTTTGAACGATAAATGGCCCGTTGTACATGTTTTTAGCGGTAGGGGAAACTGGAGTACCTGGAGGAAACCTACACAGACATGGGAGAACATACAAACTCCACACAGGAGGAATCGAACCCGGGACCTTCTAGCCGTGACGCTTTCTCACTCCTCCTTCACTGTGCATAACTGGGGCTTGAGTGAGCTGTTTATCTGATTACTTTGGGGTCATAATATCGGATGCCGCTTTTACAGGGATTATCGCCACAAAAAACGTAGAATGTGTGGTCTTTATCTGAGCTGCGAGCTGAGCTGGACCTTAGTGCGCTGACGAAGCCATTTGGATGAGAGGCGAAACGTTCGACAGAGTGCAGAAGATGACTGAGAAACCTTCATTTAAGAGAGCCTACAAGGCCTTTCGGTTCATATACGTTTCCAATATGTAACAAATAACAAAGCCTGGACACTCATTCTTGATGTTGTACCCAACTAAAATAAAAATAATAATAACTTTTGATGTTAGTAATGTTTACAAAATGTAAAAGGTTTCCAATATCGAAGCTTGACAAATGAATAAATATCGTTTTGAGTCCACACCGTACCCATTTTCTTTTTGCACACATCTTTTCAGAAATGCCACACACTTTGTTTTCCCCCCAAGCTGACACAGCGTTGAATGTCAGCCCATGTTTAGTTTCGCCGTGCGAAATCAAAGTGCAACCCTACATCAAGAGAAATTTAGTTTGGCTTCTGCTAATGTCCGAAAGGTGCCCGTCCTGACTTCTCCCTCACCTCCAGCCCCTGTTGCACATTTTGTCAGAGCTGTCGGCCAAAAATGATGTGTTTGCTTCCCCGCTGAGGCTGGATAAGCAGAGGGCTCATGACATCTGCTGCTGCCCTTTTCCAAAAGCTCCGCGGCACCGTCAGGCAGGAGTGCCGTGCAATTTCTGAAGCACGCTGAGGCCAATGTTTGGAGCTCACTCATCCTTCAGGATTAGTGTTTAAAGCGTGACCCAGTGGCTTGGCGATGATGAGAACACTGCCCCCATCTCCCCGTCAAGGCAAGGCTCGCCAGAAATCACTCCGGCAAGACTTCTTATGCCAAGTAAATGTGCGGATATGCGGTGCTCGTGTTGCATAAGTCACTGAGTTTTAAAGAAATAGGATAAAGTGCTCTCCTGGTTCTCCGCTCCAATTGGAAATCCCAGAGTTCTATATAACTGAAATAATCTTTTTCAGGACTTATTTTTTTACCTTTAACTACTTTTTTTTTTTAGACCTGTGCACAAAGTGAGTGCGGTGTTTTTTTTGTTGTTTTTTTTACATACGTAATTGATGCAGTTACATGTATTTGTATTCATTTGTTAACAAGAGCGCTCTGGAGCTTCTGGTTACTCACTTGTGAGAACTGCCGACATTAGCATAACAAGTCCCAGCCTCGTAACAGAGAAATGGTGCTGTCAGGGAACCGAAATAGGTTACATTTCTTGATTTGCGCCGCTGAGTGCTGTCTGCATAATTGGTTAAAAGATAATTGCTTTTGGATTTGGTTTTAGAAGGACCTAATATTATTTATAACACAATAATTGTGTGACATGATTTGGACAAGATGTACGTATATCCATACACATTTTTATCTCCAGTTATAGATGACAACCTCCAATTAAAACAAACAAATGTAACTTTTGTGGTCTAAAGGCCATACCGCCTTTGCTCTGCCCGATCCCGTCAGACCTCGGAAGCTAAGCAGGGAAGGGCCTGGTCGGTACTTGGATGGGAGACCGTTTGGTAACACCAGGAAGCCTGGCGAATGTAGTGAGTGAGTGAGTGGTCGGAGGGGCTGATGGCGCAGACTGGTTGCCTCGCTTCTGTCAGTCTACCCCAGGGCAGCTGTGGCTACAATAGTAGCTTACCACCACCAAGTATGGAGTGAATGAATAATTTAAAGCGTCTTTGAGTGTCCAAAAAAGCGCTACATAAAACCGATGCATTATTATTATTATTATTATTATTATTATTCAAACCAGTTGTGTAGTGCAGATCATGGCTAAATAGTGAACTACATTTTTTTCTTTTTTTTTCTGCGGTGATTCCCTCTTATGACCCCAAAGTAGTCAGATAAACAGCTCATTCAAGCCCCAATTATCCACAGTGGAGAAGTAGGAAAAGCGAGCATTCAGCCGTCCATCCAAACAACGTCAGGCCAGCGCTGTCATATAGCACTCACCACACCGGGGAGAAGTAGATGCATATCTACGCGGCATGAACAACAACCGCGGTATGCGCTGGTCCTCGTGGCACCGACTGCACATCTTTTATAATTAGAGCTTTGTGTAATGTGAACTGTGATCTAAATGTGAAAAACAGGTCAGTGCATTCATCTGACAAAGTGAATAGCTGTTAGTTCAGACTTGTGACTTTAATTACAGTAAGGGTATTCAATATTCTAATCCTGTCTCTCCAAAACTGTCTTGCTTGCCTTTGGTACAATAGATTGACACACAGAACGGCCGTCTGATACATTCTGTTTGCACACGGGAATGTTGACAAGCACGAGTGATCCATGATCTACAAACAGAATAATGACTGTCAACGACAAAGCACCAGCAGCATTTCGGTTGCATTCCTTCAATTTGGCCCAGCTGTCCCCAGCTCAGCGCGGGAGACGGTGATACTGTCTCTCACACACACAGGCGACAGAGGAAGCAGAGATGAAGAGGAGAAGACAGGTGGACTGATGTGACGCATCTCTCCTGCCTGTTCACTCAGTGTTACTTCGGCCCCGCCCACACTCCTGTTCTTCTATATTCGCTGCGTTGGCTGCGGATGGTCCTCCAATCCGGCAGCCGTGTGGATCATCCAGATCTCAAATCGCGCCGCTCCACCTGAACTGCCACACCTTTAAAATATAGACTGTCTCGCTACTCGTGGCAGCTGGGCTCAGTGGGACCCAGTCCGCAAACACTTGTGTTGTTTGTTGTTTTGGTCACGTTTCCTGGTTATCCTAGTTCCTATTCCTAGTTTCGTGAGTACTATTTTTGCTTTACCCGTTGGGTCTCCTGTTGTTCACATTTTCCCTATTTGGTTCAAATAAATCTGTAGTTTTAGTTATTCCATTCGTTCTTGCACCCCCAGAGCAAAGAGGATGTAACACTCGGTTTCTGTCCATCTCTATGTTCAAGTCAGAAGCCCCGCCCCTGAGCGTTACCACGGAGCTCCTGTTTCTCAGCAAAATGATTCAAATCATATTTGAAGAGCAAGAAAGGAAGCGATAATAAGCCTCAACTTACATTTACTTTTGGGATAATTATTTTTGGGCAATATGACCCATCTTTGACATTTAGTCCATATCCTACAATCCATAAAAAAAAAATCACCTGCATTCATGAGAGAATGTAACATTGCGTTGCTTTATCAGGAAACAGTTGTTTATGATAATTTATCAAGTTAAGTAATGTTCTCTCTGTGTTTTATTATTATGCGTCATTATAAATACATGTTATATACACATGCACATTTTATTGAAGAGGTCAAATAAACCCAACCAAAAGGCTTTAAAGGGGGGGGGGGGTATTATGTAAACTCGACTTTTTCAAGCTTTATATCATGTTATTATGTAATTCCCTTAATAAACACATGCCTGGAGTGTTGCCTTGGCTCATTCACATATTTTTGAGTAATCAGTAAAAACTTATACGGCAGCCATTTTAGGTGTAGCTATGCCTCAGTCCTCCTAGGAATGCCCCCACCTCCTGGAGACGCCTCTGGACCTTTCGTCACCAGCCGAGTTATGCTGCGTTTACACATAAGCACGATGCGTTACGAATGCCACAAATGCACATTCGTGGCCAAGGATCACGAATTTGATGATTCGGGGTCGAGGTTTCACGCGCCGCCACTAACTGTTGCGACCTGTTACTACGCGTTACGATTAATGGCACGAATTATTACGCACGGTCACGAATATGCGTCCCGCGCTGCTGCGTGGTGATGCGCGCTGCCACGGGATGTTACGGGTCACTAGGAATATTCGCGTTCTGTCCGAAATCTGTCAAGAATTGGGCGAAAGTGGAGTGATCTTCTTCCACCGGGTTGGAGGCGGAGCAGAGGCCGTGCTTTCCCCTGAGTCATTGGGCTCTTCTGGCTCCAACTCCCGAACATCAGGTACGACCCCGGAGGAAGAAACACTTTCAGCACCCCGAGGAGCGGCAGTGGCTCGGGGTGCTGAAAGTGTTTCTTCAGGCGCTGTCCGTGGCTTGGAGCGCGGATTGGCCGACTTTGTGACACTTTTCCTTGGCATAGCTACTGCAGGTACGGACATTTACTTTGGGCGTAGCGTGTGTTTCTGTCAATTTTGAGCGTAAAAACAGTGATTGTGCCCCACGAATGCTCTACTAATGCTGTACGAATGCTCTCACGCTGAATTACGAAGCGCCACTACTCCTCACGAAAGGACACGCTCCGTTGCGAACTCTACGAACAGAGGGTGATTCGTGACATTCGTGGAAGATTTTTTGACAGACAAAAACTTTCTCCACGAACGTCACGAATGTCATGAACTGATGCGTTCTGTTAAGAATCCCATTGAGATGCGTTAAGTCACGTCACGAACGTCACGAATGACGGAAAAATGACATTCGTAACGCATCGTGCTTATGTGTAAACGCAGCATTACCAACCACTGCTCCTCAGCTCAGCAGAGCCCCCTCCCCGTACAGTGTTGTTGTTTTAAATGCCACAGTAGTGTGCTGAAGGGGGCGTGTCGGAAAGCTTCTTAAAGAGACAGAGGCCTATTTCAAGACGTTCAGTACAGCCATTTTGAGAGAGCAACTTTATTCAAGGCAGTTATTTTAATTTACTGCATATACAGACCAACAGAAGGTTACGTCATCAATGTAGTGTGCTATAGACTGGTGCTATGTGATTGAAAAAAGCATAATACCCCCTCTTTAATATAATTAAAAGAATAAAGACAACCCTGATAAAAAAAATTAAAATAAATAAACCTTCCCTTGTAACCTTCAGAGAAATCTATGCGTAGATCTTGCTGACTTTGAATGTGCCTACTAGCCGAAAAAGGGTGGACACCCCGCACGGTGTATACAATAAACTGGATGCAGACTCACTTTACATGACCTTGCATACAAATATGTGGGAAAGTGAAAGTGCCTGTGATTAACTGTAGACCTGACCATGAAAGACATATGGATAGCTTTATGTTGCGTGAATATCCACCGACTTTTCCTCCGGATCCTTTTATGATGTGCTAGGGGCTTGTGTGACGGCGGCTGTTGTTTACGATGAAGGACATGCCGTAGTCTTTGCCCCTCCTCGCCTGCACTCTGCGTAACCTTAGCTGTGTGGACCAGTGGAGCCCAGCTGGTGAGGGTGGGGAGGCACACACAGCTGTGACGGAGCGGCCCACAAGGCACTTGTTCAGGGACCTGAATACGATTAGCCAGTGACTCCTGTGAAATAGGGCTGCCAAGGCCAAAGAGCTTCCTGTGTGAGCTGCTGCTGCTGCTGCCTCTCTGCGTGGTCATGGAGGGGAATAGGCAAGATAGTGTACTGTTTTTAAATAACACTTCAAAGGCCCGCTGAAGCCCCCAGTCTCATTTCCACTACTTGTTTACTGACAATTGAAGACTTTAGTTCCCTGCAAGCACATACTTTTGTAATTACTTTTTATCTATTCAATGAGCTTTCCTCCGTTTTCACTCATTAAAGAAACGTCTCGTGAAGATTACATTTGGGTTTATGGAAATGCAATATGGATTAGCTTGTGCATGTTTGGCAAACTGGGGCTTAGAGCAACTGACTATTAGGACAAAGTGTTGCATCTATTGGCCTCCAAGTAAATCTAATTTGTGCACACAGTGAAAAAAATCGGACCTCTTCCAAGATGCCTCTCTTCCCTGTGTGAGCGTCAGGCATTAAGGTTGACGGTGAAGACGATTCAGGACCCCTCCCATGTTCTGTTCCCCACATTTGAGTGGCTCTCCTCAGGACATCATCAGTGCTACACCATGAACAGCAGAACGGCAGAGCTTTACCAAAACGTGTCTCAACCTCTTGTAATTTAACTGAATGTGCATGTTTGTCCCATGACCTTCAGTGACCAACGTAGGGTCTTTAGATTAGGGCCGGGACATTTTTTGGGATTAATTCTGATTAATTAAGGTTTAGTGCGGTTAAAAATATGAACCCAAATTAATCACACTTTATTTTAGCGGCACATACACTTTTTCAGTTTCCATGTTCCTTCAAGACGAACACTGTGTAAAGCCAATAACAATTTTACTGTTTTTCTGTGACCGTGTACTGCTCTGTGTGCTTTTCTATTGCTCCTCAGGAATAAATAAAGTATTTTTGATTGACTGGTTTATGAACATTGTCTAAAGTGTTGTCAATATTGCCCACTGTCTATTATCCAAAGTGTCAGAAATCGCCGGTGTCGAAGAAGAGCACAAAGAAAACTATCTTCCTCTCATCTCCCCCAGCCCTGATCCACTCTCACACAGGGGCGGGGGAAGAGAAGGTTTCTCTAATGAGTATCTGGTGGCGTTTCTGCCGTAGTCGTGACTTGTTTGTTCTTCTATTATTCACCGTCACGTCGATCCCCTATTGCTGCACCAGTGAGAACGCACAGAGTAAGGAAGATGTGGGTGCCGCATGAGGCCTAGCATAACGCTTTGTCAGGGAGCGCTAATTGGATCCAGTCGGATTGACCTCAGATCCTTCTCCCATTTCAACTGTGACCTAATCCCTCCGACAGCTCCCTGTGACACGTATTTAAATGCTGGGCGTTCGTATATAACAGTAAAACAGGACTGGTGAAAAGTCGGCTCTCAAATCAGCTCCTGTGATGGGAGACTGGTTGGGATGGGTGGCACTGCGTCGTGCACAAAACCTTCTTGTAGCTTCTGAAACAGGCCCTCCTTCCCTCGATCCCCGTCAGAACAAACGTCTGCTGCATTTCTGGCTTGGTGGAATTCAGAACTGTTGGACAACAGCGCTATCGGAACCGGCTGCGTTAAAGTTGTGTGGTAAGCTGTACTATGAGGAGGGAACAGGAATGTGGGAGGAGCTCGAATGAAAATGAAGGAAATCAAAATTTAACAACAGGGAAGTTTTTTGTTCTTTTTCTTATCTCCTTTTAACAATTTCAAAAACATTGCAGTTAGGCAGGAAACCTATTGATCACATCCAGCTTGGGTTATCTGCGTCACTGCAGATTTATCCAGTGAACTAGTTACACACATTATAGGCTATATGTTGTTTCTGGTACCAATGAATAAACACTGGTGGCTCCAATCACTGGACCGAACCATTTTTAGCCACTCACAGAAATTATTATTACTTCGTGATTGATAAAAAAAAAAGCTTTATGATTAGATGTGATTTTTCGCATAATTGTCTGCTTTTACAATATTACAAAAGACTAAACAAAATCGGGCACCGGGCCTTTCGAGTCAAAAATACCCACTGTGTATTCCAAAACATTGTGCATCGCAGTCTCTTCTGGCAAAGATGTTGTTTTGTCTCATTGTTTCATTGCCGAGGGGCAGTAAACATGAAGCGTCTCCAGTGGGTTGGTGTGGTGCAGAGCAGGTGAACTTGCTCAGAGGACGTACACGGCTTGTCAACATTTTGTAGAGACATGATCAATATGGCGTCGAGGCAGAGCTGCTCCCCCACGATTTCAACTTTTCTGGTGATGGATTCTGACAGGATTTGTACGAGACTTTCACTGTAAAATTAGCCAACTGATCTCAACGGGGTGTTGCGATAATCTGCTGTGACTTCTGGTGGCTCATTAACATTATGTGTGGGCTCTCAGTCGTACAGGAGTTGTCCATCTACAAAGAAGGTTCTTGAGTCATCTTCTGTACTCTGTAGTTGAAGTGTAGGACGTTTCACCTCTCATCCGAAAGGCTTCGTCAGCGACACTAAAGTTTAAGCTCAGCCCGCAGACTGTATATAGACCACTGGGAGGGGTTTAGCTATAGCTGCCCTCTAACTACTCTCACCTGTGTACCCACAGAACTATTTTTTCCCCCTGAAATTTTACTGTTAAAAATTCAAGTTCTCCTTGAATGAAAGTTACTGTATTTTTTGCACAGTATTTGAAAGTCATATTTGTATTTATAATCTGCTGCTATTGTCACTGTTTCTTTCCTTCTTTCTTGTTAGACAGTGTTGCACTATTTTAAGGAAATCAATTATTTTTGCTTCTTGTTTCAGAATAGTTTTTAATTCTTTGCTACAGCATGACAGATACAGGCGGTCGGTGGCCCTGAAGCCTCCAGTGTCTGCGTGTAATAGGGGTTAGGCTATGGAGGTGTTGGAGTACGGGAATGAATTGAACCGGATAAATAAACTACTGTAAAAAAAAGGGGGATGAGTGACCGGGTGAGAGCACGCTGTGTTTGCCAAGGAGGACCAAAGCGCGGCAGGTTACATGAACATTTATTGCAGGAAGGTTAAAAACAGTAAAAAATGCCCACAACTAAAAACGTTACGCTAACAGTCCAGTAAAAACAAGGTGGGCTAAAAAGCGGTAAAACAATACTAAAAAGGGCAGCGATAAGGTGCGGTGTGCAGCAGGTCCTACTCCCTCCTGGTCCAGGGTAGCGCGCCAATCTGGTCACACGCACTTCGTCTCCTGAAATACATATTTGTGCCCATATTCTTCTGGCCGCACCCTTCAGTCCTCTGGTCAGAACCTGCTTGTTGTCCCTAAGACTCGTTATAAAACCCGAGGGGACCTGTCTTTTCAGTCTGCTGCTCCCAGACTGTGGAACGCCTTGCCCCTGTCTCTGCGTCTGGCCGGCTCTGTGGACTCTTTTATAAAAGGACCTGAAGACATATTTATTCAAAAAAGCTTTTGGTTGACGGGTTCTCACTAGTGTCACTTTGATTTTACATATGTCCCCACATTTTTATTGTTTTTTGCTCTTACCCTGTACAGCACTTTGTGATTTTATCTGTGAAAAGCGCTTTATAAATAAACTTTACTTACTTACTTACAAAGCATAGGCCAGCACGGGGGTCCGAGACTACAGGGCCTTAGGCTACGAGGATGGAGTGTCGCTACAATACTTACACACAAGGCAGAGTTATCCTCTGCCCCTGCGTGTTTTCGGCCTCACAACACTCCTTCACTCAGTCTCGGTTCCTCCCGTCTGGCTCCCGTCGTCCGCACGCTGAGACACCTACGCGGAGACTAGCGGCAGTCAAATGTCCTCAACAACAATATTCTCAACGTACCTTCATCCGACAAGTGCTACTACATTCCCCAAGGGTACTCACACGGAAGGCAGAGTCCTCCTCTGCCCCTGCGTGTAGGTCGCTTCGCAACACTTGTGGTCTCAACGGGCTCGCGGTCCCCGATGCGGGGCCGTCCTGCTTGTCACTCGTGGTGCTCCGCGGTCTTTCCCGCTCGGTATATCCTTCCCGTTTTGATGCCTTTTTCCTTTCCCTCTCGTGACTGCGGCGGCCGCGTGGGTCCTCTCCTCTCGGCCTTCTGCCTTCCTCTCTCTTCTTCCTCGCTCGTGCCCTCTCCTCTTGCCTCTACTGCCTTTTGTTTGTTCCTGTTTCCGCCAGACACAGGTGCACTGATTGTTGCGTCAGGGATTGGGGTAAAGTCATGTGATAAAATCAGATGGTAAAAGCATGTGACTGGCAAATTGTTAAAACTATATAAATAAAGTTAAAATGCACTGCAACAATAAAACCAATATAAAAACACACTAAAACCACAGCACACAGTAAAACAAAATAAAAGCCAAGTCACTTGCACTGGATCACATGCGTACAAAGTGCTTTGAGTGCCTGATGTTGGTGGAAAAGCACTATCTAAGTTGAGACCATTTAGCATACGTAAATTATGTTTACAGTAGATTCTTGGACAGTGGCACTTATTAGTGAGCAAAGTTAGCAACATGCTCTAGGACAGTGCAGTGCTAACTAACTTACCAAACAGTTGTTAGAGTCTATATGACTGAACTATATTATTAATTTTATGAATTAAATTGTAAGACTCGACAGGACAGGACTTCACTGAAAATGTTGCTGTCTGATTTATTTATTTTTACCTCTCATATTCACCTTTTTACTTTTAGCTACAGTCTAATCCACTTATCAACAGGTCTCTGTCAAGAAAGGTGCCACATATTTCGGCGCAGGGTGCACAAAAGGAGAGTGCTCTATTTCAAAGAAGTTGTTTGCCCTCCATCTCCGTATCGTCCTTGAACCAAAACAGTATCTCTAAAGGTGTTTACCCACAGAGGTCAATGCCACGCTTTTCTCCCCATGTTCTTCCGCATTTCTGCCTTTTACAAATGTACACAATCCAACTCCAAAGCAAAAAATAAGAAACATTTGGCTGTGTGCAAAACGTTTTTGGTCTGTATTTGTCAGTCGGTGAAGGGCAAACAGTTCCAACATCCAAAGCACGCTTCCTCTTATGCTTCACAACTGAATATTCCTGGAGTATTTGTGTATTTTGCGCTATGAGAAGTGAAGGTTAAGTGAAGTCCAGTCGTGCAACGTTGAAGAAGGTTTGTGCATGTCGATTTCTTTGACCAATGAGAAACTTCATGAAAATGTATTCTTAAGCAGCACTACTTGTATTTGTATTCAATCTTTAGAATTACATTAATGTCACTATTCATTTTACTCTGGGTATTAACATCTTAGTCCCAGCAGTACATTCAGCAGTGTATGTAAAGGAATACAGAGTATGTATTTCGTTTTGTTTCGTTTAGCTTCCACAACAACAACAACATAGACAAAACACAATATACGGGAGGAGGTGCTAAGAGTCAGATTTATTAAGCAGTCTAATAGTCTCAGGATAGAAGCTACTCATGATCTTCTCGGCTCTGTGTCGGCATCTCTGGGTGTGAATGACGTCCAATTTAGGTTGGCAAGCCTGTTTTGCTAACAATGTTGTCCAGCTCTAGTCCTGGGATATGGGCACCCCCAGATATTTAAAACAGTCCTCTTTCCACTGGTCTTCCCTCGATGTTTATAGGATGGTGGTGTTCCGGCTTGCTCTTGTGACCTCCTTTGTTTATTTTATGTATTTTTTTGTTTTGTTTCTATTCTGTGTTGAATTGTTTTTGTTTATTACATTGCACTTATGAAAAGCACTTTGGTTCAGCAGGTGCCATTGTGAAGCGCTATACAAATAAAGGTTGATTCATTGATTGATGTTGAGTTCCAGGTTGTTGTGTTGACACCAGTCAAATGGTCTATTTTCGAGTGATAGGCTGTCTCATCATCGCCACAGATCAGATCAATAATGGACGTGTCATCTGCGAACTTGACAATAAGGGTGGACTTTGCAGTGGATATAGCAGAGGGCTTAAAACACATCCTTGAGGGTTGCCAGTGTTGAGGGTCAGGGGGGGAGGAGATCTGGTTTCCAACCTGCACTATCTGCTCTCTGTCAGTGAGGAAACTCAGGACCCATTTGCGGCAGACTACACAGTTTGGTGGCGGGGGGAGTAATCATTTAAACTGTCTGGCTTAGATGATTTGGGAATCGGCACAATTACTGATTTTTTTTAATTAAGCAGGGACTTTGCATGAAGAGAAGGACAGATTGAAAATGGCAGTGAACACATGCGCTAGTTGTTGAGCGCAGGACCTCTGAACATGCCCTGTTACCACGTCCGGTCCTGCAGCCTTCCTTGGGTTCACCCGTTTAAAGGGCAATCTCACATCATGCTCAGTGACTTTAAGTACTCCCTCCTGAGTACAGCTTGCTGAATGGTTTCAAAACATGTCGAAAATACATTTAATTCATTGGCCAATGTGATGTCAGTGCTCATGTTTGCTGAGGGTTTTGCTTTAAAGTCTGTAGGAGAGTATGTAGTCCCTGCCAGTTTTCTCGGGTCCGATTGCAGCAGACGTGTTTCCAGCCTCTGTGCATGTTTTCGCTTTGCCTCTTTAACATTGTACGAAGCCACTCTATATATTTCTCCGTATCGCCTGTAACAAGTCCCGCATCATAGTTAGCTGTATGTGCATTAAGTGCGTCGCAGACACTTTTATCAAGCCATCGGTTTTGATTGGGATAGGACTTGATGGAAAATTTGGAATGTAGCCATCCACTAATTTCCCAATGAAGCTCACAACCACTTCTGTGAGCTCGTCCATGTTGTCATTGGAACTACAGGTGGGCGATATATCGCTTAGACAATAATATCCAAATTGTTGTCTGGACGATATGCAAAACTAGGATATCGGATATTTCATAATTTGTACAATCCGACCCCCCAAACATGTTTTTTCCGCGTTGTCCTTGTGGTTTACCGTAGCGCGGTGTGAGCCAGCCGCCCCCTCCACTGCGTAACAGTCAAAACAACAACATGGCAGCGTGGAGCGATTACAAAGATTAAGAATCTAATGATATGAATTAAGTTTGTCACTTGAGTCGCTCATCATTTGCGAGGAAAGGGCTCAGGACAAGTTGTAGCACTGCCTTGCTAGCCAGCTAACCTTCATAACTTTTAGCCTGGCGCTAACTAACAACACGGTGAAGAAAAGCACGATACAAACGCGTAAAGGCTAATAACATCCTTCTCACCTGTTTTCTTCAGTGCTCGTGTAAGTGACAAACGTGTCTGCGTCTCTCTCTCTTTCCCTCCTGTGGGTATCTGTGCGTCTGCCCCGGCCCCACAGAGCATCGGGAGAGACGTGAAGGAGTAAGATAAGATAAGATAGCCTTTATTGATCTCACAATGGAGACATTTACTTGTTACATTCAGCTCTAAGAAACACTCAGGGTGTGTAAACAGGCCGGAAATGTGAAATAAACAACAACAATTAAATAGTAAATAGTGGTATCTTATATACAACGACTACCAATGACTTTGTGGGGACAAAAAGTGTAAACAGTAAATAATACTAAAGTAAACATATAACATATAAACTATAACAAAAAAGTTATTGTCAGTATTAGCAGTGCAGGTTTACATCATAGTGCAAGTGATGATAAAGTGACGCAGGTAAGTGATGTTAATACAGGGATTATGGCATGTGTTCTGCAAAGGGGTTATTGCACATGTTACTTTACAGTCTTGTTGTACAGTCTGACAGCAGTGGGGATGAAGGCCCTGTGGTAGCGCTCCTTCTTGCACTGGTGTCTCAGTCTCCCACTGAAAGAGCTGCTCAGCTCCTCTACAGTCCAGTGCAGTGGGTGGGAGGTGTTGTTCATGATGGAGGTGAGCTTGGCTAACACCCTCCTATCCCTCACCTCCTCCACAGACTCCAGGGGGCAGCCCAGGACGGAGCTGGCCCTCCTGACCAGCTTGTTCAGTCTGTTCTTGTCCCGCTCTGTGCTGCCCGGGGCCCAGCACACGGCAGCGTAGTGGAGAGCAGAGGCTACCACAGAGTCATAAAAAGGCCTGAGCAGAGGCCTGCTCACTCCGAAGGACCTCAGTCTCCTCAGAAGGTGGAGGCGACGTTGGCCCTTCTTGTACAGGGCCTCGGTGTTGTGGGACCAGTCCAGTTTATTGTTGAGGTGAAATTGGGAAGTAGTGGATCCTTTGAAAATGATGAAAACTACAATTAATTTAACTCATGTTGCTGGCGAACACATGTCCCAAACGCATTAATACTCACAGGTCTATGATCCCCAGTCTCCTGACAATAAAACACAAGTAAACTGGCCAGAGGCAGGTGAACTTACAGAAGCATTTCACTGTGATGGAGATGAAGTTGCAAATATTGTAGCAATATTACTTTATCTTATCTTCTGTGTTCTTCCAGATGTAGGCAGAGATTTAGATGAATAAATAGAATTAAGTAGCTTTAAATGAATTTGCCCTATTGTCTAAAGGCTTTGATTTGGAAGTATTTTGTCAGGTGTAAATTATATCGCCAAATACATCGTTATTGTGATATTTCTTTTTCATACCGTGATATAAATGTTTGTTCATATCGCGCTGCTAATGTTTAAATCAGTAATGTCTCATATCTTTATGTACTAGTAATTCTATACAACAATAGGTCAGATACAGCAGGTCAAAAGACCAACTGGACCTTCTCTGTCAGTTTGCACACGTTTCTTTGAAGGATTGCAAAAATATCGTCCGAATATCGACATCGAGATATAAAAAAAAAACAAATCTAGATATTCATTTTTGTCAATATCTCCCACCCCCAATTGGAACTGTGAATTAACATATCCCCGCACGCACACGTCTTGTAGGGCGTCTTCTGATTGGTTATTCCAGTGCTCGTGTTCGATTCAAGAGGAGCTTGCCTTACACTTACCTCGCCCAGCTTTCAGCGTCCTCCCGGACACTCGGAGATTCCCTCCCCCGACACTCTCCTTTGCTTGTGCACTGAGGAGGCTGCAGCACTGAACTACGTCCTTTTGTTTACTCATATTATTAGCCATGTGAGCGCTTTGACTCGATTCTGCCACAGTTCCCTAAAGGCGACATGGAAGCACTGCAAAGGGCTTTCCGTGACAATAATGACGTTTTAGCAGATGCAGACCCTCCTCAGTTGAAGTATTTATAAGCTGCCGTGGAAATTAGCACTAGCTGCGTTAACATTGAATGTGTTGGCCTATTCATGTATTTATTATGAAATATGACTGTACTACTGAGATGGTATGGCCGTACGGCAAGGCCCAATATGAACAATTAAGACGCTTTTAAAATGTGATCCCCTGTCACGCAAATATTTCGACGGTTCTTTACAATGACGTAAGACAGACGCCAAGTTCCGGCCGTGCTCATGTATTTGAGGCTAGCATTCATATATTTCAGATATGACCAATTATATGTTATCTTTTTGCCACCTCTGACCTCAACAGCGGAGTCTCGTTATAAATGTAGCGCTAAAGGTTTTAAAGGGTTCTACAAATCACTTCTCCAGGCAATGGCCTATCATTAAACTCCATTTCTGGGCCAACCTTTCAGGCTTTTTTATCGGCAGGTTTTCACTTGAAGGGAAGCAAATTACTTGGAAAAAAAAAAAAGTCGACAAGCTCTAAGAACCTTCAAACGGTGGAGATTTGTGTCAAGAGGAACGCATTGTGTCAAATAGAAAAGAAGAAACATGACTAAAATGACTAGCTACATAACATTAAAAGCTGGGCCAAATTCCTTCATGAGATTTCCTCTTAATATTCATGCACAAACACAAGGTCCTGATTACTCCAGCGCAATGATGACCCCCATAAATATGCAAGTCATTGGAGTGAGAGATCTGAATAGGAACTTATGTAATGTGGCTAAAAGGCTCACAGTTCTCTCCTGCCTTCCTGATACAAGCCCTCCCAGCAAGAGTGCCCTGCATTATTTACATGTTTGTGATTAGTTAAGGCTCACATGGAGCCGCCATCTGCTAGAAAGTACCACCAAGAATCAAAGTGCTATTAGGCCTATTTACTTTTAGTGCAGGATAGAGAGAAATAAAAACAGACCACGCACACAATGCAAGGAAGGTCCGATGCCAAGTCTGCCCCAAAGTCATGAAATGGTGGTATTTAAGCCTCATTACCTGCTCTATTGCTCAATATTGAAATAAAATAAAAAAAAATCCCATGGGCTAGATGGAATGTGCAGATGGTGCTTGACAAGCAGAAACTCACGCCCACAATTCTCTTCAAGCAAACCAAGCAAAATAATCAAATACTAGATTGTATGCTCTCATAATATGGCAAGGCCTTGAGACGAAAGCACAGATCAAAGAAACAATAATAATAGCAGGTTACAATATTGGCAAGGCATGTTTATTTATACCACGCATTTCGTACACAAGGCAACTCAATTCGCCTAAAAATATTGAAGACTATAAGAGAATTCTCTCGTTGCTCATATGAAGAAAAAAAATTGGGACATTCAAATACACCAGGGAAACCTTGCGTGGCACTTGCCAAACAAGAAAACAACACAGTTGCAAGCTGCTGGCTATATGTGAGTAAGTGCTTTATTTTTCACACTATCAACGAAATAGTGTTCAGGTGTTAGTCCTGAGCCGCTGTGTCTAAGCCGCACTGACATTATGTAACACAGTGAAACAACTTCAACAACAACTCTCGAACCCTGGCGCTGTATTGTTCGGGTGAGACATCTGAAAGGCAAGAGGTCTGCTGGTCAGCCAAAGTGGGTGACCTTCACTTTATAGACACCTTGTGTCATGCCCTGTATTTCCTCAGATAGAAAACACTTACAGGAGTGGTGGTATCAGGCTGAGTCAATGATTTAGGGTGCACTCTGCCAGTGGTTTGGCTTGATTTGTAAATAAAAGAGCTTCATGATGTGATTGGGCAGCAGTTTGTGCAGGTGTCAGACCCCTCCACAATCGAGCCTGAACATGGCACAGTTAGGATGGACATTACAAGACTAACAAGTTTATGAGTTACACCATAAATCAAAACTTCATTGTCAAATTTTATTCTGTAATAAGCTTTCTTTGACTTGATAATGACTTGATATGACCAAAAGTCTTGGCCTTCACTGAGGCAGTTGTTGCAATTGAATTATATTGACATTTTTTTACAAACGAATACAAGTGTGCAAATGATTCATGAGTGATAACAAACCGACAAAGAACTTTACCTGAAAATGTAGTTTTGATTTTTAGATTGTGTTTACTGTATAAAACCCCGTGCCCGATAGGCTCACAATCCACACAGAACACTTATTGTCCAAACAATGACCCAAAATGTCGCCTCCTCATTTAACAAATGCATGTGACAGGTGTGCACTTGCTGTTAGTTCCCTTAATAAACCGTGTCCAGGTCGCTGACATGTTGCTTGTGGCATTGTGTGTAGACGCTGTCAGTCGGAGGCTCTCGGAGTGAAGGCAGGTGTCAGCAGATTGTGTGATATGATCAGATGGCTTCAGCATTTCCGCTCTTCATCGCTGGAGGCGGAGCTATAGCTGTCAGCGGCTGGGGAGCTGAACGAATGATGTAAGCGGTTGTAGAAGATTATGCTCTACATGCCTACACTGACAAATGAATACAATTAGGCCTATGTGTAGAGGAGGTCCTGTGTATGAGTGAGGTCCTGCACTATTCGACATTTCCTTTAAGTTTATTTATTTATTTATTTTTTGTCTAATACTTGTGCAACTTTAAATTACGGATCTGTCATTACGAAGTGGGGTGAAGGGACGAAGGCAGCATGTTCCCGTACATGAATGTATTTCCAAATTGCACTTTTAGCTTTCAGTTCTCATTTACCATTTTAGTTTGACATTTAACATTCCAGTCCACATAAGCATTTGATGTAACAATTTGTACACAGTATCGTTTAGCTTTAACGTCGGTTCGTACTGTTAGCTTGAGTTACAATGTACATTAAGGTTTTGTTGACAAATCACAACATTACGGAAGTGAGCAAGATAGAAGCAACCACGTCCACCTAAAGATGGAGGACAGGGTTAGTTTAGAAGATTGGTAAATCCTATACCGTCCAAAGCAGGCTGCACTCATTAATACAAATCCATAATGCCGCACTGACCATATTTTATTTTAATATGACAGTTATAACCATTTACAGCATCTTAGATTATTCTCAATCAAAACTACTGAGCTATAGGAAAGAAAGCTTGCAGAACAAATATCTGTTTAGGTTTGTCTGGGGTTTAACTTTGCTCACATTTGTTTTCTCATTGAAACCTTTTCCTAAGTTTCATAATGTGTTCACAGACCCTTTGAACACATCATGGAAGTGCACATAGAACCTTTCTAAACATACCCCACACTCTGTCCTCAAGGAAAACAGGTTTGCGAGGGCTGTATTTCCATAAAATGAACACCAAGGGCTTCATTTACTAAGCCAGGGGCTAAAATGCGAAAATGTAATGATTTACCATTAGAAACTGTGCGTATTATTACCGCAAATGCGATATGCAAATGAGTTTACTGCGTGAGCCCAGACTGCTCTTATTCTTGACTGAGCTCCTTTCAGTGTGGAAGTAATGGAAAAATGACAGCTGTCTATAATAAATAATAATACAAATGACTTCATAAAAATAATAATATTTATTCTTAGCTAATCAGTCTTTGTATCTGAATCTCAGGCTTTAAAAAATAGCCTTTCTGTGTTTGTTGCCTTCAAAAATGAATCGTGTACATGTAGGCACAGGGAAAATAGAACCAAATAATAACAAGCCTTTATGCCCCCCGCGCTCCTCCATTGCTGGATACGCGCTGGTTTTAGAGGCATCTCTCAGGTGGTGTGCAGATCGCACAGGCCGCGGCCATCGAAAACCTTAAGGAGAAGGTAAACCAGCTGAAGAGACGCCCCGGGACGGAAGGAACAGGTGACAGCGGAGCATACGAGCTGTTTCAGTGTCATCAATACGCCGTTTGCATAAGCAAAGACATAATAGGGACGTGGGACCGATTCCTGAAGCCTGTCGGACGAAAGCCAAAGGAAAACAGTTGCAAATAAAGTGAGTTTTCTGTGTAACCCCGTACACCATCAAAGCAACACAATTATTATTTTGTCTTTGCAAATGAGCCAGATACAAACATTTGAAAACGTTTTGAACACCAAGTTTATACCTTCGTGCACAGTTTTACTTCACATAGTCGTGACAAATACGACAGCGCTCCCTAAATATTTGCATTTTCATCGCCTCAAATGATGCGCATTGTAGCAAAATGTCCCTGTTTTGCATATTCATCAGGACCCATGCGCTGAGTTTGCGCAGCGGCCTTTGCCGTTTTTTAGAAACACAAATATAAACTGCACTTGCTTTTTGCTACTCCTTTTTATTTATTGGTTTATTTAGTCTGCACAGTGCATGTTAATGAACATACATGGGTCTCATGCATGTAAACACGCCACACTAGATGGCAGCCTTGGGCTAATTTCCATCCGTCGTCCCCCATGCGCACTCTCATTCATCCAGGCCTATTGTACATGTTTTTAGCAGTAGGTGAAACCGGAGTACTTGGAGGAAACTTACGCAGAGTTGGGGAGAACATGCAAACTCCACACAGAAAGGCCCCGTCTAGGTGGGAATCGAACCGGAGACCTTCTAGCTGTGAAGCACAAGCGCTAACCGCTGTGCTACCTTGCCGTCCTAAACACAGTCATAATTGTAATGTTTAGCTGCATGTGAACAAACATATATATTTACGTATTACTCAGAACTGGAAAAACATAAAATAACAATTCTGTGTTCCTCATACATCTACATGTGTTGGGATGAAATTCAATATTAAAGTATAGAGAAATGCATGCCAGTGCCAGACGCTATAAAATACACAGCCAGTTTGTCGAATGTGGCTGAGCAATTAGCTGCCTTACGCTATAATTGATATGATTATGAATAAACAACAACAGGTCAATACTGTGGCTGAAACCCAGGAAAACGCAATGATGATTAGCGCTTTAAATTGCCAAGCAAGTTATGAGAATTTCTATTAAAGTATACCTCCAAGGGTATAACTAATACTGTAAGTCCTGTCATACTATATTTAATTAGCTCCATGTCTGTTAAAATATCTATTTGGAAACACTAAAGGCATTATTTTTGCTTGTACAACTTTCTTGATAAGCTAATGATTAAAAAAAACTACACAAAAAACAAGGATGCATGTTGAGGAATGGGGCTTTTACAAAAAGCCTGTCGGGTGAAATGTGATGCAGCCTCAACAGCAGTGGTTTAGGTGTCAGGCGGGAGCTGTAGACACATTGATTAGTCATTGTCCTCTTTGCTTTTTTCAAAGAGGCTGTTTGTCCCACAGGACGGTAACCATTTCACCACAACTGGCCAGGGAGAGCATTCAAGGGCAATCCGAGCAAACAGACTAGAGATGAGCACTTACTGGTGAGTGCTACACCGGCCAGGCCTGCTGCGGAAAAGCAGAGAGTAAAAATGCTCCCAACTGTGGAGCAACTGGTGACGGTGGCTCTGGGGTCAAAGGGTTCTAAAATGCTTCATTTTACGTGAGGTGGGTTTTGTATCTGTTCCTTTCTTATTGTGTGACTATTTGACTTGAAGTGAAAATAATCATGCTTGTGACGAGTGGCATTAACCAAATGTACTGCCCATGTGGTGACCTGGCAATAGTCCTGATAAGGTAACACTTTACATGACAACCCGGTAACTACTAGGTAATTACCTAGTAATAACGGTAGTAATTACAGTAGTAATAACTTTTAACAAATATCAATTAAAGTGGTAGTTCTTGTGTAATTTAAGTAGTTGTTAATAGTAACTCAGCCCAAATAACACTGACAATGTAAGACTTACTGATGAGCATGTATAGCTCACCCCTATGGATACCAAAAATATACCACATTAATAACCCAATAGTTATTAGAACTGTTATTATTAAGCAATTTATTGGGCAGTTATTTCAACTACCATAGAACTACAACCTTGAATGTATATGTATTACTTGTAATTACTTGATCATTACTTAGTGTTATTGGGCTGAATAACTTTAACAACTACTTTAATTACCCAAGAACTACCACTTTTATTAATATTTATTACTTGTAATTACTAGGCAATTACCTAGCAGTTATTGAGCAGAGTTACTATTGAGTACTACTTTAATTACACAAGAACTACCACTTTTATTGATATTTGTTACTAGTTATTACCACTGTAACTACTAGTTAATTACCTAGTAGTTACTGGGTTGTCATGTAAAGTGTTACCGATAAGGATGCAAATAATATTTATAATAAAAAGAGGAGAAAATCACAAAGTATCGAGATCTGGAGGTCGAAATCAAGTGCATGTGGAACACCAAAACTTGAGTTATGCCAATAGTATTCAGAGCTTTAGGAACTGGATGAACTCTCTTGCAGAGTCAGGGCTGAAGACATAATGACAGACGGTGCTATAATGGCTTACACTTCTCTTTACAATCCTGTTACCAGGTTTCTCAAAGCGCTGCTGATTTCTAGTCTTAAGTTTATTAATAATTTCTCTGTAATTCACATGAAACAGAAACGGTCACAAAATTCAAAGTCCTCTCTTCCAGCACATATGAACTATGGTCTGATTATTTCCTCATAAAGCCGACCAAAAGTGCTGACAACATTCAAAAACCATGTGAGTGATTTTGGCCTGTAGAAAGGACTTTCAGCGATAAGAATAATGTGCCAGGTTTGAGAATCCAATCACTATCAAATAATGATCAGGGGAAAACATTTGGACATGTTCCTTTTGGACATTTCTTTCAAAAACTGTTTCTCTCCCTTAGAGTTGTATTTCAAAATTCTATAATATGAGAGCCACCTATTGTAGCCACAGCTGCCCAGGGATAGACTGGCGGAAGCAATCTGTGCCATCGGCCTGTCCGACCACCACCAAACACTCACTCACTCACACTCACAGGCAAACACACTCTCATTTATTCTGGCCTAGTGTACATGGGAAACAGAGATAGCCCTAGGATACAAAGGCAGGGAGAACCTGCGAACTCCACACAGAACGGGCCCGGGGATCGAACACTGGACCTTCTTGCTTCACAGCTCATTTGTGAAGCACTTTGTGTTGGCTTAAAGGTGCATGAATGGTGCTCTACACATACGTTTGCATTGCCCTGCCTAGAGAGACCTGTTCAAACTAAACTGCCATAACCCCACCTATTTCTTTTTTACACGTATAGACAATATTTGAAAATCAAGCCCAGCAAATAGTGCAATTTCCCCACATAATATCTGGCTGTGTAGTGTTAGTTTGTTCCCATAACGCACTTGTTTTTCTTGCTAACACTGCTTCATGCTTTTATTTCGCACTTAAACGCTGGTGCTGTTGTTTTGCAGGAAAGTAATTGTTCTCTCAAGGGTCAAACTAACCTCATTAACAGATGGTCCAGAATAATTTAATTTAACTGTTGAAAACGTCATATTAATTTCCCAATCTATAACAGCAGCCGCTCGACACACTACGACATGAAATCAAACAGAACAGCGCCACAAGCATCGACTTGGCTTGTGTTGTTCAATCGTTACAGAGAACCTTTTCTGCCTCTTGGTTCAATTTGTCCCTGTAGAGCCCAGTGGAGAAATTGCCTCGTTCAATATAAAGATTTATTTATGTGACAAGACGAGTGGTATTGGTATAATTACTTAATTAATTAAGAGCCAGACAACGCCATCCAGTAAAACTGGAAAGTGAAAGTGCTTTAAGGCAAACAGGTTCGACCCATAAGGACAGAGGCACCATGTTCCTTTAACAGTTTAGTTTATTTCTATGTTTTACTTTTGTTCTGTTCGTGTTTCAAACTTTAGTTGACAGTAAACATTTCATATCACAGTTTTCAGTTGGTTCACAGCTTATTCACAGTAGCTTTTAGTTCAAACACAGTTTTTACACACTCAGTTTACAGGTACATCACATTTTGAGTTGTGTTAGAAGTCCCATTATGGTACAGGAGAAACTAAACAAAAAGAAACAAGACGCAAGCAGGACAGCAGCGTGGTGGGATCCACCTACATGTACATAAGAGGTTAGTTTGAGAACTACTATAAACTTAAGGGCTAACCACGAGGCGAGGCAAATCCTACCGTCGCACGCCCACATCTAACTCAAGTCAAACTAAAAACGTTATTTATCCCACTGAGCCGGTTACAAAAGCGAACGTTCACCCCTACTCCCCCACCACCGCTCGCGCGAGTCTGACTGGAAGAAAAAAGCTTGTTCTACATAACATCGACATTGGCCATGTGAGACTGTCCTGTTCACTAATGCGCTATAGGTGTGGGGGTGCAGCGAGATCTCACATGGCGCCCCTCCGGAAAAAGGTTACGCGATAGAAACACATGATCGGGCCCCATGTGTGTTCTGGGTGCGTGTAAAGTCAAGCCTGCAAATGAATACAATAGAACCGGGAGGAATTGGGTCCCTTACGTCTTCATATTTGAAATGTCTTTGTAAATAATCACAGATTGGAGCACTTCAGCAGCAGAAGACACAACCAAAGGAACATTCAAATCTGGGTAAAGCGTGACACTGACACCAGGTATGTTTTTTGTTTGTCTATTTTTTTTACGAGGGAACTTTAAAACATGCAATGCGGATTTTGCGTGATACAACATGTCCCTTCTTAAAAAAAAAAATCAGATTCCGTCATGAAAGTAAGACATCTTAGTATGCGATCATGGCTTTTAGACTGAGGCTGTAAACATATCGTATAGCTTTTGATGCTGTGCACTTCTTGACCTCTTCAATGTAAATGTTTGTGTTTGTTTTTTTCTGTAAAGAACCTTTGCCTTTCAGTTGAATATATTACGCTTTAATGGCTTTGACATAGGAGTTTAAAGTGCATCGCTAATGCACAAGGTAAGCCGGCACAACCAAAAGAGTGTCTCGACAGAAGTTTCCCAAATCTCCTCTGAAAGTCAACAAATGCTACAAACATTCACAGAGTGTTTACAGACTTTAGCCCAAAGTTTCTCAGGTGAAAATATTAATAATGCATAAAATGTGTAAACTTCTCCGAAACCTGTCGAGCCCAGAGCTAGGAGTAACCTGCTGGTTCTTCCAGATGTCTGGAGTTTGCTGACTCCAGTGATACATTCGACCTATGCTATATGCATAGTAACGCACTGGACTGTCTGAGGTGTGCTGTGAATATATATGAGGGCAAAAAGGCTTAAAATATGCTCAAAATGTACACACATAATAATAATAACAATAATTAATATTATGCAAATGTTAATTTGTTAAATCCAGCAACAAAATTGTGGTGGCTGGTTAACTGATCAACAAATTACATCTTTCCAATCTGTCGTCTGTACTGGCTTCTTTTTTAATTAAGAACGTTTCTCCTCCCACCACTCCCTATGGACTCTTATGATGTTGTGATCAAGGTATATATTATTACCTACGTTTGTTTTCCATTACTAGTCATAGGACGATAAATAAAGACAACAACCACCACCCTTTTAATTTTTCTTGGGTTATAATGATGAGAACAATTGGAAAAAGAAAGCCATTCTAAGCACTCAAATTAAGTCACAAAGCTTTGTGAAGGGCGCTCAGCTTGACAGATGTTCAAATGCTAAGTTTAGTCGAGTTCGTCGGCAATACTGGATGTCTAATGAGCACTATCTTCAGCCTCAACCCGACTCAGGAAGCAATATGTCTCATATTAAGAGGCCCTTTTGTCTTTGGCAGCACTTTATTTAAAATGCACAAAACTGTACAAGCCTAAAGCAAAGGGCCTTGGGCTAAAGAAAGTCTTCATCTATTAAAAGATCGAGCTGATGAAGAGCTGACTTTCCTCTACAATCATATATGAGAAGTAATAAGACAACAATAAATCATTCTTACGAGGTTTATCACTCACGCTTTTATGTCTGTGTAGGCTCCCAGGTGTACTGGAGTTTCACACGTAGAAGAATTCTTTAAGTTGTATCTGTACAGGGTTGTATGAACTGTTCAATTTACACCACGGAGGTTTTGTCAAACTTGCAATTTTATTTTGATGTGTGATTTCAGTGTTTGGCAAAGCCTTTTGGCCTTAAGACATCCGGGATTAACTTAAAATGTACCTGGACTTTTAAATTCATGAGTCATCAGCTTTATGCTCTGCAAATTTCATATTGACAAGGAAGAAAAATGGAAGGAAAAAGTCCAGGTGGGTCTAAATTATATTTAATCTGTATCATACTCTACATCAGCTGATGTGTAGATGCGCGTGGCAGCCCTGTGTGAAAAGAAAAAGTGTCATTAAATTAAAGGTGAAACCACTTTCAAGATGAGCTAAACCTCTGTTTAAAACTCCAAATCCCAGCACGCTACTGCTTAGCAGTTTTGATGACACAATCCCAAAATCTACTTATTGAGGAAGAACAGAATGAATTTTGTTCCATTACTAAAATACAAAACATCAATGAACCAGAGAACATGATAGCATGGTCACACTGTCCCATCAATTTCCTCCAGCTTTCTTGAAAACATGGTACAGACGCTTGAGTCCTCCACAACATTACCTGCGATTCTTCCAAATGTCCTCAAGATGCATTCAATCTCTTCCTGGCTGACATGCAGCTGCTCACTGCAGACACCCTCAAGGCCCTCTCTCTGAATGGCTCCTCTGGCATAATGTGCCCGAGGCGGTGAGAGGCTCAGAGAAACAAACCTGGGCGCAGCGTGGAGGGATCAGCGGCGGGTCAGAAGTGCTGTTTGGCTGCCAGCTGTTCCATGTGCTAATTTACATGCTGACCACAGCGGACCGTGGGCGCATTTGCATTTCAAATGCTGAAATCACCACGTCCTCAAGCGTGACATACCTTTGTACCGCTAAGTGAATATAAAAAACATCTTGCTTTATTGAATACCAGATGTTTTAGTTGTTGTTTTTTTCTTTGGTAAAAAACATCGGAAAATAAAGAGCCTCAGCTCTGTTTACATGGAATAGGAACGTCAACAAAAACACTAAAATATATGAATAACTTGATGGCAGCTACCAGTAAAGCATAGAAAAAAGAAAAAATTAGTTAGAGTTAGTGTTGCAACTAATTGCTGATGTGCGTGATGCCTGGTGGACTGTGGAGATACGCGAGGTCAGTAACACAGCATCAGATAAACACAGAAAGTTGTCATACCATGCGGTAGTGTCGCTAACTTCCCAATGGTGCAATATGTGCTAATGAATTCTATCAAGTATAACCGTGTAAAATTATAATGTATGAACATTTAAGAGATATTTTTAGAAAAAATTATAATGATCAAAAATGGCTATTACTTTTTGTCGTATAGTGTTCACCAAACAATCAATGTAGTATGACTTTTCAAACTAAGATCATTCTTATTTAGAAGCAGTAATGTCTTAGTTCAGTGGGAGATTTTTGGAACAATAAGGGGTCCGCGATGTTGTGGACTGTGGGAATGGCTGTCTTAGTTGTTTGTGCAGGAAATATTCTTCTGCATTTGTATACATTTTATAACAGGGATCCAACTAACCGTTCAATTTACTTCAGTATACCCACAAGTATTTGAACGAAGCCAGGTAACAGATTCATTTGATTAATACAGCCACAATCAAAGCTGCAGTTAGCACAGTAACAATGTAATGTTTAGTGTTAATGGATCCTAATTGCTGTGAGAGAGACACATGCAACATACTGTGCTGGAGCTCCCACATAATTATCTGAGGGTCATTATCTTAAATGCTTATGATCTCACACTCTCTTGTGTCTTTTGGGCCTTGGATGTACCTCACTGAAATAGAGATAGCAGCACTTCAGTAATTTGCCCAACTAATGGAGGAAAATTGAGGCACTAGCTCTTTGTGTCTAATGAATTGTCGATCAGCTATGAAACAATATAACATCTTTTTTCTCCATCTATTGTCTCTGTAATGTTTTAATCAAATTGTTGTTATTTTCAAGATGTATATAAGCTCAACAGAGAAAAGCATAATCAAGAACTACTAAATACTACTAATACTCCAAACAGACACTGGGGTGAAAGAGTTTTGATGTTTTGATCCTATGGCAATTTATTGTGCTGTGAAGTTTCAGCTTTGCTTTCAATCTAAAGCCTAGCACTTTAGATTGTTGCTCCTCCATCGTGCCTTTACAAAACAATGTTTTTACTGTGCAGACGAAGGAAATGTTGTATATAAATCCAATTTCAATTTGTCTGCCGTGGACCTTCCCGAGTCTATCATTCGCCACAATAGCCTTTGTTGTCTTTGGGATAACAAATAACTAAGCGAGACTGACTTCCCATGTTTTTTTTTTTGCTTGGATAGACATGTTGTTTTTATAAATATAGGCTGAAATGGACATCCACTGGCTTGTGCAATACATATTGTCACTTATAATATAAGTGACAATATATAATGCATTGTGGCACATGCACTGTTTTGTGGGTGCCTCTTGTTATAGCCATGGTAGATTTGACTTAAATGTTCAACACACTTATTCATAATGACAAAGATATCAACATTGCTTTCTGATTGTAAAACTTAAGACAGAATCTCTAATGCATTTTGAGGAAACTTGTGCACTACCCTCTGACATTAAATGCTCCTGCACAGTACTCAGAGAGTTCAATGTTTTTGACAGTTCACTGGGAACCTGAGAGTCAATGGAAATGGAACCAAATACCTTTTAGCACCTGTTAGGTGCAATTACCTAACCACTCCACCTTTAAAACTCACTGTCACGAAGAAAATTAATATGGAATCCATTTTGATTTGTAACACAACTCTGTTCACCTTCTAGAGCAATTGCTCAGTGACATTGAAGCTATACTGCATTTGTGTACACACACCTTACCTCTCCTGTGATTAAATAGAAACACAACCATCTATATCAGGGGTTCCTAAACTGTGGTACGCAAAGCTTAAAACAGCACATTTGAGTCTGTACCGGTGGTGACAGTACGACTGAAGGAGATGCAGAGGGGGCGGAGTTTTGTTCAGAATGAGTGACAAAAGCTGCCGAGTCTTGGCAAAACACTCAGCTTTACCCATTCTCACTAACACCCTCGTTTCCAAAATAATCAAAAACTGGCATGTTCATGAATATGTTTGTATTTACATATTCTTAACATTTTTAATGTGGAAAACCTGCTTGGATTCACTGTAATAATGGAGGAAATAAACATAATATTTCCCAGTGTTTTCAATTGCGTCAAAGCAGGGGGTACATGACTCTTCACCCAAAGCTTCAGGGGGTACACGGCTCCAAAAGGTTTGGGAACCACTGATCTATATCATATCACAGCTAACTCCAAGCAAAGTCACTTTGGGTCAAGTAGATAGAATACCAAAAACAAAGTGATAACTGACTAAAGGGTCTGTCACAATGGGCGCACGGGCACTATGCCATCATTTGCGGCCTCAAAATACGAAGATCGCACAA
Source organism: Proterorhinus semilunaris (assembly GCA_021464625.1). Classification (NCBI taxonomy): domain Eukaryota; kingdom Metazoa; phylum Chordata; class Actinopteri; order Gobiiformes; family Gobiidae; genus Proterorhinus; species Proterorhinus semilunaris. Next base: position 12,500,008 of record CM038345.1, read on the forward strand.
ACACTCTCTTCTGGTGCATCTGCACGAGCGACGGCTATTGACCGCATGAAAAGGTGTGAATCGCCGTTGGATTATCAGTCGCAGCTGAATGTCATGCATGCACAAAATTCAGTGGAGGTCGATTGTGACTGAATATAGCCGCAGCAGGCCGCTACGGTCGCTGCGGAGAATGGTGAAAGATAAATCGTCTTGCAGATGGTGAGAGACTGGTGAGAGACTGGTGAGCGCCGGGATCAGTCTCGTGCGATTCCTGCTCTAGGTATATAGAGGCTAGACTGGTCTTCACCGTGGCTTTGGCGAGTACCTTTACTTTCACGGCCTTGGTCTTCCTGGGTGGCATCTTGTTGACTTGTCCCTTCGAAGTTCAGCGTGGAAGACGAGGAGGACCACTGCCCGCGATCAATGTCTGTGGCCCGTGAAACACTCGCTCACCAGCCGCTCACCATTCGCTTTCTTCCTTGCACCGCTCGCATTTGGACACTATCCAAATCAGCCGCATCCAGTCGCAGCCCGTACTCTGTTGTGACTGTGATTTCTTAAAAGTCTACTTTGCGATCTTTGCGGCTGATTGCAATTTCAATTTTGGCGCAGGACAAATGGGGGACAAAATCTCTGCGCTCAATGCGCCAATGGTGACAGGCCCTTAAACTATTTTTTAAATCTTCATTCACTTTCTACCATTACCTGAATGGCACTTTTAGTCTAGCTGAGCAGTATAGGCCGGGAAACTTGAAATCATCCTTGCTCAGTGTTTCATTGCATTATTGTATTAAGAGGATTATCTGCACAGGGAAGATAAACAAGACAAGGCTCGAGGGATGATTCAAGCTTATCTATAACAACACAATATGTATTTAGCCCATATACTGTATATTCTAGCACCTGTCTTTTATAAGAGCAGATTCTCAACCTTGGTTATGAAAAGGGCCTTTCTAATTGAAATGCATGCTCTAACCTCTGAAAGGGTGATTGCGCTGGGTAGGAGACGCGGCCGTGCACAGAAGAATATAATCCGCTCGATTTCTTTTAATCTAAGCAGAGAACTTGCCCTTCCTTTTTGATGTGCACTCAAATAATAGCACGTATCCACAGCATAGTCGCCGTATGGATTTGCTGGGTTTACGAGTTAACTTGCGTGCTAGGTCAATGGAGATGTGGTCAGCATGCAGATTATGGCTGGCCCTTCATGTGCGTGACTTGATCTTGTGTATGTGAATCTTAAGACGCATCAAATACTTAGAACAGAAGAGCTCACATTGATTAGGGACAATCTTGCACACTGCCAAAAACTTGCAAAAAATATTTTATTTTAAAAGGACATTAGCCAATGTTTCGGTGCCTTGGTCTTCTTTATGCCTGATGAAGTTTTGATAGTGTGCAGGATTTGTAACAAGGATGTAACAAATCACGTGTGAAGCAAGGGTGAACTGTTGCCACAAACCACTATACAGTAGGCCGGAACCCTTCGGAAGACAGACAATCACCAACACCAAATAAAAGAAGAAGATGAAGAGTGTGTGGAGATTATTGTTAATTTTCTGAAGCTGCGCTGGAACAGCCTATGTAAGATCGGCAGCAACACAGTTCACTCCCTGTGTGCACGGGTTTAATGCGCCTCAATGTGAAAGCATTATGTCACAAAATCATGAACTTTACGGGCGTAAACTAATCCATAAACGGAGTCTACTCTTCCCAAGCTTTTGCCCACTTTTTATTTCACAAAAATGGGGTTTATATTTTCGGTTTTAGAAATTAATTGAGGATTAATTCAGGATGCATAATGAGGAGGCGATGTGCGCGGTTAGGGCGCAATGCCTTTTTCCACGCAATCTTTCCTCTGGTCTGATCCTCTGAATCGGTGTAAAAGCAACAAACAAAGTTAGGAATCCTGGCGCTGAGCCTGTGTCTCCTCACAGCTCGGCGCGAGGTGCAGCTACAGACAGAGGAATAACAGGGGCGGACCTGACACACGCAGCAGAGAGACTGGGAAACACTTACACAAGATTTTCACAGTACATGAAAACAAGAAATAAATAGAATAAATGATAAAAGTGTTAGCCTAATTGCATATTTTTTTAAGAAAGTAATAATAATGTAGACAGTTCTGATTTTCAACAGGCTATACATATCTCACATTGCATGAAATGAGTCTATATCATATAGTTTCACAGTTTAAGTTGAATAACATAGGTGAATGCACTTTTTTATGATATTCTAATTATATGACTGTATATACTGTTATGTCTTTCTAAAATAACCTTATAAACAATCACTTAGCCACTCTCCCTTGCAACAACTGCCTGTTCACTTTAACCATCCAGGCGATGTGCAGTTTTCCTGGTAGTTTTATCAGGTTCCCCATTTTCTTAAGTACTTTGCCTCTAAATTGTTTTCAAGGACATTCTCCCATACCACCACTTGAAATGTCGGAAATTTCAACGCAAATGCTGTTACAGATGCAGCATCTTCTCTTTCCCTCACATCAGTCGATGTATCGTTATAGTCTCACCATAGATTTCCCCGAATCCCACTTTGAATTCCCACGTGTGTGCCATAGCAAACACGCACACAAGATGTATATGGGAATGATCCGGCCCCTCTGACCCCCAGCTTCCAGCCTTATATGTCTTTTTTATTCTCATGGTAGAATTGCTTGAGCTGTGGTGGAAGAGGGTCATCACACAGTGCTGTGCATCCGGACACAAAGGCAGTGCAAAGATACGCGTGTGATGGATTTTTGCATCCCGCACAGATTGAGGATTCTGACAGGGCGAGCATGTCATTGCCTTCCGTAATGGGCTGCGGAGCTGTGAATATTTTAGGTGCGACTGTCTGAGGTGTGAAATTGAGCTTCGTGTTGACCTTTTATGGTTTCAGGCTGGATTCTAATAGCTGCGGCATCATGTGTGAAATGCATATTACAAAGAGCTTGACTCTGTGACCTAAATATAACAGACTGAGACTGACTTGATTACGGGTAATGTAAATCGGAGAACATCAGCAAACCCGGACACGTGTGAACGGCTTTTGCTTGGATTGACTGATGAATTTATTGTTTGACCATTTGCAACTTTTTGTGCTTGTTTTTCTTCCATAATGCCGACATTATAAGAACAAATGGGCCTCATTCACGAACATCTTCTTAAGAAACTTCTTAAAATACGTGTCCCCACAAGGACGCGCGAAAAGCCGCCAAAGGAGGAAATGAATGACCAAACACAAATCCGAAATAGGCGAATTAGCTCTCGTTATAAAATGTTTAAATAGATATAACCTGTAAATCGAGGAAGGGTTAGCTCACCGAGCAGAGCGCCTACCACGGGCACACAAGGTCGCAGGATCGAGGCCCACATTCGTATTTATTAATACGTATTTATGTGAGGGAGGGCCGTTGTTTTGTTACTTTATGTATACAACTACAAGGGACAGTTTCAGGCACCTCCGACGCCTTGTATGGCACTTGTTCAAATGCACTAAAGCACAACTCACTTTACAGGCTGCAGTTTGCAGTGCGTTTCGCTGCCTTGTACGTTGTTTTCGCATGTTCCTTTATGTATTTTAATTTGCTCTGCTCATTATTAATTACAGTGTTTTGGCCTTGTTTGCTTTTCATGATTTTGATTTGGTTATTGTTGTTTGTATTGTGTATACTCTGTTTGTGTGCAATTTATATCCCTGCTACTGTCTTCCTTTAAGTTAATTGGTTGCTTTTGACTTTTGCTCTATCCTGAAATCAGTGTCAATTTGAATGTGCCAACTTATAGATTTTATCTTTTATACTGTATCTATTTTAACAAGTTGCTGAAATAAAGGAATTTCTAGTTTGTTATTAACACCCCTCTCTTTAATGTACAACCTAGTGTTATTCTGTGGGTAAATTAAGAGTTGACTCTGGTCCCAGGACCCTACTCCCTGGGTGGCGTTGTTGGTATTTCTATAGTTGTGTCCTACCGCTCCTGCCACACATTGAATACAGGAGGTTTTTAGCTCATCTCTAACAAATCACAATGTTGGCTTAATCAAATGTGTAAATCTATGCCACCATGAAGCTATTGTTTATACATTTTCTTAGTATAATTGGTTTTACAGCTGAATGGTTTAGACACAGCATGTCTGTGTAGATGAAATGATTGATATCTGATGTTTCAAGCATGAATACAGAGGCACGCACAGCCTGTCTGGGCTGGGTGTGGATGCTCTGTCACAGCCATGCAGGAGTGTGCAGTCTCCCGGCCTCCTTCTGGAGACAGTTCACAGGCCCGACGATCACACCTACTGCCCGTGGCTGCTTTATCGCTACGGGCAACCTGCAGAAAGGGACCAGTGTGCAGTGAGCTGTTGTGGAAGAGAGTGAGGAGACAGAGCAAGCATAGCGAAAGAAGAAGGGGAAAAAAAAATGACTTGGCTGGCTCTCATCCAAGTGGATCATTACGTTGCACTCCACAAATGTGATGTAGCGGAGGAGGTGAAAGTGATAGTTTGAAAATGAGAGGAGAGAGCTGGACTGCTGCTTAATCATTAACAGCACTGCACCATGGCAGATAGCAGCTCAGGCCTCAAGGTGTTCTCCCCGATGTTCGGTGGAACATATCGACGAGCTTGTTTTCCGACAGCGGTGGGGTGAGTGTGGCACGAGGCGATTACCAACACACGGCCCCCTTTGTAACTGTCCGCTGACCCCACAGTGTCCGTGCCGTTTCTAACCATTTGACCTATTGATGCCACAGTGCAAACATCGCATGGGACCAGTCTTTTTTTTTTAGTTTTTAATCTTTATTTAGACTTGATTTACTGATTCAAGGTTACAGCTGCAATTGTACCATATACAGTACATCAACTGAATGTACATTGTTGTTTGGGGGCTATAGAACAATGTACACCTAAAATAATTTCCGGTTGCCATTTTAAACAAACCGGAATTAAACATTGTTAGTTTGTGCACAATGTATATCATAAATATATCTACATTTAATGTTAGTATTCGATTTAACATAATATCTAGCAAACTGAAATATATGTAGTAGCATAATACAAATGCCATAATTAGAATGTGTTTTCCAGTCAAACGTAATCTAAAAATGGATTCCTGGTAGTTTTTGCTTACTGTACAAGGCTTTATCCATTTCCCCGTGATTTCTCAAAGACACTGGACTCTGTAGGGATGTTTTTTTGAAGTAAACATTCTTGGATTACCTTTCCGAGACAATGTCAATGATAATATGGGAGAAGACACTATCACTGGTCCCCATGTGCAGAAACGGATACCGCTAGACTTCTCCATAATGGCTTTCTCCAAGAAGCCCCTGCTCTTAGGACAAGGGTGCATCAATGTTAATAACCGCCCCGTGCGATGAAACAAGAGCTCTTTCAGTGGGAGATTGCTCTTGGAAGATGGACTGTAAAACCAGATCGCTTGTGAAGTTGTGTCGGATCAAGAAACTACATGTGTGATACTTTTCGAGATGGTGTGGATGAGAAAAGTGAAATAAATACTACTTATCTTTCTTAACTGGTACTTGCATATGCTGGAATTCTGCAAGGTTTCGCTGCCACCTCCTTGTGTGGATTTCCTGAAGTCGCCAGGCAGACGGAGAGGTTGAGTGAGCAGCTTGTGAGTGCGTTGCGTCGGCTGTCATGTCAGACTCAGGCCACCTGGTCCCAGCAGCTGCTCCGGCTCGGAGGTGTTCCCGTTCCTGTACTGAGGACCTACTGAGCCTGTACCGTACCAGGCCTAAGATGGACTTGGATTTGAATAAACTTTTCATATAGTGTATGTAAACATCTGGTTTCCACTGTATGTAGTCATTTTAAATGTGGCGATTGACATACTGTAACACTGACTCAACAGATGAAAACTTGGAAACATTTGTTTGCAAAGGAGAATTCCTGTACGACTGAGAGCTTACACAAACATTTTGAACAAACACGGTTTGCAAAGAAAAGAGGACTGTTAGTTTACACTGTGTTGCACATATCATGGCCAAAATCCAAGCTGTTAGTGCTTTGCTGCTTGTAAAGGTAAAATAATTGAATATGAATTGAGCTTACTATAACAGCAGTTGTTTTTAGATGTGCTATGTAAATACATTTGATTGGATTGGGTTTGATTTAAGGCACATGAAATGTCCAACAGAAACGACAGAGTGTGATAACACATAATGCAAACAGTGGGGAGAAATGAGGCGGAGAATCCATTGTGGGAGTTGCGTCATTGGGGATGGTTCTAGTGTGAAGAGTGTCTTCTTCAGAAGGCCGGGGGGGTGAACAGGTGGTATGCTGCGCCGACTGCTCCCATATGATCTTATGAAATGTGCACGGGCAGCGGGAGGCACGGGTCCCGGTGGGCAGGAAAAGTGATTTTTACAGCCTCAGGAAGCCTTTTTCTGCAGTTACTGTCATATTACCCTTGTAGCAATCTGAGAAAAAAATAAAATGCCCAAAAAATATTTCACTTAGTAACAAAAAAAAAGAATGAAAAACGTGTCCATAAAGTTTAATATTTGTTTTGCTGTCAACATCAGTGGGTCCTTCAAATGTACCACCTCGATGAGAAGAACTGGACAGCCGTGTTACAGATATAAAGCAAATTCAGTTGACTAAAGTAAAGAAAACCACAAATCTACATGTTTACAATGGACAAATGAGACACAACCGATCCAAGAATTTATTTTGAAAAGTTGTTTACATTTCACTTTGATAATGTAAGCGTTCAGAGCTTTCGTCAGGTTTTCTTTGAAGACGGGCCGTGATGATGCAAACCGCTCCCTGCTTTATGTGGCTAGATAAAGGCTTTTCCAGCTGAGGTCACACAGTGAAGCCGGCCTGACGCTCGAAAGAAGCGCTCCATCCTACGTCTTAACTTCAAAGCTGTATCAGCGCGCGGCCTCATTCACATAATGGAATGCCGGGCGCTACAAATGAAGGCTCGCAGCAGTGAAAGGGAGCCCCTCTGCCCAGTCAGTATCCGGAGTCAGTGGCCTTTGATTCTCCGAGAGAGGGCCCGGGCGCTTCCTTTCACTCTAAATTATTGTCATCTTAAGCGGGATCAATGAGATGTTGCTAATAATAGCCAGAGTGATGACTAAAAGCTGATCAGTTCGGTAATGAGGCATGAGGAAAATTTATTGTGCAGCATATTATTTCTAAATCTTCTTTTGATTGTTCTCATAATGTAATATATAATAATCAGTGCAGCCACAAAATAACTGGAAATAAGCTAAAGTTATGGCGTATGCTCAAGAATTAAAAACTTGCAGACCCAATAAGTGTTGGCAGCACAGTAGTGATGCTATACGCCATGCACTTTACATCTTTAATTTAAATGTGTGTGGTTTCAATGCTATTTTGTGTATTTATGTCTTTTTTTAAACTGACATTCACAACAACTTCAGTGAGTACAAAGGTTACACCTTGTACGCATAACAATCATTTGGACAGCATTTTTATTTATTTTTTATGCATGCGGTCCATTTCAAAATCATTGCCGAGAATCCACTTGTTAAATGGCATTTGGAAAACAAAAGTTCTGCCATGGCACTGGTTGTTCTCATCTGTCATGGCTCCTGCACCTCTTGCCAAAATGAAGGAGCGAAAAGGGCTCTTAGCACTTTAGATCCCCTCTCACGCGCTGTTTTACTGCACTCAGCGCCATTTCTTTGCCACTTATTTTGTTCCTTTGCCTGTCGACAGCCTGAAAACTAAAAGGCTCAACACAACTTGACAAGGTGAACCACCAGAAGCCACTGCCGTATGCCGTGTGGCAATAAGACATCACGAGAAAGCATCTGCTCCAATGTGCCACGTGTGAGCAACGAGAGATTTACACTGTGTCAGTTTACGAGTCTTATGGTCGTCCATCTTTATGTTATTATGACCCCATGAGAGGTCAAAGTTGTCACAACCAGATCAATAAATCGTTCTGCCCGTCCTTGTTTGCCCTTTCCAACTAGCAGAATATGAATATGTGCACACTGATTTTGCTGTGAGCCATTCTTCACGCGGCAACTTGTGAAGAGCTCTGGGTGGATTGCAGTGAAGAAGTGAGTGACTTCAGGGGTTCAGCTTTCTGTTGAGCCGCATAACCCCGTAGCCTTCTAGATCTCTGGCCAGTAGCTCAGCCCTTTCAGGCAGTTGGCCAAATGCTTTCTACATTTCTACGCTTGGTAAGTCCTATTTTAGAAGCACAATCTGCAAACATTTACGTAAATAAAGTAAAGTGTAATGACCACACAAATGCCATTTTCTTATGTTATATCACCTTGACTAATGGCTATACTAACTGTTCAGAGTGAACTCCTCCTGTAGTTACACAAGTGTCTGTGAAGCATTGTAGCTCTTAACTGAAAGACATAAAAAGACACATACATTATGTACAGATAGATTTAGTTATGCGACAAAAATATTAAGGCCAAGAGTAGATCTTAATCTATTGTGAATTTGTCATCATGTTTCATGTTTTATTCATATCTGTTCTGCTGCTGCATAGACATTGTTCATTAATGTGCAAAATCCCTGTTAAATAAATGTAATTATATTGAAGGCAAAAAAATACAGGTATCTGAGCTTTAGTTTTAACGTGTATATGCTTTGATTATTGTTTTCCTGTTTTTGCATACGTTTGCACGACCTTCAAGATCATATTTAGTTTGTCGTGTCTTCGGCTACAGCTACTATTTTGCATTGTCTTGAGTTTTGTTTTGGAAAAACGATATAGTGGGACATATGAGGGGCAGAAAATCAATTGGATGCACTAAGCTGGCAGTCTGACGAGATTCTTTTTGTCAGTCCTGATACGGGATATAAGCCACAAGTCTTTAAGTGAGAGACTCGTGAAATGGAATACTGGGAATGCTTCAGGGCAGGGGTTCCCAAACTGTGGTACGCGTACACCACCGGGTACCACCGCGTAACATATTTTGGAGGGAAAAAAAAGTTGATCACAATCTGTGCAGTATTGACCCGTTAAACCGCCGCACGGGAAACGCGCTTATACGGGCGAAAGAGTCTTATAATTCAGACGTGGATGAGCTTGTTCTGGACCTATTATGTCAGCTCGAGAACAGAAACCTCAAGAGTGCCTAAAACTCCACGGAGGCCGGGGGCGCGGCTGAGGCTGCGTCCGCCCTCACTACAACAGCAGCGCCGTTAACGTGAACAGCTCCAAAGTTTGGTCAAGTAGCAATTTCTGTAATATTGGTCATAAAGAGAGAGGAGCCTGTGTGCCGTCAGACTGATGGTGACTTCGATTTGAAACAGGAGTTTTCCTCTCACTCTGCCATGGCTTTGTATTTGACACACACGTTTCCATTTGCGTGAAAAGATGGTAATGTCCTGCATATACAATAACTTCGCTTTAACAAAAGCTTAAGTCTGTTTCGTTGGTTTGACAGTACGACTAAAGGGGCGGGGCCAGAGTGCAGAGTCCAAAACTGAGTCTGATGTTCAGAATGAGCCGGTCACTGGGACAAAGCAAAACACTCAGCTTTACCCATTCACACTATAACCGCCTGTTTTCAAAATAATAAAAACATTGTAATTTTCATTTCATTTTTTTTTTTTGTATTTACACATTCTTAAAGGTCCTATATCATGCAAAATCGACTTTTTGGAGCTTTTAACCATGTTGTTATGCTATTTCCTTCTCAAAAACACCCCCAGAGTGGTGTTTGGCTTCATTCACGCAGTTCTCAGTAATCCTCCTGAATCCTGCGCTCTGAGCAGCTGATCCGCCCTCTCCTGGTAAACGACTGACATGTTCAGTTGTGTCGTCACAGCGGAACGGAAGTGCTCGACGTCTGTAATCTAATGCCTTACGCCATGATTTTTATTTGTAAAACAGTTTTTTTCATTATTTCTGTCGTAAGAAAAAAAAAAAAAAAAAAAAAAAGGAAAAAAAAAAAAAAAAAAAAGGAAGTGCCTGACGCTGCGCTGCCCCTGTACCGAAAACAAACGCTCCCCCTGAGCGTCCCAACGGTCTGAACAGATGGTCATGTCATGTTGCACCGAAAGTTGTGAAGAGGGAGCTTTTTCTAATCTACTCTGGAGTCTGGACACCTGTTCTTTTTTCTTACCTCACGATAATGTCACGGAGAAAAGCGCGTTTGGCTGCGAGGACAGGACTTTATTCAACCTTCCCAAAGAAGAGGCCATAGAAGTTGGCATTTCCCTCCGGGATTCAGCGACTATCAGCCACAATAGTGTTTGTCTGTGTCTGTACTGATGGATGCTTGATGAACCTTGGCCAGAATCAAAGTGGATTAACTTTTATAACCAGCGCAAGTCCCATAAAGGAAACATCAGAGTGGTGAGTCGATCAAAATGCATGTTAGCGTGTGTGTTAGCCATTTAGCCATGAAGCTGTGTTGCACATGTTAACTCCTTATAACAGCATCATGAAATAACTTCACTTTTTGCTGTGATATATATATTTCTACTACTGCTAAAGTTGTATGAGCGGCGAGAGGGGGCGGAGTTAACTGAATCCAAGCGTTTTGTCTTCCGGGTTGGAAAAATACCTCCAGAAAATACTAATATTTATCACAAAAATGAGTGCTCCGTAGTGGTAGAGGTACAATATATCATATAAAGGCCTATACTTTACTTTGGAATGGCTTAAAATAGCATGATACAGGTCCTTTAATAGCCTAACAAATACAGCACGTTCTTATGTTTTGGAGCCTGGCCCGACGTTATAGCAACTTAAACAATGATGACGAGTGCATCAGGTGTTTTGCTCCATGCAGGGGGATTTGTTGTACTTTTGAACACTTTGTTGGTTAGAAAATGCTACGTTGATCTAAAATGCTCTTGTGCTATGGATTGACAGGTATTTGAGCGCTCGGCTGTGGGATGTGCACTTACAGACTCATTTCACTGTAAGGTTTACTTACCTCGAGTAAACCATGTCGTCAAGTTATTGGTTTGAATATGAGGCTTTGCACCTGATTTTCATCGTCACCTCAAATGAAGTGAGACAGTCTGATCCCCCTGTGCCGCGGAAGCAGAGAGTGACAGGCCCAGACTATTCCCTCACATCAGTGTCACTGTGTGGGGGGAAAAAGAAAAAAATCAACATGAAAACAGGGTAATAGTTTCTGTGCGTGCTTTAAACCTCCGGAACAACAGACATGCATATGACACTGTTTATTGTGGCGTCAATGTGACAGAGTGTGGGAGGCTGCAGAAAATACTTGTCATTGTGGTTTTGCTTTTCCAAAAATGTTCCCGGCGTCCCTGATGAGTTTGTTTGTTAGTCTGTCTGTAAGATATCTCACAAAGGCCAAGTTTTGCCCAAGGACATTGTTTTTTTTTACCGGTCTACGTTACGTGTAAAATATTTCTTTCTTGGAAGTATCTATGTTCTTGTACTCAGGGCTGAAAGTTTCACCTCTGCATTCTGAAGAGTGAATTCTCTCTCTATTGGGAAGAGTGATTTAGGCTCAATTAATGTGCAGAGTCACACATGAAGACGTCTGATGGGGGAGAACGACTCGTGGTTCCAGACTGGCAGCTTAGATGGATGATATGAGACCCTCTAATGAAACAGATGTGCACTTTAATTGGTTCAGTGATATGTGGGAGCCTGGTGTATTCCATAACTGTAGCATTGAAGCTTCTCCTACCATCGCCTTTCGCTCCTTAATTATTGCTTGTACTTCAGTGTCAAAACCAGTGTTTCCCAACTGGTGGGTAAAATATGATTTGATTATTTTTTTTTATCATGATTTCAGCATTTTAGGCTCATTAAACAATAATCAAAGTAATACAAGAAATGCATTCTACATCGCACATAACAAATTCAATTCCGTTTTGGGTCGCGGCTTGTGATTTTATGGTGGTGGTGGATCCCGACACCATACCAGTTGAGAAGAATAGAAATGTAAGTCAAGTTTCCTCTTTCGTGTTTCAACTCCCTAGCAACACAATTCATTAGCTTTATTTTACATAGCTATGTGAAAAAAACTATTTTTTGTAGCTTTATAGCTTTTTATATCTAACAAATCAAACAATGACATTCAGTAAAATGTATAAGAAAATACAAAGAAGCATCTAACTATACCTCTAAAAAAAATACAGACCCTAAATAAATGAATCTTAAATGTGATTTATTGCGATTAATTAATCACAAAGGCCATAATTAAAGCAGTACTAAGTAACTCATGCCCCTAGAGGCCATACGCGTCACTGCAGGTGACGTAGCATGTTAAATACTACACTGACAGAAAAGACAAAGGGAGAGAGAGATATTGTACATCCAATTACACAATGGAGATCATTTTCTTCACTCAAACTTGGTTGTAAATACTGCCAAAGTGGCGCTAGCCCGCAGTTAGCTTTGTCCGTTAGCCTGTTAGCTTCTTCTTCGTGATTCCATTAGTGTATATTGCGCCCCCCCCCCCCCCCCCCCTCAATCATCCCATTAACACTTGTATTACCGCCAGAGGGACTACGGAAAGGATGTATTAAGGTAAACAAGTTACGTAGTTCTTCTTTAACTCAATTAAATATTTTAACCGAGTCCCACCACAATCTTTTTACACAACACTTTATTCATATGTATTTGCACTTCCATCAATTCGATTTAAAGGGGCAATATTATGCAAGATTGATTTCTAAGAGCTTTGTTGTTCCATGATCAAAAACATACTTAAAGTTGTGCTGAGAGCCATTCACACATGCTTGATTAATCTTTAAATCCCCCGCGAGGATTATGTGAAGCGCTTCAGTGCCTGCTTGTACAAGCTCGTCCACTTTGTACCGTGGCCATATACCTACAGGAAGTGCTCTTCTTACAGGTACTGATCTTCGCAGAACAACCAGAGGAAAACTATAGTCCTGACCAGAACCGTGGGAAGAACTTTTAATTAGGGGGTGCTGAGGGATAAAGTTTACCCCAAAACCACTTTTTCTGTGTATAATATTTCCTATTTAATAATATTGCCTGCAATTTGCAAACTATCCACCAGGGGGTGCTGCAGCGCCCTCAGCACCCTGGGTTCCCACGGCCTTGGTCCTGACAGCGCGCTACATTTACAGAGTTTTGTTTTGAAGGGGAGCAATTAACTCCATATTTTTAATGTGCTGTTTTTATGTCTGATTTTATTACTGTTCCCTTGTGAAGCATCTTTGAGTGTCTTGGAAAGCGCTATACAAATAAAATGTATTATTATAATTATTTATAATAATTAATTAGAGGAGGGGCTTAGGGACAGGGTCGAACCTGTAAGATAGGCCGAGGGAAACTTTGAATTTGCTGTTTTAGCATACCAACAAAGTATTCAAGATGTGTTTGAAACGATAAGCAATTACCTGAAAAAAGCATAATAACCCCACTTTAAAAAATATAATTACAAAAAGAATATATACATCAAAATATATACGTCAGCGACTTTTTCTTTAAAGCAATTTTTGTTTACGATTTACACAAAAAAACGTAAAACAATGGGAACCTGTGTTGTCCTATGTTATATTTAATCTCAAAAATACAATAGGAATGGCACAAGAATGGACAGAATAGAATGTGAGTTACCAAAAGGATTTACCACGACCACGCGCACCCTCACAGCCCTCGCTATAGGGATATTGTTTCCGTATCATTGATAGTGGGTGTTGGGAGTGGGTCCGTAACAGACCCGTGCTTATTGTGATGTTGACGGACACGTGAGGCTGCCTCTCACACCGCACTTCCCCGAAACACGGCGGCAGCACATTAGCTTGAAGCCCAGCGTGGCACATCGATTTCATGCTCAAACAAACACAAGGTGTTCTCTTCTGTCCTCTCCTCATCTCCAGATCGATACATTATTACTCCAATTCACGCCGGACAATACAAACCTATTACTCCAGTAAAAGCTTCGATGTAGTCGATTATTTGTTTGTTTGTTTTGTATTTTGCAAGCTAATAGTGTTGAAAAACTCAAATGAAACATGCTAACAGTAGTTAAGTAATGTACGCTGATAAGGAAACTATTAGCGATAATTGTAGTAAAGAATGTTACAATACACAAGAAATGTGATACAAATTATACAAAGCCACACAATAATGGCTATAGAAATAGACAACAAACACCTGTATACTGGAACATGTAACAGGTGTTTAACCCTCGTGTGGTCCTTGGGTCATTTTGACCCGACAGCCACTGGAGCCGCGGCCCATCCAAATGGCCCAAAAGCCCCTGAAAGATTTTTGTAAAATGAAGCAGAAAAAAATATGAATGTGTGGTAATTTTCAGGCTCTTTTTTGAAGTGTTCATTTTTGTACATTAGGGTCTTTAAAGGGTGCAAAATTGAAGGACGCCACGAGGGTTAAAGAAGCTTATAGAGTCGAGTTATCCAAAACACAATTCACTTTTATTTGCATTTTGAATCACAGACAGGCTTGATGGGTCTCAGATCTTTGTCCTGACGGTCGTTAATTCTTTATCTCTTTTGATTATGACTATCAATTTATGAATAAATCCTTTTTCTATATCATTCTATATCAATTTTGGCATTTGACGATATGCTTAAAGAGTGTACTCCCAAAGTGGCGCTTGGCGTGCAGACATTTGCACTTTGGGATGAACCCTGGGAAGCAGACACCTCTCAGAGAAGTGCCTGGAGCCTGACAGGAGCCAGTGTCCCCAAATGATTGCAGTCTCTTCTGGCGATCCACACAGACGAGCGAGTCTGTCCCCTAGAGCGGCATTATGCAAAGCATTTGCCTAAACGCTCGGCACACGCTCCATATTCACGGAACACAGGAACGCCAATAAAAGTGACACCGTTTTGCCATGAAGAACAAATACATTTGCAAAGTAAAACATTAACATTTCTGATTTCAGAAACACGATCTGATTCTGAGTTACACATTAACATAGTGCATAGATATTAACTCTTTGGAATACATTTCTTTTAATTTTAGGCTGTGCACGCAAGCTGTTATAAGTGAATGTAATGTAATGTATGTTATGTAAGTCTGTCCTAAAACTAATATTATTTTCACAAAATGAGATTAAAGAAACGAACTATTACAACCTGTGAATTGAATAGCCGAGATGAATGCCTAAATTGTGTTTCCGAACAAAAATGTCACTAGTGAGGATGATGCAACCGCAGACGAGGCATTTCTAACACTTCTGTGGTTCAATGAGCAGCAACTGTCATGATGTCAAAGATACACACAACGCTGTCAATCTGAGTCGACACGTGTATTCGTCTCATGTTGACTAATTGGCGTGCACGAGTCTAGGCAGTGGGCCCTAAACGTCTTTCTTGCTTCTTTAAACCAACGGGGTGACAGGTCTGAGGAGAGATGAGCCCGCTCACAGGGAATACGCCGTTTTTTTAGAGGTATTTTTCAACTATAAAAAAAGTTGCACAAAGTGGCTTTAAATACAGGTCACTAAACAGTGCTCCATTCAAAAAAAAAAAAAAATCATCTCATTCACAGATGATTACATTTCAGACATTCCAGTAAGATGCACTTTCTGCCAGGTTACTTCCACAGTATATTTTCCCCCCTATCTATTTTAAGAGTTGCAGAGTTGGGTCAGTTTGGGCTATACGGGGTCGCTTTTGGGTTTCAGCGCCCCAGGTGCTGTGTTGCTCTGTGGCATGTTGAATGTAGCGACATGAAACGCTCACTCTCAACGCCCTTTGGAGACTGACTGCGGTCGGAGCCCCACACACAATGAAAGAGACCGCGTGATGGGATTCGTGTGTTCGCGAGATGCAAAACGCGCTCAGATCGTATGGTGCGGAAAGTGGATCAGAAAGTTGGGGGTATTTTTAGTGTCACCGGTGTACCGCTAGCTGCCGAATGTGTTTTTTGTTTTGTTTTGTGTTTTTAGATTCTTACACACCTTTGAGTGGGCTGCAGGAAACCACACTTGTCTCTCACCTAGCTGTGTTTGTGTCAGCGCTGTGTAAATATCCTCAGCCTGTGCGTTAGATCCTCCCCTGGCTCTTTGGGGATTTGGTGCCACATTATTGTACCGGTGCAGCCTACTTTTACAGTGTACTTTCATAACACACTGGATGCGACACGGCGAGATATACCGAAGTTTGTGCAGGAAAGTCACCTTAATGAATCAGGGAGATGCATATTTTCCCCTACGGCCCCCGTGTTTGCATATCGTACACGGACGCCGTGGGAAACAAACACAAGCAGAAAGAAGAGCGCTGCATTACGTTGTATTATGAAAATGTGTAAACAAACTTGCCGATCGTCTGCTAGGAAGAACATTCGGAACATATTGGACTGGCCCGTGGTTTTTAGGTGTTCTTATACAGGCAACACACTCCAGCATTATTTTCATTCTTTTAAGATATATAGATATATATATATATATATATATATATATATTATATATATATATATGCAAAAGTTTGTGGCAATGCCTTTCATAAAAATGCAACACATCTACTTGTCTTATAATTACTTATTCTAAAGACTGGCTAAACACATGACGTGACGTTAATGAGCCGTGAGAAAGTGGTTTGAACCCCAACCGCGCCACGTGAGAACGAGAAGCACACGGGCCCTTTCCGAATGATTCCTCCTTCCTTCTACTCATGTGATGGGGTTTTTTGTGTAAAACAGAAACTAAGTGGTAAATTAAAATTGTGCCGAATAAAAACTGAAGACTAAAACAAGAGCAGGCTGGTGTGACCAATAAGGACAACTGATACGCAAAATATAACACGTTTTATTACAAAACTAAAAACAAGCTTTAAAATGCGATTAAAATGTTAAAAATGCTAAAATTAATTAAAACGGGGCAAAACGCGAAGAGGAGGCCCGAATTCCGCGGCGGGGGTCGTTGGTGGGGAAGCGGCTACTCCCACTCCGTCTCCCTTGGTCCCAGGTCCTGGAGCTCTCTGGAACCGCACCTGGGCAAAGGGTAAGGGGAGCCAGCACACACGTCCACCACACCAGATCGTAAAGGCCCAAGGCCACTCAGTGCAGTGCAGTTCTGCGTCCCAGCGGTACTCACTGACAGGGAGAGCTCCTCACTCTCCCACTGCTTGATCCGTCCTCTCAGCTTTCCCCGAACCGCACTGCGTCCCCTGCTGCTCTCTGGTCGCTTAACGATCTCCGGACGGGCGAGGCAGGGTCTGGTTGTCCAGCTGGCTGGGTGGGTTTCGTGTGCGCCGTCGTTCTCCTGCTCCTCCGTCTCTCACAGTTCCTCTCTTTCTGCTCTTCCCTGTTTGAGTGCATCGACCCTTTTTATCCTGTGTCCTTTCCCGCAGAACAGGTGTGGTGATTGCAGGCAGGTGTGGTGATTGCAGGCAGGTGGGCGGGGGTTTCCACGGTAGCAAACGAGGGGGTGTAGCTCAAAACATGCATAAAGAAAAACACTGCAAACCAAACAATACCAAATGCCCTCCTCTGACCGGATTACACTCACTTCCAGCAATTCCTCAAGGAAGCCACCTTCTGAGGTTCCTTGGGCGGCGCAGCCCATGCAGAAAATACAGGTTCACTCTTACCTTCGTTCATTTTGTTCCTTTAATGATACAGCAGAAGTAAACAGAAAATGTAAAGATATGATGAGTAATATTTATTTATTGTCAAAAGCCAAGGGTCCAAGCAGGGATTTTTTTTTTACTTTTATTTTTAATTATCTTACGTTTGCAAATGCTGACATGCATTTATGACTTAAGTACATCCTTTTCACCTTTTATTAATATTTTTGTCACGGTAATTTGCAGGAATCTTGTTTTAATATCATTTCAAACACTTTCTTCCCTGTATAGTCAGTGAGCTGTATTCATCTGTTGAAAAGTACCGGTGCCTGCAGTGGTTGAAGCTGATGAATCATTGCACCCTAGTACCAGGTCACGACCTCTGCAAACCCTTTTATGGAACACAGAACTTTACTTTCCTCTCCGGACACTTCTGCTATTTTTATAAAGGAGGCCACTTCATCACCGTGGAGGTCTTTATCTCTGCACGTGTCTCTGCCGGCCGTGAGGTCGCACACCCTTAATCCCTACCTGCTTGTTTACATGTGATTTAATCTAGCTCATAATTGATTAACTCATTACCATGTTAGGGCCTTCTTATCTCACTTTCCGCCAGCACTTCCCCCTCTCAGCTCCCCTGGCTGATAGTCTGGCAGCTCTGCGTGCGCTGTGGTGTCTGAACAACATTAAGAATCAGAACATCACTGGACAGGACGCGCCCGGTCTCTCTCTCGCCATGCGTCCTGAATTATTGACGCCTTGATTGCCCGCGTATTCACGGACACAAAAAGGCTTTCCCATTCCGTTCCAATCCTAAACAGCTTTCCCTGGCGGCAGAAAAAGGGAGGCGGGTTGTTTCATCAATGTCCTGTTACGGCTGAATCGCCACAGGATCGCCACGACGTAAAACGAAAAACGAGTGCATCAGTTGATACGAGTCTCTTAAGTTTCCATTGATATGCACTGTCCCAACACAACGGGCAGACCCATAAGCAGCACTGTCACTGCTAGTTATTCACAGAAAAGAAGCTGGATCAGGAGCAGGGGTGACATCTCGCAGCTTTGGCAGGTGAGCCGTCACTATAGAACCCAATAACCACACTTTATTTAACTGCAACTGGTGCAATGGTGACACGTTCAGGGCCACGCCGCATTTGCTTGGTCCTTGGCGACCTTGCCCGTCGGTACACTCCACAGAGGCATTATCTATGGTGTTTAGCGCTCTCTGCTTATTTATTCATGTTTGCCGTGTGCCGCCGTATAAATCCCATTATTAAAAGGGATTTGTGTACAAAGAGCAGCCAGTGAGCTCGAGGCTCCTAATGGGGAGAATTAGTGGTTGAGGAGTGTCGCGCAACATTAGGCTCTTCACAGCGTGGCGCAGGACACAGTGGCTTTCTGTGAGAGGCAGTTGTGACGCGATAACAATCTCAGCCCGCTTCTATTGTGGCGCTGTAATGGACTGAATTGTCTCGGTGAGATATGGGCATGTTACAGGCTTCCATGACCAGCCATTAAACAATTAAAGTGTCAATCTGTGTGTCCTTAAAGGCCAATTACCCCGACCAACTCTGGTGACACATAATGGCTCTCCCTTCAAACTCTTCAGTGTGGAGGGTGTCCTGACAGCTGGGGCTGACATACAAAGGCATCGGCTTCATATGTTCATACTTATCTCATGGTCAGATAGCATTTGCAGCGCATTTGCTGCATTTAATGCACAATTAGGATGAAAATGAGACAGGAAAATCAAAGTGTCTGTCAGAGCGGCAATTGCTTGAATAATGGTATGTCTTCTCTCATGTCTCACAAAATCAACTCCTGATGCATTTATTAAGAATAGGTTATTCAACCAGACATACTGTCTGACACAAGCGGGACAATGGCTTGAAGTCGTTGAAGCAGGATTGCCAATTGGAAGCAGTTTAGAGACTCTTTGTGTAAACCAAGAAGGAAATATATATATATATATGTTTTAAACCAAAAAATATATTTCTTTGTTAAGTACAAAAAGATACAATAAAACAAACATGTTTTAAAATACACATTTATATTCTGTGGCCATAAGACTGTTGGAAGAGTAAAAAAAAAAGAGAGGTACTAGCAAAATGTGAAATTCACAATTTGTTTCTGAAATTGCTTGTCAATAAATTCCTCCATTGACCCATGCTGAGTGACACAGCCATAGTCCAAGATGTTAAGCATTTGTATAGCCAGAACAAAACACGACCTTCTCACTACACCCGCCACAGGCAGCGTCCCATCAGGCAACACATAGTTCGGTCGGTGCACAATATAAGGCAGGACGTGTGGGACGGTATTGGTTCAAAGTTTTGGATGAAAGTCCATGGTACATTTTATAAGCAAACATGACAGCACAAATGTACAGATCTCTTACAGTTATTTGAAACAAAAATTCTAAACCTTGGTGAGCTTGAAAAACACATTTTATTAAGCTTTTTAAAGCTTACATAAAGAAACAGGTAGCTACATGTTAATATTAATGATAAAATAATAATAAGAAGAATGTATCGGTTTTATTTAGCGCTTTTCTGGACACTTAAAGACGCTGTACATTGCATTATTCGTTCACTCTATACTTGGTGGTGGTGAGCTACTATTGTAGCCACAGCTGCCCAGGGGTAGACTGATGGAAGCGAGGCGACCAGTCTGCGCCATAGGACCCTCCAACCATCACCAACCACTCACTCACACACTACATTCGCCAGGCTTCCTGGTGTTAGAAAACGGTCTGCCATCCAAGTACTGGCCAGGCCCTTCCCTGCTTAGCTTCCAAGGTCTGACGGGATTGGGCAGAGCAAAGGTGATATGGTTCCCAAAGAATCAACAAATCTCTGGAAGTGCCCAGAAGAACATGAAGTTGTGAAAATGAAAAATGATGCCAAATCATTAATTAATAGATATACCAATTAAGTATTGCATGGAGTTATCTTGTCTAGTTTGTTCATATTGAAGGATATTGAAGGACAAGTCTCAAAATATCCACTGAGCACGACCACTATGGTATGTAAGAAGTTCCATCATGTTCCACCCAATAAACAAACAAATAAACAAACAAACAACAAACACACACTACATGACACATTACTGCACAATTGGTTTCACTTTCCCCCTGTGTTAAAGAATGCAACTCGTGCTCATTGACAAACATCCTATGCACACATTAAAATGGTTTCATCTGAACCAAACATTCGCTGAGTTTCCTTTCATAGACAGACTGTTTTGCACCGAGGCTAACAGGCTGTCTCAGGAAAGCGAAGAGGTAAATGGCAGCATTTCAGCACAAAACCGCTTTTCTTCAATCATAACAATACTGTGTAGCTGCGAGGCTCGCTTGAATGAAATCTCCAGTGATCAGGCTGTGCAGGTGTCGACACGTGACGCGCCTTGTAAAGCACTGCTATTGTAATGACGTCTAATCGGTATCTTTGTGTTGCAGAACTAAGGGCGCTTATGGTGGGGGGGTCTGGTCATCAAGGTTTTGGCCCGGGGGGCAACGCCGCCACTGAAGCACCCGGACGAGACAGCCAAGGATACAGCCGCGCTCAGACACGACGCAGCAGCGCTAAGTGGGAGGCGGGATGAGAGGCAGGCGGCTCTGCTGGGTGACTCAGAGCTCTGTGCACGGAGGTGTGCGCGGTTTAGGTGTGGAGAGTTTGTGTCTGTTCTTAATTTGGCATCTTCTTTCTCTTCCTCTACGCAGCTCCAATTCTCAAAGCCTGCACCGCAGCAGCAAAACCGTTGACCTCCTCGCCCACTTCCAGGTCTCTCCTGTGGGAATTATTTTTAGTCACATAACTTAAATATTGGCTGTGCTTGTGGAAAAAAGGAGTTCCAGGAATAAAATCCTTTTTTGTAAATGACACAATATGGCAAGCTTTGTTTTGTCATCTTTGGCCAGACAGCTACAACATCATAGACGTGTGGTTTCTGAAATTCTGTTTGCATTTTTCATGGTTCTTCTTGAGTATTTTACGATTGCTCGGAGTTTCGAAGTGTTTGTTTGCTTTTTACTACAAGCGACATACTTTTTTCATAGTTCATTCATTATTTCTCCGTGTTTAACTTTAGCGTGTCCTGTTGCAGGAGGCAGTAGTAGGAAGGCATCCTTATATTTTCTTTCTACACCCACATACGTGAATCGTAGTGGCTCTCAAAGAGATTATTTTCAGCATGGCAATGATTTTCAGCATCATGAGGAATATATTTGGATTTAAATATCTTAAATAAAAAGTAGCATGTACATACTACACTTTGGAGCTAGGAATACCGTTAAGTTTAGACATGATGTTGTTGGCAATTGGTGAACATGTAATGGATCCTTCCGGAATAGTACAGAGTGTCATAAATATCTTCTCTCCCACAGGCTTGAGCTGATGTAAACCACCAAACTCTTTTACCTCATGTCATCCACCTTTATGGACATTTAATGGGCCCATTACATGTGCATTAGGTCAGGGTACCTTCCACTATGTCTGAATAAAAATTCTATTGCCAGTATAGGCACACTTCCATGACCTTAAGAACTGCTCAATGTTGTTTTTTTATTGTTGTTTTTTTGTTGCCATCCCTGCAGACACATTTGTGGATTGGTAAATATAATGGCCGGCTAAAGCCAGGAGCATCAGCTGACAATAGTAATGATTTATGGATTTTAAGGGGAACATCGTTGAGATCAGTTCTTTTCAAATAGTCTTTGAAAATTAAAAGCATTTTTTTTTTTACATTTATTTCATACACCTGATAAAAGTAAATAAATAAATCATTGAGCCCCAATAAGTACATCAAATCATTTCGACCTGTCAGTATTAAACTATCCATCCATTTTCGTCCAGGTTGCAGAGAGAGCAGTTTTAGCAAAGATGCTCAGATTTCCCAATCCATGCACACTGGTTTTCAAAATAATTATCAATGCAAAAAAAAAAAGTTACTCATTTATAAAAGGTATCGATGCTGTGTTTTCAAAATTAGTCCTTTAACCGCGAACTAATCCACTCATCGCTGCAACCGGAAACAGCCGGGTAGTGCATTACAGCCTTATTGCACAGACCACTGCCACTAGAAGCTCCCTTATATCAAAAGTCTAGCGGCCGGTGTAAACTTGCTACCATCAGCCCAATGCTTTCAGCCTATCTGCCAACCAGTCGATCAAACTCCTCCGAAGAGGAATCCCTAAACAAATTCCTACTCAGTTGACAGCAGGCACCCAATCCCTCTGCCTATTCTACACGAGCTGCTGACCGCGATTCATCAACGTTCTTTCAACCCCCCAATCTAAAACCACTCCTCCACGGCATTCCTCTCGGCATTTCATGGTTTCCTTCGAGTAGGAGAGTTCACAGCCCCTTACTCTTTTCCACTCTAAAGGTAAAGGCACCTACAACATAGTTATCACTCGCATGGGTGGCTCCTGCTACCCTTTTTGCACCATGATGAAATTCGCTCAAAAACATTTCAAGCTCGAGCAGAACATGCAGGGAAATGATAATTGACCAGAGTTTATGGATGGCTAAGGCCAGGCTACATCTGACCTGATCTGAATTCCATTCTTTCAGCTCAACGATGCTTTCATAAGCAGGTTTATGTGCAAATAACTGGCGGTGGTCGAGTTCCGCTACCTCACCTAAACTCCCATCTTTTAACAGATATGCAACCCATAGGCTCGGAGGGTGCCTCTGTCCCTGTCCGTCGCTCTCATCAGGGGGCTTCTCTGTCCCAGTCTCTGTCGCCCTCGTCGGAGGGTCCTGTCCCTGCCTGAGAGATGTAATTTATACTCTGCTTCTGGCTCCCTCGTCGCAGGGACATTCAGTCTCCCTGGTCGCAGGGACGTTAAGTCTCCCTCGTCAGAGGGCTGTTCAGTCTCCTGCCACTATTCACTCAATTTCAAGCTCAGGCTATGGCCTGTTACCTTGCACCTTCACCCCATGGTAAGCGCTGTATCTCACTATTACATCTCTGCTCAGACCCCGGCTACCTCTTTGGGGGAAGATTCTGTTTGACATTCATCATCGCCATGCATTTCATATCGTCAATGTGATCTTCCGCTTCCGCTAATTATGATTCATGTCACTAAAACTGACCTAACGCTACTCAGTTTCAGTGCTTTTTTCAGGTTGAAATAAAGCTTAAGCGCAAATTCAACCTGGACCTACCTGCAGAACTCATTCAGTGCCTCATCACCAGCAGCCCTACACCAATCATCCAATCACAGTCCCATCTCAAGCCACACCTCAGGATCCCCTTCTTAAGCTTCCTCGTCCTCCTCCACCTGGCCTCGTCGTCGTCAACCGACCGCCCCGGGTCTCATCCTCTACCACCACCAGTGTCCGGGCTCTGGGGGAAGATTCTGTCTAATATTTATCATCACCATGTATTTCATATCATCAATGCAATCTACCGGGTCTGAGCCCCAATAACGATTCATGTCAGTAAAACTTTCCTAATGCCACTCTGTTTCTGTGAGTCTTTTTAGGTTGAAATGATCATAATCTTTGGTAGGAACTATCTTTCTCACATTTTGTTTAAAAAAAGTGCATTATCTGCATAGCTACAATTATGATTGTAGGCTCTGGGCACGGTAAAGAGACAGCAGCTAACTGTAAGTGCTACTGTATATGGTGTATCAAGTATCGTTTTGAATTTCTGTTTGCATCAAAATCAAGTTTGAAATTGTATTTGAAATACAAATGCAATACAAATGCATACTTCCTCCAAGTCTTCTGAGGGAGGAAGGTTTAACGAGAGACAATGTCCTTTTAGCGTGTCCTTTCCCAGGGCCTATTGGACACGTCATCTCGGCTAGTACAAGTAGTGGCTCTACTAAGAGCTCTTATGCCATTTCTATCATATTACAATTCTATTATTGAGCCGTAAAGTGTTAAAACAAAAAGCAGTTACAGTTTTCATTTCACTGGGGGAAAAAAATCAGTTATATGACTAGCACTATGCATGGTTAAACTGACGAGCCTCTGTATGCGAGATGGCCGCTAAGTGACAGAGTTGATTTATGCGTCAGGATGGACAGTCCGCCAGGAGGAAATCAGTCTCACCACCGAAACGCATCGCCGCTGACACCTCCGCCAAATGCACCCTAAATGTCCACAGGATGATACTAAGAGCCCTCTGACCACTCCGGCGGTTGGTAAAGTGATAAAAGGGTTTTAGCATAAGTGATGGCGCATCATCGGAGAGGCCTGAGCGGATCCCAGTCTGTATCCTCTTGCACTAATGATGTCTCAAACCCGGCAGGAAAACAGATATTTGGAGAATTGATTGTATCATATTGGCTTGATAAGGAGAACATTTGTTTCTTTTACCTGTTCTCCTGATCCAAATTCAGCAATGTTCTCATAGAAAAAGAAAACTGTCTAGCTTTGCACGCTACCTTTCTTGATTATACATACTCAAATTACTAGTATGCATTTAATTGGTGACCTCTAATGGACTTTTTCTGACAATTTGATGAAAATGACTCCACTGCTGTAACAGACAACAACTAGAGAGAAAAAATGGTCCAGCCAATGCTATTTTTTCACATTAAGTGTTTGATACATTTAACCACTCGTGCTACTGTATCTTCTCTGTCTGTCCTGTAACACCTTTGTATCGTCTTTATAGCACATGAATCTTTATTATTGAGTCCCTTGTTTTGCTGTGGCCCCTGTATCCGCGCGTCCTAGTTCATTTCTCCACTTCAGCTGTACATGGGCTGCCTTTCTCTCCTGTGTGTCCCCCGTTCCCTGCGGGACAGATGAGGAGAGTCAGGCTACTCCTCTTTCAGCCAGAGACGGCTCCCTTTCCCACCAAGGGCATAGTGTTGTGTGAATAA
The DNA here is from genome assembly GCA_021464625.1 of Proterorhinus semilunaris. NCBI lineage: Eukaryota > Metazoa > Chordata > Actinopteri > Gobiiformes > Gobiidae > Proterorhinus > Proterorhinus semilunaris. The sequence continues at coordinate 12,525,305 of CM038345.1, forward strand.
TGTCTCAAGCCACAAGTAAATATCTTTCTATGACAACTTGTTTGGACTGGTACTCATGTGCAATCTGATGCCGTATGTATCACACTGGACGCCGGTCTGGCACAAGCGCCCAAGAAAATTCCTCCAAAAGTGCACTTTGATTCACATTGCTTCAGAAAACTGGTTCATCTGACACAGGGTAAAAGGGCTTAAAGGAACGTTCTTTGAAATACACATCAAGCCAAAGTGTCTTCCGATATTGTATTCAATATAAAAAAACATCCTAAAATATTGTGACATTTCAGCTCTCACACCTGGCGATACGGCATTTTCGGTGGAAGAGTGATTGCTGTCACACTGACCTTTTAAGGACAAAGTTGTATGAGTTCATGCGGATTATTAAAATCACCTTTCGGTCATGCACCTAATTCCCGCTGCTGTAATCCATGCATTGTTTGCCCTGATACGCTGTGTACTTATCTTTCCATTCTCCCACATTTATCTAACACTAAAGCAATCAGACTGATCAGCCGAGGTAATCAACAGTGAAATCGCATTACTCATTTTGCGGGGATATGGATAAGCAGTCAGCCAGAAAACTGTTTGCCAAAGTGGTTTTAACTGAGGGCATCGGAGGGCGTCAAGCCACATGTCTCATATCCTGCCCTCGATCTCCCTTTGTCATAAACATTCAAACTGCAGTGCGCTAGCTGACTTTAATGAGAGGCATCCACGCTGTAGACTCAGTTGAGCGTTTAGCAAACAGCATGTGTTTAAGGTGTTAGCAGCGAGCCACTGCACTTAATTCCTTCCTTCAGGTGCAGTATTTTCTAAAGTGAAGGGCTGACAATGAAACACCTGCACAAAAACTTTTTGAAGGCCCTGTAAACTGTTTTAGTCAAGCTTTTTGAATTCATTTCGGGAATAATATTATACCCCATTTCATACAACATCTTATAAAAATGAGTACATGAACATATATATATATTTTAAGAGCTGAACTGTTCCATGAGAAGTTAATGAGTGTTCTTCATAACATTTGGTTCATGGACCCAAAAACTGTGTCACAGGACCATTGTCAATGTTGATATTAATAAATTAATAAGAAAACAAAATGTGCAGGGTCAAACTGTAATGTTGGCCATTCAAAGAAGAAGAAGAAAACAAGAAGCAGAATCACAGCGTAACGGAAGCTTGTTAAAATATTATTGCTGAGAATCTTAAAAGCACAAGTCGTAATGACAAGGCAACATAATACTTTAATAATTCCCACCCCCCACGACCTTACTTTAAGAATTGGCTTTATGATCCACCTCCTGGGTGTATAAATCACAAGATCAAATCAATCATCAAATCAATCATATTTTCTTTTAACTTCAAAGACTGGACTCCCACGTATGTCTGATGTCGTTGTGCTCCTTGGTGAATAGGTCTATTCAGGCTGAAACACTTGGAGCTATAGGGCTGGCTCCAAACCCTATAGCTTTGAGCCAGCCCTTGTAAAGTGAAAGGCTTGATCCACTTTACAAGGGCCCGATTCAATTCACGATTCACAATTCAATACTCAAACTTGGCTGTAAATAATATTTAAAGTGGTGCTAGCCCGCACTAAGCTTTAGCCTGTTAGCTTCTTCTTCGTGATTCCATTAGTGTGTATTGGTTGCTCCGGTCCGGTGGCAGTCAAGTTGCAAGTGGGGTTTTCTGGCCAGAGACACCAGGGGGAGATGAAGGAACCCCCAATCATTCCATTAACACTTGTCCCCAGAGGGACTACGAAAAGGATTTATTAAGGTAAACAAGTTGCTTAGTACTGCTTTAAAGCCACTAAGTTTGCAAAATTAGGGGAAGTAAACAATCGAGCCGATTCACAGGAAAGCTTTGTTTCATTTGCAAAAGGAAAAGGAATTCTTATTAGTTGCTGATATCAGTAAAGGGAGGGGGAAATGTATTTATTTATGTATTTAATTATTGATTATTTTATATAACTTGTGTGACATTAAATTGCAGGCCCAGACGGTCAATTATATGCAATGTATAATACATTTGTAAACCATTTAAAATTACAGGCCATCACTTAAAATACTTTTGATTCAGGACATGATAAAATGTGGCTTCTGACATCTGACATTCGCAATACTGTCTTTAACTGAAATAAATAAAAATTAATTTGATAAAAAATTGTGGTTTATGTAAAAAAAAAAAAAAGAAATCATCCAAGTTAAGTAAAAGAAAAAGCTTTATTCATTTTTCCTAAGCAAATCGATATAGTATTTGTTTGTGAAAGGCATTTTCTCCAGTTTTAAACCCTGAAGGTTAATTTTGATCCCAAAATAAATAAATTCAGTGATTATAATAAAAGATATAAACAGTTATGACAATACAAAAGACAGGGTAATCAAGACCTAAATGTGTATGATAAAAATTACACGGTCAAAAAAAAGTATGTCTCCTTCAGGTCAGATTGAACCCATGCTGTGCATCACAGGCAGAGAGAGTGCTCGCCTTGTTAACAAATTCAAGCAGGAGGCAGACTGCTGCTTTCACAAACAGAATCACTGAAGTGAAGCTAAAAGAAAAAGCCTAAAGGTTTCACTTTAGTGACGAGGAACAGAGCCCACTGAAAACCCTGCAACTTTCCCGACAATGGCTGTCTAGAAGCACATATTTCCATTCAAGGTCCATCTAAAGAGCAGGAGGGGTTACAGATGGTAATCACCTCAGTCGTGCAGGCTGTCTCCCATCCTCCATCTAATATGCAACCATGATGACTGCAGCTACATTATTGATGCCCCACCCTGCCTCCCCTTGTGAAAGGCCTGGTCTATGACTTTCCAGCTCATAGATATTTTAGCACCATTTCTTCCAGAAAATGACCACTGCTCTGTCACATCCCAATAATGAACAAATAAAGAAGAGATCACACTGAAAGCACTTTATTTTACAGGAGATATGTGTTTTCGACACCATCGCAATAGTCATTCTTTACATTTATGTATTTATTTTATCTATAAGGTTTCTCGTTTCTCCCACTGGGTTTTTGAGTTTTTCCTTGCCGTGCTGGAGAGTCTAAGGACAGGGGACACCCGCGCCGCTCGTCGCCACCCACTGCTGACGCTTATTTGGACATTATGTTTGCCTGGATATTTGATTCACCGGAACTTTACATTGTCTTATTTACCGCTCTGTTTTATTGCCTTAATGTTTGTTGCAGCCCTATGAGGCAACTCCTGTTGTGATATTGGGCTATACAAACATTGATTGATTATCTATTTCCTTTATTTTATCAGGCATAACATTAAGAACGAATTCTTATTTACATTGTAAATAAGTTACATTGTAAATAAGTTACTTATAGAAGTAACTTATAGTTACTTCTATAAGTTACTCAAGTTCATGTACTTGAGTAAATGTAATTGTTTTTGTTTTGTTTTGTTTTTCGGAATTATTATTTTGGATACGGACTGATTGTGTAGTATCACCGGGAAATGTAAATGTATATCATAGTGATTACGGGGTAGGCGTATATATAAGCTTCTGGCTTCAGCCTACTCCTTTTCTTTTTTTGGAGCTCCTCTAATAGAATGATGTAAATGTGAATGTTAAAATGTAAACTGCTCAAAAAAAAAAAAACGGAAATTTTCCGTGCTAAACCGTGGCTTCTAAAATTCTTACGGATAACCTACCGCGTCCTTTTATAATCGTGGTAATCGTAAAACCGGTTAATCTTGACATCCCTACTTTCAAGTGCGGACAGTCAAGTGTCCTGTAGGGGGACTTTGTAACAAAACAAATTGCAGAATGTGTCCAGTTGATCTTTACAAGCATGCAGATAACAAGCATGCAGATAACGTAACTCCATAGTCAAAGAGAGGAAGGATGTCCACAATTACAAGTTTAGCTGAGGATGTGAAGGAGGAGCGGTTTCTGAACAAAAAGCCCAGTTTAGCTTTAATATTTGCTTGTTTGATGTTAGAATGAGCTAGCCAGCCAAATTCCCAAGGTGTTTGTATTCAGTAACTTGCTTTGATTGAGGGATGTAATTTATGTATACAGAAAACAATGTTGGCCCTACGATGGATCCCTGATGCACTCCATTGAAAACACAGAAGACAAGAATACTGAGAGTCAGTTTTTACCTGTTGCGACCATGCTTCATTTACGATTGGAGTGAGTGTAATTCTGTCCCATCATGCTTCAGAGAGCTCACAGGAGAGCTTGGGGAAAGCCATTTAGTATATAATTGATCTGTTGAAGCATGTCTCCTCACCATTACTTCTCTTAACAGATGTGAGAGACAAGCTACATGCTCTATAGTCGCTTTGAGTTGCCTTGTGTACGAAATGCACGGTATAAATAAAGTTTCCTTGCCTTGCTCTGTTGTTTGTAGTTGTGTAAATGAGAACCATAACTGATTGTGCAAACGTGTAAAATTGATTAATGAATGCTACTGTTTTTGTCAAACAAACAATTTTGTCTGGAGTTTACTGCAGACAGACAACCGTAACATCCGCTAGTAGCCAACCAAGCAGCTAACCAGCTGTTAGCTCACATCGATCCTTTGAAAACATGTTTTATGCACTAATAACGTCAGTACAGCCGGTAACTTTATAAACCAGCCTTTAAGATGATCATACACTAAGCCCGGCTTTTTGATTTTGTAGTTGGCCGTAGCCAATCGGTTTAGCATCCAGAGTTTGCTAACCAGCACTACCTCAGATTGATCCTGTGAAAACAAGTATTTGCACTAATAACATCAATAGAGCCAGCAACTACATAAAGCTGCCTTTATGATGATCACACATTGATCACACACTTGATGCTTTTGTGGTTTATTGCAGACTTTTCAACAACAATGAGCTGTAGGCAATTCAAAAGTGTCCAACTAGGGGCTTTGGGCGCAATTTTGACACCTGAACACAGCATTAGCCAAATTTGATTGTACAGTTGTTGTATAGTGACAAATAAAATACTTTAACCTTAAACTCACAGTTATGGAATGCACTTGACTGCACACATACTGTTCTGGGCTAACAAACCTGAACGCTCCACTTTTGCATTTTTAAAATCAACAAAATATGTTGAATATGAGCATCACCACAAAAATACTGTATCACTTTGGACTTGAATTATCACTCTCCTCTTAGGCTTATGTAGAGGATGTCAGACTGTCTTTTGTGTACCAACCAGACTGTCCTTCATTACTCCTTGCAAACAGACTCATTTTACAGAATGCAATACAAACACGTCTGGAGGCCCCTTTATATTTGACTTGGATGAAAAAAGGAGACATTTTAATGGTCTGTCTGTAGTTAGTCTTTTAAAGACTGAAATACCGAGCATCATGACTCTGCATTTATCGCTGATCCTGGTATTGAATGTTATGTTTAAGCATTGCAGGATGCTGATCAAGGTGTGGGGATAAATGTTAAGCTTGGACTGCTTTAGAAAAATAGGATTAAGAAACAACAGACTTCTACAAGATCTATCAGACGAACCACTAAAGCGTGTAATTCAGAAGCTTTGCTTTGAATGACACAATGAAAAATGAGAAGAAATTACTTCTTAGGCATCGCGAGTCACAAGCTATTGTGCAAATAAATTACTGGTTGAATCAACCCAAAATTGGACATAGTACATGACTGCTAGAGTTAGCTAGTACCTGGGTTTGTTCCGGCATGGATACTGTTGGCATCTAAAAGAAGTGGATCACCACAGGTTTAAAAACTGTTCTTGACCCTTAATGAAGTTGACGTATTTTTATTTTTTTTTGCTTTTCAGACGTCACTAACATACTCAAAACGTATCCAGAATGTATCCGACAATATCCTTTGATTACACTTGCCGTACGCGCATGCTTCCTGGACTTAATGATGGCTGTTTCATGCACTGCTGAACCTGCGTCTCCGAGTGCTCATTTGTTTACACAGAACATATCTCACCCATCGCCGGGAGACCACCGACAACCCTCTGTTACAACCTTCACCACAGCCCTCCCTTCGGTGTTGGCTGTGCGTTTGTAACAGAATAACCATTCATCTGTCACTCGGAAGAGGGTGGTGCACAAACGCTGGGCGAGAGTCGAGCTGACGTTATTTGTTTGGGGCTACATTTGTTGTTGTGAGATGCAATAAAAGACAAAATCAGTCATAACAGAGGAGTTTGTGTTTTACCCAGACGAGTGCTAAAAACGCCTCCTCATTTTTCCTACTATACAGTATACTGTAACAGGGGCATCCAGTAAAAATAAAAATGTATTCGGTTGACTCTGTTGACTCTACTCTGTATCTACTCTGTTATGTATACATTTCAATTTGTATTCATCAGCTACTTTGTATCTTTCAAAGCTCAAGTGCCAAACATTGTTCTTTTGGTACAGACTGTATAATTTTACTTTCACTACTCTCTGTTCAAAAGCAGCAGTCTGAGATTCTGCTTGCAGCTAATAAGGAAGAGTAGTCTCTGCGCTGGTAAAGACTAATGGGGATCCTTAAATAAAGAAAAGAAAAGTTATCTTCCACTCAAAGTAGGCAGGATATGATGAATGTAATATCTAATTACTGTTCAAACATCCGTTTTTTTTTTTTTTTTGTCTTTATGGGAAACTGCATTCCTGCAGGAAAATGTAGTTCCCGTTTAATGAGAGGATTGAAATTCTTTTGACAGTTTGCTCCATAACCCCTTCTTCTTTGCCTTTATCCAAAAACAAAACATAAAAGCAAGACAAACTATATGGCAGGTCGATAGCAAAACGATCCCCAATGGACATTTACATAAAGAGCAGCATATGTTGCTTTACTTTTAGCGGGATTCCCAGCACACGTCCATCTTTAATGACCCTCTCGCTGTTTCCCACCAGCTCTGCCTACAGTAAGAACCTCCTGCTGCTTATTGACCCAGACATTTCCTGCTCCTTATCTTTAGCATGCTAATTGTCTGCCTCATATATAATAGATCACACGGATACCGCTGATTGTTGTGCTATGCGTCAAGAACGCTCGACTTCGTCAAGCCTATTTTCAACGTTGCCTCTCCGACAGGGTTTGCTGTTTACTTCTTGGTGTCAGATGTTTCTAGCACTCGTGCACAGAAAGCCCCCCCCCCCCCCCCCCTTTTCTCCAAATGACTGATTGCGCTAGTGTTTTTCTCACGTCCCCTCTCCATCTAGGTCTGATTAAAACTAATTTCGCCTCCTGCTGTGATGTATCGCGGCGCCGCTTCTTGATGTTGATGCCTTACTTTTAGTTTTTTTTTTTCATTTTCTCTCTCTCTCTTTAGCCTGAGCCCTAATCACGTTCTAATTTTTCAGCTGCGTATCTTGGCAAGTTTTCGCCTTTAAACACGCTCCCTACCTGCTCCATTGTGAGTTTGATGGAGCTGCCGGTGCCACCCTTTTTTTTTTTCTTTTTTTCTTTTTTGGCTCAGACATCACAGAACTCATCAGGAAAATTTATGAGCGCTGCTGGAAATTCTCTCTGCACCGCCGTCGACCTTTCGGGGCTGCAGATGCTTAGAAAGTTGCTCCTTGATAACGTCTTCATTTCTGATTAATACGAGTTGAAAAGAGTCATTAGGATTGTGCTGTGTCCTGGCCCTACGATCTCCATTGACCTTGTTTCTGATTATGAGTTGCATGCACCAAAGCTCGGAAGGGGAGTTTGAGTAATGGCGCATGGCGAGTAATATAAATCTTGCACAGCAGTTTTCATAAATGGGGTACACTTGCATTGTGAATGTGGCATGCGTCCACACAACTGACTGCTTAAATGATGATGTTGTTGCATTGGAAGCTCATTACCTTGCTAAGTGCACAACGCGGTCCTGTTTCAATTCATATGTTTTGTTCCTCGTACAATTTGCATTGCAGGATTTTCCGCCGATGGGGCCATTCATAACGAAGTCTTGAATATGTACTGGTTCAGATTGGCTCCAAATCTTTTATTCATAAAAAATCTTTTATTCAAAAAAAATCTGATGTATTAAAGTATTACACATGCAATACATTGTTGAAAAAAATAAATCTAGATTGGTTGTGAATTCTTGTGTTTAGTGGGACAACATAAATCTTGTACAGGAAAGACAAATTAATCAAAATGGTACAAAGCTTTCCACTGTATTTGGCCTTATGTGTTGTGTGTGTATGTATTATGTAATAAATCCTTTTTTTTTATCATCCAATAATAGGAACTACTGGAACTATTAACTTAACTAGTATTATTTATTTATTTGAACGGGGACAGTGTACAATATACATTAGCCTCAGAAAGGAGAGATGCATTGTACCAGGTTATAGCACTTGTGCTAATTTCCACCTGCAGTCCCTGGGCCTATTGTACATGTTTTTAGTGGTAGGGGAAACCGGAGTACCCGGAGGAAACCTACGCAGACACGGGGAGAACATGCAAACTCCACACAGAAGGGCCCCATCTAGCTGTGAAGCACGAGCGCTAACCGCTGTGCTACCGTGCCGCCCTTTAATTAACCTTTGTAATATTTGGCGTTATGATGGTCAGCGGTCTTAGCTCATAGCAGGAGCCCAGGGATCATTAAGCCATATTATGGAATGGAAGCTGCACATCATTCAGCCTGGCCGAACTTTTTTTTTTTGTAGTTGTAGGGGAAAGCGGAGTACAGACACGGGAAGAACATGCAAAGGGATCGAACCCGGGACCTTCTTGCTGTAAAGCACCAGTGCTAAACCACTTCGCCACCGTGCCACTCATATATTTTCTTACATGGTACATACCGTAATATATAGCTAACGGGGCTTCTGATGCAAAATAAATGTGTTTACTTCTCTCACCACTGAAATATGGTCCAGCGCTGCGCGGGTATCAAAAGCCAGCCGCGAGCGATTCGCCACGAACCCGGCCCCGGAGCAGCTTTCGACCACCGGGAAACTCCCCGGGGCCGAGGCGGTGTGCGTCAACATGCCGAGAAGGGTGGCTCTAAACACGGCCACATTCTCATGGAGGAGTTGCTGTGCGGGCAGCGCTTTGGCTTCACTGAACACACGCCCTACAAAAGCGGCTTTTTACAAAAATCACCCTTTGAAAGACACGGTCATTGAAATCCTTTTTACTGGACCCCTGTGACACAGTCTCATATCAAACCGTGCCTTCTGTTTCATGGTTCTTGCTTGGAGACTTCTTATTGATTTCCTCCAGCGCTCCTTCCACAGCAATATAGGACTTTAATCTAATGATGCACAGGAACTTCGGAGGAGTGAAGCCTATGAGACATGTGTTATGTTTTATTGCTATAGCATCATCCTCTCACTCACACAGGGCCGGGTGCCAGCTTCCTGCTCTGCTGACCACGCACCTCAGATCAACTCAAAATCCTGACAATGCCGAGCAAGAAAGAAACGTCAAGGGGTAACACTTGATCATTGGCTACAGCCGCTCTGACCCCAGCAGTCACACAATCACACAAGCACAATGACAAGGTGGGTGAAGAGTCTTGGCCATGGACACGAAGATAGTGTGTAATGGCAATAGCCAAGATTGAATCACGAACCCCCAATAGTTATTTTCTCACTCAAGTTATTTGACAGTGCAGCAATTGAAAATATCTGCTTTGAGGGTGATGCCAAATAAAATCTATAATTTGTATTAAGTTAAATAATAGAATAGGACAAAAAGACAAAACATTGCAATAAAACAACTTAACCTCCTCATACCTTTTGTAAAATGGTAAATGGTCTCAACTTATATAGCGCTTTTCCACCTACATTAGGCACTCAAAGCTCTTTACAGTAAGGAACCTCCTACCCATTCATACACCAATGTACGCAGACACTGGAGGCAAGGTGGGTGAAGTGTCTTGCCCAAGGACACAACGACAGCATGCACCTTCAGGAGGCGGGATTCGAACCCCCAACCTTCCGATCATGAGACGACCCGCTCTACCATCTGCCCCACCGTCAGTTTGACCTTGAATGATAATCAATAATATTTAAATACTATTCAAGTAGATTACAGGCACATTCATTTTTAATCCAATCTGAAACATTTCACAGTATCCCCTGCTCGTGAACACCCTTTTTTTTTAAAGTCCTCTTGATATGTTACCATTGTTATTTTCATTGATATACAATATCATATTTCTACTACTGTTGAATTTTGCACGTATTCAGAAATAACACATTGCACTGACCAGACCACAGGCCGCTGTATTGTGTATTCAGCCCTTGGACAGACAAATCGCATCAAATGCCAGGTTCACCCGGGGGCCACTGTCTGCCACACACACATTCTTCATCCAAGGGCAGTGTGACAGCAGTTCCGCGTCCGCCACGGCTATTTACATCTCCATAGCTGTGGGTTTGCACAAAACTATAGAAATGTGGCAGCTTCAAAAGGGCAGCTTTACCTTGGTGAAAGGCTAGGCCATTTCAGAGGACATTTACCCTAAGAATGTAGTGGTATGATATAAGCCGCCTCCCTGGAGCACTGGGAAAAGTCAAATATCTTCCACATTACTTGGGTCGTGCCTCAAGACTCTGTCCATGGGTATAGTATTTTACGCTCTTTGAATTTAGTTCGACCTAATGAAATTAAACATTGTAATCAAAGACTCACAAGCTTTCTTTAACAGGAAAGCGCAGGAATAAGAACCAAGCAAATTGTTGGAGATCAAGTAATCATCATCTTAGAATCCTAGATCTCCTAGTTGGTTGCCCAGTCTATTTTTTCTTACCGATTCATAGATATAATGTGCATCTATAACTTTATCTTATTTTCCATGCCGTCTCTCCCATTGTCTCCAAGTGTATACACATGAAACTATAGACTTAGCAATGCACCCAGGCCTGCGATCTTCTGTTATGGCGACATCTATAACAGCAACATGTCTTGAAGCTCTGTCTGAAGGTGCCGCACTGTGATGTTTGGCTCATACCAGCGTTTCAAGGGACTCTTCATTGCGCATTCATCCACCCTTGGTAATGCTCTTGTGGCTGTGAAATGTTATCACTATAGGCCTTTGTCTTCATCAGAGTGAATGAAGCCCCGAGGATCGATGCAGCTCCAGTAGATCGTCTTACCCCGCCAGCGCATCCCGACTGAAAGAGGTCTCTCCCATGGAGCTTTCAGAGTGTATTAGTGTATGATAGAAGCTCATTTGTGATGACAGGCCAATATGGGGAAATGTGTTACACTATTATGCATTACATAAGATTTGTAATTAAAACTATCAGCATGTGTCTTAGAATGTTTCATGTAATCCGTATACAGTGACTGATACAATATGTGGATATCAGTCATTTTACTTTCCTTGCAATTTCATTAGTTTTGCGGACTGTTGGCCATTAAACGCACTGAATATTTTGCTTTGAATTCTTAATTTCTATGGCAATGATCCACTTTAGACACAGAGATTTTTCCCACTTGAAAATTACGAGATCTGACAAAGAGTTACAGCTAAATAGACACATAAACAGCATGGCTAATGCCGTAGCAGATGTGTAGCTAATGTTAAAGACAAAACAATGATGACTGAGAGGATAGATGAAAAATAGGCGTCTAGATGTCTTATGCAGGAGAAGTTTATTTACCATCAGTGTGGGACATGGAGACATGAACTGGAAACATCACGCTAGTCTCACCATTCAAGTCTTCCACATGAACAGGGATTAATACCCTGTTGTGTGTCATACTGATATGCAGGCCAAAACATTCAGTGCCTGAGTGCAGGTGCCGGAGGGCCACAGCTATGGCTATTCAACAGAGCTGGTACGACTGTGCAGCATGAACCAATAATGAATAGCAATTTAATTCAGCTTTCAGCATAGCATTATGCTATATTGAAGGCTGTAACCATAAACAAATAATATCACCGAGGCAGTGGTTATCTTTCAGCTACATCATAGTCGGCTCATATCTAAAGTGTGACCACTCTGATCATCTCTGAGTTTACAATTTGTAGTTTAACGGCATTCCAAGGCATTGTTCCTAGTTGGAGGTATGACATCTTCCAGTTCCTTGGAACGCATACGTATGTTTTAGTCAATGGCTGACATCTCTATCACCCGAGCCACTGTGGCCTCAAGGTTTTAGTAATTAAAACTTGAACAGGTAATTTGAGGAATAATCTCTTTTTAGCAAATGTGTACTGCTTCACCAATAACACAGCATAGTGTTATAAGGCACAACCAGCTTTTTGTAAGAATGTTTTTATTGAATTGCTTGGTTAATCCACTGGCCAAACTGGTCCAAAAGATCCAGGCTAGTTGCTGTATGTCTTGCAGTGGTGCACTGAGTGAGTGCCTTCACTTAGGCTATTTGTGAGTGGCTCTTTATTAGATTCTTGTTGCAAAGTGAATTAGGTTCAGTACATCTCTCGCTTCTGCCTAAGTTGAAAAACTAGCCCTTACAAGAATGAGAGCATCAACTTTGCGTCCCTGGAGTTCTTGTAAGAAAAAAGAAAGTATTTCATTGTGTGAGCTCGCATGACAGGATGTTATTAAACAAAATGAACTTTAGATCTCTACTCACTTGAAATAAAAAAAAACATACATGGATTGGTTATGGTTATTGGCATTCTTAAGAAAGTACTACGCACTCATTCAAATACTCATTTAAGTTTGTTTGTACACACAAATGAGAAGATTTAGATTTAAATACACTCTTGGTGATCTGATTAGGGCCTAATACAGAGGGACTTTAAAAGTGAGATACCCCTGTTCTAAATTATAATATGGGCTAATCCCTTGAACCAACATATGGAATCACGTCATAGATCCAAAGGCACATAGAATGGAGAATACGGACGGCCCTCCTGGAGGCCATTATTTACCGTGGAGCCGCTGCCGTATCCCTCTTTAATTAACACCAGGAAGAGAGTTGGTGCATGAGGCTGACAGGCAGGTGGGTGTCTGCTGCTGCAGGCTGATGACACTGTTCACATGTCCCAGAGGAGCTCAAACAACACATCGTGCACTCTGTAGAGGAGGCCATGTTGGGTACATCTATAAGCACAAAGCACAATGCAATAACATGTACAACAATAAGCTCTGGGAAAGGGCCAGAGGTAGAAATACTTTCATACTGTCTCTGGTACTTTTAGAGCGCAGAAGAAAAGTGGGAAAATATTGAATCTTAGTTTAGGTAGTAACAGTACTAGTTGTAGTTGTTATAGCAATACAGTCATTATCGTGTAGTTCATTTGAACAGGGATCTTCTTGTTCCGGAGTTAAATCTTTGCCTGTTGATTTGTATATTTTACATTCACAGGCAGAGTAGTGTAATGGTATAGACTCACATCTAGCACCAAGAATCACATGTTGTCATGGCGACGTGAAAACTGGAGGCGACCTCCCTCTCTCCTTGTGCAGCTGAGTTTTTTGCCTTTTTCTGCGAACTGCATTTGTGGTTTATGTGTTCCACATTGTTTTTCTGGATACTTTTGTACGTCTTTGCCCTGTTTTTGTGGAGGTTTGGTGGATTTGTTTACTTTGAGAGTCTAAAATGGTCCTGAAGAAAGCAGCTTTTTAAAAGTAAACAAAATGCTATCTTATCAGCTAAACCCATTTGAGACCTACACATTTCTTCTTCTGAGACACTGAAGAGGCACCAAGAGCCCCCACAGCTGCAGCACAGAGGAGGCGTCACAGGAGGAGCTACAGGGGGAAAACAAGGACAAACGAGAGATGGTGAAAGACTGTTGTGAAGCGGAGGGAGCGGAGGGAGGAGGTGGAGCTGACCAGTGCAGGACACCACGCTCTGAAACAGGGACAAACCCAGGAGGCGCGGCACGATTTCAGAGGATCAGAGGAGACAGAGGGCAGCCAGCCAGGTTTCTTCTGAGAGCTACAGTTTCCCCGACCTCCAAGGTCATGGGGGTCAGGTTGACACACAGTGGCAGCGCGGCTCAGCCGCAGCAGCTCAGGACTAAAACCTGAACACTATTTCGTTGTACAGTTGTACAATGACAATAAAGCACTTACTTACTTACTTACTTACTTAAGAAGGCTTGCCTGCTTCTAATAACATGCAGCTCAGTTTTGGCTATGGTGGTGGAATGGAAGGGAAGCTTTTTTGCATAGCGCTTTGCACATGACACAAGTCATCCAACATCCATCCAGTATTTGTTCTTCATTCACTCCACATACGGTGGTGGTAAGCTACATTATGTAGCTTCAGTTTACCCTGACTGCACACATCTGCACCAACGGTCCCTTTGACCACCATTTTACATTCATATAATTCATCCAGGCCTATTGTACATGTTTTTAGTGGTAGGGGAAACCAGAGTACCTGAGCCTAAGCAGACACGGGGAGAACATGCAAACTCCACACAGAACATGTGACCTTCTTGCTGTGAAGCACGAGCGCTAGCCACTGTACCACTGTGGTGGCGTGGAGCAGATCAGGAATGACTACCTACAAATAGATACAGTGAACTTTAGTGCATTTGTCAGATGTGAAAAGCATTTTTAAAGACATAGGGACAATGTTTAACAATATTACATTGCCACAGTACAGGTTCTGTATGTTGTTATTGCTTCAAAGTGTGCACATTAGGATAATTATTTCACTTATATTGTACTTATCTGTACTTGCTTTCATTATCTTAACTTCTTTGGAACTGACAAACATTTACATCTATAAAAAAATAAAAAGGTAAGTCTCAAATCTGTGCTTATACTGTATGTCTAAGAGTCCCATTAACATTGTGAGCCTAAGAGAAGAGCAGCACAACCCAAAATGAGCTGAGAACACGTGAGCGAGCGATCGCTCTTATCTCTGCGAGGGAGACAGGCCGGGCGCTCGATGGAAGGAGAGATAGGGAGATAAGTGGAATAGCTAAAAAATAGAAGCGTTTGCAAAGGAAACCTCTTAGAACGATGCACCTTCAAGAGGAGTGGAAGAATTTAACAGTCAGCGATGCTTTTTATATCTTTACCTACAGTTATTATAGCTGTGTGCATTTGAGAGGCAGTCTATCGCTTAAAAGAAATAGCTGAAATACCCTTGACAACGTTTAAAAGGTGCTAAAAGGGCTTTGTAGTCACAAGAGGATGCCCACCATCACCACCAGCCTCGCCGGAGCCCCTGCTTGTTAGCTCAATCGCTCTCTCACTCTGCGGCTTGGCACATTATACATCTTCTCGCTGCAATTAACTGCTGCAGGCGATTTTGTGCAGGAACGAGGGAGGGATGCCCCCACCGCAGAACCAAAGCCACCCAGGGGACTTGATGTACGGGATCTAGAAAGGGAAACACGAACACTAGCAAAGAAGGAGAGAGAGAGAATGAGAAAATAGGGAATGCGTCGTGCCAAAGTTTTCCCACCCACCACTTATGGGTGTGTGAGCCTGTGTGCTAAATCCCAGGCAAGATATAGAGGGAAGAGAGCTGTTGTGTTGCGAAGAATGCTGACAGCTGTGTCTCTTCTGCCCCCTACTGCAGAGGAAGTGTTGATGAAGGAAGATTTCAAAGGCGCAAAGAAAAACGAGTGGGCTGGCTGTCTGAAGGCTGTTTCTGGAAGGCAATAATAGTTTCCCCAACACTTTATGATCGCTGTGTTAAAATGTAAAATTTATAGCTTCGGCATTTGAGGGCATAATAGAGAGTGTTCACCAGCAGATCTAAAAGCAGTAACAAAAGAGGTTTCATACAGCATAGATTTGTTAAATGGTCCTGTACACTGGACTTTTTTGGGCTTCAATAAGGGCTGGGTCCATGGGAACAATTCCAAAGATGTGAAGTTGTGAGAGCACTCCGCTCTCAAAACTCAGGACTACTAGTGATTCCTCGGGTCTCCAAAATCACTGTAGGAGGAAGAGCCTTTAGCTACAAGCTCCGGTTTTATGGAATAAACTGTCTTATTATGATGCAATATTATGATACAATATTTATTTTATCTGTAGTCTCAACTACACTCGTACACTCCTGCACGACTGAGAACTTACACAGACATCTTATCTGTAGTCTGTTCATTACTATTCACATGGTGTCTCCTGTCCCACTCCCCCTTGGGAGTGCCTGTCTAGATCGGACGGAGGAACCCGGCTGAACGGAGGAACCCTGCCTACTGACAACAGGGACTGGACCGTCTGTGATCTTGGCCCGTCTGCTGGAGGGACTCCTTCGGCCCTGGGTCTCTATAGCCTGTCCGTCCATGGGAGTGGATCTCTCCTTCTGTGGTTCTCCTCAAGGTTTCTCGTTTGCCGTGCTGGAGAGTCTAAGGACAGGGGACACCCGAGCTGCTCGTCGCCACCCACTGCTGACGCTTATTTGGATATTATGTTTGCCTGGATTCACCGGAACTTTACATTGTCTTATTTACTGCTCTGTTTTATTGCCTTAATGTTTGGTGCAGCCCTATGAGGCAACTCCTGTTGTGATATTGGGCTATACAAAACCATTGATTGATTGATTGACTGTCGATGTTGTCTGTTGCATGCATGTTGTTGATACTTTGACTCTGGTACAATTGTATTTATTTATTTATTTAACAGGGACGATACAATCAACATAGTTACAATTAATGTTTGCAGCTGATGTGATGCATGAAGAGCTTTTAGCTAGTGCTAATCCGCAGCTCATGTCCCTGGTTGGGCCTTTCTACACAATTTACAATAATACAACATTTGTATAAAACCTTGTCCATCACACACATGCATACTGTATACTCTCACACCTACATTCATACTCATTGGGTACAGCTTTGGTTTGTTTTCAGCCAAGAGCTGACCCTAGAACTGAACATTTTAAAGCATCTGTATCATGCTATTTTAGCCATTCCAAAGTAAAGTATAGGCATTTATATGAAATATTGTACAACTACCACTATGGAGTACTCATTTTTGAGAGAAATATAAGTATTTTCTGGGGGTATTTTCCAAACCCGGAAGACAAAACGCTTGGATTCAGTTAACTCCGCCCCCTCTCTCCGCTCATACAACATTACCGAAGTAGAAAAATATAAATATCACAGCAATACGTGAAGTTACTTCATGATGCAGTTATAAGGAGTTGACATGT
Source organism: Proterorhinus semilunaris (assembly GCA_021464625.1). Classification (NCBI taxonomy): domain Eukaryota; kingdom Metazoa; phylum Chordata; class Actinopteri; order Gobiiformes; family Gobiidae; genus Proterorhinus; species Proterorhinus semilunaris. The sequence goes on from CM038345.1 coordinate 12,542,272, forward strand.
GCAACACAGCTTCATAAATGGCTAACACACGTTTTGATTGACTCACCGCTCTTTGATTCTGACGAAAAACTTTTGGCTGATAGTTGTTGAATCCCGAGAGAAATTCCCACTTGCGCGAGTGGCCTCTTCTTTAGGAAGGTTGAATAAAGTCCTGTCCTCGCAGCCAAACGCGCTTTTCTCTGTGACATTATCGTGAGGTAAATAAAAAGAACAGGTGTCCAGACTCCAGAGTAGGTTAGAAAGAGCTCCTTGTTCACAACTTTTGGTGCAAACATGACATCTGTTCAGACGCTCAGGGGGTACGTTTTTTTTCTTTCTTTCTTACGACAGAAATAATGAAAAAGCTGTTTTACAAATTTATATCAGGCCGTAAGGCATTACATTATAGACGTCGGGCACTTCCGTTCCGCTCTGACGACACAACGGAACAAGTCAGTCGGTTTCCAGGAGAGGGTGGAGCAGCTGCTCAGAGAGCAGGATTCAAGAGGATTGTTTAGAACTGCGTGAATGAAGCCAAAAAACACTCATGGGGAAATAGCATAACAATATGGTTAAAAGCCCCAAAAAGTCGATTTTGCATGATATAGGACCTTTAAACTCAGATATGGTTTTGAGCTCCGTGGGCAGTGTTTGGAATAACGGTGTTAGGTAACGACGCTATTTTTTCAGTAACAGAGTAATCTAATTCATTACTCTCCCCGTCGTTACAACGCCGTTATCGTTACTGGGTCAACAAAGTGGCTCGTTACAATTCGACTGAATGACTGAATGAGCTCCGCGGTGTCAGCATGGGGAGGGTGGGCGGAGTTTCACGGAGTACTCACGCTGCCTGTGTGTGCAGAGTTCGTGCTCTCGCGGCTCGTCATCCCCACAGCGCGGGGCGGCCGCGGGGGACAATCGAGTTGATGATCATTGATCTAGTGTTGGAACTTATTTTTACTCCTGTTCCTCCCCATTCTCTTTGAATACGGCCGTATTCCTACATTAAAAAAACAGTGGCGCAAATACTGGTCCATACCATTCAGTCACAGAGGCTCCCCCCTCTACTCTACCCCCCATTCAGTTCATTCTATGAACAACTTGTACATGATAGTACATATACAAACACCTGTCTGTTCTACTCATTTCAACTGACTTTTGAAAACTGCTAAAAAAAATAAATAAATACAATTCTTTGATATAAAGCAATGTTTTTTAACAGTAACACAAATAGTTACTTTCCCTGGTAACGAGTTACTTTCATTATAGAGTAGTTCAGTTACTAACTCAGTTACTTTTTGGAACAACTAGTGAGTAACTATAACTAATTACTTTTTTAAAGTAACGTTCCCAACACTGTCCATGGGTAATGAGTACAAAATGGCAGACTCACCAAATGAAGTCTTACGGTGTGGAATCACACAGTTGTGATTGATGGATTCTCTGGGGACTCTGTAATTGTTTAGTCTATGTATAAATGACCTGAGTGGCTCGGGTGCTAGATTATTGACACATTTGAATTAATTAGTTTGAGAAGGCACAACTTGCCAAAGTTTTCAAAGCTTAGCAGTTTATGTTTCTCAAGGATATTGCAGTGATGGTAGCGGATTGGCTTTTTGTCCATGATCTTTATTGCTTTGTATAATGATCCTATATGTTTAGTGGCTGAGGGAGTGGCCTGGGCCCACGCAAACATATTTTGAAACATTGGTCTATGTTTTGCTTTCTAATAGAGAAAACATGGAAACAGTTTTTGTAATATTTAGCACCAACTGATTTTGATTGAGCCACTGACTCATCTCCAATATACAAATATATGCGAGACCTTTGTTGTAGGTTCATTATCATCACTGTGCTAATGATAATGGGTCCTAGACAACGGCCACATTATTTCCGAAGCTGCAGCTCTTGTGGATTATTCATGGTTTGACATGGTCCGCACAGAGTCTCATCAATCCCGGACCACGACAAAATCGTTTATTTGTCATTGGAACAAAGGGTGATGGGAAAGGATGATACGTGATTGTGAGAAACATTTCGGACAACTTGCAGTGGATTCCAATTTGTCGATATCTTAATGACCACAACAAGAAAGGCGGTAGTTGTAAACTTTAAACAGATTTGGTTAAGGAAGCTCATAGATACTCTACTCAGGGTTGTCGACAGCACCTGAGTAGAGTATTACACTATATTTGGTTTCGCTCGTGGATTTGCGGGCCAGTTTACAATTGTTATCCTAACCATATAAGTAGAATGGATTGAAATTTCCTGCGTATTTAACTGCTTTGCCAAAGTGTAATCTCACTGAACCCGAAACAAAATTGTCGATCAATACCACGCCAGTGTTGGACTCCGAGACCAATAAAATCATTGTGTTGTGTTTCCCTTCGAGTTCTTAAAAGTATATATCAACTAATCTGGGAGTTAGCACAGCCTAATAAAACAGTTCTAGCAGTCCAATTCAGCCTCCTGCCTCTTTGAGAAAACTAATAAAGTGAAATCTAATGAGGCGTACTGGCTAACAAAGTGCCATGTTCTAACCCAGAGAATTAACAAGGCAATACAAAGTGCCTGATATAGTTGTTATCCACAAACTCACTGCTCAGTAGGGGGATATTTTCTGACATATGCTTCTCACCAGCTGTTGTCTCCATCCCCCTGGGCCGCTTGTCCTGAAATCGAGCTTCTAATTGTCTTGTAATAGGCCCGACAAAATTATATGTCTTAATGGCATCATTACATTCCATACTAGACCCATTCCATTGCTTTACGATGTATTACGTATGTGAAGCCACTGTGACTCGAAAGCCAGTCTGAGACACATTTCTGCAAATGACAGCAATGTGGCCGTTTTGTTCGAAGGCACAAAGGCACGGGTAATAGTGCATGACGCTGACAGGGTTAAAATTAGATATGGATCAAGTTAAAGTCTACTCTGATCATGCTTTTGTTTGAGAAAAGGAATTGTGCTTCAGGGCATGTCATCATTGATTTTTCAAATTTAAAATAAAGTTTGTGCATGAAAAAGACACTTAAGCAACAAGAACTGTGTTTATCTCAGTATGCAGGCAGCAAATGCCTTTTAGATGAGATTCGTCCTGAGTACCTCAAGTCTCTGGATGTGGTAGGACTGTCTTGGCTAACACTTCTCTGCAACATCGCGTGGCGGTCGGAAACAGTGCCTCTGGATCGGCCCCGGATAAAGAGGAAGAGGATGGATGGATGGATGGACATAGCGCAGCGCAGTTAGTGCTCGTGCCTCACAGCTAGAACATCCCAGGACTTATTCCCACCTGAATGGGGGCTTTCTGTGTGGAGTTTGCATGTTCTACCCGTGTGCGCATAGGTTTCCTCCGGGTACTCCAGTTTCCCCTACCACTAAAAACATGCACAATAGGCCAGGCTGAATGAGAATGCGTTTGAGTGTGCTAATGTGGGACAACGGATTGAAATTAGCCAATGGCTATAATCCGGCTTCTGCGAGAGGAGAGGGGAAACAACAAGTAAACAGAATTACATCAAATATCATTGATGTTGCAAATACTACTCCAGCTTTGATGAGGGGCCAACCTTATAACATGGTGGAACTTGTTGAATGTGTTTGGGGAATAAAATGAGTGGCCTGTTTTGATTTTCAAAAAAGTGAAGGTCAATAAAGAAAAGCAAATAATCAACTGCTTTGTTTGTCTCTTTCTGCTTACAACTTCCACACTTATAATTGAATTTTCTCATGTGCCAGACTGCCCCCTTTTTTGTCAAATGTTGTCTCAGTGAACAGTAGCTCAGTTTCTTGAACAATTTTGACTGTAGTTGCCAATGACGGCGTTGTGCCAGTCGTTCCTAGGGAATTGACAACAGAATGCGCAGTCTCTGAACGCGTCTTTTTCACTTGTACATTTTATTGAAGCGACAATACTATTTCAGCACAATGAGTACACCAATTGGCCAATATGCCGGCATGCTGTCGAAATGCAAGTTATCTCTCTGTCTTAGCTGCTTGCAGGGTTGAGGAGGTTTATATCCGTCGCTGCCTACCAGTCCTATATGGAATATTGGCTGTCAAGAAAGAGACATGCAATCAATCATGCGCAAAGTCACAGTCAATGTGAAGGATAGCAGTCCTTCTTCAGGCCCCACAGTGGTGACAGGGAGCCAGTTGCATAACGCTTGACACGGCGCCGCTGTAGGTTGAGATTAATGGGGGCTGAGTGTATGTGCTTTAAAGGTCAGCAGATAAAAAGTGGCTGACCTCCGCGGGGGTAAAAAACACGGAGCAACGAGAGTGCAGGGGAGAGTGCTGCACAATATCATGTGCTGAAGCAGGACACTCACAAACTCTCCGCCTAATGGGCCCCCGGCTTTTTTCGGCATGTTTTTAGGAGACCGCCTCAAGTTTTAGCTCTCTTTACCCCGGAGAGAAGCACTGTCCGACATAAAAAAAACGTCTGCCTCTCGCAGATCCCTTTGTGCATTTGTTTTTTCCTTTTTTTTCCTGGCCGTCTGGTGTGATAAACCTTTGGAGTGGGTTTATTTTTCTCTCCATCTCAACTTTGACAAACCAATTCCCGTGTTTGAAATTCTCTTACAGGCAGCGTGAGGGATCTGAAGCCTTGATGTTTAAGCCTTTACTGGAGCGCTCAGTTCCGCGGCGGCACAAGGCACTCACTTGATGTGTTTCTGCTCTGGGATATTTCAGCTGTAAAATAAAGGCTCTGACGTCGGGCGTTTACTTACCAATCAAGTCGACATATCATGCATAATTGTAGCCTATACAAATTTGAGGGGACCATCAGTGATATTTTACAATTTCCCATTTTGACAGCAAGGACTAGGAGACCGGGCTGATCAAGATTGGAAAGTGTCTGGCCCACATGCAGCAGTGGGAATGACGTGCTGAAAAAGGTGACATAAGCTTTACCTTTCAGCTATTGACAAGCCAACACAATGGATTTTTGAACCAACCAAAGTATTTAAACACGCGAGCACATACTGTAGGTCGCCGTTTGGACTTTGAATCTTTGACTTTGAAAAGCGCTCGTCTGTCTTCCGCCGATGCACAGGCCTGTCGTCCTCCTGGAGGCTCGAGGCAAACTTTAGTTGTGTGGCTAACTCGCCGCGTCTGATACACAGCTTCCCTCATGCATGTGCTGTTGTTGTTATTGCGCGCTGACTGCGCTTGGCTCCTGTCTAATGAGCCGCAGTTTGTTCTGTTGCATGAACCACTGAGCAGATGTGTGGTTTTATACCTTTTATTAACCGCTTGCTTTTTTTTGTAACTTTGTTGTCGCTTCTGTTGCTTTTTTGTCACGTTTTTGTTGCACATTTGTAACTTCTTCACTTTGTTTGTTGCGTTTCCATCACCACCCTCTGGAATAATATTCTTGTAAAATATTAACTCACTGCTTATTATACTTTTATCTGTTAACATACTAATAGGCCAACCCTAACCCCAGGGACTTTCTACATCTCCATACGCATGATAACTCAACTTTTAGATGCATTTTCAGTTTGTTGAACATGCTCAACACAATGTGTGAACAGTTGGGTCGATATTGTAAAGAATAAGCACTAAACTCACACTCAAGTCATTTTCTTTGAAATACTATCTTGGCTACTAATTCTCCAGGGTGAAGTGTTTTTGAAGCATAAGTAGCTCTCCGACGTTCTGGTTGTGTAAAAGTAGCTCGCCAGGTAAAATAGGTTTGAGACCCCTTGCCTTACCCTAACCCTAATGATTACTAATGCTTATTAATACTTAATGAGCACACACTTTAATCTAAAGTGATACCAACTCTTTTTTTCAAGAAGCTTTTAGATTTTGCTTAATGCCGAACTGGAGAAAATGCCCTCGGTTAAGGTGGGGGTTGAAAGATAAAGAAGTTGATAAATAATCTAATAGTTTAAAGGAACAGGCCACCGTTTTTACTGAGATATGTTCATAGCTGAGCTTAGACGAGTTGATACGTAACTGTCTGGTCTTTGTGCATGCACGCAGTCAAGCAAAAAGACCAAAGATGTCGTTAGCATTTGGGCTCTCCCAGCATTATTCCTATAGCTCCAAATGGGGGTGAAGTTGGAAGCGACCACGCTCTTCCACGAGCACGGGCACAAAGACCAGACAGGTACGTATCAACTCGCCTAAGCTCAGGTAAGAACATAAGATCTCTTAAAGTGTTTTTAAGAGATCTTGTTATGTTAATTAGTGAGGTTGACTTGCCACAGTAAGCAGCCTGGGCTGTAGCTTTAGCTTGACGTGTGCCTTTGAGTAAAAACAAATGGAATGTCCAGACTTACAGGATAACGGAGATGATTGTTTAATGTAGTCCAAGTTCCACACTGTTCAAACAGACAGAGTTACAGAGTTCCACAGTTCCACAGATCCACAGTTAGCACAGTCAAAAAACTGTTGGGCCTAAACCCAGGCCAGCTTCCACATTACTCTGAAGGGTTCCCCCAACTGTCCATTAAAAGAACTGCATGGCTACCTGGCCCCACCCAAACACACCAAAACAAAGATGTGGTGCTTATAAACCAAAAGAATAACTTAGCAATTTCAAGGAGAACTAAAACGACCTTTACAGATCTAAATGGCTCTCTTTAAATTACTTTAAATACTTTTTTTGTACAGAAAAAAATACCAAAACGTACCCTCCAAATATTGAACCGATCTGAAATGCTATGTATGTAGTAATTAAGATTTTGTCATTCAATAAAAATAAAGAAAAACTACAGCTTTTTCACCAAGGCCTAACAACCCACCCAATTCCATGGACCTGGCAACCCCGAATCTGGGTTAGGTCACGGCGCACATACAGGCTCAATATGTTTTTACCGCATCATAGGTGTGCATGAGTATTTTTTAAATGTGCTCCCTTTAATGATCACAGCAAAAGCTTGATTGAACTGTATATATTCTAACTGCACCGTCATTGTATTATGTAAATCCTCTCAGATGGTTAAAAAACGCAGTCTCCTCTTCAGCTGCAGCCAATTCAGAATCCAACTCAAAGTATTTGTCAGTGCGTCACACTTAAATCCTATCCTGACCATGTGTCGCGTGTAAGCAGACGCATTTTGCCATTTTAGGTGTTTCCAGGGCGCCTGCATATATCCTGCCTTGATCCTTGTCGCGACGAGAGAACGATTGCTCTGGATTTAGATGTGATCGGATACTTACAGGATTTATCAAGCGCTTGCAAGCTGCTCAGAGCAAACACAAGCCCCAGTTCAAATCATGGCACTGTGTATGCGGCTCCGACAAAGAACATCATGTAGTGCGCATCGCTGCCAAATCCACGGACATTGTCAGTTGGCACATCTCACTCACTCCAACTTTAATCGGCACCAAAAGCTTTTCTATATTTAGGGAGGGAACACAGTTAAGTTGTGGAGCACATGGGAGCGCGACGAGCATGATTGCATCTTAAGACAGGAAAGACTTCCGTTTGAACAGACGACTCACCATATTTCATGCCGACAGATGGTGGATGATGTATTAAAAAACGGCAATTTTAGTGTAGTACTTTCAAAAGAGCAAGACCACTTTTTTTTGTGTGGGGGGGGGGGGGGGGGGGGGGCTAATTGATGAGAGCCACTTCTGTCAGTACGGCCATTCAGAAATGTTGGGTAACCTGTCAGACTGATGTTACAGTGTGAATAACAATACTGAAATAACATGGTGATTGTATTTAAAGGAACAGGCCACCGTTTTTCCATACTGAGATATGTTCTGGGCTTAGACGAGTAGATGCGCACCCGTCTGGTCTTTGTGCGTGCGCTCAGTCACACAAAACGACCAAAGATGTTGTTAGCATTTAGCCTCTCCTCCTCTCCTCTATGGGGCCAAAATGGGGGTGAAGTAAGAAGCCGTATTTAAATAGGGGAAACGTGGAGGAGCTGGGTCGCTTCTAACTTCACCCCCGTGTGGCCCCATAGAGTAGAGGAGGAGACGCTAAATGCTAACAACATCTTTGGTCGTTTTGCGTGACTGAGCGCACGCACAAAGACCAGACTGGTGCGCATCAACTCGTCTAAGCTCAGGTAAGAACATGTCTCAGTGTGGAAAAACAGTGGCCTGTTCCTTTAACGAATATGAAGCAACAATGTTTTTGTTTTTCTTCCTTATTGATGTTAAAAGGCTGTCCACAATAACAGGATTTGTTGTTGGCGAACATGAGACCCTCCCGCTATGGTTATATGTTCAATGCACCAGTGGCTATGAGCGGTACAAGACTTGGAATTTGGAATCTCAGGTCTCAGCAACCGTGGGGCAGTCGATCAAATGTTTGACAAGAGTTTTGCCAGAGCCAAACAAAGTACGTACTATCATTCTTTCTCTATAGGCAAGACACTTCAAACACATTGCCCCTTATAGTCGCTACATGTATTGTTGATTGCGAAAGGAACGGCTTCAGACAAAGGAACTTTACAAATCAGTGTGTGTTGTCTAGTTCCAGTTGTACTGCGCCATGTAGGAGCAGAGGCCAGGCTGGTTCTGTGAAGTCTAATTACCAGTGTCATACCCACTGGGACAAAAGATCAATCTTGCAGTGGAAACTTGCTCTTGTATATCTGAGCAAGTTTCCAGTGCCTCTCCATGGCAGGGAAGTTTATCATCACAGATTTGGAGGCTACGCCATGTGCTACTCCTCTTCTGCTTGTCTATTTGAAACACACAACAGCGCTTCCTCTCGATCGCCGTCATTACTTTTTCCATTCACATCGGAAAGAAATAAAACCCTAAATGTATGCCCTCGGAACATGTTATTTTATGGACTCCTCGGTTGAAATGGCGGGGGTAAATTTTGGAAAGAAATAGAGTTTTGAAAGTGGGCCACCGTGCCAGCCACTTGCCCAAGGGACGTGATTGATGTCTATGAGTGACACTTAACACAGATGACCCTGATAGTGATTAGCATATCATTAGCATCAATAGAATGGAGAGAATCCGTGGCACACTGCCTAAAAGCATCTCTAAGGGGAACAGCCAAGGGGAACAGCGGCTTTACAATATTCTGTAGTTTTTCATGAGAGTGGAGTACTGAATACAATTCTGGATCATATTTCTGCAGTTGTTCCACCAACGAAAGGTGTCAAGTGGCAGAAGTTGGTGGATACCACAGGACTGGATTCATACAAGCACATTTCGGGATGTGACACACAAACACACTAGTAAAGGTTTTCAAAGTGGTTAACAGGACTTTGTTGTATTAAATGACTACATATAGTGTTGGGGTGCAGGATAGTGTGGGTTGAGTTTAAATTCCATTACCGAGAGTATGCTTGTCTCAGATTTTCTGTTGGATCCATTTTCACATTAGAGGCAGTAGAGACCTCTTGGAATCAATATCTTTCTCAGCTTCATAGCACCATTTTATTCATTTCCACAACAAAAAGCTAAGATAAGAAAACCTACCTGCGTTTCTCCTCAATCATTGATGTGTTTTTGTCAAAGCAGCGCGATACATGAGAGCTGGCTATCTTCCGTGTTTGGCTTGTGAAACTGCTGCAGGACCAAACCTGGCCTACTTTCACCGTTCACACTCCCCCCTGGTGGCACAGATGTTGTAACACCAGGTTTAAATATAGCGTGTACAGATGTTGCCGCGAGAGTCCAAGTGATGAAGGTGCAGTTTGTGTCATCTTTGATTCAATCAAGGCAGAAAACATGAACATGTGGGGGAAAGAGTGTGTGCAGTAGAGAGGAGGAAGGGACAAAGAAGACAGATGGAGAATAGCTAAATTTGAGAAGAGACATAATGGGTTTTTAACACCATTTTCCAAACCAAACTTTTGCAAAACCGCTCGCACAACTCTCTAAACTAGGTTTGACCTCGACAGACAACCAGGTGTGATCACTGCAAAATCCATTTTTACATTAGAACATTTTTTTTTCATCAAAACATTCAACTGTGTTGTCATGTGCTCATTCATTTAACGCAGGTAAAAACCCTAGTCTGCCCCCAGTGACTGCAGCGACCACTGTCTGCATTTGGGGTCAGCTGAAAGACAGGAGCGGAGATATTGGAGCATTTTATATTTATGGACAAACAACTTTTAATTTGGCAATGATTCTATTATTATTACCTCTTGAGATGTCTCTTTGTGTCATCATTAAACTCAACTTAAATAAAGTACTTGAGTAAATGAGTTGCTGACCAGCTGTGACAATTGATTCTGATTCTGATTTATTCATTTTTAAAAAGTCCTCTCATTGTCCAAGCAAGCATTTACTGTAGCCCTTGGCCAGGAAGAAAATGCTTGCATAAAATCAAACAGCTAAACACAGATTGAATCACAAGTGCTCTCTGTTGGCTATTTGTTTAGTTTATTTGAGCAGTTAGTCTGCGCAAAAGGAGTGGGCCGAAGCAAAAGGCTTATGAGCGCCCACCCCCACTTGCCCCATTTTCCACTGAGTAATTTTGTTAACCCAGAACAGGTGATTTTTGGTGACTCTTGTTCTGCCCAAAGATTGGATTATCATTTGTATTACCAAAATTCCCCTCATTAAATTAGCTAATAATGGCACCTCACGGGTACACAGGTACAAGCTGTTCAGTAAAAAGGTTATCTGTTCATGCAGCTCCCAAAAATGATTGTTTTGTAGTAGCTTCAGCAGTCAGAGTGACATTTCAATGGGTGTGTTTCATTAACTATTTTGGCCAAACTATTCTCCCAATTCACCGTCCTTGCCATTATGTCATTGTATGTTTATATGGCAGCCGACAAATTTCCTTTGGAGCAAATAAAATAAATCTTGTCCAAAAGTGTTCCAGCACGGACTCACAAGTTAAGCACGGATAGGCTTATACAGTATGGCCTCTCCCTAAGCCCATTACAGTGAGGTTAGTTAGTTTGTTTTGTTTTGCAGTAGAGGCTGTTCTTACATCTTTAAGTCAAGTCCTCGATTATTGCTTGTCAGTCAGGTCGCTCCCCTCCTTCTGAGCAAAGAAGCTCGCGCCTGTGTAAATGCAGCTGTATCCTATTGCAAAAATCTTACCGGCGTTAACCGTGAGATGTTTTTTTTTTTGCTCTCTAGTTATGGCAGTAGGGATGTCCAAGTTCAGAGCAGTAGTGGTAGAGTTTTGTTGACAGCTTGTATAAGTCAACACAATCAAATGTTCCATGACTCCAACATAGAGAGTGTAGACAGATTAGATCTCAAATCCTGGAACGGGCTTCGAAGCAGAGAGGGCAAGTAACATTCCGTCCCCTCTGACCGTGTGATCAATAGTTGCTGTCGGTGCTGGCTCTACTAGTCCCTCCTGCCCCACCACCAATGTACCCCGGTCTGTCCTGCCAAGAGCTTTACTGTTATTAGTGGGACGGGGACCAGAGCACAGGGAAAAGAGAGAGAGAGGGAGGGAGAGGGGGATGAGCCCTCTGTGTGCTGGACAGTGTCAGGTCTGTTCCGACTGGGCAGGCTGCGGGACGCCCTGACGGAGGACCAGCATCCCACTGAGGAGGTCCTGTCCCCAAACCTGCCCCCTGTGTCCGAGAGCTGTGCCACAAAGTGAAACACAATTTGAAATCTCAAGCTCTTTCCCAACAGAATAGAGGGGCAAACAGTCAGCGAAATGGCACACAGTAGTTCTCAAAACAATTTCTTGCAGGCCATAGTAATAAAGAGTTAAACATACAGTAATAAGAAGCCATAATATCCATTTTCACTGCAAACAATACTGAGTTGAAACTGTCAATTACACAAGACGCCAGTGATCAACACAAAGAACTTGCCGCATGTCTCAGAGATGTCAGATCAGATACAGTTTTATTCTTGGGTCTAAAAAGGATGTAGGAACCTTCTTCTCGTACGCCCCCTCCCTAGACGATGTCATCATGGCTCCAGGTGCTACAGCCAAGAACCTCCGAGTCACTTTTGACCAGGACCTTTCATTTAAACTTTACGCAAACCAAACATGTGAAACTGCCTTCTTTAGTGCCCTGTAATGCCCGTCCCACTCAGGCTAGCAAAGCTGAGACTCTTTTAAATTGCAACGCCATACTGAAAACCTTCTCATGTGACTGTGCACATGGTTAACATCACACGATTCATATTGCTCTTATTTCACCGTATTTCATGGTTTTACTTGTTGTTTTTTAATGAAAGTGTTTCTCTTCATTATGTTCAGTGCTTTGAGACTCATTGTGTGTGAAAAGTGCTATAAAATAAATACTGATGGATTGACATATGAGGAGAAAGATAATGATTTATATTTTAGTCAATGTTGTCTTTGGAGTGAGCAGACATCTGGCCAGTTCATTATTTTACAGCCTACACTTTCTGAGCATATGTTTCTTACAACTAGAGATCATTTTTAATCCATTAAAAATTGACAACTTGACATTCAGATAAAACACAGGAGAAAACTTTCTTTGGGGCTGACACCAAACATATAGAACTTATAATGAATGTGTTATCATTATCATCTAAGCATGTTTTAGTGAGATTATAAATAAAATATATAATATAAAATAATTGTATATATATATATTGGATTGTCCTCCGTCCTCCGTAAAGGTGAGACAGAAAACCTTCACCTTAATGATAAACTCCACTCGAGGCAGATTTGTCTCATTATAGACTGAAATGATACTTAGTGCCCGCGTATTGTTGTCCTTTGTTTATATCAAACAAGAAATGTGTTTTTACTATTGATATTTTCCTCTGCACCTGCATTTCAGCTGGAGTTCTGGGATTTGGACTGGCCCTTTTTCATATCTGTATGTTTAAAGTTCACTTAAGAGTTTCATTTCATTTTTTAATAGTACTAAATTTGCACTGGAAGAAGATCAAATCCAAGCCAATTTGCTGTACTGTTAGCATTAGTTTTTGATTCTGATTCTTTATTTACACACATTTCAGTAATTGTCTGTGAAAGATCTTCTTCGCCTTCTTCTTCTTGGCCGCCTTCTTCTTTACCTTTGCCTGCTTCTTAGCCTTTGCCTTCTTCTTTGCCTTCATCTTCTTTGCCATCTTCTTCTTCACCTTCTTCTTCGCCTTCTTCGGCCTCTTCTTTTCCGCCTTCTTCGTCTTCTTCACCCTCTTTTTCGCCTTTTTCTTCTTTGCCCTCTTCTTCTTCGCTGCCTTCTTCTTCGCCACCTTCTTCTTCTTCACCGCCGTCTTCTCCTTCGCCCTCTTCTTCTTTGCCGCCTTCTTCGTCTTCTTCGCCTTCTTCTTCACCCTCTTCTTCGCCTTCTTCTTCTTCGCCGTCTTCTTCTTTGCCTTCTTCGCCCTCTTCTTCTTCGCCTTCTCTTCTTCGCATTCTTCGCCTTTGCCTCATTCTTCACCTTCTTCTTCGCCCCCTCTTCTACGCCTTCTTCTTCTTCTTCGCCTTCTTCTTTGCCTTCTTCTTTGCCTTCTTCTTGTTCTTCACTTTCTTCTTCGCCTTCTTCTTTTCCCCTCTCTTCATCTTCACCCTCTTCTTCGACTTCTTCCTTCTTTTTCTTTTTTGTATGAAATCTGGCCCAGAAGTATTCTGTAGAAGGAAACCTTATTAGTATACTGGTTTCCTCGGGGCATTAAAAGTCCTTAAATTCAAAAATGGTCTAAAACACAATTAGCTCCAGTTTTGGCTGAAATTATACACAATATCTTTCCCCAAAAGCTTCCTGTTGTGTCCAATTTGCTTCTGGATAACAACATTTCCCGTCAATCTGTTTCTGATGGAATGTTTACAAATCTTCAGAAATGAAACAAGCACCGATTGTTTTATTTGTGGCATTAAAAATACAGTCTTTGGGCATTAAAATGGCATTAAAAAGCATTACATTTTACGTCCTGCTTCTTGTATAAACTCTGGAACAGAACCTTTACGATAATACAATATTACAAAAGTGGATATAGCTGAACTTGGTGTTTAACTTTACCAATGTGCTTTGATAGAAAAGATGACATTCTGAGAAGACACAGCTTGCTTGCAATAATAATTAACCAAGGCCGTGGGAGCCCAGGGTGCTGAAGGTGCCTTCTTCTTCGCCGCTATCTTCTTCGCCCTCTCCTTCTTTGCCCTCTTCTTCTTCTTCCTCCTCTTCTTTGCCCTCTCTTTTTTTTCTCTCTCTTCTTCTTCAACCTCTTCTTCGCCTTCTTCTTCACTTTCTTCTTCGCCTTCTTCTTCACTTTCTTCTTTGCCTTCTTCTTCTGGCCATGGGCACCCAGGGTGCTGAAGGTGCTGCAGCACCCCCTGGTTGATAGTTTGTGTATTGCACGTAATATTAGTAAATCAGAAATAAGCACAGAAAAGGTGTTTTTGGGGCAATGTTGGCCCTCAGCACCCCCTAACCAAAATACGTTCCCACGGCTCTGTAATTACACTCAACAAAAATATAAACGCAACACCTTTGTTTCTGCTCCCATTTTTCATGAGATGGACTTAAAGATCTAAAATTCATTCCAGATACACAATTATTACCTTTTCTCTCAAACATTGTTCACAAATCAGTCCAAATGTGTGATAGTGAGCACTTCTGCTCTGCCGAGACAATCCATCCCACCTCACAGGTGTGCCACATCAAGATGCCGATCCGACATCATGATTAGCACACAGGGGTACCTTATACTGCCCACAACAAAAGGCCATCCTGAAATGTGCAGTTTTTTGCTTTATTTGGGGTCTGGGGACTCAGAACCAGTCAGTATCTGGTGTGACCACCATTTGCCTCACACAACTTCTTCACATAGAGTTTATCAGATTGTCAATTGTGGCCTGTGGAATGTTGGTCCACTCCTCTTCAATGGCTGTGCGAAGTATTCTGCTGCTGCTTGACCGGCGAATAGGTCAGCGTGTACCAGTTCCCACTAATATCCAGCAACTTCGCAAATGGTGGTCACACCAGATACTGACTGGTTCTGAGTCCCCAGACCCCCAATAAAGCAAAAAACTGCACATTTCAGGATGGCCTTTTGTTGTAATAATCATGATGTCGGATCAGCATCTTGATGTGGCACACCTGTGAGGTGGGATGGATTATCTCAGCAAAGCAGAAGTGCTCACTATCACACATTTGGACTGATTTGTGGGCAACGTTTGAGAGAAATGGTGGTATTGTGTATCTGTAATGAATTTTGGATTTTTGGGTCCATCTCATGAAAAATGGGAGCAGAAACAAAAGTGTTGCGTTTATATTTTTGTTGAGTGTAATTATCATTATTTAGAGGGAAATTGTGGTGAAAGAACAGTTTTAAAGTCAGAACTATTTATACCATTTTGGAACTCTTTGTCAGTATAAAACTGCAAAGTAGACCAAAAAAAAGCGTCAACCTGATCAAATCTAACCTAACCTTTTAGCGGAGATTGGCCGGTAAATCACCCTCTTTACTGGCTTCAGGAGCAGACCAACAAACAAATCAATCCCCTGTCAATGGTTTACTCCATTATTCTCTCACTGCACAACAGGACACTTGAAACAATCTACTTGAGACCGCAGCTCCTCCCTAAAGCTCCCTGATATGACTGCAGAGTGTGAGCTTAGACTTACAAGTGCCAATTCCCATCTGTTCAGAGCAGCGGATGTGAGCTGGAGTTCACTACAGGCTAAGTCAGGAGCCCGGTGTCCTTAAATCCTCCACTTTGTCACCTCAAAAATGGATGCTGATTTACTGAAATAACTTCCAGTATTACATTTATTACTACAACTTTATCCACACAAGGATGTTAGTGTGACGTAAGTTATTTTTTAAAGGATTTTACGGTTGATAACAGAACAAATAAATAACAGTGGATTGGGTTTGCTGGGTATTGGCTTGTGTGGACTTGCGTGCCAGCCTCTCCCCATGCTTTGTGCTGTAGCTGTAGCTATACCATCAGTGTCCAGACCTGACAAATCGACTCCTCTCCTAATCTCTTTATTGCACATTGTTTATGCCTCTATCTGCGTCAAAGGGGTTTGTTTGTTATTTCTGTAACACCAAGGTATTGTGAGTTTACTGCTATTTTACTGTATAATGTATTTTATATTCCACTGCATTACAAATAAGCATAGCTCATTTTAAAGGCTTCTTCAAGTAGATAGTGTTTTTTTTATTAGTGAGTATTTATTGTTTTCACATGATCAATCAGAGCTAGTAGCATTAGCTGTGCATCATCAAGGCCCCAAACACATTCCCAGCATTTTTTCCTTGTGTCAGGAAGACGGGGTAACAGTGGGTGGGACTGGCCACTCGACTATAAAATAAAGGCTTTAGGGGTTCTGCAGCTAATAGCGTTGCTACGGTCATGTTTTTCACATTCTATGCACACACGGCACCCAAAGCGCGGACCCTCCACCAACAAGTAAACAGTCACTCGCTACAACAACAAAACTGCAACCTAAACGACGCCTGTTACTTTTACAAATAAACACAGCGACTGCATGTCATTTACCGCCATAAAGAAAAGTATAGTTACTCAATGTTCTTGGAAAGGGCATTTACCTTTCAAAACATGCCGCATCAGCCACGGCTAACAATTGTAAAGGTCTAAATTACCATATAGAGATGCCATGTTAACTCACCCATGTATTGAATCTATCTTTCTTTGAAGATGCAGAACAAACAGCTCATGGATGACTTTGTCTGCTGCTGCGGTGACTCATACATCCTAATGAGTCAAAAACAAAGACACAGTCATTGATTTCAGATATTGAACCGGTGGAAGGGTTACAAACACCTAGAGCTGTTTGAAAGATAAATACCTTTAATGTTCCTGAGGCACTCTTCTCCACTGAATACACGTTTACCTTTATAACTTCTTGAGGAAATAGTAAATGTCAACTTTATACTGTCTGAGTATCAACACTGTAACTATTACAGTATTATCAGGTTTGAGGACAAACATGATGAAACATTTTGGGAACGTTTAAAGCTTTATAGGAGATTTTACATTTGAGGATAATTTATTTTCATAATTTTGAAACATTTTTCTGGTATTAAAGCTGCCCTCAGTTATTTTTTGTCAGTAGGTATCAGTATTGAACCTTGCTCTGCACCCTCTCCGCTCAACTGGCTTTCCCCTCTCATCCACGCCACTCAATCCCCGTCCGCTGCATGCACTGACAATGGTGCATTCAAAGGCAAATCTCACTAATCTTTGTGCAACACTCATTTCTCAGCAGAATGAATAGGATATGTGGCAAAGTAAACATTTTGGTACTACTGTAAAGTTATTTGCTTAACTGCAACTTTCATGCAAGTCTGTATTGTTTGGCATTTAGAACATGACACTTCCATTTAGAACTAAATTTACAGTGCAGAGTTTTATTTCACACACCCCTTGAACAACATTTTCCGGTGCTCTGTAAAGGGCCTATTTTACCGGCCTGGAGACTACTTTGAGACTCTGTTGCTGCCGGTCACGGGGATGTCACCGAGATGTCCCCTGGAGATAAGGCCAGTCTCCAGGTAGTCTCAGTGAAAACGAACAGGTTTGAAAAGAAGAAGAAGATCTTTATTTATAGCGCCTTTCACAGACATGCTCACAAAGCGCTTTACATGAGAGCATTTTACATTCACTCCATACCATGGTGGTAAGCTACGTTAGTAGCTTCAGTTTCCCCAGGGGAAAGTTCAATAGAGCCTGCACGGAGACTTGAAATAGTTGGTAGTACTGGCCAAAACCAATGTTAAACAATATTAGAACACATGCCCGGGATATGACATGCATTCTATGTAGACCATAATATTTGTGGTATTTGTGGATCAATCATCACAGCTATTGGAAATGTTTTTGCAACTCTGCTGAAAATGTCCTGCTTAGCTGAGATGTCAAGAACAACCTAGAACCTAGGAGGAAGTGCAGAGCTCCTGCTTTTGCGAGACAAAGTTTACATGCAGTTTCGACAGTGGCGATGCAATGTGAGAATGAAACAATGGGCTGGCAAATAGAATAGCTGAGGGCGGTTTTAAATGTATAAATTAGCCAATAAAGTGTGGCACCTTGCATAACACTGTAATACCGTATATTGTTTCAGGATTTAACTATAGAGTGCCATGTGCACCTTTCAAGCCATCCATTCACAGTAACCTCTGGCTTTTCCACTTCACAACACAATTGACTTTAGGCACGTCAACAGAATTAAATGTCAGGTTCTGACTAACCAAGACCACCAAAATGTTCAGAAATGCCTTTAACATTAGCCATCAAACATCTCACATTATGAACGACCTAGATGTTTCAGCTGTTGTCAACCCATTGCCCACATGGTGATGTCTAAGCCATTGATGCCATGAAATGGACCTCACCTCACATTAATGCCATGAAATGGACCTCACCATACTATAATAGAGACATTGTGAGGATAGAACGCCAAATTCAAACACATCTGGGAAGCTGTTGGCTCACAGAAGTATGCATTTTGAAAGAACAGGCTCAGATAGCTAAAGGTTGTTGTTTTTGCTTAGAGGTCAGAAGTGAACCAGTGACCCGCAGGACTGATATCTGTTGGAGCTGCTCACTCACTCCCAACCTTTAAAAGGAGCGAGAGTGGGGGTATCATGTGAGCTTCATTGCAGGCAAATCCTGACGTATTTCTCATCGCTCTTGGTGGTAATTGCCCCACTGCGTGCAATTTGGATTAAACACGGTGAATTGCTCAACACAAGCCAGAGCCAACTTGGGCATGTAGCATTAAATAAGTGTCATGCATTGTTTATTTTCTGAGTGAGACAGTTCTGGTGCTGGCTTCTTCATATTACACTATTTATTTTCCAATCATGAGAACGCTGGTTTCCCAACAGTTGTGTTCTGGCAATGAACAAGCAATTTTCAAACTGTTACCAAAACTTGTTTCCAAATTCCGGGGCAGGCAACGTCAGGCCCGGAGACCAAATCCAGCCCCCCAGCATAGAATCGTTGCCCCACAAGTCAGATATAAAATACCTGGTAAAGTTATCTGAAATGCCGAAAATCCTTATCAATTGTCTTACAGAACACCTTGGGCAAATATTTAGAGGTTCAGCCCTTGGTGTTTTGACGATGTAGAAATGTGTCCCTCTACCAAGCAACCTTGCTTACTGGTCTGGAGTATTTTATAGATGACCTATCAGTTAAGACATCACACATATCTCACATTGGTTTCTATAATATTTAAAATGAGAGAGTGTCTATTTGATTTCTTGGTTGGTGTTTACAGCCCAGGGTTGTATTTTGGGGCTTGGTCTGGGGGTTTGGGGGAAGCGTTTATGGCAATAAATCTTTCTTTGCGCAATTCACCCCGGCATCTGTCTCCACCATTGTGTTGCAACCCACTTGTGACAGTTGGTTACTTTGATCCACAGTATTTGCGATCTTAATTTTGCCTACTTTCAACTCACGGCCCACAATAATTCAGTCAGAGGAATCCGTAAGACAATGCATAATACTATTGTAGAATTCTTGCCAAAAATGAGACTGTTCTGTCATTAATTTTTGATCCTCATTTACGCCAATATTCTCCTTTCTCGTGAGACAATTACTCTCTGTGTGGCACTGCCTGAATAAGCAATTCTCCCACTGTCAGTCCTGCACTAACTGGCCAGAACCACTGCCCCATGAGGTTAGATCTGTGTGAGAGCTTTTGCTTCCTGCAGTGCTCAGGAGAAAACAGGAAATGACAAAAAACAGGAGCGTGGCCAAAGCCGGCAGAAAGGAAACCCCTGCCCCAGGGCATCAAAACCCATCTATATTTGTTAGAAGGTATAATAAGTTTCCCTGTGTTTGTTTGTGCCGTAAGTATGACAAAAGTGAGCCAAAACAAAGAGGTTGGCTAGCATGCAATAATAATGAAGACATATTTTTCCCTCATCAGTGGAGAAAGGCGGGCTTCTTGATTAAATATTGACTGGCGATAGTCTGTGTTCTTGTCTCTGCCTGATCAATAATTCAGCCAGGCTAAACCAGATTGTTAGAAAGATCCCAGATTTCCCAGCATGTTTCACATAGCACAAGCACCTGCGACATTAGCTTCACTTCAGATGGAGCAGGGCCGTGGTAGCTGCCGGCCAATCTTGCAATACTTAATTAGTTATGCTCCATCAAATGCATTAAAGATTCTTGGGCCAGTGTCTTACTCTGACTTGCGATTCTAAAAAAGTTGTTTTTGTAGCACTTGTAAGAATTGTAAGAATACTAGCCATAGCATTTTTAAGTAACCCGATTTGACCTGTGATTTAGCTAATTACACTGTTACAATTCAGGGAAATTAGAAGCAAAGAAGCTAATTTACCCTCTCCTTGTTTAAAAGCTCACACTAGCAAACCGCACCAATCCCCAGACTTTATCAATGGAAGCGATTTAGATTTGACATGTGATGGGGACTAAATCAATCCAGTTGCAAATGGGCGCCCAGGGTGAGTCGACTGCTCTCCCTCATTTGGCGTAATGAATTATTTAAAAATAGAAGTCCTATTTGTATTATTCAGGCCTCTCAGCGGTTGCTCCTCTGCAGCCCTGACTCCTGTTGCGTTGTCACAGCAAAACAAGCGGCGCCATGAATCTTTTATAAGAGCGTGAAAAGGTTGATGATGAGCGCGCTCCCTAAAGCCCCTTTCATAATGTGTTCCCAATAGATCGGGAATACCATGACGAGTGGGCCCTGCCAAACGGCAGGAGAGTACTGGCTCCGCCGCAGCAGGCTCATTGTCCTGGTGGCACTGACAACGAACATTTCGGCTCAGTCAAAAACAGGCTGAGCAACGTTCAATTAGAAAAATGTGTGGTGAATTTGCCTAATTGTTTTTGCCAATTATGATAGTCAAGGGATTATAGTTTGTACAATATTTTATTCCATTTCTAGTTCAGGTTAGTCTTTAGATTTATCTGGCTTCTCAGGACACTGACAGAGGCACTTTTGACCAGAGCTGGATTTGAGATTGGTTTTACAGTGGGTTGAAAAAGTATCTGCCTCCCTTTAACTTTCGGCAAGAAGCCTTCCACATGTTTGCTGTAACCCCCATGTGGCTTCTGGCAAACAGCCAATGGGACTTCTTGTGGTTTTATTTAAAAAATGGCTTCTTCTAGACACTCTTCCATAAAGGCCAGCTTTGTGCAGTGTACGACTAATAGTTGCTCTGTGTACAGTTTCCCCCACCTGAGCTGTAGCTCTCTGCAGTTCCTCCAGGGTCATCATAGGCTTCTTGGTAACAGCTCTGGTCAGTGCCGTCCCAAGTTTAGGAGGACGGCCGGGTCTTGGTAGGTTTGCAGTGATGCCACACTCAGTCCTTTTCTGAATGACGTATTTAACTGTACTTTGAGAAATGTTCAAAGCTAGGAAATCTTTTTATAACCTAATCCAGCTTTATACTTCTCAATAACTTTATCCCGGACCTGTCTGGTGTGTTCCTTGGACTTCATGATGCTGTCTGCGCCCCAATAGTCTCTTAACAGACCTCTGAGACCATCACAGAGCAGCTGTATTTGAACTGACATTAATTCTATTTAGACACTATTTAGTCATTAGGGGAATGTGATCATTCAGAAATCATCATGCAACTTCTGAAGGCAATTGGTTGCACTAAAAGGAAAGGGGGGCCGATACTTATGCACATCCCACCAATATATTTATGTTTGCGGTCCAAAGAGTGGAAAAATGTCAGAAAGTTAAAGGGCAGGCGGGTACTTTTTCAACCCACAGTATATAGCACTATTTTGGACACTCATGGACGCTTTACATTGTATTATACTGCATATTCACTTCATAATCCAACCACAGCCTACCCTGGTTTACATTAGTGACAAAAGTTAGGCAGCCAATCTGCCTTTCCAACCAACACCAACCACAACTTTCCAGTTATTAAACACCCAAGTTAGTGACTTTGTAAAGCTGGATAACTTTCTTTCGAGGAAGATCACAATGGAAACAACCAAATGGGTAACACTTTACATGACAACCCGGTAACTACTAGGTAATTACCTAGTAGTTACAGTGGTAATAACTAGTAACAAATATCAATACAAGTGGTAGTTTTTGTGTAATTAAAGTAGTAGTTAATAGTAACTCTGCTCAATAACTGCTAGGTAATTGCCTAGTAATTACAAGTAATAAATATCAATAAAAGTGGTAGTTCTTGGGTAATTAAAGTAGTTGTTAATAGTAACTCAGCCCAATAACACTAAGTAATAATCTAGTAATTACTAGTAATAAATATAAATTAAAGGTTGTAGTTCTATGGTAGTTGAAATAACTAAAGTAGTAGTTAATAGTAGTGATGGGAAAATGAAGCCCCATGAAGCGCTGAAGCGTCGCAGCCAACTGCGTCACACACGGTTCGAAGCATCAAGGTGCTTTATTTGCTCCACTACGCCATCATGTGGACAAAAAAATGTATAACATGCTGAGTGTTTACAATAAATGTTGGGGGCTGAAAGAGAGTTGTGATGTAAAATGTGCTTGTGTTACTTTGCTTATGTCTGTGCTTATGCAACAAGTAAATGTGTTTAATAAAGACAAACATTAAATGTATTCATTTTTATTTAGAAATAATATTTTTTCTAAAGTATTTGGACTCAGGAGTGCATAAATAAATAAAGTATTCAGAAGCATTCCGAAAAGTGTGAACAATAAAAATGCTGTGTTGTCATAGTTGTGCAATCTATTATTACATAATTATTGCTAACCCTAACCTTATTAGGTGAGATCAGCTCAAAATGCTCCCAAACTGGGGAAAATCTCTTCTTTCTAGCTGGTTCCATCGCAAAACAATGAAGCTCAAATAGAAAACGAAAAGAGGCGCAATAACCCAAAGACACAAAGTGTGAGGGGGAATCCATTGCGTTTCACGGACGCTTTTATTTTGAATCGCGCTCCACACCCGCGAATCATTTCCTGAATCAGTCACGTGGTACGGCCACTTCCCGAGGCTTCGAACGTCACCACATACGTCGTCAACACACGCATCGACACACGCTTCAATAGACACGCCCCTAGATTACTCGGCACACGCTTCGAAGCCTCGACACGCTCGACACATCACTAGTTAATAGTAACTCTGCCCAATAACTGCTAGGTAATTGCTTAGTAATAACAGTTCTAATAACTATTGGGTTATTAATGTGGTATATTTTTGGTATCCATAGGGGTGAGCTACACATGCTCATCAGTAAGTCTTACATTGTCAGTGTTATTGGGCTGAGTTACTATTAACAACTACTTTAATTACCCAAGAACTACCACT
Organism: Proterorhinus semilunaris; assembly: GCA_021464625.1. Taxonomy (NCBI): domain Eukaryota; kingdom Metazoa; phylum Chordata; class Actinopteri; order Gobiiformes; family Gobiidae; genus Proterorhinus; species Proterorhinus semilunaris. Next base: position 12,565,376 of record CM038345.1, read on the forward strand.
TTAATTGATATTTATTACTAGTAATTACTAGGCAATTACCTAGCAGTTATTGAGCAGAGTTACGATTAACTAATACTTTAAATATACAAGTACTACCACTTTTATTGATATTTGTTACTAGTTATTACCACTGTAATTACTACCGTTATTACTAGGTAATTAGTAGTTACCGCGTTGTCATGTAAAGTGATCAGTGATGAGAAATAAGCTGCTCTTTAGGTCGATAGGTTCAGTCAGCTTCAAAGTATAATACTTTTGAAGCGAATGGAAATGATGTTGGCTGAGATACTCTTAATCCTCTTTAGACAATTGAACAAAAATATTGATAACTGTTATTTTTGGACAAACTCAACCCAACTGTAGACACAACCCCTAGAATAAAACAAACTGATTTTGTTTTTGATTTAGCGTGTATGTCACATGTAGAGTATTTCAGATTTCCAGTTTGCAACATGACTGCCAATTTCAGAATTCAGTGTTTTCACCCCCCAGAGCATGTGTCAAATAGATCATCTTGGAGAGCTTCCTGGAGGTTTGACTAGAACAGGACTTCTTTACACCTGCTCTCTAGCCGTAAGACACTGACAGCTGGCTTATTCCGCACGCTCTCCCCTTGTCAGGATGAATTTGGAGATGAACTCTGACTTCCACATATTGGGTATTACAGCCATAGAATATATCCTGAGACACTGACACTCTGGCATTGCGTGGCCAAGCAGCACATCGTCATAAGAGATATGGGATGTTGCTATTTGAAGCCTTTAAAACCAAATGGATACTATAATAAACTCACTCACGTAAAGGAGAATTATTCCTAGTTGGGTTTTACAAGGTAACACCTTGTACACCTTTTTTTTTTGCCATATATCAAATTTGAAAACTTGAAAAAAAAACTCAAACTTCTCCACAAAAATCTGGAGAGACCTTGACGACAGATTAAGTCTGAGTCACATATTGGATGAGATTGTGGAACAAATCGTTCACACGCTTGTTTAACCTCTTAACCTCCACCTGAACTGAGCACATTTTACCCAGTTCAGCATTACCCAAATGTAAAAGCTTTTTGACAAAAGCGTCAAAATAGCGACAAAAACGAGAAGAAATTGCAACAAAAAAATGTGACCAAAAGCGATGAAAAGTACAACAAAAAAGTGGCAAATCTTGATCAAAAAAGCAACAAAAACATCACGACAACAACACAAAGAAAAAGATCTGTTTAGATCAGTTTTGTAGGTCTCCGCTTTCAAACGAGGCGTTAAACTGGCCTATAGGCAGTAAACTCAAGTCAAGCAGCTTTTAGAATTGGGTAAAGCCAAACTGGAGAAAATGCGCTTGGTTAAGGTGGGGGTTAAGAGGTTAAAAAATGACGTTTTGAAGAAGGTCAAACACACGAAACAACATATTTTAGATTGATTAAAATGTTCACCATAAAAACAAGCCAACAAATATGAATACTTGCCCCATTCAAAACAGAACTGAAATTCCATGGTAACCACCATGTACTGTACAGTATGTTACTAAGAAACTATAATTGTTTAAAAGAGGACACTGGGAGAGCTGTCGCCAGCAGAGTCCCAGTAAGCTCCAAAAGTGCTCTGTGCTAATGACGTGCCGTGGTTTCCTTTAAGGACTGCCCTGATTGAATTGTTTGAACACAGGAGGATAATGGAGGCTGTGGACAGATAGAGGGTTTAGTTTTGCTTTGACAATGACAGACAACAGCCCTCACTTATCACTCCGAGCAAGACGTCCGCCGTGCCTGAAAAGCACTAAGCCTCACTATTCATGCTTGAAGTTAATTCTCTGCCTTTTTTTTTTTTTTTTTTTTTTTTTTACTAAGTGAGCCAAGCTGGGGAGATTACTCCACATTTGCAAAAGGCGGCCGGTGGGATCGGGGCCGGGCGCATCTCCTTTACTCGGTCACAGCTTCTTGTCCATAAAGACTTGGGTATTTTACAAAAGTAGGCCAGTTTATTCTTCAAGTTCAGGGCTGAAGCCGGTCATCCTTTGCACCGCGGGTCTCCCTAATGGGCTCTCGGTGGCAGTGGGCAGGAGTCGAACAGGAAATGGATGCGCGCGCCGCCACAAGCATCGCAGCTGTGCACTAATTAGAGAGCAGTGCCGGGAAGGGAGGCAGCGGCTGGATCGGTTACCTGCTGCGCCCCCGCCTCACCGCTCATCTCCTCTGAGGGAAATCTAACCTTCACCCAGAGCGTACACACACCACAGCCAACAAAGTGTCAGACGAATTTAGCAACCTGACAACTCGCAATAATTCAGTCAGGGAAATCAGTAACACAGGGCTACACTGTCAAATGTACCGTCTTCCGGGGAAAAAGGTTATCCTGAGATTGCGGAAATAACTAAAAATCCACCACAACATTTGGTTTGTTGAATTCTCTTATCGCAATCCATTATCTGAAATGTCTTCTTCTTTTTCTTTTTTTTTTTTTGGTCAGGCAGTGTTTATCCAGAATCTCTGTATCACATACATAATTTATTTTGTTTTTAAACATTCAATCTTATTTTAATCCCTAAAGCGTTGTATATGTTTGTTTTTACTTTGTTCTTTTATTTAATTGCACCTATCTTTGTAATTTGTACTCATCTATGTTGGACGGCAGGCGGTTTTCAAGAACAACCGCTTGGGTAATACCATTAAAATCAAGAAATGTCCAGCTGCATGGTTTTATTTGACTATTTTTATTTTTTGTCCTTTATTGACATAAAACAAAACTTACAAATAGCACAAAGACAAAGGAAGGCTACACAAGGGTAAGGTATTAGATTGATACACATTTGATTCTCAGGATCATTCTTGGAGGTCAGAACTTAATCTACAACTGTATGATGCTACTTTCTATAAACAAAATAAAGGGGGGGGGGGGGCTTACAGCACTTGTTTTTTGTTAACTTTGTAACATTACATAAAACAATCAAAAGGATTTTTTTTAAGGTAGGTTGATACAGTCTTAAACAAACTAGTAGCGTTGACGTATTTTACAAGTGTAATACTTTTATATATTCTCTTTAGGTGGACGAGAGAGGGACATAATTTGAAATCCTTTGTGCAGTTATTCCAGAGATCGACCCCTTTGGCAGAGGCACAAAATCTCATGGTGTTTGTTTTAATTTGTTTCTTTACAAACATCTCTATTCCTCTGAGCTCATACTGGCTCTGTCTGATTGGGAACATTATTTTGTAGTGTTTGTGACACATTTTTATTGTATACAAGTATACTAAATCATAGAATGTCAATGTTTGCAGATTTGTGAATAAGGGATGGGAAAATGTGATGAGTCTTATTGCCTTTTTTCGCAGGGTGAACATTTGTTTGGTGTTTGATTTATAGGTTTCTATACCATAAGTTATATACGACATGATTAAAGAGTTATATATAAGAACTAAGCTCCCTTTGTTTATATAGATTTATATAATATCGCTATTGCTTTTGATAATTTCATTTTGATATTATTAATCTGCGACTTCCAATGTGTCATAAACTCGTTCTAATGGCATATTGTTGAGCATTAGGCTTACTCGAAAAAATAATATATATATTTTTTCTTTATATTTAAAGACAATTTATTCATATCAAACAAGACTTTGAGGTTATGTAACTCTCTCTCCACCATTTCTAGAAGCTGGTTCAGATTGTCACCAGAACTGTACAAGGTGGTATCAACAAAACATACTTTAGCATCTTTGAGACATTACATAGATCACTGATATAGAGAATAAATAGTTTAGGTCCAAGAATAGAGCCCTGCGGTATTCCACAGCTTACTTTCAACTTTTCCGATTTTTTATGGTTTACTTGAATATATTGATACTGATTCTCTAGATAACTGTGCAACCAAAAAAACTTTTTCAACACCCTCTTTACAGTCTGGTGGAACTTCAGATCACAACGCTGACCCATGTGAAGAAGTTTCCTTGTTTAACATGTTATGGGGCTTGGTTAACTTTTGTCCTCATGCCTGTTCAATTCAGTTTGACAGTGTTAGGAGAGGACAGGTTTTACATAATGTGTCAACATAATTACCATAGCTTCATATGGAATAAACATATTGTAGAACAGAATATTGGAGGACACTTAATGACGGGCTTGACTGCATTTGAATCATAACGAGAGAGAGAGAGAGAGAGAGAGAGAGAGAGAGCACAAACAAACGCCATATGAGTCCTGAACTTCATTTAAAAACAAAGCAGGGCTTTGTCATTATGCCGAGGGCCTGTCTTTGCATTTTAATTATGCCAGGCTGCTCAGTGCCATAAGTGAGGAGGTATGGGCTACAAGCAAAGGATTACAAAGGACATGGAGGGGAGATACAGCAATTTGAATGTACATAAAGATGGTAAAGCAGGTTGTCTCATGATCGGAAGGTTGGGGGTTCGAATCCCGCCTCCTGAAGGTGCACACTGTTGTTGTGTCCTTGGGAAAGACACATCACCCACCTTGCCTCCAGTGTCTGCGTACATTGGTGTATGAATGAAAGTGTGAATGGGTGAGTGGTTCCTTGCTGTGAAGCGCTTTGAGTGCTTATGTAGGTAGAAGAGCGCTATATAAGTTGAGACCATTTACCATTTTACCATTACCCTATTAATTACCTATAAGCAGTCTTTAGTATAAACTTATTTTAGTACTAAATATTTTGAATGCTATTTATTTTATATCATGGTTTTATAGTTTATTAGCTAGTACCTTGTAACTATTACTTTAAATGAAGCTCCAGTCTCGATTAAATTCAGAGCCAAAATATTTTCAAAATGTTAAATTAGCACGTATTTTCAATTTGAGAGATTTAAAAATGTCTGTAACATGCACTGTATGTTTGTTTTTGCAATTTTTCTTTTGGTTTTGTGCAATATTCTTTTACTGAGGAATGAATTTGGTCCGTAGCTAACAATTCAAAATTCACGCGCTCTCTCTTCCATAATTTGTAAAGAAGAAAAATACATATTTTGTACAATTGGGATTTATATTAACCTTGACCAATATTTTGTCACACTTGCACACAAGTATAAATACTGTAATCAAGAACGATGATTCCACACAAATTCCACACCAATCAATCATTGGAAAAAATATAACTTTGGATGAATGCTAACAGTTCTGCACATAAGTCACTTTAATGAACACACATTGAGCACATTAATGCATGAAGCATTGGCTTCTTTATGTTCTGCCATTAATGCATAGTCAGTAATCTTGTATTCCACCCACATGAAGTAGTCAGAGCAACATTTGCGTCCAAGGCTGTTGAAGTAATAGAGGGTGTTTTCTAAGAAATAGCAACTTCAATGTCAGAGCTTTCAAAGCTGTTTTCCCTTAAATGGAGTGTAAATTCAGATACACTAACACTAGCAGAGGAATCCGCTCCATAATGTTGCATAATAGGACCCTTATGTATCCCTCGCCTGGCATCCGGAATGATACCCCTCTGTATATTATATACACTGGGATATCAGTCTGGGCCACTTTTGTCACTGTTGCCAAACTTAAACGTATTTGCATCGCTCTTGCAACGCGGAAGTCCCCTCAATAAACAATTACAGGCGGCGCACGGGAGAGCCGAGGGCTTTTTAATAATCAGTAGTAAATGACCAAAGACACATCGACAGTTGGTGACTTTTTGTGATGAGCCTGTTCGAATATTAACCCAAAAGCGCTAATAACGCTGAAGAAGAACTTTTTATTTATATAGCGCCTTTCACAGACATAGCCACAAACCGCTTTACATGAGAGCTACCGTGCCACTGCTGATTGCCTTTCACTGATTGGTTTACTCCGCTTCCTGTTTGCTTGAATATGTTCCTCTGTGGAAATGTAGTTGATGGACAGACTCAATCACTGGTACAGCAGTAAGTCTGGATTTTTCCAGGCAAATGTATTGCGGCATCCAAACACAACACTGCCACAATTATACTCAGTTCTAGCCTTGTGTTTTAATAATAGAGATGGAGACACACAGTAGGACAGTATGATTTCATGTAAAGTGAGACATAGCACCCGTACTGCATTGATGGTGACATTAAGACTGAGGTACCAGACCTGATGCACCGCAGTTAGATCTCTTGTGCCCCAAAAGTTGTGTTTTTGATCCAAGCACCCAACAGACAAAACGAGCTATGCACTTACAGCAAACAAACGTGAAGACTTGCAGCCTTTGCTTTTTGCTTAACTGCAATAGCTACTGTTAGTAACGCTATACACTATGTTATAACTACTGTAGCTACTATTGTTATTAACACTACACTATGTTATAACCACAGTAGCTACTATTGTTATTACACTAGTTATTAACACTACACTATGTTATAACAACAGTAGCTACTATTGTTATTACACTTGTTATTAACTCTACACTGTGTTATAACAACAGTAGCTACTATTGTTATTACACTTGTTATTAACACTACACTATGTTATAACAACACCAGTAGCTACTATCGTTAGTAACTCTACACTATGTTATACTGGTGGCAATGTAAGCAATAACAACTATAGCGTGCAAGTTTAGGATCCTTATAAAGGCTGTGTAAAGGCTTTGTATGTTTTCAGAAATTTATGTTTTTTACAATATACTCCAGACAAACCAAATGACATTCACTACTAGAAAAAAAAAACATCTTTAAAATCTTTATTGAGCATCATTTTGAGAATTAGCTCTGATTCATTAAAGGGCCTATACCACTTTTTTTTTTTTTATTGCAAACAATGAAAGAGGAAGCCACTAAATTAAAATGTTAGATGTGGTCCAAACTCATTCGTAACTTTACTAATATATGTGTAGCATCCACATTGTTTACAGGGACAAGTTTATAGGCACATTTCACAAAAATGCTTGGAAAATAGCCTGAAAGTTCATAAAATTGATACAAATGTTTTATAATTTACAGAGTTTACAATATACGAAAGGAGGGCAACATAAATTTCATTCAATTTCTAGAATAAAGTCAGGTATAGCTCCTTTAACCAATATCATGCTGATTTTCTTTTTTGTTGTTTTCTTTTTGTCTAGAACTAAATGCCTTGGTTAATGTGACCAGGTTGTCAGGCAAAATGTTCAATGTTATGCCACCTTAACAATGCATAGTAAAAAAAAAACAACTGTCATAAATAATTGGCAAAAAAATACAATACTGCAATCCACAGGGGAGCCAAGGAGAATAGAGACTGGATGCCAGAGGGGAAATCGTATCCACCCTTAAAGCATTGTGCTGCTGAATGCATTTAATACCAACAAATATAACAAAGTATTCGAAGCCAGATAATTGTGCTCACATTTTGAGTAATGCATAGAAAGTATATAGTAAATGTTTAAATTAGCGACTAATCCTGGCCGTGTAGCCGTCTGCCAGTGTCTGCCTGTGGTATAATACTCAATAACAGACAAGATCCTCTCCACCATATGCTGGACCAGCTCATTTCTGATGGATGTGAGGACCATTCACGTCTCTCCTCCCTTCAGCCCTGGCAGAATATATTAGCCTAATGAAATAGCCAGACATGTGTTGTATATCTCGCCACTGTGCCTGCCACCAGTGATAAAGTGCCACACGCGGACCACATAACAGGGACTCAGTTGGTGTAATCGGCATCATATATCCAAACTTGTAAGCATGGCAACACTAAAGCGCTAACTTCCTTCATTTGGTTCCACCTCCACTACACGCCCAAAATAATCATGACAGGTTAAAGCACTTATCAGAGACAGCTGATTCTTTTATTCGTACATGTCTGGGAGATAATGGTTGAACATTCTGCAAAAGCCTTGAGCAAATGGTTATAAAATGTTAAGTGAGTGGCAGACATTTGGCTGGGGAAGGATTTAAAAGCAAAAAGACGGCCACACTTTCCTTGTACTTTTGCACGTTGTCTGCCATACCTTTGTGACTCATCCTTGAGGATGCGATAAACAACAAGCATTAAATAATTTGGTCAAAATGTTGATGATACAAAAAACAGGTCTAAAAAAAGAAAGGAATCTAGACTATAAGCAGTGCTTACTTTAGGGAAACATTTTCTCTCAATTTTGGGGGGTCAAGGATACAGAGAATGTGTGGTAGATCTGGCAAATGTTTAGTATGTAATTGTGCTACACAGACAGAGGTGGGAAGAGTAATCAAAACATGTACTTAAGTAAAAGTAATGTTACTAATAAACAATTTGACTCAATAAAAAAAAAAGTTTAAACTAAAAAAGGGTACCTTTGCATGACACCACAACATACTAGGTTGGGTGCAACTATGGTAAAATGTTGAATATTCGACTTGGTCAGATGAAAGAAGAACTTTCAGACATAAAGGTAAAGTGGCAGGTTTGTGAATCCAATTACTTCCTCATTTGGCCTGTTCCTTAGGTTGATCACACCAGTCCAAATGTGTTTCTACTGTATAAATTAATTACTGACTAAAAGCAATGTTAAAGTGTAGACCTCTGTGAAGGCATTGGCTCCAACTCGCAATGCAAGAGATAGTATGCCCATTAAACTTAAACTTGACCAAAAGTAACCATTTATTCCTACATAAATGGAAACAGAAACGTATTTGTATAGCGCTCCTCTCGTGACACAAGTCACCCGAAGTGCTTCACACAGTGTTCTGGTTGAAATAATACATTGCTTCTTAACTTGCTACATAAAGCAGTCGAATGAAGCATGGACTGTCCAATAAAAAAGAGCCAATATTTTGTCTCTGTATCACAATACACATTTAGTTCGGTCTATTTTGGTGTCATTGGCGTCTGAAACCATCCATTTCTTCTCCAGTAATCCTTTCAGTGAAAAAGTGTGTGACATTTATATATTTGAGAGCCAGGGCTTTGTGAAAAACTGACAGTATAATGCATTGCCCGGCCAATACAGCTTGACATTGCAATCCCCTTGCCATGGAGTCCTAAATTTACCCTGCAAAGTTTTACTAAGCCCAGAGAAGTAGCCAGGTTTCCATTAGACTTTGGCGCACCTTGATGCTTGAACTCGAAGGGATCAAAACCTGCATAAAAGACATGACATTCCTTTATGATGCTGAATATTTTGTGAGAGGCAACGTTTGACCCTGTGGAGCCTCTTTCAACCGCGAGGTCTTCTGGTTCAGGAGAGGTTTCAGGATATCACTTTTGTCCGTTTTGTATTGCGAGTCGCGAAATCCAGTTCGACTGTTCTGATTTCGAACAAGTTGTTTTGACTTTTTCGTTTGTTTTAAAGTGAGGCGGCGGAACAAACCTAAATGAGTGAGAGATTTCATTGAAACACGGGGAACCGCACTGTCGGAACGCAATGACACAAACTGCCACATCAATTACGTTTTAACACAACAACACAATAAAAGACACAGAAAATGCCTTTGAAGTCTTCATATTTCCATTTCCCATATTTTAAAATAATGTACAAATGAATGTGAGCAGTGAAATAATAACAGCACAATAAAAGATAAGACAGAACTTAGTACCCTGTGTTCTGAGTCAAATGAATGTGACTAAAACTCCACTGTGTGAATCCCAGCGTGCCGCCCTACGCTCATGAGAGCGCTGCACTCGTCTGCTGGCTCCGTCCTTGACTATAGAAATGTTTGCCACATCGCCGTGGTGCAGAGCGCTCGATCGATAGCGCTGCAGATTTTTGTGCCGCTTGTGAATGCTAGCCGTGGCACCACTTCATTGTCCTAATGAGCGGCAGGATTTGTAAGTGTGAAACATCCCCTCAATTAACCCTGCACTCCCCCCAGCGGGGTCACCGCGGGTGCATGTTTACACCTCTGCCCTCTGGGTTCAGATTCAGATTTGGCCATCAGTGCTTGATTCGTGAATTGTAATAACAAGAACACTTTTGGATTGTGGCGATGGATCGGGGAACAGGCCGGGACGGATACCGCAAAACTCCTATTGAACAGCAGGTCCAGGCTGACGGGCCGGACAAACAGAAAGGCCCTTATGATGAGATACTAACAAGTCCCGGCAGGACGCCTGGATGGGAAGCACCTGCTGGGGCTGAGGCTGAGCCCGAAGAAGCGTCATGGAGCCGTCCCCCCCGCCTCCAGGAAGAGTCATAAGTGGCTGGCGTAGGGTGATCCAGGCAGCTTCCACTGCTGTCCCCCCCTGACCTGGCAAGGGATAAGTATAGAAGAAGAATGGATGGAAACAAGAATAACATTTTCTTAGGAAAGTGCATGCAAACAAGTGCAGTTAGAGAGTATAAGTTCTGTAAGTCCATTGATGGAGTGGTTCATGGAATGCAGAGCACATTCACCAAAACAAATCCAGGAATTGCACACCAGGGCTCGTAAACAGTAGAAGATTAAATTACCAAAGTAAACAGAATTATTTAAACCTGCATGAAGGAAGCAAATACAACTCCAGGTGTGTTGTATTAAAAAAAAAAAAAACAAGCTCAATATAAAGAGCAATACTCCGCTCTAAAAAAGAAGTTTCTCAATGGATTTACGATCTGTATAAAAGACTATTTGTTCTTCAGATGTGACGGGACTAAAGCAGAAACACGAGTCGGCGACTGGACTTTCGCTGAATGGAGGCTAACTCTGCCGTGTTTTTCCCCTCGCCGTGCAACCGAGGAGGGGAGGATTAAGGTTATCATAAGAGTTTTGAGACCTTTCCACTCTGGGCCCCGGTTTGGAAAACGTTCGTTTGCAGACCCCCAAAATGACGGTTTCGGAACGATACAATATTTGAGCCTTTAGTCCGTGAGCTTGACTTTGTGTGAACAGGGCTCGAGTTCGCTTGCAAGTTCACCACGTTTGTGTGAACTATGAACAGAAGTCTCCTCGCGTTCTACAACTCTTCTTTCTCCCCGTTCTTGCCATTTGATCACAATGGCACATAGTCATTTGATATTTAATCATTTACGACCTCGATCCCGTGAATGCTGTATGTAGCCTTGATGCAAAACACCTTCAGACTCAGTGGGCTGTGATTGTTCCAGTTTTGTTGATACTCACCCGAATTCTGAACATAGCGCTTGTTAACAAAACCACTGGGACAGAAAGTGGGACATGCGCAGAGCCTGCTTTAAAGGTAGCAATACCACATAGGAACCTTTCAGAGTGATCAGTGATCTCAAAACCAAAATGGAGTCACAAACAACCGCATAATCAGCAGACGGCGTTGTGTGTGTGTGTGTGTGTGAGTGTGTGTGTTTTAGGAAAACTACTGTCATTTCTTCAGCTCTTCCCTCAGGTCTAGGCACAGATTGGTCTTACTCAGCAGGGAGCATGTCCTTCACTGTGCTGCTAGTCTCTAATGATCTCTCAGTGGAGCCGGCAGTCACACTTCTCATTATCCCGTTCCTGGCTCTGGACTCTACTCGCCACTGTGCGCCTCACATGCGTCTCCCAAGCACTGGCTCTGTCGTGAGGGTTCCAGACAACTGGCCAATGATGAAGATTAAAAAAAACACACACACACTTTAGTGCTTTTCATGGTATCGTTTACTCTTCCGTCACACTCTAGTGGTGAAGAGTTACGTGATTTCGGGACTAAATCTGAAGTTGATTTATACATCTTATTATGTGATTCGGGTCTATCTCTTATTTTTAGAATTAGGAAGGGAGAAAGGTCGCCGCAAAACTCAAAACTGACAACTGCATGGAACGACCTTATTTTCACCTGCTGACGGTGAATGTGAGCACCTTCATCCACATGAGGATGAGGGTCATGTCTGACAGTTTTCAGACACTTGAGAATGTGGGACACGGAATTCAGTAGAGTGGGTGCAATATTGTTTTATGAGGCAGTATCTTCTTCCTCTCCTTCTTCCTCTTGTTCTTCTTCCTCTTCTTCTTCTTCTTCTTCTTCTTCTTCTTCTTCTTCTTCTTCTTCTTCCTCCTCTTCTTCTTCCTTCTCTTCTTCCTCCTCCTCTTCTTCTTCCTTCTCTTCTTCTTCCTCCTCTTCTTCCTCCTCTTCTTCTTCCTCTTCTTCTTCCTTCTTCTTCATCTTCTTCCTCCTCTTCTTCTTCGTCCTCTTCTTCTGCCTCCTCTTCTTCTGCTTCCTCTTCTTCTTCTTCCTCTTCTTCTTCCTCCTCTTCTTCTTCTTCTTCCTCCTCTTCTTCTTCCTCCTCCGCTTCTTCTTCCTCCTCTACTTCCTGTTTATGGTTGGGTTTCTCTACTGTAAATAATGTCAAAACCCATGAATTGCAAGTATTCACAATCTCTTTCTTTTTTTTTCTTTCCCCCCGGTAACACTTCTACCTTCCCCTGTGTTTTATTTTTTATTTTTTATAAAACATTCCTGATATAAGATTTTTTATAAGTGAGGTTAGAGGTTGCACGTTCTAGGCATCTAAGGGCATCAAATGGAAACAGTTTTTTGGTTAACGCTTCATCTTTGAATATAAAGACATTGCTGTGGGACAACAGCTCTTTCTACCGAACATGAATAATTGTTTAGTTTATACACAATATCTGACTGAGGCGTTCTCACTCCGGTTCACGGAGCCTTGACATGCGTTTTACTGCTATGGAGAGTCCAGTGCCCGTTCTCTCTGCGCCTCATCCTTGAGCAAAACAACTTAATGGTCTATTCAGCTCCGGAGGTGCGACCTTGTGTTGGGATCCCAAATACCTCTGGACTAACCCGAAAGCCAAAGGGATTGCTTTTCTATTAAATTGCATTGTAACACTGGTTTTATGCTTTTCCTCTCCTTTTGCCCTGCGTATTTCTTCAGGTGTTGGTAATTATGACGAGTGGATTTGTAAAGCGATACCTTTGTGGGCACGTTCCACAAATCGCTCATGTGTGTCACTACACTATTCGGCAGCTCAAATTGCTTTTTGATTTCAGTCCTTCGTCTGGCTTAAGTTTGATGGATGCTGCGCTTTGAGAAACATCTCGGACTCCATTGCGTTTTGATTTGCGAGATACATTTGTGTTGTGATATTTTCTGATCTGGCAGTCTCCCAGTAGAAGCCACAGAGAGAATGTCTGCGAAGAAATGCCAACTCGTTTGACCTTTGAATAATGGTCCAAGTGCTGTGTATTTGCCTTGCATGGACTTGTGTCCAAAATCCCCGACAGGAATGGTTATATTTATGTGTTAAAGTACTTAAAAGTAAGTAGCCACTAAGTATAAACAGAATCATTCATTTGGTACAATTTTAAAAGGTCTCTATCATGCTATTTTAGACCCTCCAGAGTCAGGCACATGTTTAGCTTGGATTACAACACGCAATCTCTGTGACATTGTTTCAATAAGCTCCTGTAATGTCAAAGGATGTTGTGTTGCAGGATGGGAGAATGTGACCACTGCGCAAAGCCTTCTCCAGCACATCCCAAAGATTCTCTGTGAAGTTAAGATCTGGACTCTGTGGTGGCCAATCCATGTTTGAACATGATGTCTCATGCTCCCTGAACTACTCGTTCACAATGTGGATGAATCTTGGCATTCTCATCATGTGACACCAGGGAGGAAGAAATCCTTTGAGGGAATAACCTGGTCATTCAGGATGTCCAGGTCGTCTCATACTATGGGTACAAAGTGTTTTTCTCTGTGTTTATTTTCATATTTATTGGATTAATCCTCCCATGGGAATCCAAATCTTTTAACCCTGCGGTTGTTTGTTGTGAGCGTGTACATTTGTCCCTGTTTTTCTCCTAGGACACTGCTTCACTGCACCACTGCATCATGTCACTCAACTCTCTAACCTTAATATTCATACACTCCTGGTTTAATGCATGCCTTTGTTGCAGCATGAGTTTGCATATAAAAATCGTGGAACTAAAGTAGCAATATCATATTTTATGAGCATATAGGTTTCATGTTTTAAGGATTCTTGCAAAGTATTCCAGGACATATTTTGTGACTGCTTGCAGTAATTCAGTTCCCACTCTCTGTGCTTGTCAAACAATGGCAGTAGTTTCTTCTAACATCAGTCTATTTATTGTGCCATGCAACGAGAGGAACTGCGAAAGACATAAAAGGGAACAAAAGGAAATTGTTTCCATCACCTTATGTTACTTTGTTGTACTAATGGGTGAATAGTCCATAGTTTATAGTTCACTAAATTGTAGCTAGCTATTTGTCAATACAGTACATTTTATGAATTGGGGCCCATATTCACGATCAGATATTAAATTTACCAATATTCTGGTAAGGCCCACGGGCACGTTTTATGTTGATGGGGAAACCCAGAATGCCTGGAGGAAACCCACCCAGACAGACCCCTCCCAACTCCACACAGCCCAACCAATCCTGGGACATGTGAGACGAGAGTGCTAGCTGTTCGGCCTCGCTATAGGCCAGCCAGCCACTCCTACGTTCTGTTGGAACATCTGCTCAAAGCCAATTTTTTTTTCAATACATTTTATTGATCCAATCACAGATGCAAAGTTGTCACATATCACTCACATGCAGACGTCTCTCTCTAATCCCGTATCATTCCGAGTGAAATGTATTACTTCTCTCACCATTAACTGATGGAGCTCAGTGGTTCGCCTGTGTATCTGGCAGAAGGTAGCACTGTTTCTCAGCATGACATTGAACATAGTCCTGTGAGCATATCATTGTTGTTTATTGGCTGTAGGATATTTACAGACTGGTGCCACTTAAAACACAAAAATAATAGCTGGAGATATTTTGAGTTGAAGCCAAAACTATATTTGTATTCAAGTGCTCCTGCATAATCTAGTCACTGCTTTGCCTGATTTTATCAGTGAGTGCTGATGCACTCATTCTCCAGCACTTATCCTCTTCAGGTCACAGAGGCTACAGCTTATCCCTCCTGCTCCAGGCCTTAGGTGATACTCTTTGAGGACATACGCAGACAGTCACCCCTATAGGAGAAGAACGAGGCAAACCAAGAGAAAATCAGCAGGCAAAGATTCAGGAACTAGCAAATGACAAGAGGCATTGGAACTCCATCGAGCTATTAGTGGTACATTTTTGCAATTGCAATATTATAATACACTTGAAACACCACTTTCCTCTTAAATGTTGAAATCACCCATACAATCTGTGAAGCTGATCAGAACACTGAATGAATAATGCATTTCACTGCTTAAAAAGTAAGTGGCGGTACCAAAGCCATGCTGCATATAAAATGGCAAAACCCAAACTTTTTTATTATAATAGATTTTGAACATAATATTGTACAGTTTCCAAATGGCCATGTTCTCTTCCAAATAAGTGTCGCAATGGTCTGCAATAGTTTGTTCTCAAGAATGATGATTTATCTGATTACCCGTAAAAGGACACAATGTGCGTGTGTGGCTCTCACGTCGTATGCACTGGCGGTGAGATTCGCATTTCTCCATCATGCTCAATCCTGTCTTTTTTTTTTAAAAGCTGACAATAATGCCCAAAGATCAGAGTTTTCAATCGCATGTGAAGAATGTATGTTTTTGGCAATTGATGTTACTTAATCTGAGCTTCACAGGCACTTTGAGCTCAAGCAGGAGCCTCTGAATGAGCGTGTGGCAGTGTCAAGGATAAAGAAAACGTGCCGCACCGTTTTGAACGTACAACACTTGAAAGTCATGTAATTATCCAGCGTCATGCACATCTCTTGGTTTTACACTGCCTTTGATCCCCCCCCCAAGAAACTCTGAGCCAAGTGGTGAGCCAAACTTCAAAACCCTGCCCATGCTCCATATCCCCTGTGTCAGACAGATTGAAGTTTCAAGGTGATCATTAGATGTTGTGTTGCTTTGAATCTGTTCGCCGCGATATTGAGGGGGACACTTGTTATTGCCTCGCGCCGATAAGCGGCTGACGAGAACAGCAGCAGGTAAAGGGGCTGTTGACCAGGGCAAGGGGACGCGCCGTTTTGTGGCTAACCTCACCATAATGGACTATGAAAAGGTCACCGCTGCCGGGCTTATGTAGCACGTTACACATCCCGATCTGTGTAAATTGACAAAATTAGCCACTTAACTTGTGAGTGAACCCAGTCAGGAGGGAACACACCCCTGCCATTAGCCTCCATTTAACAAATTACAGCTTTGGCTCTTTGCACCAATTATTAATTCGAGTCTCGAGAAGCCGGGCGCGCAGTTTGTTTGAACGGTAAGTGTTTGCGAGGAGACAGCCGAACTGCCAGAAGACATATGCAACGAAACCAGAGTCATTAATAATGCAGTATGTCTGTCAGACAGAGGTGCAAGCAAGAAGAAGAAGAAGAAGAAGAAGAAGGGGGAAAAAAAACTCCTAACATCTCAGCATTTCACATCCCGATTTGCCTCCTCAAAGTCAGCTTTTGCTGCCGCTTTAAATTCTACCTCGGAGAGCAATAAAACAATTAAGGTGGTCCAATTAAAAGCCAATTCCAGCTGAGAGCAGCAGGCCCCGGTTCCTAATGGTTATGTTGTAATTAAGTCCTGGGAGATATGCTTTAGGGGACGGAGCACACAGGGGCTGGAGATAGGGAGAAATACATATATACTGTAATTTAGCCTGGGCCTATGCTATCACCCCTGGAAAGATATTGATTAAAAGTTTGGGGGGGAAAAAAGAAAAAAAGACCTGTGGCTTTGTGGTTGAGTCGGAGCTGTAACGCTGTAATTGGCCATCTCATATCCACCTACATGCTTTTAAGAGTATAGAGCATAAAGAAACGCACTCACCTTCCCTCGCTGTGTCTGCAACGCATCGTCAGAGTGCGGTGTTGTCTATACAGAGGGCAGATGACTTTAATGGCTGACTTGCATGTCCTACACGGATACAAGAGCCAAATAGAAAACTGTATTTCACCTTTAACACATGTGTTCCACTAAATGATGATCGGCGCGAAAGTATAAGTGAGTATGTATGACAGAAAATCCCATCGGGGCCACAGTATGCTGGTACACTGCGGAAATCCTGAGAGAGTGGGCCAATATATAAAGGATGTTGTCTGTGCTTTTTTTGTGTGAAGTATTTTGTGGTGAAAGTGGGGTAACTTTTCTATGAGCAATACATATAAGGGACTTTTTTTCTCACGTCCTCGCTGCTTTATCCTTTATCATGTACTGTATACCAATACACGGTGTACCGATAAGACCACAAGAGGTTTGTGAAGACTCTCATCCATCCAGGAAGTATTCATCGTCTGGTGGGTGCTGGAGTTTTTTTTTTTAAGACCGCACTGGCTTGGTTCCAGTGTCACATTTTTCACATTCTGTGAATTAGGGGGATCTCTGTGTTGTCACGTCCGAGGCACATAATATTTGTTCTATGGTGGGTCAAAACATCGTTCACAAACAAAGCATTGCTTCGGTGAAAAGATCGGCGATGTAAAAGATCTGTGATTTAAATAAACAGCTCTTCAAGCTCGGAAAAAAAAGCTGTTCGCCCACCAGTCACCAAAACACCACCACCTCTTCTGCAAATTCTGATCCAGTTTCATCATGCTCTTAGCTCATCATTCCTTCAATATCAATATTTAAACTATGCTGTGTCAGTTATCAAAGTGGTTCAAGGAAAGAACAAGAGCTGTGATTCTACAGAATATAAGGCTCCCACTGCTGAAGAACATGTTGTACGATTCAATGGCATTCATTCATTTATTGATTGGTTGATTTGGTCAGGAATGTGCATGTTAACATGGGTCTCATGCATGTAAACAAGCCACACCGGGCCTCGGGCTAATTTGTGCCCGTTGTCCCCCGTGCGCACTCTCAAACATCCTGGCCTATTGTACATGTTTTTAGTGGTAGGGAAAACCAGAGCACCCAGAGGAAACATACGCAGACACAGGGAGAACATGCAAACTCCACACAGAATGGCCCCGTCCAGGTGGGAATCGAACCCCGGTCCTTCTAGCTGTGAAGCGAGAGCACTAACCGCTGTACCGCCTCTGTTACTGGTGTTACTGGCAATATTAATTTTGGCTGATGTGTCATACCATGCCCATTGAATTTCACCTTTAACATGCGTATTGATTGGACATTGTCTGCTTCACACTGGGTAGGGTCCGTGACAGTAAAATCCTCCGGGGGCCAATATCACACTCCGGCTCCCCGCGACCTCAGCGCTGGGTCACACTTAAGCGAATCCACCTCATAATGGGGATAATTAGACCGGGCACAAACAACACATGCATCATGGGCTGAGCAGCAGTCCCCTTGTAAATTCATTCTCTCGTATAGCCGGCGTCACATGATCGGGGGTGATATATCGACCGCGCCCTCCTTGTAATGCAATAGCTTTTTATTGCTTTTACATACAGTGGACCCAATAAAGCACCTTGACGCGCGGAAGGTCTGGGAAAGCGCTCCATCGTAAAGAACTGGGGAACACACAGGAAACTGCTGTGTTTTACAGCTCATCGATCGGGCCCAGATCTGATTCCAGCCTCACGATAAAACAGAAAAGCAACAAATAAACAGCTCGATTTACATCAAATACATTTTATTCTAACTTGTGCCAACAGCCTTAATTACCTTTGGATGGCTTACTCTGCTGCCAACTGGGATCAGCTTTATTTGCGAGTACTGCAGATGGAGTTGAATATAGATAATCATTGTTGGTGTACATAGAGAGATTTATACGTTAGTCCATATAAAGGAGCTGTAAATTCAAACAGGAGGACAGTACTATAGCCCATTCTTGTCTCCATTACTTGTCCGTCACAGCCGACTTCAATCACTTCCTAAACATTTTTTTTTGTTGGTATAAATCCCCCCACCCCTCCTCCATCCTCCGCTCCAACTCCACCGCTCGGAAATACATTTAATAAGCTATGAAAAGTAGTTGGTACATTTTGTTTTTGGAAGCAACCATTACTGTCACTTAACTCACCTGCTACCTATTCAGAATAATGAACAACATGAGCTGGTCAAGCTGTTCTCAGCTGGCACAAGCGATGACTCATCTTATGTGAGATTTAGGCCTACATCATTCACCAACCTTCAAAAGAGGACCTGGATGCTCCTCCATTATAAAGGTAAACCAATGTGTTGGATCAGAGGTTAATCATTGTTCAACTGCCACATTTTTGGGTTATTTTATTTGAAAAAAAAAATATATATAATACATACACACACAAAAAAACACCAAACAATGTTAAGAATTTAGAATCAGGATCAGAATTGTTTTTATTGCCTCTGTAAGTGAACAGGTTCACAAACAAGGAGTTGCAAACGTTCAGACTATAAGGGCATGCATGAAGTAGATTAAAATTAAATCTGATAAAGATAACAACACTTTCACACAAAACAACAGCGTGAATGTATTTACAGATGTGCTAGCAGCAGAGTGTGGACTTACCACATATATAGTGCAACAGAGGGATGATGCAATACTGCACTACTGCTCACATTACTTGTTTGTATGTTAACATGCGCAGCATAAACATCTTTAGGATAAAGCAAAGTCACCACCAAAAGCACCACTGAAAGGGCTGTGTTTTGTTGTTTATTTCACATTGTATTTCGCTCAGACTTTGCCCTTGACTTCATATTTACCTTTTCCAAAACATTTACTGACAAACTTTCTCAATCCGAGAGCTCCTAATGGATTGCCCTGAATTTGTCTGTTGAAATACTGCATTTTTGGCGTTGTTTATTTTCTAAAAATGAATTAGTGTTTCTAAATAATTCTCTTTGGTTATTTTAGCTTTACATTTTCTTGAAATGTTTATCCCGCCGCGAGTGGATGCATAGCAAATCCAGAGCAGTTTGGTGATGAGGAGGCGGATTGTGACAGTAGAGCTATTATTTCACTATACCATTGCAACCGTTGGAGAGACACACAGCCATCAGGTTTATAGAAAAGGCTTGACAGCAGAGCCCTTGGCAACAGACGCCACCAGACACACACTGCAGCAATGAAATAAAAAGGGAAAAGAGCGCTGGTGGGTGGTTGCAAAAAGGGGAGAAGGGAGGAAGGATGGAGGAGGAAGAAAGAGGGAGAAAAGTTGTATTTCGAGCCATCTGGGCAGACCACTGATCCAGAACGTGACCCTGGCAGCTCCGGACCAGCAGAGAACACCGGGGGCAGAGGAGATTGCATTCTGACATGCAAGTCATGCAAACTGCCTTACTATTGTAGTCTTATTCACTCCCGGCGCCCACAGAGATATGCATGGAATCTGAGGATAATATCATTATGTGGGATTCAATCTCACCGGGAGTTCGCCTCATGTGCATAATGTCTGTCAGAAGATTCTGTCATTAGGATGTGTGGAATGAACACTGGTACAGTGTTTGTCATACTGGTACACGTACCTCTGGTATGTGGGCAGACTACCTTGTTTAGAACTTCTTTATTCATGGTTTACTGTATTTGTATATTAGTTTAGATCTAATTCAGTCCGAATTTGATCTTGTGCAGTCCTTATTTAAACCAGGTTTAGATCTAGAGGTACTCCGACATCCTTTTTATAAGGGAAAATTCTGACAACCATTCCACTATAATTTAATGTAATGTTAATATGAATTTGATTGTCATGTGACCTCAGAATGACCCTGGCCCACTGAACTATAGATGGGGTTTAACCAAATCGGGCCTGTTTACATGCATATGGGTTATCATGTGTATCATGGCCATTAACATGCACTGTCCCACTCAAATAACCGTGTAAAAATCCTTGTGGAACCCTTAGTGGTAATCCACGTACCTGGTGTTGCAATTTATTTAGAAGTACTATTTGTTTGTAAAAAATAAAAATAAACCTAAAATGATCTCAAAACCATACATTTACAAATTACAAATAGTAATTTCACCTTCGTTTTCTGTCTGAAATAGTTCCAAGTACCCCACGCTAAGTCCTTGAGGCCTCACAGGGGTCCCTGAACCCCTGGTTGGGAAACACTGGTGTACACTCTTGACTTCCTATACCATCATTTAATTTTGCTAACCACAGAAACTACTTACGCTGTGGCAAACCAGCTCTTCCAATTTCTTTTCATAATCAAGAGCATCTGGTTCACTGCAACACACGCTTTTCAAATGTGAAAGACACGCCCTCTCCAGTAACTGAGACATTCAAAGTGAATTTTAGACCTTCTCTCACCTCTGAGTCGCAATGCTGAGGGCTACACCTGTGGATTCTGCTGAGGCTCCCGCTGACTCTCAATCTTTTGTTTGTGTGTGGGAGGGTTATTCAATATTCCTGTAATGTACGGCAGACATGGTGTCGTCCTTTGGAACTCCTGGTTGAAACTTAATTCAAATTCAGAGTTTTTTTGTACACTGTAGAGAAACGCTCTCGGCTGACCAGTGTTACTATGAACGAAAGTAAGAACATCAACCTTCACTTTAAAAACAGGACATTAACGGGCTATCTACCATTTAATGACATTGTAGGCAAAAGCTTTTAAGCCATCATCTGACCTGGGCTGTCTTAGTGCTGAGGACGTTTCGAATGAATAATCTTTTAGCAGCAGGTGAATATACGTGCTCTAGTAGGAGTTGTTTATCGTGTTATTGATACCACACATCTTTACTCTATAACTCTACTCCAACTTGTTCACTAGCCTCTATTGTATCTTCTATCACTACCAAGACCTCTGTTTATACTGACCTGGTATGTGCTCCTCCGTTTTTTACTGCTGTGTCACAGACTCATTAGCATAATTGTGCTAATGAGTCCTTGACTTTTGGGTCTCGCTTTGGGACAGCGAAGGTTAATCTCGGTGTAAGGCAAGTTGAAACTAAGGCCACAATGTGGAATCAATGAACGTTGTATTTATTAAAGGAATAGGCTTTTACATACTGAGATAATGTTCTTACCTTAGCTTAGACGAGTTGGTGTGCACCCGTCTGGTCTTTGTGCGTGCGCTCAGTCACGCAAAGGTTGCTAGCATTTAGCCTCCCCCAGGAAAGGTCTAGCTCCAAACTCGGGTGAAGTTCGAAGCGACCAAGCTGTTTCACGTTTTCCCTATTTAAACACAGTTACGTGAGCCTTTACACGATCCAAGTCTAGTTACACAAAATTAAACATGTCAATTTTCTAAGCGGATCAAAAGGGGCACTACATTGTGAGGCTTAATAACACCCGGAGTACTTTGACAATATTACTGCGCGGAAGTCAAAGTACTCCGGGTGTTATTACGCCTCACAATATGCTACTCCTTTTTATCCTACTCTAACCTAAGGTAAGAACATATCTCAGTATGTAAAAACGATGGCCTATTCCTTTAACAAAATGGCCACAACCCAATAACAAATAGTACCCCCCTCCCCACTGGATCGGTACAAACATCCAGCTGATAAATACTGTATCATTAGTTATTGATGAAGCCTCTTGAGATGAAAGGTTAAGTCATCAACACCAACACAACCCAACACAGGTGATAAGAGCTATGAGAACCAAAGTGCACACCTACTGTGATAACTTTAGTATTCATAATTCATATATCCATGTGGAGAGTATGACAGTGGAGGAGGCAAAGCAGATATGGTATGCTGGTGTATATGGTTCCAGTTGTCCCTGAGCTTTAGGTATGCCTGAGCTAGAGGCACGGCTGCATATCTATACAAACAGATGGGATATGCATACCTGCATGAATGAACAGGTAGACGTTGGGCAGCCCACACATCTGCTCTTATCCCAGATAGACAGGTCAGTAAACAAGGCAGAATAATCCAAGAATAACATAAAGTTTCCAAGAAAAACATGCATATTTCAAGAGGTCGGTTTAGATGTGTCAGTACCTATGAGAAGAAAAAAAAGATTTTGTAACATTGAGACGTCACTTATTTGGGAGATGTGTAATGACTTATGAAGAGAGTAGGGATGCAACGATTCACTTTAGTTTCTTTTGTTTTCACATCTGTATTTTTGTCCTTGACTTTACATTACAAAAAATTACAAGACATGAAAATTAACTATAATAATTTTGACATGAGTGCTTGTAAATGTACATGTTTTCAGCATAAATAAGATGTGTAGCAAAGCAAACATTTTGAGATTATATTTATTTTACCAAACTTCTTTTTTTTTTTTTTGCAGTTTGAACATAATACTATAATTTAGAACTAGTTTTACAGTGCAGTTTTTTTCACCCTTGAAGCCTCACTGCCTCCGGTGCAGCCTTTGTAAACATAAGGAGGAAAAGACATGACAGCTCCTGTAGGTATTGGATTATTTGACAAACGGACATTTGATGAGGATTTCAGCAGAATCAGAGCTGGTTGGTCAGATATTTGTCAGTTTACTAACGCTAATCTCGTAGCCGCTAACTTTAGCTGCGTCTGTTTCTTCGATGCCTGTACGTGTGTGTGTTTACATGGTGTGGCGTGTGTTGGGGGTGAGGCGGGGAAGGTGTGGAGCTTGTCTTGAGAAAAAGTTAACGTTGTTAGAAACAACGAGCTATGTTGCCGGTCTATTTCGGTCGCGCAAAATGGAGTAGCTGAGTGTGGCTTTAAAATCAATTCTTTTATTTTCTATATCAATTCACATTTTACGCATATTAAATCGATTTTAAATCGATTTTCGATGAATCGTTACATCCCTAGAAGAGAGCAGTGAATTTCTTATCATTCAAAATGTTTTGATTTGTGCTGTAATATACATCATTCCGGTAAACACTGAAATTGCTTATGCCTTGACAGAGGTTGCTTGACCCAGATATTACTTGTCCTTTTCTGGAACTATTTAAGGTCATTTACAGTATGTATCTGGAAGATACATACTGTACCAACTCCAGCCAACTCCAGCCACTTGGGGTCAATAAAGCAACCAATTACTATCTTGCATTTGAGAGATTTGTCCCATTGACACGAATGTTGGACAATCCGGAAGTTTTGTTTCTGGTTATTCATTTCTTATAGCCCTACCTGTGAGCTCAAATTAATTACATTACCAAAGACCAGAAATCTGCGGAGTTGCAAAATGCTGAATTGACCATTGCTTTTCATTTAATTATTCACAGTGTCCTTCACGTTCCGACGAAGTACGTGACTAAGATCGGATTCTTCTCACTAAGGCGAGGAGAACAAAAGTCACGGGTCACTTCCTGGTGGTAATGTCACACCTTGAGAGGGAGGGACTGTGTGTAGCGCTCTGTTGTCGAGTCTCATTAGAAACATGTGTGTATAAAGGGAAACTCCAGGGAATGCATTTTTCATTAAAAGTTAGTCGGCGAAAAACAATCTACAAAAGCATTTTAACAAGCACGACGCTGGGTCAAAGCAGCCACGGTGACTGGACATCACTAATCGTCTTGCCTGTGCGTTCAGAGGGTGTTATGTTCTTTATGGATGAGAAGAGCCCTTTTAAAGACACACTAACAAACGTCTTTTCTGTGAAGACAAGACGCGCTCAGATGTTTTGCCAAAGAAATGCTATAACGAGTGAAATTTAAGTGGATGGTTAAACATATTTACGGATTTAATTGCCAAGAGAAGATGCTCCGACTTGATCTAATTAGTGCAATTAAAGAGGGAAATGGTGTGAAATTACGTTCGATTTTTTTTTTTTTTTTATGTAGAGCAGCTCCACAAGAAGAGCTGTGTGCTTAATATTAGGGTTATTACATTGTGGACTGTGACAATAGCTCTCCTCTCATGCGGGTTAACAATGCTTGTGAATGCAGCAGGCCACCATGTTGTGCTTCCCTGTCCCCAAACTGCTCAGGCGGATTAGTCTGTCCTCTGCCCTCTAAACATCTGAAGGAACCGCAAGCTGATAGGGTGGCCAAGAGTTTGACAGTGGTGCAGAGTTAAGCGGGTTGTAGAAAGCAGGGGGTTATTTTTGTGACCAAAGTGAAACGTATATACAGTGTTACGGCCATGATAGCGAAATGGTAAGTATTACAGAAAGGAGTGGTATTTTGTAAAGTTGCCTATGTTTTCATTATGTATACAGTATTCTATAGGTACTGTACTGTAAAATTCTAGCTACCTCCTCTGAGCTAGGTGCAATTAAGAAACAAAAAAAAAGCTTTAAGCAGTGTGCATAATAGTTCATGCAAATCCTCCTGTTTTTAGTCTTTTCATGAGAAGGTTCAAGTAAACAATTAACATTGATGAATGTGCCTGCTTTGTGATGATTAAAATGAAGTCAAATAAAATGTATCCCCCAAAAATTACAACAACAGTTGCCTCACAAAGCTTCCCAAATATTGTTGATTTGAACAAACAATTTGGAAATCGACCATGACATATACCACACAGTGAACCAGGCCAACTGAATGTCCATTGTAGTGTGAAGCAGCAGATTGATAGTCGCTCTGGGCATCCCCCATCTTAGACCCTTCGCAGCAAGGAAAAACTCGAAAACCCATTGGGAGAAAGGAGAAATTCACTTCCATGGCGGACAGAATATAGATGGCCAGGACTGATGGCCGTCTGTCTGCAGACAAAGATGAATACTGTGGAGCTAACGTCCAGTCTTAGCTGGAGCTTCAGGACAGTGGGAGGAGCGAGGGGCTCATTCAGGCAGGAGGGTCTGAGGGTCCAGAGGTCGCTCAATAATCAGACTGGACCAACTTGTAGCCAGGCATCTGAAACAGCAGCCATTCCCCAGAAGGGAGTGGGATTAACTTAATTTGATTCTTTGCCGTCATAACAAAAATTATTGAACCGTGTATTATGTCATAACAAAAATTATTAAGCAAAGTTGTGGTTCCTCAGTCTTTTATATTAAACTTTGTTGTTCATATTCAAATGATCCAAAATCGTGAGTGACAGTGCAATACTAAAAAAGGACTTGACAGTTAAATATCATTATGCATTCTTTTGTGACCACTTTAACAGACAGGTGACAGCTGAACAAAATAGGTGATGACTCACTGTGGTAAGAATATCCATGAAGTCTCCAAAGGGCCACGCATGACTTTCATGACTTTTTTTTTGCTAAACTCATCTGGATAATAATAGTAATATGTATGTTAGTAAAATAATAGAAATGATACAAAATAGATTTCCTGCCCTTACTTCTCTGCTCTTGCGATATAGTGTCATTTTCACACATGAACCCTCATATGAATCTCGCTGTTTAGAGTTAAATAATGTCAATGGAATATATAAGTTGAAGAGTGACAGAATTAGAAGCCAGTGTTCTCGGGGCGTTTTGAAGCTAGGGTAAAAACAATGGCGATATTCGACAAAGCTGCCCTCGGGGAATCACAGAAACACATTTGTCTGCATCGTATCCCTCACATCTCTTCCTGAACAGCTCTGACACAGGGAGAAACAAACCTCTGATAGCAAACTCTGCACACAGTCCTTCCTGCATTAGGCGATAAAAGGAACACTTCAGCACACAGACAGGCTATCTCCATGTCACTCACTTAGGCTTTATGGGTCAGCCCCTGGTGGCGAGGAGATTCCTGCTAGGCCTGAAAGAAGAGTGCAAGGCCAAGGATTAGATTGTACCACAATTCCATGACTCGGCAGGCAGTCTTCCATGTTGAAGATTATAAGATTTTAACTGTACATTAAGTTAGTATGTTTTATGAACATAATATGTTTATAAAACATGCTAACTTAATTATGCTTGTTCTATTGTACAAGTCAGTTTAGTCTCACAAAACCCCAGATGGTTGACATGTTTAAATGTGATTAAATGTCACTGCAGTCCACAGGAATCCAAATCCATCATACATTCTCCAAAAAAAAGATAAGACACCAGCTGTTGTGACCTCAGCAGCAGTACGGGCATTAAGAGCTGCTAATCAAAGGAAAAGGCATGGATTTTGGTTATAGGAAGAGGCACACTGTAGAGTTACAGCAATTCCCTCGTAAGCATCAGAGATCCCAAGTATCAGTTCAGAAGATACGAGTGGCACAGATATCTACTCCGCCATGCCATGCTAGTGTGTTCAATCCAGAGGGCAAGGAGACAAAGAAGTGAGAGGTCAGAGGGCGAGGGAGCACATCCGATGAAAATCAAAAACATACATCGGCAGAGTACGCATGCAGGACATACAGCAACGTATAGCATACTTTTTTTTTTTTACGATACCTCAGCATTAAATATAATGTACTGTTTGGTAAAACTGGTAAAAATTTCCCAGCAGACTGCGAATCTGTGCACCTGTTGGCAACATACGTTTAGTAGTGACGGCAATTTGGAATGCTGAAATGATCAAATGGAGGTGTGAAAATATACAGGCGAAGACGACTGGAACAAAACAAAAACAACATTTTGGAAAGTGGGACATTTATATGTTCAAAAAGTAAACTTAATATGGGATGTTGAAAAGATGGGATGGATTTGGGTAATCTTCAGCACAATGTAAAGACGGAGATATTCATGTTATACCTTTGTGTTAGAGCAGACAAGTGGAGGGCCAGGCTTTGATGAAGGTAGCTCTTTAGTCCCAGACAAAGACCTCTTCACTGCAGTCTCAAAGGGGTGGCCAAAGAGGCACAAGCAGGCAGTGTTAATTTTGACAAGATATTTTAATTTAGTTTTAGTCTTAGTCTTTTGACGAAAATCTAATTAAATTTTAGTCGAGTTTTAGTCGACT
Source organism: Proterorhinus semilunaris (assembly GCA_021464625.1). Classification (NCBI taxonomy): domain Eukaryota; kingdom Metazoa; phylum Chordata; class Actinopteri; order Gobiiformes; family Gobiidae; genus Proterorhinus; species Proterorhinus semilunaris. Next base: position 12,592,729 of record CM038345.1, read on the forward strand.
AAAATTGCAAGTCAATTTAGTTGACTAAATTTAGGACAAATTTAATCGACTTTGTATTTATAATACATTATAATTATATTTAATCAAGGTCCTTTGCTTCATGGAGCTGCTCCCTCATGAACGAAGCTCAGAGCTGTTCCTTTGAACAGTGAATTTACATGATATGATGCTCTTTCAGACTGTTAATAGAAGTTTGGATGATTTTAGTTTCTCCTTTCCATTTTTATTTAGTCTCATTTTAGTCGACTAAAATATCTGGACATTTTAGTCATAGTTTTAGTCTCATGAAAAACTTTAAATTTAGTCTTAGTCCAATTTTAGTCGTCAGAAATATCACTTTGACTAAAATTAAGACTAAATATTTTAGTCGACGAAATTAACACTGCAAGCAGGCATAGATCCTTTTTATACAAGACAATGAAATTACATAAAAAACAAAGCTTGGTGTGGCTGATATAACCATAGACAGACCATCAACTTTTTGGAGGAGAAAGTTTCCTGAGGCAGTGGAATATTTGTGTTTGTGCCAAAACCAATTGTGCCTGAGGGAGGTCATACTGTATTTTCATTGCATATATGCATATACAATTTTCCATGGGGATAGTGTAAAAAGAGAGAAAATTAAATTAAACTTATACTGTACAAAAAAAGGGTACAGTCATCTTCCCTCTCTGGGCTTGTACTACTGTATAACTAAATGTAATGTTCTAGAGCTCTATACCTTTATCCCGCTAACCTCCCGCCCCTGCGACTGTCCTATAGGTGAACAGAATATAAATGTGCTCCAGTACCACCACATATTCAGCCTCCGTCTTATAATCAACGGTCAGGCAGAGCCGGCGTGGCATCACAGGGCAGCGCATCCATAATTAATGACCAGGGCGCCATGCCGCGGCACACACCGGACCAATCTGCGGTGTTCTTCAGTTCCCCCCCTACTAATGAAGACACTAAGTCGACTTGCTGTGTACATGGCCTCCCAAAGCACCGGTCACTTATGTCTATGCTTCTCCTCAATTTGATTTCATTTTGAGTTGAAGACATGAGCGCTGCACCCGAATCCATCCATCCTTTACATAACACATCACTCGGGCTCGCCACCAATCACGTAAATTGGTCAGGCCAAAAGTTTCATTTTGTCCTTGCCAAGTGAATCAACTCATCGCTGCGCTCCAAAACCCGGGAAGCGCCGCCATTCATTGTCTTCGCGAGGGGGGGAGATTTTTCTTGCGCCTCCCTATAGTGGGGATACTAGTGGGCGAAACACATCGGTTTTCTCCCTGGGTGGACTGACCGTTAGCCTGTGGATCGGAGCCCGGAGTGATTGAATAGGTCCCCGTGGTACAGGCAATTTCACAATACAGGATGGAGACTGAGAAAAGCACAGCGCCGGGGCTGGGGGAGTTGGCGGAGGAAGGCTGGGGGGTGTCACAGGTGTATCATTGTTTCAGCAAACTGGTTATATCGGCGATGTTATGTTACTCAAGGAAAAAAAAAAACGACAAACATAAGGAGCTAAATAATGGAACATGACCTTTGAGACGGAAGGTTTTAGGATGGATGAACAGCTTGGAGTTAGGGATTGTCTTCCCCGGGAGCCTGGACACTGGTGGTGGTATGAAGAGAGCAGCAGGGAGAAGCCGTGGGCAGAAGAGGTGGGAGGTGGGGACGGGGCGGAGGTGGGTCGCAGCGCAGCCGGGAAGCGAACGATCCATGATTGCTGGAGGCTTAAAAGCGGGACCGAGGGCGACGAGTAGCTGCTACAGATGGGCTGAGGTGGAGGCGTGGCTGGAGGTAGGTTATGCGGAAATGAGTCTCCCAGGTTGAATTAACGCCAAGGCTTCATAAACTACAGGTGAAAATGTATAGAGCGAGAATGAATGTGTATTTGCTTTGACATGGTTACAAGAGAGCATTTTTCCTTCATTCTCCACACTCGGTGGTGGCAAGGTATTGTGTGTGCGGCAGACTGTTGGAAGTGCAGCTGCCAATGTGCGCAATCATTGAACTTTTCGACCGGTATACCTGCCACATCTGCGGGCAAAGGGGGTGAAGTGTCCTGCCCAAGAACACAACCACAGTGTGAAACGCCAACATTTGGATCCATGGACAAATGCTCTGACCACTGAGCCATTTTTTTTCACTCTATGTTACATGCATCCAGCTGTTTTCTCGAAATAAGTGCTGCATAGTCCGGTGTGCTTTGTTATTTTGCAGCAACATTTGACTGAGGGAGAGTAAGACAAATGCGTTTATGGCTAATTAAAGCGACACACCACTGCGCCGCTATGGCTCTGTGCGGAACTGTATACAGATATCTCACAGCTCACAGTGGGGGCTAACAGTGTTGTGACAGATCCTTAATGCACTTCATGTAAACTGCTCGGGGCTCGGTGCCAGCAAGCCTTAGACCCATTTCCAAACGAACTCATTTTGACCTTTTTGTCGGCTTACCCTGCCTCGTTCTCCGTCTCAGAGTCAGCGCAGGAGATACGGGCAGACAGCTCAGCGCGGCCTGTAGTTTTATTGCCTCGAGGAACACACTTGGCCACTACTTCCATGAATACGATTATGTGTCCGTTTTGAGGGCTCGGTGACACAGGGAATTATGCAACGCTTAAGGAAGTAACTTTGCTAATAGGACACATTTATGCAAGAAAGACCAACACATTAAAACAAAAAAAAGTTTCCCTTCCTTTTCTCAAAATGCCCTTCAGCACAACACATCTGCGTAAACTGTATTTGAGTTTTGGAAGCAGCTACTATAGTCCTGGGGTTCATTTATGGCAGGGTTTGGAGATAGTTCTGTGGGGTCGGGTGGCCTTATTATGCTCTTCTGCGGGTGAAAAAAATAAGTGCTTTACCATGCTCTTTTCCATGTAATATAGGCTATAATTAGCATATTACTTTTCAGAAAATCCTTAATTTGATTGACAAAACGAGAAAAGTTCGGAGGAGCCCATAGATGCTATCATGGCTGTGCTGTATGGCTGCGGATTTCGGTCCGTTCTTTGGCCCCATGTCCCTTATTAACAATAGTGTGTGTCCGGAGGTCACAGAGGTCACATTCTCTTATAAATCTCAATCAAAAGTGATTCACATATGGGATACTGAGATACTGTATATAAATCTCTACCGAAACTTCCACATCTACAACAAAGACACTCTCCCTCTTTTACACCTCATTATCGATGTTGGATGTTAAGTAAATAACTTGGACAATTCTCTTTACAAGACGGACAATTTGGAGCCTGGAGTTGTAATCGGAAGCTTAATTTATCGCCCTAATGGTAGAGTGTGTGTGGCAGTGCAGACAGGCCTGATCCGCACTTGAGTTATGGCTTCCTGTAATGGGCCAGAGCATTAAAGACACATTTTTCAGCCGACATTACCCGGCTACTGTCACAAATAAGCTGGCTAATTACAATGGAACCAACAAGAATGTCCTCCACGTCTAATGAAGAGATGATAATAATGTGTCTCTGGTGGAACATAATCCTTCATAGAGCCACTCGGTTCAGATTTAATGGTGGGTTTAAGACAATGGATGCTCTTCTGTGTGAACTCAACATCCTAATGGGGGATATTTAACGCCATACTGCAGCATTTGACATAATACATAGAATTAAATAAATGCATAAAATGTACTATTTGTCGAACATCTTTGAGTAATCTTTGAAACTTCCCTGGAGGCTTTTCTTGGCAGCACCGTGTCAGTCCCCTAGTAGCTTCTCATCGCGAAGCACATACCGTATTTTCCGGACCATAAGTCGCACTTTTTTTCACAGTTTGGTTTGGGGTGCATCCTATACTCAGGAGCGACTAACGTGATTTGTTTTTATTTTTAATTCAAATATATTATTTCACATGCCACTAGAGGGCACTGCAGGCTAATCGAGCAGCAGAAAGAAAGTTTGGAGCGAGCGAGAAACTTGTGAGGGTCTGGCGAAAAGCGGCGGTTACTCTTACCGCAATGAAGAAAAACAAAAAAGCGAATCACGGGCTAAACGCTAAAGGGCCACAGCTACAGGAACGAGTTCGCAAATGAGAGCTTAAAAACCGTGCTGCCGGGAGAGGCTTGTGAATGGTGCAGTTACGCCTCCGTGCCCAGGTAGTTGCCAAGGCGATTGTTCAGAAGTGACACCGAGGATGAAGATTTCAATGGATTTAGTGATTCGGAGTGAGATCGAGAGTTTGGTATGTTCTTTATGCTATAGTTATCTGAACTGTTTATGTGACGTTAACATACCACGCGCCTATTCAGCCTGTTTTTTTTTTTTTTTTTTTATTAGGCAATTTTTGGCGAGTGCGTCTAATACTCCGGAGCGACTTATAGTCCGGAAAACACGGTACTGTTTTTCTCTCTTTCTCTATTTAAACTGTGGCACAGAGGAGCAGGTGGGGGAGGGGGGCATTGGGATGTGTTTTCTGGATATGTTGTTACAGCTTGTAGATCAATAATGCATCTTATAACCAACATATTGTAAGATGTTACCAAATAACAAAAAAAAATATATCCCCTTTCATAGTTCAACAGGCATTCACAAAGTCATGCGCATCAGAAAATCCTTTGCAAGAGGCTTAGCGTGGACGCGACCTCTGGCCAAACTTTGCAATACACGCGAACATGAAGAGACCGTCTGTATGAATCCAAGCTTGAGGGTCACTAAAAATTGGTCTCGGGGCTGCACCTTGAGCACCTCTGGTTTAAGGTGAAAATTGAGCTTATCCTTTATAGGACTGTTATCTAATTCAGCAGGACTAAGTTACCGTGGCTTACCGGTACGTTGCACATTTCTGTTTTTACGTCGGCGGACCACTTGGCAGAGGCAAGACATCTGATTCGGTATTGAAAATGGACGCAGATGGTGATTGTTGTAAATGGCCATAAACATTGTCTAATACATCACGCCAATACACAAGCGAAATCTGTTTATGTGCATGTAAACATTGTGCCCGCATTTACATGGACAACAGACTGACGGTGTTGTAAAAAAAAGAAAAAAATGTATATATAATAGACCGTCACTGTGCGCCACGTGTTTTATATGGTGCTCTATGACTCGCAGCTAAATAGGCATAACATACTTTGTGCTGTTCCCTCGCGTTCGGAAACAGAAACCGGTCATCGCAGGACACTCCATTGGCCCGGGGATCTGTTTACGCGGCACAAATTCTAACGCAGGACTGAAAGCGGTTTGCTCTTCACCTCTTTTTACCTGGGTGCCCCTGTGGAGAGGAGAGAGGGGCTCGATGGTGAGTGAAAGATCCACTCTTTGTGCCGTCTCTGCTTCAGCCCTCATCCCTCCCTCTCTCTCTCTCTCTCTCCGTCTCAGTCTGTGTCGAAGCCAAAGGACTCACCGGCGCAGGCACAAAGATGCACCAGCGCGCTAGATCAAATTGAATCAAATATACTTCCTCGCCAGCGGTTTGCGTCACACGCGCTTTTGAAAACATATTCGATTATTAATCAGATTCCAAAGCTTTTCTTAAAAGATTTCTGTCAAGTGTTATTTTCTTTGCATGACGAAGGCTGTATGGGGCTTTTTATCATGAGTCGCCAAAGCAATAACATCTGCTTGAATTCAATGGCCGTGTCCAATTTCTTTCCACACCTAGCTCGCAGCATGTTGTGAATTGTATGCGTTTGCTGTCACATTTATGAGTTGCACTCTGTTTTTATGTCTCGCCTTTTCCAAATGACAGTGGTATATCTTCCCCACTTTTGTGATGGAATGAAAATGAAAGACATTAAGATGCAAGAAGCGAGTCGTAATCCCTTAAAAAAACGATTTTTTATTTTTTTTACAAAAGGCCTGGAAAGACGATATTTGCACTTTTCTGTTGTTGTTCTCATTTGCTGTAGAAGTTTCCACTAAGATTGTTTCATGTTTAATGAGAAAATATGGAAATTCTGAAGTCATAATTAGTTGGCACTGTTTCAAAGCACATCACACACAATAATCTGCCAACACATCAAATCTTTTATTAGGGACAAATGAACAGGGCTGGCTGAGGTCAGTCGAGGTGATAATAATTATAATTCAATTGTATAATGACAACCATGATCTAGAACATTTGTTTAGTTAATTCCAGACAAACAAAGGACTCCCCTGAACGCAATTACACAGGGTAGAACTGCGGGTCATTTGATAATTAGAGTAGAGAAGCTAGGGCTTCGGGATCTGGAGGACCCATGAAACCCACCCAAACAAAGGAAGAACATGCCAATTCCAAACAGAAAGGCTCAGCACAGTTTGGAAATTGGAACCAAGTTGCTGTGTGGCTTGGGCTTACATGCATTTTAGTCATTTCCAAAGTTCCGAACAAATTGATATAAAATTTGACTTGAGGCAACTTGAGGCAAATATTTCTGTTAAATTATAGACATTTTAAAGGGACAGGCCATCATTTTTCCATACTGAGATATGTTCTTACCTGAGCTCAGACGAGTTGAGTCCTGAAGGGGGTGAAGTTAGAAGCGACCAAGCTCTTCCGCTGTACCGGTCATTTTTCCCATTTTGAAAGCGGTGGTGTCATCTGATCTTTTGATGTTATTATTTTATAAAGTTTAGATCTTTGTTTTTTGTCATTTTCAGAATTGTGTTTATTACCAGGGAGGGCTGCACGTCCTCAATCTCAGACTTGACACTTTCTGGGCTTGCGACGTCACCAGCTCAACTGCAATTTCTGCTTTCCTTCCCTTGGACGACAGGTTTAAATACATAGATTGTCTGACAAAAAAAATGGCATTGTCCGTGTATGACCATTAGGAGCCTGTTTTGTAGTTCTGACATGCCCGTCAATGCGTCACAGTTTAGTTGATCTTATAACACCGCAATAGCGTCTGGAACTTTCTGCAGCGTGGCTTCAAGTGACGTGGACTTTACAAATCATACTTACATTTATAATTCATAAAATCCCACCGTGTCTTCTCACAGCAGTAAAAACCTAATATTACGGGGCAGGGCTGTGTTCTGGGCTCACTGAAAGCACTCATTTGCAGATTTTTCATCCCATTCTTAAGTGTAGTATTGTGAGCGGTTTGTCTTTCGATTCGTCTGTCTGCTCTCGAGGGCTCACAATGAACATTTGACGGAGCCGGGCCAGTCATCAGTGGAAATTGCACAGCTCTCAAATGGAGTGGGACATGATGACAGCGGCGCGCAAGAGCCCGCAGCCAGGCACACTGCGCGGCTCTTTCACCACTGCATAATGGCGGATTATTTTCACTCGCGGAATACAGTGAACGAAGACACAAGAGAAGCGTTTATAAAGGAGGCTAGTTAACACAGATGCATTGTGGGTAGTCGGCGAGGCAGAACAAGCCGATTACGCCGCGTGTCTGTGTAAGTCTTTATCACAAACAGCCAGCAGCTCGTACGAGAAACTTGTCAATGAATTATATTTTGTGGAAGAGTGATATTACTTTGGCACTTCCGCTGCCAAAAGTAAAAATCTATGGGCAAATTACTGCACACAAGGAGGTACATATTTCCTCTGTAAGACCATGCTATTTGGCCTCAATGGTTTGGCCAGGTTTTCTTTTAAGACACAAGACACTATGAAAAAAATCATGATTTCCTCAGAATATTATCTGAAAATCACAGACATTCAGAACATTACTTAACCCCTTAACCCCTGTCTCCCCTGATCAGGGGGCTACGGTTAGGGTTGGGGAAATTGTGTTTCACTCACACAGATCTCACACATATTTTTAGAAACTAGAAGGTCTTGGCTTTCAAATTAGGCATCAGACTGGCATATAGACTTTAAGCTCTCCAGTCAATACGCTTTGAGACTTGGATGTAAATAATTGTTAACCTTAACCCTAAACCTTAACTCTAACCAAAAATATTTCACGAATGTCACGATTCACCCACTTTGGTGGAATTTGCAACGGAACATGTCCTTTCGTGATGATTAGTAGTGATTCGTAATTCAGCATGACAGCATTGGTGGAGTAATTGCTGTTTTCTCTCACGCTTGCGCTAAAAATAAGGATAAAAACCCACGTGCCGATGGAGAGGGTGTGCTCAGAAACAGGCAATGGATACGAAGCGTCGCTCCAACCAAAAGGCTCATTGGTCGGTCACTTTAAAGAATTTGGTTTGCATTGAGGAAAAAAGCGGTAGTTACCTTAACATGAAGTGGCACACTATGGAGCATAAAAGGCGCTGAAGCAGATGGTGCGTGGCTCACTTTCTGCCAGCAGCACTTGAAGCATTTAAAAATGTTCATTTATGTGATTAGAATTTGGAAACTTTATCTTATTAAGATTGACAGAGCCTAAAATACGATATACCTGGGGCTGGAGGACAAAGAGCCTCCATAAAGGGCCAGCAAGAGTGAGCTTGCAAGGAGGAGTAAACAAGAATGGGTGCGTTTTTATTTATTTATATTTACAGACAGATTCCTGACAGGATGCGACAATTTCCAATAGCAGCTCGCGGCAGTCCAGGACAATATTCATAACCGTGCATACCAATTTGTGACATTAATAATAACACGTGGTAACAGGTCGCAATAGTTTGTCCCTTGTGGCATTCATGACACAAATACGTACAATACGCACATATTTAAATGTTTTTTTTCCTCATAAAAAGTTGCATTGTGCACCTTTACCTTAACCTGACTGTAATTTTGCATATCTTCTTTTGTCAGGCGCATTGAGTTGCCTTGTGTACGAAATGTGCCGTAAATAAAGTTGCCTTGCCTTGTTGACACAAATAAGAGCTCTGCTGTGGGTTTGGAATGTGATCCGGTTAGGTGCTCTTCAAATATCCATATGCAAAAGGATTTCTTTATCTTTGCGAGAGGAGGTCCGAGGCATCCATCCATCCATCCATCCATCCATCCATCCATTTTCTCCCACTTGTCCGTTGCCGGGTCGTGGGGGCAGCTGTTGGAGCTGCCCAAGTCACATAGCACCTGTCCCCTATGGCTCCTCCTGCAGGTGGTGGGTCCACAGAAGGACGGCCTCATGGTTCCAAACGAGCCTGTTGGTCTCTCATAGGGAGGTCCGAGGCACAACCGACTTAATAAACCCTTAAAAAAAATCCTTTATTACTTCTCTGTCTGCCCTGATAAAGGCCTAATCGGTCGAAACGCGAAAGATTTTACTTCTATACTGTTGATTTTTTTTTTTAAGTGGAACAAAGCAGAAAGTTATTTAATTATTTTATTGTGTAAGGACATATACAATATGTTTGGGAATTTCATTGCTAAATAAAGCTTGCGAAAAAAAAAAAAAGCAGTGCATTGTGGGTAAAATTAAGATCTCCAAAGAAGCGGAGGATCCACAGTTGCGTCCTCGGTGAATTAGCCAAACGGAGGAGTCGAGGGGTCTGAGTGAACTTGAGCACCTCTAGAGCTGCAATGATGTAGATTCAGCCGGGGTTCAGCCTAGGATGCTGGCAAGTTAAAAAACACCCAATGTGGGCCCGAGTTGGGGAGAAGCCGTTGAATCCGTGCGTGGTGGAAGGTAAAAGCAGGTCAGAACAGCCTGTGATTAATTTCCCCAACCGAGCGAGGTCAGCTGTGCACACTGAGTTCCCACACTTTGGCACTACATGAGTTACTGTCACTTTTAAGGATAAAATATGTTCCATCAAGGAGATGTTCTCTCACTACTCCCAGTGGCCACTTCCATTGTGTCCTTGGGCAAGATCCTATAAGCTGGGGTAAAGCTATACCCAACTTTATTGAGAAACACACAGCGAGTTTGAAGAAATATGTAAAAACAGCCATGTATGGTCCATTGCACTGTAAAACTTAAAACCAACAAGTCAGTGAGAGTGCTGCTGCAATGTAAATTTGAAATAATAATGGGATCATTATTAACTGGATCACAGGAGCGTCTCATTTTGTGTAGGGCATTTATCCCTTTGTGCTATGGAGCAGCAACACATAAATGTCATTCAGACGCACTTTGATTCATAGTTTCAATTAACTGCTACTTTTATGCGTCCCCAGATCACGCAGCCGGCCCGCCTTTGTAAACAGCAATGCAGGCCTCTCAAAATCCCCTTAAAACAGCCTATGATATGTAATTTACATTTAAATTGAAAAGAGCTCGCACAAATTCTACACACATACAAGTATTAGGGATAGCTCCAGCCAAAGTCATTTGAATTTCTCTGTTGTATGTAAATGTGGCAAGCTCAAGGTTGTAATAACGTAAGAGAGAGGACATAAATTGCACAGGCTTTAGTGGAAAGGCACAACGCTGAAATCTATACCAAAGAAAAGAAGAAAAATTGGAGCCAGAACTTGAACTTGTGATGTTGAGGTTGGCAATGAGGTAAATGTAACTAAACCTCTAGGCCACTGTACAGAGCATTCTTCATTGGATCTGATAAGGAACAGTAAAAGCATGCCCTATAAGTACCTAGCCGCAATTTGCTTACACAGACAATTCAGGGAGAATAAGAGTTGACCTTTTTACAAACTGAGTGAGGCCTAAAAATAGAATATGGGGTAAAACATGAACTAAAATGTGCACTTGCCAAGGATGATCAAGTCTACTTCAATATCTTACCTTCATGAATAGTTTATCAAATAATTTTTAAGGCATAATGTCAGTGATGGTATAGAGAGAGAGTATGATTTGCACGGAACCATACAGGGCTAATGGCAGAAGGCAAGGCAAGTTTATCTGTAGAGCACCATTCATACACAAGGCAATTCAAAGTGCTTCACAGTTGCAAAAATTACAATTACAATCAATCATTAAAACATCAACATAAACATTCATGAATTACAGTAAAAGGCAAGAGTGCAGATAAAATACTTTCAGTTCAGAAGAACCATTTGTTTTGCTGCCATTGCTTTAAAAAGGCAAATACTACATAGCTGTGACTGGCTGATAGCGACAGGAGCTGAAAAAAAAGGAAACACATTAAACCTGTCCAGATAATGGCCTGGGTTTGGCGTCTATTTATTTGATTTTTTTTTCACTCACCAAGTTGAGCTGACATTCAAACTATGATATGTTTTTCTTAAATGTGCTTTGCAAAGTACAATATCTTGCTTGTCATCTAATAATGTATCAGTGTCATACAGGCCCGATCAAAAGGGTAAGACCAGTGGAAAGATGGCAAAAATTCACATTTTGCATGGTTGGATCTTATCAAGGTTCCAAGTTTAACTTTTATGTAACAAGAAGAAATGGGAGAAGAAAAAAAATAAGTTGAGACCATTTACCATTGAAAACAACAATAAGACTGAAATAGGCTGTTTTGCTGCATCGTGTTTAGGACCATATGGCCAAATCTGCATAAACATGTGGATTCAGTGCCATTTTGTGTCAGGTATTCACACTGATATAACGTCCTGATGGCAAATTCAAAAAGTGTTCTCATTTTGAATGTGGTCGAGCCGTTGAGCTGTTGAGCTGCATAAGCAGGGCTTCTCGCCATCGCTGCTGAGGTGGGATGCAGTAAGACAGTCAATTTCCTAACCGATCCTGAAGGTGATGGAACAAAAACAAAAGGCCAGTGCTGGTGACTTGAAGGCCCCTTCAAGTGGCGCCCGTGTCCTTAAACGCCACAGAACTGCCCGTTTGGACTGGCATGACAAGCAGATCAAACTGGAGATGTTTCATTTGCGCCACAGTCGAGGGCGCCATTAAGTGCTTTTCCCTTCAGCGGAACAATGGAGCTTCAGGTGGTGCAGGGGAGACAAACAGCTGCTGGCTATGTGCAGATGTTGCAGATGTTGCAGAGAGCATCCCTCATGACTGAGAGCCTCGTCTGGTACCGCCTGGGTTTTTCAACAGGACAACGCTACAGTTCGTAAGTTCACAAAGGACTTCTTCTAGGAGAATAACATCACTTTTTTTTCTCCCGTACGCCTTAGTATCAAACCCAGGACCTTCTTGCTGTGAAGCGCAGTGTTAACTGCTGCGTCACGTGGCGCCCATAAAAGTAATAAATGGTATTGATCTACCATCATGTAAAATAGCCGTGAGAGCAGCTCATATGGCTGAGGGGACACTGGCAGCTGATCTCGACAAAGCAAATTGACTCAACAGACCCAGTGGGCTTGGTTTTGGTCAGGCCGGACTTGTTGGGTCAATCTAAACTGTCTGTTTCCCATCTGCACCCTTCATGTGCCCCTTAAACAAACTGTAATAACATATCAGTAGAGATTATTCAGATCAGGCCGTGTAATGATAATTATGCCAAATATTCAAGTGACAATTCGACAGTGAAACAAAGCGCCACCTCTTTGTAGGCTACCTTCAAGTGTCTTCAAGCAAATAGTTCCTAATACTTGTGCTAATTCACCTAAATCCTCTTGTAATGCGAATAACAATAGGCTGCACAGTAGAATACCTCACAGTGCCAGACAACAGCTGTTCAGTTTTGTTAATGCACATATTGAATGGCTAGAGGTTATGCACATGCACTCTTTTCATTCTAAATAGACCCCAGCACAGTGGCACAGCAGTTAGCACTCTCACTTCACAGCAAGAAGGTCCAGGGTTCAAACCCGGGCCAGATGGGGCCTTTCTGTGAGGAGTTTGAAGTTCTCCCCATGTCTGTTTCCTCCGGGTGCTCCAGTTTAAACTACCACTAGTAAAAAGTGCAACAGGTTTACCCTCCTGCCAGCTTATTCTGACCATTAGCCAGGCTCAGCATTTGAATATGCTCCTCACGGGTACACCTTAACCTTAAAGGCACACTGCGTAACATTTTGGACTATACTGTTGCCATCAACACAAAACACATCCCCAATGACCAGCTCGACCATGAAAATGCTATTTTGGCAGTGGGTAATTAAAGAATGGATTTGGATGAGGACCTAACCTATTTCAATTCTGATGCCTTCGATTAACATCTCCATGGAGACGAGCTAGAGACGTACCCACTCGTGGTAAAGTTACAGTCATGTAAAGTTACAGGAGATGTTTCGGGGCGACAGTAGCGCCTTTATTTCATCGTTACAGACACATCATTTCAAAAAATAAAATATCAATGCCGAGGCACCCAACATAATGTTTTTAAGTCTATTTTTAATAAAGGACTTTTACATCTTAGTCGGAGTGCCTCAGATCTCCTTTTTTGTTCTTCTGTTCCATTAAGTCTTATACCTGATCTCCGAAGTGCACCCGCGCCATACACCTTTGGACCTGCAGATGCACTCACCTTCTTCTGTTTCTTACATAGTATTTTCATTTGACATTTCTGCTACAGCAATTTAGACTTGCCACTCATTTGGCTCTTTTCTTCTGTTGCCATGATGGAATGCCATCTGCATACTCTCCATACCTCATGCAAAGCAATATGTAAAAAAATAATAATTATGGATTCACTAACTGTGTGGCTAATTATGTGGCTATATTATTGGGTATGTGGCACATAACCATTGGATGTAATAGCAAGAGAGACGGGTTTTATTGTGCGCTCATTATCCCAAGCTTTGAGTTCAGTGATGTGCAAATAGAGGCTTGTGTCAGCCCAGTGGTTTTTAGAGCAATACTTTTCTAATGGTGGAAAACAGTTTAAAGGCAAGAAAAGGAAATGATAAGCGTGGGGGGGAAATAATGAGGGGAAGAGAGTCGGTCAGCATGGATAAGAATATGAAAAACACAGTAGTGGGGGAACTCTTTATAAATAGTAAATGCCCATAATCATTTAAGATATTTTGCAAACCAACTATAAGAATATTTAGTTGGCCTTAAAAAAAAGTATTTGTTATATTTATGACAATTTCTTCGATAGTCTATTTATTTAAAGTCTTGATATTGCTAAATGATCCAATATATCAAGTCCCACAAACCTCAACGGTCTCATGACATGATCCATTACCCTCGCTCCAAGTACCCTTGGCTTTCATTTTTTTATTTTATTTTTTTTATTTTTTTATTCATTGAGCAGAAGGTAGTTCAAACATCTTTTACAGAAGAAAAAAAAACAGAAAAACAAGACTATTGTGCTCAAAAGGAGTAGGAAGAAGTTCAAAGAACTTTTTTCATTTTTTTATTTATTTCATTCATTTAGAAACAAATGCAACAACAGCATTTAACATGAATGAAAAGGAGCAGAAAGAAGTAAAAACTTATAATGTCTGCCCCCTATTATAATGTCTGCCCCTAAACTTTAAGCATACACTTATGCAAGCAACAGATGCAAGAGGCTTGTGCATTAATATAAATTGTTAATGATCGTACAAAAATGTAATAAGGATTTATCATTAAATAAAAACACTATACGATACTTAAGATTTATACCAAGGCACATCTCGTTTTGTACAAAAATGTCATATTGTTTACATGTTGTGCAAAATTAATATACCATATAGTCATATATTTAGGATCGATGGAAAAAATGTGTTTTTGTTTATAGTCATGAACATTTTTCATAAATAAACTGACCTTGTTTTAAGGTCATACACACTGAATTCAAAACACACAAAATGTACTGTTACATTAGGGTCTTAACTTTCTTTATACTATTTTGTTATACATATCCACACACAAAACGCAAGTGTGTGCCATGAATGTAATAGTAATTTTGATTATTCGCTAGCATGCTTTTTAAATATAATGTATTCACACGTTCTTTTTAGGTGTCTAGTATTTGCTCCGTTTAGTCTCTTTATCTAACTCATTCCACAGTGTTATTCCTGCTTGGGAGATACACATACTTTCAAGTGTGGTGTGAACACAATGTTTTCTCATCACAAATTCTCCTCTTAAATTATAATTTCCTTCTCTACTGTTGAACAATTGTTGGATGATGGTACATCACAACAAGAGTTTTCAAGTCTTTAGTTTTCAATATATGAGATGTTAAAAACCAACAGGCCCGTTTAGAACCATGAGGCCGTCCTTCTGTGGACTCACCACCTGCAGGAGGAGCCATAGGGGCTGGTGCAGTGTGATTTGGGCAGCTCCAACAGCTGCCCCCACGACCCGGCAACGGACAGGTGGAAGAAAATGGATGGATGGATGGAGATGTTAAAAACAGCACATTTGTATCATCCCTAAATCCAACATTATTAACAAATCTTAAGGCTTTTTTCTGAAGTTTGTAGAGTGGATGTTGGGGCAAAAAATATATATTATGTAAGGCTCTAAAATGTAGCAGATGTCTAACTCTGGACATTACTGATCTACTCCTTGCCATTTTTGATTGTATGCTTGTTATATGGGGTTTCCACTTTACATTATGACTTAAAATCACACCCAGAAATTTGCATTCATAAACTCTCAACTTCCACATTATCCAATAAAGACATTTGTTTATCTTGAAACACGTAAATTTTTTAGTCAGGTTGTTATAAAAGTGAATATCTGGATCAATGTCATGTGACTTATAGTTTTCAAAAGTACAGCTATGTGTCAAATTCTTGTATAGCTATAACTAGTGTCATCATTTTATTTTAAGGATGCATCGCTGGACATATTGTTCATTAGTGAAAAAAAACGTCACTTGTATGTGTCCCCTAAAGCTTGTTTCCTTGTTTGAGCACCTTTATAGGGCAGAGGTGATGAAGAAGCCTGATGTGCAGCTTAGCAAACACATTTTGGTTAGCCTCAAGTTATCTGTGGATATTGCAATTTGAACTTGAACCTCATTGTCTCTAAAACTCGTAAAGTACATCTGTGAATCAAAAATACATTGCTCTTAAATTTTTGGGGGAAAGAAGTCTCTGTAAAAAAAAGGAAATATGATTTTAAGTGGACGATAATGGACAATAATTCTGTCAGTAATGCATTATAGTTATCTGTACCTGGTTGTTTATGAAATAACCCAGCACAGATAACTACATCTTTACAAACCTTTTCTACCATCCATCAAAGCCTCTGCATCTTCTGCAGTCCAAAGTCAGGTTAACAACATTTATTTAAGAAACTAAATATACTTATCCACCCACTGGTCATCTGATGTTTCCTTGTAAAGTAAGAGTTGTGATTGAATGACCCACCGGCTTCGTTTTTGCCGATCTAAAGCAAAGCGGCAAATGCCAAACTCGGGACCGTGTGTAAAAGAGAGTGCGAAGGTGAAAATAAAATAACAGTGCATCTGACTCCTGACACCTCCATTCATTTATGAGGGTGATGTTTGAAGGGCTTTGATTTGAAGTGACTCATCGAGCAACAGCAGGAAACCGTGGGTGGAAAAGACATGTCGATATGGCACGCTATTAGGAGCACGCTGCGCATCCATGGGAACTAAGCGGGGCTTTTGACTTTGGTGGGAGGAAATTTCTATCTCTTAAATAATCATCCGATTATTCGTTCAGTTGATTTTTTTTTTTTAATTTGCTCTGGGCAATTGAGTTTTGTGTACAAACTGTTATGACTGCATCATAAAACAGTGAGAGAATAAGGACTTTCACAAAGTGCTATCACAGTTTGAAAGAACTGCTCATCTGTGCTGTTTCCATTTACGCTGAATAAGAAATTAGCATGATCAATCTTGAGGTGTTGGAGAGTTTTGACCTCCACCAA
Source organism: Proterorhinus semilunaris (assembly GCA_021464625.1). Lineage (NCBI taxonomy): Eukaryota > Metazoa > Chordata > Actinopteri > Gobiiformes > Gobiidae > Proterorhinus > Proterorhinus semilunaris. The sequence continues at coordinate 12,609,191 of CM038345.1, forward strand.
GGCATTGTTACCGCCTTGCTGTGGTAAGTACTACAGTATATGTAAAGTATATGCTCCGTGACAGTGTCGTGAGGTGAGGCTGCTGCACATGTTCCAGCCTCAGTATTGTGGCTTCGAGTCCTGACAACAAATTCTGAATGTCTCTTCCTGCTCTTTAGCTCCTATCTGTCACATTGCGCTTTGGGATGGTAATCAGGGCGACTATCTTGAACTTTGTTGGTCAGAAACGGTTTTGATTCTTCCTGGTTAAACAGTGTTCAAGTAGTAATGAAGCTTCGGCAGATTCAAAGATTACTGAAACATGTGCAAGAGGCTCAAAACACAACTCCAAGCTCATTAAAAATAAAAAACTTGTTCCCTTCCTTAAGATATGGTACAAAAAAAAAAATAGGCATAATACAGAACTTTGTCAAGGACTTTTGGGAATGCTTAGGGTGAAAGGGGGTGAAGAACAGGGAAAGACATTCAACAAATAAGGTTGCTGTGGTTTGAACAGTGTTCTGTGTACATGGCATCCGCCTTTAACATTAATCTTCTGTTTACTGTTTGGGGAAATTAACAATAAATGCATGACGTCCAAAGGTTTTTTGTGCTGCCCTGTAAGCATTTGTCTCAATCACCTTGCTTAACGTTGGACTGCTGTGATATGTTTTACTTGGCTCTCTTCCTTGGCCCTTTTGGCACAAGTGTATCAAACTCAGTCAACTCTTGATTAATTATTCTAGGATAATTTCAAGCACTGGATATTGAGTTACGTGTCAACCAGCGGCAGATGGAATTTTAAGGCCAAACATATAAGCCCAGCATTCAAACTGTGTATTATAACCACAGCAAGACCACACTGACAGTCAGGATTATGACACATGCAATTTATAATTACATCCATTATTGATACCACATTTTTATCCCCAAGCATTACCAAGGCACTATATCACTCAACACATTTAGCTTTTCACATAAATTTCCTCACTTTATTTCAGTATTTTTTGTGTGCTTTATGGCCCATGATCATTAATATGATAAAGTGCCCTTACCAGCTGTCAAAGATAAGACTCAGCTGTCATAAAACCTCTCAGACATTTAACAAGGCAGACAGATTTTGATGTTGCTATATAGAGTTCAGTATATAAAGTGTTCAACATCATCTCCATGATCATATTGTACACAATACTTTTTAGTTTGTTTGTTTGCTTTTTACACTGTTAGTTTTTTTTTTTTTTTTTTTTTATAGCAAAATCAATATTGGGGTTCTCCTCCTCAATGTTTTTGAAGCACATGATTGTAATGCTGTCTATGCACTGCTGAGTGTGTTTTATCAACAACAAAAATATGAATATGGTTCATGTTCTGGTATTATGTTGATAATCGCAATGAACCCAAGCTCAAGCCTGATCTTACTTTATTTTGAGAGAGAAAACTCACTTCACTCCACAAACCCAAAGTTGTTTACAATCAATACAGTCAATATTCCTCAGGACTGGCCACATTATACATTACCGCAGCCATTCAGACCAAGAAGAAGACACAAATGTTTCAGAAATGCATTGGACAGCAGCACAGGCTCATTTAGCTACATGCACACTGAGCGGGGAATGAGGAGCAGACCTGCTGTTTTCAACAAAGGGCCTCACAATTGAAATAGTTTCTATCTCTGCACTGAATATTTATGAAGCTAAACTGTGCTTAATTTACACTGTAGAATAAACGCGTTTTCCTCGGAGCAGTGCATGCGGTGTGTATTGCAAAGCTGTCTTATGTGAAAATACTTAAACCATATCACAATTACTGTATATTTCTGTCATTATTTTGGGGGGAAAATTACTCTCATTAAGGCCAGTGCTATAAAACAAATCTCATGCTTGAACACTAAGGACAAATGGTACAATAGGGCGCTCTTCCTCTTTTTTTTAATTATATTTTAAAGCTACCTGTAATCCAGTTTGCTGGCTGTTGGATTTCGATGTTTACTAGAAACATATTGCTAAAGATGATGTGGATGTGGCGAAAGCGTTCGACCGTGTCCTTCGTGGTGTCCTGTGGGGGGGTGCTCCGGGAGTATGGAGTCCGGGGTCCTATGCTAAGAGCTGTCCGTTCCCTGTAGGACCGCAGCAGGAGCTTAGTTCGCATTGCCGGCAGTAAGTCAGACCTGTTCCCAGTGCATGTTGGTGTCCACCAGGGCTGCCCTTTGTCACCGGTTCTGTTCATCCCCTTTATGGACAGAATTTCTTGGTGCAGCCAGGGGCCGGAGGGTGTCCGGTTTGGGAACCTCAGAAGCCCATCTCTGCTGTTTGCAGATGATGTTGTTATTTCGGCCTCATCAAATTAGGACCTTCAGTGTGCTCTGGGGTGGTTTGCAGCCAAGTGTGAAGCGCCTGGGATGTTCTTTTTTTCTTTTTCTCCAAAGACGTAAAATCTGTACATACCATCTCGCAATACCGTGAAGAACATCTTTGCATTCATTGATCAGTGAGGGGAAGTTTCCCCCAAAGGTACAGAAAATACATTCAGGGTGAAGTCCTTACCTTCTAACAATGCTCGAAGATGATCTACAGTAGTCTGCATAGTTAAAGTTGACTCATTATGAGGCAAGCGTAGCCATTATTTGAATCAGCTCTTTCTATAGTTTCCTGCTGTGGCGCTTCTTTGAAATGGCAGCACAGTGGAGCCACGAAGTGAGATGTAGGCATTTTTATAACCCTCACATGATAGTTTCTCCTTTTGATGTGTCATGTTCCCATGTTGTTTTGGACACGTGTGGTGGGTTGTTAGGGTGCCCATTAGCAGAAAAGAAACAATTGAGCACAGATCTTTTGAACTATATGGGACTAATTGAAGTTACTGCCGGGTGATAATGAGAAAACAACACAATACAATAGAAATAGACGGACATAAATAAAAACCCATCTATGGCGAAGTGAGCACCAGTCTCTCATTCGGGACAGTAACTTTGAAGGTTATATTCCTTGTTTTTTCAAACCTTCCAAAAAGTCAAATTTCAAATAAAAATGTGTTTAGGGCCAGGCTTCATTCCCCCCTGTATCAAATCACCTGTCTCCTGTTACTGGATCACTTCTCCAGACTGGGAACTCTGTTTTTTGATTACCAATCCTTTGTTAAACTTAAAAAAACAAGAACAGCAATATCACAATATTGATTCATAACCCCACCACAGGCGCCGTGGCAAGGAGCTAATGTTATTAATATTACCTGCCAGTAGTCATGATGTTTAGCTTGATCTCTGTGTTAATTGATTGAGTAAGGCATGAATAATACGCTGTGCACCCGCCACCACTTTCAGAAAGGTTACCAAATAAGCAATTAGCACGATGTTGTTAAGTGGCAAATTGTCCCATTTTTGCCCTTTGCAATTACTTCGCATTGGATTTTCACCAGTTAAATGCCTAGTTGGCACCTCTCAATCATGCCTCACCCTCAGGTGCCAAGGACCCACAAATGCCAAACGCGATTACATAGCTCCCGTACTTAAGTCACTTCAAATTCAATCACGTTTAAGTAAGGTCTCAAAGCACTGAGGGATAAAGTTTACCCCAAAACCACTTTTTCTGTGCATATTTCCTATTTAATAATATTGCCTGCAATTTGCAAACTATCCGCCAGGGGGTGCTGCAGCGCCCTCAGCACCCTGGGTTCCCACGGCCTTGCTTACAGCAAAAACTGTGATATATGTTCTTAGGTTGTTTTTTGTTTAGGTTTTTTGCAATTTTGTGGTGCAGGAAGTAATTGCTAAAAAGATCTTTGTAAATGTATTTGCTCTTTTTGCTTGTTTTCACATTATGAATGCAATTTTGTCATGTGCTTTTGTTTTTCTCATGAACGTATTCTGTCAGTTCAAAATGTTACTGCAATGTCACTTCCCCCGTATGTTTCTGACCCCTCAAAATCTACATTTAAAGCCAAAAGCAAATATTGAAATTGAATATTATGAAAATGCACGCATACAAATCTTCGACTGCCAGCAAGATGAGTCAATGGAGTAGCACGGGTGGATCCTTCATTTACTCAGAAGAGATAAGTTCCAGACATAACTTAATCATTCAACACTTATCGGACCACTAATGGTGTGGCCTTCGCTGGTCTAGACATATAGTTGATGTGAACACTTTGTGCAATATGTTCTTTAAAACTACAAAAACATTTCGGAAGGAAAATAAATGTATTACAATGTAATTCAGAATAGATAATCTGGTCAAAAACAAATTGTGTGTGCATCGTGATCGCAGAGGGAGTCTAGCAAGATCATAATTCATTAATTAATTATTTAATTAATTAATTGGAATAAATGAATAACTAAGTAAATAAAACAAATCATCCTTGAGCTAACCACTCCATCCACTCCATTAAATTTTCAATATTAGGGCTGCACAATATATCGCCAAGAATATTGTGGGGAAATAGAACAATGAGACTCAATGTGTGGAGCTTACATGTACAGACATTTTTGCATTGATCCTAGTGGTTTTTTCCCCTCTTCTCTCTATCACCAAAAAACAATTTGGTGAAATACTGCAATAAAGTTATTTTTTTATTCCGATCCCAACAAAAAAATCCAGCAGCACTTGAGCTAGTCATTATTTGGATTGATCAGTTAATTGCTTTATGATCAATAAACAGCTACACACTGGTCTTTATTGATAAATCAAGGACAAAAGGATCCGTATAAATACATTTGTAGTTTATCGGACAGTTACAAAGTAACAAAGTTGAAACTATTGTGTTAAAAAAACACAACCATTTTGACAAATAAGAAACAGAAATGTTCTTTACAGCTGTAAAGCTAAACAAACATTGATAATTGTCCTTTTCATTTTGAATGGGTAATTGTGTATATTCCAAGTGTTGGTATACATCAAGGACCAGCCCTTTCCCCACTGCATTTCTTCTTCTGCATGGACACAGCAACTAGCGAAGTACAAACCCCTCACCCACAGACGCTCCTCTATGCAGATCATGTACTTGCCACTGAGAAAAAAAACGCGCTCCAAGGTGTCCTCTTGTTACCACAGAGGACACCTTGGAGTGGCCAAAATGGAGAGCTGCTTGCAAAACAGTGGACCCCCGCTGAGAAGAACCGACACTGAATGAAACCATATTAATGTTGAACCAAATTTTGAATTACCATCTTTCAAAATGTCTCCCGATCAAGTACTTACCAGGTCTGACCCTACGTAACATCCAAGATCACATGGGAATGGGTGTGCTCAGGATTGTGTTGCTTACAGCAATCTAAAGTCAAAACTTTGCCATCTTTTCCCGCATTCCCTTTTAGAGAGCCCGTCCTTGACATCGGTTGATTACACAGTCATGTAGTTCTCCTTTGTAAGCCCTGTACAATAGAAAACAGCAGGGGAAAATTGCTTCATTCTATCTGAATGGCTGGGGACCATGTTACTGTCTGTCAATATGCAGTCTATTCTCCCCCGCAAATGCTGCAGCTTCTACAGAAAATTGTCATGGATTTAGAAGACTTATTTATTTGTATGGAATCGAATCACTTGCTGACTCGTGTCTTTAGCTAGTCAATGTTCTTTTATGATGTTGCAGAGTTAGTGTGCTGTGATCCACGTTCAATTTTAGTAGCTTATCCAACTAAAACTGAAGGTAGAAATTGCTAACCTATATGTTTAAAAATGACAACATAACATACCATACTGTCTAACTGAATTGACCATAGTGGTTGTGGCCCTAAACAACCATCAGTGTTATGAGAAACATTACAGCCAACATTTGAGAAGTGCCTCTATTGACCCCACCGTAAAACATCACTCATGGGCCGACTGGATCAGTCCTCTCAGAAAATGAAAAACTGCAATACCTTATCAGGTATTCAATGCATGTCCACTGCGTCCAAATGCTCGGGAGGAGGGTCTTTGAAATAAAATGTTGTAGGTGCATAAACCCTTTATAGTTGGCAACACACATAATAGGCTATAGGTTCCTCTTACAGAAACATGCCTGTCAAATTGAATGTGTGCCTTCAATGCATTTCATTTGACTCTTTGTACATTGTGTGCCCCTGAGGTTTGCTTTATGTGTGTAGTTTGTTCACATTTACCAGATTATTTTAATTTTTTTTGTTGGTAAACATTAAAACATTGTGACTCGAGACATAGCCACAATGTCCATCTAGCCTGCATGCAAACTGAAGTCTTTATTTCCAGAGGGATACAAATCCAAAAGCTATGTGTTTTGTGGAGAATAGGACACAATGAAGCTGCTGCATAAACTGATTGTTTTTTTTCTCAACTGACCTCCGCATCCAGTATCATCCGCCTCAAACGGCTATGGGTCCTCATTACTCCCTTATTGATCATCCCCCTATGCTGCTCAGTCTCAACCTCCTCTGCCTCTCGCACTTCTGTCAAAGTCTTATATTGTATGTACTCACGCCGTGAATGCAGGTGCTTCTGTCTCTAATTTCCCCACAACAACAATTGCATTGTAGGGGGCGCGAACGAATCTTCGAACATGCTTACTGTGAAATTACAAACGTGACGTGCTAGCATGGATACAGCTACGAAGCTGCCACCGGGTTTGCTTCAGGGAAAATTTATTTTTAAGAAGCTTCCCAATGGAAACTACGACAAGACTAAGGTTGTTTGCACCACCTAAAAGCAAAGCTAGTGCGGAGGAAGATGCCGGGCCAAGCACTGATGTAGCGCCGGGGAAGAGTCGTCGTCAAATTACTATGCTTGAGTGCCCGTCAGCACAGCTCTATCAGCAAAGCTCTATCAGCAAAGCTAACTAATCTCCTCGCTCAGTGGATTGCCACCAGCTGCCGGCCCATCAGCGTGGTTGAAGATGATGGGCTCGAGCTTGTTCTCCAGGCGGCCACAGGTGACTCTTCTTACAAACTACCCACGAGGCGAACTATGAGGAGAATACATGACCAGCACGCCACAGAGAAAGCCGCAAAAGATAAGAAGATGTTAGAGGCGAGTTGTGTGGCGCTGACTGGGGACCACTGGACCTCTGTCAACAACGATAATTACCTCGGCGTTACTGTACACTTCATCGATGCCAGCTGGGAACTTCACTCCTTCGCTTTAGGTAGGCTACGTTATGTAACTTTAAATTAGGCCTGAACATGATTTATTTTCATCACCAATTATCATAGTTTAACAGCTTTCTTAAGCAGCTTGTGATGCATTTTGTAAACAACTGGTCTCAATTTTTGTTATTATTTTTGGGTAGCACATATTCCGGCAGAAATAAAATAAACCATTTTAATCTATAGATTAATCTAGATTAATTTCAACATTAATCGAGATTAATCGAGATAAAAACAATAATCTATGCCCACCCCTAATATATATATATATATAAAACAGCAGTTGCTTAAACACAGCAGAGGAAAGACGGTGCAGTGCCTGTGTGTTGCTACATTGAGGAAACAGTTGGCGCAGATAAGCAGGTGAAACCAAAGCAATATTCATCTGTCACGCGGCAAAGCGGAGATGCTGTCAAGAGCAATTGTGTCTCGCCGCCTGTGCACGCGTAGTTGCTCACGATCTAAGCTCAAGTCCTCTGGCACATTACTAAAACTCAGGAGCACCACTGGCTCGTACGCCCAAATCAAATTGATCTAATGTTTTCAGAACGCAGCGGTCTGTGAAATACCAATGTTCCACAGAAAAGAGGGGGATAACTGCATAAGGCAATGTTTACGTAACAACAGTGGCTTGGAGAATTACCTTATTTGATTATCGTGTGTGCGTGCGCTTGTGTTTTCGGCACATAAACATCTAGGCTGAATTGTTAAACACATTTAGAAATTTTTATGTGTGGAAAATTTTAATATTTTGAGTAATTGAGTTTTTCACTGGTTGGCAACTGTTCATTGGAGCTACTCTTGTTCCGGGGCGAGGGCAAGACACCTTACATGGGTGTGGATAATAAAATAACCTGTATTGTGTTTTATGACACTGCTTAAAACACCATTGTTTGTTGGTTTATTTTAAAAGCCTGAGACCTATATCAAATCACAGCAACCTCCACATTCTCCGGTTTATTCCACATGCGAGCGGGCGGAAATAGAAAGAACATGTTGTCACAAAAAATGACAGGGCTGAGGCGGCACGGAGGACATAAGCTGCTCATTCTCTCCATGACAGAGAGCGGCAGGGAGCGGAGGCGGCCTCGTGAATACCTGATGAGTCCTACGATGGCGCTTCAATCAGACGTCTCCCAACAGCAGCGGTGGCAGAGGTCCGAGGCTTGCCTTGTCCTGAAAGATTTCCAGCCTCCCACAGTTATATTTGTCCCTTCAATCTGCATCCTAACATGTTTTCTGCATTCATATCCGCGCTGGGTGCAATCCCAAGAGGACCACTTTAGCTAAACAAGGGGTTTGGAGATCAGAGGCCACTCCGCTGAGAGCTAAACACACAAGGCTGTCGGGGGGGGGGGGGGGGGAACACACACCAAAAAAAAACCCCGTAAAACTGCAATGACAAGCAGACAAAGGTATGGACTGGGCGAACCCCGTCAGCTGCATGTTTAAAAGGGTTAGCGTTGATATGAGACATCGACAGTTGTTAATTGAAAAGCAGCGTGGGGGTGAAACGGCAGGTCAGTGGGCAGGCGGATACACACATCTGCCTGTTTCCACTGAATGTTTTGGTGCCTTTAGTCAGTCGAGTCACGAAAAGCTCCAGCTGTAGAATTGAAAGCCAGGGTTACAAAGGCAGACATCCTGAGTAAGACATGTACAAGCTTAGCCTTTCTACAGTGTTGTATCTATGGCGCATCACTGTATAATAGATCTGACAAACGGGTGATTTGCTGTTTGTTTTTTTTTGCAATTGTGAATCAACACGTATTGTATTTTTGTTTTAATGTCCTATTTGAATAATGTTTTAATCAGTAATTAAAAATAAAACAAGCTGAATGATTCTATGTGAAACATTTTTAGATCTCAGAACGAAGCCCTCGTTATCACTAAAGCTGCGCTGCACAAACGTCGAAACACAAGAAGAGCGCCCTACAAAGTTTCTCTTAGGTGGAGTTGAGGCTACACATTAACTATTTGTTCAAATCAACCATATTATGCTCTTCTTCACTGTGCCTAATATGCAAGCATAATTGAGTCAAAAAGTAAACTCTGGAGTGTGCAGTTTGTTGCACTAAAAACCCATGTTCAGGATCAGATGTTTTGCACCAAATTGTATTTTCTGCTTCTTGGGTTTTGGGCAGTGATCCCATAAGCCCTTTTGTTGTAATTATATAAGGATTGCCTTAAAATAAAAAATAAAATGGTTTGTTGATGTAAAAGGAAGCACCCATGTACACAAAACTGACAATATAAAATAATGTCATGTGAATCAAAGCACATAAAACAACTGTGATGTTGACATGAAGGTGTAGCATGGTTCATCAACACTGGCTCTCCATCTTCTTGGGTTTATTAAACAGAGTCCTGCAAGATTTTTTTTCTTTTCTTTTTTTAAAATAAGTTGTGCAAAAAGAGATTGGAAGTAACCATTGTGCGTGGAGTCAGACTGGTTTGTCCTCAGGCTGTATCAATGCAAACAAAATGCTTTAAAACCTCTACAGATTTCCCCTCGTCTTGAATAGCTGTGGGCGTGTGTGTGTCTGCCGGTGTGTCTCGACATGTCAGTCCCGCAGTTTTTAGAATGGAATATTCTCATTGCGTTTTGCAGAGCAATGTAATATACATTTTTTAATTCATTGTAATTGCAACTTCACAAGGGTGCAATGCCTGATATGATGGAACTTTAAAGACGGGTTACAGTTAAAAGTTTGATCATCTCCTTCTCAGCAGCAGAAATTGTTTTCCGATTGGGATTTTTGACGATAAAGCAGGGAATCAACCAGAAAATCTCCCTGCATTAACATTGTTATAAAATTGCCAGAAATAACATCCTTGAGTTGTACTTTCCCCTCAAATCTGATATGTGACAGAATGCTGCACGACTGACAAATGCGTTAATGACTCTGCTGCTAATCCACTTTTGAACGTGCTACTCGTTTTGTAACTGAGCAAACACTTGGTAAATTAGCCTAAAATTGTGCTCTTCGAGATCTCATCGATTTGCTAATATGCCATTTGCTGAAAGTCAAAGTTTGTTGTTTCCGTGTCAGTCCCTCTGCTGCCTGCAGAGAGGGCTGCTCCAATTAACAAACCATGACACTTAAAAATTACACTTACGTATGAATTCACACTAGGTTTTTTTCTTCTTTGAGTGTCATTTGCTTCAGTATTGCAAGGGTCAGCAGAACAGAGGTGTTGGCAGGCTGTGGACAAACCTTGGAAAGGGAATATGCAAACTTGTGAGTGTGGGCTGGTGAAGGCCTGTGATCAAGTGTTAATTGGGAACGTTTGAGAACCTTTAGCAGCTCTGACATGGGAGCAGACATTGAATTACAGTGAGTACAGATACTTAAAGAGCAATGCTGTGCTACTTTTCATATGAAAAAAACTCTTCCTCACCCCCTGCAGGCGGGCTCTTTTTTCCACCAAGATCGTGTCCTCAGTGTCTTTGCTGTTCCTAGAACTGCACTTTCCCAGCCTGGGATGTCTGATGTACTTCCTGTGATCTGCTGTAGCCACTCCTCCAGTTTATTTGTCATTGTACAATTGTACAACAATATTGCAGTCAGGTGTTAGTCCTGAGCTTCTGCGACTGAGCGCCGCCACTGTGGGCCAACCTGACCACCAAGTTTTTGGATGTGATGCCAGTATCCAGTGAAACAATGTGGAACACAAAAATTAGTGATGTTGCTTCTTGTTTATGCGTCGCCATGACGCAAAAATAATGCACCTTTAAGTAACAATTTTGAGTACTCATAACATCCTCCAATGCCAACCATTACTGCGACTGAAGCACTGCAGACTGCAATGTAAGCAAAAATAATCAAAGTCACCACAGTTCAAAGAACGGGATCGATACTCCTCCTCAGCTCATAGGGATGTGTGAAGTAACTCTATAGTGGTAATCAGTAGTAGGCGCACCATAAACCCTGTCAGACGCCCCTGTTGGCACATGTCATCCTCTAGGCCACTGTAGCAGAATGGATGTTGTTCATTTTGCCGGTCATATTATCTGTAGGGGCCACTGTTGTTCCCACAGAGCCACGCAGCGCTGTATTAAAACTGTCCATCGTCCGAGCGGTCATGTCTTTGTCTGTGAGGATAGCCCAGCAGGAACCCCAACAGCAAAGGGAACTTAACGCAGAACACAGAATTCCCAACAGGGAAAACCAATGAAAAGGATGAAGCAAGTATTTAGGTTGACAGTGTTTTCTGTTCAGGCAAGACAAAATTAGGAGATCTTATTCACATTGCAGTAGATGTATTTAGTACTATGTTAAATAGTAACACACACATCTTGCCTCCAGTGTCTGCGTACATTGGTGTAGTGTGTGAACGAGTGAGTGGTTCCTTGCTGTAAAGCGCTTTGGGCCTAATGACGGCAGAAAAGCGCTGTGTAAGTTGAGTCCATTTACCATTTACCATGTTGTGCTGTACTTTTCTTAAGTAATCCAAACTGCCATATACTGCCTGCCCATATGCCACTTTTTTATTCAAGTGTTGCATTGCATTTACATGTTCGCACTTGTTTGCACGCACCACACTTTCCTTTCTATCCCCTTTTTGTTCCCCACATCCCCATTTCCCTTGTGATGGCAGAGAAACTCAAAATTGCACAAAAAGCAATTCCTTACAAAATGACGGGGAAATACATTGAAACATAATAAGAAAAACAAAAACAAAAAAACCTGTTCAGGTTAACATGAACTGTATCTAGCAAAGTGTACAATTGAGCAATACAAGGAGACGTCCACAGAAAAAGCAGTTTACATAATAACTATTATACATCAATCAGTACCCACAATACATATGATGTCATGGCGACGTGAAAACAGGAGGCAACCTCCCTCTCTCATTGTACATCTGAGTTTTGTGCCTTTTTCTGCGAACTGCATTTGTGGTTTATGTGTTCCACATAATAATGGAATAATGGATTTGTTTACTTTGAGAGTCTAAAATGGTCCTGAAGAAAGCAGTTTTTTAAAGGTAAACAAAATGCTAGACCTCCCCTCCTGGAACAGCCACCTTAACGTGGTGGAGGGGTTTGAGTGCCAGATTGATTCTGGGAGCTCTGTTGTCGGGGGCTTTGTGCCCCTGGTAGGGTCTCCCATGGCAAACAGGTCCTAGGTGACGGGTCAGACAAAGAGCGGTTCAGAAGCCCCTTATGAGAGACCAACAGGCCCTGTTAGGCCGTTCTGTGGACCCACCACCTGCAGGAGGAGCCACAGGGGCTGGTGCAATGTAATTTGGGCAGCTCCAACAGCTGCCCCCACGACCCGGCAACAGACAAGTTGGATGGACAAAATGCTAGCTTATCAGGTAAACCCATTTGAAACCTACACATTTTTTCTTCTGAGACACTGAAGAGGCACCAAGAGTCCCCACAGCTGCAGCACAGTCGAGGCGTCACAAGAGGATCTACAGGAAACAAAAAAGGACAAACGAGAGATGGTGAAAGACTGTTATGAAGCGGAGGGAGCAGGGGGAGGAAGAGGAAGGAGGAGGTGGAGCTGACCAGTGCAGGACACCATGCTCTGAAACAGGGACAAACCCAGGAGGCGCTGCACCATCTCAAAGGATCAGAGGAGACAGAGGGCAGCCAGGTTTCTTCCGAGTGCTACAGTTTCCCCGACCTCCAAGGTCATGCGGGTCAGGTTGACAAAGTGGCAGCGCGGCTCAGCCGCAGCAGCTCAGGACTAACATCTGAACACTATTTTGTTGTACAGTTGTACAATGACAATAAAGCACTTACTTAGTTACTTACTTACACATAATTATGCAATAAATGTTCTCTCAATACACAGTACAGATGTCAAATGTAATTCCATGGCAACTTTGTGTCATAAAGAATATAACAAATGGGAAAAAGCTAACTGGTTCAAACTACAACCACTCCCCTTTAGCTGTAAAACGTGTTATCTGCATGGTATGGTGTCAGTCACTGTGGGTGAAGCCACAGAGCAAAATGACAAGGGATTGAAGTCACAGTGTGTCAGAATAAAATGCCAGAATTACATGCTTCTACAGAGAAATCACGCCCGAGTCGCTTTGGGCTCTGAACTTTATTGAAGTTCATATTTGAACATAAATATTACACTGATATTGCCACACTGCCTCTCTGTTCTGCTGACGGCTGATGTGCTGCGGGCACTGACACTGAAAATACTTCACACAACTGCTAAAAGTGAAGTTTGTAAAGAAAATGTTCAAATGTTTGAGCCTGATATAATGTTTCTCCCTCGATTGTTTCATTGACGCACTGCCTTTCTGTAAGCTTACTCCTGTGCCTCAGCCATATCAAACCAAGGTCCCCTGACCATTACGCTGCATTCTTAACACTTAACTCTGCCCAGATCGACTGTTCCAAAGACCTTCCATAATGGGCAACACTGGAAGACCACAAGCAAGGGGGAGAGCGGGGAGTAAGTGCACATGAAATGCCCATTTGACTCATGTTTGGTTGCATTATACATCCTACTCCTCCTGGAGTAGTGTCAAGGTTGCTCATTTAACTCCTCAAAAGAATCCACATTGTTCAGCCAGGCAGCACACACCGTTTTGCTAAAACATGATGCAAATTACACTTTTGACTTAGCCCGTTTAAAGCTAAGAGCAGGTTCATCCTCAGAAACCAAGACAATAATTCATATTCTTAAGTGAGGACAAAAGATGGTTGGAAGTGCACAGGCAGTATTCATGTTTCTCGGATGTAAAGCGGCAGTGTGTTTGTGCTCTGAAGAGTTTGTTAAGACCAAAAGAGCCTGCAGTACATAAACAAGTTGTTATGGATCCACATGCTGCAATGTTTACTCATTCACCATTGTTTATTATTCATACAGCAGGGCAGACCCCGGTAATTCTGAGGACCATGAAGAGGAATGGGATCCTCCAGACCAAAGCAAGAAATGTTCTGTGCTGGATTTGGCAGGTACTATAATATACTGTATTTCAAATGTGTATTTTACTTTTTGGAGCTATATACTATTGTCTCAAAACATACCTGTTGTAGTAATTCACCTCATGCACTCAGTTTAGAGTAATAATGTTTACTTATCTTGCATCATTAACCACAGACCTGCTCTCAGCATGTTTGAAGCCATTATCCAACACTGGTCTGAGAAGTTGCGCGCTCAAAGTGTTTGCTGAAATGGAAAGTCGTTCCTACTGCTGCCTGCGGGGGGAGCTCCTGGCAAACTCTCGACCAGCCCCTGGTGTCACTGTCACCGTGTTATCCTGTGATAACATTATTTAAAACTATAAAACATGAGGGTCAATTATGCATGTCTTCACTGTTAGTACGCAAAGATGACACATTCAGCCTTTTTGTTTGGCATGTAATGTTCTGTCTTTGGAAGGGTCGTTTCAAAAAGTTCATCTGAAACAAAACAAGTGGGTGGCTCAGCTTCCCAAATTGAACATAGTCTAGGGTAGGTAAAGATATTATTGCACAAACTTAAGTGATATGAAGTCAATAAAAAAATTAAAAAGAAGGAAACTGACTGCTCTGGTTGTAGTTGGATAATTGTTGTAAATATTGTCAAACTGAATCCCAAGAGCCCATATTTTACAGTGAGTAGACAAAAAGATTGTTTCCTTCTTTGGTATCGCAATTTTGTTTTTTAACCATTTGAAGCCAAGTATTCGCTTTACAGCCAGATCCATTCATCATCATGACCGCGGCGCAAGCTCATACACACGGTGATATCGTTATTCTCTTCCTCTTTCATCGAATGAAATTTTCAAATTATTTACATACGGCCCTTTTGAGGTATTCTTCTCCCCCCCTCCCTCCCCCCGCCATCATCACTTTTTTTTTTTTCCCCCAGCAAAGAACGGGGAGCATCCGATACTCATCTATAACTCTCGGTTGCCCTGAAACTGTCATCGCGGCACCAGCACTTCTCCCCAGGGCCGGTATTCTTCCCCGCGTTGTGCTATAGCTCCACTGCCTGCCCCCCTTTCCCGCTTTCAACTTCTGCTGCTGCGAGCCCGAGCCCTCTAACTCTGCTTTATCCAGCATAGCGTACCGCACATGATCAGACCGCTTAAACAAAGCCCGCTCAACATGATGTAACTTAGGTCGGCGCTTCCATGTCTCCTGTTTCCTGTTGATGTGCAGTTCATGGCTCTTAAGTTTTGTTCTTGTGTACCAGTAGCGCAGTGAACATTGCGATCCAGATTGCAACACTTGTGAGTCAACTATGAAAAGGCACTTTGTAAACTTTGTAAATGCTCTGTTAACACACCTTCAGAATAATTGTCTTTGTTTCTAGCCTTCCTTAAGTGGCAAGGGTGTGTGTGTAAATATGTATATTTATATACATAATGTTTATTGAGATCCATAGACGGATCGGTGCGGCGTCAGCAGTGATGCGGTCGCTGTATCGGACTGTTGTGGTGAAGAGGGAGCTGAGTCTGAGGCAAAGCTCTCGATTTACCGATCGATCTACGTTCCCACCCTCACCTATGTTCATGAGATTTGGGTAATGACCGAAAGGACAAGATCGCGAATACAAGCGGCCGAAATCAGTTTCCTTCGCAGGGCGAGATCGGGTGAGGAGCTCACTTAGCCGGGAGGAGCTCGGACTCGAGTCGCTGCTCCTTCACGTCGAAAGGAGCCAGCTGAGGTGGCTAGGGCATCTGTTCCGGATGCCTCCTGGTCGCCTCCCTCGGGAGGTGCTCCAGGCATGTCCTATTGGACTATGTCTCCGAGCTGGCCTGGTGTCGCCTCGGGGTCCCCCCAGAACAGCTGGAGGAGGTGTGCGTGGATCGGGAAGTCTGGGCATCTCTGCTGAGACTGCTGCCCCCGCGACCCGGCCCCGGATAAAGCGGAAGAAAATGGATGGATGGATCTAAAAAACGGTATCAAATGTGCCTATAAATCTGACTAACTAATGTTTAATTAAGTGTCTTACTAACTGTATCAAACAACAACTTATATTGGTATAAATTAAAATCTCTCCTGTAGTCTAAATAGAGCGTGTGATGTCATAACACAGCAAAAGAAAATGGAGTCTATGGCTATGTCTGCAATTTTATTCTTTTGATATTCTTCGATTTGTCCATTGTTTTTTGAGGTTTAGATGGACATTTTTATTTCCATCAAAATTACTATTTAGATGGAAATGGAATCTGTTTAGCTTCTATAAAATCTAAAATGCAGGCGACTCAGAGCACCCCTTGTTCAAATACCACCAGCGGTTTTTACATACCACAGGTTGGGAACCACTGTATTTTTGTGTTGTACTCCCTCTGTGATGAGTGGGGAGGTGAATATAGAGAGCCTGTGTGTGTGTGTGCGTGTGTGTAGGTACGGGTGAGTTATTCATTTTTGTTATTGTTTTGTCCTTTATTATTTGATTTTGTGTATCTACTCTGCTGTTTTGTTTGTTTTCTGTGGATGTGATCCCGAGGACCCCTTGAAAACGAGATGATGCATCTCATGGGGCTGATCCTCCAATAAAAACAGGTCGATAAATACATAAAAAACAAGTGCCGTGGCATTAATTTGTGCAAAAGATCAAATGGGGAGGCAACGTGCTTCAATCCTGCTTTAATTCTCGAAAGCTACAAAGAGTAATGTTGTCAGTTGTATAACTGTAAGGTTTTTTGACAGGAAGGGCATCCTGCATAATTCAATATCAATATTCAAACCAACGACAGATGAAATACTGGTCTGTATACCAAGCTGCCTGTTTTGTATAATGTCCACACTGCTGACCTCATCGTAAGAACAAGGTCTTCTCCTCTGCGAAACAGTCCTCCATCTTGTTTGCTTCAGCCTGTCCCTGTGCACCCTGTGCTCTCTAGTCTCGCTGTGCAGTGGACACAGCGACTTTGTCCACACTGCTCTCCAATCACAACCGTCCTCAGTGTTCCCTGTAAAACCAAGCAACATCCAGATAGTATGGCCAACACTCATGACCAGATTTTTAGATGTCACATTGCACGACGGGGATTGTAAAATTGTGAGTCTTCATTGTGTGATGGTTCAAAAAGAAAATCGTACCTATATGACCAAAGTTCGTAGCCGTTTCAGGCGTCAGATGGTGTGTGTTCAGCCGAGGGAAGTGCCGGAAAGTGCAGGAAAGTGCTGCAAAATGCGGAGTCGGACCCGCCCATGCCTGGCCTCTGTTGCTTGCGACTCTGGCGGCGCTGAGGCGTACAGCGATGTTGTATTTTGTCGAAGAGGCGCTTGGCAGAGATCCTAAGAATTTCCCCACAACACCACTCTTGCAAACGGGTAGTTTCATTTTTGAACTCATCTTTACAAACCTTATAGAAGCTTTCGTCTAACTTTTAATTTATTGTAATACATTGTGATGCATATTACTGCTATCATTATCAAACAAAATGAATGGTACACGCAAATTAAAATCCTTCCTTGGCCAGAATGTTCAACTGGACCAAGTTGTTTCTTGTTTTATTTTATAATTATTTGCATTTGTAAATAATAGTTACATTAATACATTGCTAATATTGTGTAATAAATGTTGCCTCTAATAATAATAATAATAATGCATAGGTTTTATATAACGCTTTTCTGGACACTCACAGACGCTTTACATTGCACTATTCATTCACTCCATACATAGTGGTGGTAAGCTACTATTGAAGCCACAGCTGCCCTGGGGTAGACTGACGGAAGCGAGGCAACCAGTCTCCGACCACCACCAGCCACTCACTCACTCACTACATTCGCCAGGCTTCCTGGTGTTACGTAACGGTCTCCCATCCAAGTACCGACCAGGCCCTTCCCTGCTTAGCTTCCAAGGTCTGACGGGATTGGGCAGAGCAAAGGCGATATGGCCAAGTATTTACAAACGCATCAACATTACATTACATTTGGTCAATTTCAGCCAAAACTGCAACTTGTTTTAGGCCACAATTTTGGTATTTTCGATGAACTTGCAATGTCATAATTTCCCAATAAATTTAGATCTAATGCCTGTTCCACTGAAATGCTTTTTAATGACATTTAAGGCCTTAATTTTAGCACATTTCATGTAATGTCTTTTAATGTTTTTTAATGCCCTGCGGAAACCCTGCACTGTCATAAGACTAATGGAAAAGGAGGACAATCTAGTAGGCTAGTGTTAGTAATGAGTGACCATCTAAATACTATTCTTAAAAACGTGTGAATACAGCACAGGCATTGAGCAACTTTTGGAGGTGATGTTGTCCAATTTCCATCTTTATAACTCAATATACTACTAAATTCACGTTTGTGTCGACTCTTGAGCTCCTCACCATTTGTTGCAGCTGCACATACATCTCAGTACGTTCATAATTTAAACTCTAGCTTCACATCTCTGTTCTGTCGCTCCAAGAGAGAAGCTTCACCCTTTTCCTTTGGTAACATTTAGTTTTTTTTCTTTAACTTCATAACAACACATTTTAACGCATTTGTTTTTAATTGGCTTTATTTGATTTACAATGGTGGATTCAAACTGAAGTCATGGGTTCACCCTCGGGACGTTGCGAGAATTTAAATGCCGTGCACCCAAATTCATTATAAATACTCATTATTTTACAGTGGAGTTGTTGGTGGAGGGATTTTGCGGGTCGCGGCCTGATAAATTTGGGAATCGCTGCCCCAAGGTAAACGTGCCTTACTACTTCTGTTAGTCCTTTTGTTATGACCATACCACAACTCCTATCCTCCAAACCCATTTCGAGCCTCTCCACCAATCCATTTAACCAGCTTACTCCTGCTTATCTTTCTGATAAATTGCACCTCTCTTGCTTTTGTGCTGCAAAAGTCCCACATGGAGCATATTTTGGGGGAATTGCCTAAACTGTTTCTTCTCCCAGAATAGAGCTGTGATGGACGTAACCTAACAAGATAGCGGCGCCGTTGTATGCTTGTGTATTCTCTGTGAACAGTGCGCGAGCCGGTCTCCTGCCTGGACCCAGTAGGATTCCAATTTATTCGGCACAGCTTGATGGCACCGTTCGATCGGCGCAGAGAGAAACGCGCCAAGGCCCACTGACTTCAGAACCTCATCGAGATGGCGTAAAAATAGTAGCGCACATTTGCGGTATAGATAGAATAGTTATTTTGTATTGATATGATTTTGCTCATAAACGAGACAAAAATAAAACAAAATGAACAAATAATCTACAATCAACTGTTTACACATTTACTATGTAGCATACTGTTCAGATCAAATTATATACTTGCCAAAAGTGATTTATTATACATAAATCAGCAGTAATCAATTACAAAAAATACATAAACATAAGATTCATCCCAACTTACTGTACCATGTGAAAACAATCTGGCCCCTCTAGAGTGGCAGTTTTCCTCTCTCTCTCTCTCTCTCTTTATCTGCCCCCACTGTCCGCACAATCCATAAACTCCATGCTCTCATCCACTCTGACCAGTGTGGGAAGTAGCATTCGCCGCCACAATTCATCTAGCATTAAGCTCTGTTGTTGCTTATAACATACCTCGCTGGCAATTGTTGTGGCACTTAGGAAAAAGAGTGAGAAGGAGTTTGCTCTTCTCATCTTTGGCTACGAGTAATGGGTTGGTCGCGAACGAGTCGGTACGTAGAGCCGTCTCTTTTAAGTGAACGGTGAGAGTTGAGTCTCACCCGCAAGCTGTTTTCTTCTGCTTCTTTTAAGGCTACTTGTCTCACTTTCATGTACAGCAGCCTTCTCCAACCCAAACCATGTACAACAACATGGTCATGTTACTGTATTAACTTTGACAGTCTCCAGATCAGCGCAATAGACAAATACAACAGAGGAAACTCAAAGCTAAATAGGGCAAATGTCTTCAGTTACAAACAATCCAGAACAGTATAGTATATTCATATCCCCTTTAACACACTTTGTCTTAAGTTTCTGTTTTAATGTAACAATACAGTTATGTTCACATTATCTTCAAATATCCTTTATCCTTTCCACCTTCGTCTTTATCAAATAACGTTTATGCAGCACATTTAATGCTACATTATTTGTGAACGGCAGCATTCAAAAGTTTTAGCAGTAATACATTGGTACATTAATAAAAGTAGACGACAAGTGATATTACTTATTTATGTATGAAGGCATCTGTAATTTATTATAATTATATTTACATTCTGGAATTAATTAATACATGATTTAATTTGTACAAACATATATGACTCAGAATGTTTGGTCCCATCAGGAGCATGATTGTGAAGAGAACTGGAGATTTATTTGTGTGTAAGAGTCCTCCAGACTGTTCTTAGGACTTTTTCTTACAGAGGAACATTTTCAGCTAAGAACAAGTTTTGTGAATGCCAAAAATTTCCCTAAGTAGGCCTTAAGAACAAAGGTGTAAGACTGTGTTGTGAACGATCGTGAATGAGGCTCATTGTGCAACACGTTCAATGCTGTGATATTTGACGCTTTTAGGGCATGCATTGTTCTTCATCATACGCATGCTATGGCTCCGTGTGCCATGCTGCCTCTCTCTGATCATTCCATGTGTCAGACTATAGGTCACAGAACAAAGTGTGTTGTAGAAAGCAGCCAAGTAGACAGAGAGCTGCTTTTTCAAGCCAATGTATTGTTCGATTCTCCCGTTATTTAAGCCTGGAAAATTAAATTTCAAGAAGGAAGCCGGACAAACTACTGATTTTCAATTACCTACACCATGAATCATTATTCATCCAATTAGTTCATAATGGATTAGTTGGTGGAGAATTCTGCAATAAAAATCATGTCCCCTGGAGGTTTCTCTCAGCAGGGCATGTGCTGCTCAGCCCTGTGACGCTTTGGTGAAGGGAGATCAGGTTCTTTGTAAAACTGTTTAGGGAGCCGCAATTCATTGTGTACCACTGTCGGCTGCTTTCAACGCATGGTAAATTTGTATTTCCCTCTCTGACAGAAGTGTGTAGAGCTGATTGAGCTTAACAGCGTGCTCTAGATAGATGGACCACGAGTGCTGCACAGGTCTGGGTATGATTCAGTCCAACCTTCCCCGAAGAATGTGCAGATACATCAGCTGTCTTGGACCTACGTACGTCGCCCCAGTAGATCCGTGTTTATGGGCAATCTGAAGATCATTCTTCACAAGGTACGGAGACTTTTTTAGTCTTCGGTGACATAATTTTGCACCTTAATGGTACAAAGTGACAAGTAGGCAGCACTCATTGAAAAAAGAAAAAGAAATACGGACACAGATTGAACCAGATTAACCACAACATAACCTGGACTCTTCCAACGACAGAGTAAAACTGGTTAAACAGTACTGAGAAGTACACAAGGCACTTGGAAGGCGTAAAGGCGATTAACCTGTCACTTGCTGTCCCCTCTGATCAGGGGGTTAGGGTTAGGCTTAGGGTCAGGGGTTAGGGTTTTGATTAGGGTTAGGGACTGCAAATGTGAAGTTGTGTTGTCTTGGCTTTCCAATGAGGTATCACACTGGCATTTAGACTATAAGTTCTCCTGTCAATACGCTTTGAGATTTTAAAATGCATGATGGAGAAAATAATGCTAACCCTAAGATGGCAGATAACAGGTTGAACACTGTTTATTTACAATCCAATCCAATACAATGAGTTTAATGTCCGGCCTAAAACGGTGGGCCCTTTTCTATCATTCCTATACCATATACAATATGCACACACCAATATAAGATAATTTATTTGAAAGGAGAGCCCTTTGCAGATAGAAATTAGCTTGTGTTTAGCTCCTCTAGGCTTCAAGAAGACCCTGGCCCTGAATAAGAAACTCCTTTGTTAGCACTGATTGAGAATACATGATTCAAGGGTGTTACGGCATAAAACTTCCTACTCAAGGGGAATTAAAACACTTTGACTGTGATGCTAATCTGTCTTAATAGATCTCATTGCAAGGAGCTTTTTCAAGCATGCGGGGAAGACGAGTGCGGCTTTATGTAAACTTTGCTTAAGGGGAGAAACACGGCTGCAGTCAGCGCTGTGCTTGGTGTCATCTCCGTAATGTGAAGAGAAGGGAGGGTTCTTTTGGAAAGGAAACTTCTTTTGTTTGATTGCGAGAGAAATAACCTCTGACACTAATGACGAGAGGCTGTGGAGAAGTGGTGCAAGAGAGCAGTGCTCATCGCTCTGACTGTAGGATCATCGCCAACGCTCCACAGTTGTTTGAGCTACAAGGGTGGCTGATCTATATGGGCCGTATGGGCCACTTCTAAGCATAGAAACTAATCACGTGTGAACACGTACTGAACTGACTTTGAAGTAAATACAGTTGAAACTAGGGAGGTCTCAGGTCAACCCATAGGGCACACCAATATGTGTAAAATGCCCTTTGACACAAGTTTATTTGCTTACTTGTCGCAACAAGCCCTCTTATTACCTGAGGACATAGCTAGTAATGCCTAAAGAAGCAGCAGTGATTGGAGAGTAGTAATGCCATTATATACAGTATTTGTGCCACTGTTTTATTAACGCTGCCTACCAAAGAACTGTATTGAATGAGAATGTTGAGAAGAGCTATAGAACTGTGTGCCAATGCGAGCGATGATACAACACAGCAGTAATGTCTCTGCGACGGGAGGAGACTTCATGCACAGGCCTGTTCATACAAACGTAGTACATTCGCAATGGATACTCCCTGGATGAATGAGAGCCTTCACAAACAGTACATTCGCTAGCAAGCTGAAGTTCAGATGTCCTAGTGTTCTCTGGTGTCTGTGCTCGCAGTGGCAAGAGAGAAAGGAAAGACACTGAGGGGTGGATGAGATTTGTCCTGAGTACCTCTCTGGATGTTGTGGGGCTGTCTTGGCTGACACGTCTCTGCAACATCGCGTGGCGGTCGGGGACAGTGCCCCTGGATTGGCAGACCAGGGTGGTGGTCCCTCTCTTTAAGAAGGGGATCTGAGGGTGTGCTTCAATTACAGAGAGATCACACTCCTCAGCCTCCCTGGTAAGGTCTATTCCAGGGTGCTGGAGAGGAGGATCCGGCTGATAGTCGAACCTCGGATCCAGGAGGAACAATACGGTTTTCGTCCTGGTCGTGGAACACTGGACCAGCTCTATACCCTTCATCGAGTGCTCGAGGGGTTTGTGGGAGTTCGCCCAACCAGTCCACATGTGGTTTGTGGATCTGGAGAAAGCGTTCGACGGTGTCCCTCGTGGTGCCCTGTGAGGGGTGCTCCGGGAGTATGGGGTCCGGGGCCCTCTGCTAAGGGCTGTATGACCGCAGCAGGAGCTTGGTTCGCATTGCCGGCAGTAAGTCAGACCTGTTCCAGGTGCGAGTTGGTCTCAGCCAGGGCTGCCCTTTGTCACCGGTTCTGTTCATTACCTTTATGGACAGAATTTCTAGGGGCCGGAGGGTGTCCTGTTTGGGAAGCTCAGGATCTCATCTCTGCTGTTTGCAGACGATGTTGTTCTGTTGGCTTCATCAAATCAGGACCTTCAGCGCGCACTGGGGCGGTTTGCAGCCGAGTGCGAAGCGGCCGGGATGAGGATCAGCACCTCCAAATCCGAGCCCATGGTTCTCCACCGGAAAAAGGTAGCTTCCCCTCTTCAGGTCGGTGGGCAGTACTTGCCCCAAGTGGAGGAGTTCAAGTATCTCGGGGTCGTGTTCACGAGTGAGGGACGGATGGAACGTGATATCGATAGACGGATCGGTGCGGCGTCAGCAGTGATGCGGTCGCTGTGTCAAACTGTTGTGGTGAAGAGGGAGCTGAGTCAGGGGGTAAAGCTCTTGATTTACAGATTGAGCTACTTTCCCACCCTCTCCTATGGTCATCAGATTTGGGTAATGACCGAAAGGACAAGATAGCGGATACAAGCGGACGAAATTAGCTTCCTTCGCAGGGTGGCTGGGCGCACCCTTAAAGATCGGTTGAGGACCTCAGTTACCCGGGAAGAGCTCGGAGTAGAGCCGCTGCTCTTTCATGTCGAAAGGAGCCAGCTGAGGTGGCTAGGGCATCTGTTTCGGATGCCTCCTGGTCGCCTCCCTCGGGAGGTGCTCCAGGCATGTCCTATTGGGAGGAGGCCTCGTGGAAGGCCCAGGACACGCTGGTGGGACTATGTCTCCGAGCTGGCCTGGCGTCGCCTCGGGGTCCCCCCAGAACAGCTGGAGGAGGTGTCCGTGGATCGGGAAGTCTGGGCATCTCTGCTGAGACTTCTGCCCCCGCGACCCGGCCCCGGATAAAGCAGAAGAAAATGGATGGATGGACTGAAATGGCAGCGGCCCTGCTGAGGCCCAACACAATAGCTCAAAGGGACACATTTTTCCCCCATAGTTTGGAGATCCCTGGTCTCTAGTTCGTGTCCATACAGACAATCAGTTGTATAGATACTTTCCCCATGCAGTTAAAAACGTGCAAAGTTACATCCTTTTTTAATTTTAGCCATCTGATTTATCCAACCACCCGGGCCACTGAAGACTCTGCTTGGGGACCACATTACCCACAACATTTGGAACCTCAACCCGGTGCAAATGAAGTAATTATAACCTCCCCCCTTCCTGTGAGAATCAAATGCCCCCATTACTGCCTCACACTATCAGATGTTAGGCCCTGTCATCTCAGCCGCCCAATCCGGTAAACAAGCGGTGTGTGGAAAAACAGGCTGACCCCCAGAGGAGCGACCACACGTGATGCATTACACTATCTGATTAGGTTAGAACACGGACTACAGGAGGCGCTTAATTTGTGCAGAACAGCGGAGAGTCCACCTCTGCTGCACATCTATTTGAATAAGTCAGTTCCAAAGAGAGGCACGTAGAGCTCACCGGCAGACAGCAGTGTTGGTGATGCTGTAATGGGGGTAAAAAAAGAGCGCGATAATTCTCGTGAATTGTACCATAGTCAAGCTGTTTCTCACTTGAACTAGCTTGTTCTAAAACACACTGCACCCATGAAGAAAGAGTGGATCTCTGGAAATCTGCAGTTGTATTCAAACAAAATAATGTCTGGGAGTTCACCAATGTCACCTGTCTGACAGCAATTATCAGGCACAGTGGTGTTACATCTGACAGTAGACAGTCAGCACAGGGCTATCTTATTTCGAGTCATACTGTTTTGGGGCATGTGACTGGAATGTAGTTTGTAAACTGTAGATGTTTGTATGATGATGATTATTCCAAGTATAATGATGTACAGAATTAGAGTTGCAATATGCTGTGAGACAACCCAGTGCGCCTGAGTGTGAAAGTGTGTGTGAGAGAAGGAAGCAGGGGAGTAAGAAATCACAGGCGTGAATGTGGGCAATGAAAAGGATCCGGTCTGATAATAAGTTGCGAATGGCACCTGGACTCCCCAGAGAGGCTGACAAAAAGGGCATTTTATTCCGGAGTTCTCCGTGTGCTCACAATTTTACACCTGAGGAGTATATTAAGCATTAATTTGAGTCAACTTGAACAAAACCTCCTGCAACTCCAGCAGTGGAAGTCTATGGAGCACCAGATTGGCACTTGTACAACAGAGGGGTACAGTCCAAAGGTCGGTTTGTAGTTTGGTAGGTTGCTGGTTCAATCCTCCATAAGAGCTTGGTGTCTTTGGGAAAGCCATTGTGGTTGACCCACCTTGCCTGCTTTGAATTTAGCATAGTCCCACTGCAGGATGACAGTCTCATGTCTATCGATCTGTCCCAGGGCATCTGCAGCTATATGTGGCTTGCGAAAGAACTAATACACCTTAAACATTTGCTAATTTTGTCATGTTTACAACCCTAAACGTAAAGATTTTATTTGGAATTGTTTACTGAAAGGTCACACACAAGTAACAGACAACTTTGAAGTGAAAGTAAAATGATACATGATTCTGATATTTTTCAAAAAATAGAAAAGTGAAAAGTGGGGCGTGCATAAGTATTCATACAGCATTTTCGGACTGCATTAAATTGCCTTTATAACATTCCTAATGACTGCAACCCTAACCATTAAATAGAGGCCACCTGTGTCTAATCTACTCTCAGTATAATTCCAGCTGCTCTGTGAGGGCCTCAGAGCTATGGTCAGAGTGTATTGGTCACTAAACAACATCATTATGAAGGCCAAGGAGCTCACCAGAGAGGTCAGGGGTAAAGTTGTGGAGAAGTTTAAAGCAGTGTCAAATAATACAAAGATTTCCCAAGATTTGAACATCTCACGGAGCACTGTTCAATCCATCATTCGGAAATGGAAAGAGTATAGCACCACTGCGAACTTACCAAGACACGGGCGTCCACCTAAACTAACAGACCGAACAAGGAGAGCACTGGTCAGAAATGTAACCAAGTGCCCCAAGATAACTCTGGAGGAGCTGCGACATACTGCCGCTGAGCTGGGGGAATAAGTCGTACTCTACACAAATCTGGCCTTCATGGACGAGAGCAAGAAGAAAGCCATTATTGAAAGGAGGCGATAAGAAATCCCGTTTGAAGTTTGCTAAAAGTCATATGGAGGACACAGCTACCATGTGGAAGAAGGTGCTTTGGTCAGATGAGAAAAAAATTGAACTTTTTGGCCCAAATGCAAAACGTTATGTATGGCGCAAACCTAACACTGCTCATCGTCCTGAGTGCACCATCCCCAGTGTCAAATATGGTGGGGGAGCATCATGCTATGGGGCTGCTTTTCCTCAGCGGGGACTGGGACGATTGTAAGAATAGTTGGGAAGATGGATGGAGCCAAATACAGAGACATTTTGGAGAAAAACCTGCTGGAGTCAGCAAGAGAATTGAGGCTGGGGCGGAGATTCACCTTCCAGCAGGACAATGACCCTAAACACAAAACTAAATCTACAATGAAATAGTTTAAAAACAAACATATTTATGTGTTAGAATGGCCCAGTCAAAGTCCTGACCTAAATCCTATTGAAAATCTGTGGAAAGACCTGAAAATTTGACAGAGCTTGAGTTGTTTTGTAAAGAGGAATGGGCTAAAATGTCAGTCTCTAGATGTGCAAATCTTGTACAGTCATACCCCAGAAGACTTGGTGCTGTTATTGCAGCAAAAGTGGGTTCCACAAAGTATTAAGTCATGCTGTATGAATACTTATGCACGCCTCACTTTTCAATGTTCTATTTTTTGAAAAATAACAGAATCATTTATCATTTTGCTTTCACTTCACAGTTCTCTGTCACTTGTATGTGAACTTTCAGTAAACAATTCTAAATGATTTTTTTTTGTTTAGGGTTGTAAGCCCTATTGGGGAACAGGCCCAGGACACGCTGGTGGGACTATGTCTCTGAGCTGGCCTGGTGTCGCCTCGGGGTCCCCCCGGAACAGCTGGAGGAGGTGTGTGTGGATCGGGAACTCTGGGCATCTCTGCTGAGACTGCTGCCCCCGTGACCCGGCCCCGGATAAAGCGGAAGAAAATGGATGGATGGATGGATGGGTTGTAAACATGACAAAATGTGCAAAAGTTCAAGATGTATTAGTACGTTCGCAAGGCACTGTACATGGAATAAATATATTTAAATGTTCTCAGTTAGGCACTCAAACCACTTCACATCAAGGAACTATTCACCCAGTACTTTAGATGACTTAAATGAATCTCAGCTAACAGAAAGATATACAAACAACATGGAGACAAACAGTAATGGCAGGACTGAAGGCCATTTGCAGGCCAGACACAGCCGCAATACCTGCAAGCGGGTCATTACTACTTATTCTCCATGGAGGCACAGAAGTACTATGACAAATCCATAGGCAACCTTCGAATAATGCTCAACCAGTAGTGGACACCTTGATGTCTTTTGCCACAAAGTGTCTCACCCCAGTGTATCATCCCAATAGTCGCCAGTAGGACAGAGTAGACAGATCCACAGCACACACACACGCCGCTAGCCAAACCAAATGTCAATATATTGAGCACTGGGAGGAAGTCATTAAAATGGCAATCAGTGTTTCTTAATTACAAGGCATTGCGCGATACTTGGTCTGGGGGCTGGCCGAGGCCATCCCTAAAACGCTGGCCTTCTTTCCAGTCAATTACGTGGGCCAAGTGTTAAAGACTCACCCCTCTGTTCCCATTTCAGCAGCAGACTTAATGAAAACGCCCAGCTATCTCGCGTGTGGTCCTTGTTAGAAGTCCAAATACAATCAACAAAGGAGCTGACGTTAATTTGAATAGGCCCAGGCTTTAATTGCGTCGCCCAAAATTGCAGTCAACAAGAGTTCGGTGTTCTAAACAAGCGCTGGTGTTGAGCTACTTTGAAATTAGTCTGTTTAGAGCAGTGGTAAGCAGGTGTTTTGGCTCATCCATTACAAACAACACATACAAAGGCAGTGGAATGGAGTATGGAGTATACTTCATATCTGTCTGAAATATCCCACATTATCCTGTTTTTTCCCACTTAACGCTTCATGTTTCACATTTGGACGGATGGATTTGCAATATAATCATTACCAGCAAGCCAACAATGAGAAGTTGGCTTGTTGGTAATAAGCTTTGTGCCATTACTGAACACAAGCTTTGTGCCATTACAGAATCATAAGTATTTTAGATAAGTGTCACGTATAACACCACAGAGCAAGTCTCTCTTCACTTTTTTAGAGGCCTAATATTTAATCTTTCCAACTAAATATGAGTCTTTTCAGCCCATGCTCACAGAAAAAGTCCTGGTTTCACTTGAAAATCAATGAGCTCATTTGAGTGAGTGTGGCCTTAGGGATGTCAGCTTAATTAGCAAACATGGCTTAAATATTGGCGAGTCTGCAGCACATAATATGGATGTCAAGGGCGCAGGCACATTATAGGCAAAGTCAATATCGCACTCCTACACTCCCCAGCCTTCACAGCGGGGCGCGCGCCCGCTTTTAAAAGTGCCGCTCTCCTGATTTGTGGTGACAGGAGTCGTTAGCTTGTTGGTCCCTCGAGACCAGATGCTAAGTTTCATTCAAATATCCACAAAGGTACTTGGAGCAAGTCTGATCTAAACTGACAGATGACATTTAGAACAAGCGAAAATGGATCTAACTGGAATAAAGCAGGTCAAAACTGAGGGACAAAAGTTATGACAAGACACTATGCGCTCGTTCAGGGGTTCCCAAAATCCAGGGCTTTAGATTTCATTTAAAAAGAATTAGAAAAAAAATAAGCGACAGAGATAATAATAAGTAATTGACACTGCATCAATTATACACTTTAATTGAAAGCAACATAATAATTCAGGTTAAATAACAAACCAATATACTCTAAATGCTGCTATTATCAAAGAGAGAAGTTCAAAACTTACTGTATTCATCATCGGCTCAAGTTTATGCTTTGGAGCCTTGTTGATGCAGGCTTTAGATTTATTCAGGTGAAACTACATACGGTCAGCAGAACACAAGACATTGGGTTTAGCTATACCTGATTTATTTACAGGTGAAACTCGGAAAATTTGAATATCGTGGAAAAAGTTCATTTATTTCTGTAATACAACTTAAAATGTGAAACTAATATATGATATAGACTTATGGCATGCAAAGTGACATATGTCAACCATTTATTTGAATATTACAATATTACAATCAATAGAAAAGTTAGTTTGGGCCCCTTTTGCTTGAATTACTGCCTTAATGCGGCGTGGCATGGACGTTATCAGCCTGTGGCACTGCTGAGGTGTTGTGAAAAAAAAAAAAACTGAATGCTTTAATAGCGGCCTTAAGCTCCTCTGAATTATTGGGTCTCATGTCTCTCATCTTTCTTTTGGCAATGCATCATAGATTTTTTATGGGGTTCAGGTCAAGTGAGTTTGCTGGCCAATAAAGCACCGTAATCTGATGGTAATTTAACCAGGTTTTGGTACTTATTGCAGTGTGGGCAGGTGCCAAGTCCTGCTGGAAAACGAAGTCAGCGTCTTCAAAAAGCTTGTCTGCTGAAGTAAGCATGAAGTGCTCTAAACTCTCCTGGTAGATGGTTGCGTTGACTCTGTATGTACGTTATAAAGCACAGTGGACCAACACCAGCAGAAGACATGGCTCCCCAAATCATCAGACTGTGGAAACTTCACACTGGCCTTCAAGCATCTTGGATTGTGTGCTTCTCCTTTTGTCCTCCAGACTCTGACACCTTGGTTTCCAAATGAGATGCAAAACCTGCTCTCATCAGAAAAGAGAACTTTGGACCCCTGAGCAACAGACCAGGTCTTTAGTTCTTTCGCCCACACAAGACGCTTCTGACGTTGTTTGTAGTTCAGGAGCGGCTTAACAAGAGGGATATGACATTTGAAGCCCATGTCCAGGATCCATATGTGTGTCTGGTGGCTCTTGAAGCACTGACTCCCGCCTCAGTCCACTCCTTGTGAAGGTCCCCCACATTTTTGAATGGCCTTTTCCTGACAATCCGCTCCAGACTGCGGTCATCCCAGCGGCTTGTGCACCTTTTTCTTCCACAGTTTGTCCTTCCACTTAACTTTCTATTACTGTGCTTTGATTAAGAACATCCAACTTCTTTTGCTATTACCCTTTGAGCCTTTCCTCCTTTATGGAGGGTGTCAATGATGGTTCTCTGCACAACTGTCAGGTCAGCAGTCTTCCCCATGAATTCTACTGAACCACTGAGAGACCATTTAAAGTATGAGGGACCCTTTACAGGTGTTTTGGATGAATTAGCTGATGAAAGGAGACACTTCGAGCCAATATTCACAATATTCAAATTTTCTGACATTTTGATTTTGGGGTTTTTACAAGCTGTAAGCCATAATTAAAAAAAATAAAACAAACAAAGGCTTGACATAATTATGTCACTTTGCATGCCATGAGTCTATATCTTATATTAGTTTCACAGTTTGAGTTGTATTACAGAAATAAATGAACTTGTTCACAAATATTCTAATTTTCCAAGTTTCACCTGTATTTGGGACGGTGCATGTTAATACTTTGGACTCGTGCTGCATGTCAACACGCCAGCTCATAACCTCAAACACACTCTCATTCATCCTGGCCTATTGTACATGTACAGGGTTAGGGGAAAACCGGGGTACCCACAGGAAACCTACGCAGATACGGGGAGATTATGCAAACTCCACACAGAAAGGCCCAGTCCAGGTGGGAATCGAACTCAGGACTTCTAGCTGTGGAGGACAAGCGCTAACCACTGTGCCACCGTGCCACCCACAATTACATGTTATTATGCATAATCAACAGAGATTTTTAGATAGGAGAAATCCAGTGCTGGAAAAAATAAAATAGATCAATAATATCTTCGAGCTGACTGGTCCTGTTTCATTCCGTTACTATCGTTTTATCTGGCATTTCTGTCCACATGTTGGAGGATCACAATGAATCCCACACAGGACTAGATTTAATTCTAGCATTCCAGCATCTGAAGTTGATGAATGCACAATTAACGTGCTTCGCAAAATGCCCTGAGTCCGATGTGTTTTCTTGCACATAAGACAATCCCAGAAATGTGTCAAGTCTTCTCTGAGCAATAACGCTAATAAGCCTGGCAACACCTCCAAGGACACTAAAACTTGCATAGACATGATTGCCTTGCAAAATATTGCTATTATTTATTTTAAAAAATTCTTCCCCTTTATTAATATTCTTAATGGCTGATCCGACAAACCATGTTGGATGTTGGGGGAAAAATGCCAATGGATACAGTATAGCTGAAGGTTATTTTTGAGCAAAATTGTGGGTGAGAGAGACTTGTGAGGATGAGATTTAGAGATGTTGTGGAAGTCCACAGGAAGTTAGTTGGTTAGGATGACAGAAAGTTGAGGGAGACACTGGAGCCAAGGCAGGTGAAGTTTGCATTGCCAGAATGAACCCATTCAGCCAGTGTTGTTTTTGACAGTCCTCTTAGTTTTAGTCTTACTATAATCACATTTTAGTAATTTCTATATGTGATAGTTTTTATCTAGTCAACGAAATCTTTCAACAAATTAATTTAAGTCTATTCGAATTGGAAATTGGGATCAAGGTTGACAGGTTGTGAGGCAATGCAAGGCAAGGCATGTTTATTTTCACTGCCCATTTCATACACAAGGCAACTCAATGCCCCTATGGCTTATGACAGACAGATTAGGCTACACGTATCTAGGCACTAATGACATGCATTGTGAACATGATTGTGCCTTTCCTTATAGCAGCCTCTCTCCTCATTGTTTGATCATCGCTTCAAGGTTGTGTTTTAACAGTGCACCGTCTGCACATTCGTTCATGAACATGCTTTCTGCGTGCCATTACTGTATTTAATTAGGAAATGTAGAGAAATGTAGAGAACTACATGGTACACATGACTTTCAGATGGCTCTGTCATGCGGTGCAGGTCTGTACTGCGGCTGATAGACTACTCAGACAACTCTACATTTTTGTTTTATCAACAAAAACTCGCAAACGTATCGTCATGTTTTAGTCATGAAAGAGACGTTTTTAGCTCATCGCCGTCACGTTATTGTCATGAGAAAAAAGGGGATGCCAGCGAAATTATGCTGTCGGTGTTATCATTGACGAAAACAACACTGCATTGAACCTGTTAGGGAGGGGGCCCAATCAAAGGGACCTGGAACTGCAACAGCACCAAGAACTGCAAAAGGTTCCTGCTGTGTGAAAAACGCCTTATCCGATCCTGTTGTGTATGTACAGACATCCTCAGAAAAGATCCCCTTTCTGAGGATGCCATATTAATGACACGTTTCCAAGTCAGGTAGCCAAACAGGTAAGAATTGTAGTAAGACAGTTGAATAGAGATGTTCAGCCTTATAGTTGTTGTTGCTGTATTGTTGTGTGACTTTGATTCTATTCTATGGGTTGTTGAGCACTTTGGTGCGACTGTTATGGTTTGTTGAAATGTGCTATTTCAATAAAATGAGCCAATGTGTTTCTTTCACTATCCAACTACTCACACATGCATACATTTATATGAATGTTTTACCATTTTCAGAATTTACCATTATGGTAATGCTAGGAGGAGCTGTAGCCATTCAATATAGCCATTTAAACAACAGTTCGGTTCGCAATTGGTTCAAAATATGAAGAAAAACCCCATGCAATGGAAGAGAGTTTTCTATACAAGGGGGAAAAAGTTACGAGACCTTTAACTGCGAGTTTGATGTAAAATGATCAAAAGCCTCTCGGCAAATAGAGCTGTCGCGCAATAAGCAACTGGCAAACAGCATCAGCTTTACAAGATGTAATTACGTCTAATTGTATCCCTTTCAGTGTGGTCCCATCAATCAGTGAGAGTCGGCTTTAGTCTCTTCTGCATATTTAACTAGCCACAATGTTAATTCTTTGCTAATGACGTGGGAGGGCAAAGGAAAGTAGTGACGCTTATATACGATGCTTCTATAGTCGACATATCAAGGCGTTGCTATAGCCTTGCGTCGCATTGAGGCTGTAGTGTTTGATCGGTGGCTGCCATCGCCGATCTGATGCAACAACAGGGAAAGCTCAGCGAGAGATGAGGCTTTAAGATGGGCACAAACACCAAAAAGCAAATGTCACGGCAGCTGCCCTCCAGACCACTAT
This sequence comes from Proterorhinus semilunaris, assembly GCA_021464625.1. NCBI lineage: Eukaryota > Metazoa > Chordata > Actinopteri > Gobiiformes > Gobiidae > Proterorhinus > Proterorhinus semilunaris. Next base: position 12,642,621 of record CM038345.1, read on the forward strand.
CTGTCCCCTACTGCTCTGTATGCACCTGTGTGTCACTGCTGTCTTGCGCTGAATGATGTCCCCTCCGAACAGCCGCGAGGATTAGTTCCACCTCCTCAAGTTTGAAGCTGCGCAAACAGGTGCTATCGCCCTGGTATTTACAAAATCCCACTTTATATAGCTAAATAACTAAAATAACTGAATAGCAAAAAAAAATTAGTTTCTCAGGTTTTGTGGGGACATGAGTGACTGTTTTCTAAATTTTTAGAATGTTATTTATCTTGAGGGAATAGCCTTTTCATGTCCCTCTTCGGTTAGTGCACCAATACAGTCCTACCACAGGCAGGGTCGCATGTTTAGTTTAGTTTAGATGGACCACTGAATTACAATGGATTTTACAGATTTCAAAAGGACTCCCCTGTCCACTGAGAAGTGTGTGCAGCTAAAGAGTCTCTACAAGTAGGGACAAGGGGCTGGCGTGGATTAGTTACTAGTCTAGATCTGTTTACTCTTCTCAGCTTTCTGTCACAGTTGCATAAACGTGCACTTCCATAAATACATTTTCACTGAGTTTTTTTTTTTACCTTAGCTGTTTTTCAGTAGTCTGGAGTGTGCTGACTTGTCCAACTTCAATTCTGCAGATGTTGTTTTTCAGAAGCAGCACAGCAGCATATTGTCATCCCTTGTGTTGAATCAGCAGCAAATGCCCACTTAAGTGGATCTAATAGATGTAAAATCCATGACAAATAGGGCTTTGATTGTGCATGATTTTACACTTTCTCTTAGGCTGGACGTGCTGTTTCACTGAAACTAATACTTTTAACTTGATTTGAGCCCACAGAGGGCAGTCAGCAGCTGCTGTCAGAGAAACCGCAGTAACATCTGAGGGAGGCTTCATGCCTCAGAGGTGAGTGCTTTTTCTCGCTCCAAATGTCTGTTCAGCTAAGCCTATATATTATATTCAGACCTTTATTCTAAATAGGATACACAAATGCCTATAAAGTGTACATTGTGTGGCATGATGAGGGAACTGCTGGTGAGATTGTAACTACTGAAGTCAGTAGGCCTAGGACCCTGCACAAGGCAGACAGGTTTAAAATTGCAACCATCAATTTAAAGCACATGACATACGGAAATTCTAAAACACTCACCAAACATGAATCCACAAGCCTAGCGTGAACACGGCATAACCCTTGCACTCCCCCTAGGATCCCATGGAAACTGGTGCCTCACACCAAACAGACCCCTTTCCATGTAACCCCAAATTAGCCTGGGGGGCAGCAGTGACACTGCCAAGGTACCACCCACATCACCAGTCTGAAGAAGCACCCGACTCCAGACCCCAATGGAGGCGCATTGCAGGCCTCCGCACAGAACGCCTCCGCACAGAACGCGCTAAAGCGCCTAGAAGCACCACACGGTGGCGTAGCGGTTAGCGCTCATGCCACACAGCAAGAGTTTGATCCCCAGGTGGGGCCTTTCTGTATGCAAGTTTGCATGTTCTCCCCGTGTCTGTGTAGAACAGAATCACAAACAGGTACAGAAGGTAACGAAGCCGGCCATATTAGCATAGGTGAAGCTGTCCAAGCAGTTCTTATGCAGCATTTTAAAATCAAGTTAATATGTATTTAAACTGTTTGATTTGTATTTAAAGTATTTGAATAGATTTAATAAATTATATGCTGTTTTACACAAATATACTACAAACAGTTGCCTTCTATTTCATCTTGAAATCATCTGAGGACCCCCACTCAAGGTCTTTCACTCACGAGGGGTCCTGACCCCCACTTTGGGAACCACTGGTCTAGCATATGCCACAAATCTTTCCTAGAAATCGCACTCTAAAATAAATCTCTGTTGTCCCCATGTAGTTGTGGCTTCAGCCATGATTTCCATTATGTCTGTCTTTCAAACACGATACCTCACAATCTCTTCTACCAGGAAACGTGTCTTATCAATAAAACATATGCAATACAGCATGATGCCAAACACTGTGGCATCTCTGCCCTGGAGGAGTGGCTGGGTCTCTTCATTACCGTCCCTCTGGAATAATCTACTGTACGTCTCATGCACTCTGGCTATGTAAATGAAATGAACTGTCACAATGTTCTTAACATTTTCGCCTCCAAGGCCTCCAGGTAAATGTGTCGGTCCATTCTTTACAGTCTGCTGCATACTAGGTGCTTAGCTGTGTCATGTAGTTCACATACGTCATGTGAACTCTAGAGTGAAGCACTTTCATTACTTTAGCACCGATGCTTGTCATGGGGCCCCCTAAGCATCCCCAACAGTGTAATGATGCCGACATACTTATCTCGTCATATCAGCTGTAACACACTCCACAAAGAGGTACAGCCCAGCACTTCCAATGTCGACTTATGGCCCATTACTTTCATGTGTAACGCATGGAGCGCAGGGGAATGATCTGCAACGGGAACCGATGGCCAGCATGATATTTCAAATGGTTATGCTGCGTCTTGCTCAGTGATTGTTTTTCCGTGCTGATTTATATTTGTTTAAAGGGGCTTGTGGTTGTCAGTGATAACAAATGTGCTGACAAATAACTGGGCAGGGTGCCATTTGGAATTCATTTAGCAAGACAAGGTAAAGATAAAGGCACAACCCCGTGTGTCTGAGAGCTGTGCTGTGTAAATCAGGCAGGAGTGACTGAACAGCAGCGAAGTCCTCTAGAAGGAAAACACAAGTGTGATTATTTACACGGAGGCGGCCTTCAGCATAGGTCAGTGCCTCCTGCTTGTCCAATGGAAAATGCTGCACAGTCGCAGGATGCAAAGAATAGAGAAGTAGGTCACTGATTGAAAAAATGTCCCTTTTATACAGGATTTGAGCGCTGATGGTCGCAAGTCCACAATATTTTGACTAGCCTTACCTACTTTACCTTTCAATCAGTTATAGATGTTAGGGAGATTACAGGAGGAGCCCGGAGAGACACGAGTGGAAGGATGGAACGGAGTCTGGATGTCTTAAGTAGAGAGAGGTTTATAAACACACAATATAATAATACAGGCCTGGAGACAGCTGAACAGTCAATACATTGGTTAGGGCATTGATCATTCAGAGTCTGGCGATCCACCCACATGAAGAGAGTTAAATAGTCGTAGTTACACGTAGGCATTAACATTCTACTCATAGACGATGTGCCACGTTTACTAGGCCACATGTCATGTAGAAGGTCGAGGCCGCCGTGTCTTATTCTAACAGTACAATATGATAAGAGGATTATGTGAGGGCCGAATGAATTCCATAATTCCCCATCAATAGACAAACTGAGATAACAAGAACGACATAAACAAAGCTTCCCATCAAGTTCATATGAAAATGTGGGAAAGGTTAATCATGAATGCACTTTGTAAATCTTTATGAACAGGCCTTGGTTCCTTATTCGTCCATTATTAGTTACTTGTGGTTGTAAATGCTTTTGTAGATACTTGTATATGACAGTGAGCCATGCTATTCTTGCATCCGGGAGCTGTAGCTTCAAGGATGTCACATTCATCAGACTAAGGTTCATCCCAGGTCTAGGGTAATTTGTGTAAAGAGTTTTGTATTGATGTGAATGACCTAGGGCACTAAAATGCACCCACAGCAGAACAGACTACAGATCTCTGAAGTGGAAGGGTCACCATTCAGACTGCAGCGAAGGACCTCGTCCCTCGGTCTCTGCAGCATTACACAGTGAACGGACATTTGTAACAAGAGCATGATGCACCATAGCCCCACGACAACCGTCTGTGTAAACACAACCTCATCACACCTTTCATTGGCTGTCCCCGTCACCTGAGGACAGAAGGAGAACCTCCTGTGTGTTCAGCTGGTGATCATAGATTGAGGACAGTTTTATTTGTATTTATTTGAGAGAATAACCACTTGAGACGAGCCGTCTCATTTTGAAGAGGTCCTCGTTTTTTCTCCAACGCAGTCTGCAGTAAAGATACAGTTTGATTAAATATGTTAAGTTGAGCTCTAATACAGGCAGTAGCCTACTGTGTAAAGCTGCTGCACATTTGGCAGGGCGCTGTTCTGTCTTCACTTTGTGGTTTCAAGTTGGACTCTGACAATTTGCCCCTTTCGAAATGTATCAACTGAAAAAGTATAAAAATAAATACTAAAATCAAAATACCAAATCATCATTATTCTGTGAGAAAATACACATGATTTATAACTAATTCAAACCGCAAACATATTTACTGCTTCACAATGTTTCTCGGGTAAAACGATGGAAATCTCCCTCCCTCAAAGTGTCAAAGGGCTCCTATTTACTTCTTGCAGTCTTTGTAGAGAAGCCTTTCGATGAGGCTTTCCGGAGACCTCACACTGAACTCTGGTTCAAAGCCACTTCGATTTCTCCTTCTTCCTTTCACGTTTTGATCCGAAGACACAATCGCCTGCGCCTGTCCTCTGCACCACAGCCACAACGCATGTTAATTTGTGCCATTGTGCATTTGTGCGGAGAGATTTACATAGATTAATTAATTAACGCAAACTCTCTGGTGACAGATGTCTATATCAAATCTGGAATTATTAAGCGCAGTGCTGTAGAAATATGGCACCTTCAATAATAAAAATGAATAGCAGTATAACAGTGTCTAATGCGTGATGTTATTGTTTAACCCCTGAAATATGGACTCATTTATTAAATGACCTCCTACAAAGATGCAGTCTGATTCTTTTGGACAGACTGTTTACCAGACTCCATTTTATCATATATCAAAAGGACAAAATTCCAGTGGATAAACACAACATCTCCTTGAAAAGATAAATCACATTTTTACACAGATGGATTTAACAGATTTGTTGTAATCCAAAAAACATTAAATACTAAGCAAAGCACATCAGTCTCCAAGTAGATCAGAGAAATTAGCAACAGTCTGTCAAGGAAAGAGAAAAGCCGAACCATGTTCTGCCAATATCCTCAAAGATGGCATTCACAAGGTGTCATTGTCTTTAAACACGATGCAGGTATTTTTAATGATCTAATGATGAATTGAATATGCGTCACGGTGGCGCAGCTGTTAGCGCTCGTGCTTCACAGCGAGAAGGTCCCGGGTGCCTTTCTGTGTGGAGTTTGCATGTTCTCCTCATGCCTGCGTATAGGTGTTCTCTGGGTTTTCTACGTGAGTGGTTGGTGGTGGTTGAAGGGGCCGACGGCGCAGATTGGCAGCCACGCTTTCGTCTGTCTTGGCAGCTGTGGCAATCTACAGTCTTTTTTTTTTTTATTGGTATTTCTGTAAAATCAATGAGCAAATCAAACACCATTGAGCAACACCATATAAGAGTGGGCTTTTTTTGTTTCCAATAATGTTGTTGTTCCAAAAGGCGAGAGGCCGGCTCACTCTTTTGAAAGATCGCACATGTTCCTCCCTGTATACAGCGTATGCGGGGAAGCATCTGATGTATGCCGTACCAGATGATATCTTTCATTGATCAGGAGCGATTGTTCTGTCAATACAAGTATGTCAGCGATGCCACATCTAATAAAACAAATGCCTCGTCAAGTCACTCCATAGACACGCAATACTTCAACACAAACACATTCAGTATGATTGGACCATATTTCTCCATTCTGTATTGTGCGGTATCGAGAAAAAAAACAAAAACAACAACAATGTGCTGAGACATGCAAACGGACTGTGCATTTGCAATACTGTGACACATGATTTATTCTCTGCTGGCTGATTGTTAATGCAACTTTGTCAATATATCATTGTAAAGTCACGGAAGCCGAGCCAAGAGATAGTTGGAAGGGGCCCAAATTGAAGTGTTCAATTGACTCCAAAGACACCACGCCATGCACCTACTCAGGAAGTGGGGGTGAAAACATCAATTAAAATCAACCATGCGTACTGACCTCAAGGTATGAATAACATTTGTGGATTTAATGCCATTACTGTGACTTCGGTCAAGACACTTGACCTTTACAGATGAGTCGGATTGGTGACGTCTTCATTTGCATTGAGCTTTTTGTCGTGGGGCAGCTACAGCTTGAATTAAAGGTTGTTGCTTTTTTATGCAAAATCGACTTTTAGAGCATTTTACCATAATATAATTATGGTCGCTTATGTGGATATTGTGTGAAAATCAGGAAGCGAAACGACTGGATATTTTGTTTCAGCTGTTTTTTATCATATTGCTTTTTCTAACTAAGTGTAAGAAAGTGATAAAGACAGATTTTTACCAAATACCTGCAAGAAGAATAATACACCTCTGTAACTTAACGCCATTGTAGTTTAAAAGGTTCGATGTCATGCTTTATTCATGCTATTCTGACAATATTCAACAATTTTATCAAGTCTTCATTGGCATCCACTAAAATTTCCCATTGACTTCCCATGACCCCCGGGGATTGTTGACTTGTTGTTACCCTTAATACATTTTTGTATAGCTTAAAATAATGTACTTTTTATGTCTAGAAAGTACTCTGTGGATAGCCTGGCTATCGGGAGACAACATTTCACAAGTGATATTTAGTCTGGGGACCACCAATTCATTTTCTCATAGGAGAGGTGTGGTTTACGATTGACCATAGCCGTTTGTTGGACGCTACGGATGTCTATCATATGTGTCTGCATGTAGCCATAGCCAATCGTATCATCGTATCAGATTAAATATGACGTACTAGCTGTAAACCTTCAAGCTAAACTATTTAGAACACGGTCTAAAGCTTGATCGAAAGATGGCGTTGCGTCTGCTGCTGTCATTTTGGATCAGTAAATAAAAAATAAAAAAAACTATCCGTAAACAAACTACAAGCTTCCATTATGTCGAATAGCGTGTCATCGTCTTACCGTCCCTCCTCGTTCTGTGATTGGTCCCCAAATCCATGCGAAGATTTCGGCCATGGTCCCCAGGCTGCTGTGACGTTCGAAATGATTTGAGCGCACACAGCAGCGTGGATATTCCCAGGCTAGTCCGTGGATTTAAGATTGTGTAAAATGCAGTAATAAAACACACACTTCTTCATGTGTGCTTATTTAACAGCACTACAAAAGCAAAAAAGAATCAAGAATAGTGCAAGAAAAGTTATGTCTAAAATATGATCATTCACTCATTCACATACATTTCCTGTCATTTCCGTTTCGTTTTCAATAACTGCCATTTTACAATTTTACTCTCGAATGCACTTTAAGAGGCCAGATGGCAGAATAACATGCATTGTGATGAGTTAAAAAATAAGATGTTATGAATGGCAATGCAGGCCACAGTGACAGCGGTCTTTGTGAAGGTTATCAGTGAAGTGGCTGATGTGGGGCAGGCTGCTGTGAGTGGCAGACACCATACAATGCCTCACTGCACTCTGAGCACTTTACAGCCAGGGCCCGAGCATGTGGCATTGATTTAGGTGAATGGGCACATCCTATTTGTATTCCAGCAATCAGCAGTCGCCTCACATGGACACAGAAAAACTTTCTCCAGCTCCAGACTAGTAGTGTTCATTAAAGGAGTAGAAGGGGCGCTGGAGACACAGGGGGAACCCACTGCTTGCTCTAGTGCTCATGGACAGACACCCGGCGATCACGGTGTCAGACAAGGTCTACAACCAAAAAATCAACCCTCCCAGGACCCCTGCCCCCCTTTGCGCTGTGCACTGGCCTTCTGCACAAGGTTGGAACATTGGTGTAAGTGGGGTTAGGACACTGTGGAGTCCTCCTGGACATAAAAGTGAGGCACTGTGCATAGACTGGCAACTATCTATTTGGAAATACAGGGTCATTTAGATATCGTTTTCTCTAACTTCGTGGGGAATGAAAGCAAACCATTCACAGTTGGCAACCATTCATTTGTCTTTGCTCAGAAGCAGGCTTAATAATCAATTACGCCATGTTGGGCGCTCGGCCTTATTAGTGGTTCAGACAGCAGGGGAACCGTCGTCTAATAGGAAGCTTAACGGTTCGATCCTAGCACGGACCTAGTCGTAATGTTGTGTCCTTCCACTGCTCCCTAGCTGTTCCCTTCAGGCACACACATTAAATGTGGGCGATATATCGTTTACATGATAATATCCACATTGTTGTTTGGACAATATGCAAAATTGGAATATTGAGTATTTCATAAATTGTAGAATCCGACCCTCCAAACATGTAAAGAGATGACGCAAGTGTAAAACAAAATAGACAACGACCACTGTACCCTTTAAAGACACTCCTGCAGTTTAATACTGCAGGAGTGTCTTTACCCAAATCACAACGCTTCTGCTGCAACTACAGGGCTGTAGGCTACGCAGTGCTACCAATCGCATTACAACTGCAAAATCTTACCTCTACAGTCAATGTTCACATCACAGGTTGAAGCAATAATCCAAAAAAAAAGAGAATGCCGGTGCAATGTAACCGATTGATGAAATAGCTCCTGGAAGAATCAGCGGTTCAGCGGTGACTGCAGGCTCTGCTCCCTGCCTCGTCTCACTCGCTCCTCGGCTTGACTTCAGGGAGTGTCGCTGATCTGCGTTTTTTCCATCCTTTGTCCGAGGCTCATTCTTCCGCTACTGGATCCTTATTTGGTGATGATATGCTTTTATCTGACAGATAAACTCTGCTGATGCGGTGCGCGTTCGTGTGACGGGCTTTTGTTTGTTGGAACTTCGAGGACCGTTGAAACGGAGTTAGAAGCTGTGAAAGGATATGAGAGTGCCAAAATTAGGACACCAGCATGCTACAAACCACTTGGTTTTAGGACACTTTGGACTCAAAACTAACCAACCATGGATATGGCGAAAGCATGATTTGACACATTAAACGTTGTAGACACATTGAGAAAATTACCTATAATGATATCAAATGGTGCGAGTGTCGATTGTTTCTTTGACCAGATCTTCCCAGAAATTTCTATCTGCTTCTGAATGTTGTCCATGATGTTGTGATCTTTGCAGAACACACAGGCACATGGCAGAGGAAGCTCTCTCCCTGGACATCACCAACCTCAACCCCTGTGTGGTCCCTGTTCTTCTGCACAAATCTGAAAACGGCCCTCTTCCAACGGCTCGATGCCTTCCACAGAACCTGCCTGAGAAACATCTTCAGCATCCAGTGGTTTCATCATGTTCATCATCAAACGATGCACAGGCTGCACCATACCCCTCTCTGTGGTCATGCCTTATGGGCATATGGCCAGATTGGACAAAGGAGAACCAACCACGCAGATTGTCAGGGCAATGCTAGCCCGCCGCCCAGGGGATAGCAAAGTCCCTGTGTTGGGTCGTCCCAGGTCTCCTCTACACAACTCGGGCAACCTTGAGGGCAACCTTCCTTCAGACAGTTGCAATGGAAGGAGTATCAGACCACTGCAATCTACAAAGACCGTCCCTCTAAACTTTCAGCTCATACAAGGAGAAAACTGATCAGAGATGCTGCCAAGAGGCCCATGATCACTCTGGATGAACTGCAGAAATGTACAGCTGAGGTGGGAGACTCTGTCCATAGGACAACAATCAGTCGTATACTGCACAACTCTGGCCTTTATGGAAGAGTGGCAAGAAGAAAGCCATTTCTTAAAGATATCCATAAAAAGTGTTGTTTAAAGTTTGCCACAAGCCACCTGGGAGACACACCAAACATGTGGAAGAAGGTGGTCTGGTCAGATGAAACCAAAATCGAACTTTTTTGGCAACAATGCAAAACTTTATGTTTGGCGTAAAAGCAACACAGCTCATCACCCTGAACACACCATCCCCACTGTCAAACATGGTGGTGGCAGCATCATGGTTTGGGCATGCTTTTCTTCAGCAGGGGCAGGGAAGATGGTTAAAATTGATGGGAAGATGGATGGAGCCAAATACAGGACCATTCTGGAAGAAAACCTGATGGAGTCTGCAAAAGACCTGAGACTGGGACGGAAATTTATCTTCCAACAAGACAATGATCCAAAACATAAAGCAAAGTCTACAATAGAGTGGTTCACAAATAAACATATCCTGGTGTTAGAATGGCCAAGTCAAAGTCCAGACCTGAATCCAATCGAGAATCTGTGGAAAGAACTGAAAACTGCTGTTCACAAACGCTGTCCATCCAACTTCACTGAGCTCGAGCTGTTTCAGTCTCTCAATGTGCAAAACTGATAGAGACAAACCCCAAGCGACTTACAGCAGTAATCGCAGCAAAAGGTGGAGCTACAAAGTATTAACTTAAGGGGGCTGAATAATTTTGCACGCCCAGTTTTTTATTTGTTAAAAATGTTTGAAATATCCAATACATTTCGTTTCACTTCATGATTGTGTCCCACTTGTTGTTGGTTCTTCACAAAAAAAAATACAGTTTTATATCTTTATGTTTGAAGCCTAAAATGTGGCAAACGGTCGAAAAGTTCAAGGGGGCCGAATACTTTCGCAAGGCACTGTAAATGGCCAAGTGAGGAAAAACTTAAAGTAAGAAAGTGAGTACATTTTGTTGTCACTAAGCAGATTGCTTATCTTCACATGTCCAGAAGTCAGCGTATTACCAGTGCACCACACTTGGTGACATTCAGAACTGCCATTAAAATCAAACTTTAAAGCAGGGAACTCATAATTAAGACCCAGGGGATTGTTTTTGCACTTCAAAATATTGCTGCCAAAATACCCCAGCATTTTTCTTGACAGGTATTCCCCATTCTGTGTTTAAAATAGAATTATTAAGATGACAATTCTTGCTTATCATTGATGTTTCAAATTATCCGAGGTCTTTTTTCCCCATCAAAACCATGCTCCAATTATTTTGGGATGATTCCAGAGTCAGCCTCGAAATTCATTTTCCCTCCTCCATTTTATTTGACAAAACTCCCCCCTGATTTTGCAGCTGTCTCTCACCCCACTTCAGTCCCAAGTCTGGGAGCATTACAGGGAGCTGTCAGATGAGGATTATGCTAACATCTTAATTAGACTATTGCTTTGCGTTCAGTGTTGATAACAGCAATTACCCAATGTATGTAATTGTAGCCAATGATCAATCAAGACATCTATTATTGTCGCTGAATTAAATTACTCTTAACCATCTTTAGCAAAAAAGGAGCAATATGAATGCACCTTATCGCTATTGAATGATATCAGAAGGTTCATAATTGCAGGGGCTAATGGAGTGTGGAATTGTGGGTAATGAGAGAGGGAGGTGTGGAATGCACAGATGGAGTCTAGTAGGTATTGGAAAAATATAAAATTAGGATTTTTATGACAAGTTTTGGATAGATAAAGTTCAGAGTGCACATTTAAACATACTCGGGAGTAATTTGATTTTCTAAATAGACTGAAATATGAGCCTAGGCCTGTCACAATAACAACATTCTAAGTCCGATATATTGAGGCTGGAAAATATTGTGATGAACAAGAGGTAGATTGTGAACTTGATGCCCCTGAAATGAACTTGAAGAGGTAATGTGCAAAAGATAAATAAGTAATTCAGAGACGTGCCATTGAAAAAAATTGCTAATTTACAGTGTTTTTCATTACCAGGTCTGTTTCAGTGCCATGAAAATATAAAGTCAGTGTAGTTCTTAATCAAATGCTCATCACCGTGTGCGCTGCTCGTTTTCGGACAATGTTTTGACTAAAGACGAGAGCGCGGCATCACTTTTCAGTCTCTTTCAAGCCTTCAGCGACAGCTCCAGTGTCTGAGTGTAAAACGCATATGGTCTACGGGAGGTCTTACCTGCACACTTCAGCGCTCTGTAGTATAATACAGATTGCATGGTTCCAGCCCACACCTGTCACTGCCTGTGCCCAAAGCCGCTCTCACGGGCCGCTGCAGAGGGATGGACAAATGCGCAAAGAAGGGCTGCCATCGAGGACTCTCAGAGCGGGAGAAGAACGGCGCAGGGTTGCGTCAGTGACAGAAGAACCGCTGAGCTGACTGTGAGACACGCGACTCCTCCAGTGCGTCTATCATATCACCTATTCTCAGGTCGGATTTGTGTGTGTGTGTGTGTGTGCGCAGCATAGATTTCTGTGCACAGACAACGTGTGAGCCATGCGCAATTACGCGCGTGCGCAGCTTAGAGGGAACAGTGGCTTTAACACTCAAATCTGATACTTGGAATCAGCCTTTAGAGCAAACTGACTGAGGGTGCATTCGAGTTCTTGCACCCCCCGTAGATCCGGGCCTGCTTTAGAGAGTGATGGTAAGTCCAGTCATCAGTCGTTGAATCTTGTGGACGAGTTCCCATGATGGAGTGGTGAGATCATAAAATGTGTTCGTCACAGTTTTTCATTGTCTTCAACTGTGTTTGTTTCCTTACTTTAAACAGTCATTCATACCACTGTTTCCTTCAAGAAGGAATTCATGACCCCTTGGAGTGGGGTTCTTATCTGTCCCTTGGTATGCCGTAACCACAGCAATGGGGCAGCATAGGTCAAAATGTCACATGCTACGTAGTAATTATCGTGAGAGGCTTAATATGAACTTCTAAACTAATTCAGGCATTACTCCTCAAGTTAGAGAATCTACATGGTCTGGAAAAGTTCTGGTTTGGTCCTGGTTTGATGCATGGCACTCAGGTCTTGGCTCAGTTGTGATATATCTCATACTCCTAGGATCTTGCAGTAAAAGTTGCCCCAAAAAATAAAATGTTGACACGCTCTAATATTTCATCTAATATTTACAGCACACATTCACTGTGGCATTGTTTTAATGAGCTTCTGCAATGTCAAAATCTGTTTGTTTTTTTACCAAGATCTTGCACTGATGATGGAGGAGTGGGACCACTGTGCAAAGCCTTCCCCGGCACATCACAAAGATTCTCGATGGGGTTAAGGTCTGGACTCTGTGGCGGTCAATCCATGTGTGAAAATGGTGTCTCATGCTCCCTGAACCACTCTTTCACAACGTGAGCCTCATGAATCCTGGTGTTGTCATCTTGGAATAACGCCCATGTCATCAGGGAAGAAGAAATCCATTGATGGAATAACCTGGTCATTCAGGATGTCCAGCTGATCTCATTCTTTTGGAACACAGTGTTGCTGAACTCAGACCTGACTAACTGCAGCAACCCCAGATCAGAACTTTTTTTTTTCCTTTTTTTTGTTTCTATTGGTCAGGCAGTGCATGTGGAGGCTGCTATGGTTCAATAATAGAAACAGGCCTCCCCTGTTCTGTTCAGTTGAGGTGATAAGAGCAAGAACAATATGTGCTCGTTCTGCACGAGGTTTAGTGCTTAATTTGAATACTCAAGACGGAGAAAGGCAGGTCATTTAGCTGTTGACAAACGAGATGAGAATCTGCAGCAGATAACAGTCGATTTCAATGAGCCGGCTTGATTGCTTTGCTTGATTTTTTTATAGTGCATCAGACGGCTGTCATCAGTTAGATAGTGCTCCGAATCCGCATAGCAGTACAAGTAAACAAATCACAGATAAGGAGAAACAATAAGTGTTCATCAAGAACATGGCAGTCAATGTAACACGCACACAGCCTTTGTTGTTTGAGAAGAAAATAGTTTATGTTAAATTGTGTCCCACTGTGAGGAGCAAACACAATGTATGGTGGTGGCGCTCCTGCTGTGGCGCATTGAGGTGTAGTAGAGGAGCTGGGACCCCTGCAGAGTACAGATGGGAGCAGATGACATTTTGTGTCAGCCCTGTAACACATGTCAGCAGTGCGTCACCGGAGGACTGCGATATCTGTCGCATTGTCATGGGACCTTACAATACAGAGCTCTCTCAGCTCTGGGAGATGGGACTGTTTGTCTTCTTCAAATTTGAGACTTTGGATTTGAGATTTAAATAGAAATTTTCTTATTTGGGGTTGGTTTTTTGTTATTTTTTCCTCACTTCAACACTTGGCTGAGGTAATCACCACCACTCAGCCCTGAGGATATTATATTTTCCTTTAGTATTGCCTTGTCTTTTTATTGTTTGGAAGTTTGGGGAAATACGTATGTAACCACACTGAAGCCTTTGATAAAGTTACAAAAGAAAGCAATAAGAGCCATTCATTCATTCAACTTAACTTTATTCTTCCTTTTGCCAGTACCACCTAGAGACGGATGGCTATCTCAGTGGCTGGAGTCAAGCTGTGGCACTCCATGAAAGACACTTTAAAAAAAAAACTCCACAAGGCCCCACCACAGCACTGAGACAGCTCTGATCAAGGTGACAAATGATATCCGTATGAACACCAACGCAGGTAAGGTCTCAGTTTTAGTTCTGCTGGACCTGAGCGCTGCCTTTGACACAGTGGACCACGGGATCTTACTTCACAGGTTAGAAAACTGGGTGGGAATCTCTGGTACTGCGCTAAACTGGTTCAAGTCCTATCTGGAGGATAGGACGTATTTTGTCGAAATTGGCAACTGTGTCTCAGACAAAATTTCCATGACCTGTGGAGTCCCCCAGGGGTCAATCTTGGGACCCCCCTTATTCAACTTGTACATGCTTCCACTGGGTCAGCTAATAAACAGCAACAATGTGTCGTACCACAACTACGCAGATGACACTCAGATCTACGTGTCACTGACGGCAGGTGAACATGGGCCTGTAGATACACTCTGTCACTGCATCGAACAGATCAGTTTGTGGATGCAAAACAACTTTCTCCAACTAAACTCAGACAAAACTGAGATCATTGTTTTTGGCCCACAGACACAAAGACAAAGTGTTATCAGTCACCTTGAGTCTCTCTCTCTAAAACCAAAAAATCAGGTTAGAAATCTAGGAGTAATCATGGACTCAGACCTGAACTTAAACAGCCACATTAAAGCAATAACATCATCAGCTTTTTACCATCTGAAAAACATTGCTAAGATCAGAGGAATAGTGTCAAAACCAGACTTGGAGACACTCATCCATGCATTTGTCTCCAGCAGGTTAGACTACTGTAACGGTTGCTCACTGGCCTTTCTAAACGAGCTGTTAGAGCTGCAGAACATCCAGAACGCTGCTGCTCGAGTCCTGACAAGAACCAGGAAATATGACCATATTAGTCCAGTGCTCCGGTCTCTGCACTGGCTTCCTGTCACTCAGAGAATAGAATTTAAAACAGCTCTGCTTGTGTACAAGTCGTTTCATGGTTTAGCACCAAAGTACATCTCTGACATGTTAGAGCCGTATGAACCATCTCGGGCCCTGAGAACTTCAGGGAGGGGTCTCCTGGTGGTTCCCAGAGTCAGGACTAAACACGATGAGGCTGCGTTTCAGTTTCATGCAGCTAAAATCTGGAACAGTCTTCATGAGGATGTGAGACAGGCCTCAACTCTGACAATGTTCAAATCCAGGCTGAAAACAGCTCTTTTTACCCGAGCATATGAAAACTGAAAGTATTTTATCTGCACTCTTGCCTTTTACTGTCATTGATAATTTTTTATGTTGGATGTTTTAATGATTGATTTGATCTGTTTTCTTGTAATTTTATGCAACTGTGAAGCACTTTGAATTGCCTTGTGTATGAATTGTGCTCTACAAGTAAACTTGCCTTGCCTTGCCTTGCCACAAATGTTTTTCAGTGTAAACGAATATTCAAGGAAACAATAATTAAATCATATGAACTGGAAAAATAAATTAAAGAGGATTATTTGGTTTGATGATCAAACCCTGCTTGTGGCATGTTTTGTACACTTGTGACCACTTGTTGCTAGTTGTGTGTTTGTTATTTCTTTGTGACTGATGTGTTGTTACATCAGACCATCTTGAAAAATGTTGTTTCTTTTGGAGAAAGGGGCACATAATATAAGTTTGTCTTCTTTGTGTTCCTTTTCAACTGTCTGAGGATTTTTCCATTAGCATTATTTTATGTAAAAATGAAAGAATATAATGATTGAAATAAATAAAACATTAAATTAAATGAAATCAGCAGTAGAAGCATCATCACATTCATAGCCGGATTGTCTCTTTTTAAATTATTTTTTTCAGTCAATTTTACACAATTTTATCCTGACACAAAAGTAACAGCATAACGGCAGACTAAGCCATACAAGTGAAACCTTGACATTGCAGAAGTTTTATTAACACGCCTTTTGAAAGGTAACAACCCCATTAGTGGGTCATTTTTAATTAAAAGGCAGTGCAATTAGATCCCAGATGCATCTATTAAATGTATATTTCTATTAAAGAGCCATAAATTCCATTACCAGCGGTCATCTTTTTGTGTTGCACCTTCATCGCTCTGTCTAGTTTCTGCTGCCTTCAGAGGCAGATGTCATGTATGCACACGTTAAATGAAGGCGCAACAGAGGAAGATGAGAGCAGAAGTGGAGCGAAGTGGACAAGGCATGTGAAGAAAAGGCTTATAAGTAGATCCATGGCCGATGATTGTCTGCAGAGGAGCGGCATGGTGATAGGCTGAGGCCGGTGAAGAGTAGCCTGGTGGGACCAGAATGATTCCCCTCTGTATTTTTGTATATAGCGGGGGATCAGTCTGGTCACCCCGCCCCTGCTGGCTGTATCTGCAAAATCAAACCGATCCCGTGCAATCAGATGCGTTTATTTGCCGTGACGTGTTGTTAGCGAGCAACGTCACTAACGGGACGCGGAAGTCCCTCAATAACAATCTACGAACGATGCACGAAAGAGAGAAAGCGTGTCTCCAGTCGGCGGTAAATGACTAAAAAACACATCGACAGTAGGTGAGTTTTGTGATGCATAACTTATATCAGCAACATTCACCGGGGAATAATGACAAAAGTCAATACAATTATATGTCAATAACAATTCATAGATTTATACACATAAATAGGAATTCTGATCGGGGCACTTTATATGTTTGTTGAAGGTCTTTATGTGCATTTGTATTGAAATGTGTTCATGTAATTTTGTTTAGCATGTATTAACCTTTACCCTACATCCCTTCTCAGTCAGACTCTGAAATTATTCCCATATCAAGCAAAATAGCCCAGATCTGTAGTTTTTTATTTTACATAAATGTATTAACTCTAGTGGAAGATTTGGAGGACGTTTATATTTGGCATCTGTCTTGCTTTCACTGATCACAAGAAACATGCTTCATGCAGGTTTCCCCTGCTTTTTAATATGGTAATAAGGCTCATTTTGTGAACATTTGTGAATTATTTTTTAGCCCTGGAAAGTTCACTCAGGGTTTGGGGAAAACTTTTTGCAGAGCTTCCAAACTGTGCTGAAGCCTAATGCGCTTTGTCGTATCGGTGTAGAGCCCCAAGCTGATACATTAACTATGGTAACAAGACAGGAACTTTTGTCTTGCTCCTGTCGCTGGTAGACTGTGCACTAATACAGACTTCACTCTCTCAGGGCATTATGACACATTTTAAAACTCCAAAACTCTGCCTTGCTATTTGCATTCCCACCTCTGAGGATTTTACACTTACTCCATGCTGTCTGAGCTGCTTGTATCTCAAACTTATAGGCTGTGATTTCCAGGGACCAGACGCCCGGTTAATGCAGACAATTTGGGACCAGCGACTTCTTAATGAGCCTGATTCAAAGTAAACTCGAAAACCTTGCAGGGAGCATAGAAACTTGTGCCGGCCTGGCCTTCATTGAAATTCTGTGCCCCACTTGTTCCTCGGAGAAAATGACTCAGCAATGCAACCTCTCCCTCAACTTGCTGTTTGAAGCCATATTCTGATGCTGTCTGTCTCCGGGACGGTGATACAAGGCTGCTCAAATTGTGCCGTCAATTCTCGAGGCCACAAATGTATTTACATATTCAAACTTGATCCAGTACAAATCAGTGTCCACTACATGACATTTTCTTTTTGATGGCGCTTAGGACTCTTGACAGGAGCGAGTGTTCACCCCGCGTTGTTGATGCAAGATTGATGTTTCATTCTCTGGCAGAAGTATATGCACCTGTACACTTTGTGGTGTACACTTTGCGTTGTTCCATGTATGTACTATTTGCTTATAGTATTATGTATTTGTTTATTTGGTTGGGACAGTGCATGTATGTCTCGTCAAGTATCAGGAACAACCAATAGGCTACTCCCATGTATGTGAATTGTAAATGGCACATTGAGCCTTTCCTTGCCTTGCCACGTCACTGAACATATGGGACTCATGCATGTAAACACGTCACGCCGCCATTGTCCCCTTGGAAACCGGAGTACCCGGAGGAAACATGCGCCGACAAGGGGAGAACATGCTAACTCCACACAGAAAGGCACAGGCGCTAACCGCTGCGCTACTGTGCCGCCCGATGGGAGAGAACTTCTTTGTGTGGTCCTCAGAAACTGGAAAACACATGCACGTGAACCCTGGCTCAACCGGGGGAAACAACTGGGGAAGTGCTCCACATCTGACTGGAAAAATCATTTGAATTGTTCATTTAGCGTTTAAAGTGAAGTGCAAGCTCGGAGTAACATCATTGCAAGAGAAATGCCCGACATTAATGCGTGTTTTTTTTATAAAACCAACAAAGCAAGGTTTAGCTGCGGAGACCCTAACACCTAATGTAAATGGTTAGCTCAGTCAAATGCTAATCCGTGACAAAAAAACGTTTTTATTGGCTGCCATCAAAATCTCCACTTTCGGACATAAAAAGCACATGGACACAAACCAACTGGTAGTGTCTCGGGCTAACAAGCTCCCCAGTCGCGTGAATGCCACATTAGTGTAAGAGAAGGGAATGAAAATGTACTTGTTTGGATTCACTTGCTTCACTTAGTCCCGCAATATCTGAAAAATAATCAATAGAACTAATTGAATTGTGTATATATTGTAACCTCACCTCGGCGCTTCTTGGTTTTGGTTTTAAATCGGACACCTTCCATTTTATCTCTGCTCCACATGTCCCGACGCAGGTGTGACACAGAGGACGTCCATCTCCTCGGCCGGTTGCCTGCCAGCGGGCCTCTGCAGCCAGGGGGAAAAGTGTCCGCTCGGCTCCTCCTTGAGTTGGCAGATTTGCGTTTGGGCCACCTTATCTCTTCAGGTGCTGGAGCAGTTGAGTCAGCTGGCAAGGGGTGCGCGTGTGCTCGCCTCGTTTGCAGATAAGAGTAAAAATAGATGTTTTTAGTCATATTTCCCCCCCCCCCAAAAAAACAAAAACTTAAAGAATTTTCAAGTTAATCAAAACATGAGATAAACTTAAAATTGAATCTTTGAATATTGCATTTATAATTATGTTTGAGATATTTTACCAGCAGCGTGCTGATTGTCAAGGCCTGCAAAACCTCCTCTGCTGGCCTAAACTATTTAACAGTAACCCGAGTGTATTTCATTAAAGATCTTATCATGAATTAATATAGCTCAAAATACTATGTTTTATCACGTTGTCATCCAGAGGCAATTGTGCAGGTGCTCCTCCATATGATTATTGTGTTACCCAAAACTGAGGCTTGTCCAGACTTTCGACCCACAAAGCGAGAGCATCACCTGGGTCCCTCCCCCTAAAACAACGGCCGGTCTCTGGAATAAGCAGCTTTGAAAACTGAAGGACTTCATTTTGAGGACACAGTGACGGACAAAGAGAGTCCAACGGCACAGACTGGATCCCACAGAATGAATTCAGTTTATAGGAGTCGGCGATTATTACGGCACAGCGTCTGGGGTGAGTCACTGCGTCCATACGGCTTAACCAGTGGTATATAAGTCTGCAATTGTTGCCCATGTGCTGTATATGCTACTGTGAAGCATCGGCTAAGTTTAACTGTGTGGGCGGCGGAATACTGAAATTTAAAGCTCGGTGCTATTCGCGCTGCCTTCCAGGTAGACTCAGGACAGGGGGCAGGGAAAGGCCGCCTTAGCTTCTTTTATATATCAGTGAATGGAATGGAAGCTTATTTGTACAGTGCTTTTCACATGACACATATTATAATAATTAACACCACAAATCCTCCTGGAGACGACCCCATATAAAGCTACATCAGAGCTGACTGAAAGGTGAGTAATCAGTAAACCACATATCGGAACATTTATTGTTACTCATTTTTTACTGTGTTCGACCCATGCAGATGGGGCAAATGCCTTTAGTTAGTCAAAGTCATATCCTGTTTCAAAGTCTCCCCACGCAGATGAATTTGCTGGAAAGCTTTTCCCCCCAACTAAAAGTAGCAGTCATCATTGCTTGTTGAGCGTGTCACATTACCGGAGGTGCGTGCGCTGAAGATCAACAGCGGGCAGCGATGATCGATATATGTATTTACCATGCACGCCAAGTGACTCATGAATTTAACATGGCTAAGTCCCTTCATGGCAGAGTCAATACGACATTATAAATAATTCCTTGCTGGTGCACAGAGAAACACATGAATGGAAACATAAGCTTATGACCACGGACTTTGCTACAGTGTACTTTAAGGTAAGAAAGCGTGGGGATTTGAGTTTTCAGGTAAGGGCCTAATTGTTACAGCTTCACCTTGGCCCACAATCTGTAAAAGGATCTCCAGACGCTTCTACAGCTGCCCTCCAGGGACAAGGGTCGATTACAGAGGAAAGCGCCCCTGCTGAACCTCGTATTGTTGCTGCATATTAGGCAGGGTGGTCATAATGTTACGCCTGCTTGATTTGTATTGGCAGGTATATGTATTCCATGTTAGTGACAGGCAAAATATTTCAAAGTTCTGTGGCAAAATTATGCAGTCTGGCTATCAGTACCAAGACACGAGGCGAAACAAATGTGTCTGGAGCCTAGAGCCAGTACCTTTCCTGTGTGTGTGCTTGTACCAGAACATAATTATGACACCCACACACTGACATTATTGCAGCCCCGCTTTCTATTCTCCCCAAACATTGTGAGCCTCAGCATAATAAATAATAAACAAAAAATGATGGGAGAAAAAAAAAAAGGAAAGACATAGAAAAGCCAAAGCATATTTGCACTGGAAATGATGAATAATTGAATCTGCAGGCACACACACACACACACACACACACGCACACACACACACACACACACACACACACACACACACACACACACACACACACACAAGCATATAGGCTTGCTTCAGAGGCTCAGCGGCACGCTCCGCTCACGTAACATGAAGAGTCCTCTGGGTCTGCAGTGCCATCTAGAGGTCACTCAGAGGAAAACAGCCCAAGTCAAGTTGAGCTAAGGGGGGGGGGGGGGGGGGGGGTGGAGATAATCTGACAGTACAGTCCAATGCATTTCAGTGTTGTTTTGCGAGATCATTTCAATATATTTTACTTCTTTTAGTAGAGATTTCTTTTTCAGTAAGAGACAAAAAAAAAAAGCTGAGACTGCTGCCCCCGCGACCCGGCCCCGGAGAAAGCGGAAGAAAATGGATGGATGGATGGACAAAAAAGCTGATGTAAATGAAATGATGTAAACGACAACAAATCTAAAAATCAACACTGTTCTAATCCATACATCTTTTGGGTTTTTTTTTTAGCGTCGTTGTAAACATGTTAGCGAAGCAGCTTGGAGGATGTTGATTCTTTTTTTTTTACAAAAGCATGAATGCACGTGGAACCGTTTTGACCCAAATGTACCGGATGTCCTTCCCTTTATTGGCTATTCTTATGTATGATCCATAGAGCTATAAGCGGCAGTCCGTGCTGCTGCGTGTAGAATGCAGATCGTGTGAGCGCGTGGTGGTCTCAGAGGGCTTGCCCACAGCCACCAGTGACCCCTGTGCCGAGCAGCTGTGAGCGCTCCATATGCTCCTGCTCAGTATAATGAGGGACATGTCACCATTCCGGCTGACTGCGCCTGACAACACCAGCAGCTATGGAAGACTTCCCTCCACTTTGTTCACACCACCGTGATTATGGCTCCGTGCTGTTTTATTCATCAACTTTCAACATGTTCGAGGCATCAATTCTTTTCTTTTTTTTTTGTAAATGGTTCAGCAGAGCATTCTTATCGTTATCATTCGGAACACACACACTGTAGAGGCTTAACAATGCTCCGACAAGCCCAGGGATGCAATTAGATTTCAAATTCCAAAAGGTCATCTGTGAGTATTCCCCCCCCCCCCCAACAAGCGCTTTCCCCTCACAGGAAGGAGATCTTTGGTTCTAACCATGGTTCCTGACAGAAAAAAAACAACAACTCCAAACTATCCCGCTCCCTCGTTCTTTGAAACATGCACACTCCATGAAGTATTCCTGACCGACATCCAGGATCAAGATCTGGATAAGATGGCCTATACTGCTCCTGACAGGTGGCCCTCAA
Source organism: Proterorhinus semilunaris (assembly GCA_021464625.1). Taxonomy (NCBI): domain Eukaryota; kingdom Metazoa; phylum Chordata; class Actinopteri; order Gobiiformes; family Gobiidae; genus Proterorhinus; species Proterorhinus semilunaris. The sequence continues at coordinate 12,664,628 of CM038345.1, forward strand.
GCTCTGGATAAAGAATAGATCAAATAACTATACGACAGGGATGGGGTTGGAGATATACAACGTGTCATTGCGTAATCCTTATCTCACGCCGCTCTCCGAGAACAAACAGAAACTACTTCAAGAAAATTCGACAGTCTACTCCATCACAACTATTACACAACCGCAGTCCTCTCCTGGCGCACTGCTCATAATGGGTCCGACCGAATTAGAACGTCCCACATGGGCCGCACTCGTGTTGCTCTGAGCCAGAAGTCTCGCCGTCGTCATTAAGACCGTGTGTCAAACTCATTCATATTTCCCCCGATAAGCACGGTTTGGATCGGCGTTAAAGAAGAGAGCTCACATGTTCCGGAGACAGAAAACGAGAGGTGTCAGATTGAGACAGTTTGGACTGAAAGGGAGGAAGGATTGTTCGCAGCACGACCTTAAAGGGGGGGGGGGGTATTATGTAAAATCGACTTTTTCAAGCTTTATATCATGTTATTATGTCATTCCCCTCATTAAACACATGCCTGGAGTGTTGCCTCGGCTCATTCACATATTTTTGAGTGATCAGTAAAAACTTAGACGGCGGCCATTTTAGGTGTAGCTATGCCTCAGTCCTCCTAGGAACGCCCCCACCTCCTGGAGACGCCTCTGGACCTTTCGTCACCAGCCAAGCCACCAACCACTGCTCCTCAGCTCAGCAGAGCCCCCTCCCCGCGCAGTGTTGTTGTTTAAATGCCACAGTAGTGTGCTGAAGGGGGCGTGTCGGAAAGCTTCTTAAAGAGACAGAGGCCTATTTCAAGACGTTCAGTGCAGCCATTTTGAGAGAGCAACTTTATTCAAGGCAGTTATTTTAATTTACTGCATATACAGACCAACAGAAGGTTACGTCATCATTGTAGTGTGCTATAGACTGGTGCTATGTGATTGAAAAAAGCATAATACCCCCTCTTTAAGCTTAGAGCTATAAGCAGAGGAGAATAGAACCGAAAGCAGGTGAAAAAAAAATGATTTGGAACTTGTGAAAGCAATTTCACAATGACCAGCCTTTGATATTGTGTTGCTATAAATAATGACGCTGCTGTCCAAATGAATTCTGCTTAAGTAAGCTTGTAACCGCTTTGGGCAATCATCAAATAATACCCCCATTTAAAACAGAAAAGCAGTCTCTTGCGCCAATGTTGGGTTTCTGTTGTACATTTTGGCCAATTAGGACTGTGTACTTATTAACAGCCAAAGCAAACATATTTATGATTTATCCTTCTCAATCCGAATGCCTAATATTACTGGTCGTAAGTTTCTTAACGCGTGCCGAGGTAAGCCTCAGGCACGGGGCATTTGCAAACGCGCTCGTGACTTGCGACAGCTTTTGCCTATGGGTCCTGGCAAAAGAACACATCACCGGAGCAGCTGCTGTTCTCTGCGGCTTTCTCCTGCGCTAATGCCGTGTTTCCCATTGGCAGCGCCTCGGATGCCGGTGGCGGGACCTGCTCCCCCAGCCTGGCGAGGTTCCAGCGGCTCTCCGTCCACTGGCGTCTCAGCGTCTCCTCTCTGATCTGCAGGTCATTTTTTTTTTTCTTCCCGGGAAAAATCCACTGCACAGAACAAAGTCGAGGGAGCGATACCAAAGGCGCTCTTGTGGGTAGTTAAAAAAAATTACCGGAGGACAGCTTTGGACACTCTCTTCTGTCTTCAGGTAAGATCCATTTTTTTTTTTTTCTACAGAAAAGTCAATACTCCAAGGTAGAAAAGTTTTAATTGGCCACACAAAGCACACTGGGTCATGATATTGCTGTGAAAACTCTATTTGTCCGAAGAAGTGCGGCGTATGCAGGGGCACTGGGCTCATTGCGAATAAAGCTTAATTCCAGTTAAATGTTTGGATGGATATTTTATTTATAGGTTAGAATAGAAATCATAGTAGTACGGTGCACGTTGGGGTTATTAAATGTTTGTTTTTTGGCACAGAGAATGCAAAAAGTCACACAGTGGATTTTGTGTTGTGCCTACTGCTCACAAACAGCCTTTTGGGAAAGCGGGCTAATGTGGTTCAAGTGTTTTGCACCGGGCTCAGGAACACAACTGGAAAAAACAGGATTTCCACGAAGGCTGCTTTTGAAAATGTCCAACATTACGGCGTGTCCGACTCCTAACTGTATGTCTTTCTTACGCTCAGTCTATTCATCCTTCAAAAGGGCACGGGAGTTTGAAGCGAGATTTTCCGATCACATACAGCCTCATTGATTTGCGCACCCGCACCTACGTATAGTGTATAACTGTTTAAAGCCCCCGGTAGTGACTTGTACCGCCCTCTCACCGCTTTACCCACCCACCCCCGCCTTCGCGCTCAGCTGCCGAACGGTTTTCCCAATTCCCAACGATAAGTTCCTGAACACTGAACTATGAATTGTATTTTTTCCACACCTACCTCTATTCTGTCCACCGTCATAAAGGAAATGAAATCCACTTGTAAAGAAGGCCCCCTTGGATCATTTGCATGCGAGCTCGGCCCCCGTAATGGAAAGAATTATGACACGCCAATTTAATTGCCGCCTCTGAATTGTCTCGCCTCCCTTGCAGTATAAATATGGATTCCGGCTGCTCTCCCTGGATCTTCATACTTTTTCCAACCTTTCTTTTTCTCATATGGTATTCCGGTCTCTTAGCCATCGTTTTGTTACACAGTCCACAGCTCTCATCCCTTTCCTTTGGCCGCACTCTCCCCCCCCCCCCCCACCAGGTCCACGCCTTGTTCAGCCCACACGACTTGAAGCATGTCAGGCTACACGGCCAAAGAGAAAAATATATGATAAATACATGGAAGGTATAATTCATTCACCCCCTAGAGAGGTGTTTGAGAAGAACTTACGCCGGATCACATGGGAAACCTGGGAAAGACATTGAAACACTGCCCTTCAGCATGAATATTGTTGATAAGGTCCGCAAATAATTCATGTTTGAATTCAACTTTTACGCAATGTCACACCGTTCTGAAAATTTAAACAATGTACACACAGTTCATTGCTCTCATCTCATTTCCTCCCCCCTCTCCATTGTGTCCATGCCTTATTCAGCCCACATGAGGAGGTGCATGTTAGGCTGCCCGGCCGAACAGTGGGCAAAAGAGCCAGTGAATATTGGACAGTGCCCTGGGTGCTTTCTGCTCCAAGTGTGATGATAGCGCTTGGCCACTCTGTATGCATGTCTGCACTTTCCCTGTTAAAGTGGCACAGGATTTCCACTGCAGTAGTCTGCGTGGAAGGTCCCAGAGGAGACGGGCCTGTGAAGAGCGGGACAGAGGCTGGGACAGGTGTGGAGTGGAGCTGGAGGAGGGCATTTTGCTCTCAGGCATGTTGCATGGATCCATCAGTCAAGTAGTGGCGGTATTATTGAAAGATCATCCAAAGTAGTCTGTGTCAATGTAGATTATTGTGATATTTTTTTCATGGACTCAGACCTGAACTTACACAGCCACATCAAAGCAATAACATATATAGTGTCGAAATCAGACTTAGAGAGACTTATCCATGCATGGTAAGACTGTAACAGCCTTCTCACTGGCCTTTCCAAACGAGCTGTTAGACAGTACATCCAGAGCGCTGCTGCTCGAGTCCTGACAAGAACCAGGAAATATGACCATATTAGTCCAGTGCTCCGGTCTCTGCACTGGCTTCCTGTCACTCAGAGAATAGAATTTAAAACAGCTCTGCTTGTGTACAAGTCGTTTCATGGTTTAGCACCAAAGTCCATCTCTGACATGTTAGAGCCGTATGAACCATCTCGGGCCCTGAGAACTTCAGGGAGGGGTCTCCTGGTGGTTCCCAGAGTCAGGACTAAACACGATGAGGCTGCGTTTCAGTTTCATGCAGCTAAAATCTGGAACAGTCTTCATGAGGACGTGAGACAGGCCTCAACTCTGACAATGTTCAAATCCAGGCTGAAAACAGCTCTTTTTACCCGAGCATATGAAAACTGAAAGTATTTTATCTGCACTCTTGCCCTTTACTGTAATTGATTAATTTTATGTTGATGTTTTATTGATTTTCTCTTTTTCACTTTGAATTGCCTTGTGTATGAATTGTGCTCAAATAAACTTCTCTTGCCTTGCCTTCTAGCAGCTACTGTATGTTTCTGTTTCAACATGCGCCTTCCCATTAATGCTGTTGGTTTCAGCACACTACATGTCGTTCCTGGTTCCTGAGCTGATGTAAATTTTCAATCAATCAATTGTTTTGTGAAGCCCAATATCACAACAGGATGCCTCACAGGGCTACACCAAACATTAAGGCAATAAAATAACACAATAAACATGACAATGTAAAGTTCAGGCAAATTAAGAATCCAGGGAAACATAATGTCCAAATAAGTGTCGGCAGCAGGTGATGAGCCACGTGGGTGTCCCCTGTCCTTAGACTCTCCGACATGACGAGGAAAAACTCAAAATCCCAGTGGGAGGTAAAAGAAACCTCGGGGAGAACCACTCCCATGGATGGACAGGCTATAGTGGGAGTCCCTCAGATGGGCCAAGACCGCAGAACTCCCAGTCCTTGTTGGAGCTTCAGTTCTTCTTGTCCAGTTCCTCCGTGGACAGGGCTGAGGAGTGGGACAGGGGACGCTATATGAATAGTAATGAACAGACTTCAAATAAAATAAATATTGTATCATAATTAAAGACAAAATATGAACTAGAGCAGTCGTGGTTCCCAAAGTGGGGATCGGGACCCCTCAGGGGTTCGCGAGGCCTTGGGTGGGGGTCCCCAGATGATTTCAAGATGAAACAAAAAGAAAAATGCTACATATTTTTGAGTGTAAAACAGCCTATAATTAGTGAAATCTATTCAATTATTCAAAATATAATTTTATTTTATTATTTAAATACATTAACTTCTGGCCTAAAGTAGCATAAGAGGCATTAAGTTTATACATTGGGGGTCCCAGCCAAAAAAGTTTGGGAACCCCTGAACTAGAGGATAGCACTCAGTGTACTGTACTTCCCACAGCAGTGTTCTCCCTGGGCAGCTTTGCTTTAGGCTGCGGGTTAGAGCTTTAACTGACCTGATCATGAGCTAATTCAAAAAGGTACATGCTTCTTTAACGTGAGCTGGGAGTTCATGTTAGTCATGTTCATGTGAAATTGCATGCTCTAACCTTTTCCCATCAACACAAAACATTGACAATAAGTAAAATCTTTTAGTTACTCTTGACCTAGCTCAACAGAGATGGGTCATCTGCTATATAGGGAATGGAAGGGAAGTCACATCAGCAAGGCAAGAGAAGCCACTGGAAAAACCTTTTAAAGAACTTCCGCCACTTGAGTAACCTTGAATGAAATCGCACTTGATGATGACAAACCTCAGCTTTCCGTTTGAGTCCATCAGCTGGATGAAAATGCCCCGGTTCTGCGGTGAATCCAGCCAGAGCAACCAAACAGGAGAAAGAAAGAGAATGGAGCTAGAGGAAATAAATGGGAAGGTTGTAATGAATTAATTACTGAGAGCTAAGGACGCCTTTTGAAACATTTAAAGGGAGCGGATCAGAAAGCCAACCTCTTAGCTTCTTAGACCATTCTCCCCATAGCTTTTTTATGAGTGAGAAAATGGAAAATAGCATGCCGGCTCGATCCATAAAAGCCCTATTTTGTAAACCGCCAATCCTTTTTTCGCAGGAGCTGAGCATTTCTCATGTTTTCACAGTGCTCTTAACAGGCTGAACAAACATGAGGCTTGTCTTTAGTCGTGTAAAAGCAAACCATCCCATTCATGTCTTCTTGATGTGTCATTTATATCAAATGGTTTCTATTTCTACACTCAGGCTGTAATGGGCAGGCTAAAATGAGCTGATAAAGTGTATCAAACGTATCAAAGTGCTCTGTGTCTGCGATGGGGCTATTAGGGAGTCCCGTCTTTGAGAACGCATGCACTTTGAACTCTCTCGCTCTCTCTCTCAGGGTCAGGAAAGCGGAAATTTCCTAATGGCTCTGGCAGGAGGATCACAGGCGGAGAGAGTGACTCAGCCGATAAGTTTGATAAACAAAGAGGGGATTGTGTTGACAGATGGAATAACTTGGTGTGGTGCCATTGTAATGTAGTAACTCATACAAGGGAAACAAAACAGAACGTTGTCTAAGTGAAGCCAAATTGCAGAAAAATCCGAGGTCATGTGTTGTTTGTTGGGTTTCTTGTTAAACCCAAGAGAGTAGCAGCTGATTCCCGCTGCCAGGTGTTGGGAAGCGCGTTTTCACCCGAGTTCCCCCAGTTGGTTTTCCCCAGCGGACCAAGGGAGCGGTGTGCATTTTCCGACCGGGGGAAAACGTTTTCCTCAGGTCCACCCGACCACATGAGCACTGCATTAAACCTCATGTTTTGCTGCCTGTTGTCAAATCAAACATCTCCACGGAGACACGTCAGTGATGTCCCCCAAGTTTCAAGATGAGTAAAAACGCCCGTAATTAAATAATGTTTTTATTTTACACCGTTGAGTGGCGTTAAAAAAAATCTTTGTAAAACAGAATGCCGAGACATAGATTTTAGTATTCCAAGGAGACCCAATTGTTAAGGCTATGCATTAAACCCCTTGGCCAAGACATTTCACTTTGTACCCAGCCTTTTGCAGCGTTTTTATAATGATATGATACTTACTGAAAATAGATCAGAAAAGGGAAACTTTTCTCCTCCAACAGAGACATAACAAAAGAGTAATTTGCCGGTGATCAAATGCAGTCCGGTGGGATTTCAACCAATACTATTTTAAAATCCGGCCTCACTTCACAAAGCCCTGTTTTCTGTCATCTTTCACTTAAACTCCTGCTGATGTGTTTTTGAGATTTGCCTAAGTGACATTCTTTTTGTAAAACTCTCATCAGACTTCTCATTAGCATTGGAGCTTGACTAGTTGTTTGAAAATGCTGCTTATCCCGATCCTTTACAAAGACCCAGTACAAATCGGCTGTGCACTATTGATGTGGAGAGGTTTGGGGATGAAAGTCTCTCAGATGGCCATGAAGCCGACTGACTCATTACAGATCCCAGCTATGCCTTTAAGGGTGCAATAATACTGTTTTTACTGCCCCATAGCACAGAATGGCCATCATATTTCTGCAAAGGGTCGGTGCTTTAAAACTCATATTGAGGAAATAATACCTTAGCGCACTGGCTGTATCCAGGGGAGGAAGTCGGTAGTATTTATTCAAGTACATTTACTTGAGTACCTTTGTGAAGGAATTTTACTTTCAAGAGCAGTTTTAAGAAATAGACTTTTTAACTGCTTGTGTAGAATTATTTTAAGTATCTTGATTCCTACATTTGGTTACTTTTTCACATATGGTCTGTTAATAAGTATTATTTGAATGTTCGCCCTATATTCATCGGATTACATCACTACTAAGGCAAGGCAAGTTTATTTGTAGATCAATTACACAAGGCAATTCAAAGTGCTTCACAGTTGCATAAAATTACAAGAAAGCAGATAAAATCAATAAAACATCAACTTAACAATTACTGTAAAAGGCAAGAGTGCAGATACAATTCATTCAGTTGTCATGGGTAAAAAAGAGCTGTTTTCAGCCTGGATTTGAACATTGTCAGAGTTGAGGCCTGTCTCACATCCTCATGAAGACTGTTCCAGATTTTAGGAACTCTGGGAACCACCAGGAGACCTGAAGTTCTCAGGGCCCGAGATGGTTCATATGGCTTTAAATGTCAGAGATGTACTTCGGTGCTAAACATTGATATAATATACAAGAGGCTCTGGAGCCTGTGAATGCACTGAAAAAGTTTTCACTTTTTAGTGCTGATGAACAAAAACCAGAGTGGTTACAAATATTTTACCCGGTCCAGCGTTGTCGCATGGATCCTTTTTTGGAGGATTTTTAATTGATCCTCCTTTTTTAGAGGATCAACTGGCCCGCTCTACTCTCTGGCTTTTTAATGCACCACACTATGCAGGGCTACATCATACTTCACATATAACTCAATTAAATAAATATATAATTATAAATAATAATTAAAGCCGCTCGCGGCGATAAAGGCCCTCGCCCCTTGCGACCGCCCCCCCTTGCGACCGCCCCCCCTTGCGAATGCGACCGCCCCCCCTTGCGACCACCTCCACTTGTGACCGCCCCCGCCCGCTCTCGCCCAAACCTGCTCTGGCCTCGGCCTTACACCCAACCCGGTTTGTTTTGCTCCTTAACGCGGCCCACTTTCGCCTGATCCTTTGTCACACCCCGGCCTCACTCTTGCCCCAGGTGCTGCAGGACTGGATCACCCACTCAAATCTGTGGACACGCACGCGAAATTGCCTTGAGTAAAAAATTATTCAGTAAATATTGCCAAACCTGTAGTAAAACCATCTGTATACATTGGGACTAGTGAGAGACAGCACATGTATCCCAATTGACCTTTGAGCGCTGTGCTTGTGCACTATGAGTTTGTTATTTTGCTGATATGTGCAGCAGCCATGTGAAAAGAAAAAGCACTGGAAATGTGTCTAAGCCATGTTTGAACTGGCAACCTTTCGCACTAGAGACCAGCACACTATGACTGAGCTATACCTCCATAACAATGGTGGCCTGATGTGGACTACTTGTCTCTAAATCTCCTCACTGGAGGAGAGACGTAATTTAAGGTCATTTTTCCCCCCTCCATTTTCCCTATTGTTTTTGACATTTCTGCCCTGTTTTGCGTAAATAGTTTCCCTACTGTCCCCCATTTCTTCTATGCATATTCTATGTAGCCTTTCCTTCATACACAATCATTGTTATCCCTCCTCCCCCATAAAATGCTGAGGAAAAACATGTTTATGTAGGCCAAATCATAGGCGCCGATCCCGTGGGTGCTGGGTGCTCTTTGGGCACCCAGTCGAATTTGCCCTGATTACAAAATGATTCATTAAATAATGCCTACCCTGTAAAGCCGCAAAAAAGCCGGGTTGCTTATAAAATTGATATACATGTGTTTGCTATCACTGAGCTATGAGACCCTATAGAAAGTAATTGCTATGGTCGAGTTTTCGACCAGGCTGAAAGTCCCAGCACAAATTCTCCTGGGAGGCCAACTATTTGAGAGGATGCTTCAGCCATGCAGCCACCATGATAGGTGAAATAATATGTTGGTCAGACCCATTGGTCTGATGCACAGTTATATCAGTTAAATCCCTGAGTTTGATTTATGTTCCTCCCAGTAGATGCCCAGTCCAAACTACAAAAGTAAAAAAACAAAAAATAAAAAAAATGGAAGCCATAGTTGAGCTTGAACTGGCAACCTGATGATTGGTATCCCTGTGCTCTACCTATGGAGCTAGCCAAGCTGCACAAAACTGCGCAACTAAACGTATATCAATCTTACGAAAAATCCTGCACTCTTAAATGTACAGAAAACAGTAAGTGTCATGGCAACTGTCACATGACCGCTCTCTGCCTTGACTGTGTGCGCGCCGCAGCAGGTGCGGAGTGTTAGTGAAATGACAATCAGCTGTGCACACCCCAAAAAAATACAAATACTCTGGTCTCTGAAATACAGCTCGTGTTGAACTGATGGTGAGCAGCAGCTACGCGGGGGGTTTGTTACGTAAAGTAACCTCCGAAGAAACTGCTGGTAGGACAAATGCTTAATTCTGAACTATTGAACTGGAAGAAAACTGATCTAAATTTCCTTTGTATTCTCCAGTGGAGATGTATTTTGTTTAGAATTAGGTGTCGAGTGTATTTGTGATTTAAACTGTTGTACATTTGAAATGCAATGAATTGAAAACAATGATTTATCCTAAAGATTTAAAAGGACAGGCTGTTTAGGTTATGGAATGTGCAATTGATTGATGTGACAGATTTAATGGCTGTGAGTGATTTAAGTTAATTGTACAAACAGAGGTTAAAGACAAAAGTAAAATATATTATGTGAAATGCATTATGTTGACTTAATTGTGGGATTTGTGTGTCCCCTTTTGTTAAAGGTTTTTTACCTGCTGGTGACTACTTAAATAAAAGAATTACAAAGTACAAGTGGTTTCCGTGCCTGAGTAAAGTCCTGCAGTGAGGCCTGTAACATCACCCACCCTACTAAGTGCGGGGTACCGTGTGGTTGCCAGAAGGCACTTAACAGTAAGTAAAGAGGAAAAAGGGAGTGAAACGTAGAAAAGTGTACAATTAAATAATTGTGTCTACATGACTTGGTGCTCATTCTTGAGTTGTATCAGGCTCAGAGTGCAGCAGCCCATGTGAAAAGAGAAAGCATTAGAAAAATATCCAAGCTGTGTTTGAACTGGCAACCTACTGCACCAAAGACCAGCACTCTATCACTGAGCTATAACTCTATGTCACGATGGGACGAATATGGGCTAATATTCTCTAAAGTAGGTCCTAGCACAAGTGAGAGGTCATTTCCGGTCATGCTCCCCACCCCCCCTCCATTTTCTCATTTCATGTTTCATTTATGTTCTTTCCTGTAGGTGGCCAGTAAAAAATCAAATAAAAACATAAATACAAATAAAAAGTAAAAAAAGGTCAAGGTTGGAATTGATCCAGCATACTTGTGATTGTGAGTCCAGAACTCTACCCACGGAGCTAAGGCAGGTACAGATGAGAAGACCTTGGATTGCTATTATAAAGATCACTAAGCTCATGTATATGCAGAAAACGGAGAGCCAAGATGATTTGAATCATTTTTAAAATTAGAGCAAACTTGCCTGGGGGACAAATATTTGAGAGGATGCCTCGGACATTCAGCGTACTTGATAGGTGAAACAATATTTTGTTGAGAGGGGTTATTTTCACAGTTTTTAATGAGGAAATAACCCCATAGGCGCCAATGCATGTTCTTCCCAGTAGTTGCCGAGTAAAAAAAAAATAAAATAAAAAAGAGTCAAGGTGAAAATTGATCCAGCAATCCCATGGTTGGAAACCTATCACTCTACCCATGTAGCTACACAAGCAGATTTATTGTGCAGTCGAAATGTGAAATATCTTATGAAACGGCATGTGGTACAACGTGTGGGTCATTGTCCCGTTTTTAATGAGGGTGGGAGCATAGTCGACGATTCAGGTTCTTCCCAGTAGGTACTGCGTAAAAAAAAAAAAAAAAAAGTCATGGTGGGGATTGAACCGGCAATATGACAGTGCAAACCCTGCACTCTACCAATGGAGCTACACAGGCTTACACAACAGCACAGCAGAACTCTTAAAAGATGATGGAATACTTTGGTGAGAGCCACATAGTACGAGGAACACGCAGAGACGGACAGGAAACAGCCTAAGTGAACTTCCTATGACTGTAAAGTCCAAAAAAGCTCAATTTGGAGGCAAACACGTCCAAATTAAAGCTTCTTTCTGTCACAGAGGGGTATTATATCTACGTACGAGTCTAAAACTGTGGCTTTTGTGACTAAAGGGGGTATTTGGGAAAATTGACGATTTTCATGAGAAACTCTGACAGTGGCAACTCTGACAGAGGCCAACATGCTGCCAGAGGAAGAACTCCGGCTATTTCCATGGAGGATGGGCGGGCCACATTTGGCGGGCCACTTACAAGCCACTTAAAAGACATCTTAAGCCTGCAGGTGGCGCTGTTCTAACACTTGAACAGGCTGTATACGTGGACTGGTTGCCTTATCCCCCACATGTTATCCATTTTCGGAAAGCTCACACTAAGGCGGGCGCGATCCCTATGACGGGGAAGGCCTGTGTGATTATTTTCACAACTCCATACCATCCGGATTTTTTGATTGGAATTTTTCAAGAAAAAACCTTGAAGGGGGCGCCAGTGGGTCATTTTTGGCGATAGTGGCTGCGTTTGCACATGGTTAGGTCCAGCTCGAGAATGTGCACGTGCGCCGTATTGGGTCCGTTGCAATCCCACAAAGTCTGTGAAAGATATGAGACTTTGAATTTTGTTGAAAATGGCCTTTGAGTTGCGGCCTTGTCATGACCACGCCCGATAATATTTCCAAAATTGAAATGAGGATTTGGAAAGCCACATGGGTCTGGGACATTTTGGCCAAAAATTGAAGCTTTTGATTGAAAACTCGGGGATCAGGGGTCACAAGTTCAACAGGTACGATTTTGAAGGTTCGAGGTTTGGGCCAAGATGGCCGACTTCCTGTAGAGTTTAGGCCGGGCTCATAATATATTTTTTGACATGTCCTGACGTGGTCTATGACCCTGGCCAGTGTCACCTTTGTACCATGACATTTTTTGCCACCGGGCTCTCATTGACTCAATGTAAACTGCCTGTTTGAGGGGGCGCCACTGAGCCATCTTTGATTATTTTCTCTTGCCAACGCCACCCAAAATTAGACCTCCCGGAGCACTAATTCCTGATACCTGTTACTTGTGTATCGGTCCACGTTTGCTATTTGAATTCTTGCGTTTTCCCTTTTTTTTTACGGTTTTAATTAGTCCCTCGCCGGGCACTTCGTGTCCGTTGCTCGGGCCTAATAATGATGATAATTAAACCCAAATTAAAATTATACTGAGGATGGTAATGACAACTGGGAAGTATCAAGATCTCTGAGTATAATATCTATTAATGTACCTTTATAACATAAAAGTAACTCTCGGTAATCACTGGTAACAATCTGAAAGAAATATATTAAGGATCACATTTTTTCACTTGCTTTGTACTAGACATCGTACATGAAACGAGATCGGTGTTGTAGTTGTGCTTTGTTTCAATCAATTTTATGAACAGTTATATAATTTATAACAGTTAAATATTTTTTTGTAAGTTTGTAAGTTGGTTTGTGCTAATATAGCTTTTTTTATTGCACTGATTTTGGGGGTAGGCGCTCAGAAGCGTTTTGCTTCAGGCCACTCCTTTTAAACAAATAAACTAAACTAAACTAAACTAGAAAAAAATAAAACTATTTTTAGCCAGGTTTTTAAGCCGTTTTAGGGAGGTCTGAAGTCCCATTACAATCCTGTTTCCAAAGTGTCTTTTGGAGTCACCCCTGGCCACCAGGGGGTGGTACTGCAGCAATAAGGACCATAGAGAAGTGCGTTCCTCGCCCATTGGTGCTAAACCATAGCCTGGCATGAAGCCAGGCTGACTGTATTTATGTATTTATAAATACATATACTGTAATTTCCGGCCTATATGTCGCTACTTTTTTCCCACACTTTGAACCCCGCGGCCAACATAACGGTGCGGCCAATATAGAGCCTCCAACCGGCATTAGAGGCGTCTCGAGCAGTAAGCGCAAAAGTGAGACGGGACTTCTAATCAACACTGCTCTTGGCTGAGGAACGGTAGATGAGTAACTTTTAAAATGATGAAGGTCGCAAATTTAGCTGGCGCTGCTTTTAGTAGGGTGCGCTTAATTGGCCGAAATTTACGGTAAAGACAGTCTGGAATTGTGGTAATAGGACGGATTTCCAAATCGACACTCGAGGCAGGGCTAACGGCCGCAGTTTGAACGAGAGCGAACACAAAACGACCTACACTTTGCGTTTACGTCCGCCGCCATGGTTTTTTTGTGGGCCACACGTGCAGTCGAGTAAATGTTCCGGTGAAAGCCCTCGGAGCGGCTTCATGCTGTGGCTTTAAGGACAAGTCCAGCTCATTTAAAGCAGAAGAAAGGGCGCCGGTAAAAGATCGTTGTGTCGCGGCTGCCATCTTCACCGTTTTGGTTACGGCCCGGAGGAGCACAGGTGTTTGATGGGAAATCCTAGTGCGGCAGATGACGCACTGTTAACTCCCGCCTCCCGTGCTATGATTGGCTCGTCTTGGTTTTGCCGGAGTAGGCGAGATTCAAATCGCACAATTCCAGACTGTATCCCCATGCATGGATGAGTGTCTCTAAGTCTGGTTTTGACACTATTCCTCTGATCTTAGCCATGTTTTTCAGATGGTAAAAAGCTGATGATGTTATTGCTTTGATGTGGCTTTTTAAGTTCAGGTCTGAGTCTGTGATCCTAGATTTCTAGATTTCTAACCTGATGATTTGGTTTTAGAGAGAGAGACTCAAGGTGACTGATAACACTTTGTCTTTGTGAAAACAATGATCTCAGTTTTGTCTGAGTTTAGTTGGAGAAAGTTGTTTTGCATCCACAAAATGATCTGTTGGATGCAGTGAGAGCATCTACAGGCCGTCAGTGACACATAGACCTGAGTGCACCTGCGTAGTTGTGGTACGACACATTATCGCTGTTCATTAGCTGTCCTAATGGAAGCATGTACAAGTTGCCACATTTGCCAACTATAAATCAGGCTCTTAGCCATGTAAAGCCCAAACCATGAAATAATTGCTATACACATTATTTTCTTTTGTGTGTGTGTGTGTGTGTGTGTTTATTGAACTGGCAAATCTATATTAAAATAAATAAATACATGAAAAAAAAAAAAAAAAACGTACCTTAAAATCTTGAATTTAGCAAAAATGTTAGATGAAAAACATGCACAGTGCCGGAAGCCATTTTAGATGTCTCAATAGTGTCACTCTGAGGCATAAATCACTGATCATGGTGGATGGATCCTTGCATTACAAGTATCTGCTTGGAAATCCCACTGATAATGTCAAAAAACAAGTATTTTCACCAAAATGCAGAATTATGTGGATGACAGTTTTTACATCTACATGAGGAACATAATTTATAATTGAGTAAATAATTTGGCTACTTTACCCAACTAAGGTAAAAAAGTACTTTGTTTCGTGTCCTTGATTGCATGATGATGATTATAATTCCTCACATGAATTTTCTATGGAACTCCTTTTAATTGCCTTATCATGGGGGTGTCTAATGAGAGAATCAAAGGTAATTGTTGACTCCTACAGCATCTCCTGTGGGCACTTGGAGCATGCACTGCTGAAAATGTGTCTGAGACTGAATCATTGTTATGCAATCGTGCGGTTTGTATCAACACACAGACGACAACCCTATTGGGCAAAAGGGGGCTTTTCATAATCAGACAAAGCAGAGCAAATGGAAATTTGTGCACCAAGTTAAGACAGCAATACGGCGCACTATACTGACTTTACTTGACATTTACTTAAAGTGAGTACTGTACTTAGGTTTTTAAGTATCTGTGCTTTACCTTAAGATGACATCATTGAAAACGTATTACAGTCCAGATGCTCCGTAGAAAAAAGGATAAAAATGACAGCGAGAGGAAGCTCCCTCAAGGGACGTAGTGACTCACAAAGAGAAGGAAGGTTCGTCTCCTTCCGTGTTGCCGTGCAGGTGGTCAATTTGGTGGGATTTTTATGTTTAGAAGCCACAAGTCATAATTCATAATTGGTATTAAAACAGAAATGAAATGGTCAGGACAACCTTTGGATTGCATGGACTCAAAAACCACAGAAAATCCTCATTACAATTTGCTCACGGGGCGAAGAGGGCACACAATTTCAGAATCAGAATCAGAATCAGAATTCGTTTTATTGCCAAGGTTTGTGAACAAGGTTTACAAACTAGGAATTTTACTTGGTGCAAACGTGCGACATAAAACATATAACACAGAATTAAGATAAAAAATAAGCTAAGAATGTTAAACTATAAGGCTATAAGGGCATGCATAAAATAAAAAATATTAAATAAATAAGATAAAATAAAGTGACATATGTTAAGACAACAACAATTTGACAATGAACAACAGCGGGATTGTATATACAGATGTTTTGGCATTTAAAGTGGTATTAAGTGTTTAAAGTGATAAAGTGATAGCAGCGGGTCTAAGTGTGGACACACCGCACACTGCAAGTGCAGATACATCCATGACTCTGTAACTGAGCTACAGAGACTTGTTTTTGTTCATGAGTCTGATGGCGGAGGGGAAAAAACTGTTCAAGTGGCGGGAGGTGTGGGTCTGGATAGACCGTAGCCTCCTGCCTGAGGGGAGAGGGGTGAATAGTCCGTGACCAGGGTGAGAAGGGTCAGCTGTGATCCGACCCACACGCCTCCGGGTCCTGGAGGTGAACAGGTCCTGGAGAGATGGGAGCTCACAGCCAATCACCTTCTCTGCAGCACGCACAATGCGCTGCAAACGGTGCTTGTCCCGTTCTGTAGCGCCGGGGAACCACACGGTGATGGAGGAGGTGAGGATGGACTCGATGATGGCCGTGTAGAACTGCGCCAACATCTTGGTTGGCAGCTTGAGTTTCCTCAGCTGCCGCAGGAAGAACATCCTCTGCTGGGCCTTCTTGATGAGGGAGCTGATGGTTGGCTCCCATTTGAGGTCCTGGGTGATGGTGGTGCCCAGGAAACGGAAGGAGTCCACGATGGAAATGGGGGTGGAAGAGTCTGTCAGGGCGAGGGGGGACGGTGGGGCTGTGTCTTTCCTAAAGTCCACGATCATCTCCACTGTCTTCTGGGCGTTCAGCTCCAGGTTGTTGTGGCTGCACCAGGACGCCAGCCGTTCCACCTCTCTCCTGTAGGCGGACTCATCACCGTCCGAGATGAGCCCGATGAGGGTGGTGTCGTCCGCAAACTTGATCAGTTTAACGGTCTGGTGGCTGGAGGTGCAGCAGTTTGTATACAGGGAGAAGAGCCAGGGGGAAAGTACACAGCCCTGAGGAGTTCCAGTATTTGTAGTCCGAGTGTCCGAGACGATCTTCCCCAGCCGCACGTGCTGTCTCTGAGCACTGGAGGAGACGACCCAAATATGCAGTATTACTCAAACAAAACCCCACATTTGTTTTTATTGAGAATAAAACACTAACAAGATTGAATGCTGCACCATAATTGCATAGCACCATTATGATTATGTTAACATGGACATTAGGAAATCCTCCTCCTAATTTGTGTGATCTGAATGTGAAGTCCACTGAGCAGAATAACTCAATATAACACAATATCTGATTATTTAGCCAGAACATTGCTGGTCTTTGCCTAATTTGGTTGATCATTCAGGACAGGGAGAAAACATTATCAGGCCTTTTTGCCTGGAACAAATCTAATTCTCCTGCATCCTCGCATGCATACGGCGGGTCACTTAACCTTCATGAATATTTTATGCAACTATTCAGGTTTACTGCTGAACTCACGGCACTACAGCTCGCCCCCACATGATCACAAAATACTAAAACTCTGGGTTTTCAATGGAAAATGATTTGCAGGAGGGAGAAGAGTTTATTCACTGAATACAAAGGGCAAGTAACAAGCAAATGTCTCCATTGTGAGATCAATAAAGGCTTATCTTGTCTTAAGTCCATGGTCTTTAGATCTGTATGTAAGAAACATTTAGGTATAGGCTTAGCCGAAAACACAGTGAAAAGATCTTATAATATCAAATATCCAGTGCACTTCACAAATCAAAACATACCCTGGCACTTCGTCTGTGTCAACCACTGTAGCCCGCACATGGGGAACACTGTCAGAGTAAATTTGAGGATTAATAACTAACCTATATATTGCAATAAGATATAAATAAGGACGGGAGCTTAAATCAAAGCTTAAAGCCTTTGATTGAGTAATGTCTGTGTGAGGCATGGGTTGGTTTTATGTGTTTTTTTTTTAGAGCAACAATTATAAAATCTCTCAGTTCCCAACTTGTCACTGCCGTATGGACATTTGTCCAATAATATTTTGGATGTGAAACATGTATGAGAACAAATTAGATTCAGATTTCTCCGGCTTCTATTTAACACCTGTAACAATACAGACCAAGTTGTGCATAGACAGAGATTTGCAAGACAGCGTTTGTTAGTGTCACGTAAAAGCACAAAGCGCCGAGACCTGCCAACAAGTGCTAAATAGTTGATTAAACGTCGCACTATTGATTTTCTTCTCAGCTGGTGCCGTCAATTATTCGTATTCCTTTCTTGCCACACCATCCGCCAAATCCCATACTTTTGACATTTCCGCGGAAAAACCTTTACTTTACAATTTTACTTTTTCAACCAAAGATCATTTAAGACATGTCTGCAGAGCGGTGACAGCTATAGTCCAGGTTCAGCTCAGGTGGAGGACATTCTGCAGGTCTCGCTGCCTCCGTCCAACACATTCCCTCCACACACACACACACAAAAAAAACGGTGGTCAGTGAGCAGAAAATACACTTTGCTCGGCGACTGACAGAGTTGGTCCAAGACATAATGAAGTAAGCAGCATCCTTGAGTACGTCCAGTTGCCGGCGCGTCGCCTTTCCTCCATCACAGCTGCATGTTATTTTGTTATTTTTTTTCCCAGGCAGGCTAATGTCAACTCAGCTGTTACCTGTGCTCACGCTGTCCAAATCTCTCTAATTCCTCCAGCGGGCAGCCGTGGTTTGCAGCCATATTTGTTTGTGGAAAGTGCAAAACATGAACAGGGCTGATTTAATGTTTTTCACCTTGCAGTTTTATCAGTAATTGAGGAGCACCAGAGCTGGTCAGTAAACACATTTTTGACAGTGCAAGGAAATTGATTGAACCCAATGTATCGCACATCTAGAAACAGATATAAGGGTATATCAGCTCAAGGTTTGATCACTTGAATTGTATATTTATGTACAGTATGCAACAAGTTGAGCGCCATTCGGGGAGCATTTTGGCTTTAATGCGAAGCTAATTTAAACTTGCAAAATGGCAAACCAATACGCACCAACACCCACTAACCCTTTTCCTGAGTGCCTCCAAATGAGATGCTGGGGAAATGTCATCTCATGCCAAAACGCTCTTTCATCATCGTTTAGCGCAATGCAATAATATAAAGTATAAAGTATCTGTGGTATTTGCCCGTCCTAGAAGCCGACGTTGCCTCATAATTTTGCAAAACAATAAACTATACTTAATGGAGCGGAGTGGAGGTGTGTGTGTGCTGCGCAAGCGTGGCCAAATGTTGATGGCACTATACCAGATTATTTTCTTGTTGTGGAACGAAATTATTTGGGGGTGAGTGGTGCAAAGTAAGTATAATGACAATAAGAGCACGCAAAAAAAAAAAAAAAAAGATATTTATAAAGCACCTTCTGTGGACCCACCACCTGCAGGAGGAGCCATAGGGGCTGGTGCAGTGTGATTTGGGCAGCTCCAACGGCTGCCCCCACGACCCGGCAACGGACAAGTGGAAGAAGATGGATGGATGGATTTATAAAGCAAATAAGAATAAACAGGAATAGGACAAAAATAGCTCAACAACGCTATTGGGTGATTCGGTGCGTGGGTTTTCAAAATGTACAGTAACAGTAGGTGCCAGGTAGGAGGTAATACAGCTACAGCAGAGTAGGTTAACCGGCGCATGGAAATGACCAACAGAAAAGAGTATTGCGACGGTGAAAGGTAAAAGATCCGATGGCGGCTCAATTCCATCGCGCTGATTCTCAAAATTCTCTCTTTAATAAGGTATTACCAAGGGAGGGGTCACAGTGCAGCGGCGTTTCCATGGTGACAGTCAGAAACCCGCGGCTAAATGAAATATAGAGTGGAATGTGACACCCACGCACCCTACACAAGCTCGGAGATGTCACTTCTTTCACCCATCAAGAGAATGTTATTAGTCAGGCAGAGACCAGCAGAGGCAAAGGGTAAGTTCATGTGTTATACAAATACGGGCCTGTTTGTCAACACTCAATGATCAGATATACTGTAATACTGAGGGAGGGAGAGGGAAGTATAGCCATTGGAGAATGTTAGAAGGCAATAGGAGACCAACAGGTGGGAGCTATTAGATCTGTCCTGACCAATTTAAAAACTGTCCAGAAAGCCCTCAGTGAAAATGTACAATCTTACATATTGTGCAAAGGCATCATTATTGTAAAAATATTGGGAAATGACCACAAATAACTGAAATAATACATCATGCCAAAATGTGTCCATATTATTATTTCTCCTCTGATTTATTATGAGTAAAATGAGTGTGAGCCATGGGCGTAACTTCCTTATGATCTGGTGTGGACATGTCCCCCCCACCTTTGGCCTGGCAGGGACAGTCCCCACCACTTTTCCCTTCTGAGCATTTGCATGTGTGGACAGTAGCTTGAGCGGCAGCGGCTGGGCAGAGTTCAGAGCGTCTTCGAGCTGCTGTAAATACGATGATGCGTGAATGCTGCTGCTCCCACTGTGACGTGAGGGGCGTAAAGGGGGCACGTCTTCTCACTGAGCGATCTTTCAAAAAAGCTTTACACTGATATTGGTTGTTATGCTGGAGAGAGGACGGCCAGCATCACAACACTTTTTGTTTCGTGTTAATTGGTGAAATATTTACGGGGATATTCATGTTTTCGGGTTGCAACTGCCCTACAGCAGGTTTATGGAGCTGCATTTACGTGTGTAGTTTAATTTGATCAAAAGGTTTTTCTTAAAAACGATCAGAAAATAGTTCTAATGCTCTTTCCATTACTCAGTTTTATTGAGAAGTCAAGTGCGGGAGCGGAGGAGAGCGGTGTGTTCCTTCCATAGACTGTAGGCGCAGCAGTGAGGGGAGGGGCCAAAGGGAAAGAGAGACAGACTCACGTATCAACAAATATATGTATATATTAAAGTAAAATCTAAGAAATTCGACAGGCTTGTTAGCATTATTAACATTTTTATTTCAACAAAAAGCTTTTTCTCCACGCCCCCACCCCCCTCGCTTTTTTTTTTGGAGGGGGAGTGTCTCCACCAACATTTCCACCAAATTCGCCCTTGGTGTGAGCTATGCTGATTTCAATTTCATTTAGACTTGCAAGTCACGTAGCACTAAATCTAATAAAATGCAAGTGGAAAATGTGTCAAAGAATGTTTAATTAGTTGACTGGCTAGAAACGACGGGGCATTTGTGTTGAAATAAGAAAATCCCTCAGTGACAAAATATTGAGTAGTGCGTAATAGAATGAATTTTTTTTTTCTTTTTGAACTATGTGTGTGTGTGTATATATATATATATATATATATATATATATATATATATATATATATATATATATATATATATATATATGTATGTATGATATATGTATATATATATATATATATACACAGTACAGGCCAAAAGTTTGGACACAATTTTTATGTATTGGCTTTTCTTTATTTTCAACATTATTAACACACTATGATTCTCATTGAAGGCGTTAAACGATGAATGAACACATGGGATTATGAAGGAAACAAACACCGGTGAAATAACTCCAAATATGTTTTATATTCTAAATTCTTCAAAATTGCCGCCCTTTATTCTTGGCATTTTCTCCATGAGCTTCATGAGGTCGTCTTTTGAAATAAGTTTGGGTGTGTGTGTCTATATATATTTATATATCCATCCATCCATCCATTTTCTCCCACTTGTCCGTTGCCGGGTTGTGGGGGCAGCCGTTGGAGCTGCCCAAGTCACATTGCACCAGTCCCCTATGGCACCTCCTGCAGGTGGTGGGTCCACGGAAGGACGGCCTCATGGTTCCAAACGAGCCTGTTGGTCTCTCATAGGGGGCCCATTCACACTCTCATTCATACGCCAGTGTACGCAGACACTGGAGGCAAGGAGGGTGAAGTGTCTTGCCCAAGGACACAACGACAGCGTGCACCTTCAGGAGGCAGGATTCGAACCACTGACCTTCCAATCATTAGACGACCCACTCTACCATCTGCGCCACCGTCGCATATATATATATATATATATGCAATGTCGATATTGCCACAATATATTGTAAAATCACAGAGGTCTTCCATATGACTGTGATGACCAGATTGTAGCTATGTGCGAATTTATTGCAACGTTTTGTAAACTATAGGTTTAACTTATACAAATGTGCAAAAGCTAAATTTTAGTTAGTTTTCCAAATTAAGTTCAATTAAAAAAAAAAAATCAAGACTTGTTTAAATGCTCACATTTAATGAAATAAAAAAATTGCTTATGAACAATAATTTTATTTTATTTATTTTTATCATTTTATAAAGCCAGTTGTGACTCATTTTGGTGTCACCATGGATTCCAACTTGAAATTTGACCAGCACATTTTTAAAGTTGTAAAAAGCTCTTTTCAGTTAAAGCAACTTGCACAAATGATACCTATTTTAACGCACAGCGTGCTTCTGTGATGACCCGGCTGGAATATTGCAATGCACTTTATTGTGGGGTCAGTCACTTTCTCGGCTGCAGCTTGTCCAAAAGTCTGCAGTTTGACTTTTAACCGGAGCGCGTCGCTGTGAGAGCGTCACACCAGTTTTAAAATCCCTGCATCGGCTGCCAGTGGGTTTTACAGTTGATTTTAAAATTATTGTATTTACTTTCAATGTCTAAATGCCCTCGCCCCCTCCTACGTCTCCCTCTCGTGCCCTCAGGTCGGCAGATCAGCACAGCTTATTGTCCCCAAGACCCTCATGCCTTTGGAATCAGTTGCCCGTCGAGATTAGACAGGCTGAGGGAGGAGAGCAGGAAATGTCTTGAATATTAATCTTGCAGCGCCTTAATTTGAGTTCATTTGCGAAAACAGATAAGTGGGCGGCGCGGCGGTGGTACAGCGGTAAGCACTCGTACCTCCCAGCAAGAAGGTCCTGGGTTTGATTCCCACCTTGACGGGACCTTTCTGTGTGGAGTTTTCCCCGTGGGTAGGTCTCCTCCGGGTACTCCAATCAATAAAGTATGATTTTTTTCAAAAATGCTACACCTCAGCGATTGTTCTCAGATACTTTATCATGAGTTGGATTCTCAAAATTATAAATATAAAAAAAAAGAGCCAGTCTTTTAAATGGCTTAAGATTCGGTTCCTGTTAAAGCCATAAACCCCATCACTAGAGCATAAGCAAACAGTGAAGACATGTATCCTCCACAGCTGTCAGACCAAATGGAAAAAGACACACTCACAGCATTTTATTTATTTATTTATTTTTTACCAGCGAGACAAAAAACAAGACACCTTGAAGTAAACATCCTCTCTGTCCAGACTTCAAATCAAGCCACGGTGGCCCAATGTGGAACAACACCTGCTGAATGAGCACGTTTCTCTTCCCCCTGGGGTTTGCAATTACAGCGATGTTTTCGGTTCCTGGCTGAACTTACGGGAAAGGTGCTGCAAGGAACTTTGTTAGCGTGAGAAATGTCAACAGTTGTGCAGCCAGACTGACGCTGATCTGCAGACACGAAGAGGCAAGCAAGACCATTACAGCGCTGAAATCCGCTGCAACTTCCCGACAGAGGCAACGAAAGACGTCTCTGGTGATTTGTTTGAACTGTCACATTTTGACTTTATGTGTGATGTCTACCTGGGGTTGGGGCTCGAATGCGAGCGTCTGGTGGTCGGGCCTCTGCCCACGGGGCTCGGCCGGGCACAGCCCGAACGGACGACGTGGGCCCGCCCTCCTGTGGACTCACCACCCGCAGAGGGATCCGTAGGGGTCGGGTGCAGAGAGGACTGGGTGGCAGTCGAAGGCAGGTGCCTCGACGACCTGGTCCGCGTGCGCAGCTTCTGGCGTTCGGGACATGGAACGTCACCTCGCTGGGGGGGAAGGAGCCTGAGCTCGTGCGGGAGGTAGAGAGATACCGGCTAGATATAGTCGGGCTCACCTCCACGCACAGCCTGGGTTCTGGATCCCAACTCCTGGAGAGGGGCTGGACGCTCCATTTTTCTGGAGTTGCCCGCGGGGAGCGGCGGCGGGCTGGGGTGGGTTTGCTCATAGCACCCCAGCTCAGCCGTCACGTGTTGGAGTTCACCCCGGTGAACGAGAGGGTCGCGTCCCTACGCCTTCGGGTCGGGGACAGGTCTCTCACCGTTGTCTCGGCCTACGGGCCCAACATCGGTGCAGAGTACCCGGCCTTCTTGGAGTCCCTGGGAGGGGTACTAGATGGTGCTCCGGCCGGGGACTCCATTGTTCTACTGGGGGACTTCAACGCCCACGTGGGTAACGACAGTGAGACCTGGGTGGGGGTGATGGGGAAGAACGGTCTCCCCGATCAGAACCCGAGTGGTGTTCTGTTATTGGACTTCTGTGCTAGTTACGGTTTGTCCATAACGAACACCATGTTCGAGCACAAGGATGTCCATAAGTGCACGTGGCACCAGGACACTCTAGGCAGGAGGTCGATGATCGACTTTGTAGTTGTGTCATCTGATCTCCGGCCGCGTGTCTCGGACACTCGGGTGAAGAGAGGGGCTGAACTGTCAACCGATCACCACCTGGTGGTGAGCTGGATCCGCTGGCAGGGGAAGAAGCCTGTCAGACCTGGCAGGCCCAAACGTGTTGTGAGGGTCTGTTGGGAACGTCTGGTGGATCCCTCTGTCAGTAGGGTCTTTAACTCCCACCTCCGGAAGAGCTTCATCCAGATTCCGAGGGAGGTAGGGGACATGGGAGTCCGAGTGGACCATGTTCTCCTCCTCCATTGTCGATGCGGCTGCTCGTAGTTGTGGCCGTAAGGTCTCTGGTGCCTGTCGCGGCGGCAACCCCCGAACCCGGTGGTGGCGCCCGGAAGTAAGGGATGCCGTCAAGCTGAAGAAGGAGTCCTATCTGGCCTTGTTGGCTTGTGGGACTCCGGAGGCAGCTGAGAGGTACCGGCAGGCCAAGCGTGCTGCAGCTCGTGTGGTCAAAGAGGCAAAAACTCAGGTCTGGGAGGAGTTCGGAGAAGCCATGGAGGAGGACTATCGGTCGGCCTCGAAGAGATTCTGGCAAACCATCCGGCGCCTCAGGAGGGGGAAGCAGTGCTTCACCAACACTGTTTACAGTGCGGGTGGGGAGCTGCTGACCTCGACTGGGGATGTGGTCGGGCGGTGGAAGGAGTACTTCGAGGATCTCCTCAATCCCACTGTCACATCTTCCGATGAGGAGGCAGAGGCTGGGGACTCGGCGGGGGGCTCATCCATCACCCAGGCTGAAGTCACCGAGGTGGTTAGAAAGCTCCTCGGTGGCAGGGCCCCGGGGGTGGATGAGATTCGTCCCGAGTACCTTAAGTCTCTGGATGTTGTAGGGCTGTCTTGGCTGACACGTCTCTGCAACATCGCGTGGCGGTTGGGGACAGTGCCTCTGGATTGGCAGACCGGGGTGGTGGTCCCCCTCTTCAAGAAGGGGGATCGGAGAGTGTGCTCCAATTACAGAGGGATCACACTTCTCAGCCTCCCTGGTAAGGTCTATTCCAGGGTGCTGGAGAGGAGGATCCGGCCAATAGTCGAACCTCGGATTCAGGAGGAACAATGCGGTTTTCGTCCTGGTCGTGGAACACTGGACCAGCTCTATACCCTTCATCGGGTGCTCGAGGGTTTGTGGGAGTTCGCCCAACCAGTCCACATGTGCTTTGTGGACCTGGAGAAAGCGTTCGACCGTGTCCCTCGTGGTGCCCTGTGGGGGGTGCTCCGGGAGTATGGGGTCCGGGGCCCTCTACTAAGGGCTGTCCGTTCCCTGTATGACCGTAGCAGGAGCTTGGTTCGCATTGCCGGCAGTAAGTCAGACCTGTTCCCGGTGCGTGTTGGTCTCCGCCAGGGCTGCCCTTTGTCACCGGTTCTGTTCATTACTTTTATGGACAGAATTTCTAGGCGCAGCCAGGGGCCGGAGGGTGTCCGGTTTGGGAACCTCAGAATCTCATCTCTGCTTTTTGCAGATGATGTTGTTCTGTTGGCTTCATCAAATCAGGACCTTCAGCACGCACTGGGGCGGTTTGCAGCCGAGTGTGAAGCGGCCGGGATGAGGATCAGCACCTCCAAATCTGAGGCCATGGTTCTCGACCGGAAAAAGGTGGCTTCCCCGCTTCAGGTCGGTGGGGTGTCCTTGCCTCAAGTGGAGGAGTTCAAGTATCTCGGGGTCCTGTTCACGAGTGAGGGACGGATGGAGCGTGAGATCGGTAGACGGATCGGTGCGGCGTCAGCAGTGATGCGGTCGCTGTATCGGACTGTTGTGGTGAAGAGGGAGCTGAGCCAAGCGGCAAAGCTCTCGATTTACCGATCGATCTACGTTCCCACCCTCACCTATGGTCATGAGATCTGGGTAATGACCGAAAGGACAAGATCGCGAATACAAGCGGCCGAAATGAGTTTCCTTCGCAGGGTGGCTGGGCGCACCCTCCGAGATCGGGTGAGGAGCTCAGTTACCCGGGAGGAGCTCGGACTCGAGCCGCTACTCCTCCACGTCGAAAGGAGCCAGCTGAGGTGGCTAGGGCATCTGTTCCGGATGCCTCCTGGTCGCCTCCCTCGTGAGGTGTTCCAGGCATGTCCTATTGGGAGGAGGCCTCGTGGAAGGCCCAGGACACGCTGGTGGGACTATGTCTCCGAGCTGGCCTGGTGTCGCCTCGGGGTCCCCCCAGAACAGCTGGAGGAGGTGTGCGTGGATCGGGAAGTCTGGGCATCTCTGCTGAGACTGCTGCCCCCGCGACCCGGCCCCGGATAAAGCGGAAGAAAATGGATGGATGGATGGATGGTGTGATGTCTACAGATACTGATTGGATGGGGTGCAACAGGAATTCCAGACCTGTACATAAACGTACATTTATTTGAATTTTAAATGAATGGGTATGTATGGGTTTAAATTACACTTTTTGCAGGTATTTGGTTCTACTGTAATCTCAAACACAACTTTACCATGATCGTATACTTTGTTGGTTAGAAAATGCAATATTGATGTAAAACAGCTAAAACAAAATACCCAGTAGTTTTATTTCCAGATTGTCCACACGATCTCCAATGAATCCCCTCCCACTCTCCTCCTCTTGCTCCCCTTCATTGTGCAGCTGTTTCAAAAGAGAGTGAAAAAAGAAACATAGAAAAAAACAGTCTGTGTGGCTGTAGTGAAGCAATGGCATGTTTTCACTTTGTGATGAGAGGATTACACATTTAGGCCTGGCCTGACCGGTTCCTCCCTTGCCAGCGGATCCAGCTCACCACCAGGTGGTGATCAGTTGACAGCTCAGCCCCTCTATTCACCCAAGTGTCCGAAACACACGGCCGGAGATCAGATGACACAACTACATAATCGATCATCGACCTCTGGCCTAGGGTGTCCTGGTGCAACGTGCACATATGCAACTTGTGCTCGAACATAATGTTCGTTATGGACAAACTGTAACTAGCACAGAAATCCTATAACAGACCACCACTCGGGTTCAGCTCGGGGAGGGCATTCTTCCCAATCACCCCTGTCAAGCTGTCACTGTCGTCGCCCACATGCGTTGAAGTCCTGGTCGCGGCACATTGGACCAACTCTACATGTGTTTCTAATGACATCACGCATAGTTCCAGCGGCCATTTTGAACAATGAAGTACAATTATGCAGTACTACAACATGTATATCTCTACTCTATGAAAATGAAAGACAACTGATTGACAGTGGCATTTTTATGTATTCATAGTCATTGTTTAAGAAGATAACAGTAAAAACATGGCCACAGAGAGCACATGTGGCACAGACGTAGCAGCGCTGACCGTCGAGCTACAGCAGGATTTACTAAAGATCTGCTTCATTCCTCAGGCTAAATTAACACATCAAAGATGAAACAGAAAACCTTTCTCTGTGATTTTTACAGTTTGTCACAAACAGAGTCTCAGTCTGAGTACGTGTTTAAGCTTCTTAAGACGTTAGCATGCTACTGGTTAGCAACTGTCATCAACTATCAATGGCACATGTGTGGCTCTCATCTATGAACACTGAGGAAATACTACATTCAAAGCTCAGCTCTGACCTCTGTCACATGATGTATCCAAGGCTAGATGTTTGGAGTCTGGTTCAGGGCTGAGCTGTTGAAGCAAAATGCTAATCGGTAGCATGCTAACTTTTTGAGCAGCTTAAACACTGACTCACTGGTTTCTTCTAGGGACGTGTTTTTACTCCTATCTTCTTGAGCAATGATTAAGAGAACATAAAAATGCCACTGTCAATCAGTTGTCTTTCATTTTCATCCTGAGTAGAGATATTGTTACATGTTGTAGTGCATAATTCTACTTTGGTATTCAATATGGCCACCATTACAACAAAGGTCACATGACTGAAAGACATGTATACCCTTCATCGATTGCTCGAGGGTTCGTGGGAGTTCGCCCAACCAGTTCCCATGTGCTTGGTGGATGTGGAGAAAGCGTTTGACCATGTCCCTCCTGGTGCTCTGCGGGGGGTGCTCTGGGAGTATGGGGTCCGGGGCCCTCCGCTAAGTGCTGTCTGTTCCCTGCATGAGTGCAGGAGCTTAGTTCGCATTGCCGGCAGTAAGTCAGACCTGTTCCCAGTGAATGTTGGTCTCTAGCATGGCTGCCCTTTGTCACCGGTTCTGTTCATTACCTTTATGGACAGATTTTCTAGGCACAGCCAGGGGCCGGAGGGTGTCCGGTTTGAGAACCTCAGGATCTCATCTCTGCTGTTTGCAGACGATGTTGTTCTGTTGGCTTCATCAGATCAGGACCTTCACCTTTATTAAAAATGTCTCCTTTTGTGAGCTCTTTATATTGTGTTATCAATTATTTCTATTGAGATAAAAATGGGAGAAAGTAGTTCTTCAGACCAGAGCTTGTGCGTGATGTGGGAGAACACACCAGCTACACGTGACACGCATCGTCAGGAACTATTCCCATGGTCTGAGCGCGGCTAATAGCAATGTCACTGGAACTTTATCTTTTCTTAGGACAGTTTTCTCCCCCAGTTAAATACAGTAGCGTATGAACACTGAAAGCATGTTGATAAACTAATGTGCAGATGGCGCTGTTAATAAAAGATCTCGAAGCAATGATCAGAGGATGAGGAGAGCGGGCGCTTTTGGGAAAAGTCATGTTCACAATGACACTTCTGCCAGGGGATATTGTGGTGTAATCTGACCAAAATATACACCACAATAGGAACATGGTACAGCCTGTTAACCTTCATCCCACAACAGAAAAGGACTCTCTCACTACCAAAATCCCAGTAAATAAATTATGGGGATTTTGACCTTGAGGAATAATATGTCAGCAAACTTGCAGCTACTCGTGTCCGTGTAGATAAATGGTAAAATGGTAAATGGACTAAACTTTAACGCTTTTCTACCTTTATCCGGCCCAAAGCACTTTACAGCAAGGAACCACTCACCCATCAGTGTATGCAGACAGTGGGCGAAGTGTCTTGTCAACGACACAACGACAGGGTACACCTTCAGAAGGCGGGATTCAAACCCGTGACCTTCCGATCATGTGACGACCCGCTCTACCAACTGCGCCACCGTTGTCCCGGTAGGTTTAACTGTCATATTAATGTATACAGGCCCTGAAAGCCTATTGATTCATTTCCTGTTGTTTCATTTGATGGAAAAAAACAAATAAATAAATAAAATCATGGAGACATTAGCTGACAGGTACTTTAGTGTGAAAATGTTCAGCATTTAGCAGTTGCCGGCCACATTATGGAAGATTTGAACCATTTCACAATTGACACAAGTTGGATAAAAGAGTCACAAAATACTCTCTGGCATTAGTGCAAAGGCAATAACAGCAGCAATGCAGTGAACAGCTACTCCCAATAACAATAATTCACATTTAGAGCTGTGCCTTTCTCCACAGTGTTACACAAGTCTAATCAGTGTAAAGTTTGAGGGCCATAGAATTACAGGATCTTGCGCTTGTCAATCTGTCACTGTCTGGGCACCCCTGCTCTCCCTGGCACACGTTCAGCTGGTGAATTCATCAAAGGACGCCTTATTGCCAAATTACTGTGACGGGTTCAAAGATAAATGTCTGGTGGCTGACAGGGCGCCGGAGTGATTAATTTCCCTCCACTCCGGTGATTGGCAAGAGACTCATACTTAGGCTGGCGCATCATTGTATATCCACGCATCACGCCATGTTACTTCTAGCATTTTTCACAATCTGGATTACAGCTCCCAATCCCTCTTACTTTGTGCCCCTGGCCCGTGGCGGCACACGGCACGCAATGTGGTGTGATCTGAAGCGAAGGAGGCGCTGAGTGAAGCCCATGAGGTCATTGGCACTTTCTCTCCAAGGGCCACAATTTGAAGCCGGTGACAAAATTGAGTTATATGGCGAGTGTCCTGTCAAATGCAATAACCTGAGAGGCAGTGAGGAGCCCGCGATTCTCCTTCAGCGCCACCAAAGCAAATAAAAAGATCCAATATCTGCTTGCGGGCAATAATGCAGCGGTTTTTAATAAAAGGAGAGAGGAGTTTGCATCCGTTTTGTCAAAGAATATCACCTTGCTTCATCCATGTCGCAGGACACCTTTAGTTGTTGTTGCAGCCCTGCAAAGAGCCAGTCACCCTCATGTCCCAAAGAATGGCGCAGGCTTTCTTGATCAAAGGTCCCATTTTATTATAAGGGGTAACAAAGTCACACATTCTCTGTGCTTACGTTTTGTCCGACTGTGTATACCTGTAGATAAAGTCATACATAATTAGGACTGGGTACTGTTAAGCAGTACCAGTATGGTATTGGAAAAAAATGTTTTAGTTATACCACTGGTAACAAAAAAAGCAGGTACCAAAAAAAAAAAAATGTCTTTGGAGACCAAGTTTTATGCCTGTTGGTCCAGGGACAGCATTAAAGGATGTTACTTGGTTGTTTCACCTCAAATAAATGAAACAAATAAAAATTTAAAAAATTGTATTTTATGTAATTAACATTATTGTCTTGTTTTCTGGTTCAAAATAAAAAATCTTTTAGTAAAGGTTTGTAAAAAAAAAAGCATCGTTCAGGTATCGGTATCGTAAATCAAGTGTCGCTAAAGTACTGGTATCGGAAACATTTAACAGTACCCAACCCCATACATAATCAAGTGGATTGTATTGAGACAGTTGCGTATTGTTTAAGACAGTTCAAGAAATGACAAGGGCTATGTAAAGTAAAAATAGAAGCTGAAGTTTCCAAGCTTTTATTCCCCCTTTTGATACGTTCGTGCTATGAAAGTTAGCTACTCGAGAGTACGTTTATGGTACCTTGAGATAAGATATAAGCAGAGTATAATCATACTTATATCAACACAACGAGAGAGAAACACAGTCAATACTACTCAATACTTTACTATAGTTACCTAAACTTTTTCAGATTGCGTTCAGTATGATACAACTCAATCATCTGAGGCACATCTGACAGGATATATGAGTTGTTTCAGCCGGACCACTCATCAAGCTTATGTACAATAGAAATGTAGAAAGCCTTTGAGGAGCGACATAGAAAGTGTATAGCTGCAGGTAGCCTATGAGCAACAGGTTGGGGAACCTTTAATAATGGGGGTTTATCACATACCACTTGTGAACAAACACAAGCTCACTGTAAACGCACCTCCAACCAACTCTTCGCTTTTGACATGTAGCAGAGAAATATTCAGCTGTGTCAAGGTGGTACCCGGAGCTTGAAATTGAATCACCTTTTAGATCCGAGTGTGTCAGCCAAACAAGTCTTATCAAGCCCTGATCACTCCCACGGAGGGGAGCTAGATCAATCACATCTATTATCAGGCTTTTGTTGTTTATTGCCGCCGAAGGTTGCATTAGAGGATAGGCGTTGTCATAGAAACAGGCGCGGTAGAAAAAAAAGAAAAAAAAAAAGGTTTGCTTGCTGTTAAACTTGGTTGGATGCATGGAGAGTAAAGAGTTATATGTGAGATTCCAGCCACAGTGGTACAGTTGTTTTTTCCTCTCTTTTATTTGCTTGAAAACTGAGCCCATATAGTATTACCACAGAACGGTGACTGTGAATATCTCCCACTGTATGTCAGGAAGATGCAGGAGAATATGGGACGTAATGTACTGAGGCAATAAACTGGCACGGTGCCGGGAATGGGTTGAGTTTCTATGTTGCAATAGGGGATCCTGATAGAATTTGTTGTTGTTTATTTTTACGCATTGCAACGTCCTCTCCCTGTCAGCTGCCTTCAGTATTAAAGGCACAGGCCACCGTTTTTCCATACTGAGATTATGTTCTTTCCTGAATTGATACGCACCTGTCTGTTTTTTGTGCATGCCCTTGGAAGAGCTCGGTCGCTTCTAACTTGATCCCGTTTGGAGCCATAGGAATATGCTGGGAGAGGCCAAATGCTAACAACATCTTTGGTCGTTTTGCGTGACTGAGCGCACGCACAAAGACCAGACAGGTACGCATCAACTCGTCTAAGCCTAGGTAAGAACATTATGTCAGTATGTAAAAATTATGGCCTGTTCCTTTAAAGAGGGGGTATTATGCTTTTTTCAATCACATAGCACCAGTCTATAGCATACTACAATGATGACGTAACCTTCTGTTGGTCTGTATATGCAGTAAATTAAAATAACTGCCTTGAATAAAATTGCTCTCTCAAAATGGCTGTACTGAACGTCTTGAAATAGGCCTCTGTCTCTTTAAGAAGCTTTCCGACACGCCCCCTTCAGCACACTACTGTGGCATTTAAACAACAACACTGTGCGGGGAGGGGGCTCTGCTGAGCTGAGGAGCAGTGGTTGGTGGCTTGGCTGGTGACTAAAGGTCCAGCCAGCCACGCCCCCACCTCCAGGAGGTGGGGGCGTTCCTAGGAGGACCTAGGAGGACTGAGGCATAGCTACACCTAAAATGGCTGCCGTCTAAGTTTTTACTGATTACTCAAAAATATGTGAATGGGCCAAGGCAACACTCCAGGCATGTGTTTAATGAGGGAATGACATGATAACATGATATAAAGCTTGAAAAAGTCGATTTTACATAATACCCCCCCTTTAAGAGGTTGACAGCAACAAGAGCGCTGGATCTTTCAAATTGTCACTTTGCTCTTTGTGGCTTTCTGCTACAAACAGCCAAACAAAAACAACAGTGCATTAGCATACTTTCTGAAGCCAAAATAAATCAGCAGCCGGGCCCTCTCATGACAGGACTTAAACTCAGGTTTATTATTCGTTTAACATTTTGTATTCCTTCTATTATTTATGTTATTTACCAGGCTTAAAGCTTTTAAAGACTTGAGCTGCCAAAGGTGCACTGCTTTTGACACATCCGTTTACCTTTACTTTATATTACTAGATTTGATCCAAATACAGTTGAAGTTGAAAATCAAACCACAAGCAGCAGTATCCGGTCCAGAGCCAGATTTATTGGGCAAACAGAAGTTCAAGCAAATAGAAACAGCAGTAAACCTCCAGCCTGTTGACTCTCTCGAATGGACTCACCGAGGTTGCCCATGTCTTACTGCAAAAATCCCAGTTGTGGAGGAGTCACGATGTTTCAAGTCCAAGTCACCTTCAAGTACTCATTGTTCGAGCCCAAGTCATATTGAGTCGAATCCATGTCCAAGTCTTACCTGTGCAAATGAGTCCAAGTAAGTTACCAATGAGACAGGCACATTAAGACCATTCGTATTCAGTTGGGTCAAAATCTTATTTACAAGCTGTTTTCCCAGTAAGAAATGTTGGCTTATCATAATTAAAACTGCGCAAAACTTAAAGGTGCATTATGGAACTTTTTATGTGAAAATTAGTGCTTAGCGTCTTTACTTTCCGGAGGCCTCTATGACCTGTTTAGTGTTCGTGGTAGGCTCTCCATGGTTACACTTAGAAACCCTACAAAGCAATCGATTCTGGAGCGTTGGAGAGGCCACCGCGATCTAAAGTAATACAGCCTTTGGCTCATAAAACGGTCAATTACACACACCAATTTTTGATTTTTTCCATATAAAAAGTTCCATAATCCACCTTAAAGAGGAACTACCAGAATGATCCTGTTTTCAAACCGTGAAAGCCAGAGGCAGTCTGGCGGCTGCACAAACGTGTTTCTAGCTCAGCTCTCACAGACCTTCCCACACATTGTTCATGTTTCAGTTGGAGCTCAGACGGAGACCGTGTTGCGAACTAGTGAAGCTGCCAACAAAAAAAACAAAACAAAAACACTGACCTTTCATTAGACACACACAATATTGGCCCTCGTGGTTCTTTTTTCTTTCACAAATTGACTCTGCAATTAGAAAATGTATTGATTACAGTTACTGTAATGATGCTTATCTGATGTTTTGAGGTGCTGATGGGACTTGCTCACAATATCCTTGCTTCATTTTAAGCCAGAGGTTCTCAAACTGTTGGGCCGTGACCCCCAAAATCACCAGACCAACAACTCAGGACTCCACACTGTAAAGTGTATCTGGCAGTTATAATCATTTGAGGGACAAATCTAGTTTATGAATGAATATTTGAATGCGTCATCTTGTTACTTGGGCTAATTGCAAATTGAATTGAAATATACTGTTTTCTATCAAAACTTGACACTAAAAATCTACCCCAAATACACAGATATATTATGTTGTCTTGAAGTCATCTCTTGACCCCCACCTCAGTGTCCTCGGTCCTCCAGGGGTTCCCGATTCCCCTGACCTCGGCAACACCATTAAGGTGAAGTAATAACAGTACAGAGTTTACATAATATTAAAACTGTCATCTCTCCTCTGAGGTGTAGTCAATGGTTTTGTCTTGTCAACAGTTTAACTCCTTTAAAGGAGGTGGGGGTGAGGTGAACTCTAAATTGTGATGCTGCTAATAGTGTGGAAGTTGGGGACTTACTTTCATTTGTTTTACTCATGTTTTAGTGTAGCTATGTTTTCGTGTAAGCTAAACACAATTTGAACATGCGTCATGAACTAATACTGGTATAAGACATAGATGTATAACGCTGCTTTGTACCTTTCCTACAGTATATGATTAGAATATGTGCAAAGGACAGACTATCTCACAAGTGGTGCCAGAAATCAAGACATCATGTATCGCATGTTCATTGTACACGCCATATATAAAAACGCTCTGTGAACTTTGTCAGAAGACGAGAGATTGGAGATGACATTAATGCACAATGTGCCTCTCTTCTGAATTGCCTATTTGCTTGAAATTGTGTTTGCCCAATAAATCTGGCTCTGGACCGGATACTGCTGCTCCTGGTTTGATTTTCAACTTCAACTGTATTTGGATCAAATCTAGTAATATAAAGTAAAGGTAAACTGATGTGTCAAAAGCAATGCCCCCTTGGCAGCTCAAGTCTTTAAAAGCTTTAAGCCTGGTAAATAACACAAATAATAGAAGGAATACAAAATGTTAAACGAATAATAAACCTGAGTTTAACAGTCCTGTCATGAGAGGGCTCGGCTGCTGATTTATTTTGGCTTCAGAAAGTATGCTAATGCGCTGTTGTTTTTGTTTGGCTGTTTGTAGCAGAAAGCCACTAAGAGCAAAGTGACAATTTGAAAGATCCAGCGCTCTTGTTGCTGTCAATGCTACAGGAGATTCTCCAAGGTCATGGAGGAAACTTTCAAAGCGTTCTCTCAAGTGGCCTCAAACTGTCAGCGCATAACTAAAAAATAGACGCCACACAATCGAAACAAAATAGTCTAGTATGATTTGACATGTGAAATTAACACTGAACTTGAAATTTAGTCACAAAAAGAGTTCACATTGTACTGCTTAGAGACCAAAATGTTAGCAAAGTATAAATGGGCTCAAGAAAGTTTGGACAAGCATGAAACATGATATCAACTAATGGATTATTCTTAGGAAGCACAGAAATATTTTTTAACTGATTTTGCCTTCAAGTGTCCAAGACTCTCTTCCAAATCAGATATTAGTATGAATCATAGACCTGGCCAACACTGAAGTGTGGACCATGTGATTAGTCCATGGCTTGTGAGTGTGGCTTCTTCTGCAGCATGACAGATGAGATAAGGCAGCAGACCAAGTGTCACTGGAGGTAAGTACTTTCCACTCCACTCGTTTGAAAATGAATGGCCCATACACACACACACACCTTGTTTAAATCCCTTCAGTTGGACGCCATCAAACGCTTTCTGAGTCCAAGGAGCACAAAGGAGCCGTTTGAAGGGATATCTCCTGGTGTTTCAATAGGACCAAAAAGTAAATGGTCTCAACTTATATAGCGCTTTTCCACCTACATTAGGCACTCAAAGCGCTTTACAGCAAGGAACCTCTCACCCATTCACACACCAATGTACGCAGACACTGGAGGCAAGGTGGGTGAAGTGTCTTGCCCAAGGACACTACGACAGGGTTCACCTTCAGAAGGCGGGATTCGAACCCCTGACCTTCCGATCATGAGACAACCCTCTCTACCATCAGCGCCACCGTCGCCCCAGTATCCAGCCTAACCACCCTAACTTCCATATCCCCCCACATCCATTAAAGCAGTGGTTCTCAACCGGGGGGTTGCAAGACAAATTGGGGGGGGGGGGGGGGTCGCCAGATCATGTAGATATATTTTTTTTTTTTATTAGCATATAATATATTATTTAATTGTAGCATGTGTGTGCTATTTTATCAGAGTGCCATTGTATGTTCGTAATTTGATTCATTTTATTTTAGCCATTTGTTTTTCAATTATTATGTAGGCTAATGTTCCTATTTCTCACGGTGTGACCCAGGCGGGGGGGTCACACAAACCCCTTTAACTGTTATAATGAGGTCATGGCTCCAAAAGGTTGAGATCCACTGCATAAAAGCAGCAGTACAATGCTTCAGGTTATTATCACCATGCCACAAATAAGCAAAGGCATTGAAGTAAGAGCTATCTTGCAACAGTTACAATGCCAAGGACAAAAAGTAAGTAAGTAAGTAAGTGCTTTATTGTCATTGTACAAGTGTACAACGAAATAGTGTTCAGGTGTTAGTCCTGAGCTGCTGCGGCTGAGCCGCACTGCCACTGTGTGTCAACCTGACCCGCATGACCTTGGCGGTCGGGGAAACTGTAGCACTCGGAAGAAACGTGGCTGGCTGCCCTCTGTCTCCTCTAATCCTCTGAAATGGTGCCGCGTCTCCTGGTTTTTTCTCTGTTTCAGAGCGTGGTGTCCTGCACTGGTCAGCTCCACCTCCTCCTTCCTCTTCCTCCCACCGCTTCACAACAGTCTTTCACCATCTCTCGTTTGTCCTTGTTTTCCCCCGTAGCTCCTCTTGTGACGCCTCCACTGTGCTGCAGCTGTGGGGGCTCTTGGTGCCTCTTCAGTGTCTCAGAAGAAGAAATGTGTAGGTCTCAAATGGGTTTTGCTGATAAGCATTTTGTTTACCTTTAAAAAGCTGCTTTCTTCAGGACCATTTTAGACTCTCAAAGTAAACAAATCCACCAAACCTCCACAAAAACACGGCAAAGACGTACAAAAGTATCCAGAAAAACAATGTGGAACACATAAACCACAAATGCAGTTCGCAGAAAAAGGCAAAAAACTCGGCTGCACAAGGAGAGAGCGAGGTCACTTCCTGTTTTCACGTCGCTTAACTAAAAGATCTTTCTTTTAGTTAAGAAAGATTTTTCTTAACTAAAAGATCTTTTTAACTGAAAAGATATTTTAGTTAAAAAAATATATATATATATGGTTTTATTTATTTTATTGACCTTTATTTAACCAGGATAGTCCCACTGAGCTTAAGGGGAGTCCTGGCCATGTACAACAGGTTCCCAGAGGGGAACCTATTGTACATGTTTTAGTGGTAGGGGAAACCAAAGGACCCGGAGGAAAACTATGCAGACACGGGGAGAACATTCAAACTCAAACAGTTTGGACACAGTTAAACAGTGTCCAAGTGGAAATCGAACCCGGGACCTTCTGTGTGCCACCGTGGCGTGTACAGTGTGTGTGTGTGTGTGTGTGTGTGCATGTGTGTGCGTGTATATATATATGTATAGATATATAGATATATATAGATATATTGATATAGATATATATAGATAGAGATAGACCCCTCTGCCACCTTAACGTGGTGGAGGGGTTTGGGAGCTCTGTTGTCGGGGGATTCGTGCCCCTGGTAGGGTCTCCCATGGCAAACAGGTCCTAGGTGACGGGTCAGACAAAGAGCAGTTCAGAAGCCCCTTATGAGAGACCAACAGGCCCGGTTAGAACCGTGAAGCCGTCCTTCTGTGGACCCACCACCTGCAGGAGGAGCCATAGGGGCTGGTGCAATGTGATTTGGGCAGCTCCAACAGCTGCCCCCACGACCCGGCAACGGACCAGTGGAAGAAAATGGATGGATGGATAGATAGAGATAGAGTTAGATAGATATATTTCATTTGTGAAAAAAAAACACACATTCTAATATTACTGCTCTTTACCTAAGCATTATTATTATGATTAGTTAACATCAGTTTTTGAACTTCGTAAGTGTGCTGCAGTGCTAGCTATGACAGCAGTTGACTCACCAAATCGGACAGGGCTGAATTATAGCAACCCACTTGGAACGATGTCAAGCCCATTTGTCAATGAAGGACCTGCCTGTTTGCCAAGTTCCTCTCAAAGTATGATGTGTGTGCAGGGACTGGCTTACTGAATGTAGGACATGCCCCAAAAATGCAAAATAACAGTTTTGGGCAAGTAAGGTCATTGCTTCAGTAGCGTGTAAATCTATACAGACTGTATGAAGAGAACACTGGAATAGTAATTGGGAGGTTCCATCCTTAAAGTAAGAAAGAGAAGTGGACACAGTTGACAATGATTAAACATAATGAGCAACACTTAAACAAGTTTGCTATTCAAGTGTGGTAGATGAGAGATTGCATATTGTGGTGATTGGTTGATGTTTTACAAATCTGTCAGAGATAGTTAATGAGTTCTATATATGGTTTGCACACTTTTCTTTGCCTTTGACTCAGTAAAAAGCTGTGGATTCCATCAGAAACCGGATTATTAGTGCTGCTCTGCCACAGTAAGGTGTCGCCACGGGGAATTCTTAAAATAAATGCATAAAAGAAGAAAAAAGGATTCCTGTCACGAAAGGTTTCCATTGAACATATATTTATCTAATGAAGAACGAAAAACAAAGCAGCCTAAAGTGCTTAAGAGAATAGTTCAACAGTCAACGGTTTAATCTCCTTCACCGTCTGAGGGAAATCGGCTATAAAAAGATAAGCTCTAATATGGAGATTCATTAAGAATTAATGAACGTTTGATTTGTGTTTAAAAAAACACAAGAAGGAGCGCAGGCCAAAATGTGCGCTTTGTACTGCCAGCCTCGATTTGCCGAAATGTTGGTGATATTGTGACTCTTATCAGATCACATTAGTCAGCATAAGGGCAGCGCAGGTGTGCACAGTGTAAGAAATGTCACAATTTATATTCTTATTTTACGGGCAGAATGAGGACATTAACATGAACACTTAGATTGTTCCTCAGCAGACAGCAATGATGGCACTTAATGATGTGTAACATTCAAAACACTTGCTTCCGAGATCACTAATACTTGTCTTAATACTAGTGGTGATGTATAACTTTCATTAACATCATTATTGTAAAAACTAAAATGTTTGAACTATAACCTAGGGGTTCATCGGCATTTCCAAGTCTCTTAATGTTATCATTTTAGGCAAATATTCTCTGATGTGGTACTTAATGGTAATAGTAAGATAATAGTTTAAGAATCACCATTGCTTGAAGCTTTGACAGGAGACAGATCACCTCAAACTGAATAAAAACACGCTGCTGAAAAATGCAAAAACTGTATTTCATGCAGTAGGAGATGTGCAGGTTGACTGGGAGGTAAAGATTTGACTGGGCATTGAGACACTTGCAATGGAGAAACACGGATTAGGGGCGGGACGCAAGTGTGGGATTATAATTACCTGGGCGCACACAGGTGTCTGTGGGACGGTAGGATGAGTCAGACTGAGGAGCTGGAGCTCAGAGGTGACAATCATAAAGACAGGGAGAGAAAAGACATCAACACATATGAGTCACTCCCCACTGCTTCTGACCTGGCTAGATCACAAACTACTGGAAACTTACAGTATTCCTCACTCAGTTTGCTGCTGTGAAAGATTTTGTGTTTACCTACCTATGTAAAATCGGATACACTCTCTTCATTTGTTTGTATGTGTTGTATGTAATTACATGGTGATATGTTGTTGTTTTTCTTTTTTCTGTTTATGTTGTCTCTGTCTTCAAATCAAATCTATGTTTCTTTCTTTGTGTGTGTACAGAATGGACTGTAACTGATACAATACTTTTACTGAATAAAAGTACAAAGAAATACTGGAAACTAAGTGTGTGTATGTCCTCTCATAATAGTCTAAATGAGAACACTTTTTCTGTGCATCATGTCACAGTAATGAGCAATGCTATACGTAGCGACTGCATAGGTTACAGGGCCACATCTTGAGGAGGGGTCGGGGCTAGCACAGGTCACATTTGGAATATGAGCCCCACTCAGAGGGGCTGAGGCTGGATGGGATGTATTAAAAGATTTTGATAGGGTGCCCCCGAATCTCTCGCCTCTTCAATTTGTTGTTGCTCCACGGTACTGCAGAGCCCATTCCTGAGAATTTACCCCCAGAAAAATTGCCCCTGAAATATTCCGGACATGCCCCTAATGGTAGGTCAGTGCTGTGATTTGTCACGTGCTTGTTTAGACAACCTGCCCAAGGTAAAACATTCTGTGGTTATTTTCCTCTTCAAACGGCCTCACTAAGCATAGCAAATGCTCATTTTCACAAACACTTAACCAAGCAATTTCAAAGCACCACATGCTCCATAGCTATGTGCATCATTTGTAATTAAGTGACATTATTCCGTGTAGGATTTCTAGAGCAATATTCACATGGGCCTGAATTGCAATCATGCAAATGTACAACCTCTTTATCGGGTAGTAATGAAAGAGTTGATAAGTCTAGGATTGATATACACACACACAAGCGGCAGAGGATCAGTAGTAAAAACACTCACCCTTTAAGTGGGTTAGTGTTGGTACAATTCCAGCTCTGTTGCTGTTGTGTTCTTGGGCAAGACACATCAGTGGTCTTACTTCCACTACCACTGTGCACTTGTATATCGGAGGAGATATAGTATTTGTGAGCATGAGTGTGGAACAGATGGAAATGATCTGTATAGGTTCAAATTAGACAAAATAAAAGCAATGGGAAAGGTAAGGAGTTAGTCAGCTCAATGACCGGGCAAACTAGAAGACGCAGTAAAGGACCAATTTAGGCAACTTGTTTCTTGGCAAAAGTCAGCTTTTAGTCTAATATTATTTAGGCTTTTTGTTTTACGCTGCATTAGTGGCTTTAAAAAAAAAGGGAAAAAATAAGAATAATTTACTGGTTCTAAGTTCCTGCTTCACTAAGCCACAGTTCTACCAATTTTATGGCATATACTGAGCTTTTCTCTCCTGTCTCCCCCATTCAAACTCAATTTCACAGAGCTGAGGGAAACGTTGGCCTTGCTGTTGGCCAATCACACTTTCTTGTTAATTTAAAGACCCCAATGAAGCCCTCCGATTACAGCATGAATAATAAACAGGCTAAGTTTCCATGAGCCAGGAGAGCCCTGTTTAATTTGGGTGCATATTTAAAGGTGAAAAACAGAAACGGCTTAGAACAGCTTATGACCCTGGCTCTGTTTCGGTGGACTGGACTTGGAGATCTGACTGTGTAAGCCAATACAAACTATATTCTGCATTATCACTATGTCACAGATATTGTGTGTGATGTGTGTTGTGATGCATCGTCTCTCTTTATCCTATTACACGGCAGCCCTGCAGGATCAGTTACCCGCAGAAGTCGCCTGGCTGTGACTTGAGCTTCAATTTGTAAAGTAATTACAGATTTCCCTTTATTTAAAGAGAGGAAATGTGAGCAGAGACTTCCATTCTAATGCACCCATCAGTGTGCTGTGGGCATGGAGAGACAGAGTACATAAAAGGGGCTAGAACTAACAAGGACCACAGATTTGTGGCTCATCGGGTAATCAGCATGCGGTAGGTCCTTCCTTATTATCACACCGTTAATGCGACACGTGAAGCCGGCATTAATTATTCATAAGGTTGTCTATCTCGATAAATGACTTCCTTCTGGTACCGCATCCACTTTGTACAATATGTTCCTCCTGCTCCTCTCGGGTACCCAAGCGGGATTATGTCTCCCCCTATAGGTAAAGAGAAGAACTGAAGGCTTGTGCGGCGTGTGTAAGTCCCACATGACAAATGCTGAACTGAGAGACGGAATAATCACATAAACCACTTAGCAGAGTTGTAATGAGAACCCATTACCAATTTCTGTCGCATTTGATGACACAATTGGTGCAAATAGATATAATGAGGTTTGTGAAATAAGCAGGATTCAGGTGAGATGTCCTTTGTATCATCTTGCTGCTTTGTAATATCAATGCAAATTTTACTGCGGCTGTAATTGAGACTAAAGAAATTTAATGTGTGCTATTTATTTGTAAATCACACATGTCTTTATTGTTCGGTTATCATAAAACATTTACATAATTACAAAATAGGCATACATCTTCCAGCAGAATAGGTGGATATAAATAAGAGGAGGTACAAAGGAAGATACATTTACATAAACCTAGAAAGTTTCTCTTTTACTTTCTCTTCGATGTTTGTAAAGTACTTCATCTGTGTGAGCAGCGCTTTGGCGGTTTGAAGTTCTCCTATTACAAAAATAGAAGAAAAGGAAAAGTTCAATCATTGACTTCTTGTGTGTCTGAAGAGAAAGGAAGTGGGTTGGATTACAACAAGACGAAAGTAAAGGGAGTCAAAGAAAAGCGAACATTTGTCTGTGGATAATACCTTTATTGAGGGCACTGTCTATCTGCTGTGTCAGGTCTGCCAATTTCCCTGCAAGCACAAAGCACAGGTTGTCAATATAATGAGCAGCACTAGTGAGTAGTGAGAAGAGAGTGCTTTTCAGTGTAAGTAACCTCAAAGGTTGAACTAGAGTTGTAATAATTTACCAAATAAGGACAGAATAGACATCATTCCTGCTCCTTGAAACATCAAACAAGTTTTGAGATGATAATACTTTCTAAATAATGTGTTTCTCATTATTTCTTCCCCCAGTTATGCTACAGTTGCAGAAGCCTAGAGATTACTTCAACTATGGGCCTGACGTTGGGTATGACTAGTGAGTGACCATATCCATGCCAGTGACCATTTTGAGTCGGTTAGTTAATTTATTGTGTCATCCAATCAGAAAGTGCCATTTTAAATGATTAGTTTGGACCTGGATGAGCCTAAGTTTCCCTGGAGTGAAAACTTGTTATAATGGTATAGGATAGAAATCATACACTGCTGCTAAACAAAACAAAATGGTTAGATAAGGCTCTCTACATATAGTGTTTTGTTTGTTTGCAACCAATTAAATAGGGAGTGCATACATTATAAATAGTTAGTTGTGGTCTGAACTCCTTCCTAATCTCCTTAATGAAACATCTCAATACTTCACAGGGATCAGGTTATATCAGTTTATAGTACATTTCACAACTTTCAACACACAAAGGTTTTTTTTTTCCTTTCTACAATTGTCTACTTATACAATATGCCAAAGAACCAAACATGTAATTCCACTATAGAGAAAAGGATCTGATATTTTGTGGCTTATTAACCATGTCCTACACCTGTACTCATGTGTGAGCTGTGAGATCAAAGCTCATTATGAACCTCTATAAAGTCGCATCAGTCTAAAGGACAACCGTATACCTTTCGTGTCTTGGCCAATCCTATTAGCTTCTTGTGGTGTCGGTGCAGCATCAAGGGCTTCATTGATCTCCATCAGCTCCATTAGAAGCTCAGAATTGACTGCAGAAACTGTGCCTTCCTCAATATTCAGCCCCTGTAGCTCAAGCTGAAACATATGGCATTGGTTCAGCAAAGTGAACCTGCTCAGAAAATAAACAGGGCAGAGCCTATGCTATAGCAGATGGTAAGGAGAGTTTTGAAACGCTTTACATGGAGGGCTGCTCGTTAAGTATTAAGAAGCATTAGTAATGACTATGCATGAATAATATGCTCATTATACCATTATCAACTACCATGCTAATAGGCGATGAATAATGTGCTTATTCAGGGACTACCCTAACCATAACCCTAACCCTAAGAAGATTACTAATAGCTTATTCATAGCTAGCACCACAGATCACACCAATTCACAGTGTTTTCTGCAATGTAAATAAAAGATATCCAAGACATATTAAACGTACCATATAGAGACCTCTGCTCAAAGGTTTAAGTAGAGTTCTGTATGCATTGTTCACCAATGCGGACTGGCTCTCTGAATACTCCTGCTCTCTCTGAAAAAGACCATTTATTCAGATGTACTTTCAATTCATATTTACCAAAAGGCAAAGGTTATGTCTTCTTCTGATTTGACACAAATACATCCAACAGGCATAAATACATTGAGTTTTAAAAATGCATTAAAAAAAAAATTCTGGCTTGACAGTATTGATAATAAAAAAATGTTCAGCTGCTGTCTAATGTGGAAAAACAAACAATTGGAGTGATAAAAAAAAAGATCAATCTATTGTCATTTTGTAAAATAATGGGACCCCTACAATACTGACAGTTAGACATATGACATAGATCTAGTCCTTTGTAGTTTGGAAGTTTGGGATCTTTTCAAAGGAAGCAGGTATGACAAGACAGACATGCGGAAACAAGACAGGGTAGAATATACTGTGGAAAGGTTGGCAGATCTAAGTACACTTTATCAGGTCTGTCAGCTCTGGTGAAAATCAATAGTCTCAAGCCCCCGGACCTGTCATATGAGGCCGTTTCTGTAATAACAACTAGTGCAGTAGGGGGCATCCTTGTCTTGTTCCCTTCTATAAGTAATGATACTTCCATTCATGACAAAGGCCCCACAGGAAGGAGGATGTCTAATTAACAGAAAATGGCCAGAGGTGCTAATAAATTAAACAGCGTCCGTATAAAGTTGGACAGGCTCCCTTCCTCTCTGTTTCCCACATTAGTTTAGCCCAGTGGTTCCCAACCTCGGCTGGGTTTTTTTGGGCGCTGCGATCCAAAAAGTCTTGGAACCCCTGAGGGAGGCAGACCTAAACATACAGTGGGTTGCATAAGTATTGGCCCCCCTTTAACTTTTCAACATTTTGCCATGTTATGGACCATAAACATAAATATATTTTATTTAAATTTTATGTGAAAGACACACACTAAGTGACAAACAATCGTGAAGTGATATGAAAATGTTACATGATTTTGATTTTTTTTTTTATAAAGAATGTATCGGCCCCCCTTTCGTTTTAGTGCAACCAATTGCCTTCAGAAGTTGAATGAAGATTTCTGAATGATCACATGTTGATCTAATGACTAAAATAGATTCTA
Source organism: Proterorhinus semilunaris (assembly GCA_021464625.1). NCBI lineage: Eukaryota > Metazoa > Chordata > Actinopteri > Gobiiformes > Gobiidae > Proterorhinus > Proterorhinus semilunaris. The sequence continues at coordinate 12,709,437 of CM038345.1, forward strand.
CCTGTGTGCAATCTAATCTCACTTCAAATACAGCTGCTCTGTGATGGTCTCAGAGGTCTGTTAAGAGACTATTGGGGCTCAGACAGCATCATGAAGTCCAAGAACACACCAGACAGGTCCGGGATAAAGTTATTGAGAAGTGTAAAGCTGGGTTAGGATAATAAAAAGATGTCCAAAACTTTGAACATCTTTCAAAGTACAGTTAAATACACCATCCAGGAATGGAAAGACTGTGGCATCACTGCAAATCTATCAAGACCCGGCCGTCCTCCTAAACTTACTGACTGAACAAGGACGGCACTGACCAGAGCTGTTACCAAGAAGCCTATGATGACCCTGGAGGAACTGCAGAGAGCTACAGCTCAGGTGGGGGAAACTGTGCACAGAACAAGTATTAGTCGTACACTGCACAAATCTGGCCTTTCTGTGAGATAACTAAGTTCTTATCTTTGTCCAAAATATTCCCAAACATGAGCATTCCTTTACAACCAAGAGGTGACTTTTCAATCTATAAAGGCTCATCTTTATCTCTGTGCAGGACATGTGAATTCAGTCGCTGGTGCGAGGGGAGCGTCTTGTACACGGCCCCTGACTCTGAATGAAGTGATTAGCGCGCCCGCTCACTCAATGCTAACAAAGAATAAACATAGTTCTTTGCGGTAGTTGCATTACAGTTGTGCTAAAAAATTTAAAGAGACCTCTGACGTTGGCAGAATTTTACATTTTTTGACTATTTTTCAGAACATATGAATGATAACACAAAATCTCTTTTTTTTTAACTCATAGTTGTGAGTGAAAGTGATGTATGGTCAAACAACTGAGTTTGCTCTTTCTAAATCATAATGAAAAAATAAACTACCAAGATGGCCCTTGGGCGATGAATAAGTGACGACAAAGCGATGAAACAGTGACAAAAATGTGATGAAAAAGTGAAAAAAATGCGTTGAAAAAGTGACAAAAAAGTTACGAAAACGCCACAAAAAAAGTGACTGAAAAGTTGTGAAAATGTGGCAAAAATGTGATGAAAATCCAACAAAAAAGCGATGGAAATAAAATTTAAAAAAAGTGACGACAACATGAGGAAAAACCTCCATTAAGATGAGTTTTGTAGGTCTTAGCTTTCAAATTAGGCATTGCACCGGCTGTGATCTTATGGATTTGGGTAAATCTGAACTGGAGAAAATGCACTCAGTTAAGGTGGGGATTAAGGGGTTAAAAAAAGAAGGGGAAAAAAGGTAAACAGTGCCAGTACCGTTTACTTACCAGAGATTTCTGGCTGAAATTGTCTGGATGTAGCATTCGCTGAAGCTGCAAATACCTCTTTTGTAGCTTCTGTAAGTCCAGTGTAAATGCGCAGTCACTGGGATGGAGATCAATCAATCAATCAATGTTGTTTTATTTTATTTATATTGTTGTTGTTTTTTTCATTGCTTGGAAGACTACTCACCAGTCCATGATATTAAAGTAGGAAGTGCCTTCACTGGGAGGTTGAACCATGTGACAGGACATACAGAAAAAGGCAGGTTTTTGCATAAGAGGTTGTTCACAATTCCAGCAGTTCAGGTTGACTTGAGCTGTACAAAAATGTCGAAGACCCATGTCCTGGATGCTTCTGAAGTCCCGAAAGACAACCCGCTGATGGCAGTTCCCGGTGGGGCAGCCTCTGCCCTTCTTGGATGAATAGTTGGGTTTACATTGTAATGCACATGTAACACCTTTGAACAATCTAAGCTTGCTTGGAAAAGGCCAGCTGGGCTGAAATAAAGTCCAGTTTCGACCCACAACACACAATGAATTCACGCGTATCATTGTGGCTATTAAACTTGTACAGATACACTTTGTACATGAATATCAAACTGTCTCTCCTGTGTTTGTGTAAAACAGGAAACAGTTCCTTCTTCTACTGTGTTTGTTATAGTTGCAGCGCCCCCCGTCGGCTTGGCAGTGGAAAAGGATAAAAGGTGGAATAAGCAGATAACAGGGATGCTAACAAAGTGTGACCGATTTATAAACAATACTGTAACGCAGTTGGAAATGATACGACCACAACATTGAAAGGGGTAGGTTAAGACACATTATTCGTTACTGTAATGCACTGAACAGGACATGATATCCTCTTACATCTGGCTAACATATTCTTAAAAAAACCCGGTTAGTTAGCTCGCAGCTAGCAAGCGCGGTGTTTTTGCACAAAGTCATTTTACAAAGCTGCTCTGCCAGATAACAGTAATGTGTATTTTTGACAGACTTTGCTATAGCATTGGCATCCCTCGTTGGGTAACGGGAAGCGTCTTTCTTCTTCCCTGTTGCAAATGGCAATAAAGGAACTAGAGAGACTTATGGTGACAAAAGACAACCCGCGTGGACAGTAAATAAAGTTACAAAGTCTGTTGTGTTTGCTTTTGTAATATAATGTGCGGTAGATCTATATGTTTTTACGTAAACTTTACTTAAATGTATTTCTTAATTCTGTGTTATATGTTCTATGTCGCACGTTTGCACCGAGACAAATGCCTAGTTTGTGAACCCTGTTCTGAAACAATGGCAATAAACCTATTCTGATTCTGATTCTGCGTTGTGTAACACCAGCAATCTGTTGTATTCCAGACCACCCTGGAGTAAACTTGCTCAATTAGCAGTAATGGCCCAAACGAAGAGTTCAAACAAGAAGCTGGCCCCACAGACACATCATCAGTCACTGGGGCACAGATAACACACACAAGGGTAAGTGACTGTAGGTGTGTCTTCTTCTCTGTTCAGACGCTTTGATTTACTCTGAACTGTTGCCAATTCACCATTATGAAACAGACATGTTGTCTCATCATCTTTACAGTTTCCTTAGAGGGAACAGTCTGTAATGATGTCCACCCCAAGCTCTGTGTATGCAGCTTTGTGTATTTGATTTAGGCAGGGTGCAAAGGTGATGCTGGAGTATTCCAGAGAGACACTGCTGGACAGCAGCATTGTAAGGTAAACAGGATCTTGTCCTGAAGGTCGAGGGAGGTGTTTCTCAAGGCCCCCACAGACAATACTCTGGGTATTATTAACGGAAATGGCTAAGAATAGAGAGCAGGGGAGAGAGGTGGCTCCTCTGGCGTCTTTGTTGTTTGGGTTAAACTGGCCAAAACGGAACATCTTCTTTAGAAGAGTCCACTCAACCTCAATGCAGGGTGTGTCAGTGTCACCCAGAGCTGGAGAGAGACATGAAGGGATTGTGTTATTGGATTGTAGCAACACGGAGCTTGTGGATCTGTAATCACTTATGCATGGATTTACTTCTTGTGCAGTATGTACAACTATTTATTGTATTTCATGTTATTTCAGGTAATTTGATTTAATAATACATTACAAATATTGTTTTGCTTTTTTTTTTTTTTTGTGCCAAATGCTGTACCCAGCAACTTATTTAAAGTAAACCGATTACCTGTTAAAGCCTGTCACAGCATATCTGTCTAGCATATTAAAGCTTCACCAAACTGTACTGTACTACATTTTTACATTTTAAAATCTATAATGAATAAATCTATGACATGTTTGTAGTTCTTTAAACAATGAAGTTGCCTTTATTTATCTTTACTTTTTGCTGTGTTTAGTATTTTTTTGTAGCAAGTCTTAATGACAATGTTTTTATTCCCCTGCAGATAAACCATGATCCCAATCACTGAGCTGCGGTACTTTGTGGACACACAGCCTGCGTACCGCATCCTGAAGCCATGGTGGGACGTTTTCACCGACTACATCTCCATCGTCATGCTTATGATCTCTGTATTTGGGGGAACACTGCAAGTCACCCAGGACAAAATGATCTGCCTGCCTTGTAAATGGGTGGTCAATCAGACTTGTAAGAAGTCCTTTAATCTGTCATTTTCCACGCCAGTACTTCTGGAGCCTAGGGGGATCCAATATGATCTGGATCGCCACCAATACAACTATGTGGACGCTGTGTGTTATGAAAATAGACTGCACTGGTTTGCGAAATACTTCCCTTACTTAGTATTACTCCATACACTCATTTTTCTTGCCTGCAGCAATTTTTGGTTTAAGTTTCCAAGGACTAGCTCCAAACTGGAGCACTTTGTATCCATACTGCTTAAATGCTTTGACTCTCCGTGGACAACAAGAGCACTTTCAGAGACTGTTGTTGAAGAGAGTGACCCTAAACCCATGAAAATTAATGGCTCAATGGATCACAAAGCGTCTGTTATCAGTGAAGATGTTGAAGCGAGTGTCCCTATGCTCCAAAGGACTAAAACACGCTTTGAGCAGGGAATTGTTGATCGGACTGAAACTGGTGTCCTAGACAAGAAAGAGGGGGAGCAGGCAAAAGCCCTGTTTGAAAAAGTGAAGAAGTTTCGTATCCACGTGGAAGAAGGAGATATTGTGTACAGGCTGTACATCCGTCAGACAATAATCAAGGTCATCAAGTTCATTTTGATAATATGCTATACAGGGTATTATGTGCAAGATATTAAATTTAGTGTGGACTGTTTGGTTGACATAGAGAGCTTAACAGGTTACAGGATGTATCGTTGTGCTCATCCCCTAGCAACACTTTTTAAAATCTTAGCCTGTTTCTACATTAGCTTAGTGGTGGTGTATGGCCTGATCTGCATGTACACTCTTTGCTGGATGCTGCGACGTTCCTTGAAGAAATATTCCTTTGAGTCAATACGTGAAGAGAGCAGCTATAGTGACATACCAGATGTGAAGAATGACTTTGCATTTATGTTGCACATGATTGACCAGTATGATCCCCTATACTCCAAGCGCTTTGCTGTGTTCCTGTCTGAGGTGAGCGAGAACAAGTTGAGGCAACTCAATCTCAACAATGAGTGGACATTGGACAAATTGAGACAGAGGATCACCAAGAATTCTCAGGACAAGCTGGAGTTGCACCTTTTTATGCTCAGTGGTATTCCCGACACAGTGTTTGACTTGATGGAGCTGGAGGTCCTGAAATTAGAGCTTATTCCAGATATAACAATTCCTCCAATCATAGCACAACTCATCAACCTCCGAGAGATGTGGCTTTACCACACACCAGCTAAAATTGAGGCCCCTGCACTTGCTTTTCTGCGAGAAAATTTAAAGTCTTTGCACATAAAGTTCACAGATATCAAAGAAATTCCCTTGTGGATTTACAGTTTGAAGAATCTGAATGAGCTTCACCTGACTGGAAATCTCAGTTCAGAGAACAACCGTTACATAGTGATTGATGGCCTTCGCGAGCTAAAGAGACTCAAAGTTCTCAGACTAAAGAGCAATCTGACAAAGCTACCTCAAGTGGTGACAGATGTAGGCCTGCACCTCCAAAAGTTGTCCATCAACAATGAGGGCACCAAGCTGATGGTGTTGAATAGTCTGAAAAAGATGGTCAACCTCTCAGAGCTGGAGCTCATTCGCTGTGATCTTGAGCGGATCCCCCATTCAATTTTTAGCTTGCACAACTTGCAGGAATTAGATCTAAAAGACAACAACCTAAAGACTATAGAGGAGATCATCAGTTTTCAACATCTTCATCGATTGGTCTGCCTTAAGCTTTGGTACAACCAGATAGCCTACATCCCCATCCAGATCGGGACGCAGACCAACCTGGAGAAACTGTACCTGAACAGGAACAAGATCGAGAAAATTCCAAGCCAGCTTTTTTACTGCCGCAAGCTTCGCTTTCTCGACCTGAGCCATAACAACCTAACAAATATCCCAGCAGATATTGGCTTTCTCCAGAACCTACAGTACCTGGCAGTGACTGCAAATAGAGTGAGTATTGCATATATAATTTTAATATAAGCTTTTATGTTTTTGATAATTAATGAGTTCTTACTAAATTGTGTTGGTCTCCATTTGTTCCTAAAGATCGAGAGTCTCCCTAATGAGCTGTTTCAATGTAAAAAGTTGCGCACTTTGAACTTGGGAAACAATTGCCTGCATTCTCTGCCCTCACGGTTTGGAGAGCTGAGCGCACTCACACAGCTGGAGCTGCGAGCCAACCGTCTGGAGTGTCTGCCTGTAGAGCTAGGAGAGTGCCGACAGCTAAAGAGAAGCGGGCTAGTGGTAGAGGAGGACCTCTTCAACACTCTGCCTACAGTGGTGAAGGAGCAACTATGGAAGGCGGACAAGGAACCAGCATGAACACGGCTTCAGAACACTGACTACCCTACACGTGTATGTAAGTTATCCTGTCACATTTCAACATGGAACAAAGGACGGTATAACCAAACATGATCGGTGTTTTTATTTTTTTGCTTCCAAAAGACATGCCTTTTTTCCTTTAATCCATCATGATTTACTTGGGTAGCAGTGATGCAGGACTTCAGTGTTATGTTTTTCAGAACCATGTTGTGAATTTTGGTGTTATATAGCATGCACACACCATTTTCATCAGCACATTACCTTTTTCTTATTGTCGTTATGTCTTAAAATGCACACATTGCAAGCATAACATAACACAATTATGTGTCACAGGTTAACAAAAAAATTGCCAAGTTTTGCATGTGAAAAACATTAACGATTACAGCAGTATTGCTTAAAGTCAGGCTGATGCTACAATTTTAGACATTTCACTAATATGTTGCCTATTATGCACAGAAACATAGGTGATTTTTTTTGTGCACCATACTTCAATAAAAAAAAAAAAAAAAATAAAAAAAACGTGATTACCACACACTATTCAATTTGAAATACTACAAAAAAATTTGGATTGTGTATACAAATAAAAACACTTTTCCTATTTATTTTAAACATTTAACTTGCAGACAATAACTTTTGTCCATGGAGACTTGTACATTTTATTTTGGGACATCACGTTTATCATTTTGCAGTGTTCTTGCATGCAACAATAACTGTCTTCCTTCAAGTAGACCTCTAGCTAGAGAAATAATTCACACTTTTCCAATTTGTATATAGTGCAACATATTTACAACTATGATCCTTTTTGTGTTCTGCTTTTTGTCATAGGTAGAAATTATGTATTTAATTACCTGTGTTATTACGTTGTTAACTAAACAGACAGGGCATTTCCTTTTCTAAACATTCTAAAGGGAAATAAACAATCTTACTAGATTAGCAATACTACCAAAGACAATCAACCGTCCTTTGTTTGTTTTTTTTAGTTTGGTTTCTTTTCAGTATTTTATAAACAGTATTTCATTGCATGCGTCATTATAATATAATAAAGATTCTCAGGAAATGTGACTCACTTTTTTGCTTTTTATATGTTTTTTTGTATTATTAATTTACACAAATTTTGTAAATTACAATGTCTTATGAGCCTTTATATATTTTTTTCTCACATGGACTGCTGTTGAAGAATTTTGGTATTGAACCACTTCAAAATACAGTAATTCTGTTTTGTCTAATTGTTTTAATTGATCTGTACTGTCGTGTGTAGGCATATTACCTGTATTTGTATAATGTGTAAATAATTGCTGCTCCTCAGACATGTCCTGTGTCTCTTCTTAGAGTAAACCATCTTTGGTACCGATTTTTGTTTCCCTTTTTAAGATGTCCGGTTTTATGCTGTTGATGTACTACATTCATTCAATCCTTTTGCCAAACATTACTGCATTGATCAGTGCTCCCTCAATAAACTGAATTGTGATTATCACCCCTTTATTACTTTTGTTTATTTTTCCCCGATTTGTTTATGTAATTATGATGTATGCGCCTCTAAATTATAATATAACTAAATATTAAGATGTGTACTTATAAACATCATTATGCCACAGTAGCGGAACCTTCGAGCTAGTTTAATCCTTTCCGCACGGAAGTACTTTTCCGACACACTCTTTCATGGCTGTTCTTCAATGCTCGCTGGGTGGTTGAAGCTTGCAACTTTTAACCATGGTAGGTTATGTGTAAAATAGATCAAAATGTAATACCGAATATTGTTTTTGTGTGTTTACTATTTATTGAATGCTGTTGATTTTTCAAAATTATATGGAGCGGATCCGGACTCTGAACATAGTTTACTGGGTCTTTGCTTTCCTACTGCTCTCTCTGTAGTAGTAGTTGAATAAGCACAGATGTATGAATAGGCCTACTACATTTCACTAAGCAGTTTGTTTTCGCAAAATATGTGTAAATTTCTTATTGGTAACTCCACAGGCTGTTACTTTGCACACCGACCTGGGGGATGTTAAAATTGAACTGTTCTGTGAACGTGCCCCGAAGACTTGTGAGGTAAGTGTTTTGAAGTGTTGGTGATGGAAAGGAATGTTTTACTTGTATTTTTTGTTGTAATGTGTTTTTGTGTTGTTTTGCAGAACTTTTTAGCATTGTGTGCCAGTGGCTTTTACAGTGGATGCACCTTTCACAGAAACATAAAAGGCTTCATGGTGCAAACAGGCGACCCTACAGGTAGGTAGTATTTTTCAACGATTTGTATTTGCTGCTATTTTGGTGATTCCTTCTGTGTAATTTGAATAACCAATTTAGGCACTGGCAAAGGAGGGACCAGTATATGGGCTCGCAAATATGAAGATGAGTTCAGTGAACATTTGAAAGTAAGTTTGAAATTAAGTTTTAATAAATATATATTATTATTATTATTATGATGTGTGTGTGTGTGCCATTTAACTTAAATGATAATGGTTATATTATCTTTCAGCACAATGTCAGAGGAGTGGTGTCAATGGCTAACAATGGTCCCAATACAAACGGCTCTCAGTTTTTCTTCACATATGCCAAACAACCACATCTGGATATGAAGTATACAGTTTATGGAAAGTATGTAACTGCATGTAAACTTTCTTTCCTCTTAAATGTAAAAGATCCAATTTACATTGCAGCATTTCATAAATTTTTATGATAATTTATAATAATAATATTTTTTGATTATTATCTTGGCGTATTGCGCTTTACAAGCCTGTATTACCAAGTTTCTCAAAGCGTTACACTGTAGTCATTATTCATTAACATTAGTGGTAAGCTGCTGTTGTACCCACAGCTGCCCAGGGGTAGACTGACGGAAACGAGGCTACTGGTCTGTGCCATCGGCCACTCACTCACTCACAACATTCATCCAGGCTTATTGTACATGTTTTTAGTGGTAGGGGGAACCGGAGTACACGAATAAAACCTGCACAGGGAGAACATGGAAACTCCACACAGAAAGGCCCCTTATTCATTTTAATTTAATTAATTTAGTTCAACTCATGAATCTATATTTATGTTTTATTCCAATTTCTCCCTCACATTTGTAGTTTTATTGCTACGTTTTGTAAATTACAAAATTACGGACCATGCCATCTAAAATAATTTCTCTGTTTCTAATAGAATAATTGATGGTTTTGAAACACTGGATGAGCTGGAGAAACTGCCTGTCAATGAAAAGACTTTCAGACCACTGACTGAGACCCGCATTAAAGACGTGACCATTCATGCCAATCCATTTGCTGGATAGACCTAAAAAAGTTTTGGATAGTGTTGTGCATCATTTTCATTGTAAATATTTTTCAATGTTTTGTATTAAAGGAAACTTAAAACAAAATAATCTGCTTTTTTGTGTGTTCTGTTCTTTAAATAATCACCTGATGTGTGTGTATGTGTATGTATATATCAAAATGTAAAGCTTTAAAATATATTGTATGGCGGTGGTACATGACGTCTATGTCAACGTCATCATTAATGGACAGAGCGCTCGTGAACACTACATTAAATAACATCGGGACAGTGCAATCAGCCACCGTGGTGAAGTTAGTTTCACGTTGGACGTTGGATATTCGGCTCCAGCACTTACGGCGGGAGGAGCCTTTAACTGCGTCCCACCCGCTCAGTCAGGGTTTAGGCAGGAACACGCTGAATGCCCCGCTATGATCTCTGGGCGTTCGAATTTAGGGACCGTCAATGAATTACTATCTCATATAAACGCATTGGTTTAAAAAATGTACGTCTCATGAAAAGAAAAAGAAAAAATGCTTTAATAAAAACAAATACAACTACGGGAGAAAAAACAAAAACAAATGCCATGTGCAGGTTTATTTAATGTTATTAATTGTTATTTTATTACATTTTACAACCATTTTTTAATAGGCTATAAATATATATGTCAATAGCTTTGGGGCCATGTGACCCACACACCCCAATCTAATGTATAATAGAAGTTCTAGTCTTAGGCTACCACATACACCTTTTTGTTTACCCATTTGGGAGTTTTACCATTTTTGAAAAATCAAAATCAGCCAAAATCAGCCAAAATCCACAATTTTTGTTCAATGGCTTTTGGGCCATGTGACCCAGACACCCCAATCTAATTTAGAATAGTTGTTCTAGTCCTAGGCTACAACATACACCTTTGTTTCAATTTTTGGGAGTTTTGCCATTTTTGAAAAATCAAAATGTGCCAAAATCAGCCAAAATCCACAATTTCTGTTCAATAGCTTTTGGGCCATGTGACCCAGACACCCCAATCTAATTTATAATAGTAGTTCTCGTCATAGGCTACCACATACACCTTTTTGTTTACCCTTATTTGGGGTTTACAATTTTTGAAAAATCAAAATGTGCCAAAATTAGACAAAATCCACCATTTCTGTTCAATGGCTTTTGGGCCATGTGACCCAGGCACCCCAATCTAATTTATAATAGTAGTTCTAGTCACAGGCTACCACGTACACCTTTTTGTTTACCCTTATTTGGGGTTTACAATTTTTGAAAAATCCAAATGTGCCAAAATCAGCCAAAATCCACCATTTCTGTTCAATAGCTTTAGGGCCATGTGACCCAGACACCCCAATCTAATTTATAATAGTTGATCTAGTCCTAGGCTACAACATACACCTTTTTGTTTATCCATTTGGGAGTTTTACCTTTTTTGAAAAATCAAAATGTGCCAAAATCAGCCAAAATCCACCATTTCTGTTCAATGGCTTTTGGGCCATGTGACCCAGACACCCCAGTCTAATTTATAATAGTAGTTCTAGTCCTAGGCTACCACATACACCGTTTTGTTTACCCTTATTTGGGGTTTACAATTTTTGAAAAATCAAAATGTGCCAAAATTAGACAAAATCCACCATTTCTGTTCAATTGCTTTTGGGCCATGTGACCCAGACACCCCGATCTAATTTATAATAGTAGTTCTAGTCCAAGGCTACAACATACATCCTTTTTCTTTCAATTTTTGGGAGTTTTACAATTTTTTGAAAAATCAAAATGGGCTAAAATCAGCCAAAATCCACCATTTATGTTCAATGGCTTTTGGGCCATGTGACCCAGACACCCCAATCTAATTTAGAATAGTTGTTCTAGTCCTAGGCTACAACATACACCTTTGTTTCAATTTTTGGGAGTTTTGCCATTTTTGAAAAATCAAAATGTGCCAAAATCAGCCAAAATCCACCATTTCTGTTCAATGGCTTTTGGGCCATGTGACCCAGACACCCCAGTCTAATTTATAATAGTAGTTCTAGTCCTAGGCTACCACATACACCTTTTTGTTTACCCTTATTTGGGGTTTACAATTTTTGAAAAATCAAAATGTGCCAAAATTAGACAAAATCCACCATTTCTGTTCAATTGCTTTTGGGCCATGTGACCCAGACACCCCGATCTAATTTATAATAGTAGTTCTAGTCCAAGGCTACAACATACATCCTTTTTCTTTCAATTTTTGGGAGTTTTACCATTTTTGAAAAATCAAAATGGGCTAAAATCAGCCAAAATCCACCATTTCTGTTCAATGGCTTTTGGGCCATGTGACCCAGACACCCCAATCTAATTTATAATAGTTGTTCTCGTCATAGGCTACCACATACATCTTTTTGTTTACCCTTATTTGGGGTTTACAATTTTTGAAAAATCAAAATGTGCCAAAATCAGCCAAAATCCACCATTTCTGTTCAATGGCTTTTGGGCCATGTGACCCAGACACCCCAATCCAATGTATAATAGTAGTTCTAGTTATAGGCTACCACATACACCTTTTTGTTTCAATTTTTGGGAGTTTTGCCATTTTTGAAAAATTAAAATGTGCCAAAATCAGGCAAAATCCACCATTTAGGCACAAGCTTAATATATATAATGCTGTTACACGTAAGACCTGAGGTGGCAGTAGTGAGTATAAAAATGACAACTTGCATCTCGTGTCTTTAAAGTAAATTATTTTTCATCAACACTAAAAAGTAAACATCTACATGAGTTTGAATGACCAAAATTCAACGTAATTATCTAAATATTAGCTGTTATGACAACTTAAGATGTAGTAGCTCACCTAGGTCATTAAGATTATTTCACATGTTCTGAGTAGTTTTTGACTTGTTGATAATATTTTGGTCAGTCTGCCTCAGGTAAGCTGCCACAATCGAGTTCGGAGTGAATGTAAATTGAACCATGTAAAGCGCTTATTGACTATGTGAAAGAGACTATAAATAAATCTATTATTCTCTTTCTATAGATTTCTTCTCATTTCAAGTACATTTATTTGCTAATGTGGTAAGAACATTGGTCTTTACTTTTTTGGCAGTTTTATTTTCATATTTAAAGCAAGATTATTATAGGATATATCAAATGGAATATGACAAATCTACATGAAGGTAGTCAATGTCTAATCTAGTCAATCCACTCAAAAATACGTAAATATTCTACAGTCAAGTAATTTAAAGACGATTTTAATATTTGAAGTATTAAATCATCCATCCATCCATCCATCCATCCATTTTCTTCCGCTTTATCTGGGGCCGGGTCGCGGGGGCAGCAGTCTCAGCAGAGATGCCCAGACTTCCCGATCCACGCACACCTCTTCCAGCTGTTCTGGGGGGACCCCGAGGCGACACCAGGCCAGCTCGGAGACATAGTCCCACCAGCGTGTCCTGGGCCTTCCACGAGGCCTCCTCCCAATAGGACATGCCTGGACCAGGAGGCATCCGGTACAGATGCCCTAGCCACCTCAGCGGGCTCCTTTCGACGTGGAGGAGTAGCGACTCGAGTCCGAGCTCCTCCCGGGTAACTGAGCTCCTCAGTATTAAATCATGAAAAAGATAAATAATTGTCATTTATTCAGTCTTTTGGAATATTTTTTATTTATTTTACCTGAAACAACTTAATCTAGTGCAGTCTCAACTACACAAGGTCTTAAAATGTGCTTTCAAAAGAATAGTTTTTGGTATTAATTTGTTGACATTAGCCGAATCTGGATTTTTATTTTTACATGGTAGTGTTTAACAGTACCCAGTCCTATCAGTTACATCATCTGGAGGTCAGAAGTGACAAAAGGAAGCACATTTAAAATATTGTCCTATTGTGGCTGTTGGTACTGGAACAGTGAAAAACAAAGGTGTGTGTGGCCTAGGACTAGAACAACTATTACACATTAGATTGGGGTGTCTGGGTCACATGGCCCTAAAGCCATTGAACAGAAATGGTGGATTTTGGCCAATTTTGGCACATTTTGATTTTTCAAAAAATGTAAACCCCAAATAAGGGTAAACAAAAAAGTGTATGTGGTAGCCTATGACTAGAACTACTATTATAAATTAGATTGGGGTGTCTGGGTCACATGGCCCTAAAGCTATTGAACAGAAATGGTGGATTTTGGCTGATTTTGGCACATTTAGATTTTTCAAAAATGGCAAAACTCCCAAAAATTGAAACAAAAAGGTGTATGTTGTAGCCTAGGACTAGAACAACTATTATAAATTAGATTGGGGTGTCTGGGTCACATGGCCCAAAAGCCATTGAACAGAAATGGTGGATTTTGGCTGATTTTGGCACATTTTGATTTTTCAAAAATGGCAAAACTCCCAAAAATGTAAACAAAAAGGTGTATGTTGTAGCCTAGGACTAGAACAACTGTTATAAATTAGATTGGGGTGTCTGGGTCACATGGCCCAAAAGCCATTGAACAGAAATGGTGGATTTTGGCTGATTTTGGAACATTTTGATTTTTCAAAAATGGCAAAACTCCCAAAAATTGAAACAAAAAGGTGTATGTTGTAGCCTAGGACTAGAACAACTATTATAAATTAGATTGGGGTGTCTGGGTCACATGGCCCAAAAGCCATTGAACAGAAATGGTGGATTTTGGCTGATTTTGGCACATTTTGATTTTTCAAAAATGGCAAAACTCCCAAAAATGTAAACAAAAAGGTGTATGTTGTAGCCTAGGACTAGAACAACTGTTATAAATTAGATTGGGGTGTCTGGGTCACATGGCCCAAAAGCCATTGAACAGAAATGGTGGATTTTGGCTGATTTTGGCACATTTTGATTTTTCAAAAATGGCAAAACTCCCACAAATTGAAACAAAAAGGTGTATGTTGTAGCCTAGGACTAGAACAACTATTATAAATTAGATTGGGGTGTCTGGGTCACATGGCCCAAAAGCCATTGAACAGAAATGGTGGATTTTGGCTGATTTTGGCACATTTTGATTTTTCAAAAATGGCAAAACTCCAAAAAATTTAAACAAAAAGGTGTATGTTGTAGCCTAGGACTAGAACAACTGTTATAAATTAGATTGGGGTGTCTGGGTCACATGGCCCAAAAGCCATTGAACAGAAATGGTGGATTTTGGCTGATTTTGGCACATTTTGATTTTTCAAAAAAGGTAAAACTCCCAAATGGATAAACAAAAAGGTGTATGTTGTAGCCTAGGACTAGAACAACTATTATAAATTAGATTGGGGTGTCTGGGTCACATGGCCCAAAAGCCATTGAACAGAAATGGTGGATTTTGGCTGATTGTGGCACATTTTGATTTTTCAAAAAATGTAAAACTCCCAAATGGATAAACAAAAAGGTGTATGTTGTAGCCTAGGACTAGAACAACTGTTATAAATTAGATTGGGGTGTCTGGGTCACATGGCCCAAAAGCCATTGAACAGAAATGGTGGATTTTGGCTGATTTTGGCACATTTTGATTTTTCAAAAAAGGTAAAACTCCCAAATGGATAAACAAAAAGGTGTATGTTGTAGCCTAGGACTAGATCAACTATTATAAATTAGATTGGGGTGTCTGGGTCACATGGCCCAAAAGCCATTGAACAGAAATGGTGGATTTTGGCCAATTTTGGCACATTTTGATTTTTCAAAAAATGTAAACCCCAAATAAGGGTAAACAAAAAAGTGTATGTGGTAGCCTATGACTAGAACTACTATTATAAATTAGATTGCGGTGTCTGGGTCACATGGCCCAAAAGCCATTGAACAGAAATGGTGGATTTTCTGCAAACTTTGTCTTACTATGATACAATATTTATTTCATCTGTAGTCTGTTCATTACTATTCACATGGTGTCTCCTGTCCCACTCCCCCTTGGGAGTGCCTGTCTAGATCGAACGGAGGGACCCGGCTGAACGGAGGGACCCGGCTGAACGGAGGAACCCTGCCTACTGACAACAAGGACTGGACGGTCTGTGATCTTGGCCCGTCTACTGTGGGACTCCTTCGGCCCTGGGTCTCTATAGCCTGTCCGTCCATGGGAGTGGATCTCTCCTTCTGTGGTTCTCCTCAAGGTTTCTCGTTTCTCCCACTGGGTTTTTGAGTTTTTCCTTGCCGGGCTGGAGAGTCTAAGGACAGGGGACACCCGAGCTGCTCGTCGCCACCCACTGCTCGTCGCCACCCACTGCTGACGCTTATTTGGACATTATGTTTGCCTGGATATTTGATTCACCGGAACTTTACATTGTCTTATTTACTGTTCTGTTTTATTGCCTTAATGTTTGTTACAGCCCTATGAGGCAACTCCTGTTGTGATATTGGGCTATACAAAACCATTGATTGATTGATTGATTGATTGATTTTGGCTGATTTTGGCACATTTTGATTTTTCAAAAAAGGTAAAACTCCCAAATGGATAAACAAAAAGGTGTATGTTGTAGCCTAGGACTAGATCAACTATTATAAATTAGATTGGGGTGTCTGGGTCACATGGCCCAAAAGCCATTGAACAGAAATTGTGGATTTTGGTTGATTTTGGCACATTTTGATTTTTCAAAAAATGTAAACCCCAAATAAGGGTAAACAAAAAAATGTATGTTGTAGCCTAGGACTAGAACAACTATTATAAACTGGACTGGGGTGTCTGGGTCACATGGCCCAAAAGCCATTGAACAGAAATGGTGGATTTTGGCCAATTTTGGCACATTTTGATTTTTCAAAAAATGTAAACCCCAAATAAGGGTAAACAAAAAGGTGTATGTGGTAGCCTATGACGAGAACTACTATTATAAATTAGATTGAGGTGTCTGGGTCACATGGCCCAAAAGCCATTGAACAGAAATGGTGGATTTTGGCTGATTTTGGCACATTTTGATTTTTCAAAAAAGGTAAAACTCCCAAATGGATAAACAAAAAGGTGTATGTTGTAGCCTATGACTAGATCAACTATTATAAATTAGATTGGGGTGTCTGGGTCACATGGCCCTAAAGCCATTGAACAGAAATGGTGGATTTTGGCTGATTTTGGCACATTTTTATTTTTCAAAAAATGTAAAACTCCCAAATGGATAAACAAAAAGGTGTATGTTGTAGCCTAGGACTAGATCAACTTTTATAAATTAGATTGGGGTGTCTGGGTCACATGGCCCAAAAGCCATTGAACAGAAATGGTGGATTTTGGCTGATTTTGGCACATTTTGATTTTTCAAAAATGGCAAAACTCCCAAAAATTGAAACAAAAAGGTGTATGTTGTAGCCTAGGACTAGAACAACTATTATAAATTAGATTGGGGTGTCTGGGTCACATGGCCCAAAAGCCATTGAACAGAAATGGTGGATTTTGGTTGATTTTGGCACATTTTGATTTTTCAAAAAATGTAAACCCCAAATAAGGGTAAACAAAAAGATGTATGTTGTAGCCTAGGACTAGAACAACTATTATAAACTGGACTGGGGTGTCTGGGTCACATGGCCCAAAAGCCATTGAACAGAAATGGTGTATTTTGGCCAATTTTGGCACATTTTGATTTTTCAAAAAATGTAAACCCCAAATAAGGGTAAACAAAAAGGTGTATGTGGTAGCCTATGACGAGAACTACTATTATAAATTAGATTGAGGTGTCTGGGTCACATGGCCCAAAAGCCATTGAACAGAAATGGTGGATTTTGGCTGATTTTGGCACATTTAGATTTTTCAAAAAAGGTAAAACTCCCAAATGGATAAACAAAAAGGTGTATGTTGTAGCCTATGACTAGATCAACTATTATAAATTAGATTGGGGTGTCTGGGTCACATGGCCCTAAAGCTATTGAACAGAAATGGTGGATTTTGGCTGATTTTGGCACATTTTGATTTTTCAAAAAAGGTAAAACTCCCAAATGGATAAACAAAAAGGTGTATGTTGTAGCCTAGGACTAGAACAACTATTATAAATTAGATTGGGGTGTCTGGGTCACATGGCCCAAAAGCCATTGAACAGAAATGGTGGATTTTGGCTGATTTTGGCACATTTTGATTTTTCAAAAATGGCAAAACTCCCAAAAATGTAAACAAAAAGGTGTATGTTGTAGCCTAGGACTAGAACAACTGTTATAAATTAGATTGGGGTGTCTGGGTCACATGGCCCAAAAGCCATTGAACAGAAATGGTGGATTTTGGCTGATTTTGGCACATTTTGATTTTTCAAAAATGGCAAAACTCCCAAAAAATGAAACAAAAAGGTGTATGTTGTAGCCTAGGACTAGAACAACTATTATAAATTAGATTGGGGTGTCTGGGTCACATGGCCCAAAAGCCATTGAACAGAAATGGTGGATTTTGGCTGATTTTGGCACATTTTGATTTTTCAAAAATGGCAAAACTCCCAAAAATTTAAACAAAAAGGTGTATGTTGTAGCCTAGGACTAGAACAACTGTTATAAATTAGATTGGGGTGTCTGGGTCACATGGCCCAAAAGCCATTGAACAGAAATGGTGGATTTTGGCTGATTTTGGCACATTTTGATTTTTCAAAAAAGGTAAAACTCCCAAATGGATAAACAAAAAGGTGTATGTTGTAGCCTAGGACTAGAACAACTATTATAAATTAGATTGGGGTGTCTGGGTCACATGGCCCAAAAGCCATTGAACAGAAATGGTGGATTTTGG
This sequence comes from Proterorhinus semilunaris, assembly GCA_021464625.1. Classification (NCBI taxonomy): domain Eukaryota; kingdom Metazoa; phylum Chordata; class Actinopteri; order Gobiiformes; family Gobiidae; genus Proterorhinus; species Proterorhinus semilunaris. The sequence goes on from CM038345.1 coordinate 12,727,462, forward strand.
CTGATTGTGGCACATTTTGATTTTTCAAAAAATTTAAAACTCCCAAAAACTGAAACAAAAAGGTGTATGTGGTAGCCTAGGATTAGAACAACTATTATAAATTGGACTGGGGTGTGTGGGTCACATGGCCCCAAAGCTATTGACATATATATTTATAGCCTATTCAAAAATGGTTGTAAAATGTAATAAAATAACAATTAATAACATTAAATACACCTGCACATGACATTTGTTTTTTTTGTTTTTTCTCCCGTAGTTGTATTTGTTTTTATTAAAGCATTTTCTTTTTCTTTTCATGAGACGTACATTTTTTGATAGTAATTCATTGACGGTCCCTAAATTCGAACGACCGGAGATCATAGCGGGGCATTCAGCGTGTTCCTGCCTAACCCCTGACTGAGCGGGTGGGACGCAGTTAAAGGCTCCTCCCACCGTAAGTGCTGGAGCCGAATATCCAACGTCCAACGTGAAACTAACTTCACCACGGTCAATCAGCCTTGAGTTTGTTAAACTTGTATCGATCGACATGGCGTCAGGGGATGCTTGTAAGGCAGGTTGAAATGTTTCTAATTTATGAAAAGCACTCAAAACCAGGTGGTATAATTGTCAAGGAAATAATGTTTATCTCTTCAGGTGTCTTCTCTAAAGGGAAAGGTGGCTTTGATAACAGGTGCGAGCTCAGGTATTGGAGCTGGTACTAGTATCTTGTTCGCCAAACTTGGAGCTTTGTTGGCTCTGAATGGCCGGGATTTGGAAAACCTAAACAAAGTCGCCCAACAGTGTAAAGACTGTGGAGCCGAGGAGGTAGGCTATGATGTGGCTTTTACAGAATCGGGATTTGAATGCATTAAGTGTACAGTAAATGGCCTGCAGTAGCAGTGAACTGTCCATTTGTGGTTAAACACTGGCAGCCCTTGCTTGTAAATGGAGATTTGACTGACGAGAAGACGGTGACGAAGACTGTGGAGGACACTATTGCCCACTTTGGCCGCTTAGATGTCCTAGTGAATAGTGCAGGGATCCTTGCCATGGGCAGCATCGAGACTACCAACTTGGCTCAATACGACAAAGTCATGAACATCAATGTTAGGTAAAGCCTCACTTGACTCTTACTTTATTCAGACACTGTACGATATCTCTCTAAATGTTGAAAGCCAATCCTGAGAGAAAGACTTGTCTCGTCAGTAAGAAATGTTCTGTTTTGTCATTCTCCTAGATCGGTTTACCACCTTACTCAGCTGTGTGTACCTCATCTCATCAAAAGCAAAGGATCTATTGTCAACGTGTCAAGTGTCAATGGGCAAAGATCAGTGGGTGTCACTGTACACAAATACATCAATATGTAAAAGAAGTTGACCAACTATCCTGTCATTTTATAGTTTCCTGGAGTCTTGGCCTACTGTGTATCCAAATCTGCCATTGACCAGTTTACCCGGTGCATAGCACTTGGTGAGTAAAGTTTTTCCATTGTCCTTTATTTCACTTCATTATCTCCGCTTTTGGTGATGCATGTATTATTTGTGATTTGATTAAATTAGGCATAAATGTTTCTTTTCTGATTAGAGCTTGCATCACAACAAGTTCGGGTAAACTCAGTATGGTAGGTGGATTCTACAATGAGGATATGTGATTTACCCCCAGATAGACACCATATGTTAAATGTTTTGTCCTCCTCCAGTCCTGGTGTCATAATCACTGAGATTCATAAGAGAGCCGGACTGGATGAGGAGCAATATGCTAAGGTACAAGTCATTTTCTTCATGTACATGGTTCAACATTGAATCAAAGATTGCTACATCAGTGTCGTGTCTGTTTTTTTTGTAAGTTTTTAGACAAAACTAAGCAAACCCATGCCCTTGGTCGTCCTGGTGAGGTGGATGAAGTGGCCCAAGCCATCGCTTTCCTGGCATCGGATGCAGCTACTTTTATCACTGGTGTGAACCTACCAGTTGACGGAGGCCGCCATGCTATGTGTCCGCGTTAAGGCAATGTATGCTAATGAAAACATGAACAATACAGCACAATGTTTCAAACAATATGCTTTGATGTCTGATTTATTTGAACTGTGTTGTTAGCAGTTTATAATCCAGAGGCAAATCTGTATTGTAAAGCATCTGCTCCAACCATCAATGGCAGACAGATCTAGTGAAATATTTACATTATAGTATCGTATTTTAGGTCTTTGTTACCACGTTAACGTTTACTGAATACTGTAATTCACCAGTGTCACTTCAGAATCAATACTGTGAGCATTAACTTAAAGGCAGAGGCAGCTCACTCTCAAATAAAAGGCGATTCACACACTGGACTATTTTCCTGAGGTGTGTTTTATAACAATCTAAATTAAATGGTACAACCCCAGAGATTGGCTGGACAATGGTTACATAATTAAAGACCTTTTAAGCAGTTTTTTTTGTTAATGTTTTTCCCTTGTGGGCCATGGAGTACTGACAAGTACAGTTCTGACTCCTGTTCTAAGGTACTTTACCTCAAACCAGGAACAAATCTATGATAAGAACCTACTGGCATCTCTCTTGAACTCCCTTTTGCACAATACTAGAGCAACAAGATCATACTCGTTGCTCGAGTTACATGTTGTCATGAAGTCCATTTGTGTTTTTCTGTTTCCTACCCGATGCCAATAATCACCACTTGCAGCCCATAACACAAAATAAAAAGCTTCAGTTTAAGTCATGTTATGTTCAAAAAAAGAATACACAGACACCACCTAGCCTTTGATCTGAACTTTGTTGCGCTCAAACTGTGTCCGATCCACAGTAGGCTTACATCCAGTATATACAAATATGTAAAGTAAATTTGCAGCACAGGGAAAATTATTTTGAAATTCGATGGTGAACAGTTGACTCCAGTGGTTCTCAACTGGTGGGTTGAGACCTAAAAATGGGTGGTGGAACAGTTTTCAGTGGGTTGCAAGCCTTTCCCTGAAAACCATTAAAAAATATATATATATTTATGTAGAGGAAAAAATATCCACTTGAGTCTGTTAAAACTGATTGTTATTGTGTTGTCAGTATCAGCTTTTGTGGCTTATTTAATGCTTATTCAACAACATTTTTTGAGGAAAAGACAATGTTTTACATTATATTTTACAAGTCTAAGTCGTTTTTGGGTCACGGCTCGTCATCCCAGGGTGATTGTGGGTGCCGACACCATACCAGTTGTGAACCACTGCGTCAGAGGACTTTCAGTCTTGAAAACACTGTTCAATGTACATAAATCAGTTGTAATCTCTACATCTTCAACAGCATATTTTGTCCATGAGACATTTGTGACCCTTCTCTGTTTAGTGTCCACATTAAAGGAAGCACACAGGCCCAACCTCAAGATAAAAGCGCGCACTGGGATCGTGTGCTTCAAGGTTATTCACATCAACAATGGGAAGCCAGTTTGGGTCTGGCATTTGAAAGATAAAGTGTGTCTGGTGCCAGTGACCATCTTTGATCTGAAACATGTGTATACAAAACATGTAAGGACCATTGTTGTATACAAATGTCTTATAGTTTGTCTAAATCTGTTGTTCTCTTGTGACTAACAATTGACAAATACTGTGCAAAATACATACCCAACAGTCATCCCTGGGTGTAAGAGGCTCCAGACGATCTCCAGCCTGAATCATTTCCCCAGTCCAAGTTTTGAAACTGACTGTTTGCTTTGAAGGTAGCAGCGAGGGTCCTGTTGCCCACACAGGCATGTTGAGGCAGTGAATTATAATGTGCTGCACAGCCTTAGTGCTCAGGAGGTGGATAAAATTCAGCTGGATATGGCCGGTATTCATCTCCAACTATAAAAACAAAATGTTAACTTGTACCATAAAAAATGCTGGATAATTTGGAAAAAAATGCTATTTACTGTGTTTACATATGATCATAACCTTGGATACTATGACGGGGTTTAGACAGGTCTGTCCTCCAGCAGAAAAGTTGCATGTCACCTCAAAGGCATCATCATAACAGCCACGGTTTGGGTCAATCCAATAAGTTCCTATGAGAGTATTCAATTCATGTTTGCTACAAAAACAGATTAATAGAAAGAAGCCGTTTTTACCATCTTTCATATTCTGGTCACAGTTGTAAAGGTCTTTGCATATCCGCAAAGGGTTGCTGTGGCTTCCCACTGGCTGCTTTAGACTCTGAATCAGAAAACTGAGGTGGTGCAGAATCTGGAGGATCTCTGTCCTCTGATCTAACACCAGTCGCTCCGGGGTTGGACTGTAATTATTCTGACAGTCGATGTTATTATCAGTCATTGTAACATGTCTTTTACTATCTCTTCATGCAATACATTTCAGTTAATGAAATAACAAAAAGCCTTGTTCTGTTCCACACCAACCTCTGACTTTAGAACAGCATAGAAGTCCATAATAATTTCTAAAGTGTTTCCACGGGTATGATTATTCTATAAATTAATGAAAAGATTAGGGATGGAACAGGAGGTGACCACTTGTTATAAATACAAACTCACCCATGACGGGACATATCTGGGCTGACCCTAAAAGAGAGATGGCTAAAGATTAGGTACTGTTAAAGGTAACTTAAAAAAAATAAAAAAATGAACATTTTATAAACATCCCCTATTTGTGTCCCTGTATTAGGTACACGTTTTATCCAATATTGTTTTTACTGATAATTGTAATATTGATTTATTATCAATTTCAAAAAAGAACTTACATGATGTAAAGGTTGCTTGTGTTGACGTTTTGTTTTGGTTCTCAAAACAATGGTACAATCAGAAAGCAAAATTAGACAGAGCAGAACAGAAATGTTTGCTCTGGCTTCTACAACCCCAGTACCTTTCTCAAAAATCAAGTCCTAATTAGTTCTAAGGATATTTAAGGTTAAAGTATACTTTTATTGTTCCCCGTAGGGAAGTTTGTTCTTTGTATTTAAGCCATCCTTCAATGTCGCTGGGCAACCTGTAGGAACAGTGGGCAACCGCACTAGGCAGACCCCCGGGGACCCATCTCCATATGTGGAGCCAGGCTAATGGTCAGAATAACTTGGCTGGAGGATTAACCTATTGTAGACCACATGTTTGGAGCAGAAGGAGTAGGCAACCCAGAGGAAACCTACGCCGACACAAGGGAACATGCAAACTCCACACAGAAGGCCCGCCCGGTCCGGGGATCGAACCTTCTAGCTGCTACCGTGCCGCCCAAAAAGAAAATCCACATGATTACACAAGTATCTGCTAATCCATACTCATGAATGAAGGACTTACCGGTGGTCCTGGAGGCCCTTGAGATCCTGGGGATCCCTAAGAGAGCATTTCAAAAGAAGTGACTGTGTCCTTCACACACTGTATAGTATGACATCTACACGTCTTACCACTGGGCCTTGTAGTCCCTGGTGGAAAGAGGGCATGATTTGTTATTTCAAACATACTGTTAATGTTATACCATGACCACTAACACATCACATATCTAGTACAGCGTATTGCACTGTATGGCCCCTTCAACAAATTAATATTGCGAGTGTATTCTCAGCAGGCAGTGAGCTTCCTATAAAACCTCTCAAGTCTCATTCTCCCACAGTAAATCCTATTTTAGCTCAGCAGGCTCTTACACAAATGTAGCCGTTTCAGGAGTAAGCTTCTGAATTACAACTAAATATGAACACCAAAGAAAGCTCTTAAAACCCTCAGTATGCAGCCAACATTCATCACCCTGACAGAAATTCCACTGCGTTTAACCAGGTGTCATTGTGAGTGTGAAAACAAACAGCAAAGCACAATGGCAAAGGAACATTTCTGGAGGCAAAAGCAGTTCTTCGTAGTAAATGTGCTCACATTTAAGACAGACAGGGATTCATCAAAATAGCAGCACGCACCGTGTCTCCTTGGCTTCCTTTGTCGCCCTGGTGTCCCTGAGGAGAGAAATCGAGACAGGGGTTCAATTCATCAACACTGAGATCAGAGGGATAATGAATGCGCCTGACTGACCAAATGAGATAGAGGGTACATACAGAGTGACCGTTGGGGCCAGTAACGCCAGTAGGGCCAACTGCTCCCATCACACCCTGTAACATAGTGCCAATGTTAGTGACTGTGACATGCATTTGGTAAGAACCCCCCTAAAAATAGCAATACAGGGAATGGGGAAAGTGCCATTTGGAATTCATTACTTGGCTGCCAGTGGTTAATAAGTTCACTTTACCTTGGGCCCAGCTGGTCCTTTAGGCCCCTGTATCCCTTGGTGGCCGGAATCTCCACGTGGTCCCTAAAGAGACAGTTCAATAGTTGCTATATGGAAGCAGGGATTTCGATAACAGCTGACGTGGATGAGGCCTCCTTCATAGTTACATCTATAGGGCATTTTGAATTGAATGAATCAATGAATCAATGCCCACCTTAAGTCCAAAATACCCAATAATACCTGGATACCCTGGTTCACCAGTATCCCCCTGACGTAAAGGGAGTATAAAGCAGATGTGCACGAAATGTGTAAAGCATTGTTTTATGTTAGTTATTGTGAATACAAACTTACAGGCTGCCCTTTGGCTCCTGTGGCACCTTGTTTTCCTGGTAATCCCACACCTCCAGCAGCACCTCTCTTTCCTGTGGCACCACATTGGCCAGGAAGAGGATGATCTCCCTGAGTGAAACAGATTTTGTGTAAGTAACTAAAAAGTGGATGTTGAAACAATAACAAAAAATCCGCACCTCACCTTTGGACCTGTGGGGCCTTGAGATCCAGTAAGTCCTGTGCCACCACTTGAACCTCGTTGTCCAGGGTGACCAGGCAATCCCACTTGCCCATCGTCTCCTTGCTCTCCCTAACAAAACATAACATGATATTTTGAACTGTTAGCATTGACATTTAAACTTGTTTACTAATGTATGTTTGGGTGAAAGTGATACAGCCTGATAGACTGTATTAAAAATGTCTCAAATAGTATTACAGGACCCTCTGCTGGCAAAAGGAAGAACATAAAGCTGTATAAATGAAGCTATAAACTGTAGTTTCTGAAAGGGTCAGCACCAGTCTGACCATTTTGAGCTTTTGAGGAACATTATAACTTTGTTTTCTTTTAAAGCTATTTTAACATAAAATAGGTCCTTCAGACAAAGTCAACACACATTATTATAGTGCTTAGAAGTGAAGTGTACATCACCTTTATCCCTGTACCTCCACTTTGGCCGAGAAGTCCAGGTGCTCCTGGTAAACCCTCTAGACCTTCTGTTCCCACAACGCCCAGATGACCATGTGACCCATTTGAACCCTGAGTGGAGGGCAATCACATCAGTTTCCTATTTTTATATTTTATATATATATATTTAAATAAACAACAGGCTATTATTTAAATGTCAAACTGATCTTACTCGAAGACCTTTGGCTCCAGATGCTCCTCTCATTCCAGTTTTTCCTTTCAGACCCTTTAGCACAATGAACATGGTAAATGGTATCTCACAGTAGCTCTAATCCAAAGAAAAATGCATCGTTTCTTTTAATTAGAATCCTTACTTGATCCCCTGTTTGTCCTTTCTTTCCATGTTGCCCTTTTGATCCAGGATTGCCCTGAAAGAATAGAGTTGTTTTCACTTCACGTTGCATGTAAAGCACAAAATGAATGTAGATTCATACAGGAATCCCAGGAGATCCAACAGCACCTCTTTCTCCTGCAACGCCTATGTGACCCTACATTGAAAACACAAAACAAAATCAGTACAAGCCGAACCTCGTGTGGCTGTGTGACGCTGACATTGATCACAAATGAATTCACTCACAGCATCACCATGGTCACCCGGTGCTCCTCGCTCTCCCCTGTCTCCAGCTGGGCCCTGGTGGAAAACAATCAAAGCAGGAGTCCCTTCAAAAACAAAGTGTAAAGCACAGCAGGATCCACTTACTGTGACTCCTTGAAGACCAGGGGGGCCTTCAGCTGTACTGTCCTCTCCTTCTTCACCCTAATCAAATTAAAGATAAACAAATACAGCCTAGTATGAGGAAGGAAAAATCTGCATGTGGTAATGTTTGGGTAGGCTCTCAGTTGTCCAGGAATTATCCATTGTAGTAGAGACAAATCAAGTCATTAACTGGACTGGGTTGATTGAGTTGAGGACGTTTTGCTTCAAGGCTTCTACTCACTCAAAATTTCAAAATGTGAAAATGTGAAAATTTCACTAAGAGAATACAAGAAACTTTACAACCCACCTTTTCACCTATTAGGCCAGTAGGTCCTAGTGCGCCCTGTGGTCCCATGTGACCCTATGGAAAAACATGACATTCAGAGTTCTTATTCTTAAAAACAATCTGAATGGAGACCTTTGTTTAAGCTCTTAACCCCCACCTGAACCGAGCATATTTTCTCCAGTGTGGCTTCACCCAAATCTAAAAGTTTCCTGAACAAAGTGACAAAATAGCGACAAAAATGAGGATAAAAACACAATAAAAAAGTGACCAAAAGACAACAACAAACGAGCAATAAAAAACACAATTAAACAGTGATGCAAAAGCAAAGAAAGATAAAGCCACAATAGAGCAACAAAAAAGTGCTGGAAAAGCAATAAAAAAGCGACAAAAACATGACGAAAACATGACAAAAATGCTTCCAAAATGTGACAAAAACGCAGCGACAATGCAACAAAAAAGTCACCGTTTTCTAGGTCTTAGCTTTCAAATGAAGCGTCACTCCGGCCTAGAGGCTGAAAGCTCCACTGGAGATTTTAGATTTGGGTAAAACTGAACTGGAGAAAATGCGCTCGGTTAAGGCGGGAGGTTAAGTTGTACTGTATAACTGTAGGTATACTACCATTCACTCGCTAATTTACTCACTTACCTTATAACCTTGTATGCCCATAGGCCCTACTTTTCCAGTCACTCCCAATGAACCCTGTATTAAGACGGGGAAAATAAATCTTTAATCTACAGTGGTGGTAAATTTCTTAATTGTGAGTGTTATTCAGAATTACCCGTGGCCCAGAGGTCCCCCTGTTTCCTTTGTGTCCACGAACACCCATTGCTCCCTGCTCACCAGCCTGTCCACTCTCTCCCAGCTGACCATCGTGCCCCCGGATTCCCTTTAGTTCAGCCAGAGCCAACAATAAGTGGTTATTTTTCTATTTATGTATTCATTTTAAAGGTGCATTATGCAACATTTTATTCAGAAAATAAAGTTGACATTTTTGCGTATTTGACCTTGTAGTAACCCAGCGGCTGTTTGAGAGGGCAGCGTGGCGCTTTTACTTTCCATCACAGTGGTCGTCTCTAGGACGCTCCAGGATCAATTGTTTTGTGTTTTTTGGTGAGGGCAGCAGTGAAAACCTTCCAGGCAATTGAGAGCGTTCTAGAGACCACTGTGAAGGAAAGTAAAGGCGCCATGCTGACCACTCATACAGCTGCTGGGTCACTACAAGGTAAAATACATAAATATCAACTTTCCCCCATAGAAAGTTCCATAATGCACCTTTAAGGGAAATACATTGAAATATGCTGTTGAAAGTCAGTTTAGTAGACAATGGGACCTGTGTTCTGTAACAGGTTAGACCCAATGTAGAAAACTACAAACCTTCAGTCCTGGCTTTCCTCTCTCACCCATTTTACTACCAGGCTTTCCCTCATGACCCTTTAGAATAACAAAAGCACTTACAGTAATTTAGTCAAATAATTTGGAAGGACATACTGTCAGTGGTTAAAACGTACCTTCACACCGATCAATCCAAAAGGCCCTGGGAATCCTTCTTTTCCTTTGAGTCCAGTTTCACCGTGGTCTCCCTTTGCCCCATATAATCCAGCACTACCCATTTCACCCTACGAAGAGAAGAAACAAATAACAATTTTTGAAACGTTTTTTTTTACCCTGATTCTATGTGAGACCTAGTTTATCTCAGTCAGGAAAGCGATGACACAGAACTCACGCTTGTGAAAGCCCAATCATGTATAAAGGTGAAGTACATTAAAGATAAGAGTTTGGACAAAAATAAAGAGAAAACAATAGTTTGTTGAACTACTGGCAATATGTTGATATAAACAATAAAAAAAAAAGTGTGACAGACGTAGACTCTTATAACTCACCTTAAGCCCATCACGTCCTTTTGATCCATTCTCCCCACCAATGCCCTGTTCACCCTGTCCAAATGGGCAAAAATAATGCATATTTTTTGTTAACCCAGTGTCAGCTTTGTGTACTACAGTGCTCTTGATTACCACAATTTGTAATAATGCATATATAACTTCAAACAATTCAATTTATACATTTTACAAAAATTGTGTCCACTCACTCTTAGGCCAGTCACACCCTGAGCTCCTGTAATTCCAGTTGGACCAATATAACCCTAAGGACACAGATTATATTTGAATTTAGTACTCCTATCTGTTACTATGCGATAAAACATCATACCTTTTCCCCAGGCTCACCAGACACCCCTCTCTCTCCAGTCTTTCCTGGTGTCCCCTGTTAGGCTCAAAGAACATCTTCATTGTTAAGTGGTAATGAAAGAGCCAGTGGAAACAGCTGTGTGATCAAACTCACCCTCAGTCCCATCTCTCCAAGAGGCCCAGCTGTCCCTGGTGGTCCTGCTGCTCCCTACAGTGATCAAGCAGGAGCATCCAGAAAATGTGATTGGGATGAAATACCTAGTAAACAACCATTATCTAAATCTAAGTCTACACATAGTAATCAATTAAACTGATTATGAAATGTAGGGTTTGTAAACACATCTGCAAGTGGAACAGGATATTTAGATATACAACATGGTAATGTTAACATTAACATAACCCAAAAACATGAAATTGTGCTTACTGTGTTTCCTGCTGTTCCTTTTGCTCCCACTGGCCCTAAAGGTCCTTCACGACCCTGAAATGTGAATATGTATAAGCAATCATTTTAAATTTGAGTGATGGTAAGAACTACAATTATTCCAAAGTACAGGATGTCCCATTGGTCCACTTTCACCAGGCTCGCCGGGTTTGCCCTGACAAATGCACAATCAAACATGGCTCTTAGTTTCAAATGATAGCAGTAGTAATACTCCACTATTTAATCATCTTACCATTTCCCCAGGGAGGCCCATTTTTCCTGGGGCACCAATAGAGCCCTGCAAAAAAATATATACCGCATGTGGTATTTGACTGCAGATGAATAAATTGTTTTTAAATTATAAGAGCTGACATAGTTCCAGAGGATTGCCATAAGACAATACGGTAGTTCAAATGCACTTGTTATACTGGATTATCTTGTGCTTACTTTTTCACCCATGGGCCCTTTGTTTCCAACTTGTCCCTCAGGTCCCATTGTACCCTAGAAAAACATTAAAATTATGCATTTGTTTATATAAATATAATAAAATGTATAAAGTTTGTATTGAAATCTCTTAAGATAGTTTCTCACTAGTCTTCCTTTGGGTCCATCGAAGCCACTGAATCCTCGTGAACCAGGAGGCCCCTGTGACCAAATAAACATCAGTATCAATATTGTCCTCACGATTGTAACATTTAGTTTCACTTTTAATTAACTTGTCACAAGGTACATGAAAAATGTGGTCAATAAATGTGACACTCTAAACATAGCAGTAGAACAGACTTACAGTATTGCCTTGCAGGCCCGGCTGACCAACGTTCCCATGAGGGCCCTCGTGACCCTGAGGAATACATAATAACCACTGTTGCATTATCTATATATTAATATAGATTACAAAAAAGGCACAAAACGATCAGGACTCTCTACCAATGGCCCCAGGTCTCCTGGTAGCCCTGGAGAACCCATTTCCCCTCGGTGGCCCTGAGAGAACATACATCAGACTGTTTAAAGAATGGAGCTAACTGGAATATTTAGGTCCATAATTGTGCAGATGTATATGGCCAATCAAGTCTTTTTTAATAAAATGTACCTTTTGTCCAAGGACACCTGTCTCCCCTCGAGGCCCAATAATACCGTGAGATCCCTGTGGTAAAACAACTCTGTAACTTTTTTTAAAATGTGCTTTTTCAAGCTATAGTCTCTTTTTTTAAATATAATTCTGGATACCCTCTCGCCAAGTTGCCCAACCTCTCCCGTTATCCCACAGTCACCCTACAGCAAGGCAGAAAGATACAACAAAATTACTCAAATTTGGTTACTGAGAATATGCATACTTAAGGACATACTTCCCTACCATAATAAAATCTAATTTTGAACATAATACAGTATCGCATCATAAAACACTCACCTTGGGTCCATCAGGACCAGTCTGTCCTGAGAATCCCTGCCTCCCAGGTCGGCCCTGAACAGACAGAAATAGAGATTTCTGTATACTGAACTACAGAAACTGTGTTATGAGACAAATCATATCTACAGTGCAATAGTTGGTGACCCTGTGAAATTGATCATATTCAGTACTTTGTGTTGACAAACTTGACATGCCCTCTTACTTCTTGTCCAGTAAATCCAACTGGACCAATAAGCCCAGTGTTGCCCTGTTTAGACCAGAGTAACAGAACTGGTGACAAAAAAGCACTGCATTTGTCCACATAAAATATAGACAAGGTCCAACCTGCAGTCCAGGAGCTCCTCTTGGACCTGGTAAACCTAGGTTGCCTTGTTTGCCCTGTGATTCACAATATAGTAAACTTCTATCATGGAGCATATAATTCAATCGGCAGAAACCCAAAAGGATAACATTAGTTACTTAAAAGTTGAACTAACCTTGGGCCCCTGCAGACCATTTAGACCTGGACGACCAATATCACCTGGAAATCCCTATGACAAACATCAAAGTTTCAATCAAAGTTTATTTCTATAGCACTTTACAACACTTGGCAGACCAAAGTGCTTTACATAAAAACACAGGGGGATTTTATTTTTTTATATAAAATGACATAAAATATAAAAACCGGCACACAAACAAAATCAGTGTTAGGTGTTCTGGAAGGCTAAATAAGTGAGTCTTTAGTCTGGACTTGAACAGTGGCAGGTCAGTGATGCAGCACCGGCTCCAGAACAAACTGACTGAGGGTGCATTCGAGTTTCAAAAGGGTGCAAATAGAGTTTTTCGCCATTAAAATACATTGTGATGCCATTAAAACTGAGGGGGCAAACATTTCAAAATGAGGTTGCAATGCACCCTCTTGCACCCCCGTAGATCCGGGCCTGCAGTGATGACTCGCAGCTCAACTGGGAGTGAATTCCACAGTGTAGGCCCCCCACGCCTGGACCGGGACCTGGGCACATTCAGAACTGTCTGAGAGGAGGAGCGCAGGGCTCTGCATGAATGGACAGAATGGACAGATATCGGGGAGCATGTCCATGAAAGGGCTTTAATAACAAATGACAACATTTTAAACGCAATCCGTTAACATACCGGAAGCCAATGGTGGAAGGAGAGGATTTGGGTTATCTGGGAGCGTTTGGATGTGTCAAAAGGCGGGCGGCTGCATTGTCCAACTTAAGGCGATGTAGTAAGGACTGCTTGATACCAAAATAGAGTGCATTACAGTAGTCAATGCGTGAACTGACAAAAGCATGTATGGCCTTTTCGAGGGCACCAAGGTATAAAAAGGGTTTGACCTTCACTAAAAGTCGCAGCTGAAAAAAGCTGGTTTTGACCACAGCTTTGACACACCTAGATTTTTGACAGACTGACTGATTGGGAAGCTCAAAGGGTTAGTGGACAGGACAATATGCAAATCAGAGCCAAAAATAATGCTCTCACTTTTACTTCAATTTAAATGTAAGAAGTTGTGGGACAACCATTTTTCAAGTCCGACAAGCAGTTGTGGAGGGGATTAACGGCAGAACCAATGTTAGGAAGCACGGGCAGGGAAAGCTGTAGATCCTCTGCACACAGATGTAAGGATAAGTTGTGCTTCGCAATAATAGACCCAAGCGGCAGCATAGACAGACTGAACAGGACTGGTCCAAGGATGGATCCTTGTGGCACCCCAGAGGACAGCGGAGCTACAGAGGAGGAGTAGTCCTAAGAAAAAGGGGAGATGGGACACCGGCCTGAAATTGGATAGAAGAGCGGAAGAGACCTTCTATCCAACATTTATCTCTACTATCCAACATGTGATGGATTAGAAGGCAGTTTTCAGCACACACACAAGTGTTGCATTTATTAGATATAAAATTGCACCTACATTGTTTTTTTAAATAAATGCCATGCAACATGTTAGATGTTGCATGGCACTAAATTTACCTCTTGTCCAGGTGCACCAGAACAACCGCCAGTGCCTTTATCACCCGGTGTGCCCTAAGGAAGCCACATAATATACAATATTTGGAAACACTTCCTAAATGTGAAACTTTTATGAAACAGGTATTTCTTCTGTTAAGCTTGGTAATAATTGTAAACAAAATAAAAAAGGGTAAAGCACCTGTGGTCCAGGTTTTCCTAATGGGCCTTTTAACCCAGGAGAGCCAAGATTACCCTGTAAACACAACGTAGGTTTAATGAGTCTCATTTAACAAGGGGAACCGCCACCTTAACGTGGTGGAGGGGTTTGAGCACACGAATGATGCTGGAAGCTCTGTTGTTTGGGGCTTCGGGACCCTTGTAGGGTCTCCCATGGCAAACAGGTCCTAGGTGACGGCTCAGACAAAGTTAGAATTGTGAGGCCGTCCTTCTGTGGACCCACCACCTACAGCAGGAGCCATAGGGGGCTGGTGCTATGTGATTTGGGCAGCTCGGACGACTGCCCCCACGTCCCGGCAACAGACAAGTTGAAAGAAGATGGATGGATGGAATTTAACAAGAAAAAACAAAAAGTATATAATTCTGCAGATTGACTTAAATACAAACATAGGTACAAACACAGACTACCTTGTCACCTTGAAATCCAATTTCCCCGGGTGGTCCAAGTGAGCCAAGATCCCCCTGAAACAAATTAGTATGTCTAATTAAAATCAAGAACTGTGTAAATTCAATAAAACACAACTTAGATGCAGTTTGCTCACAAACACTCAATACTCAAAATGACTAAAAGAGGAATCACCTTATCACCTTTCATTCCTGTTTGTCCAGAGTTGCCTGGTTCGCCCTTGGAATAACAAAGGGGCTTTAGATAACTATTAGTGATTGACTCAAAAAAACCACAAAAAAAACAACAACAAAAAAACAATGCAAGACATTTTATATTATAAAGTACTAAACTAAATATTGTATGTCAGGCATCAACAAATAATACCTTGAGTCCCAGTTGCCCTGGTGAGCCCATCCGGCCAACGGAACCAATGTGTCCCTGCCAGGAGAAACAGGCACAATGTCTATGATTTATTATAGTACCTTTGTACTGAAACATATGGACTTACAGTAATACCAGGAATCCCAGGAGGACCAGTGGCTCCCACTTTACCCTAGAAATTGTAAATATAAGAGTCTGTGTGTGGTAGTGCCACAATACTTTTAATCAATTTGTAAACAGTGTATGTGTATACTACACACAACAACCAACATTTAAGAATGACCCAATTAGGTAACACTTTATATGACAACCCGGTAACTACTAGGTAATTACCTATTAAAGTAGTTGTTAATAGTAACTCAGCCCAATAACACTAAGTAATAATCTAGTAATTTCTAGTAATAAATATAAATTAAAGGTTGTAGTTCTATGGTAGTTGAAAAAACTAAAGTAGTTGTTAATAGTAACTCTGCCCAATCACTGCTAAGTAATTGCTTAATAATAAGTACTAACTACACATACAGTACACATACAGTACTAATAACTATTGGGTTATTGATGTGGTATATTTTTGGTATCCATAGGGGTGAGCTATACATGATCATCAGTAAGTCTTACATTGTCAGTGTTATTGGGCTGAGTTACTATTAACAACTACTTTAATTACACAAGAACTACCACTTTTATTGATATTTATTACTAGTAATTACTAGGCAATTACCTAGCAGTTATTGAGCAGAGTTACAATTAACTAATACTTTAATTATACAAGAACTACCACTTTTATTGATATTTGTTACTAGTTATTACCACTGTAATTACTACCGTTATAACTAGGCAATTACCTAGTAGTTACCGGTTTGTCATGTAGTGTTACCATAAATTATTACAGTATTATCACACTTTTAATAGAACATAAGACTGCAGAGGCACTAGATTCTGCAACTAAAAAAAGACAAATATATATATAAATATATATTTTCATAAGAGCTGCTGTCATACAGAATGCTTACTGGATTCCCATCAGGACCAGGAAGTACACTTATCCCACGGTCACCAGGAAACCCCTAGGTATAAGAGAACATAACGTTTTTTATTGTGTTGATGAAAATACACATGTGTATTAAGTAAACCAATAATAGTATGTAATGAAAACGGTATAGTTTAAGACGAGCATAGTTGGTTGTATAATGAACTACACTGTATTGTAGAGTCATTAGTAGCCACAAACTAATTTGCTGGGTTTGCTTGAACCCTCACAGTAAAGCTGGGAAAATGCTGACAAGGTCCTTCCTTTGACTGCTTCGCATTATTCTCTTATGAAAAGCAGAACAAGAGACACGCTGCAGCCATGAGGCCACTCACTGAATGTGTTTTTGTCACTGCGTCAAGGTCAAACTATGGTCCACGCATCAAGGTCCAATCATGCCCACAAAGGTACTAGAGTAAGGCTTATACATGTAAGCTTGCTCTTTTTTTGCTTTTGGAGAGATAAATGGCTGTATGTCTTTGAAATTGTTAGAAGAAAAATGGAAACGACAAGAGCACTAAAACGCATACTATATTAATACAAAATAATAGCACAAAATAACAAATCATGACATAAATATTGTCAAAGAAAACTTTACCGGCTCACCCATCTTGCCCTTCTGCCCATGCACACCTGGACTTCCCTAAAACAGTTGAAAGGGCATTTTTAAGACACTCAATGATATACTATACCACACTGTGCTACTGTATTATAGCTGTAAATGTCGCTGACTCGCTTTCCTTAAATGATACATACCCTGCCCCCTTCATCTCCAGGAAAACCAAAGAGGCCAGAAATGCCAATGAGGCCCTAAGAAGATGACATTAACATAAAACACATCAAACACAGACATCCTACATATCCTGCTTCATTTCTTCTTAAACATAACAACTCAAAATGTTTATGGAACAGCATGCAAAGTATTCTGTTGTAAAGAAGGTGTTGAAGAGGTAAGCCTTGGGGTAAGTGTATATGCCCATGGACTGCATGGTGCCGGCTTCCACGATGTAGTCCAAGGGCACATACGCTCACCTCAGACATCGCTGCAAGACTCCACACAACCGGCATAGAGCAATAAATTTTTTTCCCCCAACAAAATTTACAAAATAACAGGCATATTGTGGTCTTCTTCCTTTCAGAAATTCACTTACTCTGACTCCTTTTGGCCCCGCTTTTCCTACAGGTCCAGGTAAGCCCTATTATTAAAAGGCAATGAAGAAGAAAACATGTGTTGCATGGTGTGACTTGCAGAGGCACTTACATTGGTGTTACTCAATACCAGCCCAGGAAGATAGAGGGGGCTAATCTGGCAGAGAATTAGCACTTGCCGTATGCTCTTTACAAATTGTGTTTTGTAAATATGTCTGATGGCAATGTTCTTGTCAGATGAAGAAATATGTAAAAAAATAAAAATAAAAAAAAGCCTAAATCTTGTCCCACAAGTATTCCTAGGCAATAGGTTTTACAATAAATACTATAATTAATTTAGATCCAGCCTTTTCCGCCATTTGAGTTGTGTCTGCAGCTATACCATCGCTTCCCAAAATGAATAGTTTCGTCTTTTAGCATTCTAAAACTACTTAGTGTGGAATTCAATTTGAGTGTAATCTACTGTAGCACTTTTTTATTACCAGATGGCATATTTTGTCTGAATACGAACGTGCACCATAACAATAGATTTACTGCACCTGCCTGCCGGGATAGCCTTTGGCACCCGCACTTCCATCTTGTCCGCGTTCACCCTGTGCATATAAACAAAGGGTAGACATGCTGTTAGTGACTATGACAATACTGACTAAACAAAAATGTACTCCTATACGTTACAATATGAAAAATTAAAATCTACTTTATGACTTACGGGCTTCCCGGGATAACCAAATGGTCCAGAGTAACCTTTCTGTCCCTGTTGTTAGACACAAAGAAGCTTTTTTTAAACATACTGTATAGTGAGGTATTGGTCAGCAAATAATATCCTACCTTAACCTTAACAATAATGTCTGGCTTGATTTTCTAATTATGCTATTAAACTCAAACACAACCTTAACTAAAGCGAAGATTTAGAGATCCGGGTTTCTTGTGTTCATCTTTTTTAATAAGCTATATGGGCGACGGTGGCGCAGATGGTAGAGGGGGGTCGTCTCATGATCGGAAGGTCGGGGGTTCGAATCCTGCCTCCTGAAGGTGCATGCTGTCGTTGTGTCCTTGGGCAAGACACTTCACCCACCTTGCCTCCAGTGTCTGCGTACATTGGTGTATGAATGGGTGAGAGGTTCCTTGCTGTAAAGCGCTTTGAGTGCCTAATGTAGGTGGAAAAGCGCTATATAAGTTGAGACCATTTACCATTTACCATATATTCCTATGATATAGCGTGCAGGCCAGTCGTTGGGGGGAAAAATACCTTTCTTCCTGAAGTGCCTGGTAATCCATGGCAGGGTATGGCACCAGGCTCTCCCTAAAAGAGTTACTTTAGTATGTGATATTTGTAGATAAAACCAAAAGTTGCAAGAATAGTTTTATTCTACAAAATATTGTGTACTTTTTGTCCTCTTAATGCCTGACCAGGGGACAGTCCAGGGAGTCCCTTCTGCCCCTGCAAGATAAAAGTGGTGTAAATGAAAGCAGTTGACAGCAATGACAACAAACCCCAGAAGCGTACAGTAAGCCAGTCATTCCAGTCATTGGCCCGGCCCAGCTGATATACACTATTTACACAGGCCAACAGTCCATGTCCCTTCAGATCCTTGGTTTAGCCCCGTGAGCATTGCCGGAGAGAGACTGTGTACATTCTTTTCCCTTTTCAGGCACAAGGCATCACGTCAGAATTCAAGCATTTAATCACAAAAGTAAGCAGGGACAAACTCACTTAAAAAGTCAGCCCATCAGACTATCACACCATGTATCTGACTTAGTCGATGTTTATGAGACAATGTCAATCAAAGTCATTATTCATGAGGAACATTTTGACTAGTTGGAGAAAATGTGACAAACGGCCCAATGGCTTCTATGTCAGAAAAGTCTGCTGGTACAGGGTATGTAGTTACTTGTAAACTTGTAGAGATGTGGAACATAACAACATTTAACATTATGCAACTAAATTGAGTTTGAACAACAGGAGATAGAGGAGAGTTTGTAATTCAAACCTTGCTCTATCTAGCAATATTACTGTGTGCAAGGACAATGTCTCCTACATGGCTAACATGACAGAAGTACCAAAGCACTATAGAATGTGAATTGTTAATTAACTTGGAGAGTTTACATACAGTGGGAGCCAGATGTTTACATACACTATATAAAAAGACACATATGCATTTTTTCTCTCTCTGCCTGACATGAAACCAGTCAATTCGAATTTTCAAACTTTTTTCTATTTGCTAAATGCCAGAAGAATGAGAGATAGAATTTTCTCCATGGTTTTATATTACTTTTTACAAGGCCAAAGGTTTACATACATTTCATTATTATTTGGAAGAATTGCATTTAAACTTGGGTCAAACGTTTTGGATATCCTTCCACAAGCTTCTCACAATAGTTGGCACGAATTTTTGGTCAAATCCTCCAAATAGAACTGGTGTAACTGGGCCAAATTTGTAGGCCACGTTGCGTGCACATGCCTTTTCAGCTCTACCCATACATTTTCAACTGGATTGAGATCAGGATTTTGTGATGTTCACTTCAAAACACTGACTTTGTTATTCTTAAGCCACTTTGTAACCAGTTTGGCAGTATCCTTTGGGAATTGTCAATTTGGAAGACCCATCTGCGCCCAACCTTTAACTTCCTGGCTGATGTCTTGAGATGTTGCTCCAGTATTTCCACATAGTCTTCTTTCTTCATGATGTTATCTATTTTGTGAAGTGCAATCCCACAGCATGATGCTGCCACCCGCATATTTCACAGTTGTGATGGTGTTCTCAAGCTTGCAAGATTCATCCTTTTTCCTCCAAACATGACGATGGTCATTATGGCCAAACAATTCCTCAGATTTTTTCAGACCCAATGGCCTCTGGCTGCTCTGCTTTGCGACGACGACACTGGAGGCCGCCATTGCGCCGCCATTGCTGTAGTACCACCATATAGCCGCTAGTCCCCCATTGGAATCCATTGCACTTTAGACACGTTAGAAACAACTTTAATGCCCGGTGCATCATTTTTTTGAATTGTCTAGATATTCCTCCTGTGATTACGCTGGGTTAGACACAATCGGAGGCACCGGGCTGGCTCGAAGGATACATTTTAGAAATCTCGTACTTAATAAGGGTCGGACTGTTAGCATTGGAGCTGCGCAAGCTACACGTCACGCAAGAGCCAAGTCTACCGTGAAGATCCCGCACTTATGCCCTTATTAGGAACATGCTTCTTTCCCCCTCGAACGTGGTCATTGTGGTAAACGGGGAGGAGTGAGTAATGACGGTCTATTAATAATATGTCTATGGTCAGACCACAGGATATGTCTCCAAAACTTAAAGTCTTTATCTTTTGTTTAATATGGCAATCTCCAATCGGTCTTTTTAATGTTTCTTTTGGAGTTAGGGCTTCTTCCTGGCAGAGTACCTCCCAGTCCATGTTGGTACAGTACTCGTTTCACTGTGGATAATGACAAACTCTCACCAGTTTTAGCCAGCATCTTCACCAGGTCTTTTGCATTTGTTCTTGGGTTGATATTCACATTTCAGACCACAGCACGTTCATCTCTGAGACACAGAACCCGCCTTCTTTCGGATCTGTATGATGGCTGGACATTTCCATCATTGGTTTAACTAATGTACCTGGCACCTTCAAGTGTCTTGAAATTGCACCCAAGGATGAACCAGACTTGAGCTTCCAAGGTCATGACATCATCATCTGGGCTTTCCTAAATTGTTTAAAGGTAATCGTAGTGGATGTAAACTTCTGACTTTGTAGAAAGTAACACACAAAAAATGTATCTCTTATTCTTCTGTGTCCCTCTGTCTCTTTGGACCTTTTGGACCTGTAATGAATGACTTGAATTGTATTTTTATTTTATTTTTTTCTGGCACTTAGCAAACTCTAATTGACCTAAAAAGGAAAAGTGAATTCATGTCAGACACTAAGGAAAAAATGCATCTGTGTCTTTTTACATAGTGGTACTGTAAGTTCACTGTAAGTGCTACATTAGACACAACTACAGTGTATAATGATAATATTGATAGTCTCCTGTACCTTTGATCCACGAGTTCCAGGGAGTCCCGGTCTTCCATGTGGACCTGAGGGACCCTACAAGACAGACAACCATAACTGCAGACACTAAAAACATTTCAGTGTCATTAGCTCAAGTGGTGTTTAATGTTCAACAAAATTCACAGATATTCAGAGACACTCCCTGCTCCTGACGTCTCTTGGAATGGTAGATTTTCTATGATTTCTTCATAAACCCTGCATTTTAGAATAAGTATTGGATTTGTCCTTTCTAAATCTATTAGTTTTTCAAAGGTCACACGTCTTCCTGCTGACCCTTCTGGGGCCCTAAGCAAAAATCCACACGGGGGCCCTACAGTACCTACGCATCCCATGGCTATGCGACGAAGAGCGAACCTGTTTACGGTCAAAAACAGTTCCACTGTGCAGTAGTGCAGGGCAGAAGTGGAACATAATGACCTCAATTCAGGCCTTTGTGTGAGAACCACTAACCATTAAGCCACTGTCAGACTGGGATTTAGTCTATTTCCCCCACTTTTTAAAATGGTAAATGGCAAATGGTCCCATTCACCTTTGGTCCCTGAGTCACAGTTTGGGAACCACTGATTTCAAACTAACTGAATCCTGCACCTGACGGTTATTTCTGTCTTACTGCTGAGAATTAGCTTGTGAGTAGCCCAATTCGTTTTAGACTGTGCACATTCAGAGAACCAGAGTTACTGTAAGCAACTGTGCTCATGAGAACCTTGTGTAGTTTGCATAACTAAAAAAAACGTCTCTGGTCTTCCTGTACATTAACATTAATTTACAAAATACAAAAGCAAATTTCGATCTTATGGTTGTTGTTGTTTTACACAGTGGACCTTGGCAGCGGCTTGATTACACAAAGTGCCAATGAAAACTGACGTTAACCAAGCATGGTATGTGCTATTCCCTTTTAACTAATCTACTCAGTGGATTTACAAGATTACAGGGATGAAAGAGGAAGCTAGTAAATCTGATTATCAGTTGTGGTCCACACTCATTCCTAACTTTTCTCACATATTTGTAGCCTCCCAGTTCTTCACAGGGATGAGTTTAAAGGCATGTTTCACAACTTGCAAGGGTCACTTTTCAGGGTCACTGTCACAGCACAAAAACCTAGCCTGAAAACACGAGAAAAAATCTGGTATAATGCCTTTAAGACCATTATGGTAGTAATAATATGTGTATGTACCAATTTGGAGCAGGTAAACTTGAGAGCAAAGATGGATACTCACGATTGGTCCTCTTTTCCCCGGCTTTCCTGGTAACCCCGGACGCCCTTGAAGTCCCTATAAGAAGATTATGAAATATGTTAACAAAACTCCAGAAGAGAAATATCCCCAGTGTACTAAATGTCTGGTAAATTTCTGACAAAGGCCTGCCAGCACAAATGCTGGTAGACATACTAATTTCTTGTTAGAGGATTCTTAGCTGTCCCTCTGCTTATTATTTCATTTCAACCGCTTGAGCTCATGAAAGTCTGAGTCACTGGCAGGGAGGTCTGAGTGTGTTCCAGTCTCAGACATTCACATTCATTACCGGCATAAGTGAGCTTTGAAACAATTTCATACATGGATTAACAAAGCTTTGAAAGGTCACGTCTAATGAGAAGGTCAATCTGAGACGTCTGACTTTGCTGAAAATCTTTAAATTGTTATTTTCCCATGACTCAGGCCCTAGAAAAGATGAAAATTATTCCATTAACCAGATAAGTAAAAGGTCTAAAGCTGTAGGCATGTAACTCAGCAGAAATGTGAGCCTTGATGTAAATTATACACCCATAACAATTCAGATTTGTGTTCACTCCATTACACACTGATCTTCTGAGTGACAGTGCACTGTCCATGGTCCTGAACCAGGGCTGCACAGTTAATTACAATCCAATCAAAACCACAATACTAATTGCAAAAACTGTAATCATTGTTCAGTCGTGTTACTACATTATAAAACCTGCTAACCTTGTAGTTTAGGGCTCGACAAACATGATCTGAAATACATGCAGTTATTGTATCATTGTATTATTGTATTATTATCATATTATGTTTCCTCATTTGAAAGAAGGAGGAAACATAATATGACATGTTTGTTGAGCCCTAAACTACAAGGTTAGCAGGTTTTATAGTTTTTCTGGATGTATTTCAATTAGGGACAAATGAGGAGAATATGGTAAAAGACTGTGGTGGAGCGGAGGGAGCTGTGCAGGGGGAAGAGGACGAAGGAGGTGGAGAAGCTGGACAGTGCAGGACACTACACTACGCTCTGAAACAGGGACAAACCCAGGGGGTAGAGCACCGTTTTAGAGGAGCACTGCCAGGTTTCGTCCAGGTTCTCCGGTTTCCCCTACCTCCAAAAATATGCTGGTCAGGTTGGCCCACAGAGGCAGTGCACTCAATCACAGCAGCTCAGGACTAACCCACCATCTGAACACAATTCCGTTGTACAATTGTACAATTACAAATAAAGCACTTCTAACGCAGTTCTAATCACCTCAATACCTGCAAACTATCAAGGAAAATATGAAAAGTTAAAGATGTATGTTGTTTTGAATGTAACATTCAAATATATCAACCAAAAAAACCCTGTGCAGTTTTCACAATTATCAGATACTCACCGGAGGTCCAGGATCTCCCTTTAACCCAGGTGGTCCCCGCAGTGAAAGTAGAACGTGTTCCACATCAAGCGTTTGAGAGTCAGGTAGTGTGGTTGGCACAGGGGGTGTGGCACTGTTTAAAGCCGTTGTAAACAAGTGTTTTTTCAGACGCAGGAGGTTTTCTGCAGCAAATCCAGCTGCTGTGGGGACTTCTTTCTCCTTTAATGATGTTGAGGACACTAAAAATTCTATAGGTGGATGTTCTGTCTCTTTCCAGCTGTTGCCGCCACTATCGTGTAATGTTTTATGTGATTTCTGATATTTGCATACTACCACAGTACTTGTGCTTGAATCCCAATGTGTCATTGTTGTATTCATCATTTCTTGGTATTCTTCTGAAACAACCAAAGCCCAGGAGCTTTTTGTCATAATAGCAGAAGAACGATCCCCGAATGTCTCAGTAATAAATGGAGTTCTGTGAGTCACAGAAATGTTTGAAGCAGTAGATAAAAGTGGTGGTAACACAGACTGATACGTGTCAGCTTCTCTGCATTGTTTATTTAAATAATCATGATTGTTTTGTGATGCCTTGGCGGGAGGATCAATGTCAAACTGACAAATATCACCCTCAAACAAAGGTACGCTACAGTTTGTTTTTCCCAACAAGAAAAATCCTCCTGGGTCCATGGGCTCCATTAGTTTAGAATCCAGATTTGAATATATGCTTTTCTGTCCACAAAGTGTGAGTAA
Organism: Proterorhinus semilunaris; assembly: GCA_021464625.1. Lineage (NCBI taxonomy): Eukaryota > Metazoa > Chordata > Actinopteri > Gobiiformes > Gobiidae > Proterorhinus > Proterorhinus semilunaris. The sequence goes on from CM038345.1 coordinate 12,752,128, forward strand.
AGAAACATGTGAGCCTTTAATATTTACAGCCACACAATTGCACTGGCCGTCATGAACATCGTAGTCAAAACTGAGAAAAGTCATTTGGCCCGCATAAACTGAAACCACTCCGGGACTCAGCTGAACTCCCAGCTCCAGCCTCCTTTCCTCAGACCAAGATACAAAAAGAAATGCAGTGTTGTTGCGCTGAACAGTGAGGGTGACGTCCAGTGTCAGATGGTTGACAGTCACGGGAGCAGGTACAACAGTGCTCAGGGGAACCTGGACGAGAACCACTGGGGTCAGCATCACTCCGGGCGTAAAGGGGACGACACCGTTGGGCCAGCTGCCTGAAGATGACCGTCCTGTCCTTCTGCCAGAAAACACAAGCTGCTTTCGGACATCCACACCTTCAAAGATAACAACACCCAATATGAAGCTTCAAACAACACAATGTTGACAAAGAAGATATTATAATGTAGATCTTAGCATGTGCTGTCCTATGCACAACAGGCATAAAGGAGAATATGATGTTTAACGCATGCCAGAATGTTGTCCTACAGTGATGAGGAGGTGAAACAGTGTCTTGTTCATTAATGCTACTTTGTCATTCGCTTAAAATGTAATAAAATCTACATTACCCACCTTGTCCTTGAGTTAGTTTTGCAACGCAACTGTAACAAAGCATAGCCCAAAAAAAAGTAATCCTCCTGCGGAAAAACAAGGAAAGACAAATATCTGTTCAACAACATGTATTTCTATAAGGTGGCAATAAAATCACATGATGCATTAATGTCATGATTAATCCACCAGTACTTCATAGATACACTCTCATGCAAAAAACATGTTCAAACTCATAAAAAAGGAAAATAATCCATTCTAATATCTAATATGGTCTAATATCTCAATTGTTTTTATTATTATTATTATTATTATTAGCATTATTGGTCAGTTTAATCACACTTTTAAAATGTGATGAAAATATATTATTAAAATTACGCCTACATAAAAGGCTATAATTTAAAGCATGTCTTACATTTTATTACCAAACTAATAACTACTGCATTTCATAAATCTATGTGAAAACCCCAACTGTGACTGAGGGAGAGAGAATGAGAGGTGAGAGAGACAGAGGACGAGTGAGTGAGAGAGTGTGTGTGTTTGAGAGAGAGAGACAGAGAAAGAGTGAGACAGAGAGCGTGAGAGAGAGAGAGAGGGGGGGGGGGGGGAGACAGAAAGTGAGTGAGTGACAGAGAGAGGAGAGAGTGAGAGAGACTTAGTGTGAGTGTGAGTTACTGAGTTAAGTGTGTGAGAGTGAGTTACTGAGTTAAGAGTGAGTTACTGAGTTAAGTGTGTGTGAGTTACTGAGAGTTAGAGTTGGCGAGAGAGAGATTTCAAAAGTAAGTTGGACCTGACAGACCGGTTCACAGGAGCTCTGGTCTCATTGGTCAAAGTGGTGGCACCGGGGATTCTGATAGTTACTGAGATCAGTAAAGGGAGGGACTTTAGGGGAGGGGGAAAAAATACTTACTTTACATCAAATTTCTGGCCAAGTCTACACAATTTTAATTTAAATTTGTAAAACATTTAATTACGGGCAGTTCCTGGCCCCATATTGGCCCTCGGGTGATTGTAGGCTAATTGGTGACCACAATGTACTAAATGCATAATACTAAATAGGGGACGAGTCTAGATTACCCCAATACAGTTTTCTACATGATGAAACATTATACCTGGTGGGGCATCTGGTTAACCAGCTGAGGAGGGAGGAAGAAGAAGGGAAGAAGAGAGGATAGGAATGATACTGTATGACCCACTCGTCAATTCAGTAATGTTCTCATACAAGTACAGAGGCAAGCTGTAGCACTATTGCAATGTTCTTGTTGAAGCCCATTTAAAGTTTTTGCTCTGCTTGTAGCTGTAACAAATCAATAAACTTACCCCCAAACCCCGAAGCCTTTCTGACTGGGGCGCAGGGCATTGTCCGGCTCCATAGCGCTTACTTCATCCTTTTGAAGAGATTCACCGACATTTTTGCGCAAACGCATTACAACTCACGCGCATGGAGCATTGGTCAATCACTGACCTCTCAGGTAAATTGAGAGAAAACAAGACAAAGCGATTCCACGTCGTCCTTTTGGTAACTTTGCGGAGGTTGTATCCAAATGTAAACTGCTGACAACTCCACATGTGTATCCGTGTAAAATAAGCTGCATCATACGCCGAAGTTGACAGCCACTCCCGGGGAAATGTCCACAGAACCGCGCGAAGACGGACAGCAGCTGCGTTTGAGGGTGAGTAAAGTATGTGTCGACTTCCCCAAAACAAAGTTTATTGTAGGCTGAGTAGAATTACAGCTTGGTAACTCCACTCTGTGTCGCCCTCAGTTGATATCCGTGAAAAAATGAAAATGAGTGTCGCCTACTGGAGAAGGTTTGAAATTAGCAATCTGAAACCATAGTTATTCATTTAAAATGTGGCCTATTATTAAAATATCTTGATTCATGCATATGACCCACAATATTCCACTCATTGATCAGCCTTTTATGTAGAACAAACAAATATGCTGCCTCAACAAAAAACAAAAAGATAGCTCAAAAAATGATACATGTAGCTAACTTGAATTTTGAAGTGCCGTTTGGAAAGTGCAGTACGGTTTTAGATAGTTGTTTTTGACCATTGTAATTGTCTTAATGGCCTATAAACTCTGTGTGCCTTCATACATTGCTCAATGGCAGAATAAAACAGGCCAATGAAAGTGGCCAGAAAGACAATGAAGAGGACAATTAAAAACAGGATAGCCTACAGAAACTCGGAAAATTAGAATATCGGGAAAATGTGGTTCGTTATTTTACGCGTAAAGTGTGAAACTAATATATCATGGCATGCAAAGTGACATATCAAGCCTTTGTTTGTTTTATTTTTTATGATTTTGGCTTATAGCTTGTAAAAAAATAAAATAAAATCTAAATCTCAGAAGATTAGAATATTACATGAAATCAAGATTTATTTATTTATTTTTTAAACAGAAACATGTGGGCCCTCTGAAAACTATAACCATGCATAATGTACTTAATACTTGATTTGGGCCCCTTTTACTTGAATTACTACCTTAAAGTGGCGTGGTATGGATGCTATCAGCCTGTGGCACTGCTGAGGTGTTATGGAAGACTGGGATGCTTCAACAAGAGGAATAATGGCTGAATCCCATGATCTGAAGCCCATGTCCAGAATCCATCTGTGTGGTGGCTCCAGCCTCAGTCCACTCCCAGTGAAGGTCCCCCACACTTTTGAATGGCTTTTTCCTGACAATCCTCTCCAGCCTACGGTCATCCTGAGATGTTTCTGAGATGTTTTATTTGGGTTTTTTACAAGTCCAAACTATAACAAATAAAGGCTTGATATATCTTACTTTGCATGATGATTTTGTCTCACAGCTTGTAAAAAACACAAATTCAAAATCTCAGAAGATTGGAATATTGTGAAAAGGGACTATATTGTTGGCTCAAAGTGTCTCCTTTCATCAGCTAATTCAACCAAAACACCTGCAAAGGGTCCCTGAGACTTTAAATGGTCTCTCAGTGGTTCAGTAGAATTCACCATCATGGGGAAGACTGCTGACCTGACAGTTGTGCAGAGAACCATCACTGACACCCTCCATAAGGGAAAGGCTCAAAAGGAAATAGCAAAAGAAGTTGGATGTTCTCAAAGTGCTGTGTCAAACCAGAAAGTTAAATGGAAGGGAAAAGTGTGGAAGAAAAAGGTGCACAAGCCGCAGGGATGACTGCAGTCTGGAGCGGATGGTCAGGGAAAGGCCATTCAAAAGTGTGGGGGACCTGAGGCTGGAGTCAGTGCATCAAGAACCACCACACACAGACGGATCCTGGACATGGGCTTCAAATGCTGGTCTTCCATAACACCTCAGCAGTGCCACAGGCTGATAGCATCCATGCCACGCCGCATTAAGGCAGTAATACAAATAAAAGGGGCCCAAACCAAGTACAAAGTACACATGCTTGATTATAGTTTTCAGAGGGCCCACATTTCTCTGTTTAAATTATTACTATTATTTTTAATTGATTTCATATAATATTCAAATCTTCTGAGATTTTGAATTTGGATTTTTTTAAACCAAAATCATAAAAAAAAAGAAGAAAAAAAGGCTTGACACATGTCACTTTGAATGTCATGAGTCTGTATCATAGTTTCACATTTTAAATTGAATAACAGAAATAAATGAAAAATAAATAAAAATAAACTTCAATTCAAGACTTGAAAAACTTAATGAAAAACAAACTTTCCACTTTATGACATAATGAATTTCCTTCTGCTCGGGTCAGTGCAAAGTCCAAGACAGCATAGCACTCACTACAGTTGCTGAAATAGTGACTGATTTGTCTGATTGCTACATTATACAGACTACTGTATTTGCATTTCAGCCAGTTTAAATGACAAACATCAACCAACATCATGGTGCATCTTACACACACAGCCAATTTCTCCATCATTCAGACTAGATGTTAATTTACAATATCAAAATAAAGAGAAAGGAAATCAAGTACAAGTAAAAAGTAGTCATCTGGTTACTTTAGTTTGAATATAATGTGGTATGTTTTGGTTATGATGACACAGGCAAAGATTTGTCTCAATAACATGTCCTCGCTGTCCACTCTGTCCTCAGCACATCAGGACAGGGCGGCGCTGGTGCCGGTGATGCAGCTCTGAAATGTTTGTGTCTGTTGTGAGATCCCTAATGCCGGGGAATATTCTCACTGACCTGCCTCAGCCAAAAGGCTTTGACAGTTTTTGTGGAGGGAGCCTGCACAGAGCCCCAATTCAGCCGCCTGCAACCAGATCCCCTCCTCCTGCTGCCGAGCCCCTTCACAGAGAGTTTGGGTCAGATGAAAGAGCACTTCCCCTTGTTACCTATCTGAGCTATGTCTGAGGTAAGCTTTTGTGACTACAATTTCAGTTCTGGGACAAATAAGCCAGTGTACTGTTTTGAGGAAGCCTGCTGCCTCTGGGGTCGGGTTTCACAGCACTCAGTTGTCCTCATGCAGAGCGCAGTGGATGCCAAGGTGGTCAAAGCGAGGAGAAGTTGTTCAGTTTAGCGCTGTAGAGAAATGCCATGCTGATGACATGAATGATTCTAGCCTGATATCACTGTATTTCAATGATCTAATGGCTACATGGCTAATGACTAGACTCAGACAGCAAAAACCACTTGCAGTTTAAAAGAGAGTAACTAGCAGCTAACCCGTCTTATGAGACTAAACATGATAACATCAACAAAATAACTATTGAAGGAGTTTATGCCATTTCTATAGAAATGAAAAATAAAAAAAGATATAAGAAAATAATCAGTTATGCCACATACGGGTAGCTTCTAAAATTTGAATATGCGACTGGAATGATTGATATAGTAGAGAGCCTTACAAAAGTTCTCTAACCAATGTGGCCAGGGGAAGTTATGTAATTGTTATGTAATATATGGCTCCATGGGGCAAATGAAAGCAGGGCTTTGTGGTCTTGTGTACGCTATCATTATCCATTCATGTTGAAAGGAAAAGCACTTCACCCAAAGGCGTGAAGTGACCGTTTGTACAAAATCTATTTCTTTATTGAAGAATGATGCCGTATAAACATATTAACAGTTGACAGATGAAATGCGACTGAAGAAGAAGTGAAGATGGTGCTTCAGTTTTTTTTTACCCCACTCAACTCAACATCTGTTCTCCAAGTCCCGCTGTGACCATTGTCAGTGAGGGTGAGGGGACAATGTGGCTGTTTTCTCTCCACACCAGCGGAGACTAATAACATCCAGACATTACATTAGATATTAGGGCTTCAGAAAATCAGAGGCTATTACTGCTAAAATGTAGTAAAATGAATTAACCATATAAGTCATCTTCACTCATTACATACTTTTATTAAGGATAGCAGAAGTATTAGACTAATGTAGTGTGTGGTGCAAGAAAATCTGGTGTCCAGACACAGCTGGAATCAACGAAAGTATAGTCTTCCTGCTGTTTATTGAATACATTACAAAAGCAATTTACATTTTAAAAATATATAATGTCTTCATCATTGCATGGACCTGCACACTGGCCATTTACTGTGATTTATTTGCAGCAATGAACATATGGAGACATTGTAAAACAGCAGATATTTACAAATGCACTCGCAAAAGTACTCAAGTCAATCTCTCTACTGATCTAAGCCCCTGTTTCTTAAGCCTAATACAGGGGGCCATCTGAAGCGCTCACCATTATCCTTTTCTGAGTTTAGAATATGTGTTTGGTTGGACTAACAGCATCAGTAACTGGTGACCTGTTGTTACAGTGCTAGAGAGGTTTTTACATTTGCATCATCACCATCTGTGCTAATAATTAATGACAATAAACATTACCCTTCTGTCTTTGTTAGTAAATACCAATAATGTTGTTTAATTAAAATTCAAAGTAACAACAAAGTCAGACATTTCAGAAGGCCACACAGATGTTGCAATCGTTGCCAGTTCTTTAGCCTAAAGCATTGTGGAAGAGACAGGCGCCGCTGCCAAGTCTGAAGCATTGTTGTGATGATATTTGAGTGGAGGATCTATGCACAGATGAATAATCCATATTGAAATGCGTCTCTTTTTACCAGATGTACAGGCTAAATGTCTCAGTCTTTGAATTGCTATAGACAGGGATCATTTTGAGTTTGAAATTCAAAGCACTTTGAATACTTTATCAGCTTAACATGAATAAATTATGATTTTGCGTAAATACCAGCACCGTCCAATACAAAGAGTGTCAATGACCGGAGTGACAGCGATCTGATACAGTAACCTCAAAGGGCATGAAAAATGAGGCCGTTGTTGTAGCGAGCGTGTACCTCTAAATTCCTAACAGATTAAGCAGCTTTGATTGAAGCCTCTGGACGAAGAGTTAAAAGAAGCTTGTAACACGATGGGATTTGTTTCAGCTCAGGTAGAGATAACACGGGCCGGACAGACAATGGAGCCACTGATCTCACTTTTTCCTGAAACAGTTGCGGGGATCTCTTATCCGACAAGCTTGACAGTGTGGCTTCTGTTTTTTGCTTGTTTGTTTAGGTGGGGGAGAAGCACTTTCCTGCTAGTTTAGAGAACTGAAAACAAGAATATAGCTTTGGGAGTGTGATAGTGCCAAACATGATAACTTCCACAGATGTGATTTTCAGGTGTGCGTCATTTATCTTCAGCCTCTCAGGATGTCAAAGAGCCTGCAGCTGATATATGGACTGATTGGCTACAGCAGAATCGTACTGACAACCATGTGAGGAAGAGATAATTACCTTTGACAAGCGCTGATCAAAGACAGACTATTTTCAGAGTGTTGCTGTTGATGGAAGCTTGATATGATGGCAGAGATTAAAAGAAAAGACACAGATTTCTTTTTTTCCCCTCTTTGTTGAATTCCAGGAGCCCCACAGATAGGATTATATAATATGTGGTAACCGTCATAAACAGAGTGGTTATGGACAGAGTCACTGCGGTTTGAGTTAATAAAAAGGCGCAGGGTTGTTCTGAAATTGCAAAAGTAAGAGTCATAATGTAACTGGTGGTCAAAAGAGGGAGCAGATCGGGAAAAAAAAATTGTATCCCAAGGGGTGTAAAATGACACGCTCAGCAAATAAAACACTGTGTGATCCTGCAGAAAATGTGGCTGCTGTGCCAACTTGTAGACTCAGATGTAGAAGCTTAATTTGTATGGTACTTTTCACATGACACAAGTCACCCAAAGCGCTTCACACAGTACAGTCGATTTGTACTTCATGTACTTCATGCACTCCACACACGGTGGTGGTCTGTAGCTTCAGTTTCCCTTGGGGTAGACTGACAGAAGCGTGACTGCACACATCTGCACCGACGGTTCCTCTGACCACCACCATTCGTTCATGCAGGCATACACATCATTCATCCTGGCCTATTGTACATGTTTTTAGTGGTAGGGGAAACCGGAGTTCCCGGAGGACCTACACAGACACAGGGAGAACATGCAAATTCAACACAGAAATGCCCCGTCCTTGCTGTGAAGCACAAGCGCTAACTGCTGCTGTAGTATGTATTAGTGAAGTGAAGTGACCTATGTGAGTTTCTAAAAGGTCATACAAGTCGAGTGAGTCACATTTTCTTTCCCCAGAGACCAAATGTCTTTTGGTCTTTGGATTGTATTATTCCTCTCACAGCTGAATTTATTATGTCAGAGACACAGATTCTCGTGGTTGAGACTTTGTATATCTCTCACATGTTTCATTTATTCATGTAAATTCGACTTGCTCATGTATCCTGCTCAAAAGCCCAGAGCTGATGTTGTTGTCTCGAAGGCTCAGATGCCTCAGAGGAAACTGAGTTCTGCACAGCAGCGCCCCCATCAGGTCATTTCCTCCCACGTCACTGATGTTGTTGCCGTCCAGATCCACTTGCTGTAAGTTCATGTTCACAGTTAGCATTTCAGCCAGCAGCCGCACCCCAGGGTCACCCAAATTGTTCTCATCTAAAATAATTTGAGTCAGTGACATGTTTTCTTTGAGACTCTCAAAAAGATCTTTCCACGCAGTCAGGTCAGCACCACTGGTCTGTGCCAGCCCTAAATACTGCAAAAATGAGTGATGCCTTATGTAAGAGGCCAACAATTTCACCCCTTCACTGCCCAAGCCATTTCCGCCTATGTCCAGTTCAACAAGTGCAAAAACCTTGAAAGAACTCCAGTCGCAGGGCAAGCTGACCATGGCCTGCTGCAGGAAGGTCTCCTGCTCTGGAACTGAAAGCATGGCCTGATGGATGGCGGCAGCAGTCGTTAGTGTTTGCTCTTGCAGATCAACCACACCATTCAGTAAAGCCAGCAATCCATGGTCCCGAAATTTGTTCCCAAACAAGCTGAGGGAAGGACAGAATGTAGAATTATAAGGATCATCTACCACAGGTTTAACCTAATTAATGTATGTGTAATAAAAGGAGAAAACAATTTGTACTGCACTAAATTCAAATACACTGTATAGCTACAAATGTATTATATTAACATTCTGTGTATAGAAACAAAGGTATTTCGATGAATGTTAATTCATATGTAAATGCAATATGTTTAGTGACTTTTATCATGGTATGTTGATAGATTTGTATGTTTCACATACTGTATATACACAGTCAATTTCATCATGCATTTTGTTTTATTCTTTTGCAGATATCCACTTCAGAGGGCAACTCACTGTAAGGCTTTGATCTCTGTCTTGACCCTCATGACCTCCAGGAGGATGTGAGCTCCATACGGCCCAATGCGGTTGAGGTTGAGGTTCAGCAGTGTGACTGCAGAGGGGCTGCTCTTCAAGGCTCCAGCCAGGCTCAGCAGCAGGTCATCAGTCAAGTCAGTGTTCCTCAGCACCAGCTGCTCTACCGCATCGGACGTCTTCAGCACTGTAATCATGGCCTCCACCTACACCGCCAACCCACACAAAATGATGGAGGAGTCAGCAAAGAGGTGTCATTTTGAAGAGTGGCTCAGTGCAGGGACTCAAAACTATAGCTGTAGGTGAAAGTTGAAAACTGGTCTGAATATTAATCAATCATCAAATTAATTTCATACCGCTCAATGTCACAACAGTTGCCTCACAGGATGTCAAAAGAGTTTCTGATTTGATCAAACAAGTAAAATTTTGAGACATCAAACAATGAATAAATATAGTGTATATGCATATATATATATATATATATATATATATATATATATATATATGCTCTACTATGCATGGGCCAAAGCTGTAAAATGTCCAATATTTATCCTCATGAGTACAGACTGTGCTGGCGTAAGTGCAGCAGGTGGTGAGATTTTCTAGACACAGGCTGGGTGTCCAGGGAGACATATGGTCTGGCTGCGGGCCACGTCCACTGTGCCACTTTGCTCGACCTTGAGGAATGGTTCAGTCTCTACAAGAAGCATCTCTCACTGTGATTCTTATCACATGTAAATGCCTGGCTGTCCTGGATAACACTGGTGCACCATTTGACTATAACCGATCAGGTCAAAGCAAAAGTCCACCTTGAGGATTATTGTGTGCATCACAACCTTTTCCCATCTTGACTTACTCCCATAAAATAATAAAATCCAATGTGTTGCATGTGTTGTTAAAACTAGCCAGCTGTGCAATAAAAAGGGTTTTGTACAGATTCAAAGGATTGGAAAAGCCATATATTACATTTTCATTTTCAGATTATGTAGGTGTGCGTGCACCTGAGCTTCCAGATCTTGTTCTGGGACAGGCTCTTCCTCCTCTTCCTCGGGCTCCTCCTCAGGCTGTACCGATTCGCTTTCTGTGCTCAGCTCCACATCCGAACCTGGGCTTTTGGGACCAGATGACAACTTCTTCTGAAGCCGGCATCGCTCCAAGACTTGAAAGAGAGTGGAAGGAATAAGATACACAAAAGTCTGACTCTGCACTCAAAATGAATATTAAGATTTAGTTGGGGCATCTGATTCTGTGAGTAATGTGTGCCTAACCTCTGACAGTTAATTCATCTTCCCCCGAGCTGACATTGTTTAATACATGACTCCAGTGTCTAAAGTGTATTATGTAAATGAGTTACAGCACTGCAGGGGATTCCAGTCATACTCACTGCTTGCCTTGAACCAGTTGTGTTTGCTTGGGCCCTGCTCCAGCGCGGCGCTCATTTCAACACATTCTTCATAGAAGTCTCTCTGTCTTTCACCCGCGCTGTTCTTCCCATTTGATCTGTGTGCCTCCCGCTGCTCTGCCTTCAGCTTAGTCTGTCCTTCCTCAACCAGCGAGGAAACTTAAAAAAGCATATTTGTTTAACTTATTTTTTGGTATACAAATATTCCACATGTAAAGTTGACTATTTGAAGGTTATGATCTTTCAACACTGGAGGAAATACGAACAAAATTTCAGATGTTAATTGATTGGAGGTATTAGCGATATTTCATTCAACTCTACTTCGGCGTCTACTTGAATAACAACAAAGAAAGAAAGAATATTTTACTTATTTTTTGTAGCCTTTGAGAAATTTTGACCTGCGCATTTTTAAGCCTATCAGTGAGTTTTGGCCATGTTATGTAAAATAGACTATATTGGGCGAGAAACGTATTACTATCCAGTAATCCTGTAATTACGTTACTTTTTAAGTAATGTAGTATTACAGTTATAATGGCAAAACAATTACAGTATTATTACTTTATTTAGTAACTACTGATTACTTTTTGTAACGATTATTCATAAAATGAATAAAGGCTACAAAGTCTGGCTGATATACTGGCCTTATCAGTTGATCTCATCTAAAGCAAAATATTGTGGTCCATTGTCAGGTATGTGCAGGAAAAAAGACGTGTAAAAAGAAACCTCCAAGATATAAACCGCACAGCACACTCAAACTGGAGGATTTTTCCCGATAAATACAGCAGACCTAAACAGCCTGGCTTGATCCTCTTTAAAACTAAAGAAACTCAGATTATGGGGATAGGTAAAGTGAGCGAAGGTGCTGGTTACATACAGGTGCTCTTCCAGGTAATAGGCAATAATTAGACAGCAAAAGGTGCGACTTACAAGTAAGGTCAAATTGGTAAATGCAGTAGCACTCTGTAGTACAACAATACAAATCTGTTATTCAATCCTTTATTCATCCTCTTAACCCCCGCCTTAACCAAGTGCATTTTCTCTCTCATCTTTGTTAGCCAAATCTAAAAGGTTACCACCTATAGGCCAGTATAATGCCTCATTTGAAAGCTAAGACCCACAAAACTCATTTAAATTGATCTTTGTCCAGTTGTTGGTGCGTTGCCACTTTATTGCCACTTTTTCAGCGTCTTTTGTCACTTTTCTGTGGCTCTTTCGTGGCGTTTTTGTCACTTTTATTTCAAGAAGCTTGGGTAAAACCAAACTGGGGAAAATGTGCTTGGGGTTAAGAGGTTAAAATGTAGCGCTGTTATTTTAAACCTACTATCCATTTTCAATAAAGGATTATTGATTTTTATTTTTGTACTACAGAGTGCCTCGGAACCTCTTTGACTGTATTTACCAATTTTGCCTGTCTAGTAATCAGATTACGTTTGAAATAAGTTGCCAAATGTTTTTGCCCTGTTATTACCTACTTTAAAGCTAAAGGTTTGTGGCCCAAAAATAATCAAAAGTCCTTTTACTCACCCTGAGCTTTACTTGACTTGTTTTGTTGCTGTTGCGTTGACTGTTGTGTCGCTGTTGACTGTTGTTTTGGTTGAGCTGGCGTTGTTTGCTGGGGCGATGTTGGTTGGATTGTTTGCTGTGGCACTGTCTGTGTCTGTGTCTGTTCGGTGAAACTTGATGTTTTCAGCTTCTTTGGCTCTTCCTGTTGTTTGGTCCCCTGCCCGTGGGACGCCACATTATCCGTCCCGACTGCACCCTGCGAGACGTCAGATCCCTCACTGTCAGCTCTCCTGTCCTCCCTCTTATTAGCTACAGCGATGTTGCTTTTGCTGCCTTTCTGATTGGAATGACCTTTGCGACGCTTCTTCTTCTCTGACGCCGTGTTGCTTTCAGTGACAGTTTGTTCGTCATTGTTGGTGGATGCATTTCCACTGTTTTTCCCGTGTTTCCTGGTCCGTCTGAATGCGTTCTTCTCTTTTTTGGCTGGGATGAACAGTGGAGATGATGGGCACGATTCAACATCACCTAGTGGGGTAAAACATCAGACTGAGACACTCCCTTTTATTGTTGTTATTGATGTTTATTTTGTAATTGTATGGTTTCTAACTTGCTTCGATGCTATTGTGAACCATTTATTGTGAACCTTTATCTTATCCAGTTTTGTTTTGGTGAAGGTATTGTATTAAAAAGTCAGACATACCAGGAACTGCTGATGAATGATCTTTGTGAAGCATTGGAAAAACGAGACCCTCATTTCCAGCCTTGGCGACGCGGCCAAGGCTCTGCTCTGGTGGTAGAATGAAGTTTTCTTTTGTGCTGTTGCTCAGCTGCTGGCAGGAGCTATATTTGTTTCGAAGGCTTGTACATCTGAAAAACATAAAATATCAGCTTTCAGTGTGACTGCGGCTTGACAGCTCACACCTCAAACACAATTCCCCCATGTCACATGCAATACACACTTTTCCTTGGCAAAAAAAAAATTGAAGCAGAGAGGCGGGCCTTTCTAGCTGCTGTGAAGCCGTTTCCAGATTAAGAGGAGTTAGTTGTGCGTAACAGCAATAATATCAACAAGGTGTTTGGCTTAGGCTTTAAATGAAATGATTTAGTCAAGATTTACAAGTCTAGTCTAGACAAGAATATTTACAGCATATAATTTAAATACAAAGTAATTCAAACTGCTTTACTAAACACAAAGATGTACAGAAAGTACATAAAACTACACTTAAACGGCAAAAACAGAACTAAAATATCAATAATAATCATCATATGACGTTTATAATATTAGATCATTATCATATTTACAGTTGATAAAGTGTCATGTAACTATAATCGGGCTTCAGTTCAATTTTGTGCCAGTGTCTGGAAGTGTGTGACCTGACCTGTAACAGGGGACTCCGCCTGCCAGCCAGGCCAGTCGAAAACAGCTTTTCTTGCCCTGTTGGAAGCCCGGGGAGTAGCGGTATTCACAGCAGGAGCTGATTCTTGCTACCACGAGGCTGTTAACGTAGAAGGTGACACTGAATGGGTAACCTCTGTGTCTCTGGGAATTAAACTGGAACTGTTCTGAAACACACAATGCGACATATATTGTTTGTTGTCTTTGACTAAGCACACAGATATGTTTTGTGTATCTAAGCCCCTGTAGGTCATTTTAAGTGTTATTAGATGAATACATACAGGCTTATTTTTTCTTGCAAGGATTTGGGAGTGCACAAGGGAAATTATGTTCACTTAGCTTAGGCAATGTGATGTAAATCTATAGAAGCTACTCCCGCGTTAACCAAGTGCATTTGCTCCGGTTCAGCTTTACCTAAATCCATAAGGTCCCAGCCTATAGGCCAGTGTCACGCCTCATTTGAAAGCTGACCGACAAAACTCATCTATATGGATTCCTTTCCCTCGCATTGTCGTCAATTTCTTGAAATGTTTTCCCGTCGTTTGTTGGGTTTTCATCACATTTTTATTGCTTTTCATCACTTTTTCATCCTTGTTTTCAACTCGTTTTTGTCGTAACGCCAAACTGGTGAAAATGTGCTCGGTTCAGGTGGGGTTTAAGAGGTTAAAAAGTGTTGACATATAACAACGTGCAATCTATAGTAAACAGTGCTTTAAAAGACACTGTTTTCTGTATGTGACGATATCGTGGAATGCTGCAATAAGTGTCCCTCTGACTAAAGCAATTGTGCATATCCTCATTACTGTGCCCCTCTGAGGCCATAAGCAATTAGGTGAAGAAGCGGGAATATGTTTAATAGCCCTTATGTGGAGAAATATGTCATGTTAAGTCCTAATGCCAGGTGGGGACGTCAGAAGAGAGGGAGGGCTGGAGCTCTGTCTGATTAACGGGTTAGAAACGAGATGAGAAATATATTACTTCAGCAAAATAATTTGTAAGAAAACACTTTAATTGATGTTTATTTATCTGAAAGCTTATTGGCAATTATTTTTATGTTGGCATCTGTTGGAGCCAGGGTTTTGGACTCGCTGGCTTAACTCCAGTACGTACCCTTAGAGTATTAAAAAAAATGATTTTAATGAGGCTTTTTAGAAGGTTGAATACGATTTTGAACACATTGCCTTCACATCTCCTACCTCCCGGTGTCACCATGCCCTTGAAGACGCAGATGTTTTCTCCACCATTGACCTGCTGCAGAACTTTAAGTTCATCCTGAGCAGGTTCAACCAGTGACCCCCGACGACCTTGCCCTAGATAGGTCATTGAAACAGTCACATTTGATTTCTTCGCCTCTCGTCGAGTTCTTAGTGTGCTCTGTAGTTACAGAAAAACACAATCAATAACCAAAATGTGTCCTTTTTTTGTAAACCTTGTGTCTCACCTGTTTTCCATTTTGATTCACAGTCCTTTGAGATGCGACTGAGGAGAAGGAGCCCCTGCGTTTGTCATAGAGGTAAGGGCAGGACTGGCTCAGTGTGCCTAACCCTAAGCCTCTCAGGGAGGTCAGACTGGAGGATTTTGTAGCGATAGTCGGCAGGTAAACGCCATCTTTGGCTGGTCGAGTACGCGGCGGGTCGTCAAGCTGCGGATTTACAATATATGCATTTGGATACAAAAGTAAGACATTTTATGGTGCTGTGTTTTCTGTAACATGTATTTGAACCACTCTATTAGCACTTTAAAACAGATGTTTCATGGTAATATAACAAATAGTAACCCTAGCCGTTGCTAAAGTATAAAGTAAGGTAATGTTTTCTTCCATTAAGATGGAAACTGGCTGCAAAATGCATTATCCCTTTTTATGTTTAGTTATCACGTTATTACTCATTACTCTGCTGTAAAGTAACCTGCCACCCCAACATTGAAAAGATACTCTATGAACAAGGTAATTTGCATAGAAAAAGATCTCTATACAAGTCTATACAATTTGGACAATTTCTTTGAGTCGTTGCTTTAACTCGAGCATCGTTCTAATGATTGAATAGTGGGAGCTGACCTTATAGATCTCCACAGTGTCAGGGCTCTCCAATAAGAGCAGTTTGCTCTTTGCTCGGATCAGACTAGCAACAGAGTGTATCATCTTGGAATCTCTTCTGGCTTTAGTAGAAATCTAAGGGCAGAAAATGTCCAGATAGCACAGCAACACATTTATGGTTTAAATCCAATCAAGACACTTGATAGTATAACAAATCTATCTTACGGGAGTATCTCGGCCTGCTTCGTGGATTCCCTTGTGAATAATATCCTGAAGAGTTTTGCTGTTTCTTCTGAGTCTTCGTGTCGATTCCTTTTCATAGAACTCCATCTTATCCTAATGATCTGCAGAGAATAAAGAGTATGAGTTAATATACAAACTTGCTTAAGATCACTGAGAATTATCTTCTCTATATTATATAAGCTATAAAAATCTAATATTCTAGGACGTGAAATTTATACAATTCTGACATGAGTAGGTCTCAGATCAGTCTGACATGAGTTATATAAAGGAACGGGATGAGAATTTACAGGTGAAAATGTGTTCGCGTCTGTGATTAAACCTGTAAGGTCACTATGCTTCCGCAGTTAAAGCCAGGCACATACGTTTCAGCACTAGCACCATTCAGCAACATTATCAAGATTATGTGGGCTAAGAAATCTAGAGGACACGATCAAATTAAAATATCTAAGATAAAGACCTGGGGCTGGGTAGCCCCTGCTCCTGATAAGCACAAGGCAGTGGTTGAAGGTTGGGTTGAATAGATATGCAGACATGTCCACAATTTAAACCAATATAGATATAGATCTTGACAGGATATAAAACAAAATATTAGAATATTTGTATTATATATTATTATTCCTCCCTGTGTCTAAAATGTTCTTTCAGAGAACAACAAAGTTTCAAGATACTCTGATGTTACCAAATCTGTATTAAAATATGGATTTAATTTTTTTTCTAAATGGTGGAACCACATTGCCACCTACAGAGCAATGATTGCTACAAAAGTGAACAGGCCAAAGAGAAATATAGCAGATTAGTTTCCAGCCTGTTGTGTTTCTGAGTCAGTGAGCTACAGTAGAGCATGTAACCCAATCAGACACTGTGACATGTCATCTGCTGGGATCAGAGCTCAGAGGAGGAGAGGAGGCAGCAGCTGACAGGCCTGCCCCCTGATAAGGACTCCACTTACTGCTCTGGGTATGCATGAGTGCGCTGCAGCCTCGGATGATCTGTACACGGCAAATCATCTGCGGCTGTTCTTGTCCGATGAAAACCAAGTCTTACAAAATCTTTCCTATGTTGTGAAAACTGTCAGCAACATATGCATATGTTAAGTGATGTTTAAGTGAAGCTACTCAGCGCTGATAATCTTTGTCCAGTAGGAGGGTTTTGCAAACTTTAAAAAAAAAAAAAAACTTATTGTTTAGAGAAGGTCAGTATCAAAGACAAACAATGGCATTTTTAAGATGAGAGTAGCTTTTTGAATAAAGACTGGTGGTACTATTACATGTTTAACCTCTCCTATAAGATTGGTATAGCCTGCTGTTTACCTCGTAACCCCCACCACATTTTCTCCTTTTCGGCTGACCTTACTCAAATCTTAGTTTCTTGACTGGAAAGCTATGGGCCAGTGTAACATCTCATTTGAAAGCTAAGACCAACAAAACGGATCTGAACTAATCTTTTTCCTTGCGGTGTTGTTGTCACATTTTTAAACTTTTTCTTTCGCTTTTTATATATATGAGGCCTGTCTCACGTCCTCACTAAAGAGCATAGTGCTGTTGAAGCTTCTTGGATGAGAGGCAAAACATCTTACACTTAGATCTAAACTATTACCCAGTACAGATGAAGTCTTGGGAACCTTATGATTTCAGGACGGGGTCAAGAAGAAGCATAATTTATTGTTGAAAATATTATTTTCAACAATAAATTATGTTTTTTTTTTTTTATCAATCGAAAGACCAACAAAGCTATCCTTTTTTTCAAGCCCCATGCAAAAGTGATATTATTTCTGAGATCATATGTTATCAAGTCAGTAACAAAATATACTTAGTGCCAAAATCATATCAACTTCTGTGTATACTTAGTAGAATATTATTTGGTAAACTCTGCCTACCAACATATCAAACTGCCGCATTGGTCCTGTAGCAAATGGTCTGCCCTCTATGCCCGGTCCCATAGTAGTTACATCTCACGGTGGTCAAGAAGTGGTCAAAATCATTTTATCTAATTGGCCAACAAACAAACCAACCACTCAATAGCACAGAAAACACTTCCATGGGTAAAACTGCATTAACCACGGAGCTTGAAATAGAAATGTGTTTAAAATGTCCTTTCGCCGTAAATAATCACACTTAATTGACAAAACAATATGATTACCTGTCGCCTTGGTCTCGTCTGGAGCTGAATATGTCTAAACCTCACAGCTTAGTATATGAGGCTTCCATGACTGTTGATCCGCTGTTCTCTTCACTGAGTGTCACCTGAGTCCACGACACCTTGGGCACCCAGTCCCGCCGTCTGCCACTGCGCCCTCATCCAAATTTAATCATCTCTACAACCGAGAGCAGTGCAGGACATCGTGATCTGCTCTGTTTTCCATTACCATTAACAGTCTGATACAAAACATTATCAACATCAATGTATATCCAAGTTGGGTTGAAAAAATAAATGAAAGTAGGACATTTTCTACTTTTCAGACTAATTTAAAAGTAGCTCAATATACAATGTTGCTGGTATTATTTTAGTTATATTTAGACCTATATGACTTCAGTTTCAGATGATGTCACATCCTATAGACATGTAATGTTAAATAAAGATGGGGTCGGGGGAAACTAATATTATCAATGTGCAGAGTTGCATTATAATTATGTTTCATAATGTTGGGTTAGGGTTAGCCAATGTTTTCAAAAGGATAGTTTGTCTCCTGCAACAACCAATAGAGTTAGGCACCGAATGTTACAAATGAAATATTATGGATATAATCTCCAATGTTCCTCCTTGTGGGAAGTTTGCAGCATGTATCAAAGTGTCCAAATACTTTTATGTGGTGGATAACGTCAGTATTTTAAAATCTCCATTGGTTTATTATAGAATCTGCCTGGAACTCCTGCAACCGTAGCAATACTGACAATGCAAAACTTAGGTCTGCATGATGTGCTTGAATTCATGAACAAAATTAAGCACATTTTAGTCTTTGATGAATTTCTTACAATATACTTTTTTCCTGCATTTTCTGTCTCTACTGCAGCACAAATTAAACTTGCTGCCTTATTAGTTCCTGTTTGTTTGGCAGGTCAGTGAGGATTAGCCTTAAATAAATTATTATTATTATGGCTGTTGACTTCATTATCTCCCTCCTATACTGTGGGGATAATAAATTATAGTATGTTCTTTCTTTAGTAAACATGTATAATCCTTGTGATGGGTTTATCGTAAATAATTAAAGAAATGTTTTCTAACATTAATTTAAGACTTGTAGGGGGTAAATGTTTTTGCATGCCGGATGAGCATAGACTATGGGTCCAGTCTTTGTCGGACACTTGTCTTGAAGACTTAAAAATTCTGGCTCACATTTCACGTTTTGCCTGGGGTACCCCTCAGCTCTCTGTTAAAGGGTGTCTGTCCCGCTCTGCTCATTGACTCCCTGCATGTCCCGCTCTGCTAACTAACTCCCTGTATGTCCCGCTCTGCTCACTGACTCCTTGTATGTCCCGCTCTGCTCACTGACTCCTTGTATGTCCCGCTCTGCTCACTGACTCCTTGTATGTCCCGCTCTGCTCAATGACTACCTGTATGTCCCGCTCTGCTCACTAACTCCCTGTCTGTCCCGCTCTGCTCAATGACTCCCTGTCTGTCCCGCTCTGCTCAATGACTCCCTGTATGTCCCGCTCTACTCACTAACTCCCTGTATGACCCGCTCTGCTCAATGACTCCCTGTCTGTCCCGCTCTACTCAATGACTCCCTGTATGTCCCGCTCTACTCAATGACTCCCTGTCTGTCCCGCTCTGCTCAATGACTCCCTGTCTGTCCCGCTCTGCTCACTAACTCCCTGTATGACCCGCTCTGCTCAATGACTCCCTGTCTGTCCCGCTCTGCTCACTAACTCCCTGTATGTCCCGCTCTGCTCACTAACTCCCTGTATGTCCCGCTCTACTCAATGACTCCCTGTCGGTCCCGCTCTGCTCAATGACTACCTGTCTGTCCCGCTCTGCTCACTAACTCCCTGTCTGTCCCGCTCTGCTCAATGACTACCTGTCTGTCCCGCTCTGCTCCCAGACTCCCTGTCTGTCCCGCTCTACTCAATGAGTCCCTGTCTGTCCTGCTCTGCTCAATGACTCCCTGTCTGTCCCGCTCTGCTCAATGACTCCCTGTCTGTCCCGCTCTGCTCAATGACTCCCTGTCTGTCCTGCTCTGCTCCCAGACTCCCTGTCTGTCCCGCTCTGCTCAAAGACTCCCTGTATGTCCTGCTCTGCTCCCAGACTCCCTGTCTGTCCCGCTCTGCTCAATTACTTCCTGTCTGTCCCGCTCTGCTCCCAGACTTCCTGCATGTCCCGCTCTACTCCCTGACTCCCTGCATGTCCTGCTCTGCTCCCAGACTCCCTGTCTGTCCCGCTCTACTCAATGACTTCCTGTCTGTCCCGCTCTGCTCCCAGACTTCCTGCATGTCCCGCTCTGCTCCCTGACTCCCTGCATGTCCCGCTCTGCTCCCAGACTTCCTGCATGTCCTGCTCTGCTCCCAGACTTCCTGTATGTGGCATGTCCACAGGGCTTGTGGAGGCCAAAACGCTGTTTGGCTCCATTGCTTTCATAAACTGATGGGGGCCCCTGAGCATATACTTGGTCTGGCAGTTGTGCATTTGCCTCCTGCCATGTTCACTAAGGCGGATTGTCACTTCTTTATGGGTTTACTTATTAGGCACCCCCTCTCCCTCACTTATCGTGTGGGGGTTATGAAAGCAGTGCTTTGCAGGAGGCTGATTTGTCATTCTTTTTAGCTCAGTGTCTCAAGATTATACAGAACACTGACATTAATAAATGCCATGAGTGCAATGTGTAAATATGTTTCCTCTGAGGATAGAGGAGAGAAAGTGCATTTCAGTTGGTTAATATATGATATTATATGTGAAGACAGAATATAATATTCAGTTTTCTGGAATGTGCTGCCTCGATACCCATAAACAACCAAGTATATTTCATTTTTACTTTCGTTTCTACTACGCTATATATTTTACGCAGGGCTTTATTGTACTAAGCTTTATTGTACTCTTAAAGTAATTTATTGTATGGTACTTAGCCTTGGTGCTGCCAGTGGTGACAATTTCCAATATTTCTACAACACAATGTAAAACAATTTCGATGTTAATCCTTTATAACAGGGTCAGTGTTACAGACTATAAAGAAGTTATGGCACAGATCATAACGATGCATTTGGATGTAATAAAGTAAAGCGGGGTACATCTGCTGTGGTGGCCATCGGCGCTATTGGGCACCCTCTAGTGGTCACTCTGAGTATAGCAGGTAATTTTATAACTGCAGTTATAAAATTACCTGCTATAAGTAATCAATGTATTTTCCTCCCCCTGTTCCAGCCATGTCCTAATGTGAAGAATGAGCCCAGACCTGTTTATCCGAACTGCCACTAAAATCCTCCACTGTCACTCAAAAAGTTGTCATGCACGAGTTTAATAAAGAGACTGCAGTTACGCGTTAGACCTGAGGTGGTAGTAGTGAGTATAAAATTACCAATTTGCATCTAATCTCTTTAAACTATATTGGAAAGACAAAATATTAATTTCCATATATCTTAAATTACTGACCCATTTTCTAAGTTTCATAGTGGTGGTGTGATGGATAGAATCAATTTACTTCATGGATTTGTGCAAGTGTTAAATAATGAATTTGTCAGATGTAGCCTATTTTTTTTTTTATTATTTTGGTATTACTTTAATTATATCTTTCTGAAAACCGCAAACATACAAACTCTACAAACGATGTCTTCAAAAATGCTGAGCCAACTACTTACTTCCATTATGTCATTCGGGTGTCTGGCCACTTGAGGGGGCCAAGAGACCAATTACTGAGGCAGATCATCCTGAATGCTGTCAGACTCTTATCGGGGTCATGTTACTTTATTGCACTAAGGGGACTGGGGGCACTTGTGTTTTCAGGGGCACTGCTAGTGGTCTGTGGTTCATCTCCGCCCAATTATATCAAAGCGCTGCCTCATTCTGCTGTGAAAAGACATCTCCTCTGTGTACTCACTTGCACTAACCCCATGACCTCTTCCAAAGAAGCTTAGACCTGCACCTCACTCTTTGATACATTGTGTCAGTCACATTCAATTCATGTTCACTTCAATGGATAATCCTTTATTTTATATTCCTGGGTATCAGTGGCGGCTGGTCCATTATGGGCGGTGCGGCACCGCCCCTCCTATCAATTTTTGCTTCATCGTGTGCTGCAAATATGGTTTGACCCCAAAAAAATTGCTACAAAAGGTTTTTCAATGGTTTTCTGTAGTGGCAGGTGTGCTTATTAACATACTAAAAGTCTACCAAAATCTGACCACTGGAAAGGTGTAATTTCCAAGATGGCGTCCAAGATGGGCGCCAAATCCTTAAAATGCCCATTACTCCTTTATTATTCGTCCTAGACAAGTCATTTCTGTGTCTAACCCCATGTTTTGGGTGTCTAGGAATCCAATAAGCTTGTTCAAATTGTAGTGACATGATTGCATAATTGTTAAATAGAAATGGTGGACAAATACTCTATGCATTAATATTAGCGAGGTTGTCACGGCAACGGTACACATTTTCCCAGAGGCTTAGAGGGACATGGATGGGCTCATTTTAAAGCCCCGACCCTGTTCTTCCCAACGCAATAAAGAATAAGTCTGTACGACATTTACTCCCAGAGATATTTGCTAAAGTCTGCGAGGTGAGCGACCATGTCAGCCCTGACATGGTAGACCTGGATGGGTTTTAACCTCTCTGTTATCTCAGCATATTAGCAATTTGCTATTGCAATCATTTCACTATAATGTAAATATGCTAAGTGATTACAAATCTCTTATTTATTTTTGAAAAGAATGCCTTTGATCTGCACTAGATTTAGAAATAGTAATTGTCACACTCGTCCTCCCGTAAAGGTTGATTATGTGGATTGTCACAATTTTCCACTTGACATGGTCCACAAGCAGGTGTGCGTGGTGGTCCATATCCTCTGTAACTACACCGTGGTGTTCGGCAGTTGTGCTATTACAGTGGGCTATCTGCAGGAGACTTATCAGGGCAGCAGTTTTATTGGTAAGAACTGACATGAACTAGCCTGGCCTTAGCCATGCGCAGTCCGGTCAATTATCATTTCCATACATGTCCGTCTGGGTATGATCTCAGTGACCGCGTTACATCGGTTGAATTTCAACCTGCCATTTAGTGAGCGGGTAAAAATGCTAGCGATTGGGTAAAATCAGATCCAATCGTTTAAAAGGAGTTCACCCCTCCCACCTGAAAACGGAGCTCAATTGTGAAGATCCACAAGAAGAAGACCCTTTGTATTAAATGGGTACGAGGGTATGGTGAGACCAGGCTAGACATGGACCACTTGTCCTCAAATTTCCATCCCCAATCCACCACATTCATGTCCACACCATGATCTGCTAATACACTCTGAGCAAATGGCATTTATGATATTCTTTGCTTGATACGTCATTATGGTAAAGCAACCGTAGTTTGTGATGGCTACAGTGAAGGTTTTCAATGCAAAAACTGAGTTTGTGGAAAAATAAGATTACCTTTCCACACCTTCTAACAAACAAGGACTTATTGATCTTGTGACTGAGGAACTGCAAAAGAAAGACTGCAGTGTTATCAGTGCATCAGGAGATGCAGACGTGGACCTTGTGAAGGCTGCAAACAAGATGTCACAACATCAGCCCACGACCTTGATAGGCGAAGATACAGACTTACTCATTCTTCTTCTCTACTATGCTGAGATGAACAATTAGGGTCTCTATTTTCGTTCGGACAAATCCACAGTTCCTGAGATATACAACATCAGCGAGATGTAACAAGTCCTGGGGAGTGACTTGTGTTCTCAGTTGCTGTTGCTTTCACAGGTTGTGACACAACTTCCCAGATTTATAGTGTTCCAGAAGAATGAGCGATAGAATTTTCTAAAAAAACATTTTATTACTTATTACAAAACCAAACGTTTACATAGATTTCATTAATATTTGGTAGAATTGCCTTTAAACCGTGACTTTGACTTGGGTCAAACGTTTTGGTTTTCCCTCCACAAGCTTCCCACAATAGTTAGATGAGTTTTGGTCCATTCCTCCAAACAGAACTGGTGTAACTGAGAAACATGTGTAGGCCGCCTTGCGTGCCTATGCCTTTTCAGCTCTGCCCATACATTTTCAACTGGACTGAGATCAGGACTTTGTGATGACCACTTGAAAACATTGACTTTGTTTTCCTTAAGCCACTTTGTAACCAGTATTGGCAGTTTGGCTTTGGGTCATTGTCTAGTTGAAAGACCCATCTGTCCAAGCTTTAACTTCCTGGCTCTTGAGATGTTCGTACAATTTTTCCACATAGTTTTTATAATATTTACAAAACGTGACAATTTATATCATTCAGTTTTGTTGATATTGAGGTTCGTTTTGCAAAAGGGAATCCCGAGAAGCGCAAAGCTTAAGGACAGGGACCCACAATTAAAACATAATATTCCTGACATTCCATGCATTCAGGGGCCAGACCAACATGTGACCAATGTGATTTTTAAGCATAACGTAGCAATACATTTTGCTTAAAAATATTTCTAAACACGTAACATTAATGTGAGTCCTTTCTTCATAATCTATTTTGTGAGGTGCACCAGTTCCTCCCGCAGCAAAACAACCCCAAAACAAGCCTGATACTGACACCCCCGTATTTCACAGTTGGGACGGTGTTGTCAGGCTGCAAGATTCCCCCTTTTTCCTCCAAACGTGACCATGGTTATTATGGCCAAAATGTACTTTATTTTTTTCCGTCAGACCACAGGATATGTCTCAAAAAATGTAAATCTTTATCCTTTTTTTATTTGCAAACTCCAATCTGGCTTTTTGATGTTTCTTTTGGAGTCAGAGCTTCTTCCTGGCAGAGTTCCATCTCAGCCCATGGACTTGTTTCACTCTGGATAATGACAAACTCTTACCAGGTTCGGCATCTTCACCAGGTCTTTTGCATTTGTTCTTGGGTTGATATTTACATTTCAGACACAGCACGTTCATCTCTGGGACACAGAACCCGCCTTCTTTCTGATCTGTATGATGACTGGACATTTCCATCATTGTTTGAACCAATGAACCTGAACCTTCAAGTGTCTGTAAATTACACCCAAGGATGAACCAGACTTGTGCTTCAGGTCATGACATCATCATCTGGGTTTAAACTGTTTAAAGGTTTAATAATCTTAGTGTATATAAACGTCTGACTGTAAAAAGTGATAAAAAAAATAGTGAGAACATTCTATCTCTCAGTCCTCTGGAGTTTGATGAATAGAAATGATAAATAATTTTGACCTAAGAAGTGTATGTAAACATATGGTTCTCAATCTGTGTTTGGTGGCAACAGTACTGATTCACTAGCCTCTTTGTGCTATAACCTTTTTAGCAACGTATCCCTCATACCGAGTTCTCAACTTAATATCATTTGCTCAGAGCGTATTGATAATGTGGATTGGAAAGGGGAGTGACATGAATGCAGTGGATTGGGGATGGAAACTGGAGGACAGTCGGTTTGTGCAAGTTCTGTCCGATAAAACTGCTGCCCTGATAAGTCTCCTGCAGATGTTCCACTGTAATAGCACAACTGCCGAAAACCACGGTGTAGTTACAGAGGATATGGACCACCACGCACACCTGCTTGTGGACCATGTCAAGTGGAAAATTGTGACAATCCACATAATCAACCTTTACGGGAGGACGAGTGTGACAATTACTATTTCTAAATCTAGTGCAGATCAAAGGCATTCTTTTCAAAAATAAATAAGAGATTTGTAATCACTTAGCATATTTACATTATAGTGAAATGATTGCAATAGCAAATTGCTAATATGCTGAGATGACAGAGAGGTTAAAACCCATCCAGGTCTACCATGTCAGGGCCGACATGGTCGCTCACCTCGCAGACTTTAGCGAATATCTCTGGGAGTAAATGTCGTAGAGACGTATTCTTTATTGTGTTGGGAAGAACAGGGTCGGGGCTTTAAAATGAGCCCATCCATGTCCCTCTAAGCCTCTTGGAAAATGTGTACCGTTGCCGTGACAACCTCACTAATATTAATGCATAGAGTATTTGTCCACCATTTCTATTTAACAATTATGCAATCATGTCACTACAATTTGAACAAGCTTATTGGATTCCTAGACACCCAAAACATGGGGTTAGACACAGAAATGACTTGTCTAGGACGAATAATAAAGGAGTAATGGGCATTTTAAGGATTTGGCGCCCATCTTGGACGCCATCTTGGAAATTACACCTTTCCAGTGGTCAGATTTTGGTAGACTTTTAGTATGTTAATAAGCACACCTGCCACTACAGAAAACCATTGAAAAACCTTTTGTAGCAATTTTTTTGGGGTTAGGTGTTTTTTTTTCATAAATGCAGCCGCCTAGTAATAGCGTCATAAATGTGTAGTTTAATGCCTGGGGCGGCGGGGAACAGCGCCCTTGCAATCTAACCAATGGCGCTCTGATATGGTATAAAAACGTCACTACATATAATTAATTCAACCAATCAGAGACGCGCAATGTTAAATCTCCCATGAGGCCCGGCCTTCAATATACTTCAATGGGCCCGGCGCCCATGGGGGATTTAACAGGTGAAAACCGAGGAAGCCTCTACTGTAAACAAACGCGAGTAGCTTGTTTTTGGGAGCAGCTCTGAGCTCACGGACGATCAGAGGAAAAACTTCTCATTTGAGAGAATCTTCGTGTTGTTTCCTGAGAGGACGTGAAAGGATTTTTTCCAACTTATGGACTTTGACAACTTTCTTCAGTCAGAAGTGACGTCTAAACGGACTGTACTGGAGGTAGCATTGCGATGCTAGCTAGCTCGTCTGCTTTAGCTACTGCTTGTTTATTTCACACTTTGGGACAACCCTCGCTGACTTGGACAGTTATGTCCCAGGACGTGGACATTTGATGGAGAGAAGATTCAGAACCTGTGAGGAGCTACGACAGAAGAGGGAACGTCATTCATTCATTCATTGAGTGAAACAGAGGTGGAGCTCCAGGTGCTACGGAGAAGGACTCTCATCTAAACACGTAAGTCACACAGTTATTTCTGACAAGGGCGTAGGTTTGGTGTCAATGTTGGTGGGGACACTCCACAAAAAGTTTTTTCTCCACGTCCCAATTTACTTTAATATATACATGTTTTGTTTTTTTGATACACCTCCTGCCTTTGTTCTGTTGGTACAAAACACAAATCAGTGGTGCAAAACAAAAATGTGTATAGTGACTATCTTTACATAAAAATGTAATTTCATAAGAAAAAAGATTTTCCAAAAGCATAAATTCATTCCATGCTTCTTTATTTTTTAGTTTAATAAAACTAAATAAGTTTAGTTTTGATTATATTCTGCATAAAATAATAATATGCCCCAAAGATACCTTTCTTTTTGAAGTTAAAAACAATGTGTATAAGTATCTTTTAAAATATAATTGAAGGTAGGAATAGGCAACAGCCCCCCCTGGTTTTCACATCACCAGCCGCCACTGCTGGGTATCATCAACAAAGAACGTCTGGCAACATTTTTATACTTCACTGTTCATGGATCCTTCAATGCTGCTGCAGGGGGTAACCTAACCTGGTGTCATGGAAGGCCACATGAAGAGATTGTGTAGCAAAGACCAACTATATGGGAAAAAATCTAGTTACATCAATGTTGCAATATAGTAGCATACAGTTTCAGTATACAGTATTGGTTACATTAGGAGTTTGGAATAATAGTATGTAGCAAAGGAAAATAAATGTTATTCAGATTAAATAATAAGACACACTTAAACACTTGCATATAGAATATCTGTTATTTTAGCAATATTTAATGCTAATTCATTTCTTACTTGCATGGGTCGCCTGAGGACACTTTATCTAAATTTTGGGATATTTGGAAGGTCATATCCCAGTGGCTTACCTTACTAATTTGACACCACTGGGTCCTCCTCACAGTGAACAGTTGGTCTATGTCCCATAAAGCTTCTGTGGCCCGGTCCATCTGTGCAGAGCAGGAGGGCAGCACTTCCTACTGCTATCACAGCCATGTGGAGAGATGACCCCCTGACTGGAACAAGAGAGGACAGAAAGTCTCGATTAGTGTTTTTCTTCAGTTCTAATTAAAACAAATGCTCATCAGAATAATACTGTTTTTCACTGATTTCTGTTTCCCTTAAATGCGTAAATATTAACGTTGTAGCTAAAATAATTCTTGTTTTATACTTGTTTTATTTTCTGATGTTGTCAAGATGGAAAATATCAGGTTTTTAAAAACAATATTCGCTGAAAAAAGTTACAAAGGTTTTTTAAATCATATGCAGCCAATCCTAAAGTGATTTTGTATGCCACTGAAAAACAGCCATAAATATACTGTAAGCTACAACTTGCGATACAGAGAGAACAAAGGCATTACAGCATAGTGTCTTGGCAGAGGTCATACTGAAACACTATTAAAAAATTATAAGCAGCCGTCGATTATAGAGTCCTATCTTCTCGTTCAGAAACCTCAGGCATAAACCACACCAATACAGCAAGGACATTTGGACATTTATGGTGGTGCACGGCGTCTGATTTGTGCTGCTATTTAAAAACAAGAGGATTTAGAGGTTGAGTCTACAGAAATACATGTAAATATTTTATAAGTACCATATTGTAAGCTGTATTTGAGTGTTAATTTTAGCTTCTTTATGTTTTATACATATTCCTGGTGGGACATGAAGTGTTCACACAGCGTGGAAGGCCAAAGATAAAAACTTAATAGGAAAGCTACAGGCAATATAACACAGTATATCATAAGGCAACAACAAGTTTTTCAATCAACCCTGCTCCTTGACCCGAAGTTCATCTTGCTCATTCTCTTAACTTAATTCTAGATATTTTAAAGCAACACTGCGTGACATGGTTATACATTGCTATGACACAAGAGCACCTACAGTTTATATCCTACACTGTCCTAAAATGCTAAATAAATAACCACTCTGCAAAAAGCCTTTAGGTGAAGGTGCTTTATTTGTCATTATACAACAACTGTACGACTACATTTGTCCACTGCATATTTGGTTATTTTAGTGCAGGGTAAAATGTTGCGCTTGGTGGCTTTAAAAGTTCATAATTTCTGATTAAAGAACCGAACATGACAGGGATACTAAGATGTTCTTATTCTTTCTTTTTCTGGACTTTCTACTTGGTGCCAGCGATTTGCTCCTCAATGTCTTGCTGCGTGGCGCTGGAACAGGCACAGCACATGCAGATATGTGGTTTCTCGAGGTGTGTGGGCTGATGTAAAAGCCGGTCAGAACGCGATCGTGATTACTTTCGATGTTTTCAGGAATGAACCTGTGAGTCTGGTGTGCAGAGCGGCGTCAGAGCTGCCCACACTGCAAACACATGCCGTCTAATGGCTATCCCTGAACACTGATCCATCACAGACATCTCCGCAATGGCTTTTAATGTGCATGTGCTTACTTAATATCTTTGTATTTCGTCCAAATGTCACACGTGCCACGCTTTAATAAGGTCAGATTGAGGAACTCCTTTGTTCATCAGTCCATTCTGAAACTAAATGATTAAATCAAAGTGTGTTATGGCGAGTGGACAATTGTTTATCATGTCTTTGTGAAAAGTCTTATATCTGTATGTCTTTGTATTCTGTGTTCTATCTATCTACAGTATCTATCTATCTATCTACAGTATATATCTATCTACAGCAGGGGTCACCAACGTGGTGCCCTTTGGGGCATGCCCAGTAGCCCTTGAGACGTTTTCTAAGGTGTAAACACTTCATTTTCTTGAATCTGATTCTTTAAAATACAATTATTTCTGTTCTTGTAACTCAGTACGACTGTAAAATAAAGCAATTGATATAATATTGGGTCAATATTCTATAAGTAAATAATATACGTTTAAGTTTTTAACTGGTAGCTCTCGAACAACTCAATGCTCTTGAAGTAGCCCTCGGCTGAAAAAAGGTTGGTGACCCCTGATCTACAGTATCTATCTATCTATCTATCTATCCATCTATCTTTGATGGTATTTCTCCTGTTTTCCTACTATTTAAATGGATAAACGGGAAAAGTCATGGTAGGATATAAATAACAGAATCTTTTTTCCTGCACTGCATGGCACAGGTGAAGAACAGTCTTTCTATAAAGCGTGTACGGCAAATCGGAAAGCCTGGCATCATCATCTGTACTGGTGGTTCAGAGAAAAAACATTTTGCCTTTCACTACGAAGGCTTTGTGAAACATTGACATTGCGCGGAGCAAGCTGGCTCCTTTCTACAGTCAAGACAATGCCAGTACACATAATGACTTGATAGAAGAGATCGATTTACAGTATATTGCCGTTTCTCAAAGCACTACACTAAGCACTTCAATAATATTCTATCACTTCCCATTCTCAAGAGGCGGTGACTGGTGAAAGTGTGGCAACAACCTCTCTGACCACCATCAATTATTCCAATGCTATTTTCACACAGGAAATGCCCAAGGACACGACAACACTATGAACAGAGCGCAGACGATGACTCAAGGACCTTCATTTTAATAGTGGCAATACTGTTTCATAGTTAATATTTAGAGGAAAGTCAAGCCAATATATTTGCTTTACACATGTTATTCGAGAAATATCCAGCTTGGTGTAAATAGACGAGTGGGTGGGCAGCAGCCAGTAGGAACAAGACTAATCGCACATTTGTATGATTAATCCGATGTTGCATTATTCAAGGAATGGTCGTGACAGCATTCATGACAACGCATTTAAAACACCTCTTTAATAAGTGCTTGGGGAGTAAAACGTGTGATTTTATGTAAATTGGCTGTTTTCTTCGCACCCTCTGACCATGCACCTCACGTGTTGTTGAGGTCCAGTACATAAAACTAGAGAGCTGAGTATTTTACCGTCCTGTGGAGTTTCCAGGATTATATTCACGTGAACTCCTTCTTTTGCATCTACCATAGCACTTTTTACTGTTTACAAAACACGTGGCATCTGTCCACCTTGGAACATCTCCTGTGGCACGCAAGGTTGCAACACTGACAATGTATTAGTTTCACTTCAAGGGACAACCTTAAAAAGAGAAGTGTGGAGTATCTTTACCGTTCCACTTACCTACATTTATTTTCTGCAAGCAGCCTACTCCCTGCACCCTAGCCAACAAAAATTAAATAATACAATAAAAATCTTTTTTAAGTCTAATGGTCGTCACCAGTGGTTCTCAAACTGTGGGACATGTACCACTGGTGGTACTTGGGCTTCTTCAGATGGTACTCCGGCTCATCTGCAGTTTTAGACTTTAATCATTTTTAACCAGAGATGATTTAATGTATACTTTAGTAAGGCATTAGGTGTTTTTTTCTAGTTAGGAGATGGTTTACGTCCAGTCCAGACCTTATTTAAATCCAATTCATTTCTGATTTGATCTTGATCTAGACTTGGTGGCACTTTGGAGGATAAGTATTTTGTTATCTGGTACTAACTAGTGTGTTTATCTTTGTCTTTCTTTTGATTAAACTTGAGACAGACTTAAAAGTGCAAACACATCATTACTGGAATGTGTTCTATGATGGCTAACTTGGACAAATTAAAAGTTATGCATGTGCTTCTGTTTTGTGTTAATTCTGATAATCAATTCATAATAGCCTTTTCTTTTAAATATTTCATCACCAAATGAGTTTGGTGATTCTAGTTCAGTTGCACCAGCAGCAGCATTCCTCCTCTTGTGTTGCAGCCCACATGTAGTTAAGGAGATGACGTGTGAAGGCCTGGGATCACATGCATGACATGTGTGTCTCATTGTTGGTGCACCTGTATGATTGACAGGAGGGGCCCGAGGAGCCCAGCGGGGGGCAGACTGTCTAGGGAATGCGAGAGCAGGAAGACACCGAGGAACACAACTGAGTCACTCTGTATCTAGGCATACTATAGGTTGCAATGGGAGGGTCACCTTGTTGGCTAGCAGTGCCAAAGCTGTGACGCATAACAGTTCAGAACAAGATTTCCACCAAAAATAAGTAGGGACATGTCTTGTCTTTTGAATGCCATGTGCTCCGTTTATAAAAGTTAAAATCAAGTGACTTGAAGATAGATCATCCACTGCCATGAAAAAAATCCCATGAACCAATTACAGTCTCTTCAGTGTAGAACAGCTTCAACAACCAGGCTGTCAGGACGCTGAACTCTTTCTCCTCCCTCTGCCCTCGCTCCCATTGCTTTCACCTGCATTCACAAACTGTGGTTCACTCCAGCCCCACAAATGCAAAAAAATTATGTGAGCTCAAAAGAATGGTCAATATTAAAATGCAGTTTTTCATAAAATGGAAAATGTCTCAGATTCACAAACCATTACCATGTATTTCATTTACATGCTAATTATTTTTAACTTTTTTAAGTTTCATGCCATTGTCTTTATTATAGTCATAGTGGATTCCTTTTTGGGTGACATAACTAGTACATAACTACCATACCTTGTGAATGGCTTCTTTCATAACATTATGTCTTTGTATTTAAGTATGGTAACATAACAAGAGACACATGTCACTCGTATATTATCCTTCCCTTCACTGTACAGCAGTGAGTGTTTATTGTCAAATGCCAACTATGAGTATTCTAACCCATCAAACATCAAAACTGCCAACGTATATCATCACATCATGAACTACAGAATGAGGGGCCAAAAAAACTGTCCACCATCTGTTTCTCAAAAAACAATTACTTACACTTGAAAAAATGCCTATGTTTGTGTAAGTTGCTGAGATGTTTTTAGGAAACAAAAACAACATGGGCCAACCAGTGTTAATTTCGTCGACTAAAATATTTAGTCTTCATTTTAGTCAAAGTGATATTTCTGACGACTAAAATTGGACTAAAACTAAATTAAAAGTTTTTCATGAGACTAAAACTATGACTAAAATGTCCAGATATTTTAGTCGACTAAAATAAGACTAAATAAAAATGGAAAGGAGAGACTAAAATCATCCAAAATTCTATCGACAGTCTGAAAGAGCCTCATATCATGTAAATTCACTGCCAAAGGAACAGCTCTGAGCTTTGTTCATGAGGGAGCAGCTCCATGAAGCAGGACCTCGATTAAATATGATTATAATGAATATTATAAATACAAAGTCGATTAAATTTGTCCTAAATTTAGTCGACTAAACTGACTTGCAATTTTAGTCGACTAAAACTCGACTAAAATTTAAGGTATTTTTTTGACTAAATCTCGACTAAAATTGAATTACATTTTCGTTAAAAGACTAAGACTAAAACTAAATTAAAAGATCTTGTCAAAATTAACACTGGGGCCCACTGAAGACATGCCTGAGGATGTGCTCAAGCTCAAGTGGTGCCTTTTAACTCAGCAAGCAGTTTGTATTGGTTTCCAGATTTTATGTTAGCAACCAATGCTAAGAAACCTTTGACCTTCTTAATTTTAGCTTTTACAGTCAAAGCACTCAAGCTTCACAGCCCAGAGGGATGAAAACATGTGGGCCAAGTCAAAAGTGGCCTAATGTAAGCGGGTGGTCGGGTAAACGCTGCTCTCAGAGACTCACTAAGAGTTCCATTGGAATTTTTTTCTTTTTTTTTTTTTTTACAGAAATCATTCCAGCACTGCAATATAAAGGAAACATAAAGATTAACTGAAGACTGAGACCAAGTAAAGGAAGATAACAGCTACGACTGGTGTGTAGTCATCCGCAAGTGTTGAAACTTACTTGTTTGTGCCTAAAAACTCAAATCAAGTCATATTTGTTTTAATTTAACAACAAAAAGCTAATGACAACACAGCATGACATTTTGACCAGTGGCAACTTTAGGCTGATTGCTTATGATTAATTCTGAAGAGTAAAATGGATTCATGAAAAAAAAAAACTAGACTGGTATATTATTAGGTGCTAATCTATGTCTGCAGCTACAGCTGCGCTGGGTCAGACTGGTGGACTTGGCAGCCTGTCGGTATCTTCCTCCGAACACACAGTCTCTCTCCACATTGATGCAGAAAAGGAGAGCGCCCAAGGGCATTACTTCACTATGCAGTGCTGATAGCAGGAATTGAACTGCTTTTAATAAGTGGACAACCAGCAGGAATTGAACTGCTTTTAATAAGTGGACAACCAGCTCTTACTTTATATTTACTTACATTGATAATCATCAAAAGTGCACTTGAAATCTTGTGAACCAGCTCCCTTAAATGCTTTGCCTCACTGCATCTGAACTAGGGTTGGGGCATATCGTATCGCATGTCGTTATCGCGATATCATTTTTTTTTATATTGTTGTGGACACGATATAATTTATGTTTCGCTCAGCTCCATCAGAGCAGCATAAACACTGACTCTAGAACATGGGGACAGGTGACAAGAATACATTATCACTGAATTAATCTTACCAATAGGCGTAAGGCTGGGATTTTAAAGTAATTTGTCCATTTTCAATTATAACATGAAATATATTGTTATTGTGATATTTCTTTGTCATATCGTGATATAGATTTCAGGCCATATCGCCCTGCCCAAGTCTGACCCGGTCTGAACGCATGTGTGATCATGACAAATGTGACTTTTAGTCATCTAATCTTTGTCCTGTTTAGTCACTTTCGCTCTGCCCTGCACAAGGTAATGAAACTCTTCTCCTGTGACCAGTTTAACTTTAAGACTACCCCTTATGGTGTCGCCACGAGATAAATATATACCGTAAAACCATCTTAGTGTCGCCCAATCTGTCATGGCGGCTTTAGACAGCATCTGACAGGTTGGGCTTAGTGTAATATACACTTTTATACACAAGTTTTGCAGTGTATAGTAAAGAGGTAATGACAATGATACTAATGGTGAATGTGAAAAACAAACTTGACAAAATAACACAATGATGTGCTGTTCAAATAAGGCATGATAAACAATAATATGCGACTATTAGATCTTCTGTGGTTTATAATTGGTTTATAATTATATGATGCGCAGGAAATAAATCTTGGAGGGTTTTG
Organism: Proterorhinus semilunaris; assembly: GCA_021464625.1. Classification (NCBI taxonomy): domain Eukaryota; kingdom Metazoa; phylum Chordata; class Actinopteri; order Gobiiformes; family Gobiidae; genus Proterorhinus; species Proterorhinus semilunaris. The sequence goes on from CM038345.1 coordinate 12,786,946, forward strand.
ACAACACAATCCCAAGTTCTGTAGAGTTTTGTTGTTGTTGCTATAACCCAATATAAAACTTGAAATTAAGGCAAGGCGTGTTTATTTATACCGTGCATTTCGTACACGGGGCAACTCAATGCGCCTAAAATTAAATTTTAACTCTGTCGCTAACTCATAATGACGCGGTCACTTTTGAGTGGCGTGAAAATATGAAGAACAGAAAGTGAGCCTGGTACCTGATGCCCAAGCAATGCCAGTTGTCCGGTGGAAGTTGGGAACTGGGGTGTGTAGGAGGAGTCTTGGGTTTCGGGCCACAGTGATGGTGGGATGAATCACAAGGGGTGGGTGGATGGGGGCGTCCTTGCAGAGTGGGTGGACTGTTGCCAAGCAGCGGAGGTCCACAAGTACAATGTCCTCCCAAGCAGAAAGCTGGTGACGCTCAGTAGATTGAGGACTTACTTGAGGGAAGATAGAGGCCCGAGTTGACATTGAGTACAGCGGGGCAACTTTTCCAAAGTCACAGAAGCTTTGAGTTAGGGTCTGCAAAGGACAGAAAACATGTGTACGATGAACAGGGGTATGAGCGCTTTCTGTAAAAAAAAAATCTTAAATTATATAAATCAATAATATAGTACTGTCCTTTTGATGCTCAGAAATGAAAAAAAAATTAAGAAAACAAAACATGGGGATGTGGAGCTACTGCCCTCTTCAACTGGCCCGCTCTATACCCTGGCTTTTTAATGCACCACACTATGCAGGGCTTACATCATACTTCACACATAACTCAATTAAATAAATATATAATAATAATAATAATAATAATAATAATAATTAAACACAAATAAAATTATATTGAGGATGGTAATGACAACTGGGAAGTAGCAAGATCTCGGAGTATAATATGTATTAATGTTTTAAGTATATGTATGCATTGTTTTGATTTGTATTGAATATTGCATTGAATTTGGGGGTAGGCGCTCAAAAGCTTCTTGCTTCGGCCCACTCCTTTTGAGCAGAGTGTATACTGCTCAAATAAACAAATAAACGAAACTAAAACATTTTTGTTCCTTTTTGTTTTTACACTTTTTTTTATTGGTCTGGCTTGTACTGGGCTGCCATTCAGGAGCCGGAACAGCGTCATAAGCTGATTAAAGAAAACTTAGTATGGCCCAAACGCCTTTGCCCCGTTGTCAACGTGACCTCCTCAGTAGACTCTCCCTTAGAGATGTCTTCAAATAACATGTTTATGGGTAGGCATCTGTTTCATTGTAAATGCCCACGCTGCATTTATTTATTTTGGCTAGTGCTTGCACAGTAATTTACAGGCAAATAAAAGCACTGTATAATGCAGTCCATTAAACTAACAAGAAAAACTCAAGGACACACATCGTCGTGACATTGGTCCCATCTGAATAAGAAAATGAGCTCAGGCGGAACTTGAACTTTGCATCTGCCATTCATGCATAAATTCTCTTTATATGCAGTAATGGTAAAAATATATATACATAAACTATACATACCAGATGCTGCATCAAGAAGCTTTGGTCTTATCTCACTATCTATTGGATCTAGAGCAGAGTGTTTTATTCCAAACCCAATTATAGTTCTTGGTTGAAAAAAAAGAAAACAAAAAAAGATTACTGCTCTGTACAAAGAATAAGCAGGTTTGTGTTGACAGTGGGTGGTTGGAGCAGGGAAGACCCGTCCTGTCCAGTCGAACAGTTCTGCACTGAGTACAATGAAGGGGGAGAGGTGCTGCTCGGATGGTGACGCGCCACAGTGGCAATGGGAACACTTGGGGGCCAAATCTACACAGCGGGCGGGGAGGACCATGTCCGCTGTTATAGCACTGTGGAGAGATGAGTCATGTCACCACTCCATAATAATATTCCTCTATTAAAGAATTACTGAGCTCAAGCAAGAGTTGTCTCCAGGGAATAATTAATACTTCCATTTGTCACATCAGGATTTGGGTGCCAAGTGCAGCTAAATCCATAAGAAGAAGCAATTATTATGTTTAATTTTAGTTTGAGTGGATGTCATGTAAGCTTAGGAATAGGCATCTAATTATATTGTGTTTGGGTGCGTGCACACATCTCTGCTACGATGGTGGTTTGAAATAGTCACAGCTGACTGACTCAGACAACTCTTCAGGGGGTGGTCTGTGGAGGGGAAACATAATGCTAACATAATGCTATTTGCAATGTGCACATTTTTAAGTGAGCAGCGGGATGTCTTTGAAGTAACTCTGAGAGCCTATGTGGCAAAGTGGGCAGGAGGATGAACATGTTATCGGTTCAGAAGAGTATTTTATTATATTTTCTGTGGCAGCATTTCTGTGCTAAACTCAATAGTAGGGGTCAGTGTAAAACGGTACCAAAGCTTTTTCCCTATACTCATATGGCTGCTGTTTATGCAATGGGAGAACAAACTTCCAGCCCTCAGATGTGTAGTAGATGTGAGTTTGGCCATCTGGCTCTGTGCCCAATTCCCACAGACTGCGATCCCAAACTGAATGCCTGCCAGCTGACCCTGTGAGTACAGACCCAGTCTAGACTAATAATCCTGAAATGCTCTCAAGCAACTAGCCCTTATTTTGGTCACCAGTGCGCACAATCATTCAGAACTGGTTAAATTCATGTCGTGGTGATTTTACTGGAGTCTTGGAGAGTATTGCTTGTTTTCAGGTTCTAGAATGTGATGATGTCACAGGACCCAGTGGGGGGCTGGAGCTAGTTTTTCACAATTGTGTCAAAAGAGGACTTAAAAACACGACATCAGGACCAAAATGAGATTAAAATTTAACTAAGTTAGTAAGTGTTTAACTGAACTTTTGCACATTTATAAGTTCAATGCGTTGTCTGTATTTTGCTGAGTTTGCAAAAAAATGTGTCAATCTGAGTCAGATGAAGTGATGGATATTGCATCACCTAATATCGCGACGTGAAATTTTTAGCGATATATCGTGCAGCCCTAATGTGTGTGTGTATATATATATATATATATGTATATGTGTCAGCTAACACTGTTTGAGAACCACAGAAATATAATTGCAAAAAACACAATATTTGTTTTATTTTACTTAATTTAATTGTGAATATTCCAATGAGGGGATTTGGAGTTGAGGCCCCAGATAGGACCCTATTATACATGTTTTACGTTGTAGAGAAGCTCAGAGCACAAGGGGGGAGCTATGTAGACACGGCGAGAATGGATAGACATCAATTTAAAATATATTCCACGTTCCAGACGTTCCAGTCAAAATGTGATGTGTCCTTGTGTATGAGAGCTTGTGTTCACTTGATGTTTCCTTTTTGGCAGTTGACTTTACCTTTTCACTTTGACGCCCGCGCGGTTGGGATTGTTTCCTGACAGGTACAGTCCGGACTCAGACAGCTGGAGCACAGATGTAGCACCCTTGAGCAGCCCCCGCAGTGGAGTGTGTCTGGTGGAGATGGACGGATACCTGTACGCCATTGGAGGGCACGATGGCATCACCGCTATAAATACCGTGGAGAGGTACGGCGGAGGGGCTCGCAGCGTGACAGGCACTGCTTTGGACTGTGAATTATTTCTGAACGACAAAATGGCATCCTATTGACAGAGCCGTTTTGTGTACTGTTTAGATATGATCCAAAAATGAACGCGTGGAGCAAGCAAGTGGCAATGCTGACCAGATGGGCCAGAGCCGTGGCCACAGTGCTCAATGGCAAACTGTATGTGATGGGCGGAAACGATGGCGATGTGACACTTAATTCAGGTGTGCTGAATAAGTTCTGTGTGGTCGGTTAGCAGAACACTTTCTAAACTGAAAGTTCAAGATTGTATGTTAAAAGTTATTTGAATTACTAATATACTGCCCAAAAAAATAAAGGGAACACTGTGATGTTACATTGTGTTGTTCAACTGTTCTTTTATTTTTTTGAGCAGTGTATGTTTTATTATTATAGATCCTATAACCCATTATACAACTCATTTAACACAATCAAATAAATAATAACATTTAAGAAAATGTATATGACATTGTCCAGCTTTCTAAAATGTTCATGGATAACATGAACATGAACAAAAGCTAACCACAACCTATACGTAAATAAATAAATGATAAGCAGTCAAAGATAAATTAATAATAATGCATTACTACTTACTTAAAAATAGAGAGACACATTTTATGTACATTTGGTACTATGATACAGAATTTTGAGACATGAGCTTTAAGTTGAGCAGCTATTTCCCTTCTGGAGTTGTTTACTAAACTTGCCCTGATTGGCTTGGCTGCACATCTCACCCACAAGGTTTCAATCCCCACGGTCAAATGTTTGATTTATGGGACGTGCTCGCGCACACATACTTACAGTCATGAGCGTGGCAAAAATAAACTGGGGTTACATTTTGGGGACATTAGCGACTATTTCAGTCTATGAGAAATTCATGTAAGAAAGTCCTATAACCTTTTTTGGGGTCTTTTCTCAGATGTTGAAATAACAAAGAAAAAAAAAATGTTTACACTGCTTTAGCTTACAGCGCTGGATTTGAATGTTTATTTTTTGGGGGGGGATTTATAACACTGCACCCACTCACTTATATAATACTTTACTCATTCATGCGAGCTTCAGCTATATATTGTAGGATGTTTAAGCTGATCTGACATGCGCGCCCTTTAAATGTTTCCCAGTGGAGTGCTACAGCCCGGTGGATGGTACCTGGTCGGTCTGCGCCCACATGCTGTGTCCCATGGGAGAATGCAGGCGGCACAGCGTATCTGGGACACATTTACGTGGCGGGGGGCAGGGACGAGCTCCGCCTGAACCTGAGCGCCGCTGAGCGGTTCGACCCGGACTCCTCCAGGTGGACTCCCGTCAAACGCCTGCGGAGCAAGAGGAACAATGTAAGACCAGGATTGATCAGTTAATTGTTGAATCACCATCTTGGGCAGCCGTAATCACTATTGATAAATACAAACTGCACAGTCATGGAGTATAGAAGAGGACAGGGCTCTTTCGATTGCAGTAATAATATGTAATAGGATTAAAATAAACTAGCACCTGCCAATAATGAGAAACCATGTTTGTATGCAGCCAATAGTTCTACATAATAATAAAACAAAGGAAGGTGTGTGCCCCATTTCTGTGAATAGGAACTAAAATGACCATGTTATTACACTTTAATGTAACAAGATAGTTCCATCCTATTTCCATACTATTGAGCCTTTAAGTGACACAGAGAGAGTATATTATATTATCTGATAATAAATTATGCCTCAGTTGAAATAATTTGTTTATGTTTTCAATCCATACAGATTGTGTCAAGCCGTGGGTTTACTGTAAATTGCTAATCATTCGACTTTACCCAAATCAAAAAGCTCCTTGGAAAAAAACGTCAAAATAGCGACAAAAACTAGATGTGAAGGACAATGAAAACGCACCAGAAACAAAGCAAAAACATGACAAAATGAGCACCAAAAATACAACTAAAATCTTAGATGAGTTTTGTAGGTCTTGGCTTTCAAATGAGGCGTAAACTCTTAAATTTGGGTAAAGCCGAACTGGAGAAAACGTGCTCGGTTAAGGCAGGGATTAAGAGATTAAATGAAGTGACCAATTTTATAGATCACAGACATAGAACATGATGTGCATCTCTGGTTGATAAATGATTGTAAATGTACATATTTCTTATTTATGTTTTTGTCCATGGTGTTCCTTGTGGCGTTTAATGGTGCGTTGCTGACAGTCAGAGGCTCAGACGATGTGACTGAACTGCCATGAGTCCAACACATGCAGGTAAAAAGCCCAGTTGCTTTGCATGTGGTTCCTGGTTATTCCTACCTGATCCACACCATGTGACTTCATCTGCCAGAGAGTCTTGTTAAAATGTGTGTGGAATGTAGTAGTTATAGCATTGGCCTACTGTCTTTTAAATGTAATTGGACACCCCAAGTGAACCTTAAATGAAAGCTTATGTAATGTTAAGGACATTACATAATAGAACAATAAGGTGATTAAGAGATAGTCATAGCTTTAGGTTCTACGGAAATCGAAAGGCAAAAGCAGAAATGTTGTCGACCTATGAAGAGAAAGGAACAGCCTGTTTATGTGCTTCACGCTGAGAGCCGTTTGTGCTCCGAGACAAACACGATCTCCTTTGTGACCCGCTCTAACACAGTGCCAACAAAAATCATTTAATTTGGCATTCATGCATGTAACTTAAGCAAATTGTTTACATTTTTAATACTTTATGTGCTTATATTCAAACTAACATATAACTAGACCTAGAAAAGCATTCAACCTGCACAAGTAGCTCATTAAATATGTGCAGTCCTTTGCGAGCTCAGAGCTACAAACAGCTGTTCCAGCGCGCCTCCCCTGCTGATTAATAAATGATTTTTGCCAGTACTCAACACAACGTACCTTTAAACACTGGACTTATGCGTCGGCCGACATGCTGACCAAATGTACCTATTTGGATTGTACACTGTTCTGCTATCGCACCAATGGCTATCCTTTAATCCCCCAAAAAATGACAGACAGGGGAATGAGTTCCCTCTAATAAGGATCAATTTAAGCCCTGGGTTTGTCCTTTACAAGTCAGTACAACCCAATGTCTTTGTCTTAGGTTGAAAGGTCCCGTGAGTCATTGAAGAAACAATCAGCAACAACCTTTTTCTCACTCATCACGGTGGCTAGTCTTTTAAAAATGTTTTTACTAGCCACAATTCAATTCGTTTTGACAATTTTACTTATTCATATTTTTAAACAAAAGCATGGTATGAATCAGTATAACATGTTCTTATTGAATACAACATTAGATCTAGGTATTATCAACCTCCGCCTTAACCAAGCGCATTTTCTCCAGTTCACCTTTACCCAAATCTAAAAGCTTCTCGACTGGAGCTGACAGCCTACAGACCAGTGTAACGCCTCATGGGAAAGCTAAGACCTATAAAACTGATTATATCTTTTTTGGCGCGTTGTTGCTGAGTTTTTTTTTTTTTTTATCACGTTTTTGTCTCTTTTTTATTGCTTTTTTGTCATGTTTTTTTTCCGTTAATCTTTTGACGCTTTTTTGTCATGTTTTTCATCCTCGTTTCTGTTGCTGTTTTGACGCTTTTTTCCAAGGAGCTTTTAAATTTAAAGCCAAACTGGTGAAAATGTGCTTGGTTCAGGTGCTTACGAGGTTAACAAAGTGGCTAGTGAATGTGGTTATTAGCCAATATAGAAACCTACCTTAACCATAGTTAAGCCACATTGAAGCTCACAAACATTCTCAGTTATACCACAGTGTGAGCCAAGAGTCTTGCCAGAGAACGCTAGAGTATGTACCGTTCGAGTTTGATCAAAAGCCATATGGTGTGAGACAGAGAAAGGCTGCTGCATGAAAGTAGTTATTATTGTCAAATGTGGGTAAAGGAATTGTACTGCAGGTGTCTGTTAGCTGAAACCTGTCCCGCCAAACGGCCTGAATCGATGACTAACTTACAGCCGGCTCCTTTCATCTACAGTAATTGCCTTCTCGATAAAAGGAAAAGTGACATTGCATTAATTAATGTCAGGACTTGCCACAGACTGTCCAAATGATTCAGGCTTTGAGACTGTGATAAAAATGAAGACTGTCTGTAGCTCGCAGCCCGATAAATGCAACCACTTGATGATTCATGCACTCGGCTCATGTAACGCTCCCATATACTGCAAATATATGGCTTTAGGCGGCTGCACTGTCTGACATTTTCTTTTCCTTTTTGTCTGTTTTTAGACACTTTGGAAGCATGGAGAGAAAGCATCCAGGAGGGAGAGTGGCTGTGCTGTGCCGGGGATATATGAAGAGAGGACACAAGTGTTACAGAGATAGCCTAATGGATGCACGCCTCGCTCGACGCATTGTGCCACCAGCTCAGTTCAGGCAAGGCAACAAAACGGCAGAATGCGAGAGTTCACAGGGAAACGGGACACAGTTCAGCATTAGTCAAAGCCAGAGCTGCTCTCCCCGAATCACAGCATTCAATTAAAGTGCAGCACAAGGTTAGCATTACCATTAGGACGGTGGCTTTCGTCTGATGCACACTGCTGTTTTACGTATCCATCATCGGGCTTTGTCTGCGTTTTACAATAGCCACTTTTTCTTGTATGTACTGTATGTGAAACTAAAAGTGGTTTGTCTATTCTGCGCAACTGTATGGGTCAATATTAATATTTTGGCTAAAAATGTGTAAATGCATGACAGGGGAAACTGATGATGGTGATTATTTACAAGGGATGCTGGATGTCAATGTGTTGCAGGTGCTTTTGGAAATACAGTATGGGCACTGGTTTGAAACAGAGCACGTTTTGAGTATGTGTGAAAAGACAATAAAGTGAAAGTTTCTGTCTCGTTTTGAGTCACAATGTCGTCTTCAGTCACAACAGGTATTATCATGTTACTGTGCAATAGTACTTGCCCCAGAAAAAAAATATCACTACCAGTCCGACAAACAGTGTGGGTAGCAAAAATAACCAAAATCAGCTGGATCATGTCGTCTGTGGGAAACCAGACTGCGATGGCTGCAGCGCATGAGTGAGATGTGACTGCCAGCACATGGGAAACCATATAAGCGCTTGTGTGGGCTTAAAGTGATGACGCTCAGCTCGTCCCCCTGAGGAGTAATGGGCTGAAACATGGAGAGGCAGAGCTCCATCAAGCAGCACAGAGCAACACAGCTTTAGAGACGCAGGATCAGTGTCCTCCACCGGCTGCACTGTGTGCACCATGAATATTTACTTTAATATGAGGGGAACATTTGCCAGGCAAATCGCAGAGGAAAGACCTTCCACAGGTAAGAAGCTTCTCTTACTCAGTTTTCTCATGGCGTGTTTGAAGAACAAACAGCTCATTAGAAAGCAATATGTTAGAGTTCATTCAAAGAAGGTAGAAGATTTATTTATTTATTTTTACCTGAACATTGAATTCTAATTTACTAGTTTGGGATCTTTTCAAACGCAAAGTCATGCACCAATCATCAACCCCAGCGAAAATAATTTAATATCAATTATGTTATTTTTATTTATTTGGGCTATTTAATTATTTACTTAGGCTACTACTTTGTTTATTCCTGTTAAAAGGTGTTCAAACCAAAAACCACTTCACCATTTTATTTTATGAATTGGATACAATATAAACCTTACATAGAAAGCACGTCCGAGAGTTTGCCCCGCGCCAAACACCACTGGGCTGCTACAGCGAGGTTGTCCGGTAGATGGCGAGAGTCCGAGGTGCGTCTGGGTTGTGGAAGAGCTCCCTCCTGCTCTCTGCAGCGGAGAGGATGCTGATGCTGACAGAAATAAAAAGCATGGGAATCACATAGGAACACACACGCGATACACCGTGTCCTTACTTCACGCATCCTCCGCGGCGAGAGGACGACAGCACAGGCACAGGCAGCGGCAGGAAAGACCAGGAGACAGTATGGCGTGGGGACATTTCTGAACGGCGTCCGGACAAGCTGCTGACCTCTGGAAGACGCGGCGCGAAAACAAATGAAGTTTATAAAAGCACCTTTCCGCCCAGAAATAGTCCATCCAACAAAGTCGGGCTTCTTATCGACAGCTGCCACGAGAGCAGACAGCGCACTGATGTCTGCGGAATGATCCGACAGGTGCGATCATAATTACAGAAGAGGCGTGTCAACCAATCAGTGTGACGAAGCAGGACTACCCACGCGCGCAGTGTCCGGAGAGCTCCAGTTGACTTGCGTGGATCCCTGAAGTCTAATGGACTATACTGTTGTTACATCTGGAAGTGGAGTTTCCTTCCCTGATGATGATGGCAGAGGGATGCACTGATGGAAAACAGTCCGGCGTGGACAATGTCTGGAGAGTAAACCTGCGCTTACGGTGATAGAGAACGTGCAGGTAACTCAAGTTAGCACTTAGCTAAACTTAATTAGCTTTCTTTAGACATTTGTTTGGTCTTTTACTGCTATGAAGCCAACACGAGTCTCTCTCTTTGTATTAGTTAGTGTAGGGTGCATGTTATATTTTTATCACAAGGATATACTTTCATTTGTTTGATCACACGTATCTACCTTTTGGTTTTCTCTTTCCACTGACCATTTCCTCATATCAACCTCAGTGCTATTGAGGGCTCAGTGCTTAAACCATTTAGTGTGCAATCAGAAGATGAATCCTACTTTTGCAGGGGGCATGGATAAATGTATCACTCTGGTAGTGGATGTGGATGAAGTAACCCTTTGGTGACTCTAATTTGTCTCCCTCTGTGCCTCTGAGACACTGAGGCTGTCTGGGGGTGCTATTAAATACTACTCAAAGCGGACCAGTCTGCTGTCCTGACTGCACAAATATGCTGCACTTTGTGGCCACATGTTTCCCTTGTTTCTTCTTTATGGTTTTGATAATGGAACACAGAATGCACCGTGTAGCCCGTCATGCATGTGTTATTATAATTAAGGCTAGTCCTTGGTGAGAGGCTTCACAAAAAGTTTCTTCTTCGTGGCAATTGGCTTAATCTGGTTAATTAACGCTCTTTAATGAACTGTATCTTGCTCTTTTTATCCTTTCATACATGTCCCCCACAAGAAGCAGTGATGAGCCCTCCACGGCGGTCATCGAGTTCCCATGGTGACAGGTAATTTCCTGAAGCACTTTATTCTGCTACAAGTGTCATGCACTGGCATAGCAAAGCTCCACAGATGTACAATAATGGAACCACAAACACAGATGTGACACACAGAAAGACACACAGAAACGTATGGCACATTGAGAATAGAGGTTGAATTGATTTATTTTTTTGTAATAAAGTAATTTCCATAACAAATATCCATACATTGTTAAAGTTTTCCTGTGTACATCTCATTCTTTTTAGCAACACAGAACTTGAGTGAAAATAAGAGTAAACTGTAGTCTCACTGTGCTCCACAGGACGTCTTCTGAGAGCCTGCAGAGGAACAACAGCAGTAACTCTGGCGTGATCCTGGACATCTCTGCTCTCAAGATGGCAGACGTGGAAACTGAAGTGCCTCCACTTCCACCGCGCTACCGCTTCAGGGATCTGCTGCTGGGAGATCAGTCATTTCAGAATGATGACAGGTAGCTTGGGAAAACACTGTACTGTGCTACGTAATCCGCTTGTTTTTCAGTGTCTGCCTAGACATAAATCTTCTCTATTGGAAAATTAGACCTTCTCTGTTTTGGCGAGCTGTAGTCACAGAAGTTTTCTTTAGAATACAAGATTGTGCGGGTGCAAGAAAGCTGTTTGTTTGCCATTTGGAATAATTTTGTTTTGCAGTTATAATTATCACTGCACTGGAGTGAGGGAGTACTCCGAAATAGGATGCATCTTTCGTGTTGTGCCCGAGAATAAATAAATACCGGCAGAAAAGTCCTCCATGAACCTATTTACAAGTGCCGTCTGCTGCTCATACTACCTCTGCAAATGTGTGTGTTGTGTTGTTTTGTACAACACTGAAATGAACCCATCCCATGGCCCTCAAATGGCACAGTTCTTCAAAGACCTCCATTACGGTGCCGGTTGGAGGCTCCCATACGCGGTTTATTACCCATGAGTTCCAAATTAGTGGCGCTCCAGCCCATTGTGCAGGGGAGCTCTCCGTGGTGCTGGAGAGTCAATTCCCAAAAGAAGCAGCATTCGCTTCAATATTTTGGACCGCTGATAACAAATGGAGGATGTCACTGCGGTCTCCCCAATGCTTTAAATCTCACTTCAGTTATATTAGGTTGCACATTTTGTCTTTCTCTTGTGTCCCATTTTGACACAGTAGTGCAGTAGGGCTTTGGATTTATGATTAAGTTGCTTTTATTGTCAAGTGAGAGAACATGACCCTAGACATATATGTATTTCTATATGCATTGTTTCTTCTCCCCAGCCAAGCCTGTTATCTTTGCCACCCAGGCTGTGGTTGTTAACCGCTGCCCGAAGCCGATAACCTTTTGTAGATGGCTTTTGTGTTTCGACCACTGGCTTTTTCTGTGCACTTTGCCCCTGTCCCCGGTGCTTGCTCCAGTAAATTGCTGTCAGAATGCTTTATTTGATTGCAGAGTCTTTTGTCTACACGTTCTACAAGTTGACGAAATTGCCCCTGCCTTGTGTATACCTCCAAACAATGCCCTGATTTCTCAGTAGGGCACATTATGGCAGAGTTGCACTATTTACACAGAGGATACTTGAAACCTAAGGCAAACAAAGGTCAGATTACACAACCTTGCTGTACACGATAGTTGCAGCACGTTTTATCAAGCAGGGACTGTGTGCGCTTGGTCCCTCATGATCCTGGGAGATCACTATTCAATTATAAAGGGTAATTAGGGCGTGTTGCTTTGACGACAAATCTAAGTATCTCCACAGAGTACAATAATACTGTAAGGCATAACATGTGTGTGTCTCCTTTGTCACAGAGCTGTAAGAATTACTTAAGCCAAAATGCACCATCGATTGGCTTTGAAACGAATTAGATAATGATTCATCCATGATATGAATGAATTAAGATGCAATATTTTTCATGCCCATTTTTCAGCTGTGGAGTATAACCAAGCAGACAAATTCTACTGGGAATGTTTTTATGATCCTGTAGATGGCTGATCTGCTAATGCGTGCCGTGCTGATTATTTCCCTGTGATGAGGCTTTGTCAAGTGGAAAGCTGCGAAACAAATTAACCCCCAGAGGGACATCATCCTTTTTGGCCTCATGGCTTTCTACATCTGCTTCCTGTCATCTGCCATATTGGTCTGTAAGGCAGGAGGGCAACGCCTTTTAGCAGCAGTATCCCTCAATGTATTACACACATAAACAGCGAATAGAGTACCCTGGGAGTAAAGATGAAGCTGACTGTGTAAAATGAAAGTATGTTTACAAACATGATGTACTACATTGCTTGGCCACACACTCAGACTCATAATATTTAGTTGTCCACTTTTAGCTTTGATTATGGCACACTTTTGCTTTGGTATTGTTTCGATGAGCTTTTGCAATGTCACAAGCTTTATTTCCACCAGTTTTACATTCATCTTTCACCAAGATATTAGTGATGACGGGACAGTCGGCCCACTGCACAAAGTCTTCTACACCACGTCTCAAAGATTCTCAATGGGGTTAAGATCAGGACTCTGTGTTGGCCAATCCATGTGTGAGAATGTTGTCTCATGCTCCCTGCTTTCACAGTTTGAGCCTGATGAATCTTGGCATTGTCCTCTTGGATGCACATGTCATCAGGGAAGACATTGAATAGTTCTTCGGTACTTCCTGCATTGATATTTCAGCTATTCTTTTGCACACTTTCTGAACAAATGCAATGGGGAATTATTGAAGAAGCAATTTAGAAGACTCCTCCCCCATGACATTCTCTTTGTGAAAAATGTGCAGCACTCACTTGAGATCGGTCTGAATCCTGTTATTATGCCCCATTTATTACCATGAATTCCTATGAACTGTAGTGGAATGAGGTGTAGGCTCTCAGTCGTCCAGATTACTTTTTTCTTGAGAGAGGATTAAACGAGGCCATCTTGGTGACGACTGGGGCGCAGATGGTAGAGCGGGTTGTCTCATGATCGGAAGGTTGGGGGTTCGAATCCCGGCTCCTGCAGGTGCACACTTTCGTTGTGTCCTCGGGCAAGACACTTCATCCACCTTGCCTTCAGTGTCAGCGTACATTGGTGTATGAATGAGACTGTGAATGGGTGAGTGGATCCTTGCTTTTCAACTTTGGGTTCATTAGTCCACATAATATTTTGCCTGTAGTGCTGTGGAGCATCCAAGTGCTCTTTCGCAAACCAAAGATGAATAGTTTGGGAGGAACACACAACGTGCATTGTTGCGTCAGGGCCGGGACAACGTGCTATCATCAATGGACAAAATAATTCACAAGTTTATCAAGATAATTAGCAGAAAAACCTGAGACATTCTCAACAGCGTGGAATAAGTAAGTGAACCCCTGTATTAAATAGCTGGCTGACTCTTCTTATGCAGCCATAACTGCTTTGCAGATTAGACGCACACAACGACCAGGATGAATCTTGGACCATTCCTCTTTACAAAACTGCTGCAGTTCAGTGAGATTCAGGCAGTGTGCTTACTTATTCATCCCTCTCCTGTGAATGTTTACATGTTATGGCCAATAAAAATATGATCAAATGTAAATGTTTAGGTGGTATTAGTTTAAGCAGACACTGTTTACTCATTATTGTGACTTTAATAAAGATTGGACCACATGTGATGACCAATTTAGGCAGAAATGTAAGAAATTCCAAATGGTGTAGTCACTTTTTCAAGTTTCATTTTCCTGGAATGTATGGTATTTGACGCAATACATACCACAGTGTATGTTTTTGCATACACAACTAAATTATTCCACAATTCTTTGTTCAGATATAGTCGGGGCTTAACATTGACATTTTTGCTACTCAGTGGTTAATCTTTAGCAAATGTCACCTGCCACATAGTATTTTCACAATGTGGTGATCTTTAAGATAGTTCCGTAGCCTATTTTCTTTGTGTTATAGGGTGTTCCCTGCAGAAGTCCGGGACTACAAATGATCAGATCTAGGCATAAAGTTCAGTTGACCAAAGTGGCTACTGAAAGAGTTATAGCCACAACTATTTCCTAATTGACCAATGTAATGTTAATGTCTGGCCCTGGATAAAATTATTTAATGTCATGAATGCAACCAATAATTGTGCATGGACACCTTTTACGTCCTATGCTTTTCAACTAATTTTGTGGATGTGTGGTGGGCAGATAGTTCGGAGGCCTGCGTTTGGAGTATGGGGCATCCTCCTCCCCCCTGAACTTCTCATTATCTCTTGAGCTGGGTGTCAGAGCCGTAATCACTGCTTGGCCGTGTGTGGGCTGAAGAGGAGCCATCGCACTCGAGTCATGGGCCTGAAAAGCACTTGGTCTGTGTGTGTGTGTGTGTGTGTGTGTCTGTATATATGGTTTATGGAGCCAATTGACCTGACTACTCACCAGCACTACGAGAACCTAAGGGGATTAGCAGGACTATGCTACGGTCCTCATAAACCAAGATTTTGTATTTTAATTTTTAGCATATAAAGAGCATAATTTCATTGTTTTTCTGAAGTCCTTTTAATGCTCAATGATAATATATCATGCACATATCAAGTTTTTTTAAATTCTTAGCTTTTAAAGACCATAAATTGAAAGTTTATTTGACGTCCATATAATACCCCAACCTGACTTCTTGTGTATGGAGTGTATGATGTGCTCCCCCTACCCTACTCTGGCGGTATTGAAGGCTCCATTGTGATTGGTTCTTTATGGGGACACGTGCGGGATATGTGTCCGGGCATGTTGAGTGATTTCGGAAGACATCTAATGGTAATGCGAAGAAGAAGGACCAAGAGAAAGTTCACTCCAAAGAAGACAAGAAAATATATTGGTAAGTATCTAGTCCTTGTTAAATATACGTTATCAAGTATTTTCTGAATGGAACTTAGCCCCGGCCTGGAGGATTTATCCCCGGGCTGGATGATATGGGGACCGGGCTATTGGGTTTTGGAGCTGGCTGTGGAACTTAGCCCCAGCCTTGGTGAGTTTTCCCCGGCCTGGATGAGTTGGGGGGTGTAGTCCGAGGAGGGGTGCTTAAGAGTGGGTCCGAGATGTGGGCTGTGTGTCCCCGGAGGTCCAGAGGAGTCAGGGGGGCGAGTGTGTGCAAGTAGGGCCGGGGTAGGAGTGCCCTGAGCCGGGTAGTGTAAGTGGAGTAGAGGGTGGGTCATTGTGGTGGATGTCGGTGCGGAGCTGGTAGCTTTAGGAGCAGGCTGGTCAGAGGAGGTCCAGAGGAGCCAGGGGGGCGAGTGTGTGCACGTAGGCCGGGGTAGGAGTGCCCTGAGCCGGGTAGTGTAAGTGGAGTAGAGGGTGGGTCATTGTGGTGGATGTCGGTGCGGAGCTGGTAGCTTTAGGAGCAGGCTGGTCAGAGGAGGTCCAGAGGAGCCAGGGGGGCGAGTGTGTGCACGTAGGCCGGGGTAGGAGTGCCCTGAGCCGGGTAGTGTAAGTGGAGTAGAGGGTGGGTCATTGTGGTGGATGTCGGTGCGGAGCTGGTAGCTTTAGGAGCAGGCTGGTCAGAGGAGGTCCAGAGGAGCCAGGGGGGCGAGTGTGTGCACGTAGGCCGGGGTAGGAGTGCCCTGAGCCGGGTAGTGTAAGTGGAGTAGAGGGTGGGTCATTGTGGTGGATGTCGGTGCGGAGCTGGTAGCTTTAGGAGCAGGCTGGTCAGAGGAGGTCCAGAGGAGCCAGGGGGGCGAGTGTGTGCACGTAGGCCGGGGTAGGAGTGCCCTGAGCCGGGTAGTGTAAGTGGAGTAGAGGGTGGGTCATTGTGGTGGATGTCGGTGCGGAGCTGGTAGCTTTAGGAGCAGGCTGGTCAGAGGAGGTCCAGAGGAGCCAGGGGGGCGAGTGTGTGCACGTAGGCCGGGGTAGGAGTGCCCTGAGCCGGGTAGTGTAAGTGGAGTAGAGGGTGGGTCATTGTGGTGGATGTCGGTGCGGAGCTGGTAGCTTTAGGAGCAGGCTGGTCAGAGGAGGTCCAGAGGAGCCAGGGGGGCGAGTGTGTGCACGTAGGCCGGGGTAGGAGTGCCCTGAGCCGGGTAGTGTAAGTGGAGTAGAGGGTGGGTCATTGTGGTGGATGTCGGTGCGGAGCTGGTAGCTTTAGGAGCAGGCTGGTCAGAGGAGGTCCAGAGGAGCCAGGGGGGCGAGTGTGTGCACGTAGGCCGGGGTAGGAGTGCCCTGAGCCGGGTAGTGTAAGTGGAGTAGAGGGTGGGTCATTGTGGTGGATGTCGGTGCGGAGCTGGTAGCTTTAGGAGCAGGCTGGTCAGAGGAGGTCCAGAGGAGCCAGGGGGGCGAGTGTGTGCACGTAGGCCGGGGTAGGAGTGCCCTGAGCCGGGTAGTGTAAGTGGAGTAGAGGGTGGGTCATTGTGGTGGATGTCGGTGCGGAGCTGGTAGCTTTAGGAGCAGGCTGGTCAGAGGAGGTCCAGAGGAGCCAGGGGGGCGAGTGTGTGCACGTAGGCCGGGGTAGGAGTGCCCTGAGCCGGGTAGTGTAAGTGGAGTAGAGGGTGGGTCATTGTGGTGGATGTCGGTGCGGAGCTGGTAGCTTTAGGAGCAGGCTGGTCAGAGGAGGTCCAGAGGAGCCAGGGGGGCGAGTGTGTGCACGTAGGCCGGGGTAGGAGTGCCCTGAGCCGGGTAGTGTAAGTGGAGTAGAGGGTGGGTCATTGTGGTGGATGTCGGTGCGGAGCTGGTAGCTTTAGGAGCAGGCTGGTCAGAGGAGGTCCAGAGGAGCCAGGGGGGCGAGTGTGTGCACGTAGGCCGGGGTAGGAGTGCCCTGAGCCGGGTAGTGTAAGTGGAGTAGAGGGTGGGTCATTGTGGTGGATGTCGGTGCGGAGCTGGTAGCTTTAGGAGCAGGCTGGTCAGAGGAGGTCCAGAGGAGCCAGGGGGGCGAGTGTGTGCACGTAGGCCGGGGTAGGAGTGCCCTGAGCCGGGTAGTGTAAGTGGAGTAGAGGGTGGGTCATTGTGGTGGATGTCGGTGCGGAGCTGGTAGCTTTAGGAGCAGGCTGGTCAGAGGAGGTCCAGAGGAGCCAGGGGGGCGAGTGTGTGCACGTAGGCCGGGGTAGGAGTGCCCTGAGCCGGGTAGTGTAAGTGGAGTAGAGGGTGGGTCATTGTGGTGGATGTCGGTGCGGAGCTGGTAGCTTTAGGAGCAGGCTGGTCAGAGGAGGTCCAGAGGAGCCAGGGGGGCGAGTGTGTGCACGTAGGCCGGGGTAGGAGTGCCCTGAGCCGGGTAGTGTAAGTGGAGTAGAGGGTGGGTCATTGTGGTGGATGTCGGTGCGGAGCTGGTAGCTTTAGGAGCAGGCTGGTCAGAGGAGGTCCAGAGGAGCCAGGGGGGCGAGTGTGTGCACGTAGGCCGGGGTAGGAGTGCCCTGAGCCGGGTAGTGTAAGTGGAGTAGAGGGTGGGTCATTGTGGTGGATGTCGGTGCGGAGCTGGTAGCTTTAGGAGCAGGCTGGTCAGAGGAGGTCCAGAGGAGCCAGGGGGGCGAGTGTGTGCACGTAGGCCGGGGTAGGAGTGCCCTGAGCCGGGTAGTGTAAGTGGAGTAGAGGGTGGGTCATTGTGGTGGATGTCGGTGCGGAGCTGGTAGCTTTAGGAGCAGGCTGGTCAGAGGAGGTCCAGAGGAGCCAGGGGGGCGAGTGTGTGCACGTAGGCCGGGGTAGGAGTGCCCTGAGCCGGGTAGTGTAAGTGGAGTAGAGGGTGGGTCATTGTGGTGGATGTCGGTGCGGAGCTGGTAGCTTTAGGAGCAGGCTGGTCAGAGGAGGTCCAGAGGAGCCAGGGGGGCGAGTGTGTGCACGTAGGCCGGGGTAGGAGTGCCCTGAGCCGGGTAGTGTAAGTGGAGTAGAGGGTGGGTCATTGTGGTGGATGTCGGTGCGGAGCTGGTAGCTTTAGGAGCAGGCTGGTCAGAGGAGGTCCAGAGGAGCCAGGGGGGCGAGTGTGTGCACGTAGGCCGGGGTAGGAGTGCCCTGAGCCGGGTAGTGTAAGTGGAGTAGAGGGTGGGTCATTGTGGTGGATGTCGGTGCGGAGCTGGTAGCTTTAGGAGCAGGCTGGTCAGAGGAGGTCCAGAGGAGCCAGGGGGGCGAGTGTGTGCACGTAGGCCGGGGTAGGAGTGCCCTGAGCCGGGTAGTGTAAGTGGAGTAGAGGGTGGGTCATTGTGGTGGATGTCGGTGCGGAGCTGGTAGCTTTAGGAGCAGGCTGGTCAGAGGAGGTCCAGAGGAGCCAGGGGGGCGAGTGTGTGCACGTAGGCCGGGGTAGGAGTGCCCTGAGCCGGGTAGTGTAAGTGGAGTAGAGGGTGGGTCATTGTGGTGGATGTCGGTGCGGAGCTGGTAGCTTTAGGAGCAGGCTGGTCAGAGGAGGTCCAGAGGAGCCAGGGGGGCGAGTGTGTGCACGTAGGCCGGGGTAGGAGTGCCCTGAGCCGGGTAGTGTAAGTGGAGTAGAGGGTGGGTCATTGTGGTGGATGTCGGTGCGGAGCTGGTAGCTTTAGGAGCAGGCTGGTCAGAGGAGGTCCAGAGGAGCCAGGGGGGCGAGTGTGTGCACGTAGGCCGGGGTAGGAGTGCCCTGAGCCGGGTAGTGTAAGTGGAGTAGAGGGTGGGTCATTGTGGTGGATGTCGGTGCGGAGCTGGTAGCTTTAGGAGCAGGCTGGTCAGAGGAGGTCCAGAGGAGCCAGGGGGGCGAGTGTGTGCACGTAGGCCGGGGTAGGAGTGCCCTGAGCCGGGTAGTGTAAGTGGAGTAGAGGGTGGGTCATTGTGGTGGATGTCGGTGCGGAGCTGGTAGCTTTAGGAGCAGGCTGGTCAGAGGAGGTCCAGAGGAGCCAGGGGGGCGAGTGTGTGCACGTAGGCCGGGGTAGGAGTGCCCTGAGCCGGGTAGTGTAAGTGGAGTAGAGGGTGGGTCATTGTGGTGGATGTCGGTGCGGAGCTGGTAGCTTTAGGAGCAGGCTGGTCAGAGGAGGTCCAGAGGAGCCAGGGGGGCGAGTGTGTGCACGTAGGCCGGGGTAGGAGTGCCCTGAGCCGGGTAGTGTAAGTGGAGTAGAGGGTGGGTCATTGTGGTGGATGTCGGTGCGGAGCTGGTAGCTTTAGGAGCAGGCTGGTCAGAGGAGGTCCAGAGGAGCCAGGGGGGCGAGTGTGTGCACGTAGGCCGGGGTAGGAGTGCCCTGAGCCGGGTAGTGTAAGTGGAGTAGAGGGTGGGTCATTGTGGTGGATGTCGGTGCGGAGCTGGTAGCTTTAGGAGCAGGCTGGTCAGAGGAGGTCCAGAGGAGCCAGGGGGGCGAGTGTGTGCACGTAGGCCGGGGTAGGAGTGCCCTGAGCCGGGTAGTGTAAGTGGAGTAGAGGGTGGGTCATTGTGGTGGATGTCGGTGCGGAGCTGGTAGCTTTAGGAGCAGGCTGGTCAGAGGAGGTCCAGAGGAGCCAGGGGGGCGAGTGTGTGCACGTAGGCCGGGGTAGGAGTGCCCTGAGCCGGGTAGTGTAAGTGGAGTAGAGGGTGGGTCATTGTGGTGGATGTCGGTGCGGAGCTGGTAGCTTTAGGAGCAGGCTGGTCAGAGGAGGTCCAGAGGAGCCAGGGGGGCGAGTGTGTGCACGTAGGCCGGGGTAGGAGTGCCCTGAGCCGGGTAGTGTAAGTGGAGTAGAGGGTGGGTCATTGTGGTGGATGTCGGTGCGGAGCTGGTAGCTTTAGGAGCAGGCTGGTCAGAGGAGGTCCAGAGGAGCCAGGGGGGCGAGTGTGTGCACGTAGGCCGGGGTAGGAGTGCCCTGAGCCGGGTAGTGTAAGTGGAGTAGAGGGTGGGTCATTGTGGTGGATGTCGGTGCGGGGCTGGTAGCTTTAGGAGCAGGCTGTGGAACTTAGCCCCAGCCTTGGTGAGTTTTCCCCGGCCCTGATGAGTTGGGGACCGGGGTATTGGGTTTAGGAGCTGGCTGTGGAACTTAGCCCCAGCCTGGGTGGTTCTTTGTAGGTTCAAGTATTGTCTGTTTATCTTTCAGAGTGACACTGGGAAGGACCAAAGGCAGGAGATGGCACAAGAAAAAAACAACCCAGACTCAGACCCAGACTATGTGGGTGATGAAGATTTAGATGAGCTCCCCCATCCAAATATATGGCTGACACAAAAGTCGGATACAAGTCTTGCTCCTGCTTCTAGTGCACCGGGAACCAGCCAGCAAGGTAGTTCTTCATACACCTCAGAGTTGCATTCAGAGAATGGTCCACGAAGAGGAGACCCACAGCGGACAAGTTCCATAAATTACTGCTTTGTCTGCGGTAAGCCCCAGAAGAAAATATCGAGACATCTTAAAACACACAAGACCAATGCAGAGATTGTACAAGTCTTTTCCCTTACTGATGTCAAGGAGCGCAACAAACGGATTGAAAAAATTAGGAATAAAGGGAACTTTTTACATAATCAAGCAGTATTACAAAGTGGGAAAGGGCAATTGAAAGTGAAGCGACGATGCAAAAAAAAAGCTTTGGATGGAAAGTTTATTCACTGCATGTATTGTCAAGGCATGTTTCTCCGCAAAGAACTATGGAGGCATACTCGCAGGTGCCCTCACAAACCCGAAGATGCAAACCAAGAAGAGACGTCTGGAAGGAGAAGGATCCTCGGCTCTGCATCAGCTCAGGATGCCGCCTTATGTGCGCAAATCTCGGGTGGGGTTTGGAAGCTTCTCAGTGTTATGAACGTGGATGAAGTTGGATCAGTTGTGCGAAATGACTTCTGTATTCTCCAGTTTGCCCAGTCACTTTACAACATTCATGGACAGGATACAACAAAGTATGAATACATAAGACAAAAACTGAGAGAAGTGGGACGTCTGCTGCTGTGCTTGCGGACAGATTTCTCTGTGCCGACCCTGGAAGATGCTGTTAGGCCTGCAAACTTTGAGAAAGTGGTACAAGCGGTCAAAAAGGTAGCAGGTTTTAATGATGACAATCTTTCGTACAAAACCCCGAGCCTTGCTCTTAAACTCGGCCACACACTGAATAAGATCTGCGACATCATCCACTGCCGGGGCTTGATGGCAGAAGATGAGAAGCTGGTGAAGTATACTGAAACATTTAAGAAGTTGCTCAGTACCAAGTGGAAAGAATATGTATCTCACAATGCCCTTAACACACTGAGTGATGCCAAGTTTAATAAACCGTTAACCTTACCATTCACTGAAGATGTTGTGAAACTTCACAAGTTTTTGGAAAAGGCAGCAGAAGAGGCCACAAGCAAACTGCAAGAAACAGATGATGCTCAAACTTATGCCCGTCTTGCCATGGTGTTGCTCACACAAATCATTGTGTTCAACCGTCGGCGAGCTGGAGAGGTTTCCAAAATGCCTCTGAAACATTTTCTGGAGAGGGATAATCAACAACTTCATGCGGATGTAAGCCTTGGTTTATCGGACACAGAAAAGAAGCTCTGCCGGTATCTAAGTCGCGTGGAAATTATGGGTAAAAGAGGGAGAAAAGTTGCAGTTCTTCTCCCCCGACCTGTTGTCAATGGTCTTACACTACTCACAAATAAGAGGAAAGAATGTGGTGTGTCTCCCTCAAACCCATTCTTATTTGCACGACCCAAAGCACCAACCCATTATAGAGGAAGTGACTGCCTGAGACGTTTCTCCACACAGTGCGACACAAAGTACCCCGAGCACCTCCGGTCGACGGGTCTCAGGAAACATGTGGCCACGCTATCTCAAGTCTTAAACCTCCAGGAGAATGAGCTGGATCAGGTGGCAGACTTCCTTGGACATGATATCCGCGTACACAGGGAATTCTACAGACTGCCTGTTCCAACAACACAACTTGCAAAGATATCCAAAGTATTGCTTTTAATGGAGAAGGGATCCATTTCCTCGCTAAAAGGAAAGACGCTGGAGGAGATTGAACTTGAAGGTTTGTTAAATGTATCTCTTATCTGGGTGTGCATGTAGGGCCGGGGTAGGAGTGCCCTGAGCCGGGTAGTGTAAGTGGAGTAGAGGGTGGGTCATTGTGGTGGATGTCGGTGCGGAGCTGGTAGCTTTAGGAGCAGGCTGGTCAGAGGAGGTCCAGAGGAGCCAGGGGGGCGAGTGTGTGCACGTAGGCCGGGGTAGGAGTGCCCTGAGCCGGGTAGTGTAAGTGGAGTAGAGGGTGGGTCATTGTGGTGGATGTCGGTGCGGGGCTGGTAGCTTTAGGAGCCGGCTGGGGATCTTAGCCCCAGCCTTGGTGAGTTTTCCCAGGCCTGGTGGCTTTAGGAGCGGGCTGATTGAATTGAATCCCCCTTTTGTTTTTAGATGAAATTCCCATCAGTGCAGATGAGGCCGAAGAGGAGAGTCACAGTGACTCGGGGGACTCTGCTGAGAAACAAGCGGCAACTGTGGTTATAGATGATGACCCGATCGACATAGCTGATGGAGATACCTCTGATTTTGAAGGCAAGTTCTTCTGTTTACTCTTGTAGTAGTCTTGCTCTGACTTATTCACATTGTTTTGTTTAAATTAATTCCTAATTTTCCTTTTCAGAGGCAGCACAGAGGCCTGCAAAGCAACCTGGACCAAAACGCAGAGTGACAAAAAGAGCATGGTCAAAGACTGAAGAAGCAGCTGTAATGCGGCATTTTAAAAAACACATCAAGAGAGGAAAACTGGCCACAAAAAATGAAGTAACTCAGTGTAAGCAAGCAGAAATGGCCTTAAGTCAGAGAACACTGCAGAATATAAGAGACTTTGTGAGAAATCGTGGACTAGCACATTAAAGACAACTAAAGGTAAAAGATGGATAAGCATGGAGTGTATGTATGAAGAACATTAAAACTTTTCCAGCCTCTAATTGTGGTTCATCCATCCATCCATTTTCTCCCACTTGTCCGTTGCCGGGTCGTGGAGGCAGCCGTTGGAGCTGCCCAAATCACATAGCACCAGTCCCCTATGGCTCCTCCTGCAGGTGGTGGGTCCACGGAAGGACGGCCTCATGGTTCCAAACGGGCCTGTTGGTCTCTCATAGGGGAATTGTGGTTCAGTTATGTTTAAAGTCCTCATAATTCATCTTTGGTCCTCATGAACCACCTTCTGGTCGGTGGCTGTGTATAGACAACCGTAGCTGATACAAGGATGTTAAATAGACCTAAATTTTTTTCAGATTTTTTACAGTTAGTCTATCCAGAGCTTATCTCTCTAGGACCTTGGGAAACCATAGTCCTCTTAAACCACACCAGGGTTGGTTTTTCCAAAAGGTCAACATAAACCATAAAACCACGTATGTGTGTGTGTGTGTGTGTGTGTGTGTGTGTGTGTGTGTGTGTGTTTGTTAGGATTGTCTGCGTATAGTCCTACTGAGAGTGCCTCATGATTATACCTCATTTGAGTGTGTGTATAGGTGCGTTTATTTCTGAGCCTGTCAGCTAGCAGAAAGGAAAGCAGCCCAAGTCACAGTCTGAAATAGAAACACGTCAGCAAATGCCTTTTCTCCATGCCGACAGGGTTGAAAACAGAAAAAAGAAAGCAGCAGGGATTGAATTGCTTCCATCTATTCTTCCTGTTGCATGTCTAATTGTGTTGGGTGTTTTGCTCTAACTAAAGCAGGCTGACGGGAGCAATGTCGATTTAAACGATTCAGATGAACTGGTCACTATATCCAGTGCTAACACCTCGCAGTGATTCAAATGGTGGCCCTTGGAAACAACGCGGTACTGACGCATGTCCTACCACAGCTGATGTTGATGTGATGATTTTGTCACAGTGTAAAAATTGTAATATGTTTAATTAAAAGGAGAGATGCATATCGAGCGCACTTTTTTTTTTATCACAGAAACAAATTTACTTTGTTTTCCAGGAGCTTTGTGTTAAGTTCACAATAATAATAATAATAACAATAATAATGCATCGGTTTTATTTAGCGCTTTTCTGGACACTCAAAGACGCTTTACATTGCATTATTCATTCACTCCATATTTGGTGGTGGTAAGCTACTATTGTAGCCACAGTTGTCCTGGGGTAGACTGACAGAAGCGAGGGCCCTCCGACCACAACTAACCACTCACTCACTCACTACATTTGCTTCCTGGTGTTACCAAACGGTCTCCCATCCAAGTACACATACCCATAGTGCACATTTACTTTAGATTGAGCTGTGTTATGTGCTGCACACTTGACAGAAGAGTAATAGAAGGGGAAACTCCTTGTGGAATAGGTGTCCTGGAATTGCTGTGTAGGCAGCAGCTGTTTGTGTGGCATCCACAAGCACAAACTTTTACACGTTCTCACGCCTGGCAAAGAAATGGCTCCTGTCAAATCAATCTTGCATCCACATGTGACCGGATGTATGTCTGCTCAGGACCACAGAGAACGTTCATGTTTTTAAGAGCAGGCTCAAGACCCACCTTTTTAGTTGAGCTTTTAACTGATATTAATTCTTGCGAAGCCTATTTATTTAATTGTTATTAATATGTATGTGTGTATGTGTATGTATGTGTGTGTGTATATATATATATATATATATATATATATATATATAATTATTTTTATTTTATTTATTTTATATTTTATTTTTTAAATGTACTTATTTTAGTGGTCCTAATATTCTTACTTTCACTTTTTAATTATTTTAACAATTTTCATGCTCTCCCAGTTTCCTCTGGAGGAGCCCTCTGCCTCGGGAGCAGTCATTGGCTGTGGCTGCTGGGGTGCTGTCCTGTGGGTGTCTGGATGGAGGTGTGGTGTTTCTACCGCGCCTCTTCCGGGCGCCCTGTGTTGGTGCCCCCGTGGCTACGGCCGAGGTGCTGCTTCCGATGCAGACGGCTCCTTGGATGGTGTTTCCTTACCTGGTTTATCTGTACCCAGCCTTATCTCAGCCTTATGTCCATTGCGTCCATTGTTTTACCTTGAGTGTGTGTGGTGTGTCTCTGGGAAGGTGGAGGAGAATGTTTTAAATCTGTAAAGCACTTTGTGTTACATGAAATGTATGAAAAGCGCTATATAAATAAAGATTGATTGATTGAATGAATGACCCTAAACGCAAAGCTAAATCTACAATGGAATGGTTTTAAAATATATATATATATATATATATATATATATATATATATATATTAATGTGTTAGAATGGCCCAGTCAAAGTCCTGACCTAAATCCTATGGAAAATCTGTGGAAAGACCTGAAAACTGCTGTTCACAAACGCTCTCCTTCTAATTTGACAGTTTTGTTTTGTAAAGAGGAATGGGCTAAAATATCAGTCTCTAGATGTGCAAATCTTGTAGAGTCAAACCCCAGAAGACTTGCTGCTGTTATTGCAGCAAAAGGGGGTTCCACAAAGTATTAAGTCATGCTGTATGAATACGTATGCACGCCCCACTTTCACTTTTCTATTTTTTGAAAAATAACAGAATCATGTATCATTTTGCTTTCACTTCACAATTGTCTGTTACTTGTGTGTGAACTTTCAGTAAAAAAATCTAAATAAAATCTTTATGTTTATGGTTGTAAACATAATGTGCAAATAATTAAAATGTGCAAAAGTTCAAGGTGTATTAGTACTTTCGAGAGGCACTGTAGCTATTTCACTTGTCTCGGTGGGAAATTGCACTGCTTCAAAAGGCCAAATCAAATGGGACAAGCAATTAAAGGTAGCCTTCAATGAAGTAACCGTCACCCTGCTGCTAATGTTCAGAATATTAGAGCCCTTTCAGCTTTTCGTACCTGTTATATCTCTGACCCCAAAATCTCTCAAGCTTTTGCAGTTACATTTCTATTTATCTCTTTATGGCTTTATGTAAATGGTTTTACGGGTATGAAGCTGTGAGGACAAAGTCATTAAACCACACCTATTGAAACCTACACATTTGGGACATGTAGGACTTAGGTGAAGCGGCTCAAAGATTCACCGCTGTTGTTCTCTTCTCTTTGGTTTTGGAGAGGCCAAAGCAATCAGGCAAATGTTGATTAATCAACAGGGCAGCCATGGTTCACCGGCGCTGGGTTTATTTTCCAAGTGCTGCTCAGTGCATCTGCTTTGCACTGAGGTGATTACTTTGCACCTGCGCTGTGTATTTATGTGCTCAAATGTGTTGCTGCTCATTCAAACAGATAATTCGGGCTAGGAACACATTTTCCGAACATCAATGCTGAATAAAAAAACAAGCTATTTAGGCGAAATCTTGTAAATCTGAAATAATGATTGTATGGTTCTATAAGCTGCTACATCAATTCTTGAAAATTAACTCCAATCCATCAAAGCTACTCATTTGTTCCGTTACTGGCTCCGTGTGGTGGAAGTGAGTAATGTCGGTTCATTGCCTACTATGAACATGACTGCAAAAATGCGAGGACTTTTATCTTGCAATCAGAGTGACTAGTAAAATAAGTCACCCTGGCAAGAACATAACCTACTTAGCAGCTCTTGCATAAGGGGATTTTCTTTGATTTTTTTGCATAGCTACTGAACTGTGTTCGACGTTGGAATAGTTTTTTAGGATTCACGCTCTTTTAGCTTGGGCGATTATCTGTGATTTATGAATCTGATTGCTGACCTTATCTGACCATAGAGAGCTATGGAGTTGGGAGGCCATTTTTCAAACGGGTTTCCCACAAAGATCAATATAGTGTGAATGAACCATGACTGGAATAAGCCGTGTTATCCCTGAATTTTGTGCCGATGACTGCAAGCTGGTGAATATGACTCAAGAGCTTTTGGCTAAGTGGCATGCTGGGAGTTTTTGTTTTATTCATGGAACGCTGGCCTGTTTTCTCTATTGTGGCCTGATAAAAAGTTGCTTCGGAATTTAGGACGGGTCTTGCAACTTTGTGAGAAATGATTCAGCTCCATTTGCCTGCTCTGAAGTAAACTCCAAGCTCAGCAGTACAGCTCTGTGCATTTGCACAGAATACTGCACAACTGACATACAGTAATGACTTGAGGGTTTAATTCGATTTTTTTTCTTACATGGGGTTATTTATGGCAGTTGTAAATGTACAGCATGATTTTTATAGGAAATTATATAATTACAATTATGGAATTATATGCAAAAGTAATTAAGTAACAAAGGAAGTCATAGGTTGCAGCCCTTTCTGATTCTCATGTATCTGCAAACTTTTTGACCTGCATTTTAATTTTGAACATGTTGAAAACCATTTGCAAACATTTAGGACTATACAGTAAAGTAGTGTGAAGACAAACCTTACGTCATTTGTTTATATTGTGTTGAAATGACATCTCACCTACTAATTCTCCAGGATGAACACCTAAGTCACATCATTTGCACAGGTGCCAATGAAGCTTAAGTGGCTCTCGACCATTTTTGTTGCATACAAGTAGATCATAGGGTGTAAAAATAGTGATTGATGTATCGAGAGAGTAGTGTGGAGAATGAAGTGAAGAAGGAGAGTGATGTAGAAAGAGCAGTGCGCAGTGGTGAGTTCTCTCCGGTGTGTCACCATTAAAGACTGACAGCTCGCCCACAGCAGTGCCAGCTCACTACCTTAATACACTTTGACAGAGGAAGCATTATCACAGCTCCGCTCGCCCATCTGCACCATAGGAATGGATTGGCCCGGGATTTTTATGCCTTAAGTTAATGGGCACACACACTCAGAGAAGTGTGTCTGAAACTCTATATGTTCTTTAATCATTATTAAACAGACACGTTTGCATGTACTGTAAGTGGCACTCAATCTACTTTTCAAACAGACTGACTCAAGTTACTCATCATTCAGTATGCCAGGAATCTAACAGTGATATATTCATATTAGCTGTTATGCACTTATATAAAAGGCTACAAAGACTGCTCTATTGTGCAAGGAATCTCCGACAAAAAAAAGAGAGTCAGAATTGCCTGCTGCATGTTTTAGTTTTAAATAACAAAGTCATTTTGTGTCTATTATTATTTTCTATTAATTGTATATTTTTATTGTGTTTATAGTTTTGATCTGTTTTTATTTTTATTCATGGTTTTACACTTATTTAGTGGTGGAGCTAATTTGCATTGTTTTTTTTGTTTTTTATGGTCTCGTGTGCAGCACTTTGGAAACGTATTGTTTAAATGTGCTATATAAATAAAGTAGATTGGATTCGATTCGATTGATTTTGGACTGTTGCAAAGAATTGTTTAGTTGTGGTTCAAGATCTGTAGTTTATACCTTAAGTGAAAGATATTGCCAGGTCAGTGCCTTCAAAAAGGCATTATTGTGTAAGATACTGACCCACAAAACCTTGACTTGTTTTGCAACATCAGTTGTGTTCGCTTTTTTATCTTTTCTCTACCTCAGCAAACTTATCGTGATGCTTATGGCCATAAACTAACTCCGGGCCCCAGATTTTTATTAGTGCAGTGCACATTATGAAACACAGGCTTTTAGTGAAGTAAACAGTCCGACCATTTGGGAATTGGAGAGGGTTCTTGCATAACTTTGTATGGTTTGCATCTTCCACAGGCCTCTAAAACACGCCTGGGTGAAGCTGTTACCTTGCTACTGAAGGATGCTGTTTCTGGAGAGCCCTGGAGCTGTGTCAAAGGCATGATGCCGTTATGTCTGCTTTCACTCTGAAAAGGCAATATACACAACTAGCAATGCCCAGCTTCACCACATAGAGGCAGTGTACACAAATCTGTACCTGGGATCCTGCTTCAACTGTTTCTGAGCAGTGCATTAACGCTATTAAGCTTTTGGTCAAATCTGTGTCCTTGTTTGACCTTAAACTAAAACATCATAAAACACAATTGCATCCAAAGCACAACTGCTGCAAACTCTTTTGAAAACATTTGAATTATTCACAGGTTAAAAGAGTTCAGCTCTTCTATTTTAGTGGAAAATGGAAGGTCTAGAACCTTTATTTATGTAAAGCTTCTCCTAAAAAGAGAGTTCCCAATGCTCTTTTTAGGGCATGGATTGTGATGGTGATTGTTGAATAAACTAGTCACAGGACTTACTCGAATCGTGTATCCCAAGTTTACTGTTTAGTGACGAATCAATATGTTTCTGGGGGCTGAACTCAAAATGCTGCATGTGATGAATGTGAAGTGACTGATATTTCCTCAGTGCATTGTTAATGAAGAGCTCTGAGCAAAAAGAAACTACAGATTTCTAATGAGCCTCCTGCCTCACCCATTTAGGAAATGGTTCAATCACAGATTACTGCAATTTCATTTAGATGATGACCGCTTACAACATTTAGGAAAAAAACACAATCAAAGCCTCCATGATGAAGTTATATCCTGCACTGCTCTAAATTACACAGAACGCCTTTTAGGGGATAGATGACCTTTTACAAGAATAAAGAACCCCCCAAGCCCCCTTCTTATTCATTGGGTTGATCGATGAATAAAAATAGATGCCTTTGATGCTATGTCTGGGCTTGACCTACAAGGGCATATCTACATCCAAACAAACACATGTTCTTACATAGCCTATATGTATTTCAACCGTGATCCTCCTTTGTTTATCTTCTCTTATTATAACATTTTAAATCATTGCAAACAAATGGGCTACAGGCTCGGGCATAATATTATTCAGCCAAGTAATTTCTTTCTTTGGGTCTTGGTCTCATGTTTGGCATTATCATGATTTTGATCACACACAGCAGTGACCGTAAAATATCTGTGTGAACAACGGATGTGTAGAAGCTTCTGCTCATTTGCATGCGGCTGGCTCGCATCATACCGCTGGCACGTAAAGCAGTGTATTTTTTTTTTCTGATGATCGTTTATCAAGGCATTGGCATTGCCAGTTATAGGCTGCTTAACGACAGGTGAAGTGATGACTGAAAAGGATCATAACAGTGGTTGCGTAACCGCCCCCCGCTGGGCTGGCCCAACGCCTTGACGCTCTGTCGTGACGCTGGAGACCTCACATCTTTCGCGGACGAGATTGCCTCGGGTAAACGGGGACACTGGTCTGAGCTCTGAGCGCGTGTGTGTACAGCCCGTCATGCGGCAGGGGGAGGGAAACATTGAGTGAGAAGAGGATGCTGCGGAGCGCGTGGTGACACAGGCGAAGACGCACCGGCTCGCTGCTGGAGGCAACGCGCGGGAAACAGAGCCATGGCAGGCGCCAAGCTCACGCCCTCGCCTTCAGAGATCGACCCGGACGCAAAGACTGTGCAGAAAAGCCCTGAGCCTACCTGGGTCCATCCCTCCAGCTCGCTCCGGACCATGGGTTCGTTCGGGAGCGATGCCGGTCAAAGGTAGCTGACGCAGATCCGCGCGAGTCGCATGTTTTCTCAGAGCAGCTCGCTTGCGCACAGACAGCAGCCGCCAATACGCCACGAGCACAGTGCACAAAGTCCCTAATAACTTGAGTGGTAATTATCCCGGGGCAAAAGTTGAGCTTGAGTAGTAGCCTATATCTTGCCCGCCTAATGGATTGTGGCAGAGATTGAGCGCTGTGTGATGATGCTACGCACCGACTGGGCTCCGTTGTCCTTGTGGGCTCAAACCTGAGCCACGCTCTGCGTTTTTTATGAGTCACTTTGGTGACAGACGCCGGGTGATTTTACTGCTTCTTGAGCCGTCAGTCAGTCACCCCGCTCCCAGCATCACTCCAGCTCTTAATGGCTGCAGTGATTACATAATGGCATGGATGCTGCATTCCCATGATATTTTTATGAATGTTGGGATTTAGTTGTCTATTAAATGGACTTTGTGCTATTAATAAAACTGCCGATACAAAGTGCAAACCATGAGTGAATCACTGGACATGTCTCTTCTGTGACACAGTGTACTGGAACATATCTGCAAGAGGGCTGAACCCAGATGCTACAGATTGTGACGTCTAAAACATTATGCTGCGATTTTTGCTTATGGACATAAACATACAATTTACCGCAATCATGTCTCACTTTAAGATTTTCATTTAGGCTCGTGTTTAATGCCACAGTGATTTTACTGTGTGGGACCTATGTGAGCACTATAGACAAAGCATGCTCATGCACCAGGACACATTTGCTAGACAAATCAGTTTGTAAGTGTGGCTAAACTCATACCATAGGGAAAGTGCCAATATTTTGAATACAACACTGGCACTGTTTGGTAGAATGCACTTGAGTTGACAGGCTCAAGCAAAAAAGATTGTGCCGCTTGGCTTCATTTCACTGCCAATCTTCAGCCAATGTTGCTCCTGCACGCCTCTTGTTCCAATATTTATAGCATTTTTGTTGTATTTGGATCTGTAGACCAGGTGTTTTTGCTTCTCCTTTGTTCACTGATTTGCGTTCTTCACTGCAGCACCTGCAGAACAGCAACATTGTCTCTTGTACATTATAGTCTAGTGGATGTGTTTGAGATGAAGTGATCCCTGCTGACAGTGTCTGAAACTGTTAAAGCATTATGTGTAATGTAGATTGTACTGAATGTGTTTGATCTCAGTGTGATCTCCATTTGGGTGTAATCAGATTGTTACACAATTGAATTACGTGAAATGTATACAATGTAGACGTTAAAGGGGTTTGCAAAAGGATGTTCGGGTTGCAACCTTCTTATACTCTAGCCTACTGTACTGTGTTGTGTTGTGATTGGTGTAGGCAATGTGTGGGTGAAGTGTAATAACATCAGATAACCTCTAGTTGATGGCTTAACACTTAACCCTCCGTGTCACTATAGCCCTACGCTCCAACTTGTATAATACTATTTTATTAGTACTACTTTTCAAAAGCAAATGGGATGAGGAAATCTTGTATATGAGATTCTTTGATGTTGAAACATACCGTAGTTCAGTGATGTGACCATCCAAAAATAATTTGCCTTCAAACACAAGTTTGTAATGAGTTTTCCCTGGTCTGGAATCACTGTCAATAAATGCAAATAATGTTATGCTCCGTGCTGCAGCACAACCCCAAATGTTCTTAATTTTATTGATGAGTGCTTCCACACACCTTATTCATAAACATTTCTACCTCCTCTCAAAAACAAACATGATTTGTTTTTGTCTGGTGTGAGCAAAAGTGTACTACAGAATTTGTGTCTTTTTGCAGTTAATGACTTGGGATGTGGAGCTGAGAAAATCAATAAACTCTCCAATTGAAAGGAACCCCCCCATAAAGACTGAAGTCAATGCATCGCCCCATGTTTGTTTGAATAGGATTTTGCTCATGATTGACATGGAATTTGCTGGAGACTAATTGCTATTTGAGACCTTTATTAGTGAATGCCTGGGCTGTCCTTCAAACAGAAAATGCCAAGCAGACGAGTTGAGATATCTCAGATCTCAGCACTGCAGTCTAAACAGGTGTGCGAATGTGCCATTTGTTTTTTACCAAACTGTTCAATTACTTTAACATTTGTAGATAATGTGTAGTAGTTATACTTATTCCTCAGAGATGCATTTTAGGAGCCTTCTACATATCAACCAATTATAAGTGCAGATGTATTATCATGAGATTTCCGTCAACTGTATAGAGCTATGGTATCATAACTCTTCCCCTCCTACTCAGTGCCATTTACTATGATAATAGCATCTTTATGTTTTCCCTCCTCTCTTGTTCTTAGTGTATATTTATAGAGGGCCTTTTTCACATTATAATGAACTTTCTGTTTGATTGAGGGACTGATAGTTGGTAAATAGGGGGTTGTCAATCCATGCTCGAAAATCTAAATATGTAAATTTGGTCCATACTTAATGAATTACATAAGAAGATCAGCATGCTTAAAATAACCTCTTAATCTTTGCTATTTATGTCTGTATTAAAGATGCATTATGTAATTTATGCAAAAAAAAAAGCTGATGAAAGTGCATATTTTACCTTTTAGTGACCCAGCTGTATGGGGGATTAGAATTGTGCCTTTACCTTCCAGTCTGGGCATCTGCTGCTGCCTCCGCAACCCGGCCCGGATAAAGCGGAGGAAAGGGATGAATGGGTTTACCCTGCATGCCGGTGGCCCCTAGGACTCTCCGGGATCAATTGCTTTTAGGTTTCTGGTTGATTTTCTCTGCTGAATGTATGTGTAACCATGGAGATAGGTCTATCAGCACCGAAAACCTACCAGAAATCTAAAAACAATTTATCCTAGAGAAGCCTGGAGGCCACTGTGATGGAAAGTAAAGGCACCAGGCTAACCATTCATACAGCCACTGGGTCACTAAAAAGGCCGAACGCACACTTATATCAACTTTATTTCTTTCTTTTTTTGCATTATAAAAAATGACATAATGCACCAGTGCACCCAATGCATATGATGCACTGTATGGTTTGTAATTGTTGGCAGGCTTCCAGTGCAGGGAACAGCTTGGGAACTACAAATCCCATCATCCTTGAAAGTGCAGAAGCATGTGTGCTGCCTGCCCCTTGAGGCAGCTTTCAGGAAATGTAATAGCAGGCATTAGTTTGGAAAGCGCGGGTCAGTTTCACTTGTTGTGAACGGTTGGCTTGTGAGTACGTCTGCTGTGGAGAGGTGTGTATGACAAAGCTTTTCTTTATCTTTGACTGGCAATAATGATGTGTGAAGGTCAGGAGGGCGACAGCTGCATGATTCTGTCTACTTTGCATTGGACAGGATAGGAGTGTATCAGTTACAGGGTCAGAGTAATGTCCGAGTTTTGGATGTACACTATTTTTTTTTTTCATTGTGACGCTGTTAGCACCCGATTACATCTTTATTGCTCATTAAGACATTGTCAGAGGGACACTACAACAACCACGGTTGGATTGATTGGTCCAAAACATGTAATGATACAAGAGCATATTTGTATTGTCTTTTGTTTTGGTTTTAGGTATCCCTTTATTTGTTATGTGTGTTAAGTGTATGTTTTAGACATAGTAGGAGGCAGCTTCATTGACACCGATGGTCTCTGTATGCTCTTGTATCAGAAAATTAGACAATGACATAAATCTGACTTCATACGAAGGTAATAAAATATTTAGTAGTTATTTTGTTATTGCACCTTTGAGACAAAGCTCCTGCTGTCTGGATGGGTCTAATGGCTAATCCATTAGTCTAAAGTGTATTATGTGGTCAACTCTTTGTCGAAACATTGAAAAGTGTGTTATTTATTTCCCCATTTTGATAAACCTGAATGTAATAATGTTGAGGGGCGAGATATTTCAAAATGCTGCACGTCATGTCAGAAGAGCAAAATAAACATTTTAGGTGTTGTCCGGTTGTTCCAGTGTCACACACTGACTGACGGAGAGGATGTGTCCACTAAACTTATGGTTTGCATTGCGTGTCACTCTTTTCTTGGCTTAAAGGAATAGGCCACCATTTTTACATACTGAGATTATGTTCTTACTTAGACGAGTTGATGCGTACCTGTCTGATCTTTGCGCGTGCCATTTGTCACGCAAACAGAGCACAGAAGGTGTTGGCAAAAGCCTCTCCTCCTCCTCTCTATGGACCCAAACGGGAGTGAAGTTAGAAGCGACCAAGCTCTTCCACGTTTTCCCTATTTAAATACGGTTATGTGGAAATGTGGAAGATCTTGGTCGCTTCTAACTTCACTCCCGTTTGGGTCCATAGAGAGGAGGAGGACAGGCTTTTGCCAACACCTTCTGTGCTCTGTTTGCGTGACACATGGCACGCGCAAAGACCAGACAGGTACGCATCAACTCGTCTAAGTAAGAACATAATCTCAGTATATAAAAATGGTGGCCTATTCCTTTAAGTATTTTTCTTAAAATGTGTTTCTGCTTTGTATGAACTGTATTATCAATGGAGGTCCCGTCTCAATGTGTTTCCTCCTCTACTCAATACAGTTCATATCCACTGTAATTGTAAACGTTTACTTGCATTTGGAAAAGGAGCATTAAAGTTGTCCACAAGAAAACTTGAAGATAAGAAGCTGGAACTACAGCCCCCGGACGGTCTTGTAAATCACAATTTTCCGTTCATTCATCCAGTCCAAAACAAGTAAACAGATTAAATTACAGTGGCAATGTTGTGCGCTAACTTTCCCTTCCTTTTTGACCTGCTTCCTGAACCCCGCGGTCTCCTAACTTTGTCCCTATATCTGTGTCCGTGTGTGCGACATCTAGGTATCAGGAAGAATACAGTATGGACTCCACTAATGCCCAGTAAGTCCCTGGCAGCATCATGCTTGCATGGCATGAACTGTGTCCTCTGGCCCAACTGCAGACTTCAATTCAAATCAAGTTAAATAAAAAAATGCTTCATGACTAATCCCCCATGGCTACTCTTATATCAATTATTGTCCCAAAATGTATTTAAAGGGACTATACAGAGTCTAAAAATGTTAATATGTATTTTACTCACCCTACATGTTCCAGCCATGTCCTAATGTGTAGAATGTGCTCAGACCTGTTCACCACAACTGCCTCTAAAATCCTGCACTGTCACTCAAAAAGTTGTTCGAATTGCCGTCATGCACAAGTTTAATATAGAAGCTGGAGTTATGTGTTAGACCTGAGGTGGCAGTAGTGAGTATAAAATGACCAACTTGCATCTAGTCCCTTTAACAGTTTTTTTAATCAAACTACAATGACTGCTATAACGGTAGCCTTTGCGTTTGAATTTGTTCACTCCCAGTGTTTTGTAAGTGCCTTGAATGACTCTTCACATGTCTTCACTCTGTCAATGTGTTTAGCACAAAGTCTTATAATTTCTAATAATAATAATAATAATAATATAATAATAATGCATTGGTTTTATATAGCGCTTTTTTGGACACTCAAAGACACTTTACGTTGCACTATTCATTCACTCCATACTTGGTGGTGGTAAGCTACTATTGTAACCACAGCTGCCCTGGGGTAGACTGGCGGAAGCGAGGCAACCAGTCTGTGCCATCAGCCCCGCCGACCACCACCAACCACTCACTCACTCACTCACTCACTCACTACATTCGTCAGGCTTCCTGGTGTTCACAAACGGTCGCCCATCCAAGTACCGACCAGGCCCTTCCCTGCTTGGCTTCCCAGGTCTGACGGGATCGGGCAGAGCAAAGGCGGTATGCTACAGTTAACAACAGAAGAATTGGGACTGACCTATGTCAAATGCCGTTGTCGTTCACTCTGCATGCCGCTGATCAGGAGAATTATCTTTCTGCTGTTTCAATAACATGTTTACGACAGCTCTATGAAGTCAATATGCAGTACTTAGTGTGGTTAGAATTTTTTTTTGCGATCTGTAATGGCTCAGTGGATTCATAACACATTATTGCATTGATTTTCCCAAACTCCCATGACACCAAAAACTGAGCCCAAACTACTCTAGTTGACGTAGGGTTGCATAGCTGTCATAACAATAGAATAGGACTTATTCATTTTCATTGATATTGTTACATGTGAGCATCCAGCTGAATACTGTACGGGACAGATGATTGGTCTGTGCTGAGACTCGAACCCACACAACCTACGGTATCTCTGAATCTCAGTGAAATGCTTTATCCAATATGCCACAAGAAACTGGCCAAATGCACATCAAAATCCTACCATTGCTGTGGTGTTGTTTCTAACTGAAACAAACAAAACATATTACTTACAAAAAATAAATTAAAGGTTAGCAAATTAATACTATTGATTGCATATATGACCTGGAGAATCTAGGCCATTCATTTAGATTATAAACTGGACTTTTGTAATTGCTTGTGTACAGGATGGAACTCACAACTTGATAATCTTTGCCTTGAGACATATTGATATTTTTAAGTCGACATTGCGGTTTCATCTTTTCAATAAAGCACACAAATAGTTTCTATAGACTCATATATGTGGTATATTTTAAATGTTTCGCTGTGAAGCACTTAGAGTTGTACTCATGAAAGTTCTCCGCTGACCGCCTTGAAAAAAAAAGCAGAAATGTTGCAACATCATCGCCAGGCTTTTTATAGCCACATCAAACTTGTTTTCTCACGTCTGATAATCTTGTGATCATACTGTAGTTCTCATTAAGCAACCTGCGTTTCCCTTTGAGACAAGTGGGAATGTTGGCAAAGTTTTGACAGATACCACCACAGCTCTAATGTTGAGATGTTAGTATACAGGCATAGGTTATAACTGTCAGATCATTTGCTGTGTGTGAGGTTGTGGGTTGTGTCAAACCTGCTGTGATTGCAAAATTGTGAAGGAACACGTACCGAACCAGGTGTACACAAGTGCTAACCTAAATTAAATCAGTAACAGGAACAGTTTTCATAGTTTAGCTTTTTTCTTTTTTTTTTTAAGAAAAGTGTTCTGAATGTTGAATTACTGTTATCAATATAGCGGATCGATTAATCAGGCAATGGAGGAGGACCCGAAAAAGTGATTTATGCAATGAAGAGCATGAATTGATTGAAAATGTTTGTGTTTGGCGATCTCAGAGAGGGATAGAGGATAGGCCATATGTGGCAAGAGAAATGAAGGGCTTAGCCACAAAGAGCATGGAATGAAAACTGAGTGCTTTTGTCTGTCTCCAAACCCCCTGAAGAGAACATTACTGTGGTAAAGGCTTCTTCCACAATGCTCTTAGGTTGAGCTGTGTAAATGCGCCATATAGGTAGTACAGATAGTTGGAATTGACTCTTTTGGCTTCGAAAGAAAATGGTCAGTAAGGTGTAAGGACAAAAGCTTTGATTCCTTGCTGTAAAAAATTGTAAAGACTTCTAGTTTCCTTATACTCTTTTCACAAGTCAATGTTTCCCAATCAGCAGTACGGGGACCCCTATGGGTACTTGAACACTTAGCAGGGGGTTAAGTTAAAGTTAAGCTTTGTTTATGTTTCTCAGTAAAAGGTTTGAATTTGAGAGTAATTAACTTTGAAATAATATTGGCAAGATCGATGAGACGATAAAGGTTGCGTTCGTCTCGTCCGTAGGTCTCGAAGGTCCCATTAAAGAGATTATCCTGCCAGTGTATAGCTTTATAGAGGAGAGCCTCTCTGCTGTCCCCCGTGAGGCCACTGGCTCACCACTTCACTGACAAAGTGCTTGCAAAGTTGTTAATTGTGTGCGTGCGATTCTGTGTTGGCACTAAGTTGGTGCTGGTAAAAAGTCTGCACTGTTATCTACTTTTCACACCAGGTGTTTGCAGCATTTGAATACAGTATTTTTAGCATTTCCAAAATGTTCATATGACACACTTCACACACAGGGTCAGAATGTTCTATTTTCAGGGAAGAAAGAAAAGAGGCTGAAATCAAAGGTGTAGCTTGTGATGTGTGAGAGAGATACATTTGTGGAAATAAAATAACAGAATAGTAAATACAATAGCTTCAAATTGCTTTATTTGCTCTTAAAAGTACAACCAGATCACCAACCAACATGAATGGTCAGGGATAAGAGGCCTGACATGTCTGCATTGGTGCCATCTCTTGTAAAGTAAATCAAATTATTGGGCAATATGTTTTGTATAAAATGCTGGACCATATTACCGGAAATTGTTCTTTAACCTAATCATCACTGTAACAGGACGGCTGAACTGTTGAGTGATGCTAACTCCTACAGAACTGCTCTTTCTGATCTTGGGCATCTCTCTGGCACATGCTCCATATAGAGTCTAAGCTTGCACCCCAAGCTCACACCAATCAAAATGGTTTTGTTATATGCACTATAATAAATCAGAATCAGAATCATGTATTAATGGCCACACAACGGTGTTGGTGGTTGGTTGGTTTTCGGTACAGCACATCATGCTCACATTCCTCCTGTGTCTATCTACCTACAGTAGCTTATGCCAGGTCCTATGGAGCCTGCTGCCGCATCTGGCTGCTCTAGTCAATAATAATGTCATACATTTACATTAAAGGAGAGGAAGGAGGAGGTTGAGGAGCTGATCAGTGCAGGACACCACGCTCTGAAACAGGGACAAACCCAGGAGCCGGTCAGGTTTCTTCCCTGTACTCTGGTTTCTCCTACCTCCCAAAACATGCTGGTCAGGTCGGCCCACAGTGGCGGCACGCAGAGTCGCAGCATCTTAGGACTAACTCGAACATCTGATTTACGCAATGCAATGCATTTGTGCAATGACAAATGAAGCACGTACTTACTCTGTGGTAAGCTTTTTGGTGATACTGGACTTTTATTAAATTAATGCATTATAAGAGCAGTTTAAAACTATATTAAACCTGATGTTTTTGACAAAAGACACACCACGGTACACATTCAGTTTCAATTTAGACCTTGTTTGAAATAATTGAAAACCAATCATTCGTTGTAATATGTTTATTGTTGATGTTTCATCAACAACATGAACATTGTGTCCGTATTATAAAGCAGCATGTTTTAATTTTACAACATTACATTCTGGTCCCCATCAAGTTAAAGCCATGAGAGGCAGATGCAGTTGAGCCACTTGATCATGCAGACCATTTTTATTTTCATACTGAGCTGCCTGGCAGCAACAAAATTGAGTGTTTACTGCTTAGGATGCCAAGCAAAGGCAGCACAAGTACTTACAAGGTATTGCCTAAGCGCTCTGGCGCTGGCTTCTTGAATGAATTGAGGGTAAATATTTATGGCTTTAGCAATGGTGGCGTAAAGTCATAAAACATTGTAAACATTGTGTCGTCTGCTTATTTTGTTGTGGAAAAGTACATGCATAATGTCTGCCTGTTCTTATGTAAGAAGCTATAAACAGGCTGTGTTAACTATGTTACAGATAAGTGATGGATGAAAGCTTTCCGTATGTCAGTAGCTTGTACTTTGTTCTTGGCATACTCTTAATTACATTAGGGCAGTTTAATTGACCATTATGGACTGGAGTGGAAGCAGTTATACGATAAAATAGATTGTGACCATTAAGAGTTTGTGACACAACTCTGCTTTCACAATGAAAGTAATACTGCATTTTTATTAAATTAACTGTCAACTGTTGTAAATGTTGTATTTTTTTAATTATCCTTCAGTTGTTAGCTTTAGTCAAAATGTTACCCTAGAGGACATATCTATTGAATGTCAATCGAATACGTCTGGTACATATTTAACCCAATAACTAATTTTGAAGTTTCAGATTCTGCTGACCACATTCAACATGATCTGGTGTGGTCACTCTCTGTGGGATTTAGTAACATTATTATTGAACAACTCTTTTACAACTTTTACTGCTTTCCAGTTGAAGAGGCAGTCAATACTGTTGGATTACTTCCAGATCCATGTTATGTATTATTTAAGATAGTTTCATGGGCTTAAAGTGAGTTTTCATTTTAGCAGCATGTCACTACGTATAGAACTACACCTCATACAAGCCTCATACATGCAGACACGTGACATGAGGGAACATTTCCTGCCTCCGATTCTGTCTCCATGGAGATGTGGCGTGGGGAAGGGGAAGCTGTAACTAGAAGACGATGCATTTCTCCTACTTTGCTGCACCCACACATGCTTCTCCACATATGTCCTCCCAATGGGGATGTGGTGGATGGTGGAGACTCTTAATTGCCTCTGTGCTTTGTGTGTTGTCTCTTGTCAGATGCACCCTGTATATTCATTTGCGTTGGATTCTCAAGGGGCATAGTGTAACCGCACAGCTATTACCACTCCCCTCCGTGCTCATTAGAGACAACAAGTCTGAAATACAGTCCTCTTAATATGCCTTCATTAAACTCCATCATTACAGCTCAGAGGGGTTGAATGCTGAATCCATCTGGCCCCTAAAGCCTGCTCATTATACATTCTGTCACATCAAGCATTGTAATATAGACTCTTTGATCAATCTATGTGTCACTAATTATTGTTTGTACAAAAGGTTTTGCATGAGGCGTTGAGGCAATGTTTCAAATTCAACATATTGTGCCACTTCAATCTAAGTTGTGCATACACTCAAAATGGAAAATATCTATAGCCTCTATTCACCTATAATAAACAGTTAGCCTTTTTCATTCTGTGGCAGTGTAAACACATATATGTTCTATCCTAGCTCATGGAAGAAGATCGGAACGTATGTAATAACTTGAATTATTAAACTAGAGAGAGCCATGTATATGAAATGCAACAGCAACATACTGTATAGACTTTAGTGTGAACATATTGGTGACTTTTTGAATTGCCAGCGTCCATGTCTAAAATGTGCTGTGTGGGTAATGTGTGTTTCGCCGCAGGGTGCAGGTGGAGTTCTATGTCAACGAGAACACCTTCAAGGAGAGGCTGAAGCTCTTCTTTATCAAAAACCAAAGGTCAAGTAAGTAATACAGGCAGCAGAATGATCCCATGAAACACGACAGCATTTGTCTTTGAGAAATGCTGTATCTGTCACCTGATGCACAATATTTAACATGGCAGTATCTAGAGTATTGGGTCAGTTATTCTAGGGTTTAAACATTTTGGGCCTGATGCACTAAGCTAGGTGCTAAATTGCAATTACTCCTTAAAGAAGATCTAAGTAACTTGTTTACCTTAATACATTATTTTAATAGTTCCTCTGGGGGTAATACAAGTGTTAATGGGATGATTGGTGGGTCTTTCATCTCCCTCTGTATCTCTGTCCAGAAATCCACCCTTTCAAGCCTTGGAGGCGCAATACACACTAATGGGATCACGAAGAAGAAGCTAACAGGCTAACCGGCAAAGCTAACCGCGGGCTTGCGCCACTTTAACAGTATTTACAGCCAAGTTTGAGAGGAAAAAAAAAATCTTCATTGTGTCATTGAGTTGAAGCACAGTGTACAATATCCCTCTCTCCCTTGGTCTTTTCTGTCAGCGTAGTATTTACTCTCACAGACAATGAGTAAAAAAAAACCCGCAACATGCCACGACACCGGCAGTGGCACTTCGGGGCATGTGTTACTTACTTCTGCTTTATTGGTTTATTTGGTCAGGACAGTGCATGTTAATGGACATACATGGGTCTCATGCATGTAAACAAGTTGTCCCCCATGCGCACTCTCAAA
Source organism: Proterorhinus semilunaris (assembly GCA_021464625.1). NCBI lineage: Eukaryota > Metazoa > Chordata > Actinopteri > Gobiiformes > Gobiidae > Proterorhinus > Proterorhinus semilunaris. The sequence continues at coordinate 12,829,170 of CM038345.1, forward strand.
CACACTCACATTCATCCTGGCCTATTGTACATGTTTTTTTTAGTGGTAGGGGAAACCGGAGTACCCGGAGGGAACCTACGCACATGCCATTTTATAGCGTATTGAACCTGAATATCATTAGAGACGCAAATCTGATGCAGATAATGTTCACTCATCAAAATTATTGCTGGAGAGTAGTATTTCACTTCATTCAAAAAAATTTGCTCACTTTGATCGTTTTTTTACTTTTTTTCCGTCTACTTCTCTTAGTTGCATCACTGAACATGACACTATCCTCCACATTTTAAAGCCCACAATCCATCATCTGACCCGTTCTGAGTCATTTTGTTCATCAAGGTGCCATTTATTGGTTGGTAGCCAAAAGTGAATTCACAGTTCTATAATTGTCTTATCACCGAGGGGCTCCAAAGAAACGGTTTAAGCCTCACTTATGCTCAATGTCCACTTTCAATGTTATTATGGAATTACTGAGTGTTCACCGCATGACAAGGCATACATTTTATTCATACCATTTTTATTTTTACTTTCCACTGTGGCAGTATTATATCAAGGTAATATGTGAATTTGTAATGACCCTAAAAGTAACCAGTACTTGGATGCACTGATGTTTCTCTTCAAGATGGTAATACCCTAATAATATTGGTAATAATATTTGACAAACTATAGGTATATATACACTTATGAATGTATGAAACACACAAAGTAGACCCGTATGACTTGATAATAATAACATCTGCCGCCCATATTGTTATCAAACACAGTCCAAATCTCATCCCATAAAGCAGATGCGAAAGTAGACTGCACTATTATGTTAGTAAATGAGCAAATAAAAGCATAATGTAGGAAATTGCACCTGGTGATGACGCACAGCCAATTCCGTTAGCAGCAAGAGTTTTATTATTCCATTAGCTGCTGCCTCGCTGTGTAATGCTGTTTTTTGGGTGTGCACACTGTCAGTCTTTGTGAATAGAGGAATATAGCATCAGGGGTTTTTCATTCGGTTGTACAAATTGAGAACACTGCAGATAGAAACATTGTTCGTTTATTCCTTGGACCTTTTAAAAAAAACTTAAATTAGATACATGCCACCAACATCAATTTGCATCCAAGGAAGTGGCTCATCGCATCAACTTGTCCTTTTCGCCGACATGACCAGGCTGCCTGCTCATCTGTCCGTCACTGTTAGTGTCACTCAGTAGTCTAAGACACAAATGCAGTTCAGGTTAATGAGAATGTCTCACGAGCCCACAAGCGCATGTTGATTGAATTATTTGCGCTACTTTTGTTTGTCCACATTTAAATCACTTTAGCATGGACGTCGGTCTCATCCCAAACATCCGTGTCATTAGATTAGGTTGTATCCAAAGCAATTTAAAGACATCGTTACAATTCTAGTCCTGGAAGTGCGCTGTATAAACGCTTTAGAGCTGAGAGGATATGCGATGATGATGTCTGTCCCACCAGGGAACGGCATAAGCACAACAGGAAACGGCAATTCCACTTTTTTTTTTATTCCTCGCCACTTTATAAACCCCACATTCATCTTTCTAAATAGAAGATTCAAAAGTTACTTGTCCGCGTAAATTTGTTCTGACAGAGTGCCACAGCAGCAAAGAGCTACATTAGTCACGCTCCAGGGCCTTCACAGATATAGCAACTTTTAGCCGGCCCTGACTTTAACTGGATCTATAGAACTGACTTAAATGCCCCTTTTGACAATTATACGGACATGGCTTTGCTCATCACCCAAAACTGTAAGTGGTTGTCAATCAGTGCAGTTTGAACACTACTGTATCTGCATGTTATTGACCTATGGGATTTAAATGGTCTCACATTTGATTTCTGCCTGGCAATAAGGAACCCATTGCTTTACAGGCTTAAGAATACGTTTGTTCAACTTCTCACTGAAGATCCTCACCTGTGCCCTTTACATCGTGAGGGTCACCATGGAGACCTCGAACGGCAACAACCGGTGAGAGGCAGCGTTCACTTTCTGTTATCACTGCATGCTTCAATTCTACCACATGTCCTCATGACTTACAATGGATAAAATGCAGTTTTGTACTCCATTCACAAGAAGTATTTGTTCTTGAAGACAACAGACCAACTATCCCACTCGGCACACTTCCACTCACACATTTGTAGACACACTCATGCTGTTCGTTTCCCTTGCTTTCTGTGCTGTTCTGCAGGTCAAGCAGTTTGAACAGTAGCTCCATTAATTGCACAGACTCACCGGACTTTGACTGGTAGGTTCACAGAAATGTGCTTGAAGATCGTGGTCGTCTTTGTGGGTGTTTGTTATTTGTAAACGTGCGCTTGATTTTGCTCCTTTCATTTTGCAGGCAGTCCATATTCTGGGTTAGCAGAAAGACGCCAGTATGGGCGATACAGGTAAGAGCAAGTCTGCTGTGCACATGGATTTCAATGCAGGAACTGAATTGTGAAGCAAATTCCTCTCAAATACAATAAAGCAAAGAATTTATTAGATAAGAGAAGTGCAGCCTAGAGTGATTATCCAGGCCACATGGAGAACACCTGCACAATTTTGAGCTCACGCAAACTTCTCCAGTCCTAGGTTTATCATGCATCTGATTTTTCTACAGGTGTCAGTGGCCTTAATCAGTTTTTTGGAGACGATGCTAATCACATATCTTGGCTATAAGGTAAATGAAAGTGGCTTATTCATATTTGCATATTTTGCTATTGTTTCAAATTTTCCATTTTGTGCTATATTATGCTGTATACAAATTTTAAGTTTAAGTTTACCAGCTGGTTTTCTTCTTCTTCTTCTTAGGGAAACATCTGGGAGCAGATCTTCCAGGTGTCCTTCATATTGGAGATGATTAATTCTGTACCATTCATAATCACTGTAAGTACATCGAGCACGTTGCTGTTGTGCTGCTTGTGCCTCAAGCCTTTAATGCTAAGATTTCTTTTGATCTCTTTGCTCCTTTAATTGTGTTGTAGATTATCTGTAATGCTCTACTGCAGCTGCTGTGGACTAACGCGTCACTTGCTTCTTTTGCAGATATTCTGGCCGCCGTTAAAAAATATATTTGTTCCTGTTTTTCTTAACTGTTGGCTTGCCAAAGGAGCCCTGGAGAATATGATTGTGCGTATCATTTTAAAGATACTGTATTTTTAGTGCATTTTGGTGTTTTGTAGAGGAATCGACAGTTTGGTCTTTCATAAACATGCATCTGCCCCAGTCTGTAAACACAATTTTACTGTGTTGCTGTAAATTAAATGATGCGGTGTCCCCTTACTGTGATACAGACACAAACTACAGTGTGTGCCTCATGCCAAGCTGTACTTGGGCAGATGGTAGAAACCAGGGCCCAGCCAAGAGCGGTGTGGAGAGGCAGTGCCGGGCAGAGCATAGTAACAAAGGACCATTGAAAATTTGTTTCCCCACTGCAAGCTCATAGAATACTTGAAATGACCATTGAATCATAATTTTGTATTCTAATGGAACCACTGCTCTATTTAAAATGTAAATGCATATTCCTGCATATTCCCTCATAGGCAGTGGCAAAGATTGTGGTCGAATAAAGAATGAGGATTCACTGCACGTTCTCATCATAGCCCTCCTTGAACCGCCATCTTATCGTAGTGGATTGGTTTGTGTCCTAGAGGCAAACTAATTTCTGGGCTGCACCTACAAATTCTGTCAATGAACGTCCAACTCCTATGTAGTGAACCGTTGCCCATCAACCTCATTGTCTGCTCTGGTCTGAAAGCCCTAGATCTGGGCATTCAAGCAGGCCCACTACACTGATGTTGTACACATGCCAAATTTCCCGGACACAGAATTCACTTTTATAGGAGCTATGTTTCTTAGTGGTCCCTTATCTCGTCACCTTGAACCTGGCAAACGAGTGCGGTTCCAAACCTTTTACAATGACCACAATATTAATGTCTGTTACGTCGCCCAGATTGGCGCCTAGGTGGCCCTACACGAGAGCCAGGCCAGGGGTAGAGGCTTTTTAAAAAAAACATTCGACCGACGGATATCTCTGTGACCATGGCTGACAAGGGCCACGACCTCCCATCAATGTGAACCCTCTTCTTTCGTGCCTGTATGATTGTGTTTTACTGTCCTGGAGAGCATGATTGAGGAACCTGCAGAAAATCTCCACTAAGTGACAATGACAGTAATGTAGCCCAATAGAGAGATAGAGACGCAGCGCAAATCTGTGACATTTGAATGTAAAGGTTAATTCTTCATGACACATTTTCCCCATGTGCAGAATGACTTCCATCGTGCCATCCAGAGAACTCACTCGGCCATGTTCAACCAGGTGTTCATCCTCATCTGCACCTTGCTCTGTCTGGTTTTCACCGGGTAAGTGAGAATGCTATTTTTACTGGTTCTCTGCTTTTGCCCTATTTACACGATTGCACTGTGGTTTGGGGTTGTACTTACAAAAACACATTGAAACCAATAGTAATGCTGCAAAAAAAGATCATGAAGTTTTGTGACATTTGTTATTAATTAAGGAAGAACGTTGTTGCTCTCAACGGTTGTCATTTTATTGCTCAAAAATACAAATAGAGAATTAGGTTAGGCGAGCTATGGATCTGTTGAATGAGATCCTCCCAACGGGCTCGTAATCCTAGTCTTTTAACGCACCACACAGCATAGGAACATTATCTACAAAATCAGCTAGGGCAGCTGCGTAGGGGTTTGTTGATGAGGAACTACTGCCCTCTACAACTGTCCCTCTTTACACCTGGCTTTTTAACGCACTACACTGTGTAGGGCTTACATAATAAATGTACATAATAATATTCATGGAGTATAATATGTATATTAATCTGTCTTTTTAACATAAAACTAGTGACTTTTGGTAATACTAACAATGTTAGGCATGGTAACCAAGAAATGTAATGATCGCCTTTTGTTACTTGCTTTGTGCTAGACTTCGTACTTGAAACTAGACCGTTGTTGTAATTGTGCTTCTTTCTGTTGATGTATGAACACTTCAAACAGTGTTTTGTAAGTTATAGTTCTTTGTAAATACTGTGTAAATAGTTTGTAAGTATGTAGCTTTATCAGAGTTGTTTCGTAATTAGTTGTTACGTAATCAGTATTGCTCCGATTTGGGGTACGGTCGGATGCTGCGGGTGTGTAGGGTCTATTTTGTTTTGCTGTTGTTTCCTTGTTGATATTTTTTTCCTTTGCTGTTCCATTATGTTCTTGTGAAATGATGATTTTAATTGTATTGATTTTGGGGGTGGGCGCTTATAAGCTCTTGCTTCGGCCCACTCCCTTTGAGCAGAGTGTTTGCTGCTAAAATAAACAAATAAACTAAAATAAACTACTGGCAGAGGTGACACAAACTGTGATCTGTGCTGTGTGGCTTTAATGGCTGAATTCACATTGCTTCACTACACAACTACCGTGTTAAAATCATAAGAACTAATAATAACTATTTCATAACGCTATGTGAAAAGCCCAATTTGAAATTCAAAAACGCCCCACTTTTCACTTCTCTAATTTTTGAAAAATAACAGAAACATGTATCATTTTGCTTTCACTTCAAAATAAAATCTTTACGTTTAGGGTTGTAAACATGACAAAATGTGCAAACGTTCAAGGTGGCAAGGCACTGTAATTATACATATCATGAAAAAGTGCATTCTCTTCTGTTATTCAACTTAAACTGTGAAACTAATATATGATAGACTCATTACATGCAAAGTGAGATATGTATAGTCTTTATTTGTTATAGTTTTGATTATTATGGCTCAGCTTGTAAAAACCCCAAATTAAAATCTCATAAAATTTGAATATTTTGAAAATGACTGTAAGCTATTATCCAAATATAACAAACAATGGCTTGACATATGTGACTTTGCATGTAATGAGTCCATCCATCCATCCATCCATTTTCTTCCGCTTTATCCGGGGGCCGGGTCGCGGGGGCAGCAGTCTCAGCAGAGATGCCCAGACTTCCCGATCCACGCACACCTCCTCCAGCTGTTCTGGGGGGACCCCGAGGCGACACCAGGCCAGCTCGGAGACATAGTCCCACCAGCGTGTCCTGGGCCTTCCACGAGGCCTCCTCCCAATAGGACATGCCTGGAACACCTCACGAGGGAGGCGACCAGGAGGCATCCGGAACAGATGCCCTAGCCACCTCAGCTGGCTCCTTTCGACGTGGAGGAGTAGCGGCTCGAGTCCGAGCTCCTCCCGGGTAACTGAGCTCCTCACCCGATCTCGGAGGGTGCGCCCAGCCACCCTGCGAAGGAAACTCATTTCGGCCGCTTGTATTCGCGATCTTGTCCTTTCGGTCATTACCCAGATCTCATGACCATAGGTGAGGGTGGGAACGTAGATCAATCGGTAAATCGAGAGCTTTGCCGCTTGGCTCAGCTCCCTCTTCACCACAACAGTCCGATACAGCGACCGCATCACTGCTGACGCCGCACCGATCCGTCTACCGATCTCACGCTCCATCCGTCCCTCACTCGTGAACAGGACCCCGAGATACTTGAACTCCTCCACTTGAGGCAAGGACACCCCACCGACCTGAAGCGGGGAAGCCACCTTTTTCCGGTCGAGAACCATGGCCTCAGATTTGGAGGTGCTGATCCTCATCCCGGCCGCTTCACACTCGGCTGCAAACCGCCCCAGTGCGTGCTGAAGGTCCTGATTTGATGAAGCCAACAGAACAACATCATCTGCAAAAAGCAGAGATGAGATTCTGAGGTTCCCAAACCGGACACCCTCCGGCCCCTGGCTGCGCCTAGAAATTCTGTCCATAAAAGTAATGAACAGAACCGGTGACAAAGGGCAGCCCTGGCGGAGACCAACACGCACCGGGAACAGGTCTGACTTACTGCCGGCAATGCGAACCAAGCTCCTGCTACGGTCATACAGGGAACTGACAGCCCTTAGTAGAGGGCCCCGGACCCCATACTCCCGGAGCACCCCCCACAGGGCACCACGAGGGACACGGTCGAACGCTTTCTCCAGGTCCACAAAGCACATGTGGACTGGTTGGGCGAACTCCCACAAACCCTCGAGCACCCGATGAAGGGTATAGAGCTGGTCCAGTGTTCCACGACCAGGACGAAAACCGCATTGTTCCTCCTGAATCCGAGGTTCGACTATTGGCCGGATCCTCCTCTCCAGCACCCTGGAATAGACCTTACCAGGGAGGCTGAGAAGTGTGATCCCTCTGTAATTGGAGCACACTCTCCGATCCCCCTTCTTGAAGAGGGGGACCACCACCCCGGTCTGCCAATCCAGAGGCACCGTCCCCAACCGCCACGCGATGTTGCAGAGACGTGTCAGCCAAGACAGCCCTACAACATCCAGAGACTTAAGGTACTCGGGACGAATCTCATCCACCCCCGGGGCCCTGCCATCGAGGAGCTTTCTAACCACCTCGGTGACTTCAGCCTGTGTGATGGATGAGCCCCCCGCCGAGTCCCCAGCCTCTGCCTCCTCATCGGAAGACGTGACAGTGGGATTGAGGAGATCCTCGAAGTACTCCTTCCACCGCCCGACCACATCCCCAGTCGAGGTCAGCAGCTCCCCACCCGCACTGTAAACAGTGTTGGTGAAGCACTGCTTCCCCCTGCTGAGGCGCCGGATGGTTTGCCAGAATCTCTTCGAGGCCGACCGATAGTCCTCCTCCATGGCTTCTCCGAACTCCTCCCAGACCTGAGTTTTTGCCTCTTTGACCACACGAGCTGCAGCACGCTTGGCCTGCCGGTACCTCTCAGCTGCCTCCGGAGTCCCACAAGCCAACAAGGCCAGATAGGACTCCTTCTTCAGCTTGACGGCATCCCTTACTTCCGGGCGCCACCACCGGGTTCGGGGGTTGCCGCCGCGACAGGCACCAGAGACCTTACGGCCACAACTACGAGCAGCCGCATCGACAATGGAGGAGGAGAACATGGTCCACTCGGACTCCATGTCCCCTACCTCCCTCGGAATCTGGATGAAGCTCTTCCGGAGGTGGGAGTTAAAGACCCTACTGACAGAGGGATCCACCAGACGTTCCCAACAGACCCTCACAACACGTTTGGGCCTGCCAGGTCTGACCGGCTTCTTCCCCTGCCAGCGGATCCAGCTCACCACCAGGTGGTGATCGGTTGACAGTTCAGCCCCTCTCTTCACCCGAGTGTCCGAGACACGCGGCCGGAGATCAGATGACACAACTACAAAGTCGATCATCGACCTCCTGCCTAGGGTGTCCTGGTGCCACGTGCACTTATGGACATCCTTGTGCTCGAACATGGTGTTCGTTATGGACAAACCGTAACTAGCACAGAAGTCCAATAACAGAACACCACTTGGGTTCTGATCGGGGAGACCGTTCTTCCCCATCACCCCCACCCAGGTCTCACTGTCGTTACCCACGTGGGCGTTGAAGTCCCCCAGTAGAACAATGGAGTCCCCGGCCGGAGCACCATCTAGTACCCCTCCCAGGGACTCCAAGAAGGCCGGGTACTCTGCACCGATGTTGGGCCCGTAGGCCGAGACAACGGTGAGAGACCTGTCCCCGACCCGAAGGCGTAGGGACGCGACCCTCTCGTTCACCGGGGTGAACTCCAACACGTGACGGCTGAGCTGGGGTGCTATGAGCAAACCCACCCCAGCCCGCCGCCGCTCCCCGCGGGCAACTCCAGAAAAATGGAGCGTCCAGCCCCTCTCCAGGAGTTGGGATCCAGAACCCAGGCTGTGCGTGGAGGTGAGCCCGACTATATCTAGCCGGTATCTCTCTACCTCCCGCACGAGCTCAGGCTCCTTCCCCCCCAGCGAGGTGACGTTCCATGTCCCGAACGCCAGAAGCTGCGCACGCGGACCAGGTCGTCGAGGCACCTGCCTTCGACTGCCACCCAGTCCTCTCTGCACCCGACCCCTACGGATCCCTCTGCGGGTGGTGAGTCCACAGGAGGGCGGGCCCACGTCGTCCGTTCGGGCTGTGCCCGGCCGAGCCCCGTGGGCAGAGGCCCGACCACCAGACGCTCGCATTCGAGCCCCAACCCCAGGCCTGGCTCCAGGGTGGGGCCCCGGCTGCGCCATACCGGGCGACGTCACGGTCCTTGTTGTAATATTGTCCATAGAAGTCTTTGGGGCAATGAGTCTATATCATATATTAGTTTCACATTTTAAGTTGAATTACCGAAATAAACATTTTCATGATATTCTAATTATATGTTGAGCACCTGTCCACCCATACTGCCAGGTTTACTTTCCATTCATTTTACCAGTAAATCACCCAAGCGTTAACACTTACACTGCAGTGGATAGGACACCACCAATCAATAGTGCTTCTTGAAATACAGAACGGTAGTCGAAATTGCATTGACTTCAGCCTTTTCGATCTTGGATGAATTGGATTTTATGTCGAGTACCGAGAGCCAAATTACAGTAATGAATCTAGATCTTATAGCCACCTAAATAATGTTGCTTTGTTGCAGTGCGTGTGGGATCCAACATTTGGAAAGAGCAGGGTCGAACCTTACGCTTTTCGACTCCTTTTATTTCTGCATTGTTACGTTCTCCACGGTGGGCTACGGAGACGTCACCCCTCAGATCTGGCCCTCAAAGCTGCTGGTGGTCATCCTCATTTGTGTCGCTCTGGTGGTGCTCCCTTTGCAGGTACTGAATACTAAAATGACATAGCTACTCTTCTATTTACAGTCAAAATCCTGCGTGCTTCGCCTGAGAGCGATACAGACTCCAGACCCCCATCTTTCAACTTTAACCGAGTGCATTTTCTCCAGTTCGGCTTTATTATTATTTTAATCACATTTTTGCAACCTTTTCATCGCTTTTCATGCCACATTTTTGTCACTTTTTTGTTGCGCTTTTGTCGCTATTTTGATGATTTTTTCAAAAAGCTTTTAGATTTGGGTAATACCAAACTACAGAAAATGTGCTCGGTTCATGTGCAGGTTATTAAAGCCTATGGATAATTATCATCACTTCAATTACTACAGATGCATATTTCCCTGTGGAGCCCGCTGTTGACAAACTGACGACTCAGCAGTTTCTTCCTCAATACTTTCACTTTTATGTATCCAGGCAGTGCATCTTCATCTTGATCCTTTGTGTATCTTTGTTTATATCTGATCCGTATGTGCAGTTTGAAGAGCTGGCGTACCTGTGGATGGAAAGCCAGAAGTTGGGAGGCAACTACAGCCGCCATCGAGCCCAAACCGAGAAGCATGTGGTCCTGTGTGTCAGCTCACTGAAGATCGACCTGCTTATGGATTTCCTCAATGAATTTTATGCTCATCCAAGACTCCAGGTACAGTACTGAGAAGTCACAGGAGTAAAGTATGCACACTGACCTGCCTTGTGCTTCCCAGGACTACTATGTGGTGATTCTGTGTCCTACGGAAATTGACATACAAGTGCGGCGAATACTGCAAATCCCACTGTGGTCCCAGAGAGTCATCTACCTGCAAGGGTCTGCACTCAAAGACCAAGACCTGATGAGAGCAAAGTGGGTGGCATAGGCATCTTCACTTAACCTCTGTCATTCACACAAGAAAGAGCTGTTGTCCACTTAGTTCGTACTTCCCATTTTAAACTCTTTAGGGGATCTTAATGTTAATCCAATTTGGGATCGCAGCCAGGTGTCTTCAAATGTAAACATGAGGAGCCTTGCCAAGAAAGACACTCTGCGCTTTAAGAGTACAGAAATGCTTAACTTATTCACATGCAATTAGCTCGATTGACGGTATAAAGAGGTTTTCCAGAGAATCACTGTAAAGGTATTATCCCTCAAGGTGCATAAAGCAGCTAGTAAATATCTATGCGCAACTACTGAATATAGATTACAGAACTCCTTCAGTGTATTATTAGTTTCATCACTGGGAAAACTCAAACGCAAGATACCTATTACAAGTGAAGGTGAATTTTTTCCTTAGTGCTATTTTATATGCCAACTCTGTATTAGCAAAACTTTTATTACTTGCACAACAGCTAATGGCGACTGCCTATTTTTTCTTTTTTTAGAATGGACGATGCAGAGGCCTGCTTTATCCTCAGCAGCAGGAACGAGAAGGACCGTAACGCTGCTGTGAGTCTCATCCGTAGCACTGATCTGCAAAGCGTCAGGGTGCTGTAAACTCTGCATGTCTCCACTGTCAGCCATCCATATTACTTTCAGTGGAGCAATTTCCGTTCACACTCCACTTCCTTTACAAATTAGCTAAGAGACTGGGAGATACAGTAATGCAGCTTTGATTTTATTGAACTAGCTTCAAGAGGAGATAAAACGTGCAGGCTCTTCATGAAGTTCAGATTGTTATACATTTGAAGAAGTGATTGCGGTTGTATGATTATTTACAGGACCATCAGACCATTTTGAGAGCATGGGCTGCCAAAGACTTCGCGCCTAACTGCCCCCTCTATGTGCAAATTCTCAAACCAGAAAATAAGTTTCATGTCAAGTTTGCAGGTACAAAACTAAAATCACATACAGTATGAATGAAATGGGGGATGTCTACATGAGTATTGCTGCATCCAGTATTTCGTACCGCTGCTTTTGTTACAGATCATGTGGTGTGTGAAGAGGAGTTTAAATATGCCATGTTGGCCTTGAACTGTGTTTGTCCAGCGACGTCTACTTTAGTGACACTTCTGGTCCACACATCCAGAGGACAGTAAGAGACTTTCATTTAATAAATATTGCCCTAAATACCATATCAACTGTCCCACTTTCAGATAGCCACAGTCGTTGGTGCATAAATAAGGAGTGACATGAGCAAAGTTGTGACTGCCCTCGCCGAAACAAGGCAGCTAGTTAAACTTTGACTCAAAGACCAGACGTGACCTTCTCAAAATTGGCGCTTCAATATTCAGCCTTGCCTTTGAGTACAACGTGAATAACTGTAGGAACAAACTACAGTTGCACTCTTGACTTCTCCAGTGTTTAGTAGATCGATTTGTGTAAAATGTCCAATGTTCTTTTGCACCAACAAGTCAATACTGCACTGTTTCTCTGCGCGGCCTAAAAACGGCTTATTGTCCGTGTAGAACTGATTTTCTCTTGACTTCTCCAGTCCTGTGTAAACTAATACGAGTGAAGGGGCGCGAACGAACACATTATGGGCCCGCCAAAATAAGAGCAGTAGTTTCAAAATAAAAGTCTGTAAAAAAAATAAAAAATAAAAATTTAAACATGCCAAAAGGCAGAATCCCTTGAAGTTTGACCCAGAGACCTCTTGTGAAGGTTTTCTGGATTTTACATGATGCTCTGGAATCACAGATAAACAATACAGGTGATTACAGGTGGTCTGACAACGTCTTCTGCTCCGTTGTTAAATCACACAGCAGTCAATGGACCAAAAAAAAAAAAGTATTTACACAAAATTAAAATATAAACAACACAATGGAACTGATAAAACAGAAACTGTAATACATTCCCCCATAAATTACACATATGTTTAGCAGTGTTATGTTACAGATGAAACAAATTAAACTGTTTTAAAATAAGAGTAAAATTACCAAAATCATAACTCGCGTTGTCAAAACACACAGCAGTCAAAGGGGACGAGCAAAGGGCGTAGCCATGGCAACCACATCTGGCAGGTAAAATACTCTCAAAATAAAAGGGGTGTTAAAACCAATTATGATTACAATAAATAGATAATATTTGTTTATGAAATTCAGTAAACAAATAACAGTCTTGCACAAACACTGTATTACAGTAGTAGAGATCGATCGATATGTTTTTGTCTAAGGTTGATGCCGATTTTGATTGGCCGATGCCGATATGCACCGCCAATATAATTTATTGAGGAAACTTCATGTTTAGTAGGTACTTCAGAGGGAAGTTGTTTGAAAGACAAAAATCAGCCGATTCCAAAACAAAAAATGGTAAGTCTCTATCTCTTATGGTTGTGAAATTATAAGCATAAAGCAGGCGGATGTATCGACCACTAATAGTTTTAAATGCTAGTTTCATTTCTTTAAAAGCCTAATCACAACAGTAGTCTCCTCAAAAAATGTAGTTATCATCGAACAGAAGAATGGTTTGAAATTCTGCACTGAGACTGATGTCAAACAATGAAAAAGACAAGGAGGTGACTAAGGTGAAGCAGCAGATGGATTAGACCCTCCTTCTCAGCAAGGAAAGATGAAAAAAGTGGGGTAAAAAGAAACCTCAGGGAGAACCACATTGAAATTCCAATTCACTTTGAGAGAGACAGGCAATAGATGGCCCAGGGCTGACAGGAATTAATCTGCAGATACTGTACAAGACTGTGATGTGGAGATCCACTTCTTGCTGGGACAGCAGGGAGAGGGCAAGGGTCTCATCCAGTTGTGAGGTTCCGGAGGTCCATGTCACACATAGGGACACAGATGGGGTCAGCTGAAGTCAGTCAGTAAATAGCACTAATTCTTCTTTGAAGCTCTCATTCAGCTATACTTTTCTGGGCAGATTCAGTCAAACTCTTTTTTTAATTTTTATTTGACAGCTCATACTTCAGTAAACTGTCAATATATGTGCACTTTTTTTGTTGGGTCATACATGATGGTGATGGTTGATTGGGATGATGGACTTGGGAATGTGCCATGAAACTTTATATCTTCTTCAAGTTGAGTGAGTTTGCGCTCATGTGACAAGATAATTGGCTAGAGTTTAATATCGAGGTGGAGGACAGACCACAAATTTGGGGATCATAAACCACGTAATCAACAGTGTAAATAGGTCTCAAGTTATTTAGGTTGAGGGCAGCGCGACAAATCGACATCAAATCACAATTAGCAAAACATAAAGACAGCAAACAACAACATATCCCGTCTCTGTGGGGCTTGCAGTCATGGCAGCCACAGACACCTGATAACATTGTAGTTTGCACCTCTACAAACATGTTCTGAAATGCGTGTGCTTGTATTCATTTAGTAGTTCACATATTTCAAATATTATTGCTCACGGTCATGTGCACAATGACCCGAATCTTGCTTGTAAAAAACATGAATCACAAATCTATTGGCTCTCGCTCTACCCGCTGTAAAGGTATTTTTCTAAAGTTGTGCAGCACTATTTTTGGTCATAGCTGTTTAGTTGAAAAAGTGCCCTAATACGCTTCATTTCTTCTCCAGAGAGGGGCAGATGTCTCCTGAGCAGTGGCAGAGAACATATGGGCGCTGCTCTGGTAATGAGGTCTATCACATCGTGTTGGGTGACAGCAAATTTTTTGGAGAGTATGACGGAAAAAGCTTCACCTACGCATCCTTTCACGCTCATAAAAAGTGAGTGATACAGTTTGCATTGACATGTCACATTAATGAAACCCTTATCAGCGTTATCTCTTCCTCTTTCTAGGTATGGTGTGTGTCTAATTGGGGTCAAAAGGGAAGACAACAAGAGTATTTTGTTAAACCCCGGTCCCCGACACATCATGGCATCCCCAGACACCTGCTACTACATCAACATTACCAAGGAGGAGAACTCGGCCTTTATTTTCAAACAAGAGGAAAAGCACAACAAGGGTCTGCCTGGAACTGGGATCTATGACGCCCCCTCCAGGCTGCCTGTGCACAGCATCATCGCCAGCATGGGTGAGACACAGTTCGGATTTTACAGTAGAGCAATATTACTGGATTCTAAGACTTCCGTGAACATATAGTTGAATGTTTGCCATTGTTTCAGATCCACCAAGGCTGAATTTTTTAAGCTGCTTGAATTAATGCTTTGAATGCTTTCACTGACTGCGATGCATGATTAAAAAACATGCTTTACTTTACTTGGCTGATTTTATTGTGTTGTCCTTTTTTTTTGTACCTGTAAAAGTTGATCAGGCCACTTCATATGGTAAGTTGTGTGCATGACACATCACTTTTTAATAGTTTCCTCTCCACAAATCTAGCTGTTGAATTCGTCAATATATGTCAAATATCTGGTGGATATTTGTTTTTTGTAGTAACAGATTGCATGTTATCACTTGTCGACACAATCATTGTACAAAAAATACACATAAATACGTTATTGCAAGTGTAAGAAGTGTTGGACTATACTGCCCTACATAGGGAAAAGTGCAGTAAGATGCATATTTTATCAAAATTTAGTTAAGATCAAAAACAGACTTCATGTCATCTATTTTCTTTGCTGACAAAGTCTTATGGCTCAAATCTGTCCCATTTTGGAGAAATCTTTATGTAAAATTAGCTGTAACTACAAAGTAGTTCTAACTGTTCATCTAACTGACGAAATGGAGTCCTAACTGACGCAGTTACTGCACTACTTGTGTAGTTACCTCAAATTTAATCTAGTTTTACTCTGAAATGGGACACATGGGTCATGGAAAACTCTATTAGTGTTGCTGGTTCGAACAGTTTAAAAATGAACAGAATACACTGGCAATACCGCCATTGCTATGCCCGATCCCCGTCAGATCTCGGAAGCTAAGCAGGGAAGGGTCTGGTCGATACTTGGATGGGAGACCGTTTGGGAACACCAGGAAGCGTGAGTGCATGTAGTGAGTGAGGTGAGAGGTGAGTTGAGTTGAGTGAGGCGAGTTGAGTGAGTTGAGTTGAGTGAGGCGAGTTGAGTAAGTGAGGTGAAGCTGTGGCTAAAGTAGTAGCTTACCACCACCAAGTATGGAGTGAATGAAAAATGCAATGTAATGTGTCTTTGAGTGTCCAGAAAAGCTAAATAAAACCAATGCATTAATGATTAATTATTAATACTCTACCATTGGTGTAAATATGACACACACAAAAGGTACAACGTTTATACTCTCTCAGATGGAATGTTACCGCGAATACTGCACTTTGCCTTTGTAGAGCAATAAACCAATTGTTTTTACATGCAACTACTCCAGAGGGACTAGGCATGGCGCTCACTTAAATGCATAAACTCATTACCATCGTGCCCTTGTGGTATTTCCAGGCACAGTAGCTATAGATCTACAGAACCCGGATCCCCCTGAGGAGAAAAGCAAACTGACACTGCCAACAGAAAATGGTTCCGGGAGCCGCAGGCCGAGCATCGCACCTGTGTTGGAAATCGCTGACTCCTCTGCCGTTCTGCCCTGCGACCTCCTCAGTGACCAATCAGAGGACGAAACCAACCAATCAGATGAGGAAGGGTCTGTGGGGTCAGAGTAAGTCAATCAATTTCAGCCTTTTAATTTCCTTGAACATGCATTTAGATGTAAATGGTCCAGAATGCAGGAGGAAATCAAACTAATAAGAAAAATGCTTGGACTTGGTTTTATCATTAGAGTGGCGTAATAGAAAAGCAATATACAGTAAAGAGAGTAGTGGGGAATAGTTCGTAGAGAGAATGTTTCTGATTCTCTGGAACAGTTCATTCAGTGCCTCTTTCCTGTTTTTGATGTTGGAGGTGGGCGGTATCTAGACAGCCACAAGCAGTAGAACAGTAAATTCCCTGGGCAGATAGAAAGGCCGACACATCTACAAGAAACATTACAAGCTAATTAAGTAGAATTGTCAAGATATTATCTCCTGTTGTCTGGTTTTGTCCTGTCCTTTCGATCTCCTGTAGAATGATTTTGTATACAATAACAGATGTCCTTCTCATCAGCATCACAACGTGTCCTCATTAATAAAACACACAGTCTTTCGACGATTGATCCTCGCACCTCACACTCCTTTAGATCAAAGTGATTGGAGGGCAGGAGATGGATGCTCTGAGGAGTTGCTGCTCTGGCAGTGGTTAATATGTGTAACGAGGTCAGCACTTTCCTTTTCAGGTGTCTATAAACAGCCACCTTGCATACTTTTGACATGTTCGGTTTGCTAGTCAGATGCTGCTCTATTCATTTCTTTAGCAACTCGACCTGCGGGTTTTTTTCTTTCTTTCACACTGTCACACTGACAAAGTAATATACAAAATAACATACTTCACTGAGACAATGGGAGAACCCCCTTTAAGAAGGCACCAAGGTTGCAGATGCTCTTTGTGCTTTTAGACTGGAATAGGAGCACCAATTTAAAGATGGATAGATGGATAATTACTTTTGCAGATATTTCTCTTAAACAATATCTCATACTTTGTACACTCTAATGTGACATGTAATTCATCTCCAAAACAATTATTGACACATAAATTACATTTCCTCATATTTCTTTCCAGCCCTTTGTACTTACCAGTGATCTTGGGAATCCTTGAGGTATTTGTTCGGAGGTTGCAGATGGCTTGTCGGTATTTCGGATTTTCACAAAGCAGATATTTCTTGAAATTATAGTCTTGCTTGATTTCAGCATAAAAATCACAGGATGTTATATCTTTGATCTCACTTTGCCACTTTGAATGGGTTGGTCCTTCAGTATCGGGTGGAGCCAGAGGACACTGCTGAACGACTGTGTGGCCCAAACATAGGCCAAACCACAGTCGTCCAGGATGTTTTTGACCTGGTGCAGCCACAGGGAAATGTTGTGAAAGGGTTGGAGAAGATGGTTATAAAGGTGTTTGGTGAATTTAGTATCTTTACTTTGCACAATCTTCCCCCAGTATCCAATCACTTTTTTGGAACATGGTACGATTGGCAGCGTCATGCAGGCAGCAGGCTTAAATGAGCCTTTATGTTTGAAAATAAGGCCTAGGTATTTAAAGTAAGGCACTACTGTATCTCCTCTTTTGTGGACATAACAATTGTGTCATCTGCATAGATCAGAACTAACAACTTCATATATACAGTAGGTCAATGACAGGATCGTCTAAATTAATTGGCTGGAATCCTTTTAGCAATACATAGGACTCCAGGTAATTGATAAACAATGCAAAAAGCAACAGCGATAGATTTTCACCTTGCCTGACTCCCTTCAAGCTCACAAAAATCTGATTTTGTTCCATTACAATAAAGACATGACTTAATATTATTGTACATGTTTTTTAACACAAGAAATACAGAAAGTATCAAATGCCTTGCTATAGTCGTTAATATTAAAATCGTTTTCTTTTTAGAACAGTACAAATCAATCAGCTGTTTCAGGAGGAGGAATATGTGCTCAACAGTAGAGTAATTTGTCCTAAAGCCTCCCTGGTTTTCAAACCGAATAGAGTTTTCTTCGCAGAATTGACATAGCCTCTCATTCAGTACATTTGTGAATAATTTACCGAGACAGCTAAGGAGCGTGATCCCCTATATGGTAGTTGTTGCGGTCCTTCACATCTCCTTTATTCTTATTTGGCACAATTAAACCTAGGATCCAGTCCTCAGGGATGACTCCAGAGTTCAAGATCCTATTAAACAAGGTAATGTATATAGGCTGTGCTCTTGATGCTCATTCTATCCACTCCAGCTGCTTTTCCTGTTTTTAATTTCAACTTCTGTGATACCGTTATTTAAGAGTATCACTCTCAGCCTCAATGAAATCTTGTATTGGCTCATCTGAGTCTTCAAAGTACTCTTGGAACGCATCAATAGATTTGCATTTACTGGATTGATTCGGTTTCCTCCAAATTAGCTTTGGGTTTGTCGATTTTAGCCTGCTGTTTCATCAGCCTGCTTGGCTTATAAAATGCTGCTAGCTTGAGCCCCGTCGACTGTTCTTTAGCCCTGTGGTTGTTGTGCATTTCATTTTGTCTAAGACTTGTCGAGCACAGTGGTTGGTGAGGCAGGGAGGCATCTGCAGTGGGGGCAGTGGATACGTCAAAGTCCCACAGTGCCACCATGTGGTGGAAAGATTTTGTACCTAGGGTAACTATCCAGTATTTGTTTTATTGCTGGCCTAAAGGGCACCATAAAAATGATTAGTCTAATGGCTCCTGGCACAGTGTGACTCAGAGAATAAAATAACAGTAACATCATAAAATAACTAACAAATTAGTTATTTCTGATTGATTTTAGAGATTTGTTGTCCCTGATCATATGATTATTATTGAACTGGTAGATAAACACTACACACTGGAGCCATATTCAGAGGCCTTTATTGATAACACAGTACAATCTAGAACATAAATAACAATTTATCAATAGATAAAAGTGGTTACAGATTTTCATTCGCGCTTTGCTGTAATCTCAATCGAAAACATCGGTTTGTTTTGTTTCAGGTTTGTCAAGGGTTACCCTCCAAACTCTCCGTACATTGGCAGCTCCCCAACTTTGTGCCACCTCCTGCCACAAAAGGCTCCGTTCTGTTGCCTCCGTCTAGATAAGGTAAGTCCACTTTAAATGCATTTTGTAATACCATGAAATGTGGGTTTAAGCTTACAGTTTTTTGTCATCTACAGGGCTGTACACACAATAGTTTTGAGGATGCCAAGGCATACGGCTTCAAGAATAAGCTGATTATAGTTTCGGCAGAGACGGCAGGGAATGGATTGTACAACTTTATTGTTCCTCTGAGAGCTTATTATCGGTCCAGGAAGGAGCTCAACCCAATAGTGCTGCTGCTTGACAACAAGTAAGACGACCAACCCTGGGGCCAGTTTGTTCTCAATACTGTCGCACGAGAAACAAAACCAAACTGTAATTACCATAAACAAGTGTATAAAGTGTAGAAAATGAAGGGGGAAAAGGTATTTTAATGTTGGAGGCAATTTCCGAAAGGTTCTATTCGAAAAGCTGATGTAATAATCTAATTTCTCATTTTATAAGTTATCTAATTCAAGAGCAGTACCATAGTGAGAAGGAAAAGTACAAAAATGCCTTCTCTGGGTTTTAGCAGAATATTCACCACAGAGCATTCCGGCATAAAAAAAAATAAAAAAATACCTTTTCTATTTTTTTGCAGACCAGAGCACCACTTCTTGGAGGCCATTTGCTGCTTCCCAATGGTTTACTTCATGGAAGGCACAATTGACAAGTATGGGCTCACATGATATTTTCCTTAATATTTTTTTTAGATCTTGTCTTGTCAAACCACTGCCCTAAACACTGGTTTCATTCAGCTTGGACAATCTGCTGCAGTGTGGAATAATCTATGCCGACAACCTGGTGGTAGTGGACAAAGAGAGCACCATGTGTGCAGAGGAGGACTACATGGCCGATGCCAAAACAATCGTGAATGTTCAGACAATGTTCAGGTACTGCCAGGGAACATAGGTACGCACCTGTGCTGCAGCTATTGCCATTAAAAGTACCCATAGTTCCTCAAAAATAAGTCATAAATCATTTGTGAATAATGATAATATAAACTATGTATTATTTGCTTAAATTCAACCCTTTCTGGTACATTTGACAAAAGATGTATTAACTGGAAAACACTGGAGGGAATATAAAAGCTTGAAACAATGTGCCTTGTTTTTCATTTAGCTGCATCTGCATTATTGTATGAACACATCAGTAATCACCAATGGCTGTGAAAACACTGTATATTTAGAAGTGTTCGAAGTTTTCTCCATTGCCATAGTGGTCTTCTGAAGCACAGGCACTTATCCTCTGCACGTTCTGTCTCAGACTGTTCCCCAGCCTCAGCATCATCACGGAGCTCACACATCCATCCAACATGAGGTTTATGCAGTTCCGGGCTAAAGACTGCTACTCACTGGCCCTCTCCCGACTGGAAAAGGTGAGCAGACCAGCCTTGCTCCACAAACCAAATGCAATGCAGTGTTAATGTTGTTGGTGTTATAAAACAACCTTTCATTCTTCTTCCTAGATGGAACGAGACCAAGGCTCCAACTTGGCCTTCATGTTCCGCCTGCCTTTTGCTGCTGGAAGAGTGTTCAGTATCAGCATGTTAGATACTCTACTTTATCAGGTGGGAACAACAGCAACAGAACCGTAGCCCGTATTGATAAACTCACCATGTAC
The DNA here is from genome assembly GCA_021464625.1 of Proterorhinus semilunaris. Taxonomy (NCBI): domain Eukaryota; kingdom Metazoa; phylum Chordata; class Actinopteri; order Gobiiformes; family Gobiidae; genus Proterorhinus; species Proterorhinus semilunaris. The sequence continues at coordinate 12,849,879 of CM038345.1, forward strand.
AGCTGCAATAAACTTTGAATATGGTTTGAATGTCTGAGATTGGCATCCAGTTTTGAGCTGTATCCCGGCACATTTCCCCATGTCCCACTTTCACTCAGCCCCCGACCAGACATCCAGATTTATTTATTTTTAATCAATACAATACAGAGACGCAGCCTACACTCTGCCCCGCGCCCCAATGTGCACGCAGGTTCATTTGGATGCAGCGCACAACTGAAAATACAGCTCCTTGCATTTCTGCAGAGATTACCGACATGTGTCAGGTCTGTGATGGGGGCAGAGCACACTTTGAGGACAGAGAGCTGTGCTGAGACACACTCCAAATGCCAAGAGCTGGATCTGTCTCTCACTAATAACCTGCTGAAACAGACGCCCTCTCTGTGCTCGCACCTCCCTGTGCTACATTTAGCTGGTGAATTGAGGATGAAACACTTGTATAAAAGACTCCTCTGCTTGTGTTAAAGCCTTTTGAAAAGTGTTGATGCGGTGCGCTCTGTGTTGCCTCGTGCTCTCTCTCGACACACATGCGTTCTTTGTTGGATGATGCACGTGGACCCCAACACCCCAATGTTTAAACTTTGTAGCCTGGTCACCATAATGTTATGTAAAAGTAGCTCACAAGGTAAACAATTATGTTGGAGACAACTGTTTCAGGATAAGATCATCTGTATTTATCTACAATATACCTCCTATACTTGATTGCTTTTTGTTTTAATTTTAGTTTCAAAACACAGCAATGCGCTAGAGAAACAAAAATGATTTTCAAACGTGCAAAACTGTGGAGGGAAGACAATTTGAGCGTAGACCGATCAAGTGTGATGTGTATCTGGAGCTTCATGGGTTCATGAATATGCAATTGTTTGACTGTAAATTTTACTTAAATTAAAATTGTTGTTTGCGGTTGGGGTTCATATTTTAGATACACCTGTCTATGTTATATTATATTCTATGGCAAAAAAACCGAATAGGGCTAACTGCCTTTTCTTTGACAGTCGTTTGTGAAAGACTACATGATAGCAATTGGAAGGCTTCTTCTTGGTCTGGACACCACACCTGGCTCGGGTTATCTCTGTGTTGTAAGAAGCCTTTTATGTGTAACATTAAGTCATGTGCACTTGTGCATGTTGTGAGGTGCATATTTGTCTCTACTCAGATGAAAATAACAGAAGAGGATCTGTGGATCAGGACTTATGGAAGACTCTTTCAGAAGCTGTGTTCCTCCAGCGCAGAGATTCCCATTGGGATTTACCGCACAGAGTCACACATGTTCTCCACCGCAGAGGTAAGTCTGTTTAAATGTTAGAACTTTTATTTTCACTCAATTATTTTGCTTTTCCTATTCGGCTCCTCTCCTACAATAGCCCGACTTTCATTGAAATGTGCATGTTTGCAATTTTAGTTTTATTTGTTTTAGTGACAATTTAGCTAGATTTTTTGTGTGTGTCTTGTTCATTTTGTCTCATTTGCTTTAAAATGCAGAAAATGTATTGTTTTGCTTTGCCAGTAGATGCAGCTATTTTTTCAGTGCATTTTTCTTTTGTGTGTGTTGGAATGTTTGTACTTGTTATAGGGTAAGGACAAGTCTGTGCAGGTAAGACATTATTTTGAATTTTACAGATTCAAACAAAGATTTCTCAATCTCTTAAATATTTCTCAATCTCTTAAATTATATAACACAATGCAATTTCATTATTATTGCACTATAAAGAAATAAGCTGTATAGACACATTCTAAAATTAGATTAAACTAAAACATGCTGGTCAGGTTGGCCCACAATGGCAGCATGCTCAGTCGCAGCAGCTCAGGACTAACACAACACCTAAATGCAATTTTGTTCATACAATTGTACAATGACAAATAAAGCACTTACTTACTTACTTGTGCACAGTATTATAGGTCAGTGAGGCTCCATAGACAGTGAGATGCGACTGGTCTTTGTTGAGTCTTTGTTTTCAAAAAACATAATTGTGTGTCTTATGTAAACCTGACTCTTGTCTCCAGTCTCAGATGTCCATTAATGCGGAGCAAGGCCAGGAGCAGCGTGAACACGGCGAGACCTGGAAGGCGAAGACGGCCCACAGGAACTCCAGCACAAGCAACCAATCGGAGCACCCGCTGCTGAGGAAAAAGAGCATGCAGTGGGCCAGAAGACTGAGCAGGAAGACAGCCAAACCCGCAAGCAAAGCTGAAGGCATCTCCCAGCAGAGGCTGAACCTGTACAGACGCTCGGAGAGGCAGGAGCTGTCGGAGCTGGTCAAGAACCGCATGAAGCACCTGGGTCTGCCTACTGTGGGATACGGTCAGTGCACCATCATGGCCTGAGCTGACTGGACCAATCCAATCAGCAGCAGGCATAGAACATTGGAGAATAGAGCATGTAGCATGGGAAGGATTAAGTACTTAAATCATATAAATAGTGAACTAATATGGGTATACTTGTGCTTGATGTAAATCAATTATCTACAAATAAGTACTGCTAAACTATTTACTTTAATTTATGGTGAGAGAAAATCTCAAATCTGAGGGGATCCTATTTACCAGTATGGCTAATAGATTTGCTGATTAAAATCAATTGTGTTTTGTGTTTTCTATCTCATCCTCATTGCCTATTACGCACAAAGATTTAACACTGACCCTTTTGTCATCATGTACATTGATCATCCTTGTCTCATCTCTCACACATACTTTACGAAAGCCCCTAAAACTTGGTGCACCATGCATTACCTCATCTGTCATCTTGCATGATCTAGGTCTGCTTTCCACCATTGCGCTACTGCTTTGGTAAATATTTCTTGTTGAGCTTCTTATATAATAGACAAAGCAGAATCACGCTCCAAAGTGAGCTGCCTGAGAACATTTGCAATAGCATGTCTTTCTTCTGTATCTAGAGGATTTGGAAGTGGTTCTGCATCTTGTCTGCAGAGCATATTTAGATGCATGGCATGAAGTGCTCTCACCTCCTTCACACTTCTTTTATAGGATCTAAATCCAAATGCATTTGCTGGCTGCCTGATTTCTTTCCTTGTTTCTGTGTCCCTCCTGTCTCTCCTCTCTTCTGTCTTCCCTCTTCTTGCTTATAGAAGATGTTTCTAATCTCACTGCGAGCGATGTCATGAATCGAGTAAATCTAGGATATTTGCAAGGTAATTTATGTGCCATTTCTACTATTTTACAATAAGTGCCTGGTTATGTCTTACAGAGAAAGGATCTGTCCTTTCACCAGCATCCTCTGATTTTACATTAGTTTTAATGGTTTGATAGTTTCTGTAGATCTAGATGCAATGGTAATCAGGTGTGTACATTTTATTTGAATAGGCATTGAAAGAATGCATTAGGCAGGCCATGAGTTAACAGTAACTTGCGTTGCTCAGAGTTGCAGGACATTTCAGAGAATCCATATACAGAGGGGACCAAGCCGTCAGGTCAGCAGGCTGATCACAGTGCTGCTACTATGTGCATGAGTGTGTGTGTGTGTGTGTGCGTGTGTGTGTGTGTGTGCGCGTGTGTGTGTGTGTGAGTAGTTGGACTCACAGTTTGGCGCCATATATTTCTGGTTGTTTCTGCACTGTGTTTATGTAACGTAAGAATGATCAGACTATGTCGGGGCCTATGGCTTTACGAGTGGAGCAGAACACATTTTGTCTGTGGATGGAAGTTTGACATATTTAATAACTTTAATAATAAGATAAATGCATGGACATACAATACATTGTATTGCCTAAACCAAAGGTTGGGTTAGCTTTTGAGAACTTCATGCCGTTTACGTTAGTAATACATGCTGATTTTGCATCCAACTGCAATCCTACAAAACAGCATAGCTTTTATAGGCGTGCAAGTTAGCTGTGATAAAGTATGAGTTTTCATATGTCAGATGATGAAAGTCAAACTTGGACTTCTTCCGATCTCACACTCACATGTGTAGTGCTCCACTGTGTCTGGTTTGCGTCCCTACGTTTGGTCTAGTCTGACGGATGCTGGAGCATGTTCTTAATGTGCGTTGACGTGTCAGGGTCATTCTTGATGGGGCCGAGTGTCGTCTGTCGGCATGGCAACCTCTCGCCTGTCCAGCCTGTGGGAGTGGAATGTGCAGGACACGGGGAATGTCTTGGTGATGGGTTTGATGCGAAGTGCGGGCGCTGTGTGCATGTTGGCTTGTGATGTTGCTGCGCATGGGCTGCTGGTCCGGTCAGCGAGCAGCATGGGCCTCCCTTGATCACCAAGTGCCCTGTCCTATCAGTAACGATTAGCTCTCTCTCTCCCACCCCTCCTGGCTTTGTAAAGGGCCTCAAGCAGGTGGGTTGTCATGGATATACAGCCCTCCTATACCTCAACACGCAAGTAAAAGTGGTCAATAAGCTACTATTACATAAACACACATAACACAAAAGGGCAACTAAATGCTTAATAGATGGGCATTGATAAAAACTCGGAGTACTCAATTAGTTATTTTTTATAGAATTTTTGTTTTTGACATCAAGTTTTCCCATTCTATTAAATAATTGGTATTTATAACAGTCACTTAAACTACATTGAGGGCATGGTGAAATCGCTGTGGTTTCAGGGTTCATTTTCCGGCTCACATCACATGTAGCTGAAGATGAAGAGCGGAGCAACTGTTAACTTTTGCTTTGTCTTCACAGATGAGCTGAATGACCACCAAAACACCCTGTCTTATGTGCTGATAAACCCTCCACCTGACACCATGCTTGAGCTCAACGACATTGTGTAAGAGCCAAGATAAATATATATATATATATTTCACTGTAATATTCATAAATTATTAATTTATGAGGTCCAAATCTTTAACAAATCTCCATATATATTTTTGTTCAATGATAAAAACAAAATAAACTGAAGAGTAGGGACAAATGAAAACCAGATCCAAAATTCCAATGAATCAATCTGACTAAAAGTTGCTCCAATCTCTAAACATGTAACATCAAAAGAATGAGTCTACCCCTAAAGGCTTATCATTTACAGTGCATAAGACAGTTTAGACAGGAAATGTTACCTATACCTAGTTTCCTTTGGTTTTACATTTTTTGTAATAATTTATCCTTGGGTAAAGGAAGTGACATACAAGACAGAGCGCGAGTGTGGGACAACGGATGGAAATTAGCCCAAGGCTACAATCCAGCGTGGCATGTTTACAGGCATGAGTCCCATATATGTTCATTAACATGCGCTGTCCCGACTATTTTTATGTCCTAAAACAGATCTCTTTCTTACGCGTCTTCATTCAAATGTTACGTTGCTGGTGTAAACTTATGCCCAACAAACTACTAGTTATATAAATAAGTATGAAAACCTGCCATATGTATTAGGGCTGAACGATATGGACAAAATTTCATATCTCGATATTTATGCCCGATATCTCGATATCGATATGATACGATATAACTACTGGTTCGGTGAAAACCAAGTATTTTTCGGAAAAATAAAAACATAACAGAAAAGAGTGCAGTTTTATTGATGAAAATCTATATCGTCTATATGTTGCTTTTTTCATATTAGGATCTTGAATGCTCATATCTCAATATCGATAACGATATATCATTGAGCCCTAATTTTTTCCATATCAATATCTTTATTGTTCATATCTTGATATCGATACGATAACGATATTAAAAAATTACCTTTTTCATCGACTAAGGATGATGTAGTCTACTAAATTTAAATTTAAACTAAATTTAAATGATATTTAGTATTTTTAAATTAGACTTAAACTAGAAAGACCAAAGTGTTATTGGACCATCCATCCATTTTCTTCCACTTTTCCGTTGCCGGGTCGTGGGGGCAGCTGTTGGAGCCGCCCAAATCACATTGCACCAGCCTCTTATGGCTCCTCCTGCAGGTGGTGGGTCCACAGAAGGGTTATTGGACCAAAGTGTAGCAAAAACTGAAAACATATCTTTGTCAAACAAATTAAAATGTGTTGTCAAAGTGAATGCTAAATTTGTTTCTTATTTTTACGTGTGTTCCCAGGTACATAATCCGACCAGACCCTCTTGCGCACATGCCCGAGGACTCCCATGTGGGACAGTCACGCGGTACAAGGCATCAGCAGGACTTGGGCCCCGAGACCAGAGACGAGACTCACCTCTGAAATGTTGTGTGATTCTTGATGTTTGCCTTGTTAAACTGTCATGTCCGACGCCGGGGGCTGGATGTGCATTAAAGGTCTCTGTGGACACTGAAGAGACATGTCCTTGAGCTGCTACTGGAGGACGCATGGAGAGTGCCTCGTCATCACCTCAGCTTGAGCACCTTAACACCTCACTCCACATCAGACATGGAGAATCAAAGGGTGTCGATGTTTTCAAGTGAAATTATTGCTCTTTTCAGATCTTACGTTTCTTACCTTTTTGAGTACGTTCGATTATGTTTAAAACATATCTGGGTAAATGCTTTGAATGTAAAGTTGTTAAAGCATATGAAGAAGTTCAGTAGATTTTCATTTTCTTTCCGAGCACAAACTTTACAGCTGTCTTCTGGGAGCACACACTGTAGTGAGACTTTATCAGCCATAAATTTTGTTATATATTGTACAATTAGCCTATGTTTTAGCATCTCTCATGTGCCATATTTTGGCTTCTATTTATGTAAGTATTTAGTAGGTTTTATGTGAAGACATTATGACAAGCAACATAAGATTAAAAAGTGTGCATTTTACAACAATCTGGCCAGTAAGTTGAATGAGTGTGATTGAAAATCTGAAGGTTCAATGATAATTTAACTAAAAGGCCAATGTTGAATGGCTGTGCAGTACTGCATAGTATGTCATTGCTCTTTGAGATATACATTGTTTTCATATTTAAATGGTGCATTGCTTTGTTTGTGGGTTTTCATGTTGATTTCCCCAGTTTGTTGTGAAATATTGGCCACCAATATATTGCTTATGAATATATTTGATAATGGTGTTATTTTGATCTGCAGGGATGCAGTTTCACTTGTAGCAGTATAATTTTGCACAATGATCATCACTTGTTTTTTAGTGATGGGCTAAATGAGCCGAGGTATCGACACACGTATCAAGCACAGAAAGCAATACCACGGCCGAGTTGTTTCACGACTGAGCGCATCATTTTAAGAAAAGTCACGTGACCAACACTTTCACTGTGTCATTTTGTATCACGTAGTGTCATATGTGTCCAAATTGGCCCTAGCCAATTTGGCCCCCTAGGCAAGACTGAACTTATATTAAAAAAATATGCCTGGTGCCCTATTATTGTCATAAGGACTATCCTTTATTAAATCTTGGTCAGTGACTTTATTTTTAGATGGTTTTATCTCTGATACAACGGTTTTCCTCTGTCTAAATTATCTCTCTCAGCTGGTTAAACAGCTCAATCCTGACTATTTGGTTCACCTTTCTGAATGAGAATAAAATTAGCTGTTAGTATTGAGTCACTTTTTTCAGTCCCACTGCTACAATGCTTTTTCACCACCAGATGGCGCCGATACAATGAAGCCTACCAACACTATGTGATACAGTGACACAATTTTGAAAGTGTGTGACACACTTTGAGGTATCATCTACCCATCACTATTGTTTTGTACTTAAGCTGTAAATGAAGTGCTCTCCTTAAATTGTGTGAGCCACACCTGGGCTTTATACAGTGTGATTTTGTGCTCTATCTTTATTTTTTCAGTCCATGACCGTATTTTGTTGGGTCTTTGTACATAGAAAGACTGTTCATAGCTCATGTTTTGTTTATTAAAAAGGACTTGACGTATTTTGCACTAAGCTCAAAAGAATGAGCTTTACAGCATGACCCTTTAATCTGAATCTACACACAGATAACAGTATTCAATCAATGTGAAAAATGATCACACTTGTTTTACATTTTTCATTTTGATGTGAAAGAAATGTTTAATCTTGTTTTGAAGGACTGATCAAAATAGGAAGTTATAATTTGTATTTATCAAGAGTTTTGGTTGTTAGGTTGGCTTCAGTTGTACCTAAAAAAAAGTGCCACAGGCTAAGTGCTATGGAGATGGAGCAAGAATGACTGGGTTTCATTTGCAGATCCATTAGCTAATCTTCCAGTCTTCCTGGATAACACTTGTGGCAGTCAGATCCACAAGTTCACACCTAAGGCCACAAATGTGGGGGCATGTGAACACTAACAGCATGTTTTAATATACTGCTTATCAGGAGGGTCATTGACCATTTCAGACATCTGCCATGATGTCAAGCGGTTAAAGAAACCAAGAGTTGGTCAAATGCCTGTAATGAAATCATTCTTTGATACTGTGTATTTATATGAATGGACCGTGCATGTCTAGGTGTTATACCTATGTATGTTTACCTACATTTTCTGTTTTTGAATCATTGTCTACAAGTGGCTGATCCATTTTGTACTATTTCTAATGAGAAGTACTTCTAAGCATACAAAATATGAACAAATAAAAGCTGCATGCAGCCAGATCAAACCAGTGCTCAGGTGATTATCTACATTTAAACGAATAATATTGCTACTATAATTTAGTGTTAGTGCCATCTAGTGGACATCACATTTATAATATCATTGATTAGGTCAACCCAAAAAAGGACTGAACACATTTATCCCGGGAACTACTTGCTCATGTGGATCTGCCTCCACCTGTCTCTGGTCCAGCGGCCTCGGTTCTGCACCACCTCGTGTAGCAGGTTCATGATCACGTACTCATTCACACCACTAGAGGGCGCATTTGAGACGCTACTTTTGACCTCTACCCTCTGCTTGCTGCTGCCCAGGTCACTAGTGCCTGCCCTGTCAGGGTCCACGTTTACCCCCTGGACAGTGGTCATTTTAGGTTTAAGATTATGATCTTTTCCTGTTGCCTGCTCCAAATGTAACAATGAATCACTGAAGATTAAATGAGATGAATTACTCTCGTCACTTATAGAACATACTGCATGCTCTGACATGTTTACTTCAAAATCCTTCCCTTTTTGTCTTTCATCCCTTCCATCGCACCATTGAATTTCAGCAGTGTTCGCCCAAACTTTAATTTCATTCTGCACAAATTTATTAGGTCCTGCTTTATCTAAACCACTAGGAGCTTTGAACTCCTGTGTCCAAGAAGGTTGAACATTCTCTCCCTCCTCATGCTCCCTCTGTTGTTTGCATCTCTCCTGCCATTGCACAGCAGTTGGTGGCCAGGTGGATATTCTGTGCAGGCCCCGCCCTGACATTGCTACTGGACCTATGACGTTAACATCTATACAAACACTGGGTTCGTTTGGACACGAGCCTATACTTAGATAAGGGACATTTTGACTTCCCACAGGTGAAGAGGCATTTTGCATATTTCCAGCAGTAGACATGAAACTATCATTTTGTTCTCCCTCTGCGCTCATTACATCGGTATCCTCCACCCCATCTTCTTTTTCCTTTGATAGAGATAAGTCTGAGTCACCAGAGACACCAAACGGAGATGTGAAAAGAATTGCATTAGCAGACTGGGCTCTGACTCCAGTGAAGGGCATCTGGCAGGGCGTCTCTAGGTCCCAGCGCATGTTTGTCTTCTGATGTTCCTGTGCCACTGCAGCTACTGGACTCTGATCCTTTGGTGCCACTATTTTCCTGTTGCGTTTCTTTCTGTAGACCGCAGCCAGGACGATCACGAGAAGAAGAAGAACACACAACACCACTGGACACAGAGATACAGATTCAATTCACAATTACGACTTAAATGCTGGGACAAAATGACTGGACTTACCGATGATAGTAATGAGCATAGGGACAATATCTGAGGCAGGATGTGGAGGTTGATGATGTGTTACAATGGAAGCTGGGAAAAGAGAATGAGACAATAATATTATAAGTAGATGACAGATAGTTTTGTCATAATAAAAGCCTATTGCTTTCAGAGCATTAAATTGGGCCCTCAGGTAATGAGTTCAAATGCATCACGTCCTATAGAGGGTATGCTTGTGTTCGTTTCTTTCTAAATAGAACTTGATAACTCAGTTGGCCTATTTGCTATGCTGTTGCCATTCTGCAACTGCATTTATCTTACAGCATACTTATGAAATACTCATATGTAGGATACTTCTGAAAGAATGTTTTCTTTTGTGAGGATATAAATTCAGATGGATTATACAAGAGATTAAATGTATGTCTTTTGATCAAAAATGTGTCAATGTTTAAGAACATTTAGGTCTTAAAGCAGTGCATTGACTTGCACTGTGACAGTTGCCAGGACAGATACAGGAAATGCAACAGAAGTCAGCCATTGTCAGCAGTCAGACCAATTCTCTGATACTGAATCAATGTTTTGGATCGTATAGCCAGCCATTGATTTACACCTATTAAGAACAAGAGCTTAAAACTAAGATGTTAAATTAACATACAAGTATCAAAGGTGTGCATGGTTTTCTGGTTATGGGTTGTTTTTATGTCCCGAGTTGGTCTTGACACATTCAGATCAGGAAAGGTGGTCAGAGCTGCATCTAAAGAGAAACTCCATTGAACATAGGAATTCAAGACCACAGCAGTGAGCAAAACATTTAGAGACATTTCAGCAGAAGAATTTAAAGAAAACAACTTGCTTGTTACTGATCGACTGGGGCGTGGTGTCTCCATATCGGTGATTGTGTAATTGGGTAAAGTTGCTGTATTACACACCGTTATGTTCCACACTGGCTGCCCTCTCAAACCTGGAGGACCAGCACAAGTAACGTCCTCTGCATGGAGCAACAGAGATCTGGATTTCAAGTCTAGAAACACAGGTATAAACAGCAGTGTTACTATGACCAGTGCTTTCAATTGTTTATTCCCAGATAATTCATTGACATATTGTGTTTGGTCACATACCAACTATGAACTTAATGAAGTCAGCATCACATGAGCACACCCACGGGTTCCCCTGGAGACTCATGGTGACGTTGTGCAGCGGACTGAACATTTGTGACGTCAGCTGCGTTAGATTGTTGTCAGATAGGTCTAGGTGAGCCAGGGCTGTGAGGGTCGTGAATGTGCCTGTTTGAACGGTGTTGATCCTGTTTTTGCTCAGGTTCAATGTGCTGAGGCTGGTGAATTCCCTTAGCATTGCCCCGTTAAGGGCTCTAATGTTATTTTCTGACATGCTGAGTTCTGTGAGGATAGAGGGGCTCCCCAGCCATTTGTGGTTGATGTCCATGAGCTCATTTTGGTTTAAAGTCAGACTTGTGAGGCTGAGAAAAGAAAAGAATGCTCCTTCAGCGATCCCTGTGATTCCCGCCTCCCTCATGATGACTGAGGTGACGGATGCCAGGTTTTCATGGTGAAACACAGTAGAGTTAATTTCACCCGCTTTCTTCACGGAGATCAACAAAGAGGTCACACCCGGCGGAAACTCTGAAACTGAAGTTGGGGTAAACTGTATAGGTTCATATTGGGTTCATATTGGTAGAAACAACTTGACATACAACTCGGACATTTGTGAGAAAAGCGCTGTGCATCTAATTATAAAACATTTGTATGAATTTCATTAACTTGCAGGCGAGTTTTCTAGCATTTCTGTGAAAATGACCCTTCCAGACTTCACTGACTGTGAAGAATTGGGATCCTAAAATGTGTTTGGAAAGTTGTAATAACTTTGGACCACAACTGACCATTTAATTTCGTCGCTTCCTTGTTGATTGTTCGTGATCAGAAAACCGGGTATAGGGCCTTTAAACTCTCTTTTTTCAAGTACTTGTTGATCTTCAGTATTTTCCCCTTTTCAGTTTACTAGTTTAAAAGGTCACTCTAACTATGGATTAGAGGGTATGCGTTCTTTTCATTCTAAACTAACATCTGACACTCATTTGGCTTATGTTGCCATCTTGTTGCCATGCTGCATAAAAAAATGTACTCTTAAAAGGGACTAGACAGAATTTAAAAATGTTAAAATTATATATTCTACATGCTCCAGCAATGTCTTATATTGTCCTTTACTCGACTTGAAAGCTTAATGCAGCAGTCTCTGAAAACAAAAATGTTTTTGAGGCTATAATTGTCTTGCCTGGAAGTTAGTCTGGTAATGCAGCATGAACGAGCGGGCCTGATGGTCAGTGAATTAAACCAATCAGCAAATAGCGGACGTGGCGACAGTTGTAAATTAATCCAAAGGGCAGGAACCGAAGACTGCTTTTAAATTTCTTATTTTATCATTTAATAATTGCACTAAGTCAATATTTTTTATTTTGAAATGAACTGAAAATAGACTGACAAGAGCACGGAGGAAAAAAATCCTCTACTCCTTCATCCATGATTAGTTTTGGCAAATAAACGTCTGCACGTTTCACTGTTGATAGAACTACCATCTCTGGTGATATGTGCAAGAAACTTGAGGGCCACCAAAAATTGGTCTGAGGGCCGCACCACTGAGCCCCTTTAAAATGAAGCACCTGTAACTAAGTAGTTTAGTGACAAGAACTTTGTTGTTTCAAAGAGGAGAAACTATTCTTTTTTATTCAACTCAACTTTAAATCTTTAAAAGGTGTTAGTTTGTTGGGTAATACCACTGCTACCAGGGTGCTCAAACAGTTAATCAGTACTCAAGTAATATTTTATTTGAATAGGCTACTTACCCTCACTTTAGTTACTAGGATAGCGGTTTTAACTTCTACCTGATCAAAGTAACACCACTCCTCTTAATTGGGTTTGGCTATTCTCTGAAAGTCAATCAACTCTTACCTGTGGGTATGGTGGAGCAAAATAATACAGACTTCACTAAATCGCAGCAGTTTCTCTGATGGATCCATTCCAGAAGCAAAACCAGGAGAAGAGTTCCTGAAAAGATGACAAAATCAAATTGGACTTTTTCCCTATTTGACTGAAACAGAAGCAGCAATAAGTAAGTTCTCACCCTTCATTGTGGATATCGACTTGGTTTCCCCCCAGTCTCTTGGCTCGGGTAACATGAAGGACGTAAAAGGCCAAGTTTCGCAGTTACCCTGACAGTTGCTATGGAAGATGTGAAGTTTGTGAGTTACTGAGGCTACAGTTACAGTTGATCAGTGAAGCGTCAGAGGCTTTAGAGGGGGTCTGGAGAGGTTTTAGCAACAAAGACTCCACAAGTGTCATTGTAAATATACCGTGATAGAACTTCAATTACTGTGGAAAAACATGAGTCATGCAAAAAAATAAAGATCATTCCAAAATGAAAAGAGCATAAAAAATAAAGCAACCCGAAGCATGAGGAAAATAAAAATGAAAATGAGAGACTTTATTCACTTATTTATTCAGTGCCTTTCATAAAAAATAAATAAAATGGCATGAGATCCAAGTTAAATTAACAGGGATGCAAAGTACTTAGTGTAACAAAAGGGGTGACCGATGCCAATACAATCTTTTGTGTGAACATAAAAAAATACACATTTAAAAATCCTAGCACCTCCAGATACATATGCAGCAAATGAGACGTCAAGTAATGTTTGTTTTTTTTGGAGGGGGGGAGGGTTAGGTCGGGGGCAGCAGTAGTGATCACATCAACGTCACCTTTGTAGTGATTCCCACGCCACAGTAGTTTCAAAGTAGCAGTGTACTCTACTCATTTGATGCCCATGTTTCATTCCCAGCTAACACAAAAGTAAAGTGCTCGTGCAACACTTCTGGTTGTTCGAGGCCAACGATCGGTGTGGAAGAAAAAGCACTTAAAAACATACACATTTCTTTCGATAAAAGAGAGACCATGTGGCGGCGTTATTAACACCTTGGGAGGAATGTTCTTTAATGTTGAACTGGAGCAGAGTCCCTCCCTGCCGTCACGCACAGAAAAACCCTCGTGAATATACCAAATACTGCCATTGATCGGTTTTGGGAGCGGCGTATGTTGTATACAAGGGACAGGCTGAAACACTCAGGGGGGATTACATTGCATGACAAGCTTTGGACAAGTGCTGATGAGCGCACTTCTTTCTTTCTTTTTTACAGGACAATTTGAGAGTGCCCAGTGAGAAGAACAAAAATGCAACTAAGCTTTAAACGTTAGAGAAATCTCTGTTATGGTGTAAACACGTAACATTTCTTAAAACGCTATCCCGAGTTGTAATAAATTGTAAAAACAAACAAAAAACAAAAACATATTAATTACTCTCCTTGTACACCCTTGGAAAAAAAGGATGTTGATCTGATGAAAGCAATAAAATGATCGTCAGTTACCTTTTTTCTATACACACACAGATCCAGTGCTACACGATCAGCATCTAAATATAAAAAGCCATCGAATAAATAGACAATAGTACCACGATGCGTGAAAGGCCAACAGATAAACAGAGGAACTCCCCTGCAACAAAAAGTAAGTTACGAGCAGCAGGTGATCCGCCCCGAGGCAAAAGGCAATGTCAAATGTAGCCTGGTTTGACAGATCTGAAGGTCCACAGAGGAAGGGATCGTTTGATTGTTCGCTGATAGCCGTGTGGTCCATTTTCCTTAAGGGGTCGAGTACAATCCCTCGATTTAGTTTGGTGTAAATGGGAGGACAAATCTCCAGCGTTGCCTCGCCTTTCTTCAAAGAGGCATGTTCATGAAAAGGAATATTTTAGTGCTGCGGCTGAGCTCTCAATGCTGACAGTGCTGAAATAATGAATAGCTCATTTATGACAAGCAATGCCCACCACAACAGACTGAAAACAATACCTCATGCTTGAGTGGTGTTTTTGTCGAAAAACAAATGTCCCAAAAAGCACTGAGATGAGCCGCCATTCCTTTTAGTTGTATTTGCAAACACCAGCTTGATCATGGCACTTCTCTTCACCTCCTTCTGGCTTGTTAAATCACAAGTGAATGACCAAGAGGCAGTGACAGCAGCCACAACTGTAGCCTGTCAAAGTATGAAAAGCCGGACAGAAGCCATCAGGAGTGTAATCAGGAACCAAGCAAAATTAATGAGACGTTTTGGTGATTGTGGCTTAGAAATGAAAACGTCCTGCTATTTAGATCCTTTCTTTGGCACAGCACCTCTTTTCGACTGCCACAAACTGTTGTGGATCGTCAAAGCGTCCACACTAACGGACACAGTCTTGGCTGGAATGACGGTGAACTGTTTGCGGTCAGAGTTGTACTTGTACAGCTTGTCAATCATCTTTTTGCTTATGCTCTTGGGTCCATGGCCCGTCAGCCTATGGATCTCTTCAGTGTCTGGGAAGTAACAGTAGAGCGCTCGGAACTGACAGCCTCCGTCTCGAAACAGGATCATGAGATGGTTTGACTCGCTCTTTTCCAACTCCTGTGAGGCAGAAACAGAAGAACATTACCACAGATCACACAAAATATTACTATTAAATGTACATTCATCAAAATCATGTGACAGTCTCTTTCTTGAAAATGGGTCTGCTTCAACGATATTACTGCGCGGGTGTTGTAGTACTAGTGCCCCTTATCCACTTAGAAAATCGACAATTATGTGCAACTAGACTTGGATCGTGTAAAGGCCAACATAACTATATTTAAATAGGGAAACGTGGAACAGCTTGGTAGCTTCTAACTTCACCCCAGTTTGGAGCTATACCTTTGTGCGTGACTGAGACCAGACAGGTACGCATCAACTAGTCTAAGCTAAGGTAAGAACATTATCTCCTTAAAAGGACTAGATGCAAGTTAGTCATTTTTATAGTCACTACTGCCACCTCAGGTCTTACACGTAACTGCAGTCTCTTAAGCTCGTGCATGACGGCAATTCGGACCCGAATAAACAGCTTTTTGAGTGACGGTGCAGGATTTTAGAGGCAGTTGTGGCGAACAGGTCTGGGCTTATTCTACACATTAGGACATTACTGGAGTAGGCGGAGAAAAATACTAAATTTTAACATTTTTAAACTCTGTATAGTCCCTTTAAGGAAGACGGAGCTGAAGAAGTCATTCTACTGACCTCAAGAATCTGGTTCTTCTGGGCCTCATTGACTTTGCCCGCTAAACAACAGTGGGAGATTGCATTATGTATGATGGGTTTGTTTGACTTGGCACTGGGCTCCTTAAAAAGTTTAGGACCTACAACAACACAAGGAAAACTTAATTAGACAAGTGTAAAAGCATACATGTACACGACTATGGAGGGTCAGTCTGGGACGTACCAGTGTACTCGGCCATGGATGTGATTGAAGATGCAGTCGAGCCGTTGTCCCAGTCTCTTTCTGCAGCCCGACTGTGATTTCGGCTTCCTGGAAAAGACTCCACGGAGTCACACCTGTTCAGAGAGGTTTGGTCAATGCAGATCTACAATGGTCATGTCTGACCATTTGAAAAATCTGTGGACAACTCACCGCTGTGAACCAGCACCTCCAGAGTTAACACTGTCAGCCTCATTTGTTGCAGCAGAGGCCAAAGACAGACTGGAGCCTGACTGAGCGTTGCTCAGATTATCAGCTATGCAAAAAACAAATAAATAAAGTTTATCTATTTTAGAACAAACATAATGGATTGAGCTTTAACACTTGCATGGCAACCAACTCTCCACAGTGTTTTACGGTTCCGATCCAACACGCAAGAATAAAAGCACCGTCTCATTCATTAGTTCAACTTTAATGCCCAAGTAGTAACAGACAAAACACATTTAATCTCTACATACCTAGATACAAAGAATATAGGCTTACTACTCTCGTAATCATCAACATCATATCCCGATGAGCCACGTGAGCCTTATTGTATGATCAGATTTATCTATTGTTTAGAACCGGTCACACTGATGGCTCTACAGTTGATGAAGCATATTATTCACAAAAATGGTTTTCCAAAATAACAAAATATATATTTTGTGCCGTTTAATGAATTTCCCCTACCAACACAAATAATTGATTGAACCATTTTAGCCATTATGTGATCATTACGGTTACCAGTCAGTGTATGGTCATGCGTGTTGTCTTACGTGTGGAAGAGCACTTGGCAAAGTTTTCGCTGGACGACTCCTCTCGGAGAACAGCTTTGGGTCTGTGCTTCTGTTTGGCTTTAGGAGTCTTGGGCTTCACAAGACCTTGCTCCTCAAAAATCTCCTGCTGTTTCCTGCGAAGATAGTCCTGCTTTATCAGTTCCCGACGGTTCTTCTCCTCCTCTTTACGTTGCCGGTCCTCCTCAGCTTTCCGTCTGGTGGTAACATCAAAAAGATTAACAATGATGCAACTAGGAATACAATATTAAAATCAAAGGAGGATTTATAACCTGGCTTCATCTCTTTTTTGCTCCGATTCTGCTTCAAGCTGTTGTTTGCGAAGTCGAGTCTCCTCAGCTTTTTTCTGCTGTTTCAGCAAGAAAGCAGCTCGCTTTTTGGCCAGCTCATCCTCTGCCTTTTGCTCATCCTGAAGGAAAATGTAAGATTTTCTTTGAAAGTGATGGTCTGGAAGTCTAAATATGTGTACTAATCAGAATCTAGTATCCTCCAGCGTTGACCAATGAGACAAGCTTTTCCTGTGAACCAGCCTGTCAGGTCCAATCAGGAGGTGAGGGGGAGGAGATTGATTGTTTACTGTTGAAAATTCTGTTCCTGCTCTCCTCATTTTGCAAACTAAGGGCTTTCTGGTTAAATAGGGGAGGGATTTGATCGTTTACTTTTAAATTCCACTCCATCTCTCCTCACTTTGCAAACTTACAGACTATCACTTTAAACTGTTAATAACTGCCATCTCTTTGTAATAAGCCAATTCACTTTAAGAATCCAGTCCAGTTCATCTTTCATGAATGCAGTATGTAAACAACCAACAATCTTCAGTAACATAACAGTAAAGATAAAACAAATGTTACCTTGAAGAAGAAGCCCAGGACTGACTTCTGTTCTCCATCTGTGGCAGTATCCTCTCCAGCCTCCTGGTCCTCTGAGGGCATAAGGTCCGATAGGTCCACCTCAATGAGAGAAGCTTTGCTGCGCTGCATTTCCTCAGACGGGACATTTTCCTTTCCTGATCCATCAGAGGAGTAGAGCTCTGTCTCTCTGAGGGTACTGGACAAGCAGTCAAAGGACACTTCAGGTGCAGTCACTGCACTCAGGTCCACTCGGGTGGGAATACGCATGTTGGCATCATCATGGAGCCTAAAGGACGAGCTTTGGCTCTGACCAGAATGTGGCCTGTCGACCTCTGATGTGGGGCTGCTAGCGGTGTCTGGTTGTTCAGCTCTGGGGGACCTGCCGCCAGAGGGCTGCTTAGAGTGAGCGAGTGTCTCTGCACCACTATGGAGTTTAGCAGAGGAGCGACACTGCTCTTTGGCCTTGAGTTCAGAGGGTTTTGACCTGGAGCGGCCAGAGCTCAGTTTAGGGGGTTTCCGAGTGGGAGCTGTGCTGTGGTGCTCGGCAAAGTGAAAACTAGCCCCTGCTTTGGGGTCACCGTTTTTGTCACTGGGGAAGGGGGGTGGAGCGGCACCAGATGGAGACTGTACATTCTGTTTCATCAACACCTCCTGCTGCAGAGACAAGTGCATCATCTGCTGCTGGATGCTGCTAATGGCATCGTTCAGAAGTTCAATGGAGCGATTGCATTCATTCAGGTCCAACTCTTCTTCCAGGTAGAAACTCCCATTGTTCGTCTTCTTTTCTGCATCTAAGGCACTCAACGGAGGTTCTTCCACTTTCTGTCCTCTCAACCCATCAACAGACATGTCATCTTTACTGATGTTGCCTTTCTGAGCATTGAGCTCATCTTTGGATAGGTCAGCTTTAATTGGGTTGGGCAATGTGTCACACTTCCCTGCTCCTTTCTTTACAATATGAAGGAAAGCAGCTTTGCCCAGCTTCTGCCTCTGCCGCGCTGATAAGATTTCCATTTTCTTCTTCTGGTGTTCAATAGCACGTCTCTTCTCCTCAAGCTGCATGCGGAGCTGCACCATCTCAGAAGCCAGAATATTACCCCCACTGCCATCTGCTGTTCGTGTGCATCCTCCCAGTGGAGACGAGGGGCTCTGGTCTCTCCTTAGTCTCCACGAGGAGCTCAGGGGTCCACTGCTCTCTGACCCATCTGGGGTGGTTCTCTGGGAGCTGGAGGCACTTGAGCGCAGGTCGTGGTTACTTCCAAACCGTTGCTGCTGGGCTTTTCTCTCCGCAAAGGAGGTCATTCGAATGCTGCAACTGGCCATACTGCTGGCCTGGGAGTGAGTACTTAGACACGGACTAGAGCGGCCACTGCCACCGTAGTCTTTGTCATCATGCTCCTTTACATTCAAATCTTCCTGGAGTTTTGCAGACTCCTCCTCTTCGTGGCACGTTTTCCTTGGCCAACTGTGATCCTTAGTAGTGGCCGCTTCGTCCAAATCTTCCTCTTCCTCATCTAGATCCTCCAGCTCCGGTTCCAGGCAAGGGCTAGGTTTTGCTTCCTCAGAGTCTGAATGCAAGTAGAAACCCCCCGGTTCTTCCCTGGAAGAGTGGTCTACACTAGCGGTGGCAGGTGGCTTATACTGAGCCTGGGCCTGAGCGGTTTGGGGTGAGTCCTCTCTCTCCTCACCAGGGTGAGTAAACGTTTGGTTTAGAGTGCTGCTGGGCCCTTTTTTACAAACAGTGGATCCGCCTGCACGTCGAGGCCCTCTTCCAGAAGGCCCCTCCCCGCTCTCCTCCTCCTTGTTCAAACACACAGACCTCTCTTTAGGCGTTTTGAGCACTGCGGGCATGAGCGGTTCAAGGTAAAAGCCTTCTGCTGAGGATTTGGATTGAGAAGAAGACTGAATTCCTGGTGTTGCAGCCGCCTGTGTTCCTTCGAGCCAATTGGCAGGAGAATCAGTCCTTACAGCCGCAGCAAGAGTCTCCTCCTCATTCTCCGTATTAGCCACTACGCCATGACCATTTACGCGCCGCAGTGAGGGTTGGTGGAGAGCAGTCTGGTGCTTGGGTGTGACATTGAGGACATTCGATGCCAGGCTGTCCTTACTAATAGAACGGGCTAGACTCACACTGTCTCCAGAAGCCGCATCACTGTCTGTAGCTGGATGGAACAAGTAGGGGCTCAGCGTCGACAACGGCCTGAGCAAGAACAGACAAATGTTAAAAAACCATCACTTTACATTTCAAACATGTAGTTGATTGTTGGAGAGTGTGAAACTAATGCATATTGTACTCGACAACTACACAAAACTCTGGCATGCAAAAAAACAAAACAACATTAACACTAAAAGGTACCTCTGTCTCTTGTCGGACCAGGCTGTGCCAGAAGCGCGAACTTGTCCATCCATGTGAGTAAAGGAGTTCGAACGATTTCTTAGACCTGAAATATTCATGTTTATATTTACAATTTAATTCTACCATCAACACGGATCAAATAAAACTAATAATCTATTAGATTCCATACCAGCAGTGTCTTCTCCTTGCTGCTTTTGTTGCCTCTGCCGCAGAGGTAAAAGTGGATGAGAAGGACTGAAGGAAGGACTTCCTTTACTAAAAGCAAAAACACAATTGTTGACACGTCAGGAAAGCGTAGCAACAAACAAACCTCAATATCATGAAATGAACAACAACATCACAGTGAAGATGTGAAATGCAACAGAACAACAGACAACATACAGAGAGAGATAGTGGACACAGTAGCACACATGGACACTGCAAGTAAGTCACCCAGGCTAATGCAACCAGTTAGTGGACACGGTTGAACGATGACTGAGTGAGGAAAGACTTACAGGGAATCAGAGTCCTCAGGATGCAGGAAGTACCTGTTACAGACTTCAGGACAACTTTGGTTTTCTGTCACCGCAGGACTGGACAGGAAACTCCGTTTGGTGGCATTCGAAATGGGCACTGATGGACGCGCAGTCTTGGGCTGAGAAATTGCTCGTGCTGAAGAGAAGAACATTTATTTTCCAGTTTTAAAAATCAACTTTTCTGCTATGGATTTATAGCATGTATGATACTTACAATCTTTTAACTCCTGTAGGTCTCTGGGCTGGACAAACTCTGGCTTGACAGTTTCAAACCACCAGAAGAGTTCGGCGATGAACACCATGACATTGTGCTGAACAAATAAATATATCAGCCATGAATTTCTTTGGAACACATTAAGCTGCATGTAAAGTGAAAGTGCAACTACTGTTTTATGAATCCCAGCTGATCTTAAAATCAGGAGGGATTAACATGAAGTGTGATAAAGTAAAGATACGTCACCTTGAGTACAAGAGGGGAGTAGAGCATATCTTCTGTTGTCAGATAGAAACTTTTATTGAGATATTCATTGGAAAACTCTCTGAGCAACTGGATGTTGTAGAGGCTATCAGCAATGGAAGTCACTTCCTTCAGGCAGATATCTGATCAGAAAGACAGCGTGGTTCAAATCAGGACACAATTCAATGACCCAGCTGCTATTAATGTCCAGTGAACTCACTGGCACTGTCAAACACATGCAACTAATAAATATAGCACAGCATACGCTATGGGTAATTCATTCATTTATGTTTTTCATGTTTTGTTGGTAATCAACAAAAATACAAACTGATTTAATAAGTAAGTCAACTAAAGCAATGTTGCCATTTACACCCGACTGACACACCTTCGATCTTCATCAGCTCTGGGCAGTAGTAGTGAACCAGAGAGAGAAGAGCAGCTCCGTCACAGACATCTCTCATAAGGTCCTCCACCAGAGGAAAGAAGGGCACATGTCGACCAGCACCATGCTCTCGACGATACCTCACCTAACCACAAGGGGGAGAGCAGGAGGCTTGAATCAGGTCAGTTACAAAGCAAAACGTCCTCCAGAAATCACTTTTTCCACCATCACAAATACACAGATTATACTACTGCTATGTGGATACAAGATTCTCCCTCCATGTGAAATTTCTAACACCAGCCAATTTCTAGAATAATTTTTGTTAAGAATAACAGGGTGACAAAAGTATCACATTTAGGGAGAAGTAGTAGTTTTGAAAGAATGAAGGTGATTATGTAAGAACATACAAGTTAAGACTATCACAACAATAACTAGGCTGATACTTTCCAACAAGGAAAGTGGCCAGCAAACCCATTCATACCTGACTATGTGCCTATGTGACAGTGAATGTGAATTTGAATACACTTATTTGCTGCTGACAAAATGTGATCAAAGCAGAATTGCGAGCGATGATGTTTAATTGAGCTGTGTTTAATGATGACAAGAAAATTGAATATTTTCCTTTCATATCGTGTTTAAACATTTCTGTAGCATCATACCTGAAGGAAAGGCCCTGAGTGCACACAGAAAGTCATACTAAGATCTACAACGCAAACAGTCTAAAGTAAACACATCTTTAATACTAACTGCCTTTTACTACTACTACTACAAAAAAGCAAAGCTTTGCAGTATAGCTGTACTCTTGCCGAACTACACATTGTACCGCTTCAAAGAGCTCCTCTGGACTCAGCATGCAGTTGGCCAGCTCGGGCAAAACATCAGGCTGGCATAGAGCAAAGATACTGTCAGAGCCACTTGTAACAGTGTGGAAGTAAAATGAGAGGGGAATAAAGCAGAAAGTGAATGACAAAGCCAATCAGTGAACAGAAGTGAGCAGGGATGGGTTCGCAAAGCAAAACAGAGAGAGGAGTAGCACCAGTGATGGATTTCATCTTTAGCTGAGAAAGCACAAAGTACACACACGCACACCGAATCCACATGGCTGAGCTGAGCTTGAAACAAATGAGTCTATATTGGTGATCTCAAAAGAATACATTTCTGCATATCCTTCAGGTCAAAACAACCTTACTCCTGTCACTAGCAGCTCACAGTCATCCTGTAAAACCCATGGTGGAGTGTGTGCGTACATCGACACAGAAGTATGCGTGCAAGGGCTAGAGACGAGAAACAAGATGGGGTTTGGGGCCGACATCGAACTTACAGGGACTAGTTTCCAATACCATTTGGAGGGAGACTATCCAGTTTGCAGGGATAAGAAAAAGGGACAGGGAGGACAGATGAGGAAGAGGAGCAGATATATTAATAGGTCAGAGGTCACAGGCAAAGGACTGGATCCAATCCCAGTGACTCTTGTGGAACAGACACAAAAGACGAGAACAAAAGAATTCAGGAAGACATTTGTATGGGAGACACCGGGTTCAAAAAGATTTACACTTATTTTTTACTTCCAGTTCATTATGTAGCAGTTTGATCCCAAAATTATACATAGAAGCTTAAACCTTTTTTTTTTTCCTTTTCAGTATCAGACTTCTACATAATAAAAAGGAATTAATAAAGGCTCATGAATACTTCGTGAACACACTGTATTGTATGCTCAACGTGGGCTGCTCGTGATACTTGCTGTAGAAAAGTGGTGGAGAGACTGACGACTCATTTACCTTCTGGTGGCTGGGTGACTCCAGTGGGTGGTGCTTTACTTTATGGTCCCTCTCGGAGATTTCCCTCATCTTTGTGTTCACCTGGAGAAGAAACGACAAAGAAATGTCTAAAATCATATATTCCTCATATACAATAGGGGGAATAGATAGGTCAGGGTTCTGTGTCCTTGAGGGTTAGTCGTGACTCGTTAATGTAGAATGCCACTGTCCTCATCAAGCATCCTAAAATAAGACTATAAAG
Organism: Proterorhinus semilunaris; assembly: GCA_021464625.1. NCBI lineage: Eukaryota > Metazoa > Chordata > Actinopteri > Gobiiformes > Gobiidae > Proterorhinus > Proterorhinus semilunaris. The sequence goes on from CM038345.1 coordinate 12,873,295, forward strand.
CATTTGCCGACGTCCCCGTTTGTGAATGTAACTCGCACTGAACTGCTGAAAACAACACGATGATCCCATTCCCGGAAAGGAATAGTTTTACAATGATTCACAGAGCTATGGTGTTACAGCTTTCACGTTGCTGAAAGCTGAGTGCAACTTGAACTCTGTATCTTCTTGTGCTCACGGCAAACAGGCGAGCCCCATGTCAATGTGTTCTCCTCGAAACTTTAAGTGGACATGATCATGCCCAACAGTAGCTCATAACAAGCTGTTTGGGCACCGCAGCGTTGATTCAAAACAATGTATCGAGGTAATGGGAGTAAAAACCTTATTAATCCAGAAAACCATGGCATCCTCCAAATCGAAGGGCAGCTCCTTGGAGGCACTGAAGGTAGAAAAGCGCTTGACCGAAGCCACTACTTTCTCGATGCTAATCATTTCCACTGTGTAGACCATCATCAGGGCGTCGATCATGGGTATGTGGGCACTCTGTGGAGATAAAGTCATTTCAACACAAAAGCTATTGTATAAAGTTCAAGATTCAATATTCAAGATTTTTTATTTGTCAAACTATGTGAATGATTTGAAATTATATCTCTCTCATCCTTGATTGTGGAGCGGGGATGGGGGAAGAGGGGTGGGAGGGAGGACAGGAAGTTCAGCTTCCCGATAGCCTTGTGTATGAAACTGTTCTTAAGTCGACTGGACCTGGCCCGTCGATTCCGCAGTCTCCTACCTGAAGGGACTGTGTGACGGGTCCCTGGTGATAAAAGTGCTGGTCATATAACCAGAGCTAACTTACATAGGGATTAGGGCTGCAACTATTACCTTAGTAGTCAACTATCAATGAAGGTATTTGAGTCTTCATCTGTACTCAGTAGTAGTAGTAGTAGTAGTAGTCAACTAGTTAGCGAGCTATTCCTTTATATACGTATTTATAAGTCAACTAGTCAAATTACTTGTGTGTTTTTATTGCTCCGTTGAGATTGTGTCAAATTTTAAGAAGGCTTATAGGAAAATATGCTAACAGAGCCTATTTAAAGAATTGGTTTTTTTTTTTATAAATAATGAACAGAGCGCTTTTATTGGATTCATGTATCATTTTGATTTCCTTCCCTTTGTGCTAAAACATTTAAAGTGCAGACCAAATGACAATTAAAAACTAACAAAGTATACCAGTCACAATCAATCAAACCAAACCTAAATATTACGCAGGACCTGTATCGAGTTGACATAATATTAGGTAACCCTTTCTGGAGGGACAGTGTCCAAAGGAGAACAGAAAAAGAAAGTGAGTCCCTCACAGAAAAGTGACACTGATGCAGCTCTGAGGATTTCCCCTTGCTTCTTGTTTTGGATCGGCCTGCTTGGAATATTTTGTCAGATCTAAAACAGGAAAGCACATGCACGAGCCTCAATGGTCTGTTTTGGCCAACACCAAAAGCTGGTTTCCATGGTAACAGGAAAGAGTAGGAAGATGGCTGAATGTCTTTGCACTGGTTGGCACACTATATCCTGTGAAGTGCTGCTAGAGAAAGAGTGAGACATGGGATCTTATTGCTGCAAGACTGGAGGTCTTTGTGCTACACAATGCAACACCAGAGTACTGTTGATTCAGGTGACGCCCAAAGCCCTACATCTTCACGTGCAACACTGTGTGCCATTGTGAAAGCAACAGTACCAGTTTGGCTATTTCATAGAATTAATTTACTGTACACGTGAATAGGTACGACTCAAAGGAGGCTAGAACAAATAAGTCAAATAAGCAGCTCTCCCTTACTATAGCAAGATGACGGAGCTCAAAAATGTCTTCAAATCTTCATGAATAAAATGAAGCTGCATTACAAATATACATAATATTATCTCTGACAGTAACTTTGCACGTTTTAGCAAAATCTTGAGTAATATGGTCAACACAGAACCTTAAGCAACATGAGCCTTATATTGGCAAATTTACATTCAAGACTCCAAGTATCAAGATTCAATTGTAGAATATTAAATATGAACTTTCAAGACAAATACATATTATTGAAACTGGAAAAAAGACTGGACAGAGGATATTTTACAGTAAAAAAATAATGTACGATTTTCTATCATAACTACTAGTCATAGCACAATTTTAATGTGATCACGAATAATTGTACAGCCCTAATTATTGTGTCCTTGACAGTTCGCAGCACTACTGTCCACTTTGTCCACTTACCATTTTGATGGGCATACTGGCCAAGTCCTCCTCATTGACTGGCGTATCGTCACTTTCCACAACATAAATGCCCTTTCTCGACAGAGCCTGGATGACAGACATGTGGGACTGGAGAGAAGCCGCGTGCTCAGTCTTCAGGATGAGCAAGCAGACCCGGCAGTACAGCTCACACGACAACAAAAGGTGGATGACTGGGGGCTTGATGTGCTCCTGCTCGTACTGGTCTGTGTAAAAGGGGTCCCTCAGGTCTTCAGGTATATGGTCTGCAACAACAATTATTTTTCTCATATTAACAACATGGTATATTGACAGTAAACTGCATTACACGGCACACTAGTTTGGAAGCTGCACTGATTGTTATATGTCGTTTTCTCTTTCTGGCATTTAGACACTTTCTAGTCCTTGCAGATAATTTTTTGCTTGTGGTGCCCAAAGCAAACAGGAAGCTGCGAGGCGACCGCTCTTTCTCGGTCGCTGGACCTAAATTGTGGAATGCGCTGCCCTTGTACCTCAGACAGGCCGAGTCACACACAATTTTTAAGTCACAGCTGAAAAGCTACCTTTTTACTTCGGCTTTTAACTTTTAACTTCTCTTCTGTTGGTTTTGCGCTGTATATGGTTCCATTTATTGTACAGAGTTTATTTTAATCTTTTTGTGTCACTTAGTAGTCTTATTGTTGTCGTTTTGTTTTTTGTTTGTTGTTTTTTATGATGCGTGTACTGCACTTTGGTCAACCCTGTTGTTTTTAAAGTGCATTATAAATAAAGCTGGATTCGATTGCATCCTATCAGATGTGTAACTGATTTAGGCAAAGTTTAATTGTCCGTGAGAGCAGACTCAAGTGCTACAATATTAATCAAACAAGTTTTATTTCTTTTTTTTATTTATTGCACTTGGGGGTGGGGGCTCATAAGCTTTTTGCTTCAGCCCACTCCTTTTGAGCACAATGTGTATTGCTCAAATAAACAAATAAACTAAACTAAACTAAACTAAACTAAACTAAAGCGCTTTACAACAACCAAAGTGCTGTACACAGTAAAAGCACAATTAAAAAAACAATTCAATATATAATTAAAAACAGACCATTATCACATTCACAACAAAGTGTCAGAGACAGAACTATGTGTCAAATGCCCTTAAACAGGTGAGTCTTTAGTTTTGCTTTGAACTGGGGCAGGTCTGTGATGGCACGTAACTCAAGCGACAGCGAGTTCCAGAGTTTTGGACCTGCCACAGCGAAAGCACAATCATCCCACTGTTTGTAAAGTGACCGGGGCACCTCGAGCAGGTGGTGCTGGGCAGAACGTAGGGCTCTGCTGGGCTGTTGTCCTGGATTCTGTAAAAGGACCGGGAGCCAATGCAATGAGCAAAGGACAGGTGAGATATGGTCATGTTTGCGAGAGTTTGTATGGGGACCGTCATACACAGATTATTAATCTGTGTATGAAGGTCTGATTTAGTCCAATACACAGTTGATGAATGCGTGAATAGTTTTTCCAGGTCGGAGCAGCTGAGGAAAGGCTTCACTTTTGCAAGGAGGCAAAGCTGGAAATGGCATATTTACTCCTAGCTTTCTGATGACAGTGTGGGGACGAGAGACTGAGGACCAGGAATAGTACTGAGTGGGTTTTGAGCTCAAAAAAGAATACGTTCAGATTTGCCCTCATTTAAAAACACAAAAGGTTCTGTGAGAGCCAGAGCTTAATGTCATATCAACAATATCATGGCTACAGAAACTACATGAAACACTGGCCTATATAAAAGATTGTGTTCTTTTGAGTATGAAGTCACTTTCAAACACAGTTCCCACTACCATATTAGGACACAAGACAAAGCAGCTCCTCGGAGTGGCTCTGTCTAAATTTAAGCAGGCAGGTAATTTCCACAACATCGGCTTTGAACAGGATTAGAGGGAATACCAAAGCAGATCTAAAAGGTAGAGGACTAAAGCGACAATGGTTTGCAATCTTTTGGGCCATGATCTTAAGTAAAACTACATTATGCACCAGTGTTTAGGCAGGAGGTTTTTAAATATTGAGTGGGCTGGAAATCTGCGGTGATTGACGGCACAAAAAAGGTAGCAGTCTCTGTCTTCATACAGAGGACTATACTTCAAACTACTTATTTGTGCCAGCCCCAACCATAACACTGAGAATCTACTGCAACTGCATCAGTGGGAAAGGAACAGTGTGGAAAAAAGTTCTGTTCAACATCATTGTGGCCAATAAAGGTTCCCATCAATATAGGTTACGGATACAAGGAAATGAGCATGCACTGCAGGGGGTGGCTGTTTGGATATACTCCATAACCCCGTTTAGTGTCATGCATGTACGTAAGTAAAAGTGACAGCTTGTGAATGAAAACAAAGGCTGGGCACATCTTCACGTGTGACTTCATTCCACAGACAGTAATGTCCTGTGGCAGCTACCCTCCACACTCTCCTGTCACCAGCCTATATTTACTGGCAAAGAGGGGAGCTTCAGGTCACGGACTGGTCCCTAGAGTGCTATAGTTGAACTGCAAAGTCAGCCGACAACAACATGGAGGGCTGTAACCTCCTTAATGCAACACCAGCCAAGTTAATAACAGGTGCCACCCCACTCGCACAGGAGCGGTGTCTCGCTGTGAAGCAGGAGGAGCTGTGGCTCTTAGTTAGAAAGGGTAGAGAAACTGTACGGTACGCGTTAAAAAACAACAACATAAACATGCCACTTAAGATCATAATGAGATGAGTCTCACAAGCAGCGAGCCACCACGCCCCTCAGATCACAGCTGCATCTCTCATGACAGTTTATGAGGCTGCCCAATGTCCACCTCATAAATCAACACAATAACATAAACAAAGAACACCATCTGAGCCAGAAGCTGAGCCCCAAACCACCATAAATCTCATCCCAAGGGAGGAGGTGGACTGCTACGGCACCAAGGAATTAAGTGCCATTTGGGACAATTTCTTCTTTGACATTGCTCCATCAATTATCCATCAATATTTACTTGACAATATGTAATAGTAAAAAAGAAAAACATGATGCACACAAAAATGCAAAAAAGAAATTCTAAAAAGGACAAGTCCCACCTAGAGCTACTCCTACTTATGTTCTTTTCATTTGCACAGTGTAGGGGAGAGCAGGGTAGGTTGGGCAGCTTTGTTAGCTTTACTGGCAACATTTTGCCAAGATACAAAGTATCCTTTGTACCCTCCAGAACAATGTGTAGATACTTCTAAATGAGGCTTTAATATTCAAAAGAACCAGAATAATACCCATTTTAATTATTGCAATGGTTTACCCTCCCTTCCACGGGACTCCCAGGATAGTCCAAGAGGAGGGTTTGGTCACTATTCTGAATTGTTTATTTGGTAAAGACATTGAAACCTGAAACAGGTGTCCTTCACATACAAAACCTTTTTTGTACCAGTGTTCGTCAACACTGAACTTGAACCACTAAGATAGAAGAATCATGTAGAAAAGGCCATCACTGAGAAAAAAAACACTAAGAATCGATGAAGACCTGCGAGTCAGTACCGCCGATAAAGGGATACAGATAAAGGGGTACCTAGCATGAGAACAACAGTCTCTGGATCAATAAGTTCTAATAAGGTCTACCTTGACTGGGTCTGCAAATGAAGCAGAAGATCCACAATAATAGACCATCCACCACTTCGTCAATCACTCCTCAGAGTTGGCTACTTCACCAAAACATGTTTGCAAGGTCTCAAGGATGAAAGGCTTGGAACATAAATGTCTTCTGTGTGACCCAACTCACCCTACGCTCTCCTACACATCTGTATTAAAGCAAGTGACGAGGATGCTGTACAATGCAATACATGCAGCATTTCCTGGCACTAATAAAGGGGTAGTGATCAAAAAACACATACACACATCACAATTAAACAATAAACATGATGTAATCAGTATAATACTAGTTAAAGAAATTACTCACCAATGCCATAGGCTTTGGCAAACAGCCAGCGCAAGTTTGCAGCTATTTTAGCTCTGGCAGAGTCATACATCTCTAAAGGTACTATTTCCATTGTGCCTTCTGCACTTCCAGGCAAATCCACTTTTCTCCGGATACCGTCACCTCCGGTAGACAAATCAGCATCCATACTGGAAAAAGATTTAAAAACAAAAAACAGTATATTAGGGGTAAAAATGAAGATTACATATTGCTGCAAAAATAACAATATGCCAGATAACAATAACAGGGACGATCGACAAACTGAGTAGACGTTGCATTGGAGGAATATGCATAACAAGATAATCGTTTTGAAAATCAGCAATGTTCGTTGAAATAATGAATTAGATTGGTATTATACAATAATATCCTATACTCAATTAGCTGCGTGTTAGTTTGTGCGGCAGCAATCCTTGGCCTTTGTTGTGACAGTTTGCTGTTGATAATTCAGATACTTATGCAGAAGACAACAACGTACCAGCTCAATAACACTGCCTGAACATGCAAGAATAGGTTACATTTGGTAGCATACCAATAACTATAACATTTGCATTATATTGACTGTGTTCCAATAGGTGCTCCTTGGAGTTAGCCAACCTAGGTCTCTACTTAAATCAGATTGATAATAAATCAGGATAATCTATTTTAGTGTAATCTCTGCTAGTAACTAACTGTACTTAATGCAAAAAGGCTTGTGAACGCAAATGCAAAACAGCTAATTTGCTAACAGTTAGCGGCTAGTCAGTGTGTAGTGGATCCATTCATATGACGTTAGCAGACTGTAAGACATTACCTTGAAATATGTTGTGAATTTCCAAGTCACCTTAGAGTCTTACATATGCAAACAACTAGCCAAAGACTTTATATCCAGCAATGAAAAAAATCGAGAAGCAACAGTAACGCATCATAGCAAGCTACTAATGTTAGCAAGGAGCAGAGTGGTCTCCTCCCAGCAACAAGAGCCAATCCGTGGCCTGTGTACCGCTGTTCAGCGGCAGCCCTTTAGGTTAAACAATCCCGGTTAGCATAAGTGGTCTTCTATCAACTGATTTACTGAAGTATGTTAGGATTAAATCGCTATCTTTCTATTAGATCCATTATTCCACACATTACAAAGAATGCCGTGTGCCAAAGTCTTCGCGCTCTGCCCAATGAAACGCAATTACCATAGACTGTGCAGGCTCGCGCATTGCGCATGCGTGACTTGATTACACATTATTTATTTATTTAGTATGACGGAGACACGTTTGTCATTTGTGTTAAATGCAACTATTCACAAATTAGACAGGGACACAAAACTAGTGACGTGTGTTATGACGTGGGGCATTGTGAGGGAAAATGTTTATTTTTTTATTTTTTTTAAAGAATTACATTTTTGTATATGTTTGTTTGCGAGGACCCCTACTGGCGTACTTGCTTGTTTCATGTGAACTATTTAATTTACTTCAATGGAACTATCAGTATATTTTTTCCTAAACTGGTGTAGCCATTGGTAGCTCAGCTATGAGCCCAACTTAGAGCTTTTGAGTTCAAACCATAAAAGCCACAAAAGGTTAGCAACTGAGTTGTTGCAGATGGAGCAGGGGTACTGTCTGTTTAAATAAAAGTCAAAGTCAAACATGTAATTTATTAAGTTAAACCATACTTGAAGAAATAATCTCAAACACAACACAAACCCTTTGTGATTCTTGAAATCTTCTCAAAAGAGGACTATTGCATAGGTTATTGTATTTCTTGCATTTTTGTATATTAAGATGGTAAACTATGAGTTTGTGTGCCATTTAAAAGTTTCAAAGATCAATTTGACTGAAATGGCAATGCTGTCTGGATTTTATGAAAAATCAAACAAACAAGGACAGACCGTAACATGTACCCTTTGTTAGAGTTGTCTAGCACAAAACAGATGTTTGTGTAGTAATTTAAATAATAATGTTTGAACAGATATATTTCTAGGTCAAACAGCCCCCCAGACAGCGTTGTTAAAGCCATAAACTTGAGCACAAATTTGCTGACTCACACGAAACAAAACTATGAACCCCACCCTCCCTGAGAAAAAGAAACAAACCACAAATATTCAATTAAAAACTCATCTTCTTGGCATCACACACAAATATACCTTCATAATGATCTGAACAATTTAGAAAGGCTAGAGCTCTGGACATTTTGATGTCTAAAGGCTAAACAGTGAATGATAATGCACTACTCACAGTAGTTCACTCATCTGACAAAGGCTAGATCTAATGTACTTGGTAAGTAACGCGTATATATATTGCACAGAAATAAAACTTTGACATAATAAATGTATTCAAAGCAAAGGCAGGTTGAGCAGTGATATTACGGTTTGGTTTGAGGGCATTATGTAAGATACCTTAGAAACCGTTGGAAACTGTTTATATTTCATAATTTTTGTGTATCATGCTTATTTCCTTTTACACAACTACCAGTGTGTAAATACTAATTCGAAGTAAAAAGGCAAGGCCTTTTGATTAGACTCAGGTTCACTGAACATCACTCACTACAGCATTTGAGGAAAAAGGAGTCTTTTCCTCAACACTGCAATAAGTGGTGCTTGTGGACAAGTGCTTAATAAGGACAACATTAACTTATATCATTCAACAACAAGAAACACACAGGCCAAATATATTTTGTAAAAACACTAATGGCTGGTGTACACTATGCGATTTTTTTTTTGGCTAAAATATTTTTAGATGTTACACTGCATGAAGTGGGGATTGTAAAACCATGAGCCTGTACTCGTCTCCACTGTAAAGTTTATTGTAGCGAATATCAGGCTACAGACGGCATATTTAGCTAAGGCAAGTGCCGCATGCTAACAGTGTTTATTTCCACTGAAAGGTGCAGAGAAAGACCCGCTCATGCCTGGCCTCCGTTGCTCATCACTCTGAGCGGTGTAGACGGGACACTGACAGAGATCCTATTTGAGATTAGGCTCACCCTGCGACTAGCCTTCCAAAATATCAGACACTGCCTTATGGGTCGTAGTCGTTGTAGCTCATCTTTGGCCATATGACTGATCTATTTTAAATCCTTGTCCCCGTCTAACTGTACGACCTGCGATTTTCAGCTATGACCTTTAGATTTTCCCCACCACGAGTGATAGTTTGTCGCAAACGGCCAAAATCGAGCAGTGTACACCCGGCTTTAAGACACATTATAGAGTACATATTTCCTTTAAAAAGGCAGGAAACGTATATAAACATTTTAAAACAAGATACAGAACATTGTGAGTAGAAATTGATGCGGCTCGTTTTCAGTACCTCAGAGAATGTCTCTCACAGTCAAATGCAGAAAGAGGTAATGTTTAATACTTTGAATTTAAAAGTACTGAGCTCAGACCACCAGCCTCTGCTCTCCCTCTACTTTCACTGAAGACAGAAAAAAAAAACTCAATGAAAGATCTCAAATTCACACAAATAAATTGTATTTGATATTTAAATATTGCAAAGCATACAAAAAAAGTGTAAGTGTAAACAAGAAAACGATGTTTGTCGTCTATTTTCCTCAAATGGGAAATTATAAAATAAACCAAATTATGACTTGCTCTTATTAAACATAAAAAACATACATTTGATGTTTAATATTGTCATCAGGATTTTGCTCATCTTTACATTAACTTCAGTTTATTTATATATGTATTATAAATAGTAACCTGTGTAACACATTAGATATCCTTTTCCACATCTATGCCCAACATCCAAACACTCACTCACACTTAAAAGCTGCCACAGTCACACAGCTACAGTCACCGGGAGGTCCTATGTGCGGTTAAGGGTCTGGAAGATTCTGGAAATTTGGAGCATGACCGGGCCAGTCTCTGGGTCATTCATCCACTGGGTGCTGTTAAGAGGGTTCTCTAACATGTCCTCAAATGCTGCACAGACACAAAACAACAGAAAGGTAAGTCTTCTTCAAATTCATTGTCAGCATTTAAAATTCAGAGCATTATGTTAAAATTAGAATACCTAACAATGTTTTAGGATTTGTAAGACCAAGCTGCACAACTGGATTCTCTAGAATTGCTTGAAACAATGGGCTATTGGTATCGATGCCTTTATCCAGGTCTTCAGGGGAAGGTTTTCTGTCTCCCAGCAGCCACTCACACTAAAGGATAGAATACACGATCAAATAAATAATCCTACATATTATAAACATATACTGTTACCCTATGCAAACAGTTGTTAGAAATGTAGGCAATTCTTTTATAAATCAGCCCATTTTAGATGCTGTTCTTATGCAGATTAAATCCTTGTGAAAAGTCAATTTGTGTAATAATCCAATAACTACAAGGACAAATCAAATCATGTCAAATAATTTTATGGTGTGTGAGGCATTCAAGGGTTGCGGAAAACAAAACATCATCATTGTAAACTTAATTCTAAATGGAAGTATTAGGTTCTAATTGCCAAAAAACATAGACTTACATAAACGTTGCAGTTTAGCAAAAGAATATAAGTATCAAAATGTTTACACTGCTACATATCTTATTTATTCTGCTGAAAAATGTGAATTGCACACAAGATTAATGAGATTTCGGTTCCTCATTAAATCCATCATAAGAGCAGCGTTCGGAGGGGAGTGAGGGGCGTAGGTGGGCAGAGCAGGGTTCACTAACTACTGACCATAAAAATTCCAAAAGACATAGCTTTTGTCTAGGAAGCTTTAAACAATGCAGTGTATAGTACATACCGCAGCATCTTGCTGGTTGTTATTTACTCTTAGAGCATCGATCACCTCCTTTTCATCAAATCCCATTTCCATCAGTGCAATAACAGCCTGTAGAATAAAAAATAAAAAAGCCATACTAATATAATAATAATAATGAGTTTTGCCAACTTATCCTGCAATGGCTGCTGAAGAAAATGTTTAAAGACATAGATCAAAATAGAATTCTTAGAAGCACGATTCAATTGTTTAATATACTCAACATTCATTTTTAAATTATACTCAGCTTCCCAACAAAAGTCGCTACGTTACATAACAGAGTTTCTACAGGCAGCAGCAAGTCCAATGTAATGCTTTTAAATGCCCAAACACTATATTTTAATGCCATAACTACAAAAAGAAATCTGTTCAAATTTTATTTCTTAAGAGCTGCTAACATTTCATCAAACAGAGGAATGAGGGGAAATTGCGATATTGAAAAGCAAATTGGATGCAGCAAGCAACTTTTGAGCAAAGGTTTTGGACAATTTCTCCTAAAACTGCAGCTAAATGTGTTTGAGCATAACCTTTGGAGTAACACATTTATGCAATAACAATACTTGAACAATTCCAATATTTTACCCCAAAAATGATTTAATGCCAGTTTGAGTTCAATATAATGCTTTTTAATTTAAGGCCTTAATATTTTGGCACAATTCATTTAATGACTTTTAATGCGGTTTGATGCCCCACAGAAGCCCAGCATAATTAAAGATCAAACAAAAGGTGAGTAAAAATTATTTGGGATCCCCAGAAACTTGGTGTAATTGTGTTGGGCATGTCTTACATTTTTATCAATAAATACAAATAAAATAATATTTATAATATTTATATATAATATTAGCACATCAATATAATATAGTGTCGCATCATATAGGGTAGTCAAATAAAAGTGCAAAGCAAACGTTACACCTGAAAAGAAGCCACTCACTCTAGAGTCAGGTCGGAATTCTCTTTTCCTTCTGATCCTCTTAAAGATCTCTGTGAGCTCATCCTGCCTGTTGACCTCCTCTGTACTTGACTGACTAGAAAGGCTACGCAGAAGGTTAGAGCCAGAGGCTGAAGAGCCTGTAGAGCCTGTGGAGGCAGCAGCTGTGGCCCCTGCTGCAGCAGTAGAATCTTGACCAGGAAGAGGTGTGTCTACGGTTGGGTCATCGACATGTTCGATAAGCCACTCCATGGCCTGGGTCACAGACATGCTGCAACAACAATTACATAGATGTTATAGATAGATCTATTCTGTTAAAGAAATCTAAACTTACTTAAAACACTAAATGAACACTTAGAAAATGGAACATCTGTGCAAAAAAATTAATAAAAATGTATGTGACTGGATATATTAAAGACAAATGCATACGTATGCCATCTGTGGTTGTTGTGTTTGTATTGTTTTTTTTGTTGTTTGTTTGTTTGCTTGCTTGCTCCATCTCTTTTCTTTTATTAGTATAATTCTGTGGGTGTGTGTTATTGTAGTTGTTATGTGGTTATTTAGAATGCACAAATTGCTAATAAAAAAATTATCATACATCTAACTAGTTATGTGCAAATGAAATGAAAAAACACAAGCGCAAACTTACTGGTTCAGCCTGAGGGCTTTGACAGCTCTACTCTCTGGGAATCCCATCTCTGTTAGCTGCTGAAGGGCCATTTCATCAACTCGATCCTCTTCATCTTCATCCAACATTGCTAAAACCAGTAATACAGCTTTATTCAAAATGCCACTTTTGAGGATTTTAGGAGCATGTTCTAAAGATGATGGAGAGTTACCATTAGCCTTTTTAAAGAGTTCAACAGCATCTGGATTCAGTGCTAGAAGCTTCTGAGCAACTTCAATCAGAGAAACCAAGATTTTTCGAAGCTCAGTCTGAAACTGAAACACAAACAATGCACAAAACACAATAGCTCAATATAAACAAAAGAAGATATACAAAACAAATAATATTGTCACATTGTGAGTGAGCTGTAATAAATAAAGGCTTACATGAACCTTTCAAGATACTCAACGCGTTTCATATTGCATTCATTCAGCAACTGTAGCCACAGTTGCCCTCCGTAGACTGACAGACACAAGGCAGTCAATCTGCGTCATTGGTTGCTCAGTCCATCACAACGTACGTACAGATTGCATTCATATACAGGCAAACTGTGAACACTTACATCTCGGATATTGTGCTGAGTGACTGTTCGGTCAGTGTGGTGTGTAGACAGAGTGGCTGTAGCCTTTTGAATAGCATCTTTATCCGGAGCCTTATTATCTTGTTTTTTCTGAAAAGAGACTCGTAATAAGACATCAGGTGAACCAGCATTCGCATTGATTCGTTTTTCTATTACTATTTTTTAGACTTACCTTTTCTTCGGCACTGACATCTGCCATCTTTGGAGCAGTTGCGGGAGGTCTCTTTTTAATAAGCAGCAGGAAATCTACAAAGTGTAACACGAGACATGTTAACTGTGAAACCAAGGACATTTCTAAAACGCTCTTGAATACCTTTATCTTTTAGATTTTCATCCGCAACCGTTTTGGTATCCGTAAGGACTCTCTCTGTAGCAGCATGTATCAGCTTATGATGGGTAAGTGTTTTGGGGTCCTCGAGACTGCTATGAACATACTGAAACGACAAGCATGTTTTTCTGTTGGCTTTCATTGTGGTGAAAAGAACAGAACAGAACATTTAAATAGTGACATTAACCCTCAGACAACTTAAACTGCTTTTCTTTTCCACATGATAAGACGTAATGAATAATTTAGTGGACTACAGCCTATAGACCATAGAAGGAGGTGAGATGCGTGTAATAATAGTCAGTGTAGTTCAGTCTTTAGCGAGGCTCTGGGAAGGGCGAAGAGGCGCGAGTATGGATATTAGTTAGCTTTGAAGGGGGAGCCAACAATCCTTCCAAATTATAAATAGCATAGACCACCCCGTTGCTATATATACTGGCGTGACATTGATACTGACAGTTGCCTCACACACACAGTTATGGTTAGGCTACAAACACAGTGGCTACAAGAGACACAAGGTATCAAAAACATACATGCTTCAAACACTTCTCCTTCAGCTTCTCAACAGTGGTATCTTCCGTGACCTCTTCCAACCACTCCGTGCCGTCCATGGTGCAGATGTGTATTTTCAACACCTTCCCAGCAAAAATCTTCTCCTCTTGCACGAACATAGCTACAGTCTTACACAGTACCAGTGACGTTAGCTAGGAGCTGTTTCTTATGTGTAGCTACCGTGCTAACGTTGGCACATAGCGAACGGCTGTCCAGTAAATCCACCGATAACGGAGCAAACGTGACCGGTTAGCTGAATGCCATCATCGTCTTGACTCATCGGTCTTCGTACGACGGCAGCTCCGTTCAATGTTGCGTTATGGGATCGGAGCTTTCTCTCGGGGTACCAGCGAGCAGACAGGCACCAAATAGCCTATTTTTACCTAGTACTGGCGACGTTTGCACTTTGAACTTCAGCGATGCATCATGGGAGCTGTAGTTTTCGCACTGTAATCTTCGGGCACCTCCGGGACGGGCTCAAAAAAAATATTATTTTTAATTGTTGTGTCTCTTTTTGTGATAGGCTCGCTCCTCTTATGGCAAAGGAAACCAAAATCCAATGCGCCTACTTTCAGTTCAAAATGTAGTCCCAGGCCTAGATGTCTCAACAAAGTGTTCTAATGGGCCTACACTCATTTGCTTAAAGGTGCATTACGGAGCTTTTTATGCCAAAAAACAAACTTGATTGTGCGTAATTGAGCTTTTTGAGACCCAATGGCTGTCTTGAGTGGTTAGCATATCGTCTTTACTTTTCATCACAGTGGCCTCTACAACGCTCCAGGATCGAGGTTTTGTAGGTTTTCATGTGAGAGGGTCCGCCAGCAGTGAAAACCTTCAGAACTCTAAAAAACAATTGATCCTGGAGCATCATAGGGGCCACTGTGATGGAAGGTAAAGGCGCCATGCTGGCCACTGGGTCACTAAAAGATGACTGGCTCTGGTTTTTGTTTGCCAGCGAGAATAACTAACAAACGAACAAATAAAACATTAAATACATGCATGCCAATTTGAAATTACCTGAAAGGTTTTGATTGGGATTTTACCTACCTACCTACCTGGAGGAGCCTGGACTCTTGAGCTCATCAGCACCATGGACAGAGAACGCCGCAGCATAAAATCTAATCTCACAAAACGGGTCGATTTCCTGGTAGATGATCAATAAATGTTAAGGGGCATGCATAAAGAATATTAAAACAAATAAGATATTGTTTTTAAAGTAAAATATGGTAAGACCACAACAATTGACAGTATCTCCATCTGTCCCCTTCACTCCTTGCCTTGTGATTCAACCCCACACCTATTGTGCCTGTTTTGGGGGCGACAGTACCTCAAATAGTAGAGTAGGTCATCCTATCCTCACTTTATCACTTTATACACATACAAATCTGTAAATATAAGTAAGTAAGTAAGTGCTTTATTGTCATTGTACAAGTGTACAACAAAATAGTGTTCAGATGTTAGTCCTGAGCTGCTGTGGCTGAGCTGCGCTGCCACTGCGTCAACCTGACCCGCATGACCTTGGAGGTCGGGGGAACTGTAGCACTTGGAAGAAACCTGGCTGCCCTCTGTCTCCTCTGAAATGGTGCACCGCTTCTTGGTTTTGTCCCCGTTTCAGAGCGTGGTGTCCTGCACTGGTCAGCTCCACCTCCTCCTTCCTCTTCCTCCCTCCGTTCCACAACAGTCTTTCACCATCCTGCTTCATAATCCTGCTGTTGATAACTGTCATGGATTTCAGCAGGTCTCTCTGGGCTGTAACTGCAATCTACATGTAGGCTACAACATATCGTAAACAGTTGCAAGATGGTAACATACTGTACTTTACTCTCTGAAGTAAAGACTGAACTCATGTGGAACGCTTCCTGTGAATGTATAACAGGGCCGTTTGAAAACTCTCAACTGGTGACGATGACAAAATAATTCTATTCCTATTTAGGCTAATAAAATCTTTTTGTTTTTTGTTTCAGAGAATTAAAAAATGTTTGCTATTTTGACATGACTGTCTTTTTTTTGTTTTTAAAGTATGCATTGCTTATATATTTTTCGGTAGATTAATTTTGAATGTTCTCGTGTGATATTTTTCCATAGATTCTACTTTTAATATTATGAACAATTAATTATTAATCTGATGGATTGCAGAAAACATTACAACAAGACATTTCTGACACATTCAATTCAATTCAATTCATCTCTTTTATTTGAGCATTTGAGTTCCACACAGTTCTACATAGAGTTCAGCACAGTAATCAAAGCCAAAGAGAGATAAATGCGCAGGTGAATACGTACAACATTAAATAAATTATGTGGATATGATGCTGAAAACGAGTAGGCAGAAGCTTAAGCTTGTTAGCACCTACTCCCTGAAGATATGACGCATAGTTATAGTTAGTTGTTGTCCTATTCCAGTGACTATACAATCAGCAATATTAACATCCAAACATCCCCTCTCTCCAACAGGTCCATGTCTCGCCCTTATCCTTTGTATAGTTGAGGAGCAGGGATAGTGACAACAAGCAGCCACAATATTGTGGTTCTTAAGTTTTGTCTTTGTTTCTCTTAGTTTAGTTATAACACATGAGGAAAAGTAATGGTGATAGTAAATGATCTAAGTAGATCTAACAGCGATCTGCAAAATATAGTCATATAGAGCTTTAACTTCAGAATCACATAGCTAATACATAACCGAGATATGTGAAAAAAGGAAAACAAACAAAACAATTGATGACCATGTTCTGCTTATACGCAATTCTGTCAGCAGAGGGAGACAAATCTTTCCGAATGGAACTTCATGATCAGCATTATGGTCACAACAACAGTCAACCTATAACCACATTTTAAAAATGTTATGTCTAAATATTTAACATAAAACAAGAAGCCAACTCATGTCGTAAAACATACATTTATTTTTACCAATGTAAATGTTACAAAATAAAGACGATAAATATATATCTTGGTTTGCAAAAAATAGAATTGCAGCCTCCATAGGGGTTGGAGACAGGTCACACGTCTATCCAAATCAAATTTTTTAAGACATCAGATTTCTTGAACAAAATCTTCAACACATACAAGTATTTTATCATATTTACACAGGAAAAAAAAAGGCCATAGGCTCAAACAAGTGTAAGAATGCAAAAGTAGTATTTCCTTTCCCTCAAAAAAACAAGGTACATTGTGGCTGAAAAGCCGTTTGTTCTGCATCACAGTAATAACAAATACATTTAAATCCTGTCATGCTGCTTATTTTCTGACAACAGCTGTACACTGTACAACATAATACATCCCCACCACAACTCCACAAAGAGTAAGTGCACATCACACATGATGGGTATGCCAAGTTTAGAAGCACAAAATGAAGACAATAAAACAATGCAAAGAACATTTATCAAATCTGTTCTACAAAATGCAACTACCAAGTTCACACATATTTGCTTTTTTATTTAACAGAAAAAGGTAAACCTATAAAAAAATAATTAAAAAAAGTTAGATGAGGAAAAAGGAGGCCCAGAAATGTTAATAAATACCCAGTGTGCGATGTGCCTTTTCAGGAGAAAACAACCTAGCAACATAAAAAAAAAAGGAAAAAAACTCACTCCTTTCATGACTGTATACTTCATGCACATAATCACTGGCACTCAAAATGTCTGCAGTCTGGCAAGAATATAAATAAATCAACATTAATAAATAAAAAAGAACAGATGAAACATGCGCTCCAAATTTTTCTGACATCAGTATAAAAGTATACATAGAAATCTATACAGTTTAACCACTATTCTTCCCCATGTTATAATTTATTGGAAAATAGAAGAAATGCTTTATCTAAACTGTTCTAGTAGGTCCAATTTGAGAAGGCATACTTGTTGGTGGACTTGAAATACCCTCTGACCAATCTGACATATTTGAATGAGGAGAGGAGCTGGACCACTGATCTGGAGATCCTGGTGAGGGGGTTAGAAAGGGATGATCGGGCACTTGCACCTGATGATTTGGGGTGTTGTCCATTGGACCAGAATAACTGTGCTGCGATGGTGGTGTTAGAAACTGGGTACTGGGTATTGATTGATTGATAGACGTGGGCCTTATTTGAGTGTCCTGTGGTAGGATTGTGTGGATGGAAATAGAGTTCCCTGATCCCTGCTGAAGTTCAGGGGGGCTTAGATCCCTGGTCAAGAAGTTCTGGCTGTTGGCAGGATTTGAACTCTGGTGTGGAAGCTGGATGCTCTGCTGCTGCTGTATTTGCTGTAGGTTTTGCATCTGTTGCATTTGCTGCGCTTGCTGTTGCATCATGTGGGGCTGCGGAGCCAAGCGGCTGTTCGGGATCCCCTGGTAACTCACCATTTGAGAGAGGCTGGCGGTGGCATGGTTGTTGTGGAGGGAAGTCATTAACCCATGCTGCCCTCCTTGATGCAACCCCGCCTGACCCGCTCCACCTCTGATCGAGTTGAACGGGATGGGCTGACTCATGTTGCCGTGCATTCTGGAGAGCCAATCGCATTGTCCATTCATAGCCGCCTGACTTGCGGCGCCGGGCACGGTCAAATGGGTAAGTCGAGGGGGCAGGGGGTCAAACTGCATTCTGGCCAGTTCTTGTTTGCTGGGCAGGACCATGTGGTTCACAGCGAGATGAGGGTCAGACATGCCCTGCAGATGGTTGAGGGAGACGGAGGATGACTGCTGGAACGGAGACGTCATCATTGGCGGCGAGGCGACATCAGACACATAGCCATGGGGAGATTCCAGCGAGTCCACCGGAGACAAAACCGCAGAGCTGTCCAGCAGGCTGCCGGACTTGCCATCTTGTGAATTCTTTTTTTTCACCTTCATCTCTTTGCCGTCCTTGCAGCCAATGCCTTTCGCACTGGGTTTCCGCGCCTTTTTCCCCATGCTTTGACCTTGAGGCGGGGGCTGTTTTATACTCCCCAGGTAGCCGTTCGGTGAACACAAAGCGGGTGAGAGAGTGGTGCTTAAGGACCCTCCGTGCATCTGAGGACTTCGCACTAGATTGTACTCATCCATTAGTCGCACAATATCATGATGCATTCTTTCCTGTGCAATGTCCCTGGGTAATCGGTCCATGTGGTCTGTAATTTCCCTGTTAGCAAAGTGGTCCAGTAATACTTTTGCAGTTTCATAGCTTCCTTCTCTCGCGGCCAAGAAAAGGGGTGTTTCCTCCTATGGGTAACAGCGAAGTGTAAAATATTATATGACATAATAAGGAATAGCATATACATAAAGGGTGCTTTAATACCTTATTGTTTTGCATGTCCTTGTTGGCTCCATTTTTAAGTAGAACAATAGCAGCCTCACTATTGTTTACAGCTGCAGCCCAATGTAGAGCAGATTTACCTGAAAACATTAGATAACATATGGTAGATTCGATTTTCAGCATATTGATGAATATAATAGGTTACTTTAGGTGATTGTAAACAAGGCCAGAAAACATACCGAAGTCATCAATAGCGTTCACATCAGCATGACAGTTAATGAGCTCCTCCACCATGCCTTCCACTGCTAATCTCGCCGCTAAGATAAGAGGAGTTGTTCCATCATGCATCCGCGCGTCGAGATCTGTTGCACGGTTTCTTATCAAAATCTGTTAAAGAAAAACAGATTGTCACACCCAGATACATTGAACACAGTTATATGTACTGTATGTATCGTATGCAAACGCACCTGGAACACCCCCTGTGCGTCTGCAGCGACGGCAGCGTGCAGCGGCGTCCTGCCCATATTGTCCTGAATGTTGGCATCTGCACTGGCCTCCAGGAGGCGCTTGGCAGCATCAGAGCGAGCGTAACGAGCGGCTAAGTGAAGGGCAGTTTCACCAGTGCGGTCAGTCTGGTTATGTAAGTTGGCACCCTGATAGATGAAGTCATTGATAACATTGGCAGAAGCATCCTCTTCTTCTTCACTGTTGCCTGTTTCCAAACCTCCACCGCTGCAAGACGCTATCATCAGGGGTGTGAATCCATCTGGAATTACAAAAAAGGCGAATAAACTCTGGCACCTATTGTCAGGCAGAAAGCCACACTTCAAAGCAGCTCAAAGATCAGAACAAACTAATCGAATATGGATTTGGCTTTTGACTGGGTTCAATCATTATAGCCCTGACGTTTCAATAATAGATTCTGATCAAGGCCCAAGCACCGAAGACACTTCAGAAGAAAAGTGAAGCTGCAGGAATAGGGACTGATGCTTACTAAATCTTGGGTCTCGAATGCAGCAAAATAAAGAAACAAATAAATAAATAAATAAAAAGAATAATTAGACTGATTTTCTTGTTATTGAGTTCTTATAAATTTCTTTATATGAATTGAAAAACCAAGATCAGGCCGATTTGTCCAAATAGAATTTAATTATTCATAATGAGGGCACACGTTTGAATTTTCTGAGGACTCACCAAGTGTAGTAGAGTTTTCTAGATATAGTGGGGTTTTTTTGCGATACAACAACTTGAAAATAGCAGTCAATTTAAAATGACCTGTTATGTTCGTCATAGAGTGGAAATTTTCAGAATGTGAGCATGTACAGGTGAAACTCGGAAAATTAGAAAATCGTTAATAAGTGCATTCATTTCTGTTATTCAACTTAAACTGTGAAACTAAAATATGACCGACTCATTACATGCAAAGTGAGATGTGTATAGCCTTTATTTGTTATAATTTTTATGATTATGGCTCAGCTTGTAAAAAACCCCAGTTAAAAATCTCATAAAATTTGAATATTTTGAATGTCATAAGCATCAAAATTATAACAAACAAAGGCTTGACATATGTCACTTTGCATGTAATGAGTCTATATCATATATTAGTTTCACATTTTAAGTTGAATTACAGCAATACATGAAATTTGAACCATATTCTAATTTTTCAAGTTTCATCTGTAAATTACAAGAAAAAAAAAATATACATATAAATTTAGAAAATGCCTTTATGTATCATTTATTTAACACAGCAGGTCAAGTCTCATCCTATCTGATCTTAATGCAGTGTGTGCGTGTGTGTGTGTGACATTTCTCTACATAACAGAATATTCTATACATTACACAGATGAGCAATACTGTTAAAGCAAATTGAAGCTCCTCTGACTAAATGAAAAATTACCACATTAAAATGAACCTGAATGCTTCTGCTGGAGCCGTGTGAGACGAATATTGTGACCTGTACTATATGATGTCGATGTTCAAGTTTAAATAAGAGGGAACATACTGTAATAACAATAAATACTGTAAAGACGATTTTGCATCAGTAATGTAGGACTATAAACTGCTATTCGCAACAATGTCTTTTTTGCGAAATAAGGCGTACCTGGACCACGGACATTGACATCCATGCAGTCATTCTCAATCTCGCCCTGAGGAGGTGTAGGTGCAATAGACGGGATGCGCAGATCTGCAGCATCAAGGTGCTGCTGGGTCCACTGACGGTGGTCTGTCTGATCATTCCCGTCTAGTATTGCATGCTCATCAAAATGCTAAAATCAAAACAGTTCAAATAAATAAATAAATAAATAATAATAATAATAAACACTCACAATTATAATAATAGTTTTTGTTGTTATTATTATTATTATTAACTGGTTTACATTTTAATTGGATTTCTTAAATTTGAATGGTAATTTCTTTAAATAAATAACTTACCTTAAAGCGTTTTATATCAGACGACTCATCTTCTCCCCAGTCATTCTGGGTGTCATCCATGAGGGATATATCGGAAGTGTTTTTCAGTGGCCTTTAACGAGCAAAAAAATTGCTATTTGAGTAAAAATTCCTTGGGGTTGTTTTCAAACTGCGGTGCTCATCCTTAATGATGGAGCTACTTAAAAAACTAAAGCATTGATTGTTTACGTTTACCCCACCCCTTTTCACCAACTTGTCAATTAGTGCCGATCTAAATCTTCTATGTTATTCAACCCAAATATGCAGCCATCCAATATACAATATTTTTTGTTTATAAAAATTGTCTTGCCTACAAAAATGTACAGGAAGTGGAAAAAATGTGAAAAGTAAAACTTACTTTAATCCAACAGAATCCTCTCCGACCGGTTCCCGTCTTTTCTTTTTACTAGTTTCTGTGGTTTTGAAGCCCTCCGGGAGCCACAAACGCCCATGCTCATGCCGCCGCTTTCGGGCAGCCACCATTCCCACGCCAAGGAAGGCCAGTAACCCTACGCCACCAAGAACCAAGTAAATTGGGTAGAGTTCCTGGGACGGCTGGGGGTCCACACCACCTGGAGGTAGAAGGGACAATGTGGTCATGCCTTAAGGAAGAAAAGAAGGATCAGTGTGAAGTCCGAGCTTCTTTGCAGTTTTAGTTCCAGGATCAAATACGTTGCGGGTAACAGGAGGAAACTCATGAAAAGTGATGGTGCTCACCGTTTGTAAAGCTTGCCTGCTATAGAGTAATAATCAGAATTGCTAACCACTTTTCATCAAAAAGAAGGATGTGATAAAAAAAATAAAAAGGGGGGAAAAAGAACCTCCTCTCTCCTTTTTCAACCCAGAGTACCAAGAGACAACTTTACCATTTCTTCTTTAAGAGAAAAAAGGAGGAGGATTAATGAACTTCAAATTACTGCACGCGCTTTAAGCTGTAAAGACGAAGGATTTATTAGGATTTTCGAGATAACAAAGACTCCCAACTTCTAGCACACTCCCGATCAATTTTTCCCCTTCTCTTTTTTCCACTAACGATTTTGAAATGATAAACTCCCCCAACCTAAACCCTTAGAGATGCATTAAGTCCTGGTATTACATTCAGTGAGGTGAAGGTTGCAGCAGCCCCTTGCACTGTGAATGAGGCGTGTGCACACGTGTGCCTCTCGATGTACTAGTATATGTCTCAGACATATGTCTGACAAAAAAGACACAGTTATGTTGAGTGAGAAAGGGGGCTGAAGCAGTTGATTTGCAGCAATTAACCATTTTGGAGGCCTGAAGCCAGTGGATTTACACACAGAGCGAATGATTGATTGTTTAGGCCATGAGATTCACAACTGCATTTGTTCAATGCCGCATAACAAATACTCAAATCAAAGAGCATAAAGGTTAGCATTAAGAGACAAATCAGTTATTTCCTTGAAAAACACTCAATTACATACTAGATTTCTTATCTAAACTACTAAGAATCATATATTGTGGAAAACGTTTTATACATGCTGTTTCTGACAAGGGGCTTTTAAATATTCTACATTTACAGAACTATTACCTTACTAATACTAAAGAGATGTATAGTAAGGTAAAGGTAATACATCCATATATGTATAATAAGGGAATAGTTCTGTAAATATAAAATATTTAAAAGCCCCTTGTCAGAAATAGTTATGATAAATATGCCACATCATATGTATGTCCCGTGCTTACAGGAAACTGCAACACAAAGTGATGTGTTAAATTTGTACTCACTATAAACAGCTTCAATTGTATAGGGAACATCCAATTTGTCACTGGATTTCAGTGCTGCCAGGAAAGCTGCCAACTCAGAGGTGCTCTGAAAACACTCAGTGGATTGCTGGAAGCACTGGCGATTGTCCACTTCTAAATAAACAATGGAACTAGAAAAAAAAACACAGTCTGAATACTACAGAATCAAACTGTTATTGTGTCAAATATTACTAATCTTACCCTGTAATCTGCAATGGATCCAATTCTCTTTTTGTCAGTCGATTTTCTTTTGGTGAATCAAACAAACTTCTCTTGACTACATTGGACCATGTATCTACTGACCGCTTAACATTGTACTTTTTCAGCTCATGCTGATTGCCATAGTAGGGGTATACCATCATTTGCCCCTGGGAGTCTGTTTTGATTACAACATTAGTATGAAGCACACGGCTCAGCTCACGCAGAAAGCCAAATGAGTTGTTAAGAAGCTGCTCTGGTACTATATGTACAACCACCAGCAACTGGCCCACAGCGAGCTTCTCAGGCATGTTGGCACAGTCCAGACCATCCCAGCCACACTCAGCATTGTTGCAGCCTTGATCACAGTGGCCATCCGCATAGTGGTCTTTGCAGTACTGGTCATACAGGGGGCTGTGGAGATAAGGTTCATCAGTGTAACTCAATATTTTGTCAGAAATGGCTTTATCATTTCTATATTACATTTAGATGTAGAACATATTTTATTACTATGATGTTTATTGGAACTTAATTTGGGTGAATTACTCACTTGCACTGTCCCTCTAGGTTCTGACAATCAAAGCCATCATAAAGACATCCTGCGTTGTCGCATTGTGAATCACATCTGTCGTTATTAAAGTAGCGCCAGCACTGCAGTGATGCTGAGCAGTTCTTCCAAGGATCATCAAAATTAAGTGAGCAATCGCCGTTGTCCCAGCCACAGGCATGGTTGTTACACAGTACATCACAAATCTTGTTGTGTTTTAGCTCTTGACATTCGGGAACTTCACATTCTTCAACTTGCACACCACGATCCAAGATGTGACATCGTTCACCAATAAAATTAACAGGGCAGACACAATGATAGTATGGAGCTTCAGCAATGTTCTCACATGTACCACCATTGTAGCATGGACTTGAAGTGCACGGCATGTTAGAGAGGAATTTGCATTCAGGTCCAATAAATGCTGGAGTGCAAAGACATTTGGGACTTTTATGGCCAGATATACACGTTCCCCCATTGTGGCAGTGAAGAGTGCCACAGGCTTGAGCATCGTATTCACATGTAGCACCAGAAAAGCCCTGGAAAAAATTAAAACCAGTTAACACCAGTTAACACATGCCATCTGAAATGTTATGTTACAGCCCAGTCAGTAGTGACGACCATTAATGAAACTAATTTGTGCATACTCACAGGTGGGCATTTGCAGATAAATCCATATGGTGTGTTACTGGCAACAGCGCAGGTCCCTCCATTGCGACAAGGCTTCCCTTTGCAGCCATCAAATATTAAGTCACAATGTCGACCTAATAGAAATCAAAATGTGCAGTATGGGTACATTGGAAAATATAGAAACAGAAATCTGTATATACTGTATGTTGATGTTTGCTATTTATGGATCAGCTTCCTGTCCTGGCTCTTACCATAGCATCTGGGATAATACAGCATCAGCTCTTTTTACAGTTTACCTGTTTTGTTAATGCTGTATTTGATTTCTATTTGCTCTGAGCAGGCCGTTTACCTGTATATCCAGTGCGACACTCGCAGCGGTAGTTGTTGGTTAGCTGGATGCAGCTGTATGTGCCTCGTGGGTCACAGGGGTTGGACAGACACTCGTTGACATCTCCTTCACAGCGCTCCCCAACATAACCAGAGGGGCAGATGCAGTGGTAGCCTCCAACTCGATCCACACACTTTCCTTTGTTGAAGCACTTGGGCTCTTTCGTAACAAAGTCAATAAATGGGTTGCAGTCGTCAATGTTGATCTCGCAGTGAATACCTGAAAGATTTGTATTGTTTGTGTCATCATGAAAAAAAAGTATGATTCTTTTTTTGGGGGGGATTTTATAGAAACTTTAAAGAAAGTAAAAGTGTATATCATGTTTGTCATTAGCATTGCTCTACAGTGATACATAGATGTTTTTGCGTTGCTTAACTGCTACTGTAATGCTCGGCTCTAAACACATTAAAAAAATACACCAATGAATTTAGCAGAGAACTTTTTCATATATACATTTGATGACACATAGATAGTGTGTGAGCTGTTTTGCCAATGACACTTCTGAATGGGTGTTATAATGTGCTTTGAATTGAATAGTGTATCATGATCATCTCTCTTCTCCAATTCTAGTTGACCTACAACACACACTTCCTTCATGTCTAAGATAGAAAAATCAATGTTTATTTGACAAGACGGGTAAGATGGGAGGAAGAGTTTTCAGGCTTGCGCTGGCGGCTGTTAAGCCCTAATTAATGAAGTGTGGAGACTTGAGGGGAAGTGTGCAGAGGAGAGTGGTCTGGTAGATGTGTGGGGGGTCTCCTGACCTTGGGTTCCCCGGGGACAGGAGCATTTGTAGGTATTGATCAGGTCAATGCAGGTGCCCCCATTCTGGCATGGCTGGGAGAAGCATTCATTGATCTCATCAGAACAGTTGGTCCCCACAAAGCCTGGCATGCACTGAGAGCGAGAAGGAGGGCAAACAAGAGAGGGAGAAAAGAAGGCAATTTAATCAATGTCAGACATGAAACAGAAATGTTTTTGTTTACTTCGCTATTTTCTGGCTTCTATCTTGCTAAGGTCAGCAGATCCTTTATTCCATGGACAATTACTAGAAAGTAAATTGCACTCTTCTCTACCGTAACTGTTCTACTGTTACATAAAAATGTATCTCCAAGCTAGAAAGTTTAGAAATAGTTTGTCCAGTTGAAGTGATTATGTTTTAACATGCAGGTGACACTCGGAAATTAGATTAGATTGGTTTATTTGAAAGGGGACAGTGCAATTTCATGTAACACATGAACAAACATGGTTAAAAAAGCCAGAATTAGCCAAAAGGCTATTTTTCATCTGTAGTCCCCAGATTATCGTTAAAAAGTGCATTCATTTCTGTTATTCAACTTAAACTGTGAAACTAATATAGACTAATGATATAGACTCATTACATGCAAAGTGAGATATGTATAGCCTTTATTTGTTATAATTTTGATTATTATGGCTCAACTTGTAAAAACCTCAAATTAAAAATCTCATAAAATGACATTACATGCAAAGTGACATATGTCAAGCCTTTATTTGTTTGAGTCTATATCATATATTAGTTTCACATTTTAAGTTAAATTACAGAAATCAATGAACTTTTGAAAGATATTCAACACATTGAGGACAACACAAGAACATACTTTGCAGAAAATATTCACCTTGCATGTGTATCCGCCCAAAAAGTCAGTGCAGGTGGCTCCGTTTTGACACGGGTTTGGATTGCACTCATCCACTTGTTCCTCACAGTAACTTCCGGTGTATCCCACAGGACAGTGGCAATAATGAACATTTCCTGCATCTAGACACCGGCCAGAGTTACGGCACAGCTGTAAAACGTCCACCCCTGACATTGGACAAAAGCCAACAATTACTAGAAACTCGATGAACAGCAATAATGTCACCTGGAGTCATACAGCTGCACTCTTTTACCTCTTTGTTTGGCAGCCACTTCACAAGAAACACTTGGGACATCACAATACAGTCCACCCCAGCCTGTTTTACACTGGCAACTGAAGGTGGCGCCCCGGTGAGAACACTTTCCTTCATTTTTACAAGGTGACGGCTCACACCAGTCAACCACATCCTACCAAATCCAATGTGGAAAAAAAGATGAGCATAAAACTACACTTTGAAAACAGGTTTAGCAATTTAATAATTTGTCAGCTGCATACCAGACAGTTAAGTCCAGTGTATCCATGTGGACAGGTACACTTGTAGGTGCCATAGCTGTCGTGACACGTGCCTCCATTCAGGCAAGGCTTAGAGTCACATTCGTTGATATCATGCTGGCAGTAGTTACCAGTAAAACCCGGGAGACATACACATGTAAAAGTATTAATACCATCTACACAGGTTCCCCCATTGAAACAGGAGCTGTAAGTACAAAAATAAACAACCCATAATTATCTTTGACCACATTAGTACATTACTGCATCTATTTATGTACACGAGCAGACTCTGAATGAGCTCTTCTTTATCTACCATAGAGGGCAGTAGTGAACCAGAAAAGCTAGGAGAGAACTGACAAAGCATGGTCTCATACCTCTCAGTGCAGTCAGGAGTGTTAATTTCACAATGGATGCCACTGAAGCCAGATGGGCATGTACAGGTGTAGCTGTTCACGCAGTCTGTGCAGTTGGCTCCATTTTTACACGGGTTACTCTCACACTCATTAATGTCCTCTTCACATTTGACTCCCCGAAAGCCGGGCAAGCAGGTGCACAGAAAGCCATTCACCTCATCTTTGCAGAGCCCACCATTACTACAAGGATCTACAAGGAAAGGAGCATTATATTTCAAACTCGATTGTGGATTATCCGTTTGCAGACAGTATGTGCCATGTGTCTTACTTGGCTTGCAATCATCAATGTCTGCTTCACAGTTCCGCCCAGTGAAGCCTGGTTTGCAGCTACATTGATAACTGCCCAGTGTGTTATGACAAGGGGCTCCGTTGCGACAGGGATTCTTTACACATTCTTTGATATCCACATCGCAGGTTTGACCTTAAAAAATTTGCATACGCTTATTTCACCCTGTTATCTCTAACGTTAGACAGACTTACAATCTGTAGTCCATCCATCCATAAAGCCATACACTTGTTTTGTATACCTTGCCAACCTTCAGGACAAACACAGGAGAAGCTCTGATAGTCTTCTGATTCTTGACACACTCCTCCGTGCCGACATGGTTTGGAGCTGCAGGGGGCCATTAATGTTTCACAGTTTTCTCCTGTAAAGTACAGACACAATGCAAAAAATGACATCTTGTGAGACTTTGTTGATAGTTTGCAGTTTGTGAACTTGGGAGATTGTCCAGTCCAAACAGACACAGAATCATCTTTCAATCAATGCTATCAGTGGGTTTGCCAGGCTCAGTCACTGTTAAAGGCCTGTGGAGATATTTCCCTATCTGTTTCCACAACACATAGCTCATACAGGAAGCAAGCTCCAGTTTCCGGCCATTGTGTAGTCATTTGCTGGTCTGTGAGACAGGAAGCAGGCATACAGGAAATGTGGCAAGAAACCCGCTCCCACACTAGCACACGTAATGCCCTGAAGGAGGATTTTTCCAATAAGAATAAGACAACATTTTTGCAATATCATATGAACATTTCCATCTGGGACAATGGACACTATGACCAAAATCTGACAGAAAGAACTCTACAGCCGGCAAATGAGACAGGAAAACCAATCAAGCAACAGGTTATTATGAAAAACAGACAAAAAACATACCAGTGTAAGGTAAGGAACAAATGCACTTGTATCCAGCAACATCATCAATGCAGGTCCCTTGGTTCAGACATGGGTTAGAGGCACATTCGTTGATATTAGTCTTGCAGTTTGGTCCTATCATTGGAGATACGTACAAACACTATTAGTCAATATTTTGGTAGGTAGTAAAAGACAAAACAGCATTTTTTACATAAAAACTGACCTGTAAAGCCAACTCGACAGGTGCAAACATATCCACTGACCATGTCCTTACATGTGCCTCCGTTCATGCATGGGTTCGATTCACACTCATTATTGTTTATGTCGCAGTTTTTGCCAATCCACCCAGAGTCACAAAGGCATTTATATCCATTGACTTTATCTTCACAGTGACCGTATATGCAAGGATTACTGAGGCACTCGTTGACTTGGGACCGACAGGTAGTGTCATGGTATCCTTCAGGACACACACAGGTGAACCCATTGATACCATCAATACAAGTGCCCCCATTGTGGCAAGGGTTGATGGCACACTCATCAATGTTTATGTTACACATGATCCCTGGAAAACAAAAAAGATCTAAAATCATCACTTGATCATCATTCGAACAGAAATACTGTTTTCCTGTGCTATTAAAATCATATTTAGGGATTCCAATTCTCCCAATGTTTAACTGATGTTTTTAAAGAAAAAAACATATATATATATATATTTTCATTTTGGCTTCTTGCAGCATTTAGAACAGTGTCACACGCAATAAATGCCCTTTTTAGCTTTAAAGTGGAGACCTGCTTTCAAGCTATTAAAAGATCAACTTTCAGGAATCTTTCAGTGAATCTTTTCTACAACTCAGTCCCAAAGGGCCTTGTGTGTTAAAGTGTGGGTATCCCCTCTCTATTGTGGGACGGCCTAACAGCAGTTGGCAGGGAACAGGGCGGAGCTGGAAAATGACACCAGTCGAGCCTCAGAGGAGTGTGTATACTCGCTCGCCATCTGTCACAATAAACATCAGGAACACACTTTTTTCTTTAAAACATCAATGTCAGGGCTGGCGAAGGGAATTTTGAAATTATATAGACTCCCCCAAAGTGCGCGGAGCACAATACAAGCGCGAAGCGCTCCCCTCCTCTCTAACACTCACTAACGCGCTCTTCTTGTCGTGCACGTAATTGTACAGAGCCCATAAAAGTCAATGGGCGCAGCCGCAACCCTAAGTAAAATGTAAAAATATGTTTCAGTTTGCAGATATAGTGTGATACAAATTCATACTAATTTTTCTCTGTATAAGTGCTCAGCATTGTCAAAAAATACAAAAGCCTATTTTTTTTCTGAGAAAAACTTTGTCAGATACCTAGAGGGCGAGTTAGCGCATTACAAAAAGTTAAAAACAAACATAAAAGCAGTAGCAATACCTTAATTTGCTTTGGACAGGGCGGTCGGCGAGGGCCAATAATCGCCCCTTTGCAGCTATATTTTTTGGATTGTTCTTATATTATGTCTTACCAGTGTAACCAGGCTCACAAGCACATTCATAGCCATTGATTTTGTCAATACAGGTCCCATAGTCACATGGATTGCTTTTACAGTCATCAATGTTGATTTCACAGTTGATTCCTAGAAATACAATAGAATGGTAAATGAAATCAAGGCCTTGATTTAAGAACTATACATGTTCTTAAGGCCACTTGCTATTTACCTGTTGTGCCTTTGGGACAGTTGCAAATGTAAACATTTTCCCTGTCCTGGCAAGTGCCTCCATTTCGGCATGGTTGACTTAAACACTCATTGATGTTAGTTTCACATAAGCGTCCAGTATAGCCAGGGTTACAATGGCAACTGAAGGAGGCCAAGCCATCAACGCAGGTCCCATAGTGGCAAGGATCTGAGTAACACTCATCGATGTCAGTCTCACAATGTCTTCCTGTGTATCCTGTAAAAAGGAAAAACTGAAATTAATTAAATTCATTCAATAAAACAGTTCCAGCAAGCAAACGTTTAAACAAAATGTAATAAGAATGGTTCAAAGGCTGTTTGCACATATTCATATTATACCTTCAGTGCATTCACATGTGTACTTGTTGGGCCCATCTGTGCACTTGGCGCCATTTTTGCAAGGCGTGCTGGCACACTCATCAATGTCAATCTGGCAGAGGGGTCCTGTGAAGCCTAGAAACAACAATTGGTTTCATGAATGTCAGTGTGTGCGGACATCGCTACAGTGTTCTCACCACTTGGATTAAGTCCCACTCATAATCCTGGGCCTATACTATAAGGGCTCTCAGCGAATTAGAAAACTGCATGTTAATTAACAACTGCACACGCTCCGTTTTTTCCTTTCACTGCTTTTCGGCCTAAGATGGGAAAGTAAAGGAGCCTGTCCGTTGAAAAGGGGGGAGGGAAAGGGAGAAATGAAGGGAGAGTAAAAAATGCAAGGCCTCCTGACCATGAGGTGGGGGACAAAAGCAAGCCTGTCCCCTCAAAGCAACACTAAACTGAGCCTGTTGCCTCCTTTGTCCCAAAAAAAACGTTTCCATCACAATGCATTTTCTCATGTCTTGCATTCACCCCTTTTTCACTACACCCTCGTACCCTTCCCGACTCCAAAAAGAGCCAGCTTGACCTCTGACCCTTACTATTCAATCTCTTTGCCATTCACAATCAGCCAACAGGCTTTCCCTTTTGCTCAAATGTTTTTTCTTGTCGCTTTTCCCTTGTTCCATCGTCACATGATGGTACAGAATTATTCGGATGTAACCTGATGAAGAGATAACGTTCTGTTTCCCCGCCCCATTTTACTGCACGAACACAGCAGTGGTAATTCCGTTGAATATTTTACATTTTAGTCAAAGTGATACTTTTGCTGACTAAAATTTGTCTAAAACTAAATTGTTTATGAGAAAAAAACTGTGACTTAAATGTCCAGATACTTTTGTTGAGTAAATATGATTAAATACAAATGAAAAGAAGAGGCAATTATCATCCAAACTTCCAATGACAGTTTGAAAGAGCGTCATATCCACAGCCAAAGGAAAATGTCTGTGCTTTGTTCATGTGGGAGAATCTCCATGAAGCATTATTTTTTATAATAATAAATATTATAAATGCAGAGTTGCCTAAATTAATCTTAAAATTAGTCGACTAAAACTAGATGTAAATTTAGTCAACTAAAACTAGACTGAAATCTAAGAGAATTATTTGCTCAAATCACAAAATTAACACAAGAACACAGGTATTCTCTGCCAAAACACAGACTGTGATGTGGATAGTTTGGTGAGGAAGTTAGTAAATGTGTCCCAGTAGACTTTCAGTGAAACTATTCAGAATGTCTGACTTTGCCACAAGTAAAGCATGATGTCTGGGCACACACCTAACAATGACTTTAAAATGCATCTACCAAAATCTCAAAAGAACTAATCACACATTTCTTACACACCACGGGCCAAATCTTGTGCCCGGTGCAAGGACAGCGCAAACTCTAACTCAATGGCTATCTTCCAGCGCAGCCGCTCCGCAATGTGCCTGCACCACTTGCGAGAGTTTTTGCTTCTTTTCATCCTTAAGCATTACAGGCTCTCACAGGTCAAACTAAAAACTTTATTAACCCCATCGTGAGCTAAACAATGTTTGTGTCCCGAGAGAAAGACATGTAGCCTACAGCCGGTCCCGCTGTGGGGTGGATCAGCACTCGCTCGGCCGTAATTGCATTAACGTGACCAAACAAAAGTACATGTTCTCCACCACTCCTCCACAACCCCTCACCCCTTCCCGGCCGCGGAGTCTGGTTAAAGGAAAAAGGTTGTTGTACATAACATCACCACTGGCCATGAGCGTTTCTCCACCCCATGTACTTCCTACTTAAGTAGTAGATCTCAAAGTGTGCTCCTATTAAGCACTCCTACTATAGTCTGCGTTTAGAAATACAAGATCGGGCCCTACATCTGTATTAACTTTCATTTAGTATTTTATTTACCCTTCATCCTGCCTGATCTTCATAGAACATAAAATGCCTGGTATGAGAAGCTTTTCAAATTCAAAGCTTAAATAGACGTTGAAAATACTAAATGGGGTCACACATGAAGGATGTTAGCCGTAACAGGTCTTATGCCCAGACTGCTGGAATTAGACAATTCAATGGCTCTCAGTGTGATTTCCATGGCTATTTTATGAACAAAATAGAAAGAGGGGACCCTCAATTGAAGCCTAGCAAGCAAGAAAGGCACATTTACATCTGAAGCAGGTCACTCGTACCCTCCTCCCTTATGACTCGCTCTTCCTGCATGTGGATAATGGTGTATCTGCCCCCAACTCTTGAGGTTTCCTCATCCTCCCAAACCCCGACTAAGCTCTTGTGTTCTCTCCTGTACTCCCTCTCTATCAGGCCTTCCACATGGACAGTCTTTCTGTTTCTTCTGTTTTCACGGCTTCTCTCAACAGGAGGAATTTTGCCTCTCTCCGCCCCAGTGTGCCTTTGATCCACCCAATTCAAAGCTTCACTATTTTACACACAAAAAAAAGCGGGAAAAATTGTCAATAATTTAACACAAAAAATGTTAAATGAAGAACACATTTAAGATTTGGACCTAGACTTTTTTTTTTTTTCATAACTTCTGTCGCTTTGTATGCAGTCACACTCAAATATTTGTTCAAATCAACCACTGGGTCTAAAACATACAAGCAAAATGTGCAGATTTACAAAATGATGTTTTAATGTTTCATTTAAGCATTTATACCATACCGCATTTGCTATGCCCGATCCTTTCAGACCTCGGGAGCTAAGCCGGGAAGTGCCTGGCAGGAAGCCTGGCAAATGTAGTATGTGTGTGAGTGGTTGGTGGTGGTGGCTGATGTGCGCAGACTGGTTGCCTCGCTTATCATCACCGAGTATGGAGTGAATGAATAATGCACCAAATTGTAAAAGCGACTTTGAGCGTCTGGAAAAGCGCTATATAAGACTAATGCATTATTATTTTTATTATTATCATTATTATTTAAGCATTTCTCCCCCAAAACACTTAATCAAGTAAATGCTCACTCATCACTCCATAAATAATTATTTAAAGAAATACAAAACTTGTTTTAACGTTCAAACTTCTTCATCCTTTCACTATAGATTTTTCCCCTCCTCGACTGCTGTGTTCATTCTGAGCTATCCAGGCCTGTGTAAGCCTGCCTCAAGGCTGGGATTAGCGCCAATCTAAAGAGGTGTTTGTGTGTGTGTGTGTTTGTGCTTGTGTGCAAGAGAGAGCGAGGCAGGAAGACACAAGAGAAAGATCGACCTCTGTGCCTCCTGGACCACTGCCTCCCTCTCGTTTCATCCTTCACCGTCAGCAGCACTACGAGAGCCTCACCTGTGGGGCACTGGCAAAGGAAATTGTTGATCTTGTCGATACATTTGCCATTGTTCAAGCATGGGTTGTTAGCACACTCGTCTGTCTCAATTTCACAGCGCCCTCCTTCGTATCCTGATCAAAGAGAACACTATTAGGGTTAGATTTGTGAAATTGTTTTATGTTAATGTTAGCCAACTGTGGAGAAAAAAAAAAACAGAATACCTGGCATGCAGATGCACTGAAAGTGTCCTATCTGATCCAGGCAGGTAGCTTCATTCATACAGGGGTTTGACATGCACTCATTAATATCCAACTCACAGCGGGGCCCCACATAGCCACGCTGACATTTACATTGAAAGGATCCTTTAGTGTTTATACACTTTCCTGCATGTTCACAAGGATTGGGACCTGAAAAGAAAATATATGTTAGCACCGTAAGAGACAATAAAAGAAAAGAAACCTAGAGCAGTGGCAGCTGCTAACTCTTTGAATTGAGAGGTTGCTCTAAGATGTCTAATAGCTGCCTTTAAGCCTAACTAACCTGGTTCTTAGACCAGAGTTGTGCTCAAAAGTTTACATACCCTGGCAGAATTGTATTTATTTTTTTAACACATTTTCAGAGAATATGAATGATAACACAACAATGTTTTTTTGTTTTTTTTACTCATAGTTGTGTGAAGCCATTCATGGTCAAACAACTGAGTTTGCTGTTTTTAAATCATAATGAAAAAAGAAACTAACAAAAAGAACCTGATCAAAAGTTTACATACTCTGGTGATCTTGATCCTGATAAAATGCACCCAAGTTGAAAGAAACGGGTTTGAATGGCTACTAAAGGTAAGCATCTTCACCTATGACCTGTTTTTGAATTATTGTGTGTGTATAAAAGGTCAGTGAGTTTTTGGGCTCCTGACAGACCATTGCATCTTTCATCCAGTGCTGCCCTGGCGTTTCTGGCTTCTGAGTTATGAGAAAAGCTAAAGAATTGTCAGAGGATCTGCAAGAAAATGTAGTTGAACTGTATAAAATGGGAAAGGGATATGAAAAAGATATCCAAGGTACTGAGAGCATCAGCAGTGTTCAAACTCTAAGTGGAAAATGCAGGATTCAGGTTGGTCAGGTTGACCAACAAAAAATTCTGCAACAACAGCCAGGAAAAGTGTGGATGAAAAGAAAAAACAAGAGATAACTTCAGCTGAAATACAGGATTCTTGAAAAAAAGTGGTGTGTCGCTGTTTCGAGAGGCACAATAACAAGGCACTTGATGAAAGAGAGGCTGCATGGCCAAGTCGCCAGAAGAAATCCATTACTTCACAAATGCCACAAAGTATCCGCTTACAGTATGCCAAACACCACAGAGACAAGCCTCAACATTTCTGAAACAATGTCATTTGGAATGGTGAAACCAAAATGGAACTTTTTGGCCACAACCATAAATGTTACAAGTCAACAAGACATGTGATGAACGGTGCACTATTACTACAGTGAAACACGGAGGTGGATCACTGATGTTCTGGGGATGTGTGGGCTACAAAAGGCACAGGAAACTTGGTGAAAATGTATGGAATCGTGAATGCAGCATGTTATTAAAGAATACTGGAGAAAAAGTGTCACTCATCAGCAAGGCCGTGGGAACTTAGCCTGGTGAGACCAGAATGATTCCCCTCTGTATTTTTGTATCCAGCGGGGGATCAGTCTGGTCACCCAGTCAACGCTCGCGCCTTCCGCAAAATTAATCCGTTCACGTCCAATCTGAATCGTTTATTTGCCGTGACATGCTGTTAGCGAGCAACGTCACTCACGGGACGCGGAAGTCCCCTCAATAACAATCTACGAACGATGCACGAAAGAGAGAAAGTGTGTCTCCAGTCCAAATGACCAAAAAACACATCGACAGCAGGTGAGTTTCGTTATTCATAATCCTGCGCAAATATTAACGCAAAACCGCTAATAACACCACATCAACAGCAGACGCCCGCCCTTCGCTGATTGGTTTACTCTGCTTCCTGTTTGCTTGCGTATCTACCGCTGTGGGAAATGGTTTCGACGCAACGGTGACCAGACTCACCGGCTGGTACAGCGGTGAGTCTGGATTTTTCCAGGCTAGTGGGAACCCAGGGTGCTGAGGGCGCTGCAGCACCCCCTGGTGGATAGTTTGCAAACTGCAGGCAATATTATTAAATAGGAAATATACACAGAAAAGGGGTCAACTTTATCCCTCAGCACCTCCTAACTAAAATGTCTTCCCACGGCTCTCCTCATCAGCCAGGAAGCTGCGCATTGTAACGCACTTGGACGTTCCAACATGACAACGATCCAAAGCACAAGGCCATGTTGACCTCTCATTGGCTACAACAGAATAAAGTTAAAGTTCTGGAGTGGTCGTCTCAGTCTTCTGACCTCAATATCATTGAGCCACCCTGGGGAGATGATCTCAAACGTGCAGTTCATGCAAGACAGCCCAGAAATGTACAGGAACTGGAGGCTTTTTGCCAAAAAGAATGGACAGTTTTCCCATCCGAGGAAATATGCCCATCCACAACTACCACAAAAGAATCCAAGCTATCATTGATGTTAAAGGGTGCAATACACAGTATTAAGAAATGGGGTATGTAAACTTTTACTCAGGGTCATTTTGGTAGTTTCTTTTGATATTATGATTTAAAAAGAGTAAACTCAGGTGTTTGACCATAACTGGCTTTGCACAACCACTAATTATGAGTGGGGGAAAAAAATTCATATTCTCTGAAAAATGGCAAAAAATAAATTAAAACTTTGGCCAGGGTATGCCAACTTTTGATCACAACTGTATGTCTTTTTAAGCAGGAAATAAATGAAATGTGACTTGATGCTGATGTGTCTTATGTGTTCATGGTGAAACCAAAAACAAATTTCCACCTTGATGGACAATAAAGTAAAAGATTTTTTGTATTAGTTTTTGTAAAAACATAACAAGCTGTAATGGGAGCATGGATCCTCTCTAGTGTTACCTAAAATTATTTATTATGTATAAAACCTGCTAGCCTGGTAGTTTAGACCTCTACCTCTCTCTAATGTTCTGAAACACATGACCCTTGTATTAGTTCAGCATAAATTGAAAATCTAATTAAAATATCAGTCATTATATTTTCCCCAAACCGACCAGAATTCTTTACTTTACCATTTAATCACAAAGAAAAATGTGTAATATAGGGTTTGGAAAAGAAAAATTACCCAGTGAACATTCATCAACATCTTGATCACATGAAGCTCCAATGTATCCTAAAGGGCAAACGCAGAAGTGATCCCCACTGACAGGGTTGGTGTCACAGTTAGATCCCTTCTGGCATGGGTTGCTGATGCAGGCATCATCCAACTGGCACAGCAGTCCTTAAATAACAATGGCATCGTATTATCAAGAGCTCACTACAGTTCCAATGAGACAAACACTGAAAATATCTACGCTCTACACTCTAAGCTTACACAAAGGCTGTACTTTGGGCAGTATATGGAATTTTCCATTGATTGCTGTATACTGGTCCAAATATGTATGTATGTTAAAAAAAATGTTTTGTTTTTTCATATTTTATGAACAAAATTGAACATTTCATTTCAGGACTTATTGCATGACTAGGATAGTTATATTCTTCAGACTGTTAAAATTATTAAAAGAGGTCAATGATCTGAACCCAATTCTTTCCCGCTTAATTCTTTAAAAAAGAAGTTAGCGTAAGAGAGGTGTAGCCTACCTGTGCGGCCATGAGGGCATTCACAGACAAAAGAGGCCACACGGTCGTGACATGTAGAGCCATGGGAGCAGGCAGCACTGGCACAGTCATCAATGTTCTCACTGCAGTCATCTCCAGTCCAGCCATTGACACAGACACACTGGAAACTGCCGTAGGTGTTGTGACACGTGCCACCGTTTTGGCAAGCATTGGGCATCAGCTGGCATTCATCAACATCATCAGCGCACAGCTGACCTGGAGAAACAGGAGGCACCGGGTAGGCATGTGCGCTACACAAAGAGAGAGATGGTAGCTACTGTAGCTGGCATAACTCTTACCTGTAAACTCTGGTTTGCACTGGCAGTTATAGGTATTTACTCCATCTACACAGGTTCCTCCGTTCTGGCACCCGTGATCTGGACAGTCATCAATGTTGATGTTGCAGTTTTTCCCGGTAAAACCTGATAAATAGAAATTGTTTAATATTTAAGTGAACCAATTTTACTGCACTATTTCCTGTTGCTATTCTCTTCACAGTTAGTGTGGTTAACTGTACAGAGGTTTGTGGGATATTTATCATATATACCGTTACACAATAGGTAACCGCAGGACTGTTGAAATCCAGCTTGTTAGGGGTATTGCAACATGAAAACCTGGTTTAGCACAATACAAGGACAACTAAGCTGTTAAAATAGTTTGGATTAGCTTAAGGCATGTCACAGTGATATATTTGAAATATATTTGCAAAATAGAAAAAAATATGTATTTGATTCTGAAAGATGGGTAAGGATGATGAGAATTAAAGCCATATTTTGCCTTAGTGTAAAAAAGACAATATTTGTTAATCATTTGACCCACAACAGGCCCAGAAGCATTTCTGCTCCTGCCTTCCCATGTCCCACTGAAATATGATACAATAAAAGTATATACAGTATATATATATAGTTGACACAATCACTAAGCTTGCACACTCAGCTAAAGAATTTTGTCATATGAATATGAATGCATGTTACCTGGTACACAAGAACACTCGTAGCTAGTGTCTCCTTTCTGAAGGCAGGTCCCCCCGTTTAGGCATGGTGAAGGATTGCAGGGCAGATAGCGTGTCTCACACTGTTTGCCTGTGTACTCCGGGGGGCACTGGCATCGGTATCCACCAACTTCATTAATGCAAATGCCTCCGTTCTTGCAGGGTGGGGATTTGGCATCACACTCGTTGATATCTTGTTTGCAGGTTTTCCCAGAGAAGAAAGGTGAGCAGGAACAGATGTAGTTGGACTCAAAAACAGAGCATTGACCTCCATTGGCACATGGATTTGAAGCACAGGCGTCTGGGTCTTGGCATAATGTTCCTGAATGAACAAAAATGCTTTTTAGTGAGGCTTGTGAATCAGTGAATATAAAGTGCATTCCTTGTATTAGAGTAATCCTTTAAATAAGTCATTTTATAATCATAATAATAAAAGCTATAGTCATCTTTAGCTGATCTTAATGGTTTCATTACCTGACCATCTAGGAGGGCAGCGGCATTTGTAAGTACGAAGGGTCTCCAGTTCACACGTGGCTCCATTACGGCATGGTGAATTAATACAAACATTATTAATAGGTGTCATACATCTGCGGTCAGAAAAGCCCAGTCTGCAAGAGCAGGTAAAGTCCACAGTGTTCTCCTTAAAAACGGCACGGCAGGTGCCACCGTTCATGCACGGTGTGGTGGTGCAGGGGTCATTAAACTGGCATCTCTTTCCCACAAATCCATCACGGCATCTGAGACAAGAGCAAATGTCTGTTTTAGCTCAATAATTAGATTTACATCTAGAATGTGCTCACATTTACAGCTGTTAAGGACATTTCATAACTCCAATTTTATCATCATACTGTTTAGGAAGATCACAATACAATCATTTTAACAATTATTTGAATTACTATGTTTTATTTATTTGTGTATAAAAAATGGTCTGCACAGAGAAGGGAGGGGTGATGTTCTTCACATGTTTGAGTTATAAACACAAGTCAAGCCTGAATCCGAGGAGGAGGGCAATGACAGCACTGAGATGGTGCAGCAACTCCCAAAGGGACCACACACATATATCTATACACAACTCTGGAGATACGTATAACAGGTCACAGATTTAGTCATGTCTTTGAAAGTGTTCAGTGTGGGCTTGGCAGGGACACACACAAATACAGCACAAACACACATATTATCATCAAAACATCCACTGTGTACAAACTATGAAGTACGCAAATTTCCAAGTAAAAATCACTGCAATAATACACATAGAATGGTGCTAAACAGTGTAAATCGCATTAGTTTTTATGTAGAAGTGGGTAGTACTCAGATACATTTACCCAAGTGTATGCACTTTATGAAGTATCATACCGTGCTTTTCACTTCGAGTAATATTATATTTAAGTAACTGTACTTTTACTTCAGGAATACTTCAGGAAAAAAATAGTTCCACTGTGAGTAAATTTTTAAGTGGCAAAGCTACAAGAACGTTTTCTATCTACTCAATTCTTAATAACAATTTATCTTCATATATATTTTGAAGGTTTATTTTTTGGAACTTTTAGAAGTTTTGTTTCTCATAATTTATGTCAAATCAAACATTAAAAATGTTCTCATAGTACTCAAGTAACATTACTTTTTTACTTTTACAGAGTAATTATTTGGGCCACTACTTTTACTTTACTTATACTTTACTTACTTCTTACTTTAGTAAATATTTGGGTTACTCTTCCCAGCTATGTTTTCATGTGAATAGAACTACTAGTTTGTGGTATGCAATCTCACACACCTTTCACACTCCTATCTACCACTGGACTCCTGTTGTCAACACTGGGTGGCCAAGGAGGCTTGATCAGAAAAAAACAAAACAAAGCATCTACTCAATAGCTGAGGGGATGAGAACAAAACACATCAGAACTATTTGGAATTCCTCAACTAAATCCATTCTTTCCATCGAGTTTGGAGACAAGAAAGGCAGCAGTCATGGCCCCTTCAGTGGCTCTCAGGCTGAAATGTACTCATTTCAACCCTTTTGTCAGCACCCATTCATGCCAGGGACAAGTTTGAGCAGCCAACATTATGGCAGACTTCAAAGACCCATGGCACCACAACAGTGAAAGTTATTCATCAAGTTCTAAAGGATTTCGCCCATTATCACAAAGCAATGCTAGGGACAGAGCAACATGGCGCACCTCACAGTATGTTCGATATTTCTAACTAACTTTGAGGACCTATGATAAGAAACTTGTAACATTTGTTTTTGTAATACCTGACCAGTGCCAACAGTTCTACAGAGCCCGGGGCACTAGCTAGGCAGTGTCCCAAAACATTCCCATGGGGACCAAGGCTAGTGTGTGCTGGGCCATGTCATGGCCCCTCAGTGCGTTTACACAGTCTCTCTCCCTCATAGGGATTATCCCGCCTTAGGTCTGGGGCAAAAAAGAAAAGAAAACATAGCACGCTACACCACCCTCTGCATAAACAACAGAGCAGAGGCATGCCATCACAACTATGGTATCTACTTGGCCATTATTTATTACAACTGCTTTGACTACAGTGGCAGTGCTAATAGTAATTGCTCACTGGCTCTAAAACAGACTGTGGCTTATGTGTAGTTAGTTATGTCACATATCATTCTGAAACATTCACTTCTAACAAACGTATGAATGATCCAGAGTTCTAGCAATCCAAATCACAGCATGTCTGTGAGCAGCTTAAGGCAGATCCTAAACAGGCAACATTATACTGGTGGTTTGGACAGCAGATGTGAGTGCAGAGGGACAGCGGTGGCTGCATTTTGAGGCGCCACACAAAGTCTGTGGAGAAGGGCCGCAGGGAGCAGGTGCGCATGTTAATGAGCAGACAGCAGCTGCGGGGCCAGTCTTCACCCCTCCCACATCCACCACCTCCTTCCTTTTCAATGCTCCCATCCTACTGCTGTCAACCACCCCAGACAAACAGAGCATGTATTGAAACTACAGCATGCGGCTAATACATTCTGATCAGGTTACAGAAACA
Organism: Proterorhinus semilunaris; assembly: GCA_021464625.1. NCBI lineage: Eukaryota > Metazoa > Chordata > Actinopteri > Gobiiformes > Gobiidae > Proterorhinus > Proterorhinus semilunaris. The sequence continues at coordinate 12,915,153 of CM038345.1, forward strand.
CTAATACTTTGTTTCACCAAAGTAATAAATCTCACTGACCCTAAGATTAAATCCGATCATTAGATGCTAAGTTGAAAATACATCAATAGATTTAGTGCTTGAAAAATACATGATGTAATCCACCTCTCGTAAGAATAATATTTAACTGATCCGACTGCATCCGTGTATCCAAGCAACACAACCAAGGAAGGTGGGGTTTCCTGGGATTGCAGGGGGGGGCCCAGAACTTTGTCTGGTCAGAGGGTCAGGTCATAAGTAATATTGATTAAGCAAATGTAATGGTAAAAAGAGTACAGGTGCATGAAACACTCCAATTTCCTTTTATTTGCTTGACATAAATGCGTACTGGCAATCATCATCACAGTTTTGGAATTGGGGGGCGCGGCTGACTACAGCATGCGTATGGGGGGCTTCAAGGAAAAAAGGTTGGGAACCACTGTCCTAGGACACAACTGGCAACCTTTGGGCTATATGGTGAGGGCTCACGTATTGTCCCGTAGCCTTTACACTCTGGTCTCAGTTTATAGTCTGTATTTATCATGAAAGACATCACTCAAGGTTTTTGTTCAATCGGCTTTTGCTACAGTTTATTGGACAAAGTGAAAAGAAAAACATCCAAAATAGATCTAAAAAGGCAAGAGGGGTGAACCACATTTATTAAGCTAATATAAAATTAGAAAAAAGTGGTTTGCTTAACTGTGAAAGTTGTATGCAGCGATGTCAGTCAAATGTCTCACACACAAGTGGAAAACCTAAGCATCAGTGCACCTTTATGAGTGCATGTGGGCATTCTATGCAAATATATCCAGGTGTTGGTGTTATGTCAACAGCAGCACACACTAGAAGAAGATTGTTAATGTTAAATGTTTGCTCTATTTGAAAGTTTGTCAAATACGGCTCTGCAGTAAAATAATAAGGTATACAGGAAGGGATAAAAGACATTGAATGACTTTTTTGTGCAGTCTTGACCATGTAGAGAACAAATAGTACAACAAAGCAGCTGGTTCAACAGGAGGAATATGCTGGTCTGGCAGGTGGGATAATCTTAATAGCAGCAGGTAAACCAGCTGGAAAGGTAAATGAAGACGTGCAAAGAAGAACTTGAATCAGGAGACCAATATCAGGTGTTTAGGGGGTATTGTGTAACAGTGGAATTAACCTTTTATTGAGGCTTACGCGGTTATCTATTCTGCCAGATCCTGCCCAGTGTCCTCTCTTGTTCGTGTGGACTTCACTTGTCCACCGACTCTGCTTCGGTTGCTGCTACAGTTGCCTTGAGCATCAAGTCCCTGTTTAGGAACAGGACATCGCTGCTACATTTTGCAGCAGATGTTGAAGTGACATGTGACCCTTCGCCAGGCGTCACCATGAAGGGGCTTTCCTCTGTTTTTGGCCAACCGGCCATCTGCCATCTATCCAATGTTACTGGCACTGGCGCGCTACACAACATGCAAGTTACACAACAGCACTGTACGCAAACAAAAGCTAGAGACAGCACAGATTTTAATAGCAGAGCAGATGATGTACTGTGTCTCCTCCTAAGAAAATGTTAGGTTGTGCTTTTAGACAACTAAAGCTCCATGGGACATTGTGTCAGTGACTATTATACTGAGTCAATACCAATATCAATACACCGTAGGTTACGTTCACATAGTGCCGCACAGTGGAGACGGCACAAGGGGCCCTACAAGAAACAAAAAGAGGCAAACAAGGAGGTGACCCTCAGGTGAAGAATGGCGTCAAAGCCAGGGGGGAAGAAGGATGACCACGATGAAGATGAGAAGGAGTGAGAGGAGGTGACGTGGCGGGAGCGGAGGGAGCTGTGCAGGAGGAACAGGAAGGAGGACATGGAGGAGCAGACCAGTGCAAATCAAATATAAAACAGTACGACAACAAATCTCTAATACAATTGTGTTGAATGGTTCTACTTGAGTGAACTAAAGTGAGGGCAGCGCAGTGGGGCAGCGATTAGTGCAACGGGGATTCTCCAGACAGTGCCCCGCACATACTGAATTACTTTGCAAGTGATAGTGTATCATGGTGGTAAGTCTATCATCTATTATCATCAATATCGCTGTCTTATATTTAAGTTTTCGGATCATCTCAGTTCACTATTTACTTTACTGATTTGAGTTTTAAAATACTAACTTGGTCACAGAGACCAAATACACACATTGCCCCTTTTCTTCCTCCTGTCTCACTTGTTTAATTTCCTGACTGTATGGGTCTCTGCTTCTGCCTAAAGTCCTCTTTAGCCATGTCTGATCTGTTTTAAAAGCATTGCCCTGGGGGGACGGATGGAGGACTCTCAACATTTTCCTCCACACTTCCTTGTCAGTTTCCTACACTCCTGTTTTATGTCTGTTGATCTCAAGCTGGAAACTTAAATTCTGCAACGACTAAAGATCAAACCTACTCAACATGAGTTTTTGGTTATAAATAGCTGAACTAAACCAAACCTGGAGTAGAAATTAGCTTCTTGTTTGTTGTGGGGCTGAAACCAAAGTTACCACCAATTCCCCATTGGCAAAAAAATTACAGGGAAAACACCACCCCTCTTTTTACAAGCCTCTGTTTTCTCTTCCTCTCTAATCGTACAGGAGAAGAGACCTGCCAGCCCACATCTGGCAGCCTTCATTAGAGACCCTGTTTATTTGGGACAACTATTACGGACACAGCCCATGGGAAAGAGTCAACTTCCCCGGGGACTAACCACTAAAACAAGCTGGTGTGTATATGTATGCGTGTGCACATACATGTCTTGTCAAAGTACCACTAATCACTAGAGCCACTTTACAAGGCTGGGAACCACTTATGGCTGTGAAGCTGTAACTGACAGTTGGACCCTGAAGTTGCTAGTGTATAGCAATACCATGTGAAAAGTAGAAATCAGTAAAGATTATTTTTACTAAATAAAAAACATGATATTTTAATCTTACAGATTGCACTAGTTAAATAAACAAACTGCTTTTTATTAAGCAATAAGCATTACTCTCCTTTTAGTTGTCAGTTTGCTTGGAGTTTAAAGAGCACACCTGGTACGAAGGCTTTATCAGTGTGAAACTGAATGAGCAAAACCACAAGTTATCATGGGTATTGTGAAGCATGCTGCTTTGTGGCGAGTGCACGCCTGTATGCTTGGGATAATGTCACCCACAGGTGGTCAAGACTAAACAGTAAAAGTTTGATTTAGAGCATGCCCGGTGTCTCTGTCTCACGCTCATGTGTAAGGTGGCTTTAAGTGAAGGCTGCATTGGCACATGCCAACCGGACAACAAGTGAGGTTCAAATATTGCTGAGCTTCACCACTAGTGTTCCACGCCACTAAGGAGAAAAGTGCACTGCCCCTCAGCCCTCTCACCAGCCAGACCTTTGCCAAAAGGAACCCATCACCAGCAGCAGCAGCGGCTTTATAAAAGGCTTTCACTGTGTGCTTTTTGCTGTGATGATATGATCAGATATGGCACCTTTTCTTCCATCAAGCCACTGTGAGGCTGTTTCCTGACTCTGAAAAGGACAGAGGAAAGGGTGGGCTGTTGTGAGGGAGATGGGTTCATCTGATCATGGCTAACAAAAGTGCCATTGAGGGACGGCCAGAACTACTGAGACAAGGACTGACTTTGATTTATGTATAGCGGTTTTGGGCATTCCTAAGTATGTGAAATGTGTATTACCAAAATAAAATTGGTAAAGGTTGCTTAATAAATTATATGCATTATATACGTTACATGTCTTCAGAGATGTTATCAAAGCAACAATTATCTATAGTTGCTGAAATTTTGTTGTTGTTTTTTTTTTTTTAATCACAACTAAGGCTGGGGAAAAACTATGTGATGCTCCCCACGAACCATCGAAGAAACTGAGCTGTTGAGTACCACCAGATCTACTACAGGATTACACAAAGCTAGACTTAAAACAGGACTCATTCTCTTACCTAAATGAACACACATAAAAAAACATTATTTAAACCGTTTCTCTAGAACCGCAGAGTGGCCTGAGTACCACCAGTGATGCAGGTACCAATGTTTCAGAAACACTTCCCTAAGTCTTAAGTGACAACATGTTTCAGAGACATTACTTCAGCTACAGCAGTTTCTTTTCATGCTGGGGACATTTGATGAAGACATTGTCGCTCAACAGTAGCAGCACTGTTGGAATTATAGAAGTAGCACATAAAAGATGGACGATCGTTTTAACCCAGGGACAGACCTCTGGAGTAAATATGAGGCCTCCTTGGAGTTGTCTGGAGATGAACTTCAGTCAAGGTGTCATGGTCCTCAGCCAGATATGAGGTGATGATTTTTATGGAATGGCAAATATGAATATGCTACTTACTTGACACCAAAATCAAACAAGCCTCAGAACAGACAGGGGGCCCCATTGTGTTGAAGAGTTCCAAATATCCAGCCAAAAAGTTTTCCTTAATATGACACCAGGCAGTATTGATTTGTAAATCAATAAATCAATAAGATATATACAGTATTTTTATTTTTTTTACTGGTGGATCACTTTAAAGTATTAATCCGCATTACATCATTAGCTTTACTGTTTCCAATATTAGTATTAATTGTAATTTAGAAGTTACAAACTATATTTGTAAATATAAATTAAATGTATAATAATAATTTAAAGTGTTACATTCTACACATTTTTAAATGTTGGGGCACTTCATTTAAGGCTGGACAATGGACAATATGGCAATTATAAAGATTTTTTTAAATATTGATCGATCTTACATAAAATACACACATGTAGCTGATTCGTGAAGTCAGACATAGCTTTCATATAAATCGCAGCCAAAACAATAACAAATGCTTCCCTCCAGTTTCATTTAATAAACAAGAATCCATTTTCTCATCCAAACTCCAGAACTGGGAGCTGTTTCTGCACCTGTCAGTTTCAAAGTCCCATGATGATTATTGAAATTTACCAATGAAGAGATTGCGGTTAAATTTCAATTATTAGCCCAGCCCTAAATCCATTCTTCTTTTTTGCACAGCCCGAGCAGGTTTTCAGAAACACTGGTATTCATATCAACATGACTATACTAGCTCCGATCCTACTTGATGTAAGAAATGACAACTGATATTTTGTAATTAAAAAAAATTTAAAAAACTTTGAGTAAAAGAGCATCCAAAACAATTGATTGTTAATATTTGTGTTCCCGCCAAAATAATTAAAACTGTGGAGCTGTAGTATGCGTCATGAGTGTCTCCATGTGAAGAAGGGGAACAGTGAGGGGTATAATGATGTCTTTGTGGTCCTGGGGGGGGTGGGAAGGGGGGCTCAGTGAATAACACAACCAGACTAAATTAAGATGTGGCGGGAGGCCAACATGGAAAGCTGGGCTTTGGAGTCCAAAGCAAGTTGTGACCCACAAGTTTGATTATTGGAGTCCAGTAAGATGACACTGAGCAGAGCCACTCATGCCAGGTCAGAAATAGACACAGGCTATTGTTCTAAAACAGGTTCAGGGGCAGACAGAAGCTCTTTTCTCGACTCTCAACGAATCCTATTTGAACAACTTTTCAAACGAAACCTTAAAACAACACCTTTTGCTATCTTTTTACTCTATAGGAATGTGAGATTGGGAGCACTGAGGGCCATTTAGGGGACAAAATCCCAGGAGAAGGGAGGGGTAAGAAAGAGGAGGTTTCCAGTCAGAGGGTCTCTCTGAGAAGCCTCACCCAGATTAGTCACACAGAATTAATCGCAGCAGTGAACAATGGTCGCCGAGCTTCTGGCAACCCCAGCTGTCGCTCGGCACAAGAAAGGAAAACATGGTTCATGGTCTGCACGACTCTGTGAGCGCAGTGCTCATGCACACTCTCCCACAGTGACCCCTGTCCTCATCAATATCCACTCAAAACTGACCAGAGGCCCCAGAAATAGCAACACTTGGCTGAGAAGTCACCCTCTGCAACCTTCACATGTCAACCATAAATCTGAAACACAGACTATATCTTTACACTTTTCTATTATTTGTCACTGATCATTGGAAAGAGAACAGATGTTTAACTTACTTGCATTCTCCAAATCCGTCAGGAGTTCGTTCACACGTCCCCTGGTTCAAACACTTCTCTGTGGGCATCAGGCATCTTTGACCTGCAAATAGAAACGTTAAAGGCAACCTCCAAAACTTTACATACAGGGCCAAGCTGAATGACTTTTGCAATGGTAACAATATGGCAATCATTAAAGAATGAACCAAATATTTGTTTATCTCTGGGATATTCTGAACGGCAAATGTAACTATACAAACATGAACAGTAGGTGTGACTTATGCCACCAGAAAGTCTATTTTTCTGTGGTGGATGAGACTTGACAACAGTTTGGTACATGCTTTGGATGCACCTGAAGCCTGCACATGAAGTATGTGCTATCTGGCCAGTAGCACAGTTTTGTGAGAATATAAAAACACCACCTTCAGTCAAAAGAGGAAAGGCATGCGTTGTCATACTAGTTACAAAAGTGGGCTGCTGCTGAAAAACGCAGAAGCAACAGCTACCCTACCTGAGTAGAGCCTCCAAAGTAAAGTTTGCAAAGAGGGCGCTATATAAAAAGCTAACAGGTACTTAATTTTGGTGATTGAAATTTGGCCCACGTGCAGCAGAGGAAATAGCCAAATTAATAGTAATAAAGTTTAGTTTGTTTGTTACACTTGCAAACAAAAATACGCATATTTGGATTTATAGACTTATAAAAGTAGACCAATCTACATTAGATTTCAAACTACGTTATTATTATGCAGTTATCATTAGTATTAGGGCCTGTAGTCCGTATTTAGCGCAAACCTGGATCCCGACTCACCTCTTGTAAGTGCTATCACCGACGACAACAAAGTTAGTTTAACAAACAAAATATGCATTCCTTCTGTCTTAAAAGGGGTTTACAAATCCACGTGGGTTTGTTCATAGATCCGACGGATGTCTTCCTTTAAAAATACAAACATTAGATCTCAAAAAGGCGCAGTTCATCCTTCGGTAAATCCAACTAAGAGAAAGTGCGCGCCGGTAACTCCCGAGCATGAGATGTTGTCACTTGTGATTCCGAGTTCAGAATGACTTGAGGGACTCTGCACTCCTGCCCCACATTTAGGGGCGTCAATCTTGCATGCACACCGTCCCACTCTGGCATGTGCACCCTGTGGGACAACCACGCGGTATAAAGTTAGATCTTTGTAGCAGTCTGCTAAAGAGTTTAATAAGAGGGTAATACGACTGTTATTGAGGATTAAATCGTGGCCTGTGGTAGTTTTTAGTTAGTAGGGCTGTTTTTTTGTGTGTTTTTTTTTTACTTTAGGTCTACTTGAGGAAAATTACAGAATCTATAGCCAACTTTCTACAAGACTGTTTTTCTTGGCTTGATTTTGGTTGATAGACACTTGCTGATTATTAAAACTGCAGTAGTAATTCAGAGCTTTTGGTCAGAAAGTCGTTTTGAACTTCTAATCACAAACCTTTAGGCTATAAAGTCAGAAAACATCAGCCACTTTGACAACATCCGCAATTAGGCTATTACGTTCATTCATAGTACTCAAAATCCGAGCTACATTTATTTATTTATGCATGTGTTTGTTTGTTTATGCACTTTTACTACCTTTATTAAACAGAAATAAGGGGGCCCACACTGCCAATGTAATAAGGCGACACTTTTGACCCCTGTGTAACAGCATCCAGCTGAGAGACCATGGGAACCTTTGCATCTGATATGATCTTCTTCAGTGATAATGCTGACACCGAGAGTTAACTGCTGTGATGGTACACTACTCAGCAGAAACAACACAAAGCTGACTCAACAGGTGTTTTTTTGTGAATTGAGCCAGAACATCAAGTATTTGCTCTGGAAGGAGCACCTAAATTAGGGATTAGGAACGTCTTGCAGATAGACCTAGTGGCTGCATTCAGGGCTCATGGGCGACTCCACGATTAAACCTGGAAAGAAATCACGAAAGGTTCTAAAAAGGATCAACATACAGATTAACCACGTGAAAATCAGGAGGCAAAAAAGGCATTGGCTTTGGTGCTTCGGCCTAGCTTTTCCAAATTAGTATATCTATAAATATTGTACTTTATGCATAATTAGACACAATTATTTTCAAAAAGAAATGTGAGCTTCCGCCCCCTCTTCATTCTTACTATAGTCTTTCTTGACCACTATCACTTTAATTCTCTCAACTTCCCATTTCATTAAGGCTTTTGTGTTTGTTTGTTTTTTATTGAGTTGATTTATCTATTAGATAATATAAAATATGTTTAGCTTGTCTATTATTTTACATACCAGCCTACTTGTGCGACAGTGTATCCCTTAATGCAGTAGTGCTTGTGGCGCTAAAGGCAGGGTGACTGTGCTCCTGTTACACATAGATCATTTTTAGATGTCATGTTAACTGTCTTTTTGACAGTTTATGCAACCACGGATTGACACATCTGCAAGCATTTTACACTGAAAACCCTTAGCAGTCTGCGTTGAAAGTCGTGTAGACGTTGTAGGCTGAAGGGCATAAACTAACAAAAGACATGCATGTAGCTGCAAGTGTCTGCTGATAGTGGGAAGATTTGGAAAATACTACGATTAAGAGCAATTGCATGTAAATATTATCATCATAAGCCCATAATCAGCTTTGAGATTTAACCAGTCTACCTACATTTCATCACAAACGATCCATTTATAAATATTAATTACACTGACACATTTTCACAGCTCTTACCCTAATCTGACAGCATATGACCTTTTGGATTTACTGACTATTGTCGGTGCACTAAATCGAGATTAAAACAAAAACAAACAAAAAATATGTTACAGAGCAAATAAATGGACATTTATAACATAAGATATTTGATATATTAATACGTTTTTTGGGGATAAAGATTTTACTGAATCTTCACTGCAATATGAAACATTCTACTACACTTAACTTTTCTAATTACACTAATTGTTGTGATCAGTATTTGCAAAGATGCAGCTTATTCATTTAAATGGTTGTTATTGGTTCATTTCAGCCTCATTTGATGTCTCTTTATCCTCTGTATTTTGAACAGAAGGTATAGCCCCTTTTAATAGGTTAAGCATTGAACTTTCACACAGCCCGGGTGGGTGTTTGACCCCAGACCAGTGCTTAATTTGATCCTCCGTTTGGGGGAACGCATTCCCCCAATTTTAAATTTTTCAGGGTAAAGGATCCGGGAAATATTTAGGAGGATCCGGCAAAGATTTGATCTGATATAATGGTGTTTACTGAGAGTCAATCAATCAATCAATGGTTTTGTATAGCCCAATATCACAACAGGAGTTGCCTCACAGGGCTGCACCAAACATTAAGGCAATAAAATAATGATAAATAAGACAATGTAAAGTTCAGGCGAATTGGTAAACTAAAAAATCCAGGGGGAGAAAAGAGAAACCTTGGAGAGAACCACAGAAGGAGAGATCCACTCCCATGGACGGACAGGCTATAGAGACCCACTGGTGGCCGATGGGAGTCCCTCAGTTCAGAGTGTTCCGGCAAATGTTTTGTCCTGTTCCCCGAATCCATCACATCAGACCAAAAGTGTTCCTGAAACGACTAATTTACAAATTAAGCACTGCCCCAGACCCAGCCCTGATGTTATCTCTGTGTCTGTGTGGTATCGCTTTCCACTCATTGACTTCTTCACACAAGCACTCTTCTCCCCAGTGATTGAGACATGACTGAACGTAGTACACCTGAGCAGAGTCAATTCAATTGGCGGCACTTTTCATTTTATGCGACTGTACATTGTGCATTGTTACAGGGGAAACATGTTTATTATACCGCATTGTGAGGTGTGGAGTAAACAGGATTTGTGTTGATTTCCTCCTCATTGTGTTGACCTGGGGGTTGGGGTCTGTCGCGCTGGCACTGTCCCACAGATGGAGTGACCTGTCCCAGACGAAAAACACACAGCTGCTTATGAACGGATCAGTGCAGCTTTAACACACTAAGTTAATCACACATCAATAGAATTAATTATGCTGAGCGTCAGTCATAAACTATACAATACCACTTTAGAGAGCAAATGCCCCAGCCTGCAGGGACACGTCTTAGTATGTTGTCTGCATCTTTATACTAAATAGCTTGTTATATATATGTTTTCCTTAATTCTAACTGAGCTCAGTTTCAGCATACATACGCTATCTGAACTTGTTTTCTGTGCGTCCACCAAGGAGACTCGCAGCACTTCCGAAGGGAGGAAAATAGTCCATTGTATTGCACTGGTATTATTTCCTTAGTGTTTCAAGCACAGATTAATGTATCCTGGTGTGGCCGTATTGTTCTTATTCAACTCAAGGGGTTGTTGGGTTATTGGGGAAACGTTTTTGCCCAATGTAAAGAAAGGCCATGGCTCCGGTTTTCCTAGTTTGGGGAAGGAGATGGCTGAATGATTGTAAAAAGGGATTAACAATAGGTTTCTAAAACTGAACTGTGGATGTTTTTATTTATAATGTTTATTTGCCTGTTTTAAGGAGTCCATACTAAGTTACAGTATACATTGCCTTGCAAAAGTACTAATACACCTTGAACCTTTGCACATTTTGTCATGTTTACAACCCTAAATGTAAAGATTTTATTTATTTTATTTTCACACACAAGTAACAGACAACTGTGAAGTGAAAGCAACATGATACATGATTCAGTTTTTTTTTTTTTATAGAAAAGTTATTACTTTGTGGAACCCCCATTTTCTGCAATAACAGCAGCAAGTCTTCTGGGGTTTGACTCTACAAGATTTGCACATCTAGAGACTCACATTTAGCCCATTCCTCTCTACAAAACAACTCAAGCTCTGTCAAATTAGAAGGAGAGCGTTTGTGAACAGCAGTTTTCAGGTCTTTCCACAGATTTTCAATAGGATTTAGGTCGGGACTTTGACTGGGCCATTCTAACACATTAATATGTTTGTTTTTAAACCATTCCATTGTAGATTTAGCTTTGTGTTTAGGGTCATTGTCCTGCTGGAAGGTGAATCTCCGTCCCAGCCTCAATTCTCTTACTGACTCCAGCAGGTTTTCCTCCAAAATGTCTCTGTATTTGGCTCCATCCATCTTCCCAACTATTCTTACAATCTTCCCAGTCCCCGCTGAGGAAAAGCATCCCCATAGCATGATGCTCCCCCCACCATATTTGACACTGGGGATGGTGCACTCAGGACGATGAGCAGTGTTAGGTTTGTGCCATACATAATGTTTTGCATTTGGGCCAAAAAGTTCAATTTTTGTCTCATCTGACCTTCTTTCACATGGTAGCTGTGTCCTCCATATGACTTCTAGCAAACTTCAAACTGTATCTCTTATGGCGTCCTTTCAATAATGTCTTTCTTCTTGCCACTCGTTCATGAAGGTCAGATTTGTGTAGAGTATTTTAGAATTTAGAAATGTTTATTGCCATATAATTAATACTGTAAATCAATACTATACGATCACTTGTAAAAAAGAAAGAAAGAAAATCAAACTTTTATAAATAATCAGGAGAGCAACGGTAAATGCTGGAGACGACCGTTGCATGCAGTTGTCCCCACCCTGATGGACTTTGTATATGTTTTGTGGTGCAGATCACATTAAAAGAAATCGTCAAAACTGCAGTCCTGAGTCCGTGGCCTCTCTAGACGCACACATCGGTCACACTGGTGCCGTGACTCCGTGGTCCTTGATCCGCTTGATGCAGATCGACCGAGGTTGCCCTGTCGTCTACGCCTGTCAAGTCACCTCTACACATCACAAAGTGTGTTTTTTTTTTTTTGGTCACAAGGTTAAAGGACTGAAGGGAAATTTTGGTTTTAATGCCAATTTACAATTACGTTTCCTATATTTTATTTTGAAATGGCAGAGAGACGCTTTCCCAGCGGTTTAACAGCAGATTGTCACTCCTCTTTTGGGAGAGGTAGAGGTGTAATGGGATTTAGCTTTCAGCCCAGTAGTGCTATTAGGGGAGGTTTGCGTGCTTCACCTGTGTTACCTGCAAATAATAGGCCTCAGGGATTGATTCAGGATCCAGCTGAGTCACCTATTGGGGAGATGTCATTTGGTGGCCCGAGCCACTCAACACCTAGTGCTGGTAATGATTTAAACCAGTTTCGTGACATGATCTGTCAGTTGGGCTCACAGATTGGGGAGTCTATTGCATCGAAACTGCTATCTTCTGGTGTCATTGGCACAAATGAAACTAATAGTACTTGTCAGAAACAGGATACTTCAGGTGTCAATAATACTACTAATGAGAGTCTGAGGTTTAATGTTATTGTGAAATCAGAGAAAGAACCTGTTACATTCAGGGGTGACAATACCGACAAATACACTGTTACTGAGTGGGTTGAGATGATGAAAGGTTACCTTAGGAAGCATAACTATGAGGTTTCTGAGCAAAATGAAGAAGTTATGGGGAAGTTAATGGGAAAGGCCAGAGATGTAGTTAAGATTGGTCTTAGAAGTAACCCTGCACTTCACACTACATGCTCCCCAGATATCATTTACAACATGCTAATACAGTACTTCAGTAGCACATCATCCTGTCTGCCCCTACAAGACTTTTACTCAACATTGCCACTGTTATGGCAAGTTGGTTAAGGTAACTTAACTAACCTGCCTCTAGGACGCCAACTCACCCCCCGCTGTTCTATTCAATTAACCTGCAGGAAGGAACCGGTCTCCCTCCTGCACCGACAGACATGACGGAAATTATTCTCTCACCTTTGCTCCTTTTACATCTCTATAGACCTTTTATATTTTTGCATCTCTATTGTCCCTTTTACATTCTGCATATCTATTGTCCCTATGTTTGCATCTCCATGGCGCAAAGAGTGGCTCTCACCAGGCAAGGCGCCTCGCCATCTGGATGCCCGTCTTCTACTGTGACCCCTCCCACCTTTTGTGGGCGTGACTGTCTTTCATGTGTTACCTATGTAAACGGGGACCTGTGACTGGCCCCGGCAGAACTGATGTATGCTATTTTGTGTATGTGAGTTCTCCGCACGTGTGTTATAATAAACTTACGCTCCTGATTAAGACAAATACCTTTCCAGCTTTTTCCTTACTGTGGATAGGAACTTCCACGACAATTTGGCGTTGTTGGCACGTTCTATGTCTGATTTTTTTTCCGGCGTGGAGACGATCGTGTGTTGTTTGGCCGACCTGGGATTTACTACAAAAAAACCAGCCTCCCTACCTCACTTAGCGTTTGACGAGAAGACGGGAGGGACACCGCTCGCCTCGCGCAGGAAAAACTATTCGACTACAGGACCATAAAAGAACCTGATTTGGTGAGTTTTGTCTTCTCAGTTGCGTAAAAAGCCCAGGGCAGCGCTTAAGTGTACACGGTTATTTGACTTATTTACGTATTTTGGGGTATTTTGTTCATTGCCATTGGTGTAGAGCGGGTAAAATTACCTGCGGCTAACGGCTGCGCGGGAGCGTTGCTTTTAGTGCAAGCCGTATTCTGTGAGCCTTCAGCCGGGCCCGGTCCGATCCAAGAACACGCCTGGTTACATGCGTTAGTTGCAGTAACGGAAGGGGGGACGGACCGCTCTATTTGGTGAGAGACAGGAGGCATTTGGCTACGCGAGGTTAGCGCCATTGTTCTTTAAGAGAAAATGGGAAAAAATCAATCTAGAGATACTACACGGAGGGGAACGTTAACGTCCCCCGTAACAATGGCAATGGAAAAACGGTTCGGATCTAAAGCAATGGAGTGCCTGCCGATTTGGTGTAGCTCATTCGGATTTCCCGACGGAGGCTCTATGTCGTTGAATCAATTACGCATCTTGCGTGAAAATTTAGAAGAAGAAAGGGAAAGAATACTTGGTTTTAAGAAAATCACTGCAGAAGACGTTAGGGCCATGCTTAAACACCAGACCTGTCTGGCCATGTGGGAAGATTTGGCTACAGAACGGGACCGCAAAAAGACGAATAAAACCATAGCTGCTCCGCCTTCCACAGAGGGGGGGAACACACAGGCGGACACACAGGCGGACACACAGACGGACACACATCCCACACACCCCCCACCCTACCGCCCTTTCTCACCTACTAACCCTTTCACAGAAGGAGCAGAACTCCATGCTAAGTGCGCGCCCAAGCAAAGCGCTGTGTTAAAAAATGAGCAGACTGCTGTTGTGCCCTCTCTCTCTCTCTACCCAGATTTGTCCACGCTTTCCTCCGTGGCCCCGCTGTGTGAAACCGGCCCCTGTCCTACGCCTAAAACACCGCCGCGCCAGAGCCAACCACGTCAGTGCCTCACAAAGCCTCTCGCACCTGCTGACGCCCCACAGGAAGTGGGCCCCGCGCCGGCAGCAGCAGCAGAAGGAGAAGCGCCGGAAGCAGAACCGCGATGGAGCAGGGAAACGCTCCGGCGGGAACCGAGGACCACAAATCACTTCGTCGCCACTTTCCCCATGATAGAGATGGTGGGCCGAGAAGGACCGGAGCTGGTCTTCAGACCCTGGGGGCCGAGCGAGTTTTTATCCGCTTCGCAACTGCTGTCTACACGGCCAGAGACAAACTGCTCAAAATTCAGCGAAGACCTGCTCGCTTTCTGTCGCGAGTACAAGCCCTCGGGAGCGGAGTGCGCTCGGGTTCTCGTTTACAAGATGTCGCCGGCGGACTTTGGGAAATTTAAGCCATATTTGCCAATGCCAGGACTACGGGCTAAAGAGATTGTGGAGTCAGACTCCGGAGCATATATGACTGCCATAAAGAAAATGTGTGACGGGCTGGCAGCAGTTTTTCCACGCAAATATGACCTGACCATCCTGTCTAAATGCAAGCAGGAAACAGGCGAAAGGGTCGAGGAGTATTATAGCCGCCTGCTGTCTGTGTTCAATGAACATTCTGGTGTACCCCCGAAACTCCCAAGTGCAACGAACGGGGAGGAGAAGGACAATCCCGTTTACAATGGTTATTTATGCTCCAGATTTGTCGAAGGACTGTTACCGGAGGTGGCTTTAAAGGTGCGGGACTCGTATGTTGCATTCGACGACGGACCACAGATAAAGGAACTACTTATGCACGCCAAACATGCAGTTTTTTGTTTGGAAGCATTAAAAATTCAGGCTACACTGCTGTCGGTCCAAGCCTCTAAAACCCAAAACCCCAACGATTACCCCAGTAAGAACAACAACAAAAAATGGGGAAAAGACGATGCGGCCGACATAGAATGCTGGAGATGCAAACACCGCGGCCACAGGGCAAGAGATTGCCAACTTCCACGGAGTCAAAGCAGACAGCAGTGGCAGCCGCAGCAGAGCGGCCAGCAGCAGTGGCAGCAGAATCAGAACGTCCCGCAGCAGTGGCAGCAAAACCACAACCGAGAGCCGGACCAGTACCAGCAGCAACACCATTGGCACCAGGCACAACAGAGTCAATACGGACAACAACACCGCTATGAAGGCTCACAACACGGCAACCACCAGATGCGACATGAGGCGGACTGACTGACTAGGCGGGGAGACGCAACAGGACGGCGGTGAGCACAGGGGAGCCCCGAAGGAAACCGTACGGAAGACTCATCAACCGGGTAACGCACACATACACGTCACCGAAGCGATCACTCATCTTTCACGTAAGTTTGAACCAAACGCAATCGGCACGTACACACTTCTTTGAGAAAATTCATGCTAAATTTCCGGAACATACACTAACAATCTGTGGCGAAATAGTTACTTTTCTAGTTGATTCCGGGGCAACAAATTCTGTGCTAAAACATGACAGCCTTTCTGTCTTCCCTAAAATGAGTGGCCGCTTCACATTTTCTTTAGCAGCGTCGGGAAAGACAACCAAAGAGGCCTTTTGACTCTCCACCAAGTTTGCATGGGAAAAACAAGAAAGAAAGAAACCCTAACAAAACAAAAGGTGTGAAGGGTTACAATTTTATCCCAACAGAGATCTGTTTCATAATCTGATGGACAGATGCCAAAATGCATACCTAAATTCAACATGATCAGAGGGTAGAAACAATTTTTTATTTTCTAAATTGGCTGGCCAAAGCTGATCTTCTAAACTGAATTAAACAAAGAATGAACAATCAACATGGTGAAATCAAAATGGGACTTACTTTTATCACACTCTCGTGGGGCAAAAAGCCAATCAAAATAGTGCATGACGTTGGTAACTCAGGTCCATCCATCCATCCATCCATTTTCTCCCACTTGTCCGTTGCCGGGTCGTGGGGGCAGCTGTTGGAGCTGCCCAAGTCACATAGCACCAGCCCCTATGGCTCCTCCTGCAGGTGGTGGGTCCACGGGAGGTAACTCAGGTCCTTATTGTTTTAATGCTTTTGAATTTACTTTTTACGTAGTTTTGGGGTTGTGGTTTTTGACATTTTGATTTATTTGTTTTTCCTTTTTGCACCGCGGTGGTGTTTTATTTTTCTCCACTGGTGGAATGTTTTATTTTTCTCCACTAGTGGAACGGATGGGTGAAAGACGATCACGCTTTCAAAATAAGAGTGCTCAACAAATTCTGGGCTGAAAGATATGTAAAGCAGGCCATTTGACGGCCTGAACAAACTTTTTTTTTTACAATGACTTTCTGACCTGACCTGACAACTTACTGCGCAAGCGTTTTTGTTTGTGTTGATGTCATTGTGTGTCTCAGTTGATCGTTGTGTGTGTGTGTGTGTATATTTGATGTGCGTTTCTGGTCATTTATTTACAGGCATATAACCACAAACACGACCCGCAGCGGACACAGGATAACGAAATTCTGTGTATTTAATGACAACTAACCACTAACAAACTGACACCTAACAAATCATTGTTTCATTTGAATAACTTGAAGCTAACGACCCGTTGCTGTCTCTTTTGGAGCAGGATCCCACAGGTACAGACCGGCTGCTGGACGTCGGACTACATACGAGTGTCAGCAATTTAACAACCGAGTCGGCTATGCTGTGTGTTCTGATTTTGATACTGTAGACTCTGGTAGTTTGCCCCACCACCATTCAGCACAAACCGCTGAACTGGTCGCGCTCACCAGGGCTTGTGAGCTGGCAGCGGGCAAAACTGTTAACATATTCTGTGATACGCGTTATGGTTTCTCTGTGGTGCACGACTGGGGGGCACTGTGGAAACACCGCAGTTTCATGAAATCTGATGGTAAACCAATTCTTAATTCCACACAGGTTGAACATCTGCTGAAAGCTGTAATGCTGCCCTTAGAGATCGCTGTATGCAAATGCCAGGCCCACACTAATGCCACTGACCCCATCTCTGCAGGGAATCGGCGTGCGGACAAGGCAGCGAAGGCAGCGGCATACTCACCCCTGTCCACACACACACACTACCTCACTCAAGACGTTGATATTTTCTCCTCTCTGTCAGCAATGCAGGCACTGGCTACTCCAGCAGAGACGGTGCTGTGGGAGGGAAATGGGGCCCAACGACGGCATGGTGTGTGGCTGGGACCAGACCTCAAACCGTGCTTACCACGGCATTTCTTCAGACATTTTGCGATTTTAGCACATGGTCGAGACCATGCCTCAAAAGGAGTGATGTGTAACTTAATTACACAAAATTGGTATACGAAGGGGTTTACGGCGTTTGCACAGAGATTCTGCCAAACATGCGCTATCTGCCTCGCGCACAACCCGGGTAAGTCCCAAATTATTCAACAGGCTGCCCATCCTCCGCCCCTAAGCCCATTTCAACATGTCCAAATGGACTTTGTTGAACTCACACCATGCCAAGGTAAGAAATACTGTCTGGTTCTGGTGGATCTCTGGTCCAAATGGACTGAAGTATTTGCATGCAAACACGCCACGAGCAACGCGGTGGTGAAAGCTCTGCTCACAGAAATTGTGCCACGATGGGGTGTCCCGGAAAAAATCTCTAGTGACAATGGCAGTCACTTCGTAGCAAAAGTCATTGAGGAAGTAGGTGAATTTCTGGGCATTGATATACGTAAACACTGCAGTTACGCCCCCTGGAGCGGAGGCGCGTGCGAGCGAGAGAATGGCACTCTGAAAAACAAACTTGTTAAAATCTGCGAACAGACAGACCTGTCTTGGATCAAAGCTCTGCCGCTAGCCCTCATGTACATGCGCATGAGAGTCAGGTCAAGGTCAAACCTAAGCCCATTCGAAATCCTCTTTGCCAGACCGCCCAACTTGGGCGCGGGACCCCCGACCAGAGATTTGCCAAGCACCTCTTTGTGTGATGACGACATGCTGTCCTATTGTAAGGAAATTAATGCACTTTTGTCCTCTATTTCTGCCCAGGTCAGGAGCGCCCTGCCACAGGCTGCGCAGGCGGCTCTGCACAAGATCAAGCCAGGCGACTGGGTCCTGGTGAAGGAGACGAGACGGAAACATGGATCCCATCCTCGTCCTCCTGGTGATGGACACGGCCGTTAAAGATTGCAGAGAGGACAGCTTGGATCCACGCCAACCACTGTCGTGCAGCGCTGCCACCGAGGGCCGTAGACGAGGACACCGAGGGTGGGGACGGACCAGGCATATCCGCGGCTCCCTACGCTGAAGAGGTCGGCCGGCGTGTGACCACCGTCGGTGAAACAGGCCAACAACAACACCCAGAGAATCCCAGCGTTCCCGAGGCGCACCCCCCGGAAGAACACAACGCCCCAACTCCCCCTACCCCAAGGCCACTCCCCAAACCCCGAGCACTCTGCCCGACCGAGTGCTAAGGCCAAGGCCCCAACGCGACTAGGGTCTTGCCGCTCCAAGACCAAACATCGTCATGACCACTAACGCTCCACCCACGCTCGGAGGGAGCGTTGCCCCTGACTGCAAGGCGGCAGTGCTCGTGAACATTCCCGCAAAAAAAAAAAAAAAGACTACTGAATGTAGCAGGTCCCTTACGGCTAAGACGCCATGCAAGCGGACAATGTCACGGACACTCCTCACGGCCTGGACTGGCTTCTGTCCTCCTGGCGGAGTGTGCTCATTAATCTTGGTTTAGCCCTATTGACTGTTATGATTTTATTGTCATGTGTATTACCTATGGTGTTTCGGGCCGTTGGTAAAATGATATCCACTCACTTTGTGTCCGTTCAATACAAAGACCCTGAGGCAGACCTGGCCGCTGTCCCACTGAACCCCGATCCTGATTATATCAGCGATTCGGACGACGACTTTGTCTAATTCCGCCACTCACGCTGAGGGGTTTTGGGGTCCGCGAGTGGACCCACAATGATAAGCTAACTTTGTCTGCGGATAAAGGGTTACGGCCACACAGTTGTGGCTCTAACGTTTTTCTTTTTGTTTACCTTGTTTTTATTTTTCCACTTGTTCCGCCTACAATGTAGGGGGAGGGTATCACAGTGAAGAGCTTTGACCACACCCTCGTAATACAAGAGGCTTGGGTGACGGCAGCGTAGCCTGTCCATCAACAACTCTTGTTTTGCTCAGGGACCAAGTCAAAACTCACCCACCTGAATGTGATTTCTGTAAAACTGGGGTTTCTACATTATCACGGGAGAGGAGTGTTATGGCAAGTTGGTTAAGGTAACTTAACTAACCTGCCTCTAGGACGCCAACTCACCCCCCGCTGTTCTATTCAATTAACCTGCAGGAAGGAACCGGTCTCCCTCCTGCACCGACAGACATGACGGAAATTATTCTCTCACCTTTGCTCCTTTTACATCTCTATAGACCTTTTATATTTTTGCATCTCTATTGTCCCTTTTACATTCTGCATATCTATTGTCCCTATGTTTGCATCTCCATGGCGCAAAGAGTGGCTCTCACCAGGCAAGGCGCCTCGCCATCTGGATGCCCGTCTTCTACTGTGACCCCTCCCACCTTTTGTGGGCGTGACTGTCTTTCATGTGTTACCTATGTAAACGGGGACCTGTGACTGGCCCCGGCAGAACTGATGTATGCTATTTTGTGTATGTGAGTTCTCCGCACGTGTGTTATAATAAACTTACGCTCCTGATTAAGACAAATACCTTTCCAGCTTTTTCCTTACTGTGGATAGGAACTTCCACGACACCACTTCAGAAAGAGAACGCTGTTGACTACTGGATCCGCCTCAATAAGGCCGCAGACATGGCTGAAGAAGGTTTAAAACGTCAAGGGAGGCACATTGAGGATATAGGAGGTGAGATTGCTAAAATGTTTGTAAAGCACTGCCCTGATATGGAACTTGCCTCAGTGTTTAAGTATAAGCAGATTCATGAGTGGACCTCTAAAGACATCCAAGAGAGGCTAGATGAGCACCAAAGAGAGCGGGTGTCCAAAGCACCTATGACCAAACTATATGCTGCCCCACTGTTATGCAATGAGACACATGTTAAGCCCCAAGTCTCCAGTAACGTGCCAGTGCCTAATAATGTTTTGCTCTCTCAAGCTGTTCAGGCCGTCGCTGAAGCTCCGCCTCTTTTGTGTATTCCGGGCTTGGTCCAGAACCAACAACTGCCAACATCTCCTCCTGCTCCACAGCCTGTGAAGCAGCACAGTCAACCCACACAAGTGCAGTGCCAGTTCCAGCATTCTGCTACTGCTCCACAAAGTCAACAACTGCCCAATCAGCCACAAGACGGCGCCACGCTTGGTGAAATGATGTCTATGCTCCGGGAGCTCCTCACTAAAGTTCAAGCTGGTGGTCAGTTGTCATCTGCTCGTCGTGGGCACATGCGGGGACGAGCCAGATCTGTCGTTATGAACTGTCGAGTTTGCAATGATAACAAGCATACAACAGAAATTCATTGCCGTTCAGACCGCCTTTGTTTCACATGTTTCAGCCCTGACCACACGAGCCGCTTCTGTCCTAACAAAACTGTTCCAACAGACAATGTGCAGGGAAACTAAGCGACCTATGCTCGGAGGGAGGCTGCATGGGTCAAGGTGAAATCTCCCACACATTTGATGCTGCTGAACTGTATCAGAATATGCAAAAACTGAATGAGCCAAACAATATTATTGTTCAAGACACACAAAGAATTAAAACCAGTGACAGTCTATTCTACACTTCTGTCAAAGTTGGAGATAAGGTAACTCTTGGTGCTATGTTGGATAGTGGTTCGATGGCGTGCTCGTTAAGCGAAGTAGCCCTCCAATCACTAATTAATGCTGGTGTCGTGCTCTCCCATCAAGAATCAACTGATATTGTGTTTGTGGGATGCGGTGGTGCCAGAGTAAAGCCGACTTCAGTAGTGGATCTGGAGATGGAGATCTATGGATGCAGGCTGTCAGTACCCACCTTTGTAGTGAAAAACCAGCAGGATGATTTACTGGTGGGCTCGAACGTTATCAGGCATCTGTTGCACCAATTCAAAACCGACTCCTCCTATTGGGAAGCTGTGTCCACGTCAAATAATGGTGACACTGAGCTCGAGAAGTTCCTCTCCCTGCTCGCTGGCCTGAACCGCTGGTCAGATGAAGATGTCCCAGATAAAATTGGCACTGTGAGATGTAACAGAGCTGTCACTCTGGAGGCTGGCACCGAGTATCTGATGTGGGGCAAACTTCCCAAAGACACAAAGTTATCACCCGGCAGCACCGTTATGTCTGAGCCTACATCTTCTCATTCTGCTCCTAGAGGCATCCTAGTGGCGAGAGCTGTGACACCTCTCTGGGGAGACAGGTGGGTACCTCTGAAGATTCTGAATGCTACAAATGGCCCTATCACCATACGTAGAAACGCCAAGCTGGCTGACGTCTACACCTGCCTTGCTCTGGAAGATCTGGATATGCAAGATGTAAAATGCTCATATCAGGCCGCCTCCATCAAATGCCCTGGTTCTATAGCCAAAAACACTGATAATGTGCAGGAGAGGCTGAAGCGTGCTGGCTTGTGTGATCTTGACCTGCAGTCCTGTGACGTGTCAGATGATTGGCAGAGAAAGCTGACAGACCTTGTGATCAGTTATGAGGACGTGTTCTCCCACCACCACTTGGACTGTGGAGAGGCAAAAGGGTTTGTGCATAGGATCCGACTCACTGACGAGAGACCATTCCGGCTGCCCTATCGCCGTGTACCCCCTGCTGAGTACCAGAAGCTCCGCCAAGTCCTCAATGAGATGGAGGAGAAAGACATAATCCGCAAATCGAACAGTGAGTATGCTTCGCCCCTGGTTCTTGTATGGAAGAAGAATGGCGACTTGCGGGTGTGCACAGATTTCCGATGGCTCAACAGGCGGACCCTAAAGGATGCCCATCCCTTACCACACCAAGCCGACTGCTTAGCTGCCTTGGGAGGTAACGCATTCTTTAGCACAATGGACCTGACGTCTGGCTTTTACAACATGCCTCTGCACGAAGACGACCGCAAGTACTCTGCCTTCACGACGCCGATGGGGTTGTTTGAGTACAACAGGCTTCCCCAAGGTCTGTGCAACAGCCCGGCCAGCTTCATGAGAATGATGATGTCCATATTTGGTGACCAAAACTTTCTCAGCCTGCTGTGTTACCTCGATGATTTGCTGGTGTTCGCCCCGTCTGAGGAAGTGGCCCTCGAGAGGTTGGAGATGGTGTTCAGTCGACTCAGATTCCATAACTTGAAACTGGCCCAGAAGAAATGCTGGCTGCTGAGAAGATCTGTGAAATTTCTCGGGCACATAATTGACAAGAGTGGTGTCTCCACAGATCCTGCTAAAGTCGAGTCTGTCAACAGCATGTCGAGTACAGATCTTATGGAACCAGATGGTGCCACTCCTTCCCAGTCTCGCATTCGGTCGTTTCTCGGCATGGTCAATTATTACCAGCATTTCATCCCGAACTATTCCTCTATTGCGAGACCACTCTTTGACCTTCTTGCTGGAGCAAAACAGAAACGCAAATCAAAGTTAACCACCAAGCGCAAACTCCAGTTTCGCAAACTAACTCCAGCTGACTGGACAGATGTACACAGAGGCGCATTTGATAAACTTAAAGCTGCTTTGGTTGACTCAGTGGTCCTAGCCCACCCAGACTTTAATCGCCCATTTGTCCTGTCCACTGACGCTTCACTAGATGGTTTGGGCGCCGTTCTCTCACAAGTTCAGGAAGGAGAGGTGGTGGCTCGTCCAGTGGCATTTGCCAGCAAGTCTCTCACACGTGCCCAGAAAAAGTATCCAGCCCACCGCCTCGAATTTTTGGCACTCAAGTGGTCCGTGTGTGACAAGTTTAGCCACTGGCTCAAAGGACATGTCTTTACGGTGTGGACAGACAACAACCCGCTCACACATATCCTGACAAAGCCACGTCTTGATGCCTGTGAACAGCGATGGGTGGCAAAGCTGGCTTCCTACGTCTTTGATATTAAATATATCCCTGGCTCAAAGAACATAGTAGCGGATGCTTTGAGTCGCCGGCCTTTCATCAAGTCCACTGTAGGGATGAGGTTGTTGAGGAGCCAATACAATCAACTTCTTAATGAGGCCCTACCTCTTTCATCTGGTTCAGTCCAAGATGCCTTCAGACAATCAAATGCTAAGGACAACTACACAAAAGTATCACATGTCCTCGAAAGTACAAAATGTCAGTCCTTCACAAAAGATGACATTTCTGCTATCTTCGAGACACACGGTGCATGGGAGTCCGCTGCCAGGTTAAGAGCTATTAATACCCTAAGGCACCTACCTCAGTTGATTCCTCCCACTGAAGCTGACCCACCTGTGTTCTCAGATAATGAGTTGTGTGAAAAGCAGCACAACGATCCTGTCCTGTCTAGAGTGATGCACTATGTGGACCGAGGTCGTCGTCCGTCCAGGAGAGAGAAACCCAATGAGCCAGCCATGGTCATCAGGTACCTCAGGCACTGGGAAAAGTTTACAACGACTGGTGGCATCCTTTACAGACTTTCCAAAGACCAGGTTACTCACAAAAGACGCTACCAGTTTGTGGTTCCTGACTCTCTCAAAGCTGATGTTCTCAGGGGAATCCACGACAGTGCTGGCCATCAAGGACAGTTCAGGAGTTTAGCTATTGCTCGTCAGAGGTTTTTCTGGCCACACATTGATCGTGATGTTAGAGAGTATGTCCGCCAGTGTCCAAGGTGTGTCATTGGCAAGTCCCCTGATCCAGAAGGTCGAGCACCTCTCGAGAGTATAAAAACATCTGCACCCCTGGAGGTTGTGTGCATCGACTTTTGGACTGCGGAGGATTCTAATAACAAGTCGGTTGATGTGCTGGTTGTGACTGACCATTTTACACGGCTCGCTCAGGCCTTTCCTTGCCGTGACCAGTCTGCTAAACAGGTGGCGAGACAGCTTTGGGACAAGTACTTCTGTATCTATGGATTTCCTGAAAGGATCCATTCAGATCAAGGTCCTTCTTTTGAAAGTCAACTTATAGCCGAAATGTTGAAGGTCGCAGGTGTAAGAAAATCCCACACAACCCCGTACCACCCAATGGGCAACGGTAGCGTGGAGCGCTTCAACAGGACACTTGGTAACATGATAAGAGCCCTTCCACCTGAAGCTAAACAAAGCTGGCCGAAACAACTCCAAACACTGACATTCATGTATAACTGCACTGTCCATGAAACTACAGGCTATGCCCCTTTCTATTTGATGTATGGTAGAGTGCCACGCCTCCCAGTTGACGTGCTTTTTAAGAACATTCTCAAAGATCCTGAAATAGTTGGCTATGACAAGTATGTGCAGTCTCTCACAAAAGATCTTCAAGAGGCCATGGCCATAGCTCAGAGTCATGCAGACAAAGAACAAGATCGCCAGGCTGGCCTCTACAACCGTCGCACAAAAGGAAAGACCATCTGTGTCGCAGACCGTGTCCTAGTCTCAAACAAACGTGAACGAGGAAAACGTAAAACTGCTGACCGCTGGGAGTCTACAGTGTATACCGTTGTGGCCATGAATCCTACAACTCACACTTATCGGATACAAAACCCCACTACCGGTCAAGAGAGAGTAGTGCATCGTAACCTCTTGATGCTTGTGAACTTTTTGCCCCTTGACATGGCCAATCAGTCTGATCACTCACCTGTCCTCTCAACTGAACAATCTGATGATGTTATTGATTCAAATGTTCTGGATTCAGTCATTGAAGAAGATTCAAGAATGAGAACTCAAGAGTGGGTCAGCTGTTTATCCAATGGATTGAGTGATGATGCTCAAGTGAATAACACTGTCAGAGAACCTGTCGTGGATGTTGCAGGAGATGATGAGTCTCTCCTGTCCCCTAGTGAGATGGACTATGATCACATATCGACACAGGCCCCATTAACTGACACACAGAGTGTTCACTCACAAGTTTCTCAAGTCACTCATTCCAATATGAACACTGACACTGACACTATCAATACAGTCAAAACCCGAGTAGGTAGGATAGTTAAGCCAGTCAACAGGCTAATCCAAGTAATGACCAACAAAGCTGTTGTCAGTGATGCTAGTCAGCTATTTGATAAAGTTTCAAAATCAGTCCTCCGGGTATTTCAGTAAATAGTATATGCTCGTTTTTGCCCTTGCTGTGCCTAGTTTTTGTACTATGAGTAATGTGTATCACCATATGGTATGGGTCCAGGTTTAGGGACCTCTTTTTGTTTTCAAGACATGGTTTATGTGGGATGTAGGCTGCATCCTGCTTCCAGAAGATGGTTGGGAATAAGGCGCAAGTTCCTTGCCACTTCATCCTTTTTAGAGGATGCTTTTTAAGTTGGACTGATGTTTGACCATGTCTGGACTCGTAAGGTTTTCTGTTATGGTGATAGTTCTTGCTTCTTAAATAATTTTGGCTGAAATTCAGCGGGGGTGGATGTAACAGAGATGTGTTATTGAATTTCTTTAAAGATTATTTGTTTTTGTTGTTTCACCTTTGGAGCCACCTGGTGGTGGTTTTGGAAACTGCATGCAACGGGTGCTTCACGCGCGCTCCCTGCGTCTCCAGCAGAGCAACGGTAAATGCTGGAGACGGTAGGTGCAGGAGAGATCGCTCCAATCTTTAATTAACTTTTTAAAGTTGTTACGCCAAAATAATTATTTATTTTACTCCCTACATGTATATTTGTGTCACTAGAGTGTAATTTGTAAATATCCCCTGTAAAAAAATGTTAAAATTACCACTTAATTATATGTTACTATATTACCCCAGTTAGAGCGTTAGGCTAACGGCAGCTGACCGCCCGCCCAGGAGATTTATTGTAATATTTGTGTTTATTCTTGTCCCGTACAGACCGTTGCATGCAGTTGTCCCCACCCTGATGGACTTTGTATATGTTTTGTGGTGCAGGTAGGCTCCAAAATATGTTTGATATTAAAAATGTAAATCTGTTGTTCTGTTGACCGTTGCCGTTGGCAACAATATCTGTTGTAGCTGTCATTGGTAGAAGGCCGAATTAGTTATTTTAGAATTTAGAAATGTTTATTGCCATATAATTAATACTGTAAATCAATACTATACGATCACTTGTAAAAAAGAAAGAAAGAAAATCAAACTTTTATAAATAATCAGGAGAGCAACGGTAAATGCTGGAGACGACCGTTGCATGCAGTTGTCCCCACCCTGATGGACTTTGTATATGTTTTGTGGTGCAGATCACATTAAAAGAAATCGTCAAAACTGCAGTCCTGAGTCCGTGGCCTCTCTAGACGCACACATCGGTCACACGTGTCTTGGTAAGTTCGCAGTGGTGCTATACTGGATGAATTGAACAGTGCTCCGTGAGATGTTCAAATCTTGGGAAATCTTTGTATAACTTAACGCTGCTTTAAACTTCTTCACAACTTTATCCCTGACCTGAAGGCCAAGTGCTCCTTGGCCTTCATGATGTTGCTTAGTGACCAATACACTCTGACCATAGCTCTGAGGCACTCACAGAACAGCTGGAATTATACTGAGAGTAGATTACGTACAGGTGGCCTCTATTTAATGGTTAGGGCAAGGTGTGAGCATTCTGCAGTCATTAGGAATGTTATAAAGGCAATTTAAGGCACTCAGAAAATGCTGTATGAATACTTATGCACGCCCCACTTTTCACGTTTCTATTTTTTGTAAAATAACAGAATCATGTATCATTTTGCTTTCACTTCACAGTTGTCTGTTACTTGTGTGTGAACTTTCAGTAAACATTTCAAAGTAGAATCGTTATGTTACCTTTCTAAGGTATGTTGTTTTTGTACAACAGCTCAAATGCAAATTTTAGCTATGCTGCTAGCCCAATTGAAAGCTTGTCTGATGTGTTTTCAACTGTGATTTAAATTTACTCAACTCAGCGGTGCTTCATAGGTATGCTGAAAGTGCGTTCCACAGCTTTGGGCCTTGGACGGCAAATGATCGGCCTCCAAACGTTTTATATTTGAACTTGGGAGTGACCAGGGTGGTGTGTTCAGAGGAGCGCAGAGTTCTGACTGGTTGGTAGACTGTTACTAATTCGGCGAGGTAGGCCGAGGCCAGGCCATTGATGGCCTTGAACACAAACAGCAGGACCTTAAACCCCGCCCTAAACCACACTAAGAGCCAGTGGAGAGAGCGGAGAGGGGATGTGTGAGTTTTTGGAGGTGTTGGAGAGGAGAAGTGCTGTTTTGTACCATTTGAAGCCGATTGAGGAGTGATTTGTTAAGTCCAGTGTAAAAGGCATTGCAGTAATCTATCCTCGAGCTGATGAAGACATGAACGGCCTATCCAAGGTCAGCTCGGGACAAGAACGGTTTTACATACTGAAGGCTGGTAAAAGCTCGCCTTCACAACTGCACTGCTCTGTTTGTCGTAATGCATACTGTTGTCAAAAATAACACCCAGGTTATGCACGGTGGGAGCAAACTGAGGTGTTAGAGGACCAAAACAGGGTAGGTTCCGGGCTGAACTGGATGTTTTCAGTCTTTCCTTCATTCAGGTGAAGGAAATTCTGGGAAAGCCACTGATGTCGTGAAGGCAGTGATGGAGAGGGTCCAACGCAGAACGGTTGCTCAGAATCACAGGAAGGTAGATCTGGAGGTCGTTAGCATAGAAATTAAAGTGAACGTTTTCATTGGAAATTAGTTGACCAAGTGGCAGTATATAGATTGAACACAGAATAGGACCGAGAATGGATCCTTGAGGCACGCCGATGGCAGAGGGGCAGCTGAGGACGAAAGGTTATTGATAATAACTGAAAACGTTCTGTTAGTGAGATACTGTATGAAGAGAACCAATTGAGCACCATGCCCTGCAAACCGACCGGAGCATGATCCACTGTGTCAAATGCGGGTCCAGTAACACCAAAACCACAGAGCTTTTACTGTCCAGGGCTCCAAGAATGTCATTATGGACTTATTATGGACCTTATGGTTCAAATGCTGCAAGCTTAGCTTTTTCCCACTTTTTTTTTTTTTATTGTTGTCACCGAAGAAAGAGCATTGAATAAAATAAGCAAGCATTTCGTTCGTCCTAATTGCACACATGAAAGGAGGTACTCTGCATGATGTTAACCTCCTGCATTCGTCACAGTAACACTAGTTGCACCTGCTTCCCACTATTGTCGCCCGCTGGTCAAGTACACAGAGGTGACGCTGAGACGCAGCGGATTGAATGCGGCCCTGACCAGTGAAGTCGTGGGAGGCCCAGACTCACAGGTTCTGTTTTTGGACATTTACTCACAAACAGGAAGTCCCTGCTGACCAGTCACTCAGGGCCACTTCCTCCTTTTGTTGTTTCATTTCAGCTACACACTCACTAAATTGTATTTACTTCACTTGCTTAAGCTGTGGTACCACTTTGCTGTGAGGCGTTGCATCATGTGTGAAAGAGTGAAGTGGATCAGTTAATTTAGTTTTTATTTGATGATATAGCGTCAACGTGTCCAGAAGATAAAATATTGAGAAAGTAATAAATAAGGACATCGTATTGCTGTATTGTACTCTAAGAAATATGTCTTCACCATTTGACCCATATTTTAATGCCTCTGGGGTATATTAGGAGCTGCTCTGAGATCTTCAGATCTTGGGCTAAAGTTTGACTATTGTGTATGTGGTTAGGTCGATGTGTGAAACCTGAAGCAGCTAGACAGAAAACGCAAACTTTTTTCTTAGGAATCAGATTTTGCTATCATAACATTAGATTATATTTTGTGATGTCTTGACTCCATTGTGACTTCTGTGCATATGTAACATTCCTCTGAGGTACTTAAGGCTTAATATTTAAGATCACCATCCCTTTATTTAATTTGTTAATCACTGCAGGTAGAGATCTCACTACCAATGCAACTTTTACATAATCAGTTATTTTTTCCTTTAGCCATCGAGAATATGCTGTTTTGATATCATGTAAACTTGCTGCTACTGTCTAAAAAAACTTTCTCTAAAAAAAACTTTCTCCAGCTTAACCAGGACAAAACTGAAGTTTTAGTCATCGGTCCTCAGGCCCAGAGAGAGAAACTTTTACCCAAACTACAGTCATTGTCTTTTAATCCTTCCTCACAGGTGAAGAACCTGGGTGTGATTTTTGACTCTGAGCTGACTTTAATTCCACACATTAAGAATATCACAAAGATAGGTTTTTACCATCTAAAGAACATAGCCAGAGTCCGCCCCATTCTCTCTCGGGCCAACACGGAGACGCTAATGCATGCTTTTATCACCAGTCGTATCGACTACTGTAATGCCCTGCTTTCTGGTCTTCCCAAAAAGAGTATCTCAGGTTTACAACTTTTACAAAATTCAGCAGCTCGTGTCCTGACGAAGACCAGGAGGCGGGACCACATTACACCGGTTTTAGAGTCACTGCATTGGCTCCCCGTGTGTTTCAGGATCCATTTTAAAGTTCTTTTAATGGTTTTTAAATGTCTTAATGGTCTTGGTCCTTCTTATCTTTCAGAATTGATTTTACCATATGAGCCTTCGCGGTCCCTTCGCTCCTCTGGCAGGGGTCTCCTAGTTATTCCTAAAGTCAACAGAAAGACTCACGGCGAGGCGTCTTTCCAATACTATGGCCCTCGCCTCTGGAACGACCTGCCAGAGGAGCTCAGGACCGCAGAGAACGTTCATGTTTTTAAGAGCAGGCTCAAGACCCACCTTTTTAGTTTAGCTTTTAATTAATATTTACTTATATTAACCTTATTTACCGGTTTTAGTTCTATTATTTCTTTATTTTCCCTCTTTTATCCTGTGCTATTTCACGCACAGTTTTAGCTGTTTTTAATGTATCTCTTATTAAATATTTATTTATTTATTTTTATTTATTTTATTCATTTATTTTTTATGTTCTCCTAGTGGTTCCTCTGAGGGAGCCCTCTGCCCCGGGAGTGCTGGTTGGCTGTGGCCGTGCGGGCGCTCTCCTGGGGGTGCCTGGATGGAGGTAGGACGTCTCTCCTACACCTACTCCGGGCCCCCTGGGTTGGCGCTCTGTGGCTGTGGGCGATGGGCTGCTCCTGGTGCAGACGGCTCCTTGGATGATGTTTCCTCTTTCGGTCCATCTGTACCCAGCCTTACGTACTCAACTCTATGTCCATTTTTATTTAAGACTTTTAACTGCTGGGCTGTCTGTACGTCTGTGTGTCTGTGTGTGCGGGTGGTGGGTGGTGGGGTTGTAGTTATTTATGTATATTTACTGGTGGGGACGATTTTTATTATTTTTAATGATTTTTAAGCACTGTAAAGCACTTTGTGTTACATTTTGTATGAAAAGCGCTCTATAAATAAAGTTTGATTTGATTTGATTTGATTTGATTTAAAAGGCTATTTTTGTTCTCAAATGGAAAAAGTACTACCAGAGGCTGTGTCCTGGGGATGTCCTATATTCTCAAGGGGAACTTGCATGAAGTGCAGCCAGGACAAACTCATGAGTGGTTTTGGGAACTGTGTGACCTTTTCTTAAACTGGGACTTCCCAGTGGATTTATATTTTCCATTACTCTTCATTTATTACATGTATGATTTTTTTTTTACTAATTATCTTGGAGTACTGGATACAGTATCTTTCAGACATTGATTACATCATGTGGAACATTATTTTTAAAAACTGTTTAAATCATGACAATCTGAAGTATAGGGCTGGGGAAAAAATCGATTTGATTTAAAAAATTGAGTTGGTAGGTCAAATCGATACATTTAGAAACAAATAAAAATTATATTATTATTTTTTGTTGATATTTGATTTTATTTTTAATTTCTTTAGATTTTTTTTCTTAGATATTTATTTTATGTTATTTTATTTTTAGTTCTCTGCCCTCTGCTTAGAGGAATAAGGTCATGCTGTACAAATATGCCTCAGTTACCAGTTTAACAATCTCTGTTGCACATTGCATAGTGACGTTTTAGTTAGAGAAAGGGTTTGCCTTTTGTTTATGTTGGTTCACTTTAATTAAATAGAATAAATATATATATTTTAAATACATCTTAATTGCATGAACAAAAAAATCGTTGGATCACATAAGTCTATAGTACATTTCTGTCTTTCGATAGATATGCAACATTTTATCTGGGTTTTTTATGTGGTGCAAAATGCTGTTGCTGTATTGATGTAAGCATAAATGTTTATTGCACTGCCAATTGTCCTTACAGGTTGCCCCCGCCGCTTCGAAGGATGTGCTATTATTAAGATTAATATTTTGACCAAATGCACAAGCCGTACAGGTATTTTTAGGAGAGTCTTTGCTGTAATTATGTCTGTTCTCAGCTTGTCGTTTGCCGATGACGGATAGGACTGCGGCCCTTGTGTGATGCACTGCATGATTTTGGGGGATGTCTGACTCTGTGACCCAGTGGGATTGTGGGTAAATTTCTGCCGCTCAGTCATGGGAATGAAATATCTTCATGTCAAGTCGGTTTGCGATATGGACTTAACTGGAGCAAGGCCTCTGGATAGGGGCACTTTCTGTTGTATTCTTATTAGGGACTTTTCCACTGGAGACGGTTCCCACTGTTTTTCTATCTACACAGTACATACAAACAGCTTTCACTTGTCCCGTGTTCCCACTGCATCTTCAGGCCCTCACTTGAAAATAGCTGTTTATGAGGGCTTTGATGATCTCAGGTTTATTATTGTAAGATTTGACTCCTCTTAACGTTTGCACAATAAGCTTGCTATGGCGCTTGTGTGTGTGTGTATTGTGTGCTTGTTGTTTGTGGCACTAATCTCATAATTGCAGTTTAGACGAGGGAAGGAAGGGTGAGGATTAGCACGGCTCTGTGTAGGGTCTCACTTGAGAACAACGTGGGAGTTTGTGACCCACTGCCGCACTAGCATGAGAAAATCTGGACTTGTAATGGAACAATGCAACACCTGGGGGCTGCGTGATGCTCAGCGCTGGGGAAGATGGGAGAGAAAATATTCACACACCTGTTGTTTAGTTTTTGGCTAAGTGGGCGGGCTGCGGTGTGGGGTTTCTCACTGTTATTCAAATGACAGTCATTTGAGTGGGTCCCCAAACAACGGTTAAAAATAGTTACCTGAGAATTTTCTTGAAAACATAATTGGATGCAGATATTTCTTAATAAAAGGTTAAATTATTCTTTGTTTTTATTCTTGACTCTTTACTGCTTATGCAGCCGGGTAGACACCACAACAGAGTGATTTGCACAACTTTTTCACTTACAAAACCAGGAATCTCTGGACTACAATCATGTGCAAAAGAACTGTCTGGAGATAGATTGCACAATTACACTAAATGAATCTTATAGATATACTTTTGAACTATTGGCATTTTTAGGAAGAGATAGGGTGACCAGATGTCCCAGTTTACCCGGGACAGTCCCAGTTTTGAGTCCTCTGTCCCATGTCCCCACACATTCCTCCAAACCCATTTGTTTGTCCCAGTTTTACACAGTATCTGTCCCAACTGTCCCAGTTTTTGGCCAATATTATCAACAAAGTACAAACTTTTCATGTCTTTGGGCCATCCATTAGAAGTAGAAACCAATAAACAAATATCAAGTCTATCATGTTAATGCTGATTGGTGCATGGTGTAAGATATTAACAAGCATATTTAGCCTGGGATGGCTCCCTGGTTGACCATGCAACTATATCCCAAATAGTGTCCCAGTTTTTTAGTCAGAAAATCTGTTCACCCTAGGAAGAGACCGTAGTGATAATTTACAACAATCTCTACACTACAGCTCACATTACACACTGTTGTAAGAATGAGGGCAATAGCTCAAGGGACAATCTCTACAGAATGCACATACATGAAGCAGACACTTTCTTCTGTATAAAGCTGTATAGAATCGCAGACAGGGCTCACGTATGGTGCTGTTTTTTTCACCAGCACGTACACACTTTGTACAGGAAGCTTATGTTTTTTTTTAAGTAATCAGGCTGCTCCTTGTGTTTTAAAAGGCTTGTGCTGGTTCCTGCTATTTTAACCCTCAACTGCTGGTCGAAGGTTATCTCCAGATTTACCCTGCACGTCTATAGTTTATGTTTCAAACTGTTCAGCTTTGGTTCCTAATCCAGCGTGTGCAAGAAAACAACTGTTTAAGTCTGTTGATTCCGGAATGTCTTTAATGAGACAGGGAAGTGCTATACATACATAGATGTTTGTCCCCAACATGTGAAAATGGTGGGAATAGCTTATAAAGGAGTACAATTATTAATCCCTTAACTGTTGTGAGAAAGTACTGTGAAAAAGAAGGTGGAGAAGGGCTTTATTGCTCGCATTGACTAAAGAACTGAAAGACAATGGATTACAAAACAAAGGAGAAGCATTTTCCCATCACTGGTACAAAGGTATTTTGTGTTAGCAGTGTTGGTTTATAAATTAATGCGATGCGTTTCGCCCTGAAAGTACTCAGAATATCTTGTATGAACACAGAAAAGAGATAAATGGATCTTCAATATAATATGTCAATATTGAACTTTCGGGGTCAAGCCATTGTGCCTATGTGCAAACACTATACAACTTGTTTGTTTGTGTGTCGTTGTGTGCGCTAGATTGATTGGTGTGTTTGGTGGTCAGGGATGGTGCTAGTCACAACAAAGTGTGACGGTTTTGTGATTATTGGCGCGTTCAATTACATACACACGAGCTGCCTTCATGCAGACGGAAGTTGTCTCTTGCTCCTAAAATGCACTTCGATAAGACAGCGAGGACACCTATTATAACTGCGTGATATACAACAAAAAGGAATTCCTACTCATAAAATAACCACTCTTATTGTTATGAGAGGACTTCCAGGTTGTGAGGGAAATCCTTTTGTGAGATTTGCACCTAGAGCCGTCTCACATAGCTCTTATCAGTCTGATCAGTTCCCACAGTGGAGTCGCTGAACACAGCGTTCCTTCCGTGTTTGTGATTGTTTTGTAAATGCTGACGCTGCACAATGGCTCTGGTCTGAGGAGCAGTCACAGGTAACTGCTGTCTGTGAGAAGATCAGACTGCCATCCCAGTCACCTGACATCTGTCATCTTATTTCGAATATGCTGGTATCCCTCATCTCATCATTCTTGCAGCACAATGGGAAAAGCCTGGAGGTTATTGGTTATTGTTTACCGTGCAACATATCTTTTTTTTTTTTACAGGAACTGGATTCCTCTGGAGCCTTGGAAAACTTTGCATATTAACTGTATTTACTATTTGTGTTGCTAAGTTGCCTATAGAGGTTTGAGTTCACACAAAACTGCGTTTGTCTATGTGTGCTTTTGGATCCTTAAGTAAATGTAATTTTGCATAGGTCAGATTTTATGTTAAACACAGCATAAGGGAAATTCAGTATCGTGTCACTGTGTTTATATAGAACGAGACACTTAATTTCGACATCAGATGTTTACTTTGTCTGCCCGTCTTTTACCAATATTCTTAAATAGACAAAGGTTCTTGAGTCATCTTCAGGACTCTGCAGTTGAGGTGTAGTATGTTTCTCCGTTGACTCAAGAAATTGTGTTAATGGATAGAGTCTTTAGACCCCCTTCACATGCATATTATGTGACATAAATCTATGTAGATAACATTGCTTTTATGAAAGAGGAAAATGTAACTTTGAATTCACTATAATCTTGTTTTCATATGATGTCGTATTAATCCATTTCAATCAATATAAACACATTTTTAGCATTGCATTTCACTGGTCTCTCTCTTCCGAGATTACATGACTAAATGATCCCCCGACACAAACGGCCTACTGTTTGTAGAAGCACAAACAACAAGGCACTTGGCCCGGTCACAGTGAAGCTGCAGCAGTAGACTGCAGACCACACACACACACGCGCGCGCTGCTCCTTTCGTCACAATTATGTTGCTGCTGATTGTGGAGCACTGTCCAGAGCAGGGATGGCTGTATTGATCGGAGGGTTTGTGACGGTGCAGGGTCGGGGAGATGGTCGCTCATTAGGCTCAGAGCGGCTGCCGGTCTTACAGCTGCCTCCTCTGTACAATGGGAGCACTGAGGTCGCCTGAGGTCGGCTGTACTAGAATTTCTCCTGCTTAAGAGTTTGGAGTTTCACATCACCCTAACCTTTTTAATCTTATCCAATTGTATTTGCCCCGTTTCAATGTCTGGTCCTACCTTGAGAAACCAATCTTCTTTAACCATAAAGAAGATTGGTTTGCATTACCGATATCTCATTGATACTTTACTTTCGTGCTCAATTAAGTATTACCAAGAAGAATAAAACAGAATGATGTTTATATATATTCAATAAAAGACTATTACCTTCAGAAAAAGAAATATTTGAGCTGTGACAACCCTGCAACTTTAGAGTTCAGGAGCATCTAAAATTAGTGTCTTAAGGGGAGACAAAAAAAACGCCCTGATAGCCTAGTGGGCAGGGCTGCCGTGCATGTGCTCAGAGCACTTTTCCAGCAGTGTCACAGGTTTGTGTCCCAGTTTGTGTTCACCCTCTTTCATCCTGTCCTGTCAAAACTGCCGGCTAAAAATGCTTATCAAAAGAATAAATACCACCCGACCACCCCCAACCACTCACTCTCACACTACATTACAAACTTTTGCACAGCACCTCCGCTAAACAATAGTAAAAATCTGCTTGAAATGAGTCCTGTCAGAATGATATGGAAAAGGGTTTGGTCTGCATTGAGGAGCTTGGGGGGATACGTCACAAGACTAATATTGTAGCAAGTCTTTCAAAATAGTCCAAAAAGTCCCTACAAGTCAGTGGATGCAAAGTTTTGGAGTACACATATCAGCTTGTTGTTCCTGGAAGAGAGCTGTGCACCGTAGCTCCGGGAGCTGAATGACCGCATTGTTCCTCTGGTGATAAGGTGTATTTAGACGTGATTGTGCACAGGCGTGGAAGAATCTCCGGAAACCTTAGAGTATGTTCCCTCCTTTGTGCCTCCAAGACTCGACTTTCACCACGGTTTATGCTTTAATTAAGACAATGAAAACGGTTGTGGGCATTTATTTACTAGATGCACCTTTGTAGTATTAGCCTTTATGTACAAGTACACTCAGCAATGTCAGCAGCAGCACCCAAAATGCACTCACAAATTCAATGTTGATTTTTCTTTTTTTTTTATTAGAGCAACAGCAATTAAAATGTTACTTCAAATTAACCGAAAACAATAACACAAAATATGGTGACATTTCTTTATTTGCCATGTTGATGTTGAGAGGTTCTTAAATCCTGGTTTAGTGAGGTTATTCTGCTTTCACACCACACACCAAACTGTTGAGCCGATCGCATTTGTAGCAGTATCTGCAGTTCCAAAAGGTCTTTCAAGTCACACCTGCTCACAGACACCAACTGTCATAGTCTCCACAGCTCAGTCCCTGTTGATCCCAGACACAGACAGTCCTAATACCTGCACTTGGTTCTGTACAAATGTGTTTTGATTGGACTTTAATATGTCATATAGCTGGAGATGGACCGAGTGCAGAACTTTAACAGGGGCCGCAATATGTTCACCACTCAACCGAGACGCTGGGTTGCTTTGAGAAACCCGAGTGCCAGCAACTATGTGCTGTGTTTAATGTCAATTTGTTGGTCTGACATTTAACATTTTCTATGAAATATCAGCTGTTAGTTTGGCTTGACCTTCTTTTGAATCTGATATTTCATGTTTGAAGCTTGGATTATGGGTCAAGGCCACTGTCTTAAATCACTCAATCACTGATAAGTTTGACAAACGTATCCGTACAAATTTTTAGTAGAAGAAAGTTGAATCTTTTAGTCTGGAATCAAAGAAGCAATGGTTTTCCCTCACAACCAAAGGTACATAGCTCCACAGTTCTGGGCCGTAGGTCCAAATAATGTTTTTAAAGGGCCCAAACCGAAAGTTGTTAATGTGTTGTTTCAAGGCTTTTGGAGCTCCTCTCTGAACAATACCCTTTACCCACCCAGTCTGATACCACTGCGCACAACCAACCTGTAATGCTTTCTCAAATATACAAGTTGTATTGTAAGATTATTGTTCTCTCCAGGTCTCTGCTCTCCCCTCCTCCCATCAACAGCAGGCAGTGCAACCTGGTGGGACCCCTGGTCCAGTCAAGACCCAAGCTTTGTCTCTTGAGCACAAACAAAGAAGCAGACAAAGTGAGCGCAGTTTGAGCTCCTGACACAAAACTAGGCCTTGTAGAAACAGTACTAAAAATGATTGTCTAAAGTCACTGTAAAATGTTTAAGTTAAAACTGCAATTCTTTATTTACACACATATTTACATTTGCTTTGTATTTTTCTTGAAGCTTTTTTTCCACTGCTCATTGGGGTGTTAGTAATTCTTCTCTGGTTTGACTAATTTGTTACTTTCATGCTAAACAGTGAAATAAAAACTTAACTTAAGCAATTCATAATGAACTGAGGTACCGCTGCGCTTCCCCCCAGGATCTACAGTGCCACCTTATTTGTGGAAATCAAGAAATCTACCTCAGAAAAATTATCTTGTGGTTCTGAACAAATCTTTACAAATGTTGGTAACTGTCAAATTAATCTGAATGGAAGTGCGTGGATGCGTAGTGTAAATGTGTGAAATCTGTGGTGTTGCTCTGAGCACTGGGAGCAGCCGGATGCTGAGCTCCAACCATCAGTTCAAATCCTTCTCCTCTTCACACTTTAGCGACAGCTGCCGCACATGTAAGTGTGCACGCGGCCGCTCGGGGTCCACACAGCGTGCCATTGTCAACAGCTGGCAGGGGTTTAACTGCTGCATTACTCCAGACACGCAACAGGAGGAGAGTAAATGTGCCGTGGTAACCTTGACAATCACGGCTGGCTGTAAACGCAACAATGTGACAGAAATAACCCCATTCAGTTAGCAACGCTCACACACAAATCTCCTGAAACAGCACATAAATGTCAGTGCTTTCATGGCCTATCTTTGACACTAGACTGGGCTATATCATATAAAGCAGGAAATCAATTGTGTACAAGAGCAGGAGAATTCCTGACACATTAATAATGGTTTGGGAAGTAGACTATTCATACCCTTTGGTGTATGTTCAAGCCTGATGCTGAACACTTTCAAATAATTGTGTTTCATTCTATGAAAGAAATAACCAAAACAACACATTCTTGTTCATACAAAGAATGCACCTTTCTATATGATGGCAAAATAATACAATTAACAGACCAAAACTGAATGTTTTTTCCCCCCAAAATCTTTATTAATATCAATTTCGTGTTTTATTGTAATTTTTGCCCATTGAAGAAAAAATAAACTCATAGGTTTGCCTAATTTTAGTATCTGACTGACATAAACCTATTGTTATTTTTCATGAGACCTGTAAGCAACAGCTGTCTATTATGCAGTTCATTATAAATACATTTTAGAGAGAGATTTTTGTCCCGTCGGGGAGTAGACCCGTGTTGAGGGCATGGTGACTTTTTGAGACCACATTAAGGGCCGTCTGTATTTAGCTGCGGTCACAAGCAGACCTCAATGACAAAGTCAAACAGGACTCTGTGGTTTGTGGTGGTTCCGATCCTGCTCAGGTCCAGCTGTACACGAAGCCTTGTTATTAATAATGCCATGGACCGATTAAGGCAGTTATTGACTCTGTGTTGAAAAGCTGTGTGGCAATAAAAAGGCCATTGGTAGGACGTTAAGATTAGTTGTTCACTAAAGACAGGGTGGGGACCAAAATGTGGTTTGCCTATTTTCATGGTATCAGCAGAAATGTTGCAAGTTACAAGTTAAGTCCACTTGTAAGATATTTCAAACTGTTCTGAAAATGATTATTCACTTTAAGCAGTAAACGCAAAACATTTGGTTAAAAAACTGCTGAAAAAGTTGCCACTTGGATTTAACAAACTGTTATGATGGTCAGGTCTAGGTTCAGAAACTCTGTGCCCAAAGAAGGAGATCAGCCACACTCTCCCATCATCATTACAAGATATTGCTGAAAAATGTATTCAAGTATTATATTAACTTAAATAACGCCCTTGAGATTTTCAGCCTGGTTTTGGGGTAAACTACTACACCGAGACAGCCTTTTAAAGATTTTCCATGATTTTAGACGAATGACTCACATACGTTAAGTGTTGGTTCTACTGGATCTCAGTGCCCTTGATCAGTGAGTAGAACACACTATTCTTTTAACCCGTTTAAAACACTCTGGACTCTCTGGTGCTGTCCACAAATGGTTTACATCCAACCTCAGACAGGACATGTAAGGTGAGCGTGGATATATGCTCCTCTAAATTCCATGAAATTACACCACAGGGTTCGATTTTTAGGCCCAGTGCTTTTTAAAGCCACTATATATATTTTTTTGTTTTGTTTCAATTTTAGTCAAAATGTGCCAAAATAGGTATTTTTGCCAATCACGGCCATCCTTCAGAGTCAAAATGTAATGAAAAAGGTGTAAAAGTGAGCGGTAGTGTAAGAACCAATAAAAGGTTTGGCTGTAGCAGGTTTGGAAATGGAAAAATTATGCACCAACGCCAAATCAAGATATACTGGTTAATTTCTACTGTGACAGGATGATGAGACACAATCCCATTTACACAAATATTTTTTTTCAGTTGTAAGAGGGAATATTGTTTCATTTAGTATTCTAATTTGCCAATTTGATAAAGAAAAACTACCCAGATCAGGGGCTGAGGCTTTTACCACTGGAGGAGTGACAGGGGGATAGCAGTTCTTTATTTTTAGCACACACAAAAAAGGAGGCAAAATATTGTGTTCATTAATGTAAATTTTATACACATAGGAATTGTAAAAACACACAATAAAGTAATAAACCTACAGTCACTGTCTTTTCCTCACAGGTGAAAAGTTAGTTGGAGATGACTTTTATTCCATACATCAAAAATATTAAGATACTTTTTATCATCTAAAGCAGTCATTCCCAAAGTGGGGCCCGGGGACTTCTAAGAGACCTCAGAGCCCGTGCATGGGGGCCTCCAAAGGGTGACCACATAATTCACCTAAAAATTAATAATGTTTGAAATTAACTTTATGTGTAGTTTAAAAAATAAATGAACATATTTAGCTTATAATCTCAGTTACTTTTGAAATGTTATCTAAGATTATGGGAAATTAATGAGGAAATATTTTAGTTAATTCACTATGTTGGAGGGCCCCGTGCGGGATCTCTGATTGACAAGGGAGGGCTGCAACGTGCTGGACTTTTGGCGGGGCTGATCCAAAGAACATAGCCAGAGTTATTCTCTCTCTGGCCAACACAGAGATGCATGCTTTTATCGTATCAGCTACAATAATGACTTTCTCTCTAGTCTTCCCAAAAATACTTTCTCGGGTTTACAACTTTTACCAAACTCTGCAGCACATCCAGGAGGCGGGCCCACAATGCACAGGTTTTAGAATACATTGGCTCCTTTCCTTTAACTTTGTTAGAACGTATTTCCCTTGATGATTTTCCTTCTTTCTTGTTGTCATTATATGCTTTTTATCATTCGGTATATTAAATAAACAATAGCTTGAAATGTCACATACATTCTCCAAAATGTTCATTCTGTATATAAAAAGCAAAGTTTAAAGGCCAAGCGCAGGCCATGCTTAGAGATGTGGGGGAAAAGTGTGGTTCCCATGCCCTCGCGGCCTCTTGGGAGTCCTGGTGGCAGATGCTTAGTCTGGCCCCTCCCTCGCTTTATCTCCACTCGTCTTCTTCCCTGTTTGTGTGTGTGTTCTCTGGCTGCTTGTCACGTCTGAGGAAACTGCAATACTTCACTGGGCTGTCCTTTAAATACACTCTCCCAATACGTCAGCGTTCAGCCTATTGGTTTAGAGTACAGCCTGGGCCAATCAGGGCTGCACTTGGTTCTCTGAAGGCTGTATTTTACAATAGAGGAATAACTCCCTTTATTCTACGTTAGGCAAGTAAAGTCACATTTCTCCAGAAGAGGCAAACTGCAAACGGTATTCTTCTGACAAATTGTGTCATGGTAAAAAAAAAAATAATAATAATTCCCAACACTCAACAGCCTGAAAAGATAAGAGTTGAAACACAAATGTTTTTTTTTTGTGTGTGGCAATGACGTCAAGAGTCCTTGAAAGTGTGCCACAATCACAGAGAGGAAAACGGCCTTTGATGAGGTAGGCTGTTCCAAATAGACATCACTTCCTCCAGAATGATTTGGTTTCTAAAAGCACAGTCACAGCATGAAAATCAATCACGAATGAAAACTGGTCATATTAAATCAAAGCACTGTTTTATTGTGTATAGATTTTGTCATGTAACGTATTATTTACATTTTATCACATTATTCTACTGATGGGTGGTCCTCAAACTTGACACTAAGCAACTATGAAAATATTAATGGAATAGGCCAACGTTTTCACACTCTGAGACATGTTCTTATCTTATCTTAGACGAGTTGATGCGTAACTGTCTGTGTCTGGTCTTCGTGCGCGCGCTCGGTCACGCAAATAGCCCAAAGGCGTTGTTAACATTTAGCCTCTCCCAGCATGTGGCTCCAAGTTAGAGGCTACCAAGCTGTTCCACGTTTTCCCTATTTAAAAGTTACACGATCACAAAATTAAACACGTCGATTTGTGTCTATATCGTGAGGCGTAACGACACTGTAGGAGCACTTCGACATCCGACCGCGCAGTAAAGTCAAAGTGCTCCTACGGTATCATTACGCCTTACAATATAGTACCCCTTTTTATCCGCTTAGAATTTTGTGTGTGACTATACTTGGATCGTGTCATTTTTCACGCAGCCGTATTTAAATAAGGAAAACGTGGGAGAGCTCGGTAGCGTCTAACTTCACCCCAGTTTGGGAATATGCTAGGAGAGGCTAAATGCTAACAACGTCTTTGGTCTATTTGCGTGACTGAGTGCACGCAAATAGACCAGACAGTTACGCATCAACTTGTCTAATATATCTCAGCATGTAAAAACATATTCCTTTGACTTAACCATAAACCATGATTATACACGGTCTAATGAGACTGTAGGCCTACAAGGGCTAAACAGGGCTAAGCCGGGAGTTAAATAGGACTAAACCATGACTAAAGCAGTCCTAAACAAACTAGCAGAGGCCAAAAAGTTGAACAAAATCGATAGAAAGTTGTATTTTGAGCTGCTGGTTTCCCCGAGTAGCCTATACCATCTGGAGTTGAGGTGCCCGTACCACAGGCTGAGAACCACTGCGGCGGGCTATAGGACATATGGAGGAACTGACCATAACAGAACTGAATTTGTGATGTTGGAGGGGTTTTAAGGGCTGCTATTTGTTAGGAAAGTGTTAGGCCATGGCAGTGGAGCACACAGCTTTAAGGGCGAATTTAACAAAATGATGAAAGAGGAGGGCTGCAGTGCAACAGCTGAACTGAAAGTGAGTTTGTGAGAGGAGATAGAAGCAGAGAGATGCCGAGGATCCTCCCTGATCTAACCCAAGCCTGATTTTCCAGAGGCTGTCAGTGTGAGACAGCTGCGCAGAGCGGCCTTTATCTCTCTAATGCACTGTATTACACCAGTCCCTGTGTCTCCGTGCGGCTGGATAAAAAGAGTCCGGATCAGATCCCTCCTCTGAGCAGATTAGGAGCCAGGAGCGGTCCCACATCTTCCGCGGCTCTACTCTCTTTGATGGCCCGATTGTAGCCAGGCTTGGCCCTCAGAGATGACCGCAGTGCAAGGCCTCTTGTGCCTCACCCAGGGAGCAAATCCGAGTGTTTGAAGCCCCTCATCATCTGCGAATAAACATGTCTCCAGCAGTGACTCAATGCGCCTTTCAAAAGGTTGCAAAAAAAATAAAAGAACAGGAGGTGATGGGGAATAACAAATCAAGCAAAGACTTCCTGGGGGAGTGGGGAACAACACAGGCCCATATCCAGGAAGATGGCAACAGAAATAACAAACAGGACACCTGTGCTCAGATCCTCTTTAATAAAGCAAACATTAGTATATTGTAGCGGCATGTTGTTTTCTTAAGACACTTTGCTAGTTTTTAACAAAAGTGTAGATCTAATGTGTTTTTATTGGAATACTATTGAATAAAATAATAACACAGGCACAAACATCAGAAGCCTTTATTCTCTTTTCTCGCTTAAGCAAGACAGAAAGGTGCGGTGACAGGCCTATAATTGAACATTTAAACAATTGAGAGATGGGCTTCCCCTCAAGGTGTGGCTTTAGGACTACATGTAGGTTTGAAAATTAGAAGATTTCTGGGAGAAAAATAATAACCTTATGATAAACTGTTTATGTTTTATAAAATAAGATGGGAAGGCTAAACCTGAAAGGCCAATTTAGTATATTTTTAAAGTCATTAAAACGTCAATCAAATAATCCAGACACGCCTATGCTTTTGAAATGAAGTGCCTTAGGTCATTTTAACTAACAAGATCAAATCGAATCAAATCAAATCAAATAGACATACTTTTTTTTTGAGTGCTGCATTTAGCCAACACGAGTTTCACTTGTTTTCCTCCAACTCATCCAAGCTTCAGGCTAAGCTACTCTTCCAAAGCGTTTGGACACTCGGAAACCACAGGTTAAGAGGAGTGTGGAAGTCTAGCGTCACTACTGTATTTCAGAGGCCACAGAACATATTGTTCAATATAGGGATGTCAAGATTAACCGGTTTTACGATTACCGCGATTATAAAAGGACGCGGTAGGTTAACCGTAAGAATTTCAGAAGCCACGGTTTACCGCAGAAATATTTTCACGCTGACGCACGAGCCGCTGCTCGCCATAAACAGCGTAAACTCACCGGTAGTTGAGCGAGGCAGAAGGACGCTCTCCTCCAGTGTTGTATCCACCCAAAAACGATTGAAGTCAGCAGAGTGGGACCTCTTTAGGATCCAAAACATGATCAAGGCTTTGTTGTCGATGGACGTCCGTTATGCTAACCCTGTCGTCAGAAAGTTGCAGCTACGTCGAATATAAACAACATCTTGGAGATAATCCTTCGCTCTGAATGTCCAGGTAACGAACTGCATACTTCCCAAAAAAGTTGTCCAAATGTTCGGAAATAGCCGCCACAACTGGCTCAGGATGTAAACAAAAGGCTTAACGCTCCGTAGCAGAAATGAAAGTGAAACCGCGCACATGTGGAGATCAGCTGTTCATTAGTCACTTTGTAAACACGTTTCATTCTCTGTTCATCAAAATAATTAAGCAACAGCTTATCTTTTGAGAGCATAAAACCTAGCCTAGCTTGTGGCCTAATAATATATAGTAAAATAATTATGATAATTATGGTCA
Source organism: Proterorhinus semilunaris (assembly GCA_021464625.1). Lineage (NCBI taxonomy): Eukaryota > Metazoa > Chordata > Actinopteri > Gobiiformes > Gobiidae > Proterorhinus > Proterorhinus semilunaris. Next base: position 12,959,544 of record CM038345.1, read on the forward strand.
TTATAAAGAAGTAAAGTTGAAATTGTTTTGTATTATTCAATGTAGGCCTATTTATTTTAATGCAAAACAATCTTAAAGCATTTTTCATTTTTAGAAACAGTGAATGTTTACAAGTTTTAAAAAGCTTTTTCAAGACAAAAACTAAAAATATCAGTTCTTTCCTTTCATTCGGGGAATAATCGTGAATAATCGTAAAATCGCAATTTTTTTGTCTCACAATAATCGTGACTCAAAAAATTGAAATCGTGACACCCCTAGTTCAATAACACGTCACTGTTTGACTGTAAACCTCAGACCGCGTTAGCGCACGTGCTCTGTCCGATCCTTGTGCGCACTTCGGGCGCTTCAAACTAACTCAACTTTCTGCTTCCAGATACTTTGTTTTTCTCTGAAACTGGTCTGTATCTGAGCTGGGATCTGATCTGCGACGGACAAAAAGCCCGGGTGAACTATTCGGCTTTGGTTTCATGCCGTCAGATCTTTGGAGGTGCGCGGCAAATTCTGCGAGCTGGAAGTGTAGGAGCAACAGTGCCTCCTTCTGGTTTGCACGCGCTTCAAACAATTATTTATTATTATAAATTATATTTATTTATTCCTTCCTTCATCTTTTTTTCATTTCATTTTTTCATTTCACTTTTTTCCTCAATTCTTTGAAGATTGTGAAAAGAAAAAGCTCATTACAAAAGACTAAAGCTCTTCAGAAAAACATTGTTCCAATGTGTCAGGCTCTGGAAGAAGCACTTTCCTTTTTACAGGTCAAATGTTCACTTTCTCTCACTGTACGGAAGGAAATCTGTATCTGATGACCCATGTGTCATGTTGAGTCAGTTTAGACTGCAGCTGTGTCAACAATATGTGGGCTGTATCCAGTGTGTGGCACATTGTTGGATACACACACTTTACAGAAGGCTGCTATAAAACCGATACAGGCCAAACATCTGTATTTGTGACTGGTGTAGTGAGAGAAATGGACTTTTCCCTGGTGGATGGTGGCCACAGTTTTAAGACCACTAGATTACAAAGTCGGAGATCAAAGCTGACAAACTGAGGGATCAGTGTCATTAAAAGCTTATCACCTGTAACTGATCCATATGTCTCTGAAATATACTTTCTTTCTAAGCAATATTTACAAAGGTTATGTCTGTGTAAGCTCTCAGTCGTACAGGAGTTGTGCATCTTCAATGAAGGTACTTGAGTCATCCTCTGTACTCAGTGGTTGAAGTCTCGAACGTTTCGCGTTTCGTTTTGGATGAGAAGCGAAACGTCAGAGACTTCACTGAGTCCAGAGGATGACTCAAGTACCTGCATTGAAAATACAAAGGTTACAATTTAAATGTACTACATAACATCAACTTTGCCACAGCACACTGGAAGGGTTTAATATTTATTATATAAAAATGCCCTGCATATTTCGAAATGTGACTTTGAAGCTAAGATGCGTGTTTGTTTAAATTAGAAAAGACATTTAATATTTTATTTCCTGATGTCGGTTGACTGTTGCTACAGAATCGGTGCTGATGATCTCACTGTGTGCATAATTATGGCTCTGTCACCAAAGTGTGTCTGTTTCTCACGATGTAACAGCCTATATTGTACGTTAATTGTACATTATCAACAATCATAATTGGCCTAATAAAAATAGTCATGATAATTATGGCAGACTGTTTTAAATAAATTGCCTTTATTGAAAAGCAGTCTCATTAGAATATCTTTGAACCCACATGGTGCAGTAAGCGCTGAGCCGCGGCGCCTCAGGGCAGTAACGTGTGCCTGTCTGTTCACTGCAGATGTTCACGGATTACAGGCGGACTCTCTCACTCTAACAGCGGTTGGATTGTCACTGCACACCTGCCCCTGCCTGTGTGCTGTAAACAAACCAAACAAACAATGTATGCCAGCGGAAAAGCACTCAAGGCATATTGTATAAATGGAGGGATTCACAGATAAACAACGATTAGAGTTGCCACGTGCAGTGACGGCTTTAGCCACAAGGGAAGCTGCTGTATAGGCCTGACCTAGAGCAAAACTAAAATGTGTCACACACTAAAATCGTGGTCTGAAAAGGTATAGTTTTGCACCATCATTTTGCTATTTGCAAAGATATAAAAAGACAGGAAAAAAGAAAAAAGTTTCCTCGTGGGTCTATTCAAATGAGTTCACTTTCTCACAACAAGACAAAGCCAAAGGTGCTGAATTGAATTTGGGGAAAATCGTTTTGGGTGTAGCATATTATATTTATCTCCCAGATTTGCTCTTGTGATGCATAGTGATTTTTCTGTCTCTAAAGGCCAGGTTTAGAGGCAAGAAAATGCAAAGTTGCAAGAATAGACGCTGTGATCGGACCGGATTCTGCCCGAGGTTAAAAGACAACGCGGTGTGAGTTGTTTGATGTGCGCTCATATCCAGGCAGAATAACAAAGACTGCGCTAATGATGTGTGTGAAGAGAGGGATTTGTAGACACGCGGGCCTCTCTAATTAGTTTTATGTGTTTTGTTATATCCTCTGCACAAGGTAATGAAGAGGGAGGAGAGGCGCACGGGTTTGGAATTAGCCGCCCTTGCACCTTCATGGGGCTAATTACCAAATGCACCGGAGGATCATCTCAAGCCTAAATTACAGCACGAGAGATTGCTGCTTTCTCAGAATAGGAACACCTGTAAACTCCAATTATCGTTTTAAATGCTAATAAACATTAACATGGCTTTGTGGATGTAGGAAATGATAAGTGTACATGACAATATCCCATTTGTTCTTGCCACTTATCACACAAAGTACTATCTAATACAATATTTGATGTTCCAAGCTCCACCAGACCGGTCCAGATCAAATCAGGACTAAACCTCTTAACCCCCGCTTTAACAGAGTGCATTTGCATGTGCACAAAAAGTGGCAAAAATGTGATAAAAATACAACAAAAGAGCAACAAAAGGGGGGACAAAAAAGTGACCAAATGAAACTGACGAAAACGCAACAAAAATGTAAAAAAATGCAACAAAAACATCCATTCAGATCAGTTCTGTAGGTCTTAGCTTTCAAATGAGGCGTGACGCTGGCCTGTAGGCTGTAAACTCCATTCGAGAAGCGTTTAGATTTGGCTAAAGCCGAACTGTAGACACTGGGGGTTTAGAGGTTAACACATATTCAGTTTATTTGTAGAGAGCAATTCATACACCAGGCAATGCTGTATGTGAATCAAACCATAAAGAATGAATGTAATCATTATTTAATTGAAATACATGAAAAGCACTATCAGCCGCCATAAGCTAAGCGGAACAGTAATATAAATGATTTAAGTATAATTCATTGATCTTGAAATTTACTATGTGCCTACTTGTATTCATTTTTGTAGATGCTGATCACTGTATCCTCAGAGAAATTGTGTTAAATATAGGATTTACAACAACAAAAAAGTGCATGTATTTAGTTTTTCTTTTATAGGACACTGCACAGTTCACTTAAACTTTGATGAAACCTCTCCAACTTTATTTGCCCATGCTGCACTAAACTGCCCTCCTCGCCTCCGCGGGGTTCAGCCTTAACTCTCCTAATCCGCCCCGTCCCACTTCGGAATAATTCGCTCACTGTCTAAAGTCATAATCACGGGCAGAGAAAGTGTGTCCCACAATGGTATCGGTCCACACACAATGCCTCCCTTCCCCTTTAGGCATATGCTTCATTTTCCATTTCAGACAGGCGATCGCGTGGCAGTGCGCACAAAAGCGCTATTTTCACGGCGCGCCGCTCCTCTGATCCTAAGGCGTGATGAGAGCGTGGAGACAAAGGCAGCTGTATAGCCCCGAGGAGAGGAGCGGGGCAGATAGTGTCGTCAGCGCGCAGCAGAGAAGAATGCAGATGATTCTGTAATGAGGGATTAAGCGCGGGATTATGGCGCTTTATTAAGATGTTTCTGATGCTCATTAGGTTCAATCTTTTTATCAGGCCATCGATCCACACTGTCTTGCACGCAAAATAGGCCTCCGATGCCCTGGGAGGGAGAAAAGAGAGAGGGGAATGGTTACACTGTATTCATACTGAGCAGAAAAGGGATGAGACTAAGAACTGTATAAAGGTTAATCTGGAAATAATCGTGCATGTGAGTGTTGGGAAATACAGTAGTTTAGCATTCAGTCTCAAGCGCGAATAAACGGAAGAGGTTGCATCAGAAAGGGGTTTGTGTGTGTGTGCGTGTGTGTGTGTGTGTGTGTGTGTGTGTGTGTGTGTGTGTGTCTTTCGATCAGGCTCTGTTTTCCCTAAAAAGTAGCCTTTATTTATGCTGTGTTTGTTTAGTTTGTTTGTTTATTTGAGCAGTATACATTCTGCTCAAAAGGAGTGGGCTGAAGCAAAAAGCTCATGGGCGCCCCCACCCCCAAGTGCAATAAATTAAAAATAAGAGAATGCCCGACTTGCAGCTCTTTTAAGAAACAACTTAAACTTCAGCTCAAAGTAAATCAGCCATGCACCCATTTTAACTAAAATGTCATTTGTAAAGTTTTTATATTGTGTTTTGCTCATGCATTGTTTTACTTGTGACCTGCTTCGGGACTACAGATGTAAATGAGCAGTTTTGCTATAATCTGGCACATTTACAATTTGTGTACAACTTGTATATGATTGTTCATTAATGTGTGTTGTCCCGATCAAATAAATACATAAATAAAAAAGTACATTTTACACAATGGCACCGAAGGAACAAAACATCCAAGAGACCTCATCCAAAGAGAATTTGAAACATTTCAAGCAGCTACATTCGCACAGACCAACTTACAAACTTACAAAGAAATATATGAACTGTTTATATAATTGAATAATAATGTTGCTAAGAAGTATCAGTTCATATCAGGACCAGTGTTGGGCAAGTTAATTAACAAATGTCATATATTCTATATAAGTGATTACAGCTTTAAAAATGTAATATGTTTGTATTACATATTACTGTTTCAAAAATGTAGCTGCGTTACACTACTTTGAGTTACTTTTGGTAAAATATAAAATAAAAATAGTCATAACGCCACCGAGCAAAAGTGCAGACAAATATTTTCTTTTCCTCGCTTTCCTCATTCTTTTGTTTTGACGCCATTAATTACACGTGACTGCAGATCTTATACCAACTTCCAACTTGATTTGGTGCTGCATTTTATTTGGGGGGAGTTTGGCATTTTTTCATTCATACATTTAAAGGCTCTTGTAACCCGAGTTAATGATGTTATATTCCTATGTTACTAAAAAAGTAATATATTTTTGTAACTCGTTGCTTCTGTAATACATTGATCAGGACAAACGATATGAATTTATCTTACACAGAATATCTCTGGTTTATACATGTAGTATGAGCAAAGGAAATGAGGAAAAGTCCCAGACATAACTGTTTATAATGGATGCAGAATAAGTCTAAACTCCCACCAAACTACTGCTTGACAATAGAGTGGAAAAAAACAAAAACAAAAAAGTTAACAAAGATGCTGGAAATGTAGAGGTAAAGCAAAAATAAATAAGTGGTATTCTACTGCTATATAAACTGTGTTCTTATCACCACGTTATAGGAAAGCTCGAAATAGAAAATGAGCACAGGAAATAGGTTTTGACAGCTTTATTTAGTGCAGTAGCAGTTGTTTAATAGCAGGAGTCATTGATGCGCCTCATGCTCATGAACCTCATGCCGCTGTAGCCCATGTTCATGAAGTTCCTGTACTCTCCGGGCCTGAAGTACATCATCCTGCCTCTGTATTGGGCCTGCTCGTACATCAGCCAGTGGCCGTCCATCACGTTGCAGGACATGCAGTTGTTCATGCGGTAGCGGCCCATGATGTCGTCACAGTCGTCCATCAGCTCGTACATCTGACCACCGAAGTTCTCCCTCTCATAGATCTTCATCCTGTAGGAGCCACGGTACTGGGGGAGGGGGCAGAGATGTTATAGTCAACAGCCATGGAAATAGGCCTCATATTTAACCATGTAAATCAAATTGAGTTGAAGAAGTACACATTCACAGTGAGCCCACATCTGAGAGTTGTCCTACCATGGGGATCATGCGGCAGGACCTGATGGAGTCGCTCATGCCCATCATGCTCATGTAGTCGGCGTACTCTCCCCTCCTCATGAAGTACTGGTTGCCCATGTAGTTGGTGCGGTCATACACCATAAAGCAGCCTCTCTCCACCCGGCAGGAGTGGCACCTGTTCAGGTAAGAGGACATGTCGGGGCAGTCGCTCATGCACTCATAGGAGCGGCCCTGGAAGTTCCTCTCCTCGTAGAAGGTAATCTGTGGAATAGATTCACATTATTTAGGCTACATGTCACATATTTCAAAGAGGAAGTTACTTTTGTAGAGAGACTTCTTACCCTGCTCATCATGTTCATTCCAGTGGAGGTCATGTTGCTGGTCAGTGGGCTGCTGGATCTGCTGCTGTTCTTGCTCTGCACCAAACTGTGTCTAGTCTGGTTAACCCTTCCCTTTTATACCTGACCCAATGACTGGCCTTTTATGTAAACTGCCTATGCCAGCAACAAAGCTATAGAAATGCTCAGAATATGGGGGATTGTCCACATTTCCAGGGGCCGGTGGGCTCTGAAATCTTTTCAGTGGCTGTTTCTCGTACGTGGTGGGATCATAGAAAGAGAAAGGGTTAACAATTGACAGACATGCGTTGCCTGTTCAGATGGTGTGGTTTAGGGGGTTTGCATGAGCACACTGTTATGTCAGCAATAGTGGCTTTTCTTTATGTGTCATTCATGTTGACTTTAGCATGTTGTGAACATTTCATAGGGTTATGATGCTACTTTGGAATTGGTTCCTGCTTGTGTCAATCCAATTGACTATTGAAAAAAAGAATATGTTGACTTTATTTTATCTTAACTATTAGACTACAGGCATTTTATAGGCCTAGTTTAAGAGGCTACTCTGTTTTAAGTTTATCCAACAGATGGATGACAGAGTGCTTGAAAGATGTTTCCATCAGGTAGTCTATGCTCACGGCCAAGGCCTTTTATATTCTTCTTTTGATATTTTGGGATAGGTTGCTATAATTAATAAAAGAAAATAAATCAAAGTATGCATTCATTTATTTCATTCAAATTACCTTAACATTTACAACGAAACTGCCAAGTCAATGCAGTTTGGATGAAAAGAAAGCAGAGGAGAAGATAAATCTAGTGATATATCTTTAAGGATACTTTGCACCAAATGTCTGGGATGAGGAACACATGACTTTCTGCATGGATAATCTCTTGTAAAGGAGTTTCCTCCATGTGACTGCTCTTGTTTTTAAGTTTTAGTAAACTACTCATATTTGGCTTTGACTTAACATTTAATTTCACAGCTCTCACTTTGCGGAAAAAATATTGGGATATATATCGTATATCGATATTCAACCTAAATATATCGTTATATGACTTTTGGTCCATATTGCCCAACCCTATTAACTACTATGCTGACATGGTTTTCACAGATGGTGACAAACAGTTTTACATTTTCTCGCGCAGTAGTTTGTCCTTATTCCGAGCACAACAAAGCGCTGCTCACCACCAACGTCCATTCTTTAATGTTGCTGTAATTGTTTTACTGTTGTCTTACTGTTGACTGTTATCTACATTGTATGTTTTAACAGGTCTCTCTTGAAAATTAGACATTGAGTCACTAGTCACCAATATAAATAAATAAATAGGCTAATAATAATATCTGCCCCTAATATACCGTATCCCACGCAAGGCCACCAAGTACAGGAATAAACTATCTGATCTACATAAGTGGGTATAGAGTGGCTAAAAAAATACTTAAGTAAAATATATTGACCAAGATAATTACTCAAATAAGAGTAAAGACGTACTTGGGGAAAAGGTGAGCTGAGTTCTGTGAGTAGCTGTGAGTCTGATTTACAATTCAGTAGTGATATAGTAAATGATGAGAAACAAAACAGGAAATTAAGTAAAAAATCCCTTGTAGCCTAGTTATTCCAAAGGAAATGCTTGAAAAAATATATGTATTTTTGGAAGAATATCGTCGACATGAAACACAAACTACATCTATTTGATGTGTCACATGAAGCTTTTGCCACTTAAAGATTTAGGGTAGCCTAACATTTTTTTAAGGCCTATTCAAGAAAGAGTGGGCATATATACGCCAACAATTATAATATTACTGAAGTAGAAGTAAAACGTACCATATGGAAGAACATAAGAAGTACAATTACTTCAAAAGGTTACTCAGTAGGATACATGTGCCTGATTAAGTAAGTGTTAACTGTGTACTACTCGCCTCTGCTGATCTGACAACGCTCTCGGGGGCTGTCATTGCATATCTGGCCACGAGAGGGCGCAGTTGGGCCGGTCGGCTCTTGGAAACAGAAATCTGTTTTCAAACGTTGCCAAGGAAGTGGCTGAACTAGCGTTAACTTATGAATCCGCTACTTGGATGCAACATTTGATCAAAGGTAAATTAAATGAATTAAACTCTGACATGACACCGGAGCCACCTCTTACATGCAATGGATGTAGCAATGTAGCTAGATGTGTTAACGTTCCCGGTGGGACGATGAAACAGCGATAAGCCAACTTAGCGCCGTTAGCTAGCTCGATTTAGCAACTCATCCAGATATCGGGCTTGTTTTGATTGTTTGATCGGCTACTTCGCCGGTTACACGTTTAACATAAATGCCAGTAAGGTCACTATCAGTTAGTGAACCACGAGTGCCGTATTATAACATAACTGCAAGAATTTAGTAATAAGTGATTTATGTGTGTGTTATTTTACAGGCCACTCTCTACCTGCATCTCACTAGACGATGAGAAACCCCCCTGAAAACAAAAGGCATCAAACATGACAAGAGAATGAGTGAGTATGGAGAGGGCAAAGATCTCCAATGGTTTGGCGACTCTCCACATAAACAAGAGGCTGCTGCCAAATGCAATCAGCCCCTTAAGACCCCCTTAGATGTCACCTCCCACCCGAAGGATTGTGGCGAACACAATCTACCTACTACAAACGTAGAGGGATTCAGTCCATACCAGCCTAGACCTCCTGCTTTACCCAGACGGTTAAAATCTGGCAAGAGTGGTTCTGTGGACCAATCTACCAGAACCAGAAGACTCCGAAACAGCCAAGAGAGTTTGAGCGACAGAGCTGAGACATGCTCCTCCACAGACTCCTTGAAAGAGGACCAAACACTGCAAGCCTCAAGTGGTTTCCTCTCTGAAGCTCCCGCAGGTGCACACAGTCAGGGGTCTGAAGTGTCGGGATCCCCAGTATTTAGAAATAGAGTCAGCAGTCTGTCCGAGTATGAACCAAGGCCCCATAGCCAGCAGAGTGACCCCACAGACCTCCGGACCAGAGTCTCCAAAGCACGCTTGTCCCCCGTGCAGCCTGTAGGACCACTTCCTAGTCTGGGGAAAAACTTCACGTCAGTCACTTTAAGACCTGCTAATGGGATTGACAGGGATTGCGTGGATTATATGGTGCATGGCAAAGAGAAACAGAGAGAGAGACTGCAAAGAAACCTGAGTGACAGCAGGCTTCTGGAGAACATGGGATCGGACACCGCCTCAGTCCACTCTGTGAGATCCAACTACAGTGTGCTCAGCCCCATCAAGCCGCAGGACGTGAGGAACAGGTACTGAAGGTGCCAGGTCAGACTGATAAATCGAACGCAGACTTATAAAGTTGTTCAGCCTTGAATGTTTGTTTTTACAGAAGCTTTTTAGAAGGTAGTGTGCTTGGAAATGGTGCTCTTTTGGGAGCAGACGAGTTAGACCGGTACTTCCCTGAAAGGAGACTTGGAATCTATATCGCCACATGGAACATGCAGGGAGAAAAGGTGTCGGTGTTTGAGCAACATTGATGAAACTAAATAGTATCTCCTGTGTGTGGTGGTGTGTTTGACTTCATTCTGTATGTGGTTTCAGGGGCTACCTGTCAACTTGGATGATCTCCTTCTTCCAACAGATTCAGAATTTGCACAAGATTTTTATGTTATTGGGGTTCAAGAGGGCTGCCCTGACAGGTATGGCAGATATTTACCATGATGTTTTAATTACATGCAATACTTGTGAAATCTGTCTTGCTTAGGAGAGAATGGGAGACCCGCCTTCAGGAGACTCTTGGGCCCTACTATGTCATGTTGTATGCAGCATCCCATGGTGTTTTATATCTTAGTGTCTTTGTCCGAAGAGATCTCATATGGTTTTGCTCGGGTAAGACACTTAACGTATTTTACATATAATGTACATATTCTGCCTATGCTGCAATATTATAGTGATTAAAAACCCTTTTCCCCAATTGACACACAGAGGTGGAGCATGCCACAGTCACAACCAGGATCATCTCTCAAATTAAGACAAAAGGAGCTGTTGGAATTGGCTTTACCTTTTTTGGAACTTCCTTCCTTTTCATAACCTCACATTTTACATGTAAGTGCATTTTATCTTTATATTTCGTAATATTATTTTTGTGTATTAAAGTCTACACCAGACGGCTAAATGTTTTGTGCCTTGAGAAATCTGTATATTTTTTTATTTTATTCATCCTAAGGAAACCATGAGACACAAGCAAATACGCCACGCCGTATCATTGCCTAGTTTGTGTCTGTCAACTGTCCTGCATTCGCACTCTCAAACTCTCTCATACATACACAATTGGATACAGATACTGGAATCAAGGCATGTGAAGTGTTTTGCCCAAAGACACAACAACATGCTCTGGCTAGAGCTGGGATTGAGCCATCAGCCTTTGGATTGTTGGGCAAAACTCTGCCACTGAGACACTGCTGCACCAAAGGCCACACCAGTCGGTCATAATGTTGTTAAGAAAAGCAGTTGTTGATGTAAATTTAGAGAATTTAGCAACCTACAAATGTTTGCAATTAGAGACAGGTTTATAACACAAGGTTTATTACAGAAAGGTTGCAGTAAAATTAAAATTATTTTCTAACTATAGATATGACGATCCTCAGTATGTTTGCTATATTCTTTTTAGCTGGGGATTCCAAAGTCTATGAGAGAATACTAGACTACAACAAGATTATTGAAGCTTTGGCTCTACCAAAAGGTCTTCCAGATACTAACCCATATCGGTCCACACCATGTAAGTACACAATAATAAACTACAAAATGTTGAAAATGACTCGGTTGTGTTTAGATATCGGCTTATTTTTTTGCCCAGCTGACGTTACTACCAAATTTGACAACGTTTTTTGGTTTGGAGATTTTAACTTTCGACTCAGTAAAAATAGAGTGGAAGTTGAAAACATAATAAATTGCACAGCAGGCAGACAGATGGGCACTCTGCTGGAGCATGATCAGCTCTCCAAGGAACTAAAGGATGGTAGGAATCTTTCCATGCATTATTTTAAAATGTAAAATAATGTTGTCACTCAGTTGAGCGACGACAACAACACGAGTGACTGTCACTCTCTTGCTTTCTGTGTTTTTATTCAGGTTCAATCTTCAAAGGTTTTCAAGAGGCGCCAATACACTTTCTGCCAACATACAAGTTTGACATTGGCTGCGATAAATATGACACATCTTCTAAACAGAGGACACCTTCATACACAGTAAGATCATTTGGATTTATGGCTTCTCTAGTCATATGTATTATTATACATGGTTGATGTCTTAATATTGTGTGTTTACAGGACAGAATCCTCTTCAGGAGCAGACAAGCTCATGACATCAAAGTCCTTAAATATACCAGTTGCACCAGCATCAAGACCTCAGACCACCGGCCCGTGATTGGAGTCTTCCAGGCAAAGCTGAGGCCAGGCAGGGATAAGTACGTGTGTCCTTACGTATATTGTTAAAGCTGACATTTGTGGAAAGAATGAGCATCTAATTATAAAGCCTTTTTATAAATCATGAACTAGCAGGCTAGTTGCTGTCGTTTGTATTACCGTGACAGTATTGCCCACTAAATGTTTTGGAATATGCAATAATTATGTCTGTGAAGTGGAAGGAAAGAGTTGGTTTTAACATTTGATTCTGTTCTCGCTCCCTCTGTCTATTTGTTAACAAAAAAATAAATATTTTGTTAATTACCTGTCTTTATTTGGGAATATCAACATATCATTTCGTACTGTTATACATCAGTGATTTTGTGCTAGACATCCGTATTAACATTATGTGTTTGTGTCAGTATTCCTCTAGGGGCGGGACTGTTTGACCGCAGCCTTTACTTAGAGGGGATCCGCAGAAGAATAACGAGAGAGCTAAAGAGGAGAGACGTCTTGAAGAACCAAAGCAGCAGTACCATCTGTACCATTGCCTGAATCATTTCTTGGCTCAGACCAGGTGGTCATATATGTATCTGAAAAATTCTGCAACTCAGCAAAAACCTAAATGCTAATAGACAGCACCCTCTGGTGGACACTTGGTGAACAGTAGCTACATAGGGACTTGAAGAAAGGGACTTTGAAAACAGACACTACAGCCACCTGGCTTATATTTACCCTTTTTGAGGGGTGTTATGTAGATGACACACTCACGCAATACTAATCACATCATACAAGCATCATGTTACACAATATTTAATGGCCATATATTTAATTTGACATTAACAACTTTTTGTAAAAATTTATTCTTTTACATGAAATGGAAGCAAACAAGAGTATGGTTGACATAACCTTGCCTTACACATTGTATATGTGGTTTGTAAAGCTAAACTTAAACCGTTTTGTTCAAACAAAGGCAAAGTTTTTAAAATTCAAGTGATCAGGGAAAAGGGCAGCTTGTCACAAAATCCTGTCTCAGATGTCTTCATGTGAACGTGACTTAAGGTTAAAGTATTACTTCAAAGCTGTCCTCTGCTTTTGACCCATACTTTGATGCCGCCGGGGCAACCTGTAAGGAACAGTGGGTGGTGATGGTCGAAACCGGAGGACACCTACACAGACACGGGAGAACATATAAACTCCACATAGCAAGGCCCCTTTCCGGGGATCAAAACTAGGGACCTTCTAGCTGTGAAGCATAAGCGCTAACCGCTGCGCTACCGTGCCGCCCAACTTATTGCCTTAGTCTCATTTTGTTTTTCTCATTGTAATTGTACTGTATTCCAGTGTCCTTGTACTGTATTGCATTAGCGACCTTAACAAGCAGCTGTGGCCCTAGTTGCCACTCACTACACAGCCTAAAAAGTGCCTCCTTATATAACTTTGTTATGCTACCGAGATGTAATAAAGATTTTACCAAATTAAACTATCTTCTTGTGAAAAAGTGTGTTTTTTATTTAAATACTCAAATGCAGTATAATGCACTTCACAAGACCACTGTTGGTTGAGCTAGTCTTGGGAGTCCAGTAACATTTAGACAAACAAATTCAAATGTACAAGTGAAAAATAAGAACATGAGCAACAAGACAGTTTTACAGACAAGAATATTGTGGCAGTATTGGGTATTTCTTAAATATTCTTTCATATGATTTGACAATTAAGTGCCTAAATAATTATCTTGCTCCGCATGGTACAGAAAAAGGGCTAGCTTTTCATAGCCCTAATCACCAGTTGGGATAATATGGGGGGGGGGGGAAAGAGCACAAGTCTGCTAATGTGTTGTCATATTTCTCAACACAAACCATCCCTTTAGAGCAAAACAAAAAATACTACAAAGAGTAAAAAAAAAAAAAAAGATGTATAGCCTGTTCAAATAAATACCATGTGAATTAAGTGTTTTAAAACAGGCATTGCCCCAGAATTCAGGCTCGAGTCTGGTCTTTGTCTCCTGAAGTGCTTTGTGTCCAGTTCAGTATTAGAAGAAAATATGAGTGTAATCATTATTTCCACGTAACGAGTTTATAACTTCCCCTGACTCACTTACATCAAAGTCTATCGGAAAAGGCGATACATGCGCGGCAGGCGTCCGTCTTTACTGGATAGGGCGGCTTGGATATGTTCATAAGACGGCAGCTCAGTAAGGTCCCCAAGGGCGGCCACTGCAGGCTTGCTCCGCAGCATCTTTGTGGTCACTCTCTTGATGTCACTAGCCGTCACATTGCCTGCAACAAACATGACATTTCAACAATGTTTTTATTTTTATTTTATTACGTCAACTTAAAAACATACATGAAAGGACAGGACAATAGACGTCGACAAGGCATAAAAACACAAACACACACCACATTCTATGAAATGTACATGTTCTTTAAACTTAGATCATGATATACAAGATAATCCTTAATTGATCTCACAATGGAGAAATTGACTTTCGGCATTCAATAAGACCACTCAGGGTGTGCAAAATGGAGAGGAAATGTGCAAACAGATAGTAAAAAAAAAAGGTATGTACAATAAGTAAAAGTAAAAATCTTAAGGGGTAGAGTTATAACAATTAGGAAATAAAAATAGAACAAACAATTAGAACAGACTATAAAAAGTAGAATATCGAGGTGCAAAGTTTACAGTCCTAGTGCAAGTTGTCAATAAGTGATGCTGTACAGAGATTATTGCACGTAGTTTTGCAAAGGGGTTATTGCACATGTTAGAGTCTTGTTGTACAGTCTGACAGCAGTGGGGATGAAGGCCTTGCAGTAGCGCTCCTTCTTCCACTGAAAGAGCTGCTCAGCTCCTCCACAGTCCCGTGCAGAGGGTGGGAGGTGTTGTTCATGATGGAAGTGAGCTTGGCTAACAGCCTCCTGTCCCTCACCTCCTCCACAGAGTCTAGGGGGCAGCCTGTTCTTGTCCCGCTCTGTGCTGCCTGGGGCCCAGCACACGGCAGCGTAGGTCTGCTCACTCTGAAGAACCTCAGTCTCCTCAGAAGGTGGAGGCAACTTTGGCCCTTCTTGTTCAGGGCATCGGTGTTGTGGGACCAGTCCAGTTTATTGTTGAGGTGAACACCCAGGTACGTGAAGCTGTCCTGGATGTAGTGACTTCCTCCTGAAGTCGATCACCATCTCCTTCGTCTTCGTGTTCAAGCACAGGTGGTTGTGCCCACACCAGTTCTTCAGTCCCCTCCACACTTGCCCTGCGCCAGCTTCTCCCCATAGTCCTTCTTGGCCTACCGGATTCTCCACTAGAGCTCGTGCTGGATTCTCTTCTGCTCCTCTCTCCTTTTTCTTCTGGTTCAGGAGGGCTTTAAGCTCAGGGGCCACCCAGGGGTGGTTGTTGGAGAACCACCGTACCTTCCGGGTCGGTACTGTGTTCTCCACACAGAAGTTGATGTAGTCGGTGATGCAGGGTGTCAGGGCATCGATGTCGTCTCCATCAGAGCTGCAGATCACATTCCAATCTGTGGTTTGGAAACAATCTCTCTTCTGCCTCTTCACTCCACATAAGGGAGTGTGGATAATAGACAAATGTTGAAAACATTAAAAAAACTATAAAAACTAAAAATATCAATACATACATATTACAGAAACCAAATAAATACAGAAACCATTCAGACTACATTTTGAAATATATTAGACAGGGAAAGGGGGGGGGGGGGGTTAAGCTAAATAAATAACAAAAGAAAACAAAAAATCATCAGATGCACATTTCTCTTCAAATGGAATACTTTGCATATATATATATATATATATATATATATATATATATATATATACACACACATGTATAAAAAAAAATAAATAAATAAAATTACATATCTCTCCTAGATATCCACTCCATTTTGAGTATTTGCTGTACTGCTTCCCAAAAAGCCACCACCACATGGCAGTACCAAAATAAATGTAGAGTCAGTAGATTCTGGTTCACTTAAACCAAAACGATATTTGTCTGATTCGGCAAGACCCCAGATTTTAAGCATTTTGTTTGTAGGTAAAAAATTATATATGATTTTAATTTGAAAAATCTGCTGTGCAGATTTATCAATATATCAATCTGCTGTGCAGTTTGATATTTTGTACTAAAAACAATCTTCCAATAAACCGGTTGATCCAACAGATCTTCCCATTTTATAAAAGTTCTATACGGCCAGGTTATCACAAATTTTTGATGGAGATAAAACATATTTATACTTCTATTTATCTTATCAACCATCTATAATTCCATAAGACAGGTCGGCAAACTAATAACTTGGTGCATTCACTATTAATTTAAATTTTCCAATTCCTCCTCGCTTTACAGTGCTTAAAAATCATTAAAATCATCCCCACCAGCAAATATACGTAAACAACAACAACCCGCACCTCCCCCCACCCCACCCGCACACACAGACACATATACATACAGAGAGCCCAGCAGTTAAAAGTCTTAAATAAAAATGGACATAAAGTTGGGTACATAAGGCGGAGTACAGATGGACCGAAAGAGGAAACACCATCCAATGAGCCGTCTGCACCGGGAGCAGCCCATCGGCCACAGCCACAGAGCGCCAACTCAGGGTGCCCAGAGGAGTAGGAGGAGAGACGTCCAACCTCCATCCAGGCACCCACAGGAGAGCGCCCTTACGGCCACAGCCAACCAGCACTCCCGGGGCAGAGGGCTCCCTCAGAGGAACTACTGGGAGAACATAAAAAATAAAAGATACATTAAAACCACTACTGGCCCACATCAAACCTACCATTCTTAGGAAGAGTCCTAGAAAAAGTAATATATCAACAGCTCACTTACTTTCTTCTATCTAACAATATGTTTCCAGTCAGGATTTAGGCCCCACCACAGCACTGAGACAGCTCTGATCAAGGTGACAAATGATATCCGCATGAACACCAACGCAGGTAAGGTCTCAGTTTTAGTTCTGCTGGATCCGAGCGCTGCCTTTGACACAGTGGACCACGGGATCTTACTTCACAGGTTAGAAAACTGGGTAAGAATCTCTGGTACTGCGCTAAACTGGTTCATGTCTTTTCTCGAGAACAGGACGTACTTTGTCGAAATTGGCAACTGTGTCTCAGACAAAATTGCCATGACCTGTGGAGTCCCCCAGGGGTCAATCTTGGGACCCCCCTTATTCAACTTGTACATGCTTCCAGCAACAATGTGTCGTACCACAACTACGCAGATGACACTCAGATCTACGCGTCACTGACGGCAGGCGAACAGGGGCCTGTAGATACACTCGGTCACTGCATCGAACAGATCAGTTTGTGGATGCAAAACAACTTTCTCCCACTAAATTCAGACAAAACTGAGATCATTGTTTTTGGCCCACGGACACAAAGGCTGTGTCCGAATGTCCACACTATTCCCTAACCCCTCATTCACTACATAGGCCCGCACTATATAGTAGACTATATAGTCCACTGATTCTGTTGGCAATTCGGACAGAAGCCCACTACTTTCTCCGAGCTGCGTGACGTCAGGCGCGCTGCGGCGTGCAGATTTTTTTTCCTCTTTTTTTTTCTTCTGAATTTATTTATTGTTACAAACGTTTATTTTATGAAACAGAATGACAGTTTTGGCACTTTTAGAGGCGTTTTATTTGACATTTAAATTAAAATTAAAACTATCATATAAAAAAAAAAAACACTCCAGCGTTAGCTCAAAGACGTGCAGAAAGTAGGTCAGCCCGGTGTCCGAAGCGCCAGCAGAATGAGTGCACTACATCTGCTAAAAGTTCGCTAAACTCCGGAAAAAAAATATTTCTGCGATAAAGATCAACCAAACTCATGAAACAGGGGACTATTTATGGATAAATACGAGTCAGATATATTTAACATGGATTTTACATGAATGGCTTGGATTATTTGAGAGGAAGCTATCGGTCATTTAACAGCTCGAGCTAAAGGTAAGCAGCTAACGCTAGCATTTTTCACCGTAACTGTTTATATTTAAGTCATTTATTCATGATAAATACGCAACACACGATTGAAACAGCTGATTTCATTCCGTCGTGTTGTTTAGTTCAAAGACCTGTTGCTGTCAGGCATTCTTCTCCGACTCTCGCAATGCATTGTGGGCTATATTGACCCGTTTAGTGACCGCTGATGCTCACTACTTTTCAGAATGCATTGTGGGAAATTTTGAGTGCACTACTTTTTTCTCTCTGGACATTCGGACACCCCTACAAAATGGCGTGATCACTATATAGTGCACTATATAGGGAATAGTGTGGACATTCGGACACAGCCAAAGACAAAGTGTTATCAGTCACCATGAGTCTCTCTAAAACTCTAAAAAAATCAGGTTAGAAATCTAGGAGTAATCATGTACTCAGACCTCAACTTAAACAGCCACATTTCAGGTTCATGCTGCAAAGGTCTGGAACAGCCTCAGTGAGGACGTGAGACAGGCCTCAACCCTGAGTATTTTTAAGTCTAGGCTAAAAGGACACCTTTTTACCGCTGCCTATGGAGATTGATTGTATTTTAATGAATTTTAGTATATAAATATACATATTTCTTAAAGTGTTATTGTATCGATTGATTTGTTTTATTGATTTTAATTGTGTTTTTAATGTTTTTTATTATGTTTTTTATTGTGTTTGGTGTGAGGCACATTGAGTTGTCATGTACATAAAATGTTCCATACAAATAAACTTGCCTTGCCTTATAGACTATGTGTTTAATAACATTGTGTATATTTATTGTAGTTTTAAACATCTAATAAACATTCTGTGGGTATTTAGTGATACATGGCTAAACAAGTCTTATTTTAACTCAAGCAAGCAGCACTGGATGTGTTTATGAAGACCGTGACCAATAAGTACTTACTTATTAATGAACAAAGTTCATGCGGCAACTTTCTTTTTCCGGTAGAGAGGACTTGACGACCAACATCTTCAAAAATAACTGGACGAGACTCCAAGTTCATCATCAACATTGACTTGAGTTGTGTCTTGGCCCTCTCAAGCTCCATCTTGATATTTGGCAATGCAAAGATGGGTAAGAAAAATACAGAATGGTAATGCCACTTATATGTAGAAGAATTGATTCTTACCTCTCCTGCGGTGCCAGCCATTTGAATGAATTCTTTGGTTATTATTTCCACCATTTCTCTCACCTTACAAAAAGAGCAGTGGGCATTAGCACGTCAAAGCTATATCTCCAATTAGTAACTTAAAAACAATATAGACAATTGGATTTCCTCACAGACCTGCCTTGGGTCTGCACTTGCATGAACACAAAGTAAGCCACTATCTTCATAACTATGATGGTATGCTGTAGCATTGTACATCCAATGATGTCTACCAAGAAAACATGTCACATTCAGCATTGTTACCAGTGTTTTGACAAAAAAAATAATAATATAAATTTAATCTGTTTATTTGTTACCTGTTAAGTACATTTAGGTAT
This sequence comes from Proterorhinus semilunaris, assembly GCA_021464625.1. NCBI lineage: Eukaryota > Metazoa > Chordata > Actinopteri > Gobiiformes > Gobiidae > Proterorhinus > Proterorhinus semilunaris. The sequence continues at coordinate 12,978,698 of CM038345.1, forward strand.
AAGCGAGTGAACATTCCTTTTCCAGGTCCTCCAGCTGAAAATGATCCGCCTCCACCCATCATCATGTTGAGCACAGCAAAAGGGATGAAGTCATCCTCCTGTTGTGATTCAAAATAAAAAGTTGACTTTTATCAACATTGAGTAAATGTAACTAGATACAAATACTCATACCAAGAACGAACAGCTCTCTAGTCCAATCATAATGTGTGTGAGCTCTGGAATAGGAGTTGGGCCCAGGCTCACCTCGGACATATCCTTCTCCATCTGACATATTAAAAGAGATGGTCACCTTCTACCAATGTTCTATGGCATAGAATATTTCTTGTAAGTATTTTGTTACCTTAACAATTCCTCCAGTGTATTGTGCAACAGACAAGTCCACATTAGCTGATGTACTGATGTCCCAGGCTGGCTTCACATTTAGCAGATACTTTCTGGCACAGTCCACAAGCTGCTCATGCTCAATACCTACTCCAGCCAGAACCATGCGCTCAGGACAGTAATAGTTGCGGAGATAGTTGTGAAGCACCTTCTTGTCAATTTTTTCAATGTTTTCAACTGGACAAAACCGTGGCAAACCAACTGTATTCCCTCTGTATGCTGCCTGGAAATAGAAAACAAATCATACATAGTATTGTAGCAATAATCATTTTGTAACCAAAGCTTAAATGGACCATGAGTTCCTCTCAAGGTCCAAAGTCCAGTTAAATCAATAAAAAGCAATGGCTTAGCAGTGCTGACTTACAGCATGGATCATCTCTGTGAGTAATGGTTCTGGATCTGGCCTCATGTTTAGATCTTCTAACTCAAAGCGTACTGCCATTTTTGTCATTTCAATCTCCTCATCTGCATAGAACATGGGTGAAGACGTTTGTGAAGCAACCCACTTGAAACCACGTTCCAAGCTCTTATGCAGAAAAGTGCTTACCCACAAGACGTGGCTGTAAAACTGCATCAGACAGAAGACTGACCACTGTGTCCAAACCCTTCACTTCAGCTGACACAGCATACATTGTGGTATCTCTGGATAAATAACATTCACATCACCATTGAAAGCATCTTAGGTTAATTTCCTTATTAGAAACAATTTGTATAAAAGGAAAACAAACCTTGATGTCTGACAGTCACAAATCCCTCCGTGTTTTTCAAGGGTGAGAAGAATTTCATCTTTACTTCCATACTGTGCTGTAGACTATATCAGAAAGATATAATGTATTTCTGCCACCAGTCACCAAAAATAATCACATGCACTTACAGAAAAGGCTAGTTTTTCTAAAAAATGAGCAATTCCACTTGGATACTTTGCTTCATGTCTTGATCCAGAGTTTACTAAAACTAAAAAACAATAAGGCATTTATTGAATTGCATTATTGCAAATGATGAAATGTGAGAAAATTCACTTACTTCCAACTGTGCAAAATTGACCAAACTTGTTTTGAGAAGCCACTTTAAGACCATTTTCTAGAGTTGTAATCTTGGTTTCATATTTTTCCTGTCCATCGACGGCTGCAAACACTGGTTTAGGGATCCCAGGGAGCGGTGAAGAAAGGGATATGTTTGGGTATCCACCACCGGTGCTGCTGTACCTTCTGTACGCTGCAATCCCAAACCTTCGTCAAAAGAAATGTGTCTTAGTACATGGCTGATACGTATAGGAAAGTAAAAATCTATTTATTGTGTTCTTGTAGCTGCACTCATTAGTTACATGACTGTTGCTAGTTCGTGAAATAAAAAATATAAAGGTAATGACGTCTATGTGATAATAAGAATTGTAAAATTGTAAAAAATAAATAAAAAAAAGACCCTATCACATAAGAACATGAGGTATTTCAATCAACAAAAAGGGTTGTGTTGCAAGGTTACATCATATTCCTTAGCCTATGCTTCTGTTGTGATTAACCAAGGCAAACAAACAGACTTACGTTATATTGTGCATAGCAGTAATTATTTGCATCAGGATGAAATGATAAGGTCAACAAGCGTTAGTGTTGAGCATGCTCTATAGTGCTGTTAACGCCCAACGGGGAGACTTTTACCGTAGCAAACTAACACAGCGCTTAAAAAACATTATTGTTATTTTAAATCAAGTAAGGACTTGGGTATTAATCCTTTTTTTTTGCTTTTACCTCTGGACACGACTCCAGGTCCTGCACCTCGACATGTGAGTTGCCATTTTCAATGACCAGAGCGAAACCCGGAAGTGCTTCTTTTTCTTCTTCTTTTGGAGTTTTATGGCGGCTGGCATCCACATGGTGCATTTGCCGCCACCTACCGCCCATGCACCTATTTATTATAATAGATCCATGACCTACCCAAGCCCCGGGTATCCAATATGGCCGCCCGTTGATTTCAATGGTTTGTGCTCATTGGCGCAGCGAGCCAGAAAAAATTCTTACTTCCGCGTTACTTCCGGGTCCATCGGGCCCAGAGCTTTTTTTAACGGCTACTATATACTTGTATAATTTATATTATTCATTGTTATGGCCATATTAGGGTCCTTACTCATTTCCAATAAAAAACACAAAGAAACGCGGATGTTTATTGCCAATCCCCATGATTCTCAGCGCGACGAGAACGCGCACCACAGCTCGGCAGCAGAGCGCAGCAGAGACGCAGTAGGTCTAGATCGCGCAACCTAGTCATTGATGCAATCAAAGTTATTCACTTTTGGAACCGTTTTCCAACGTTTAATTACAAAGTTAATTATACTTCTACAATTGACCACATGTCAAGTAAATTGACAGCGCAACGAGAGCAGGCAGAGAATCAGCCAGGGCTGCTGCCGTGAGCGGAGCAGTAGACCCAGATCTCCAAGTATACAGCCCTACGCATGGATGTATTTAAAGATCTGTACCGTTTTCCAACATTTAAAAGATACATCCAACTTCTATTATTCAGCATAATGACAAAATCAATGTTCATTTATGCCTTTTTTAAATACCGTAATTTTGTTCAACGCAGCATTTGATCCATTTAACTTTTTGCCGTGACATGAAATCAAACGTGAAATGAACGAGACACATTTTTACACGTGGTGTGTAAATGAAATCCTACAATACAATTACCACAGTTTTACCTTTGGTTATTCTGTTTTATTTAAATGTCATATTTATAGTAGTTTGGGCATATTGCCTTTTCTTTTACGTACTATCATTAAAAATGTCATGTCATATATACCTTTGTTATTATAATGCTTCCTTATAGCTGAACTTGCATGGAAACACTGAAATGTTATCTTGTACTTTGTCATCTTAACAATCAGGCAATAGTGTGTAGATATAGACATTTGCATTTTTATGGATGGAACATGAGAACAAAAATAGCATTGCAATGCGTATATTCATAATTATCAACAATGGCAATGTGATAAATGCCATCCTCTAATTATTAGGCTGACAAGAGCCATTATAATACATTATAATGCAAATTATAAGCTTTTGCTTATAATTTTGGAACCACATTACATTGTATTTCACAACATTTGCAGACTAGCAATTCATCACAAGTAAATCAGCAGAGTAGAAAATTGTACTCAAGAGTAGTGTTATTTTAAAAAATAATTTTACTGCATTGTAACAGAATTGCAAAATTAGTTAAAAAAATAATTCAAGTAAAATAAATCACCAACATTTATGTCAATTGTCTTTGGGATTTTCGCAGAAACTAATAGATGTAATTGAAATGCAATGAAGCTTTTTTTTATGTACACAATAAAATAAGGATATTGCAAAAAAGAAAAGTGCCCCAACATATTTGCATAGAAGGCCTACAACACTATACACACACAAAAAAACTGGGTTTTGCCCAAATTTTAAATGTTATTGGTTTAGACCCGATGACAGCAGTTGCAAAAAGAAACCACAACAGCAATCCTCTGCACTCTGAACATTATTGGCTTTATTTCCAGAAGTGCCCGTAATATCTTCAGAGTGGAAAAGAATAATGCCCAAAGCTGTTCTACTGATCAACAAGTTCAGCCAAGACCACCTTACGTTTTTTTCTCTGCTGTCAGATTGGAAAGTAGATTCAACGACAGTCCCAGACTGGAATAGGTCTCCTTCTGGACAAGACAAACATCTATAACATATACATAACATATAACGCCTGCATTCTCACCACATAAAGGTTTAGCCGATAGCCTCTTGAGCTGCCCAGTCTGACCCTGACTCTTACAACAAGAAACCAAGGAGTAACTGCAGTTTGTAAAGAGGCACAGAACTGGTTTTAACCGAGTTTAAAAGCTAAATCTGGTCATCTTCCAAGGACACGGGCGTCACCAGCTACTGCAGTTCTTTCTGACAGCAAGAACAAGACTTTGTTTCCAGGGCTGCACAGTCACATTTTGGTGAAAATGGCAACTTCATACGGCACCATTCTTTTGGCTCCATCACTTAAGCTAAAAGAGAAACTGAGAAAATGACCGGAGAATAGGTTAGACATGACACAAATAGTCAAAGTTGGTTTAATAACTAGTTATTATTGTCTGAAACACGATAGACCTTTATTTTATTAACTTGAATAGGTTCCCTTACATTTTACAGTTGAATTTGGCACTGTTGTGATTTATGAAGTTATAGCTTGCATGACTAATCATAATTAGAAAAGTATACTTTTTTTTGTGTGTGCATCTTACCTGTTGTCATGTCAGAGTTGGGTTTGTCTTTGTCTGGTCTTGTGTTGCCATGGTGATGGGGCTTTAAACCGAGACTTGACATTTTCGGTTTTAATATAAGCTCTATATGCTGTGGATGACAAAAGAGTTTATTTTGGTGAAGTTGGGTCAACAGTTTGAATGTGACCTACATACAATGTAATTTACTTGCTACTGGTAGTTGGCCTCTGTTCGTTCCAACACTGCCATGTGCTGAGCACCTCACTCACAGCAGAACAGGAGACGGTATAATAAGAGTCTGGTCTGTCCTGTGTGGAGGAGATGGGACAGGACACGGCCGCATCTGTTCAATATAGGTACAATTACCGAGCAGCAACTTTATTACAGTTTTATTTGTGGCTATAAAATACATAACAAACTAATTGAACTTTAAGTAATAGCTAGTAATCACCTGTTAGCAAAGAAGTTCATGCTAAGCCCCATCTTCCATATCCATAGTGGACACAGATCCCACTGCAGCAGACTCCTCTCTGCAGCAGGCGACCTAGGTGAAGAAAGGAGAACCAAAATATCACCCTTAGTTCATATTTTATTATCACACGACAAAATAAGAATTATATATATATGACTACTGTGTCTATTACGGTTACCATAATCACCAGTCTTGATACATTAGTGAACAAGTATGAAAGCACGAATTTGTGAATTTAACAAACTTGATTAAAAAGTCACGTCATTATTATATAGTGCCCAATAAACCTAAACCTAACCTTTTCCTAACCTTAGCCTTAATTGTTTTCCTGTTTCTAAACTTTTTCCAACTCCTGCCCCTGCCCCTAACCATAACCAGTAAGATACTGTCCAGATTAAATACGAGGCAAAATAGCTGGAACCGTCTGATGGCCTCGTACACTTCGATCATATTAACTAACCTTATTTTGTTAGTTTGTCCGGCAATTTAAATAACTTCTCACTATGTGTTACGCTATGTCATTATTGTAATAGGTTGCGTTCACGATTTAGAATTCCATTTCAGTTGGAGGGCAGGTGTCAATACAAGTCTATGGGAGAGAAACAGTTTTTGAAAGAAATTTCCAAAAAGAAAATGTCCAAATGTTTTCTGTGATCATCATGTGACAGGGATTGGATTCACAAACCTGACATGTGAATTTTATGGCTGAAAGTCCTTTCTACTGGCCTACATCAAGCACATGTTATTGAATATTGTCTCCACTTTTGGACGCCTTTGTGAAGAAATAATTAGACATATGTTCATATCTGCTGGAAGATGTGACTTTGAACTTTCTGTCAGTTTTTGTTTCTTGTGAATTGGCCCAATAATTACAGAGATATTAGCAATGATTTAAGACTATAAATCTGCATTTTGAGCGTTACTATGGTTACGGCCGTGGAATTTTCAGTTGCCCTCCACCTCAATGTTAAACTATAGGCTCTTTAGAATGTTGTGATGTCACGTGAACGCTACCTATTCGATACACATACCGTGTATTTTAATGTAAAATATACTGTATGTGTATTTTACATTAAACAGGGACACTGTCCTCTAGAATAGCATTGTTCTGTTAGTTTAAAATGGTACTCGTTGTAGTAGTTTCTATTTTTCACGAAGCTACAATATATCAACTGTCTCATCGAAATAGTATTTACGTGGTGTATATTAACATTTACAGTTACGGAATACATTCTGTGTGATAGAAAAAGCGCAAACTTACTTGCAAAGTTAGTTTTACGGTCCTCTTTTCTCTCGATTCCCCCATGCTGTTGTTTTCCTCCATGAGCGCGCCCACGGAAATCGAGGGCGCGCTCTGCACGTGCACGGCAACACGTGGTTAGTTCTGCCCAATCAGCGCGGCGGAAAGCTAGAGCGTGGCTAGAGTGGAGCTCAGCTAAGTCCTTAAAAATGTATTTTTTAGGCGATACGCAAAATTTAGAGAGAAAAAAAGTACATGATGTTAATATAGATGATAATCGACACTAAATCCGACCTTTGTGACAGTTGTAGGCGTCCTGTCAGCCGAACACGGACAGTTTTTTCTTGCACGGGCGCTTATGGCAAAAATCCTTTCTGAGCCCGATGAGAATTTGCTGCTGTAGTACCATCTAGTGGCCGTCCGCCGACCGGCGCGCGGGGAAGGGGGGAGTGTCCTATCCAGTTATTATAATAGATCCATGGACCTACCCGGCTTGTTCTTCTTCTTCGTTGGTGTTTAACGGCAGATTGTAAACTACGATAGGACATTACCGCCACCCACCGGATGAATTTGTATCTATATATATTGTGGCGAGAAAGAAAAGGACGCAACAAGCTGCTAAGGAGTCAACTTTATTCTTTCTGGGCCAAAAGAAGGATGATCAAAACTAAGGACCAACACAACAGTAAGGGCTCAGACACGCCCCCAAACCCCGCTGGGTGAGAGACAACTCTCTAACATGTACACCACAATATATATAATAATTCTTTGGGGTTTTTTTTTTTATGGGAAAGCTTGCTTTTGTGGATTTGAAACTTGTGTGCCATTGTCAGTAAACTGGTTCACAAACTAGAAATTTTCTTTCGTGCAAACGTGCAACATAAAACAGAAAAACGTGGTTGCAGTACAGTAAACTGTAAAATCTTCACAACTATAAAACTATGAAGGCAAGCATAAAAAGAGATATAAAAATAGATTCTTAGCGATAGGATGAGGAGCTCAGTCACCTGGGAGGAGCCACTGCTCCTTCCCGTCAGGAGGAGCTGGTTGAGGTGGCTCGGGCCTCCAGGTCACCGGGCATGTCCCATTGGGAGGAGAGGGCCCATGTCTCTGAGACACCTGGTGTCGCCTCTGGTTCGTCTCAGAACAGCTGACGGTGGTGTGCTTGGTTGGGGGATAGGGCATCTCTGCTCTGCTGCCTCGGCAACCCAGCCCCAGATAAAGCGGAAGAAAACCGATGGATGGATAAAAATATAGACTATCACCAAATGAATGAGTACTGTTTCAGGCATTTCAGAACAAAAAATGATCAATTGATATCAATGTCATATTTAATTTTCATTAAACACATTTTTGACCTTAGGACGTTGTTAACAAAAGGATTCCAGTAATATGAGGTTACTGACCCGAAAGGCTTTGTTGGCAACTCATTCTGAAACAGATTACTTTGTTGTTATTCCTACGACATGACCAAAAACAGCTTTTTCCAGGCAGTGCTTGAAAAAGAGACATTTCTGTTCACCAGTAATAACTTGATCACATTCTTTCAAGAACAGAGGTAGAGTATTTTTCACAAAATTGAGTTGTCATGAATTGGGAAAATTTTAAAATGATCTTGTCAAAACAATTTGGCAGGAATTCAGAATATGCGTTTTCTGCCATTCAGAATGTCTTCGTTGTTCCCGATGCTGCCAGAAATGATGTATCCATAGAAATAATCTGTGATAAATTGTATCTGTATTTTTTTAGAATAAATAACCATCTTAAATAACCATAAATAACTTAAATTTCATAAAAATCCCTAAAAGACTAGTTATTTTGAGTGACACATAAGCACAACACCCTGTCGTTTTTTTCCTGATGAAAAAAATAAAAAAATTATTAATATTATTTTTTCCAAATGCTATTGTATGACAGAAACAATTCATAATTTTGTGTTACCTGTAGTTTAGATGAATAAGCCAAAATTTGATTAAACTAATGAAACAATAAAAAGCACAATTGACAATGTGAAAGTAGGTTAGTTTGAAAAACACCACTCATTGATTTTGGCACACAAAGCTCCTAAATGGCTTCAGCATTTCCACTTGATTAGCACTGCGAGGGCTTCCACAGGACAACTGCATCCAAATAGCAGTTTAGTGACTTCCAGTCGACATCAAACCCCATAGTTTAAATTGTGTCTATGCAACACCATGATTTTTGTTGTGAGGACTTCTTTGGTGGTTTTTATGGTATGTTTGCTTACATCCATGTGTCCAGCATATGAGCTCCAGGATACAATCCATAGTCTTAAAGAGGAAAACCTACACCTGCAGCATCAAGTGGAGAATCTCACTCATGCTATGAGGGACTTGAAACACCTCTCTGAGTACGCCAAACGTAAGTTTTACCTTGGGTGAATCTGTTCTTTGTATCAATGTGTAACCTTCATGGATACATCCCTAATGGGCACATTTGTTATGTTTAAAACACTGATTTACACTTTATTCATTGTGCACATCAAGTGAATTGATCATTCATTATTTTTAGTTTCAGGAGAAGGGCATGATTTTGAGTCCCGACGTGCCTGGAAGGAATGGTCCCAACATGGTAAGCCAGTCACCTGCTATATTGATGCATTGAGTTGCCTTGTGTACGAAATGCGCAGTATAAATAAAGAGTTGCCTTGCCTTTCCTTGCCTTGATGCATAATAGCAATATTATAATATTAAAATAATAAAACTTTTTTTTGGTCTCATTTTCAGGCATCAGCCCTGAGACTTACACGATTCTGCAGCAGGCACTGTGTTTTCCAGACCTCCATGGATCTGCTCTGTCCGTGTTTAACTGTCTTGGCTTGTGCTCTCTCCTCTGTATCCTGCACATTGCTTTAGCTCTTTCATAACTCTAACTTTTCCATTAACATCTTATGTAAATCTTACAGCTTATGTATTATTTTAAAAAGTGAAAAAATAAATAAAATGAAAGAATGAAAAAATAAATCTTTTTGCAAGTTTGACTTATTTATTAGTTAAACGGCACCAAACAGGTTAAGTGTTGAAAATACACATAAGTGGCTGCACATGTGCTACTATGAAGGACAGGGTGAGTAACTGTTTAAACCACCCACACACTCATTGGCTGAAAGGCAACACCACTTATGGGCCCTTTAATTTATGTGGTAAAATGGTTGTGTCAGCATCTATTTTTCATAAGCTCTCGCTGAATGTTCTGACTCACAGCCTTTTGACTTTATATGAAAACATTTACACTTGTTATTGTAAAGAAGTTGCTCTATAGACCTATATTTTATAATTTATGTAGAACATTTTATTGGTTAAGAAATCTTGTAAATAGCACTGAATTTGGACTTGAAGTATAAAGTGTAAAATTGATTTAGGTAAATAAAACATTTACAAAATGATCTGATTGACTGAGACAAAGTGAGGCATTTGTGTGAAACATGGAGTGTGGTCTCTGACTGAACTGGTTCTGTGCTTTATTACACAGGATGGCTCTGTAATGAAGAGCTCTGTGTGTGTGTGTGTGCGTGTGCGTGCGTGCGTGCATGTGCGTGCGTGTGTGTGTGTGTGCGTGCATGAGTGAGTGAATGAGTGGAGTGCATATGTGTCTGCAGCCATGACTGAAACTGTTGTGCCGACAGCACTGATGGAGATGGACTAGCTGCAATCTGGACAATCATCGGTTCAAAGTAAGTGAACATTTCATTGAGTTGGTATTAGTGGATAATTTAAAACTAAAGGTTTATTTATACATGTTTTTGAGGCATGCATCAATAGTGCACATAAGACATTCTACATTCTAAACCTGTGTTTTTGACACATTTGAGATCAGTCATTGCTAATTTTAACAATCCTCTAAATGAGTGTGAGCAGTGCATTCATCTGTTTATGATATACAATTACACAATGTATTAGTGTGTGTTGCATTAAAGTGTGTTACTATATGACGTAATCATGTGTTTGTATTTTATTCATTCACAATATTTTAAAGCAGTCAGTCCTTAGTGGTTTTGACACTGTTCGTGTCCAACCATTTGCATGTTTCCCAATATCTTATTCACAGTTCCTGATCTCATCAGATTATTACATCTTTCCCACAAAGGCTGTGCTCTTACAAGGTGTTTGTAACCTCATAAAAGCCCATATGATCAGACACAGAGCTTTCCTTGTAGGGACCAATAACTGATCTTCCCAGTACAAAGCTGCGCAACCTCTTTAATGTCACTTCCATTGAGTGAAGGGCCACAGTGCAAGCACTATAAAGTGGCTGGACCCATTCAAGGGACTAAAGAGGACAAAGCTAAGCCCGCAGCAGCACCACAGGCAACAACCAAAAAAGGAATGAAGCAAATGGAAAGGGAGCATGAGGTCTGATGCTTTAGAGAAGGCCAGGAGAGTGAAATTAGATATTTTTGCCTAATACAGTACAATCGGCAGACATGAATAAACATTAGCTCATAGCCAATATCAGCCTTACTGTGAGTTGTGTGAACATTAATAATCAGACCGTTACGATTCAAAATTAAAATCCTGATTTCACCATGTTGCAGCTGACAGACATCATGGATACAGTTCAGTGTCAGCGGTCTTGTTCAGCTCTCCAGTAGGATGTATCTTCTTGTCTCCCTTTGGAGCATCTGGCCCATGAGTTCCCATCTCTGCCTGCTCTTCTTATCCAGCCTCCATTTGTCATCGCCGCTGGGTGAGTGAATGGCTAAATTACGCAACTTCTTACACCTTAAATATTACACTTGTATTTTCAGGTTTGGATGAGGTTTTCTTCAGTCCTCGAGATCAGACGGCGCGTGAAGGAGAGACTGTTTTCTTCCCCTGTGTGTCAGGAGAAAGCTTGCCTCCTGCCAGCATCAGTTGGCTCAAAGATGGGAAACCAGTCACAAGAGGAAGACAAATTCAGGCAATTGTTGTGAAACACAGTATGCTAGATGTAGGTAATTTACGTGTTTAACTTATTTTGTTTTTTAGGGAGAATATGGGGGTGGCAGTCAGAGGAAAACATCAGGAACTCTGCACCTTTACAACATAACGCTTGAAGATGATGGCATATACACTTGCATTACACACAATCCTTTACTGAGGACCAGCAAGAGGAGCAAACCGGCCAAACTAACTGTGCAAGGGGAGTTTTGATTGTTTCTTACCAATATCCTTGTCAAAACATTTCAACTCAAATTTTACATGTTGCATTGGCAGACGTTGACGCCAGTTTGTCAGAGGCCCAAATAACTATGATAAAACGCTGTAAAAGTTTAAAACAAGACCACTGGAAGACACTGTTTTTTTTTAATTAATTTTTTTTTTAATAGACACTTAATCGGGTCATTTAAAATGGCAACAACTGCTCCAGTGTAATTGAATAATGCCATTATTAGAAAAGAAAAAAAATACTGTATTATCATGACGACTTCACTGGACTGACAGAGAAGATATTAGAATCCATACCAGTTTTTGTTTCTTATGGGTAGGTACTGCGATTACATATCAACCATAAAACATGGCAAAACCTCTACACTTTTTAGGACAATATCTGTATGTCACCCTTTTACTACATATTACATGTTATAGTGAATGTATCATGCAGGAGTCCCACGAAGACTGCAGATCATCCATGGTCCTGACAACGTTACCGTTGCTGAGGGAGAAGAGGTTTCCATGCGCTGTATTGTCGGTGGCTTTCCTGTTCCCATGGTGCAATGGTTCAAAGACGGCTGCCTCCTGACAGACTGCTCTGCATCGTTCAGGCTGTACAACAATGGGCAGCTGCTCACATTCAGGTGGAGCATAGAGCAACACAGGAATATTTAGAACAGGTTTTACACACGGACACCTCAAACAACCTGCATTTTGACCACTTCTATGGCTATGACTCAGTGACTGTACAGTGATCTCCTCAGTAACTCAGCTTGTGTTTAACTATGTGCCTACAGAAATGTGAGCCAAGATAATGAAGGTTTCTACCACTGTGAAGCGTATAATGAAAGAGAGAGGGTTAAGTCTCAGGCAGGCTTTCTACTTTTAGCAGGTAACAATGACATTACTTTTTTTTACATTTCATATTTCTTATAATTCAGACGGTTCAGAATGTTTGCAGGCCCTCTTTTAATTATGCTATACAAATGTATGTTCTATTGTTAAAACATTTACTCTGATTACCACATTAATTCATATTTTGTATTTATCTATTTATTTTTTTGAGGAGGAGGATGGGGGATATAATAAAAAAAAATAATGATACTAAACTTTGATTGATGAGATCCGTTCGTCATTTTCAGATATGGACTGGAGTTTTGTCATGCAGCCGGTCAACTTGACGGTAGAGAAAGGGGAGAATGCGACTGTGACCTGCAGGCCTCCGGACAGCCGCCCTCCCGCTCAGGTGTCCTGGTTCAAAAACAACCAACTCCTCACTCCTTCAGCTCGTGTCTATGTGCTCTCTACTGGAGAGCTTTTCCTTCTTAGGTTTGTGACCCGGTTATTATGTATGTTTCTGCTCATTTACCGTGGGCTCAGAAAGCTTTCAGACCTCTGCAAGTTTTTAAAGTATTCAGATCTTATAGACAAGCTGCAGACCCATTTCATCAGACTTGTCTTATTTTGAACAAACTAAAAACAACAAAAGAGGGGCATGGATGTATCCTGAACCCACTGTGTTATTTATTACAGAGTGAGTGAACATGACAGTGGGAGTTATTTCTGCAGAGCATCTAATATTCACCTTCAAAGATTTGTCACATCCAGAAGAGCTACAGTAACAGTCCTGGGTGAGTATATTATTATATCCTGACATAAATGATAATGCATGCAACCTTATTCCTATGTTGTCATTTTATATTGCGGATGTGGCAGCTCCGCCTTCGGTGACTTTGTGGCCCCAAAGGCTGACTGTGCCAGTAGGGGCCCATGTGGCGCTCCAGTGTCAAGCCTCAGGTTACCCTTTGCCGTCCATCAGTTGGTTCAAAAGTGGCCACTCCAAGCAGACAGGGGGCAGAGTTGTAAAGGGGTGAGATCAATCGAGCCATACTCTTATATTGTGGTGCTTTACATAACATGGTGTACCTGACTGTTTGTTATTGTCTTGTAGGCTGTCAAATGCCACCCTCTACATCCAGTCCGCCAGGAGCTATGATGAGGGGGTGTATGTGTGTCATGCCTCCAACTCAATGGGCAGTAGTCAACACAATGCTGAACTAAAAATAGCAGGTGAAAGGAAAGCAGCAGGAAAAGCAATAATTACTGACATACTGTACAAAAGACATGGTTATGTTATCCCTAGTTACCATTCTACTTCCCGCCTATTACCATGTTATCAGGGTGCTGTAAAAGGTAAAGTGCCACCCATGGTTACATGTTTACCCTCTATTCTTTGCAGTGAGTCCCATTATTGTGAATTTCACAACCCAGATGCATTGCAGAATTGGTGAATCGGCCATACTGCCCTGTAAGGCCGTCGGGATTGTGCCCATCGCTTACACATGGTCCAAGAAAAGAGGCGACCAGCACATACCCATTGCTCCAAATGAGAAAATAAGCATTGGTGGTAAGTTCTATATTCTATACTCTTTTTTTTTTCCACATGGAAAGGGGTTTTTGTTCCTTTAAATTCTGTTTTGATTGATTTCTTTGTTGATTTAAAGAGGAGGGATCGCTGCATATTTCTGATGTGCAATGGTCTGATGAAGGGGAATATTACTGCACTGCCAAAAATCGTGCTGGAAAACATGATAAGCGCTCATATCTGACTGTCACATGTATGTATTTTCTGTTGTTTTTTTTTTGCATGTAAACAAATGCACACAGACTATTATCAAAAGACTTTAAGTTTATTACCCCTTTCTTTTTATGAAACCTTTGTAAGTCAATCAGCGGCGGCCAACAGACACAATGGTTTTGTCTGCTGTGAGTAAGACCTTAATATCCCCGCTTCAGTGTCATCTGTCCCCTTGAGGTTTTGGTGGTGGCTGAAAATTGTGTCCGTTATTGCTTCTCTGATCTCCCTGCTGTTTGTGCATATCGGGATTGTTTTTCTTGGTTGTTTTCTCTGCTACTCTAAAATATTTTTGTTTTTTATCCATGTAGAATTCAAGCAATATGGAAACTATAGCGGTCCCAGAAAAGTCTGTAGCAGAGCAGCGTCTGGTGACCGAAGCTCATCAGGCAAAACAAAAGCATACCCCATGTAAGTAACGATTATTATTATTATTATTATTATTATTATTATTAGTAGTAGTAGTAGTAGTAATGTGACGTTCAGGACGTTCAAATTCATTTCCCTATGGGGACAATAAAGTATACAAACAAACAAACAAACAACAATGACCGTCCAGCTCTTTTGAACTCGCTCTTTAAAATGAACAGATCCCAAAGACTCGGCTCCCAATAAAGAGCTGTAAATCCCATTACTAATGATTATTATTATTATTACTATTTTATTACATACTGGTCTGTCTATGATGTTTAGGTGTTTCATCACACTGCTGGGGATCAGCCAAGGATTTCAACGAAGATCGTGTAACTCCATCATCTCCCCACGCCCTCCCCAACATCCCAAGTCAGCATTTTGTGACACAGTTGCCTCCTCCCATTTCCCCTCCCCCGCCTCATCCAAACGTCAAGTCTTCAAGTCTCCACGACCAACCTTCAGCATCTAGCCAATCTCCTCACACTGAATTTTTAACTTTGAAAAGTCACCCTAAAGACGCCGTTTCTGAACACACGGATGGACCTGCACAGACCCAATATTCTCACATCTCTGTAGGAGACCAATATAAATCGGTCTCAGAGCTTCCAGTGAGTACATCCAATGGGTTTTTAGAAACTGCCACTCATTTTGAAATTCAAACGTCCTTGGTCACTTTGCCCCTTGCTCCAAAAGTTGAGTCCCAACGCAATGGTGCAAATCATCTCTTGCCTAAACTCAATGATGGAACAACGTCCGTGCAGATTCTTGAAAGAAGGCTAGAACCTCCCACAGATCCTCTGCATTTAAAACAAGGGCATCAACCAGCCACAACCCCTTCAGAAATGTCATATTCTTCTACTGCTCGTATACATTCGGAGTTGCTTTCAACATCTAAAGAAAGACAAATCTTTAAGGATCTTTTGCCGCCATTTGCAAAAACAACTATAGCTACCCCTCTTCAAATTCAGCCTCCGGTTTTCCCAACGCAGCAATCTCATCTGAACGCATATCCACATCCAGTTACTGAAGCTTCATTGTCAAAGCATACTACATCTTATTCCATTAATCCTCATTCTACCCTTTCAAATAGCCGTCCAGTTAATCAGACCTACAATTCGTCAACATTAGGTAGTACTTTCCGTGTGGTTAACATCTCCCAGCCACAAAACTCAAGTGCTGGAGATAAGTCAACGGAGGCAACAGAGAAGAACACAGCCCAGTCCCCCAGGTAGAGTACATAACATTCAGTATAACGGTGTAATAGTTGAGACTGTGCTAATCCGTTATCATTATCATCACAGAGTAACACAGAAGGCTCCATCGTGGCTGCCAGTGCTGGAGAAACATGACATCCCTGTTGTGGTTGGAGTCGGTGTGTCCCTGGCATTTATTTTTATCACAGTCACTTTTTATTCAGTGGTGCAGAAGAATGAGGCAGCCCCAACAAGCAGAGCAGGTTTGAATCAAGTAACTGGACCATATGCCCAGTCATGTTCAAGCTCAAGCCAATTTTATTTTTGGATTACGTTCATAGCTCAGAGGAGTGTGGGCATACCAACAAAGCACACAGACCGGGGGGCTGCTGGTCGAACATACGAAAACAGGTGCTATGACGTTATGATTCATACCTCATTACAATACGGTCATTGTGCACTGTTTCAAAACAATCGAAGTCACTCATGAATCAATCCACACAGAGCATTTGAAGATGATGACTGCGTGGCAGTGGTTGAGCAAAGCCCTAACACTTGTGCGAGGCCCCCAGGCCCAAGACTGACGACAGTGCAGCTGGAGCCCACTTCTGAAGAGCTGCTGAAGGACATCCCACCTAGTCCGGACCTCCACTCAGTTACTATAGAAACTTACCCAGAACCCATTCTCGACACTAAGGTTTGTAGAAGATACAGTCTATAGAATCTTTTAGTTTTCTTATAGTGGGTATGGTGAAACTCAGTGTATAATCTCAGTACCTTCATATTCCATGCATACAGGTGAAACTCGGAAAATTACAATATTGTTAAAAAATGCATTCATTTCTGTTTTTCAACTTAAATTGTGAAACTAATATATGATATAGACTCATTACATGCAAAGTGAGATATGTATAGCGTTTATGTGTTTCAAGATTATGGCTCAGCTTGTAAAAAAACTAATTAAAAATCTCATAAACTTATCTTTGGAATATAAGAATATTTTGGACTGTAAGCCATGATCATCAAAATGATAACAAACAACAATCATGTAGGCGCATTGAGTTGCCTTGTGTACGAAATGCGCGGTATAAATAAAGTTGCTTTGCCTTGCCTTGCCTTGCCTAATGAGTCTATATCATATATTAGTTTCACATTTAAAGTTGAATTACAGAAATAAATGAACGTTTAAACGATATTCTAATTTTCCGAGTATATATTGTATAATTTCAATAATTACTCATATTATTAATGAAGGTATCAGCATTACATGATTATTTTGAGGATAAAACTTTTAACTAATGTCCTATTGATATTAATATGAATATATATGTGACATCATAGTAAAGATTCTTATTCAATTTCAGATTGACGATTTCCTGGAAGAGGAAAGTGGCCTCAGCCTTTCCCAATCAAGCGTCCAGCTGCAGTGTGCGGACGACTGGCCCAGCAGCGCAGATGACAACCACGATCCCTGCCATGACACGCTGCCTCCACCGTCCTCCCTGCTCTCTCCCTCCCCATCACCGTCTGTGTCATCCAAACAGAATGAAGGCGTGCGCTCCTCTTTGACCCTGCAGAGCGCCGCGCTGTCCACGGCCCCTCTTCACCACAGTCTGAGCATCTCCCATGGCCCCTCCCCGCTGCTCCTGTCGCACCATGTCTCTGTGGGCCTTACCAATGTCGCTGTAGACGTGCACGTGCACCCAGTTAACACTCCTTCTATTTCAGTACAGTCTACCACACAAATCAACACCAATTCAATAGTGACTGCTCCCGTGGCTGGCAGTCAGGAGAGTGTCCACAATAAGTAGCAATCATAGACTGCCCTCTAGTGGGGAGATTTAGCATCGGTTAGCTCTTCTGTCACAGTAATGCAGAAATTAATATTCTCACTCGTTTTTTTTAGCCATGGCACATCGTTTATTGTTATTGTTCATTTTATGGTTGTTTGGTAGCTATAGGTGTGCACTTTGTGAATAGAAATTACCATATTGTACATTTGAATCAGATGTAACTTTTGCTGTACATACTTTACATATTTAAAACAGTTTCAAAATGTATAGTTTTTTGATAATAATTATAATTGTATGTGTAAAAAGATGTAATTGCCAAGGAAAAACATCAGTTTAAAAGTTTGAAAAGGAGTGTTATGTTGGAAAAGTAGTGAGACCTATGGCGCATTGACTGTTATTACAACCTTCTAAAACCAAAGGAGCAAAATGGTCCAGTAAATGTGTATATGCTGTGTTGTTTTTTTACTTAGCTCCCTTCATGTCATCATCTGTCTGGTTGCTTTTTTTAAGTACAGTATTGTTGAGAAGCTTTCACCTAAATTAGCCAATCAGGTCCCAATTCTTGTCCCGCAAGTTTCAGCGGCAGTTTTCATTGATTGCGTTCATTGTTATGTTCCCACAGCACAAGAGCAGCAGATTCACTCAAGTGCCATGATGATAATAAATCTTTCATCTGAACATGATCAAGTCTCACATTGTTATTGTACAGAGTTTTCTGGAATCTAATTGTAAAAGCTGTCCATGTGTCCAAAAAACAACAACTAATGAATATGTTTATTTGATTTTTATTAGTATGTCAAATGTAAAGGCAATAGACAAATAGAGAATAATTTCTGCAGATTTTTTTATTTATTTTTCTGAGGTCGTGGTTGTGAGTGTGAATAGTCACACCCAATGTCCATCATCATACGACAGTAAGCCAAGTTACTTTAGCACCTGTTTTATATTTATAACAAGTAAGTAAAGAATAAACTAACAACTCAAAGTTCGGTGGGTGGTTTTCTTGGGGTTAACTTCGACTCTTTGCTCGGAACACGAAAGTGCACATATGGACACCATTTTGAGTTGTGACACACAAGCTTGTGCAAAGTTGCTTCTTTGACAATATTTCAGCCAGTCTCTCCTCCAAATGTGCTGGGCTTCCAGTACTCAGGTGAGCAGAGAGGGTTTCCAAGCAAACCTTTTAGGGAGAAAGGGGCACCCATCTCCACCATACTCTCTCCAAAGATAGCATTAGGTCGTGCTTTTTCCAGCATGACACCTGTATAAAACTCCAAAGCATCTATATGTCCGTAAAGTTCCTCTAAACCTTTGGCCATCTCCAGGTCATCTGTTCAGAAAACATAAAAAGATCTTACAGTGCCGGAGCTATTGTAAAAAAAAAAACAGTAATACATTTATGTTTCAAGGGTTGTATGCATTTCTTACCAGTGAATTCATAAAAGGAAGTGTAAGGTCTAAGCTTAAACCTTTTCCTGTATTCATTGAATGGTCGAATGCGCGCTGCTCTCGACTCTTCAATAGTCATTTCTGCTACTGTAAGTACAACTTCATGAGAGATGAAGCCGCCACCAATCTGGATAAAAAGACCAGTTACTCTTCTCTTATCAATAACACCATTTGTGAGGACATTCAAAATAAGCCTCACTTCCTTCACAGTACTTCCTGTCTGATACTGTATAGGCTTTTTTCATTTAAAGAAAAAGTGTGTAGACAAGTCATGACCATTAATAGTAACCAAACAGTTTAAGCTTAAACCTTTAAAATATGTGTCACAATTATTGTGCTGGCCTAACACAGCCTAGGTCAAGGTCAAGGTCAAGGTCAAGCTTATTTCTATAGCACATTTACAACAGCCAAGCTGCCCAAAGTGCTTCACATAAAATGGATAATAAACAAAACAAAAAATACAGGGCATAATAAAACATCAAGAACAATGAAATAGAAAAACAATGGAGAAACAGCTCAAATTCAAAAGCCTGTACAAACAGGTGGGTTTTAAGGGAAGATTTAAAACTGCTTAGAGTCGGGGCCAAACGGAAACTGAGCGGCAGCTTAAACATATTCTAAAAAGCGAATGATATGCTCCTCTTGTAAGTTACCTGACCAGCCACTTGTCGGGAAAAAGACTCTACGAGTGTCTCCACCCCGTAATGCATGACGAGGGAGGTGTTGTAGAAAAATTGGGAATAAGGGACTTCTTCACCATCAATGATGAAGCTGTCGGGCATCAGTGGGTGCCAGTGGTAGAGCTGACAGAACTCCAGAGCAATGCGATTGCTGTACTGAAAACGCTCACTGAACAGTAGTGTTGGGTCAAACTTCAGATTCAGAAAATAACCACTCGGGGCGACGGTGGCGCAGATGGTAGAGCGGGTCGTTTCATGATCGGAAGGTTGGGGG
Organism: Proterorhinus semilunaris; assembly: GCA_021464625.1. NCBI lineage: Eukaryota > Metazoa > Chordata > Actinopteri > Gobiiformes > Gobiidae > Proterorhinus > Proterorhinus semilunaris. Next base: position 12,998,613 of record CM038345.1, read on the forward strand.
TTCGAATCCCGCCTCCTGAAGGTGCACGCTGTCGTTGTGTCCTTGGGCAAGACACTTCACCCACCTTGCCTCCAGTGTCTGCGTACATTGGTGTATGAATGGGTGAGAGGTTCCTTGCTGTAAAGCGCTTTGAGTGCCTAAATGTAGGTGGAAAAGCGCTGTATAAGTTGAGACCATTTACCATTTTACCATTTACTCAGGTGCTGCACATACTCTTCGATTATGATGTTGACCTGCAAATCAAATAGAAACACAGTAATATGTAAGCAAGGTCAAGAATTAGAAAAATCTGTACCAATGATGATGAGTCTGGAGGTCTGGAAGAGCTGCTCATCGTCCCAGGTGGGATGCTCTGCCTTCAGGATGTCACACACTCGGTTGTGTTCTCTCAGCCACAGTGTGGCATACAAGGTCAGTCCAGGCAGGATCCCAAATAACTCATGGCCAATCGCCAATTGCTGCTCAGGAGGGTGGGCTTCAGGGTACTTCATGTACACCGGGGCATAAGATACAGTGGGGGGGTACACCTCCCCACCTACTAACGGTAAACAAACAATCAACATCAACGGTGGTGCAGAGGGAATGCAATCTTATTACGATTGCATTCAATTCTAAATATGGCTATGATTAATGATACAAAACACTATGTGAACTACAATTATTTCCTATATCATTATTACAAAATGATATGGGGGGAAATGTAATAATATTGGAAAACAGGCTGAGAATAAATTAGGGGTCAATGCTTGAAGTGGTTTGTACTCTTGAGCAACACTGAGTGATTGAAAAGTATTTTTGATACTGAGCAAGAACTAGTATGGAGTATGTGGGCTTTCAACTACAGTATTTGATACATACTGTGTGTATTTACAATATTAAGTACGAACTACCTGGTATTTCAATTTTCCATCTTTGTGTAGTCTGAGATGATGTTGACGTTCAAGGGTGTCTCCATAAATATTACTTGCATCAACCTGGAAATTCAGCGGATGAAATACCTTGGTCTTTCTGACAACCTTTTTGTTCTTTTTACATTACTGTTGTTTTCTTGTAATACAATTATGCATGACTTACACCATGACCAAAAGCCTTGGTGAAACCTTCTTTGGTTTTGTTGTTTGTTTTGAAGAACTGGTGGGTGAAGTGTTGGGCCATAAAAGCAAACATCAAGTTGGTTCCCCGAGGATCCGGCCTAAAGGTCTTCCTTTTAAAAAAACGCCGTGCCAGGACTTTTGGGTCAGGGAGAATCTGTTTTCCTATGAGAATAAAAAGCAATTAGTGTGAATGTGAGTTGCCGCACCGCTACACTCACTCACCCTTTGTTCCCATTGGCAACGGACAATCTTCCGGCACTGGAGGTAGAAGACGAGTGTAGTATGAGAGATTGTAATAGGACTCCCAGCTTAGATATCCATATTTAGCATTGTATGTTGGCGGACTGGGGATAAGATTGCTTCTGGCTATTAAAAAAAAAAAGTACAAATGTCAACTTGCGGTGTTAGTATTGGCTGTTTGGCCTTTTTCTCATTATTGGCTGTTTTGACACGGGCTGTTGCAATACATACAAGTCAGCACAAATCTCATGACAATGTCTCTGAGAAAAGTGTTATTTAGCAGGTCCCAGAACCACTGGAAGTTGGTGAGGAGGTAATGAACAATAGAAGGATTTGGTTTCAACATGAGACGGACCCAGGTCCAGAACTCAGCTGCAAAATAATATCAATAATTATTATTATTAAATCATGTTTTTCAAAAGTGTTCTCTTTAGTCTTCACTTACGAACAGTGCAGTTTTCTCCAACCAGTTCTGGTGCAGTCACACTGATATCGATCTGTGCCAAATCTCACACACACCCCTGAGTTTTCACAGGGGTAGCAACAACAAGGGTTCACTGTACAGGAAAAAAAGTAAATAAATAAAATAAAAGGTGGTGCAATGGTTAGAGCTCATGCTTCACAGCTAGAAGGTCCCGGGGAGTTTGTATGTTCTCCCTATGTCTGTGTGCATAGGGAGAACATACATGTACATAAGCCCTGAGTAAAAGAGAGAGTGTGAGTGAGTGGTAGGTGGAGGTCGGAGGGGCCGATGGAGCAGATTGGCAGCTTCCGTCAGTCTACCCCAGAGGTGGCTCTGGCTACAACAGTAACTTACCACCACTGAGTATGGAGTGAACAATGACAATGTGGCGCTTTGAGAAACTTGGTAACGCAGGGTTAATAAAGCGCAATACAAGTGTGAGCCACTATCATTATTTAAAGAAAATCGGTCTCACTATTCTTTTACACTGCCTCTTCTCTTTGGGTTCCCTGCTCTCCGAAAAATATGCATAATAAGGGATTAAAGGTGTTCCCTGATCAATTATATAGGCTAATTTAATTGATTTTAAACAGTAGAGTCAGTTCTTTAGGGTTGCAAAAGCAGTACATTATATAGTTTTATTTCATTTTTTTACTATCATTTTAATATGTTTTATTACAATGTGTGCAAAAGAGAGAGATTAGACCCTTACAATTTACCCGTATTTGAGACAGCAGCCACGTTTGAATTCTCCAGCAGCATGCAGCCCAGAATTGCCCACAGGGACAGGTAGGAAACCACTCAATTAAAACCAGAAAAATACATGTTGTTAAAAAGGAAAAAGGAAATAATATTAGTTATGCGGAACTTAAGCCCATTACCCAAGACACCTGCCACGTAGCCTTGCAGTGTAGCCAATGCGCTGACAATGCGCAATGATGGTAAACGTTTGACGCCTCAAGTGTCAAGGAAAGGGTGGCGTCCATGGTCTATTATAATAATCGTGGTGTCCCCGGAGTGTCGCCCCTTCTCTACCGAAAACGTGCAATTCACACATAGCTACGGATAGAAAGTTGGAACATGTTGGTTTGGCGATACATTTATAAAATGTTACTGTTGGGCAATTTCAGCTATCTGCAAATAATTAATTGTGCCAAGTTCAATAACATTTGTTGTGGAAAAATAATCTGAACTTTGAAGGTCTTTTCTGCCCCCTGCTGGAGAACAAATGTCATGTTCAGACAACGGAACACGCCTTCATTCAGCTTCATTCATTTACAAGCACTAACTGCATCTGTCTTTTTTTCCACTTATTTGCATATTTTTAATGAAGTAACACAGGCATAAATTATATTAAATGAAATATTCAGGATTATTGGTGTTCAACACAAAACAACAGAATGGACATCATAAAACAATGTAATACACTAATACACGCTAGGCTATGTGTGCCTTTTGCAAATGCATTATTTCCCTTCGAGCTTTGCCTGTTCTTTAATGACAACTTAAATCTGAATTAAATCCAAAACACAAAAAACACTACTCTTCTCTTATTTAAAGTGCATAATTATGACAGGTTTTAATACTTTTGAAAATATGCCTTATTTAGATGGATAACATCAAGTTCATAAGTTGCATAATTATTAAATGAAATTTTTATTTCAGTGAAGCAGCTATTTTAATAAAGACATTTTGGGCAGAAAAGTTATTATTATTTGAATTGTTAAGCTGCGGACAGGAAGTGACATAGAAGGAGGTAACGTTCCATAGCGAGAGGGGTCTGCAGGCTGCAAGTGGAGGGGCACGTGGTTAGTGGAGCTCCAGGAAATGATGTCACCTCTGCAGGACAACGCTGGCTTCTCCAGTTCAGTTTTTCCCAAATCTAAAAGCTTCTGGACTGGAGTTTACTCATTTCCCATTGACTTAACATGGTTGGCACGGCAACAGATTAAAATTGTTTACCTTCCTTCCATGTCACTTCCTGTCGGTGTCCAATAAGGAAGTGAAACTATAAACATCACAAAAATGGCCAAACTAAAGGACAATCTTTCGCAAAATCTTAAATGTAATCTTATTAACTCTGTTTTAGCAGCAATTGTGTCTAATGTGTCATATGCACTTTAACATTTTTTATCCATGGCTCACATTACCCAACAGAAAATGACAGAGGACTTTAAAGGCGTCATTTATCTCCATCAGTCGACAACTCGGCTTCACTGCATCAACAAAACCTCTTCCACCGACCAAACTGCATTTGAGTTCCTGTGTCTTTTTCCTATATGTTGTCTATGATTGATATGAAAAAGAATGAGAAGCATCGGGAACTCATTATCAAATCACCCTTTCCCGCCTCACAGTGCCTGAAAGCACTTGTATCTGTTGTAGGAGAGGAGCTGTGGGTTGCCATGTTCCTTTTTTTTTTTTTTTTTTTTTTGGCGTAAGCTGGAGGCCCGGGCCCAGTGCTTCCTACACAATCCCTGCTAATTGATCTCAGATGCGTTTGTAAACCTGCACTGGAAGTAACCTGGAAGCATTTATTTTATAGAAGAGATGTTTAGCTAAGCCGCGCTCCGGTCTAAAAGGGCCTCGCTCGGGCTCTGGTGATGAATACGGTTGGTGAAAGTAGTGAAGGCTTGTTCCTGGCTTCTTCCTGCAACTTGATCGGGTTACACATTATTTCACTTCCTGTTCGGCTTGTGGAAGAAGTCCATCAGCAAAAGTATAGACTGCTTTACGTGTAACATGCAAAAGGCAATGTGAAAAAAAAATGTTTTTAAGTAACTGAAGTGCTTTGGTCACATACTATACTACAATACTCAAGTAAACAATAGCAAGAACATTGTATTATTGTTTTATTTTCTTTATTTTATCCACTGCTAGGTCCAAGGGATAGTCCAGAATGTGCTGGATCAGCCCTCCCAGCTAGTCCAGTGGAACATCTCCAGTAGAAAGCTGCAGGAATCCTCAGCTAAAAGGGTATTTTAACTCCAACCTGAAACGAGAAATTTTCTCCATGTTTGGCTTTACCTGAATTGGAAAGAAGCACTAAAATAAAACAAGGATGCAAACGCAACAAAAGAGACAAAAACATGACAAAAGATTCGATTAAAAAGTGACAAAAATGTGACTAAACAAAGATGAAAATGCAACAACAAAAAAGCGACAAAAATGAGACAGTAAAGCAATGAAGAAAAAAAACACGTCAAAGTGACCACAAAGCGGCAACAACACGTGGAAAAAGGTCAGTTTAGATGAGTTTTGTAGGTCTTAGCTTTCAAATGACGTGTTACTCTGGCCTATTGGCTGTAAGGTGGGGGTTAAGAGGTTAAATCACAGCCTGAAGCACAAAGCAACGCTACCATCTGTTATAGGCGTATTAGTTCCTATTCCTTTATAACCTCATTTAGCCTGTTTAGAATAATATTAAAAACTTGCAGATAAAAGATGATAAAAGGCTAAAAAAAAAAGAAGAATTCTGGTTGAAACGTGAAAAAAAAAAAAAAAACTTGAAAGAAGCCTCTCTCTCACCCTGAATGGTCTTTTGTATTTCCACAGTTTTGGGAAATAGTTGTCACGGCTTTTATCAATGGGCGGAGCCATATTTGGGACCATTTGTCAGCTGTCAAAGACCTGGCACGGTGCTCTTTAGAAAAACAGACTTTTTCTTGAATAGCTCATGCACACAAAGAACAATTTTAACCAGGATTTTTTTTTTTCCCCCACACACAATGCTCAGAATTCATACGGGGGAAATAAAGCGAAGTATTTCTTCCAATAGTGGAGTAGATCTATTATGCGGTGCTAGATGTCACAGTAAAGTGATTTCTCTCCGGCACTAACCCCTTTGGGCGCACACGGCTCCATATAAGTGGCTGCTCTTATCAAAACAAACAGTGGGGGGGGGAGTCCAGCCTGAGCTCTAAGTTATAGATCCTTCCCAGTGCCCTGCGTTTCCTGTCCCGCTTCGCAACACTTCCCCAAGTTCCTCAGAGCAAATGGGTGGCCCGTACCGACTCGCGCTGGGCCGCTGGAGTCAAGAGAGCAGCAGGATATTGCAGTCGGCATCTAACTAAACACAGCTCCAGTCAGCCCCTCTCTGCAGTGATCCGATGTGACAGTTAAACCCTTGAACTGAGGCTGGCCTATGAGAGGGGTGGGGCCAGAGGAGGATGGGTGGGCCACGAGGCTGTGCGGGTGCTGACCCAAAGGGCTCTCAGTGATTAGGAGCCTTGTTCCTCCCTGATTGGTGCGGGTCACTGCAGGTGAGCGCAAGTGCTCGGAAGGAAGTAATTTCCCCTCCGGAGCGGGTTACCTGATTGTGTAAGTAGCTGATCTCTGACACTGACCCAGGTCCTTAAACACATCCCAGCACGAGCCACGAGCAGCGGGGGGGGGGGGGGGGGGGCTAGGGTGAAAAAAGGAGAAGAAAAGAAACATGTGGACAAACTGAATTACATTGAATTTGTGCTGTATATACTGTAACAACAAGGCAACTATTTAAGCAATGTAAACTTTTCAAATTCACTGATCTCCCTGCACTGTGGGGTATAACCTGCCCCCAAAGTGCACTGTCTCCTTGGTGGAATTGATCACGACTTCCTGGCTGTAAATAAAGAAACCTTGCCTATTGTAAGACACTTGATAAATATCGGGAAGAATACAGTAATCAGCTGAAAGCAATTTGCATGTCTCTGTTCAAGCCAGCGGCCTGTGATTTCTCTCCTGCCATCTATCACAGACCACACGATTGCGCCAAAATACACAATGCTCCAAATTGCTGTCATATGGAGTACAGGCCCTGAAAAGTTTTTCATTTTTTACTTGTCCGTACTTCAAATAAACTTGTGTTTGTGTTGAATAACTGTTTCCCCCCTCCCATAACAGGTTTACAGAGAGAGATGGCGCAACATGTCATAGAAACCCTGCAGAAGACTTTAAAAGACAATAGTTAGACCTTACAAAGAATCCATTTGAACATTACAATGGATGGCGGGTATAAAAGATTTCAAATCACGTGAGCTTTGGTGTCAATCTTTGTGGCTAGTGCATTGTTAAAAGCTACAATCTGGTCATCTATGCTTGTGTAGACTTGATGTGAATTTACTTTGACAAGTTGCTGTTTACAAAACAAGCAACATATATTGCTTTTAGGTCTGCTCGATATCGCACCATCTCCAGGAGTAAACCGAATCACGTGGACCAGAGTTCTACAGCAACAAGATAAGGCTGCCGTGTTACAATTAAGCCTCGCTCCACCTTTCTCCAAACATTTTTCTTAGGTACACATGCCAAGCAGAGCATCAGTCATTGCATGACTTGCCTTTTTGTGTTGCTTTTGTGAAGGAGTGTAAGTGAGGCCCATTGTGTCTGCTCGCTGCACCAAATTCAAAGAAATCTACCTAATAAGGAAAACACATTTTAGAAAATAATCATATTCTAGCCCAAACTGCAGAAGATAGTAACTACACTTTCTTTTTAGCTGCCTTGTTGTGTTCTCAATTGCAATCCTGGTTTAAAATGACACAATGTTTGTCTAGATAATTAATAGAATAAACTTAAACAATAGTTACGTAACTTGCGATTGTTATTTATTTGTCCCACACTGTAAATTGTAACTCATTGTTTCAAATTAAAAAAAACGTTCCAAGGGCTGCCAATATATTTTACGTTAAGCACATTACAAGTGTGCAGTATACCCAATTTGAAATTCGTAATTCACTACACTCACAGCAGTAACTATCCTAAAATGATAAACTTAATCAAGCTTAACTACAGCGCTCAGTTTAAAGGATTTATATTTTTAGATTAATACAATTGCTCAAGACATTTGTCTTAAACTGGAAATCTTACTCAACTCAATGTATTTTTATTAATTGATATAATTGCGTGGAGCAGCCGTTTAAACTCATACAGTTGTTTTGTCTTAACCATCCTCCTTATATCGAGTGAAATTGTATGCATTAATTGAGACAACTTTGCAATGTATTTTTTCTTAACCACCTCCAAGTTATACTTTCTAATTGAGACAATTTTCCCCACATTAAAGTAACCTGACACTCTTAAATGGGAAAATGAACCCTCAGAAAATATAAACTTTAACAAGTATTTATTGTACTTTTGCCAAACAAATAAAAGCTGTACCATAAGTTGTGATATACAGTATTTTGATATGTTTTCATTGCAATAAGTACTGTATAAAGGACTGAGTGCTATATACTTCTATCAAAGTACAGTAACATACAGTATCTCAATAATGGAATCATGCACATTATATTCATTGAAAGTTGTGGAGCTTGATAAAGTCCAAAAGTGGCTTTGAATTCTTTCAGAAGAGTGCAACACTGAACATGTACTGATAAACCTACACACACACACACAATACTTCTTAATGCGGACTCTTAATGAGCAAAATGAAATTAACTAATGGGTCCCGCCACAAAAAGTCTAACAACTAGGGCTGGGCGATATATCGATATTTTTTAAATGATATGGAATTAGAACATATTGCATATATCGATATAATTCAAATTTAATTTAAGTTTAATACAATACTTATTTTATAGGCTTTTATTTAAGATTTGTTATTTCATTTAAATGTGCACCATACGGAGCTTTGTTATACAGTGTTTATGTTTTCAATTAAACTACTCGTATTTGGCTTTGACTTAACATTTCACAGCTCCCACTTTGCGGAAAAAATATCGGGATACACATCGTATATCGATATTCAACCTAAATATATCGTTATATGACTTTTGGTCCATATTGCCCAACCCTATTAACAACTACTATGCCGACATGGTTTTGCAGGAATACAGATGGTGAAAAACAGTTTTACATCTTCTCGCGCAGTAGTTTGTCCTTATACCTTGAACAACGGAGCGCTGCTCACCACCAACGTCCATGCTTTAGGTCCTTCAGAGTCAATGTTCAAACTGTAGAGCAGACCCAGAAGCTTTGCAACACCTGATGGAATGTCCTTCAGATCAGTCAGTGCATCGGCTTCCTCAAGGAGACAAAGTCCTTTAACATCACCCCGCCGACTCGCACGCCTTTGCAGAAGTTCTGCTCATCATCAGTGGCCTGCAAAACAAAGTATTTTTTAGATAAAAAAGATAAATGTAGAAATAGCCCATTTCAAACCTGGTAAAACGTGTAAAACAGTATTTTTGTGGATTAGTTAGTAGGTTTTTCAAATTCAAAGAGTAGCCTTATAGATATTGGTATAAAGTTGAAGCAAGAGAAGCAAATGAAAAACAGCAGACAAAATATACCAAAGAGAAACAGAAAAGTGACAAAAAATTAGTGACAAAAACATGTTAAGAAAGTGACAATGCAAGGAAAAAAGATTAGTTTATGGTGGGGGTTAAGAGGTTACCCTTGTGTGTTTTATGTCCATGAGTTAGAACATAGCCGATTAGCCATGCTTTTAAACTCTTAGGGAGTCATTTATCAAGGCAGGTGTTAATAGCAGGTGCAAGCTCAAAAATAAAATATGCTATTTTGTAGACATGTTGTACTTAATTTACCATTTGATGTTGCCTGAATAACAGTATTAATGCCCCAAATCTGGAGTGTAAATAAGAGTAAGTAAGAATAAGTAAAAAAATGCACAAAGGAGTCTGCTGCTGATTAGGGCTGAACGATTAATTGCATTTGCAATTTTATCGCGATATTACACAACGCGATTTCGTAATCGCAGGGCACGCGATTTGGGAAGTAAATAGAGCACTGAGATATGGCAGCAAAGTCCGCTCTGTCGCGTGCTTTTGTTTACGTCTCAGTCTAGTTAAGGTGCGCGGTAGATTGTGGATGTACAGTGAAAATATCAGCTTTTATCATGCAGCCACCGCGAAGGAATATTGCTTTTCTCCGTTAGCATTGCGTTAGCCACAGCGCTAATCACGCCATTCCGTCGCCGCTACGACACGCTCTGACGATCACAGAAACTCCCTCACCTCCGGATTCACACGCCTCTGCCTCCACAGACATATATAGGTGAGTCTGTGCTGATTGTAAAAAGTAAAGAGTCGTTTGTGGCTCAGTTTAGGGGGCTTATGTTTGGGAATGTTGTGGATAAAGAACTTATCTCAAAAGCATAATGACGTTTCATGACCATTAAGTATCCGCGGAGGCGATGTGCCTTTATTTACCTTTGCGTCTACCGCATATCCGCTCCGTAGGTCGTACAGACGCTAGATATAAACACTAAACTACAGTATGAAAAGGGTTGGTAACTAGGATCCGAGGCAGGAGTCCGTGTCATGTCTTATTTTGCTGAGGTGCTGTTTAAGCTGAAATGTCACTAAATGGCTGCGAGTCAAAGATACGTGTCTGTGTCTGGCACCTCATGTCGTCTCCTTGTGTCGGTGTTCTTTTCTTTCTTCATATTGTCCAAAGTTACATCCCAAAACCAAAATGCTGCTCTTAATTCCACTGTGATTTGGCGTGTGCTCCATCTGGCCTCTCCGTGTCCTTCAATAACGCGCATCTGAAGCAACTCAGACAGGGATTTGATTGGCCGAAATAATAAAGTACTATTTAATAAATTAAATAGCTTATTTTGTATTAATTGGGAGTTTGATTTCCTAAAACTTTTCCAACTAGTTAAAGCAGACGTTTGTTCTTACTTTCCTGCACTTTAGTCTGGGTGATGTTACTGACTGGATCAGTGAGTTATTTTTTTTTCATATCTATATAATTTAGCATTTATTTATAGACTGTACTGTTAAGTTCAGACAGTTTAAGAAGTGCAGTCCACACACATTTTGAATAGGTCAAGCAACAATTTTGTTGCAATTTTCACTTCAAATATTGTTTATTATGAAACAGGCTGATTTATTGCTTGTGTTAGGTGAAAAATACATGAGAAGAGGACCTTGCAACAATAATCGCATATTTAATCGCAATCGCAATATTGAAGAAAAAAATCGCAATTAGATTATTTCTCAAAATCGTTCAGCCCTACTGCTGATGCACTTTTGCACATGGTACTCGCCTTGCGCTTGAGCAAACGCTTATTAACTGACCACCCAAATATTTGAATTTTTTTAAAAATTGATGCTGAAAATGGGATATTTTACGTCCGGGCAACTGGACTGGAAGTGGGTGGAACTGCTGGGACTCCATTGTTAAATTTCAATATGCAACGCAAAATGTAGGAAGAGTGATAAATGAGGTCTTACCTCAACAGTCTTTGCGAAGGAAACACAATATTCTTAGAAGTGTGGGAGGCCAAGGAGAAGAATCGTTCTTTTCTTATCGATGGAGTCCACCAAAAAAAAAAAAAAAAAAAAGGTTACCAATGACATTCTGTTGCAGTCTTACCAAGCAGCACACCTTGCTAGCTTTCCCATGCTTCTAGCGATGGATGCAGCTCATGTGGAGCTCCATCCATTAAGCTCTGCATTCTTCCCCATTTTGCATTTCTGTGCATCTGGAGTTATTTTTCAGAGGTTTTAAACGTGAGGGTTAATTTATCAATTCCTGAATTGCCATTTTAATGCTATAAATTCTATTTCAATTCAATAAACTTACAGTAAAAGGTTATGAACAACGTCCTAATCTTCCAGTACAGTGACATTTAATGCCCGTTTGAATCTAATTCAATGCTTTTTAAAAACCCTGTAATTAGTCCCCAAGTGACAGCTGGAAATTAGGACTGCCATTGTACCAATTCATATAGTAAATCAATGAACCTCTCCCCCCCCCCCCCCTCCCCCAAAAAGGAATGAAACTTTAAAGTAAAAAAATATATATAATTAACATAAAGGTATAAAAAATAACTGTAAAAACAAAACAAAAAAAATAATGTCAACTTACATCCAGCCGTCCTGTGAGCCTGTCCGAGTCCAGCTACGCTTTGCCTTCAAGAGCTCAAGGAAGTGGTCCAGGTACTGGTCAAGTTCAGGTTAGCTGATGGTACACCAGAAAATTCAAATTCAATCTGATGAAGGGAGAAAAACAAAAACAAAAAATTAATCAAAATACATTTTAGTTGTTTACATGTTGAATTGCATTTAAGTATATTAGGTTTTATTCTCACCAATGTATTTCACATTTTGCGGCACGGTAGCACAGCGGTTAGCGCTTGTGCTTCACAGCTAGAAGGTCCCGGGTTTGATTGCCACCTTTCTGTGTGGAGTTTGCATGTTCTCCCCGTGTCTGTGTAGGCACTGCCGCTGCTCCTTACAGGTCGCTCCAGTAACAAAGGATGGGTTAAATTTCTCTACGGGGACAATATGCAAACAAACATACATTCGATTTTTAGCATTGTTCTACTCCAATTTTGTGACTGCAACAGTCACCCTCATTATGTCATGTTATAAATTACATTATTTTACTGCCAAGGAAGCAAACAACTGTGAAGGAAGACAAGTTCACAATTTTCTGATAGAATCCATTTCCCCAGCATTTGATCACTTATCATGAGCCTGTGGTTTTAAATGTGCTGCACTTCTGAATATATCATAACTTATTCTAATCAACCATTATGACTATATAACTGCTTATTGGCAGTTATTACAGACAGGCCTAAATAAAATACAGTGATGCTGCTGCGGGTAACATAAGCAGCTGTAGCTGTTAGCTTTACGTTAGCTCTAGGCTAAAAACAAGCTACTCTCCAACAGTGAGGCTATCCGAGCGAACTCGGGTAAGTAAACACACCGCTAAACTGTCCTCTACTTCTGCACCATGATCTGCACCTGTCCTCTGTCCTCTCTTTGCGAGTGGCTCCTCCAACGCGCTCCTCGCGCACGCGCTCCTCCTCCCGCACGCGGGCCGCTCTGCCCCGCTGCTGCAGCCGCGGAGGAGCCCAGCACAAAGCGAACATCAGAGTCAAACATGGGGGCTTCTCTGGGAGAACAGTCTGGAAGCGCGTATTGGTAGGAAATAATAGACGAAGCAAAAGCCACACCAGGGCGTACAGATTCAAACACTGCGGCTGTGACTCCTGTTCACTCCCCACAGCCCCCATTGAAACAGCACCTACAGTCTGCGGCCCGGGGCAGAGGAGCGCGGTGTCAGAGGAATAATATTTGAGTCGTTTTACCAAACCTTGACGGTGAATAACTGAAATATCATGTATGAGCATAGCATTCCGGATAAAAACACCAAGACAACTTGATGCCAAAAAATAAATAAATACGTTACCCGATTTAAATGAGGTAGACAGATCAAACACGTTTCAACACAAGCGTGTTAGGGGGTTAACTTATTTCAAACAAAACTGTACTACCAATCATTATACTAGTGTTCACAACAAGTTAGTAAATCGGAAAAACTTACAGAAAAGATGAATTTCCTCAAAGTGCAGGTCCACAATGTAGAGAAGTCGATTTGAATTGTTCATAGGCGCGAAAAAAAAATGTACCCACAATGCACCTCGCAACAGACACGCAAACGTAATGACGTAGCTATTTCAAACAGTTCACGCCCATAATTACACACTTGGGACAAAAAAAGTCAAGTCAATTAACATTTCAGATTTAATTGAAACTGTAGATGTGATTTCTTTAGTTTTTTGTAATTGAGAGGTTTTCAATTAATAAATACACATTATAACAATAGTTTAGGAAAACTGCAGCCAATTTGAATCAAGATTATATATTGAATTGAATTAAGGGCAATATGACAATTTACAGTGCACCATGACCACACCTACAACAGCATAGTCTTGTGCATCGAAGTGCCCTCATTTGAACCTGGTTATGTCTCGCACTTCCACAGGATGGCCCACGTCATACCACTCACAAAGTGTCCACTGGGGCCCATTGGATGAGTGTAATAGCTTCTGCATGTGTTAGATTGTTCTTATTGTGACACTGTGCTGGTTCCTTATTGTTTGTGAGAAGACAGAGGTGAAAAAGGAAGAACTCTGTAGCTCTCCAGCGCTGAGCCAATACCTGACATGTGCTTATCCACGAATGGGACAGGAAACAACAGGTGCCTCAGCTATTGTCCCCTCATTCATGTTGTTTGTTTTTACAACCATTTGTCTCGTCATCAAAATTAAATCAAATGTATGAATCTAATAAAAAATAAACAATAAAAAGCAACTGGACTTACACCTGCATTAAGGTCACTGCCCCAATGAAGCCATTGTCCGGGGAATTCAGTTAATGATGGAACATCAGGGCGTTCCCATATAATATATATATATTTATTTATTATTATTATTATTATGTCAGGAGTTCCAGGTTTTCGTGATTTTAGAGTCTGAGTTTATTTAAGAGTGCTTGAGACCAAGTACACGATTGGTCCAAGCATGTTACAAAGTCGAGTGGGTTTCACGCCAATATAAACTTGCTTCTTCCAGAAATATAGGCGACTTATTCCATTGCAATAAGATATTGTTCCGGGCACAAAAGGTTAAAATCAATCATTTCTATTGTTGTTTGTTATTATGCAAATTTTGTAAACTGAGGAGAAGAGACAGTGGATCCAGATGTATGTTATTTTTGATCATTTTTCTGATTTCAAGTAGGGTGGACTCCCAGTAGTCCTGGGTCTCGGGGCAGTTTTGTTATGTGGTTTTAACTGCCTGGACTTCAGTCAATGTCTCAAAGAATAAAATGTACTTGAGCAATGTCCAATCCAAATGGCACGACACATGTGCCCGCCGTGCAGTCCTGCTCAAAAGACTTTCAAAAGACACAGAATGATCATTGTGGGACATAATAGAGGTAAAATAACACTCTTTGAGTGTCCTGCCTGGTGGCCAGTCCACTTTGCGATGGCCCAGTTCCATCAAATTATTACAGCTAATGCACAAAGCACAATGTGCTGGTATGAGCATAGACTGAAAACGATCAATATTTATTGATTAAATGGAAATCTTCAGTTTAATGTCATGCTTTTAGTTGAACAGAGTTCAGTCTTTTTTTGGTCAAATGCCACTGAGCCAATCTGAAGTGACTCCTGTAGCTTTTTTGTCATTCTCTTTATTTGTCTTTCTGTATTTTTTGTAGGTGAAAGTCGAGTAAATTTGATTGAATGTTTATAAATATCTGACAAAAAGCAGACCTATAAAACATTATAAATAAATAATATACTAACCATAACCATGAACCAAATGGTTGCCTATGTTTCTAGAACAATTCAAACCCATTGTCAAAACAATTGTTTTGTAAAGTTCCGTAAATGTTTAATGTTGCTTAACCAAGTCACAATCCCCCCAGCTGAAGCCACTACTGGAGTTTTCTGTGGAGGGAGTGGGAGTTTACGTGGGAGGGTCACTGCGCCCTGCTCGAACTCTCGACGCAGACGCTGAGGAAATCCATGAAGACGTTGAATTTATTTCTTGCAAGCGAACAGGACAAACATTAAAACTTAACTTAACTGACAAACTTTTTGTTTTATTATTGTTATTTCTTTTGCAGCTAAAAACAAGTCACTGGAAGCAAATGCGCTTGCTATTGGACTGTCGTAGACGCTTTTTGGATCGTTTTTCTTAAGTGCGCTTCCAGCGCGGACCAGCTCTTCATATGTCAGTGCCTCCAATATTTATGCGGTAGTTGTTAATTAACATAGACTAATGCCGCATTTATGTTGATTTCGTGTAAATGAAGGACAACACAAAGTCGGGATTGGTACCAAACCGCATTTTGGCACTTTGTGAATGCAGCTGTAATCACCAGGGGAGTCTCAAGTGCCTAAATGGTCCATCATGTGAAAGAGACAATCAAGCTTCTTTATGTCTCAAGATCAGCTGCAGTTTCTGCGCATTGTCTGTTATGAATAGCGCGTTCTCCATTTGAGCCTCTTCACTTTGGAGATTTGTCGATTTTCGATTATACACCTATTGAAATTAGGATGCGCTGCTTTTTTCTCTTAGCTTGGTGGCTCGCCTGGCTTTTTTGATTGACACATGAAATTGACACTCGGGTAGCCTCTTATCAAGCAAAGCATTTCAATCCATCACTAATTGCAGATATAGTGCCGTCCTTTCTTTCGTGGCATTTGATTGCATGGGAATATAGGCTAACCACCTATTGCGCACAAGAGCAACCATCGATCGTGTCTATTTTTTTCCCTCTCTAATTGCATCAAAATGTCTTTTGTTGCAAGGCTTTAAATGCAGCCGAAACAGTTTTTCGTTGTTTTGGACCGGATGTAGTGTGGGTTGGGGCAGAGATGCGTGATGTGCAGAGCAAGCTCCATCTTCTCTCCATATAGGCAGCGCTTTGGACCTGAAAATGGTGAGTCATAAACATCTGGATGAAGAGCTTTTCAATGGCTTGTCTTTAAATAGGTGAGCTCTTTTGAGAAACCCTTTTTGCGCTTCCCTGTCCCTGTTGGAACTCTCTGCGTTTTGCGAATTAGTTCGGACGGAACCCAAACTCGCAGGTCCAGTGCCTGTGAGTTTGTTCACGAAAACACCGGAAAATGAAATTCCCTACAGGATTTTACTCTGTGGTCCCAACTTAAGTGTTTATGGGCAGATTCTTGTGCGTATTTACAAGCAGCCTATGCGTGTGTGTGCAGTCAAAGACGGAGGTGAAGAAGGAGTCCACCGAGTCCAGTCCGTCCGAGGCCGCATGTCTTTGCTCCCCTCCAGCCAACCAGAACCAGTGTGCGAGCTGCGGCATGGACATCCACGACCGGTACCTGCTTAAGGTAGGCCACCAATGAGCGCACACGAATACAGACGCGCGTTTGTGCTGATACGGCTTTCCTTCTGGCAGGTGAACAACCTGAACTGGCACTTGGGCTGTTTGGAGTGCTCCGTGTGCAGAGCATCTCTGCGGCAACACAGCAGCTGCTATGTCAAAAACAAAGAGATCTTCTGCAAACTGGATTACTTTAGGTAAATATGCGGCAGTCATTAATCTATATTATCTTTCCGTTTAATTATTTAATTGCGTCATAAAGTGTGACATGCCGCATTGACTGCCGTTGTAATTCATTTCGCACGCTACAAGGTTTCCTTCTGCCGCAATGTAAAGACCAATAGCCTAAATATTCAATGAATTTAGATTGCATTTAGTGGCTTGGGCTCGGTTTGTGATTATTGATGTTGACGTCAAATGTGTGCATGTTGAACAGTCTGAGCAAAGAGAAGGCCAATGGCTTGCCTTTTCGTATTTGTATTGCTTTTATATATACATATATATATATAAATTTTTTTATATTTTTATTTTTAATTTATTTTTTTACCATTTGTGTCATATAGGGAGCATAGTGATTCGGTCTCATTTGGGTGCTTATTATATACATTTTTTCTGTGTTTGCTTTTATTCTTATTATTTTTCTCAAACAAATTAGTTTATTATTATTATAATTCTTATTATTTTTACACGTAGGAATATCCAGCCTAATTGTGCGCAAAAATGTATGAGCCATTCCTTATCATCCAAATTAGGAATAGGCCTACGCCAACGTGGTAAACAAAGTAACAGGCTATAGGTTTGCCATATACACCATAAAATACCCTGCAATTTGGCCATGCTGTCTCAGTCGCTTTTACATCGCATGCGTTTTGCGGACGGGGTTTGTTTTGCTCGGGCTGTTGCGCACAGCCCGCAGGCCTGATGAGAAGAGTAAACTACGGAATAGCGACATGGGCCTGTAGACTCTGATTCCTTTATTGTAAATATACAATTTCACATTTCCATTCTGCTGGCTTTTTTAATCTGAAAGAAACATTTGACTTCAAGAGAAGTCTTATAAAGTGTGAAATTAAATTTGGTCTAAATGAAAAGCCTATTAATATGGGATTTTTTAGTTGTGGTTATTCAAGTAACTGTGGCCCATACATCAATGTTATCAATTTCATGTAGGCCAATAGTTATTTGACAGGACCAGAACACATTGATGAACATTTCTGTAAAAGTGTCTGTAATAGCCATAGTTAGATTTATATCTAGTCTACATAACCTAAAGTACTACAACAAAATCCGGAACATACTGTGTTGTGCATTTTCCCCCTGCAGTAACAATGATAACAATATTATTAGCAGTAATACATAATTTACCAGAATTTTAATTTGCCATTTGTTTGGTTATCAGCATATGTATTTAATATTTATGTTTATAATTACAAACAAAATGATGTAGAAGAAACTCTTTGGGCTCAGTTATACCACTGAAAATGTTATAACATATTCAACAAAATGTAACGTAAGCATAAATGAACAATCAATGACTGCTCTTTTAACTCTTGTATTTCTACAGTAGGTTTGGCACAAAGTGCGCGCAGTGTGGTCGGCAGGTGTATGCCAGTGACTGGGTGCGGCGGGCCCGGGGTAGTGTGTACCACTTGGCCTGCTTCGCCTGTTTCTCCTGTAAACGGCAGCTGTCCACTGGAGAGGAGTTTGGGCTGGTGGAGGGCAGGGTGCTCTGCCGTAATCACTATGATACCATGTTGGACAATCTGCGCCGCGCTGCTGAAAATGGTAGTTGTGTGTTGCTGTAGATTGTAATGGTTAAAACGGTTGGTTTTTGATGCTTTTAGAGCTGAATTGATCTGTGTGCTCATACAGGCACAGGTCTGACACTGGAGGGAGCCCTGCCTTCGGATCAGGACTGTCAGCCTAAACCAGCCAAGAGGGCGCGCACCTCCTTTACAGCAGAACAGCTGCAGGTAAAAGGCTTTCTGAATTTCACACCATGAACGTGGTTCAATTTATGAGACTGTGCCTTGTTTCCTAGGTCATGCAGACACAGTTTTCTCAAGATAATAATCCTGATGCCCAAACGTTGCAAAAATTGGCAGAAATGACAGGGCTCAGCAGAAGAGTCATACAGGTTGGTTTGTTTATTAAGATCTCGATTAGCCATTGCCTTGACACTGGTGAGTGTCCCTAAACTCATGTTGTATTTATTTATTGGAAATCCCTGTTCTGTTTTTCTTTAAACATCGAGCTATTATTCAAATGTATGCAGACCGACCAAGCCATTTTGTCTCAGAAGCTTTGTACTGATTTGTTACACCATCGTCCCAGGTTTGGTTCCAGAACTGCCGAGCACGACACAAAAAGCAGCCTCCGCCCAGCGGCTTCCCACAGGGTGCACCTCTGTCGCGTCTGCCTCCATCGCTGCCTGACGATGTGCACTACTCTCCCTTCAGCAGCCCAGACCGGCCCCACCTCCTGGCCCTGCACGGATACTTAGACAGTAAGCACACCCGCTTTTGTCATTTAACAATGCAATTTAAAATATCGGGTGCATTGGAACTGCTTTCCCAAAATTGCACCACTTTATTTGTTTATAACTTCATTTGCTTCACCATGTAATTAATATATGTATCCTTTTTTTTTTTTTTTTTGCATTTAGGTCACTCTTTCTCTGTTCTAACTGCCCAAGGACACTTGACCCATCCTTCAATCTCCTTACCACAGCTGCCCATCAGCCGCTGACAACCCACGCTCGATGCCACTACCTTTTGGGACCTAACTGTTTGTAAACTGATCCGATCAAGACTCTTACCCATGAGCCATAGTTTGTTGATTTTTGAGCATAGAGACTTTTGAATCCAGGAGCCTTGGCACGAACGGCAGACGTGATCTGATTTTCCTTCCTTTGGCGACGGGCATTTCATCAGGTCGGAACAATCGCGTCATTTCAAGCGCAGTGTCAATTGGTTGAATATGAGCTTTGAAAAGAGAAGATTTCAATCTCAGCATTTCTTTTTCTTAAATGGTGAGTACACTTTTAGCATTGTTTTTTTTTTTTTTTTATTATTATTATTATTGTTGTCAAAAGAAAATGCTAATTTATTATCAGACTCTCAAAAGCACTTTTAAATGTGACGATATGTGATTGTACGTTATACTCTTGTCCCATGTTAATAAAACGTCCTGTAATGTAAAATGTACAGGTTCACGAATGTTTTTTTTTCCCAGCGGCCCGACTTAAAGGCTCTTTCCCTGAATTAATTGTGTTGCTTACGAACATGAAAGAGGAAGCACGTTCATTTTGATCTGTTTCCTAACGCCACAACAACTGCTGATCGGTTCAAGAGGTGAAAATGCTTTGTCATTAGACTCGTCTTTTTATGTAGGCCTGCTCAAGGACCAGACAAATTGTATTCCACTCGTAGAAAAGAAAACTGGTGTAGGGCTTTAAGGGTTAGGGTTGGCGACAGGACATTGTGGTAAAGTCATCGCAGATAATAGGGACATATTATGTGTTCCCATCTCCGGTGTAAAAAAACACAATTGCTTACAAGCTCATTCTGGAGAGGTCAACTGTTATAAAGGAAAGTGCCCGACCTGTTATCTGCGACACGACACACATTACCACACACTGTGTTCAATTCACGCTCAGTAAGACAGTGATCAATAGTGCACAGGGGGCGTGTACATTGACTAACCTGTTTGTTTGGCCTTTTTTATCCGAATGACCCACAGTTGTTACATTGATCGGCGGCGGTTAAGGAGCGCTAATGTGGAAATTAAATGACACCTTTTTATTTCTGGCTGTTTACGCCAAATTGATGCTTTCAAAAGGATTATTTCCAGTGTGCACCGCCGCCACTTGGCCAACTTTGTTTAGAGGAAGTCAGGGAAAATGTGCTGGGGATGGCGACCGCAACCAAATGAATGTGCTGCAATTTGATAAGAGACAGAGGCTGTTTCCCCCCAGATGAAATATTTTGCCACAAAGCACTAAATAGCAAAATGCAAAATATGACTGAACACCTAAATGTATGTAAACAATTGGATTTGCAATTTGAAGTCTAGCCATATGGAGTGAAAAGATGAAGCTTTTCCTTGACGAAAGACTGATGAGAATGTATAGCTTTTAACCTCTTACCCCCCGCCGTGCCTTTTCTCCAGCTCGGCTTTACCCGACTCTAAAAGCTTCTTGACTGGGGAGCTATAGGCCAGGGTAATGCCTCATTTGAAAGCTAAGACTTACAAAACTGATCCAAATGGATCTCTCGTTGTCGCCATGTTGTCGTCCATTTTTTTCATGTTCTCCATGTTTTTGTCCATTTTTTTTGCTGCACTTATGTTATTTTTTATTTATTTATTTTTGCTTTTTTGTGGCTTTTGTAGCATTTTATTTTGTTGCTTTGTTGTTGAGTTTTTGTCATTTTTTTGCTGCACTTTCATCACTTTTTTTGTAATTTATTGTCGTGTTCTTGTCGCTTTTTTGTTGTGTTTTCATCCTCATTTTCGTCGCTATTTTCAAAAAAATTGCTCTGTTCAGGTAGGGGTTAAAAGGTTAATGTCAGTGTCTCAATGTAGCTGGAAGAGTCTTTGTCCACAGATCTAAAGGTCGACCGTGCCCCAGTGTCTGTGTATCATGGGTCTATTGTCTACACACTGATGTGCGTGTGAGTGGTTCCTTGAAAGTGCTTTGAGCGCCCAGTGAAGATGGAGCTATAGCCATATAAATTATTACCATGTAATTTCAAACATTTTTTTATTACTAGCCTTTTTTCGTAGTTGTTTTTTTTTTTCATGCATATTTCCCTAACTTCACCAGGGGAAAATTGTTCTAACTTTTGTCCAATCAGGTCCATTCAGTTGATTTCACTCGGAAGCCATGCTATGCAAAGTGACGCTCATCCTTGTGAAATCGAAGAACAAAAGAGGTCCTCATGTTGCGCTGGAAAGATGATTATCAGTCTGACACAGTTTGGGCCACCTGCCAGCACTACACTGTTAAAAAAAAGAGCATTCTCTGATATAAACGCTTAAGGCAGCAGCGAGACATGACTCCCTCCGTGCACATGAATCCCGGAGTATTTAAGCCGCCCCGTTTTCTCATCATGTCATGCGTTTGCCTTCGTGATTGGCAGCCTCAAGTGCTTGCAGATGAAAGCGGCCCCCCATGTTAATGAATAGGCCCCTGATTGCAGTGCTGCGCGCATGGAGAATTACAGCACGGGCCGCCTAATGAGCAGATACACTGCAGTGCCCTCGTCTCGTGCTTATTCAAATTTCTCCCCTTCACGCTGATGAGCTCTCCCCCTGCACAACAGTCAACAAAACCTCTGTGCTCGATTGAGACGCAAGATATCTTCATCATGTACACCCACCCTCCTCCTCTACAGGCTTTTTTTCAAATGGTACCCTGCTCACCTTCCTGATTTTGTTCTAGCTTTCTTTGAGGAGATTGTCTCATTGAGTTGATGAAACTATTCACAGTTTTAGAATAACTGATGAGCAATACAATGGGCCTTTTGTCTTGGACACACAATTCTACATGTGGGAATTTCTAAAGATGTCTCCAATCAGTTTTGCTAAAATTAGATTTTGCCTGCAGCCAATAATTGTGCAGTTTGGCATGACAAAATTGAAGCAAAATGAGAACTTTGCTTACTATGGATATTACACTTTAACTTTTACGTGTCTTAGAATGTACAGTATCTTATAGCCTTATTCAGTTTCTTTCAAATATCATTCACACAATTCTTACCAAATTGAGGAAACTTGAGCGAGCGGTGAGTGAGTGCTTGGTGGAGGTGGTTGGAGGGGCCAATGGGGCTGCCTGGCACCCTTGCATCCATCGCTCTTCCCCAGGGTGTGACCAATGTGGGTGTGCATTCACAATACGGTTGGACTAAATATTTTCCTTGGTTACACGGGTGTGACCAGTTGGATGAGAGGTAGGGTTAGCAGTGTTTTTCAACCATTTTAGAGCCAAGGCACATTTTTCCATTGAACAAATCACGAGGCACACCACCAGCAGAACATGTAAACAATGTTTCCTAGCTCTGTTTCCTATATTCACGATATAAAGTGGTTCTCATAAAAGTGTGTTGAATAGGAACGCCGTATAGTCTCACTCGCCACAATGCTTCTGTCACCGCCACCTGTCACATCATGCATACCTCATTCTCTTGTCTCAAAGAAATGAGCTTCCTGTGGCCACTTACTGATAAGGAAGAGTTTTACATGGTGACTCTGCCGATCACTAGACAGCACAGAGACTCGACAACGGCACATTATTTGGGGATTATAATGAATTTGTTTAAAAAAACATTTTTTTAGGCCCAGTAGGTGAAATTTGATAATTTCCCACGGCACACCAGACAATAGCTCACGGCACACTAGTGTGCCCCGGCACAGTGGTTGAAAAACACAGGGCTATAGAGCAAATTGTACTTGTTACAATACAATTCTTTGCCCTACAGTATGCAGTGTATCAGCCTAAAGTAGTCTTATTGTTCACATTGCTGTTACTGTTGTTTTCAGTAAGGAGTGAATGATGTAGGAAATTGTATCAAATGGATTTATTTTGCTTTAAATACAAAGAATGAGTGAAAGTTAAGGTATCGGGTTAGGTATAAGGTTAGAAATGTATCATTTGCCTTTAAACAATATTTAAGGTAGGCCCCATTCAAAGCCTTATTAAGAATCAGAATGAATCAAAACAGTCTAGCCTCTATAGGAAATCAATACATTGTATTTTATCATTTTGGACAATAAAATACTTTCAGAGAATTGATAAATTATAAATTAACAAAAGCAACAAGCAAACCAAAGAGAAAACTAGGACAGTGCATTTTTCTGCAGCCAACAGTGTTGGGTTTTCTACACGTGAATGTTGCAAAACTGCATAAAAACCCATTGTGGTATTGTATGTATCTTAGTGACCAGTACAGTCTTATGTTATATTCTGTGAAGGGAACGGCTTAAATTGTATTGCATTGAGTTGCCTTTTGTACGAAATGCGCGGTATAAATAAAGTTGCCTTGCCTATAAACTTGACAGTTACAGTAGCAGAGCCACATCAGGGGAGCTGATGACAAACAAGAACATAACTCAAACATATGATTCATTCAGTCCAGACTAAAAGCCAAGCTTTGTGTTAAAACACACAGATGTGGAGATTCAGAAAGTGTTTAGTTTGGATAACAGTAAAATATCATCTAAAAAAAAGTGTTTTATTAAGACTAAGCACAATCTGGCATTTACAGACTTGTTTTTTTATTCGGATTAAATGAAGAAATGTGTTTTTAGAGTCCAAACTTTAGTCCATAAAAGTAAAACCTAATTTTATTATAAAATGTATTGTTTTGATCGACATTAAGGATAAGCTGTACTTTATTGATCCCCTTAGAGAAATGTGTCCCATATATTTGACCTATCCTTTGATGCCGCTGGGGAAACCCGTATAGGAACAGTAGCCACATAGTGCCCAGGGACCCATCTCCAGATGTCAGGTATGACACTGTGACTACTATGTATCTATTTTTGTAATACTTTCTCATAATATGGTACAGGTACATCTGCCCATGAACTTCTGATAGTCTTCCCAAGATCCTGATTTAAGTTAGAATCAATTTTTATCTACCTTTTCTTTTCTTTTGTTCTTCATATAGCCCCTTTATAGACTTGTGTTAGTCCTTTTGTATAGTCCCTCGCACTTGTGTGCATTCAATGGGACTTAATCAAAAAAAGCAAATATGGATTTTGAACCTTTTACTCTTCAGTGGAAAAAAAAAATGTTGCCAGTACCTGCATGGTCTAAACACAGTACTCCAGTAAGTACATGCTTATAATTGTTTTATTTATTTATTAATATAGCAATAATGGACTGACCAGATACATTGTTTATGTGCTAATTTTCAATACCTGTCCATATGGCTTTTAGGTTACAATAGATAAAGCACATTATTTTAAAAAGACTAGACAAGGCACATTTTACACGTGGGAACAACTCTGGCCCGATTTAAGCCACTGTTTGAGCTCTCTGGTAAAATCTGGTAAATATGTTAAAATGAGTCTGCAGTTTTAGTCCAGTGGGGAGAGAGTTCGTTCCATTGTTCGCCTGTACCAGCGACTGCATAAAATATACAGAGGGCCATCATTCTGGATGCCAGGTTATTCCAGTGTGGCTCTCTTGAAGGAGAAGCTCCACTGCCCAAAAGATTTTCTGAACTTTGGGAGCACACAATCTCCGCCCGAGGCTCTGGTGGAAGGTCTGAGAGAGCCCTGACGCCATGAAGCCAGAGAACAGCGGCAACACACAGTTGTTCAAACATTTACAGGTCAATTTCAAAATGGACCTTTTTGACATTCCTGCATACCTGACTTTGAAACTTCAGGTATTTATCTAAGATTAAAGTATTTTGTTTCATCAACCTCCTAAATGGGTTCATAGTCTGAAGTCTATTGAGTCGGGGGTAGGCGCTCATAAGCTTTTTGCTTCGGCCCATTCCTTTTGAGCAAAATGTATGCTCAAATAAATAAATAAATAAATATCAAAGGTACTGTCAGGAGACCTCCTGCGGGATTCACACAAACATGTGGCAGTAGTTTTATTTCTATTCTTCAGGTTAGAGATAGAGATTCAAATAATAATAATAATAAAAAAGATAAATTAGACATGAAATAAACTAAAATAGAAATGCAGCACAAATAGCATTTATGGTGCATCATAAATAGAATGGTGCATGGTGCAATTCATTATAAAATGGTAATTATGGTATAGGACTTTATCAGCGTAGCTTAGACCTTTGGCAATCTATGCTTTCATGATGGTAAATGGTAAATGGTCTCAACTTATATAGCGCTTTTCCACCTACATGATACATTCTACTAATCAAAATAATTTGCTTCTAGTGGCATGTTTAAAATGTCACTAAGGTATGATTATCAATGGATATTAGCAATAATAGAAAATTAGCTTTTGCGTTCCATTTGTATTTTTAGACTTTATTTCATTAGAGACTATTTTAAATGCTTTAGAATTGGTTCTCAAACGGTGGTACATGCCATGTCCTACTTGGGTTTCTATCTTCAGGTGGTACTCAGGGTCACCTGAAATTTTAACTTTATTCATTTAAATAAGAGATAATTTCATGCATACTTGCATTTACGTTTTTTTTATGGTTTAGACATAGTTTACACCCAGCCATTTAGGTCTATTTTAAACCCAGTTCAGTCCTAATCTTGAGCTAGACCTGGTGGAGTTTAGATATATTTAAGCCCTATTTTAGGTCCTCCTTTAGATCCGGTTTGGTCCTGATTTGATCGGGCCTAGTGGTACTTGTAAGGTGAACTCAAGGCTATTTTATGAGATGAAAAGTTTGAAAACCATCCATCCATTTTCTTCCACTTTTCCGTTGCCGGGTTGTGGGGGCAGCTGTTCTGCCCAAATCACACTGCGCCAGCCCCTATGGCTCCTCCTGCAGGTGGTGGGTCCACAGCAGTGTTAATTTTGACAACACATTTTAATTTAGTTTTAGTCTTAGTCTTTGGACTAAAATTGCAAGTCAATTTAGTCGACTAAATTTAAGACAAATTTAGTCGACTTTGTATTAATAATATTCATTATAATTATATTTAATCAAGGTCCTCTGCTTCATGGAGCTGCTCCCTCATGAACAAAGCTCAGAGCTGTTGTTGCTCAGAGAAGTTTGGATGATATTAGTCTCTCCTTTTCATTTTTATTTAGTCTCATTTTAGTCGACTAAAATATCTGGACATTTTAGTCATAGTTTTAGTCGCATGAAAAACGTTTAATTTAGTTTTAGTCCAATTTTAGTCGTAAAAAAAAAATCACTTTGACTAAAATTAAGACTAAATATTTTAGTCGACGAAATAAACACTGATCCACAGAAGGACAGCCCCTATTGCTCCTCCTGCAGGTGGTGGGTCCAGGAGGACGGCCTCATGGTTCTAACCGGGCCTGTTGGTTTCTCATAAGGGGCTTCTGAACCGCCCTTTGTCTGACCCGTCACACAGGACCTGTTTGACATGGGAGACCCTACCAGGGGCACGAAGCCCCCGACAACAGAGCTCCCAGGGTCATTTGGGCGCTCACGTTAAGGTGGCGGTTCCAGGAGGGCGGTTTGAAAACCACTACAGATCAATGATGAAATTAGCATAGTGCTAAATCTGGTGCAGCCATCTTTTTAATGTAACTGCACACTGTAACTAAACATGAACAAAATTCGCAACGCGACAGTGCAATGATTTTTTTTTACCGCAAGATGGAGACACGTTCATATTATGGAGACAAGTTCATATTATGGAGACACGTTCATATTACGGAGCGTCCATGGCATTGACAGTGATGGGGGGTGTTGGTGACGTACTGAGAATATCGCTCGATCTGATGTGGAAATTCAGCTTTATGGTGCGAGAACTCCAATGACATACTTTGTCTTGTTTAGAGATGTGTCATGTTGACACACACACATATGTAGTTAAATATGTAGATATTTTTGCTTTAATGGGCCTATTGACTAATCATCAGTAAACTCAGTATGCTGTTGTGTATAATTATTACAGTGTATTATATTGATAATGTGGACGTGTGGGATTGGCTCTCATAAATCAAACTAGGTCAGTAATCCAGTGTGATCTGATATTCCTTCGGGAATATCTCTACGGAATCAAGAATCATATTTTCAATGCTGCACAGGCCTGTGAGGCCTGCAGGCCTGCATGTGTAAAATAAACCAGGTTTAAAGTTACACTGCAGCCAAACCAACGCCCAGCATTTCTCATAGCATTTCTCAGGGGTCTTTACTTTCTATTCTTTCTGTCCACCAATTGTGCTTCCTCCTGCGATGATTCCACCAGACCGTCCTCAGGTAAAGCTGCTGTCTCACATTTCTCTGCTTTGTGTTCTAGGCTCAATAGGGTCAGTATAGACACAGTGGAGCCCCTGTTTGCATCTCGCCACACCGGTTTAGGACTGAAATTCATGCCTGTGTATACCTCCCAGTCCACCTGCATGGTCATTAGAAATATTGCTCACAAGCTTTGGGTAAAAAAATACATGATTTGTATTTTTATTTTTGTCCCACAGGACATTCAGACAAGTGGACTTTAGATAATTCAGGCGGCAAAATCCTGCAATTTAGATTGAAGTCACTGGTAGGCCTACTTCTTTCGCCGGCCCCCATGGTGTCATGTTGCACTGCAATTGAAAGCACAACAGCTCCACCCCTTGAGCCTGGAGCCTGTGCAGTCTAAGGCACCTGAGAAATCAGGTCTAGAAACAACAAACGAGAGACCTGAGTGCAGCTCCTCTCCACAACCTGCACAGTAAAGAACCATGTAAGTATTTAGATTTCTACATTTTATGCATGTCATCTCATCCAAAATGTTCCTTTAACTAAAAGTTAATATGTTAAATGAATTGCAGTGGACACTATGGCCTCTACACTGTCTGTGCGCAGTCACTCGATTCGTCAGCCATCCTTCTCCAGTATGTCTGTGAGGGATAGTGGACGCAGCGTTCGCTCCAAACCTCCTGTTTCTTCACTCTCCACTGTGAGCACTCTGTCAAGATCTGTCTCTATGGGTAATGGTCTCAACATGCTTGCCACCAGCATGTCTTTCAATGGACTGGGTGTTGGTGCCAGTGAAAAAGAGACCATGCAGGGTCTAAATGACCGGCTTGCCAACTACCTAGACAAGGTGCGCTCACTGGAGCGGTCTAATGCAGAGCTGGAGGTGAAGATCAAGCAACTAATGATGGAGAGATCCCCAAAAGGACATGACATTGAAGCGATGATGGCCCAGGCCCATGCCATTGGACAGGAGGTTTGTTAAACAGCGGAACTGTTTTTTTTATTTTTTTTTAATACAAGCTAAATGTGGTGATCTTCTGAGAATGTACTATCTGAGAAACTTCGTCAGGAGGAAGTGAGTATTAACATAAGCTGGAGAAAATGTCAGTTATGTTGGATGATCATTCACATGTTGTGACAAATATTTTAATGACGAAGATTCCTTTACAGAAAACATTGTCCATTGTCCCTCAGGTCAGAAAGAAGACGTTGGAGAATGCCCGAATCATGTTGGAGATTGATAATGCCAAGCTGGCAGCAGATGACTTCAGGGTCAAGTGAGTGTCAAATACTGTAGTGCTTTTTTTTCCCCACAGCAATGAGTGTTCACAAGGGAGTGTCAGACTGAAAAGCAATGTGAATAAATGTCTTTTCCGTCAGCTTGTGAAACAAAATCTATTCCCAAGCAGTGACTGAGGAGGCAATGTTTGACATAGGTGGCCGGAAAGAGGGGGGTTTGATCAATGTGCAAGTGAGCCAGACATAGGGGTCAAGTGCAAAAGTGGATACGCAGCAGTTATTTTTTTTCATGCAGCACATATTGGATTTGAGACCCTAATACATACAGACATTTTCAAATGTTACATTTGATGCGACGTACCCAGCTTGCACTCGCTGTTTAGTACCTGTCTTGTTGAATTTCTCCATAAGAGAGAGAAAAAAAGAGGTGCTAAAGAAGGCAGATTTTCACATCATGCTGATACGTTGGGTCGACCACATGTGGGGAATGCATACCTTATGACAGTGATTTATGGCATTAGTAGTTCCCAAACCGTTTTTTGTTTCCCTTGCCCCTTGAATGTATGCATATATATATGTATATATATATATATATATATATATATATATTATTCAGGACATGAATTCCAATAGTTTTTGTTTCTCCATAGCTCGATAGTGGTAGGTTCACTACATTGCTTATAAAATGTTGTTGTACTGTCTTTATTGTGTCCTTGCAGGTGGGAGGCCGAGGCCACCTTGTGTCAGTCAGTGGAGAGAGACTGTCAGGCTCTGAAGAGGGCTAAATCTGACCATGACCAGATCATTGCTACACTGCGAGGAGATCTGGACAGTCTGAAGGAGGAGCTCTACTTCCTCAAAAAGAATCATGATGAGGTGAGACTGAGAAGTCACATCAAACAAAGAAAAGTCAGAACATGAAATGTTTCAGGATAAAAGTAAGACTCTATTATTCACATATTTTGAATAGAAAATGTAAATGCAAATACCTGATTTGTAGCAGTATGATTATGACAAACTGAAAAAGGGAATTCTTATACCAGTTGGTTTAATCAAAAAACAAGCAAATAAGATATTTTCCAATGATGATGATGTTGATGATGATGATGATATGCATTCATTTGAACTGGAAAGGAAATAAAGCTTAATAACCTAAAGACAATTGGATACAGATGTAGTTTAACCAGATGTCATGAAGCATAAACGCAGTTTGTTTTAGGCCAAAGATAATAAAGTTCAGAAGTGTACAGTGTCTGTAACCCAATCACATGGGATAGATATACACACCTTTTCTTTTGTTATCATAGTGCTTTAAGATAGTAAGATAGCACAGAGTATGATTATATTTGAGGTGACAAAGCCAGAAGCTCTGTACATGTTTAGTCATACAGGTGTGGTGTCCAGGATGTAGGCTGGCACTAGGAGCCACTCTGAAAACACACAAGATAGTACAGTTATGATCAAAGGTAATATCTGGGTCAACAGAAAAGACAAAGGTGTAACAGAATTTGTATGTAACTATCCTAAAACCATTTATGTTTAGAAATTCATGTCAAAACTGAGTAACTGATACATATCAAAGTACAAAGCCATTATAATGAAATTAAAGTAAAACTCACATCATGCAATATATTTTACAACAACACAGACAATACAAATTAATTATACTTTCAATGTAATTAGTCTACATGTCTATTTGTATTACATAATGTTGGTTTTATTAACCAGCACATATTAACCAGTTGTGTCCCCATTCCTGTGGTAGGAGATGAGCTCTATGAAGTTGCGTCTGGCTAATGAGCAGGTGAATGTGGAGGTGGATGCAGCAGCAGGTCCTGATCTGGGCGGTATCTTGGTTGAACTCAGAGTTCAATATGAAGGCATTGCTCGCAAGAACAAGGAGGAAGCTGAGAACTGGTACCTTAAGAAGGTTTGCTCTAAAGACCTAACTGTAAAGCCTGGAACACACTACAGGATTATTTGCTACATTTAGTTCCTTATATTTGAGGTTGGAAAATCGTGAACCAAATTTGGCTCCTCCTAATAGATTTTTTTCTTCTGATTTTCCATGTGTTGTGTCTGTACGATTGTGCCACAACATTTTGTTTTGTTTCTGCTCTTCTGCACTTATTAAAATTCTAATATTATTGTCCTAAAAATCAGTAGTGTGTTCTTGGTATAGTTATCAGTTTCTTGACTAAAGGTACTGTATCTTACAAAAAATGTGGTCTGTGTCAGTTAGAGGCAGTGCAGTCCGAGGTAAAGGAGAGCAACGAGGCCCTGCGCTGTGCCCAGGGTGAGCTGAGCGAGAGGAGACGCTTCCTACAGGCCCTGGAAGTGGAGCTTGACAATCTTCGTAAACAGGTAATTAATAAAATAATAATAACATTGATTATTTGATTATCCAAAAAATATTGCATGTTGCTCTTTGTCCAGCTTTTTTTTTCATCTTCACAAAATGATTGCAAACATTTTTGTCACAATTAAAGCTTTAAGGACATTAATCGAAAAAATAGTTAGTCCATAAATCATTAATTAATCGCAAGGCAAGGCAACTTTATTTATACCGCACATTTCGTACACAAAGCAACTCAATTCGCAATTAATCGCATCAGATATGTTTTAACTAGACACACTCCTGTATCTGAGCACACACATCACCTGAAAGACAAAACACTTGTATTAACTACATATCGTAAGCCAGGGGTCTCTTTCTGCATGATGCATGATGAGTACTTTTATGTAACAAAAGCAACAGAGAGCTAGTTAAGCATCAAAGAAGCTTGTCTAATTATGATATTTCAACAAAAAATACTTTAATTTTGTCCTTATACTCTACTTTATGTACCTAAAAGGTTGCAGATTCTGTTAAAAATGCTCAGCACCCAAGAAAATGTGTCTTGAATGTGACTTATCAAGCGCATGTAGATATGTTGAAACACTTGGTGACCAGGAAAGGGCTGGAGAGCTACTGGTTGGAGATCCCCGTTATAAGCTTTTGCTTATAATGGCTTTTCCCATAGAATTATGAAACTGTAAATTTGCGTAATTAAATGTGAGTAAATGCTTTAAATGTGAGTGTTTTATGTCGGCCAAGTTTTAATAATGAATATAATGTACCACGATTAATCAAATTTCACAAGTGTGATTAATCGTGATTTTAAAAAACAAATATCGATTGACAGCACTAAAAAGTTTGTGATGCAAAAGGAAGGATTGCATTTAAAGGTCAAGTTCATAACAGCAAAAATTACATAGACCCGTTAACATCAATTCCAGCATTTCCACTGTGCCTAATATAGCCCACAAGGTATTGATTTGATGAATGAAAGGACGCAGCCGGCTACTACTTGTCAACAGATAATTCAAAGCTATTTAGGCTGAGTTATCCATCAAACTGTCAAAAGATAAAAAACAGAGTAAGATAAATGATTCGTCCTTGTCTTCCTGTTGGTACACAGAACAATGTACCCTTTAATAGTGTGGACATATAAATGTTTTCAATATGTTTGCACAGTGACAGGCACATAGGCTACTTCATAGTGCTGACAGACCATCTCTCAGTGGAGCTATAGATGGGGCTATAGATGGTAACAGTTATGAACAGTTATGAATTGCTGGAAACAAGGTACAGCAGTCGACCATATAGGACTGTCTGACCTGTGTATGTTGTGGCTTGCACTCACAGCAATAAGGTTCCCAGATCTTGCAAAACAATAGAACTCTCAACCAACTCAGTCCTTCTACTAACATTTTAAACACATAAATCTAGCTGTTTATTCCTGTTTGTGTCAGGTGAATGTACTGGAGGGCAACCTTGCAGAGACAGGTCATAAGTACTCTATGGAGATGGACAGACTTCAGTCATCATTGACACAACTAGAGGACGAACTGTCTCAGCTGCGTTTGGACATGCAGCGCAACAAGACGGACTATGAGCAGCTGTTGCGCATCAAACAAAACTTGGAGATGGAGATTGCCACATACAGGAGGCTTCTGGAGGGAGAGGAGATGTAAGTGCATTTACTACTGTATGAGTGTGGGTTAATGACATAGCAAATTTACTACTTTAAAAGCCCTACCTAAAAAGTCACAATATATGTATTGTGTATTCATGTTATGTTCTACATCTTGATCCAAGAACTTTAACAATCTGTAAAATGTTTTTATTTTCTTCTGCGCAGGGTAAAAGAAACTCCTCCACCGCCCAAAAGTAAGTTGTTGTTTTTTAAATTTTATTCAAAGACTTTCAAATTAACCAATAGTGGAAAAAAAACAAAGAGACAATTGTGCAATTTTGTTTCCTCTGCTACAGAAGATCCAGAAGTGCGCACAAGGAAGATAGTGAAAGTAGTCACTCAGACCATGATCAATGGGAAGGTGGTGGACGAGTCTAGTGAAGTCGAGCAGATTGAAGAACATAAGAAATAAGCCATACGATCCCGTTACCCAAGAACCAGCTGGATGTGGAGTTTTGTGTGTTTTCTTTTATTTGCCAAAAAATGTACTGAGTAGCATTTAACATAAAGTTTAATTTTAATTGTCACTTGTTCATATACAGTACATTACAATGTGTGTACATAAGGATTATAAAAAGTTAGCTTTTTCATTGTGCACCTATTGTTTATTACTTAAAGCATAAAATATGAATTCATTCGTTCACACATATCATCCTTATGTGTGTATAAGGAAGCTATGCCTTGCCATTGATTTTCTTAAATATGTACACACATTTAACTGCGAGAACGAAATGTGAATCATCACAAGAGTGACCCTGTAGCAGAAATTTAAGCCGAGACAGAAACTGAGTGGAACTGACTTCAGGGACAGATGTATTCTCCGAGAGGGCGGAAAGTGTAGAAATCATAGTGTCTGGTAACAGGTCTTTGTGTGGGCTAGTCTCATTTAAGCGTTTTGTTCTGTATGTCATCAGCTGCATGTGTTGCCATAAAATGTCTTAACACTTCTTTTAACTGATTATGTATGTTGTCGTTTAGAACAAATGTTATTTGCACTACAGATGAAACATGATAGGCCAACTCCTTAACTGGAATAACTGTGTTTACTACGTTTTGCGCATGGCTCCGCGCCATGAGACAAAAAAACAAGCAAAGGACCCATAATAAATCCTCTCATATAGTAGGCCTACCCTCATACAGTGTTTTATTAACATTGCTGGTAACAATCAAGGACTTATGTTGCCTTAAATGTAAAGGAATTGAAATAAACCTTCATCAACTCTCAATTGAGGCCTATGATTCAACTTGATATCTTAACTAAAAGCCTGGCTGTAATTATAAATGGTAAAATGAGCATGGGGCCTATGGAAAAACACTGTACCTGCAATACTAGGTCCTTTGCAAAGTTTTCTTGCAATGATGTGACAATACAGTGACATACCAGTCTGGGAATGTGTTTTATTGCACTATATACTTTTTTCACACTTAAGTATTAGGAAAACCTATAGGCCAATAAAAATCCAGACAATGTTTAGGCCACTGTGATTATGCGAGTGATGTCATAGAAGCAGCATGGTCGCACAAAGGGTTCTGTTTACCGTCTGGGCTGGAGTGATGTACATCTTAGTGGAGTGATCGTACATCTTAATTTTCAACGTTGGTCCAACTTGATAAATAAATGAAGCGAGCCACAGACTTGGGCTTATCAGAAAGTAAAAATATATATAAAAAAAAAAATCCCTTAGATTCAAATCATCCACATTGGTGCATAGGTTTTATTATGATTTATTCAAGTCCATATTCAAATTATAATGACATGGCAAAAAAAGAAAGAAAACGAAAATAGTAAGTTTGGCCCCCACGCCACTACAGAACACACTGAATCTGAAAAAATAAAATAAAACACAAAACAAAACTCTAGAGATGCAGTTTTTTTGTTTTTTAACTTTTTTTTTTAACCCGAGTTGTTTGACAACCGCAGCCTCCTCGAGCCACGGCGAACTGCAGGGACCGCGTGTGTGCTTTGAGATTAACATGTACAGTTCTCGTCTTACGTGGTACGGTAGTGCCACCCTGTGGTTGTGTATTTAAATTTCCTTTATCAGTCTTTGTTTTTTGACGGATTGTTGTCTATTACTATAGATCCTTGGTTGTAACTTCAGACCAAACAGCGATAGCTCTCGAAAGCTAGGTTCACTGGATGTGTTTGAGCAGCAGCGAAACACAGTTAACCTCTTCTCTATCACGTTTTAATTGCAAAACCAAACGATGTAAGTCCTGCACCATGATACAGAATGCAATGTAGATGTATCCTTGCTTATTCTGCTTGTTTAACACTAATGTTTTACAGCTACAAAACAATCTGCAAAACGTGCTAGCATAATTTGGCAACTTTAATGCTAATCGTAGTATTCAAATCAAGTACATGTTTTTATTTCTTAAGGTCTGAAAACAAATCTCATGAAATGTTCTCAGCTGTCATGTATAAGAGTTTCAACTATGCTTTTGAGGTAAGTCTTTTTAGTTGAAGATCTCTTTGCATATTGTATGTTGGGTAATTAATGGTACAATGGTATACAGACTGCCACCAGCCTCAAAGTCATGATGAACCTCCTGGCACTGCCCACGCCTTATCTCAATGGGGGCTGTCAGATTGACCTGTACCCCCACAGCGGACAGCTGTCTGAGGGCACATACAGGACCCCGTGGATCAGAGGTAACCAAGACATACAGTCCATGGGGCATGTCCATATCTAAACAGTCCGACTTCAGTGCTTATTGGAAAAACAAGTATCTGCTTCTTCTGAGAGTTGGTCAAACCCTCCTGTCTCATGTAGAATATTGCTGAGACTGACCAATACAAAACCATATGACGATCTCTGGAAGAGTCGTGATTTCCATAGTTTAATATTACATTGCTACATCTGATTTATATCTGATTTCATCCAATAAAACCTATCCTTTAACATAACAAATACACGTTGTTTTTGTGACATTGTATTTTACAGGAAAGGTTCTTCCCACCAGCAAACTCTTCCTGAATGACTCTGTGCTTGATGATCTAAGAACAAATAACAAACAAACTATTAATGTGCTAGAAAGGTACTGTCTCATTTGTGTGTTCCAAGATAAAACATTTTCTCATAAATATTTACAAAATGGTTGTGTATAACACCCAAAGTCTGATCAGTCTACAAGAGGGAGATGACGTTATACCAAGCTCTAATCCTGACTCTCTTAATGAACTGGACCTCAATAGTTCTAGTGGCTTTTTCAATGAATCCACTGATCCATGTCAGGAAACATTTTCAAAGAGGACACCACAGGCAGACAAAGAAAATAAAGGTACTTTCTCAACCGGTTTTGTCTAAAACTACATGTATTACATTGTAACGTACTATTATGCATGTTTTTTTTAAGACCTCCATTTGCCTGAAGAATTAGTTGATGTGGATTACCTTAAAAAGTTTAAACGTCATTTGCCCACGCTCAAAACAAAATTGTCAAGGCTAAGAACTCTTCCTGTGGTTGACCCTCTGTTGAGCTTCAATTGTAATGGCATCTCTGAAGACACACTGCTCAGGTAAAAAGGCAGCAATAGTCTTTTTCTTAATATGTATTCATTTTAAGCATATAGCTGATACTAATGCTATTTTTCAACTCCTGTCCTTGGTTGGGCTTTTTCTACACGAGTGACTTGTCCTGTGTTATGTATGAGGCCACGTGATTTCTGTTTTTAGACTCTGTGAGCCTTATGCAATGCCTCCAGACTCGCCCACTAGAGATAACTGGTCATCTACAGTCACCCTTGAGGATTTTTCAAAAGAATTAACACATGATGAGGTTTAATGAACAATTGCATATAATAACAATAATATATTTATTTTTAACTTCAAAACAAAATAATCAATTTACTTTGCAGCATCTGACATTGCCCGATATAGTGGAAACGTTTACTTATGAGAAAAAGGACCATCCTGGATTAACATATACCTTTAGTCTTTTGATGACAAATCCTGAAAGTATAAATGATCAACATTCAGTTCTTGAAACGTTACAAAAAGGTAAGTGTAATTGAAAAGAGCAAACATCAAAAATAATAGAACACTACTTTGCATATTCTCTATTATTCAGAAAATCAAGATATTTTTCAAGTTGAACACTATAAGCCTTGGACACAAGAATCCTTGCCAGAAGGATTGGCAAATACTGAGCCCAAAAGTAATAAACATTTCAGAATATGTACCATGAACATAAGTTGTCAGTTGTAAGTTGTCAATATTTTCTCAAAGAACCAATGAAAAGTCTTGCCGATATGGAAGTTGATTTGACTTTGAGCCCAGTTCCCAAAGCCGGCCACAGCAGCATCTGTTTGTCCACCGCTGCACTTAACAAAGAACCTCATTCACCACAAGGACAAATGTGAGTTTGTCACTCAACGAAATGCCAACAAAGTACAAAGACAAACGTTTTTTTGTTTTTCCCTATTATGGAACAAGATCTCTTGTTTCACTGAAATCTCAGAGGGAGATTGAGATGGGCCTATGGGCAGCTGAAAAACATCCCACATTTGTAGAACGCTTTATGTTGACAGGTAATCACAATGTCCCGTTTAATTTGTACATAAATATTTGCAAGAAGAAAGAAACCACTGTCATCATATAAGTTTACATTTGCAGTTTTACAAATAAAAGTTTAATATAGGTTCCCTGACAATTTTTTTTTTTTAAATTATTACAGAGCCTCAAACTTATGAAATGACTGCTGATTTCCAGCCTTTATCAGAAGCACTGATGTTTTTGAAGTCTGAGGAACGCTTTTTCAGCGATGAACCAATTCTTGAAACTGGAGTCCAACAGATATCTCTTTGCAAATCTGGTGATTTTACAGAGACCATTAGGTCGGACATTGTTTTATCAAAGGTAGATGTTGAAGAGTTCAAAAAAATGTCATCTGAACAAGACCGTAAGTATTTTATAAAAGTGATATCACCACAAAGAACAAATAGAGTGATTAAGAAAATGACATTTTTGATTTTCTAGTTCCCATTCCAAGCATTCCTATGCACAGACCTTTGTTATCCAAACTGAAGAAACCAGAACAACCGACCTTAAAAAGTGTGTCTGAACACATTACACCACAAGATGAAGCAAAGACTCGCCTTCAAATGCAAAACGGGAACTTTCGTCAAGCTCAGAGTTCAAATCCAAGTCCAGAAACCGTTTGCAACAACAACTTCTTGCCAGATTTTATAATTGAGGGTAAACAGAATGCTATTGCAAAAGAGGGACAATTACAGACTTTTCAGCAAAACTTTGAAAAACAAAGCCTCAAAAGTGTATTGGAGTCCAAATGTCCACCCCACAAGGCTCTGGACCCACTCTTCAACTTCATCATGCTCAGATCTCAGCAAGCCCTACCACTCGGTGCAAGCCCACGCTCTGCTGTCAGTCCAGGTAGTATGTTTTGACATGAGAAATATGGGCATTATGGGCATTTGGGAAATACCTATGTTAGTATTTAGAACTGAAACTGATCATCCCTGAGTAAGAGCAATAGAGAATTGGCGCCCTCTTGTGGTTGCACGAAGATGTACAGTGAAATCAGTGACCCAGCCATACATTTTTCTAAAAACAAACATAAAGTTGAATCATTATGTTGTTGTTGTTTACATTTCAGTTTCAGACATGACCAAGCAAAGACCTCACAGTGAGCTACAAACTACAGGCCAGACTCAACGAGTAGAAAGAATGTGTTTGAATGCGGATCTATCAGGAAATGCCTCTAACGAGCAGAGCAGAGCAGTCAGCAAAAGTATCTCTCCATTCACCAGTGATCCCAATGATCAGCACACCCAGCTGGAGATACAAGGCAGTAGAGGGGTAGAGGTTCAAGCCACTGGTATGAAAGTTAACTCTTGTGTAATAATGCAGAGGTTTATCATTACAAACATAACTAATCAAATTAAATAAATGTATTTATTTGTTACAGAAAGTCAGTACCAAGCCTTCTGTGAAGTGAAATCCTTTGCTAAGCCTTATCTGAGTTTTGCCCGAAAACTGGGGCTCGACATGAAGGCTTGGGGAAACTTCAGAAGCCTAACCATGGAGCAAACACACTTCCTGATTAAGCAGCAGGAGAAAGTGCTCAGTAGGACAAAGTCACATGATGTAGACCTGGTCAGAGGTATGGAGCAATGCTATCCACTTTATTCTGTGTGAGCAAAATAAAGTAGGCACAAAATCAATGTAAACAATGTAGTAACGTGACGTAAAAAAGCTGTGTCACTATTGGAGGGAACTGTACAGCATATGAAGACATCAACCAAGTGTGATTAAAGTGTATTGTTTGCAGAGCAAAAACAGCTTCAGGCCCAGGTAAATCTGATTCATGTTTTGGTGACTTTTAAGGAGTTGTTATTGAAGTGTAGCCTCAGCACCAGTGTAGGTAAGTGACTGATCAGTTTACTGGAGATAATTGACCTGTATTGTCACAGAGTGACAAGACAATGGTCTTCTCTTTGTTCTTCAAGAGTTTTTAAAAAATATAAATGTTGGTGATGAGAGGAGGTTCAAGCAGTTGCTGAAAAGGTTACAGATCATCCTTCACCTAAGTCAAAAGAAACAGGAGTCAAATCCCAAATTTCTGGAATTGCCAAGGTTGTTGACAACATGGTTTAACCACAGGAGAGAAAATAGTATGCCTTACAAAGTAAGAGTAATACTGTCTGTGATCCACATAGATGTAAAATTAGTTTGATTACATTTTTTTTTTTTTTATAAAATTGTATATACAATAATTACTCGTCTATTTGCCTTATCTGACAAGGTTCTAGTTTTATTTACAAACAACTCAGACACAAGATCCAGTATTCTTAGTTGTCTACATCAAATTAAAGGTGAGCACACATACAGTACACTTCTTTTTGTTGTTGCCAATTATCTAATCTAAATTCTCTGTGTAAAACTTCAAAATTATGAAATCAGGTACTGCTGTGGCTGATTTTCATGTCGGCAAAGACCAGATGAAGCTGAATGGTGCCAGTGTTGTCAGCAGGTACTTTTTGCATCAAAACTTTATTTTTCCTACATTCATATATAAGCTAGAAACAGACTTCACAGTGCATTTGTGTGGTTTCTACCACTCAATGTTTACTTCACAATGTATCCTGCTCCACCAGAATGTGCCAGAATGAATGCGCACTTGTGTGTGAGCAACACTTAGGACCTGACTTCCCCTGGCAGAGTTTCTCTCTGGTCGTGGAGTATGACCACCCTGGGCCGTCCCCATGGGCCACAGTCTGCAGAGAGAGGGGCCTGATCCACGTCACCTTTAACACAATTGTCCCGGACACGGGTGAGAAAATTAATGTTCTGCATACAGCACTATAATAATATATTAAATTACCAATCCCAAAACAAGAAGCCTTAGAGCTGCTCAGTTAGTAGATTGTCAGATGATTTTGGATGGGCTCATAGGTACCGTTTTATGTTTTTGTAAGAAATTGATCTTACAAACTCATGCTTATGAGCCGGGCGGCTCCTCGTAGAGCTAAATGAGTGGTGTGTTGCACTACTGTCGCACCTACTGTATATTAATGTATGGACCGTCCCGCGCATGCATGTTCGCAATGCAGGGAGCGACTTATTGTGATTTACAGGTTTTATTGAATCATTAATTCAATGTAATTAAGCCACATTCGCCTGGGTGCCCAAAGATTTGAGTGGGTCCACAAGCCCCACAGCCCTATGGGACCTATGGATGGGCTTGGCTGCTGGTTCCCTGACAAATACACATTGATTGCAACGTCTTGACCTGACATTGCTCGTAAGGCTTTTTGTAAATTAAATTTTAAGTGAGTCCGAATAAAGGTTTTATCCTGATTGTTTCGATATTCCAAAAGACTATTGTATTCATAATGCCCACTCACAGTATGTGGCCCATTGTAATCCAATATTGCATTCAAACATGTGCACATGTGTATCTAATCTAGACAAGTCCCCTTGGTCTTTGGAGGACAGTGTGCCCTATGTGCTGTTTGTAACAGAGGGACTCCTCAACTGTCCAGCTCTTCTGCAGACACTGGAATCTATGTATGTTTTACCAAGTAGATAAAAATACAAATTTGCGTGCTAAAAAGATCAGACGCGCTTCTTTTTTGTATTTGGTGTTGCAGGTTTAATATTACTGTCTTGGAGAGAGGTTACTGTACAACTTTGCAGATGTTGGGAGGGACTCATCAGTACACGGTGATCACAGTGGATGAGAGCACTGCAATTGTCATTCAGGTATTCACAGTATAAAAGCCATCTATATGTTAAAAATGTCAATTACAATCGTATATTATTTTTTGTTACATCGTTCTATATCACTCCACTGCAGCTGTTTCTATAGTAACGATAAACAATTGAGCTGGAACTCCTGCCCAGGGACTTAAAAAAACAATTGCAAACTATGT
The DNA here is from genome assembly GCA_021464625.1 of Proterorhinus semilunaris. Lineage (NCBI taxonomy): Eukaryota > Metazoa > Chordata > Actinopteri > Gobiiformes > Gobiidae > Proterorhinus > Proterorhinus semilunaris. Next base: position 13,039,555 of record CM038345.1, read on the forward strand.
CAAATTGGCTATTTCTGTATGTCTTGTCTTCGTAAAGGTTCACATAACTGCTGCTGACAACGGAAAGGACTTTTTTTTTGACAGTGCACATTTATGGGAACTCAGTCTAAATAGGTTGTGTGATTGATCCTCTCGAGGAAAACTCTTTGTGCTAAGGTTACTTCTCTATCGGACAGACAGGCTGAAGAGAGCAAAGGACGGCATTCATGAAAGGGTTTAGACTGTGGATAGGAAGAGACACAGGGAAACTGCAAAGTGCTATAACTGATAAAGTATGGAAAGATGAGAGGTCTTTTAGCTGAATAAATGCCACACAATCAGTTTTCACGCTTACTGTACAAAAGAAGAATATATGTTGAATGTCTGTGCAGAAGCAAGAGGAACTGTGCCGGGAGCAGGCCAGTGAAGCATTAGTGATGAGGCTGACCGCTCTCTCTCTGCAGTACCGCTGCTGCTGGCTCATTCTGCATTGCCCTGATAGTCAAGGAGGAGGGTCAGCATCCTATGAAAAACACTGTTGTAATATACATGCCTCTAACACATAATAATAAACACTATTCTTTTTTGTTTTTTTGCGGGGGTAGACTTTCCAGTGAAGCGTTTAGCAACTTGACACTTGTGTATTCCTCTTTGGTGCTATTTGGCATGAAATCAGAAGATCTCGATGTAAAGGTAAAAAAAGAAAGAAAAGTCAATTCAATACATTCACTAGCAAGGACCACGCCACAACAAAGTGCAATGAAAGAATTTAATTATGTTTTAGAGTGTAGAGTGAACTGGGCGAGACTGTGGGTGTGGGCTCCGTCTCGATTTAACCCAGCTCTTCAGGACCCCTCTTGAAGCAGGAGAATCAGTGCTGAAAAAAATAAAACAGATGTAGAGGGAGGGAGTGTGGGGTCGACAGTTTCAAACAGACAGGAATGAAGGCTTGGCCTAGTGAGTGTATATAGACTCGTGGTTAATTAGAGGCGTGGTGAGGTGAAAGCAGGATTGGTTGTTATGCAGAGGTTGAGCCGTGGTCCTGCTCCTGAACCTAGTCAACAAACATTAACTCCATATATCACAAATGAAAACAAAACATACCCGGCTCTGTCTGTTTGTCAGGTGCTGATGGCGTGGGATGTTTTGGAGATGGCCAAGTGGATCAGTCAGATCTGTTTCAACAGTCTGATAAACAGTGACATGGACCCAGCTGGTTACGTGGACAGAGAGTGGTTAACCGTCTTACAGACCAATGTGAGAATTACACTATCTTTTCATCAAAGCACTTCATTTGATCAAAATTCTCAAATCTATGCGTGTTGCTGTTTGTCCCAATAGGAAGAAAAGTGTTTGTGGCATTTTCCTTGTATTAACCCTCTGGTGAGCCAGCTAATGTTAAAGAGAGCACCAAACCTCCAGTGGCTCCTGAGTGCCACTCTGTCTGAGCTGAAGGAGATGCTCCCAGAAGTGCCTCATAAAGTGCTGAAGGTAGTCGTCACCTACTGCAATAGCTACTGCATGCTTTTAGACACAGTCATCTTTTCAACAATGATGTCTCTTAGGATTACACTTGTCAAATTGTACAGACGGGCCCTTTTTTCTATGAACAGTACAGTTTGGGCTGCACAATATATTGTTACCGCAGTATTAGGTGAAGCAGGAGAGAAATCACAATATATGATATATTTGACTGAAATCTACATATTCTTGCTACTACATTTGCTTAAAAATGTACAGACGTTCACTTTTAGTCTCAAATGTTCCTGATTCAGTATTGGGACATAATTTCTACGTCCAAATATTCAATACAGTTATCGAATATTTTGTTTTGTCAGCTCTTCACTGACACCACCGCCCTGTACACTCAGACAACAGGCTTGAATAAAGTTGAGAGCCACGCAGGGACTGGAGAGAGTGGCCAGCCAAATGATCCATACAGCCCCTGGATTGGCAGTGAAGGTCCTCTGCATTTGTGTTTAAGTCCTGTCCAAGACCCCAGAATCCCATTTGCAATACACGACAGCTCCTGTGATGCAGCATCCACTGAAGAACCTGAGCCTCAGTTGCTCTTCAAGTTGAGCGCATCCAGTCCAGATGACAATCAGAAGAACTGGGCCTTGAGGGACTTGTGGACAGATGACAGGGATGAGGTGAAAGCTCCAGACTGGGGTAGTAGCAGATCGAGGGCAATAGGGAAAACGGTTGCACGGCCTGACCTCAGACTGCTACAACACAACCCCTCTATGACAGTTACCGACAGCAAGTATAACAGTGCTTTCAGCGTAGAATCAGCAATCAGCACCGACTGTGGACTGCAGTTCTACAATATAACTTCCCCCAATAAAACTGTGGAGTGGGCCCCAGGACTCAGCCCGAGTCATACCTTTTCCAGTGGTGAAGGACTGACTAGAACCTCCGTGAGATATGGCTCAAAATCCTTCGTGGGACAGGAGAGAAAGAGGAGTGGTGATAATGAACCGTTGGTTAGTAGAGGTAAGATGTTTTTATAATGAGTTCAGATAGTTTACAGTCCACTTTCAATTATTTTGATTATACTATGTAGCTATCTTTTACCAACATGTTTACTTTTCATATATATTGGTAAAAAAAAATTATATATTCAAACAAAGAAATGACTGAAAATAGTTTCCAGAGTTTTGCACAGACATGAAATACAAGTTAGAACGATAATAGCACAAATAGTATATTTAACTTTGCTTGTCCCTATTAAAGCAGTAAAAATAGAAACAATACCATAAAAATAGCAAGGAACCAATCAAATAAAGATTGAATGAATGAATATCAAGTATCGCGTTACTTTCAATACTTGTGTTTGGATACACTTTTATCACAAACCTTTGTTTTCCAGTGACAACTACACAGCACTTTTTTACATTTGGTGTTAATGCACTTTTCAATCTTAACACTAATAAATGTCAAATGGCATTTGGTTTATAAACGTTGGACACATGACTTTTTACACATTTTAAGGTTAATAAGTTACTTTTCATAATGACTTACTGTATCACAATACGTATCGGATCGGCCCCTGAGTTTTGTGATACGCATCGGATTGTGACAAAAGTGTATTGTCCCAGCCCTAATATATATGCATGGACCTTATAGATAATATTGTAAAATGTTGTATTCCTTGTGCAGCCCTGACACCACTGAAAAAGGCCAAGTTAAGCTATGAGAGAGTTCCTGGGAGAAGTGATGGACAGACAAGACTCAAATTGTTCTGAGCAAGTTTTGATCTAGAGGCCTCAGGCATGAAAGAGCTGCTACAGGTTAGACCAAGAATAGTTCAAATTATAAAATTTTTAGTATTGAATATTATTGAAATTTTTTTTTTATTGTTCTTTATTCTTTTATAAAATGTTGCCTTTCAATCAATTTATGACAATGAGTACAATAAAATGTGCATTATTGCATACTGTATCTTGTAGTAAATTGGGATTGGGGTCTTTTCCAGCAAAATGATATACTTTTGAGCTCCACTGGTTGGGCCATTTTTTTCATTTAGTGGAGAAATCCCCTTATCTGCACCTCTCAGCATGTGGAGAGAGTGCTTATCGTTACAGGCCAGCCGAGTGAAGCCTGGTCCCTCAGGAATGATCCCTAGACAAAGACTACCCAAGGGACTCTGACTCCTCTGCCTGTGGACAGATACATCCAGCCCTGACTAGCCACCATCAATTACCTTAGACACATTTTTACAGCTCTCTGTCTCTGGCCTCTCTCCTAATAGGCAGTGGACGAACAATAAGATCTTGTGGGTAGTTTACTTTTTACCAGAAAAGAACAAAAGCAGGAGCAGGATGGTCCAAGTAAAGGCTGCATAAACAGAGGTAATGGTTCAGTGATTGCCCCTGACAACACATTACCACAGGACTGAAAGGGGCAAAGAGAAACATTGTGGGAATGAACAGCATGTTTTTAGTGTTCTCTGTTGATATAGATCTATCTTCAGAATTACTGTTGCAATTTGTGTGTATGTTGAATAGATCTATGTTAAGGCATACGTAGTATAAATCCCAACTTTCAAAATGTCACATACAACTATTAAAATGCTATCATAAATTGTACACAGTGTAACAGAAACGGGTTAAGACCTAGGCATTACAAATGCCTGGGCAGGTGCCACTTTAGTCTGCGCTTCACACAGAGGCATTGTGCTGGTTGATCTCGGAGGGACTTGGCACATGTAGTGTGCCCTAGTGGCCAGACAGAGAGCTGCAGCACATAGTCTGCAGGTGCAGACCATGCAGCAAGACCCATGAATGGTCGATTTAGAAACAGCCCCCACTGGGCCTGTTATCCAGGCTGGGGGCTAATCCCAGCCCTTAATCGGATTATGTAAATTCCTACTCAACACAGAGACTTTTATGGAAGGTTGCGTCTTTGAAACAACACTTGAAGGGTGTAAAAAGAACAGTAACAATTGGTTTAACTCAGTGTGTTTTTTCTACCAAGATTTAAAGTGGGAGGGGGAGATGGAGTAAGTTGGGATGCAGCTCTCCCCATTTCCTCTGTAAAATATGTGTGGCCCCTAGACCGGCTCAACAAGATTACCATAGTCATAACAAAACCTATATTGTTCAACTGTCAATCTAGATATAGTATTTTTACCTTTTGTGGCCCAATCAGGCTAAATTCAACAGTAGAGTAGTCGTAAATATCAAGGTCTTTTCCACAGGCGATAGTGGGCTGTCCATGCCTAATGTCAGAGAAACAGAAAGAACAAGTGTCCACAACCATGTGAGAAGGATCAGTAAGATGAATGTCTCTGTTCCCCTCCAATGAAAATGTATTTGTCACCTTTAGTGCTAACCTTCGAGGATTTAACAAGCAAGGAATCATCATAAAAGAAGCACAAATAGTCACTTAAAAAGGGAACCTGACTCAGAAAAGTATGACCATTGGTAAATAGCTATAATCAGAGCAATATGTAATAAATAAATTGGGGGGGGGGGGGGGGTTGGGACAATCCCTTTTCAGTTTGCACAAACAATGGCAAAGGATGGAGGCTCCCTGACAAGCATGCACACGTCACACAATAGGGACTCTCCTCCTATAAAATGTGAGACGCGAGTATGCAGCAGCCATCCCCTATGCTCTCTCTATATTCCATCCCTCCCTCTCTACTCTCCTCTCACTCGCCTGCATCCTGCTATGAGGATGAGAATACACAACTGAGTGCACTGTTAGCCTACACTGGACTCCTGCAGCTGTGGTCGCCGATTACCTTTGAGCTACACTTTGAGGACATACAGGTGAGACATTTAAGATGTGCAGGTTTTGCAATACGTTCGACAGTGACAGTAGTGATCAATTAAGAGTTACATTGTAAAATTGTATAGTCCATGTCAACTTTCGATATACGTTACATCACGTTAGATATTGTACCTTGATTTGTAAACGGTCAGAAAAGCCCTTTTTATTAGCTATGTACATTCAACTCTTTCTTTTTTTTCCACAGGATGACAAGAAAAGTATTCACCAATACACGAGAGCGTTGGCGCCAGCACAATGTCAACACTGCCTTTGCTGAGCTCCGGAAGCTTATTCCTACCCATCCACCAGAGAAGAAGCTGAGCAAGAATGAGATCCTACGTTTGGCCATGCGCTACATTAACTTCCTGGTGCAGCTGCTGGAGAAGCAGAATGGTTCTGTAAACAGCCACCCGTCCACAGCTCTGCTCACCTTGCTCCGTGGAAACATGGAGCAGCTGCACTCCCCTCCTCACCCCTGGACCATGACCAGTGACACTGAGCTCCCTTCACCTGGCTCCAGCTGTGACAGCTCTGAAGCCTGGTAGAAATGAACACTTTACACCCTCTGGCGCCATAAAATGGGTCTTCTCGCTGTGGATTTTGGTTGTGTCTTTTGTCTTTCAGTGTTGGTGAAATAACACTTGTGTCTAACACAAGATACATCGTTGACATTAATGGAGACCAAGTTAATTTTAAATGACATGCACTGCATTTATTTCTCTTCTGCATGAATGTGTTTCTGCTGGATGAAGGAACAAGACTCCCCTCATGTCTTCATTTTAGTATTCATCATCGCTAGTCCGTTTGGAACTAATTTAGCTTTGAGAAAGTGTTTTGCTGATGAGTAAATGAAATAGAGGGGATTAAGGCTTTCTCATTTCAGGAAATAGACTCACAGAGGCATTTGAATTCATAATAACTAATTCAACTCTTCTGACTGCAATCTTCTCTAAATTGCCAAGGGCACTTTACTTTTTTTTTTTTTTTATGCATTTGTTTTTTTAATGAGGACACTATATATGACCTTCCTGTTTCATTCTCCATTCTCCTGAAGCTAAACAATTTTTTGTACCAGATCCAGCAACCATAGAGTTTGTGTCACATTTAAATATTCCCGTCAACTGTTATTCAGCATTACATTTTACTTATTAATGTGCCATTTATATAACTGCATGTCATTTATATTACTGCAGTTTATTACTGCATGTCATGCTGCCAAAGATTTTGAACTGATTGTCTGTGAAAATAACCCTGTAATACCTCCTGTTTTAAATTATTTCTGTTTGCTTGTAAAAAAAAACAACAGTCTGTTATTTATTTCAAGTATTTATTTATTAATAAAAACGTGAATAGAAGAGATTGGTGTCTTCCTTGACATTTGCATCCGCAAAGACACAAAAGTTAAGAGCAACGCTTCTCTTGTATTGTTGACACATTTGTTTGTGCTCAATAGCCCAAAAGACATTTGTCCACAAGTGGCAGTGACCACATGGACACTGACCCCTGGGCTCTGTCCTACGACCCAAGAGATGACCACTAAAGTTTCAGCTTAACTTGTGACCTCGAGGTTGGAGGTCTCGGTGGTGTCAAATACTGACCATTTGCAACCGGGCTTCACTGCAGATAATTCTTTAAACTGCTGCAGCTGTTTGTTTTTTGCTTGTTTTAATCCATGATTCGATAATTAATTTAACCTAAAATCAGGATTGAGTAAATGAATTCATTTTGAACACATGAACTATTCAAAATGTATCTTTACAAAATAATAATAACACCACAAAGGTTGTAAGTCAGGTTGAATAAAAATGAAATCTAAAAGAGGTAGACGTTTGAAAATGTAATGGTTTAAAGTTGAATTATTTCAATTTTAAAGATTAGAATTGGATGGATATGTTTTTTTTAATTGTTTGAAAGGTCAGGCAGTTAGAGCCCACAATGGCTATTGTATCCGTTTTAACTGTGCACCATTTTCTACAAACAGACAGCACCTAACTGAGCTGAAGAGTAAACAGAGATTGTTTGGGAGACCTTCACTGGAGCTGTTAAACGGGCTAATGGTGTGTAAATGGATGTCTAGAGCAGCTGAACATACTGACTAAATGCATGTGGGAACAGTCAGGTGACTCTTTTCAAAAAGACAATCAAAGCGTTTATCTACAACTTAGTTTCTGCTAATTAGAAGAAAGCAGAGCAGAAATGTTACGTGATATTTAAGGGCAACTTGATGAAACAGCATCATTTCCAGAACAATGTTGCCATAAAATGCACACGTGCACAAATGATGTAACCACTTTATAATTGTGCAATGCAGACATACAGTCACTCAGCTTTACTCTGACCTCCAACTTTCTTGCAGGATTATAAAATTCTGCATTGAAAATAATAACAAGCTTGTATGCTTCTTTTTTCCTTAACCAAGTATATTTGCCTGATTGACTATTCTCTCCCGAGTATGTGGGTAATCGTCTATTGAGAGCACATTTCCTTATCAGAGTCTAGCACACTGTCTGAATCCGTTATCACAATGGACCAGATCAGTGCAGGCAGCCCCTCACTCTCCGGGCTGCAGCGCTCATGAAAAAGAATTTCTGGAGTTGGGTGCCAAGCGATAGGCCCTGAGCTCTTTATCCCCTTAAAGCCAATTCACACTCTGCATGTTTAAATATCTCAGCTCAACCCCTGCCCCTCCTACTCAAACCTCCTCGCCTACCCCCCACCCCCATCCCTTCTCTCTCACGAGGCCTCCTCCTTCGACTGCGGATTGTGGTGGGTGGGATGCAGGTGCAGAGTGGTCCAGCCAAGGAGGCGCCCATTGTTGCGCTGGACAGGACCCTCTCTCCTCTGGAGCACCCTTGGATGGGGGAGTCCACTGACAATCATGCAACCTAATCTGATTATGCAAATATCTACTTCAAAAAGCAATACGCTGTAACCCTTACCCTATGGTGGAAAGCAAGAAGGAAGGAAAGTGAGCAAGCTACAAAGGGAGAAACTAAACTGCAGTGTAATGAGCAAAGGGTGGATGCTTTAATGCCTAGTAGAAATGAAAGAGCAACATGTTTTCCCAAAATGATGGAGAATTTTATATGGTTTAGAGCATGTTTACAGCCCGTCTTGGTGCATCTTTAGGGGAGGGCAGCACTGAAAACGTACACGCCATGAAAGGCAACAGAGTCCATCAACAGGGCATTGAATTCAATATTCAAATGCACATTGTCTTTCCAGACACTTCCAAAATCAACCACAAAAAGGAATCTACAATGTTAATGAGGGTGCCAAATGTCCAGGAGTAAGATTTAAACGCCCTCACGAGCTGTGGTGACATTTCCTAAAGACAACTGCCTTTTTACCACGATCCCCTCTGGCCCCTGTCACCGAAATCACCTGCCCCATTTTAATTAGGGACATTTCTGTGAACTAGTTTGTTGCCATGCTTAGCTTTGAGTCAGGCTTACACACATCTATTTACTCAATGTTTTTTTAAAGCACTAAAATTTGTGGTATTTTTTAATCATAATGATACTGTATGTCATAGGCAACAATGTTATACAGTGGGAGGAAAAAGTATGTGAACCCTTTGGAATTTTTCCCTTTTTCTGCCTAAATTGGTCATAAAATGTGGTCTGATCTTTATCAAAATCACAAGAATGAGTAAACATCGTCTGCCTAAACTAATACCACTCAAACAATTACATATCGTTATCATATTTTTATTGGCCATAACATGTAAACATTCACAATCACAAGACAGCATGGACTAAGTAAGTGCCTGAGGATCGTCCAAGAGCTACTTGTAGGCATTTAGAGTCAGGTGTAAGCCAACCTGGAGTCCAATCACTGAGGTGTGGCTTAAAGCTGCCCTTGCCATTAAAAAACGCACTCTTGTTAAGAATTGTCTCATGTTGAGAAGCATTGTCTGATGTCCACATGCCTCACTCAAAAGAGCTCTCTGAAGACCTACGATCAAGAATTGTATAAAGGTGGAAAAGGTTACAAAACCATCTCTTGAACAGGCCACCGTTTTTTCCATACTGATATGTTCTTACCTGAGCTTAGACGAGTTGGTACGTACCTGTCTGGTCTTTGTGCGTGCCCTGAGTCACGCAAAACAACCAAAGATGTTGTTTGCACTTGGCCTCTCCCAGCATACTTCTAAAGCTCCAAACAGGGGTGAAGTTGGAAGCCACGACGCTCTGCCACTAGCACAAAGACCAGACAGGTGCGTATCAACTCGTCTAAGCTCAGGTAAGAACATATATCAGTATGGAAAAAACGGTGGCCTGTTCTTTTAAAGTCTCTCATAAGGCTGACCCTTCTTTGGCAATGCACGATGATCAGGATGAATCTTGGACAATTCCTCTTTAGAAAACTTTTGCAGTTCAGCAAGATTCCTGGCTACACTTGCTTAGTCCATGCTGTCCTGTGAATGTTTACATGTTATGGCCAATACAAATATGATAAGATGTAATTGTTTGGGTGGTATTAGTTTATGCACTGTTTACTCATTCTTGTGATTTGAATAAAGCTGAGATCATATTTGTTGACCAATTTAGGCACAAATGTAAGAAATTCCAAAGGGTTCACATACGCTTTGCTCCCACTGTATTTATTCAGTGATTACAACGTGTAAGGATAATTCTAAGTGGCAAACTTGGGTATAGGCCAGAGGTGGGCAAACAAGAGCCCGTGGGCCAGCTCCCAAGGCCCCCAAGTCATTTTGTCTGGCCTCAACTCTTTTTCCAAAATGTATATGTTGCCCCCTCGAAATGACTAGGGAGAGAGGGGGAAGTGAGGGGGGACTATGTAAATGTAAATAGTGAGTGATCTCTAGTTAGCTGCATTACACACTTAACATGTAATATTGCCTTCATCATAAAATCACTCAACAACTCAACTTCCTAAAATAATTATAGCAACTTAACACCTAATACTTATAGCCAATATGCAAAGCACACATCTATGAACTCTGTGATTACTGTACAATTTCTCCTGTGTCAAAGGGAGGGCAGAGTCCGGTTGTATCTGGTTAATAATTAGTTCTCTGACAATCTACCCATTCATTTCAATGGACGAGAGATTCTGTTTTACTCACAGGAGGCGCTAACCTCTGTGATGTAGACGTCGCTCCCATCTATATACAGGTGATCACAGTCCAAAGAGTTTACACAACAACGTGCCATGACAATGAAGCTATGTGTGTGCATCCTGCTGCTTACTTATCTACCATGGAACATAAGCTGTGGGAAAGTGCTGGTGTGGTACACCGAGGCGAGCCACTGGCTCAACATCAAGCCTGTGCTGGAGGAGCTGGTCCACAGGGGACACCAGGTCACAGTCCTGACTCCAAGCGCCTCTATGTTTATGAACACCAGTGAACCGTCTCCGTTTGACTATGAGCCCTTCGAGGTAGATCTGTCACTCAAAGAACTGGAGGACCTTCTGGAGGAGTTTCTTATTTTTTCCATGTACGAGATGGACCACTTGAACTACCTGAGCATTTACATAAGATATGTTGAAATAATGAAAAGGGACTTGGAATATTCTTTGAAGACATTGGATGGCGTGGTGAAGTCAGAAAAGCTAATGGAGAAACTTAAAGAGCGCAAGTATGATCTTCTCTTTGCAGACCCTATTTACCCGGGAAGTGACTTGGTTGCAGACATTTTGGGGATCCCCCTGGTCTTCTCTCTTCGATTTTCTTTTGTCAACAACTGGGAAAGGCACTGTGGCCAGGTGCCTGCTCCACCCTCCTTTGTTCCAGGGGCCATGAGCAAACTGACAGATAAGATGGATTTCTCAGACAGAGTGTGGAACTTTCTCTTCTACGCACTGAACGATGCTGTTTTAGATGTGAATATTTGGTCAAAATTAGACCAATATTATACAAAGATAAAAGGTAAGCAAAACACACTGTAAACAAATCATTAAAACTGTTCTCGACAATGCTTTTTACAGCACTTTTGTATTTGTAACAGGTACACCAACTAGTGCCTGTGAACTTATGGGCAAAGCAGACATCTGGTTGATGCGAACATACTGGGATTTCAATTTTCCACACCCTTTCCTTCCTAATTTTAAGTATGTTGGTGGGATTCACTGCAGGGCTGCTAAACCATTAACTGAGGTAACGTACGTGAAGAAAGATAAAACTGTTGTTATGCATACTGTATAGACTTTGTAAACTTAATTTCAATATTCTTGTAAACTAGCATGCATTGGTTTGTACCTATTTATGACAATGTATTGGTAAGAGTTTGTTATTATATTGTATTTATTATACCTCAGAACATATACTTAAAGCCACACTGCGGAACATCAGAACAGAGTTAAAGCCACTTGGCCACTTTCAAAAAACTGCTCATAACTCGCCTGTTTCAGCTCGTATACAACCTACAATAACACTCCAGTTTTGTTTTGTTTAGTCCGTTTGATTTTTAAAGAGTTGAGTTTCTTGAAAAGTGCTATACAAAACCTACCGCATGTATTGTTATTATTATTATTATTATTATTATTATTATTATTATTATGTTCCGCAGTGTGGCCAATTCTGATGTTCTGTTTTGGCCCCAACATTTTCACAATCTGTTCAAATGATGGTATAAAAAAGAACATATATTTTTCCTGTTTGATTTTCAACATTGATTGCGCAGGATTTAGAAAAGTTTGTACAGAGTTCAGGAGACGCTGGTATTGTTGTCTTTTCACTGGGATCCATGATCAACAACCTCACAGTAGAAAAGGCCAACATGATTGCCTCCGGCCTTGCTCAGATACCACAGAAGGTAATTTCATCAACGTGTCACCTTGAAAATAATGTGTATGAAGCTTTTGCTAATGCTACTCTGCAATTTCTTATTTTATCAGGTGATTTGGAGATACAGTGGAGAGAAACCCCGGACTCTGGGTGCCAACACAAGAGTTTACAACTGGATCCCACAGAATGACCTTCTTGGTAATCTATGCCAAGTTATTTAAAATTGCCAGTAGTGTGTATACACACACACATATGTATATATATGTATATATATATATATATATATACATATATATATATTTTTTAATATATATATTTTTTTACGCATCATTCTAAATGCCGAAACTTGTGGTTCAATAGGTCACTCCAAGACTAAAGCATTTATCACTCATGGAGGCACAAATGGCATCTATGAGGCCATTTTCCACGGTGTACCTATGGTGGGCCTTCCAATGTTCGCTGACCAGCCAGAAAACATGGTCCATATGAAAGAAAAGGGTGCTGCAGTTTCTCTGGAATTGAACTTTATGACAGCAGAAGATCTACGAGACGCAGTCAATATGGTCATCAATGACAAATCGTAAGTGTGTGACTTTTTTCCCTCCATTGTCAAATAAAGAAGTTTATATTATTCTTATTTTCCTCTAGTTACAAAGTAAATGCCATGAGACTGTCAGCCATCCACCACGATAGACCGATAGGTCCTCGAGATGAAGCTGTGTTCTGGCTTGAGTTCATAATGAGAAACAAAGGGGCCAAGCACCTGAGAGTTGAGGCTCATAACCTTATGTGGTACCAGTACCACTGTCTAGACGTTGCCACTTTCCTTTTTGTTGTTATTGTGCTTTTCTTTTATCTCTTACTGAAGACTTGCAAGTTTTGTGTGCTGAAATGCTGCAGCAGAAAGGAAAGAAAGACAAAAGCAGAATGATTTACTACATTCTGTGAAGCTCTTAAAAACTCTTCTGGGGAATTAATATATAAACCAGTTGTGTAACTTCACTGCTTGCGTCCTTTTACACTCAAGCCTGGATTCCAGATTTATAACACACCTGCGGCCTATTTGAAACATGTCAGCTGCTTATTGGTGGACAAAATGACACTGAAAAACATCATTGAATAGTCTTTTACTTCTACAGTACAACAGTCAACTCAGGAGCATGTCACACTCATTTACACAAGCATTTATGGGGAAACTAAAGTAAATCAGTAAGGAAAACAGTTCATAACATAACAATTTATCAACTTAAATAACAATTACAACCAAGTAATTAGAGTCCCTCCATGTGAAATTTGAATTAAAAAAAAACTGCATGTTTGCTTTAATGTGCTTTTTTCAGTTTTCCATCTTCTTTGGCCTTCCATAGCATAAGCTCCATGCAGGCAACCGCATCTTCTGCAGTGTCATGGCCGCACACTGTAACAAAGTAGAATGCACGATTTATTAGTTTAAATACATTTTAACAGGTTCGAGTTCTAGCTGTTGGCGACATAATGCAATATAACCGAATTATTGCCAGTTATTTTAAGACCCACCACTCTCTTGGATGATCTTCCTAAGATATTCAGCTGTAAGGCTATGAAGTGAGAGTTTGTGGGGGGGCCCAAGGCGATGGGGGAAGACCACAGATGTGTCCACCACCATCCCATGTATTAACTAGTAAAAAGAAATGTAATTTTTGGTTACAGTGACAGTGTATAAAAGTAGTACTGCTTTCACAGTAAAATGAAATATGCACAAGATGACAAAAGTAATTCACACATGCACAGAAATAACACCATAGATCTCCATAAACAGTGTCTGCCTTGTTAGAGGCTCAATTTGAAAGTGTAGCAAGAAGAAAGTTGCTTTACTTGCATAAAAAGAGCAAATAACAGTTCAGATGTCTAACAAACAGCTTTGAACAAATTCCAATACACAAGGAATAGGGCAACACAATGATGTATAAAACACAAAACAGAAGCTTAATTTAGAGGTATGAGAAGAGGGCTGTGGTATTGCGATATAAAGTTTAGCACAAAGTGCAAAATCTGAATTTGAACCTGAAGTGCTATTCAAATTTAATGTACATGACATGACATTCTTTTGGAATAAATTCATTTTGTTGATCTTCACCTTGAGGACACAGAAGTTTGTTTCCAGGCCATGCCCAATAAGAATAGTGTCAGCACTTATGAAGCTCGATAAATTTTCTTGGACCTCTTTGAGGGAGTGGCAATGTCCCTTCAGATCTTCCTCAGAGATTCCTGAAAACCTATAGAAAATGTCATGCATACTGTGATTTGTTATACCTCAACTAAAATATACAAGCTGCAAGAACATACCTTGTGTTATAGTCGATTACCTCATTGTTAGGTCTCACAAACGTGTCGTAGACTATATGAAGACTAGAGTTGACCACCGTCACTCGTGACAGCTCCAAACCATTAATGGTATAACACTATTTTAAAAATTCCCAAAAGCATTAAAAAAAACATGAATTAGGCAGCAGAGACTTGAAGTCTATGTGTGACGCTCACCGTTTCACAGTCCAAGGAGTAAAGTCCAGGACAGTTTGTGTCTGTGGGATCTCTAGGGGCAGTTGTTACGAATCCATCCATGCTTAGGGAATTGCACACATGCAACTACCAAAATAGAAATGTAGAATTAAGACCATTAAACACAGTTCATTAAATCTACATTGTGGAACATTCCACAATATAGTTAATGGCTGTGTGTTACATCGCTGGTGCAACTAAAAGGGTGCCCCAAAATACCAGGCTATACTCCCAATGATCAACTAGGCTAGTAAGGCAAGTAACACTCATCTGTTTGCATCCTGATCAAGGCCATGCTACGCTGAAGTGCACGTTCTATGTCACAACAAATAAAAAAAATAATCTCCAGATATTAAAAACTACATCTGAACTTCTACTAGAACGGTTAGACAGAGCCTCATACCATAATAATCACTACCAAAGTAACAGAAGTGCTTTGTTCATGTGATAGAAGCTCAGTGTTGTAGATCAATATGATTTAATATGTTAATGTCTTATGTACAATAATGATTGCATGTAAAAAAAAAAATTAAATAAAAATGCTTTATTTGTCATTGTACAATAGTAAAACAAAATGTTAGGGTTAGTCCTGAGCCGCTGTGCAATTGTGGGCCAACCTGACCAGCATGTTTCTGGGAGGTAGGGGAAACCCGAGTATCGGGAGGAAACCTGGCTGGCGGTGCACCGCCTCCTGGGTTTGTCCCCGTTTCAGAGTGTGGTGTCCTACACTGGTCCTCTACGTCCTCAGTCCTCTTCCTCCTGCGCAGCTCCCTCTGTTCCCACCACCACCTCTTGCTTCTTCTCGCAACTTGTGACACCACTGTGCTGCACGTGTGGAGGACTCTTAGTGCTTCTTCAGTGTTTCAGAAAAATAAATCTGGATTTGTAGCTAGCTAGCGTTAGTTGTTTACTTTTTAAAAATCAGTTTCCTTCATGGCCAGCCAGGACTCTGCAGCAAAAAAATTCACGCACCCACATCTTTCATCTCTAGTGGTCAAAAAATGGTGACGTCGCAGTCGGCCCTGGAGCGCACCATTGTGGAGGGTAGACGTCATTGCCCGTGTTCTCATTGGTGGGACACTGCGTGGTTATTTACGTTAGGCTAAACAGAAGAGTTTGCAGTAAGAAAGTGGTGAGCAGTTGCAATGGCCGCTGGCTGCTCTGCAACGACGACACTAGAGGCCGCCATTGCTGTAGTATCGCCATATAGCCGCTAGTCCCCCATTGGAATCCATTGCACTTTAGACACGTTAAAAACAACTTTAATGCCCGGTGCATCATTTTTGGGAACTGTCTACAGCTAGATATTCCACCTGTGATTACGCTAGGTTAGACACAATCAGAGGCACCGGGCTGGTTATTGTAGGATACATTTTAGAAATCTCGTACATGAGGGTCGGACTGTTAGCATTGGAGCTGCACGAGCTACACGTCACGCAAGGGCCGAGTCTACAGTAAAGATCCCGCACTTATGCCCTCATTAGGAATATGCTTCGTCAGAGCAAGGGGAGGAAGAGTCTGTAAATCCGCCATGATTTCCCCTCGAACGTGGTCATTGTGGTAAACGGGGAGTAGTGAGTTATGACGGTCTATTAATATGTCTATGAGCAGTTGTGGCGTGAAAGGCCGCTTTAGCAATTAGGACCAAAAAAAAATACACTGAAACCTACGTTTGTATGGGTTTTCTAGATGGAAAAGATGCCATTGAGGGAAAGGTTGAGCAAATTAGCAGAGGGCGCCAGTTAGCCTGGCTCTCAGCCGTGGGGCGCAATGATTGCCTTCTCCCCGTGCTGCAGACCAATCAACACAACGATTGACAGGCGTCATGACACGCAGCAAAATGAAGACACGTGACCAGCCGAAAAATGGCGACCTCCAGTGGAGGGGGGTCGCCATTTTTCGGCTGGTCATGTGTCTTCATTTGACCAATTGTACATGTTTTTAGTGGTAGGGGAAACCAGAGTAACCGGAGGAAACCTAAGCAGACACGGGGAGAACATGCAAACTCCACACAAAAAGCCCCATCCGGGGATCGACTCCGGGACGTTCCAAGCTGAAGCACAAGTGCTAACCGCTATGCCACTGTGCCATATTTCTCTAAATCTTTACACGTGTTCCAAGTGCAGCATCAGCCTTATCCACAAGTCAAGACAGTTGCTTTACTGAATACTAGCAGCAGCATCATGGACACAAACTGATGACGCCCTCAGTAAGCTTACGAGTCCCATCTGAGAAATGGCGATTGTTCACAGTAAAGACACAATTTCAATATTACATTTTTTAAAGCAATTTATACTGTTTGTATTTGGTTAATTATAATAAGAAGGCTGAACGGCTATACATATGGTTATAAAACACAATACCTTGAACACTTGGCAACCAGGTGACCCCATGACTCCCTCACAGCAACTGTAACGCGTCTCCACACCACCAGGGACTGGGAGGATATTAAGTGAAAAACATTATGGGGGAATACATTTTTCTCAACATCAAATTACAGCTACAGCATCAATGTGATTCTCAACTATTAATTTACAGAGCCAACCTTTATTTTCAACCCCTCTTCCATAGTGGTAAGTGCATTCCTCCTTTCGAGTGTGCTTTCCTGTTCGACTTACAGAGTATGTGGCACCACAGCGACAACATAGTTTTCGAAGGGCTGTAATAAAAAAAAATAAAAAAAAGTTTACCACATACATTAGAAAAAGGTACATTTAAATTTTTTCTCACTTAAATATATTTGTATTATTTATTTATTTTGCAGGTTGTAAAAAAATAAAATTAAATCAAAACATTGGTAACCCACCCGCCCCCCACACCTTGAATAAATGGTACATTTTAATTTTGAGGGAACGGGGTATATTGTTCTAATTTATATGCATAAATTACAACACAACTGAACGTTGGACGTCTGCTCCCTGGGGCCATAAGCAAAGCATGAAAAACCATATGGATAGTGCGCCATCTGGTGGCTACTTATGAACCTAACAAGATAAAATGCTGCAAAAGGAGATTGGATAAAAAAATGTTTAAAAAAATTCCTCCTCTTCCTTGTTTGACGGCTTTATTATAATCTATGTTAGCTTAAAAGTTTAAAGTTTCTGCAGGACGTATGATGGTTTTGACAAATACTCGATTATTAATTATTATTTTTTTTAAACGTGTTACTTACAATCAGAGCTGCTTTTTTTGTCTGCAAAAATAATAGCGCTTCCTGGTTTTTCTGGATTCTGGAAAGGAAAGTTGCCTTCAATCAACCTTTCATCTGTCAAAACGTAGTCCTTTAAACACTCATACAACAGCAAGACTCCTGCCAGAGAAGAATTAATAAGTATAATACAATAATATTCAAGTCTTTTAATTACCATAGTTACCTTCTTCATTCAGCAGACTGGGATTCAATGGAATATTGCCCTTTGTGTTTTGACTGGTTTGATGTTTGTCTGAAAAATGTTTTAGGTTTATTACAAGTGGGCCTTTGTGTTTGCTGGAGCTTTGAAAGATAATTACCTTTTAGATGTCCAGAACTTGGATTCTTCAGCCTCTTCAATGCATTTACAGCAACGCTCAGATATTTTAACTTGTTTGCACTTCGATTGTATACAGTTTTTTCCTCAGCAAGAGCCTAATAAGAAAAAAACCTCTCTGAAATGTATTTAATCTAGGGTTTATGTATATCTATCAACTGACCTTCCCAAATGCTTCATTTATGTTAGCTGTGGTCTTGAGAAATTCTTCAGTGAACTTGTTCACATAACTCTGTCTTATGTCATGAGACACTTTGACAGTCTCACATTTCTGCTTCAGTTTACGTTTATTACTTACTGACTATATCCACAAATTATATGAAAAAAAAAAGTTAGACAAGTTACAAAAATTGAAGGTTGACATTTAGGTTAACCAAGTACCTTAACTACAGAAGCTTGAGGAGCAGAAATTTGAATGGCATTTGTTGCAGCAGCTGCAAAGACAGGCTTCCGAGCCTGAGGAGGAATAATCACAGGTTGTGTGGTGGGCATCTGTCGCGTTGCTGTAGATTGATGACAAGCCTGTTTCATTGTGATGGGGTTTGTATTTGATGGAGTAATGGGGGTTAGTAATGAAGAAACTCGTCCGGAACTGTCAGACACTGAGAAGGTTCCCTCTGGTAGGACCAAGTGCAGATTGTTGCCCACGTCGATCACTGTAGCTCCCAAAGGAATATAACTAATGCATGGTGCTACACAGGATTTTTAGAAAAGTGAACAACAATTAAATGAAGTAGAGTCCAAACTAACAAAAACATTTGTATATTTCCAACACATAACATTGCACACAGAATTTTGTGGAAAAAAAATAATAGAAAGTTCTTGACATTAAAAAACACTGAGGAAACCCCAAGCTACGCTTACCTGGCTTTGTCGGAATGGAACATGGAGTAGTTTGTGCAGGTTTGGCCACCAACTGTCCCCCAATCAAGGCCTGACCCGCCTTAATAGAAGAAGTAAACATGGAAGCCCTCTGCTCTACTTTGCGGATCATGTACTGTGCAGGGGGTTGAGACTGAAGGTTTGAAGAAACTGGAGCACGGAGTGGCACAAGAACCTGGG
Source organism: Proterorhinus semilunaris (assembly GCA_021464625.1). NCBI lineage: Eukaryota > Metazoa > Chordata > Actinopteri > Gobiiformes > Gobiidae > Proterorhinus > Proterorhinus semilunaris. The sequence goes on from CM038345.1 coordinate 13,058,695, forward strand.
GTTGTGGTCGAGCCTTAGACGCCACCTGCCAACATATTTCAAAACGTATTCCAAAAGGTTTTGCAATTTTGTTATAAATTTACCTCTGGGACTTTGGTTTCATGAGCAACTCTCTTTTTTCCAGATAAAGGTTGTGGTTGCAAAATAATATCATTTTTTTCTGCATCTGCAATACTGACCTAATATTAAGACAAAACAATTACTGCAAGAAAAAATGTTTATCAAAATGTTTTTTGTGCAATATACTTACCACCTCAGGTACGGGTTCATTAGACTTTTCCTCTCCGTTTGCCTCCATAAAGATCCTATAGCACTCCTCATCAGGGTCGCTCTCAGACATCTCTATATCTGAATAGTTCAGCTCATCAGAGCTAGATTCTAACACAATAACATCTTCCTTTTTTGACTGCATTTGCTGATTGACCACTGCAGACTGTAGAAAGACTGTATTCTGTGTCCATTTTGCAGCTGACAGCAGATCCTGAGGTTCACAAAGGCTGCCAACAAACACTGGTGGCTGTGGCTGCATTTTTCTTGGAGCATCAGTCATACTAGGAGCTTCCGGTTTCTGGACCAGCTTTGTCGGCGTCTTGCTAACTGAGAGTACATTAGCAGAGGAGTTTTTATCAAACAGAACCTTATTCTGAATGTCACAGGGTTGTGCTGTATTTAGATTATTGTAATTTGACAAATGCTGAGTCATTTTAACAAAAATGTTATCATTTGATATGAAATTATTGCCTGTAGAATTACATTGTGAAGATTTAAGCTTTACGCCGTCCATGTTTTCTTTTACAATTTCATTATGTCCAGTTGCGTTTTTAACAGCCAACTTTGTAACGATGTTAGGTAGATCATCTCTAATCGGTTTTGTTTCTTCAGTTTTGGGGGAGGGAGGAAGGTCAATGATTAGAACGTCATCATCGTCTTCATTTAAGTCAGTATGTTCCAGAGACAGTTTTTGAGATTGTGTATTTTTATGTGGCACCCTTTGATTGATTATTATTGATTGTTCTCTCTCTGAACCATGCCCATTTCTACTTTTGTGTTGCCTTTTTGATGAGCGCAAATCCGAAGAAAAGTTGGACAGAGGGTCATACTCCAAATCAGTCCTGGGCTTTGAGCTGTCAACTGTGTACTTCTTTGGTTGGGTGCGTGTTTCAGGGAAAGGGGTTTGTGAAAAATAAGAATCTTGGACTACATGTTTACCAATCACTTCAGATTTGTGGCAGTAGTTGGTGGTTGCTGACGATTTAGTCTGATAGTTTGACAGTCTTCTTTGTTCTTCCTCAACTTGGTGCTTCACACTTTCAATCTCCCTGTTTATCCGCTCAAGTTCTTGAAGGCATTCATCAGTGGCCTCTTCAGTCTCTAATAAACAAACAAAAAACAGCAACGCATCATTATTATTGTCATTATTTATCATCATCATCATCATCATCATCATCATTAATAATAAATCATGACAATAGCAGTGGTGGAAGAAGCACTCAATATTCTTAAGTAAAAGTGCAGATACAGGACCCAAAATGTCAGACTTAAGTAAAGTATCTGATAACATTTTTACTTGAGTATAAAAAGTATGCATTGTAAAATGTACTTTATAAGTAAAAAGTAAAAGTATTTAAGAGTTTAATGTGCCAGATTTTTTCAGTCATTTGAATCAAACCAAGTAAACCACCAACTCAAGTCTAAAACCGCTCCTAAAAAGGAGTAAACCACTAACAAAACAAATATAAGACAAAATAGATACATCTACCAAAATACAGATACACCAATTTCATCAATTTAAATTTAAAAATAAAATACTTTTACTTTAGTAGACAGTAGGAAGTACAGCTACAGGCTGACGTAAAAATGAATAGTATTCTTCATAAAAATTACTCAAGTAAAGTAAAAGTATCTAGGCTATAATTTGTACTTTTTACTTTCCCGCCACAGGACAACAGTAGTTTTGGCAAAGCATATTCACAGACAATAAAATAAAACAAACAAAGCTGCTAAGCTAGTTCTACAAAAGCTTATAACGCTGATTGCTAATGGTTGTAACATAGATCTATTGTAAGCAGCTGCATAACTAAAGCTAACTAGTCAGGCTCGATGTTGCTTTACCCGATGGCTCTCGCCTGTCCAGTCCTTTAGTCCCATGTTTGAACACACAGTGAGGCCGTTCACAGCGCTTGACTGCGAACAAATAACACTTAAATTGTGTCAAGAGGCCACTTGAGGGGAACATTAGTAAAATTACACTACAGGCTAAGCTAAAGGTAAGAGCTTTTTGGAGGGGGCCGAAAAGAACCCATTTAAAGCCGACTAACAGGTGCGTTAAATTGCTCGTTAGTGACGCCAGCTGTTCTTTGCACATCTTCTGTTCCAAGTGTGTGAAGAAATGTAATAATACCTGATATTTTCTGTAAGAAATGATGAATGATGCAATTATTTATAACTATTTTTGTTAAAAGCACGGCAAAATGTCTCTTAATAGCCCAATAGAGGGCGCCAGCGGTCCGGATATCTTTCCGGAAGACGAAGAAGAAGTCTTGCATTAAATAAACAAAACAAAAAAGTGGCCTTCACATCTGGTACGATCATGTGATAAATGAGTTTTCAAAATATTTCAAGGGCTTCTATTTGGTGTCACACACGACTGCTTGTTGTGCAAAAATGGAAATAAGTGAGGGGGAGGAGGACGATACAGAATGGAAAGGTTTAGTTTCAAGGAGCCCCGTTGTTGCTTCAGCAGGTAAAATAAACAACAAACTGTATGTGAATGTTCTCCATGAATTATGTCAGTTTCTCATTTCTCTGCATTCAGACACAAGCAATAACACGTCTTTAGCAGCTCCTCGAAAAGTGATCCTGCATTTCGACTTGGATTGCTTCTATGCTCAAGTAGAAATGATCAGAAACCCAGCATTAAGAAATGTGCCTCTAGGTAAAAGTTAGACTTCATCACCCTGCAGTATTGTTTCTTTAAATAAACATACATCAGTTAATTATAAATGTAGGCTATAATGTCCTTTGACTTTTGTAGGTGTGCAGCAAAAGTACATCATAGTAACTTGTAATTATGTGGCAAGAGGGCATGGTGTCACAAAGCTGATGTCTGTCACTGATGCCAAAGAAAAATGTCCTGATCTGGTTCTGGTGAAAGGAGAAGACTTGACACACTATAGAGAAATGTCCTACAAGGTGACAGGTGAGCACAAGCTTAGTGTAATTATTCTTTTAGGTTAGTTTATTTGTTTAAAAGTACAATTGGTGGTTAGTGTGTGCAAGGCTGTTTTTTAATGTGATTTATTTTGATAGATACAATAGTTTCTCTCAGCTACGTTAGACCTTGGGGTTTGAAAACATAACAAAATTATATCATACCTTTATTGGACCCTTTTGTAGCGTTAAAGTTCCCGGTCTCGTGCTGTAACTGTGCCATGAACCGCGTCATATCATAAAGACAGTTTCTTAGTAGATCAGAGGTTTTATTCTAAAGGCAACAGCCTGAGCAAACTTTAGTTGTTATGTCTATTCTCTGCGTTCCCAAAAGGGTCAAAGTGACTCTGAGAAGGGGTGTGTACTTTTGCTTATCAGAAGAGCTGTAACAATTCATAATATCCATATAATAATGCATTGTATTTAAAAAAAAAAAGAACAGATCTATGATTTTTGCAGTGGTTAAAACATTATTGTTTTCACATTTTTCCTCAACCAGAACTGCTCATTTCATTTTGTCCATTGGTTGAGAGACTTGGATTTGACGAGAACTTCATGGATATATCTGAGATTGTGGAAAGACGGCTTCAACAATCTGAAACCTGTTCATTTAAAGGTCATGTCTATAACAACAGCTGTATGTATATTTTATGATTATATTTACACAGTTGGCTTTTATATAATTTGCAGAAAATCAACATACATTCCCTGTTAAGTTAATCTTTTTTTTTGTTTTCTTAGTTTCAGAAGACAAAGCGAGGATCTACCCACGGCTGGCTATGGGTTCTCAAGTTGCAGCGGAGTTGAGAGAAGCCATACACAGCAAACTGGGCCTCACTGGGTGTGCAGGAATTGCAACAAATAAACTTCTTGCAAAACTTGTGTCTGGCACCTTCAAACCAAACCAACAAACCACTCTGTTGTCAGAAGATGTAAGCAACCTCATGGGCAGCTTAGACAGCCTACGTAAAGTTCCAGGTAAAACTGTGTGGCCTAAAACTGCATGACTAAAATGTACAGGGCTGCAGTCTTTCTAAATCGAATAGCATCTTCTCAGGTATAGGGCATCAAACAGCTAAAAGACTTCAAGCCCTGGGAATGACGAGCATAAACGACTTGGAGCTTTTCCCATTGGACATTTTGGCGGGAGAGTTTGGAGAGTCTAGTGCAAGGCGACTTAAGAGTCTTGCCATTGGCATTGATGACTCCGATGTAAATCCTACTGGGGCACCGCAGGTGTGGAAATGATAATTAAAACAACAGGGTTTTTGTGATGGTTAATGTGTTTCTGTGTATGTTTTAGTCACTTAGTGACGAAGACTCATTCAAGAAAATGTCATCAATTAAAGATGTTACTGAAAAGATTGAAGAACTATTGTCAAGTCTAGTTGAGAGGTTAGTAATTTCTTCCTATTTTGACATCTTGAATCATTAAGTGCATCCTAATTGTAATGCTATGTTTTTCTAAAATTAGGATGCACAAAGATGGAAGGCAGCCACACACGTTCCGTCTAACAATACGTAGATACTCCACAACCAACAAATGGTTCAGTCGAGAGAGTCGACAATGTCCCATCCCGAGCCACATTGGTCAAAAAATTGTTGTCGGTAATGTATCTTTGAAACTCAATTAAAACATTTAAGTTCTGAGTAACATTCAAATATGTATAATATTTAACACATGTTAAATAAAGCCAATGTTTGGTATCACAATAGTCGCTATCTGATTCTTGTGGCTTTTGTTTTAGGCAGCTGTGATGATACTGTGGTTCAACTGAAGTCCTTAGCCAAGAAGCTCTTTCACAAGATGGTGGACACCAGCAAAGCTTTTCACCTTACTCTCATCAATGTTTGCTTTAGCAATCTGCGAGACAGACCTGGAAAACCCTCCTTAATATCTTTCTTCACACCAAGGCAATCTCCAAGAAAGACTAAACCATGCACAGCACAGGGTCAGGTAAATCCACTTTTGTGGTTGCCTCTTTTTGACAAATACACTTACAGATTTTGTCTGACAGATAGTTCCCTTAAAGATTAGATAAGGCATGCTCATAATTTTTCTTTTCTTAAATACTATATAAAGATAAACGTTCAAATCTCCCTATTCTTGGTCAAGGAATGAGAGAAGATACTCACATAACAATATTATCACACAGTGCTTTATAACAGTGGTTCCCAACCTCTTTTCCTTGAAGCCCCCCCTAGGGCGGTAGTCAGGTCGCGCCCCCCCTGCTCATGCTGTAGTCGGGCCGTGCCCCCCCCAGTCAAAAGAATGTGGCCCCTACAAATGTATCAAAACGTGAAAATAATTGCTAATAAGTATTTATTTCAAACAAATACACTAACATTGGAGTGTTTAATGCACCTGTAGTTCTCACTCAGTCATGTTTGATGATTTTATTTTGCTCAAATAATATCATTTATGACCTGACCCTCTCTTGTCTTTAGAGTGTTTCAGATTCCAGTGAAGGAAATTGCCTGATGGATGTATCCAACCCACATGTTTCAAGGGCCCAACAAGTCTCCAAGGAAGGAGTGACAAAAAGGACTGGCGATCTCCAACCAGTTAGGCGGGATCTTACTAAAATGGACAACTCTTTCAGTGTGGACTGTAGGCCTATAGGTCACACCCCTTTGTCAAAGCAGCAAGAATTAAGTAATCTTGAGAGAAGTCACTTGCCCCCTAATGTTGATCCAGAAGTGTTTAGATGTCTTCCTGGAGAAATCCAGAAGGAACTATTGTCTTTTGACTTATCTAATCCTGCCATTTACACATCTACAGGCTCACAACATGAAGTGAATTCATCGTCTGTAAATTCCACAAGGCCCTCGGGCTCTGTTTCTGGAGACCTCAAAACAGAAAATTGCTTGTTACCTGGTTCCTCTCATGGGACATATCCTGGAGATGTGGACCCAACTGTGTTTGTGGAACTCCCACCTGAAGTTCAAAAAGAGTTATTGTCTGAATGGAGGAAAGATAAACCCATTTTAAAAGCACCATCCTCAAAGAAACCCACCAAGAACTTGCCTGGCAAAGACAAAAAGGCTAAAGGGAAAGGTTGCCAATCAAACAGTCTGTTGAACTATTTCAAACCTCACTAGAGTAAGCTTTCATAGTTGGTTTTGGGTTTATTTTTTTCTCTACATTTTTGTGAATCAACTTTTTTTTCTTCAAGTTCTTGTTGCTAATTTGCACATTATTACATGTATATACTTGGAGTTAAACAGAGTATTTTAAGTTGCAAAACTGCAAGGAGGATTATGTAGTTGAGCCTCTGGAAATAAAGTCCAGTCTGTGGTTTGAAGAAGGGAGAATCCTTTTTCCACAAAGGTTCACACTGTATTGTTCACGCATTTAGTTACAATCCAGCCATTCACAGCATTAGAGGTCACAAGAAATTCCACTAAACTCATGGCCTGTAAACACAGTGCATGGTCTTTTCTTCTCACTGGGTTAGCTGCAAAAAGGAGACAGTCCAGCCACTTAACCACTCAAAACGACACACACTGGATGGATGTGTTTGTACAAGGTTCACATGTAAGATTTATTTTTACTCCAATTGTTATTTTGTGTTACAAACAAACATTCACATGGAACTATTTTAACAGGAACTGAAGATGCATATAAGCTACGAATAACCTCTTAACTTCAGAATGCCATTTTGGAAAATTTATTGAAAGACCGAAACATTTATTTCCTAGAACAACAACGTCACATCATCAGGAGTCATTTATTTTTAGAAGCCCGTCTCAAAGAATTTTAACCATGACGGGGTCTTTAACGGCATCATGCACTGTTAAATTACTTGCCTGAAGCTCTTTAAGTTATTAAAGGAGTTCTGTCTCAGGCTGTTTTCCTACTCTGGAAGTCAGAAAAGTCTAGAAAGGCATTTGACCGCTCATGTGGAATCCAGCTCAAGTCATGTGCTAGTCTCTCCCCGATCAGCAGCTAAGACGGACGTTTGATGTCTACCTCAGACATTATGATGGTCCGCTAACCTGGGAGTGAAAGTGTTCTGGAAACTCTTATTGACAGTCTTTTTTTGTTTTTTATTTGTCTTGTGCATGGCCAAATTATGTGTCTATATATGTTGCCTTAAAAACTGCACAGACAGACATAACATCGATCTTGCTTTGTACTGCGAGCGTTACACAAGATTGAGCACCCAAAGGAACTATGGCTGACTGGGACTATGACTATCTGATCAAGCTCCTTGCACTCGGGGACTCTGGAGTTGGAAAGACCACCTTTCTCTACAGGTACACTGACAGCAAGTTCAACCGCAAGTTTACTACTACAGTAGGAATTGATTTCAGGGAAAAGAGAGTGGTGAGTTATATTAAACTCTTATCTTATATAAATATCAAAATAATGATTATTAACACAATTGTAACATACTATGGAATGTTTTTGTAGATGTACACTGGTAAAGGATGTAATGGCACAAATGAAAGAAATTTTAAGGTTCATCTTCAGCTTTGGGACACTGCAGGACAGGAAAGGTGTTATAACTGTTTGAAAATCTGTTTTAGCTAATAATTAGTTCTTCTGTGTCTTACTCACTGTAAATCTTCTAATCTACAGATTTCGCAGCCTCACCACAGCGTTTTTTAGAGATGCAATGGGCTTCTTGCTGATGTTTGATTTAACTAACCAGCAAAGTTTTCTCAATGTCAGAAACTGGATGAGTAAGTGTAATTTGAAAACATAAAAACCCTTTTAAATGTAGTTTTAAAGTGTTAACATATCTAATTGTGGTACATGGATCTTAAAGATTCTCTCTGTGATTCAGGTCAACTTCAGGCCAATGCATACTGTGACAGTCCAGATATAGTGCTGGTGGGAACCAAAGCTGACCTCCGTGACATGAGAAATGTCCACATCAAGCAGGCCAGGGATCTGGCAGACAGATACAGGTGAGCTGCTATACAATCCATAGGATAAGAGGACATTTACATATAGACATAAGTGTATATGCCCAATTTGGAGTAAAGCAATTCCTTCCTTCAGAATCACTATGGTAATTCACTGTTTGTGCTCACACTTTGTTAAACACAGGGTGGTGCTATTGAACTGAACACTTGGAAGTTTCAGGTCAATAAGACAAATCCATTTACTTCAAGGCACACTGCATAACATTTTGGACTATACTGTTGCCATCAACACAAAACGTGCTCCCAATGAGCAGCTCGACACAGTAAATGCAGTGGGTTATCAAAGAATGGATTTGGATGAGAACACCTATACCTATTTAAATCTCAAATTCTGCTGACTTTAGTCAACATCTCCATGGAGATTTATGGGGTATTCATCAATGATGAAAATATCTGTCATAAAATAAATTCTTGAATTCCAATATTATTTATTGGGTAACATTTTACGTGGTGTGGCTTTAAGGAACAGGCCACAATTTTTCTATACTGGGATATGTTCTTACCTGAGCTTAGATGAGTTGATACGTACCTGTCTGGTCTTTGTGCGTGCCCGTGGAAGAGCTTGGTCGCTTCTAACTTCACCATGTTTGGAGCCATAGGAACATGCTGGGAGAAGCCAAATGCTAACAACATCTTTGGTCGTTTTGTGTGACTGAGGGCACACACAAATACCAGACAGGTATGTATCAACTCGTCTAAGCTCAGGTAAGAACGTCTCATCTCAGTATGTAAAAACGGTGGCCTGTTCCTTTAAGTATAATTGCTGCTATGTTTTTTTTTCGTAAAACACGTTTCTCATTCCCTTCAGTATTCCTTATTTCGAGACGAGTGCAGTGACAGGTGCTGATGTGGACAATGCTGTGGGGACTCTTTTGGAGCTTGTTATGAAGCGGATGGAGCAGAGCAGTGGTCACGCCTCAGAGCCAAACAGCAGTCCTGCATCAAGTCATGAAGTGGAGGAAGCTGCCGTCACAAGGAAGTGCTGTTGAATGTTTGCAAACGAATTGCAAGTGTAATGGTTCAGATGTGTAAAAAAAGAGAAAATAAAAACAGAAGAAAATATGATTTTATTCTTACATTATGTCATAAATACAGGCACATAACGTACATTATGGAGTATATTAAAAACATCTAGGATTACAAGTATGTCATGAAAGATGATATCAACCCCCTGTTATAGCACTTTCATATGACTCGGAACATAAGCAGCCAGCAGTTTTGTATTCAGGAACAAGCCTGACATGCAGATTGACCAAAGTACAATTATTGTTGTTCAAAATAAACATGAAAAATTACATTTAAACACGTAGCACAATATATTCAAAAACAAATAATCATTGAACATTCATGAAGTAAAAAATAATCTATTTTGGCTCAAGTAAAGAAAAAGCAAAATATCCTATGCAACCAAAATTAGTCAATTGTAAATTATCATTCACATAGTAATGCATACAATCCGACTTGTTGTTTTACATATTTATAAAAGTGCCAAAAAGGTTTTTCCCAGCTTATGAACACAAGATCTTTGGTGCCCTGCACATACTATTGGTTAATGCATGAGTAAAACAAAAGTGGCTAAAGAAAGTGGTGAATGTCCCCATGGTGAACTGATTACCTTAAGCTACATATGAATGGTAGTGCAGTGCTCTGAAAAATTAATTTGATTTGTATTTTTGAGCACGTGTTGGGAAGTCATAAGACAGTCATGAGGCCAGTTTTCACTGTTAATCTGCAAGTGTTATTTATAAGTTGACTTCAAATATAAAAATAAATGTTTTATTTGTTGGTAAGACAAAAAATCGGTAGATGTTTGGTCCCTTGTGGATTATAGCCAAAATGTAATTTTACAAAGTTAAATAACCAATTCATTTGTTTTAACATTTCTTTGTTATAAAAGCAAAACTAACATTATCTTCGTGTCTCTCATGCATACAATATCGCTTAGATAAATCATGCTTACAAGATGCCATAAGTTGCATAACATTACTTCAAATCACAGCTTGTGCCACAGTATTTATGTCATTATTAGTAACTCTGGCCTTTTCAGCATAATGCAAACAAAATAAGAAGTATATCAAGTTTGTGTTTATAAATAAAGAATAGAAATTACCATTGTCTGTCCACATTTGTTTCTCTCCTTGTAACGCATACTTGGTTGAACTAGCTATTCATTTAGTAAACAAACAACTAAATAGCACTTGTGACATTTGAGTAACTTTACTTGATAACTATCTTTTTATCTGTAGGTGGCAATTTCGTGTGACAAAATGAATCATACGAAATACCATTAATGTTAACAACTGTTGCTGCAACTATATAAAAAAAATAATAATAATTCAGCAGTGTCATGAGCCATAGACCTTCCGGCTTTGGAGGGCACTGGAAATGAGCAAGGTGATTCATTCTTCCAAACAGGCCACTTAAGGTGGTTCGTATTGAGTAAAAGGATGTTGTGTTTGATTTTTGCAAACACTAAAAGATTGGCTAGTACAACCTAGATTTAGTAAACATGCTTTGTAAGAGCTGTACCCTTAGTATCCATGTAACTCAATACTCCAAATCAGATCACAAAGACCAAGGCGATCCACAAAACTTCAGTTGTATGGCTTGTTTTGGAATGTTTATCCCAAATTTGTTTGTATATATAGGCTACATATAAACTCTTTTATCTAACTGCTCCACTCTTTAGAGAATAAAATACACAAGGGTAGAGTGCATCTTGTAAACAAAATCATCTTCCAGAGTGCAGATTGTCTGACATCTTGTGAGTTAAAGGACTAAACAACAAAGAAAATCTGAGTTGAGGCATTGAATATGATTACAAAAACACTGATCTAACACCTTCCCTGAGATAAGGCAGTGATTTCAGTGTACAGAATAATGACAGTGTTAAATCAGTATGAGCATTGACAATTAACCTTCCTAAACCCAGAACAGAAACAAAAAAACAAAAAAACAGTCACATTTGTGTCTGCTCCCTGGCATTCGCATTCACTTTTTCCTGTCTGTGATTTACATCCTTAATGATCTGAACACAATCATGTGAAATAACAGCATGGTGCAAATATGTATTTGTAAAGAAGGTGTCAGAATTGCCTAAACACTGATCATGCATTAATATCAACAACAGAAGATCAAAGTGGGTTGGTGTATGTCTCTGGAGTTGACCCCATAGCACTACTTTATATTATTATTACTACTCCTATGAGCAGTGCGTGAGACTCAGTTTGATCACACCTTCTCTGTGAAGTTTATAGAGCAGCTTAAACTCAGTGGGCAGCTGGTGGGTTTCTTGCCACTTGGTAGTAAATTTAGTCCCTTTTTTGTCATAGTAGTGATAAGGCAAGTCCTTGCCAGTGTTGGGGTCCCAACCAAAGGGCCAAAAGCCATAGAGGTGGATCTCATCACACACAGCGGAGGCCAGAGTGTACATTAGGATCCCTGTGCTGAGCCGTTTGGGTGATAGATTTTTTGTCTTCCAATATCTGTAAGGCAAAAAGATGTATTTGGTCAATTAACGATATAAATAACCATCCTTGGATTAAACAAAAAAACGTTTCAAAAACTACTCACTTATTTACATCATGCATGATATTCCCTGGCCATGCTAATTTCACCTTCAGATGACCCATGTGCTCCACGAAAAAGTCCACCAGAGTCCTCGTTACAGTGGCTGAGGTATGCAGAAAGAACGCCGGTATCCAAAGAATGGCCCCTTCCAATTTCTTCAGGTTAAGGAAAAAGTTATTCCTGTCCTGGATAGTCAGCAGGTTATTGTAGTACCGCTCCAGGATACTAGGGTTAAAGGTGGTTAAGTTGGTCTTTTTGCCCACATCTTTGTAGTAGACCTCAGTTGGGGCAAAGTTACAGCGAAAAACAAAGTCAGCTTGGTCAATTTCTGGGCCACATTGGCTACCCGTCAGGATGCCGCTGTTCCCCACCACAGCACACACACTGTAGTGCTTGTTAAGTATAGGGGAAGTGTCAGGAAGCAGAGATATGAAGTTGTTGCTAATGGAGAAGACGTACTTGTGGCTTGAGTAGTCAAAGTGCATTAGCTGGCCCACACGCACACTGTCCTTTGTCAGGCTGAAGTTGGTGGGAATGTCAATATAGGTAAAGATGTCTTTCCTGAAGTAGATATTGAGAGATTTTAGTGAACACATCAGAATAAGTTTTGACTGAGTAATGTATTTATTTATTGATTCATTTATTTTAATCTGTGATTAAGGGCATACCTCTGCTGGTAAAAGGCAGTCTTGTTAAACTTCCATTGGTATGGTTTACCTTGCAGTTCTTCATTCAGGGCATTAGTCAGTGGGATGAACGAAGGATCCAAAAAATTCATGGCAAACTGAGATCTGAAGCAGGAGAAAGGTGTTCTATTACTGAAATGATTAGAGGCAGCCTATGGGCTATATAAACACACACACTAACACCTCCAGATGTAGGCTATAGTGTGTGCGTGTAGCCTATGTGTGCAGTAACCATAAGAATAAATCTCAAAAATCAATGCGCTTGTTGGGCCTATAGGTGTGTCAAGGAACGACGAATAACCTCGTGTTATCAGCACCTTGGACAGTTACGCCTTTTAATTGACAACGCTTTTGCCATGCAGCAATATTATTCAGATGTATTGCTTAGATCGTGCGCACTCAACATTTCTCTGTTTTGGCTGCAACACTAAGCACAGGCCTAAGTGAAAACTGCTTAAACACAACTCACCTAAATCCCGCATGAAACATAATCCTTGGTCCTCCCATGTATTTGGAGGATGCGAATAGGTTGTCTTTTCTTAGTGACACATAACTGATGAGGGACAGAATGAGCACTGCGACGCATAGAATAACCAAACCCAGGGCTTTGGCGATGCGGACCATCTTGCAGTTTTCATTCCTTGTTTACAGCTGAATCAAAACGTTGGTTATCCAGGATGCACGAGTAGGAGCTCTGAGCCACACACAATAAAGCGAACGCGCGCACAGGTTTATACCTATACCTGTGTCTAAAACACGGATGGATCCTGAATGTGAGCCGCTTAATTGTTTTCGACGCCGCGTCTCCGTCCACTCTCATTCCGGCCCAGCCCAAGCTGCTGCGACTTCAGACTGCAGCTACTCCCTTCAGGAAGCCGCTTTTAGAAAGGAAATGGTCCAAGCGCGTCTCTTGCGCATCAGCCAAATGCATCTATGCTCAATCGGGGATCAGGGAACAAAGAGGTCCTTGTTTATTGATTTACAGGCGCACCTAAAATAGGACGTGGAGTAAATGCCTGGACCAAAAAAAAGACCATGGTTTTATATAGCCTATATATATATATATATTTATTTATAAAAAGTTTTATTCGTATTGCATAAACAATTACAGAATTCACAAAACATATATTTTTTTCTTATTTTTTACAAGTTATATACATTTTTTTTCAACGTTTTTACATTGAGCTTATACTGGTAAACATAACACCACCATTCATCAGTATTCGTATACTGCCATGCATATACACTCCAGTATTACCGTACGATAATTTCATATATATCCTACACTCATACAATTATTCAACATTTGGCTGAAGACAATGAGCCAAGTGAGAGGGTGCGGAGTATTAGCGATGTGTTAGTTGCAAGTATCCCATCACAGACCTCTGACAGATTTCCCTTGTGCTCTATTTGAGTTTGGAATGTGCCAGATTTGAACACAGGCAAAAAGCATCTGAAATAGATGTATTGCATTTAAGCTGCCAAAATATTGCCATTTATCATATGCTAAACACTAAAATCAGTCAACTTCGAAATACAGGCACTTGATGGCAAACACCTGCCACCTTTCATTTCTACTCCACTAAAGACATAAAAAAACACACAACTTGCATACTTTTAAGAAGTTGCATTACAATTTAGAGTGAAACACATGTCGCTACCAGATAACTACCACATTACTTTCTGCATTTCAGAAACGAAGTTGGGAAGAAGGAGCCTTCTCCATCACTTCCTGGAGAACCGCATGGACTGTCTTCTCCACTGCTAATATCCTCACAGGAGTCATTGCTATGGGAATAAAATGCAAAATTGTCAAGACTCTGATCTGTGTTTTGCTCACATCACATGGACCACAAAATGTTTAGGGAATAGTAGGGGTTATATTCAAAGAGCTGTTCATTGTGAAAGATTAGTATATTAACCTTTCAGTTTCATTCCAGCTTCCCTCAGGGATTGTTGGCAGGAGGGGTACCCTGAAGTGAGTGCCCTGAAGACTCTGAGCAGTTCTCCTTGAAACTATCCATACCAGCTTCCTGTGGTCAGGCTTGACACACTCGTTTGAGTAGTAAGCAGCCATGCACTTGGCCACAAGTTCTTTCCACTGCAGCAGCATGCTCTCACTGATCTGTAGTGTAGAAAAAATATTGACTCATCATTCATTTTCCTCTGAAATGTAATATACTTTATAAATTAGAATTTAAATCACACAATTGTCTCATAATCTCATAAAGACATTACTTGCCCGCTGCAATTAAAATAACATATGCATCATATAGTTCCCCGCAAATTTTGAATTTACAATGCATATTTAACAGATAAAAAAATAACGCAATTGCAAATGTCTTTTGTACCTTAAGATGCCTTTGGAACTGCTGAACAATCTTCGATAAAGTAATAGACTTTAGTGCTTCAATCTCATGGGCGATAAGGGCAAGTGCCAAGACAGACGGCTATTAAAGTGTAAAAAGAAAGAAAACATCAGAAATGATCAATCCTGCAACTGTATGAAAAAAACATAATGAACTAAGGCAATGCCTACTTTTGCTTTTGAGAAAACAAGTCGGCATAAACAAGCTTTCAGCTGGACTTCCAGTCTCACAATGCTTGGTATCTCCACCCTAAGAAGCAATTTAGGAATTAGGTGATACTACAGACCTCTTAAAAGCAGAAAAGACATACTCCACGTAATCTCAAGATTATTCAGCAGCAAGTTATAATGTGAAGCAGTGATATCATATTTACCTTTGAGAAGACATAGATGTGAAGGCTGTATAATATAGGTGTAGAAATGTTAAGGCTGTCAAAGCTTTGGGCTCCACGCTCAACTTCTCAGAGATGATCTTCTCCATACGACCAAGATCTGACACAGTGAACTTGCTTTGACTGATGCGGATGAGTTCATGAGTAGGTGAAATATTGCCCTCTTCCTCTAACATTTTAGCGGCAATGTGTAGACAGCAAACACCAATGCAGGGCAAGTGTTTGGGCTGCACCTGTCATAATAACACAGAAGTGATACGTTACTTCACATCAAAAGACAAAAAGTTTTGAAGTGAGGCATTGCTCCAATTCTTCAACGAATGATTACTGTAAACCGAGTAATAAAGGTTTACCTTCATGATCGTTAGGAATCTGTCCAGCAAACTTACAGACAGAACAAATGTCTGTGTGCTATAGCCAAAGAAATTTGTCAGGCTCCACAAGTCTTCCACTCTGGTGTCTCTGGATTTTGCTGACACACCATTGCGATCCTGAAATTGTAACAATGATTTGTAGTTTCAAAAACATCTGCCAGACAGTATAAATACAATACAATAAAAACAATGGGAAAAGACAAATATAAAGAAAACACAAAAATAGGGCTGAAACAACTAATCGATGAATCGACAACTAATCAATTATTGAAATATTCGACAACTATTTTAGTAATTGATTAATCGTTTTCTAGTAAACACAGACTCAAAGAGAGGAAAAATGACTTCTTTTTTTTAATGAAAACCTTGTTTTTAAAGTCAGCCTCTGTAGTGTTTTGTACATTGACAATGTCATAAATATCAATCTGTCTCATCCAATCAGAAGCTGAATTAGCACCAAGAGCCTCCAACAAACATTCACTTTAAGTTTACTCCACCAACATGTCCTCAAGCAATGCCACTTTAGCGTTATGTGATAAAAAATAAAACATTTAATTTTCATACACCATTCACAGCCAACCAATTAATCATGAAAATAATAGGTAGATTAATCGATTACCAAATAATCATTAGTTGCAGCCCTACACCAAAATATAAATTAGGTCAGTGAGCTACCTCTGTGGAAGTGGTCTCCATCAGTTTGAGGCCAGACTCCCTGGGAAGGAGCTTGGTCTCTTTGGCACAACATAACTTCAGCTCCTTCAAGAGTGAAGCATCAATGCCTTGAAGATCTCTCATTCTGTAAAACATACAGTGTTATTTTCAGGACTTCATTGTTTAAATCATACAGAATAGTAACAGAATATTTAACCAGTCTAACACACCACGCCCCCTTGGCAGTAAGGGGCGTGGTCTAGAAATACTACCCTGTACCCCAAAAAGGTTACGTTCTGTTAGTATGTTTTAAAATAGTGGTTACAAATAAATATGTAGATGACGCAAATTTAGAACATCCACTATTGCAGACCGTTCACACCAAAACCCCTCTAAACAAGGAAATCCTCATGTAGGTCATCATTGGAGCCATTGCCATTCTCTTGAAGACAGTGTAGTGAAAGCAAATGCTTTTAAAATGATGCCCAACAGGATATTTTACTAGGTAATTTACTCAAATCTGGTTTAAATTCAACAAGTATAAAGCAAAAATATAAAACACCCAGCACAACAATGAATACATGAAGGAACGAGATCTGTGTTGTCGACAGCTTTTCAAAAATCGGTCGTTGTTTTACCTTGCCCAAAACCAAAGGCTGGTGGTCGATGGAGGTTGTTGGAAAGACGACAGCTTTGCACAACTCAGACATTTCGAAAATCCATTTTTATTTCGGGACTCGGGAATGTATTCAAGACGAGTCTTCGAACGGCTGTTTTCTACCACAGGATACGCCCCGCCTAGATCTCAGACAAAACAACAAACGGATATCGCGCAACGACTACATTTCCCTGCATGCATCACGTCCGCGCCGTTCGTTTTGGGGATTTAAATTTAAATCTTAGTAGAAAAAAAAGGCGGAAACTTGCATTTTGAGACAGATACCGTTAGAAACACAAACACTCAAATTCGTTTTTAATCTAGATATACCATGTTGTAGAAAGTATGCACCCGAACGACGTAACGCTAACGTCTGATTCGCGAAGCCGTTGACATGGTAATCAAAATATTGACGTGAAAAGCTAGCTAAACCAACCTGTTAGCTTGTCGAAGTTGCTTAAAATGACATTTTGAAGCGTTTATTGCCTTTATAAACATGCATAATTTGCGTATCATTGGTAGTAGTTATGCCGGCAGCGGCATCGTGTTAGTTTACTTTAACTTGGTCAGCCAGGCAACGTTATTTGTTGTTAAGAAACATTGTGGAATTCCCTTCTCTCTTGATCACCTAACTTAGCTATTTGATGATGTGATGTCCAGGAACAGCGAACACCTACTTTTGATACAGAGTTTCTACAGGTGGCAGCAAGTCATGACTACTATATACTATATTTTTAATGCCACAAATGCAACATTTCTTGGCAATTTTTTTTGTAAGACTTGTAAACATTCAAACTGGGTAATGAGGGGCTAGTTTGATATTAAAAACTAAATTGGACCTTTAGAGTAAACCAGATTATGGTAAAAAAAAAAAAAATCATTACGAATACCGTTACCATTGGTTAAAGAATTTCACTGTGTTGACAGTTTGCACAAAGGAATCTCAGCAGTTTCAAGTAGAGCTTGAAAATGTGACCAAACTGACAGCTACTTGTACTGGTAAGTGCAAAATATCACTTGGCTTTTAACATGCCCCTTTAGGAGGTAAAACTCGTAAAATATTGTGGAAAAAGTTAATGTATTTCTGTAGTTCAACTTAAAATGTGAAACTAAGATATAGACTTATGGCATGCAAAGTGACATATGTCAAGCCTTTGTTTTAATCTTGATGATTTTGGCTCACCGCTTGTAAAAAAAACCCCAAATCAATCTGAAAATTAGAAAATTGTGAAAAAGGGACTATATTGTCGGCTCAAAGTGTCACCCTGTCGTTAGCTAATTAATCCAAAACACCTGCAAAGGGTCCCTGAGACTTTAAATGGTCTCTTAGTGGTTCAGTAGAATTCACCATGGGGAAGACTGCTGACCTGACAAATGTGTGGAAGAAAAAGGTGCACAAGCCGCAGGGATGACCGGAGTCTGGAGCGGATTGTCAGGAAAAGGCCATTCAAAAGCGTGGGGGACCTTCACAAGGAGTGGACTGAGGCTGGAGTCAGTGCATCAAGAGCCACCACACACATACGGATCCTGGACATGGGCTTCAAATGTCATATTCCTCTTGTTAAGCCGCTCCTGAACTACAAACAACGTCAGAAGCGTCTTGTGTGGGCTAAAGAACTAAAGACCTTGTCTGTTGCTCAGTGGTCCAAAGTTCTCTTTTCTGATAAGAGCAAGTTTTGCATCTCATTTGGAAACCAAGGTGCCAGAACCTGGAGGACAAAAGGAGAAGCACACAATCCAAGATGCTTGAAGGCCAGTGTGAAGTTTCCACTGTCTGATGATTTGGGGAGCCATGTCTTCTGCTGGTGTTGGTCCACTGTGCTTTATAACATACATACAGAGTCAACGCAACCATCTACCAGGAGAGTTTAGAGCACTTCATGCTTACTTCAGCAGACAAGCTTTTTGAAGACGCTGACTTCATGCTCCAGGAGGACATGGCACCTGCCCCCACACTGCTATAAGTACCAAAACCTGGTTAAATGACATCAGATTACGGTGCTTTATTGGCCAGTAAACAGCACCTGACCTGAACGCATTGCCAAAAGAAAGATTAGACATGAGACCGAACAATACAGAGGAGCTTAAGGCCGCTATTGAAGGATCCTGGTCTTCCATAACACCTCAGCAGTGCCACAGGCTGATGGCGTCCATGCCACGCCGCATTAAGGCAGCATTTCAAGCAAAAGAGACCCAAACTAAGTAAATATATGCATGATTATAGTTTTCAGAGGTAAACATTATACTTTACAGACGGACAATTTACCATTCAAGGTGGGTCTTATTGGTGGCAAATCTGGTCACCCTAGTTATTGCTCAAAGACTCCTAAACCAACCCCTCTGAACATTTTTGAGAAAATATATTAGCTGATCTTAGAAATACATAAGGTTTTCTTGTTGTGTGTAAGTATGTATGTATGTATATATATATATATATATATATATATTACATTACACAACACACACATGAAAAGTCAAAAGTTTGGACACGTCTCATTTAAAGACCCTATACCTTTTTTTTTTTTTTTTTTCTCAACAATGTGAGGAAGCTAAAATTTAAATCGTTAATGGTGTCCTTACTGCAACGTCTCACTGCATCAAAAAGAACAACGCAGAATTTTCGAGTCACTTTTAGAGTTAGGTCAGTCAGTCCGGAAAACAAACATTTTACAAAAACTTTGAATGTGTCTCCAAGTTCAGCCGCAAAAACCATCAAGCACTGACGAAACTGCAAGGAAGACCAAGAGATGGAAGGAAGACTTCAGTTTAGGGTTTAGTTGGGCGATCATTTACATTTCAACAGGACAATGACCCAAACACACCTCCAGGAGAGTGATGTGCCAGATGACCTGGCCTCCACAATCATCTGACTCAATCGAGATGGTTTGGGATGAGAAGGGGAAAAGGGGCAACACGTGCTCAGTATCTCTGGGAACTCCTTTAAGACTGTTGAAAAAACACATCAGGGGACTACTTCATGACGCTCTCCGAGAGAATGCCAAGGATGTGCGAGGCAGTAATCAAAGCAAAGGGCAAGCTATACCTCAAAATGTCCAGCACGTTTGGGAGAATGACGCTATTACTTATGGGAAAGCTACGATTTATGGATTTTCTGCAATCGACCAATAATCCGCCAATTGTTCCCATTGTCTTATAATGGGCCTACTGCAAATTCTTGGTTTTCAGCCATTTTTCCCACATCTTCCCATTCATTTGTGTTGAAAGGTCTCCCCATTCATTTTAATTGGATTTCAGCCATTTCTACAGAAGAGCAGAATTTTCCATTCAATGTCAGTTTCAGCTATTTCAACAGTTTAACTAGTTTATGGAGTTGAAACAGTTTATGCAATTTCAACAGATTAAGAGATTTCAACAGATTAAGAGATTTCAACAGATTAAGAGATAACAGTTTATGCAATTGCAGCATTTGCAGTTGACAAGTCTGCAGTCAGTCCTAATGGCTGAAACAATGTCTAGTGTCCATGTAGTTTTGATGCTTTCGATGAGAATCTACAATGTAAATAGTCTTAAATAAATAATTAAATCCGAAGGCGTGTCTGAACATATGACTGGTAATGTAAGTTTTCTGTCTAATTTATTAAAAGTGTGGATTTGTGTGCAGATTGACAAAATATATGGATATCAAGATCAACTTAAAGATCCTATCATGGATATGCATACCAAGCTTCAGAAAGTACAAATGAGCAGAGATGCATCAGCTATTAGGTGAATTCTTTTATACATCTTCCCTAGACAAAATTAATTTATTTTAACTGATTCACATATTTCTTATTTGTAGATTGAAAGACTCCAAGGACCATGTTGAAGAAATGGAAAAGATGTTGCACCTAATTGAGGAAGTTCACGTAACAAAAAGATGTGGAGTCCTAAGGCTGCAAAAAGCTGAAGAAGTTCTCATACTTAAAAGGAAAATAAAGTCGCTGGAAAAGTTTCTTAAAAAGTGCCATAGACCGTGTGCTGTACAGTGCCTTCACAACAGTACAAAGGAAAATGCCAATGATGAAAGGAGACGGCTCAAACTACTTGCTGACAGATATTTGAACAAGGAGTCTTTACAACACAATAACAGTCAACTGGTTAGTAAAGCCAATGGATCAGATTGATGTCTACATTATTGTTGTATATTCCATTTTGCAAGATCTTAAATTGGATCTTTTCAATAGTCGAAATATTAATTGACTCGAGAGAGTAATTAAATTGAACATTTGACTACAGTATCACATATGGAACTGCTAGTCTGTTAAAAGTGTGAACAATCTCATTGATTGCATTGTCCAGGAGATGGCAGTGTTGTCTCACAAAAAGCTACGCACAGCAGCGTCACTTTTACGGGTTCTGTTTTACAGCAGCGCTTACGCAAGCTTTCTTTATTTGTATATAAATTAGTTTATTTTTTCTGTTCAGGAAGCTTATAGAAAACGTTATTTCTGTATGAGTCTCAGGTCTTAGAACTAAAGAAACAGGGTAATGCAATATTATTGTACCCAAAGAAATGTTTTATACCAATATTTGTGTTTTAACTGATTTTAGTTTAGCGTCCTGGAGGAACACCTGACTTGTTTTCAGTCAACTATTGAATCCCCAGGGAGAAAAGGCTGGGTACTTAAAGTATTTCATATATAAAAATGGTGGATCATCCTTAAAGGTGCATTATGCCACCTTTTAATGTGGAAAAAAAAAGTTTATTTGTGTGTATTTGACCGTTAGTGGCCCAGCGGCAGTATGAGTGGTCATTATGGCACCTTTACTTTTCATCACAGTGGGATGAAAGGACGCTCTAAAATCAATTATTCGGAAGATTTTCCCTGTTGACAGACCTTATGACCTAAAAACCTTCAAAACAATTGATCCTGGAGCATTGTACTTCTGTGATCAAAAGTAAAGGTGCCATGCTAACCACTCATACAGCCGCTGGGTCACTACAAGGTCAAATATGCACATATCACTTTTTTTTTCACATAAAACCTTACATAATATACCTTTTTAAGTACTAATACTATAATACCACTGTAGAGAAAGACTGACTTTGGCATGAACTTATTTTTGTATGTGAAAATGTTAATGCCTCCTTTAGGTGTGCAATGAACATCAAGAGTATGGGTTCCAAGAGGAGGTGAAGGCCTTGAGAGGACAGCATACGATTACATGGCAGCAACTCAGTAGCACTGAGGAGACGACCTGCCTCCAGGCTTTGTTTGACAAGGACACCCAAGAAAGAAAGAAATCCCAAGATTGCCTGGCAGAGAAAAAGATGGAAGAGTCTCAGCAGGTATTCTCAGTGTACATTTGGACATTGGATTGTTACCGTATAAAGTATAAAAGAATTGAGGCCTGTTCTTTTGACATGGTTATGGTTAAGTGGTGCAATAATTGTGCTACGCAGAGTCATGTGCTTATGAAATAAGTGAGCTGTGAATCTATTTTCCTCATGTTTTAATTAGTTGTTTGTCACAGCAAATGGGCGAGACTAGCCAACCGGCTGCACAGTACACTAGCACCTCTCACAACCATCAATGGGAAAACTTCCCATTAAACGACCTGCTAAACCAAATCAAACTGGAGATTCTGCACCTCAAGGTCAGTGCTTCAAAGACAATCTAAACATTGTAACACTTTTATATATATATATATGGGTTACCGAAAAGTGCATAAACCAGATATCCAGTGGTGAGCAGTATTAACACATTTACATACAACATACAACATTGTGAAGTATTTAGCAACCAACTTGACACCACTGGTGGGTGCTCACCATGTTAAGAACTCTTTGGACTTCGTGGAGAAGGTCAAAGTTCTCACCAACCAGCCAGATGAGACTTTGGTTTCCTTTGATGTCACCTCACTGTTTACTTGTGTACCAGCATCTCAAACAGTGGAGGTGGTGAGAGAAGGTTGACCCGGGACCACTCTTTAAACACTAGAACTCCTCTCAGTCCAGATCAGGTGTGCAAGTTGCTAGATGTCTCAACACAACCCATTTCAAATACAGAGGTGTGTTCTACCACGAAGTGAATGGAGGGCTATTTCATAAAACTCGCTCAGTAAAGCTGGGCTTAGGCTCCCAATCCTGGCTTATGTGAGGCACAACAAGTCAAACTGCGATTACTGGGTTTCACCAAAGGGACACCGAGCTTGGCTAATCTCACTAATTCAAGACGGGTTCAACTAATTGGCACTTGCCGCGTACATAAGCAGACCACACTAACGATCAGAGTTCATTGAGAAATCATAGCCAAGCGTGAACGCGCAGCATACTTCACAGGCCGCCAGCTTTGTTCTGCGACTTTAGCTCCATAGGTGGAGCGAAGGACTTCCATCCACAAGGTTGCAGATCGCTCCCAGCCTCGACTTTTTTTTTTTTGGACTGGGCACCCACTGGGAAAAACATAAATCGCCAAAAGCGCTTATAAATGTAAACACTTTTCTTTTTTTCCCAGGAAATTAAACACATGATAGAAAAAAAAAGAAAACACTGTTGACACAGGAGACAGGTCATGAGGGTGGGTCTTGTGGGCTAAGGTTCTTTGTATTGGACAAGCTTTTTGATGACACATGATGTCATTAATATGTCACACAACTTTGTATTTCACAGATGAGAGACAAAGACAATGTTGGTGTATATTTATAATTTATTGCATAAACTAATTGATTTCATGATGTCATGTTTTCGGGCGGCACGGTAGCACAGCGGTTAGTGCTCGTGCTTCACAGCTAGAAGGTCCGGGTTCGATTCCCACCTTGACGGGGCCTTTCTGTGTGGAGTTTGCATGTTCTCCCTGTGTCTGCGTAGGTTTCCTCCGGGTACTCCGGTTTCCCCTACCACTAAAAACATGTACAATAGGCCCAGGGACTGCAGGTGGAAATTAGCACAAGTGCTATAACCTGGTACAATGCGTCTCTCCTTTGTGAGGCTAATGTATATTGTACACTGTCCCTGTTCTAATAAATAAAATAAAAATAAATAAATTATTTTTCACATGAGGCCAACCTACATTTTGGCCAGATGATGGCGCTAATACCGTGCTTGTGTCATTTACTTTGCCCATTGGTGTTGGATTCCACGAAGAAGAAACATAGCTTGTGCTCAGTCTACGTTTCCATAGAAACTGAGCCAGACTTTAATTTTAAAATGTGGTCCTGTTGTGGCAAGAGGAGGAATGACATTTGTGATGATAAAATAAGGTTTATCTGATGTTTCCAAAAACAGACATTTGTTTGTTGTTACCATGACAACAGTTACAATAGAAATGGATAGGAATCGAGCTTCCCGACTCCAGCTAAGCCCGGAATGTTAACAAACAATTAAAAGGGTCTAAAGATAAGATTTTTTGTTTTTGTTTTGTTTGGGAGGGGGGGGAAAGAGAGAAGACTCCCGAACTCACACAGATCAGTATCTGATGTTTGATTCCCATCACCCCTTAAACCAAAAACTGGGGGTAATTTTCACATTACAATATCGAGCAGACACGATTCCCACACAAGCCAAAGGGAGACAAAAAGAACATATGCATGAACTTGAACACTGTCTGAAATGTTGTGGATACCCACAGTGGGCCTTCACCAAAACCAAACAACTCAAAACTAAGGACAGGAAATAGAAGCCGGACAATAAAATAAGAATTTGTCTACTACTTACAGTGCTGTGCTAAAAACAATTCCTCAGAGGTTTGAGAGCTAACAACTTTGCCTCAAAGGGAGGTATACCATCTCATCTGGCAACACAGACTGACACAGATAATGCACGGCCCCCACGACAGCGTGTACCAGTTCCCACTAATATCCAGCAACTTCGCACAGCCATTGAAGAGGAGTGGACCAACATTCCACAGGCCACAATTGACTTTCTGATAAACTCTATGCGAAGATGATGTGTTGCACTGCATGAGGCAAATGGTGGTCACACCAGATACTGACTGGTTCAGTCCCCAGACCCTCAATAAAGCAAAAAACTGCACATTTCAGGGTGGCCTTTTATTGTGGCCCCCCCCCCCCCCCGGAACAGACCATTAAAAATAAGGACAATCAGGTGGCAACACTAGAGAGGACTGTTTGTCAGAATCGTGTAGTGTGTTCGATCTTACAATTCTCAGTCGTTATGTGTGAACCCCAGACGTTCTATAATCGCACTAAATCCAGTCGTGTAGTGTGGACCCCCCATTCAATATAAAATCGTTTAAGACTAGAAAAATCGTGTAGTGTGTCCTAATACAACATCGAATCAAATTTTTCTAAAGGATTTTACAAAAGTATCTATCAGTTTGTAAGTATTGCATGTGTTTTAAGTATTGCAGCCATTTAACAATTGTTTTTGGCTATGGTTCATGACCCTCTTTTGGGTCCCAACCCATCAATTGAGAACCTCTGAAAGCTCATAATTTAGCATTGTGTTTTGTTAAGTTTTCCCCATTCTGTTTTTATTTATTTATAAAAAAAAATATTATATTTTTTTTTTTTTCTCAATAGACTGAATTGGATGACCAGAAGTTGAGCCTGGCTATCCTTAAACATGAAAAGTGTAAACTACAAGCGTCTGAGACTGAGCATGTGTGCCGTGTCCAGGAGGAGATACTGGAAAAACAGCAGCTCAGTATCAATCTAGAGAAGCAATCTCTGCAGTTAGCTACCCTGACTGGTGAGTTGAGCTGATGAGTCATATAACATATAAGATTTCTACTCTGACCATTTCGCTGTTTGAATTTGTTGGCTTATGCATGCCTTTTTCATCATGATTGATTCATTTCTTCTTGGTTGTATTAAAACAACAAATAGACACGTTTGGAATGTTTACTTTTTCATCCAAGGGTTTTTTTTGTGCTGTATCTGTTGGCCTGTAGGTTAATGTGTGCTTCTCTCTGTGGAATAAATGTTTATCTGGGCATACTTTCAGAGGAACATAAAGAGCTACAACTGCTCTACAGCTGTCAGATCAAGCAGAGTGAGGGTGTGGTGCTGAAGCTCCAGAGCCATATGAAACATGTCCAGACAGAACTTGACCAGGTCAAGTGCACGTTGAGGACACTCAAACAGAAGGATGACCACGGTAGATAAATGATGTCCTATTTTAATACTGTTATATCTCATTTGAAGCCGGTTCTTTGTTGTATAGGCAGTTATAAAGATAACAGTGAATTACACTTGCATACATCTTAGCTTGTACAATCTGCAAAAATGTATTCAAAGAGGTTTTGAAGATGAAACGACAATTTATTATAAAGTGTGTGTGTGTGTGTGAGAGAGAGACTGTAGAACATCTTTACTGTACAACATATTACTAAATTTGTAGATTTTTTTTTTATTACTGCTGGTTTCTAGGCTTTCAAGTTGCTCATAGCATGCAGGAAGAGATTACCTGCAGAAGACAAAATGTGTCTCTGCAAAGTAAAATCCAATCTCTCGAGGAGACAAAAAATAAACCTTCTCAGGTAAAACTATGACAAGAGTACATCTTCATCGTTTGTCCATTAACATTGTAACTTGTAGCTCCAGGACATACTGTATTAAAATACCTTTAAATTATGACTTCCAAAATAAAGGAGAAGGTTTATCAGAAGATCGAAAATGAGCAGCACCAGTTTCAGGAGCTTGCGCTGGTTCAAATGGAAAAGAAACAACTTGCCAAGGAGCTCGAGGATGTAAAATCAAGGAATAAACATTTATGGGAGCAAATAAGTGAGCTTGAAGCTGTGCTTCATCAGGTATTTTCATTAGTATTGTCAGGCTGCGTATCATGTTTTTTATCCTTGAGTTTGTTATTTAATATTTTAACTTTTTTGTTAATTTTATTTATATTTTCAAAGATGTCTGGGCGTTTAGCAGACTGCCAGGAATTCATCCGACTACAGGCGCAGGAGTATTATCGTCTTAAAGTCAACCATATTATGGACCTAAAGGTACCACTGTTGCATCTCATGCAAGACAAGGACGTTTACAGAATTTTAGAAAAGAAATGCTTCAGTGACATTTATCTCTTTTCCCAGCAAGTCAGGCCTTTCTCAGATCATGGTTCTGAATTCAGTGCACAACAAGGAGAAATGTCAAAGAATCACAGATCACACACTGCTATTTCTGCCAGCAGTGTCCAAAGGAGGAGGCCTGCTCCAGAGAGGGTGCAAAGTACTGCATTGTACGTGTGTTTCTATTCCCACACACTGGAAGGATTAGCTTTGTACAGAGACTAGCTGAGGTCACTTTACTAAAGTTTGATACAGATGTCATAAAGTAATTTAGGTGGAGACGGCAGTCTGTAGTTTGACTCACTAGACTTCTAAAAGGTGGCGGGGCTGTTGATTGACTTAAAATGTCTCTTGTGTGTCAAGTTATTTGTACTGGTTTTGCTGTCTGAAAAAAGTCTCTTTTGCAGTTCCTGTGACAAAACAGAAATAATTGGTTGTATCCTGAGAAGAAGAAAACACAGTGGGAGGTAAGATAGTACTGACCAAAATGACCACTCCATGTTGTGCAATACTTGTTTTAGTCACTAGCGATTACATTACAGCTCATCTTTTCAAATTCCCCTGGATTATTTTGTTAACAATGTAGAAATATTACATCAGGTGACATCTGTCAGCCTGAAAGTCTGTGGTATAGCTGATATAGCTTTGGGACCTATAGACAAGCTGCAACCCAAATAAAAACATTATTAAAAATGTAATCAAAAATTTTATTAAAAACAGTTTATCCTGTCTTATTTTTTATTTTTTTTAAATACAGTATTTCCTCCTAGAGTTCTGTTGATTCAAGCATAATAAACCAGGACAACTATTAAATGAACAAAACATTTACAGTGGGAGGAAAATGTACAATTTAGAAAATTAGAATTTCTCATATTTCCGACTAAATTGGTCATAAAATGTGGTCTGATCTTTATCAAAATCATAAGAATGAGTAAACAGTGTCTGCTTGAACTAATACCACCCAAACCATTACATGTTTATATTTTAATTGGCCATAACATTCATAGGACAGGGAGTAATTATGGCTCAGTTTGTAAAAACCCCAAATAAAATATATCATAAAATTTGAGTAATTTGAAAATGGACTGGAAGCCATTAATCATCAAAATTATAACAAATAAAGGCTTGACACATGTCACTTGGCGTTCATTGAGTCTATATATTAAATTGGTTTCACATTTTAAGTTCAATTACAGAAATAAATGACCTTTTGAACGATATTCTAATTTTCCGAGTTTCACCTGTACAATACGTAAAACACTGAACAAGAATGGGGTTCATGGGAGAACGCCACGGAGGAAGCAATTGCTGTCTAAAAAAACATTGCTGCACGTTTTGAAGTTTGCGAAAGAGCACTTGGATGCTCCACAGCACTACTAAATAGTTTAGAAGGAACATGCAACGTCATGTGTGGAGGAAATATGGCACACCAACGTCAAAACCCTATCCCCAATGTGAAGTATGGTGCAGGAGCATCATGGAGTGGGGGTGCTTTGTTGCTTCAGGGCCTGGACAACGTGCTATCAATGGAAAAATGAATTCACAAGTTTATCAAGATATTTTGCAGAAAAACTTGAGGCCATCTGTCCAACAGCTGAAACTCAAAAGAGAATGTGTGCTGCATCGAGACAATGACCGAAAGCACAAAAGCAAATCCACTTCAGAATGGTTTCAGAAGAATAAAATATGCGTTCTGGAATGGCCCAGTCAAAGTGCTAACCTAAACCCGATTGAGATACTGTGGCATGACCTCAAGAAAGCTATTCCCACCAGACATCCCAGGAATCTTACTGAACTGCAACAGTTTTGTAAAAAGGAATGGTCCAAGACTCATCCTTATTGTTGTGCACGTCTAATTTGCAACTACAGGAAACGTCTGGTTGAAGTTATTGCTGCCAAAGGAGGGTCAACCTGCATTGAATCCAAGGGTTCACTTATTTATTCCACACTGTCTTTTGAATTTTTACATGCTATGGCCAGTAAAAATATGACAACATGTAATTATTTGGGTGGTATTAGTTAAAGCAGACACTGTTTACGCATTCTTGGAATTTTAATAAAAATCAGACCACATTTTATGACCAATTTAGACCAAAGGATTCACATTTTCCTCCCACTGTATGTGTTTCTTGTTTTTTTGTATGCTGTATTTGAATTCATATAATGTATGTTTGTGCGAAACATGTGTACAGTAAATCAGATCTGAAAACCAACAAACTACAAGACATTTCAATTTGTCGAGGTAAGTTTTATTCATATGCTGACAAAAATCTCTGATCTAATTTATTTTAGTGACGGGTTTTCATTTTCCAGAGCCTCTCACATCAACTCCGGCAGCCACAAGGACCAGTCCACTGCTGCTGGGCCGCAGATCACCTGTGCACACTCTGCTCACCTCCAACCCAAACAGTTAATTGCTTCAAATTATGTAATATATCGAAACGGTAATATTTGTGTAAAGACAATTTTTATACCACCACATATGTTTAATTGTATGACGTTGCTCAGCTGATCCATTTAAAAGTCATAGTTCATCCCACAGAAAGGGGCTTCACATTTTTGTCAATATCCTTGTTTGGCAATGTATCCGGGTACAAAACTGACAACACTTTATCAAAGAGCTGCAAAGATAATTTTTTTTACAACATTTTATTTGTTCATATATTTAGTGGCATATGATTTTAGTCTTACCTCTGCTGGCATGTAGTCCATGTATTGTTGATATTGGGCCAAAGGCTGTCTGAGCTTATCCTCCACAGCTGCAACATATTCTCTGCGCTTCTGCTTCTGGATCATTTAACTGGAGAAGCATGCATGCTTTATAGAGACGGGCTGTTTAGGCACCGTGGTGGGGGTGCAACAGCAGTGGTGATTTCGATTTGTAGTGAATACAACTGGTGAGATGCCCTCGTGAATCCAGGTTGGCGCTGGAGAGCTGTCAGCCATGAATTTATGAAAGTTGAGTGAAGGAAGTTTTGTTGTTGATGCTTTCAAATACTTTGTCTGTAACCGTTCCTTGTACCTGCAATGGTAGTACGATATAGTTACTGCTCAGCTGCAAGTGCTTGGAATATTTACAAAATTGCTTCCTTAGAATATCTCCAAGACACAACAGCCACAACCTTATCCTGTATGTTTTCAAGTAACATATGTATTACACACACACAAAAACCCTCTCTAGTAACTGAGATACTGTATGTTAATGTATAGGTGCAACATTATTGCACTCTAATGTAGGTCACATCTAAGTTTAGATCCATTTCAGGAAGGGATCCAGTTGCTTTCAACGAGGAACTAAATCATCTATCTCACAAGCCCTCACTCACAATTTCTGTGACTGTAAAGATAGCTTAAGGTTGATCTTTTTGACCCATTTGATCTACCTAAATTAATCTTGATGTTAGAAAGGAAACTACTTACCATGGTAATAAAGGCTTGTGGTGTTCTGCCTCCATGTTATGTCTCATTGCTCTAACTTTGTTACGTGGTCACTATGACAACACCAAAACAACGAAGATTTGAGGAAGGAAGGACGTATGCATTTAACCAAATGTTTGCTGTTGTAAAACGTTACTTTCACTGTCTATTATAGTCTGATCACTGGAGAAACAAGTGTGGCCCAGCAACTTTATTTCATTATCATTGTCATTGAGAGTAACCTATCATTACAAAGGGAAAAAGTAAATAAAACTAACACATATACGGTAACTGGTACAAGCAAGACAAAGGCATATTGGACAGGGCTCTTTTGGTTATCTGTTGCACCTGCGAGATTGAATCAAGCATTGGTTGTATTTGTTACATTTTCATTTGTTGCATAAAGAAGGAAAAGTTATTGTGATTACATGGAAAAGTTTTTGCAAGGTTTATTCATTTTTAATTCAAAACACTGAATTTAGGCTTTTCCCATATTGTTTGTACAGCACTTGTCCTGAGAGAGCAAACATAAGGACATACACTGAGATACAGTGCCTTGTGAAAGTACTAATACACCTTGAACTTTTGCACATTTTGTCATGTTTACAACCTTAACATTTTGGTTCAAAGAAGAAAAAAGAAAGATCTGATGAAGGCTAATGCCGAAACATAATCACTATCATTAAAATTTGGACATCGGCTCATGAGTGTGCGATGTTGTTTTTTGATTTATGAAGATTTTCCCCTACACCTGCACCTCGGAGACTTCTGGTGTGCGTTGCTTCTCTTCTCATGTTTACAACCCTAAACATAAAGATTTTACGTTGAATTTTTTACTGAAAGTTCACACACAAGTAACAGACAACTGAAGTGAAAGCAAAATGATACATGATTCTGTTTTTTTTTTTTTAAATAGAAAAGTGGGGCGAGCATAAGTATTCATACAGCATTTTCTGAGTGCATTAAATTGCCTTTATAACATTCCTAATGACTGCACAAAGTTCACACCTTGCCCTAACCATTAAATAGAGTCAACCTGTGTGTAATCTACTCTCAGTATAATTCCAGCTGTTCTGTGAGGGCCTCAGAGCTATGGTCAGAGTGTATTGGTCACTAAACAACATCATGAAGGCCAAGGAGCTCACCAGAGAGGTCAGGGATAAAGCTGTGGAGAAGTTTAAAGCAGCGTTAAGTTATACAAAGATTTCCCAAGATTTAAACATCTCACGGAGCACTGTTCAATCCATCATTCGGAAATGGAAAGAGTATAGCACCACTGCGAACTTACCAAGACATGGGCGTCCACCTAAACTAACAGACCGAACAAGGAGAGCACTGGTCAGAAATGTAACCAAGTGCCCCAAGATAACTCTGGAGGAGCTGGGACGTACTGCCGCTGAGCTGGGGGAATCTGTACATGGGACAACTATAAGTTGTACTCTACACAAATCTGGCCTTCATGGACGAGTGGCAAGAAGAAAGCCATTATAGAAAGGAGGCCATAAGAAATCCTGTTTGAAGTTTGCTAGAAGTCATATGGAGGACACAGCTACCATGTGGAAGAAGGTGCTTTGGTCAGACGAGACAAAAATTTTACTTTTTGGCCTAAATGCAAAGCATTATGTATGGAGCAAACCTAACACTGCTCATCGTCCTGAGTGCACCATCCCCAGTGTCAAATATGGTGGGGGGGGAGCATCATGCTATGGGGCTGCTTTTCCTCCGCCGGGACTGGGAAGATTGCAAGAATAGTTGGGAAGATGGATGGAGCCAAATACAGACATTTTGGAGGAAAACCTGCTGGAGTCAGAAAGAGAATTGAGGCTGGGGCGGAGATTCACCTTCCAGCAGGACAATGACCCTAAACACAAAGCTAAATCTACAATGGAATGGTTTAAAAAAAAAAACATATTAATGTGTTTGAATGGCCCAGTCAAAGTCCTGAACTAAATCCTATTGAAAATCTGTGGAAAGACCTGAAAACAGAGCTTGAGTTGTTTTGTAAAGAGGAATGGGCTAAAATGTCAGTCTCTAGATGTGCAAATCTTGTAGAGTCATACCCCAGAAAACTTGCTGCTGTTGTTGCAGCAAAAGGGGGTTCCACAAAGTACTAAGTCATGCTGTATGAATACTTATGCACGCCCCACTTTTCACTTTTCTTTTTTTTTGTAAAATAACAGAATCATGTATCATTTTTGCTTTCACTTCACAGTTGTCTGTTACTTGTGTGTGAACTTTCAGTAAAAAATTAAAAATAAAATCTTTTTGTTTTGGGTTGTAAACACGACAAAATGTGCAAAGGTTCAAGGTGTATTAGTACTTTCGCAAGGCACTGTATATAAAGAGATATGTCCTGGTTTACCCTTGTTATGCGTATTTAGCTAAATCAAACTGATTGTTGGACTCAAAGTGTGTTCTATGTTGGGGCGACAAAAACTTAACTTAAAATGTGGAATATTGATAGAATTTAAAAAGCAAAAACTCACAGGGCTTCAAATATTTATGATTTGATAAAACGGAAGGACTGTTTGGAAATTAGCCTAGCCAGATATGATTGATTTTAATCGATCGAGCCTCCGTCTTCTTTTCCATCCGTTAACGAATACGCCAAACATATCAAACAATTAAATAGAGAAACGTAGTGTCAAGAAGAAGAAGAGCGGTGGGCAAACTGCGTCCCTCAAGCCATTTTATCTGGCCCTAGACACTCTTTCCTTAATTTCTTGACTTTTTCCTCTGCACATTACGCAGCGGTTTATCAGAGCGTGACCATTCCTCGCCAGAGTGGCCTCAAAACGCTCTATATCTTTTATTGTATTTATTTCATTCAAAATTGACATTAAAATATATACAACAAAACTGCTGAGTCAATACAGTTTGGGGGAGCAGAAAAAGGGCGTCTTATGATATATCTGTTATTTTGACTTTTTTTTTATTACACATTATTTACAATTACCATCAAGCAAGTTCCTGATATAATTTAGCGCATTCTGCCATGGCAGGCAATTGTGCAGAATTAAGTTGGAGTTATCGTTGGTGCGGCCTCTGACTCAATTCAGGTTACAAACCCAACACCTGAATGCAATTTTGTTGTACAATTGTACAATCACAAATAAAGCACTTACTCAGATAGCCCCTTGTAAAAATCCATTGCCCACCCCTGGTCTGCACAATCAGCTGAAGCAGTATATGAATAGTTGCCCCCATCCTTAGCATACCCTTCTCGGCAAGGAAAAACTCAAAAAGCTACATTGGAGTAAATAGAAACCTTGAGAACCACATCGAAGGAGACATCCACTATCCACAGTATACTTAGGGGGTCATTTATTAAGGCAGGTGCTAAATAGCAGGTGTACGCTGAAAAAGAAAATATTCTATTTTGTTGCCATGTTGCACTTAATTTACCATTTGATGTTGCCTGTATTACAGTTTTAGGACCCGAATCTGATATGTAAACGAGAGAATGCTACGCGAGTAAAAAATGCATAAATGGCTCTGCCGCTGATCCACTTTTGCACTTGCTACTCGTCGCTTTGCACATGAGCAAACGCTTGGTAAATGATCCCCTCAATGTCTTATATTTTGAGAATATTTTTCTGTTTGTACTCAGAGTTCACTTGAAAATGAGATTGGGATCTCACTAATAAAATAAAATTGTGTTTACATAGCCATTTCAATTACAGTCTGCAATAAGCACAGGAGCTTACATTGTCTGACAGTTGTTTATCTATGTGGCTGGCTGGCTGCGTTAGGCTTACCCTTGCACTTATAGTACATTCCTGTGGTCACCGGACTGCTTTTAGATGACAGCACAATGCATCACTTACACCCATGGAAGATGAACATTGTCATATTGGTACTTCTTTGTGGGAGCTGCTGTGGTAATCTACAGGAAAATGTCTGTCAGGTTATTTATCAATTTTATTTTGAAAACGAGGAAAAGCAGCCATTTCTGCTCTTTCATGAAGTCGCAGGATTTTTTTTTATAGAACTGAAATGGAAATTTTACATTGTGGTTGATGGATTGGTGACTAGCACGTGTCATTTGTAGTGTTATTTCCTTCCCTGCCTGCCTACCATCTTCCTACTTAATTACTGCAAGGAAACGCCTGATACCATGCATATTTTTAGTGTAACACAGTGTTCTGTTCCAGCAAAAGAGGATTTCCTTTGCACTTATAAACGTGCGATTGTTGTTGAATTCATGCCCCTAAAATTTGAAATAAAACAAATAATATATTTTTAAATATCAAAGCAATAATTTCCCTTAAAGTTTTGCTTTTAAATGGGGAAAAAAACAAAACAAAATGGAACAACAGGAAATGTCTAATTGTACTCTGGAGACTTTCTATTACTCAGTGACAAGAAACCTACAATTGAGGGAAACTTATATGGGGGCCGGAAATATTTTTGTTAGTGCTTAAATGTGTAAATTTGGCATTATACTTGGTTTCCTGGAAAGCTATCTTTAAAACAATGCAGAAGGCCTCTGTAAACGTTAAGTGCAAGAGTACAGGATGCAAGTCAGGTGTGGTGCCACATTTCTCCGCTCTCAACGCCCTATGATCAAGTTGGCATGCAAATGAAGGTTGCATGTAAACAGTACAGACGGATGTTTGCCTCATTGTGCCCGAATGGAAAGCATAGAACAAATATAAATATGTTGAACTAATTTTGTGCTTACCCTGTTCACTAGTGGGTGGAGTTCAGCTCAGTACATTCGAGTTCCTTTCTATAGTGTAGCCTACTTATGTCTGAGGAATGATTTGGTGGGGGGGTTGCTACCATCTTTCCAGT
Organism: Proterorhinus semilunaris; assembly: GCA_021464625.1. Classification (NCBI taxonomy): domain Eukaryota; kingdom Metazoa; phylum Chordata; class Actinopteri; order Gobiiformes; family Gobiidae; genus Proterorhinus; species Proterorhinus semilunaris. The sequence continues at coordinate 13,093,730 of CM038345.1, forward strand.
GAAGTGCCCACAGGAAAAACAGAACATGGCATAAGTTTAGGTTCCCTCCGTGTAAGCAGTGAAATGAAATTGTGGACATGCTTTCTCAGGCTTCTTTCAGTGGACAATGCATACAGTGTTACGTAAGCACAGGGCCACAGTGAGGCTATGCCAGGACAGCCTAATTGTTCTCAGAATGTCATAAACAATAATAAACACGAGCCAAATATACCTGAACATGGCTCAGATTCTTTTTTGTTTGCTTTATTCTTTTGCTGGTTACAGAATGCATGTCTTGGATGGTGGGAAATTGCCACTACTACAGCGGACAAGGGAATTCTGTGCATCTTCTTACAGCTACTATGTCTGCCTGTTTGTGAATATAGGGTCTGGTAGTTCCCAGAATACTCCGAGTTCCTTTGGTCTCCCTGGCCTTTCTCCCAGGAGAACATAGTGCAGATTAGGCCAGAAATAAATTTTGTGAATTGTGCCCCTCCAATAGCTTGCTTTGCATCAATCACCTTGGTTGCAAAGGCCTGACGAACCTTACAAGTCTCCACTCCCACAAGTATGCCTCCCTATATCAGCGATTACAAAGCCTGTCTTTGCTCCTGTAATACAGTGACTTAATGTTGGGTACCAGGCTCCACCACTCCTCCAGTCTCTGGGGGTGAATGACATTGCTTACCGTTTCAAGACATGGAATTTACTGAAAGGATTAGCAAAGTATCTATGCAGGCGATATGAGAAAGCGGGATAGCTTTTAATGGAAGATGACAGACAGCTGGCCTTCACATGTTTGGACAAGCTGTTTAAGTTTTAACAATTACAGACACTCCCTTGTTGCCCGCTAACGTCCTGGTTCACCATGTAAATCCTCCCAGCTTGTTTAAAAAATATTAAATATTTTGAGCAATGGTGGCGCAGAGGCAAGGCAAGGCAAGTTTATTTGTAGAGCACAATTCATACACAAGGCAATTCAAAGTGCTTCACAGTTGCATAAAATTACAAGAAAACAGATCAAATCAATCATTAAAACATAAAAATTAATCAATTACAGTAAAAGGCAAGAGTGCAGATAAAATACTTTCAGTTTTCATATGCTCGGGTAAAAAGAGCTGTTTTCAGCCTGGATTTGAACATTGTCAGAGTTGAGGCCTGTCTCACATCCTCATGAAGACTGTTCCAGATTTTAGCTGCATGAAACTGAAACGCAGCCTCACCGTGTTTAGTCCTGACTCTGGGAACCACCAGGAGACCCCTCACTGAAGTTCTCAGGACCCGAGATGGTTCATACGGCTCTAACATGTCAGAGATGTACTTTGGTGCTAAACCATGAAAAGACTTGTACACAAGCAGAGCTGTTTTAAATTCTATTCTCTGAGTGACAGGAAGCCAGTGCAGAGACCGGAGCACTGGACTAATATGAGAGTAGAGTGGTCAGAGGATCGGCGGTTTGAATCCCGCAGGTGTACACGGTCGTTGTGTCCTTGGGCAAGACACTTCACCCACCTTGCCTCCAGTGTCCGCATACACTGGTGTATGATTAAGAGGGTGAATGGGTGAGTGGTTCCTTGATGTGAAGCGCTTTGAGTGCTTAAAGCAAAAGGCGTAATATAAATGTGACCATTTACCATTTTCAAATCAATAGAGTATTAACGTTTGCATACCACACAACTGTGATCTACATAAGATACAAAGCAGCAGAAAAGTGTTTATTTCAAATTCAAACCCGACTTGGAAACTAAAGAAAAAAGTTGATACCCAATTCAACACAGGTAAGTTAGAAACTCTTCAATGTTTGCCTTTAACACGATCTCTATCACAGTCCTTCCTCCCGAAGGCATGGCTAGGCGTCGACTGCTGTTTGTCTAAGGTTAAAGGTGAAAATTGTAGTCCCTTTAACTTGGAGGATTGTCTTTAAGCATATTGATTCACTCTGTGTATTTAGTAACGTATGAAGTGGTTTGGCCTTTGCAACACTGACTTATGGGCAAATAAAGTGTAGGCTGGCCTAGGTTTGATCTGAACACTTTATTTGTCGAATCGTTAAACAGTGAAGCTCCATCACATGTGAGTGGCCTTTATCAAAATTCACAATAGGCTGGTTTAGCGGAGTAAACATGTTTTTGCCCTATGTGAATGCCTATTTGTTTGCGAATATAAATCTTTATTGTGCTTCAGCTGGGCCTTGTAATGTAAGCCAAAAATATTTTGTGTGAACATACTGCGACACAATGAAGGATTTGTGCTGCCTTGTAATACATTACCTTATTTGTTATTTTCTCCTCCTTTTTGCACTGCTCACAGGCTCCTTTATATGTTTAAGAAAAATGCATAGACTTTGAAAACTTAAGTCTCTAGTCATAAAATAGTGGGTGGCCTGGTGCCCACCTTCCCCCCCCCTCCCTTAAACGGTCTGAGAAATGATTGCCGCATGGCTAACCAAACAGAAAAGACATTGTTGCAAAGGGAGAACAGATTTGCCCGTCTTTTCCTTTCAGATAATGCTTCTGCATTGCTTTTCTATTGTGAGATTTTCTTTTGCTTTTTTTTTTTTTTTTATTATTTTAAATGTTCTTGTTTGGACAGATGCTGCCCCCCCGCCACCCCGCAGACCCCAACCTCTTGAACTGCCATAGCACAGTAGAATGAGGTAACACTCAATTATATTAGAAGGCCAACCCAGATCCCAGACATTTCCTTCCCGCTGCTAATATCAAAAGATGTTATTAATATTGCTGCCTAGAGGAAAAATGGTATGTTTTTGAAGTAAACTCTATGAATGGGTTATGTAAAAGAACCTGAATGACCGCAGTCACCTTTAGTTCGGAGGGCCAGAATGTAGAGCCCATACTTTAAATTATAATTGGATACATTTGCAACTGATGTAGGCTATAAAGTACAGTTTGTACATATTTTTGTACTAGTCTTTCTGTCCTGCTACAATCGCATGGTTTAAGTGCAACATAAGCGCAGCATTTTTTTGGAAAACACAAAATGTCTACTTTGAATTCAGGTCAAACATGGTAAAAATAAAGAAATGATTTCTAGTCACTCATGTGCCACACCATGTACACATTTTGTTTGAATATGTAAGTTTGACTTAACTAATGTAGTGTACAGCATAAGTGCCCATTTGTCTGTGTAGGCCTCCGATGTTTTTTGCATTGGTTACCTTTCTCATTCATTAAGGCATATCTTAACAAGGCCCTGCACAGCTGGTTTATACATGCAGGCCGGTCTGTCTTCTGACTATGACTTATAATATAATTTGATATATTAATCTGCTGTGGTGATGATCATTTGCACCAGGTTGCTTAATTTGACTTTTTAAAAAGACGAGCACGGGGTGAATAATGCACATTCCTTTGCTCCGCTCACAAACCCGTACTTTTGTTGCCGATATAATGTGTTTGTGTGTTTGTGTCGACCCAGCCGCTCATCCTCCGCATATCCGCTCTCGCGCCGTCGGCTCCCCCTTTAAAGTAGCCCCGCCTCGAAATCAGTCGATCAAATTCAACATCGAACTCGCCAGTTTCTGACCAATCAGAGGGCAAAAGGGGTGGTCTCGAGACGGTGGTCCGGGAGCGCGCGAGCCAATCCGAGCCGCCGACTGTCAAACAAAGCGCTCACGTCAGGACTAGTCGGTCGCTTGAATGGTGCGCCGTCTGCACGCTGGGCTTATTTAAGGAGACTCGAGGATGTGAGCCAGGGATTCCTGTTTTAAGGTAGTTCAATACCGTTACCCGTTGCCTCCACATTCTCTGTGACTTGTTTGGCATCATTATTGGTTTTGTCGTTTGTAAATATTCATGAAAATGCGCGACAAATAAAAGCTCCCCTGCCAGTGTATGAACTATGACACTAGATCTCCCAAGCGTGTCAATAATTACAATTTCCCCGGTGGGACGTTAGATTACAGGTCCACGTGGGCCTGCTCGAGTTGCCAATTTATTTCCATTCCAGTGCGGACCTACTTTATGTTGGGGACCCTTTCACGCCATTGTAACCTAGGCAACATGACCAGGGGTGTAACAAGCCGAGTGTGGACATCAGTGATATAAAGTAGGCCGAGCATTACTGTGTTTCAATTCGGAAAGTACGATCGGCGATGAAATAGTTTTGCTTATCTTTTGTTGGTTTGTTATTATACGGCCACAGCCCTAGAAGTGTCCAAACAGCACTTTAGAGGAGCAGAGCGGCTTGATGAATGTGTAGCGCGCGCACACACTCCCTCTCACGCACACGCACGCGCGGATAGAGGGAGGGCAGGGGGGGGGGGAGGTCTACTCCTAGAACAGCTTCAAACTGCTGCCGCTTCAGTCTGTCTCCGCTTCTCAGCAGCTCGTACCTCAGCAGCACCCCAGTAGGTGCCAGCTTTAGGGGTTCGTTTCCCATTTTTTCTAAGTGCCAACATTTTTTATGCTGTTGTTTCTTCGCCTAGACGAAGCCCGCGGACTCGCCCGGCACAAGACTGAAGTTAAAACCCCAGCTGCTGAAGCGCGAGAGGACGGACCTCGCCTTTTTTTGTCTCTATTTTTCACAGAGACTTATCTACGACTTCAGTGAAGTTTCGTCCAGTCCGGAGGACCGCACACCGACGTTCATCATGACCCGGAGGTCCTGTGCCATTTACGCCACCGGCATCGTGTGCGCTCACCTCCTCATAGTGGGGATCGCCCTGGTCGTGGCTCAAGTCTTCCAAACCATGATTCACAGTCGCTTAAAAAAGGTACGCGTTTTCCTATCAAATGAATGGAGAGGCCATATGAGCGGTTATTTGTCACTTTGACGTAGACGTGTTGCTTCAGCATCCTTCATTGAAATCTCTGTCCTTGAAGCTCTTAGTTTCACCCGCAGCTTATCCTGCAGCAGGCTAGTCTTTCAATGGGCTTTTTGTAAGAACAACACACAAGCAAAAATCATCTGATCTTGCCTATTTCTAATTGAAATTCAGAAACCTTTCATTGCATTCACATTCCTAAAATCCAAATGTCGTCTGGATACGACTCTAATGGTGTGATGTCAAATCTCTCTCAGAAATTACTCCATCACGCCATGATGCTGATGTTTTATAAAAAAGTCCACTACAGGGCTTTGGGCATGACCTGCTGACACAAATGTTGCAGGCTTCGAGCCTTGCCCACCGGTCAGGTTGGCTGTCACAGGTTTAGTAGTAAATTGTAAGCCAGCAGGGTGGGTGAGTAAGGGGAGGTGCTGGGGCTGGATGGGGGGGAGGGAGCCAGCATTGGTGACTGTGCAGGCTGTAGGAGTCCCTCACACTCGCACAGCTATTTGAACATCAAGTGATTTGTGGTTGAAGCAGCTGTTGTATCCTTTTAGGTCGGTGTTACACAAATGGCCCAATTAATTATTGTAGTTTATAGAAATTACCTGGTTAAACGTGTCTTTCAGTGCAAAGTTTGTCATAAATTCAGCATTTTGTATTTAATTTGTAGCTATGTATATTAGTTTTTAGTGCACAGAGAGGCTGGGAAGTGTGTGTGTTAATATTTCAGTTTTGTTTTCAAAATATTACCAAAGTATAAATGAAATATACAAATTCCTGTGGCGCAAAAATCATTTTCTCCCTCTATTATGATGTAGTGCTCGTCATGTAGACTTGATTGGATTTTACTGATGCAGCAGGAGAGTTCAGCAGCTGTCCCTTCACTTCAATTGCTCCTGCCTCCCCTTTAAAATAGTTTGCATTCCTCAAGCCGACGACAATCGGTTAGATTCCACATGCATATTAAAACGTGTTTAAATATCTCGGGTTTCCTCTGTGGTGAATCTTTTTTATTTCATTTATTTATTTATTTATTTAATAGTAAAGAAACCCACATTTGTGTCCATGACGTAGACTTAAACCAACTGACACACTTTCCCCTCGTGACCGTCAGTCTAATCTTAATTATGGCACGGTCCCAGTAGACGTATTTTGCAGAAGTTAGTCAAGGTTCATCAGCAGAGGATGAGAACCTGATGTGGCTGCCAGTTAATTGCTCAAAATGTCTGCGTGGCCAAACTTGCTTTTATCGCGTTTCTATTGACAAGCTACAACACGCTGAGCTGACTAAAATTGACATATAGTAGTCTTGCTCCAGAGCTACCTATGTATCTATTATTATATTTTTAACAAAAGATGCGTTCAAAGCGGCTTCCTGTAATGCTGGTGAACTGGGCGTGGAGGCAAGTACTGAGAAAGTCATGTGAGGAATTTGACAGAAGTTTATGCCTTGAGGGCGTAATTTTAGCCTAAGAGCAACCTCGTATTGTCCTGTTGTTCAAACCTCAGTCTGTCACGAGTCATTCTGTTAGACTCAAAAAAAAAAAAAAAAAAGGGGGACAGCTCTTGACCAGATACTCCTCCTTTTTTAAAGTTGTTTTTCAGAGCAAGCTTTTGGTTGCAGTACTGAATAAGGTGACAGTTCAAGAGTAAGGTTGTTTTACAGCAACATGTCATTCCTGTGATCAACACCTGACTCATCTGTTAAATGTTGTTGGTCAACCAAGTAATATGTAATGGCAGCTTGGCCTTTAGTAGTGCTTGGGCGCAAGGACTTTTTTCATGGACAAAAACGTGTTCCTTTCCTACATGCTGTTTTGATAGTCCTCACTCTGCGCAGTGACAAGGCCAACAAAAAACGCCTCATTACTTTGTTTGGAATCTTTTTTTCATAAACATTAAGACTGGGTGCTACATCTTGCTTTAGTGATACCTTTTTATATACCTGAGGATGTCGTCGTCTCCTCTGATTTTGATTTTGAGAATAGCCAGTTGGGTGTGACTATAGAGCTCATCGGAGAGAATGATGAATGAACATTGAGGCCCACACACTTTGTACTGAATGTAAGCTTAAAAGCACAGGGATGATCAAAGCGGGTACTTTTACCTTCTATTATGCCTTTTGTGAAGTGGTAAAGAGATCAGTTCTATAGAGGAGTTAAACAAGCTTGACGTTGTAAGATAAACAGGACTTCCCCACCACACCTAACCTATATGGCCCCAAGGAGCACCGCCAGAGACTACAAAGAACAATATATTATGATCACTCGGGGTCCTCTGGAACAAACCACATAAAGACAAGAAGGAAGTGTGGTATTTTTCTTTCCCAGATCCCAAAATACCTTCAGGAAAGCACGTCTCTGAAGGTATTTCTTTTCCTGGATAACCATCTAGGTCTGTGGACACAAGGAAAGCACTGGTTGACATATGCCAAGACTGTGAGTGTGAGGAGCGGGTGCCTCCTGTGTACACATGAAGTAACCTGCTCTGTCGCAATCCAACCCTGTTTACGGGTTTGCTTCCCCTTTCGTGTAATTTTGCACGGTACTTGATCTGTGACTCGCGTGCTCTGAAGCCGAATAGCCGTGTCAGATTGGCCTCATCTCCGTTTGAGGGAGGCAGATTAGCCGTTTACTGTTTTTAAATAAATGCACACAAATTTGAAAGCCATATGTGTTGTAAGATTGTTTTATGAATGTGCTCTTTCTCTTTTGTAGGAAATAACTCTGTCAGAGAAGAGCCTAGTCTTTGAGGGCTGGAAGAACCCCCCCCCTCCTGTTTACATGGAATATTACTTTTTCAACGTGACCAACCCTGAGGTGTTTTTAGCGGGCGGAAAGGCATCACTAAAGCAAATTGGACCGTATACCTACAGGTATGACTTGTAATACATGTTTGTTTTGCCTTTCCTTCACAAAGTCAAAAACCTCCAGTTTGTATATATATTTTTTGTACACAGGGAATATAGACCAAGAGAAAATGTTACTTTCTTGGAGAACGGTACCAAGGTTTATGCCGTCAACCCCAAAACCTTTGTTTTTGTCCCTGAGAAGTCAGCTGGTGACCCCACTGTGGACATTATCAGGACGGTTAACGTCCCATTTGTGGTATGTCTTTGCTTTTTGTACTTTCATATGGCATGTCTAACTAAGCATGTTGATTTAATGTTGTATCTCTTATTTCTTAGGTTGTAATGGATCAGCTGAGCTCCTATTCCTTTTTCCTACGAACATTGGTGTCTATGTACATGAACGGCCTGGGCGTCGAGGTGTTCATGACCCGTACTGTGCATGAGATTCTGTGGGGCTTCAAAGACCCCATCCTCACCAAAGTCCACTCCATGAAGCCTGAGGTGGACGAGTATTTTGGCCTAATGTGGAAGGTAAGTCAATGTCTCCTTCTAATGGGTTACTATAGAGCAGTAAACCGTAATGGCCTTTGGTGTTAGTAAGAGCTGAAGTCAGGGCTTAAACTGAGGAAGCTGGTCAGTGCGTGTTGATGCGTCATGATAAATGATGCTGACATATGAAACCATGTGACAATGATGGGATTTTTTTTCTTCACGTATTCCTATTTGTTGATTGAATGTTGTCTTTTTCCATCTACTTTGCAGAAAAATGGTACACACGAAGGGGAGTTTGTGTTCCATACTGGTGAGGAAAACTACATGGATTATGGCAAGATTGACACCTGGGATGGCCTGAGGTAAAGCATCTTGTGGAACTATGCTCATCATTGTGACCTATTGGGATACTGAAGCATACGTTTAGTATGAACTAGTTCAGAGTCGACGCATTGCCCTGTGGCTTCATGTACGACGTTGCAAAATGACTGTTTGCCTTTGTGAGGCGACTTTGCACTGTATATCTAGCATGAGTGAGCAAATTCTGGTTTACACTTACACAATGGTAACCCCTAAATCCGCTTTCTTGTGACATCGATCAATAGGGAGATGTCATGGTGGTCTTCGAACCAGAGCAACATGATCAATGGAACAGACGGTGCAGTCTTCCACCCCTTGATAAACCGAAACGAGCTGCTTTACATCTTTGCTGCTGATCTCTGCAGGTGGGTGCTGTAGTTATAGTTATTGATCAAAGAACCTTGAACACACTCGGTAGTTTGTTTCTGTGTTAATGTAAAATCTTGCCATTATCATTGATTTATGTCTTTATGTGAGAGTCACAAATCCTTTTCTCTCGTTTGTAGGTCTATTCATTTGGCCTATGTGAAGGATGTGGAGGTGAAAGGCATACAGGCTTATCGCTTTGCCCCCCCCAATGACGTTCTCATGAGCCCAAAAGAAAATCCAGCTAATGGGGGCTTCTGTGTGCCGGCCGGAGACTGTCTCGGCACCGGAGTGCTTAAAGTCAGCGTTTGTAGACAAGGTAGTGGCACCGCACATGCTCCTCCTCTTACACATACACGCTAACCCCTCCGCCACCCACAGCTCATGCCCCACTTAACAAGTTCCCTTTTGATGAGAGGTCTGTCACATGACACAGTCGCCCCTTCTCTGTCCTCACGAAAGGTTTCCTCCATTCATTCCCACTGCCGGCATTCCTACTGTTTGAGCACGTCCGATTTTGCTCAATTCACGGTTCAATGATTAACTTTGGTAGCTATTAAAGTACTTTATAGTAGCCGTGATTGGGTCTGATAAGCTTCACTGCAGCTGAGAAAGGTAGCTGTAGTAGATTTGCTACAGCAAGCACACATTTGTATGTTACAATAAGTGTTTTATTGTTTTATTATGCATGTAGTATTATGCATTTTATTTCAAAACGGGGTATCTTAGGAGTTGCTGATGTTTGCCCTTATGGTCTTATCCGCTACCTTAAGTTCTGTACACATTGCACGATGGTACTCTTCTTATCTGGCCATTTATGATGTTTTCAAATCAGTAACCACTCTCGTTTCTACTTGTAGGTGCTCCTATCGTCGTGTCATTTCCTCACTTTTATCAAGCTGAGGAGGCCTATATTAACGCCTTTGAAGGACTAAACCCAAACAAGGAAGAACATGAGACTTACCTTGACTTGCAGCCGGTATGTTTTAACACTTGGTAGCATTTCTCGCCAATTACATATTTCAAGAATGCGGTGATTTAGGTTTTACTTCTCTTTTTTTAGACAACCGGTGTCCCAATTCGTGCCTGCAAAAGAGCCCAACTCAATATCATTCTGAAGCGAGTCCAAGGATTCCCGTAAGTGGGGTTTTGAACTTTCCCCGGGATGGCTCTTGCCTCACTGTCCTAATTTTGACCACATGTTGCGCGGTGACTCTGACTTCTGCTTTTCTTCATTTTAGCAAAACCAAGCACCTTAATGAGACCATATTTCCCATCATGTTTGTCAACGAGGTAAACGCCGGCGCTTTGACCGCAAAATGTACAAAGAACCAAAACTGAATCAATTTTTTTTTTTTTTTTTCCTTGTTTCTTTCCCCCGTACTAGACGGCAACCATTGACGATAACTCGGCAAACCAGATGAGAACGATGCTCTTAATAGTCACACTTGTCTCAAACTTCCCCCTGCTTATCGTGGGCATGGGCATCATTCTCTTGCTCGTCCTGGTTGTCTTGTTCTGTCGAAATCGCCAGAAGAAGGTAGGAATTGCTCTTGTGTGAAACTAGTTGTAGAATTAATCCCGTTATTAAAGGCAAACGAATTTCCAGTGTAACAGAAACATAGATGACTAGATTAACATCAGCTTTTTTAAATTTTATTTATTTATTTTTAATCGTTTTGACTTTGAGTTCTTATTATTTTTGGCATGGGTGACATCTTTGTGAATTACACAGCAAAAAAAGGGGCTTAAAGCTTTGTGCATGCTGCATTAATACACTAACACTAAATGCTAAGCCAGCATGTTAATCTGTATTTTTGCATCTTTGGTAAGTAGGATTCTTATGGAAAAAATCCTTTTGGTTTTACGGCGTTGCACAAGTTGGGAAGGGTATCAAAGAGCATTGAACTAAAGTAGAGCTTGCAATGATGTACAACTCATGTTCCCTCTTATCATATGCTTATCTTTGACTGTTTATCTAAACTTTTGTGAAAACCTCATCGTCCTTAGTCTAGGTCAGTTACTGTCAAGAACCTGTTAAACATTATTTCGCATTCACCCGATTGCACAGCGTTTGTTCAACATTGCTTTTTGAATAGTACTTTGACCATGCATAATTGGTGTACAAAACTGTGTAGACTATATGGTGGTCGTGGATTTGTGGGTGGGTAATGATACAATATGTTACATGCTTAATTGCAATGTGAAATGTTTAATTAACCATGTTCTTAATTTTCTTTAACCCCCCCCCTTTTTCTTTTCTGTTTTTAGAACGACGTAAAACGTATTGATTTTACTGAAGCTTTTCATTCTTTTACTGTAAGTCTTAATTTTGCCTTGTTTGCTGTTCTTTTCATTTGTCTTAATTTTTGGATTATCTTTATTGGGATTTAATTCTCCACTTGTTGTTTTTCGCATTCATTATTTGGTATGTGGTGCGTCTGTTGTTGCTGGTGAATATTAAGATTCATTTGGTCACTTCACATTTCACTCAGAATGGTTCAAACGTATCATCCACTTTTTGTGAATATTTAGATTCATTTGGTCACCTGTTAACGTTTCACTCAGAATGGTTCAAACGTTTTATTTGTGTTGATGCTGTAATTGTGCTCCAATTTTCTCATGAAATTGGACTAGTAAATATTTTGTATTTATTTATTTTTTACTTCACAGACTGCAAAAGAGGATACTGCTTACACTCAGGTCAGCGACAAACCTGACGAGCCTTCAGCGACGCCGGCCACCCAGCCCTCAAGGAACGGCTCCTACATTGCCATGTCCCCAGTGGAGGCCCAGAAATGCTGATGGAGGACGTGTCCTGTCTCTAGAGCTCAGGAAGAGGGCTAAGGGAGCAATGCAGGGGGCTAAACTATCACTTGGCTCAATTTTAGTTTGGTTCTGGGTGGGGGAAGGGGCAGCCCGCAAGTCCCTGTTAATGTTTATCCAACAAAGACTTTGCTCCTCTTACTGGGCCCTCTTATGACTGTCCTCTACTCTACCTGCTGAGCATGGCCCGCACTACCTGCTGTACTGCAACATGAACTCTACACCTTTCCTCCTTTCAGTCCTGGTCGGCCTTGACACAAAAGACTCTGAGCTCCACCAGGACCAGCCTTTATTTCACTTCTTCTGAGGGAACGCGGTAGCATAGATGCCTTTTGATGCACGGTCTTTCAGCAGAACAACGGCGGGCCGGAGTTTAGTATCGGCTTAATCAACAGTATTCTGTAATGGGTTCTATAAATCAACATTACTATGCCCCTTTAAAGAAGATGACCTTTTGACCTGACATTAAGGGGATACAACGGTTTTGTCAAGAAACCTAAATTACCATATCCTTTTTAGAAAAAGGTGACAAAAAAGACAAAAAAAAAGGAACATTTCAAAGTAGACTGAGCCAAACCTTTGCCTTTTGTGCTAAAATGAATTTGAGCACACCCGCACTGCACTTGATGTTTCTGATCATTTCATGAAAAGGGTGTGCCCCATATCTTACATTTCGGTGTCCTTTTATTATGGACAAGGGTTGATGGAACACCTGCAAACTTGTGATTTACCTTTTTTCTCAGCAGCGCCTTTTACCAAACACTACACGCTTAGGAATCGAGACAGTAGCGGTATTTTTGAGGTAGTTGATCTGATGAGGCTCTAGCTGCACCCACATGACTTAACAAGGGAGACTTGAACCAAATTTCTGCCTTAAAATGGTTCTGTATGCTCGTACATCGTCAGAATAAGCTGGAAATAACTTGTACACACTGTATGAAATGATGGGGAATAGATGAGATACCTCTGACCCGATCCAGCAAGCAGTCTTGCTAGGCGTGCTCAAAGACACGACTCTACTCCTGTGTTCCACCACTCCAGGACGACTACACTGTTAGACAAAGCACAACGCGGATTGCTAAACCCAGTCCTGAAGGTCACCAGGTTTCGGTCCTTCCTGTGAATTTCAAAGATGCTGTCATGAGCCAGAGCTCCCGATTATTGGCCCTGCGCAGCCGTTAACCACATCACATTCCTAGCTGCCATTTGCATTTGCAGTGGAACCGTTAATGTCCAGGCAAATGCAGTGCAGCACTTGATCACTGTCTTTATGTTTTATGTGGTCTCTATTGTTTTTCACTGACTACTCCTGTCCCCCTCACTGGTGATCTTCAGCGAGTCGAAGAATGACAATACTTTCTGTGCACTTTGCTTGGGAATTTTGCCCTTTTTTTTTTATTTTTTATTTTGTTTTCCCATTGCGAGTTTGTTTTATTTGTCCGTTGTCCATTTCAATGCAGGTGGTCGTTATGTGCATTTCACTATTATGTCCTGTTTAGTATTGATTATGAAACAAAACAAAAGGCGTGGTCTTCTGTTTTGTGCTCATGTAGTGTTACTTTTCTGTCCTTTTTATGTATTATTGCTGCTACATTTTCCATATTTGTTGGACCTATTTTGTGTATTGGTTAACAACTTAAACCTGAAAAGAATAATTGACCCTGCTGCCATTTACTTGCAGACATCATTAATAAGGCCATATTAAAGGAATAGGCCACCGTTTTTACATACTGACATATGTTCTTACCTTACCTTAGACTAGTTGATATGTACCTGTCTGGTCTTTGTCCGTGCGCTCTGTCATGCAAACGGAGCACAAACGCAGCCTCCTCCACATACTGTGTAGTTCCAAATCAGCTCCCGTTAGAAGCTACCAAACTCTTCCACGTTGTCCCTATTTAAATACAGTTACGTGACGTGTTACACTACAAAGTATAGTAACACAGAAATGTAACATGTCGATTTTCTCAGCGGATAAAAAGGGGTACTATATTGTGAGGCGTAATAATACGAGGAGCACTACGTCCGCGCACTAACACCTAAAGACTTCTCCCCCGCTCACTTCCGTCAATAGAAGCAGCGTGACTTGTAGTGAGCGGGAGAAAAGTCTTTAGGAGTTAGTGCGCGGACGTAGTGCTCCTCGTATTATTACGCCTCACAATATAGTACCCCTTTTTATCCGCTGAGAAAATCGACATGTTACTATACTTTGTAGTGTAACACGTCACGTAACTGTATTTAAATAGGGACAACGTGGAAGAGTTTGGTAGCTTCTAACGGGAGCTGATTTGGAACTATACAGTATGTGGAGGAGGCTGCGTTTGTGCTCCGTTTGCATGACAGAGCGCACGGACAAAGACCAGACAGGTACATATCAACTAGTCTAAGGTAAGGTAAGAACATATGTCAGTATGTAAAAACGGTGGCCTATTCCTTTAACATTGAGCAACATTTTCACCCCCTCAGATAATTTTGTATTCTATTACAGGTAGATTTTGGTGCAGGGACTATTTAAATTGGGCTAGTCAATGAAGCATCTTAAATAGAGAGATAATTTTGATTGCTATTTTAAAGCCCACTGTACACAAATGCCCGTGACTTGAACCTTACACCTTGAGCCTAAAAGAGTTGAATCTACCTTATGCATAGTACACCATTGAGTCCAGGTGCTGAAACTTACCGACTTGTCCTGGCTTGACCAAAGATACCCTCATAGATTTCCCATGCGCCATGTTTACCCTCCTGCTATAATGGCAGTGCCACAATCACCACACCTACCTTTTCACTATTTGTGCCACCACAAGTGAAGTATTCATAGTTGCGTGCCCATTTAAGCGTGCGATTGTCATTGACATAAAGGCTTTTTTTTTTTTCTTGGTAGTTGGTTTTCCAAGACCGGATTTAGTTAGAATGACATTGTTTCTGTAAAGACTGTAGTGCCGTTTGTCTGCACTATTGAAATCTCAGTATTATGTAAAACAAAGCAATAGAGTTATGTAAAATATATGTGATCAACTTATTTCCTATTTTTTTTCTTCCTCCCCCCCCCCCCCTCCTTTGTGCATTTCTTTTTCCTTAAGTTTGATTTAGTATTTTTGTAATACTCTGGTGTAAAGCACATTGTTCATTCATTTCAGTGTCATATGATGGCCCGGTGTCGTGTTTGTGAGGTGGGTGTGTAATGAAACATTTGTCTGTGATGCCAATGCACCGTATGTGTAAAACTGGACTATTGGGAAGGCTGAGTATCTTGATAAAGAAAGTGTAGACACTAAAGAATCTATAGATTAATGAAGCCCTCCTTCAGGGAAGAGCAGCAGTGCCATACCATCTGATTTGGTCCTTTGATCTTTGGGAGGACCACACCATTCATTAAAGTGTTCTCAAATAACATATTTCCTCTGTACTAATTTGTTTTGCTGCTGAAAATGACAATCCCCTTGTCATGTTAGGTGCAAAATGATCTTGAAGTAATATTCATTTTTTTAGTTTTGATAATTTACACTGCACAGATATTTCTACAGTGCTTTTGTAAACATTTCTAGTGTATTTGCAAAAAATAAAAAACTCAAAGATCATAATGATGAAGTGTCTTCTTTCAAAATGTGTGTCTACATTAACGTCAGGAAGTGTTCTGACCTATTTCATTATGACACAAAACAAACATTTATTTTCTATTGATAAACCAGGGGCAAGCAAAGGCTGGGGCCACTGTTGGAACTCAAACAGATTTTGGCACAAAGAGCTGATAATGGGATTGTGTAACAACGCTGGCTTATTTCTGTTGTTTTTTTTAACTTGAAGTGTCAAATGACAAGTATTTACAGTGTATATAGTGCCCCTTCTCTCTCTCATGCTTCCAAGCTCAGAGGCCTGGGAGCTTGAGGGTTCTGCGCAGTATCTTTGCTGTTCCTAGAACTCACTTTTCTGGACTGAGATGCCTTTATTTTCATGATCTGCTGTAGCCACTCCTCCAGTCACTGCACCGAGTGCCCAATGACCATGGGCACCACTGCCTTCAGCTCTTGTCTGAGCAGCTGGTATTTCTGTAGGTTTTCCTGTTCCTTTTTTATTTATTTTAGCATCGCTTGGTTGGTATCACTGTGTAAACCACAGAGGCCACCACTGGTTGTATCGTCATTACCTTTCCATTAGTCTGTATCTGAATTTTTTAAATGCTATAGATGCTATGCTTTGAATTGTATAAGCCCTCTGATGTGCCACCTTCTGTGATGGGATAGTTATTTAATTTGACATTGATCAATTTTATGTTCTCTTGTTCTCAACACTTTCTACTATGTGATTAATAAAGATTTGCAACTGGAACATTTCATTAACTGATCTAGGATGTATTAATGTACTGTTCCCTTCATTTTGTGTGTGTGCGTGTGTGTGTGTGTGCATGTATGCAGAATAGTTGTTATGTCAGCTGCACTTGCCAGAGTCAGACCCGAGGCCCTGAACATTGTAGGAACTGGCCTCATACATGTTCCTGCCCTTGAGACGATCATGTCAGGGTCTGATAGACGTCAGTGATACACACAATTTGTGAGATTTAGGTTCATTATCCGCTCTCTTGGTTATCATTATTTGTCGCTTATCTGTCATGCCCCTGACAGAAAGACTGGGGTGGGTCTATGAGGCCCTACAGCAATTTTGAAAAGAGAGTTCAACCCCCCCTCTACATCTTCATAAAGTAAGAGCTCCAGTAGTTATTTAACTGTAATACGGCCACCTGTTGACAGTGAACAATAGCCCCTCTTTCCTTGTGTCCTCAAAAGTAGGTCCAACTGCCTAGCCCTTTGTCCCATTTTTCAGGGCTGGGGGGTGCCGGTGCACACAGTGAGGGCAGGCTGCAGCATGTTGACCTCTTTCAATTACAAGTTGTTCTGAAACCCCAAGCAAATGAATCAGACATCTCAAATACTGTAAACTTCACCTTATTATCTGGAGCATGCTTCTTATTCAGCCAACCAAAGCTATAGAGAGCGTAGACTTGGTAAATCAAAAACTATAATTGACAGTTCTTCTTGCAGTTGCACTGTGTCAAATATGACAAGTTTTAGGCACATGCTTAGAGATGATTTAATCACAGCAAAATGATGAAAATAAAAAAAAAAACGTGGAATTTTGGTTAGATGTTAAGAGCTAAGATAGTGATACAGAACTTTTTTCCCCCATTGCACCAAAAAGTAAAGAAATAGGGAAAGCACAACAGGAGAGTTTCTCAGAGAATCTATCCATTTGACCGCCTCAAGTGTCATTAGAATAGCTGGACGTGTCTGCCCCCTGCTGGTGCTTTCCATAATTTCACGTCACTTTTCTTTATTTGATCAGGGACAATGAACACAGTTAACATTAGTCTAAGGCCGTTTTCACACATGTTGGAGCGCTTTGTAGGTCGCCTCGAGACCGCCTTAGCTCCAACTGCATTTACTCCAAAGTTAGTTAAGTCCATGTTCGCACGCGCTCGCACAAACCATCACAACATCAGCAACAACGATCAGCTGTACAACGAACTTATTCCCATGACGTGCGCACGTACAGGCGCACTTCCGCGGAGCTACGCGGTGCGGCCGCGGTCACTTCTCTCCCTCGTGGTTAAATACACTGAGGCTTATAGGCGCGGAGAAATGTACTTAATCAGCACATGGAGAAGAAAGTTTCACTGCAGCAGGAAGGGAATGACAGGAAAGAGAGGCGTACCTTGATGATTTAAAGTTAATCCATTTTGCCTCGTCAGAGCAGTAATCCAAACGTCCTAGTCATTCTTTCCTCGTGCAAAAAAGAGGAATCAAAGCGAGAATAGTTCACCAGAGGCCGGCTGCCTTCAAACCACAACCGTGCTGCTCCGAGACCACCTGTTTCAGCCGCAGTCGTAAAGTGCTGAGGTTAGACTCACACTGACCCTAAAGTGCCGCTCTCGGGCCGAAAGTCCCTTTAAGTCGACCTAACTAGAGCCTGTGTGAAAACGCCCTAAGAGAGAAGATATGTCCTGTGCCAGGTTATAGCAATGCTAATTTCCACCCTGGACAGGTTGATGTTATACTTATAAAAGTTCATAAGATATACAGAATAATACATAGAAGCTCACATCATAAAAGCACTTTCTACTTCAGGAATCTATCACTCACTCGCTCACAGTTTACAGCGTTCATATCACAGTAATCCAGTGCGTACAGGTTTGCTTTGATAATAACCACTGTTTGGTCAGGCGTATACATGTATAGTTTGTGCATGAAATAATTTCGTTTGGAAGAGTGTTCCAAAGGCTCGCTGCTTTATAGATGTAATTAGTTAAACGTATGAAAAGCAAAGAGTCTATGAAAAAATATTTAATACTCATTATAGGATTCTGCTTTACTAAATCAATGGGTTTCAGGAGATAATGCTTATGCAGGCGCATTGAGTTGCCTTGTGTACGAAATGCGCGGTATAAATAAAGTTGCCTTGTCTTGCTTAAAGAACGGAAATAAAACTTCACATTTGGTGAATTTAAAAGTAAAAGTGAGTCACTGCTGATTGCATGCAGTTGTACTCGGCTAATTCTAAGGCACAAGCAATATCTGCAGTACACTGTGAACATTTTGTAATTTTAAGTAGCTAGTAGTAAAACCATTGTGAGAATTTCCAAAGTCCTAAAAAATAAAGCCTAAACACAGAGGCGGGTAGTACTCTTACATTTACTCAAGTAAGTAAGTAAGTATGTGCTTTATTGTCATTGTACAAGTGCACAACGAAATAGTGTTCAGGTGGTAGTCCTGTGCTACTTGCACTAAATACAAATACAGTGCCTCTCGAAAGTACTAATACACCTTGAACTTTTGCACATTTTGTCATGTTTACAACCATAAACAACAATATTTTATTTTGAATTCTTTACTGAAAGTTCACACACAAGTAACAGACAACTGTGAAGTGAAAGCAAAATGATACATGATTCTGTAAAAAAACACCGAAAAGTGGGGCGTGCATAAGTATTCATACAGCATGAATTAATACTTTGTGGAACCCCCTTTTGCTGCAATAACAGCAGCAAGTCTTCAGGGGTTTGACTCTACAAGGTTTGCACATCTAGAGACTGACATTTTAGCTCATTCCTCTTTACAAAACAACTCAAGCTCTGTCAAATTAGAAGGAGAGCGTTTGTGAACAGCAGTTTTCAGGTCTTTCCACAGATTTTCAATAGGATTTAGGTCAGGACTTTGACTGGGCCATTCTAACACATTAATATATTTGTTTTTAAACCATTCCATTGTAGATGTAGCTTTGCGTTTAGGGTCATTGTCCTGCTGGAAGGTGAATCTCCGCCCCAGCCTCAATTCTCTTGCTGACTCCAGCAGGTTTTTCTCCAAAATGTCTCTGTATTTGGCTCCATCCATCTTCCCAACTATTCTTACAATCTTCCCAGTCCCCGCGGAGGAAAAGCAGCCCCATAGCATAATGCTCCCCCACCATATTTGACACTGGGGATGGTGCACTCAGGACGATGAGCAGTGTTAGGTTTGTGCCATACATAACGTTTTGCATTTGGGCCAAAAAGTTCAAGGTTTGTCTCATCTGAGCAAAGCACCTTCTTCCACATGGTAGCTGTGTCCTCCATATGACTTCTAGCAAACTTCAAACGGGATTTCTTATGGCCTCCTTTCAATAATGGCTTTCTTCTTGCCACTCGTCCATGAAGGCCAGATTTGTGTAGAGTACGACTTATAGTTGTCCCATGTACAGATTCCCCGAGCTCAGCGGCTCCTCCAGAGTTATCTTGGGGCACTTGGTTGCATTTCTGACCAGTGCTCTCCTTGTTCAGTCTGTTAGTTTAGGTGGACGCTCATGTCTTGGTAAGTTTGCAGTGGTGCTATACTCTTTCCATTTCCAAATGATGGATTGAACAGTGCTCCATGAGATGTTCAAATCTTGGGAAATCTTTGTATAACTTAACGCTGCTTTAAACTTCTCCACAACTTTATCCCTGACCTCTCTGGTGTGCTCCTTGGCCTTCATGATGTTGCTTAGTGACTAATACACTCTGACCATATCTCTGAGGCCCTCACAGAACAGCTGGAATTATACTGAGAGTAGATTACGTACAGGTAGACTCTATTTAATGGTTAGGGCAAGGTGTGAACTTTCTGCAGTCATTAGGAATGTTATAAAGGCAATTTAATTCTTTTCACTTTTCTATTTTTTTATACAGATAACATAATCATGTATAATTTTGCTTTCACTTCACAGTAGTCTGTTACTTGTGTGTGAACTTTCAGTAAAAAAAAATCTAAATAAAATCTTTATGGTTGTAAATATGACAAAATGTGCAAAAGTTCAAGGTGTATTAGTACTTTCGAGAGGCACTGTACTTAAATAACCTTTTGAAGAAATTGTACCTGTTAAAGTAGTTTTATCATACAGTACTTTTTACTTCTACTTGAGGAAAATTATTTCAAAGTAACGTTACTCTTACTTGAGTAAATATTTTGGCTACTCTACTCACCTCTGCTTGAACAGCATTAAAAGGAAGTGTCCTGCAGTTGTATATCTAAAAGAAAACATCAGCTGTTTAATTCTCTGAATCTAAATCCTGTGTGATCCAGGCGGACATAGGTCACAAGCTTCCTACGTCTTATGTGCGTCATGAAGCAGCTTGTGCTGGCTGCAGTTCCACAGTCAATCTGAGATTTTTACTCTTTTCAAATGTTCGGGTCTCCTTCAAGTTTGGTCAGATCTGTTGCTGTGGCCATAAACATACTGCGGCCTCGCTCCAGACGACTCTTTTTATCTGTGAGCCGGAAGGCCTCCATAAATTCCTCTATGTCGATGCAGCCATCATGATTACTGTCTATAGTAACAGCCAGGTCAGAGATAGAGTCATCTGTAATCTCCATCTTCAGGTAAATGCTCAATAGCTTCCACGTCTGCCGGAAGTCCTCTAGTGCCATGAAGCCTGAAGAGAAAGAGAGTGGAGCGGTGAGTGTGGGATAAAGCCTTTTTGGTCTGTTACTGTGGGGGATGGAGCGCGCAATAGATCACTAGGTTAATCCTCATCTTAACAGTCAGGAATCAGGACACTGTAACCTGTTTTGACACGGCAGGTAGCTTAACACACCATCGCCTCTGCATACACTTGCGCAGTCACAACTGGTGATGCACAATCTTAATGTGAATTGTAAAGGACGGGAGAGTAGTTACACAACTTTACCTGAGTTGTCTGTATCTACAATTCTGAAGATTGTCTCTATAGTGGAGCGGTGGCGATACAGTGTCTCTATCAAACCTTCATTAATATGCTGTAAGAAATAAACACCAGGTTGTGCTTTGTTACTGATCAAAACAGATTTTACTATTGAAAGTGTATTACTGTTAGATTATCTTACATCGGTTTGAGGTCTTTTGATGGCGAGCTCATTGAACCACTCTATGTAGTTGATCATGCCGTCGCTGGATTTGCCTGTGACCAGCTGAGAGTGCAGCATCCTCCAAGGCAGGCCCAGGTGCATCACACCCTCCACTGCATCAGCCCAGTCACTGAGATTTATGAGACCTAAACAAAAAAAGTTATTGACTGATTGATTGTTAGAAGTGGTTTCTGTGAAACTGTTTTGGCTTTTGTTCCACTTAACTGTGGTATTTAAGCCATTCACACAAAACACAAAGCCATGCGTTCATATTTCACAGGGAAAAAATAAGAGGGTAACAACTGCATGCAGGTACAAAAGAGAGGTATTGGGTTACCTCTGTTCAACTGAAGCTGAAACCAACAACCCACCGGTATTCTCTGTGTCGTGAGTTCTGAAGGCACTGACGAGGTCAGACTTGTGCACAAACAGTTGCTCCCGCAAGACTTTGAGGGCCGAACGCTCTGTTCGCCCCACGCTGCAAACAAAACATTTAAGCAGAAGAAAGTAAACCACACAAGCTCTTTCAGCGAGAACACATTCTAGACACACACCTCTGTCTCACTGTGAGCTCTCTGGTCATGCTGCTGGCCTGGTACTGAACCACATAAGGCACAAGATCTGGGCCCAGCTTCACATAGGCACCTCTGTTGCTTCCAACGTCGTAATAATTAGAGGCAGAAAACAAAGTCAGAACCTACAGAAACAAAATGTAAAAAAAATATTAATAAAGTTGAAATTAAAAACATAAATAACAGTCGTTATGAAAGTCCAATGATAAGAAACCAATTATTAAGTAGTTAAGACTTTTTTGTTTATATTGTATTGATTGGTTTCAGAAGCCCCTCCTGGAACCGCCACCTTAACGTGGTGCAGGGGTTTGAGCACTCGAATAATCCTAGGAGCTCTGTTGTCGGGGGCTTCGTGCCCCCGGTAGGGTCTCTCATGGCAAACAGGTCCTAGGTGACGGGTCAGACAAAGAGCAGTTCAGAAGCCCTTTATGAGAGACCAACAGGCCAGACCCAACAGAACTATGAGGCCGTCTTTCTGTGGACCCACCACCTGCAGGAGGAGCCATAGGGGCTGGTACAATGTGATTTGGGCTCCAACTGCCCCCACGACCCGGCAATGGACAAGTGGAAGAAAATGGATGGATGGTTTCAGAAGATAGGTCTGTTGTAGTTAATTAAGATTATGGGCAGGTAAAGAGTATCAGAGGCAAGTAGTACTCACTCATGTACTCACATTCTTGAAGTAATTGTACCTTTTAGAATAGTTTTATCATATGGTACTTTTTACTTCTACTTGAGTCATATTATAATGTACGTGCAATCTTACTTGAGTAAAAACAAGTTACTCGTTCCACAATGGGAAATCTTTAAGTGACAAAAGCTTCGTTTTGACATAAACTAAATGTAGCTTTATATATATATATATATATATATATATATATATATATATATATATATATATATAAATATACATAAATATACACAGTGCCTCTCGAAAGTATTAATACACCTTGACGTTTTGCACATTTTGTCATGTTTACAACCATAAACGTAAAGATTTTATTTGGAATTGTTTACTGAAAGTTCACACACAGGTAACAGACAACTGTGAAGTGAAAGCAAAATGATACATGATTCTGATATTTTTCAAAAAATAGAAAAGTGAAAAGTGGGACGTGCATAAGTATTCATACAGCATGACTGAATACTTTGTGGAACCCCCTTTTGCTGCAATAACAGCAGCAAGTCTTCAGGGGTTTGACTCTACAAGGTTTGCACATCTAGAGACTGACATTTTAGCTCATTCCTCTTTACAAAACAACTCAAGCTCGGTTAAATTAGAAGGAGAGCATTTGTGAACAGCAGTTTTCAGGTCTTTCCACAGATTTTCAATAGGATTTAGGTCAGGACTTTGACTGGGCCATTCTAACACATTAATATATTTGTTTTTAAACCATTCCATTGTAGATGTAGCTTTGTGTTTAGGGTCATTGTCCTGCTGGAAGGTGAATCTCCGCCACAGCCTCAATTCTCTTGCTGACTCCAGCAGG
This sequence comes from Proterorhinus semilunaris, assembly GCA_021464625.1. Classification (NCBI taxonomy): domain Eukaryota; kingdom Metazoa; phylum Chordata; class Actinopteri; order Gobiiformes; family Gobiidae; genus Proterorhinus; species Proterorhinus semilunaris. The sequence goes on from CM038345.1 coordinate 13,116,847, forward strand.
TTTTCCTCCAAAATGTCTCTGTATTTGGCTCCATCCATCTCCCAACTATTTTTACAATCTTCCCAGTTCCCGCTGCGGAAAAGCAGCCCCATAGCATGATGCTCCCCCCACCATATTTGACCCTGGAGATGGTGCACTCAGGACGATGAGCAGTGTTAGGTTTGTGCCATACATAACGTTTTGCATTTGGGCCAAAAAGTAAAATTTTTGTCTGATCTGACCAAAGCACCTTCTTCCACATGGTAGCTGTGTCCTCCATATGACTTCTAGCAAACTTCAAATGGGATTTCTTATGGCCTCCTTTCAATAATGGCTTTCTTCTTGCCACTCGTCCATGAAGGCCAGATTTGTGTAGAGTACGACTTATAGTTGTCCCATGTACAGATTCCCCCAGCTCAGCGGCAGTACGTCGCAGCTCCTCCAGAGTTATCTTGGGGCACTTGGTTGCATTTCTGACCAGTGCTCTCCTTGTTCGGTCTGTTAGTTTAGGTGGACGCCCATGTCTTGGTAAGTTTGCAGTGGTGCTATACTCTTTCCATTTCTAAATGATGGATTGAACAGTGCTTCGTGAGATGTTTAAATCTTGGGAAATCTTTGTATAACTTAACGCTGCTTTAAACTTCTCCACAGCTTTATCCTTGACCTCTCTGGTGAGCTCCTTGGCCTTCATGATGTTTCTTAGTGACCAATACACTCTGACCATAGCTCTGAGGCCCTCACAGAACAGCTGGAATTATACTGAGAGTAGATTACGCACAGGTGGCCTCTGTTTAATGGTTAGGGCAGGGTGTGAACATTCTGCAGTCATTAGGAATGTTATAAAGGTAATTTAATGCACTCAGAAAATGTTGTATGAATACTGCACACCCCACTTTTCACTTTTCTATGTTTTGAAAAATAACAGAATCATGAATCATTTTGCTTTCACTTCACAGTTATCTGTTACTTGTCTGTGAACTTTCAGTAAAAAATTCTAAATAAAATCTTTATATTTAAGGTTTGTTAACATGACAAAATGTACAAAAGTTCAAGGTGTATTAGTACTTTCGAGAGGCACCGTGTGTGTGTGTATATATATATATATATTTCTGTCATTTCCTTTGACTATACTAGGATTTTTTACATTATTTCATGTTTTGTTTCTCATACTTTATGTCACTACTGAATCGTAAATTAGCCGTTTACACTCAGACAGTTACTCAAGAAGCATTTTCCCAAGGTACTTACTTAAAGCTGGGGTACCTGATTTTTTGGTGTTGTAGAATACATTTATTTTTGCCACTTATGTAAACACAGCAAAACACAGACCTCGTTCTATTGTCGTCACCTAAAGTTTTATTGAGCGATGGATGATAGAAGTCTAATCTAAATTAGTGGAATTTATCTTGGGGGTCACCGCCCCTGCTTCACTTTGTCACCACTCAATGCTGTATATGGCTGTGAAATGTGCATGTAATTACATTCTTTAAACAATTTGAATACACAAGAGGGACTGTGAGAGCTAGAAACAAGTTTGGGCCAAAACAAAAAATGTCACTGTTTGAACAGGCAAAATCAGGTACCCCAGCTTTAACAAATTATTTTGCTCACTACTTTTTACTTCTTCTTGATTAAAATCATCAATCAAATAAAGTATATTAAGTAATATTTTACAAGCTCTACCCATCTCTAAGGAATATATTGTCATTTGTGTTGATTGGCTGATTTAAAATATCAGGTAACATATTTGAGGAATTTCTCTCACCTTTCGGTTGTGGCAGAACTCATAGCCCTCTTGTTTACACTCGTGGGAGCGGATCAGCAGCTGCAGGTTGTGCCTGTTCAGGAACTCCTCTGTGACGTCAGGACCCCAGTAGCAGCCCCCGCCCCGCACCTCATTCGGGACGCAGCCGTCAGTCACCATGGGGTCACTCCACAGCAGGTCCAGAATCTGTGGGGCACACCGCAATTCAGCATTAGAACGAAAACGGTACAAAACTCAATACGAAAGCAAAGTTAGAAAAAAAGCCTACTGGAGGCACTGCCTTCGTATGTGCCTTAACGAGAGTCCTTCTCAATTAGCAGCCAAAAAAAATGCTTATTAGCTAACTGTGTGTGTTTGTCATTCAATCAAAACAATGTGAGGTCCAATCGTTTTCGTTTTGTTTATCATATTGTGCGAGTAAACAGAAAATGCTCCCGTCAAATGGCCTAATGTGTGATGGTGCATGGAAGCCAGCAGGCCAGCTTGTTTTGTGCCTTTTACAGTCTTTCTCAGTTGTTAAGCACGAATGAGAGAAACTATAACAAGCCACAAGCAATGTCAATAAAAAAGCACCAGTGTCATTCACACATTTACGTTGCTGATGGTGTTGTGGACAGATCACCTGTTTCCACTCCTCCTTGACGTTGTCACTGTTCACGGACTCTATGGAGATGGATTGCTGGATCTCGTCCCCCTGATTTTGGCTGTCCGAGCTCAACGTCGACGCTCTCCTCCTGCACATCTCCAGCTCATCCTCCGCCCTCACCCGGATCCGGTCCGAAAAGTCCTGCAGCGAGCGGTTCTGGAAGTTGCCGCGTGTCCCGAACGGTTTAGGAAATGTCATGGATGCCCTCCGCTGCAGGATCTTGTTGACGGACCACCCTTCCTCCAGCTCAGAGTCCACCGACAGTCCCGCTGAACTTGTGTGTCTCCTCTTTGGAGGCCTCAAGGCTGAAACATACTGAGGACAGAAGACCATTGCTATTCCATGTCATGTTGATTGATTTTATTTATATCAGAGTGCATCTTACGTACACTGTGTCTGTCCACCCTTGCAAGAACACTGAGGTCTGTGCTGTCAGAGATTCCCCCGTGTATGATCAGCACTTTTTGATCAATTACTGTTGCTAGCGGTAACCAGCTAAAAATCTTTTGTAGCAGCTTCAGAATCCGTTTGCCGTGCATCTGAAAAGAGGAATAACTTGCATTACGCCAGACATGTTGTTGTTTCTCGTTACTGCAGCTCCGTCACTGCTAAACAATGTATGATGCGCCTCTAGATTCGATCAAAACCAGTCCATCCAGGCCTTACGTCACAACGAGCGCATTTTCTCAGGTTCGGCTTTACCCAAATCCAAAAAGCTTCTCGACGGGTAACGTCTCATTTAAAAAAAACTCACAAAAGCTATCATAACTTTTTTTGGGCGCTTTTTTTATTGCTTTTTTTTTTCATTTCTTTTTTCGTTGCTTTTTTGTCATGTTTTCGTCACGTTTTTGTAACATTTTAGTTGCTTTTTGTTGCGTTTTTATGTCACTTTTTTGTCGAGATTTTATTGTCACGTTTCCATCCCTGTTTTCATCGATATTTAATTTCTTTTCTTTTAGCTTTTAGATTTAGATAAAGCCAAACTGGAGAAAATGTGCCCGGTTCAGGCGTTGGGGGGGGTTAATAGGTTAATAAATACTAGGACTAGGTCTAACTAGTTAATAAATACTAGAATTAGGTCTAACTAGTTAATAAATACTAGAACTAGGTCTAACTAGTTAATAAATACTAGGACTAGGTCTAACTAGTCTAAACACAGACTAAAGTTTACCTTATATTTGGTCAAGACCTCTTTAGTGAAGCCATACCTTAACAGAGGCATACAAACAATATTCTTATTCTTGGTTTATTCTTGGCATTAGGAAGACGTTTGGTTGTACCTCAGATTGATTATGTGGTCCTCGTGGTTTCCCCGGTTCAGATGGACATCGCTGGGATACACCAGAAGGAATGCGAACAAAATGATTAAGATCTCAATAGAGTCACGTCCACGATCCACAAAGTCTCCATTGAACACATAGGGCTTCTCCAGGGACGGCATGCCATTCTGTAACAACATATTAGCGAAATGATTGGAAAATGAAGACAGAGTTTATACAGCCATCTTTCTAATCAATACTGACTGACCTTATAGAAAACGAATAGGAGGTCCTCCAACTGACCGTGCAAATCACCTTTCAAACAATAAAGAATAACTTAATAATGATATGATGATGATGATGATATGAAATGTTGCAAACGTGGGACGTGTTGATTTTCTTTTACCACAAATAGTAATTTCTTTGCTTTGGCAAGTCGCGATGCGGTTAATATTGGGCAACATACGGAGCCGCTTCCATGTCTCCAGCAGCAACTGCAGGACGTAGCGTGAGTGCAGCTGCTACTGGGAGAAAGGCACGTGAGCACTGTGTCGCAGTATGTGCAAGCGCTGTGTGGCGAGCGGACCTTTTTGTTTCTGAAGGCCTCCACTAAACCGATCGCCTGTTCGACCGTCAGAGGGAAGGAGAGGTGGGGGCCTGAGTAGATGTCTGGCACCTCAATATTCTTGTAGCAGAAATACCTCTCCCATTCTGCATCTCGACAAACTTCATTATCTCTGAAGATGTGGGAAATTAAATTACCTATAAAAGAGGAAACATTGCATATATCTAAATGTGATTTTACACACACACAGACCAGTCGGCAGACAACTTACGTTCGTTGCTTGATGGCGTGAAATTGTCCATGAGGTAACCAAGGAAATTGTAAAGCTGCAAAGAGCAAGACATGATTTTTTTTTTCATTTTTAGGATGAAGTTCGATCTCTTTTATGGCTGTTGTAGATTGTACCTTGAGCTGGGCTTGTTCCCCTGAATATTCGATTGACTGGAAGATGTGCCAGGTGCACCTCCGCCTCATTTCTGTACGAGCAACGTACTGACGATACCATCGTTGTATCAGGACGGCAGCTTTTATGGCTGAAAGAGTCACAATAGTTATCAACAATTTGAAAGTACATAACAGTGTAAACAGAGTTTCCTTGTAATCCCATACAAAGTGGAAGGGATGACTTACACGTCACGGCTGTGTGGCAAAATAGAGAAAACACAGATAAAGTGAAATAAATACAACACGTTGAAGAAGTGTTTTGAGTCCACGGTAGACTTTGAGAATCCGTACCTTTTCCTGAGTGTTTGTGAAACTGGCTAGACTTGGAGACACCACATCCCATCTCTGTCGCTATGTAAAAAGGAAAAAACAGCCATTAACCTTGATATGCTGTTTAAAATTGCACATTGTCATTGGCCACATGTCTATAACTTGCACTGCAGATTTGTATAATAATAACACGATTAAACAATTGATTTTTTTTTTTAACACATTTACTATTTGTTTATTTGTGGCTTCAGAAACATGCCAAAACTCCTTAAAAAGGCCACTTCTGCTGACAGCACGCCTTAATGCGGCTCAGGTACAGAAGAGCAAAGGCTACTGGACATTCAGCTATGTGCCCTTTTAATCTTTTTATCTGTTGATTCACTCCTGACCTTCATTATTGGCCTCAATCTTGAAGGGGAAGACTGTTTTAGTCTGAATTCCACGAAAGGTTACTACATTAGCTGTTAATGTAGCACTAAAGGACAGGTAAACTAGCAAGAAAAACAAACAAACACAAACTGTTTGATTGCACCTATAGGCCTAAGATAAGCCTGTCTGACCAATAAGGCTGAACAGACCCTGGAAGAATTACTGTTTCACAAAAATTAAGTATCTGGAATGAAGCATGCTGTACCACGTAATATACACAAGTGTGGAAGTTGAAATACTGAAGTGCAGAAAATGTTACTTACATGGTTCCACAGTCACCAGTTCCCAACTTGCTCAGCTGTCAGTTGTAGAAACAGCAGTCCTCTCCCCTGTTGCATCCTCTGCAAGTCCCTGAAGAACATGTCTACAGAACCTAATTCTGTTGGGAAGAGAGTAACACAGGGGCAGCTCTGTCCGGTATAGTGTCCAGCAACCAGTCTGTTCAGCAGTAGTTCAGACCCTCGCTGTGACCGCATGAGCCACAAGTGGATTACACTAATGACTTGATGACGCTAGACTGCTCTTTAGGCAGTACACAAAAGGTAAAGGCAGGTGAAGAGTATCGTATGAGTGTAAGGCTAAAACCTGTAATCTACAAGACTGTGGATGGTAAAACTATTGTGGAGGATGAGCTCCTAAACTTTCTTGCTGTAAAACTGGGAACCTTAAGCCAGGATGAGATTGTGTTACTGGCAGTGAACACGTGTAACACTGAATAGTGTTAAACGATAGAGGCCTCCAAGAAAGTATTGTTTGAGCTGTGCCAAACTACGCAGCGCAATGTTGTGCTTAAGGACAATAACATCAAGAGCTGTCTGAAAGTTCTCAATGAATGCGGGGAAGATGTCCCACGTTTTGTATCTAAGTTATACATTTTATGATTACAGTCCATTTTCTACATATTCTAAATTTATGAGATTTTGTAATTTATTTATTTTGTGCAAGCTGAGCCATAATAATCCAAATCATAACAAATAAAGGCTACATATCACTTTGCATGTAATGAGTCTATATACTTTTTAATGATATTCTAATACCCTGGGTTGCGGGGGCAGCAGTCTCAGATGCCCAGACTTCCCGATCCACGCACACCTCCTCCAGCTGTTCTGGGGGGACCCCGAGGCGACACCAGGCCAGCTCGGAGACATAGTCCCACCAGCGTGTCCTGGGCCTTCCACGAGGCCTCCTCCCAGTGGGACATGCCTGGAGCACCTCCCGAGGGAGGCGACCAGGAGGCATCCGGAACAGATGCCCTAGCCACCTCAGCTGGCTCCTTTCGACGTGGAGGAGTAGCGACTCTACTCCGAGCTCCTCCCGGGTAACTGAGCTCCTCACCCGATCTCGGAGGGTGTGCGCCCAGCCACCCTGCGAAGGAAACTCATTTCGGCCGCTTGTATTCGCGATCTTGTCCTGTGTGGAAGCCCCAGTTCTACCAAATGACATTGTAACTCACTTAACATATATAATCAAGTGCATTCAAGTACTGGTTCATACACTGAGATTCTAATGAAATGATAAATGATGCTCATACACATATTCATTTAATTGCAGGCTTACGAAAATGTCAACATAGCTGTCTCTAAATGCTCAAGGAAATATCTAAAAACTACATGTACAATACTAGTAAAAGTAAAATGACCGGGGCATTCAGACCAATGGGTGTGGGGCATTCGGACTGGGGCATTGAGGCAGTGGGGCATTCCGACTAGCACCCCGGGGGAACACAATTGCCTGGATCCCCAAAGTGGTCCACAGTTCTGTCCAGGTGCACATACCTCTGCACCTGGACTGTGGAAGCCATATCAAGACAGTGACCACGAAGCTGGTGGGTGTTTTCGCCTCCAAATTCTCGCCTGACCTAGATGTAAAGACATTGTCTGACTATCTTCAGGAACCGCTTGACCGTGAAGTTATGTGGTTATGTGACATTTCTGACCAAGCAGGACTTGAAAGGATTAAATGCGTTACATGATAACTTTCTTTGGAGCAAAAGACTTGACTCTTGCGTCACTGACATTAGACTTGAAGTGGACTGGTGTATTGCAAAACGTTTAACACACGACGGCAAGGATTGTGTTGTTCTGAATGTGTACACCCCATTTGAATGTCATCTTAATGAAACTGAATATTTTAATAGGCTTGCTTTTATGAATTCCTTTATCCAGGATAACAAGTGTTCTAATGTGTTGATGATTTTAACGCAGATATTGCTGATGGAAGGTCACTTTTTGCTAATCACTTGAACCAGTTTTGTGAGGATAATGGGGTCATTCTGTCATCCAAAGTCCATTTGCTTTCTGATAGTTTTACATATGTTAGTGAGGCATGGCATGCAAACTCCTGGTTGGATCACTGTCTTGCTACAGCTGACGCACACGCCTCACTGACAGACGTGAATATTTTTATGAGCTAGCTATAACTGATCATATACCTTTTGGGATGGAAATTAATTTTCAGGCTCTGCCTTTGACGGTAAATCATGACAATCAAAGTTGTTACGTGGACTGGAACTCTCTTACACAAGAGGAAATAGCATCCTATTGTGTGCGTACAGAGAGCCTACTTGGTAACGTCTACATGTCTAGAGAAGCAGCCATGTGTAGAGATAGTATGTGCCGGAACCCTGAAAATATTTCAGCTATTTGCTCTATGTATGATGACATAATGAAAGCACTAATTGTGGTAAACCTGGATGCAATGCTCATGTGGCTGAATTTCATACAAAAGGCACGTGAGGCATTCATTGAGAGGATATTGGCAGGAAGACCAAGATTTGGGCCAGTTTTATGCTCTTCGTTACATCATAAAAAATGAGCAAACAATGAAAGCTGACTCAATGGCCATGAAACTGCAGTGTAACAATGCATTTGCGTTATGGAAAGATGTCAGGGCCATGAAAACTCAGGTTTCCTTGCCATGCGTGGTTGATGGCATCTCTGGCACAATATATTGGAATATAACATTACACTGTTATTTAATTGTGTTCAGAGTGACCCTCATTGTGTTGATGATATTGATAGCTCAGATGCTATCTTATGTCATGATGTCCTCAAAGCTATCTCAAATGTGTCAGATAATAAAGCCAATGGGGCAGATGGTGTCTCAGCTGAGCACTTAAAGTTTGCGAGTGCAAGGTTAGCTCCTCTACTCTCCATCTGCTTCACAGCTTTTTTTTTTGCCCATGGGTTTTTGCCCGATTCTATGCTCACGGTCTTGTTAGTTCCTGGTTTAAAAGATAACGCTGGGAAGATTGGCCGTTCAGACAATTATAGACCAATAGCATTGGCCAGTATTGTGTCTAAAATTGTCAGATTGCCAGTTTGGTTTTAAAGCTAAGCTGGGCACAGACATGTGTATATATGCCCTCAAAGAAATTATTGCTAAATATAAAGGTCAAAACTCCAAAGTTTTTATGTGTTTTTGAGATGCCTCTAAGGCTTTTGACAGAGTTAATCACAGGAAATTATTTATTAAACTAATTCAGAAAGATGTTCCCAAATTCATTGTGTGGATCTTGATCTACTGGTATGCTCAGCAAAAGATGCAGGTTAAATGGGGGAACAGTGTGTCTGCTCCATTTAAGGTCAGCAATGGGGTCAGACAGGGGGGGATACTATCCCCGATTCTCTTTAACTTGTATCTGGATGATCTGTCAACAAGACTTAAGGCTTGTAATACTGGATGTAAAGCTGGTAACCTTGTGTTAAATCATTTGTTTAATGCAAATGACTTTGTTGTGTTCAGTCAAAGCACTGCTGGGCTGCAACAGTTACTTAACATTTGTTTAAGCTACGGCCTGGAGCATGACATTAAATATAATGCAGTGAAAAGTTTGGTTATGATCTGTAGAGCCAAGGAGGATAAGACATCATATCCTGATTTTTATTTGTCTAACACAACGGTTCATGTTACAAAGTAAATACAATATCTTGGGCATATCTTGACAGAAGACTTGTCTGATGATGCTGACATAAACAGACAATGTAGAACGTCGTATGCCCAGGCAAACACGCGGGCGCGTAAATTTGTTTTTTGTGAAAGTGAAAATGTTGTTCAAATCATATTGTACACCTCTGTACTCAGCGCACCTTTGGTCGAACTATAAAAAGGGAACATTGCAAAGGTTGCAGGTGGCCTGTAATGACGCTCTGCGCTTCTCAGAAGGCCGAGATGGACCAGTGCGAGTGAGATGTTTGTCCCTGCTGGAATAAACACGCTGCAAGCCACGCTGCGGACGCTTATGTACCGTTTTATATGCCGTTTGAATAAGTCGGTGAATACAGTAATTGGTTCATTGGTTGACGTCACCTGTAGTGCCATTCGCCATCAGCCGAGAATGTGGAGGCACTGGTATAGCTGTCTTTTTAAAGGGACTGTGTAATTTTTTATTTTTTTTTGTGTTGTTATCACTCCGTCTCTTTGGACATTGAGTCCGTAATAAAGTTGAATTGAATTGAATTGAATATATATGTATATATATAATTTTTTTTTTTCAAAATCTTTTGTAGACAGGCTTTTGGGAGGGGTCCTTGTCTATTAAATTTTGTAAGTTGTAGTTTTGCAGTTGTAGTTTGTATATTTATTTGCTGATGGTCATTTAGCAAGGTATAAGTCATCTAAAACTTAATTCTCTAATAAATAAAACATAATCTGCAAAATGTTCCAGTTGACCCCACCTTCGGGGTCCATAAGAAACAAAATATATAGAGAGAAAATAAAATAAAGTTTGCTAAGAATATCTTCCATTTAGTATTTTGGAGGCAATATTGCAGATGCTGCATAGGCTACGAGTTGATGAATACTAAAATGTGTAACTACAAATATAATTATTAGCTTTAAAGCTGCCTTATGCGATGTCTTTTTGCATTTTTTTTCTTCAGCAGGTGGAGTAGTGAACTCTGCTCTGCTCCACCACCACCCTCCCCTCACCTGGCTTTCCCCCGTCCCCTCCACACTGTTTACACCACACGCTGCTCTGTTTACATCACACGCTGCTCTCATTGCATTCAATGAGCTACGGAAATCTCATTAATCTTGTGTGAAACACACATTTATCCGCACAAATAAGATATGTACAAAATAAATATTTTGAGATTTACATTTATTTGCTAAACTTTCATGAAAGTCTGTCACTTTTTTTGGACATTTAGGACATCATAATTCCATTTAGAACTAAGTTTACATCGCAGTACTTTTTTGTCCTCGCAACCCTTGAACGCCTCAGCCTCTCCTGTTGCTGCTGCTGCTTTGTGAGGGGGGAAAAAGGAGGAAAAAGACCTGACAGCTCCTGTAGATATTGGATTATTAAACAAACGGACATTTCATGAGGATTTCAGCTGCATCCGAGCAGGTCGGTCAGATGTTTGTCAGTTCACGATCTGTTTGTAAACTTCTGCCCCAATGCCAAACTGCTAGCTGCTAACTGCTAATCTCTTGGTCACGTGTTTGTGTTTACATGGGGGGAGGGGGTCATGTGGCGGTGAGGGGTTGTCCTGTGAGGTGAGGGCATGGGTGAGAGGTGCGAGGTGCAGCGCTGGTCTCCTGCTGTGTGTGAGTGCGGCGCTGTTGAGGACAGAAGTGCCCCCCTCAGCGAATTCGACAACTCTCTACCTACATTGAAATGATTGAAACTGTGATTGAAATGATGTAAACACAATTTTTATGACATTTACACATCCGTAAAATGTAACAATGCACTTGCTTTTGTACGTATAAGAACAAAATGTAGACATCCGGGATCTAGATATGATGACGGTGTCGCTCTTGAACACTGCTCAGGACTCGCGCTCATGTAAGTGCCTCGGGTGCTTGTGTTGTAATCTAGGTGAACTGGTTGCTGTTAATCATTTATTTATGCTACGCTCACATGTATGCCCTCATGTGCTAAGACATTACTTTTGTACCTTTGCATTTTGTTTTGAGAAGGCTGTTTAGTTAGTGGTTAGCACCGAGAGACCGATAGTAAGAACGATTCAGTACATTCAGTCTGTGTCCTCGAATCATCTCAAATTTACGAGAGAGTGGCTCTAAATTGCACCATAACTTTTTTTTTTTTACACTTACAAAACAGAAACCAACCCACTGCCATAGAAGAGTGCGCAGCCTGTTCCGCGGTGATCTCCGACGAGGATGAAGCTCACTGTGCTGGGGGCCACGGGACAGACCGGACAACAATTAGTCCAACAAGCTCTGCAACAGGGCCATTCAGTGACTGCTGTGGTGCGGAATCCATCAAAGCTCACCGTGCAACATGACAATCTCAAGGTAGTAATATGACATTGGTCGTTTATATATATATTTTTTTTGCTTAGGTCATCCTCAGAGAAGGGTAGTCAGTAGTGGTACTTTTATTTTCCGACATGAATTTACTTAAACTTGAGTAAAATTGTGTGAAAGTTACAATACTCTTATATACTTTGGCTACTTACTTCCTGTGTCTATTAAGTTACACGTTTATTGGGCTTTACAGTATTTTAAACTAATATAATGTAATAACTGATTCATTAAAGGTGATTAGAAAATGATGAAATGATGAGTAAGCTAGACTTGAAATGTGTTTCCCTTCCTTCCTCCTAGGTAGTTGAGGCCAACATTTTTTCGGCAGACAGTCTGAAAGACCATTTTAAAGGCCAGGATGCGGTCATGTCATGCCTTGGATTCCCTGCTTCCTTCTTCTCAGCAGTGACAGGCTACACACTGTCCATGGATGCTATGGTGAATGCCATGCGGGAGGCCAAGGTGAACAGGCTCATCACCATGACATCTTGGTACACTGACCGTAAGTGTAGATCTCTTCAGGAAATACTGTAATCTAACAGGAAACTAATAGAAGTGTTCCATCCCATCACACTAGCCAACTCTGGGGCTCAGTCGTCTTTTATGATCCGCTTTCTGCTGCTTCCAATGATCCGGAGCGTCCTCACCAACATGTTCCAGATGGAGCAATTTCTGCAAAAGACAAATGACATCAACTGGACAGTGGTCCGTCCACCTGGTCTGAAAAACCTGCCTGTCTCAAGTAAGTGACACAAATGTAATTTAAACAGTATTTTATTCAGTGAGGCAGAACAGCGTGTGTATTTTGTCGCGTATGTGTTGCCCCCTCGAAATGACCAGGGCACCAAGATGTCGTTTTTTCAAGTTTATTATGAGCTCAAACATTTAAAGGAGGTAAACATAGCCCCCCTGTGAACAAACAGCAAAAGGTTTTATAATGTTTAGGATTAAGTTTAAATTACGAGTGTACAGAAACAGATCAAATGAAACGTCCCACAGGTGTACAGAGGCTTAGGCCACGGCCCGACTACTGCTCCTCCTATGAGAGGCTATGGGCATAGCTTTTAAAACTAGCTCGGGCAAGTTGCGTGGTATAGCGCTTCCGGTTCAACACATAAAATATTATAATAAAAAAGGCAGTGCTTTACATTTACAAAGCTGAATAAATAATGTTATTTACAGTGAACCATTACCAAACATCCAGCCATCCATTTTCTTCCACTTGTCCGTTGCCGGGTCGTGGTGGTGGGTCCACAGAAGGACGGCCTTGGTTCTAACCGGGCCTGTTGGTCTCTCATAAGGGGCTTCTGAACCGCTCTTTGTCTGACCCGTCACTTAGGACCTGTTTGCCCTGGGAGACCCTACCAGGGGAACGAAGTCCTCGACAACAGAGCTCCCAGGATCATTCGAGTGCTCAAACAGGAGGGGCCATTCCCAAACATGAATAATAAAAAGAAGCGCTTAAGCACTTGTGCAAAAAGCAAAATGCAGAAAATGGGACGGCCACATAGGCTTTTAAACACAAGTCCGCTTGTAACGTGATCAGGTCTCATGGATACTATCAAAAGGAGACTTTGTTTTTTTCTTTTCTAAGTTTTTATAGTAATGCTTCTATCTGCATTCTCAGCTCAAGAGATCTTGACGCATGAGGGCTACTACGTCCTTGACGGCAGCGGAAACCCCGTGGGCGGCGCAGTGGCTAGAGGTGATGTAGCACGCTACATGCTCTCACTGCTCAACAGTAGCGACTGGATCAAGAAGGGAGTGGCTATAACTACCAATTGAAACAGTCAATACCACTGGAATATTTGTAATTTACATTTTTACTTTGTCTCTGTTTTGCATGATGGGAATAATTACAGATAAATCTTGTTTAATCTTTTTGAGTGAAATGAAAATTACAACACAAAGTCTATAGTTTAAGTTTTTTAAACATTTATTTGAAGTACTTTTTAGATCATAAATCACTTCATATTTTGTATTGTTCACTGGTATTACCTTATCTAAGCTATTGTGCTGACATTTGGGGAAATAATTACAAAAGTTCACTGATTTCATTAACTCGTCTTCAAAAAAGAGCCATGAGAATGATCAACAAATCCGATTATCTAGATCATACCAACATACTGTTCTTGGAATCAAAAGTCATTAAATTGGCTGACCTTGTAGATTATCAAACAGCCCAAATAATGTTTAGAGCACAGCAGAATACCTTACCAAACAATATACAAAAACATTTTCTCACACAACAAAATGTGTACAGCCTCAGGAGTGCCGATGACCATACATTTACAATACAACAATTCAAATCAACTATGAAAAGTTTGTGTGTTTCCATTACCGGTGCCAAATTATGGAATGATTTAAGCTCAGATCTAAAACAATGCTCAACTATGAATCGGTTCAAGAAGAAATATAGGGAAAACATTTTTTTTTAAATATGAGACAACAGAATATAAGATTCTAAGTGATTCGTCTCATGTGTGTGCCTTTTTTTAATTTTTCAAAAAATAGTTTATCTTGTTATTGTTACTATTTATTTATCCTCTTTTGAGTTTTGAGAAACTCTATATAGGAACAGAAAATGTATGTTATTAACTCTGTTTGGAATAGGGGGTGGGGTTAAATAAGTTTAAAGGTCCTATATCATGCAAAATCGACTTTTTGGAGCTTTTAACCATGTTGTTATGCTATTTCCTTATCAAAAACACCCCCAGAGTGGTTTTTGGATTCATTCACGCAGTTCTCAGTAATCCTCCTGAATCCTGCGCTCTGAGCAGCTGCTCCGCCCTCTCCTGCTAAACGACTGGCATGTTCAGTTGTGTCGTCACAGCGGAACGGAAGTGCTCGACGTCTGTAATCTAATGCCTTACGGCATGATTTTCATTTGTAAAACAGTTTTTTTCATTATTTCTGGTAAGAAAAAAAAAAAAAAAAGGAAAAAAAAACCAAAACAAAACAAACGCGCCCACTGAGCGTCCGGTGTTAGGGATCAACGTGGGCGGGATTAATTCGGGTTTGTTTATCGGCGTGTCGCAGGACAGTCCTATAAAGACTCAAGGGCACCTCCTTATAAGTCCATTAGATGGCGCCATACACCTCAATAGACTCACCTCAAGCAGATACACTTTCACGTACGCTACAATAAAGGACATTTGAATAACAGACGGCTTTAATATTAGGTAATAATTACTAAATTGTGAAAATACATTATAAAAAGTGTCCAGGAAAATATAATAAACAGCAAATGAATAAAACCATGGAGGCAAAAACACACGGGGGATCGAACCACCAACCTCCTGTGCACGAGACCACCCACTTTTTGTTGACTGCGGTGTAACTTTTCCTGAGGTGTAGCATTGTTTGGTATCGCTGTCGTGGCTGTTTCATTAATTGTGCTATGGCTAACCTGAGTTGGAACTTTACTTTGGCTAATAATGTTCACCTTTACCTTTGAATGCAAAGTGATTCGTGGGTATCGAGCTAAAGCATTGTGTCACAGGCTGGCTCTTGCCGGTGACATAAAATGAGGGGACACAACAACAAGACAGGCCAATTTTCAATTGATTTATTTTAAGTAATAACCAAGAAGAATAATAACCATAAAGTGAAGCATGTCAATGTATATCTGTGGTGTATGCAAGGTGCATGGGTGAATGAGAGTGTATGTGCATTCTGGAGTGGAAGTGTAACAGAAACAAACAAAGGCATCAAACAGAAACAAAAACCCAAGCGTACCTGAGGGCAGAGAGAGAGAGAATGATTAGTACAGAGCCACCTTATATACTGAGCCCAGGTGGCTCCAATTACCAGCAGCACCGCCCCTGGCTGCAGGGCCCCGCCCCCATCAGGCAGAGGAGGGGTCGTGACACCCCCCCCCTTAAAATGAGGGTACTAACCCTCATCCCCAAACAGCGAAAAACCACCCCTCCAACATACCAAAAATAACTACGAACCAAGCCTCCCGCGGGGAACCCGCATCCGCCAACCAAACGTCCATTCCCCCCTCACCGCAACCCAGGAACCTGGGGAAACAGTGTAAAAGGAGGGCCAGACAGCAGGCTGAGGGAAGCAAAGACACACGAAAACTAATCCACAGGCGCTCGTGAAAGGGCATCGGCGATAATATTATCTTTACCACCGATGTGCCTAATGTCCAAGTTATAGGGCTGCAAGAACAAAGCCCAGCGCATAAGACGCTGATTAGGGTTCTGCAAAGACTTGAGGAAAGTAAGCGGGTTATGGTCTGTGAAAACGGTCAACGGAGTCAACCCTGAACCGACATAGACCTCAAAGTGCTGCAAAGCCCAAATGAGGCCCAAAGCCTCTTTCTCAATCACTGAATAATTCTTCTGATACTTATTAAATTTCCGGGAGAAAAAACTGACAGGACAACCGACACCTTCCTCATTCTCCTGCAGCAACACCGCCCCCGTGCCAACGTCGCTAGCGTCTACCTCCAATTTGAAGGGTTTTCCAAAATCCGGCGCTGCCAACACAGGCGCAGAACACAGCAGAGCCTTTACGGTCACGAAAGCCTCCCGACACTGAGTGGACCAGATAAACGCAGCCTTGGCCTTTAACAGGTTGGTCAGGGGGGTCACCACCACAGAGAAGTTTCTACAGAAAGCACGGTAATACCCCACCATGCCCAGGAAGCGCATCAGTTCTTTCCTATTTGTGGGCTGCGGAAAGTGCGCCATGGCCTGGACCTTGGCTTCCACTGGACGGACAAAACCCTGACCCACCACCTTGCCAAGGTACGTCACGGTAGCCTGGGCAAACTCACATTTGGCCAAGTTTACCGTCAATCTGGCCCAAACCAGCCGGTCAAACAAAGCCCGAACCCGACGGACATGCTCCCCCCAAGTGTCTGAATAGATGACAACGTCATCGAGGTATACAGCACACCCTTCCAGGCCTGAGACCACAAGGTTCATCAACCTCTGGAAGGTGGCCGGAGCATTTCGCAACCCAAACGGCATCACTGTGTATGCAAACAAACCAGACGGTGTTATAAAAGCAGCAATTTCTCGAGCTCGTTTAGAAAGGGGGACCTGCCAATACCCCTTCAAAAGGTCAAATTTACTGACATACTTCGCTGATCCCACTTGGTCAATGCAATCCTCCATTCTGGGGAGAGGATAAAGATCTGCTTTTGTAATACCATTAATTTTCCGATAATCAGTACAGGGCCTAAGTGTCAAATCAGATTTTTTAACCAATAGGCAAGGTGAAGCCCAATTAGAGGAACACGGTTCAGCAATACCGTTATCCAACATATACTGAACCTCCGACTGCAACTGCTGTTTTTTCTCCACGGACACTCTGTAAAATCTTTGTTTAATTGGCTTAGCATCTCCGATGTCTATGTCGTGTTCAAGCAAATGAGTCCGCGACGGAGTATCCGAAAACAGTGAGGAATAGTCCTTAATGAGCGCCCCCAACTCCTTACGCTTCTCAATATCTAAATGGTCAACCAAAACACCCAGGTTTCTTAACGTTTGAGAATTGTTCAAACGACCTCTTAAAATTTCATCCGAAGCCACTGCTAACTCCTCTCCTCCCCCCCCCAAAGTCCAAGCCCCCCGAACCAGCAACAGGCACAGCTGCACCTGCTGACCTTACTGTTGTACTACTCGCAACAGGATCACTGGACTGATACGACTTGAGGAGGTTAACATGAAACAACTTTGAAGATCTTCGACGGCCCGGGGCTTCCACTAGATAATTTAGATCAGACACCTTCTTCAAGACCGTAAAAGGACCACAAAACTTAGCTTGAAACGGTGAGCTCACCACAGGCAAGAGAGCCAGCACCCTATCGCCAGGACTGAACTCTCGTAACTCGGCCTTACGGTCATATTTCCGTTTCATACCTCCTTGGGAACGCGCCAACTTTTCTCTCGCCAGCTCACCAGCCCGATACAATTTAAACCTAAATCCATTCACATACTCAATCAGACTCCGAGGTGGCTCATCAGGAAGACAACCATCCCGCAGCACGGCCAACGGCCCACGCACTGTGTGACCAAAAACCAAGTCATTGGGACTAAATCCTGTGCTCTCCTGCACTACTTCCCGAGCCGCCAACAGCAACCAGGGCAACCCCTCCCCCCAATCCACCGAAAGCTCAGTGCAATAAGCACGAAGCAAGGACTTCAATGTTTGATGAAACCGTTCCAAAACACCCTGACTCTGAGCATGATATGCTGTCGACTTGTTATGTTTGACGTTCAGCTGTTTCAGAACCTGACCAAACATGTGGGAGGTAAAGTTAGACCCCTGATCCGACTGAATTACCTTGGGAATGCCAAATATTGAAATGAATTGCGTTAGCGCTTTGACAACTGATTTAGCAGTAATGGAACGCAAAGGAAAAGCAGCAGGGTATCTAGTAGCTTGACACATCACAGTCAACAAATACACATGACCTGACTTTGAACGAGGCAACGGCCCAACACAGTCAATTATAAGATGCTCAAAGGGCTGGCCTATAGCTGGTATTGGCTGTAATGGAGCCGGCCGTAACACCTGATTAGGTTTGCTGGTGAGCTGACAAACATGACACGTTCCAATAAACCGAGCTACATCCCGCTTTAACCGCGGCCAGAAAAAGTGACGGAGTATACGCTCATAGGTTTTACGAACACCGAGATGACCCGCCACATCACCATGCGATGTGCAGAGCACTTTATTCCTCAATGCCGTAGGGACTACCACTTGAAATACTGAATCTCCCAATCCCTGATCACTACACGGAACCCATTTTCTGACCAAAAGACCGTCCAGCAAAAAATAACACTGAGCACTGCTCCTCACAGCCGCATCAGGAACCACTCTATCAAACAGGTCACGCAAAGTTGGATCCGACTTCTGCTCTGCCAACAGGACCTCTCTCGAGTCAGTCAGCCGATCGGTCTGGACTTTAACCGGCAACTCAAGGTTTTCCGGCTTGGATTCCAACTCCTTCAGACGACGAGCTGAACGGGTAACTGCACAAGCCGGAAATACCCCAGGAGCAGCACTGAGATCAGACGGAAGATCTACAGGGGGCACGGCAGGTTTCTCGAAGAGGTTCCCACTACCATCTGCCCATACCTTGCTGCCCGCAAGGTCATTCCCCAAAATCATATGCACTCCCTCTACTGGCAGCTGAGGTCGGAGACCAACAACAACCTCACCCTTTACCAAATCACACGCTAGAGTAACCCTATGTACAGGAGAAGAGAATGGAATCAGACCCATGCCACGAATCATAACACAACTACCAGTATATGACTCCTTAGAAAAAGGCAACACAGACTCCAAAATAAAAGAATCCAGAGCACCTGTATCTCTCAAGATGTTAATTGAAACTTTACTGTTGCTACCCTTCAAGGATACAACACCCTCTGAAACAAAAGGAGAAAAATCATGATTAGACGTGTTAGACCGTGGATCAACCTGAACCTGACAAAACTCCCTCTGATGGTCAGACACTGTAAGAGGAGCTGCCATCACTGCGGGTTTAACTTGCCCAACCCTCTTGGCTCTCAGTAACTGACAGTCCCTCTTCCAATGTCCGTCCGTTAAACAGTACCTACAAGTATTGGCACCAACAGACAGTTTAGAACCGTCACGTCCAAAATTTTGACGAGGTTTCTGTACTAAAGTCTTAGACCATGTAGAGGACCCCCCCTGCCCAAGTGGACCCTCTACAGACCTACCCTGCCTGTGAACAAACCCCTTCCTGTCCAGTACCAGACCATTTTGCCCAAACTTACTCTTGTGCGTCAGCTCAAACTCATCTGCAAGAATTGCTGCATCAGACGGAGACGCAACTTTCCGCTCATTTATATATGTTGCAACTGATTCAGACACTGAATTCTTAAACTGCTCCAAGACAACCAGGTCACACAGACCCTCAAAGGTGGTAACCAAAGAAGCTGCACACCAACGATTAAAAGCAGAAATCAAATCACGAGCAAACTCTGAATAAGTCTGCGAATCTATTTTCTCCCTAAACCGAAAACGCTGCCGATACGCTTCTGGCACAAGCTCATACACTTTCAGAACTGTAGATTTCACTGTCGCATACACTTTACTGTCAGCTACACTCAGTGCTGAAAATGCCTCACGCGCTTTACCTGTAAGCACACACTGCAACAATGTGGTCCGGTCCACATCCGACCATGCTCTGGAATCAGCAATGCGCTCAAATAGAGTGAAATAGGTGTCCGGATCTGACTCATCAAATGAAGGCAACAAACGAAGATTTTGTGTTATATCAACCTGCGGCCCTCTCGTTCCAGTCTCTCCTCTATTGGTACTTTTTATCCTTTCCAGTTCAAGCTGCATGCACAAAAGCTCCCTCTGCTGCTCAAAACTTAACTCTGCGGAATTGGCCCGAAAACTTGCAGCTGGACTGCCGAGCACACCTGCTTCCATGAGTCCCTGCTTCAAAACAAGTTTAACCGTATCCTTCAACTTCCTGTCCACTATTTCGATGTCGTAGTGGTCCGCAATTTCAATCAACTGTTCCTTGTTGCACAAATCCAAGGCTAGCTCTGAAGGCGACCTAACGAAACTTTGCAAAATCGACATTTTTCCAATAGTAGAAGCCTAACAAACAAACAAAACCAACTCACAAGCTGCCAGTCTGGGTTACGAGTAGGAACCACCCCCCTCTACCCACAAAAACCTAACTGCACCCTAGTCTTCGGGCAGTCACATATGGTGGGGTCTGATGCACGCCAAACCAGTGGAAAAAACCCTGGAGGTGCTCCCGAGCCGATGTAGGGGAAAGGGGAAAAAGGGAAGCTCTACCCACGTTCACTGCCACCTAACCCAAAACACCACGAGTCCCCTATTGAAACTCGCTGTTAAGCCTACAGGAGAGGGCTCCCACCCAGACACAACCCAGAACAAGCCCAAATGAGCTGCTAATGCTATCCTAGCTTACCAAAAACTAACAAACCAAGGAAGACCTGGCCCTCCCTGCTCTCAACAAAATCTGGCCTATAACCTGGATATCCCCTCAAAACACAACTCTTGATCCTAAAAGAACTAAACAAACCGATACAAGCTACAAAACCATACAACCTAATAAACAAATAAAGAAAACTAGTGAAAACAAATCAACGACAAACACACTGAACCACAAACTACCGAGGGAAAGCGTGACAAAACAATACAAAACAGTTACCAAACTGAATCCCGGACGAGCCCCCACTTGTCACAGGCTGGCTCTTGCCGGTGACATAAAATGAGGGGACACAACAACAAGACAGGCCAATTTTCAATTGATTTATTTTAAGTAATAACCAAGAAGAATAATAACCATAAAGTGAAGCATGTCAATGTATATCTGTGGTGTATGCAAGGTGCATGGGTGAATGAGAGTGTATGTGCATTCTGGAGTGGAAGTGTAACAGAAACAAACAAAGGCATCAAACAGAAACAAAAACCCAAGCGTACCTGAGGGCAGAGAGAGAGAGAATGATTAGTACAGAGCCACCTTATATACTGAGCCCAGGTGGCTCCAATTACCAGCAGCACCGCCCCTGGCTGCAGGGCCCCGCCCCCATCAGGCAGAGGAGGGGTCGTGACAATTGGCATTCGTGTCTACCTGTAGGCTATAGTGCGCCTCCAAATAATGTGATTGTTCTCTCTCACTGTTCGTACTATTTACTTATGTTGAATGACATGAACACAATAAAGGAATACGGAATGAAATGATGTCTTTGCATTGTGTTACACTGTATGGTATAAGTAGGGGATTATTGTGGCCCACTGTATATCTTCAAGACAAGCCATGAAGTAAGTCAGTTTATTCTGAGAATAAGCTAAACCGTATGGCAGTGACAGTAACTGATAGCATGTGTATGACCAAAGAAGGCACACGCATACAGTGTTTCAATGGCACAGGTTCAACATACTGTATTATCTCATGAGGACTTATCCATTCCTCAACATGTTTCACTTGGTGCAGCGCACTTTACTGACATCCATTCAACACATGCAGCTCCACAGTGAACTCCTGAATTGTGAACTGATGACGTTTCTGGTTATGCTTTTGAAACTTTTTTTTTTATGTCAATAATTTGTCCTGAAACTGAGGCTCGGGAGATATTGTCACTGTATGGACATTTTCCCTGGTAACTTGAACGAACAAGGGCTCGTGTTTTAATTTGAAGGGATTTTATGTGGGGCCAGAGTAAAACATCTTCAACGAGTGGTGGTGTAGCTGGTAGAGTGGGTGGTCTCGTGCACAGGAGGTTGGTGGTTCGATCCCCCGTGTGTTTTTGCCTCCATGGTTTTATTCATTTGCTTGTATTATATTTTACTGGACACTTTTTATAATGTATTTTCACAATTTAGCCAATATTACCTACACGACAAGATGATCTATATTCCTGGGAACAGAAACAGTGTTTGATGCTTCTGCCTGTATGTCTCACAATTGGATGTATTATCCTATAGATATTGACAGCTTGCACATGAGCCCAAGGCCATGTCCCTGGTTTATTGTAATGAAAGCCGTCTATTATTGAAATGTCATTTATCGTAGCGTACGTGAAAGTGTATCTGCTTGAGGTGAGCCTATTGAGGTGTATGGCGCCATCTAAAGGACTTATAAGGAGGTGTCCATGAGTCTTTACAGGACTGTCCTGCAACACGCCGATAAACAAACCCGAATTAATCCCGCCCACGTTGATCCTTAACACCGGACGGTCTGAACAGATGGTCATGTCATGTTGCACCGAAAGTTGTGAAGAGGGAGCTTTTTCTAACCTACTCTGGAGTCTGGACACCTGTTCTTTTTTTTCTTACCTCACGATAATGTCACGGAGAAAACCGCGTTTGGCTGCGAGGACTGGACTTTATTCAACCTTCCCAAAGAAGAGGCCATAGAAGTTGGCATTTCCCTCCGGGATTCAGCGACTATCAGCCAGAATAGTGTTTGTCTGAGCCTGTCGCTGATGGATGCTTGGTGAACCTTGGCCAGAATCAAAGTGGATTAACTTTTATAACCAGCGCAAGTCCCATACTGGAAACATCAGAGTGGTGAGTCGATCAAAATGCATGTTAGCGTGTGTGTGTTAGCGTGTGTGTTAGCCATTTAGCCATGAAGCTGTGTTGCACATGTTAACTCCTTATAACAGCATCATGAAGTAACTTCACTTTTTGCTGTGATATATATATTTCTACTACTGCTAAAGTTGTATGAGCGGCGAGAGGGGGCGGAGTTAACTGAATCCTAGCGTTTTGTCTTCCGGGTTGGAAAAATACCTCCAGAAAATACTTATATTTATCACAAAAATGAGTGCTCCGTAGTGGTAGAGGTACAATATATCATATAAAGGCCTATACTTTACTTTGGAATGGCTTAAAATAGCATGATACAGGTCCTTTAACTTCTCCTCACCCGTTTTTGGACATGTGCACTTGTATATTTGGCTTTTTCAAGAGAACCGACAAGTTGCTTTTGTCTTTTTTTGATTTGTAACAGCCTAAAATCTTGTAAAGGTGCGTTGTGTTGCTCACATGTTCAACATAAAGAATACAGAAAGAAAGAACGAAATAAGAGATGAAAGTTGAGTAACACTGTAATTAATAATAACATTTGTCACACCTGACTAAACTGTCTGTAGATTAAAGATTAAAGATTTTACTTTTTTGACAGTCTGCAAAGGCCTTTTTCTATTGTTGCCTTCAATTAAATTATTTTGCGCTTTTATAGTCAACGCCTTTAACCATTAACAGCACTTGTATTTCTTCCCTTTAGCCAGCGGGCTGCAGCATAGCTCAATTCTGACTACACAATGAGTTACTTATTTTGCATTATCACAACTTCAGAACAAAGTTGATATACCATATTACTTGCTACTCTTCAGCTTGAATCAACAGATCTCTGTGTGGTCACATTTTGATTTTCAGTACTAAAACATGGCCAAACTGCAATTAGATGTTCATGATCATACATTTTAATTAACGAATTAACAGCAAGTCCTGGCAACTTAAAGGTGGGTCTGGACACAATAACAGCAGAACCACTGATTTTAAATGACACTTATCAAGGTCAAAGGCTAATCGACACAAACTAATGGCATGAGGTCTAACCTGTTTGCAGAGTGGGGAATTCACATTTTATGCCCTCAACTAAACATTCATACACTGGTGCATCGCAAAAGTGCTTGACATTTAAAAAGACATTAAAAACATTCTCGCCCGTCAAACCTCCCACCCTCCCAACAGTTATCACAATACACACATACACACCTTTCACCCCCTACCCTTTGCTCTACACTCGCTCACACAGAGAATCAAAATCAAGTACATACGGCTGGGTACAGATGACCAGGGTGAGGAAAGGGGGGGGACCCCATAGGAGGCGGGGCAGAGGGCTCCTTCAGAGGAAACACTGGGGATTCTAAAAATATAAGAAGCAGTATAAAAACATTGATTATAAAGTATAAAAAACAGTAAGAAACTAGAAATAAATATCAAGTTATCAATATTAATAAATAGATAGATAAATAAATAAATAAATGGGACTAAAATAAATAAATAGATGTCAGCTAAAAGCAAAGCTAAAAAGATGGGTCTCCTCCGGCAGGCTGTTCCAGAGGCGAGGTTGCCTGGCCTGACAAACGACATAATATTGGAGGGACGCCAAACGTTCATAAGGTAAAAGCAGTTCTGAAAGATAAGAAGGACCGAGACCATTAAGACATTTAAAAAACATTCAAAGAACTTTAAACTCGATACTGAAACGTGTGATCCCGCCTCCTGGTCTATTTCAAGTGACTTATAAACTGAGTTAGCCTGTAAGGTCCTGTCAACACAACCACACCCCAAGTTATCACAACATATTACTTTGTTTTTGCAGTTTTATTACATATTATGTAATTTAGAAATTCCCTACATATTGTTTCGGTTTTGGTGGCAATAATGTACACTAAAGTGATTCTATGTCAGTACTGTACGGCTCATTTCTTCAGTTAAAGGTTGCCCTGAGTTGGTCGAACTGGAAATACACGTCCTGCCAGAGGAATGCGGTTGTGTTACATGTCATGACCCAGTCTCTGTCATTGTCTAAACTGACCCGCTAATTGCTTTTGTTGGGTGATGAGAGTTTTAATAATTCAAATTCACCAGCAGTAGGCTTTCCATGACATGAATGAACATAATCTATTCTTTCAAGGTCTGTTTGTAAAAAAGCTTGACACAATTTATGTTGTTTTAATGCAACAATAACTAGAACTGTATTATTGATTATTAAATATATTTAGAAATCTCAAATACATTTGCATCAACATGTTTTATTGACAAATCATACATAATCAGATTTATGAATCATCAGCATTTCCAAAAGCACAATACAAAAAGTACATTTCCATAAAAAGCCAAAAATGACTGTCTGCTGGACATTTGTCAGGTCTAAAAATAACAGAAGCAGAACAATAGGCATGGCAATGGTATAAATAATTTGGAACAATATTGAATTGTACTAATATGGTACATAATGCTCTAATTAGCATTTGGCTTTGTTTAGGTGTTTATTTACAAAAGATGCAAGTCAAAAATCCAACTTTCACAAAAATTACATAGCAGCACAGACCTACAGCTTCCCCTGTTTGTCCTTTCTCATGTAGGTAAAATTATTAGCTTTACATAATCTATGATTGCCTGTGTTGGGCATACAGTTACTGCACAATACCTTCATATATTAGAGTGAGGTTTACGCTATGGTTTCACAGCATACATTTCATCTATCTTTTCCTGGTACATTTTGACAACAATGGGTCTTCTGAGTTTCATAGTGGGACCTATTGAGACAAAAAAGTACTCATGAACATGTGTAAAGCTTTAGTTCAGATCAGATTATAAGGCTGTTCTGTTAAAATAGTTTTCTAATGAAACATTGACCTTTTTAATGGCTTATTAAACATTGGTTATATTAAAAGTAAACTCTTGCTTATATCCAACTTACCTAACTCTCCCCCAGAGATGGAGAAGTCTCGTTCTAAAATCACCCACTTTTGGACTTTCTGGGCGTTGGATGTTGCTTTGGCATTGATTCGCTCAAAGGCCTCTTGGATGCATTGGTATATTGCAGGTTCCTTATTAGCTATAATCTCAGAGACCTTTGTTGCAGTCACATTGTTCTGCCTGCAGATGTCCAGCGCCTCTTGGCTCAGGTCATCAGTAGGCTCACCACTGTCGTCAGTGACACACTGTAGGAGAAAAAGCAGTTTAGTTTACTGTATGCGTGAGTATCTGTGGCTGTGCGCTGTAAAAGGAAGGCCTGGCTACCTTAAGTGTGAGCAGCATGGACAAGAATTTGAGCTTATCTCCGATTAACATGGCATTGCTGACAATGGGGGCTTCAGCCTTCAGTGCATCTTCAATGAACACAGGAGGAATGTTCTCTCCGCCTGCCGTTATGATCAGCTCTGTGGAAAATAGGCAAATGGGCATGTTTTATCTTCCATCTTTTACATTTTGCGGTGTATGCAGTCACTTTCCACTCTGCCTTCCTTATCACAATGGTGCACAAGCAAATTAGTGGAATGCATTATACTTGGTAAGGCCTAAAATGTTATGACTACATTTTATTTATGGTAATGAAACAATGAGTCCTTACCCTTTATCCTTCCTGTAATGTACAGAAACTCGTACTGGTCGTGTTTTCCCAGATCGCCAGAGTGTAGCCAACCATCTTCATCCAGGGCCTCTGTGGTTTTATCAGGCATATTGAGGTAGCCCATGAACACATGTCGACCCCAGAAACAGATCTCTCCATTGCCATCTTTATCAGGATTTTCTAGTTTCGTCTTGCAGCCACGCATTACCTTTCCACAACTAGCAACAAAATAATGCGTCAATGCAATTTGAAGAATTTGAAGAATTGTAAAGCGCGTCGTGTGGCCTAACGTAAACAAAACAAAATGACAGGTGCTGCTGACCTTGAAACCCTGAAAGCGGTGGGAACAGAGATAGTGTGTGGTCCCGAGCTCTCACTCATGCCGTATAGCTCCATCAAAGGGATGTTGAGGCTCATAAAGTAGTCCAGAGACTCTTTGGTGATGGGAGCGGCTCCTGTAAGTAGTAGTTTGCAGCGGTCTAGACCCAGAGCAGCTCGGACCTTTTTGAAAACCAAGGTGTTGGCCAATGTGAAGCCCCAGGGCACTGCATTCTCCCTGTGAGGTAAAGACAAGGCACAATACGTTTATAATCGGTGGAATATACAATATATCATAATGGAGATTTCACAAAGGAGATTTCATTTCTAATAAATTCTAAATATTTTGTCAGTGGTAATGATACTTTTACTTAAATCCTCTCACTCGTTCATGGCACTGTAATTGTACTGCAGTCCTATTGACTTGGCCCAGTTAGCCACTCGTCTCTTCATGGGGGACGCTTTGGCACCAGCAGCCTTCATCTTTTCCTGTATTTTCTCCCACACACGAGGGACCCCGAGGAACGAGGTTGGTCGCACCTCTTTCATTGTTGCCCCAAGAGAACCCTAAAATAACACCCGCAAAAACGAAATGCTCATTCTTTTACTGCATTTATTTAAACAAAAATTAAAGTGCAATTTAAAGAACATTACCTTTAGAGCATCTGGCTCCGCAAAGTAGGTGGTCCCCGCATACCTCAGACAAAGCCACATGTCGTTGACTTGGGCTGCAGCATGGCTCAGCGGCAGGTAACTGATTACAACCTCTTCAGCGTAGTCAAGGCCAGCTGGTATGCCAGCTGCGCGCGTTGTCCATGTTATCTGAGAGAAAATTATTCATTTGGAATAAATTAGTTATTTTCATAAATTTCGGAAGACTCAAATCTTCAGGAAAGGTCATTGACCTTAACTTACATTGTCGTGGCTCAACATGACACCTTTAGGGTTGCCCGTGGTCCCGGATGTGTAGATTAGTGTACAGCACTCATTTGCGTGTAGACTGTCAATTACTGCATTCAGCTGCTCGTTGGGCACATCCTCGCCGAGCTTCATAAACTCGTCCCACTGCAAGAAATGCAATCATCAAGTATCTACTTTTAAGGCATTTTTTATAATACTGTTGCCTGAAAACAAAACATGCTCCTAATGAGCAGCTCGACACAGAAAGTGCCATTTTTGCTGTGGGTAATCAACGAATGGATTTTGAGGAGGACCAGTTTAACCTATTTCCATATCATATTTGGCAGCCTTTAATCAACATCTCCATGGTGACGAGTTGGAGACGTCCCAGTAAAGTCAGAGTCAGGTCTGAGGAGAGGTGAGCCTCTCACAGCAAAGACACATTTATTGATTTATTTGTTATTTTTTTATCAAATAAAATGCTTTTATTTATCCTATTTATTGTGTGAAATGTTACGTGGTATGGCTTTAGGGAAACCTGTTACTTGTGTAATGTAAAATACATTGAAAACAGGCCATATAGTGACATCAGCTGCCTAATGCTTACACCTACAGTAAGATTGCATGCAAAGGCTTTCGTTGGGAGGAAGGTCTTTTGAGAAAATCCATGCACTCAGAGATCAATGTCCAACAGTATCATCATGTGCTGGTCTAGAATTGATGCCTTTAGGATTTCTGCACAAAAAGCAAAATCCTTGAACACACCCTCTCTTTAAATTCCTCTCCAGGACATTTTTTAATATACTGTTTATCTCTTTCCTTTAGACTGTCTCTTTAAAATCTGTCTTTAAGCATCCAGAAAGTATGATGTACCTACATATGTATAGAAACCTTTCAATTAATCACTTTGGATGTTCACAAAATCATGAAAAGGTTTGCGAGGGAGATTATAAATTTTACCAGGATGATTGAACCGCTCAAGACAAAAACAGAGAAGCTTTAGTAAAGCACATCTTATCAGTGCAGGGCATCTTTACTGCGTGCACTTACAGTGTACAGGAATGGTGCTCTCTGGTGCAGATCTCCCTTGTATTGAACAATGGCTTTCAGATGAGGGAGTTGATCTTTAACCTGATGGAAAAGATCATCTATTGAGGTTTATAGCATAACAAATGCGCACAAGATCACCACTGTCAGCTGAATTAGATGAGATCAGATCAGATAAAACTGACCTGAAGAATCTTGTCCAGCTGTTTTTTGTCCTCCACAACCAGGACATTGGCCTCACAGTTTGCAGCCACATACTGGCACGCTTCAGGCGAGTTGGTTGTGTAGATGCCAGCAGCCAGACCCCTTTAATATATGACACAAATATGTTTTCATCTTTCCTAATCCTTTTACATGACATACCATTAAGCCAGGTATGCAGCCATCTGATGAATGGTCAGTTTACTTACATTGCTTATCTTTTATTTTGTATGTGTTTTCAGGACCTTTACATGTATTTGTAGAAGTCTGAATTATGTCAATCTCTTATCTATAAGTATATCTATGCAGCATGTCAATTAGAGTTCCTCTAGATGATCCTGAATTCTACCTTAAGAAGCTCAAGTACCAGTGGTACACGGACCACAGTTTGTGAACCACAGACAGCAGAACCAGAGATGGATAGAGTAGCTAAAATATTTACTCTCGTAAGAGTACTTGAGTAGTGCGAGTACTGAGTAATTGAGCGTAAAAGTCTGATTCATGTTTCAGTTGTAACAAAAATGAGAAACAAAACATGAAATGTGAAAATGGCAATATTTTCAATAAAACATGAAAATAAATGATAAAGAATTAAGTAAACAAAACACAAAATACTTTTTTACGTGTCAAAGTAAGATTTGTCACAAAAAGATTATGTTTGTAGGCTCTCAGTCGTACAGAAGTTGTCCATCTTCAATGAAAGATTTACTCACAGTGGCAAAACTTTACTATTTTAATTTACTAAGATACAGATACAGAAGTACAGATACTTCATTTTAAGTAAAAAGTGCTGTATGACTACTTGCAAAAGTACAGTTACTTCAAAAAGTTACTTCAGTACATGTACTTGAGTAAATATAACTGAGTACTACCCACCTCTGGCAGCAACAAAATGTCCAGTCCTTAAGGACTTTTGGGTCTTTTTTAACAGCAGAATTCACATTAATAATAAAAGCATTTTCTTACCCGGCAAAAATGCAGCCGACATCTGCGATGAACCACTCCGGAGTGTTGAATCCTAGAATGCCGACACCGTGGTAGCGCTCGAGCCCCAGCTAAAAACAAATAATAAGCAAATATAATGATGTTTCTGTAATGTAATGCTATTGTGCCTCTGTTACCTTTGCCCCACATCACATTTCCACATTTTCTTTATAGTTCACAGGCTTGGCTGTGAAACTGGAGATGTAATACAAGATCTGAATTTCACACACCCAGTGTTAGTTTTCAACTTTGTTATTCTCAAAGCAAGAAGCTGACGTATAAATGGGCAATAACATTGGCTGAGTTGTTTACAAAGAAGGTGCCACATTTTATAGTTTTGTGCAGTCTATCATTGATCAGTGCATTGTAAAAATAAAAATCTTAGATAAAATCAGGAACAGTTTTTTACAGAGCAGACACAGTTGATAAACACTCCCCACAAACCGGCGCTTAAAACGCCAGGTGGACGTTTACAGACATTTCTTTTGTCGCGCAAAAACACACCTTGAGAAAACTTTTAGCGGCAGCTCGGCATTGCTCGTAGTACTGCCGGTATGTCATTGTCACCCACTGTCCGTCTTTCTTGGAGGCCAGCGCTGGATGATCCCCATAAGTTTCCACCGTCTCCAGGAACATCTGATGAATGGTGATTGGAGTCTCCGACGCCGGCCCCGAGCCCTCCATCCTCAGCCTCACCGCCTTGTCTCTGCTCGTGGTCCATAGCTGCTCCGCTGGGGCCAAGGTGGCTGCCAAACTCGTCGAGGTCAAGGGAACGGCTTTGGGCTCCTCTGTGTCGGGACAACAAGGACAGCCACGTTTAACCGCCATGGATGACAAGCGCGAGGCTGCACTAATAATGAGCTCGCTCCTCTGTGTGTTGCGTTGCCACTGGCGCGAGCGCAGGCATTCTGGGGGCGTGTCACTGGTGGCAACGCAAAAGGCAGGTTGCACGAGATTAGGAAACAGATACCAGATACAAATGAGGAATCTATGAAATGTGGAAGCCTGGTCCCAAACCAGTTCATTTTCAGCTGAGTTAACCCATTGGCTTCCAGTTTTAAGGTTAGAGTTATTTTCTATAATTATTATGTATTGCATATCCAAATCCCAAAGCATATCGACTGGAGAGTTTTCAGCCTGTATATGCCGGTGTGATACCTAAAATGAAAGCCATTCGCCATTATTCCTTAAACTGTATTGTGCATAATTGTTTATATAAAAGACCAATTATCACAAAGGGTGAGGGGAAAATACATAACAACTGTGCTGCATATGGAAGTGTAAACTGGGAAGATGCACAACTCCATACAAATGTGATCACAAAAAAGAAACTAACCCTATATCCCCCCTGTCTGTGTGACCTATATTGAGGATTGTTTTAATGTTTGTTTTATTTTTCCAAAACAGGACAATCACAAGAGACTGAAACAAATTTAAAATGTTCATACACGTGTTTGCTTTAACCAAAAATACTGCAAGGCAATGATTTTATAGGCTTTTCCTTCTCAAAACAGCAGTCAAGGGCAAGTCAAGTATCTGATTTATTGCACATTTTCACCCCAGAATTGATCAAATCCTAAATTTAATGAAACATAAGAATTTAAAACCTGGCCGCCCCCAATATTTCATTTTCATGCACAGCAAAATGAGTTTATTAGCCCA
Organism: Proterorhinus semilunaris; assembly: GCA_021464625.1. Taxonomy (NCBI): domain Eukaryota; kingdom Metazoa; phylum Chordata; class Actinopteri; order Gobiiformes; family Gobiidae; genus Proterorhinus; species Proterorhinus semilunaris. The sequence continues at coordinate 13,148,224 of CM038345.1, forward strand.
TCATTTGCATTTTGTGACAAACATCAACAATATATTTCACATAAATATTTGTTACACTGACTTGTAATTCCTATATTTGTCTTCCAAAACAGACGAGGTGTTTCTAGGACTTGCTCCATTTGTTGTACCTGCAGGATTCTCCAGGCTGGCCTGTGTCCTGGGAGGCTTGGCCGGTGCCGGGATGATGTTACTTGGATGCGTCTCTGGAGATGGTGCAGGACAGATCCCGTTTTCCACTACGGAGCCATTCTCAGTGGGTTTGTCCATGTCTCCTGAAGAACCAAGACTGTTTCTGCTCTCTTCCACCAGATCTGTAGAGCTGGAGTGAGAGTGCACAGCATAAAGGGTTGTTGTGAGCTGTTGGAAATTGCAGGTAAAAGCAAATGTGTGTAAAATTATCTCAGTAACCTGTTATTAGAAATATCCATGGGTGCCACTCCGTTACTTATTACTAAGTCATTGCTCATTCTTGCTAATCTGGAAAGAGAGAAAATGTTAATTATATCCCCTACGTGTTTGCTTATCTGCTTTTAACGATTTTTTTTTATCTAGGCTACATGATAAAAAAAAAAAGCTTTGCCAAATTGATTGCGATATCTGATGCAATTCCTTCGATCTTAGACGTCTGACCTACATTAAAAACAGAAATGTGTCACCATTAACCTCTTACCCCCCACCTTAACCGAGTGCATTTTCTCCACTTCAGTTTTACCCAAATCTAATCCTCATTTGAAAGCTAAAACCTACAAAACGGATCTAAATGGATCTTTATGGCAGAAATAATGCCATCTGGTGGTAGGCTTAGTACAGCACAGCCCTGCATTTTGCATGGGCCATAATATATGTCATAAGTTAAAATGTTCTCCAGAATAGATTAATCAGATAAAAGTTAGACATTAACATTGGTTGACACAATAATCTAAGATCTTTCCACCCGGATCTTGACCCAATCTTTCAAGTTAACATTAGCAGAACGTTCACATCCTTCACAAAACTTAAAATCGGTAATAACAAATAGATAAGCGTGACGGAACATTTCACAGATAAAACATGAACAAGTCAATATTTTCTTTGCACTTTACCCAGAATCGAGATCCAGCGAAGCTTTTTAAAATTCAAGACAAGATGAGAAAGGGAAGAATGCACTTGTAAATATTGCTCTACAAGAGATCAAAGCTTAAAAAACTCATCCTTGCTGCAGTTTGTTTGGACGACTACTACATAGACGGACTCTTTCTTAAGTGACTCGGTCTTTTCTGTTGACATAACAATAAAACAGGGGGTAAAATGGGTCATCAAGTCATGTGGAACCATTTCTTCCCTGGGGCTACTGCTGCAAAATGCTTCAACAGTCAGACCCACTTTCTTCCTAAATCACCCAGCCTAATCAATTTATTTCATCCTGCAATTGAAGAAGAAAATCCTCTGCGTCGTGGAAACCCCAAATGAGGATGCAATGTGGCCATGGCAATTTTTGACAACACGGGTCAGCTGATCAACTGACTGTGCCCATGTGTGTGTAGAAAAAAAGGCATATGTTACAAAAAACAGCTTGTTTTAAAAGACGGCTTACCTTTTCAGTTAACTTGGGGATAGTGGAGCGAACCTCGGGGATAAGATGGGACTGACAGGCCTTTGCTCAGCGCAGGTCCTCTACAAATGAATCACCCTATAGGGGACTTGCACGGAAGTATCATCAGTGTCCACATCCCTCACTTATGCAATCCCTCTGACCTGTGGGCACTGTGACCAGATAATGCAACGCCAGGGGTTTAGTCCGCACCCAGGTGGAGAAGACCCGCAGGTTTCACACATAAACGGCCTGAACCAAAGCAGCTGGCTGTTATTGCGGGTTAAAACGAAGACAATGGGCAGGTAGTAATGCGCAAGGTGAGGGTTGATGAGTTTTGTTTGGAGGTGTTGTCTGAAAAGGGCTTATAAAGAAAGTCATTATCAGTCAGGTGATGGTGAGGCCTGTCAGTGGAGTGATAACAGCATGATGCCTTTTCCTTAAGAGATGGACTTTGGCCCATGAACATATTTTCTGTTAAGCAACTTGAGATAATGAAGATTTGAGGTCAAAATACAAGTCCTTCAAAGTCCTTTTATGTACTTTCAGAAATCTGCCGTATTTTGTGTTTGCAACTGTATTACTAAAGTTTTGTTGATTTGCTTTTGCAACCATCCATATGTTTACTGAAGGGAAAGGGACATGGTGACGCAACAATATTTTAGTACATAAACGATAACTAGCTGTCATTTAAATATAGTTTTTATATTGGGGAGTTACTATATTTTTATTTCCTTTTCTACTTTAATTTATTTATGTTTATGTATATTTTATGACTTATTACTTATCTTTTTTTTTTTGGGGGGTACTTTTTCCCTTCAGAGTTTTCAATTTTTTGTATTGTAAAACAAATATTGAAAATCTCAATAAAGATAAATATATAAATACAGTTTTCATATTAGTACTTTTCCCTTACTTTGATGAATGGAGAGGGCATTAATAAGAATGTCCTCTCGTCATTGTTAATAAACAATGCTTCTATATACAGTAAGTAGTAATAACCAAATTAATGTTCAGCCTGTTTCTTATTTTTTAGTAGGTGGTTAAAGCAACATGTGGTTATATAGAAGAGAAACTTCGCACATCAATTACTTGAGGCAGGTGCGTAGGAGATGAGGGAAAATCCCAGTGTACAATAATAAAAATTACTTCCCGCACCCTACCAACCTTGCAAAAGTAGTTTATTTTGAGCAAATTGAGCAATTTGCCTGATGAAGGTCTCAGGACCGAAATGTTGACCATATCCTAATAAACTACTTTTGCAAGGTTGGTCGTGTGCGGGAAGTCATTTTTATTATTGTATAAATTATATAAAAATTTCTCTGGCCCATAGTTGTGATTTCACAGTGCTAATGTCGAAATCTGTCTGATAGCGACGGTTAAGACACTACAATGTTATTTCAGTAAATATTTCCTTATTTCTCAATGACACACATTGACACACTCTCTCCCCGGCACTAAGGTCACTGTATCATACCATAGTTACACCACATGTGCCTCTTGGTGAACCCCACCACAGTGGGTGACCACCTTTCCCTCTTTTGGCTGCACTGCACAGCCATTTTGACCTTTGTCCCCCCCCACCCCCCCGTCCCACCTATTTAGATAATGTCCCACTTTTTCAATAAGGTTAGATTTACATAGTGAATAACAAATTATCCACCAGTTTTCTGATTAATTAAAATAAATTGTGCTTAAGGCCTTAAGTGTCACTTAAAAAGCATTACAGTTGTTCAAGTCGGCATTAAATCTAAAATTTGTATTCCATAAAAATGCGAAAAATATGGTCCAAAGCACATTCAACTGCATGTTTTAATGGGATTCTCAGTATGTATTAACTATTTTGCCCAATTTGTCCTATATCCAAATTTGACTCCATTCCTCTGCTTAATCTAATGTAGATTTGTTGCACTTAAGGCATAAAAAAAAAAAAAAAGATTAATTTAGCATAAAATACATATAAAGGCAATATTGTGTCCTAACTTTCCAGATTAGAATATTTTGTGATTTATTTCTAACTGTATGTGTAAATTTGGGCCACAATAGTAAAGGAAACGCAGCAATGGTGATCTTTATCTAATTTAAATTTGAATTCCTCTGAATCCCCTTTGTGTCCAATCGCATCACGTGACTTGTCCTACTTTCACAACTATTTGAGGTGGTCACCCAGGCTCTTTTTCAAAATCTGTCTTTAATGGTCATTCTGCCCAATCCCGTCAGACCAGGGAAGCTAAGCAGGGAAGGGCCTGGTCGGTACTTGGATGGGAGACCGTTTGGTAACACCAGGAAGCCTAGCGAATGTAGTGAGTGTGTGAGTGGTCGGAGGGGCCGATGGCGCAGACTGGTTGCCTTGCTTCCGTCAGTCTACCCCAGGGCAGCTGTGGCTACAATAGTAGCTTACTACCACCAAGTATGGAGGTAACGAATTATGTAAAGCATCTTTGAGTGTCACTATATACTATAAAGCGCTATATAAAATTATTATTATTATTAATGGTACCAGTATCCTTAACATTCTTTATTGTTTTTTTTATTTTGTGGTCTTGAACTCGCAATGCACACATTAACCCTAAAATATAATCATTCTTGAAAACATTCCAATAGAATACATGAGAAAGTGTATTTTGCATTGGAATTTAAAGCTTTATTTGTATTATATAAAATCTGGATGTTGTGGTCAATACCCACCAGTGAGATCTATGCTTGTGACTGACAAATTTTGTAAAATCTGTTTTTAATTTTATCCTGGTGGCCATGTCATCTGTCTTCCTCCCAATACATGAATGTGAAGGTGGTAAACCGACTGGGCGCCGTGCTTGCCATCATTTATAACTGTGGATAAAATACAAGAAAAATAAAGCAAAATGCAAATCAATCAATGTTATATCATAAACACAGCGTGTGAATTATACATTAGCTCACCTATTCTGTATCCCTCCTGTAAAGATTCTTTCTTGGCAACATTTTTAGCAACAATCAACAGATGTCCCAGGAGCTGGGAAAACAATAGAATAAAATTAGGCTCTGACTTGGTGTATGATTCTATTCTGTATTTTCTTAGGTCAGCTATGAGTAGTCCATTATCACATGACCACCATTTCCAACTCAAAAGTTCATATCCAAATCCATGTTTGTGCTAATGTGGCATTAATTTTGTGTGGATTAGTTCGACGCTTGCAACACATATTGTAACAACTGAATTTACCTCAGTATCATCATCTTTGACTTCACTTATTCTAGGAATGGGAACTTTGGGGATAACCAGGACATGGACAGGCGCCTGAGGACTTACATCTCTGAAAGCCAAACACTGAAATTGCAAAAAGATTAGAGAGTTCAAATACTATGCACGGTGAATAGACTATGTATAGTACCTTTGTGTCCTCATAAATAATATCAGCAGGGATACTTTTATCAATGACTTTGGAGAATATGGTTGGAGCAGGGGAACCATACTTCCTACTGGCCTCCTGCGCCAAACGAACCTCGTCATGAGTGGAGGACAGGAGTCTCTAAAGAGTAAAAAAGAAGCACGATTACATGTTTGAAACACGGTCAACACATTACATGCCCACGCCTACCGGGGAAACTAGTGTTTGCTTCTTAAAAAAAATGCAAAGATACCTCGGCTCTACAGGACCAGCTGCACAACGGCCCTGTTTTAGTCCTTGCCCCTACAGCAAATCTCCACAAAATCTGACGATTCATCTATTATAGCCTCAACACAACCAGCAATGTTACCATTTAGCATTTGCTCTTGTCGTACACGTGAACCAAGTACTTTTAACGTTAACACATTTTCGGACCTGGGAAATAGGAATATCATAAACTCTGTGTATAATTATTCAGGAAAATAGTTATCTGTTTTGATAAATTACAGTTCTTCTTTATTTAAAACGACTCTTCGATGCATACTGCAAAAATATTCGCAGCTAAAAGACATGTATAAAGCAGTATTTTTTTTATTTTTTTTTTATTACTATTGATAAAAGTGTACGTAAACGCATCATTGTGCTGTATTCAAGAGCGCTAACGTCCTTGTCGTGTCGGGACTTTTTTGTTTTCCGGTATGTATTTGTAAATTAATCAAATGCCATTTCCCCCACATTAGTCTTACACGGCTTAGTGGGTTTAACTTACCTAATATAAAATGTATCGATCTTTTTCAATGGGAGCCACATTTGAACGGCAGTGGACAGGGGGCGCTGTTTCGGCGAAGCTACCGTTTCATGTCTTTACGAAAGAGTAGAAGAAGTTTGAGCAAACATGGCGGCGCGCGCGCGACTGTCCTTGCTTTACACCAAACATGTCCATGGTTTAACGAACTATAGGCTCGTCCACGCCGATGCGGCTGCGAAGGAGCCCGCGTACCCGCCTATAGTCCCGTCTCTCACGGCCCACAGCAAATCTGCAGCTCGTCGGCGTGAGGAGGAAAGGATCCAATCAAAATGCGCCGCCAATGTGCAGGACAAGCTCTCCATGATCACATCCTTTCAACGTATGAAATATGTGATTTACCCTCAAACCTTTGCTCGCAACGCTGACAGGTGGTACCAGCACTTCACCAAGACCGCGTATGTCCCGGGTCTGCCAGACAAGTTCACGTCGGTCCAAGAGGGTACCCCCGCTGCTTCAGGTCTAGCGGGGACCTTCACGGACATACGCGCCTTGATCTCACACGTTCTTCTTCAGGAGCACTGGTGGCAAGTGAAGAAACGCCGGCCGTTCCTCTACAGAGAGCAAGAGCTTGTTGTGGGACCTCTGCTCAGAAATCTTGTGTCTGGACTTACCTACAATTTGGCCAAATACAACCCTCTGCTTCTCCACTCCAGTCTAGGTATTATTTACATGCGTTATTCTAACTTGTAACTACAGATTCAACCGTTCCTTAATCCGTATGTTTCTCTCTTGTCAGACCTAGATACAACCGTGAACTTCTACTGGTGGAGGGGAGAGTACATCATCCCCAAAGGTCACCGAAAACGAAAAGTAGAGCCATACAGGTTCCAGATTGATGACCATCCTCACAGTCAGATTCGAATAACTCAACAGCTGCCACAAGTAAAGTCACTGTCGTCTATGATCTATGACACTGTCCACAGATTGCTCTTCACGAAAGCATAAGTGGCATTGATGCAGTTGCAGAGTTTCATCTAGTTATATTGAATGTTTTTTTTTTCTTTCTTGAATTTGTATAGTTTGCCCCGATGGAGGCCTCCTATGCAGCTGAAATACCAGAGCTAACGTGTGCTCCAGACATGATGCCTCTTTTCAAAAGACAGTATGAAAACCACATATACACAGGTGAGGCACTGTATGTTCAGCAGGTTTATATTGTACATTTTCTTATTACTTTGCCATACATTTGTATAAGGAATTTACTGTGTAGTTCATTTAAGGCTTTCTACGGAAACTTGATGAGTTGCTTCCTCGTGTTTATCAATCCATATTTACAGATACATTTTGTTTTTGTGCACAGAATGAAAAGGTTATGAACATGCAGACCGTACTCTAATAAAGTTTAAATATTATAGAATTACCGTTCCATACTCTCAGATGGTAATACGATACGATACACTTTATTAATCCCGAAGGAAATCAGCTGCACAAACAAGTCACACATAAAAACATTGGATTAAAAAGAAACTAGAAAAAATTCAATAAATAGGACAGTGCAGAGAATAAATATAAAAGTACTGTAAAACCATCAATTCCCATTTAGCCCCTACCACCCAAGGATTTGTTATATAGCCTGATCGCTCTGGGCAAGAAAGATTTCCTGAGCCCTTCCTTTGAGCAGTAGAGTGAGAGCAGCCTCTCACTGAAGGGGCTCTTCTGCCTCATCACCAGCTCATGCAAGGGGTGGTCGCTGTTGTCTATTACAGAGAGCAGCTTCTCCAGGGTTCTCTTCTCCAAGATTGACACTACAGAGCTCTTTTATTGAGTAAAAGCAGCGTACAGCGAAAAGGTTTGAGACCCTGCTGTAGATGTGTATTTACTATAGAATGGCTCATCTTTGCCCAGGCGCCAAGCTTCCAGACCCAGCCTGCTATGGTCACACTCAGTTCCACCTGGTGCCTGACCGTTACCACCGAGATCGCATGACCAAGCAACAACAGTCTGACCAGATTGAAGTGTTTCTCCGTGCTAACGCTATGGCCAGTCTTTTTGCCTGGACAGGGGCTCAGGCCATGTATCAAGGTAAGGGATTGGGATAAAAAAAAAAAGCCAGTTAAATATTGCTATTTGGCATTCATTCAAAAAGTAATACATTATTGTATTCCCTTGCAAGGTTTTTGGAGCCATCAGGACGTTACCCGACCGTTTGTCTCTCAGGCTGTGGTCACAGACGGCAAGTTCTTCTCGTTTTTTTGCTACCAGCTCAACACGGTGGCTTTGTGTGCGCAGACGGATGTTGACAACCCCAGAAAGAACTTGCTTTGGGGCACAGAGAGCCTGCCTCTCTATGACAGCATACAGGACGGAGAAGTGGTTGGCATGAATGATGAAGTTATAAAGCTCCTGGTCCAGTTTCTTATTAACCAACCCTAAGCAGTGCGTCAAAAAGACTTGTGGAATAAACAATGGCAAAACAGAAGATGACCCTCAGCATAAATAAAAGTGTACATTGTATTTATACAGATAATAAATTAGAAATGTATCGTTTTTGTCATACTTTAATGTCCTTTAGGTTGCCGACTGGTAAATGGTTCCTTGCTGTAAAAGGCTTTGGGCGTAATGAAGGTAGAAAAGCACTATATAAGTTGAGTCCATTTACCATCGTATTAGTCAAAAGCAAAAGAAACTTGCAGGCTCTCTAATACCAATTCCAGGAGTGAATGAACTGCATTACAAACTGAGGGAAAATGTTTTACTTATCCCTTAGTTTTATTAGTTTAGTTACAGTAAGTTAATACCCAAGTTTTCATAAAAGCAATAACATTTCTAACATATAAACACTGGTGCAGTACAATACAAGGTGGCATATAGGCACAGTACTGAAGAAACGTTTACTAGCAGTGGTAGAACCTGGATTATTTGCTTTGTGAGTAAGGCACTGCTCAAACCATCTCTGCTCAAGTTATTAAAGTGGTACGTTACATACTACAGATTGAGGCAGTGTTATAAAGCAGCCGCACAGTATTATGAAATGTACTACAGAATTAACATCAATTGCTTATTGAACATTGTTTACTGACAAGATATTCCAGGTTTATCTGAGGAAGACTTTTAGAATATTTTATCCTCAACACTTTAGTAGTTATATTGCTGCTGTTTGAGGATAATGATATATATATATATATTTATTTATTTATTAAGACACGTGTTATTGCTTAACAAAGTGGTGATAGAGCAAAAACTGGAATGTTTATCTCTTTAAACCTTTCTCTGTCGTGTGGAGGAGTGTCCTTCAGCCACATCATTGTCTCTGTGTGACCTGGTATTGACAAAGATATGCATATACAGGATCAGTAAGTACTTGCAGCAGGTTCAGAAAGTATTCGAACTTCTATTTCCATTTTATTATGTAGCAGTCTGATACCAAAATAATTTATTTTCTGTTCGATACAACCACAGCAAATTTATTCAATTGATCTCAATTTTAGTTGCGCTGTATTTGCACATTAAAAGCGTAGATCTATGGTGGGTTTCATTCTTTGCACATGAAATTGGAAGGTACAGCCTCTACATAAACGTTTATCATTTATAATAATAATAAATACAAACCATTTGAGAATGTTCTGTATCAGACTTCAACATAATAAGCTCCCTAAAAGGACCCACTCTTTCATGGTTACTTACAGATTGTTAGTTTGGTCTGTGTTCTCCTCAGTTCCTGCTAAAAGAGGCAGGAGTTGAAAACTTTGATGCATGTTTTAGTACAATTTTCTCATGAGATAATTCAGTACCTGACTCGCCGTGTTTCCTGGAGCCGGTCTTTTCATATAGCAGGATGACGGCAACTAGAATCACCACCTCCGCCAGGATGCCGATGAACGGTTTAAGAGGCTCGTAGTAGGTGATGACTCGAAGTTGCATGTGGCCCATGGATGTAGCAATGGCGTACACCGCACCACAGTAGAACACCCCAGAGTCAGACTCAGTCAGGTTATACACCAACAACTTGGTCTTATTCCCATCTTTGGTGATTTTATACTTGTGAGCAATTGAATCGCTCTCTATCTGCACCTGGTTACACCACAAAATTGTTAAGTGCTGGAAATCAAATTTTTTGATACAAGTTAATTTTGTTGCTATACACCGATCGACAGATGAATTGATTAATAAAAGCTAGCAAATTAGCCCAAGACTACAATCCAAGAGTCCCATTTATGTTCATTAACATGCACTGCCCCGACCAAATAAACAAATAAATAGGCTTTGGCCATTTGAGGGTCTGCTGGTAAATTTACAGAATAAATGCTTTTCCTAATAATAAAAGTAAAAAAGACTGGACACGACAGCTTGTTGCCTTTTAACCCGCGTTACATTACGCTGTTGACCACAATGTCACGGTATGACTCACCTTACTGGTCCCATTTTGGATGTACCAGTTCCAACTTATAGGCTGCGGGCTCTTCTCGTCCATTTTACATACCATCACCACAGAGTCACCCACGTAGCTGACAATGGGCTTATCTCGGACCTCACCCAAGTGTGGCGCTGAATCAGAAAGATGTGGTTTGGTTCAGTGGACATTGCATTAAGAATATTGGTTCAACATTGGTCTTGTAGCCAGTGCAACAGAAAGTGGGGACTAATGAAATCAACATTATCAAATAAAAACATGTAACCCACGCACCTGCTAAAACAAATTCCACTTTGGCTTTCGGTCCAAACAAGCATGAGTAAATTCCAAGGTCTTCTTCATTCGCAATAGTAAATCTGGAAGATACTTGTGTGTTTTAATGCATTTTCATGCCTTTGGTGAATAAGAATGATTGGTTAGCTGTGACGTACTCTCTAATCAAACGGTATCCATCATTTTCCAGTTGGATATTAGAATAGCTCGTCTCAATTGTTTGCCCATCTTTCGTCCAGTATCCGGTTATGTTTGGCAGCCTTTCGCTATTCCCAGGCCAGACACACTCAAGATTTAGTATCACAGGATTGACCACAACGATCTTCTCTGTGTGATTTTCTCCTATTAAAAGGATTAGAAAAAACAAACACAAGATGCAACTGTAAGATGTACATTTTCTCCAGTAATCTAAATGGTGTTAAATTTAGCTACCTGTCAGTACCACATTTCTCCGAATCAGAGGAGCCAGTGGAGGCGTTTTGGGTGCAGGGGTCTCTGAATAGGAGGAGAATTAAATGACACTGCAGCAGAATAGTGAATTGTTATTTATTAAATTGATGTCTTACCAACTGGTGGCTCAGTTATGAAAGTGGTGTTCTCTGAAACAAACAAATCTGTGAAATTTTAAAGAAAATAAGACGCATCACACACTGGACATAGTGGATTCAAAGAGATCTTTACCATCACTGTTGTTGTGGTGTTATTGCTTACAATCGTGATAAAAGCACAATTTTCACAGGATAAAAATATTTTCTTATTCATAATGTATGTTTTTAAGCAATGGAAGAGAAAGATACATACATTATATAACTTATTTTAAAGGGATATTTCAGGATTTTTGACAGAGATTCAAGATTCAAGATTTTTTATTTGTCAAACCATGTGAATGATTTGAAATTATTTCACTCATCCTTGATTGTGGAGCGGGGGGTGGAGGAAGAGGGGTGGGAGGGAGGGCAGGAAGGTCAGCTTCCCGATGGCCTTGTGCATGAAACTGTTCTTAAGTCGACTGGAACTGGGCCGTAGATACCGTAGTCTCCTGAAGGCATTACCTTGAAGAGACTGTGTGATGGGTAGGGTCCCTTGTGATTCTGACGGCCTCATTTCCTAGTTTAGTTATCCAGAGTGTTGTTGATTTCTGGATATGTATATATATTTTATTGTATTTATTTATTCATGCAGTCCTTATATTTGAAGAGTTTAGTGGTGCTAGTTTATGGTAACCAGTAGCCTGCATAAAAAAGCTCTTCAAAATCATCGGATAGTCCTCCAAGCGTTACCATATCTGATTTATAGAAGCTTCTTTGTGAATTCCACGTGTAGTAATGTCGGCCGCAGGTAAACAAACTACTGTAGATCCAGTAGACCTAGCAGATCACTCTGCCGCGGTGTAGCTTACAACCAGGAAGCTGATGAGTTATTTTAAATGCTAAATGTTTATATTTAAAAAAAAAAAATTCTGTCAACACAGACATTAATATCGGTAGTCTAGCGTTATAAGTGATTTGCCTCAGGTGCATTGTGCTAAAGGTCAGATTGTTTTTAATGCAGGCTACTAGTTACCATAGACATGCACTAGCCTAGCACCACTAAAATCTTCAAATATAAGGACTGCATGAATTAAAAATATATATACATCTCCAGAAATCAACAACACTCTAGATAACTAGGAAATTAGGCCCTATGTAAAAAATCCTGACATACCTTTAACTTTATCCCTCTAATAACATTTTAAATTTCCTTGCATACGTGAGAACTTGATTGGAGGACAACTGGACAAACAAAACCTTGACCTTGATGTCACTAATAACGAACACAGTTTAGAAATACACAAAAGTTATAGTTGAATTAGTTAGCTTATAGGCTAGTGCTACACTCATTACACACCTTTATCATTGTCTTTCAATCAAAGTCCACGAATCCCCTCTGCAAGGCCATGATGCTTAAATACTGTCCATTCCCGTAAAGTGATCCGAGCTCTACCTACGCAGTCACTCAGCCAAAGTATTTAAAGGCACAAGATCCGATGCTTGTTGCATTAGAATAACCATGAAGACATTAAGAATAACCATGAAGACATTAAGAATAACCATGGAGACATTAAGAATAACCATGGAGATGTCTCAGTCCGTTGGGAGGTTGAGCTGTGACACTTTCAGAGGCCACATTCTTGAGAGCACACTTGTTTTAGTAACACGTGCATCAGCTCAGAGATACAACAGGCAGATGATAACATGCCACATAACTTACAATATTAAACTCAGCATTTACTTGTATTTACGTGTCTGTGGAACGACAGCAGCAAAAGCAGTTGGCAGGGAAAGTGCAGGCAGGAAATAGACATCTTGGTCGCGGTGTCCTCTGGCCCGCGTGGTGTGTGCGCCTCACTGTGATGTCCTCTCCTCTCTGTTGTTGGTGCGTCGTCTGAGCGAGAAGCACCTTTCTCCCCCCACCCCCTCCTCCTACCGCACTGTGTGACGCAGGCCGTGATCAGGCTGCAGCCCCATCAATTATTCAACCTACGACGCGAAATGTGTCCAATAAAAGACTCCGACAGATTCTCATCCCTCGTACGCGTGTTTAAGCATTATGCCACGGCGCTGCGAAAGGGAGTTTATCTAGTGTCCTGTTACTGGAGTAGACCGGCTCAAGGACAAGGTCACGTAATCCCCAACACATATTTCAGAACTCAATGGCAACAGCGTGTTATGTTTTGATCTAGGAAGTGTTTTGACAAAAAGCTACTTATTTTCAGGTGGGTGAGAGTGGGGTAAGATGAGCCACTTTTTTGCTTTGGTGGATGTTGTGTAAAAACAGTAAAATAAATACATAAAATAGACAAACCATTTTATTATTTACATATATTGTGGGATGTTTTCTAGTTGTTTGCATATTTAGAACTCCTCTGGAATATTTGGTTATAAAGTTGTTGGACTTCAACACAAAGTTGTATTGCGAATCACTTTACCCCAAGAGCGAGGGGAAGTTGAACCAGGACTCGGGGTAAACCGAACCACCAGATTTAAAGGTGAAAAGGACATTAAACATCATTAAGGTCTTATTTTCTACACATTAGTGTTTCCCCACTGTACCAAGGCAGCATCAGGGACAGAGACATTTTTAAAGCAGTCAGGTCTGGTCCCTCTTGTTCAGCCCTCAATGGCTATAATGGTGGACAAGGGTTTCCTTGTAGAGGAAGGGTGAAGGAGCACAAACTGTTCAGCACCGAAATCCCCTTGTCTATAACTGGCTGCATTAACCAGCTTTTTGCCGTGGCCTGTGTCTTGATTAACTACCAGAATGGACCCCTTGTCAAAGCCTGGGCCAGAAAAGGACTTTGAAGATTCACTCAGTTTTACTTAATGTATCCATTGATTATGTATGTAGTAAATGTCCATCCATCCATTTTCTTCCACTTGTCCGTTTCCGGGTCGTGGGGGCAGCCGTTGGAGCTGCCCAAATCACATTGCACCAGCCCCTATAATGGCTCCTCCTGCAGGTGGTGGGTCCACAGAAGGACGGCCTCATGGTTCTAACCGGGCCTGTTGGTCTCTCATAAGGGGCTTCTGAACCACTCTTTGTCTGACCCGTCACCTAGGACCTGTTTGCCATAGGAGACCCTACCAGGGGCCCCGACAACTTAGCTCCCAGGATCATTCGAGTGCTCAAACCCCTCCACCACGTTAAGGTGGCGGCTCCAGGAGGGGATGTAGTAAATGTCTATAATCTAAATGCTCCCACACACTGTCTCACTCTTTTAGCGTTATTGTTGCAAAGTTTCGATCAAACTAATCAGGCTTGAGGCAAGCCCGACAAAGGTCAGTTTGATCCAAACGTTGCAGTAATAAAATCTAAAAGATTGAGACATTGTGTGGGAGCTCTTTTTCTTTTTTTATATAGTTATGTCTATAATGAATAGTCATTTGTAAATGTAGATGTCAAGACAATGTGTGTAGTGTAATTAGAGTGTGTAAAAGAGGAAACAAAGCGAGAATAGTTCACCAGAGGTCGGCTGCCTTCACACCACCGAGACCACCTGTTTCAGCCGCAGTCGGAGCAGCTGTTTAGACCGTCGTAAAGTGCTGCGGTTAGATTCACACTGACCCTAAAGTGTTGCTGTCGGGCCGAAAGTCCCTTTAAGTCGACCTAACTAGAGCCTGTGTGAAAACACCCTCAGAAACATGAAACCAGTAAATAGTAAATACAATTACAATCAAACCTGACATAAATGTCCTTAAGAGGCAGTAAGAGTAATTGCATTATACCATTTTAATTTGTGGATAGGTACTTGGTGGGCAGGGGCGGAGCACCAAATCCTGGGCCCTGGGGACACAGGATTTTGTGCTGGGAATAACAAATTTGTGACTTTAAAATATCCATTAAAATGCTATTTTACAAACAAATAATGATACTGTATGTTGTCTCTGTGGCCCACAGGCATGGACAAAAAACTCAACTCACCATATTTGAAGCCTACGTTTAAGTGTATTTTACAGTAAATTCTTGTTCTAAAAAGTTACCCTGGACTAGGCTAAATGGCACGAGCCCTCCACCTTTTCACTGGAACCACGTTGACGCGTCTCCAAAGCTGAGTCTCCAAATGCGCGCGGCTAATTAGCATAATGAATTCTTCGAAAATAGCGTGAGCGACCTGTGGCCTTTGTCACTGTATTGGCCTGATTACAGTCAATTTCAATAAATATACGGAAAGAGAAACTTTAGGGGTTAAAACGGGGAGAAGCAGCTCTGTCTGTGGCTCTTTCTCTGACTCAGCACCATCCACTTCTCAGCGGGTAGAGGCAGGGACTCGCCTCACATCATGTTTAACTGTCATTTATGACAAGAAAGTTGCATCTAAGGCCAGCTAGAATAGGCTAGTGTTAAATAAAAGCACATAAGAGCGAGGCAAGACTAATATTTCTCTTTCCTAGCTTAGTGTCATTGCAGAGCCCACCTCATCAAAGTCGCTGTTGAGTTGAAGCGCGCGGTGCTGAACGCCGGTGTGTGGGATGAACCATTTGGCACATTTTTAAAGGGGTCTCAGGGCCCTGAGATTTCATCCATCATTATTGTTTGTGCACAATTCTGTCTAGCAACCATTGTATTTCAGCCATGTTTTGTTCAATTCTTATATCAATTATGAGGACATTTAGAAAGTACAATACAGAACGCTTTTTGCAGCACTTTTGAGGGCCTGCTCTGGGCCCTGGGTACTCAGTACCCTTTACCCCCACAGTCCAACGCCCATGTTGGTATGCATGTATAAAAGAAAAACAAATCACACTTCTGTTTTAGAGTGATCAAAACGGCCTCATCCCTATAAATGCACTGCACAAACATGTCATCATTGGCACACACAACAATTCAACCTGAAATAGACTCACACAGACGAAAGCAGTGATTAGGGAGATTATTGATGAGTATTAGTTTTGTCGATCAGACCCCGGCAGTAGACATCGATGTACAAGTCAGTGTAGTTAAACAGCTTGGAGTTAGGGATGTCTTCCCCTGGAGCCTGGACACTGGTGGTGGTGTAGAAGATCATCGAAATGCTCGGGTAGCACCGAGATGAAAGAGCGGAGATGGGGTGGAGGTGGGTCGCAGCGCAGCTGGGAAGCAAACAGTATATGATTGCTGGCGCTTAAAAGCGAGACCGATGGCGATGATTGGCTGCTACGGAGGTGCGGCTCTGACGCTGATGAGGAGGTGTGGACCTTTCAGGAGCAATCATTGGCTGAAGGTTGATGATGCTGTGTTTGTCTACCAGGCTGAATTACCGCCTAGGCTTCATAATCACACAAAGCTCCTGTTTCCATGTCGAGCCCTCCCTTCATGTGGGCTGTTTGTCTCACAGATCGGTCTCCTCTCACATGACACACCTCTCTGAACTGAGATGCAGTCATCCTCTCCTTCCTCAGAAGATGCCATTCAGGTGCTGCACTTTGACCTCTGGTTGAGGCTTCAATGAGGCGAGACTGAAACAATGTCACACACAGGGGAGTGCAGATGAAGCCCTTCCTGGCTCGTTGGTACAAAACTACAGTCAGTAGTCAACCAGTCAACCAGTGGTAGTTTTGGAAAAGGTGGTGCATCCTGATGTGTGGTCATAACATGAGGAGACGTAAACAATTATCTTTTCCCTACATGTACGCCTGGGCTTGATCTGAGTGGCTGCGTTTCATCGGTTGAATTTCAACCTACCATTCAGCAAGCGGGGGAGGCGGGTGTTGTAGGTGACGTCAAGCATTTGCGCCTCATTTGTTGGTTGTAGTTCGGCAATGGCGGCGGATACGAACGTAAAGGAAGCTCTTCAATCTGTTCTGGCTCGGCTCCTAAATATCCAGAAATTATAACTGAAGCCTTCGAATGCGCAAGAAATGCTCCCAAAAGTTATGATAGAGTTATGAGAGAGCTATGATAGAGCTATGATAGAGTTATGAGAGAGCTATGATAGAGCTATGATAGAGTTATGATAGAGTTATGATAGAGCTATGATAGAGTTAGGATAGAGTTATGATAGAGCTATGATAGAGTTATGATAGAGCTATGAGAGAGTTATGAGAGAGCTATGATAGAGCTATGATAGAGTTATGATAGAGCTATGATAGAGCTATGATAGAGTTATGATAGAGCTATGATAGAGCTATGATAGAGTTAGGATAGAGTTATGATAGAGCTATGATAGAGTTATGATAGAGCTATGAGAGAGTTATGATAGAGTTATGAGAGAGCTATGATAGAGCTATGAGAGAGTTATGATAGAGTTATGAGAGAGCTATGATAGAGTTATGATAGAGCTATGATTGAGTTATGATAGAGCTATGATAGAGCTATGATAGAGTTATGATAGAGCTATGATAGAGCTATGATAGAGCTATGATAGAGCTATGATAGAGTTATGACAGAGTTATGATAGTTATGATAGAGCTATGATAGAGTTATGACAGAGTTATGATAGTTATGATAGAGCTATGATAGAGTTATGATAGTTATGATAGAGTTATGATAGAGCTATGATAGAGCTATGATAGAGCTATGATAGAGTTATGATAGAGTTAGGATAGAGTTATGATAGAGCTATGATAGAGTTATGATAGAGTTATGATAGAGCTATGATAGAGTTATGATAGAGTTATGAGAGAGTTATGATAGAGCTATGAGAGAGTTATGATAGAGTTATGAGAGAGCTATGATAGAGTTATGATAGAGCTATGATAGAGTTATGAGAGAGCTATGATAGTTATGATAGAGCTATGATAGAGTTATGATAGAGCTATGATAGAGCTATGATAGAGCTATGAGAGAGTTATGATAGAGTTATGAGAGAGCTATGATAGAGTTATGATAGAGCTATGATAGAGTTATGAGAGAGCTATGATAGTTATGATAGAGCTATGATAGAGTTATGATAGAGCTATGATAGAGCTATGATAGAGTTATGACAGAGTTATGATAGTTATGATAGAGCTATGATAGAGTTATGACAGAGTTATGATAGAGCTATGATAGAGCTATGATAGAGTTATGATAGTTATGATAGAGTTATGAGAGAGCTATGATAGAGTTATAATAGAGCTATGATAGAGTTATGAGAGAGCTATGATAGAGCTATGATAGAGTTATGAGAGAGCTATGATAGAGTTATGATAGTTATGATAGAGCTATGATAGAGTTATGATAGTTATGATAGAGCTATGATAGAGTTATGAGAGAGCTATGATAGAGTTATGATAGTTATGATAGAGCTATGATAGAGTTATGATAGTTATGATAGAGCTATGATAGAGTTATGAGAGAGCTATGATAGAGTTATGATAGTTATGATAGAGCTATGATAGAGTTATGATAGAGCTATGATAGAGTTATGAGAGAGCTATGATAGAGTTATGATAGAGCTGACAGAGTTATGATAGAGTTATGATAGAGCTATGAGAGAGTTATGATAGAGCTATGAGTTATGATAGAGCTATGATAGAGGTATGATAGAGTAAGTAAAGTAAGTAAGTGCTTTATTGTCATTGTACAAGCGTACAACAAAATAGCGTTCAGGTGTTAGTCCTGAGCTGCTGCGGCTGAGCCGCGCTGCCACTGTGTGTCAACCTGACCCGCATGACCTTGGAGGTCGGGGAAACTGTAGCACTTGGAAGAAACCTGGCTGACTGCCCTCTGTCTCCTCTGAAATCGTGCCGCGCCTCCTGGGTTTGTCCCTGTTTCAGAGCATGGTGTCCTGCACTGGTCAGCTCCACCTCCTCCTTCCTCTCTCCGCTCCCTCCACTTCACAACAGTCTTTCACCATCTCTCGTTTGTCCTTTTTTGTTTCCTGTAGCTCCTCTTGTGACGCCTCCTCTGTGCTGCAGCTGTGGGGGCTGTTGGTGCCTCTTCAGTGTCTCAGAAGAAGAAATGTGTAGGTCTCAAATGGGTTTAGCTGATAAGCTACCATTTTGTAAACCTTTAAAAAGCTGCTTTCTTCAGGACCATTTTAGACCCTCAAAGTAAACAAATCCACCAAACCTCCACAAAAACACGGCAAAGATGTACAAAAGTATCCAGAAAAATACTAAGTGAGTTTATAACAGGTGTTCCAACAATCGTAGTCTTCATTTTTGTAAATATACGCCATATTTATACATGATTATAATGACAACCAATGTGAAGGTATTCTAAAAGCATAATACAGTACTCTTCAGTAACTAAATACAAGTATTCTTCCCAACATTGTTTGCTTGTTTTTCCTTTTACATAATGACATTTTGGTGGGAGTTGTATATTGTGCAGTATTTTGGCACAGTACATTGGTCAAGGAGTTCTGGTTGAAATTCTTCCCATAGCACTCAAAATGATACAAGTAGTTTAATTTGTGGACAGTAAATATTGGTTATCATAAATATAAATCTGAAACAGTCAGTCAGTCACTTGTCTGTTAATTTTGACTGAATTTCATATGTTCTTATGTGAACCTTTATGTACCAGTAAAACAAAAATGTTGAGTATTAATCTATATACCACCTATACCATTTATTCCACTAAATGTCAGTTTAACATTAAAATACAACTTAATGATGATTATGTAAATTTCAAAATGCCTCTATTGGCAGTACAGACACCTGAATGGCCTGCAGCAGGTTTCATTGGTGCTGGAGCTGGAGGCTGTTGATGAAGACAGTCTGCAGTTCGTTGATATCTTCAGTGGCCTCTATGGGAATACTGGCTCTGCCTGGTGAGCCTGAGAGTCTGCTGCTAGAGTCATAGCCTGCCTCATGGTAGGACAGGCTCATGTTTTCATAATAGGACTCCCCACCCCCTCCGAGTGCACATGCACCCTGCAAATGCTCATAGCTGTCGTACTGGAGCAGAGGGGACAGGCGGTTGTGGTCCAGTAACTGATGTGAACTGCAGTGGAGATGCCCATGGTGCTCTGGCCCAGGACTGTGGCAGGGGCTGACTGAGGGACTGTGGGGCATTAGACAGGTCTGAAGGCAGCTGTTCCTGCGCACGGTCCGGTGCAGGTCCAGCCGGGCAATGAGAGGTTTGCCAATCTTGATGCTCTTGGTCCAGTGGATGGGATCATCCTCCATTGTGATGAAGGTGCCCTGAAGGCACACTGTAAAATCTAGCTCCTCCTGTTGGATTACAGTGAATCATTAGTTTTTTGTTTACCTTGTGATGTTGTATGTTATACCTTCAGTTTCTGCAAGGAGCTAATCCTTGTGTACAGGCAATGCTGAGGAAGACTGCTGGACAGAAGATAGATACCGGTTTCCTCTGGAGTCTCTCTGTTCATCTCTTTAGGATCTACGTCTAGATCCTGAAACAGAAAAATGGTTTACTCAAGAAGACATGTCAAACAAAATAAAAAAAAATCATCATGAACAATTATCCTGTAGAAAAATATGACGTAGTGCTTGTGCATATTTTCCCAAACTTCTATTGAATTAAGACATGATTAAAAGTATCATACTAACGGGTTTACTGTGCCACTATTCCTTTTAATCATCATATACAAATACTGTCTTAATCATACATTCATAATCATACAGTTGTAAGCATAAGCTCTGGTCTGTACCAGGGGTGTCCAGGCTTCTTGCTGAATTGGCATTCATCACCAGAGATTACACTCTTTTTTTTTAACGCCAGTTTCTTTTATTCTACACAATTATAACCCTGATAATAACTAACATCATGGTGTGAGACAAAGTTGACAATAAGGTTCCAAGCCTAAATAAAGGTGTGGTTACACGGTTAAAACATGTTCAATTCACGTTTTAACATAACTTTTTTATTGCAGTCCACAATAATAAAAAAAAAAGAAGAAGTTTGGACACCCCTGGCGTGTACAGTTTATGACCTTTTTACTCAGAGCATTTTATGATAATCAATTTGACTGAACTGCAGAACTCACTTGTGAAAAGTCGGTGACATGGGCCTGGCAGAAGGACATGTCCTCTGGTTTCTTGACAATGTGAGTGTAAATGACAAGTACATTTGAAAATTCTGCTGCAAAACCTAATTTGATTCGCGCTCCACAGTCAAAATCCAGACACATGCTCTCAGGAAGTTCTGGGGGGGGGGGGGGGGGGGGAACATTATTTTTCAGTAGCAAAGGCTTTGTAGATTTAAATCTCACTCACATTAATAATTATATTTACCACTTTTCAAATAATGTTAGTCTTGTACAGTATGAGGATTAAACAGGATTAACAAACTTTTGAGTGGACAATGACAGTGTGATGCATCACAAGTGTGACGTGAGAATGAAACGATAATGAGATATATGAGCATAGCTGTAGGAACTCACCATGAGCTTTTGCCCATTGCTGACTGTGGTCATGAACAAGGTCAGCACTTTCATTTGGCAGAATAGGATCAGTTAGAGCTCTCCTCTCAGACAGACTGCTGCGGATCTCTAGAGCCTGCTTTCCCTTTGTAGCAACAAACTGACCCATGTCTAAAAGCAAGAACATGTGCAAAACACAAAACAGCAACAATGTGATAGAGGTTCAAGTAAATAAAATGTACATTATAATTCGGAATTGCTGGATAAATAAACGTTGAAAATACTTTGGTTCTCCTAGAGCTGTACTTCTCAACAGCAATTATCATTATAAAGCTTGTTACCTTCAGCAACTCTGTCTAGCACCACAGTGATCTTCTCATCATCAAGCAGCCGCTTTTTTAAGAACTTCACAAACACTCCATTAGTGAATCCAGTTGAGCTCAGCTCAAAGGCCTCTGCATCTTGACAGCTATTTGGCCATGAAAAAAGTATATCACACAATGAAATATAAAGCAACATGTTAAATGATAAAAGAGCTGGATTTACGTTGCATATCCAAACACAATGTTTGCCGTGACTCTCAATACAATGTTTGGAGTGCTGTCGTCGTGGATATTCCTGACAAAAACAAATCAATGATATAAACAGATAAAATATATGTGTTTATTAACACACAGTTTTTGCTCTTACCTTTTCCTGCACATGTCCAGCAGAAAGACATTGAGACCAGTCTCCTTCTCCTGCATCAATTTAAGAATGCTTTGCACACATAAACAATTCGCTGAGTGGTAAGGGTTAGGGGCATCCACAGGAACCATGAAGCTATTGCCATAGTTCTCATATCCATGACCAGCATAGTACAGCAGACCTTAGAAGAATTATTGTTTCAGTGGCTATGTATATGTTGGTCAACTTTGGAACTAGTATGTTTAAATTTACCATAAACTCCCTTGTGAAGAAGCAACAGAAACTCATCCACAGCATTTCTCATTTCTGATTCAGTGAGGTCCAACAGTGAAACCACCTTGAAATTGAGCTGCCGTAGAAGGTTTGTGAGGTCATACACGTCCACCATGGGAGCCTTGAGCTGTGGGTGATTCTGATAGGACAGGTTGCCAATCAACAGGGCCACTTTGTCAGAGGCTGGAATCAAGAAATATACAAAGATTAGATAATTGTATATCTGATATCAAGGTTGTGCTGCATGACAATATTCCCAACAATAAACACTATTTGTTATGAGACACTTACCACAAAGTTGTTCTGGAACACTATCTAGAAATAACCCACTGGAACCTGAATTAGTAGAACATTTGTCAAGATTGACAGCAAAAGATAGAGACGCTTAAGATTGATGATAATATTTACCTTCTTCTATTGCATACATGTCATCTGAAAGTGAAAATACATTCTATGATAAGAAACTTCGCGTAATACAGCATAATAATCATTCATTTATTAGTATAATCTATCTTTGTTAGTGCTGTAATCACCCCTAGACCCGCATGCAACTAAATCTAGAAAAGCTTTTGATCAAAAGCTACAATAAGATTCACATACACTAACAGAAACCACTCTGTCAACTCTACCTTCAGAGCACTCCATTGCCCCTGAAATCTGGACTGCTATCCTGGGTGCTTACATAGAAGGTAACAATGTGAAGGACTTGTGAGACTAAAAAGTATGTAATCATGTGTAAAAACGTGATTTACCTATGACTACATCGACTTCAGCGGTCCAGAGTCTGTCTGTGCCAATGCGGATCTCACAGCTGTAACTGCCATGATGCTCCTGCATGACTTGAGAAATCTAGATTACGAGAGGAGAATTATATTGTGTTATATCTGTGTTATGTTAAGAAGTTTAAGCTGAAGGCCCTTGGTAAATATAATCGACATACATTTTGGTTTAAAGAAGAAAAAAGAAAGGCTAATGCCGAAACGTAACCACTATCATTAAAATTTGGACATCGGCTCATGAGTGTGCGATGTTGTTTTTTGATTTATAAATATAATCGACTTACCACAAGTTTTCTTTTAGTTGCATTGGAGACCCGCACTCTGTTTCTGTACCACTGATACTGAGGGATCGGTCGCCCTACAGCTCCACATTCAAGACGCAGCATTTCTCCAATATGCAACTGCTGTGGCTGAGGCTGGATCACCACTTTTGCTCTGCCTTCAGGTGAATGCAAACTCTGCTCTGTTTGTCAGGAAATATGACAATGTACTATATCAATTGTTACTATTTATAAACTGCATTATAAATACATTTGTGTCACGTCATAGAATAAAAATATTTAAACGTATAATTGGAGGTTTACTGTGAGCTGAGGTAAAATTCAGGACGTCCACTTGAGCCCATTGGCTAAATTCAAAAGCCTCCCCACAGTTGGCCCTGCAGATGTAAAAGCCGGCATTCTGTGGATGGACCGGGCTAATGACCAGGTCTGGACACGAGCTATTAGGAACCTGTTACAAAACAAAACGTTTCCCTCTGATTTCAAAGTATTTAATAACGTGCATGTAATAATTGCTGTATGTAATAGTTGCTGGTCATGCAATGGAATTGTACAATATAAAAGGTTTTGGATGTACCGGTATTTAAATTAAGAGAGCATTTGGTGGGGGACAATAGTGGCTCAGAGGATAGAGTGCTTCGTCTTAACTGGAAGGTTGGCGGATTCCAATCCCAGCTCCCATACTCCCACAGATGCAGACTGTTGTGTATTAGAAAGTGGTTGGTGGTGGTCAAAGGGGCGATGCCACAGATGGGCAGCCTCGCTTCTATCAATTTACCTCCAGTAATACACTGTACTTGTGTATTGTTGAATGTGTCTAAAAGCCAGTGTTAATTTTGACATATTTTAAACATATTTTAATTTAGTTTTAGTCTTAGTCTTTTGACGAAAATGTAATTCAATTTTAGTCGAGTTTTAGTCAAAAAAATATCTTCAATTTTAGTCGAGATTTAGTCGACTAAAATTGCAAGTCAATTTAGTCGACTAGATTTAAGACACATTTAGTCGACTTTGTATTTATAATATTCATTATAATCATATTTAATCGAGGTCCTCTGCTTCATGGAGCTGCTCCCTCATGAACAAAGCTCAGAGCTGTTCCTTTGGCAGTGAATTTACATGATATGAGGCTCTTTCAGACTGTCAATAGAAGTTTGGATGATTTTAGTCTCTCCTTTTCATTTTTATTTAGTCTCATTTTGGTCGACTAAAATATCTGGACATTTTAGTCATAGTTTTAGTCGCATGAAAAAGTTTTAATTTAGTTTTAGTCCAATTTTAGTCGTCAAAAAAATCACTTTGACTAAAATTAAGACTAATTATTTTAGTCGACGAAATTAACACTGCTAAAAGCCTCATATGGAGGAGGGAAAATTGGCAGTTTTGCACGAACACTTAAAACAAAGCATCTGGTTTGTCCACTGTTAATGTAACAGTGGACAACATGTTTATGTAATGTACTTATCATAAACATGAATATATACAGCTTACCACCATAGAGTGTGGAGTGTAGGAATAAACTCAAGTGTCTTTGACTGTTCAAAGAAAACGCTAAGTATTATGACTTTATGAAGTCAGTCAAATCTATTTACCCAGACCATTCTACCTTTGCTTCTTTCATTGGTAATTCTGTTAATGTGTGATTATTGTCCTTCTGGTGGATAGCACATGTCAATAGTAAAAACGACAAAGTAATACCCCACCTCCTCTTTTGACTTAAACCACTGGTACTCCACTGGACCGTTGGCCCAGGCTTGGCAGCTGAGACGCAGATTGTGCCCAGACAGGAGAGCCACTGACTGGGGCTGAATAAGAATCTGTAATGCTGAACATAAATCCTTTAGTTTAGCTTAATGAATACTATTACCATAAAACTGCTTTTACTGGAAAGCGCCTTGTGCAACCTCTGGCTATTGTAAGGCACTAAAACCTTTACAAGATAATGAACAAATTAATTAAGTTTTATACTATGAATACCATAAAAGCACGACTTTATGCAATCACATGATGGGTAGAGAGGTAGAACTGGGTCTGTACCTGGAGGTCTGAGGCAGTCCAGGGCTTCTGAATTGCCCAGAGTTTGCAGGTAGTCCTTTAGGTGAGCCACAGTGCATCCTCTTTCCCCTAATAGCATCAGCAGCATGTGGCTGGGACTGCCCTCCAACTGCAACACCTTCAGTGAGCACATCTCTATGTCATCTGAGCTGAAAGAACAATATATGAGCAGCAATGTGTTATAAAGGGCAGCAAGACTATCACAAACATGTACTTAATGGTTAGTTATAATCAATGCACTACACTCACAATGTCACCTCTCTCACCTGACTTTAAACCGCTTGTCATTACCAGCAATCTCTCCAAGTTTTCGCCATCCCTTACTGCTGCTGGACTTATCCAACACGTCGCAAAGTTTCTTCAAAACGGCCTCCTTTAACAGGTTGATCTTCGCGGAACGATCTAAAGAATCCGACATGGCAGCATTGAGCTCAAAACGGTGTCTTTTAAGATGGTTCCAGGATGTAGACCAGCGTGCAGAGATCTCAATGGTAGGGCTAAGATGAATATGTCTACTTCCTGGAAGAAAAGAAAACGAAACGAGCGCAACCACAGCAGCGCTGTTTTGGTCTGGTTTGCGCCTCACGCACGTACGTATCGAAGATCGTCTACGTAAGAAGGTGCGTCACTGCGCCAGGTAAAAGCTGATAAAACGACCGATTCAGGCGATATAAAATCGTCTTTTATGAATCTTTGGTCTGTGACTAAGTGCTTAAAAACTTGTGGCAACAGAAAATACTACATACTTTCTGATGTTAAGGCCTTGTTCTAAAAATCTAATGGTCAAATATATGGTTATACTTCCTCCCACTCCTTTTTGAGTTTAATAATGTATCGTGTATGCATATGGGTGTGTAGGCTTATTTGTAATGTTTTTTTTTTTATTGCAATGAACAAATACGAACAAACAAGGCACATTATGTTTACAATGTTAAAGTACAAAAAAAGAAAATTTGAAAATTTAGGGGCAGTATGTGAAGCATTGTGTAAATCAGATAAGTAAGTCAAAATTTAACAAAAGTTTCCAAGCATTTTTGCATTTTTCTGTTCAATTAATTGTAGAGATTTTGAAAAAAGATTGAGCTCATTCATCCAGTGGAATATAGTGGGTTTAATTTTTTTAAAAAGCGGCATTTGTGAATAAAATATTTGCATAGAAGTAATAAATTATCTACCCCAAAATCAATAAAAATATTCTTAACCTTCATCCCAAATTTGATTTCATTTGTCGTTAACGTATCAAATTGAGTCCCCTTTGATTGAAGCCATCTCTGAAAATCTTGCCAAAAGTTTTGTATTGCGTTACAAGAAAAGATGGTCCAAGTCTTCGTTTTCTGTGTTACAAAAAAAACATTTTTCAGTTTCTATTTTAAATCTATGTTTTATAAATTCGTTAGTGGGATATATTTTGTTGCTTATTTGTAATGTAGTGTAGCGACCCTGTTTCCAATGTTAATGTTTAATGGTGTATGACTAAACTTGGGAAATAGTGCACGTTGAATGGCTTATTGTGATTAGCAGCTAGATTTCTCTTCTTGGACGCTACAGTACATTGAACTCAGAAAAAACGATCAATCATTAAACAATCAATCATTCATAAAGTTATGAAGGTCTGTATAAAGACATCTTGGACGGTCTCCTCGGTTCTTTTCTCATTCCGCTCAGCTGACTCCGCCTTCATGGCTGGAGGCGCGTACTTGTCCATATACGTCAGGTGCAGTATCGCATACACTGGTCACCAGGTGTGGCATTGTTGTCTGTGGCAATGTCGTGGCAGGACGACTCTTTGTTTTACACTGACTTCAAATGAACTCCAGTCAAAACAAAACTGGTAGGTTATGGCATTTCTATGAAAGCAATCTTAAATTCATTGTGCCTTGTGTTATTGCAATAATTGCTGCTGCGTTGCTCCTCTTTTTACAACAATTGTAATACCTCCAATAATAGATGTGTTCCAACTCATATCCTATTACATGGAATAGAGAATAGCTATGCACTGGCCTGGACCTAAAAGAAGACTTACATAAAGCAAAAAAAAAAAAAAAAAAAAAAAGAAATCATATAATTCAAAGACGCAAATCCCTAAACAATCCAGCTTTTAAATGCCCTGGTGGCTTTTTCTTCTTCTTCTTTTCTTGTGGTAGCATTTAGAAATTTTATGGTAATTTGACACTTACTGACCAGAATGGATTCTGAAGTAGCTCCTTTCAGTTGGCTTATCTTGTTTGATCCTGAATCCAAAATATCCTATGACTCTGTGAGTCTGTTTTACTACTGCATTCTACAATTCTTGCTCCAAGCAATCTTTCTGTCAAATATATTGGAATTACACAGTGAAGCAATGTCTGTATTTTGAACAGAGAGTATTTTCTTAACATTATTGGTTGTGGTGTAATAAGTTGACTATAGTGGCTCACTGGCACAACATATAGCCTACATGTGCAACTGCATTGTGTGATTGTGTACTACTCTGAAAAAAGGAAGTATTTTTATTCTAAACTTAAGCTTGAGTAACCGTCGCCTTTGCATACCACTTTAGAGAGTGAAGCTGGATGTGGTTTATGAAGAAAAAGGGCCTTTGGCTAATTGTTCTTAATGTTAATAGCTCATCATTTACCTAAGCACATTAACCTTGAGATTATTATAGTGGCCAAGGCAACCCCATGTCTGTGTGCTTTCACAAAACAGTAGCTTCAGCCGTCTGTTTACCCTTCATATCCCTGTGTTTTTGTTAACAACATGTTGTGCAGCCAAGAGTTCATATCTCTCTTTCTTCCACAAGCCTAGCATCATGACACCTTCTACTAGACTGAAGAGGCTGGTTGCCTGGGCGCTGGTCGTTTTGACTCCCGCTGTCTCTCGTTGTTCCAGTAAGTCCAATGATTACTTTGTAGATTTGGAGTTGCATGGGGTAGAATATGAAACGTCCGTGTGTGTGTGTATGCTTTTTTGTTCAAATCACTTGGGAAATGGATCGCATGACTCAGACAACCTTGCATTCTGCCTTTGGGCACAAAAGCCTACAACTGTCTACACGACTTAAAGCTACACAGCGAGAATAGAATGAAATGTGTGCATTAATTTTATCACAATTATTATTATATTTTTTTTATTAGCCTTTCATATTTCTCTCAATTAATATTTGTCACTTGTGTCATCAGATAATTCGCCTCCTGGGAAACCAGTTCTGAAGCAGTGCCATTCCCCTGATAAAGAGACATTTACGTGCTGGTGGGAGCCAAATGCTAACGATGGAGAGGACACCACGTACCGCCTCCTCTACGAGAAAGAGCTGTCAGTCCTCTTAACTTCTCTTTCTTTCTTGTTTTTTTTTTACTTGTTTGACTTGTTTAAGTCTCAATGCAGGTAAACATTTTACACACATTTTAAGAAGACCAACCAACACCACATGTCCATTGGTAGCAAGTCCAGTAAAGCACATTTTTGTGTTGTTAACCAAAGTGGAAAACTACCTGCGCCCGCTCACATACACTAATGTTTAATGAGCTGAGAAGCCTTTGTTGCTACGAAGATACAGTAGTTGATTTACTTTTCCACCTTTCACATGCAAACACCCCATATTCTTTATTATTATTATTATTATTATTATTATTATTATTATTATTATTATTATTATTACTATTATTATTATTATTAGTTTCTCTTTTTTTATAGAACAATTGGAATTTTTGAGTGTCCAGACTATCACACTGCAGGAAAGAACTCGTGTTTCTTTGACAAGAATCACACCTCCATTTGGGTGGACTATTTTCTCACAGCTGTGGCCATAAATGCCTTTGGAAATACTACCTCTGATGTCTATAAGATTGATGTTGTGGATATAGGTAAGCGTTTATGGTCATACAGTTTATTCAGTAAAATATTTGACTGAGTTAAATGATCTTTGCTTGACAAAAGAAATGTTAAGTGTCCATTTGGATGACGTCCAAAGCCGTTTTCAATGTTACGGTGGCAACTTTATCAGGCTCTGAGCTTTATTGTTAAGTGTGCATTGAGGCCAGCTTTACTGAACCTTATCACAGCAAGTATGTTTGTGGTACTATAAGTACTAGATAGAGCCATTTGGCACTGATTGACACAGAATATCAGTTATATTTTTCCAATAAAAATATTCATAAAGTAGATAAAAACTAGATATTTGAATTCAAAATAAAGATTTTTAAAGCTTGTAACTCTTCAAAATGCACTTTGGTGTACATGCAGGTACAGTAAGGCAAAGCAAGTTTATTTGTAGAGCACAATTCATACACAAGGCAATTCAAAGTGCTTCACAATTGCATAAAATTGCAAGAAAACAGATCAAATCAATAAATAAAACATCAACATAAAAAATTATCAATTACAGTAAAGGGCAAGAGTGCAGATAAAACACTTTCAGTTTTCATCTGCTCGGGTAAAAAGAGCTGTTTTCAGCCTGGATTTGAACATTGTCAGAGTTGAGGCCTGTCTCACATCCTCATGAAGACTGTTCCAGATTTTAGCTGCATGAAACTGAAACGCAGCCTCACCGTGTTTAGTCCTGACTCTGGGAACCACCAGGAGACCCCTCCCTGAAGTTCTCAGGGCCCGAGATGGTTCATACGGCTCTAACAAGTCAGAGATGTACTTTGGTGCTAAACCATGAAACGACTTGTACACAAGCAGAGCTGTTTTAAATTCTATTCTCTGAGTGACAGGAAGCCAGTGCAGAGACCGGAGCACTGGACTAATATAGTGGTATTTCCTGGTTCTTGTCAGGACTCGAGCAGCAGCGTTCTGGATGTTCTGCAGCTCTAACAGCTCGTTTAGAAAGGCCAGTGAGCAGCCGTTACAGTCGTCTAACCTGCTGGAGACAAATGCATGGATGAGTGTCTCTAAGTCTGGTTTTGACACTATTCCTCTGATCTTAGCCATGTTTTTCAGATGGTAAAAATCTGATGATATTATTGCTTTGATGTGGCTGTTTAAGTTCAGGTCTGAGTCCATGATTACTCCTAGATTTCGAACCTGACACCAGTACACACTTTTATAGTATGAATTTATTACTTGACTCAACCGTGACAAAGTTCTAAGTAGAAGGTGTCAAAGCTTCTCAGAATGAGGTTAAACAGGTTTATGGCCGGTGTAACGTTTACAATGTACTGATTCATGGCTTTGTTTTACTATACAACTCTGCCCTGCAATGGGAAGTAAGTAAGTGCGTTATTTGTCATTGTACAACTGTATAATAAAATTGTGAGCAGGTGTTAGTCCTGAGCCACTGTGACTGAGTCGCGCCACCACTGTAGATCAACCTGACTAACATGTTTTTTGAGGTTGGGGAAACCGTAGCACCTGGAAGAAACCTGGCTGGCTGCCTTCAGTCTCTCTCTGCCTTTCATGTGTTACAGTAAAGCCCAACCCTCCAGAAAATGTAACTCTGTGGCTGGAGCTCAGTGAAGATATCCCCACTATTCATATCACCTGGAATCCCTTCAATATTGGCACCAAATTTGGCTGGATCACTCCCAAGTATCAACTCAGGTTCAAAAAAGTGGATTCCAAGTGGAATGTGAGTTGTAATCAATCTTTACTCTGTTTAAAGTTAGAATAACTGTTTTATTCCCCATGTAAAGCGTCATTGAGTGTCCAAAAAAGCGCTATACAAGTTTGATGTATTATTATTATTAATAGTTTAAGATAATTCTGCCACTATTCCTCTCATCTTCCAAAAACATACCACTAGTGCAGGGGTGGCCAAAGAATGGCATAAGTGCTACTGTTAACAGTAAGAGCTGAAAATGAAAAAGACACTGCCATGTCACCTGATCTTTTCTTTGCTTGTGGTGTGTTTAATGAATAAAAACTATTTAGTTTTACATACATTTATTAGGGAGAAACATATATGGCTTTGAGAAGAAATTGGCAGTGTATTTGCAGATATGGGTCCCATAAGCCTGTAGAAAAACTACACCCCAAACTGCAACAGAAAACAGAAAATGACAGGTGCTGGCCTCAAATTTTCCAGAGGGATGGCTCCCATATAAATGTAACTGCGAGGGGGTGCAGAACTTACTTGATTTTAGTGTCATAAATAGGCCCAAAGCCCTAAGTGGCATTCCATGGAAAAAATTAAATAAAACATTTCCCGACCCCTGCCTTAGTGAAATAATACACGAGTTTTTGTTACAGGCACTCAGATCACATTGTTTCAGTTTTCATTTTACTATACACATGTGTGTATAGTTAAAATACCTTCTGCATATGAGTGAATGAATACATTAAACC
Organism: Proterorhinus semilunaris; assembly: GCA_021464625.1. Taxonomy (NCBI): domain Eukaryota; kingdom Metazoa; phylum Chordata; class Actinopteri; order Gobiiformes; family Gobiidae; genus Proterorhinus; species Proterorhinus semilunaris. Next base: position 13,179,713 of record CM038345.1, read on the forward strand.
TTAATGTCCCTTGGAGAAATTTGTCCCGGGGACATCATGTGCAGATGCAACTGTCAGCTGACAATATGTAAGACAGAGACAGACTAAAACAGCATTACTGCAATCAATATCAAATTGATATTAAAAATAAGTGCAGATTTGCACAATGCAATAAATAAAAACATTCCAAAAGCACAAAACCTGATCATCCAACCAACCATGGGCAGACAGGTAATTCACATGAGCTGTTATAGGCCTCCCCCCTGCCCAGTGAACGAGAAATACCTGTATGTTGTGAAACAAATCAGTAAACGGGTCGTTTTTACTGTGTGTGTGTGTGTGTGTGTGTGTGTGTGCGTATAGATTAAGTATGTTGGTGAACAGACACAGTTCAGTATATACAGTGCCTCTCCGGGGAAGTTGTACATCGTTCAGGTCCAATGTGCACTAGACAATGGCGCCTGGAGTGAGTGGAGCGACACTACGTTCATTCAAGTACCTAGTTGTAAGTCATTTAATCTGTATTGAAAGTTTTAGAATATCTAGCACAAATTAGATTTTTTGTTTTTTTTGTACAGCCGAGTCCAAACAGCAAATCTGGATTTCGGTGTCCTTCTCAGCTATATTGTTATTTGCAGCAGTGTGTATAATATTTATCAAGAAGAAAAGGTATGTTTCCATTACACAGGCACACTGTATGAAGATATCCAAGCGTACAAAGACGAACAATGTTTGTCTATTTCATAGTATCCAACAATGGCTTCTGCCCCCTGTTCCTGGACCCAAGATAAAAGGAGTTGATGTGCAACTGCTTAAGGTGAAGCATGGAATCTAGTAACCCTTAATAATGGGGTTAAGGAGTGATACATTCAGCTTTTGAAACTTCAGGGTTCAAACAAACTCTTCTGAAAATACAAGCATATGACTTTTGTTGATTTTGAAATGTTTAATTGAGATATTACTCTGTATTACTTTGGAAGACACATTTTAATTTACTAACACTACTACGGGTGTTAACATTAGTTTCACTAATAGTGACAATAATAATGGTATTTAAGTACTGTATGAGTAACCCCATTTTGTCATTCTCAGAATGGCCGGTCTCACGAAGCTACCAGAGCTCTGCTTATAAACCAGGGGTTTCCCTGGAATGGGATGCCCTGGAAAAACCAGGCTGAGGAATACCTGCTAGTGTGTGATGATAACATGCTGCTTAATGAAGACCAAAAACACACAAATGGGAAGATGATTTCTAACAATTGTCACTCAACGCCAAACATCAATTATCAGTTGAACGTACACAATAGTATGAATTTCAAAGAGGAAATAACGATTTTGGATGATCTTATGGACACCAGTAGGTCAGAATTAGTCAACAAATTAAATTATGTGAACACAATGAAGACAGACACGGCTTTTTCTATTGACAAAATCAATGTCATGAATGTGAAGCTTGTTGAGAACAGCAGATATGTGGATATTCAGAGAAAAGACGTGGACATAAGACCCACAGAATACAGTACAGTGAGAGAACCCATGCTCTTCCGGGAAAAACAAAACAAAAAAGACATAAACAGACAGCAGGAGAGGCTACCTTATGACTACACCAGAGTCAAACAGGTCAAAGGTGACATGTTGCTGTTCCAGGACCCTTCCTTCAGAAATAATACACAAAACACAGACTATATTAACCCGAGCCCATTGCATACTGTGACTGAAAAAGTGCATGAGTGTGCAGAATTCCTCAATGACGGGTACGTGGACAATATCCCCAAACACTAATAATGTAAAGTGACTTACAACACATACAGTAACTTGCCAGTCCTCCTTATTTTCTTAAAACAGTAAGAAAGTCTAGTCTCTTGGTTGACCAGGCTTATACATAGACCACTGATGACACAGGCTGAAACATCCTTACGTCTATGGTACAGTATGACCATTTAATTGACCAAATTATATACCTTTATTTCTGGAGCAGAGCTTACTATGGAAATTGTTTTGGCAATATTTATTTTGCTTTCTGTGATTTCACTGTGATACATAATTTGAATTACAACAGTAGTTCACATTGATTTTGGCACATTTATTTGATCTTATTAAAGAATTTCATCACCATTAATCTGTGATATAAAAATGTTAGCTTAGCTGCCTAATTTAAGGTAAATAAAAACACAGATTCATTGTATGCTTTTATTTGAAGCTTAATTGATTGCTTACTCGGTTTACTAAAATGTGACATTTCAAACTAATGTTTCATTTATCTTTCTTGATTCTGTAAAAAACAAAACACATCCTAAATATATGCTTTAGGTAGGATCAAATGCTTTAATTACAACATAAAATCATTTTCTGAAAAAGACGTGATTGCGCAAAAAATGAATCTTGGGAATATGGGTCCATGTTTCACAGAAACAATATACATATCGTTAGTATATACACATACTAAAGCATTAGAGTAAATATTGACATTCCCTATTTCTGTCATTAGTTTCTCATTTGTAACTCCTGTGCATTTGTAGGACTTTTCACCATAACAGAATTTTTCTTTCTTTTAATCACTATCATTAATGTAAAGGCTACATGGTATGTATAAAATATGTATTTTTAAAACCTTAAATGATTTGAAATGACAGATTGTGACATCAAATCACATTTTGTTTGAGTTAACATGTGTGTATTTGTCACAAACGCTTGCACTGCCAAGCTATAGTTCAAGACGGTCATGAAAGTCTTACCACCCTGTAAAAAAATCATAATTAGTGTTACAACTAAATAGACCTCATTTGTCATAATGTTAACAATATTTTTCAAGTAATGATTTCTTCACTTTCTGTTGTGCAAAAGACAGGGAAACATTATTATGGTATAATTTTGCTACCACATTAAAAAGAGATGATTTGTGAAATCAAGTATTGTGGAGTGCCACCCCACGTAAAGGATTAGTCTTGTGTTTTCCCATGAGTTGGCTCATGACTTTATTTAGGCCCACAGGACTTCACAGCAGTCAGCTCACGCCACCGTCATCACTGTGTTCTGTGCATTCACTATCCAAGCACAGAGAGCTCAGATCTTCCTCAAATGTGGGAAATGTATGGCTGGATTCCTTCTCCAACAATTTCTTCCATAGTTTTACTGAAAAACAAAATACGCAATTAAACTTTTATTATAGTTTACAAATTAGTGGTATAAAGAAAAAAGTGCAACCTACTGTATTCTGGTTCCTCTGACTGAGTTTGATCAGAAACAGGGTCTGTCTGGTCTGTTTTAAATAGCTGTTCCATATCCATTTCCCTGTCTGACGCCGTCTGCTCAGGGCTCAAAAGCATTGCTTCATACACGTTTCTGGCCTCAGAAGATAATTCTATCATCTTGTGATAAATGTCCTATAAAGAAAAATAAAATGTAATTAAAAAAAATCCAGTTTATTCATCTTCAACTGTATGCGACTGACCTGTGCGCCATCAAAGTTGAAGATTCCAACTAGACTCACAGGTACTGCCTTGTTAACACAGCGACCCAAAGCTTTTCTTGACAAAGCGAATACAAAGGGCACTTCTTGTTCACGGCAAGCGTCAATGACCGCATGCAGAGCCTCATCCAAGCCTCCTGCAAAGGAAGATCGGTAGGTAGCATGATCAAACACATTTCAATATCCTTGGCATGCATGATTTCAAGCTCAAACAGTAATTTAATCTTGATTAATAGAAGTCAAACCTTTGGACTGGATGCGTTCACAGTTGGGTGAAATGATGACGCATTTGACCTTCCTCAGTTTAAGGTGTTTCAGTACTTCCCGTAAACCCATAACGATGCGTCTTTTCATGCGCGCCTTCATTGGGTCTTTTTGATACAGACGATCCTGGAAACGCACAAGCTCCTTTAGAAGCGTGGTCACACATTCATCCACATCTTTGCTCAGCATTTGAGTGCAATATCTGTCAACACAAAAAAGTGGTTAAATATTAAAGGTAAATATCTGACATTGGTATTAAAATGTACAAAAGTATTTACTCTCTGAATTTTCTGCTGTGGATTTTGGGCAGGACAACAGGGGAGACCAAAGTTGAAGTGGGCAGTTTTTCGGCAGTTTCTTCATTCTGTCCTACGTCTTCATTTATCTCTGCTTCATCAAGTTCTTCTGCAGGAATGAGTGTGCTATCTAAAGTTGTTGTTGAATAATAAAAGAAAAGTATATTTTCATTTGAAATGTTCATCCTTCAAAGATTAAAACAAGCTAATATGACCTGCTGCATTGTCGTTTTCTTCCTCTGCTGTGTCCGTGGCTGGCATGGAATCACATTCAAGCAGTAGCCCTTTCTCCTCAAGCAAACGTCTCTGCTTCCTTTCCTCTCTCTCTTTCAAAATAATCTACAATAGAATAAAAAAACATCTGGTGATCCCTCTGCCAGCAGGGTCTTCAACTCCCACCTCTGGATGAGCTTCTCCCAGATCCTGAGGGAGGTTGGCGACATGGCGTGGACCATGTTCTCCTATACTGTCAATGAGGCCGTCATGGTCTCTCCCCAGACCCAGTGTTGGCGGCCGGTGTTCTATCAAAATGTGCACCCTTATCGAGATTTGCATCCACACGTGCAAAACAACTGCTTCGAGACATGCATCCTCTCCGCATCGTAAAGTGCTCCCTTTTCTTTCCCAAAATCCACAAACAATAACCTATTTCAGCTGCCTTTTGTCATTATGTGTATGTATGTGGCATAAGACTTGGGTTCTACTTCAATAGTGTGCTTGCCCTCAGGCTGCGCTATTGCATATCTCTTGGAAGCGCCAGCTTCCAGCGCTGAGAGGATCAGAGAACTGACCGCTCCAATCATCCTTGGGGGTCCACAAACCCCTGTTACCTATAAAAGGGGGGACTCTCCCTTCAATTGTCTCCTTTTTCTCTCAGCTTACTCTGAGATCTGGGACACCGGGTGTTGGATGGCCCACGAATCCGCTCCCTGCTCGGCATGATGGCATCAGCCCGCCCAGTGGTTCAACTGGGGCTGCTGCACATGAGAGGTCTCCAACGCTGGTTTCCACGCCTCTGGTCCCGCCTCGGGAGGAACTTGATGCTGCCGGTCGTCCCCCGCCGCACGTAGAATTGTGGTTGGACCCGGAGCGCCTCTGGCAGGGGGTCCAAATAGGCTACGTACTCCATTACACGGAGGTGTTCATGGACGCCTCCCTGACCGGCTGGGGCGGAGTACTGGGCCATCTCACGGCAAGCGGTGTTTGGCCCCCGTCTCCGTGAGATAACAACCTCCTTGAGATGGAGGCGGTGCAGAAAGTCCTCCTACACTTTGCCACTCATCTGCAGGGTCACCACGTCATGGTTCGGTCGTACAACACCACAGTGGTGGCCTACCTGAACAGGCAGAGGGGGACCAGGTCCCCTGCTCTCCACAGGCTGCCAGCAGAGGTGCTCAACTGGGCGAGCACTCACCTGGCCTCTCTGAAAGCACGCCACATTCCCAGATCCCACAACGTCGGCGCTTTGGGGGCACCCTATGGGACGAATGGGGCCTGGCACCCGAGGTGGCGGCGGAGTTGTGCTCGGGCCTGATCTACAACCAGAGTGTACAGGGTTTGTTGGCGTCTTTTCTCTGACTGGTGTTCAGAGAGGGACCTGGACCCTACATCCTTTCCTATAAAAGGACATACTCAGTTTCTCCAGGGACTGCTGGAGAGGGGCAGTGCCGCCGCAACCCTAGGGGTTTTGCGGCGGCCATCGTTACCGGGCACGTGGGGTTCGGAGTCCACACTGCTCGCAGTCATCCTTTGGTGAAGCGCTTCCTTCAGGGCGTTCGTAGGCTTAGACCGCCCGTGCACCGCCCGGTCCCGACCTGGGAACTTCAGACTGTACTGGAGGGCCTTTTGGGCTGGGATGGATTGTCTGTCCTACAAGACTGCGACCTTTTTGGCTCTGACATCGGCTAAGAGGATGGGTAATCCCTGTGCACTCTCTGTGCATCCTTCCTGCATGTCCCTCCCTGAGGCTGATGGAACTCTGGCTCAACACGGCTTTTCCGCTGGAAGGTCACCTTCAGGTCCAGGGTAATCAGAATTAGGCCCTTCTTTCCCCCTCTGCATGCGTCGGCGGGGGATGAGCAACGACACCGCCTTTGCCCACGTTGCTCACTGATCTTAAACGGACTGCCAGCTTCAGATGCTCCGATCAGTTGTTCGTGGGCTTGGGGGTCAAGGACACGGGTGCCCCACTGTCCTCTCAACGATTGGCCCACTGGATATGCCTTGCCATCCGCCAGCAGTGGTCAGAGCTCACGCCACACGTGGAGTTGCGGCTTCGACGGCACTGCTCCATGGCGCTTTGATTGAGGAGGTCTGCATGGCAGCCTCTTGGTCGTCCTCTTCAACGTTTGTGCAGTCATATCTGCAGGACGTTGCTACGGGTTCAGTAGCCCACGCAGTTTTGAGTGGTGGACGGTCGTAAATTCCCCCCAGCCCAGCGGTGGTCCGGGAGAGGCGGCTAGTGCAGATGTCCCCAATTGCCTTTTTGCTGGGTGAGAAACGCTGGCGTTGTTACAGCTATTGGTTGCTCCTCACCCTGCCAGTGAGCCTCTGCTATTTAGGGAGCGTTTGGCCGCTCCCTGGGACGCATAGAGTTGCCCCGGGCCCACTCCAATCATGCCAGACCATGCCTGCTGGGAGTACATTGGTCGGCCACGGGCTGTGCGTTGCCTTATGCAAATGCCTAAGGGCAAGCACTATTGAAGTAGAAATCCAAGTTACCTATGTATAGTTCTACGAAATGTGTGCGCCGCCCTTAGCTACGGGCCCAGCAGGCACAACCTCTCTTCGATGGCTGGGTTCAAAGGAGACGATTTAAGGGCGAGTCCCCCCTTTTATAGGGCACAGGGGTTTATGGACCCCCAAGGATGATTGGAGCGGTCTGTTCTCAGATCCTCTCAGAGCGGGAAGCTGGTGTTACCAAGAGATATGCAATAGCGCAGCCTAAGGGCGGTACACACATTTTGTAGAACTATAGTTACATAGGTAACTTAGATTTTCCGTCATACTGTACATTGTATTTAGCCTAGGAAACAAAATGGCTTTATGATATTAAAAATACAATCTATATCATAAACTCTTTATGCCGCATACATTTATATCAAGAGTATCCATTTCTCTTTTAAACATAATCAAAATTATTCAAGTTTTACATTAGAAAATTAACAGGAAAATATAAAAATGCAATGAGGCGACAGGGACCGGAGTCTGGGACACCCTCACTTATGGTCATGAGATCTGGGTAGTGACTGAAAGGACATGATCACAGGCGGCCAAAATGTGTTTCCTTCACAGGGTGGCTGGGCGCATTCTTAGAGATAGGATGAGGAGTTCAGTAACCGGGGAAGACTTGGAGTTGCAACTTCACATGGAGAGGAGGCAGCTGAGGTGGCTTGGGCATCTATTTTGGATGCCTCCTGATCGCCTCCCTTGGGGGATGTTCCCAGGCATGTCCCATTGGGAGGAGGCTCCCGGGAAGACCCAGGACACGCTGGAAAGACTGTGCCTCTGAGCTCAGGTCGCTTCAGGATCCCCTCAGAACAGCTGGAGGCGTGCGTGGATAGGGAAGTCTGGGCATCTCTGCTCAGACTGCTGCCTCCGCGACCCAGCCCCAAAGGTTGAAGAGATTGGATGGATGGACAACACATAATATTGCTAACTGTTCATACCTCTGAATTACCTTTTTAAGAGCAGTAGGTTTCTTTGCTTTTGGCACTTCCCTCTGTTTGCCCTTCTTTACCAATGGACTTGTAGAGTCCAATGGATTGTGAGCAACTTTGTCTTGCATCCATGATTTCTTCTGAGCTGGCTGTTGCTTAGGCACCACAGGTAAACCTCCACCAACTACAAACGCAATCATGTTCTTGAGCCACTAGTCCAAGGCTTTGTTATTGAGAGGTAAGCCTTACCTGACAAGGTGAGGGGCTTTGTATCCAGCTTAGCTTTTTGAGATTGTTTCTTTTCCAAGACAGCTAGCATGTTTCCAATGTCAAGCTGAACAGGCACTTTGCTCTTCTTCCCAGAAACTTTTTCAACTTTCTGCAAATAAATGATTTTATTTAAAGCTTGGGCACCTGATTTTTTGGTGTTGTAGAATACATTTATTTTTGCCACCTCAGAGTATGTTGTAAACACACAGCAAAACACAGACCTTGTTGTATTGTCTTCACCTAAAGCTTTATTGAGCAGAGGATGATAGAAGTCTAATCTAAATTAGTGGAATTTATCTTGGGGGTGGCTGCCCCTACTTCACTTTGTCACCACTCAGTGCTGAATATGGGTGTGAAATATGCATATAATTACATTCTTTGAACAATTTGAATACACAGGAGAAACTGTGAGAGCTAGAACCAAGTTTGGGCCAAAACAAAAAATTTAACAGTTTGAACAGGAAAAATCAGTTACCCCAGCTTTAACAATATAGTTTATTTTTTTAATTAAGTAACATACTATACCTGTGCTTTAGGAGCCTCTAAACAAGGAGACTGAGCACTATGGGGGGTGTCCTTTTTCTGACCTATAGGCTGTAGTTGGACACTTTGTGCTTGACTTTCCTAAACAACAACAGCAATGTTCCGTCAGGTGCTTTCATTAATCACAAATAAATGTTTATGTACATCTATAAAAGACAGGTTAACAAGTTACTCGTTAGACTTGAGAAAACATACATTATTGCATAGATTGGCTGTTTTGCTTCTGGTTGACTTTTCTGCCCAACTTAAACAAGGTGTTAGGCCAGGAAACTCATCTTCATCCTTCAACAATAAATAATTATGAGCTTACGGAACACTAGAACTTTCACTCCTTTTATGAAAAGTACCTCAAATCTTGGCGGGTCCTGATTTAAGATATGTTTTTTTAATTCAGTTGCTGCGTCGTCATCTGTACCTTTGGCTTTCTTCTTTTTTTTTCGTTTTTTCTTGCCTGTGTTGACTTCCACCTCCTGTGGCATTACCTCATCAACCTGTCAGGTTTTAAGCCAGAACAAATATGTATAATGAGACCATGCCCTTCGTTTTTCAACATATATTTTTTTCTTATGAAGTACAGAAGAAAATGCACAATACCTGAGAAGGCTTGGAAATCTCTCTCAAAACAGGCTTTTTGGGAGGTTGCGAGGCAATATTAGCCCAAGAGCTTGTTGCAGAAGCAGAGTTGCCCTCATAAGCTGAGAAAGAAAAAAGGCCATTCATTTAATGCACAACATAGAACAAAATGTATTCATGATACAGAATTAGAAACTTGTCTGTACCCAGTGCATTTTCACAGAAGCTGGGAATGACAGCAACTTTGGGTGGTTCATAATTTGTTGATGCATTTCTGTTAATCTACAAAAGATCAGCACCATGTTGATTATAACATAATGGATAACTAGGAACCTGTTCGATAAACAATTAATATTGAAGCCGGAAAACCTTCCAACGAGATTCAGAATCTTCTTCCAGAGTTGGAGTAGGCAGTCCCCACGAATGTCTCTGAACTTGATCCACAAAGATGCCAGTTAACTCGGGAAACTCATCCATTTTTACTTCAAATGTTACAGATTCTGGCATCCCTCTTCCTGTACAAAAAAAGAGAGAAAATGCATGAAGAAGAAAAAAATAAAAAATAGAATCATGTGAAAAAATGGGTTTAACTTATTTAGATATGAATCACTGACCCCTTCTTTTCACATCCTTTCTCCCCTGTCCAGTAAGCGTATGATCCCCTGCTGATCCCTTTAGAAACAGGCCATTACTAACAATGACAAATTGACCATTTTTAAGATACTTAAACTAATAATAAACCTTAGTTTGTAGATCCCAAGTGGACTTTTGTTTTGGCTGCATGTTGTTCATGTCACGATTTGGTCTACCAATAGATTCAGGTCGCCCCAAAATGACACTGTCTGCAGACTTCTGCGTGGAACTCAAACCTGAGTGCTTCCTTTAGAATCAGAATGGATATTGCTATCGTCAGTCCCCCACCCCCAAACAAATATTGCATTAATAATTATAGTAGACTGTTGAGACCTGTAAGGGTTTGGTAATACTATAGTTGTCTCAAACGCAGTCCTCGGCTCCATCCTTGGTTTTCGCTGGTCAATTTCTTGTACACGTGCAGCAGGAAACTTGTCATTCTCCACCTAAAACACATACTAATATAAATACATAAACCTATCGACCTTTTTACGTTTATAAAATCGTACAGTTACGCAAAATTGTACTCATATTAATAGCCAACATAGACATAAAAAAGACACACTTAGCTACTCTAAGCTACTATCAGCAAGTTCTTAAGGAACAGCAAACTTGTCAACTCTTGATCAAGTTTGCAACAGCTTGAAGTTGGTCATTCTGAAGTGGACATTTGATCAAACAAATCTACACATCTAAATTCACACAAGAAACTACTTGCAAAACATAACACATTACATATCTTACAGTTTTACACTATGCTAGCTTGATGTAAGCTAGCATGTATAGCTTATAATAACACCACTTTCGTACCTTGTCCATCTTTAAGTTTTTGTATACACCATCAAAGTTTTGTGTGCATCGTTTCCTTGTTTTTCGAAACTCCCTCACAAGAACGATGTACATTTACACCAGATTCATGTTGGATTAGCTAACCTGTTACATAGCACAGCAGTGTTTACCAGGACTGTTTACATCAGTTGTAGGGCGACATCTACTGGGGAAAGAACATTATTGCACTGGATGTCTTTGCTAACGTTTACACAAAATATAGGACATACATAAATCATTAACAAAGTTTTTATTTTCTGTTAAAATACATAAAATATAATACTATAAAACATGCTAATACACTTCTAACACGAAAATATTGTGTTAGAATTCTCATGATCTTCCATCTTCTTAATGGAAGACGACACACAAACAGTTTGGCCTATGAGCATGTTTTGCGGAAAGGATTTGTGGCGGAAGAACAGTTTATCTTTCTGGCACTTAGTCATCCTTTAGGTTCCAGTCAGTAGGCCTACTTAGCAAAGCCAAAGGAACAATGAAAGATGCCGATGAGAGTACAAAACAAGTCTCAGCTCCAGCAACCCAGTAAACTGTGAAATGCAGACAAAATTAGACCATAGCTTTGCATTATCACAAAACTACATATTAGTTTGAATAATTCTCCTGTCTTGGGTCCTTACCAGTTGATGAAATAATTGGTCCCATTGCTCTGGCTAGGGCACCCAAACTGCGCAAGATGCCCATGACAGTCCCTTTCTGACTAGCTGAGCCTGAACATTTTTATTAGCAAGTTTAAACAGGTTATCGTATACAAAAACAACAAATCAAAGCTTCATAGAAGAAAGAAAAACAACTTACCATAGTCAGACACTACAGTTGACAAACATGGTACGACTATTGCAGCCGCTGTCAACAACAAAATGTATAATTAAGATAGAAACATTTCCTGCCAATATATTTTTTAAAACAAATTAGTGAGAAGTCTAATATCCAGGTATTGATCAGTGACTCACCAAAGGAATACAACGCAAGACCAATGTACAACATAGTTAGATTCCAGGAGAATCCAATGAGCAAAAATGCTGGAATCAGTGTAATCATTGCCTAAAATATACACAAAGATTTTACATTTCCCATCTTTGTAAAAAGGAATTTAACTGTACTGCTATTCAGACCTCACCATTTGTACATTCCTTGTGTGTTTTCCAGGCTTGATTCTTCTAGCATAGCCTCCCTGGATCAAAGCCATAATGATGCCAATGAAGAAAAACATTTTCCCCTGCTGCATACTATTAGAAGACAATACATAGTTACTTACATTTTCTTTTCTCATATTTACCAGGGGAGATTATATTTCTTGAGGGCACTGTATTAAGGTAGAACACAAATTACCTCGTGAATTGGAAGCGCTGGTGTGTCAGAAAACTTAGTGTAAACTCCAGCCCGGAGAAAAGGAAAAGGTAGCAAAAATAAATCAGACCCAGCCTCCTGAGTTTCTCCATTCCTGTAAGTAGAACATACTGTGCATCTACATGCCTGATGTACAGCACAATTCAATGAATGCACAAATTAAACTCACGTTGTTTTGAAGGAGACTCCTTAGTCCTACTAACTGCAGAAAAACGAAACAAAGCTAATGGGTTTAGGAGGTCCCGTGAGTGGTGGAGTCCAAAGAAAGATGTCTGTAACAACATTTAAACAATGAAACATGTTTATCTTTGACTAATCTAATGACTAATTAATGAGACAAAAAAAAAAGAAGCTACACTTATGTCATAGGCTACCTTGACATCAGTCCTCAATGTTTCAGGGAGCACAAGCCATATAAAGAGCAGATCAGCTATGCTGAAGGCCAGAGCGAGCAGAGCTGGGGCCTGGAAAAATAAATTTCCTTCTTCTGCTGTCTTGAAACTCATGGCAAAGTAGGCCCCCATCAGAGGTCCAACGGTAAAGCCCAAAGAAAATGCAATGCCAATCATAGCCTGGTGAAAAACAAATAATATAAAAACTACAACAGTAATTATAATTTTTATTTTCATTATATGGTTTAGCAAAGCCTACCATTCCCCGATTCCTTGCTTTTGGAGAAGGTAAATCAGCCACAATGGCAGTGCAGAGACTGACATTTCCCTTACAAATTCCCCCAATAATACGAAACAAAAGAAAAACAGTAAAGTTTCTGGAAACAGCCCACACAGCATACGAGGAGACTAGCCCAAACTGGAATACAAAGCACCCAATTAAACGCCATATGAAGACATTCATGTGTAATAATTACTGTCCAATAATACAATCTCATACTCACTGTGGTGACCATTAGCAGGGGCCGTCTGCCATATCTGTCAGACAGAGCCCCAGTAACAGGTGATGCCAAAAACTGGAGCATGGAAAAAAGTGACCCAATCAAGCCTGGCCAACGGAAGAGAATAACCACATGATGATCCAAGTTCCTGATATTATTATTATACTCATATGGAGCTTTGTACCTCCAAATAGGACAGTGTTGTATTTCTTATCTAAAGGAATCCCAATAGTCCCTCTAAACAAGTCCACTGCACCCTGCATACATTGATACACATCATCCTGCAAAAAAGGGCAAAGAAAAACAAGAATGAAAGTTCTGCATGGATGAGCTTGTAATGGTCAATGTTCAATCTGTTAAGAATCATTGTGCCTTTTCCAAACAAAGCCTCCTTTGTTTGAATTTGTCAGCAGCCTAAGCTTGGGTTTAAAAATCCCATTCTCATTGGAGTAAATATTGATATGAACTTACTTCTTCATAGTAGTCCAAAATTGAAGGCAGTAGAGGCAAGATCAAAGTAAAACCAAGAAGATCCAATAATAGGATGACAAACACAATGTTAATAATTTTGGTTGAGAAGGATTCTTCTTCCTCTTCAGAGCTGGTGACATCTGCCATACTTTTCATCTGTGTGCAAAGATGGAACACAATTCACTGTGATAGACTGTAGGAAAGGTAAGGTTGGTGACCGTAAGGAACAAGGAAACAAATGATAGAAAACACGCCCACGTTTATAAATCCCTCTTTAAGGTGTTGTGTTTGGACTTTTTCAATGATCAATTTGCTTCCTTCCAACTAGTCTTCCTTAGCACTTTGTAAGGGGTTATACGGTTTATATTGTTTTCTTAAATAATACACTTAGGCAATACATTATATTTCAAGTAGCATAGATGGATGAGCTTACCTTCAGAAACTAGAACAGCTTTACCCTGTTGCTCATCAGCCCATTACTACAGTATAGTCCATACCAGGAAGCGGTGTCCTCTTACATTTTTCGCAACTCGGCGTCAGCGTAGACGGCGCATCTAGCACCGCCCCGCGGGGGAGGACGGAGCTCCCTCTGATTTGTCTCATCTGCACTGCTACCTTGGGCAAGCCTCAAAGAGCTAACCAAAGACATTTGGTTACAACCCTCCATTTTGGTTACAACCGCGTAGAAGGCGGTGGTTTACTTGTAACTCATTCAAACTGTTTTACATTTACATTACATTAGAAAAAATGTAAAGTTACACTGACGATTTCATAGCTTGTCACAAAAATGTTAAACCTTCTATTGAAAAAATGTTCTCTCTCTGCCAAGCAATGATAAAGTGTGAGTATATATATATATATATATAAACCTAAATATATATCTAAAAACAACAAATAGCACCAGTCTAATTGAGCAGAAAAGCATTTTACTTGTGATTTACAGTATTACATATTCAGATAATACCAGAGCCAACAAGTAATTTTCTACAATTTTCTTACAAATTAAAGGTGAAAATTAGACTCACATATGACACCAAAAGATATTAAGGCAACAATATTGGTTCAAGAGAGAGTTGAGGTTGGCTTGGTTATGTTTAACTCAATACTTAATCTGTAAGGGATAAGCAGCTAAAAACTTAAATCAGAATATCTGTCATTGTAATTGTTAGTTTTATTTATAAAACATGTCTATACACAGACTTAAACCATGAGCAAAAAATACAAACAAAACATTCTACGCAGAGCATTGCCCCTACATGAGGCCTGCTATGAATACGTAAATATTTACAATGCCTCAACATACAATTACATTCCATGTCTCATCATGTGACGCTGAAGTTCCGAAGTGTTCGCAAGATTTCTTCCACACAGGTCACAAGGGAACATTGTCACGGCAACATCTGTGGCTAACACAAAAACAAGATGATTTAATTTCGACTTCCATTTCACTTTGATGTTATGCAAGTATACAAAAGGCCTACATACCAAGCAGTACAGGGGGGTTTAGCGTTTCCTGGTCTTCATTTTTACCCACTTCAACGCCTTCTTCCCTGATCTTTGCACACAACTTCTCAGAATGTTCACAATGTTGTGCAAAAATGAAATGTTGCTCCTTGAAATATTTTTCAAGTATGGGCATTTCACCGTAAGGACTCTCCTCGGAACTGTATGGTTGGTTATGTGCATGTCCATCATTGGAAACTGAATTGACACTATAACTTTGTTGGTCTTCTACAACATCATGGCTTATCTGAAGTTCTACAAAGCTTGGAGAAATCAAGCCATTCTTGCCAATATCAGTTGTATCGTCAGTGAAACCCTTTGGAATTTCCGAGTTTGATTTCGAGGCCTGGATTGACTCGACAGCATCTACAGCATCTACCATCGGATTGTCCAAATATTCTGTCAAACAGGTTTGCTTTTGACTCTCCACAGACATCAAGCTATGGGTTTTCGCTTCAGTGGCATCTTCCTCAATACACACCATTGAGATCTCGTTCACCTCTTCTCTAGTTTTACTTTGGGCTTGGTCGTCAGGTTTATTCTCATCCAGTTGTGCATCATCATTATCAGTATGATCTTCAAATCTTACACCACCATTTTGTCCGGATATGTTCTGCATATTGGGGATATCCAAGGACACATCATCCTTCAGAATGTGTTCACTACTCTCTTTCTCTTTGGTGGGGTCTTCTGCGACTTCTGTTAACCCCTCGTTTGGTTGCTCATTCGTCAGTGCTTGCTCATCATTATGTGGATCATGTAAAATTTCATCATATTCATCGTCTTCATACAGTAAATTACGGTCTTCTTTTTCTTCCAACTGATCAAGACTAACCTGGCCGACCAGCTGATGGTTCCGGACAACCTGTAATGGAAAGTGAAAGCTATAAAAAACTAACGCCAAATACTGCAGGCTTCTAGGAATAGGCCTAATGAAAGAAAAATAATAATACAAAATTACAAGAAACAGGGCACCGTTTTTACATTTAATGTTCATACTCAGTCACGCAAAAAGACCAAACATGTTAGCATTTAGCCTCCCCTCGTCTCATTTATGGGGCCAAACGGGGGTGAAGTTAGGAGTGACCAACCTCTTCCATATTTTCCCAATTTAAATACAGTTACGCGAGTAGTTTCCCGATCCAAGTATAGGTTACACAAAATGTAACATGTCAATTTTCTATGTGGATAAAAAGAGGTACTACATTGTAAGAAGTAAAAACACCTTTGGAGCACTTTGACTTTACTGCTCCTAAAGTGTTATCACGCCTTATGATATAGTACCCCTTTTTATCCACTTAGAAAATCGACATGTTTAACTACTCACGTTAAATAGGGAAAACAACGTGGAAGAGCTTGGCCACTTCTAACTTCAACGCATTTGGCCCCATAGAGGAGAGGAGGAGAGGCTAAACGCTAACATCTTGGGTCTTTTTGCATGACTGAGCGCACGCGTAAAGACCAGACAGGTACGCATCGACTCGTCTAAGCTACGAACATGTCTCAGTATGCAAAAACGGTGGCCCATCCCTTTAAATATTCCTCACTTGATGCTTATCGCACAGGTGTTCCTCCAGATCTCTCAGCTGAGTGCAGTCAAAGTAACACAGTCGACACTTGAACGGCTTGATGTCACTGTGCTTGGCCATGTGCAAATCCAGGCCGTCGGCACTCCCACTCGTAAATGTGCACTTGTAACAGCGAAAGACAATCCCTTGAAGGTAACGTGACAGTTTTGATCTGCGTACCTCTATGGGCGTCATACGTTCCTCTGAAAACAATTAACACAAAATGAGAAAAACACATGTTCGGGGATGCAACGCTTTGCTTGGAACTCCACATACCGCGATGCAAGACAATGTGATCAATCATGTTGTTTTTATTTTTTGATTGATAGAGACAAAAAGGGCAGCACAGGTTCTTCTGGTGTGTCGGCTCTGATTGAACACACAAGTGACCCATCTGCTCGTGTAGATCCAGGTTTTGTCTGCAAGTCAAGTAAATTGTCAACTGTTACATGCCATTACATTTACGAACAAAGACGGACAGGTAAAGGCTTACTTAAAACAGGTGAAAAAGCTGCAGTCCTTGCACCGGATAAGCTTCTTCCCATGACGTCTCAGATAGTGACGACGCATATTGGCATAATGGTGGCTATTGAAATTGCACATTTCACATGGCAGCATCCTTGGGTCACTTACATGGATCTTGTCTCGGTTTTTTACTCGGGGGTCTATTTGAGCCATAACATTGTAATGATTTAACTGGCGCTGCACATCTGGGGGCTCCAGGAAGGAGTCTGTAGACGGAAAAAAAAATTAGTAGTGCCCTATTTTGTGTCTATGTTGGGCATTTTTTCCACTTACTTTCAGGTTCTTCATCACCATCAGCATTTAGGTCATTTATGATATGTAGAGAAGCCTCTTTAATGTGCTGGGTTTCCTCTTCAAAGTGTCTATCGACTCTAGCAGAATTCGAAACATCTGATGGAGAAATATACTTTAATAAGGTAAAAAAAAAAGCAAAGACCACTTAGTGTTAACATTTACACTCACGGCGATGCTTTTTCAAGAAATGGCTTTTCCCCATCCCCAACACAGTGGTTCGATATGGACATAGTCTGCACATATATGGCCTAGTAGTCCCATGTCTGTAGACTATGTACTGATCAATACTGTGGAAATAAAAATCTGAATTAGTATCATCAGGTGTTTACAATATCAACATTTCAGACCCCGTTTTAATGCCAAACCTTTTACCATTTCCATACAAGAGGCTATATTATGCACAGTGACACCACGTGATTACCGCCTGGACAACAACATCGGCGCCATCCTTCCTCTCCAGTCTATTTGACAGTCACAATTAGCAGGGCGCCACAGAAATTAAGCGACAGCTCAAGGTTTTGTAAAGGCCAACTAGTAAACAGTTAGGATGTGACTGGAGCAGGTTACAAACATTAGCCTGCAAGTAGTTTACATTTTATTGAGCTGTTTACACGTTATATTGTAATTATTTAACACTAACCTTTAGCTCGCAAGATAAAAGCTCCTTAACGAGCACTGGCGTTTCCTTTGGGGCAAGGTTCACAGTGAACATGATGTTTTTAACATGTATTTGTGACTGTCCATCAGTAACTCGTTGGCCATTACAAAACCTTCAGCTATCTTGTCATTTGTTCGGGACACTGCTAATCATTAACGTAAAAGATAGGGGACAGGAAGTACAGCACCGATCATATTGTCCAGGAAGAAATCAGGTGGGGACACTGTGCACTTAGCCCATATGTATTTTTAGTACAAAATCATTTAAGCTTCTTTCAATTTACCAGGTGATTTTATACGACCTATATTAAATTCACTCTTCATAAAAGTTTTAATGTTCTACTATTTCTAAGATGAATTGCTGAATTACAGCTCCTCAAAACATTAAGTACCACATGACCGCACTCTTGCATACACCAAAACAATATTGCACAAATGAATAACTGGAGTTGATGGAATTGATGCATTAAAAAAAAAAGATGCTTACTGTTCCTCGGATGCTGAATTAGTAAAGTTGTCCAGGGCTGCAAATGCTGCATGGCTGCGTTCGTGCGAGCGCAGTCCTTTGAGTGACATGAAGGTCCTCTTACAGCGCAGACAGGTGTGTTTGCCTTCACTGGGCTGCTCTGGTACGTCAACATTTAAGAGCGAGACAGTTGACGCAGGGGGACTTTTAATAGTCTCATCGCTTCTCAATTTGAACTTCATCTCATCCTCTATTGGATGCAAAGTGGGAGGTGGATTTTCTGCAGACACCTAAAGAAAAAAAAAAAAAAGAGTTGTTATTGCACTTATTATTGTCCACAGACATTCTCTAAAAGGGTTTTACTTACTTCAACTTTGATTTCCATCTCCTTATGCTTTATCTTCATCAGTTTTGCTCTGTGTTGATCCAAATGTTTGTAGATATTTTTAATTCCAAAGATTTTCTGTTTGCAGCGATTACATCTGTAAACTCCTGTGGTCCTAAATGTTCTTTCAGCTACTATTGTAAAGTCCACCACCTCAGAGCGGTGAACTTTTCCGTAGTGGGCCAGAAGTCTCATCTTTGATGGAAAGAACACACCGCACTTTTTGCAGGTAAAGCGACCAATGGGCAGGGTTGGTTCCCAGTTCTTGAACTTTTCCATTTGTTTGCTTATAGCTTTGGCTTCAAGTTTGTGTCTGTTCCTAAAATGGGCAATCAAGTACCTTCGGTAAGGTGTGCCGTATGAACAGATGCTGCACTTGTAAACCCGCACTTGTGGGGTGGCTCTCTCTGGTGTGTCTTCAGCTTTTTCATTTTTTCCTGCTTGCTCATATTTGACCTGTGATTTAGGCGTCTTATTAAATTGGTTAAAAAGTGGAGAGTAAAATTTGCTATAGGCAGCCTTCCCATGTCGGTTTCTGTAGTGTCTTCCAAGTGACTTTAAAAGTGAGGTTGAATAAGAGCACAAGGAGCATTTGAAATAATGACGAAATTTAGTGACAATTTTTGTTTGACTTGAAGAGGCAGATTCAGGTCCAATGTGCTGAACCACAGATGGCTGCGGAGTGTGGGCTAAGGGCTGTGAGCTGGCTCGTGCCTTTGTGTCGTGGCCTGTTTCACAATGTCTTTTAAGTTTCTTCAATGTACCATAAATTAATGGACATTTTTTGCATCGAAAGCCTCCATATTTTTTTGAGTTAGGCAGGTATCCAATCATATTAGCAATATCTATTTCGACAGTTTTAAGTGTTTCTGCCCGGACTACCACCTTTGGGTGTCGCATTTGACAGTGGGTCAGAGTTCCATGATAACTAGCATTGACATAACGGCAACTTGGACACTTAAACATGCGTAATATTTCAGTTTGTGACACGGTGCTCTGTATGGATCTTTCTTTCTGTTGGTCTGTTTTATCAGACGGCTGGTTATACAATGGTGTATAGTGTTTGAAGAAAGCCTCTTCTCCATGTTTCTTTGTGTAATGAATTCCCAGTTGGACTTTAGTACAAAAGTTATCTGGACAGAGAGCACATGGATATATACTACTATTCTTTGGGCACACACGCAAGTGTTCACTGTGGTCCTTTGCTGTGGCGCAGAACAAACCACAAAACTGACACCAAATCTCTTTATGTATGGCTTTTGAGCTGTCCAGCACCGGAGTAACCAAGTTCAGCATAGGCTGCTTCTTGTGTGTCTTGCGGTGCTCATTCAGTTTCTCTCTGGACGAAAAGATCTCAGGACACTCCTTGCATATGTACCCACAAAACTTCCAGTTTCCATTTTTCACTTTCATTTCCACATTATGAAGATGTTCACTCTCAACATAGAAATTGCTGGACTTCAATGCTTTGTTGGGATGCTTCATTTTAGTGTGAGTAAGAACACCACTTCTAATATTGTTCACGTAGCTACAGCTGCGGCATTTAAAGACTTGCATGCGCTTGGCTAAACTAGGAGTTTCTTCAATTTCATCGCGGTGTTTCATTCCCACGTGAATAATAAGACCACCATGTCCTTCAAACGTGGCGGGACAATAAGAGCAACTGTACCCTTTTGCCTGAGCAGTTGAAACCTTTGCGTTGTCAAAATCAAGAGGCACTTGGAACGAGTCAAAATCCTGCTTAGAGGCCAGCTTTTTGTTACTTAGAATTTTCTTTTTGCTGCTGTTGCCGACATCCAACTTAGAGCCACCGTACTTGACACTCAAAGGGTGAACAGCTTGGTAATGGCTTGTGATGCTGGAAAAAGATGTTCCCTTAAATGAACATGATTTACAGGAATAAGCCTCAGGATATGTCTTTGGCAAGTTGCCATCAGGGATGTCATCGTTATTAAAAGATTTGCTCCTCTTTTTGGGATCACACATATCAGGACTTAAATACATGCGAGAGCTCATAAATTGAATACTTAAACTCCGACCACAATGCCTTTCAATGCTATGGGTTTTAACATCAACCACATTTCCACAACGGAATGAACACATATCACAGTAGTATCCAGGCTCAAACTGTGCCCCTGTCCCACAAAGTCCCACAATTTCTGAAAATGACATATTGGCCTTGTGACCTGTTATAAGATGTTTTCTCATGAGATATACATGTTGAGACACATATGAACATTTAAAGCACTTGAGTCTTACTTGTGATGGTGGCACATAATATTTGGGCGTTCGAAGTTTTGTTATTTTCAGATTCTTCACATGTTCAAGTAAAGTGTCCTTGTTTTGTTCAGTTGATTGGATCTGACTGCTTCCTCGTAACCGCTCATAAATCACCGATGTATGCTCTAGAATCTGTGCAGAATCAACTCGACAGCCTTTATGGACTTTAAAGAAGTGTCCGTTGATCAGAGCAATGTTTTTATGTCTGTAATTGCATAAATAGCAAAAAAACAACGGTGATTTGCCTCTAATCAAAGGAAGAGGCAAACCAGAGGGAAGAATCGAGTTGGTGGGATGAGATTTAGATTTTTCTATTTGATCACGGATCTTGACTGTGTATTCCAAAACACTGTCCTTGCTTTTACAGTTTTCATGAATCTTGTTCTGGTGGCCCAATACTCCTTTTAAAGTGGAATTCCCGTAGTTGCAGAGTTGGCAGTAATACAGCTCCTGCGCACATGGATACACACTTGGCACGGAAATAGACACTTTAGACGCTACAGTTGTGTTCTCCTTCGCTGCAGTGTGTTGCAAAACATCTTCAATAGTCGTTTTCGATCCATGTTTTGCATTGTGGTGAGAGATGACACTTTTGATATTTGAGTTGGAAAAGTTGCACTGATCACAAAAAAACATCTTATTTAATGAAGACGATGCGGGACAGTCTAGCTCAGCAGTCAGCGGGGCTGGCTGTAACGTTTGCTCGACTGAAATGCTTTCTGAAATGGTTTCTGGACCAGCGAGAGGGGATGTCCAAGTCTCCTCCTCCACTAAGGGGTGGGACAGATCAATCTTCATGTCTGGATTTTGTTCTGATGCTGTAACAGATGGAGCACCAACTGACTGCTTAATTTTATCTAACGTGATGGGTTCTTGAGGGTGACACTTTTTGTAATGAACATGCAAGACAACAACAGACCTATGACTAAAAGTGCACTTTCCACAATAGTATAGAATCCCATCCTGTGCTTTGGGTTGAGGCTTAGGGCTCACGGATGGACTCCTCTCTTCCTGGCAGGGTGTGGTGGATCTTTCAGAGTGAAGGGTTTTGAGGCCGTCTTGTTCTTCAGAACTTCTACTTTTAGCATCATTAACACTATGTTGTGTTGCAGAATATTTGTGAAATAATAGTGGATTTTCCACTGTGAGAGATGGATGCATTTCCTTGTGGTGTTCTCTCAAACTCTGCAGTATGCTGGATGTAAATGGACACACAAAACACTTATAAACCAGGTTCAGCTCAGCAGATTTGAGATTGAAAATATCTGGGGCATCTGGATGATCTTCGTAGTGATTACGTAGCTGAGTATCACTGGAGAATTCAACGGGACACTCTAGACACCGAAATGTTGCAGACCGGTCAGTCTTCTCCTCAATGTAAAATGAGTTGTATCTTAAGTAAGGGTGGTTTTCTTCATAATGGCTGTAAACATGCTCCATACTGGCTGATTTAAAGTCACAGTGCTTACAGATGTAAGATTTTATGGCAGCTGCTTCTTCGCCAACAATATCCTTTCCCTCCTCGTCATCGCTAACCTCAAATGAAAGCTCTGCACAATTCGATGTTTGAGTATGATTTGGTTGGTTCGTTTCTAATTTCACTTTTTTGGAAGGATCAGATTCAACACTTTCTTTCGAGGTCCTCTTTGATGTATTGTTCAGTGATGCTTCTTTGAAAGGGTCAACGGGCTTTGCTGAAGTTGGATCCGATATCAAATCACTGAGCAGATGTGCAGTGTTCATGGAACCCATGTCAATGGAAGTTGCCTTCACCTGAAACACTCCGCAGGATTTTAAAGAAGAGCCTTCCAAACGCAAGGTTTTAGTGTCCTTTTCCTTATCTTCATGATGGGACTTCACTGTGGATGCTGCTGTGAAATATTTGGTGATTGTTTGTGGGGATTTTGAATAGATTTTAACATCTTTCGAGGTGCTTTTGCGTGTTGCTTTTACAGAGTTAATTTCTTTAAAGCTTGCGGGAGACTTTTGCGGTTTAAAAAAGATGCTCGCTTTGGGTATCGGACTTCCATTGTTAGAACTAATGGAACACTGGTTTTTATGCTCACTAAAGACGGACCAATTGCAACTTTTAAAACTGCAGTTCTTGCAATTGAAAGCAAAATCGGACTTTAAGGTTTTTACCCTATATTCAGGCTTGGGTTTGTTTTGTGGCAACGTTTTGAGGCCAGAGTCTCTGAGTGCAGCTTCAATGCCAAGACCATGTACCTGATTGAGGTGTTCATACAAATAAAATCTGGTTTTGAAGATGAGCACACAGTGGCTACAGCTGTAGGATGAAACGGAGTCTTGTTGTGTGGCAACGTCGTCTGGCGTAGAGAGTGCACGGTGCTCTGAATCTAAGAAAAAATATGCACTTTTCAGCATTTAAAGACCGAATACAGAATTCCCTTGTATCGACATAAAATGGACAAGCATACCGTGTGGCATCTTGCATGTCGATTCTCTCATCAAACGCAGCAAGGCGAAGGGACGCCTAAACGAAAAAAAAGTTTCAACATTTTAGCAGTGTGTAGTAAATGTAACCAAACAAAGCTATTGGCGCTATTAACATTACATCACGGCGAGGATTCACCACAATTCCTACAAAGAAGGCTATGTCACATAAAACTAGGAACATTTACGGCGTCGACGCTTTTTCTTCAAACCAGACGGACAGCTGCAGGAACTACAGGAGCTACAGCAAGTATACGGAGACATCTTTACAGCGAGGACAAAGGGCATCAGGAAACATGTTTTATGACGCAAAAATACTTACGCATTTAGGAAACCGAGGATTTTAAAGTTACGGTTGTGATGTTTTGACTCGTTTCTTGCACTGAGCAGAAGACACTCACATTTCCGCCATTTTTCCCGCGACTAAAGTGTTGTCCGACGACCTACTTCCTGTCCCACAACAAAAAGACGATAAGGGCTCGTAAAATCACATCCGAGGTAAAAGTATGCACGCATTACTAATAATAATTAGAATACATTAATTTCAGTGAAAGTATCTTTTGAATGGTATAGTATCCGCATGATTAGAGTCACACATTGCACACAGTTGGTGTCATCATAAAACTAACTACAACAAAATAATCAAATAAAATATCATAATCGTAATGTAAAGTTTCACGTATTAGGTGTATGGGATGAAGTTAAATAATGAATGACCATTAGCCACTGTTTTTTTAATGGCCCACATATGGTTCCGCGCAATTTGTTTCCTGCGGAACGTGACTGTGACGTACAATAACAAAGGAGTCGCGTTCTCCGTAACAAATACATCGGTAATAATGCATCCATGTCAATAATTTACATTTTATAGTATTTTATTTACATTTTACATTTTTGAATTGTGGACAAAGGCGTTTAAGAAGAATTGTCACACAAGGGTCAGATGGGCTAATGGGTGGGACTACAGCACTTACTGAAAAGATTTGCTGTGGCGAGTTTCTTTTGTCAACACAGCCGTGCGTTGTTTGCGATTTTAGACTGGCTTTCCATTTGTCAAAAATATTTGTGTGTGTCGTGGCTCTGCTCCGATACAATGGCTCTGGCCAGGTTAACCTTCAAAGCTGCGATGAGGATTCACCCGGGGTCATGTTGGCCTCTATTTCAGCCGCTGTCGTGCGGTTGTGTGAAAGGTGAAAGAAAACGAAAGGACGGATATTTGTACATCAATGTTTCGGGGAGAACGTTTCACCGCCAAAATGCCATTTTCCCATCGACTAAACCCTGGAACACACAAAGTGGAAGACGACGTTTCAGTTTATCGGCAGCATCAATTGTGAATCATGCACCTGCTGTGGTCCAGCCATACCTGCGTTTAATGAGACTGGACAAACCGATAGGTTTGTATTTTATTTTCAATATACGTACTGCTTTTATTAATTTATTGTCTTCCAGGCACCTGGCTGTTGTATCTCCCTGGTACATGGAGTATTGCTCTGGCTTCTGATCCAGGATGCCTCCCACACTTAGGCATGCTTACTTTGTTTGGCATCGGGTCTCTGCTAATGAGAGGGGCAGGTTGTACGATCAATGATATGTGGGACAAAGACTTTGATAAGAAGGTATTCCTGCCATTTGATCTATTAACATGTTATTACATTTTAACAACGATACAAATGCCTGCAAATCTTTAGATTTTGTCTTTATTTTTGTTGCAGGTCTTCCGGACAGCAATGCGACCCATTGCTTCAGGGGAGATCTCTCAGTTTCAAGCTCTGGTCTTTCTTGGCGGGCAGCTCACTTTTGCACTTGGGATTCTTCTATGTCTCAACTATTACAGGTGATGTTTTTAGCCAAGTTACCACTGACAAATACATTTATCAAGGTGGAAAAAAAATCTGGATTAGCTCGCTCTATTCAGAATTATTGTCCTAAAACTACCTGTTGAATTTACTCTGGGTCCTATACACAGTATAGCTCTTGGAGCAGCATCCTTGGGCCTTGTGGTTACTTACCCACTGATGAAGAGAATCACATATTGGCCACAACTTGTCTTAGGTACAGATTTCAGAATACACATGCTCTATTTATTTCTCCTAATGCTATAATGTTCCACATTTGAATGTTTCTTTTTAAGGACTCACTTTTAACTGGGGAGCACTGCTTGGGTGGTCCGCTATTAAAGGTTCATGTGATTGGTCGGTTTGTCTCCCACTGTATTGTGCAGGTGTGATGTGGACACTGATATATGACACCATATATGCTCACCAGGTAAATATAGGTTCTTGTTAATTTCGGACTATTATGTAATTACTATTTCATATAAACATTGTATTTCTTCAATATAAAATATTCTATAGGACAAAGAGGATGACATTAAAGTTGGAATCAGGTCTACTGCACTGAGGTTTCAGGAGCAAACAAAGCCATGGTTGAGTGGCTTTGCAGTTGCTATGATTTCAGGCCTAGTTGTGACAGGGATCAATGCAGGACAGTCTCTTCCTTATTATGCTGTATTGTCAACTGTGGCTACTCACTTAGCCCACCAGGTAGTTAAAGTCCAGAATACAATTTTCACCTCGAGCAATATCGTTCATTTGTAATGAGATTGTCATATATTTCTGTAGATTTATACGCTTGACATCGACAAACCCGAAGACTGCTGGAAGAGGTTTATTTCTAATAGAAACCTTGGAATCTTGCTGTTTTTTGGCATTGTAACTGGCAATTTGTGGAAATGAATTGTGGTAAAAATACAAAATGTTATAAAATAAAAATAGCTTTTATGAAGTTTTGACCTGCTGATTATTTCTCTGTTACGTGTCATACCGTGTCCAGAGGTTGTTGTTCCGAATCAGAATCAGAAGAGTATTTGTTGCCATGGTTTGAGAACAGGTTCACAAACTAGGGAGTTTTCTCGGTACAATCGTGCAACATACAACATATAACACAGAATTAATTAAAAATAAGCTATAAAAACTTTAAAATTGTTGTTTGTGTGTATTCCCTGAATGAACATCATTTCTTATTTCATCAATCAATGGTTTTGTATAGCCCAATATCACAACAAGAGTTGCCTCACAGGGCTGCACCAAACATTAAGGCAATAAAACAGAACAGTAAATAAGACAATGTAAAGTTCAGGCAAATTAAGTATCCAAGCAAACAAAATCATTATTCTTCTGTCTACAGCAGATCTCTGGAAACATATCAGGCATCTCAGTCCAGAAAAGTGCAGTTTTAGCAACAGCAAAGAACCCTCCCAGGCCTCAGGTCAAGGAGACAGTCCCCGATGTGGAGAATGGTATTTATATATACCTGTAGCTTAGTCATTCTTTGCCCATTGAAGTACCTTGAGTTATAGATTCTGGACGGTAGAATTCTCTGTACTGTGCAGAAATACTTGCCAAATCTGCCATCCCAACACCCTGGTGTGAATATGCAAACACGCACAACAAAGACGAGGGCAAAGGTAAAAACAAGTATTTCCATGGCAATGATTGCCAAGGCAGATCCTCCAACACACATGTGCTGATACCTATAAGCAGTGTTGACATTGTGTTTAAAGTTAGAAAGTTGTGTACTTGTAGGCTAAAACGCACACCTGTAGATCAAGGACAGGTCAACAAGGAAATCAAAAAGATCCATATAGCACTGTATATATAAAAATAATATAATAAATAAAAAAATAAAATAATATATAAAAAGCACTGAAACAAAAGCTAAGACATTTTGTCTGCACCACTTCCTCTTGCTTCTTCTGCGTTGAAAAGATGTACAGTATTTAAATCTCGGTGATAGCACTGAATACAGGATCTCATCAACACAAAACTCTACCATTTTGGGTGTCAAATTAGATTCCCTTCCCTCTCATCAGACAAGCCTATGTGAAGCCCAGGCTAAATGACACTATGGCTTTAGCATTAGGAATGTTTGGTGCGAGTTATAGCTGTACCGAAGCAACCAAGACACCCAACCAAATCAATTATTTGTTTTAATAAAGCTGTGCACAACGTCACTGACAACCTTTGCAGCTCTAACACGTTATTCATTCATTTGTTCTTCTGCTTTTGGGAAACACAAAACATCATTGTATCCCATTGAATGGGCATAGTTTCAGTTGTGCTATAATAATTCATACTTTGTCAATAAAGTAATTGTGAAATAGAAACTACATGCTTTGGACCGTTGGGCTTTTTCTGAAAATAGGCAATATATTTGCAGTAATTTACGTGGACTCAAATAATGCAAATGAATCATACAACTCTGCAGGCTGTCACGGGCATGAATGCATAGACTAATGGAAACTCTCAGGACGCGCATCTTACGCACATCTGGACTATTGACTTCTGCGGAGGGAGGGGCACGTGGGGAAAGTTTAGCAGCTGTTTAACCGGGGCTCGTCACTACGTCACCGCGGCCCTCGCCTCTGATTGGCTTGAGTTTGAGTAACTGTGGAGCCGTATAAAATGTGCAGTTTGAAGTTGGAGTTGGCAGAGTGACCGGCATTGCCGTTGTTGTGGCAATAAGTCGACTGGGCCAGCGAGTGTGGGAAGGGAGCAGCCTCCACCAGTTTGAGCGCAATTGTCTTGGGAAAGTGATTTAAAGATGCAGAGTTGTGCCAAGTCCTGGGGTATCTTCCTGGCCAAGTCCGTGAATCCCGGTAGGCACTTGAGAAGCAGGAGCCGCGTGGTTTGGAAACTTCAAGGCAAGATGGGCAACAGCGGGGCATCCCTGACCTTAGCTTCCAGGGGTGTGAGGACGTCTGCCGCTCTCTGCTCCCGGCAGATAGAGAGAATACTGCCCAGACATGACGATTTTGCAGAACGACACATTGGTCCAGGTGAGAGGGAGAAGCGAGAAATGCTGGATATTCTGGAGCTTGAGGTAGGACGAGCGCAAACACGCAATTTGCTTTTATTTATAACCCATACACCGATTACAACTGTGCGAAACTGTATTTTCTCTTCAGTCAATTGACCAACTCATCGAAAACACTGTCCCATCTTCTATCCGCTTGCCTCGCAGTCTGAAAATGGATGATCCCCTTTGTAAGTTTATTTCCCACTATACACCTTGTACCATAATCCTTATTCTTCAAACAATGTTCAATAGCTTGGTTGTTTACTGATATTGATAGTTTGTGCAAGATGAAATAAAAAAAATGCCACGGCTTTGAATCCAAGCCGAGTGAGCTGCTGAAATGTAGGTTGAGCCTCTATTGTGTGGCGGAGCGCTCTGGCTGTGTCAAGTCTTCCTTTGAACATATTTGGAGTTGTTTTTGCGGAGCGGCACCAATCTCCTGTTGGGAAGCCGATGCTCATAGGATGGTAACTGGAGTGTGAAGTTTAGCCTTGAGCTCCAGTCCCAAGTCCAGTTCAATCTGGTTCCAGCGTTCACATTACATCACAGCCGATGGGGTTCCTAATAAGGTGTCCTATGTGGTTTTCTGTTATGTAGGAGTTGCCATTTTTATATAGTCAGTGATTTCTGAGCATATCAAGACTACAAGGGGAAAAGCACTTTTGAGCCAAACCTCTTATTGATTGAAAACCACACACATTTAGTAAATGCAAATAAAAGTAGCATACCTGTTTTCTGTCCGTGTATGTGTACACTACTATCCAGTTATACATTTTGTTTCTGTTGGACAGTTTCATTCAGTGTTATGCATTGATTGAGGAAGCATGGCCAACACGCTAAGAAATTATTTGTTATAGAGGATTTACTTTTCATTTCAGTTCTGTTACTGCACACAGTGGATTTCTATTTAAGAGAAATTCTGGCAAAAAAAAACTGTTTAGTAGACAGAATTTGGCCTACATTCAGATGTTTTCTACATGAAGCAATGCGTTTTCATAAAAAATAACACACTAGAACCTGTGATCTGATTCGGCTCCTCAATGGCCCCCTTGCAACTTTGTTTTACAAAGCAACTAATTATGCTGAAGGAACCAACTGAGGCTTTTCTGCTTGTTCAGCTTTGGAGAGCTTTGGTTTGCAAAGCCAGCAAGGGGATTCTCTCTTTAACAATAGACCCCCTGCATGGCTCTGACTAAAACTGAATACAGCACACAAATTGACACACTAAGAATGCAGGGGTTTTTACTTGGATAATAATCGTGTAGAATGCACACTGACGTCACATCAGTAACAAAATGCTTTTTAAGATGCTTGGCTTTTTTTCTGTTAACGTTCTAGCTTTAAATGCCCAACGGTGCAATGCTTCAAGCAAAAATGTCCCAGTCAACACTCCTCTTTAGAAAATGCATGTCTTGTTACCAAAATGAGGGTAGTTGGAGCCTTTGGTTCAGTGGGATCCATTCCTTTGAGTTGCTAGGCAGCCAAAGCTGCCTCAGGAATTTGAGTGGTAGTTGTGAATTAGCCGAAACCACAGTATTGGGGCCAAGTGAATGTTTTATTACATAATAACACACAGATTTTTCATATCATTTAAACTAGGCAACAATGGAAAAATATGATATTGTAAGTCTTTTTTTTTTTTTAAATGTTTTTATTTTTTTCTTAGGTGAGAATGAAGTTCTCGATACTTTACAGAAGATTGCTGGGGAAAACAAGGTGTGGCGTTCTTACATTGGCATGGGCTACTATAACTGCTCAGTACCACCGCCCATTCAACGCAACCTCCTGGAGAATTCAGGATGGTGAGTTAAATCAAAAGAAAGTCCACGCAAACTGAAAATCTCGAGTTTCTCATTTAGAGCTAATGAACTTCTGAATAACATACAATCTTGTGACTTGTCAGGGGCCTGACTCGTGTGAGCTATGGCCAATTGCTGACTAACCTTTCCTTTCACTGACTATGAGTTTTGTCCCCACTGCATTAGTTGGTCAATCCCTTCCTTTTACTCGGCTATTTTCTACAAATGTAATTACCACTGTTTTCTATCTTGTTTTCAGGGTGACCCAGTACACACCATATCAACCAGAGGTCTCCCAAGGGCGTCTTGAGTCTCTCCTCAACTACCAGACCATGATCTGTGACATCACCGGGTTGCCTGTAGCAAATGCCTCCTTACTGGATGAAGGCACAGCGGCTGCTGAGGCGATGCAGCTCTGTCACAGGTGTGTTTAACCTAAATCAGAGTTTCAAAGCTAAAAGCCGAGTAGTATTTATTTTAATGGCATACAGTTTAATAAAAGCTTTCTTCATATTTTGCAGGCAGAATAAAAAAAGGACATTTTACATTGACCCTCGATGCCATCCTCAGACTATTGCAGTGGTGCAGACCAGAGCCAAGTATGAAAAACATGGTCTAAAAAGTAGAAACTATATATATATATATATATATATATATATATATATATATATATATATATATATATATATATATATATATATATATATATAAATAAATAGCCATAAAGCACTTTTTTTGGGGGGGAGGTCCATAAGGTTCAAAATTAATGTGATTATTTCTTGGCAGCTACACTGGGGTGAAAACCGTACTAAAACTGCCACATGAGATGGATTTCAGTGGGAAGGATGTGAGTGGTGTGCTTTTCCAATATCCTGACACTGATGGGCGTGTAGAGGACTTTACAGCTCTTGTGGACCAGGCACACAAAGCAGGAGTATGCTTAAAAAGACGCCATCACTTCTTTTTTTATATTGGGTATATCTAGACATTTATTTATGACCTGTTTCTGGTCTAGGCACTGGCTTGTTGTGCTACGGACCTGCTTGCTCTGTGTGTGTTGCGTCCTCCTGGGGAGATGGGAGTGGATATTGCTCTGGGTAGTGCCCAGAGATTTGGGGTTCCTCTCTGCTATGGAGGTCCTCATGCTGCCTTCTTTGCTGTTAAAGACAACTTAGTACGGATGATGCCTGGCAGGATGGTTGGTGTAACAAGGTAAGATGTAATGTACATTTTTCAAACAACTACAAAAAAGAGCCTCAGAGTAACAAGAAAATATTCCAGCATCATGACAAGAGATTAAGAGATCAGTGTGATTTAAATGCATTTAACCCAGATTTTGAACATGTTGGACGTTCTGTGGCTGACCTCATTATCACGTAAACAACCCTGCACTCACTACACTCTGATTTTAGGGATGCTGCTGGTAAAGAGGTATATCGTCTTGCTCTGCAGACCAGAGAGCAGCACATTCGCAGGGATAAAGCAACAAGCAACATCTGCACAGCACAGGCATGGCCACCTTTTTCAGTAGAAACAGACATATTTTGTTAGCCCTAACTACAGACTTTAAAACACTTTATTTCTGTGTTAACCCCTAAGGCTTTATTGGCAAACATGGCGGCAATGTATGCGTTATACCATGGACCTCAGGGTCTGAAACATCTAGCAGAAAGAACACACAATGCTACACTAATCTTGGCTGAAGGTAAACAATGTTTTATTTATATATATTTTATTTATAAATAAAAAAAATCTGGCTACATGTATTCAGGGTTGAAAAGGGCAGGACACCGGTTGCACAGTGAAATGTTCTTCGACACATTGAAGATCAACTGCGGCGTGGCATCCAAAGACATCCTGGAGCGAGCTGTGCAGAGGCAAATAAACCTCAGGATCTACAGTGACGGAGTGGTGAGTCAACTATGTTTGCTTGTATCAACACGTGCACTGCCACCCCCACTTTGGCCCATTAGACAATACATTGACAAAAACGTATTACTGTTAGAACATGTTGTTCTTCTGCAAAAACAAATAAAACTGTCTGACATAAAATATACATGCACACCAGTTATAGATATCTCTGCGATCACATGAACAAAATAATTTATATACAAAATGATTGTATTTGATATTGTTTCTTTTAAAATAAGTGAGAAATAAATACTATAAGATGAGATTAAGAAAAGGGCACAAGTAAAGATTAGTTGTGATCCTAACTTTCCTAAACCATTTCTAACATCCGAATGGGAGGACAAAACCAATTTCTTACCACTACTATTTTGATATTTGAAAATTAGAATTTAATGCATCTACAGAACTGTGAAACTGGAACTAAAAGTTTTTGTTTACTATCATAACTAAATGTTTCCAGTTGGGAGTCTCTATAGATGAAACCGTGACTGAGAGAGATTTGGATGATTTGCTCTGGGTCTTTGGCTGTGAATCGTCAGCTGTAAGTTTTGTTTTAGTTCCTTTTGTTAAATATACCACAAGGTGTTAATAATAAATAAATAAAAATACAGTATCCAGTACTGTGCATTCATAAAAGTTGACTGTTTTCAGGAATTGATTGCAGAGAAGATGGGAGAGCGAGTCAAAGGAATTTTGGGAAGTCCTTTCAAAAGAACCAGCAAATATCTAACACATCAGGTCTTCAATAGGTGAGTGACATCAAAATAGTCTGTCAACAAATAGACAATCTTCTTGAGTTTACCACAGTTGAATAGGTTTCTCTTCCCATGTTCCACAACAGGAAATGCTTTCTCAGTTAGTCTGAAGCCTCAGGTTTTTTTTTTGCCTGTTTGAAGTTGTGGCTTTAATGGCCCTGTTCTAAAAGTATTTTGCGTGAATAGAATTTGATTTACTAAAAATGAGGAGTTTGACTTATTTTGATTAGGAGTAAATATTAATTACAAATAAAATGGCACATTTATTAGACTTTTTTCATTTGAGCTGCCTTTCCTGAAGTTCATGCAGCTAAAAATGTATGTGCTCATCATATTGGGGAAACTGACAGTTCAATTTATTTTGTTTACTTGCTGTTTTCAGTTACCACTCTGAGACGAACATTGTACGATACATGAAACGCCTGGAGAACAAAGACATTTCTCTGGTGCATAGCATGATTCCACTGGTGAGTCAGTCAAACTGGTTCATATGATTATTCTGTGAATACTCTAACTTGTACAATATTGTTCCCTTTCTTTTAAGGGGTCCTGTACTATGAAGCTAAATAGTTCCTCAGAGCTCATGGTGAGTGAAAGCAATCCAAATAAAAATATGTTT
Source organism: Proterorhinus semilunaris (assembly GCA_021464625.1). Taxonomy (NCBI): domain Eukaryota; kingdom Metazoa; phylum Chordata; class Actinopteri; order Gobiiformes; family Gobiidae; genus Proterorhinus; species Proterorhinus semilunaris. The sequence goes on from CM038345.1 coordinate 13,213,037, forward strand.
TAAGAGTTTTGTGTTTCACCTTTTGTTTTCCTCCCTCAGCCCTTTACCTGGCGTGAGTTTGCCAATATTCACCCTTTTGTGCCTCTGGATCAGGCACAAGGTTACCAGAAACTCTTCAGACAATTGGAGAGGGACCTTTGTGAAGTGACGGGTTATGACAAGATATCATTTCAGCCAAACAGGTAGTCCACGTGCATACAGTGTTGTAAACATTGACTTTTTTTTTAATCATGGGCTATATAGATATCTCTATCTGCAGTTGATAAAACATAAGCATATTGGGTGGGTTACTAGAAATTGCGCATTCTGGTGCAATTTTGAAAGATCTGTGGCCGTTTTCACACATGTTGGAGTGCTTGGTAGGTCGCATCGAGACCGCCTTGGCTCCAACTGCATTTACTCCAAAGTTAAGTCCATGTTCACACGCGCTCGCACAAAACATCACAACATCAGCTGTTCAACGAACTTATTCCCATGATAACTGGCATCGACCCGTCAATGTGCCGACAGCGATACGCGGGCACGTACAGGCGCACTTCCCCGATGTTACACGGTGGTCACTTCTCTCCTTCGCGGTTAAATACACTGAGGCTTATAGGCGCGGAGAAATGTACTTAATTAGCACATGGAGAAAGTTTCACTGCAGCAGGAAGGGAAAGACAGAAAAGGGAGGCGTACCTTGATTTAAAGTTAATCTATTTTGCCTCGTCAGAGTAATCCAAACGTCCTCATGCAGCGCGTAGTCATTCTTGCTTCGTGCAAAAAGGCATCAAAGCGAGAATAGTTCACCAGAGGTCGGCTGCCTTCACACCACAACCGCTCCGACGCAGAGAGTGAGATGCGCTGCTCCGAGACCACCTGTTGGAGCGGCTGTTTAGACCGTGCTGCGGTTAGATTAACACTGACCCTAAAGTGCCGCTCTCGGGCCGAAAGTCCCTTTAAGTCGACCTAACTAGAGCCTGTGTGAAAACACCATAAAATAAGTGGTTTTGTAATTGTATAATTATTCAAAGCAACATGTCTTAAATTTACAAGCCTTTTGATTTACGGCACATATTTTTGGTTGCTCTAAGCAATTGCTTAGGTTGCTTTCCCCATTTTACCGGCTTGGCACAGACCCACTAGTAATGTCCATCACCTCTTTTATCAGCAGTTGTGGGTTTACAAATGGCACATTGTGTTGCATTGGCCCGCAGTTATCACCCAGCGGTTGTTTAACCCCATCTTCCCTTTAGGTAATGCATGCAATAATGGGACGCTGAACCTATTGTCTTTTCAGTGGTGCTCAGGGAGAATATGCTGGGCTGGCAGCAATTAAAGCCTACCTAAACTCGAGAGGAGAGCACTCCCGAACTGTAAGTGAGAACTCCAAAGTGTGCTCAAAACAGTTTTTCAAATGTTTTGGTGGGCAGTTATCCTTGTGGGGCGTGTAATTAAAGGGTAATGTGACAGACTGTGGGGCGTGTAATTAAAGGGTAATGTGACAGACTGTACATAGTATCCACACATTTTTCGGTGGGTTTATGCTATATATATATATATTTTTTTTTTTAGTAAGTCAATATTGAGACATGCTACATTGATTGATATCTTCACGAATGTTCTTGACAATATGAGAAGTGGAATACTGATTTAATATCAGTGACCACTTGCCAGTTTTCACTCTATTTAAAATGCAACAAAAAAGTAAGAAAAACAAAAGTACTATTACGGTAAAGAATGTAAGATTAACATCTGAGCGCTCGACAAATGCTTTCAAGATGAGTTTATCAGACCAAGACTGGAATATTGTCCTTGGAGAAAAAGATGTTAATATTGCATATACACAATCAAACGGCTATATGATCAACATTGTCCAGTAGTAACACGCAAACAAATAAATGTGTCCCATGGATGACATGGGGGGCTATTGAATGCATGTAAAAAGAAAAACTCCTTATATAAAACCATTTATAAAAAAGAACATTGGATTAAGGAAACAAAATATAATAAATTCCATCCATTTTCTTCCACTTGTCCGTTGCCGGGTCGTGGGGGCAGCTGTTGGAGCTGCCCAAATCACATTGCACCAGTCCCCTATGGCTCCTCCTGCAGGTGGTGGGTCCACAGAAGGAATATAATAAATTGTAAAAGAAATTACTATAGAAATATGATTGAGGCCAATAAAAACAATATGAAAGGATTATGGAAAGTAACTCGTGCAATGTCTAAAGACTCGAAAGCTGCAAGTTACCCAGACTACATGATTAACAATGATGAGAAAATTACAGAAGGGAAGAGTGTAGTTAATGCGTTCAATGACTATTTTGTCAATATTGGGCCTCACCTGGCATCAAAAATGGCCATAACAAACCATGACGTCTCAACATAAAAATACGAATGTACATTCCTTCTTTCTCATGGCAAGGAATGAAAATGAAATCATTAAAATGGTTCAAGCTTTCAAGAATAAAAAAATCTACTGTTTGGAACGACTTTGACATGATAAAAAAGGCATAGATATTAATTTTTTAACACGTATATGCAACCTATCCTTTTCAACTGGTGAATTCCCTGACCTCATGAAGATGGCCATGGTCGTTCCAATTTATAAAAGTGGGGATAATCATCAATTTACAAATTATAGTCCCATCTCTATACTTCCGCAACTATCCAAGATTCTGGAAAACAGAATGGAGACCACAAATAACATTCGTGGGAAAATGGCAAATGTGTCTTTTTTTTTTTTTTTTTTCTTTCTGGACCACAAGGCTCTTTACCCAGTACTGTTCCTTAATCCTACCATACATAAATTAGTGCTCTGAGGTTTGGGGAAACGCCTTTAATAGTAATTTACAGGCTTTATATAAACTTCAAAAGAAGGCTATTAGAATTGTTCACAATGTCTGATATAGGGACCATACACATAGACTGTGCTTAAAATCTAACACCATGAAACTTGATGACCTTTATAAAATATTATACTTTGTTACAGATGCATAAAGCGGTAAACAATCCGCTCCCTAGCAATATACAACAAATGTTTGGTAAAAAAGAGAGGGAAGATACGATCTAAGGGTACTCCTAATCTGAAAGTGCAATGTATTCATTCTACCCTGAAAAGTCATTGTATCACGCAGAGAGGTGTAAATCTGGGCAATAATCTAGAGGAACCCTTAAGGAGTTGATGGTCTACAGCAATTCAAAAAAACAGTATAAGAGAAGTGTGTTTGAGAAATATGCTAAAGACATGTGACCTTGTTCTTATCTACATATAATTTTGTATTACTGTGAATCTGTTTAACCATATCATTGCTGATAGAACCAATGTCGCCAACCTCTAAGTTTAAGTTGTCATGAATTAAAGGAACTTTAATAACAACAATGCTGTAACAGCCGGTTTCCACTGGTCACTTTTAAACAAAATAGAACGAGGGCCGGCGAGAGATGCCCCCCCCCCCCCCCCCCCCAATGATCAATTATTAGAATGATGACTGGTGTCAAGTAATGATTGGATATGGTTATTAAGGGAAAGGGAAAAGAAAGTGCAAATTGTAAATTAAATATATATTGCTAAACTGCATACATTTCTAAATTATGTCTTTCTTTGGAAGTCTTGTAAACATGTGATTTTCTTGTAAAACATGAATGCTGCTATACGTAAAGTTAATGTGGACAATTGTAATTCAGGAATTTGTAAAGTGTTATATGTAAACACGAGATGCCGTATCACCGTACTGTATTTTCTTGGTAAAATATATTTTTTTAAATATAGAAAACATCAAATGTATAGTTACTCTGGTACTGCTGGTCACTTCGACATGTTAGTTGTTTGTTCCCTGGTTTAAAACGAAATATCCACTTTTTCGTGAGCGCTGACTTGCAGTAGTCTGTGCCAGATAAGATCCATTAGATTAAAAACGACCGACAGGAGTACTTTTGTGTGCTGTAATGTGTCCTTCGTTTTAAAAGCTCACCTTTAGATAATGACCTGATCCCTTGACACAGTCAAGGTCCAAACCGACAGCACTTTGTACAAACACAAGTCTGCGGACTGTGTGATCCAGCTATAGGCTCTCTGCCTCTGAGGTCCCATATTTGGTGATTTAAAACTTTGAGAACCATAAGTCATTCATCAGTGTTGGCAAATTCAAAGGTCTAAGTGCCCTTTCTGATATCTCAGATGTCTCCCTAATAAGGAATAAATCAATTGGTGACTAGTATACAAGTTACACATTAGTCTTTATGGTGGGTGTTGGCCAGATATAATTGTAGCATTGTGTGTTATACACATGAGTTTAGTTTTAAGTGGCTTTCACTGTGTGATATTACAATATTATGGTAGCTGTGTAATGTGAAATTTGACATTTATTCTGTAATTACACAGAAACTTCCCAAAATAATGTTCTCTTGCTTATTCAGGTTTGCCTAATTCCCAAGTCCGCTCATGGCACTAACCCAGCCAGTGCTCAAATGGCGGGTATGAAGGTGCAGGTGGTGGAGGTTGATAAAGACGGTAACATTGATCTTGCACAACTAAAAGCTCTGGTGAGATTGAATATTATTTACATTATCATAAAGTAAAATCATTGTGTTGTGTTAATCTTCTCCCTTCAATTACCAAATACAGTTTACAGTATATTTGAAATGACGTTTATAACTGACATAAATCTTATACGTACAGGTGGACAAGCATAAAGCAAACCTAGCAGCTATTATGATCACCTACCCGTCTACTTTTGGTGTTTTTGAAGAACGAGTTGGAGATGTGTGTGAGCTGATTCACCAGAATGGTGGTCAGGTGTACCTTGATGGCGCCAACATGAATGCCCAGGTAAATTACTGGGCATTAGTAATGACAGTGCTGCAAGTTTAAGTTTGTCAGTATTAAAGGTTCACATTATGACTTGCATGAAGTATCAAGTATGTGTTCAAATGGAAAAAAGCCTGCTATGTTTTTTTGACTCCTTTATAGATTCAATGTGTGTGTGTGTGTGTGTGTGTGTGTGTGTGTGTGTGTATGTATGTATAATATATATGTGTATATGGATGATTATTTATATTGATTATTTATATTTTGTAAGCATGTCACTTTTATGATATAGGTGGGCCTGTGTCGTCCTGGGGACTATGGTTCTGATGTATCTCATCTAAATCTGCACAAAACCTTCTGCATCCCTCATGGAGGAGGAGGACCAGGCATGGGACCAATTGGAGTGTAGGTCAAAAGCTTCACTGCAACTGCAATCCAATTGTTGCATTAATAATAAATTTAAAAAAAGTATTGTACATGTACCAGAAAACTAGAGCAACAATGTCACAGTTGAAGGCTCTTATTCACACTAGTGCATGGGGTTCCCAAACGGTGGTACCCCGGGGTCGTCCTGCGTACTTCCGGGTGTACGCAAAGACATTTTGGAGAAAAATAAATGTTTATCACAATCTGATCAATATTGACCCGTTAAAACCGCCGCACGGGAAACGCGCTTATACAGGCGAACTAGTCCTATAATTCAGACGTAGAGGAGCTTGTTCTGGACCTAAATGTGTCCACTCCAGAACCGAACCTCAACAGCCGCTTTGGACCAGAGTGCGTAAAACTCTGCGCGCGCGGTGCCCAGGAGCGCGCCAAAATAATCAAAAACGGGCATTTTCATAAATATTTTATTTACATATTCTTATGTGTAAAAAAAAAAAAAAAAAAAGAAGGCTAGTTGAATGTGGAAAACCTGCTTGAGTTCACTGTAATAATGGAGGAAATAAACATAATATTACATGTGATATTCCCAGTGTTTTCAATCGCGTCAGAGTAGGGGGTACGCGACTCTTCACCCAAAGCTTCAGGGGTACACGGCTCCAAAAAGTTTGGGAATGCCTTTATATACAAATGGTATTAGTCGTCGGTTATTTGACAAATGACCATTATTATGTTTTTGCAGAAAGGCCCACCTTGCTCCTTTCCTACCGAGCCATCCAGTTGTACCCATGCAGTTAGTTGACAGCAGCAGCTCCTTGGGCACAATTAGTGCTGCTCCATGGGGCTCCAGTGCGATCCTTCCCATCTCTTGGGCCTACATCAAGGTCGGGTCACATTTTAGATTGATTGATTGTGGACCTAATTGGTGTTTGTGTGTATTTATTTTTATCTAAACAAGTATTTTTGATTTCACTTTATTAATTACTATTCATTATCTACTGTTATCTGGCTGCTACAATTAGATGATGGGGTCAAAAGGACTAACGCATGCGACAGAGATGGCTATCCTTAATGCCAACTATATGGCCAAGAGGCTGGAAGGGCCTTACAAGATCCTCTTCAAAGGCAGAAAAGGTACAGAAATTGACATATTATTACATAAATGCATTTATTTATTTATTTTTTGTCTGAACAGGTTTTGTAGCTCATGAGTTCATCCTAGATGTGAGGCCGTTCAAGAAGACTGCAAATATTGACGCAGTGGATGTGGCCAAAAGGTTGCAAGATTATGGTAAAATGACATTTCTCATAAATGGTTTGTTTGTAAGTGATTGCACAAATTGACATGAGCTTTCCATCTGTTGCCAAGGTTTCCATGCACCGACAATGTCATGGCCAGTGGCGGGAACCCTTATGATTGAGCCGACCGAGTCTGAGGACAAAGCTGAGATGGACCGGTTTTGTGATGCTCTGCTCGGAATCCGACAAGAAATTGCAGAAATTGAAGAGGGAAGAATGGATTCGCGCATCAACCCTCTTAAAGTAAGGCCCCCCCCAAGTAAAATTGGTAATTACATTTATTAAACCTGTCTTTAATGTGTTCAGATGGCCCCTCATTCTTTGGCCTGCATCACAGCCTCCAACTGGGACAGGCCATACTCCAGGGAATTTGCTGCTTTCCCTTTGGTAGGTGTCCTTTTTTAAACTGGCTAATCCTCTCAACATTAGGTCTTTGCCACCCTCTAGTGGTGAAAAAGTAAATGACTGTAGTGTACATACATTGTACAGTCATCCTATCACATGTACAGTAATAGAGGGTGGAACTTTTCTTTTGTTACAATGCAGACAATTCACAAATAAACCGCACTCTTTCTAAAATTTAGACGGAGAAGGAATTGTATGCAATGTTCATTTTGTGTATTTATTTTTCTTTCTGCCCTGTCATCACAGCCCTACATTAAGCCTGAAACCAAATTTTGGCCTGGCATCTCAAGGATTGATGATATTTACGGTGATCAGCATTTGGTATGCACTTGCCCCCCCATGGAAGCGTACGAGTCTCCGTATGAAGAGAGCAGGGCCTCCTCGTAGACCAGCTCTGGCCCACAAGACTACCGTAAATGACCAAAAACAGTGCGCCCTCTACAAAAGGCCTAGTTTTTTTTAGTTTTTTTTTTAAACTCTTCATCACAATCTCTGTGCAAAGACCAGTGAGAGTCAAAGCACAAATGCCAGTCACTTATTTTAATTACACTGAAAGATGTTTTACTTTTGCTGTGGATACTGGACTGAGCTTGGTCTAACAACTGCACACTGATTTTTTTTTTTTTTATATATTTTTTTTTAATGGACCAAAAGTGCAGTGCAACCTTTTACTTGAGGACACTCCTCTACATTCCTGATTTTTGTTGAGCTACTCACAATCCTTGGTGCCTCTGTTCTATAACTGCCTTCTTATGTTTTTTTTTCTTAATTTTTGTTTACAGTTTCTGGTATGGTAAAAAAAATATTGTGTACAATTTTTACATATTTTGCACTGTGATATAACGATTTTACCATGTGTTTACATTTCCTGGACATATAGATGAAATATAGTCTTACTGTAACTTAAACAATTTCTAATCACATTGAGTAATGTCTGTATTAAACATTTTTTTGCATTCTTGACTGCTGTCATTGCTAAAATGCCACCTAGTGGTGACCTACAATAAAAACAAAACTTCATTTCGAGTATCCATCATGGAACCCGAGAATTCAGTTACACTTAACAAATATGAAAATAGCAAAGCAGAATAAGAACTATTGAAGCTGAGCATAAAAAGGCAAATATTTCAATACACACTGTCTCCAATAGCTGCAAACATTTTAGTTTAGTTTATTTGAACAGTATACAGTATATCTGTACAAAAGGAATGGGCTGATACAAAAAGCTTAGCGCCCACCCCCAAGTGCAATAAATACGTTTTTCTTCCCAAACAAACTGCTTCTTACCCCTTTGACCAGTATGGTCAGCACATAACACCAATTCCTCCTGACTGAACATATTTCAATGTCAATTTCATGTCAAATTCAGCAGCTATGAATGGTCATTTTAGTTCCGTAATAAAATGTTCTGTGTCACATTTGCTTCCTGTGACCCTTGGTTGAATGATGAGAGTTCTATTACTTTCCAACTTCTGTCTGAGTAGCTTCTCTTTTCTGAACAAAGCAGTCCACCAGAATAATAAAGGCAGCAGAGGAGATTAGGCACAATCCGGACAGGTAAAAGGCAGCACTGTAGTTACCCGTCTGATCCACCAAAAAACCTGCAATAGACAAAACTATCAGGATGAGGCAAATCTGAAACAAATACATTATAGTATTATCAGTACATACTAACCTGCCAAAGGGGGGCCAAAAAATCCCCCAATACTTCGGAAAAGCATAAAAAGTCCAAGACCACTGTCAAATTCTTCTAGGCTGACAATGTCCATAATGGAGGTGACGTGGATGGCCACAACACAGCCGAACAGAAAGCCATAGAGCCAAGACAAGGCAAGTATAGCCCAGTAGTTATTGCTAGTGGGTATCAGCATTAGCACCACGCCAAGCAAAGAGACCACCATAGTAAGCAGTTGCAGGTTTCTGAACAGCCTTGTGTTGGCTACCCATCCACAGAGTAACCTGCCCAACAAATCAGCCAGGGCCATAAAAGACAGGGTAGACGCTGGCCAGTAATTACGCAGTCCTAAACTGTTTGCAAAAGGGACTAGATATAAAGGTGGGATGAACATGCCAGCTGCAGCCAATATGGCAAACATAATGTAAAGGATAAGTTCTTTTTTTTTTAGTAGGGCGCAATTAAACATTCTCCTCCTTTTTGATTGGAGCAAAGCCAGGCCATGGTCTGTGCAGCTTTGATCCTGTGTGAACTCCAGTGGTCTCATTAGTGCGCCACAAGCACAAATGTTAAGCTGAAGGCCTCCTATTATCAGCAATGCCCCCCGCCAGCCGTATGTTTCAATGAGCCACTGGAAGAATGGGCTGAAAATGATTGCAAAGACACACTCTCCTGAACTGGCGACAGCATAGGCAATGGGGCGCCAGCGCACAAAGTAATGGCTGACCATGCTACTGGCAGGGATCCAAGAAAAGGAAATACCGGTACCTGAGGAGAGAAAAGATAATCATCATGTGTCACAGGTAGGCTATTTATATTATATTATATTATATTTATTATTTTCATTTCATTTTCATTTATTTCACAATTTCGCACATACAATTAGGAAATTCAACGTATAACCCATCAAGTATAGCTACGTTGTGAAAATGGACACCCAAAAAGCTGCAAGCTTATCAACAGGGGTCCATAACCCACCACCCTGGGCAAAGATGATTTGCATATAACAAAAGAATGGCTCACATAAAACTAGCTCCCGCTGACCTCATCCAAGAGGGGAAGGCATATAACTGAACAGATGGCAGTTCGATACTATATAATATACATTTATATCCTTTTTTTTTTTTTTTTTTTTTGCTTTCACCCTATATCAATATCTCACCCTACCAAAGTATCAGCGGGGCTGTACAGTACGGGCTTATTGACAGTCCAACAGATTATTTTTAAATCAGTTCTGAAAGGAACATTGAATAGATACATTTTGCAATTTATAACTGGTCCTAGTTACAATCCAACATGAAGAAACACGTTACCGTGTGTCAGTGAGAAAACCTGGTGCCTCAAACATTTTTCTATGCACAGAGAGAAACCAGTAGAACCCTAGGAGTCCTAAACCGCAAGCAAACCAGAAGCATAGCTCTCCAGAAGTTGACTCTTTAATCTCCTTTTAAATATAGTTAAAGTAGGAGATTGTTTTAAGTCGTCTTCCAACTCATTCCATAGGTTTGGACCACTGTGGCATATGCTAAAACTAGTACATTTTAATGTCCTATATTTCCCTGTTAACAGCAACTTGTTCCTAGTATTATGCTGGTGACAAGGTGAGTATAACGGAATGAGTTTACACAATCTAGAATTTAACCTGTTTACCACATTATACATAGTACATGCATTATGATAAAGATTAATTTCAGGAAGCTTTAGGAGGCCACATTTGTGAAAGAGAGCATTTGAGGGAGAATTTCTCATAGACCTTGAAATGGCTTTTATAGCTTTCTTTTGTAATATCAGAAGTTTAGTAGTGTAGGTATAGTAAGTATTATTCCAAATAAAGTTACAATAGTTCAAGTGAGGCTCAAACAAAGATCGATACAAAGACAAGAGCGCTTCAAATGGGAGCGATTGGCTCACTTTGAAAAATAGACCTACGATTTTGGACAATTTTTTGACTAGCTCATCAATATGTCTTTTAAAATTTAGGAATTGGTCTATATAGATTCCTAAGAATTTTATAGAATCAACTTTTTTAATATCTTTGCCATCTATAGAGATATTTATAACCTGATCACTGTACTTATGATTATTTAATCGGAAAATAATATAAAAAGTTTTACTAATATTTAACGATAATTTGTTACATTTAAACCAAGTATTTACCTTAACCAATTGCTCATTTGTGTGTTTCTCAAGCTGATCCAGGCAATTATGTGATACAAACAAATTTGTGTCATCAGCAAAAAGTATTTTGTGGATATCACTAGAATGTACAAAATCATTAACGTAAACAAGAAACAAAAGAGGTCCCAGAATGGATCCCTGTGGAACCCCAAATTCAATGTTTGCCATTGTAGAATTTACCCCATTTATGTTCGCATATTGCTGTCTTCCACAAACATAGTCCCTGAACCACTGGAGAGCCACACCTCTGACACCATAGTGAGAGAGCTTATCAAGCAAGATTTCAAAGTCGATCGTATCGAATGCTTTTGAGAGGTCGAGAAATACACCAACACCGATTTCTCCCCTTTCAAAAGCATCATTTATTTTTTCAACAAGATCTAAGATGGCCATACCTGTGCTGCTATTTTTCCTAAAGCCATATTGTGAAGATACCAGTATGCTCTGTTTGTCTAAGTAATTCGCCAGTCTTGAGTAAACCACTCTTTCTAGTACTTTAGACATGGTTGGTAGAATTGATATAGGTCTGTAATTTTGTGTGTCATTTTTGTCCCCAGACGTATATACTGGTATTATTTTTGCCACCTTAGTCTGGTTAGGAACAATGCCGTACAGTAAAGATAGATTAATTATATGAGCAAGTGGTTCAGCTATTACATTCACAATGGCTTTAAGAACCTTACTACAAATACCATCAGCACCAGCTGAGTATGAACATTTCATTTTGTTAATGATATGTGTTACTTCTATTTTACAGGTAGGTTTAAAGTAGCAAGAGCTGGGATAATTACCCTTTAAAAAAAGGTGATAATTGATACCCAGTGGTGGACAAAGTTATTGGGATAGTTTTTTACCAATAGAGGCGAAAAAATTATTAAAAACTGTTGGTAAGTGGTCTTTCTCATTCTGGCTGTTTGGCAAAGTCAGCGCAGTGGTGTCAGGGATAACTAGTGATTTACTATTACGGCCCAATATCTCATTCAACACCTTCCAAGATTTCTTCTGATCCCCAGATGCAGCTTTGAACCGGTTGGTGAAGTCGTTTTGTTTACTGGCTCTTATTAAGTTAGTAAATTTGTTCTTATATTTGGTGAACAGAGTTCTATTGATACTGTTTGGATTTTGGATTATTATAGTGGTGTCCTTCTGCTTGGTTAGCTGTACCTTGCAGGATACCCATGGTGAGGTAGAGACATGGCAGGCTGAGTTCTAAAGATGCCAGTAACATCCCTGAAGTGCAGAGGAGGCCTCCAATTATGATGACCATTCTGTGAGAAAACAGCAAGGTCAGTGCACTGGCAGCTGGAGCTGAAGCACAAGACACAAAATATACTCAACATTAGTCAAACACATTGGTAGCTAAAGCTGCAATTTAACTCAGTCTTTACCTCCGAGATGAAACATGGCAATTGTTGTGGAGGTGACCCAGGAGGTTGTGCTGGCCTGAACGCTAAAGTGAGCCTGGATATCCAGAAAGAAGAGGCCATAGTTCTTAAGAACAGCAGCGGTCAGGCCCATGACCCAAAATGCTGACAGGACCACGACCCAGCCATATCCACCGTCTGGAACATGGCTTCTCCTCCTCTCCATCATGGTTTGGATCAGCTGTACTTTATGCTGCTCTTCCTCAGCTGCCATACAACGTAGTAGCAGCACCAAACTGATAACAACACATGGAAATAAGCATGCAAAAAGTACAACTCAACTCTGGGATAGAAGCATAGGCTGGTCATGGTGGGCAATGGCATATGTCTATTATTTTGTAAAACACAACACATATTAATAATAAAAATAATGATAATAATAATAACAAAACATATATAGAATTGAAATCTTAAAATTAAACTACTAAATAGGACCATGTTTGCATGAAATAAAGTACGCGGGTAACCCATTTCCCATTCCTACCTTATAATAGTTCATGTCGCGTTATTATTGCTCCTAATTCCGGTTTTCCACATTAAAACCCCAATAGCAATGGGACATTAGGAGCTTCAAGGCCTGATGAAAAAAAAACATCGCCAGCTTCGCGGTTGCGGCCAAACGCAGAACTCAGCCACGTGTTTGTCACACACACGGTCACAGCATTGAAGTAAATATAAGATCACTTTGACCGCTCACAGTCAAGTTGCAGCACAGCCACAGAAGCGGTCCGACTAAAGCCTGGAGCATCCGTATTTCAAAATAAAGTAGATGTCTCCGTAAATCCCACCAAAAAAGTTTTCATTCAAGTTTAAAAATAAAATAAAATTGTGAGTTAATTAATTATGCGTGTTTTGAATAATCCAACATAGATTGCGTCGTCCTTGAGAGCTGAAAACGACAGGCCTCCACACTTATTCAGCAGGGTCGTTAGGGCCTTGAGGTCAATCTACTGCCAATGGATAATACAGTACTCAGGTACATTTGAGTCATTTTTAGAAGAAGCTGTACTTATTATACAATTCAGTACATTTTTACTTCTACTTTAGTATTGCAATGAAGTGCCTTTTCTCGAGTAAAAATAGTTACTTGAGTACATTTTAAAGTTACAAAAGCTTAATGTCGACCTAAATATAGGCTATGTAGTTTTTTTTGTTCCCCTTTTTCTTCAAAGATATACATTTAATACATTTCTTTAGAAACATTAGGATTCTCGCATAATCACAACTTTTGTTTCTCAGAATTTACATCACAACAACTGAAACATAAATCTCTTTCACACTAAACAATAACTCAGTACTTACTCAAGTAACATTTTGTTCAAGTAGGCTACTTTTACTTGAGTATTTTTTTGGGTCACAACTTTCTATGTTACTCTTGAAGTAAATCTTTTGGCTACTCTACCCACCTGTCATTAGAAGTTAAATAGCCTTACAACAGATTTGATAACTTCGACATCCAAGCGTAACTGAATAGAGTAACTTTACTCTTACCACTTCCTTATGTGTAAACTATTGCAAAATCATGCAACTAAATGCCAAAGAGATTCAAATGTTTTGATAAGCTTAAAGCAACATGGAAACAAATAATGTTGTTTATGCCAGTAAAGAAAGTACCAAAGGATTATTAACATTGTATTTGGGTTCACATAAAACAACATAAAAACAAATATATATTTTTTACATAACATTTCTTTACATTTGGTATTGAGTAATATATATCTATACAAATATAAATTTTACCTTCTTTTCATTTTTATAAAATTATAAATTGGCGTATTATGTACACAAAATGCAATATTTATCCACAGAAACACTGATAGTCCATTTATAGGGATTGGCTTAGCTAGCCCAGCTAGCTTATACTGTAAATGTCTCCCTCATATAAACACACACACCTATTGTACCAGCTACAACATACTTTCACTCAAAACTTGTTTGATACAATCATCTCTAGCTTTATTCCTGGCATTCCATTATTCACAGCCTCAAATTTTCCCTGTATCCAAGGGAGTTAACTGAACAACATTGTGCTTCTTCTTCAGCCACTTCAACTTGATCAAGCCACTTTTTGGTGCAGGGTACTAGGCAGCTATCAAAAAGTTCAGTACCTTGCTCGAAGGCACCTTGGCAGTAGTATCTGGTCCTAGTCTTGTCCACACACAGATGCACATCTCATAATAAGGACTGTGGTTTAGCTTTAGTCTGGTTGCCACATGTCAATAGCATCTACATTAAAGATGAGCAGGGCACAATGGTGATCTTCTATTTAAAACGCGTTACTGTCCCTATATAGGTCCACGCGCAAGGTCAGCTCATTAAAAGACGGCCTCAAATCAGGATTGTTGTCCCAACATTCCTCCATGATTTCCCACATCTAATAAAGAACAAACAAGAATAGAAAATAACTATTAATGTGTGGGTAAAGTTTTAAAATGGAAAAATTGTTGGTCATACGGTACCTCTGTGGGACTTCCAGAAGGTTTTGGTAGCCTGCTTCCAGACTTGAGGAGCTCATAAAGATGGTACACAATCAGTTGCCCCTGCTTGTCATTACCCATCATTGACATAAAAACCTACGGTTTAAAAATATGATTAGATTTCTTATGAAAGACAAGATCAAAATCACACTTATGTGTAAAAAGGTAAGGTAAGGCACATACAGCAGGAGGACTGCAGTTTTTGTCGTTATGAGTAAAGAGTTCATAAAGTACCACTCCAAAACTCCAGATGTCTGATGCCACTGAGAATTTACTATCAGTCAAAGACTCTGGCGCATACCTGTAAAAAGACAAAATATATCAGATACAGGGCCTTGAGAAAGTACTAATACACCTTGAACTTTTGCACATTTTGTCACGTTTACAACCTTAAACAAAGATTTTATTTTGAATTTTTTTACTGAAAGTGCACACACAAGTAACAGACAACTGTGAAGTGAAAGCAAAATAATACATGATTCTGTTTTTTACATGTGCATTAAATTGCCTAATGACTGCAGAATGTTCACACCTTGACCTAACCATTAAATAGAGGCCACCCGTGTCTAATCTACTCTCAGTATAATTCCAGCTGTTCTGTGAGGGCCTCAGAGCTATGGTCGGAGTGTATTGGTCACTAAACATCATCATGAAGGCCAAGGAGCTCACCAGAGAGGTCAGGGATAAAGCTGTGGAGAAGTTTAAAGCAGCGTTAAGTTATACAAAGATTTCCCAAGATTTGAACATCTCACGGAGCACTGTTCAATCCATCATTCGGAAATGGAAAGAGTATAGCACCACTGTGAACTTACCAAGACACGGGCGTCCACCTAAACTAACAGACTGAACAAGGAGAGCACTGGTCAGAAATGTAACCAAGTGCCCCAAGATAACTCTGGAGGAGCTGCGACGTACTGCCGCTGAGCTGGGGGACTCTGTACATGGGACAACTAGAGTCGTACTCTACACAAATCTGGCCTTCATGGACCAGTGGCAAGAAGAAAGCCATTATTGAAAGGAGGCCATAAGAAATCCCGTTTGAAGTTTGCTAGAAGTCATATGGAGGACACAGCTACCATGTGGAAGAAGGTGCTTTGGTTAGATGAGACAAACATTGAACTTTTTGGCCCAAATGCAAAACGTTATGTATGGAGCAAACCTAACACCGGAAAAGTGGAAAAAAGGTTCCGCACGACTGAAAAATGCTCACCACTTTTTATTGTTCACACCAGAGTTACGTTTCGGGGTCTTAGCCCTTCATCAGACAAACCTAACACTGCTCATCGTCCTGAGTGCACCATCCCCAGTGTCAAATATAGTGGGGGGAGCATCATGCTATGGGGCTGCTTTTCCTCAGCGGGGATTGAGAAGATTGTAAGAATAGTTGGGAAGATGGATGGAGCCAAATACAGAGACATTTTGGAGGAAAACCTGCTGGAGTCAGCAAGAGAATTGAGGCTGGGGCGGAGATTCACCTTCCAGCAGGACAATGACCCTAAACACAACGCTAAATCTACAATGGAATGGTTTAAAAACAAACATATTAATGTGTTAGAATGGCCCAGTCAAAGTCCTGACCTAAATGCTATTGAAAATCTGTAGAAAGACCTGAAAACTGCTGTTCACAAACGCTCTCCTTCTAATTTGACAGAGCTTGAGTTGTTTTGTAAAGAGGAATGGGCTAAAATGTCAGTCTCTAGATGTGCAAATCTTGTAGTCATACCCCAAAAGATTTTCTGCTGTTATTGCAGAAAAAGGGGGTTCTTTTATTTTTTTTTAAATAACAGAATCATGTATCATTTTTTCTTTCACTTCACAGTTGTCTGTTACTTGTGTGTGAACTTTCAGTAAACAATTCAAAATAAAATCTTAATGTTTAGGGTTGTAAACATGACAAAATGTGCAAAGGTTCAAGGCACTGTATATGCGATTTATAATTGTAAAAAGGCAAGTATCGCGTTAGTAGTAAAAAATAAATAAAAACTAACCAAAAAATTGGACTTTCTCCTGGTTCTTTCACCATATAGTACTCCTTGTCCTGAGGCAAAACTTTGGTAAGTCCAAAATCTCCAATTTTCACTCTAAGCTCACTCTCCACAAGAATGTTTCGTGTAGCCAAGTCTCTGTGGATGTAACGTTTACTTGACAAGTACTCCATACCCTGCAGACCAAATGATACACAATGTGAGCCCCAGCAGCGAACCGTCTTAAGTGTGAGGAACAACACCAAACTGTAAAAACCTTGCAGATCTGAGATGCATAAAGCAAAAGCTGTTTGTGGTCAATCCTCTCCTTGTGTTTTATGAGGTAGTCTCGAAGGCTTCCGAAAGGCAGATATTCCATAATAAGGTGGAGATTTCGTCGTCCTAAAAAACAAGAATAAACCTATCAAAAAAGAAAAACAACTTTGACAACTAGACGATTTTAATACTAATTGGGAATAACAGACACATCAAATAAGACTATTTGCATGTGCATTAGGTCCAGTTATAAACATAGATGAGACTTTTCCTGAGTATCAGAATTACTTTATTGATCCCTAAGCCTGTGTGTTAGAAAAATACATCCTCTTCCATTTGTGCCGACAGAACGTTCAACTTTGTGCCAGTTTTTGAATGCAGTTGGAGATGTGCATTAACTACAATTTTAACTACAATGTTAAGTCATGCGCATTTGACAATCACAACTAAAATGTCCTTCTCTGTACAAAAGTATAGGCCCAGTAGGATGTTGCATGTTTCTGTAAGCTGCCCGCAGAACATTCCCCGGACCAAGCTCACCTGCACTGTAACAGACTCCTTTATATTTGACAATGTTTTCATGTTGCAAAGACCGAAGGATCTCAATCTCCCGCTCGAAGTCTCGCATGTGTTCTGCAGTGCTATGCTGTAGTTTCTTTACAGCAACCACTTCTCCTGTGTTGTCCTGCAGTGGGTCATACCGACACATTTCCACACTCCCAAAGTTTCCCTGGGTAAAAAGATCAAATTCAGTAAATTTCCTCCATTGCTACACTGGTTTCATATTTAGGCCCATCAGACCAACGATAATTTGTTACAACTGACAGTAACATTACAAGTTAATGTCAGCTATTTGAAACAGTTGAGGACATACCTTGCCTAACTGTTGTAAGAAAATGAGATGTCGCTCTTCAAACTGTGATGGCTCTTGACTGTCCAAACCTCCAGTTGTCCACCCTGTTGTCCCTGTCCGGTTTGGCAGGATGTCACTCTCTACAATTAACTCATAGTCTGAAGAAAAAGAGTAGCAATAATAAATATACCACCGATCTGTGGTATTTCTTTGACTTTGGCTATACATTTACCCGGTGCGAAGAGGCTGTGAAGGTCGCGGATCACGGCACGAAATGTGGGTCTAAAGTTTGGCTCGTAGTCCATGCAGTTTGTAATCAGATTTGCCAGATCAGTCCACTTTGGAGCAGGAAGTTGATGACAATCTTGATAAAATTGCCTTTTCTGTATTAACACAAAGCACACATGAGGTGTGTTAACATTTTACTTTTTTCTTACCTTTATTTAACCAGGAAAGTCCCACTGAGATCAAGAATCTCTTTTTCATGGGAGTGCTGACCCCAGAGGGGAACCTATTGTACATAGTTTTAGTGGTAGGGGAAACTGGAGTGCCTGGAGGAAACCTACACACACATGGGGAGAACATGCAAACTCTACACAGAAAGGCCCGGTCCAGGAGGGAATTGAACAAGTAGCCTTCTAGCTGTAAAGCATGAGCGCCAACTGCTGTGCCACCGTGTAGTCCAACATTGTGAGACAACTTATATTAAGATACAAGAACAAATTGACTTGATTTGCGAAGACTAAGAGTTATTGTAAAATAGGATGAACACAAAAAGTGTAAATCGTTTATAAAGATTTTAGATGATCACCATCAGTGTCTTCCACTTCACATTCTTAATATTTATGACTAAGAAATTGATCAAATCTGTTCACTAAAACAATAAATTAGACAGGATGGACCAACCAGACATGTGAGACTCGAAAAAGACCAAAACCAACATGGTATGTATCAAAATAAAATGAGTTATAAATCAGACCAGAGTCAAAGGACTAAGAAACAGTGCAAACTTCTGCCAATCAAAAGGGGAAGAACTGAGCACAAGTAGACAGAGGTAAAAGATGTAGGTTTGTTCTAAACAGTAAGTATATGAACAGAAATTCCTCTTGCTTTTAAAAGACAAGCTACTTGCTAGTTCCTTACTTTACAGTTGTCCAGTGTGGCTAAAGGCTTCTCTCCATTGCTGCAGATCTCCCACAACGTGGTACCAAATCCCCATTTGTCAGCAGCTAAGCTCAGGTTGGCAGGGTCTTCAATACACTCGGGAGGAACCCAGGGAATGCGCTCTAGTAGGACTAAAAGATCACAAACGTTCACTGAGAAGTTGGGAAGTGCAATTGTAAATAGATATTTTAAAAAGAATGTTGTCAGTGACAGCTCAAACAACTTACTCTCTTTAGGTAAAACTGTGACACTGATGCCAGGGTCACTCAGTTTGACGAAAGGGGGATTCCCTACTCTTCGGTCTTCTTCTCTGATCAATAACACATTTTTTGCACAGACATTTCCATGAACAAGATGCTTTTCCTCCTGCAAAACAAAAATGGTATCAGTCTAGAAGAAATTGCAGCACCAAATCCGCAGGCAAAAAAAAACCCTCGTACCAGAAACTGCATTGCCCAGGCCAACTGTTTGGCCACTTCCAGCTTCCACAGAATGTTGATAGAGTTCTTGTTCTTTTTCAAGTAAGTGTCCAGGGAACCATGCTTCACACACTCCTGCACCATTATATCTAGTGTAAAGGAAAAAACAAACAAACATAATAATTAGTACACTTGGGTTCAAAGTTGATTGCTCCATTAACCAAAGCATAAACACAATGTAATTTTCACACACTAATGCAAAATGAAACGGCTTCGGTTAAAAATAAAGAACCAGCAGGGAAGATTTTCATTGCAAAAGAGCCTTGATAATCATTTGAGTTTAAAGTAGCCACTTACTCTCTTCTACACAAACACACACTCCATAGTTGAGAATCAGGTGTTTATGGGATAACTGGCTCATCATGCTGGCTGCCTCAAAGAAAGCCTAGAAGAGGGAAAGCATATTACATTACAAAATATGAAACAAATGAATCATTTAAATAGGAATTTATCACATTTACTTATTCTATGTTTATAAGCTGTGCATTATCGTAAAACTAACCTCTGAGTAATTTCTGTGATCCTGGTCAAGGACCTTCATGACAACGTCAGTTTGGTGAACATGACCATAGTCTACCAACTCTTTTCGTACACCTTTGAAGATTTTGGTGAATGTCCCTTGACCGAGACTCTCCACCTGGAAAGAGAAGAGAAACTTTATTCAACTAGGAAGCAGCATAGCAAGAAATAAAACAATGAAAACACAGCATTTTATTTTATTTTATTCTAAACCGCTTTGTGAACTCCGACCCCTATCAACATCAAAATTAAGATAAACAAAAAATAACATACAAATTCCAGATCTTCTTTTCTGATTTTGTGAAACACCATTTGACTGACGTTCCGTCTAAGCATTGTTGGTGACTGCGGCACTTCTGCACCCTTGTTGCTCCTACACACGATGAGGCAGGTCATTTCTGTTGTGCACAAGCAAAATATAAGCAGTGTTAGGATTAATAGGTGAGTAACTAATTTACAACAACAGTATAAAAAGACATGATGCAAGATATTAGTGATTATGCATGTGCAGGCCTACCTTTGGGTTTAGGAGGACAGCATTGGATGAACTGGAAAATTACACTATCAGATCGAACAGTTTCCTTTTGGTAGCATTTGAGAAGGTCCTGCAGACTGCAAAAATTTCTTTTGGTGCCACTTAGATTAAATTCCCCGTGAACAGACTTTGTTATTTGACAGTGCTTGTAATCTATAGCGTCAAAGACCTAGTCAGAAAAAACAGGGCATGTAAGCAAATATATGTTCAAGTAATTTAATACGTTTCTTTATCACTAAATTAATGTGGGATTTCTTGAATACCTTGACAGGAAATGTTAGAAAATACTTGTTGAAATCCTTTGGGCTGCTTCGCAAAATAAACAGTCCGTGTATATTTCCAGATTTCTGCAGTCGGTTAATGGCAAACTCAATACTGTAACATAAAAAACAACACATCATATAGAAAAAACAACAGCAGCTAAATAACCTTTAAATCATAAGATTGGCAAAATATTGCTGGTACAATAAAAGTTACTCACCTGATGGGGCCATGACAACGTGAGGAAATGGCCTCTAGAAGACTTGGAGGTGCCACTTCTTTGCAAAGGTAGTGATGAGCATCTGTGATCAGACGATAGTAGCCATCCACAAGAGACACAAAGGACAAGGCTCTGGCCAAACTTTGGAACTCCAGGTCCTTAAAACAAATGAAATCACGACTATGGTTATCCAAGTTTGTACTTGATTTCGAGAGTCTATATCCTATATGATCAGAGGAAGGCAGTAACAAAGTAACTATCACATTTTCTCAAAACATGCCATGTTTGAAGATTGTTGCATTAAAGCAAAACTCTAGATTAAGATTCATTATTCTACAACTGAACAAAGAAACGAAAAGCAAAACATTGGCTGCACAACATGGAAAAAGGCATAAAAGCCTTGGTTTTAGAAACAACAGCAATCACTCAGGACAGAGAATGAAAACAGATTTCAGCCGACTCCATAGGTGATGAAAGCATTAAAACTGGGTTTGAAGTGACAAAACATGATTTATTCGAAGAGTAATATCCTTATCATTGGAATAACATGCTTACAGCAACTTGAAGAAGGCCTTACCAGACTCTTTCCATCTTGCTTATTAATAGTGACTATCCTGCTTTCAGCTGAACCTTCCTTGTTCGATTGTTGGATGCTGATGTGAACAACATCAGGGAAGTCACACAAGAGTTGCACATCCTGCAAAAAAAATAAAATAAAAAGCCACTGAAGAGAGACTTTGTAATCTGATTTAAAGATAGAGAATAGATAGTTTAGTATAAAACAGATAGTGGTTTGCAAATTCAGACCATATCCGAATCCTTCTCACGAGACCACTGGATGCCAGTGTCAGCAGCCACCAGGATACTGAGCGGTCCACTGGATGCTTCCCTGACCTGGAATGTCTCTGTGTAAAAGGCCTTGTCCAGAGACTCCATACTGATTAGGTACTTGAGTTTGAGGTCCCATACTGTTGTGCGGCATTGGCTGAATTGTTGAATGAAGCGCTTGAAGCGAAAACGAATTCGCTTTCGCGTAACAAAGTTGCAGTCCTGAATTCGAGCTCTCATTTCCTTTGGTAAAAATGTCTTGTAACTAAACATAAGGGGGGAAAAAGTCAAATGTCAATGTTGCAAGCTTCTAAGAAGCTGCATGTTTTTCAGCCTCACCTTAAGGAGTGGTAGATATCCAGAGGTGACAACTGCCTCTCCTTAGCCAACCTTGACATGTCTAGAACAGCCATTCCAAGGCACTCTTCTTGAGTCTCATGTGAGGTGGGGATTTTGATTAAACCCTTCACAAAGTCATCTCTCCACTGGGAAGAAATAAGAAACAAAAGATGGTTACATTGTTTTCCTTTACTGACTTCTCACAGCTCCTTGTGCACATCTTAAATTTAACTGAACGTAACTCTACAGAAGAAAGAAACCTCTGCGCAGTTGCTGCTAAGCATTAAGATATGAATGAAAATGGTTTCCTGATTCTTTGTTTGTACTTTGGTGACAGTGGAATAGTTTAACCAGCCTACATTTCTCTGACACTTAAGGCAAATCTCGCCTCTTTCCTCCCTCCCTCTCTCAGATATCTTTTAAATACATATGGGTTTGAGTTCGTAGTAGCCGTCTGTCCAGCGATCATTTCGTGATAAAATCGCCCTTTTAAACATGTTTGTAATCCAGTGCCTTGTTAAATGCGCCCACGTTCCTGTTTTCATACGTTTATTGAAGCTATGATTCCTGAAAAGGTAGTCATGTTGCTCCAAATTCAGATAATCAATAAATTATTCCAGAATGTGTGCGTTTGCCTCCTCAGGCCGCGTTTATGCCGCTCTGAACAGCTGGCGAGCGTTGCTGCTGATTGACACCGCTCTAACGCACCTACCGCCACGCACATTCATCACCCGCACATGTGCGCGCACTTCCCATTGACAATACACAGGAATCAACTGCCCCTGCCGTGTGAACCGCGTTTGGTGTGTAGGCACCTTAACTGAACTGTGAATCTCACAGAAGCAATACGACAATTCAAGTCCAGGTGCACCAGCCATGAGGAAGTTCCCTTTATGGGGAGTGAAACGTTGGCTTCTCTCTTAATAGTCCAGTTGTTTTGTTTAAAACCTGTTAGAAGATTCTACAAGTTATTTTTCAACTTAAAGTAAGAAAATCACTAAATGCTAATCAGGGCATTATCAGAGCAAGTGTTAACAACAAGTGTACAATTTATCTACTACTGGAGGTTCAAAACATGAGAAAGTGCCATAATATTTCGCTGTCATTTTGGATATTGTTACAATATTATATTATTTTAAATGGGAAAAGCGACCAGGCAGAGATTGTTCCCTGTTTTCCTTTGAGGAATTCCCTGAGCCACTAAGGGAGATCTATACATGTATAATTCCACATAATCCCCAAATTCACATTAGGTCACACTGGAGACCAGCTACCTGGGATCAGCAATAATTTAAAGCCTTCTAGATTTTTATACAGGATCTAAAAACATGCAAGTAGGCCATACCATTCTGACACATCACAGACACTATAAATGCACACCAGCGTGAAAACAGTATGGACTTCTGCTGAAAATTACCAATGGTGCTTATGAGAACACGTGTTAAATGTGAAGAATCCCACCATTCATGAGACTATACAGCAGTAATGGCCCGACTACAGCACGCGCGGCAGGGGAACCCACCGATCTACCCCATCTGAGTATACCATAAGTGCAGTCATTGGAATAGTTATGTTTCTACCGAACTCCAAAACACACAAACAAAGGTAATAACAGTTATTACGTTTACATTTTCTCAAGTCATGCTTGACACATTGGTAACTATCACCTTACAAACAACTTATATGCCAATGCTATAATATATAATGCTCAAAATATTACAGCAGGAACCATATGTTTACATACACTTCATAAAAAGACACATTTGCATTTTTGTCACACTGTCTGACATGAAACCAGAATTAACTTTTTTTTATAGGTAAAGTAGAATTTGTAATTTTTTTTCTATTTGTCAAATTCCAGAAAAATTATAGAATTTTTAGAAATGTTTTTTTTTTTTACAAAACCTAAAGTTTACATACATTTCATTAATATTTGGTAGCATTAACTTTAAACTGTATATTCTGAGTCAAATGTTTTGGATTTCCTTTCACAAGCTTCTAACGATAGTTAGCAGGAATGTTGATCCATTCATACATACAGAACTGGTGCAACTGGCATTTTCAACTGGATTAAGTCAACTGGACTTTGTGATGACCACTTCGTGACATGGTAGCACAGTGGTTCTCTCGCTTCACAGCTAGAAGGTCCAGGGTTCGATTCCCACCTGGACGGGCCTTTCTGTGTGGAGCTTGCATGTTCTCCCCGTGTCTGCGTGGGTTTCCTCCGGGTACTCCGGTTTCCCCTACCACTAAAAACATGTACAATAGGCCAGGATGAATGATGTGTACGAGTGAATGAATGATGGTGGTCAGAGGGACCGTTGGCGTAGATGTGTGAAGTCGCGACAGCGCTTCGGTCAGTCTGAAGCTAACGTAGTTTACCATCACCGAGTGAATGTACAATTGTCTCCTGTAAAGCGCTTTGTGACCACGTCTGTGAAAGGCGCTATATAAATAAAGATTTCCTTCTTCTTCACCTGCCACCTACGTATTTCAAAGTTGGGATGGTGTTCTCAGGCTGCAAGATTCCCCCTTTTCTCTCCAAACACTGTGGTCTTTTTTTTTGCGTTAGACCACAGAATACGTCTCCAAAAAAGTAAGTCTTTATCCATTTTTTATATGCAAACTCCAAACTGGCTTTGATGCTTTGGAGTAAGGGCTTCTTCCTGGCAGAGTACCCTCTCATGTCGATACAGCACTGGTTTCACTCTGGATGATGACAAAGTCTTACCAGTGTCAGCATCTTCACCAGGTCTTTTGCATCTGTTCTTGGGTTGATATTCACATTTCAGACACAGCACATTCATCTCTGGGACACAGAACCCGCCTTCTTTCTGATCTGTATGATGGCTGGACATTTCCATCATTGTTTTAACCAATGAAAGTGGCACCTCAAGTGTCTTGAATTTTCCCTCAAGGATGAACCAGACTTGAGCTTCCAAGGACATGACATCGTCATCTGGACTTTCCCAAATTGTTTAAAGGTACAGTAATCTTAGTGTAAAGTTCTGACTTTGTAAAAACAAAATCGGTAACACTTTATAATAAGGTTACATGAAGTCATGCATGAATAACATGAAATTATGCATGATTTTATTATGTATTCATGCATGACGATATCATGACTCATCATGAGTTAATATGACTTCATGTTACTTAAGTAACTACTGTAATTGATATATTAACAAGGAAAATCTTGTTAATATATCATGATCTTAGAATCATGATGAATTCACTAAAATATTTACATTTTCTAACAAAAACATTTACTAATCGTAATTATAAAGTGTATGCATGAATATCATTATTCATCATGATTTAAAAAAATAAATAAAATTGTTTGCAAGATATACCTTAATACAACATTTACAGCTGTAATTAACTCATCATTAGCTAATCTTTAGTTCATGATGATTGCGTCCCCTATACTAAAGTTATTCACTTTTATGCTTTGGACAATAATCAAGGACAAAAACAAACACAAACTTCACAGACATTATAATTCAGAACTGTCCACAATGCATTATGAGTTTAAATTAAGTTAATAATGCTTTGAGGTCCATTAAATTTCACTTACATCAACAAACACTGCCTATTGCTTACATTTATGCTTAACTTTAAAAAAAAAACGTATATTAAGACTTATTCATGATGTAAATAAGTTAAATATAACACTTTTTTACTCTTGCACAAATTTGTCCAAAGCAAATTCTATCTCTCATTTTTCTGGACTTTATCAAATAGAAATCATTTTTAAAATTCTACTTGACATAAAAAAAATAAAAGTTAATTCTGGTTTCATGTCATACTGTGAGGGAAAAATGCAAACGTGTCTTTTTATAAAGTGTATGTAAACATATGGTTCCTGAACTTTCTGCTGCATATTGAGCTGGGACGATCCAGTTCTGTCACGATCTGATACATATCACGATACCTATTGCGATGCAGTAAGTAATTATGATAATACCTGAAAATGTGTAAATATTAATGTATTCAAAGTTTATGACGCCAAATGCCATTTGACATTATTGAAGAGTTAAAGCTACATTCAGCTATACTCCTAGAATTTGTTTGCGTCAGTAGCGAACCCTGCTCTGTGTTGGGGACATTTTTGGGGGTCTTAGCCCACGTTATAACACATAACACAACACATGTAGTTTGTCCAGTATCGCTGCTATATGTTCATAAATAAATACACGAGTTCAGGAGAACCCTGTTTGTTACCAACTTGAACAAAGATCCTCTATTTTATGAGGATCAATGACATCAGCAAATGTGGCTCAAGATAATATCACTTAGCGTGCAATTAACAAACAGGTAACACACTCACATTTCTTCAAGCAGGTACCAACAATGTTGTCTTACCTGAAAAAAGAGGTATGACATAACAGAGTCATCGAGTACAGGGCTTTCTGAGCCCTTTGCGACCCCATACCGATAGGCCCGGGATGGTCCACTACTGTACCAGCCAGGAAAGTAGTATCTGTTGGCAACAAATACATCGTAAGGCAAATAGAATGTCTAATCTCAGTACAGGAAATCTATGTGGTGCTACCTTATTCTAAAAAACAAATCTTCTGATGCCTTATCATCCAGGTGGAAGACATGGTTTGGTGCAAACCATAACTGGTCGTTCTCACGAAAAAGACCAAATAGGCTATAGTATAGAGGTGATATACCTACAAGAAATATACAGTTAAAAAGGGTTAGGCAACATGGAAAACATTTTAACCGTTTGTTTATAAATAGTTGTCACAAGTGAACAATTACCAAAAGGCATATACATATAGTCTGCAAGAAACCCTCAGCACACTTTTGAAAAAGTGTGTCTAGTGTGTTTTGGGTGAACAAAAGGTCATTGAAAGGCTAAAATAAGTCCAAAATGTCATCAGTGTTTGGTTTATCAGCACATCAATAACATGTCATTTCAACATATAGGAATGCTTCAGCTTGTATCACAATTGACTTCAATTACAAATTACAGATACCCTTTGAACTTCACATCGCTACAAGATACACAATTGTTGTATTTACTTAACTAGACTAAAGACAATTTGAGAGTAAAAATACAACACTGAAAGCTATCAATTGATAAGACTTTATTGTGACCAAATGATAATCACAACTAAGACATATCCCCTATGTTTGACCGGACACATAAATAAGGGTGCTTTATGCTGTGCAGCACCGAGTACTTACAGCATGCTCTGGCTGCATCAATACAAAGCTCCTCAGCCACATAGTCTCCAGGTGGGAAACTGAGGAGGCTACAGTCAGCGGCTTCCTGAATGCTGTGGTAGAAATGCACCCTCATCACAGTGGAGGCAGCAGCGGGACTGGAGTTAAGATGCCCCCTGTGGCCAGTCCCATTTTGATGTATTGCAGGACAAGTGCCAGTGACGGCGTCCATGGCTGGCAGGGAGGCCATCACCACTGCAGAACCTTAATTCAAACACACATCAGTGGGATGCGGGTGATCTGTGAACTTGCACAAGTTCGGGAAGTACAAATTTTGGGATACTATAAATTTTATTTTATTTAAGAAGAAACACTTCCCTGGACGTATTACACATGTGCAATTAATAATATAATATACTGTCAAATCCCATCTAAAATACAGATAAAAGATACAGTCACATAGGTAATATATATTATATCATACTTGACATATATTGGGTAATATATGTCAAGTTCATGTCAATATAGCCTAAACACTCTAAACGTGTCTAGGTTTAGGGATCCTCACATTAAATGACTGTAAAGAACGTGACTTCTGCGTTATCCTCACACGCACTGATTTAGCAAAACAATCTTAGAAAACTTAACAAGGCACTGGCTATTTTCAAACACTATTTTTAAAAAAAGTGACACGCAATAGGACATATTGCAGTAGTAATTAATCAAAACACTTACTTTGCAAGACGAGCCAGCCATGCAATGAGCTAGCTTGCAGCTAGCCTAGACCGGTAGAGAAGACGGGACGCGCGATGTGGCTACAGGTTTGTTTAGATTACAGCATAAATACATAATAGGGCGGACAAGTATCCGTTGATGATCGGAGGGCATGTGTTAATTTAGTACGATCAATGTCACCGACACTTTGCTGACATGCTACACAGCTAAGCTACTCCTGTCAAGCCAAGACTGCCCATTGCACTTTAGCTTTACTTTAGTAACTTGCCGAATATCTCAGCGCCAGTCTTGTAATTTAGTTTATTCTGCACAATGACACCCTCTTTGCGGCTGCGAGATTAAATACGACGCCAGTCACATTACTGATACTTCGTCAGCTGGGACGTTTAAGGCGTTATAATAAGCAAAGCTAGCGTATTGAACGGTAGATCTAGCCGAGCTCCAGTCAGTCAACAAACCCTGACCAGCCCAGCGGCCCCAGCCTCCGCCCAACATACCCATGATGCTCTATTGCACTGGCTGGGTACTTGGTGGAAAGTACCAATACACGTACAAAGTACAAACGTTACTTTGTTTTTACTTCACCGTGTTTATATAACACACATTTTGGTTTAAAGAAGATAAAAGAAAGATCTGATGAAGGCTAATGCCGAAACGTAATCACTATCATTAAACATGTGGACATCGGCTCATGAGTGTGCGATCTTGTTTTTTGATTTATGAAGATTTTCTCTGCACCTCGAAGACTATTTCTGGTGTGCGTTGCTTCTCTTTTCTCATTCTCTTTTATAGCCACGTTGCCCATCCTGCAAAAAAACAATGATTGGAACACAGGCAGCAGGACTCCATTAGAAGGAGATTAGGTTAGCCAAAACTATAACAAAAAACAAAATACAATGGATAGCCTGAAGGGGAAAGGGAATCGATGGGATTATTATAACTGGATTCAGACAAAAATGTTGAGTCACAGACCATTCAAATAAACTATTTATTATTCTTGAGAACAAAACTGTGATTAGCAGGAAAAAACACTAGATGGAGCTATCGGTGCATAGTGCAGAAGAAGTGTGCCGCAGCTATCTTACATCCATGATCTTATGGTTCTTCTTGCCACTGTTTAAAATGTCTTACATATATTGTATAGAATGGGTTTAATATTAGTGAAGCAATAATCCTAAAAAAAAGAAGAAACGATGGTAACATTCTTCACAGAAAAGAAAAGAAAATCTAGGAAGCATGGTATGCAGAATAAGCTATTGTTTTCATCTATAGGCCTACACACACGCACACACGCACACATAGTGTGTACACACACTATATATATATATATATATATATATATATATATGTATATATATATATATATATATATATATATATATATATATATATATATAGTGTGTGTGAAGTGTAAACCTTTTACACTTCACAGGGAATGTAAAAGGTTTGGTTTGAGCAGACTGTAGGGCTGGGAACTTCGGTCGTTTAGTCGACTAATTGGTCGATGCCGTCGCGGTCGACCAAGATTTTCATTGGTCGACTAGACTTTACTATGCAGGGGCTTTCAATTGCAGCATCCATCCATCCATTTTCTTCCACTTGTCCATTGCCGGGTCGTGGGCCCAAATCACATTGCACCGGCCCCTATGGCTCCTCCTGCAGGTGCTGATTCCACAGAAGGACGGCCTCTTGGTTTTAAACGGGCCTGTTGGTCTCTCATAAGGGGCTTCACCCATTCACACTCTCATTCATACACCAGTGTACGCAGACACTGGAGGCAAGGAGGGTGAAGTGTCTTGCCCAAGGACACAACGACAATGTGCACCTTCAGGAGGCGGGATTCGAACCCCCGACCTTCCGATCATGAGACGACCCGCTCTACCATCTGCGCCACAGTTTTTATAATGGTTTTTAATAATTGAATAATAATACTTTTTTTTTTTTGGTCGACCAATTGCTACATGTGCCATACTCTTGGTCGACCAACCATTTCCTTGGTTGATTACAGCCCTAGCAGACTCACTGTATCGCAGAATGTATCACAGTCTGCTCAAACCAAACCTTTTACATTCCCTGTGAAGTTCTATGCTCTATTCTATTCTCGAGATGAAGAACAGAGGGACTTATTGGCCGGTTATTCTTGTCCATACGCCTGTCATGTTCATGTTCACACTTTAAAAGCCTTCCCCTCTGAGTCTCTGCTTTTATTTCTCTCCAAAAGCTCTATTCATATGTCTGCTTGTGTGTAAATCTGGCCTGTATACTAACTCTTATAGCCAGAACTGTCCTGGAGCTCGAATTTGCCGTTGAGAAAGTGTCTTCATGCTCCGTCGATATGACAGACATGGTTCCAAATCAGGCACACAGCCCCACTATCCATTAGCGTAGTTCCAATCACTGCAATGCCAATATGGTCAAAGATACCAAATCAATCAATCAATCAATCGATAAATCAATCGATCATTCAGTCAATTGTTTTGTATAGCCCAATATCACAACAGGAGTTGCCTCATAGGGCTGCACCGAACTTTAAGGCAATAAAACAGAACAGTAAATAAGACAATGTAAAGTTTGGGCGAATTAAGGCATACATAAAATCCAAATAAGCGTCAGCAGCAGGTGGGACAAGCTGTGTGGGTGTTTCCCCCATTCTTAGACTCTGCAGCACGGCGAGGATAAACTCAAAAACCCAGGGGGAGAAAAGAGAAACCTCGGGGAGAACCACGGAAGGAGAGATCCACTCCCATGAACGGACAGGCTATAGAGACCCTCGGCCGGAGTCCCTCAGCAGACGGGTCAAGATCGCAGAACTCCAGTCCTTGTTGGAGCCTTAGTTCTTCTTGTCCAATCTCTGCAGGCGGGGTTCCTCAGTCTGTTTGGGGGGTTCCTCCGTTTGATCTGAGACTTGGGGACAGGATGTGAATAGTAATGAACAGACTTCAGAAAAAAATAAATATTGTATCATAATAAGACAAAGTTTGCAGTAAGAACTAGAGGATAGCGCTCAGTGTACCGTACTTTCCACATTAGTGTTTCTCCTGAGACAGCTTTACTTCAGGCTGTGGGTTAGAGCTTTACTTAACTGACCTGATCATAACCTAATTCGAAGAGGTACGTTTGTAGAGACTGTGTCTGCTACTTTTACGGAGCTTGGTAACTAAATCCTGTTGCAACTTATTATGCAAATTAAATTTTTTCAACTCAAATGATAGTCAGCATAATAATCAAGTCTTTAATCGTTAGAGGATCACTTGAATATGATTGAAAAAACCTCCTAGTGATAAAAGTTTTATTTATTTATTTATTTTTATAAATTTAATAAACATCTAAAAATGTACTGTTCCAAATGATTATGCACAACAGCATTTCAATACAATTTAGGCTATAGGTTTGAAAGAACCAAACATTTTCATTTATTTAATTTACAGCAGGAGGTCATATTTACTGAAAACAAAAGCAATTTAAATCAAAAACACCTTCACAAGTCAAGTTATATTCTAACATAGGACCATAGCAGCTTCAACATTCTTGCATCCATTAAACTTGTGAGTTTTAGGAGAGTTTCTGCTTGGATTTCTTTGCAGAGTTCTCCCAGAGTTGCTGTTTGGATGTGAACTGTCTCCCACCCTCATAGATGTTTTGCTTGAGGACACTCCAGAGGTTCTCAATAGGGTTGAGGTCAGGGTAGGATGGGGTTCACATCATGAGTTTCTCTCCTTTTATGCCCTTAGCAGCCAATGATGCAGAGGTATTCTTTACAGTATAAAATGCTGCATTGTGATGCATGAAGGTGATTTTGTTAGGGAAAGCACGGTTCTTCTTTTTGTACTGTGGAAGAAAGTGGTCAGTCAGAAACCACATATTTTTAGAGGTCATTTTTACACCTTCAGGGACCCTAAAGGGGCCGACCAGCGCTCTCCACATGATTCCAGGCCAAAACATGACTCAGCCAGCTCCTTGTTGGGACATGGTGGCCATTCACCAACCATCCACAACTCCATCTATCTTGACCATCCAGGGTTACACGGCACTCATCAGTTAACAAGACCATTTGAAAATGAGTCTTCATGTATTTCTGGGCTCACTGCAGCCTGTCTGCTCATCAGCATTCAATGAACAGTTTAGGGGTGGCTGAATAGACGGTTTATGCACAACTGGAAGCCTCTGGAGGGTCCTACACCTTGATGTTCGGGAGACTTCGAGAGGCACCAGCAGCTTCAAATACGTGTTTGCTGCTTTGTAGCAGCTGTTCTTTTAATCTGATGTATTTGTCTGGCAGAAACCGTCCTCATTGTGCCTTTATCTGCACAAATCCGTGTGTGATCTGAATCAGCCACAAATCTCTTAACAATACGATGATCACACTTGATCGTTCATGCAATATCGAAGGTTTTCATACCTAGTCCAAGGCATTTAACTATTTCTCCAGCTTAACCAGGACAAAACTGAAGTTTTAGTCATCGGTCCTGAGGCCCAGAGAGAGACACTTTTACCCAAACCACAGTCACTGTCTTTTAATCCATCCTCACCGGTGAAAAACCTGGGCGTGATTTTTGAGCTGATTTTTATTCCACACATTAAGAATATCACAGATAGGTTTTTATCACTTAAAGAACATGAGTCCACCCCATTCTCTCTCGGGCCAAAAGAGAGACGCTGATGCATGCTTTTATCACCAGTCGTATCGGCTACTGTAATGCCCTGCTTTCTGGTCTTCCCAAAATGAGTATCTAAGAACACCGGTTTTAGAATCACTGCATTGGCTCCCCGTGGGTTTATGGTTCTTTTAATGGTTTTAATATGTCTTAATGGTCTTGGCCCTTCTTGTCTTTCAGAACTACTTATACCGTATGAACCTTCGCGGCCCCTGCGCTCCCCGGCAGGAGTTATTTATAAAGTCAGCAGAAAGACTCACGGTGATGTCTGTGTAAGTTCTCAGTCGTACAGGAGTTGTCCATCTTCAATGAAGGTACTTGATTCATCTTCTGTACTCAGTAGTCGAAGTCTTCGAACATTTCGCCTCTCATCCAAAAGGCTTCGTCAGCGACAAAGGTCACAATCTGCACACAGCTGAATATATAGACCAATGGGGAGGAGTTAGGGTAGGCCCGGCTCCTCCCATCTAATCACAGCTACTCTCACCTGTGGGTAAACCCCTTTGAAGTAGAGCGTCTATAACGATCTGCTCACCTCAGTATCGGTCAGTCCTGTCCTATTCATAGATAATCACTACCCAGTATCTGTCCTATTCATGGTTGATCACTGCTAATTACCTGCCTATTGTTCTTTTGTTGGCTGAGGTGCCGTCTCCTTGGACTGGCCAAGCCTTTTAGTTTTCTCCCGAAGGAGATTGGAGTACAGTGACGGAAGATTAAATCTGAGACCGCCATTTCCATTCATGGAGGGGTTTTCTTTCCTGACAAAAATAGCTTCTTTAACTCCTCTTTCAAACCAACGTTCTTCTTTAGCTAAAAT
Source organism: Proterorhinus semilunaris (assembly GCA_021464625.1). Classification (NCBI taxonomy): domain Eukaryota; kingdom Metazoa; phylum Chordata; class Actinopteri; order Gobiiformes; family Gobiidae; genus Proterorhinus; species Proterorhinus semilunaris. The sequence continues at coordinate 13,246,497 of CM038345.1, forward strand.
TGTGACCTCCCCGTCCTCAAAGGAGTGGTTGGAGGCTTTGAGGTGAAGGTGCACCGCCGACTGAGGGCCGCTTGTGCTTTCTCTTCGGTGTTGAGAAAGTCTCTTCTGTAAGATTTGTTTAGTTTCTCCAATACAATGTTCTTTGCAGTCTTCTTTTTTGCATTGAATAGAATAAACCACATTGCTTTGTTTGTGGCTCGGAGTTTTGTCTTTGGGATGAACTAATTTGTGTCTAAGTGTGTTCACCGGTTTGTGGTTCACTGGAATCCTGTGCTGCCTAAAGATTCTGTGAAGTTTCTCTGAGACCCCGGCTACATACGGCACTACAACTCCCTTTCTTCTTCACGGTGATGCGTCTTTCTTGTATTGCGGCCCTCACCTCTGGAACAGCCTGCTGGAGGCGCTCACGACCGCAGAGAACGTTCATGTTTTTTAGAGCAGGCTCAAGACTAGCCTAGCTTTTAACTGATATTTATTTATTTATTTTAGTCAAGTTTATTTATTAGTTTAGGTTATTTATTTATCTATCTATCTATTAATCTTGAACGCAGTTTCAGTTTCAGTTTAGTTTATTACAAATATACGGTAAAAGCATTTTAACATTCATTCATAGATGATAGTGCATATTCATAAATGGGACACCCTTGAAGCAACATTTAGCTTATATATGGGGCCCAAGACAATACACAATATTAAAAAACACAGATATACATTAGTAACCTGGGATACATATTACCCAAGATACCTATTACCTACCAACTAACCTCACCTACTCTAATTTAAAACTGTCTTACCTTACTTTCACTGGCTTAGGAGTTGCATGAATTTTACTTTAAAAGGTACGTATTTTTTATTTTATTTTATTGTTATTTTTTATTTATTTATTTTTTGCTTACACACATTAGTACATACTACCATCAGACATAAATTACATAAGTCTTGTTAGAGGTCATCAACTAGGGTTTGATGACCTCTAACGCATTATATTTATTGATATTTCGATATTTATGTCTAGGTTCTTTTCTTTTCTGTTTTTATACGTTTATTTATTGTCTTGCCATATATATATATATATATATATATATATTTATTTATTTTACTGAAAATATGCACTTGCAAAAGCTGACCAGTGAGTGGCACTATATGGTATTACTACCACTATTCATTGTAATGGTTCAGAGTGGTGTGTGAAGTTTACACATGGCTGCTCAATCACCTCCTATGAAGCCTGCTCCTTAAAAGGGCAAAAAGACGGAAGCCCCGTACTTGCGGAGCGGGCAGACTGGCTACAAGCCGCCACAGTGCTCTAGAGCCTGTGCTGGCTTTGGAGCACTGAAAAGGCTTTCACTCTTTTGTACTGATGTACAAAAAACAGCATAGTTAAAAATATGACACCTACCCCAGCGTTGTCACATGGGTCAAAGCTATTTTTAGAAAAATAAAACTTTTCAGAGCCAGACTTTTAAGCAGGGCTATAGGTCAAAGTGCTCATGGAAACCCTGTTTACCAAGTGTCTTTTGGAGTCTACCCTGGCCAACAGGGGATAGCACTACAGCAATGTCAGCTCTCCGCCATGAGGACCAAGTGTGTTCCTCGCCCTTTGGGTACAACACATTAGCTTACACTGTAGTGACCGATGCGTACCTGTGACTCATTCATATAGGAGAAAACAACAATTGAATAGCTTTCCACTGTAGTGATCACTATGCATGAAAGGGTCGATTCTATGTTATGTGCTGAAAAAAAAGAAAAAAGAACATTTTAAACAACAAGCAGCTCAACACAGTTTGGAACAAAATGCAATTTAATATTGCCTTACTGGACCAACCAACCAAAATCCAAGCTGGGCCACAACTAACAATGCTAACAATGTCACCAAAATGGGTTGGATTTTGTCTACTTACCAAGTGCAGGTCAGCTTACAATTTTACTGAACAGGCCACCATTTTTACATACTGAGATGTTCTTACCTGAGTTTAGACGAGTTGATACGTACCTGCCTGGCACGCACCCTCTGTCACACAAAATGACCAAAGATGTCGTTAGAATTTGGCCTCTCCGAGTATATTCCTATAGCTCCAAACGGGGGTGAAGTTGGAAGCTACCACGCTCTTCCACGGGCACGCACAAACACGCCCACCTTAATGTACCCCATAGGCCCCGGGGTTTAAATAGAATTGTAGGCCCCCACACCCCCTCAGCGCAAACCCTAACCCATAGGCGCCGATCCCGTGGGTGCTCCAGTGCTCGAGCACCCAGCCAAATCTTTGAGCACCCAGGCGAATTTACCTTGAATTCACAAAATGTCCCATTGAATAAAACAAGCGAATAATTAAAACTGTACTTCTCTCTCGTAACAGTCAGGCGCGGGTCCTACCATCATATACAAATGTGAATGTGACACTAAGCACTAAGTATGTGTAGCGTGGTCGAACGGTAACCTCGCCTGACTTTCATGCCAAAGGTCCCTGGATCGAGACACCCCTGTGACAATTTTACTTTCTTACAAATTATATTGCTAATACTTTATAGAAATAGAATTCAATCGGGCATATTGTTTTTCTATAATTCCAATTCATACGTCTAGGGAAAATATAATTTGGGCACGCGGGCAGTGTGTTGCTAGGTAAAAATCCTCACTGTCAATCAAATCCTTGATCTCATTATCAACATGATGCTCCGACGCCGTGTACGTAACTTCGGCCAAAAACAAAGCTCGTTTGCCGCCAATGGGCTAATGACCAAGAAGCTAATAAAACGCACTAAGATAACAATGGACAGATTTGTAATTAGAAAGAAATTGCATTTATCAGAAGATTCCACCAGCGAGGAGACTGTCTCCATTCATTATGAGACGGCCTCTACAACTACTTCTAGTGCCAACAATGGTGAGTTGCGCGCAGCGCACCAATGCATGTTTATTGCTTTCTCAAAAAATAGCCTCAGTGTATAAGATGATAGTAGACATTGCCAAGTAGCTTGCATTTCTGTTTAGGTAAATGTGAGGCGGTGTGCGTCACATGACAGTACCGGCTGACTGAGCACCCACGGGGGAAAACATAAATCGGCGCCTATGCCCTAACCCCCCCTCAGCGCAAACCCTAACGCTAACCTATAACCCTAACCCTAATTCCCACAAAAACCCTAACCCTGCTACTCCTACATGTATCCCTCTGGGCCAGGTAGAGCGAGCCTACTCCAGGTCCACACATAGGAGCGCAGCGCAATCATCGCATACAGTTAGTCATGCCGCAAAGTGAAGTGATTGACATGAAAATCAACAAATCGCCTTTTTTTTTCTTTTCTTAATTCTGATAGGCCCTTGATATGACAGGCCCCTGGGCTCCAGCCCCTGCTAGCCCGTTGGATAAGGTGGCTCTGTGCACAAAGACCAGACAGATACATATCAACTTTTCTAAACTCAGGTAAGAACATAATCTCAGTATGGAAGAACTGTGTGCCCTCAGTCAGGCAAAACGACCAAAGATGTAGTTAGCATTTGGCCTCTCCCAGTATATTCCTATAGCTCCAAACGGGGTGAAGTTAGAAGGCTCTCCCACGGGCGCACACAAAGACCAGACAGGTACGTATAAACCCGACTAAGCTCAGGTAAGAACATATCTCAGTATAGAAAAATGGTGGCCTGTTCCTTTATTAAGGTTCCTTGTGTCAACTTGCACCTGGCACCTGGGGTGGCCCAGTAGAAATGAGGGGTGGCAAACAGACCTTTGGTATCCGACAGGTCTCTAGGACACTGCAGGGACGTCACAGAAACGTCTCGCATGTTGAGGACAGCAAGAGTATTAATTGTAAAATTGGGCCAATTCACCATAATGATGTAATATTGCCCTATTTATATACTGTATATGTTCTTTCTTGACCCCCAAAATACTGTCCTAAATCTTGCAGAAGGGTAGTTTAGTACAGTGCAGTAACTCACACTAACTTGCAGTGAACATGTCCATTATCAATCTTGTTCTGTGTTTCTAAAGTGGTACACGTGTAGCAAGCTAATTGAGCAGCTGTTGAGTGTAATTTGAATATACTGTAATCTTGATGGGGAGAGAGCTGTGAATATTCAGACTTTGATCAAGATACCGTAGCTTTGCATCTTCTGCTGTCCTCTGCTCTACACGTTTATCTGTCTCCTCCTTTTTCCCCACCGGACCAGACACTGTAAAGGACAACAATTGCTTTATTTCCGTAATGGACGATTTGCATTCAAGCACAATAAGCACAAACGTGGAATAGTTATAGTAACCCAGGCTTCCTAGAAAACATCTCCTCAAAGTCTCTGATGAAGTTGTTTTTCTCCCAAACACACCTCTGACATGTTTTTAACGAAAACTTCTCTGGGGGCAGACATGAACTCAAGGTTATAGTACACTTTGAAAATTCTACAAAGAAGTGCGGGAAAACAACTACAAAAGATGTATTTTCTCCTGGAAAAAAGGCAAAGAGACAGCGATCTGCACTCGCTTGTAAATCAATGATTCTCATGATTTAGCGGTGGGACGATGTTTCAACGAATCACAATAGAAAGGGATGTGAGACAAAATAGATAATGATGATGATCACACAAATAATTGGCTGTCAGAACCGTACAGCATGCATGGAACAGCCACAGTACTGTCAAAGCAAAGACCCTTACAGAATTATGGAAATAAATACATGGATGGCCAGAAACAATTCTATAGATAACATTGAGTGTAAAACGTATATCGACGTAATAATTGTTGAAGCACTGACGCTTGTAAAATCTGATGAATGACGAATGTACAGCAAATGCCAAATGCTGACTGATTAATCCATGTTATTAACCAATTAAATTGATTGAGAAAATATCCAACTATATAAAAATAAAATATATATATTTTTTCCAATGGTGTGGAAATAGAAAAACATACGTTTGTTTTTCTATTTGAAAACTTATGTTCATGTTTGGAGGCTATTGTTCATTAGTTTAAGAGCTGGAGTTGAACAGGCAGAGGACACATCTGACTAAATCAAATTACCCACAAGGCCTTTGGGAACACAAACATAAAGTGATGTGAACTGTAACTCACACAACACTGCGTGATTGCCTGGTTTGAGGCAAAAAAAAACGAAGGAAAGCAAAAAAGTACAAAAAGCGGTTGACTAAATCTGCTTTACAAAATGGCTATTTTCTGGTTTATTCAATCCCTGATATTTCTGTGGTGCTGTGCATCGAACGTCCGTGTCAAACTACATAGTTGGCGTTAATGTCATATCATCTTTCGTTGGTAAATGGCAAAAGAAAGTCTGCATGTGTCTAAAAACCTATAAGACCAGACCAAGATGTGTGCCTTGCAACAACGGATGGATAACCTTTAAGATCTGTCTCCTATGTCTAGATGATAAGAGCACCCCAGAGACAGTGAAATGGGGAGTCTAATGAACACTAATTCACCATGGGTCTCACTGTAATATGACAATGCAGAACTTATACAACAGAAATTGTTGACAATATTTTTTTTTTATCACATCTTCTGTTCTTGACAGCTGGTTTTGGAACCATAGGGGGCTTGCCACTGCAGAATAATCAACCCCCTCCAGAGGTTATCAACAGCAAAGGAAAAGAGACATGTGGCTGAATCTGATCCTTTATTTCTTTGCACTCATCTTGGTTTTAATATGGATGTATCATCAAAAGTGAGAGCTTAAGAAACAAAACACAATAGACGTCGGTGTTGGATGTCAGGGTTTTCCTGTTTCCTGCGTTATGTGATACCCTCTATCTATAATGTTGTATTAGTAGTCCTTTTAGTTGGCTCTTCCCTCAGAGGCTATCACATGGCAGACAGCATTGCCGAGTTGGCGAACTGCTTCTGCTGATTTAAAAGCAATCAGACCAAATTCAGCAGACTATCACGTGCAGCCTTATGGGGCGTTGGACAGTATAAAGGCCAATGGTACTGATGACCCAGAACTATTAGCAGGGTGGGTCCCTTGTTCAACGCTTCAGGTCAGAAAACGTGTGGCCACTTGACCCACCTTGGCTCCAGTGTCGTGTGAATGAGTGAGATACATACTGTATATAGGGTACTTCCTAAACTCATTCTATAAAACTAACATTTACCATCAGATTAATGCTGTAGTTTGTCCGGACTTACCTGGCACACAGACACACAGAGCCACAGGCGGGCCACGACTCAGCAGTGCATGTTAATCATACCTGTGGCAGCTCAAAGTTAACCAGAGCTGTGGGCTGGTGTAAACAAAGCTGAGCCTCCTCTCCACGCTCTTCTGATTGGGTTTTCCTCTGGCCACACGGATCTACTGTCCTGCATTTCCTCTTCGATTCACCTGCCTTCCGCTCTCATCCCTCCTGGCTCTGCTGATACCTTTTTTCCCCCCCTCCATCTGTTTGGAATAAACGCAATGGGAGCAACGCCGAAAGACAACAGGAGAAATCAAGCAGAAACATGGAGTGGAGTCAGGTGTGCCGCCTAACTATGGCGCCATCAGGCCTCAACTCAGTACTTTGAACCCCCTGTTACATCTGCACCACGTGAACAATAATCACATGTGTGCAAGGACTCTTCTTTTCCATTCAGCGTCACTCAGAGCTGCTCAGAGTAGTTAAGGGGCAATATTGTATCAGGCTCATAACAACAACAAAAGAACAAGACTAGGCCTATATGAACAAATGAATAAAATAAACGTCTAAGGAGCATGAAACAATAGCACAGTGGTTCCCAAAGTGGGGTCCGGGGCCCCCTGGTGGGCCTCAGAGACACTACAGGGGGGCCCCCAAAGCTTGTCTACAAAACAACTACATTGAAAAAAAATCATTTTAAAAAGGTAAATACATATATTTGGAGACACGTAATAGTTTGAACCAGTATTTAGCTTTACCATCATTGCTAGATGTTGCTTTCCATGTAATTTTTGTTTCTATTTTTATTTTTTTTTAATAATAGAAAATTCCTTAGAATAGAGTACATTTTTATGATTTTGGGGGCCCCAGAGAGATTTTCCTATTGATAAGGGGGCCGCGATGTCCTGGACTTTGGGAATGGCTGCGATAGCATATAGCATATAGTATAGCATGAAACAAAATTGGGCACAACGTTAGCCAGCAGAAATAATCTGAAATTACAGCAAATATAACATTATTTTTTCATGAAGCACAAGATCACAATTGTTAAAAAGACTTTGAGCTAACAGATTAGTATATATTTGTATGAATTTTAGGTTTGGGGTCCCAAAGTATAAAAGGTTTGTCCAAAAATGTCAATGCTTTTTCCATGACTTTTCAGTACACCTTCCCATGAATGATGCGAACACAGACATAGGTAATGAAAAAGGAGCTCAAAGTTAAGGACAAAAATTAACAAAGAAATATAGTATATGGACCTGTACGGTTGCCATAAGTAACCAGGGCCCATTAGGTTTAAACAGGTATGAGGTGATTTCAGGAAAAGCCAAGACATTCGATTGCACAGTAATTGCCTTCCAATATGCGGCCTCCATTAAAGGGGCTGCATCGCTACAACATTATTCTACTGTTCATGGGAAGTGGCTACGGGAGCTCTTTATCCGTGGGAGTGTATAACAAAATGAGGTCGATTGACAAACGTGGAATCCAATTACCACTGTTTTACTAGGTGTTACTCAGTGCTTTTATTGCAATTTGGTCAGTGCCTTAGGCTTAGGTAATGCTGTCATCATTTCTTCCCAACGTATTTGGAAGATGACATTTGACAATACTTATTTTTTTTCCCCTTTTCAGGATACTTGGGGGGAAAAATAGACTGCACATGAGAAAAAAGCTCCGCGATGCCAGGTAGTAGATGCAAGATTCTCAGTCCTAAAATATTGTTAGCAAAGGTCCTAATGTGGTCAGGTCCCGCGGAGTAGCGCATGGCACTCTACTGTGGGCCATGGCGTGCGTCCTGGTCAGTGGTGTGGTGGCCGGTGTTGAGGGCGTCATTGCCCCCCGGGCCGAAATGAAGTCGCTGATGGAGCACGGCTGCGTTCTTTAAGGTGGTATGTTATTTCCACAAGCAGTGTAGCTAAATTTACAGCTGCACTTGGCTAACTTACACACCTACAGAAAACGGGGGCTCTTCGTGGTCAGTCTGCATCCTGCTGTCTTGCCCTGCCATGTCTGCACCTCCTTTTATTTTTGAAGAACAAGATGTAAACATTTACTTTAACCTATGGACTCTTATGGACATGATCTTTTATGTTTTGCTTTTAATTGTGAAAATCATGAAACAAACAAAGACTAAGCTATTGAGTAAGCAATGAAATAAATACTGTTACTTAAATATAATGTCTGCCTCTGCCTCGATCAACGAACCTGTGTGCTTTTGGTCCTAAGTCATACTTAGGTGGCGTTGTCCGGCTTTACTTTTAATTAGATATCCTTCATGAGACACCCAATGCCCCACTTGGTTACACAATGACAGATGAGACACTTACTCGTTCCTAACTTTCATAAAAAATGTATAGCATCCCAATTCTTCAAAAGGACGAGTTTATAGGCACAACTTGCAGGGTCACTTTTCATGGTTACAGTATATCCACAGAAATACAAGCAAACTATCCAGAAAATTCATGGATACAAAAGCAATAAGATGCAGAGTGACAAACCCCCCCCCCACACACACACCACAAATGTCTAGTAATGTGTAAAGTCACATTACTAGTGTGACCTGAGGTACTTAAACCAATAAAAACTGTTACTAAAATTACAAAAATATTGTTAAAATAAACGGCCATATCTCATGATACACTACAGAAAGTACTTGGCTACGGCTTTGTTCCACCACCACCATTTTTAACAACAGCGAAAGGCCTAACAGGCGTGCCTTGTGTCAAACACAAATACAAGCTTTTCATTTGCTAAACACCGAGATGATGAATATTCCTGTGGCAAATTATCGAAAGACTCCTAATATTTCAGGCAGCAGTCTAACCCGTGGGGAGCCTGTTATCATCTGACGCACTGTTAACGCTGTGACTGCACTGCTGACATGCTGCTGACACCACATACTGCCGATTAAGTGCCCAGACACCGTCTAAGAGGAACATGAACCCCCAACGCGCAGCCCATTTCAATCCAAACAAGGCCACAAAAAAAAAAAAAAAAAAAATCCTGTCCCGGAAGCAAATCTCCTCACTACGACAAAAATCACAGACGCAAACGCAACAAAGCAAAATGGGCACAGCGGATGAAAATCAATGAGGGAGTTTGGAGTGATTGAATACTTTATTTGCGTGTTTCGTGTAGTTAATAGATAGGGTAAGAGAACATTAGCGAGGCACTGTGCACAAGTGGGAATGCCTTTAAAGCGAGGAAATGGAGGTAATCTTTCCAAGTGCTGCCACTCTCCTAAACCTTTTAACGCCTTGTCTGCTGCAGATTTGTGAGTGGCACCACAGTGATGCCTTTCCTAACAGTCTATACATCACACGGAGACAGCGAGCGTGCACACTATACATTCTGAAAATGAGGACGGTGTCTGATTTTTAAACTGGAAAATAATGGTCTGTCATTATCCTTTATCTAAAGGAAAGATAGAAAATGTTATGCGTTTATAGGCCAGTGTTTTAAAATAATATTTGAGTGCTTGATACACTTTTTCTGTTTCAAGCCATATTGTCAACATTTTGAGTCATAATATTGCATCTGAATGGACTTAAGAATGGACTTCTTTTGTTATAGAAGAACAAAAGAAGTCGCCTTTAAACGTACATGTATAGGAGACTCTCAACATTTTCAAAACCAAACATTTGAGGCGAGAATGACCGAGGATGTGCCAAGGAAAAACGACTCCAGACACAGCACACATTACCAACAGTGATTTATCTTCGTAGTGTAAACAGATCAATGGCAGAAACAGATCAATGCCTGATATAGAGCAAGCCTTAAAGTCCAGAGCTTGTAATGACCTGTGATTGCATTGTTACGTGTGATGAAAAACTTTTCATGTTTCAATGCCAAAACAAAACTGTCCATCTGAGAGTGGCATTACCTTAAAGCACCCAGCCAGGACTATAAATAAATAAATAAATAAATCCCCTCCTGGAGCCGCCACCTTAACGTGGTGGAGGGGTTTGAGCGCTCGAATGATCCTGGGAGCTCTGTTGTCGGGGGCCTCGTGCCCCTGGTAGGGTCTCCCAGAGCAAACAGGTCCTAGGTGACGGGTCAGACAAAGAGCGGTTCAGAAGCCCCTTATGAGAGACCCTCAGGCCCGGTTAGAACCGTGTGGCCGTCCTTCTGTGGACCCACCACCTGCAGGGGGAGCCATAGGGGCTGGTGCAGTGTGATTTGGGCAGCTCCAACAGCTGCCCCCACGACCCGGAAACGGAAAAGTGGAAGAAAATGGATGGATGGATGGATAAATAAATAAATGAATAAAAAAAGGCACTCCTCCCACATCATAATTCCCTATTTACATTTAAAAAGCCTTTATTGTGCTGGTCTGATGAATCTTGAAATCTTTAAAACACATTGCTGGTATCGCGTATCTGCTTCTGCTCATTGCTGTTCGGAGTATTTCAGAAACTTGGGTGTGAGATGTATGCTATGGACTGGACAGAAAAGTGAAGTGCTATATTTGTCATTATATGCAATTGTTTAACAAGATTTATCCTTTTTTCGATGCCGATGGGGTAACCTGTGAGCAGCAGTGCAGCTGCATGCAGCATCCGGGATCCATATTTGAATATTGAGCCTGGCTGGAGGATCAACCTAATGTGCACATTTAGGGTTGAAAAACAAAGTAACAAACAACTGCTACAAAATACGAAATGGTCATACAGTAAAAATAATCATTCACTTTTACACTTAGTCTTAATTGTGGAGCAAAATAACCATGAATTAATTGCCTTATAGCACAGGGCCGTTTACAGCTTTGTTGGGACACTTTGCAAAATGAGCAGACCCTCACCCCTTCACAAAACGATAAATACAACATTGTCACTTTTACTAGTCAATAAAAAATAAATAAAAATAAAGCATTATTCAAATGTATAATTTTCAAGTATTATAGATTGCTCTTTTAGTAAGACAGAAGGCCTTCATCAATCAATCAATCAATCAAAATGAGCAGTTTTGCTATAACACTAAAAACAATGCATCTGGTTTGTCCAAGGCTGTTGTTATGTCCATATCAAACAAAAAAACAAACAAACAAACAACATTTATTTTATAACACACATGGGGACCGACGTGCTTCACAGCACAATCAAGAACATTGAAATAAAAGCATATAAAACAATTCAATTGTTCACATAGTAAGAATATAAGAAATATAAAATACCTGCTACTGTTTTAAAAGTCAGCCTGATTAAATGAGTTTTAAGCCTGGATTTGAAAAGGCCAAAATCAGTGATGGTGACGCCCCATTCTGAGGGGCAGCCTATTCCAGAGTCTGGACCCAGTGACCGAAAAGGCCCAAACACCTCAGCCGTACTGGGACATCACAAACACATTTCCATTGCGATGCGGTTTAGTCGCCAAGACATGAGTTCAACTCCTTAGATCCACTTTCAAAGGCATTGATTTGGAAATGTAAAAGATATTTGTCATGTTGGCTGTTACGTTGTTGTCACTTGAGGACAGTTCAGTTGCTGTCGTGACATAACGACATGTGACATGGAACCCGGAATGTTCCAAGGGTAGTTTTAATCGAGGCCCATGACTTCAGTTATAACCCTCTATTCTTGAGGTTGTTTTCAATCCTGTTTTTGGCCAAAAGTGCAGAGCCAACCTGACGTTCAAACAGACGCAGTGTGTTTGATACAGGTCACAGAGTATCAATAGAGACAGATGAGTTCTGCATGAATGCTTCAGCACCTCCACTGCTCTCTTCACACATCCATCCATCTACGTTGTTTTTCCACACCATTCAGTTTTGTAAATCTACAATACCTTGAATTACGTCACATGTGTCTTCAAACATGCTGTACCAAGGCCATCAGATTGAATCATTTGTGACAAATGCTGGAGTGTGACGAGAAGGCATGGCAAAAATAATGAATGAATAAAAACAAAAATGAAAGAGGCTTAATTAAAGCCGTCCCAGTCTTGGCGTTGATTTCACCGTGAGGAAGAACTGCCCCGTGCCTCAGTAGAAGACATCTCCATGAGTTATTACTGCCAACGACAAAGCTGATTTCGGTTGTCAACATGGCCAGACCTCATGGAGAACACTCACTCTCTGAGACCTATGAACAACCCAACAAAACACGCAGTTTTTAATCACGGGCAAAAGAAGGCTGTGAACTGTGCAATAGCAGGACATGACTCCCACCTAGTCATGTGTCAACGTTCCTCCTCTTAAAGGTAATTACACACGCGCCATTGGAGCACTTACACAGCACATGCTCTTCCCACTGTTCCGACGTATGCGGCACACCAAACAAAACGGAACATTTGTGTCAGCCTGTTGGTTTTCCATGCACTGCCAATGTTTGGGGTTTAAACTAAACATTTCATTTTATTATCCAAAGGTCTACATACACAACTTGTTGATACACAACGCGTGCACATGTATTCAGAAATGAGGAGAAACTTAAGTCATCGTCTATAACATCTTTGCAACAAACTCTTCGGGGTGAACTCCACTCCAGTCGTATTACGCAGATGCCTTCGAAGTAGCCGATTACTCGCTCTCTGGTATAGACTAAATATCCCTGGACTAGTGCATTATATAATCCACTGTCGGAAGTCCTCATTATTTGACTCTTCAATCCGGCCGGCAAAACCTGATCAATCATGAGCATGAGGAAATAATAGTAGTAATTCATAACTGCAGCAATTCTGTTGCCCTTTTGAATGTGTTTAGGAGGCCGGGCAGGGCAAGTTTATTTGGAGGAGATCTACATGAGAACTGTAATTATTTAAAACACAATCCAATTCGCAACTGGGCCAGCCCTCGTGGGAGGTTCAAAAGCCCAATGTGGCCCGTGCATTAAAAGGTTTAATAATAATAATAATAATGCATCAGTTTTATATAGCGCTTTTCTGGACACTCAAAGACGCTTTACATTGCACTATTCATTCACTCCATGCTTGGTGGTGGTAAGCTACTATTGTAACCACAGCTGCCCTGGGGTAGACTGACGGAAGCGAGGCAGCCAATCTGCGCCATCGGCCCTTCCGACCACCACTAACCACTCACTCACATCATTCATCCCGGCCTATTGTACATGTTTTTGGTGGTAGGGGAAACCGGAGTACCCGGAGGAAACCTACGCAGACACGGGGAGAACATGCAAACTCCACACAGAAAGGCCCCGTCCAGGTGGGAACCGAACCCGGGACCTTCTAGCTGTGAAGCACAAGCGCTAACCGCTGTACTACCGTGCCGCCAAAGTGTTTACCCACACTGTACCTGGTCTAGTGGATCTTGCTGTGAAACGAGAAAGCCGTCTTTGCCACGACCAAAAACGTACAAATTCCCAATCAGGAGTTAACACTAAGACAAAATACATTATTGATTTCATTCATTCTCATTCAGCTCTATGAAAATGGTTCACTTCTCTCTCTCTCTCTCCTTCTCGCTCTCTTCTCTCTCTCGCTCTCCTTCTCTCTCTCTCTCTCCTTCTCTCTCCTTCACTCTCTCTCTCTCCTTCACTCTCTCTCTCCTTCACTCTCTCTCTCTCTCCTTCTCGCTCTCTCCTCTCTCTCGCTCTCCTTCTCTCTCCTTCTCTCTCTCTTTCTCTCCTACTCTCTCTCTTCTCTCTCCTTCACTCTCTCCTTCTCTCCCTCTCCCTCTCTCCTTCTCTCTCTCTCCTTCACTCTCTCTCTCTCCTTCTCGCTCTCTCCTCTCTCTCCTTCTCTCTCCTTCACTCTCTCTCTCTCCTTCACTCTCTCTCTCCTTCACTCTCTCTCTCTCCTTCTCGCTCTCTCCTCTCTCTCCTTCTCTCTCCTTCACTCTCTCGCTCTCCTTCTCTCTCTCTCTCTCCTTCTCACTCTCTCCTTCTCTCTCCTTCTCTCTCCTTCACTCTCTCTCTCCTTCTCTCTCTCTCTCTCCTTCACTCTCTCTCTCTCTCGTTCTCGCTCTCTCCTCTCTCTCGCTCTCCTTCTCTCTCCTTCTCTCTCTCTTTCTCTCCTACTCTCTCTCTTCTCTCTCCTTCACTCTCTCCTTCTCTCCCTCTCCCTCTCTCCTTCTCTCTCTCTCCTTCTCTCTCTCTCTCCTTCTCTCTCTCTCATTCTCTCTCTCTCTCTCTCTCTCATTCTCTCCCTCTCTCTCTCTCTCTCCTTCTCTCTCTCTCGCTCTCCTTCTCTCCCTCTCTCTCGTTCTCCTTCTCTCTCTCTCCTTCACTCTCTCCTTCTCTCCCTCTCTCTCTCTCTCCTTCTCTCCCTCCCACCCTCTCTCTCTCCTTCTCTCGCTCTCCTTCTCTCCCTCTCTCTCTCACCCCCTTCTCTCTCTCTCCTTCTCTCCCTCTCTCTCTCTCCTTCACTCTCTCCTTCTCTCCCTCTCTCTCTCTCCTTCTCTCCCTCCCTCTCTCTCTCTCGCTCTCCTTCTCTCCCTCTCTCTCTCTCTCTCTCCTTCTCTCTCTCTCTCGCTCTCCTTTTCTCCCTCTCTCTCGTTCTCCTTCTCTCCTCTTCCACCTCTATGGTCTCTGTGTTTGTGTATTTGTTCGTTTTGCTCTGCTGCCTGCTCTCTGTCCACTAATCTGTAGTTTAAATAAGACACACATGCGCCTGCACTGCCAGGTGCACACAGAGACATGCAGCAAACCGTGACGTACCAGCGCGAGCTGCACTGGTACTAGCCGGGGAATGTGTGCTATATGATTGATCACCACTTGGGGGTAGTAGAGGGCTGCAGTTTGACGCTAGTGGGATTAGCGTCAAACTGCAGGACCACACACACGCACAGAGAGCCCCGACCAGCGCATTTACGTTCATTGACAATAGTTAGGCCTACTTGTAATTTTAAACTATCCAACTTAATCTTGACCTTTTGTTAAACCAATACACAAGTCCTTTTTTATGTCACAAATCAATATGGAATGTTAAACACCTATTTTAAATTACACAGTAGCTTTGACATTTCACCTGCCCGACTACTTTTACTTGCAATAGAGCAATTTCTGTATTGCTTTTAGATTGAGATGTGGCATTGAATGCATATGTACTAAATAGCCAAACTATGATTTCATAATCCAAGAACTGCCAAAGAACTGTAGGGCGATTGATTGGTACAAACATTGCCTTCAAATGTCATACACATGTATTCACTGTGACATTTATCCTTCCAGTGGCATGAGCCGACAATGAAAGACTAATGTAAGAAACACAATTCTCACCAACACAGACCCTTCATGCAACTAAATCCTAAAACTTAAATGTGTACATTCAGTAAAATAAGATGATGAGAAGAGATTATTTTATTTTATTTTTCAGTGCTCTGGACTTTAGTGTGATGTGTACGAAAATGGGAACCCATGATATATATCCTATCAAGTAGTAGGTGCTAAATATTGCATTTTATTGCATGGTTATATATTTGTATTTAACCTCTTGCCCCCCCGCCTTAACTGAGTGCACTTTCTCCAGTTCGGCTTTACACAAATCTAAAAGCTAAGACGTACAAAACTGATCCTAACTTTTTGGTTTCGTTGTCGCAGCATTTTTGTCGTTTTTTTGTCACTTTTTCCTTCATTCTTTTAATTTCTTTTAATTGTGTTTTTGTCAGTCTATGTTGCTTTTCCCCCCCCACTTTTTGGTTAAATTTTCATCCGTCCTTTTTGTTCAAGAAGCTTTTAGATTTGGGTAATGCCGAAGAACTGCGCGGTGAAGGCGGGGGTCATTTTGGGTAAAATAAAATCGATTTATCATTAGATAAGGTGAAAACTCAACATTTCTGTGTGCTAGAAAAGATGGGAGGTTTGGGAGGTTAAAACAATATTACACCGTGTTCCCCCTGTAATTAAGAGGGGGGGGGGGGGGGGGGGGGCACAAAAATAAAACAGAAGGGTTAGATGATTCTTGCTTTGTGCCCCTGACTGACGACACTGCTATAGCCTGTGCCGCTTTTCCCTCCAGCTGTCTCACCCTCTTCTTTTGTGAGTGTGTGACCAATCCCAAGCCCCTTACATGCTCGGGCTACTGTAAATGTGTATGAAAGACTGGGGCATTGTTTGCCTGTGAAATTTAGTCCCAGAGTCAAAACATGACGCGAGTTAAAAGCACGGGGATTTATTTATTTAGTTCAGCAGTCGGCTTTTTAAAGTGTGGTCCCAGGGAGCCCGGCTTTCCAGGCGCCCTCCATAAGCAAAACAGGTCAATTTCTCAAAGGTTATTTCACAGAGTTTGCCTGCGAAGGCGTGTAATGGGACTGACACTGATGGGGGAAAAGTATACATCATGGCTTTCTAACTCTTGATCAAGACAGAAGTCTCCTTGATCCTAACACAAACACAAAGCAGCGAGCGAGATTCACTTTAATCTCCGCAGTAGTGTCTGCTTTGGCAGCGGTTCCACTCGACTGCGGAAAATCAAACGAACCAGGAGGAGTTCAAATATTTGGAGTAGGAGTGACATTGACCCTGTTCACACTTACACTACACTTCTCTTCAGCATAAAGGTGGCATACTGTTATTGCCAAAGTCGCCCTGAGGGGTAATGACAGCATTGTGCATTCATCAGGACTGTCATAAATATGTACGGGTTTAGTGAAGGGTCTTGCTCAAGGACACATCCGTGCATGTGGGATTTGGACTAAATATGAACACGACCTCTGCATTGTCCGCCTCATACATACCGGTGTCATTCATGTTTGATCATCTAATCAATCAATCAATCAATCTTTATTTGTATAGCGCTTTTCATACATTTCATGTAACACAAAGTGCTTTACAGATTTAAAACATTCTCCTCCACCTTCCCAGAGACACACCACACACACTCAAGGTAAAACAATGGATGCAATGGACATAAGGCTGAGATAAGGCTGGGTACAGATAAACCAGGTAAGGAAACACTATCCAAGGAGCCGTCTGCATCAGAAGCAGCACCTCGGCCGTAGCCACAGGGCACCAACACAGGGCGCCCAGAGGAGGCATGGGAGAAACACCACACCTCCATCCAGACACAGGACAGCACCCCAGCAGCCACAGCCAATGACCGCTCCCGAGGCAGAGGGCTCCTCCAGATAAAAATTGTTAAAATAAGTAAAAAGTAAAAGTAAGAATATTGGGACCACTAAAATAAGACTGAGAATACATTTAAAAAATAAGATATAAAATAAATAAAATAAAAATAATTATATATATATATATATATATATATATATATATATATATATATATATACACACACACATACACACATACATACATATTAATAACAAATAAATAAATAGGCCTTGCAAGAATGAGTCTTTCTGTTGACTTTAGGAATAACTAGGAGACCCCTGCCGGAGGAGCGAAGGGTCTGTGAAGGTTCACAAGGTAAAAGCAGTTCTGAAAGATAAGAAGGACCAAGACCATTAAGACATTTAAAAACCATTAAAAGAACTTTAAAATCTTTTGTCATCTATCTTTTGTTGGTTTGTCAATCTAATGTCCTGTTATTGGATACAAGTTCCTAAAAGCCTTGGAACAATGGGCCTAAAGCAGGACAGACAATACATTTGCAAAATGTTAAACTGATTCATATTTAGTCTCTGTTTATTTTTCTAACTTTCAGTAAAAAAAATAAAAAAATAAAAAAGAGAGTCTAATTTGTCTCGTCCAAGGCCAGTTCAAAATTTGCATTTCCGGAAAGAGCATTAGCGCAAACTGATTTTAATATTCACCACCGCTATAGTCCTTTAGCATCCAATCAGAAGGCACATCACAGCATTTCCTGCTTTAATAACTGCCTTGTGTGGACAATAAGACAAACAGTGCAGCGCCGCATACAGAATCAATGTAAATTCCAGCGGGCCAGCAGGGACCGGCGCTACACCACCAAAATGAGAAATTGTAATGAAGTTTCAGTAATGGAGCATGTGATCCAGCAGGGATTTAAAGCCCGTCCGCGGGTAAGTTTCTTGTTAGGTTTTTTTTTTTTGCCATGTTTGCGGTAATTTGATAGCACTAGTGGATAGAAACGGGAACGAACGAGGCATTCATTACGGGACTCAAGCTGCGACACTTGCACATTAAAACGGCACGCTAAGCAACACAAGTTAGAGCAGGGGATCGGGTTTACTCTGATATGATGATCAAATATGTTCTTTCTAGAAACAACAAAGCCAAACATGATTAAAAAAAAAATACTCAAAAAAAATGACAAAATAAATACAAATAAATGATGAAGTGGGTTACGGTCTATCCAGACCCACACCTCCCGCCACTTGAACAGTTTTTTCCCCTCCGCCATCAGACTCATGAACAAAAACAAGTCTCTGTAGCTCAGTCACAGACTCATGGATGTATCTGCACTTGCATGTGCGGTGTGTCCACACTTAGACCCGCTGCTATCACTTTATAACACTTAATACCACTTTATATGCCTACACATCTGTATATACAATCCCGCTGTTGTTCATTGTCAAATTGTTGTTGTCTTACCATATGTCACTTTATTTTATCTTATTTATTCAATATTTTTTATGCATGCCCCCATAGCCTTATAGTTTAACGTTCTTAGCTTATTTTTTTATCTTAATTCTGTGTTATATGTTCTATGTCGCACGTTTGCACCAAGACAAATTCCTAGTTTGTAAACCTTGTTCACAAACCTTGGCAATAAACGAATTCTGATTCTGATTCTGATTCTGAAATTCTGCCCCATAATACACAAAGAAGTACAAGACTAAGTATACGTCTACTGTGGTTGGCATTGAGTGACATTGGTATGGCAACACATTACACTGTATACATTTTATTTGTACTGTACTTGCACCGGCACAATATTGCAGTCTCTTTTAGGCCCACTTGTTTGATCACTCCAATAAATTGCACTACATTGAAATGCATTTCAAAAAGTTATGCCACCTCAACCCACGTCACATCAATCTAAAACGCCCAAGGCTCCAAACTCATTAGGCCCGGGGAAAGTTCTCTTATCCAAGCAGAAAGACATGCGGCGGAGACATAAAACAGTCGGGTAAACACAACTTTGAATCTCTCTGGCTGGCTGCATAACTAACTGTCACTCGCTCTCCATCATCATAACTGCTTACTAATTCACCCAATTTCTCCTCCAGCCCCCTCGCACTCCCAGTAGCGATGTGCACCCCCGCGAGTGATTAGTTCATTTGCAACTAATCTCTTTTGCGAACTGGATCATTAGTGGCATTGTGAATGATGTCATGTTACGCGAGTGCCATTTCTGCGAGCGTGCCGGATTTTGATGACGGCGGCAAAGTGTTTTAATGCCTTATTTGAAGGGAAAGATTTGAATCGGGTCATGTGCCAAGTATATAACTCAATAAGTGTAAATTAAGTCCGAAACTAGGATAGCATTTGTTACATAGATAAACATGCATATTAAAAGTCACTTTAAGAGGAAAGAGCGAGCCCATTGGGTAAAAATTAAGTAAAAAAATGGTTCCTGTCTATCTACCAATCATAAAGCTAATGTCCCGGCGCCGCGGAGCCAGGGAACCAATCGGGGGGGGCAATCAGTCAGTTGGCGAGCCGTGTCTTTGCTCTGACAGGTAAAGGAAGCAACACGCTCACTGATAAACAACCGATCACCAGATGCACAACTTTGTTTTTCTTTGTAGACATGTTTTAAGCTGGGGTAATTTGCTGCAAAACAGTGATATTGATATAATTCTAAATGGCGTCCATATTTCACATCGCGGCGTACGAGCTGACATCGCCGTAATGAGATAAGAAATGAAATTTACTTGATTTATTTGGAAGGCGCTTGAAGCATTCACTTTCTAAATGGAATTGGGAGATATGCAAAATGAAGTTGCAGCTAAAGTTATCTGATATGGACAATTAGTAAAGTCCTAGTCCTACATTTTTAGAGGCTGTACAATTATGCATATTTTCTTGCCGTTGGTAACATCAATGACATAAAGGTGCTAAGGAATACGGAAAATGAATACGCATGTAAGTAAACTATATTCACTAGAAAATGAAACGCAAAGCATGAAATAATACAAACAGAGAGTCGTCTGCCAACCTCACGATTTAATGACGCTATTATTCTCGGTCAGTCCCCATTCAGCTCCATGACACAAGTGAAAGTGACTCTGCTGTTTTAGTCTTGGACAGCGAGCCTCATAAATAGCATGAGCAGATAATGGGAACTTGTTGTTTGGCTCATATCTTTTGATGGGAAATCTATGGCCCCATTTAAATGAGAGTACAGTAAATAAGTCGATGGGACGGCTAGTTTTGCAGGTGGCTGGGCAGCACGGGAGTTGGGCAATAATACATCCAGACACATTCTTTTTTTGCATGATCAAAGTTGGGAGAAATGCAAATGTTTTTATCAATTTTGTATATTAAAGTGCACATGACACATTAGACACATTTTCTGCTAAAACATAGCTAAGATTTTGCTAAAGATTGTACCTATAGCTTTCTTTAGTCTGGCCATTTTTTTGTAATGTTTATAGTTTCATTTCCTCACTGGACACTGAGAGGAAGTGACATAGAAGAAGGACAACAATTTTAAATTGTTGCCGTGTAACCATGTTCTGTCAGTGGGAAATGAGTCACACTGATATGGAACTTTATCTTTATCTATGTCACTTCCTGTCAGCAGCTTGAAAATTCAAATAAAAATAACTTTTCTGCCCAACATTTCTTCATTAAAGTTGCTGCTTCACTGAAATAAAAATGATAATTATGCAATTATACAAACTTGCAACTGATGTTATCCTTCTGAATAAGTCATATTTTCAAAAGCATTAAAACCTGTCATATGCACTTTAAGTATCCGCCTTTCAGTTTGTGCATCACAGACCACGTAGTCTTACAAATGGAGATATAGCTCAATAACAAGGATCTGGACAGAGCCCTTTTGAGCGGCAGACTAGTGATCACAAAGGAAGTACCCACCTCACACCAGGGCTGGGACGATACACTTTTGGCACGATCCGATACGTATCACGATACTCCGGGGCCGATCCGATACGTATTGCGATACAGTAAGTAAATATGATAAGTAATATGTTTACCTTAAAATTTGTAAAAAAAAGTTTATCCACCAAATGCCGTTTGAAATTTACTGAAGTGCTAAGATTGAAAAGTGCATCAACACAATGTAACAAAGTGCTGTGGAAAACAAAGAAGAGCATGATAAAAAAGGTATTGGTATTTTAACATATGATTCTATGATGACGGATTTAACATAAAGTTTAAAAACAGAGACTATTAAATTAACTGACAAGTACAATTTATCGACTAGCAACTGTCATTAGGAGAGAAAAGAGAAAGACTTCGCCCATTTACTGAAAGAATGTACTGTATCGGATTTAAAGCAGACTTCTAAATAAATGCAAATGTTTCGAAACTTCCCCATATGAGAGGGGGATTTGTGATACTGAGAGATGATGGATCGGAGACAAGAAAGGAGAGGAAGGAAAGAGCGGCTCAGATTCCATCAAAATGCATCAGGACTCTCGCTACCCTGCAATCTGACAGCCTTCCAGCGATCTGTGCAATCACTCACGCGATGCGACGAAGACGGAAGTGTGTCTCCGGAGCGCCTCTGTGAAGCAGCAGCGGCAGTGTGTTTGTGTGGGCTCAGAGGCTGGTTCCCTTTTTAGTGGTTTGTCATTATGTCAACACATAAGAGTACAAGCAAAACCAAATCAATGGTGAAGTCAACACTGATTTCTCACCTGCTGCCACGACCCCTTGACCCCCCCACCCCCAGAGCAGGAATGCTATATTTCACTGTAACATTTAGATGTGGATTACTCTGAGATAGAATGAAAAACAAAAAATTCAAAAGAGCACCAGCACGAGGACTCACGGGGGTATCCTGCCTCACTTACCTGTGTTAGACATTTGACACAGAAGCGTGCCTCTTGGCCCAGCAATCTTAAAGTGGCTCCATAAAATATAAATAATAAAACAAACCTCTGTCTCTTTATGCAGCACTCAGCATCTATCCAGTCACAGGACAGCAAATGAATAAACTAAACAATAATCATCAATGGGGGGATAGTCGTACTCAAATATTGCCTGACCTAGAATCGGAAATGCTTGTATATTCTTAAGGTTTAAAAAGTGTCATATGAATTAAAGCAATATGTTTATGCAATAGGAAAGTGTTTTGGAATGTGTTTGTGAATTATGGAAATGTTCAAGTCTTGTCAAAGTTCAAATCAAATCAAATCAAATCAAACTTTATTTATAGAGCGCTTTTCATACAAAATGTAACACAAAGTGCTTTACAGTGCTTAAAAATCATTAAAAATAATAAAAATCGTCCCCACCAGTAAATATACATAAATAACTACAACCCCACCACCCACCACCCGCACACACAGACACACAGACGTACAGACAGCCCAGCAGTTAAAAGTCTTAAATAAAAATGGACATAGAGTTGAGTACGTAAGGCTGGGTACAGATGGACCGAAAGAGGAAACATCATCCAAGGAGCCGTCTGCACCAGGAGCAGCCCATCGCCCACAGCCACAGAGCGCCAACCCAGGGGGCCCGGAGTAGGTGTAGGAGAGACGTCCTACCTCCATCCAGGCACCCCCAGGAGAGCGCCCGCACGGCCACAGCCAACCAGCACTCCCGGGGCAGAGGGCTCCCTCAGAGGAACCACTAGGAGAACATAAAAAATAAATGAATAAAATAAATAAAAATAAATAAATAAATATTTAATAAGAGATACATTAAAAACAGCTAAAACTGTGCGTGAAATAGCACAGGATAAAAGAGGGAAAATAAAGAAATAATAGAACTAAAACCGGTAAATAAGGTTAATATAAGTAAATATTAATTAAAAGCTAAACTAAAAAGGTGGGTCTTGAGCCTGCTCTTAAAAACATGAACGTTCTCTGCGGTCCTGAGCTCCTCTGGCAGGTCGTTCCAGAGGCGAGGGCCATAGTATTGGAAAGACGCCTCGCCGTGAGTCTTTCTGTTGACTTTAGGAATAACTAGGAGACCCCTGCCAGAGGAGCGAAGGGACCGCGAAGGCTCATATGGTAAAATCAATTCTGAAAGATAAGAAGGACCAAGACCATTAAGACATTTAAAAACCATTAAAAGAACTTTAAAATGGATCCTGAAACACACGGGGAGCCAATGCAGTGACTCTAAAACCGGTGTAATGTGGTCCCGCCTCCTGGTCTTCGTCAGGACACGAGCTGCTGAATTTTGTAAAAGTTGTAAACCTGAGATACTCTTTTTGGGAAGACCAGAAAGCAGGGCATTACAGTAGTCGATACGACTGGTGATAAAAGCATGCATTAGCGTCTCCGTGTTGGCCCGAGAGAGAATGGGGCGGACTCTGGCTATGTTCTTTAGATGGTAAAAACCTATCTTTGTGATATTCTTAATGTGTGGAATTAAAGTCAGCTCAGAGTCAAAAATCACACCCAGGTTCTTCACCTGTGAGGAAGGATTAAAAGACAATGACTGTAGTTTGGGTAAAAGTTTCTCTCTCTGGGCCTGAGGACCGATGACTAAAACTTCAGTTTTGTCCTGGTTAAGCTGGAGAAAGTTTTCTGCCATCCAGGATTTGATATCTAAAATGCAGTTAAAAAGTGCATCCATTGGCCTGGTGTCATCAGGAGACATGGAGATGTACAACTGTGTATCGTCAGCGTAACTATGAAAGTTGACTCCATGTCTCCTGATGACATCACCAAGAGGGAGCATATACAGGTTAAAAAGCACTGGGCCTAAAATCGAACCTTGAGGCACACCACATGTAAAAGTTCACCTCAACTCCTCAATACGCAGTTTTTCGTAATCTCCAAAAGCACTGTATGTTTTCGCTTCAAACTCTCGCCATCCCGAGCCCTTTCATTCTCACAATTTCCACTTACTGCCATTTTTGCTTTGCTTTTGGTTTTCTTTACGTGATGAATAGCTATGTTTTCAAAATGTCTCACAGCCACTTCTAAGCTTTTCTAACTTTGGTTTTCCTTGCGGGCAAATGCCAACACCATTGGATTTATTTGTATGCACATTTTAAAACAATTTCACCCAACACTTGAGGAATCTTACTTGATGCAGATATGTCTTCTTCTTCTTCTTCATAGCGAATTTCTCTACGGGGATTAATAAAGTATAACTTAACTTTCTGGAACACTGTTTTATCCTGACCCCAATGAACAGTATTACTTATTTTCGGATCACCCTAAAACAATATAATGTAGTGATAAACTATGTCTTTGCAACAAGTTAATGGGATAAAATAAATGTTCACTTTCAACTTCCACTTTGCAAAGGCACAACAGGTGTTTGCGTCTCGCTCTCCCTCTGTGTTGGTGCCGCGGGAGGGAGGGGCCAAACAATGACGAGGTCTTTTGTGTAAAGGCCCTGACTTAAGTACAACAGGAGCACTGTCATTCTGTCTTACTGCATTTAGATTGCCTCATTTGCACCAGAAATAAAGCTGAGACGTATTCGGGTATAGCGCTGCATATGTTGAGTACACTGTTAAAAAAAAACTGTCAAATTTACGGTAAAATACCGGCAGCTGTGGTTGCCAGGAATATACCGTGAAAAAAATTTTGAATCTGTAAAACACAATACGGTATACTAGTTTTGTAACCCTAAATTTTACAGTAGACTACGTATTTTTTTACCAAAATCATGGTAGAAAAAAATAAATATATTTGTCAATTATACAGTAATGTAATGTAAAAAATGCAACTTTCCATTGCTTTTTACGGATATTTGCAGTAAAATAAAAGTAAAAATATAATAATATTTACAGGAATTTGTTGTTAATTTAACAGTAACAGGATAGACCCTATTATGGTAAATAACTGTAAAAACAACAGAAATATGTTAAACCTTATTAAAACCTTTGACAGTAAAAAACACAGTGAAATTGTATAACAAATTACAGCATTTTATTTTGACCAGATACATTTTACGGTAAATTCCTGGCAACCACAGCTGCCGGTATTTTACCGCTAAAAATACAGTATAATATGAGGAACATAAATAGTTTACCGTACATTTTACATTTGCAACCACTAAATATAGAAAAATCTAAAGATGCTCATATATAACCAAGGTAGTGAATATTACTGATAAACAATGAGAAAAATTGACATACCATTTGAAAACAGACTAAACATATCATTTTCTCTATTCCTATCAAACAGCATAGATATTGAGAATACAGCATGTGTCCATATATATGGCTGGTAATCCATGGAGGAATGAATAAACATGAAACAAAAAATTACCTGCCCCTGACCTATGAACAGTAATGAGTCACTGGGTCCTGCCTTGGTGAAAGAAAGCACTCAGTGGAGTTTCTAATGCGCATGGTGTCGAAGATACTGGCTCTGCAAGAGTACTTCAATGTCCATCAGGAGTTCACTTTGGACTGGCAGGATCCCCTCTGCAGCAAAAAATTTACAAAGTTTCAAAAGTTTGATCAGTGCTTGAGCAAAATGCACAGAAAACGAAACGTGCTGTCAAAAACAGATCTAATATTAAAGCCGCAAGCGGCATCGAGAGGCCCTCGCGGGTCTCGTGGGCCGGTTGACGCCGGTTGCCGCACGCCGCCGCAATAACCGGGAGGCGCTGCCGCGCCCTACGTGGTTATGATGTCGCTGCCACCCTAGGTCGAGATTATAAAAGAGCCGCTCGGGCCTAATAATAACTAACTAAGTATGCTGTTCTTAAATCTACTTATGTAAAAGTGATACATGGACAATGCAGCCCTAATCACAATCATAATTTGTTGGAAAACATTGTATTTAAGTTTCCTATTGATTTATCATAGAACTTTAGGTTAAAGATCTACTAAACACCCCTTCCAGAGCTTACTCCACCAACTCCCAAAATTCAAAAAACTCAGAGAAAGAGGCGTGGCGGGAGGCTCTGGGGGGACGCGCGGAGGGGGAGTGTGTGCGCGGTCTCTGCTCTGTTGACAGTCTCAGACCGAGGGCCCGAGTGACCAGGACTTTAGCGGACACTCAGTCACACACTGCCCCGCTCTGAGCCTCGAAGGCAGCCCGGGACGGCTAACTGCTGCCCCCGGTGTCTGTGAGCTCTCCCTGGGGGAGATTACAGTAAAAAGCCCTCAGCCCCATCAGCACTGACAGCCCTGATTATCTCTGTCTGTCACGCAGCACAAAGTGACGTCACACAGCTGGCAGAGCGAATGGGGAGGACAGGCACGAAATTCAAATGTAGTGCAGGCGAAAATGTAGAGAGGGCGCTACACAGACGGTTTTAGGTTGAAAAGTGAGATTTGATCTCATTTGCACTAAAATGTCAAAAAATTTACCAGGACATGTAGAGAGCACTATAAGAAACATATTTATGCAGTTTATAAGCTCAAAAAAGTTGATTTTGTGCTTAGTTACTCTTTAATGACTGAATGCATGGTGATGAGACCCATCATTCAATCTACATTTTATAGCGTCAGTTTCCTTCATCGTATGAAACTGCTCACCTGGACATGAAGCTGAGCTCGGCTGATTAAGAATAGCGTCTCCTGTCCATCTTTCTTTTGCAAAACTTGAATAATACCACTGCTTACCTCTTATTGAATTTTTGGGTGCAGACTCAATTGAAGAGCCTCGTATAAACAGGGTGTGATGTTTAGGGAAACCAAAAAATACAGGCGCCATCAATTCTGCCAGAAGACTCGCAGGGGGGCAATGAAGCTTTCATTGTGGACTGGCTAGATCCCTTCTGCATTCAGAAAGAAAACAAAAAAGGCATACACCATAAATAATAATAACTGACAAAAATAATGACACAAGAAATTAAAGTAACAAGAAAATAAGTACAAAACAAGTTTCCCTGTGTTGCAGTGTAGCTGAATGCTTTTCAACAATTTGAATTCACGGTAAAACACATACCAAATATTTCCAGCCAAGGTTTGATTCCATCTTCAGCATGCTTTTCCTGCCATTGTCTTGAAACGGTTTCATCTGTCACTCTCATTTGATGCTGTTTACAAAAACAAAACAGCAATATTGTAAAGGGACAAAGGAAAATGAAGTTAATGGGGGGGGGAGAGAGATAAAGAAAAAATAAGATTATGACCTGAAATCTCACCATTTCTTGAGTCACGGGTCCTTATGGTTTCTGCTCAAATTCAGTGTCTGAAAAGGGCAGGAACAAAACAAACTTTTTTAATCATAATAAACTAAATACGATTTAGAGACAACAGAGAAATGTGTAAAATATATTCTAGAATCTGTTTATTTTACTAACCTCAGGACAGAGTCCAGATCAGTCTCACTGATGAATTGCAAGTCCTCAGATGTCTCCACTCCTAATGATTGTAGTGCCTGCAGTACAATTTCAAGGATTGAGGAAGACCGGTCTGGCAGCACCTTAGTAATGGAACTCCTTATGCTGTCCTCCATTTCCGAGATGTCTGATAAAAGAATGTGAATAAAGGTCAATTTACACCAAGTGGTACCTTTTGGTCTTAAAATATGAAGCTGCTCTTGCTTAACCCTCTGATGTTGCGGGTCAAATTGACCCGTTTTAAGGTTTGAAGATCTAGGAAAAATAGTTAAAAGTATTGTTTCAGTATGAAACTTCTTCTGCTTGCCTTATTTAGTGTAATCAACATAATATGAAAATGGTTAATCTCACATATTTGTAACCTCCCCTGCATGTTTATATCACATAGATACTGTTCGGGTCAATTTGGGGGTGGGGGGGCTGTGTGTTTGATTGGGGTGAAATATGTCCCACAGTTGCAAAGAAAGAAATATACTGACATTTTTGACACCTCAAGTTTGACTGTTGGGTCAAATTGACCCGAACAGTATCTATGTGATATAAACATGCAGGGGAGGTTACAAATATGTGAGATTAACCATTTTCATATTATATGTTGATTACACTAAATAAGGCAAGCAGAAGAAGTTTCATACTGAAAAAATACTTTTAACTATTTTTCCTAGATCTTCAAACTTTAAAACGGGTCAATTTTATCCGCAACATAACAGGAGGGTTAATGGCATAAATCTGTAGTTGCACCTTTCTGGAACTCTAATACAGCCTCAGTCAGTTTGTTCTGGAGCCGGCGCTGCTAAGGTGGCAGTGAGTCGTGTGACTGACATAAAGTCAGCTTTTGAGCTGGTCATGTTAGATTTAATAATAATTGATAAAATAATTAGTAATAGAGTTAAACACCGAAGCTAACCAAGAGCAATGCTTCCCTCGCCATAGTAATCCTAACTCAACTCACAAATGCTAACTAAATTCACAACCTCACTCATAAAAAACGAACTCCTAAAATTATCTATAAATGCTGGGCTGGTAGGTTTTTTAAACAGACATAACTTGAAGTCGCATGTACTCACCTCGAATTAATTTAAAGCAGTCAGGATGTCTACAAATGCGAAGATGCTGTGGTCCAAGCAGTTAAAAAGGACGCTAATACAAATTCAAAACTGCGTCCGTTAGCGAAGCCGTCTCCTGCTTGAAAAAAAGAGCGGTCGGCACGCAGCACAGCAGCGCGCCGCGCTATTGGTCATTTTTAGGTGACGTCATTCCGCAAGGTAATGTAGCTCTTCGTCCCGCCTCCTCTCAGGTCCGGAAGTAAAAGTCTTTAACTCCGTAACTACGTCAGCTTGGGCTGAAACCAGCTATGTGGTTATAGAGCGACCTCAAAGTCAGATGTAGGGGAAAAAAGCACGTATGAGATCGATCTAGCTTAGGAAAAAATACAGTTTAACAGCGAGCCTTCGTCCTAGAACTACATTACCCAGTATGCTCGGTAGTCACATGATCTACTACGAGGCTTTTGATTGGTGGAGCTTCACGTTCCCCGCGACGGATTTATTTATTGTGTAGAGGCAAATGTAATGATTGTGTGCAACCATCATGCGTTATTTTAGTGATGAAATTAGGTATTAAAAATCATTACAAATCTGGTCATTTTCATAAACTTTTTGATGTTATTATTTAACATCCAGTTTTTTGGCTGGTTATTTAAAAGTATTAAAGCAAAGACCATAGTTAAGGTTTTATATGTATTACATTAGATAGAAATATGACATTGCTCAACTTTTTACCAAATTTTTCCAAAATTCTAAAAATTCTAGTTCAAAACATGTCAGATTTACAACAACAAAAAGTTTTGCTCTAAAGTAAAAAACGTTAAAACTAAATTGTCTTTTACTGCTGATATTTGCTTTTTTTTTAAATGGTATTTACTGGTTGTATTATTACGGTGGACCCTATTTTTTTACATCTTGCGTCTGTAAAAATGAATGTTTTTGTTTGTTTAAAAATCTACAGATTTATACTGTGAATTCCAATGTGCACAACCCCAAAATATGTAGTTTTACTCAAATAATACCGTAAAATCGAAGGTTTTCAGACATTTTCAACATTACACTATTTAATTGTAAAATGTATGCATATTTATTTGTTTTAACAGAAAATATTTATAATTTCAACATTTTATTACAGTAAAAAACAAAGTTTTATCCAGTCTCACAATTAACGGTTATTCAATCTATTTAATACAGTAAAAGGACGTTTTTGGTTTTACGCTCCATTACCGTTGGAATTTGACGGTGTTTTGCTGTATATTTTACTGACATTTCTTACAGTGTATGTGAGCACACGGGGAGATACCGCCGACTGATTGAATTTAAGTTTGTTGCAAATGTAGACTTTTTGTTTGTTTTTAGAAGCATTTGACCAGAGTGACTATAGTGTTTGTGGAATGACGAGAAAAGTTTGTAATCTCGCATGTTAGCCAAGTTTTGTAATTCTCTACCTCTCAACTAAACCGCGCAGTATTGTTACCAATTCAGCGGGCAGCAGAACATCTCTTGAAAAAAAAAGTATTAACAGTATGGAATAATGTCAAAAGAGGCAGCAACAGGGCACGCAAAAAGGCCCGTGGCGCGGACCGGCACTCGCAGTAATTGAACCGATGACCTTTTTATGTGCAACCCCCGAGAGGCTTGATATTCTAAAGGAGGTCTGAATGGTCACTCAGAGCTCGGGCAGAAGTGTGGAGGAATCAATACACAGCTGGGACCGCGGGTCAGCTGCAGTAAAGGACGCGAGAGGGGCCCTACAAAGCACTAGAGAATCACACGGATGTGGACGATGAGATACTATGCAATCGCTGCATCACAAAGGTTGCTGTTAGAGGCTTTTGTAATTTATTGATACAGTAATATTATTGCGATGAGGAATATAGCACGTTTTTTATGGATTGCCGATCGTTTTATTGACTACTGATTGTCTGAATCGGCACGAAACATTTTCCGTAGCTGTACACGCACCAAAATCGTGCATGTCATTTGTTTGCGAGGCGTGAGTTTGAGCGGCAGCGAACAGTTTAAATGCCACTGCCTCTTATTACGGGCAGCGTAGTGAATTGCATTGAGTAACAACAGAACAAATCCATATTGTTGGAATGTAAAACAAAACAGCTGTGACTAAATAATAACACGCCAGAGCACTTTATGTGAAATGCATTAGGGTCTAATCCTAAATCAGGCTGCTCTTTCACAGGTGAACAAATCCCTATGCGAACACTATCTGACTGCATCTAATTTAGCCACAAAGCACTAGAGATTTCCCATAGCCTTTAAACCCTTCTCCATGCATCATTTCAACAGCAAACAAACACGCACCACAGTGTCCATGAACAACATTTTGAATCAGTGCCCAGCAGCGACGATACATTTACCCACGGAGGCCACTGCTTTATCTCATTGGCCTCCCCATCTTTATAGTGGTGCTTTCATTTTCTTCAAGCCTGACTTTGAGCAATATGTTTTAGGATTTTTGGCATACAATTTTTTTTCGCTAAATTTACTTTGTTTATGGGCTCGCGAGCTACTTTTAATGACAACATGGCTCGGGGATCTGCCAATGGATTTACGGTTATTATTGCGGACTAAAAATGAAAGTATGTATCGAAACATATGCTGTTAAATGGGTAAAAGGATATTTAATTTGATGAATGTTGCCCATACAGTTGGTAAGAGATGGCCGAATGGCAAAATACCATCATTTATTTGGGAAGGCTGGGTTTCCATGATCTTCTGGCACTGCATTCGAGATACACTGGTAAATCATCTGGTCAAGCGCTCCTGGCCTAAAATCATTTCTTGTTGAACATCTTGTCGGAACAGGGCAAATGCACAGCCCTGAAACACTGACAGCCAATTTGCTCTGTCTGCGCACTGGTTGGGGTATAAAGAGAATTGATGTAAACAACGTCGAAATATCCAACGCAAGACCATTCACCTGTGATGAAAAGCAGACGGTTTTACAGTATGCTTGCGAAGTAATGCCGAAAACGCTTCCCTCAATCTCCGCAAGGCAACGGGGGGCACCGACACAAGTCAGCAAAGAGCCCCCTGTGAACACAACACATTTGCATACAATAAATAAATTACACCTCTCAGTTTGCCTGTGAAAACAAACCGGGGAAAAATATTGACCAGAATGTGTAAATTACACTCACAGCCATCAAATTTATCCCACTGCGATCTCTGTGTGCGCTCTCTGCATGTGCGGCGCCACCACAGTCCGGCTTTAATAAGCAGCTACACATCGGATTTAGGGGCCGCACCTGCTGTGTGCATTAATATGGACAACAAAACCCCACTTGGGCCGCGGTCGTGTGTGTGCTGATATGCACAATGAGAGCGGTCTAGTGGCTTGACTTTCTCCCGGTGTGACGGTAGAAGCAGCTCGAGACACCCGCCGCTAATGTGATGAGTGGCCCTCGCCGTGTCACAGACGAGTTGTCGTGCATCTCTCAACACCCTCTCAAGAACAAGAGCTGCACATCCCGAGCAGCATCCACGTCTTTATGGAAAAAAAAAAAAAACACTCTAAACCATGAGTGGAAGGTCCTGTAGCCGAGACAGAGAGATTAGCACATATAGGGGATCATTTTGGAGGCTGTCATTCAGCACTGAGCATGTGAGGAATTCTGAATTTCGGAACCCATGACTGAAGGCTATATCATAAAGATTTGAAAAAAAGAAAAAAGTCACTTCCTTTAAAAGGACTATACAGAGATTAAAAATGTTTAAACTAAGTATTTTCCTCCCCCTACATGTTTCAGCAATGTCCTAATGTGTAGAATGAGCCCAGACCTGTTCACCTGCCTCTAAAATCACTCAAAAAGGTGTTAATTCAGGTCCGAAGTGCCGTCATGCACGAGCTTAATATAGAGATTGCAGTTACGCGTGAGACCTGAGGCGGAAGTAGTAAGTATTTAGTTTAGATTATTTGTTTATTTGAGCAGTATACATTCTGCTCAAAAGGAGTGGGCTGAAGCAAAAAGCTTATGAGCGCCCACCCCCAAGTGCAATAAATAAAAAAAGTACATTTCACACAATGGTACCGAAGGAACAAAACATCAAAGAGACCTCATCCAAAGAAAATTTGAAACTTTTCCAGCAGCTACATTCGCACAGTCCAACTTACAAACTTACAAAAATATATATGAACTGTTTATATAATTCATTGAAACAAAGCACAACTACAACAACGATCTTGTTTCATGTACGATGTCTAGTACAAAGCAAGTAAAACAATTTGATTCTTAATATATTTCTTTCAGATTGTTACCAGTGATTACCGAGAGTTACTTTTATGTTATAAAGGTACATTAATAGATATTATACTCCGAGATCTTGCTACTTCCCAGTTGTCATTACCATCCTCAGTATCATTTTAATTTGGGTTTAATTATTATCATCATTATCATGATCATTATTATTATTATTATATATTTATTTAATTGAGTTATATGTGAAGTATGATGTAGCCCTGCATAGTGTGGTCCATTAAAAGGCAAGGCAAGGCAAGGCAAGTTTATTTGTAGAGCACAATTCATACACAAGGCAATTCAAAGTGCTTCACAGTTGCATAAAATTACAAGAAAACAGATCAATTCATTCATTAAAACATCCAACATAAAAATTAATCAATTACAGTAAAAGGCAAGAGTGCAGATAAAAAACCTTCAGTTTTTATATGCTCGGGTAAAAAGAGCTGTTTTCAGCCTGGATTTGAACATTGTCAGAGTTGAGGCCTGTCTCACATCCTCATGAAGACTGTTCCAGATTTTAGCTGCATGAAACTGAAACGCAGCCTCACCGTGTTTAGTCCTGACTCTGGGAACCACCAGGAGACCCCTCCCTGAAGTTCTCAGGGCCCGAGATGGTTCATACGGCTCTAACATGTCAGAGATGTACTTTGGTGCTAAACCATGAAACGACTTGTACACAAGCAGAGCTGTTTTAAATTCTATTCTCTGAGTGACAGGAAGCCAGTGCAGAGACCGGAGCACTGGACTAATATGGTCATATTTCCTGGTTCTTGTCAGGACTCGAGCAGCAGCGTTCTGGATGTACTGCAGCTGTCTAACAGCTCGTTTAGAAAGGCCAGTGAGCAGGCCGTTACAGTAGTCTAACCTGCTGGAGACAAATGCATGGATGAGTCTCTCCAAGTCTGGTTTTGACACTATTCCTCTGATCTTAGCAATGTTTTTCAGATAGTAAAAAGCTGATGATGTTATTGCTTTGATGTGGCTGTTTAAGTTCAGGTCTGAGTCCATGATTACTCCTAGATTTCTAACCTGATTTTTTGATTTTAGAGAGAGAGACTCAAGGTGACTGATAACACTTTGTCTTTGTGTCTGTGGGCCAAACACAATGATCTCAGTTTTGTCTGAGTTTAGTTGGAGAAAGTTGTTTTGCATCCACAAACTGATCTGTTTGATGCAGTGACAGAGAGTATCTACAGGCCCATGTTCACCTGCCGTCAGTGACACGTAGATCTGAGTGTCATCTGCGTAGTTGTGGTACGACACATTGTTGCTGTTTATTAGCTGACCCAATGGAAGCATGTACAAGTTGAATAAGAGGGGTCCCAAGATTGACCCCTGGGGGACTCCACAGGTCATGGAAATTTTGTCTGAGACACAGTTGCCAATTTCGACAAAGTACATCCTATCCTCCAGATAGGACTTGAACCAGTTTAGCGCAGTACCAGAGATTTCCACCCAGTTTTCTAACCTGTGAAGTAAGATCCCGTGGTCCACTGTGTCAAAGGCAGCGCTCAGGTCCAGCAGAACTAAAACTGAGACCTTACCTGCGTTGGTGTTCATACGGATATCATTTGTCACCTTGATCAGAGCTGTCTCAGTGCTGTGGAAGGGCCTAAAACCGGACTGGAAAGTATCAAACACATTGTTAGATAGGAGAAAGTAAGTGAGCTGTTGATATATTACTTTCTCTAGGACTTTTCCTAAGAATGGTAGGTTTGATATGGGCCGGTAGTTGTTCAGTATCTTGGGATCAAGGCTGCTCTTCTTTAGAAGAGGCTTAATGACCGCGGTTTTCAAAGCCTTTGGAAATGCTCCCGTCTCAAATGAGATGTTGACTAACTGAACAAGTTGTGGTAACAAGCTGGTCAGCACAGACTTCAGAAATCTAGTGGGCAATTCATCAAGGCAGCATGTGCATGAACTCAGACCGGAGATAACCTCCGGAGGCCAGAGTGTAGAGCGGGCCAGTTGAAGAGGGCAGTAGCTCCCCTTCAACAAACCCACACACAGCTGCCATAACAGCTGATTTTGTAGATGATGTTCCTATGCTGAGTGGTGCATTAACAGACAAGGTTTTGAGCCCGTTGGGAGGATTCCTCTCAACAGATCCATAACCTGCCAACCCTAATTCTCCATTTGTAAATTTGAGCAATAGAATGACAACGGTTCCAAGCAGCAACAGTCTTCCTTGATTATAGAGGAAAAAATACACATAATTGATCCTACTGCTCCCCCTAGTGGCAACGCATTTCTTCTTGTCTGTATATTTCAAAAGTCTTTTGTTTATAGCAATAGGCCACCGTTTTTACATACTAAGATATGTTCTTAGCTGAGCTAAGTTGATGTGACCTGTCTGATCTTTGTGCGTGTCCTCAGTCACGCAAAATGACCAAAGATGTTGTTAGCATTTGGCCTATCCCAGCATAATCCTATGGCTCCAAACGGGATGAAGTTAGAAGTGACCAAGCTCTTCCATGGGCACAAAGACCAGACAGGTAAGTATCAACTCGTCTTAGCTCAGGTAAGAACATATCTCAGTATGGAAAAACGGTGGCCTGTTCCTTTAATGCCGTCCCTGGACCAATAGCATAAAAACTTGGATTGAAAGATTTAAGATTTTTTTAGGTGCCTGCTTTCGATTCTTGAATTTTTTTTATGCCGGTAGTACCTAAACCTTTTTTTCGATACCGTACTGGTATCGTTTAACGGTACCCAGCCCTATGGTGAAGCAACACTGAACGGTTCACTGTGTGTGTGTGCGCAGCATTTGTAATATTTGACATTTTGAACTATTAATTTAGCCTACATTTTTTTTTGTGAAACACAGATTAATATGAAAGCTGGTTAAGTAAAGTAAAATGACTCACTTACCCTATGTTTAGGAGCAGAACTCAACTTTCCTGCATTCGTTGTTATACATTGTTATCCTTTTTTTCCAGCAGGTGTCCATCTGTTGGCCCTTTGACTGTTGTTGGCACTCACCTTTTGGCCAACATGGTCACATCTCTCCTACAAGTAAATACATCAGACACTCATAACATTTCGAGTGTGAAACCAACTTCACATTATTGGAAACATAGCCAACCAGTTTCCCTCTATTCATACATTTTCCTTACGTATATACATGACATCTTCCCACTCCTGTGTAAGATGTCCATCTGTCCTCCTCTGCCTTTCCCCGTTCTCCATCTGCCTGCGTCTGTCAGTGTGAACATATCGCTGCCATCTGCTGGACGCTCGCAGTGATTCATGAGCCTGGAGAGAGTCTCAGTCCACTCGCTGTTTACTCAGAGTCGGCTGAGGTGCGACTCTTCACCAGCCCTTCAGTCATCAGTGCAGCAGTGGAGCAATCCGGTGTCAGACTGAGCGGATCATAAAGGAACCAAGTCATGCAATTATGGATGACGTAGCCCATGTGAAATAAAGTTAAATATTGCAGGCAGTGTTGATTTTGACAACATATTTTAATTTAGTTTTAGTCTTAGTCTTTTGACGAAAATGTAATTCAATTTTAGTCGAGATTTAGTCGACTAAAATTGCAAGTCAATTTAGTCGACTAAATTTAAGACACATTTAGTCGACTTTGTATTAATAATATTCATTATAATCATATTTAATCGAGGTCCTCTGCTTCATGGAGCTGCTCCCTCATGAACAAAGCTCAGAGCTGTTCCTTTGACAGTGAATTTACATGATATGAGGCTCTTTCAGACGGTCAATAGAAGTTTGGATGATTTTAGTCTCTCCTTTCCATTTTTATTTAGTCTCATTTTAGTCGACTAAAATATCTGGACATTTTAGTCATAGTTTTAGTCGCATGAAAAACTTTTAAATTAGTTTTAGTCAAATTTTAGTCGTCAAAAAAATCACTTCGACTAAAATTAAGACTCAATATTTTAGTCGACGAAATAAACACTGATTGCAGCTGTACACACATCTATCACTGTATCTGAGGGTCAGACACCAACCACACACACACTGTCATAATCGATTTTCTTAACTCTTTCCTACCATTAATAACTATTTATTTCAACAAGATGGAAAAAAATGACTTCCGAAACAAATTCTAACGACCAGCCCCAGGCTCTCTTTTAAGTTTGATGTCACCCAGACTGTGAAGAAAAAAAATTCTTGAATTGCTACATTCATTATTCACACCTTAAACCTTATCTGCAAATACATGCAGCTGGACAAAGCGAAACTGCCATGACTGCACATTGCAACATCAGTTAGCAAAGCACCACTAATTGGAGCGGGCTAAATTGCTGAAAAGTACAGTCTTCCTTATCTGGTTCTGACGGAGCAAGGACACAGACCGAACCAGAACGTACTGAATGGAAACAAACATCAGATAAATCCGTCATAAGTATGAGACAACTTTTTAATGAATTAACTTTTTTAATTGGACCGTGTTTTGACAAGCCCACATCCGGCACCCTTGTAGCTAGTAAACTCTGGCTCGCCGTTGGCCTCCCACGCCTCCCCACCAAAAAGCCTCTTAATCAGCCCGCTCAATTAGTTTTAGTCCTGTACAAAAGTTTTAATTAGTGCCGTTTCTTTTAATCCGCGCTCCCTTTGACAAAGTCAGCCGAGAGATGCAGCGAAGATTGGGAAAAGCTGCCCCCCGCTTCCTGCCTCCATCAGCAAGTTGACTCGCGATCATGTGACTAACAGATCGACATCGGCGGCATGCACCTGCGAGGCAGAGATACACTGACAACGACGGAATATTATGGTGAAGGTGAAAGACGCTTACAATACAAAATGACACGGCGCAAGGGTAGATTGACAAGTCTGACAGATGGGTTGACGCGTCATAGTGGCCATTCTGATGAGTCACAGTGCCAACACTTGCAGAATTGTCAAATAATTTAGAAGTTTATTTTTGTCAATATTTTCCACTCCATTTTCCTTTACATTTCCAAACCTATTCCACCTGCCATGAAACCTGAAACATTTAGCATTAACACATTTATGAAGAGAGGAAGAAAGAGACTGTCACTTCATTAGGGGAGCTCTGCTAATTGGTCACAATTTCTCCTTGAAATAGGAGGGGATACTTACAGAAGGCTAACGTTTTCAGCTCACACATAGAGTAGTTTAGATGAAAAGATTTGGCGTACAAAAATTAGTTTTTTAATAAATCTCTTAACCCCCACCCGAGCCGAGCACATTTTCGCCAGTTTGGCATCCAAAATCCAAATCAAAAAGCTTCTTGAAAAAGTGTCAAAATAGCGACAAAATGAGTAGGAAATTAGGAAAACACAACAAAAACGCATCAAAAAGTGACAAAAAGAGTGACGAAGGTGCGGGGGGAAAAGCCACAAAAGAAAAAGAAGAGCTTTATTTATATATCGCCTTTCACAGACATGGTCACAAAGCGCTTTACATGAGACAACTTTACATATGTACTCGGCTTCAGTTTCCCCTGGGGGAGACTGACGGAAGCGCTGTCACGACTGCACACATCTGCGCCAATGGTTCCTCTGACCACCACTATCCATTCACGCACACACATCATTCATCCTGGCCTATTGTACATGTTTTTAGTGGTAGGGGAAACCGGAGTACCTGGAGGAAACCGACGCGTTGAAAGTGCAGGAGAAAAGTGACAAAAAAGCCTCAAAGAGCAACAAAAAAATGACAAAAAGGATTGAAAGTGCAGGAAAAAAAGTTACAAAAAAGCAACAAAAAGAAACCCGACATAAATGCGATGCAAAAGAAAGTGAAAAAAGTGACGACAACACAGCAACCATGCGAGAAAAAAAAGATCAATTTAGATCAGTTTTTTGATCTTTCGAATGAGGCGTTACACTGGCCATAGGCGCCGATCCCGTGGGTGCTGCGGGGCTGGAGCACACGCTGTGATCTTTGGTCACCCAGGCGAATTTGCCCAAAATTACAAAATGATTCAATAAATATCGCCTAACCTGTAAAGCTGCTACTCCGTTTTCTGCAAAGACACCAGTGCAGGGCAGTTCATAACATTGATCTACGTGCAGTGGTGCCATGTCGCCCTGCTCGTTTAGCTCCATAGGTAGAGCGCCGGACTCCCAACCACGAGACTGCAAGATCAATCCCGACTTTTCTTTTATTTATTTTTTGACTGGGCAGCCACTGGGAAGAACATAAATCGGAGCCTATGACACTGGCCTATAGGTTGTCCAGAAGCTTTTAGATATGGGTAAAATTGACCTGGAGAAAATGCACTCAGCTAAGATGGGTGATAAGAGGTTGAGAAAATCGCTTATACCACTGTAGAAAACCTTCCTATAAATAAAATGTCCATAAACACCTGCTTCCATTACATGGCCCTCGCCTCCACACCTTTGACTTGCTGTGTATTGACGCAGGTTAATCGACTGCGTGCAGCATCTGAAGGAGGTCAGCGGTAAGCGAACTGACGATCACAGCATAAACTCTACAGCAGTCATAATGAGAGCGAGCAATCAGAAGCGAGCGGGGAACATCATTCTCTTTGATGCTGATGAGCGCCTCTTATCACTCACTGCAAGTCCATTTCCATTCAGCCGCCCGCACAAAGGAAAACCTTCAGTAGGCCAGGGACAGCGTTCATTCAGAGCCCAGGCTGAGCAGTAATTGGAAAGCCTAATTGGGGAGATGGCATCTTGTTAATTGAATTAGCAACAAGAGAGAGGAAGAGAAAGAGGAGGACTTCAGGACAATGTCATAGAGTGACATTGAGAAAGTGGGCAAATTGGAGGTGATGGGTTTTGAGGAGTGGACAGATAAACGACAATACACAGAGAAAGAAAAGAACATGACAGTGTTAAAAGCAACTGAAGTGGCGGACACACGGACAAGAGTGCTCTTCTTCACTGACAGAATGACTTATTTAGGTGCACAGGGACGCTCCCGCAAAGAGCAGCCTGCACTGAATGGAACAAGAGAGAAAAGAGTAAGCGTTGGTTGAGGAAATACGGTAAAAGCTGTGACCATGATATCTGTGAGATCATGTCAGAACAATTTCATGGACTTTCCAGCACATTGTCAGATGCCGCACTCTAATAAAAGACACTTCAGCTGTATCTGGCCTTCCCAGTCACAGTTGCGGAGACACTACCAGAACAGCTGTAAATAAACTGTATTCAACAAGGTCAGCAGAATTGAATATGTGAAGGGGTTAATGTTGAAAGGGAATTCATTTTACATTGAGAGCTTATACACAATTTACACTCACCCTCTTAGTGCTTCGCTCTTGTTGCTTTTTCACTGCAGGTTCAGATTCTGACACTGACATTTGCTTTTCTTCCTTCTGCGTCTCCTCTTGGATGTAGCAGTTTATGTTACAGGGATTGTTCATCTTTCAATGCCACTGGGGCAATCTGAGGAACAATAGTGACTGCAGCGCCAGGTGGCTAGGTGAAATCAAAACACAGTAAGAATTCCCATTGGAATTGAATCTCGGAACAATGATTCCAGTAACGGGCTACTTAGTAAAGCCAGCAGTTAGTTACTCTAAAATGACCAGTGTTGGGGTAATGTATAACAAAAGTAACGAGTTACAGAAGTAAATTACTTTGTTCAGTAACTGAGGAATATAACATATATTTTGTATTACTTAAAGTATGACACATTTGACACCATTTTTGCTTAAACATAGTTACATTTAAGATTTTGCTCAAGATTGTACCCAGCTTCCTTTAGTTTGGCCATTTTTATGATGTTTTTAGTTTCACTTCCTTATTGGATACCGACAGGAAGTGTACAACAAATTTAAACTGTTGCCGTCTAACCATGTTGAGTCAATGGGAAATGAGTGAAACTGCTAGGGAACCTTACTTATGTCTATGTCTATATCTATATCACTCTATGTACATCTATATCTATGTTTTCGGTCAACCAAAGTTGACCAAAAACAATTTAAAAAGGAGTACAATTTCATTAAAAACAAACCATTATCACATCCACAACAGTTGCCACAGAACTATATGTCAAATGCCTCTTTAAACAGGTGAGTCTTTTGTTTTGCTTTGAACAGGGGCAGGTCTGAAACGGCACGTAACTCAAGCGGCAACGAGTTCCAGAGTGTGACCTGGGCACCTCCAGCAGGTGGTGTTGGGCAGAACGTAGGGTTCTGCTGGGCTGGTAAGGGGTCAGAGTCTCACATAAATACACAGGTGCAAGGCCGTGGATGGAACTGAAAACAAAACACGAGAGGATGGGGATAGCGTAGAAAAAGGGAGTCTTTGACTGTATGGTTGTCATTTGTACAGTATGCTGAGTTGGTGGAGGTATTGTTGGCAGCTGCTGAATGTAACTAATAAAGTGACTCGTAATCTAACTTAGTTACATTTAAAATAAACTAATCAAATATCAGACTACTTGTTCAAGTTAACTGTGGCAACATGATCTAGGACCTTCTTGCTGAGGGAAGTGCTGCATTGCCACCTTGCCATCTGATGCACTGTGTCAAATATCAGGAATGACCCATTCACTATGCACAAACCTTCATTGCAATTCTCTGTGTTGTCCTTCAGACACTTGAAGGCACAGTAGTTGTAGTGCTAACCCGGACGAAAACCCTGTGGAGAAGAGGTTCATTTCAATTACAACTACTGGAGTGTGTCCAATTTCAGAGCCATCACTCTAATGACATGTGTGGGATCACTTGTGTGCAAATGAGATGGCAGTAATTAGACTACCTCTCGTTTCCGTATTTGAGGTGAACAATAAACAGCTACAACATATTCTAAAGATGGAAATTACCAAGTTTGGTGCAAATATACAAATAACTGTTTCAAAGTGGACATATAATAATAATAATAATAATAATAATAATAATAATAATAATAATGCATCGGTTTTATATAGCGCTTTTCTGGACACTCAAAGATGCTTTACATTGCACTATTCATTCACTCAATACTTGGTGGTGGTAAGC
Organism: Proterorhinus semilunaris; assembly: GCA_021464625.1. Classification (NCBI taxonomy): domain Eukaryota; kingdom Metazoa; phylum Chordata; class Actinopteri; order Gobiiformes; family Gobiidae; genus Proterorhinus; species Proterorhinus semilunaris. Next base: position 13,288,070 of record CM038345.1, read on the forward strand.
TACTATTGTAGCCACACCTGCCCTGGGGTAGACTGACGGATGCGAGGCAACCAGTGTGCGCCATCGGCCCCTCCGACCACCACCAACCATTCACTCACTCACTACATTCGCTAGGTTTCCTGGTGTTACCAAACGGTCTCCCGTCCAAGTACCGACCAGGCCCTTCCCTGCTTAGCTTCCAAGGTCTGATGGGATTGGGCATAGCAAAGGCGCTATGGACATATGCATAGTTGTGGCTTATAAATGTTTTATAATATACAAATAATGTCTAATTAAAGGTACACTATGCAACTTTTTATGTAAAAAAAAGTTGATATTAATACATTAATACATATTTGACCTTTCAGTGACCCAGCTGATGCTTGGGTAGTTAGCATAGTGCCTTGCCATCCCGTTGGCCTGTAGGACACTCCAGGATCAATTGTTTTTTGGGTTTTCACTGCTGATTATGCAATATACATGGTTACATATACAATCAATTCCGAAAACCTGCAAGAAATCCTAAAAATCTGAAATGAAATTTATCTTGAACCATCATAGGAGCCACCGGAATGTAAAGCAAATGCGTCAAGCTAACCACCCATAAGGCTGCTGGGTCACTGAAAGATCAAGTTCAGTTATGCTTTATGGGGCTCTGGGTTCTAACCATCTACAAAAACGGAAATACAAACTGGAGTGCTTCTGCAGTATTGAAGAAAGGCGCCAGTGAAGCAAGTTACAACTCTTCCACGTATGTTATTGATGAAGAAACATCCTAACATGGTTAAAAGCTTAAAAAGCTAAAATCACACGTCAGAGATAGCAAATCCATTTCGATATGAATTCATGTTTTCCTTCCCCACAATCCCCCACAATCCCCCCCCCCCCCCACACCTTCTTTCTTACCCGTTACCTCTGTCACCCCGCTCTTCCCTGTGCCCATTGTACTTTCTAAGCTTGTCTGTCAAAGATTGCTTCAAAAACAGAATGTTACTACAGTGAGCTGACTATTATGCAAATGAAACTTTTATTCAACAGATCAAAAATGTCTCCTTTGTTGAGGTCAAAACGAATCTCTGCTGGGCAAGATTATAAAAGAGAAAAGGAAACGCTGTGAAACATAATATTTGAGCCAGTTTTTAATTTTGTTTCTCTTAATAATGCTTACTCACGGTCAGCACTGGAGCGCTAATGCTAATGTCATATTTCAGGCTATTGTATATTTCACAGTGAAAGCTTTGACATTTTCTTCCTCTATTTTTAGAAATTGCTTTGGTACAAAGCTGGAGACGCATTTTAACATGTGCATATCAGAAACATGACGAAACTGTACTTTCAAACAAATCTTTTCACATTGTCTGGCTCAATGTGCTATATTTTGGATACACTAATTTCTCTAGTCATTGTAAGTTTGATCAACAATAGAATATGGAGTTATTGGGTCCTGGTTTTCTGCCTGCGCAACAACGTTAGTGTAGAAGAGAGTGACATCTTGTATGCAAACAAACGGTGTGCCGGTGCTTGAATGGCCAGGGCACAGGGGTGTGGCTTAGAAAGAAGGGGTCAACTGAGGCGTGTCAGCAACAAGCGCTTGTTGCTTCTGCGCCACAGATCCCGGGCCTGCTTCTGCCTGCACCTCAGATCCCGGGGCCGCCTCTTCCTGCGCCGGAGATCATGGGCCCGCCTCTTCCTGCGCCTCAGATCCCGGGCCTGCCTCTGCCTGCGCCTCAGATCCTGGACCTGCCTCTTCCTGCGCCTCAGATCCCGGGCCTGCCTCTTCCTGTGCTGGGGATCCCGGGCCTGCCTCTGCCTGCGCCTCAGATCCCGGGCCTGCCTCTGCCTGCGCCTCAGATCCTGGGCCTGCCTCTGCCTGCGCCTCTGATCCTGGACCTGCCTCTTCCTGCGCCTCAGATCCCGGGCCTGCCTCTGCCTGCGCCTCTGATCCTGGACCTGCCTCTTCCTGCGCCTCAGATCCCGGGCCTGCCTCTGCCTGCGCCTCTGATCCTGGACCTGCCTCTTCCTGCGCCTCAGATCCCGGGCCTGCCTCTGCCTGCGCCTCTGATCCTGGGCCCGCCTCTTCCTGTGCTGGGGATCCCGGGCCTACCTCTGCCCGCTCTGGAGATCCAGACCCACCTCTGCCGCCAGTGTGCGCTCCCGGCCTGCCTCTGCCATGTCCTGGACCTTCTTGGCCGCCAGACCCCCCTGAACTTCCTTTGTGGTCATCTCTGCGTCACCTGCCTCCTTGGCCTCCGGACCCTCTAGTACCTCACAATTCTCCATTCCTACCTTGTGTCCATCCCCTAGTGTCCCTGGCATGTTCTCTGCCTCCATGGCCCCACCTGACTCTGTTCCATCCTCCTGGCCCCAGGGTTCATTGATTTGTAGGACATCAGGGAGCTTTTAATAATAATAATAATAATAATGCCTTATACTTGTATTGCGCTTTACAAGTCTGTATTACCAAGTTTTTCTCAAAGCGCCACATTGTCGTCATTAATCATTCACTCCATACTCGGTGGTGGTAAGCTACTGTTGTAGCCACAGCTGCCCTGGGGTAGACTGACGGAAGCGAGGCAGCCAATCTGCGCCATCGGCCCCTCCGACCACCACCAACCACTCACATCATTCATCCCGGCCTATTGTACATGTTTTTAGTGGTAGGGGAAACCGGAGTACCCGGAGGAAACCTACGCAGACACGGGGAGAACATGCAAACTCCACACAGAAAGGCCCCGTCCAGGTGGGAATCGAACCCGGGACCTTCTAGCTGTGAAGCCAAAGCACTAACCGCTTTGCTACCGTGCCGACACACTTTTTCCCTCCCTACTTTACAATTACATTAATTCACACAGTCACCCACTGACCCAGGTCCAAAATTCAGCATTTATTTATTTATTTATTTATTTTTGAACAGGGACAGTGTACAATCTACATGGACTCAGTGAAGTGATTTATATGCTATACTAATAAGAACTTGAGGATTTGTGTGGCTATTGTTGTATTTGCATTCTCTTTGAACAATCTTGTAAAATATAAAGTATTATATCACGTGGTCTTTTCAAAATGTAGTCTGCCTAAAAGCTTTTTCTTTCAAACAAATCTTTACACACCCACCACTACCAGAGAGCTCTTGTAAAATGCTCCCTTTTTTGCTGATTGAAAGCCTTTTTTTTCTGTCTGACAACGTCACCCCAAACATGATCTGTCTGGTGTTTCACCAAGTTCTGAACTTCTGCTAGGTCATGCGAAAAGACGACAAGATGTTGAACTTTTCTATGGGGCAATGGTGGATGTTTCCAACCAAAACTGTCCAAATGTGCTTAAATTCTTTGGATATTCTGCTGGAACTTGAGCTGTTTCTCCTCACGCTACATAGCGTGGGTTGTATTTATGCATTTTATGGTGCAAATAAGTTACTGTATGTCTTGTCTCACTCTTCTTACTCTGTTGTGGCAGCAATACAGGGCGTCTAATAAAACAAACATAAAAAGGCAATCCATGTCTGCGCTCAATTTACACACTAGCCCACACAAGCACCCCCACAAACAGTGCCGTGGCATAAATCACACACCAAAAGCCATTCCCTGTCTCCAGTCAATTTCCATAAAGATTCAAAGGGGACACTACAGGACACAACAAAATGGCTATCCTCCCTGTAATGGCCAATGTAAAGCAGATACCTTTGTTTACATGTGCATTACTGTTTGGGGGCAGCTCTTTGGTATGCTTGAAGCATGCTTATCCGCACATGCCAAAGTGCGTGATCACATCCAGCAGATAAGATAAGATAGTTAAGAAGAAGTGCAATAGAACCAAGTGTGAGTTAGCTGGCACTGGGAGAATGTGCAAACTCCACACAGAAAATTTAACCCAGGAACCCGGAATTGAACCCAGGACCCACTTGCTTTTCTCTTCTTGCTTTGCTCAGAAGAGTCACATGATGTTTCAACAATGTCTTGCAATGCTGTGAAGATGAATGGAGGCAGTTTTTGTGACGTGGCAAATGTGGCGTCAGAGATAAATCCAAGGTTTCTAATCTGTGGAGAGGGAGTGACTGAGTGGCTGTCAATGAAGAGAGTGAAGTGGTGAGAGGAAAGGAGGGGGAATTTGGGGCCAATGGGGAGATTCATTGCAGTTGTGTTATAAGTAAATCCTTGAGTTTGCATTTACATGATAAACAGCAAGGGGCCAAGTAGTGCCCCTTGAGGGACTCCGTACTGGATGTGCAATTGTTTTCGGAGGAGTATTGGGATCTATAAGGGAGGTAAGAGGTGCTCGTGGTCATTTCATAAGTTAAAACTATTTATATAGCCTACTAATTATATAATCTTGTCAAATACTATTTATTTATAACAATCTTTTTATTGTATGAAATTTGCTTACACTGTTTTAAAGTAATAAATGCATCAGTTTTTCATTATTATTTTTTAAATGATATTAAAATAATCTCACTACCCCCAGTTCAGAGCCTTTGGGAGCCCATGGTTTTGACATGGTTAGTCTACTCTGCAGATTCCTTCAGTCATAATCCCATCCTGAATACTTTGAGTGACTTCAAGCAAAAAAACAACAACCCAAAAATTACAATGTCGATAACTGTTTACTTGACATATAGGAAAAAACAGTTAAACTTGGTTGTTGAGGTTTCTCAGATGTATAGGGCCTACATACATCTCTTTTGATCAACTAATTTCACCATCTTTGGGAGTTCCATAGTGGTAAATTATTACATCATTACTAATGCATTCCAGCGGCCCTGCATACATACAGTATTTGTTTTCCTCTTAGCTCCTAGGTGATGCAGACACTGTGTGAATGTTAGTGGCTGGTGTTATGCTAATAATCTCTGTTTACATCACACATCACACCACGGGCTTTGTCACATTATACCCCCAGGAATACACACACACACACCATTATTTCTCTCACACATACCCACACACTCGATTTGCTAAAGACAGGTCTGATGCAACAACATACGGTTTTCTAAGTATCCAGTGGCTTTCTCATAGCGACCCATATGCCCTGATAAGTAGCACGCTGTTCATAACCAACCTCTTCTATGAGCTGCCCAGGTCTGCAACGCATTGACTACTTTTCTAAGTCTGGAATTAAAGATTTCTAAGTCGGTTGTTATTTTAAGAGCAGAAAAATCAATGCGTCCTTAATTTCTTGATTTGGACTTTGTATATAATATATGTATATAATATATGACCACATCACCCCTGTCCTCCGGTCCCTTCATTTGCTGCCCATCCATTACAGAATCCACTATAAAATCTGTTACCCCACACACCACCACAAGGCGCTTACGGTCCACTTCCACCCACACTCTTCACCAGCCCGTGACCAAGCTCTCCACAATGGGAGATAGGGCCTTTAAGGCAGTTGCCCCTAGACTCTGGAACTGCCCTGCCAGAGTCCATGAGGGCTCCCCAGAGTGTTGAGGCCTTTAAAAAAGGCCTGAAAACACATTTATTTAAAAAGGCCTTTTAGTCTGTTAAAGTTTCTACATAGCTTTTGATTAATTTGTTTTTGCTCTTGTGCTTGCTTTGTTTTACTATGCCACTGTTCATTTTGTTTTTATTCACCTGTTGTAACACTTTGAGTTTTCTTTGAAATGTAAAGTGCAATATAAATAAAATGTATTATTATTATTAATTATGGCAGTCTGATAACATCACCATTCAGCAGTGACCCAAGAACACACACGTCTTTCTCCTAATAACTGCTGCCAAATCTAATCCGGTTTCCATTTAAGCAGCACAGCACAGTACTTGCATGCAAGCATAAGGGTGTGTGCTGTGACTTTTATCACACATGCTATGGGGAGTGGGAGGACTCTAACCTGTTACTTGCTGTAACTGGAGGCTAGGGTTAAAGGAGCTATACCCGGTTTTACTTCTAGAAATGGAAGGAAAATTATGTTATCCTCCTTTATTATAATGTAAACTCAAATGTTTGTGGGGAAAACAGCGTGCATCAAATTACATAACATTTGTATCCATTTCATGAACTTTCAGGCTATTTTTTTAGAGTTTTTGTGAAAGTGACCCTGAAAAGTGACCCTGCAAGTTGCGAAATGTGCCTATAGACTTGTCCCTGTAAAGAATTTGGATGCTACAAATATATTAGGAAAGTTACGAATGAGTTTGTACCACAACTAACATTTTAATTTAGTGGCTTCCCCTTTTATTGTTTGCAATAAAAAATCATGTATAGGGCCTTTAAGGTTAGGGTTATGATTAGGCTTAGTAATGGCAAATGTGATATACATTGTGTTTCACTCACACAGCTCTCACAAATAGTTTTTGAAACCAAAAGGTCATGGTATTTAAATAATGTATCACAATGGCATATAGGCTATAAGGTCTCAAGTAAATAGGCTTTGAGATTTAGACTGACTAACCCTAACCCTAAGATGGCAGGTAACAGGCACATTTTTTATCAGTTGAAGTTGTTTGAAATGCAGGGCCGCTTGCAAGCCATTTTGGTGTTTAATGGTGCCCTGTATTTATCCCACTGAATTGAACTGTCCTGAGAGAAGAGAGAATGTGCCATGGTCACACTGTAGGTCACGCTGCAATCAAATGGCTGCGCTCCATGCTTTAGAAACGTGACTTCTAGTCTAATCACGCACATGCTCCTAAGCCTCAAAAATAATAAAAAAATCTAAAAAGAATGTTATAATTGTATTGCTTGCTCTGCACAGATAGCACTTTATTTTTATGCCGAAAGGAAACTTTTGCGCAACATTGTGGTCTTCCTGTGTTATTTTTTCTCAGTGATTGTTATGGCGTAATCATATTCCATTGTTGAAATTATACAGAATGAGCTGACTGTTGTCCTTTTGCCCTTTGTATTTTACTCTCGTGTATTGAACCAGCTGCTGAAAATGTCCTGTCCATTTGTGGAGTGAAGAGTCAGCAAAATCTGCTCTTCTCTGGTCACTATTCATTTTGGAACCCTCTAACACGGTCTAGTGCTCTGTCAGATTTTTTTGGGAGCGAGATATGTTCACCTCATTATCCACTACTGAGCTCACATATCAGAATAGGTTTTATTGCCATTGTTTGGGAACAGGTTCACCAATTAGTAATGTTTCTTAATGCGGACGTGCAACATAATACATATAACACATAATTTAGATAAAAATAAGCTATAACACTTTAGACTATAAGGCTTTAGGGGGCATGCATAAAGAATATTAAATACATAAGATACACAATAAAAAGTAAAATATGGTAAGACAACTGACAGAAAGGGATTATACAGATGTGTATGTGTATAAAATAAGTGATAAAGTGAATAAAGTGAAAAGATGTCGTTGCCAATGGCTTGCAAAAGGCCATTGTTCAAATACTGGTCCCTTCCTAAACAGATTATTGTAAATGAGTTGGACAAACTACTAAAACACTGCCAAAGTTTAGACGCGGATTTCAATTCATGTTTACTTCTGCAAACCGAGAGCTGTGGGGGACAGTATGTCCTCTTCTGTACATGGGAGTCAATAAGAAATCAGAACAACCTTGCAAAAAAAGAAGTCCGACTTGAGTATTAAGACCAGCCCTGCTGTCTTGGATGTAGCCCAAATCAGCGCATCGTATTCCTTTGGTAATCCGCCATGTTCCACTTTGACGCCCCGTAAAGCACATGCACCCTAAGTAAGCACTGAAATACTGTGAGTGTTTAGGCTAGAACAAAGTAACGTACTCTGACACTATGAATCGCTTTGGGTGACTTGTGTCATGTGAAAAGCGCAAAACAAATGTAGTTCTATTCCATTCTATAAAGTGAGTGGACTTCATATCTGGTCAGGTGATATGACCAACTATGAAGTCATGGACTTAAGTGTGGTGAGCAATATCAGACGGAGATGATACATTCTGAAACGGGCTCTTCATGCTGTGCTGAATTACCCCGTTCTTGTTCTATGGTCGTGCTGCTGATGCCTCCACCGGTGTCTTCACAAGAGCAATGATGAGGGTCCAGTCATCCAATTATCCAATCGGTGCGCTCACAGTGGGGCATCACCCCTTCGCCCATCTTCACCCACTCACACTTCACACTCAATTAAGCACGTATACCTCCATGTCCTGCTGTTTCCACCGTGTCCCGGCCAGCCACATCCAAAGAAACGTATTATTGTTCAGTCTTACAATAGTGCTGTCTTGCTTACATGCTCAAATGATAGACAGCTCTAAATGCTGAGGAACTGGTAAACCACACTCACGATATATTTTATACTACTTGCAATTGAAAGACTGCTACATATTCAGTTGATATATGAATTAAATAATGTAGCCTACTGTATTGGCCAAAAATATATACATCTAATTATCAATGAACAAACTAAATATTAGCCACCCAACATTGTTCTCTGTGGTGGAGGCCTCTACTACTACCACCACCGCCACAATTTTGTGTTAGTATTGTTTCATAATGTACTTAGAAATTACAAATGACACTGAGCATTATGTTAAATTGAATCATTTCTTTATTTGGACCCTTCAGTTCATTTTGGTTTGAGTTGTTTTACTTACACTTGTCTTTTCTTGAGGCGCTGCAAAGACCGGCTGGAGGGGCTGGAGGCCATCTTAAAACCTTGGAGTGTACCAAGTCACAGTGAACTGAGGGGGGACACTAATTGTTACAAGTTTATTCTGTTATTCCTTTTTTATGTGAACCTACCTTTTTATGCACTTTGAGCTAAGTTGTAGTTTTGTCAGCTGTGCCTGTTTGTCATGATGATTTTGCCAAGTTCAGTATGTTGTCTTTCTTTGTGTTACTCTATTTAAGCAGCCTTGTTTCTTTGTTGCCGGTCAGTTTGGTTTGAGTTCAGTTACTGCTCTGTTAAATTGGGCCCGCATTTTTGTGAGCCTTTGTTGATTCATTTTGGAGATGATTAAATTATGTAATTTTCCAATTTTTTAAACACCTTTGTCCCTGCCTTTTATTTGGTCCATTACGTTCTCCCTAGACACTTCCTCCAATCAATAAGCTTTTCTGGGCATTTTGTCATGGTTTCCTTCTGCTCAATGTGGAGGAAAAAAAGCGGATTTTACTTCAACTACACGCTACAGCAATACCGTAAGCAGGTATTATAAAGAGGCTACTGTCCTGATCCCTCGACGCACTGATATGTCACTCAACAATGGTGCAAATCAAAGGGTTTTTCTTTGACAGAAAGTCTTCTGACAATTGTGGACGCTGTCAGGGCAAACAAGAATGGCTGGTAAAAAGGAAGGCCAAAAGCAGTGGAGCACAAAGCCTGCCGGGCACGGAAGAGCAGGCGCAGGAGAAAGGCAGGTACGATATGGTCAACAACTCAAAGCAAAACGTCAAAAAGTGGTAGTAGGAAAAAGTTGGTCTATTGTGTAATGACTTAAAGGTGCATTATGGACCTTTTCATGTGAAAACGAAAAGGTTTTATCATCGCGTATTTTACATTATATTGACCCAGTAGCTGTATGAGTAGTTAGCATGGCGCCTTTCCTCTCCAACACGGTGGCTCCAGGATCCACCGTTATAAAAAGTACCATTGCTGACCACCCACACAGCCTTTGGGTCACAAAAAGGTAAATAACGCACAAATATCAAGTTTTTTGTATAAGTAATTTTAATTTAGAGATTTGAAATAGGACAAAGTTTACATACAGTGCCTTGCGAAAGTATTCGGCCCCCTTGAACTTTTCGACCTTTTGCCACATTTGAGGCTTCAAACATAAAACTGTAATTTTTTTGTGAAGAACCAACAACAAGTGGGACACAATCATGAAGTGAAACGAAATTTATTGGATATTTCAAACATTTTTAACAAATAAAAAAACCTGAAAAATTGGGCGTGCAAAATTATTCAGCCCCCTTAAGTTAATACTTTGTAGCGCCACCTTTTGCTGTGATTACTGCTGTAAGTCGCTTGGGGTATGTCTCTATCAGTTTTGCACATTGAGAGACTGAAATATTTGCCCATTCCTCCTTGCAAAACAGCTGGAGCTCAGTGAAGTTGGATGGACAGCGTTTGTGAACAGCAGTTTTCAGTTCTTTCCACAGATTCTCGATTGGATTCAGGTCTGGACTTTGACTTGGCCATTCTAACACCAGGATATGTTTATTTGTGAACCACTCTATTATAGATTTTGCTTTATGTTTTGGATCATTGTCTTGTTGGAAGACAAATCTCCATCCCAGTCTCAGGTCTTTTGCAGACTCCATCAGGTTTTCTTCCAGAATGGTCCTGTATTTGGCTCCATCCATCTTCCCATCCATTTTAACCATCTTCCCTGTCCCTGCTGAAGAAAAGCAGGCCCAAACCATGATGCTGCCACCACCATGTTTGACAGTGGGGATGGTGTGTTCAGGGTGATGAGCTGTGTTGCTTTTACGCCAAACATAACGTTTTGCATTGTTGCCAAAAAGTTCGATTTTGGTTTCATCTGACCAGAGCACCTTCTTCCACATGTTTGGTGTGTCTCCCAGGTGGCTTGTGGCAAACTTTAAACAACACTTTTTATGGATATCTTTATGAAATGGCTTTCTTCTTGCCACTCTTCCATAAAGGCCAGAGTTGTGCAGTATACGACTGATTGTTGTCCTATGGACAGAGTCTCCCACCTCAGCTGTACATTTCTGCAGTTCATCCAGAGTGATCATGGGCCTCTTGGCAGCATCTCTGATCAGTTTTCTCCTTGTATGAGCTGAAAGTTTAGAGGGACGGCCGGGTCTTTGTAGATTTGCAGTGGTCTGATACTCCTTCCATTTCAATATTATCGCTTGCACAGTGCTCCTTGGGATGTTTAAAGCTTGGGAAAACTTTTTGTATCCAAATCCGGCTTTAAACTTCTCCACAACAGTATCTCGGACCTGCCTGGTGTGTTCCTTGTTCTTCATGATGCTCTCTGCGCTTTAAACTGACCTCTGAGACTATCACAGAGCAGGTGCATTTATACGGAGACTTGTTTACACACAGGTGGATTCTATTTATCATCATTAGTCATTTAAGTCAACATTGGATCATTCAGAGATCCTCACTGAACTTCTGGAGAGAGTTTGCTGCACTGAAAGTAAAGGGGCTGAATAATTTTGCACGCCCAATTTTTCAGTTGTTTATTTGTTAAAAATGTTTTGAAATATCCAATAAATTTAGTTTCACCTCATGATTGTGTCCCACTTGTTGTTGGCTCTTCACAAAAAATTACAGTTTTATATCTTTATGTTTGAAGCCTGAAATGTGGCAAAAGGTCAAAAAGTTCAAGGGGGCCGAATACTTTCGCAAGGCACTGTATTCGTCTGAATCTCACTTCCATTGTAATCCTTATTATTTCCTCCCATGTGCTTGCTTCACAGAGCGCACAGAGTTGGAGAAGAGGCCGGCCCTGGTTATTTTTAGATGTGTACGATGCTTCAGAAGAATACCTTGCGTATGCGTGCCTATGATACTGTGAATATGTGTGCGCGAGAGCTTGTGTGTCTTCAGCCTTAATTTGATGTCTAAATAAGTGGTTCCTGCCCTCCGGGGGTTTTCTGGCAATATATCACCGCGACAACAATGGAGCTGCGCTTGTCATCGTCCCCAGAGACCAGGCGCTTGCCCGCTCATGCATGGCCTTGTGGGAAATACGGGACGGCTGAACAACACACTGATGCTAAATGATGCATGCGCACACACCTACACGCCAGTACATCCTCGTCTGTTCTTCTTTTACTTTTCCTTCACAGCGTCTTCACCGTGTGTCTTTTTATTCACGTCTCTTCTTCCTCAGATGGGCTCTGTCTTTGTCGCCGCCGCCCCCCCTCGCTTCCCAAGGTAAGATGTCTGACAGGTAAATTGGGTTGTGGTGAAGTGTCCCAAACAGCAAACGGGGAATATAGAGAAGACCTTGGAGAGAGCCACTTTGGAGTGGACAGAGAGGCCAGACAGCGAGAGATGCAGAAGGAAATGGGACAAGTCTGACCATGCGTTCAACTGCAACCTGTCTGTCGCAGAAACTCTGGACTAATCCCCCCCCATATGAACTACAAACTCAAATAGAGGTTTAAAACGTTATCGTGTCATGGGAAATAAAGCACTAGTTGGTTTAATCTTAATAAATGACATTGACATTTTCATTGACAGTTATGTACATCCACCCAGTATATGGTCGGCCAAACAGGTTTGCACTTCACAGAGAATATCAAACACGTATCAGTTCATTCGTTTATTTGACAGAGACCATGTGCAAACAAATGTTACCTCTTACCACCCTGCTTTAACCAAGTTACTCTGAGGCGTTACTCTGGCCTATTTAAAAGCTAAGACCTACAAAACTGATTGTATATTTTTTGTCGCGTCGTCGCTGCTTGTGCTTTTGTCATGTTTTTGTGTCTTTATTGTGTTTTTGTTGCTTTTTTCCTCTTTTCTCCGTTGTTTCTTTGACGCTTTTTTGCCGTGTTTACGTCCGTTTTTCACGGCATCTTTGTCACGTTTTTTGTTGCCCTTTCATCGCTCTTTAGTCGTGTTTTTGTCGCGTTTTCAAGAAGCTTTTAGATTTGGGTAATGCCAAACTGGAGAAAACCTGATGGTATCAGGTGGGGGTTAAGAGGTTAACTCCTGCTTCTGTTAAAAAAACAACAACACTTTATAAAATAACTGTAAAAAATGTAACATTATTTCATCATTAACATCAGCTCATTAATAACATAAGTCCATTGTCACTTTACAGAAGTTGGATTTTCTCTGGCCTTTTCTCCCTTGCATCTTCTATCAGAAGCTTCCTACAGTGGCGCAGTTGGTAGAGCGGGTCGTCTCATGACCGGAAGGTTGGTGTTTCGAAACCCAGCTCCTGAAGATTCAGACTGTCATTGTGTCCTTGGGCAAGACACTTCACCCTCCTTGCCTCCAGTGTCAGTGTACACTGGTGTATGAATGAGTGTGTGAATGGGTGACTGGTTCCTTGCTGCAAAGCACTTTGGGCCTAGTGAAGGTAGAAAAGCGCTGTGTAAGTTAAGACCGTCTTTCATCTCCCCCTGGTGTCTCTGGCCGGAAAAACCCCAATTGCAACTTCGCTGCCACCGGGTAGGTGTCACCAATACACACAAATGGAATCATGACAAAGAAGCTAACGGACAAGGCTAACTGCGAGCTAGCGCCACTTAACCAGTATTTACAGCCAAATTTGAGTAAAAAAAACATCTCCATTGTGTAATTTCCCTCTCTCCCTTTGTCTTTTCTGTCAGTGTAGTCTTTACTCTCACAGACAATTAATGAGTAAAAAAACGCAACATGCTACGACACCTGCAGTGGCGCTTATGGCCTCTAGGGGCACAAGTTACTTCGTACTGCTTTAACGTCTTAACCCTCACCTGCACAGAGCACATACAAGCTGAAAGAAGTACTAAGTAACTCGTGCACCCTAGAGGCCATAAGCGCCACTGCAGGTGTCGTAGCATGTTGCGTTTTTTAACTCATTAATTGTCTGTGAGAGTAAAGACTACACTGACAGAAAAGACAAAGGGAGAGAGGGATATTGTACATCCAATTACACAATGGAGATACATTTGTTTCACTCAAACTTGGCTGTAAATACTGTTTAAGTGGCGCTAGCTCGCAGTTAGCTTTGCCCGTTAGCCTGTTAGCCTCTTCTTCGTGATTCCATTACTGTGTATTGGTGACTCCTAACTGGTGGCAGTCAAGTTGCAATTGTGGTTTTCTGGCCAGAGACACCAGGGGGAGATGAAAGACCCCCCAATCATCCCATTAACACTTGTATTACCCCCAGAGGGACTACGGAAAAGATTTATTAAGGTGAACAAGTTACTTAGTACTGCTTTAAAAAAAAATCAAAAAATCAAAATAGCGACACAAATGAGGATGAAAACGCTACAAAAAAGTGACAAAAAGTGATTAAAAAAATGACAAACCAGCTATGGGGCAGTATGTGCTCAGGCTAGGATTAAACCTGTGGTCTTTGGATATAGAGTTTAATTTAAATGAATTTACTTTTTAAAGAAAGTTTGACGTGGACTTTCACCCATTACATATTATGTCCCCTTTCGACTAAATGTCAAAGTGCCACTTAGCGATACAACTTGTAATCAGTCATCATTAGCCAGGATTGTCTTCTCTTGTTGCTGTGACTAACATGTCATTTTCTCCGTCTCATGCACAGATTCCACAAAATTCTCAAACAATTCTCCTCAGAATGAAGTCTGCCCGCTCTCCTTATCCATTAGAGCACACGGAAATCACTTACTACCGACGCCAAATGAACTATTAATAGAACACTTATAAACAATAGGCCGCGTGGATCATGACGTTTTCAATTAGCGCAGTGTTTCACATGTAATTATGAAGACGTAACGAAGAGATATGACTGCCGCGTGTTAATCGACCAACCTCTTGTGCAAGCTGAAGTCTCATTTAAAGCTCAGGGCCAAGGTTTCAAATTAAGGCCTTGCAATAGAGTCGTTTTGGGAAAGAAAGAAAATGTCAAGAGGATAAAGTGTAAATTGTTTTCTGGGGCTTTGTTTTTCGCGTGTCACCGTGAAACTAAGGAAATGTTTCGTTGACTAATGCCAGACAGGAAAAGCAGAATACAGGCGCAGAAGTAGTGCTGATGGTGTTGTAAATATGTCAGTGAAGGAGACAGGGTGCAGTAGGCTTGACCTTGGCCATAGTTTAAAGCCTGTCTTTTATAAAAGGCTTCGAGCTGCACAATGAAACATGCGTCTCCTCAGTGCTTGGCCCCATATATTGTCCACCTTTGCCAAATAGTTGCCAATTCCATTCCGTTGCACAATGGCAAGTAAGTAAGTGCACCTAACACCACACTTTTAGCTTTTGCAACTGTCTTTTGTCTGCTTTTTCTCTTTTGCTTATGGCGTATTGTGTGTGTGTGTGTTTTTTTTTAATTTGCTATAGTTTTCATGAAAATACAACATAAAGAGATAAACAAACTGCAGCATATCAATGTAAAAAAAATATTTAATCAGCTTCTTTTGTAGAAGTAAAATCATCAGAAAGCAGAACAAGAATCATTGTGGTGGTACTCAAATCATAAAACCTTTTTTTTTGTTATTGACATTCACAATTTGAACCTTATCTTGGCCCATTTTGTAGCTGACAGAGCAAACCATTAATTTTGGGTATGAGACTCGTGTACATTTTAGCTTAACAATCAGAAAAAAGTAAACATAGTCAAGCATAGTGTTTTCTGTCATTTCAGTACAGATACTGTATATACCATGAATACTCATTCTGTTGAAGTGCTTTGGATCCTCTGTGTTCTTTACCACTAGTCGAGTAGTCTATTTTAAAAACTGCATTTTCTTTTCTACACCTTCCCCTTGGGCTATGCATTGATCTGCCTCCATTCTCACTTTTTCCTTCTTTAAATCAACTCTCAATAAAAGCGAGCCTGTGTGGCAGAAAGAATCTATATTTACATGTATTCTCATTATAACGTGGCTCTTTCAATTACAGCCTGACGGTATGTGTAATCTATCTGTGCCTCTAGAGGACGGTGCCTGGGATGTGTAATTGTGTATGCGGAACGGCTTGTGTGGACCAAAGGGCAGTCCACACACTACTGCTGCCACTCCGCCGTGGACGACAGTCTTTGGGGAACGAGGCGTCCCTCCCTCATCCATAACCCATGCAAATTGAATTAAAACTCTACGGCATGATGTTTCTCAGGGTGTTATGTATGGAAGGTTTGGAACCTTTGGTTTGCTCCAGGAAGTCTGTTCCCTGTATGAACGGAGCAGGATTCCTATTCCCAGTGCGTGTTGGCCGCTGCAAGGGTTGCCCTCTGTCAACCCTGTTCATGACTGAGGGATGGATGAAGCTCAACATTGACAGATGGATTGGTGCCGCGTCTGCAGTAAAGGAGTTGTATCGGATTGTTGTGGTGAAGGGGAACCTAGCTGAGGTGGCTCGAGCATCTTTTTTCAATACCTCTTAGTATGGTGTTTCGGGTATATCTTGTTTTGAGGAAGAGCTGCAGGAAGTGTGCGTAGAGAGGGAAGTCTGGGCATCTCGGCTCAAAATGCTGCCTCTGCAACCTGACCCTGGATGGAGGGGAAGAAGATAGATAATTATATGTAAATCATTCAGAAGTCTTTTTGATGACAGTAGCGTATACTGTCATGTCCTTGAGTAAGACACTTGACCCATCATCATCCAGTGTATGCATAAAGGGGTGTTTCTTCAAGAGGCCTCCACACCTGCAGCACAGTGGAGGCGTCACAAGAGGGGCTACAGGAAACAAGGGGGTGGGGTGGGGGGGACAAAGGAGAAGATGGTGAAAGACTGTTGTGGAGCGGAGGAAGCTGCGCAGGAGGAAGACGAAGGTGGAGGAGTTGACCAGTAAGTGACACCACGCTCTGAACACCGGAGGAGGTGCACCGTTTTAAGGGATGAGAGGTTTCCCCCGGGGGGCTACGGGTTCCCCTACCTCCAAAAACATGCAGGTCAGGTTGGCCCACAGTGGCGGCAAACTCAGTCGCACCGGCTCAGGACTAACACCTGAACACAATTCGGTTGTACAATGACAAATAAAGCACTTATTTGTTAATAGTGTAGTGTATGCATGCCCACAGTGGTAGAAAAATGTATATAAACCATTTATCATTGATGCCTTTTTCAGAGGACAATGTGTAAATCCACACATATGTGAATACAACACGCATAGCAAAAGGTAAATATATGTAATTTAAGTAAAGACATTTCAGTGTTTCACTGCCAAAACACACTGAGGAAATATTTAATCAAATTCTCTCAAACCATAGCGTTTCAAGATGACTAATTGACAAACGAATGGCGCTGATAGACATTACAGTAGCTTGCGTGTAATGTCCACCGACGCAATGAAGTTTGCATAATGTTATTAATGTCAGGCTTATTTTTTAGGTTACGCCATTCACTCAAGCGGCTCGTTCTGGGGCAATAAACTGAGCCTGGACTATCCTTGAAGAAAGATGGAATCTGTTCCCAAACCTGTCACCCGTTTCCAGGCTGTGCACTCATCCACGGATGCCTGTGAAGGGTAACAGTATTTCACGGCTACCTCTAGTGTGGTTACTGTTAGTGTAGTGCTGTGTGTGCTTGCATGTGCACTGTACATGTGTGCAGAAGAATGGCTAGGATAAATGGACGCCTGTCAAGAGGCCAGTATGATGAAGTAGTCAAAGTAGGGGGAAATATGAAGGCACAAACTAAGGGACACCGAAGTAAAAGAAGACAAATCTTACCTTTAGCAGCTTTACAGTATAAGAAGGGGGCAGTTTTTCCTATTAACTGCATTACACTTTCACAAGTTGTATTTAAAAAGCACATTAATTACAAACATGATCACTAATATCTCTGTAGGAGACCAAAATGTCCTCAAAAACAAAATAATTTTACCTCTATAGGCCTTTAGAACGCTGTGATGTCACCTGCAAACCCAGCAATTGCTGACTGAGCGCCTATGGGCGAACATTTAAAAAGTTATATTGGATAAATGACAGATACCCCCAATCAACAATCATCCCTTAAAAAAACAAATAATTATTATAGCAAATCAGTCTTCATATCCAGGCTTTGATTTTCTTAACCTCTTAACCCCCACCATGACTGAGTACATTTTCTCTAGTTCGGCTTTACCCAACTATAAACGTTTCTTGACTGGAGAGCAACAGTGTAATGACTCATTTGAAAGCTAAGGCCTACACAAGGGGTCCTAACTTGTTTGTTGCATTGACGTCGCGTATTTGTTGTGTTATTGCTACTTTTCTGACATGTTTTTGTGGCTTATTTGTTGTTCACACATGTGTAATCTGCTCTATTGCACTATGTGGTATGTCCACACTCATATTTGCTGCTGACACTCAGTGCACCTGTACATCTGGAAATACACTCTTGTATTTGGTGTTCTATGTCAAATTGTTGTTGCCTTTATCATAGTTTAAATGTAATCTTCTTACGCTTGCCTTTATAGTCTTATAGCAACGTGCCCCTACGGTGTTATTACGCCTTACAATATAGTAATAATGCATGTATTATATATACCTAATATAAGTGCCTAATTGTGAATACATACAACCTTTACTGGTAGATTGCCTGTCATACATAGGACTTACACTCTCATAGACCTGGTGCACGGTTTCCCACAAACGGGCAGGTGCCGGGTTTTGAGGTTTGGGCTGAGCATGTTGCGGTCGGGGCACATCTCCAGGAAATGGCAGCGTGTCAGCCACCACATGGACACACAACATGCCTGTGCGTGTGGCGTGTGTTTGTGTGGCCCAGGTTTCTCCGGTAACAGGAAGTGCATCCCTGGTACAGCTGGTGAACCTCTGGGTTGTCGGCGCAAACTCCGATCCGAGCAGCTGACGCGATCCCACTGCCTGATGCGAGACCAGATTAAAACCCACAGGAGTGACCTCAGCTGTCATTGACACACGCGAACATTGAGAGGTATAGTGTATCCTGGACACACACCCTCCCCCTTATCCACCAGGCGCATGGCTAACACACACAGAGACGCTAATTAAAAGCCACAGAAACATACAGTCTGCCGCCTTCCCCAGGTGCAATAATGATCATCAGCATGGACGTCCTCTAGACACGCCTGCCAGAGGTGTACCTCAGCCATACAGTTTATCTCGCATCACTTTCTGCTTTTTTTGAGAACGATTTACCTTTTAAAAGCTAGCAACATTTTCAATATTTTATTTCTAATTCAACAGCGACCAAGACCCATGGATGGAAGATAACCACAAGCTGAGAGAGTATTTGCAATGACGCGTGTGAAAAAACGGCAAAAATATAAAGCCAAAAACCATGAACGCGCATTTTTATCTTTCCATTTCTTCAACACATTCCCGTGAACTCTGTATTGTGTTGAGGACCGTGCTGGTCTTTCACACAGACGTATGCACTAGGAGGTGTTAATTAAACATAGTGACAGGTGTTGTCATTTCCATGTGCCAACTCTGACTGAGGAGTCTGCCGGGCGCCCACTGTGTGATCCAGCTGCCACGTCTCACTCACGCAGAATGTCAAGGAACCGGCAGGATGGCGTTTAACCCTAGACCAACCGTAATGACTGTATATCATAAAAAAAAGGGAGCCACAGAAAGTTCTAAAGCCCGACAAGACGTTACAGTCCCTTTGTAATTGTGTTGAACTACATGATTTATGACTTTCCACTTCTGATCACCGTCAGGAAATAACAAAAAAACGGTTGGAGTTTTTCCCGGCTTGGAAATTTCCTGCACGGCGGTGGTCTCGCACTTTGATGTTTGTCAGGAGAAGTTTGCATGTTATGGTTAATTGGGGGTTGTGCAGACATTTTAGAGGAGGCATCAGATTATATGAATTTGCTTAAATTGGGTTGACGTCATGACTCAGCAGTGGCGCATTTAGCTCACACTGAAAATACTATTTGTGTTTCATGCACTTTAATCCTCGGAAGAAACACATCCTTGTTTTGATTTATGTCACCGCTAAATCGTAATTCAGATGTTCACCCTCAAACAGTTACTCAGTACTCACGTTGTTGCTCTTACTTCTTCCAAAGTAACATTACTCGTACTTAAATATTTAAGCTACTCTACCCAACTCTGCATGAATCTTTTAAGATTATACTCGCGCTGGGCTCCTCTAGTTGCCAGTCAGTGAGCTTGTGGCATCTGCAGCTACGTCCGTGTGTCGCGCTCACACTTACCTCATCAAAGAGCAAGAGCAGTGATTGGTCGATCCATAAGCAACATGACAAAACAAACATAAAAGCTATTTTCCATGAACATATCCCTCGTGAGATCCTTCAATTTTGCACATCTTTAAAGACCCTAATGTCAGCAAATGTACACTTCAAAAAAGAGCCTGAAAATTACCACACATTCATATTTTTTTCTGCTTCTCTTCACAAAAATCACAAAAACACACAAAAAGTGTTTTTGTGTTTTCACTCTTTATGTTATTATAAGATTTAAAAAGAAAATACATGAACTTCGAGGAGCGACGGTACAGTATATGCTCGTGTCTGGAGAACAGCTGGAGTGTAAACCATGTTACAGCCAATTGCACTAACACAAACTTACTCCTCTGATGGAGCACGTCTCCTGGCATTTTAAAAGTATGTTGCTGCAAAACATTCATTTTGAGGTTCTATTTTCACAATGGAGAAGGTTTCAGTGTCTAATTTGTCTAGTATAATAATTTCTAAAACGTTTTCCCCCCACAATTGTCCCATCATTTCCGCCGACATTCCAGTGCCATTTCAAAAAACATGCATTAAGTAAATATTTGTCAATTATTTGACCAAGCTCACCACCTCCACCTGGTCATTACCCATTCAGTTCTCATATGACTGCTGTGCGCCAGCGTGGGAGGCGCGGGATACTCTGGAGAATGTCATCCACAAACATCTGGGGCTGTAATTGATGCACCTGGATTCCTGATCTCCCATTTACACACCCGAGCAAACAGCAGCCACTCAGCAGTGGCTAATCTTGGCTACTTTCAGAGGCGCTTCATTTTGCCTGGCATTTGACGTGACCCGGGAGATTGTCTAGGCTCATACCTGTGTAAGTGTCCAGGTGTACGCAGGAGAAGATCTGAGTCTCTCCATGTTAATAAAGCCTGCAGATAGAGCCGTCAGCTTGCAGTGTTGATTTAGGCACTGGGCCAAATGCTTCAATATCCAAGCTGAGTCGCTGTCTGTATTTATTCACGTCTTTGCCTATGATCCCCATCTCCGTGCATCTGTCCGTGCAACTCCTGCTAACTCTATGTGCAGCTGGTCACTTTAGTTTCTCTTCTGCTGCTAGTTCCACTGGGAACGTAACAAGAAAATCCCTCAGACCAGAGACAAATGCTGTTACAGGCAAGGATTTGTAAACTTACATCTGCTGAAAGTTTGTGCTGTTGAAATCAACAGGTACTTATCCTTACAGGGGATTTCTTTATTTTTTTAAGTAAAGCAGGTGAATAGGCTAGGAAAAACAATATACCAGATTTAAATTTCTACAATTTCAGTTTTCTAAATGGATATTCAATGTCCCAGTATTTTGTTGGTTGAAAGCTCAAAAAGTCATGCATGAGCTTAATATAAAGACTGCAGTTACACGTAAGACCTGAGGTGGCAGTAGTGAGTATAAAAATGACCAACTTGCATCTAGTCCTTTTAAAGGTGCTGGTGTTACAATTTCTTATAAATCTAGAGGAATGTTGATCAGTGCAATAATTAAATGCTCTATTATATTCTGTGCATTTCTTTGCTTTAGGGAGAAAGATTATGGAAAAGAGCAAACAGGCCCTAAATCAAAAAAATGTCTGCAATGTCTCCCTTTAATGGCCAAACACACAATTCAGAGATACTTTTCGATGTGGATGTGCACTATGGGTTTGCTGAAAGGATAATTTCCCATTTTTACCGTAATATAGTTTATGTCATTTTAACTCATATTTACAAAGCATACCTGCGCACTGATCATAAAACAGCAAACTCTGAGCGTCAAGTCCAATAAATCACACCTCACTATCAATGGCCTTTTCTCTGTGTAATTTATAATCTCCAGCGGGAAACAGCAGGAGCCTTTGCTTTGTCATTACCAGCACGGAAAGAGTAATTACTGTTGATGCTTCAGCCATTTGCTACCAATACTTCCATTGTAACAATTGCAACATGGCGGCACCTCATCTATAACGGCAGGCAAGTGGACAGAATGAGAAAAGAAGAGGTTTATAAGCCAATGCAGTCTTTTACTACTTTTAACAAGCCGTGAATGAAAAAAAAAAAAAAATGTTCTAAGTCTTTTGGGGGACTATACAAAAGGGATTCCCTCCCCACCTTGTTAGTAACTGTGCATACACATCGCTACACAATAGAGACACTGCGGCTGTCTCGTTCATGCTCAGGTTCATCCCGAGGTCAAATGTTTTAGGAGACGGTGTGAAAAGTTTGAACACCACTCTTCTAATTGTTTCCCCTTTTTGTGTGCCTGGCTGTCACTCATTTTATGTAGAACTGGTAGCTTTTCCTATTGACTTCCAGCTTAGCCTTTAAGACCTCAGAGTGGCACAGGGGGGCTCTGCAAAGTTCACCAGCTCAGTCCCTCCACGTCTGTCCTCTTACAGTGTTTCCCCTTTATAGGTCTATTCTCCTCTCACTCTTTCCCTGTTTCTGCATTTCTTGGCGATGCATGAATCCACCCCTGAAACGCACAGTGCCGTGTTTTATTCCTGTTTTCCAATTCAACTTGATGGTGTAAGTGAACTCTTATCCGCCACTGGAAACAATCCAGCACATCCCGCCCTCTTGTTCTGTCAAAATGGATGTTTGTTCTAGATTAGCCTCTCACACTTTTTCTCATCTCTTCCAGATTTTTGTTCCTCCTTCTCTTCAAGATCTGTCCATTTACTGTGACGTCTCGCACAATGAAATATAAACGTGTGTCTGCGTGGTGCGTCCATCCTGGACCCATTTGCACAGTAAAAAGAGGAAAGCGAGTCCTGACGAGGCGGTGGGCTCCAGCCAATTCCTACAGACGACACGCCATGTTTGTGCCGCATCGCGCCGTTTGCTTTTCATCTGTGCCAGAGATTGGGCTCTTGACCCTCCCCGCATGACTCTCTCTCTCTCTGTCTCTCTCTTTGCTTCAGCTTTTGTCAATATCATGACTGATTTAATGACAAACCCGGCACATGGAATTTTTACGTTTACTTTTGGGGTTTGTCTTTTGTTCGCTCTAAAATAAAAAAAAAATAAAAAGGAATAGGCAATAAACTAATATGAAATGTTCAACCTGCCTTAAAACGGGGGGAATCGTGATTTGTTCGGGACAGGATGGGGATTTCGCCGCGGCACGATGAGGCAGGCTGTCGTAAATTGAATATTTCAGCCTGAGCATTTCAAATATCTCCTTATGACTCCACTGTTTGAAAACTAATCTCCGGGAAGTTTTGCCACGGAAGTAGAGGTACAACAACTGCCTTTTGATTTTTGTGCTGACAAGTTTAAATGTGACTCTGAAAAGTTGCCATTCATCATCATCTCCTGTCAAGTATCCAATAAATGTACAGAAACAGCCACAATGTAACCAATCTACTGGAGGGCACCGGAGCCTTTAGCCAGTGATGTAAAATGAAAAGTGTTCCAAGAGTTATGATTGGCCAGAACATTGGAAATAAAAATTACAGAATGCTGTGTTGTGTTCGCGTGAGCCTCCCTAATGTAATGTGTGAATGTATCGACCGAGCGATTATTCCACTTTTTGGCCTTGCTTCGGAAAATCTTGTTAGGCGCCCAAAATAATTTAAGCCACACCATTTTCATGCACAAAATGCCTTAATTTGATGAAAACAGAAAAATGACAGAAAAATTGCAAAACATTTTCTCATGTCCATTCATCCATCCATTTGCTTTATCCGGGGCCGGGTCGCGGGGACAGCAGTCTCAGCAGAGATGCCCAGACTTCCCGATCCACGCACACCTCCTCCAGCTGTTCTGGGGGGACCCCGAGGCGACATCAGGCCAGCTCGGAGACATAGTCCCACCAGCGTGTCCTGGGCCTTCCACGAGGCCTCTTCCCAATAGGACATGCCTGGAGCGACCAGGAGGCATCCGGAACAGATGCCCTAGCCACCTCAGCTGGCTCCTTTCGACGTGGAGGAGTAGCGGCTCGAGTCCGAGCCCCTCCCGGGTAACTGAGCTCCTCACCCGATCTCGGAGGGTGCGCCCAGCCACCCGGCGAAGGAAACTCATTTCGGCCGCTTGTATTCGCGATCTTGTCCTTTCGGTCATTACCCAAATCTCATGACCATAGGTGAGGGTGGGAACGTAGATCGATCGGTAAATCGAGAGCTTTGCCTCAGACTCAGCTCCCTCTTCACCACAACAGTCCGATACAGCGACCGCATCACTGCTGACGCCGCACCGATCCGTCTATCGATCTCACGCTCCATCCGTCCCTCACTCGTGAACACGACCCCGAGATACTTGAACTCCTCCACTTGGGGCAAGGACTCCCCACTGACCTGAAGAGGGGAAGCCACCTTTTTCCGGTGGAGAACCATGGCCTCAGATTTGGAGGTGCTGATCCTCATCCCGGCCGCTTCACACTCGGCTGCAAACCGCCCCAGTGCAGCTGGAGGTCCTGATTTGATGAAGCCAACAGAACAACATCATCTGCAAACACCAGAGATGAGATCCTGAGGTTCCCAAACCAAAGGTTTTCTCATGTTTATATCAATAACGTTCAGCAAATGTTTCAAATTGATATCGCTAGTCCCCCCCCCCCCCCCCAGAGATGAGGCGATGAAGGAGTGCTGTAGGAAGGTCTTGCAGGTTGAATTTAAGCTAATGCCCGCATTTATTTTACTGCAAAATTGTAATCATTAAAAAAATCACTGCTTGATATAAACCAGTCAGTCGACCTCTTTTAAAAAAAAATAAGCCACGCCCTCTCACCAGTGGCTCAGTCAAATAGCGCAACAGCAAGATGACGCCTGTCTAACGTCGCGTTTGGAGCCGCGCTGTCCTTGAGCCAGGAGGAAGGCTTTCAGCTATGCCCACGAAATTGAACTTTTCCCACATCCTCAAACTATTGTAAAGAAGTCACAGTGGTGTGTTCTGTGTGCTGTGCTCGTACCTATATTCGCTTGCGTCTGGTTCGCACTGGGCTTGTGTCTTTGTATGGGGAGGTCTTTAATTGCATCTGCTGTGTGCTATCTGAGCTGCTTGGAGCCACTGCTGCTGTTCGTATGTGTGTCTCCAACTTTCTTTGTGTTTGTGGAGCTCAGTAATTAAAGCAGCGTGTGCCAACCCAGTGACAGTGTAATGCCGCTCTAATCATCCTCCGCTCGCCCATCTGTGTGCCAGGCTTTACCCTCTCTCTCTTTCTCTCTCTCTCTCCCACCCACAAAAAAAAACACAAGAGCCCATGGACCCCTATGTCAGATATTTGTATGTGAACTCAAGGAAGGCCACGTGGCACAGAAATGCTCTGAAGTATTACAGTATGACACCGTCTTTGTCTTCATTAAGCCAGCCCGGGTGCCACAAAATGGTTTACTCACAGCCTTTGTTTTGAGTGAATCAGTTGATAAATGACAGAAGTACTCCAAGATATACCCTAAAAGCATAGTTTTGTTATTTCTATTGACAAGGTATTTTCTTTCTCTCAATATAAAACCGTATCCAATAAAAAACATTAAGCTTAGCCTGATAACTATCCCTTCACTTTCTCTGTGTGAGATACAGGCCTTGTTCTTCCACTTTACTCGTACTACAGCACCATCTGTTTTCTTGTACTTCATTCTGCCCTCATAGGCGCTCCTTGTCCAGGAAATTATGACTTAAATATTAGTCCTCCCGCTCCTGACGGCTGTATCCACCAGCCTGGTCGGCACATCGTGAGCCTGTCCCCACTGTGTTGGCACTGTGTGAACATGCCAGCTAATTCTATATCAAGTATTACAGACACCTGTTGCTGCCGGAAAATAAATAAATAAAAAGTAATACAATGTAATGTAAAAAATAAAAAGCTGTTATCATGATCTTCACGTCATTGAGCACTCATTGTGTACACATTGTTGTGATGCTGTGAATAAAGCATCACAATCGACCCTCGATTCTGCTCTTGTGCTTAATTATGGCGTTTACACAAACTCCTGACAGACTAATATGGGTAATTTAGAACAAAGAAATACCTCTTGATTTTAAGATTTTATTAAATGCACTCATATAACACACCAGCATCCTCATGTGTGCTTCGGTGACCATTGCAAAAACAAAACTTAAAAAAAGGCTGAAATTTAGAACAAAACATTGTGTTGACTGACTCCACATACCTTAAAACACCTGACTGTAGCTCGGCGCGTTTGTCACACCAGCAGTGCTAACTTTCTGTCTCTTTCCCCCCTCCTAAACCCAGTCCCTATCTGGCTCGTATCTACCGCCTCTTCAGCTCCACTCCTGCGGCCCTCTTAATCAGCTCGGGCTGGAGGAGCTCATTTAAGCCCCTAATTCACAATTACATGGACAGGGCTTATGGTCCGACCCTGAAGACTCCATCACTTACATGCACACGCCCGCACACTTCCTCCACCTCTTTCTGCTCCTTTCTCTCTGAAAATTTTGCACACATTCCCACGCACGCTCTGCACGCCTCCCCGGCTACTGCTCCCCTGTGTGATTTTTATACTGAAAGGTTAATTTGAGTGTAAGGAGCCCCGGGCTCTGACTAGGAACAAGGGAATAGAGAGAGACAAGGTGTAAGTGAGCGAAGGCAAGGAGTGCTAATTCAGTTGAGGAGACAGCAGACACCGCGCAAAGACAGGAAAGAGGGAAGGCCCCGACAATGTAGAGAAGTGATATTTAATTAGCCCTGGATGACTAGCTGACTCGCAAGAAAAAGGCCACTGTGGGCGCGTTCTCCAGGTACTGTCAAGTAGAGTGTTTAGTTAGGGAACGCTGCTCCAAGACAGATGGAGGGAAGGCAGGCCCAGACAGAGCAACAGATGGGCCGATCGAGAGGCTGGAAGTGGTCGAAACGGACCAGCGGAGAGGGGTAACGGAGAGAGGGGCTGAATGGGAAGATTAGAGGGAAGACAGGTGTAGGAGGGTTCAGGTGTCAATGGGGGTCAATGAGAGAATGGCTCCATACAAAAGATTAATATGGACAACTCTTTGAGACTTTTTGGACGCCAAACAGGGCACTGAAAAAGTCTGTGAAACCTGTGAAGGCCTCACCTGCTGAATCCGAAACATAAATAAATAGATTGATCAAATATTTCTTAACTTATTATACAAGGAACGTAATACAAGTTGTAAGTTATTGTAAAATGTTAATGCTTATGTCAAGATTAAGATTTACTCACAGTGGAGTTAGTGATCAAATGTTTTCCCAAGGTACCATCTGCCTCAACTCAGCCCAAATCAATCTTATATATGACTGCCTTTACAGATTCACAGACAAATGTGATGGTGTGTGTTGTGTGGAATTTGCACTTAGATGCTTTAGATGTGATAATGTTGCCATCAAAATTCTTGGGCTCAGTAAATTGCAGAATTTCATTTATGAATGATTTTACATCTGTTCTTCATGTCGGTTTTCTCACTTGAATATTAGAAACCGTCGACAGCAGTAATTTGTGGCTAAACTAATTTAGTTTCACAAGGTTCACGCGGGGAATTTGTGTTGACTCCAACATTCTTCTCTCAGACACTGGACCTCTTTGATCTTTTTTTTTCATCGTAATAATATTGTGAATAATATCATGTACAGTTCAGCCAAGTCAATTCTGAAACGAATAACACAAGGTCAAGGTAAATGAAGTTGAATCACATTTAATCTGGTACAAACTTCAATTTAAAAAGTGTTTCACCCAACTGATCTTTTTTCCTTTGCTTCCTGTCAGTCTACTTTGATGGATGGGGCTGGATGGGATGCAGTGCTCCACAGGGAGAAGATAAATATCAGCAGAGAATGGATCACAATCTTCAAACAGCCCAATAAAAGACAGCTCTCACCCCAGAGGAAACACTCACATGTGTTGTACCTCATTCCTTTCTCTTTAAAAAAAAAAAAACCCTTTTAAGCCCTTCTCCTGTCGGTCCACATCGACGACACTCCACTCAGCATCTTTAGGAAACGCCCCACTGCTCCATGTCTCTCTGCTGCATTCATGGGACTCAAGCCAATTTGGAGGTCTTGACATCTGGACTATCAAAGATCCCTCGAGCAACACCACTGAAAGAAATGCTTAACCTTTCTTCTCAGAATAAGTCAGCTCTTTGCTGTGAGGGCTGGTAATTCTCAGCCACATTCATATAGTTTTGAGCAACTGGTTGTTGATTCTTCGACTTAAGTACTCCGTATTTTATAAATTTCTATACATTTTGTATTGAAGATGGAAATATCCTCTGCATTTTCATTGCTCATAAACATCGGACCTGTCACACCTCTTGATTTGTAAGCATTCCATTTGCTAAAATTTAGAATTTGGTTCTATACTAGTTAAATTCCCCATGCAGCCAGCTGAGCACGGCAAACACAGGCATCAATAGTCTTTAGACATTGTTTTATTAGTTATAAAATATGAAATATCAATGCTGAGGTTGGCCATAGACAGAAGTCAGAGTTATGCTGTGCTCACTTTAATTCCTCATGTCATTTTACACTGGTCGATTCTACATTGCCTGGAAACCAGACTCACGGCTGTACCATCGATTGAGTCTGACCGTGGTGACGCTGCTCTGCGAACAACACGTGACTGCAAATAAACTAATCTGATTGCACAGGCTCGTTTGAGTTTTCTACTGCCGCCCAATGCTGCCGCCATATCTCCCACAATGCAACAATGCGCCACACTCGCAAACAGCAGCGAACTTTTGCACCTCCTTCACCTCGCAGCATACCCCCCGACTCACCCCTCACCCCCAAGTGCCCCCGTACCATGTAAACATAAACACGTGGAGAGATGGCAAATGTGTGAAGCAGCAGACAAAGCAACAGTTAGCGGCTAACAGTTTAGCATCATGGCAGAAGTTTAGAAATGATCGTGAACTGATAAACATCTGACAGACCTGCTCTGATGCAGCTGAAATCCCCATGAAATATCAGTTTGTATAATAATGTCTGTGTAAGTTCTCAGTCGTACAGGAGTTGTCCAATGAAGGTACTTTATTCATCTTCTGAACTCAGTAGTTGAAGTCTTCGAACGTTTCACCTCTCATTCAAAAGGCTTCGTCGCTGTCAGGTGTGAGGCATTCAGGGGTTGTGGAGAAAAACTTTCCAGTTTCATTTTAGCAAACGAACGTAACGTATTTATGCTGATATGCATTGAATGTAATCAGAGCAGCGTGTGGTTTATGGTGGATAGGAGTGAGGATGCGTGGGTGACGGGGGAAAGCCAGGTGAGGGCAGGGTGGTGGGAGCAGAGCAGGGTTCACTACTTCACCTACTGACAATTTTTTTTTCAAAAAGGCATCGGTTAGGGCAGCTTTAAGAACCTGCTGCTGTGGATCAACTTTCACAAAACTGCTAAATCAGATCACTTTGCATTACCTACCGTATGTCAATAACAAAACACTCAGGCTGTGTCCCAGTCATCTCACTGCATGGGGATTGACATGATGTCAATCATCACTTAAATTCCAAAGATGCTGAAAATAAAATCTAAATGACCATTTATATAAAGCCAATGTAAAGCCCTCACTTTGCCCTGACTCACATTAGTCTTTACTCATTTGTAGAACACGTTTACATAAGGAGGATTTGGAGCAGTTCATGGAGCTTTATTCCTTTATTCATGTCAGGTTATTTAGACACTGCATATTTCCGATGCTTCAGTCCCCAAAACAAAGAAAGACATTGGTGCCAAAATAAAAGCTTTTGTGAAGTGCATGTCGCTACTCGTAATGAATGGATTCTCACCCACACGACTTGGCACGGAGGTCTGTAGTACTGCTCTGTTCTGGCAACACATTTGGAACAGTACATTTTTTCATCGAATTTTTTCATTTATAATATGGCCCATACCTTTGCCAAAAAAGCAATATAATTTGGTTACATATTTCATTATAACTGTGAGTGGCAAAAATGAGACAAAGCAGTCCCCCTGTGGCGTTGACGTCTGTAACAAAACACTTGAAGCATTTAATTCCAAACACTGTAAACCCATTTGGGGCGAATGGGGCTTTAAATTGGGCATGAAAATAACTCAACCAATTCTCAGACAGTGACTGTGACCAGCTGTCATATCATGGACAATACAACGAGACAGATCCAGGTACTAGATGGAAGCACCTCTCAGTAAAGTAAACGAATAGATGAATACAAACCTGAGAGAAAGTGACAAAAATAAGACAACATATCTGCCAAGCCCCTGTGTCGGTGTCCCTGGTGTAAATACAGTATAGCTGAGAGTCGGATGCAATTCAGCTTCGACCGGGTTATTATTCGGTGTTTGGGTTGCACAAACTGTGGCTATTTGAAGAAATTTGCAAGGCCATTCTTTAAGCAATTAAGATAAAAATAATTATCTTAATCACTTGTTGAAGACAGTGATTGAGAACATTCTTATAAAATATTCAACCGGTAAAAGGTGAGGGGTGCACGAGCAGACAGAGAGGCTGGGAGACAGAAGTGATCTATCTGGGCATCACGTTAAATGGCAGGCAGCAGTCAAGTAATTATATTTGAGCAGTTGACTGATTTCACTTGGCGATGTGAGCGCGTGTGCGTGTGTGTCTGCGAGTGGATTCCTCATCTCATCTCTGGCGACTTATGAATATTAATGACCCTATTAGCAGAGACAGATGCCAGACTGTGCAGTGGTTACGCGGGGTTATACTGAAAGCAGAAGAAACTGTGTGAAAGTCTGCCTTTGTGGGGAAACGTGAGCGGATGGGGGGGGGGGGGGACGGACAATTTGTACTTCTCAGGGAGTCGCCGGAGGGCTCAGGGCACGGGGGTGGGGCTTATATTACAAAATCCCATCAGCCTATGATCTTTCCCAGTTGATCGTGGCAGTCCAGGTGAGACAGCCTAATCAAAGCCCGAACCTGTAGACGGCTGAGAGGGCGCCGCGTAATCCCAGATCCACCGTCATACTTGTGATTACATTTGATGTCACGGCAGAGAAAACACTCGGAAATAATTCTGCAGTGGCAAAATGAGGCACGATAACCGCAGTGAGCCGGCTGTAAACAAAATATTTTCACACGGCAACGTCAATTTAGCGTTCGCCACTTTCACAATCAAATTAGGGATTACGAAAACCGTGAAAATATATATATGTGACCAGTCACAGGAACCAAAGACACAAGTCGGTTTTGGGACATTATGAGATAATAACAGATTGTAAAAGTGTAGTCTCCAAGCTTTCCAATGATGTGTAACACATGGAAATTATACAATTATACAATAAACAGCAATGGCGGCCCGAACTCAAACCGCGCACATAACACTGATCTGGAGCTCGACGAGGTGATCAAGGGTGTGTGTGCCTTTACTGATGATACTACTGTAATTTTGTTGTATAGGCGTATATAGTGAATTCGAACTAACAATATGAAATCCATGGTGATGATGAACGATTTACAGAGTCTTCCCCCGGAGTCTGGACACTGGTCGTGGTGGAGGATGAGACCCGGGGCGGCCAGATGATAACGACGAGCAGAACTGAGGAGAGGCCAGGCGGAGGAGGGTCTCAGCACAGCTAGGAAACGGCCGAGCGATGGACGAGGGAGCTTAAGAAGGTGATCCTGGGCGATGAATGGCTGAAGCAGGAATGAGCGGCTGCGGTGATGGACGGTCGCGAAGGTGCGGCTTGAAGATGGGACTGTGATTGGACGATTGGTGAAGAGCTGGGGATGAAGCAATGAATGAATGCTGCAGGTAGGTCTTCCATTTACACTTAATAATAATAATCAGCTTTATATGCAACACACTTTTCATTCAGAGAATCTCAGAATGCTACAAGAAAACACACTTCCATTTCTACAGTGGATATGCCTGTTGTGTCTGTGGTAAACTTGTTTGACATTCTGCTATGTCATCATGAAAATAGAGGAAGGCCATTGCATATTGTTAACCCTAATGTTTCATTTTCTTGATAGACTCAGAGTCCATGTCGCTCATTGTTTGCAAGTTTAGTTTTGGATCAATCATTAGTTAGTCATTAGTTCTGCTTCAATGTAAAAAAAAGAAAAAGCTCTTCCCTTCTTTGGTGGCTGAGGAGCAGGTGGGATCAGTGCGTCTCGTCTGCCCTGATTCACACTAACCTCTGGATTTTCTCCAAGCCCCGAGCCTTTCAAACCGGAGACATGTACAACCTCCTTTAGAGAGCATCCGTCTCCCCGAGGCCCCGGCTGACCCTCGGCGAGCAGCGAGCAGGTTAACCTTCTCTGACCCCTGCAGGCAGCTCTTTCTTCTCTCCTCCACCCGCCCCGGTCTGCATATCGAGCGGGGCCCTGTGTAGCGGCGTGTTGGTGGGCTGATCCGCGTGGCCCGGTGTGAGAGCCTGTTGTGACCTTATGCCATTTCTGCTTTACCATGCGTCGTTCTGCTGCGCGGCGCCCCCACCAGGTCAGACTCTGCGTCTCCCAGACTGGACCACAAGCTGGCCACACACAGCAACTTGGCAGCAATGGCCAGAGTTCACAAACATGGCCCAATTTAAGGCATTTTAGGACATTTACAGGTTAGGGAGGAGGTATCATTGAGAAGGTTGTATAGGAAATGGAATTAGTGAAGAAAACAAGCACTAATTAAAAAAAAGGAACAAAGAGATAAAGAAAAGACGGTGGAAAAAATTATCTTCGACTCCAGCAATGCGTTGAGGTCTCTATTGACCCGCCTAGTGCTACCAATGCTGACTACTTTTCAAGCTATATTGTGGAAAATCTTTAGTGCACAACTGTTTTTCCCCCTCTGGACAGAATTGTGGACATTTGGATACAACAATTACAGTTCTCTCAGTAAACTCTTATTTGCATATTTTGCTCTGGTGTGATATTATGTAGAGATGCACCAATACTGATACCACACGCTTGTACTGATACTCGTACTCATTAATATGGTCCCGATACCAGAAACCGATACCACTTGACGTGCGGCCGGTGCTACATGACACTCCGCTCCACTGAGGAGAGAAAAAAACAACGAATTGGAGAATTCTTCAGTGGAAATACAATATTCCACATAGAGATGACTTTATTACAGACTACACTCCCTAAATCACAGTCTGTGCTGGATTTAACCAGTGCTAAATGTTGTCTTCATTGTGCCTCAGCGCTGAATCTGGAGTGTTTACAGCACCGGCCGCTTATGTTGCTAAGTAGCGGCTAACTAGCGGCCAACAGCTTTGGCGATTCTTAAACCGCTTTATGCCCATGGGGCTTAATTAATCTGTAAAACTATTCCAGCAACAATGAACAATGAAAATAAAGAGATATAGTATGCCCATATTGAGTGAAATTTAGCATCAACAAAAATGGTCAAAATGCTACAGGCTAAGTTGCGTCTCCAAAACACACGTGCGGGAAAATCCACAGAGATAAGGCAAAAAGAAGCCAATTAGCTGTGGTGATAACTAACCATCTCAATACTATTAAAATGAATACAGCACAAAATAAAAGAATTATATTGAATGAACAATAATGTTCAACTCTGATATAACTTCTCTTAAAAATGTACCCTACTTTACTCAAGCAAATGTAAATGAGTAAAGTAACTAATTAACCATTCTGCTGTGAAAAGTTTGTAAACCATCTATCCTACACTTCAAAAAGTATGTTTAAAAAAAAAAAGCCTTGTACTATTATTGGTATTCGGTATCGGTAAGTACTCAAATTAAAGTACTCGTACTCGTATCGGTTTTAGAAAAAGTGGTATCGTGGCTCACCTCCACGCACAGCCTGGGTTCCGGATCCCAATTCCTGGAGAGAGGCTGGATGCTCCATTTTGCTGGAGGAAACGAGAGGGTCGCGTCCCTACACCTTCGGTTGGGGACAGGTCTCTTACCGTTGTTGCGGCCTACGGGCCCAACATCGGTGCAGAGTACTCGGCTTTCTTGGAGTCCCTGGGAGGGATACTAGATGGTGCTCCGGCTGGGGACTCCATTGTTCTACTGGGGGACTACAACGCCCACGTGGGTAACGACAGTGAGACCTGGGTGGGGGTGATGGGGAAGAACGGCCTCCCCGATCGGAACCTGAGTGGTGTTGTGTTATTGGACTTCTGTGCTAGTCACGGTTTGTGTATAACGAACACCATGTTCGAGTACAAGGATGTCCATAAGTGCACGTGGCACCAGGACACCATAGGCAGGAGGTCGATGATTGACTTTGTAGCTGTGTCATCTGATCTCCGGCCGCGTGTCTCGGACACTCGGGTGAAGAGAGGGGCTGAGCTGTCAACTGATCACCACCTGGTGGTGAGCTGGATCCGCTGGCAGGGGAGGAAGCCGGTCAGACCTGGAAGGCCCAAACGTGTTGTGAGGGTCTGTTGGGAACGTCTGGTGGATCCCTCTGTCAGTAGGGTCTTCAACTCCCACCTCCGGAAGAACTTCACCCAGATTCCGGGAGGTTGGGGTCATGGAGTCCGAGTGGACCATGTTCTCCTCCTCCATTGTCGATGCGGCTGCTCGTAGTTGTGGCCGTAAGGTCTCTGGTGCCTGTCGCGGCGGCAACCCCCGAACCCCGGTGGTGGCGCCTGGAAGTAAGGGATGCCGTCAAGCTGAAGAAGGAGTCCTATCTGGCCTTGTTGGCTTGTGGGACTCCGGAGGCAGCTGAGAGGTACCGGCAGGCCAAGCGTGCTGCAACTTGTGCGGTCAAAGAGGCAAAAACTCGGGTCTGGGAGGAGTTCGGAGAAGCCATGGAGGAGGACTATTGGTTGGCCTCAAAGAGATTCTGGCAAACCATCCGGCGCCTCAGGAGGGGGAAGCAGTGCTTCACCAACACTGTTTACAGGGGGTGGGGGGCTGCTGACCTCGACTGGGGATGTGGTCGGGCGGTGGAAGGAGTACTTCGAGGATCTCCTCAATCCCACCTCAATCCATCCCTTACGTCTTCCGATGAGGAAGCAGAGGCTGGGGACTCGGAGGGGGCTCGCCCGTCACCCAGGCTGAAGTCACCAAGGTGGTTAGAAAGCTCCTTGGTGGTAGGGCTCCGGGGGTGGATGAGATTCGTCCTGAGTACCTTAAGTCTCTGGATGTTGTAGGACTGTCTTGGTTGACACGCCTCTGCAACATTGCGTGGCGGTCGGGGACAGTGCCCCTGGATTGGCAGCCCGGGGTGGTGGTCGCTCTCTTTAAGAAGGGGGATCGGAGGGTGTGCTCCAATTACAGAGGGACCACACTCCTCAGCCTCCCTGGTAAGGTCTACTCCAGGGTGCTGGAGAGGAGGATCCGGCCGATAGACGAACCTCGGATCCAGGAGGAACAATGCGGTTTTCGTCCTGGTCGTGGAACACTGGACCAGCTTTATACCTTTCATTGGGTGCTCGAGGGTTTGTGGGAGTTCGCCCAACCAGTCCACATGTGTTTTGTGGATCTGGAGAAAGCGTTCGACCGTGCCCCTCGTGGTGCCCTGTGGGGGGTGCTCCGGGAGTATGGGGTCCGGGGCCCTCTACTAAGGGCTGTCCGTTCCTTGTATGACCGCAGTAGGAGCTTGGTTTGCATTGCCGGCAGTAAGTCAGACCTGTTCCCGGTGTGTGTTGGTCGTCGCCAGGGCTGCCCTTTGTCACCGGTTCTGTTCATTACCTATATGGACAGAATTTCTAGGCGCAGCCAGGGGTTGGAGGGTGTCCGGTTTGGGAATTTCAGAATCTCATCTTTGCTGTTTGCAGACGATGTTGTTCTGTTGGCTTCATCAAATCAGGACCTTCAGCGCGCACTGGGGCGGTTTGCAGCCGAGTGTGAAGTGGGCGGGATGAGGATAAGCAACTCCAAATCTGAGGCCATCGTTCTCCACCGGAAAAAGGTGGCTTCCCCGCTTCAGGTTGGTGGGGAGTCCTTGCCTCAAGTGGAGGAGTTCAAGTATCTCGGGGTCGTGTTCACGAGTGAGGGACGGATGGAGCGTGAGATCGATAGACGGATCGGTTCGGCATCAGCAGTGATGCGGTCGCTGTATCGGACTGTTGTGGTGAAGAGGGAGCTGAGTCGGCGGCAAAGCTCTCGATTTACCGATCGATCTACGTTCCCACCCTCACCTATGGTCATGAGATTTGGGTAATGACCGAAAGGACAAGATTGCGAATACAAGCGGCCAAAATTAGTTTCCTTCGCAGGGTGGCTGGGCGCACCCTCCGAGATCGGGTGAGGAGCTCAGTTACCCGGGAGGAGCTCGGAGTAGAGTCGCTGCTCCTTCACGTCGAAAGGAGCCAGCTGAGGTGGCTAAGGCATCTGTTCCGGATGCCTCCTGGTCGCCTCCCTCGGGAGGTGCTCCAGGCATCTCCTATTGGGAGGAGGCCTCGTGGAAGGCCCAGGACACGCTGGTGGGACTATGTCTCCGAGCTGGCCTGGTGTCGCCTCGGGGTCCCCCCAGAACAGCTGGAGGAGGTGTATGTGGATCGAGAAGTCTGGGCATCTCTGCTGAGACTGCTGCCCCCGCGACCCGGTCCCAGATAAAGTGGAAGAAAATGGATGGATGGATGGATGGTATCGTTGCATCCCTAATATTATGTATTATGTTTTTCTGCCCTCCACCAGGGATTATTACAAGAAGAAAAAAGATATACAGCATACAATAGTTTAGGGCACTGTCCAACCCTAAGTCTAATTTTAGAAACAGACTATTATACAGTATATGGCTCATAAATCAGAGAGGACCCATGGCTAATGGCGCTAACAAGGTTACAAGCCAGCAGTATATGAACACACATACACACATATGGTGCTTGTTGATCGGACATATCATGGTCATTGGGTATTTAAAAATGGCACTTGTATAAGCCTGATATGACTAATGTCCTCTAATGTCCTCCCACCATGAAATCAGCTGACTACCTGAACATCTTTAATGGCCAGGTTATTCCGTCAATGGATTTATTCTTCCCTGATAGCAGGAGCATAATTCCAAGACGACAATGCCAAGATTCAGCAGGTTCAGGGAGCATGAAGCATCATTTTCACACATGGATTGGCAACCACAGAGTCCAGATCTTAACCCCATTGAGAATCTTTGGGATGTGCTGGGGAAGACTTTTTTTAGTGGTCACACATTCCCATCATTAATATTAGATTGACATTGCAAAAGCTTGATGATTCTCAGAAGTAGAAAACAATAGTAAGAGGAAAGGAAAGCTTGCTATGTCAAAGTCGTAACTACATTTGTCCTTCATAGCACATGGTTATCTAATCTGGTGAGTGCATACTGCGCTCTGACTTATTGCAGTGTAAAGCTCTATAGGTAGGTGCTGACCTCTCTGTTCATAGAGCATATGGGGAGAGTCTAGGCTTAATCTCCCGGAGATTTACAGAGCAGCGGAAAATAAAGAGTGCCGGCCTTCTACTTTACAGGCAGCACCAAGAAAAAAACGTGCATGACAATTCTGGCATTCTGCATACAGCGGCTTAGGTGTAGGGTTGACTAGTTCAGTCAAGCGTTCAAACTGAGAATAGGGACTTCATGTCTTGAGTGGCCGTTTAAAGTGTCCCATCAATGTCAGACAATGCACAGTTTGGTGGAACGGAATGACTCTTGAAGAAAAACAGCCGTTTTCCTGTGTTGTCCTTGTACACAATAAAATAGTATCACTACGACGAGTTTACTTTTCCCCTATTTCTAACATTACCTTTAATTGACAACACTGCGCATTCAAACTGAAAAAGGAGTTCAGAACCGTCAAATTTCTACGCTACGTAAAACTAATAAAAATACATACCAGGAATTGATGACAAATCAAGGAGTTAAAATTAGACGTTTTATTTCCCTAACATGTCATCTTAATACAGAATTCTGCCTTCCCCAGTTCCCTATCCAATGTGTCTGCCAGTCAGCCGTTCCCAATGAGCAGACTGACTCTTCCTGGGGAAACACAGTATTTTACACATTCCATTGTTTACAAGATTTATGAGTCTAAGACCACATGTAGTGTTTTCCATCGTTTCATTGGTTCCCCCAAAGCTGTCCATTCAGCTCCGCCGTACTTTGACCCCTTTTTTGACCATGTGGCCAGTGGACTGGGTGGGGGTTGCTGCGTCTCAATCTTCCCTGAAACAAAGGACTTTGGGGAAACCACACCTTATACTGCACTGAATGAAAACTTTTGGTTAGTTTGCTAAATAGCCAAAGGAACAAAACATCGTATAAAAATATTATCTCTTCACTCTCCACCCTTGTTAATTGATCGTACTGTACCAAAAATGACTTTAAACTTTAAACTACTCTCCAATTATTGCATACTGTTGAAAGGTAGACTTTTGTTGACTTATTGAGATATCTTTCAAAACATGATATTAACTTTCCTTTTGTCCTCGCTGCGAGCTTACTGAGCATTATTTTCTGTGATGGATTTAACAGAAATAAGTTATTTTTTTCCTTTTTTCCACTGAAGCTGTAATTACCTGTGGGCTTCTTTCTTGTTTAATTAAGAAAGGAAAACTATTGCTGGCAAGTGGACAGCAATACACCCACCAAGAAAAAGGCAGTGTTTGCGTAAAACCACTAATTTCCACCATTCTTATTTAAATCTGTAAAAAGAAAAAAACACTTCAGACCAACATTACACTGAAAAACCCAGGGGCCTGCAGTTTAATTGAACCTCACCAATCTACCGACTGTTTTTTCTTCTTCTTGCATACTTTTCTATTTTCTTCAGCTCAAAGGGACTTGGAGGACACAGAAAGGGACTTAAAAACAGAACGAAAAAGAGCAGCGGACAGCAAGATGCGCAGTGTAAAGGAGAGGGGTGGAGGTGTGAGATGGCTTATCTAATCTGCAGAGGAAACAGCGAGAGCGCGCGAGGGAAATGAGCTTTTACACAGCTCAAATTGGAAAAACAGCTAAATAAAATAAACTTTAGGTAACATGAAGAAAGTAGAAATATACCTTTGTCGCGGGCAGATTTTCTTCCTTGTCAAAAGGTAAGGGCCAACTCCAAGTCTGGTAATTGGGTTACAGTATTTTTAGTTTAGGTCCCAAAAATCCTCCCGAGGCCCAGAGAATACATGCTGGAAGACCAGATATAGCCACTGGACTTGACTTTGCATACCCCTGCTCCCTGCCCCTGCATTACCTTTACCCAGGGGTTGAGATTATGAACTAATCATGGGATCACAGTGTGGAGTTTACTTGTTTTTTTTGGGCATGCGATGACTTGGGAGACCAACCAAAAATCTCCTCTATCTCCCCTTTTCTCATAGCTCCTGTACCCCATTTTTCCCGGTCCCAAACAGTGCCAAAGTGAAGTTCACCATAAGCTGTTATCTGTGGCCCCGAGTCATTTCTGGCTCTCAAAAGCCCCCCTTTTCCCTCCTGACTCTTGATTTTAAATGCCATTTTTGCGATTGTCTACATATCTTGTCTACATTTTTATTTATTTGTTTTGTCAAAAATATAACAGTGAGCCTGCCACTGGACCTCCTGAACTGTCAAGACCAGCCTAATAAAGTACCTTCGAACATATGAGTGATTTTTTGGCTAGCAAGCTGTAAGTATCCCTGCTGTAAATTATTAGCCACAAATCATGGCACCATAGTTGTATTTCCACAAATAAATTAAGTTCTCCCTTGTGAGATTTCCTTCCGACAGCTTGGAAAGAAAGGTCACTTTGGAAAACCTTATTATTTTCAGTTGTGTGTATTTTCTATTATCAACTATTGTAATGTAAACAGCCTGGGCTCTTTAACTCATTTCCTGACAGTGAAACATCTTTGAATTTGTGCGTGAGAGATACTAGGCAAACATATCTTGACAGCTAAAGCTTTCTGTCTTCTCCCCACTCGCTTCTTCTTCTGTAATTGCAAAGGCATTTATTCCGGTTTCGTAGCGGGCTTCTCCACAGCTGTGCCTAGATAGCACAAGGCAGTTTCGCACACTTGCTCTTTATTCCCCAAATTGAGAAACATACTTATCAATGCAAATCAAATGAGAGCTTGGAGAGAGGAGCGTGCCGCGAGAGGAATACCAAACAAGGCGAGGAAAAATGACTAAATAAATGTTCATTCAATCTACAGCTGGCTTCGTTTTCACCAAAGAAACTACATATACATATATATAGGCTATAAGAATCCTTGTTTTTTGTGTGCAAATGTTGGTTGTTGGACTGGATGAGGCGGGATGGGTGTGAAGGTAATCCTGTTAGCTGAGAGATGGTCCTGCCTGGCTCTTTTGTGCCGTCCGTGTGATTGGCTGAGTGCTGACCGGGCTAAAAGCTTTTGAAGTGGAGGTGAAGAGCAATTAGAGTCACTGTCACACGCACAGTACGGCCCGTTACATGCGAGCCTCATCCAAGAGCGCTTTAACCTCAACGTCCCTGGTTATGATAGGCATAAGATGTTTATATTTCGGAAAGTTTATGCTTCATTATCTTGGTCGCGGAGATTCAATTCGTGGCAATGTTGGTTTGGTAATTGTAATATTAATAGCTGATTTGGGTACAGATAATGGTTCTGTTATCTTAAGTTGAAATAGTACTTTGTATGAAAAATGCAGTGTCCATGTAGTCCTTTGCAAATACATTGTATCACACTGCCTGACCCCCAAAAAGTCACCACAAGATAAAAAGGTCACAAATTCTAATATATTTTGTTAGACCACTTTTAAAGCAGTACTAAGTAACTTGTTTACCTTAATAAATCCTTTCCGTAGTCCCTCTTGTATTACATAGCTGGCTGACTCTTCTTTTCTGTAGTTGCAGATTCGACGCTCACAATGATCAGGATGAATCTCGGACCATTCCTCATTCCAGTGAGACTCAGGCGGTGTACTTACTTATTCCACACTCTGCTGTGAATGTTTACATGTTACGGCCAATACAAATATGACCAAACGTAAATGTTTGGGTGGTATTAGTTTAAGCAGACAGCTAAATCATTCTTGTGGTTTTGATGATCAGACCACATTTTATGACGAATTTTAGTAGACAACGGTGTACTTACTTTTTCTTCCTACTGCACATAAAAAAGTAGACTGGCAGGACTGCACACGTGTAGAGAAACTAGCCTCTGCTCTAGCAAAACTTAATCTTAATTCCCCTTACTTGGATGGAGTCTTCCACAATGATTCGGCACTCGGCCTTCATCGGGCTATTCTCTAACTTTCTCACACTGTATTGATCCCTGAGACTACTACACATTGGAGTAAAGGATTTAGACGCTATTATAAAAGGTTATTCTATGTAAATTAGCCTTAAGATTGAAATCTCCCCCTTATCTTATTCAGCCACACCGCTGGCCAGTATTTATATAAGAGCATAAATAGTGAGGCGTTAAGGTGACACTCCAATATGTTTGGACATTCAATACGGTCATGTCGACACCGCAGTCAATTCAAGGCTAATGAATATTGATTTTATGAATATTGATCTATGAGATGCTTAAACGTTTTAAAAGGTCAGGGATTTTATGTATACATGCAACAGTCCATGCTATACAGAAAGAGACACCCTGTAGACATGACAAGCATTTTTTTCTTTTTAAACTATAATAGCGAAATAGACAAAATATACAAGAATTTACTGTGCACAGTTTGCGGTGGAGTCAGCGTGCCTCAAGTTTTATATTTCCAACTCGCTAATCAGTTTTGCTGATGATGGATGCTGTCTGGCATTGTAAGCAGCCTGTAGGCCAAATGCTCAGAGCACAGCAATTTCCTGTACATCACTATGCATGGTTTTTGAGTGGTTCCTCAAATTGACTCCTGACTCATGATAAATGAGTCGCAGGCTAAACAACAAGATATAATGATTTTGCATTTCAGGTGATGAAGAAAATAATATACCAAACTTCCTGCTGATATCATTTGTTAGAAAATACGACAGGGAAAATAGAATGACAGGGATGCTAGGAGGGAGAGAATCTGTTACTCTTTCTCCCATTAAACATCTCTCAGAGCAAAGTGTGCAGGTCCATACGGTGGTGCCGTGGGTCTCTTCTACTTTTCGGATTAAATGATTCTGAATTGTCACGAAATGTGATTGTTGGCTGTTATAACCCGGCTCTGTTAGGATAAAAGTTGTAACAAAAACCAAGGTGTAATAGGTCAAATAAAGCTGTAATTTAATAAAAGGAGTGTAAAAGGTAAAGTTAAAGCAGTACTAAGTAACTTGTTTACCATAATAAATCCTTTTCGTAGTCCCTCTGGGGGTAATACAAGTGTTAATGGGACGATTGGAGGGTCTTTCATCTCCCCCTGGAGTGGTGAAAACCACAATTGCAACATCCCTGCCACCGGGTAGGAGTCACACATACACACTAATGGAATCACAAAAAGGAGCGCTAGTGATGGGCAAAATGAAGCGAGGCTTCGAAGTGTGTGTCGAGTTAAAGTGGGCGTGCCAAATGAACCAGTGTTTTATGAACAAGTAGATCATGTGACTGAAGCCTCGGTTTATGGAAATAATGAATCAATGTGTTTACACCAGCATAAAACTTTTCTCTTACAACTCCAAACGTGTACACATATTATATTTCTAGGTAGGCAGCAGACAAAAGGAAAATAAACTTACTTTATTAATTGTAATACATTCAAATCAGCAGCAGATGGCAGTATAGAACGAGGCTTCAGTTTGAACCATATGCTGACACAGGGGGTTGAACAGCCTCATTGGTTCATGAGGCTTCATTTTGCCCATCACTAGCTAGCGCCACTTAAACAGTATCTACAGCCAAGTTTGAGTGAAAAATATTTTATCTCCATTGTGTAATTGGATGTACAATATCCTTCTCTCCCTTTGTCTTTTCTGTCAGTGCAGTATTAACTCGGAGAATTAATGAGTAAAAAAACGCAACATGCTACAGCACCTGCAGTGATGCTTATGGCCTCTAGGGGCATGACTTACTTAGTACTGCACAAGATAACTCAAACAAAACGGAATATTTACACAATTTACAAAGGTTAACAAAAACTCTAACCTAAACTAATACAACAAAAGGGTATACAAAACCGACATACTAAACTAAACTAAACTAAACTAGTGTCTCTGAAATATGAGTGTCACATAGGTCTATAAAACAAGTGACACAGAAAACTCCACATACGGGAGACACAACTGAAAACACAAAAGTTAACATTAACACCGAACAGACACAGAACGAATGGCATACTGGCCACAAAGACTAGCAGCCCTGCTAAAGGGTCTGTCACAATAGGCGCACGGGCACTATGCCATCATTTGCAGTCTCAAAATATGACGGACGTGCACGCACTCTCTTTTGGTGCACGGGCATCTGCACGAGCGACCGCTATTGACCGCATGAAAAGGTGTGAATCGCAGTTGGATTATCAGTCGCAGCTGAATGTCATGCATGCACAAAATTCAGTGGAGGTCGATTGTGATATATAGGCCGATACGGTCGCGAGAATGGTGAAAGATAAATCGTCTCAGTTGTGCAGATGGTGAGAGACTGGTGAGAGACTGGTGAGAGACTGGTGAGAGACTGGTGAGAGACTGGTGAGAGACTGGTGATTCCTACTGTACGTATATAGAGGCTAGGCACTGTTTCCTCTTCCCCCGTTTGGTCTAGAGCAGGGGTTCCCAAACTGTGGTACGCGTACCCCTGGGGGTATGCAGGATGCCCCTGTGGGTACGCCAAGAAATTTTGGAGAAAAAAAAAAGTTGAAAACAATCGTTTTCGGCCCTCGCTACAACAGCCTCGTCAACGTTCGATCGAGTTGCAATTTCTGTAATATTTGTCAGGAGCCTGTCAGAATGACGGTGACTTCAATTTGCAACAGGAGTTTTCCTCGCATTCTGATCCGAGGGGAGAAGGAGAAGCGTCTCCTCTGCCGCTAAACCTGTGACTTTGTATCTGACACATACATTTACATTCACGAGCTGATGTCCGCACATCATGGAGTGAATGAATAATGACGACAGTGTAGCGCTTTGAGAAACACTTGGTAATACAGGCCTGTAAAGCGCAATACAAGTGTAAGGCATTATTATTATTATTATTATCAGCTCGTGCAAAGATAGTAATGTCCTGCATATACATTATCTTCGCTTAAAGCTTAAACCAGGGCATTTGAATCTGCACCAGTGGTTTGACAGTACGACTGAGGGGGCGGGGCCAGAGCGCAGAGTCCAAACCAGAGTCTGATGTTCAGAATGAGCTGGTCACTGGGACAAAGCAAAACACTCAGCTTTACCCATTCACACTAACAGACACGTTTTCCAAAAATATAAAAAACTGGCATTTTCATTTTTTTTTTTATTTACATATTCTTAATGGCCTTAATCACCCAGACGAGCAAAACAATACGTAATGTGAAAACCTGCTTGAGTTCACTGTAATA
The DNA here is from genome assembly GCA_021464625.1 of Proterorhinus semilunaris. Taxonomy (NCBI): domain Eukaryota; kingdom Metazoa; phylum Chordata; class Actinopteri; order Gobiiformes; family Gobiidae; genus Proterorhinus; species Proterorhinus semilunaris. The sequence goes on from CM038345.1 coordinate 13,331,980, forward strand.
ATGGAGGAAATAAACATAATATTACATGTAATATTCCAAATGTTTTCAATCGCGTCAAACTAGGGGGTACGCGACTCGTCACCCAAAGCTTCAGGGGGTACACGGCTCCAAAATGTTTGGGAACCACTGGTCTAGAGCACGGATCAGGCTGTTTTTTGCTATCCAAGCCCGGACCCTTGGAGGAGGAGGGGGATGGGGGTGCTTGTAAACCCGCTGTTACCTCGTAGCGCAGGTAAATTCAATACTTGTCAAAACTTCTCAGTCTGTGCGCTTAAATCGAACACACACCGAGACGCTTTGAAACACAGTTTCACCACATTTCTGTGATGCGTGCGCTTCACAGAAGCCATTAACCTGCTAAAAAGAGACACGTTTCCCCTCTCTCCTACAACACAGACTTCCGTGTTATATTTTATTTTTGATAAATGGATAAATCATATGTTTAAAGCGCTGCACGGTTTGAGAAAAGCATTCGAAGTGATGGTTACACAGCGCGTAATGCACATGGCACATGGCGCTGCGTTCTGCAACGCCACAGAGGTCACCATTTCAGACGGTACTGGACTGTCACGAAGAGTTCAGCGAGCTCCACAGACAGTCCCTCCCTTAAGTCAGACAGAAGCTGGTCACTTCCCCGGAGCAGGGTCTGAGCTCAGGGTCTTGCTGAGCTTGGTGCGTAAAAGCAGTGATGCGCTAATGCCCCCAGCCACGTGTGGGGCGGCCAACATCGTGCACCGCGGTCCCAGTTTATTATTTATTTTCCCCCCACAAAAACTAACGCTAAGTCACGTCAACTAAACAGGCCCATTTTAATTTTACACCAGTGGCGTTTGTTTTAACGCGCTGATGTGTCAGAGTCCGACCCGAGCCCGAAAACAAATATTTGTCCGAGCCCGATCGAACCTGTCGGGGGCTGACCGGGTCCCGTCGGACTTCGGTCGGGTTGGAGCACTCTAGTCCGCACCACTGTCTGCAATCAATGTCTGTGGCCCAAGAAACACTCGCTCACCAGCCTCTCCCCAGCCGCTTTCTTCCTTCCAAATCAGCCGCATCCAGTCGCAGCTCGTACTCTATTGTGACTGCGATTTCTTAAAAGTCTACTTTGCGATCTTTGCGGCTGATGGAAGAACAAATGGGGGACAAAATCGCTGCGGTCAATGCGCCAATTGTGACAGGCCCTTAACTAAACTAAGAAAAACAAACACACAAAGAAACACAAACAACATGGCATACTGGCTTAAAGACCAGCAGCCCCGAATGTTCAGAGGTGTGGCCTTTTTAAGGAGTGGGGGTTGATTAGGGGCCTGGTGTTCAGACCAATCAGGACCCAGGACGTGCAGCCAGCCAGAAACGAGCTTGAAACCAGTCCTCCAATCGCAGGCCAGCGCTCACACAGCCAGATAGTCCTGCGGGGATGAGACTGGGTGTCTGGGGATGTCACATTGGCACTTGGAGTAAATAGTATTGTATTTCTCTGTTGTCCCGATGACTATCATGGCCAGGTTGTCCTCTTAAAACAAATCAGAAGTCGAGAAGTTCTAATTGTACAGACATATTAGCATTGGTAGCAGCCTTTCAAGCTGCTGAGTGAAAGTTTTGCATTGTACAACACATTGATGAATTCAGAGTTTTTTTCCAGATTCATTGTTGAGTTGAGTGCTTGCTGACTGCCCTCTAATGCGAGAAAAACATTTGTTGCGTTTTAAACCTATTTAAAATACCTGTGTTTAGCTCAACTTAAAGCTCCAAAGTGTATGGTGCAAATACTACAGAAAACACTCTAAAAGTGCAGTTTTGTTTCCTCCCTGGAAATTTTCATACACAATTTTCACAAGCAGAAAATGGAAAGCCAAGGAATTCTGCAGCAAAAAAAAAAAAACTTGGGTAGCCGAGTCCAAACTGAGAATCAATTTGTTCTGCTGTATCAATGCTTGGCGCTATCTGTCACTCAGCCCTGTACAAACAGCAGCGGTGCCCTGTCGCTATGCACTCTCCAAACCATTTTTTTTGTCTCGCTTTCCTGTCTGCTTTTCACCACCTTTATTCCCTCTACAGTAGTGGGACATTTATTCTGATTATGTTGGGCTCTGGAGATCGAAGATTGTAGTAATCAGAAAACTGGCTGGGCATCTATCACCGCGGCAACCAATCAAACGGGCCGGTCCACAAGTTGCGAATGGGAAAAATTACACACAGAAATGATTCGCAATGGTCCATGTGTGGCTCTGTGTGTGTGTGTGTGTGTGTGTGTGTGTGTGTCAACCTGGTCTTGCTATCCACACAGGGACAGACGTGGAAGAAGTGCATCAAGTTTTGTTGTTGGCATTTCAAAGGGGTGTAACATGCTGCGTGCCATGTACAAAAAAAAACATAAAGTTAATCCAAACTCCATCAGAATGCCTTCTTCTGCACTTTTTTAGTCAATATGAAAGTGAAACTACAAACACATCAGCGTGGCGTCAACGTGACTCCAGATTGTGAGTAAATTGACAGACACGTCATCAGCAACCTTTAGTCAAATGCTATATTTATAGAACCATTCGTTATTCAAAGAAGAAGCTGCTCTCGTCTTGTTAAAACCACCGATACTCACTACAATGGAGAAACAGAAGATGGCAACCAATTACATGGTGAATACCTCCCTACCGGAATAGTATAAATACAGCCTGCTGTTAATCATTAGTTGGTGAGAGTCTCCAGAGGTGAGGAAACGACACAGTACAGAACAGGTCTTTGAAAGTGATATTACAGCCTTGTGCCTCTGCCTGAGTGAGAGAACTTTGGCTGTTTTTGTGGCGCTTCCTTATTACAGGTTGCTGACGAAGACGACCTTTTATTGTCACATTAAGTTGCAGTGGAACATTTGTAGCTCCAATTCCCCGAACACACATATGTATTTGAAAAGTGTGAGAGAACTCCACTGTAACACAGGGAAAACACGTATATTAAAATTGTGTCTTTTGCACAGTATATTTATAGCCTTTACAGTTTCAGATGTGTCTATAGGGAGCGGAAAGCTATTTGTTTTAGCCGATGATGAAGGAGGAACCAGACTTGAAGCGACAGTAACTTGAAAGTAATGAGAGCGAGAGGGTGGCGATCCATTCCATCCCATAAATTACTGTATAAGAGCCCATTGTGACTACGTTATCCAATTATGTCTTTAACCCAACTATTGAAATGGACTGACATTAAAAACTCAAATTCATTAGAGAAATCTTTTGCAAAACTAGACACTTCTGGCACTCATTCTATGAGAGTTTATTAGTTTCAGCATGGGAGCAGCACTTTTTATTAACCATCTACCCTGACTGGATAGAAATGTCTGGGCCGACGCTGGAGGTGCTCCCTCGCTAATACTGTATAAAGGTCATTTCATTTGCACTGAATTTGATCAGGCACTGATTCTTATGACTTAACTTTGCTTGACGGATGTATTTCAACTGGCACTGCATTCAAGTGCGGCTACAAGTCACACAGGGACAGGAAGGAACAGGATGACAATTCAAATTATATAAATAAAACACACACAATGTGTTTTCTTTAGGGGGGAAAGCCTCCTTCTCCACTACCTCGTCTGCTTCCCACCTTGTGCTGCAACCCTCCTCCGCCCCATCGCCACCTGGCCTCACTTCTGCTTCGCCACGGTGCACATCATTCCCTTCTCAACTCCGGCCTCATCCACAAGTGACCAGACTCCGGGGGGGAAACATCTACTCACTCAGTAAAGCTTTCCTGCTGCCTCTTTTGGTCTTTTCAGATTGAAATGCCATTGAAGAGGAACAACATGGTCCAACAGTGTGAAAGACATTATGTAAATTGTTGTCGGTTGTTTTTTATTTTGTAATTTGTTTAAGGGTAATCTTTAATCAATAAAATGTATTTATTGATTTTGTCAGGGCGGTCTAAAAGAGTTTGACTTCCACATAAAGCAAACTCAATAAAGTTGTAGAGTACCAGCACAGTTACCAACAGTGCAAGTAGCGTGTTGGTAATGTTCCCCTCCATCTGCTGTCCTTTTCTGCTTCAGATCCCAGTGCTGACTCCTACTGTGATCCTGCTGTTGTTAGCTGTGCCTCGAAAGAGCAGGACTTCCTGTCCCTCTGTGAGAGTGTGTAAATGTTTTATTTGAATGAGATAATAGCCTTTTAGAGGGACAGTGTTACACACATTAGCACATCTGAACTCTTCCTGACTCCCCCAGTTAACAAAAATGAATGGACCAATAGCAAATGCTCATGCACATGTTAGCAGCATCTGGTGCAGGTCTAAGATATCACTCATGTCCCGGTACATGCGGATCACAGTGACTATCATGATATGATGCAGCATCAAAGATCCATGTTCTTGTTCTTTGCTTGCGGTTTTCAGAACACTTGGGACTTTCGTTTTGTAATTGCTCAGCCCTAATCAAAAGAAACGATGGTCACTGTTTTTCTATTGATTCACAAGTCACAACGGTGCACTTCAGCCATGGAAATAAAAAACGTTTTGATGTATCACAAACAGTGCTCCTTTAAGGGTTAAGTATTCCTCAGACGTCTGCATACGTCGTTTATGCTCCACCCCCGATGGTTTATTGTCTAATTAATGTGTAACCCCTTTTCCTTCCCACTGCTGCTTGCTCTCATGCTTGTTGTCTTTTCACTGCCAGTCTTTTAGTACTTTTCATAAAATTGAGCCAGATTGCTTCATGTATTTTTACAGCCATAAGAGAGATGGCGTATTGGCATTTGTGTATATTAGCTCGGGGGCTACAGTATAAATCTGTATTGATGATATGGCAGCCCCTGTGGGACATGGCCAATCCGACTAGCTATTGACTGCTGTGGAATTGCTTTTGTAATATTGTTTTGGAAGAAAGACGACTATGAGGAACAGAAGAAGAAGAAAAAAAAAAGTACAACCGAGGTGTGATTTTCTTTTATTGTTGAGCTTTCAGTGGGGGGAAAAAAGGCCTTGAAGGACTGAATAGACGTGACAGATAAAGGGAACGGTGAATATAAATGCATAAGAAACAAAAGTATAAGCAAAGCCAAAAGCAGTGGAAAAAGCAAGCAATAGGAAAAAAAAAAAAAAACATTTAATCCATCTTTGTAACAAACAAACAAACGGCAAAATAAACAAAACATAACCTTAATCCTGTTCATCCTGAAGAATCCATACAATTGTTAAGCTATTTATTTGTAAAGTCCCTGCATGTGTTCCATAATATGGAACTTTAAGGGCCGTCAGAGCACACGTGACGACAGTTCTCCAAACTGACAAATGACGAGCTCTGGGCTCTTCTCTGAACGTTCTACTCCTGTTCCCAGAAAGCAATGTGCCCAAGACTTGAAGAGGCAGGCACTCGGCAGCAGTCAGCATTATTACTGAGAACATGGTGTAGTCCATCACTTTCACACGAGCACAGAGGAGACGCTGGGGATGACAGCACTGACTATCAGCCAATCAGCACTTTCAAATCTGCATCTCAGCAGCTTCCGCATATGATCCATCACACCTCACCAAAAAACGGACACCCGCGAAATAATGCTCCGTAAAGACAAAAGGCTTCAGCAATCCAATTTCCATCAAGATCTATTGAGCGGTAAGTTATGGGGTTTATTATTTCTGTTCATATTGCAAGCCGCTTGTAATTTTTGGATTGTATAGTGTTGGTTGTCTTTATGTATTTGAAAGCGGTGACGAGCCGTCGAAGCTCCTCTTTGCCCCGTGGAAGTTGTGAAATGTATCATTATCCTCATCCCTGCAGAGTTCAATGTTCCGGCCGTGTTTGTAAAGTAAGGAATGAGTTAGGATTGCGTTGCAAACAAATCAGCTGCCCCTCTGACTGTGCGCCTTCAATCTAGAAAATAATGCTTATTTCTCTAATATCTACATCAATGAAAACTAATGGTAAAAATGGTTCTCTCCTCTAATATCCTTGTATTGGAGAAACCTGCGTACCTCCATATCCTCCTCACTGTGAGCTCTGTGAGTTATTGGCTATGCTCCTTAGACCAGTTACTGCGTACTGAGGCTCAGGGCCTCACACAGCCTGTTTCCTCATACTCAGCACCACCATGGGTCTGGAATGATTTACAAAAAAGATATTAAAGCACTCTGAGTCTTGTTTTTTTTATAATAATTTATAATAATAAAAGGTGTGCTGTTATAATGCATTAATATTCTAACTTTTGATTGTAACTTATACTGACTGTATTGGCTGCTGTCCTGGCCAGGTCTCTCCTGTAAAAGAGACTGAATCTCAATGGGAGTTCCTGGTCACAAAAGTATAAAAAAAATGTCAACTTCAGTATATAACATTTATTTTTCTTAACATTTGTCTTTATAATTGACCACATTTGTCTTTATAATCATCACATTTGCCCCTCCTGGAACTGCCACCTTAACGTGGTGGAGGGGTTTGAGCACCCGATTGATCCTGGGAGCTCTGTTGTCGGGGGCTTCGGGCCCCGGTAGGGTCTCCCATGGCAAACAGGTCCTATAGGTGACGGGTCAGACAAAGAGCGGTTCAGAAGCCCCTTATGAGAGACCAACAGGCCCGGTTAGAACCGTGAGGCCGTCTTTCTGTGGACCCACCACCTGCAGGAGGAGCCATAGGGGCTGGTGCAATGAGACGACCCGGCAACGGACAAGTGGAAGAACATGGATGGATGGATTTGTCTTTATACACAAAATTGTTTTTGGTGAATAGTATTACATTGTTACAGTATAGGTTCAACCCAGCACAGTGATAGAGGGCTCTGACTAGAGGCCTACCTCTGCTAAGACGTCCACAGTGTTGCTTCCAGCAGTCAGTCGCCCCCTCTGGGACCTCTGGCGGAGAGCACAATGTAAATTGTATTCGCTGCCATTGTCTCCGTTTGGTCATTATTCTTGTGTCCCCAAAAAGACACACGCAGCACACCCCCCCCACACACACACACACACCGAGGTGCACTGGCCTCCACTGCTGAAAAGTCAAAGCTATTGTTATTGTTGTTCTTGTTGAAGATTGCACGGTAAGCAGAAAATACACTGTGTGTCTCTGTACTATGAGTATAACACACAGGCAAATAGAACAGAGAGCAGACTCTGTGAGAGTGTGCACTGTGGCCCTGCGCTGTTTTAGGCCTGTCATGTGGATTCATAACCCAATTGCCCACCAGAAACAAGTGCAAAAATACACTTTCTCTGCCATCCCAACGCAGCCACTTGTTTATGTGGCCAAAAATATTCAGGCAAAAACAATGTTGACACATACCAAGCTCCCAATACCCATGAGCTTTAAATGATTTAAATACAAATATACATTTTGTTATTTTGATTAAATAGTTTATCACATGTCATTTCTCAATTATTTTATTATCGACATACTCAAAGGCCACACACAGGCCTTGGTTCATCACAAAATGGTTTGAGACCCTGTAGCTGCATCATGAGGTCCATGATGACAAATATAAAGTGAAGCTATAAAGTAGCACAAAGGAATTGGAGTGAGGAGAAAGATTGTTTCAAGAAAGAGGTAAAGGATCGTAATCTGCTATTAATTTAGCTTGGGTTCAGCCACAAGGGGGATGCTGGGAAATCAATGCAGCTGATTACAACTTTTACAGAAGTGCAGAAAACACAGAAATTGCCTGTTCATCGGCCTCTGTATCCACAAGTCCTCCCACGTTCCTCTTCCCCTCTCCCGCTGATCCTGTTCCAATTCCTTGGTGATTTTATTGGTAGCATATCACACCAAATGCACTCAGAAACAGGAGAGCAATGTTATTGCTGACACAACTTGACTGATGGCGTACAGGGCGTAGATGAGTTTGTGGGAGTATAAGTCACTCTGGGGGATGACAGTGAGTAGAAACAGCAGCCTTCAAAGCTTTTGACAAACTGTTCAGTTGCTATCAGTGTCTGTTTTGACGATACACCACGTTGCATACACGTTTATAGCAGTCACGCTAATCCAAGCTGACACATCAACAGCGAGAGTGAGAGAAAGTTATATGGGCAGACGCCTTGGGGACCAGCTGTGTAAGGGCAGACGTGAGAAGCAACTATCTTTGCACTTCTTTGACATCCCAGGCAAATTGATTCAGATATGCACTAAATATTCTCCCGCATAAAGCCCTCCAGCAAAAACACACACCCGACCAACACAAAGTCAGGAGGGAGCATCTACCGAAACAGGCCACCACTCAGACACGCTAATGATAGGTAAAATAACGATATAGTTTTCTCAAATTATCGGACAATAACCACAGTGACACATTGTAAACACAATAACCACATAACAGCTAACAGCTTTAGACGCTTGACTTCTCCAGTAAAATTACAGAATGTAATAAAAAGTTCTCACACATTTTGAGAGAACTGTGTACACATCGACTCACACTTGTTGTATTTCTGAGTCAGTTCTTTTTATTAAGGGTATGCCAAAACAAAGATCAGACTTTAGTTTAACTTGAGAAAAAAGGGGTTCAGACTGATAAATCAACAACAGTTTCCCCACAGGACAATTCAAGCATTTACTGTGCATCAAGATTGTTCCCAACCTTCCAAGTAAGCATTATTATGACGATGCTTGTTTGTGTTGTGCCCTCTTAAATGAAAACAATCTAAAGCGCTTTACCAGATACTCAAAGTAGCTATTCAAGCTATGGAAGCTATTCAACAATATGTAAAAATAAAGTATGCCAAAGACAAAGACTATAACTTTTATTTCGCAAATAATAGAAAAGGTCAATGGTCTCAATTTACAAAGCACTTTTCCACACTCAAACAGCAAGGAACCCCATTCATACACAAATGTACACTGACGGCAAGGTGGGTGAAGTGTCATGCCCATGGACACAACAACAATGTGCACCTGCAGGAGCCAGGATTTGAACCCCCCACCTTCCGATCACGAGGCTACCCGCTCTACCACCTGCGCCACTGTCGCCCTGTGCAGGAAGACCAACAATGATGTTGATGGTGTGGAAGACAGGACACAGTGTATAAAGGGAACATTAAAGGTTTTGTTTAACAGTACATGCGGGGTTTGCTCATGTGGTTTATAGTGAGAGTAAATGAATTTAAGTTGAATTATTTCTTATCTTGCGATAAGGGTAAACTTACTTCATTGGTGACGATGGCTACATTTGGTAGGTAAAATATACTTTGCAAACTATCCCATCAGGTAATCAGCACTCGCAAACGGCATTTCAAACTCATACTGTCACACAGTCAAGTGCCATTTGCAGATCTGCAGACGACCTGGCCCAGCTTGTCCCTCTGGCTTTAGAAAGTTAGTATTCAGTGGCAAAAGTGCCTCCATCTCTAAAGTTGGCCCATAAGACATCAGCAGGAGACTCCCAATGATAAAATGCAGATATCATCCAGAGCTTTGCACACTTTTCATCTGAATGCGCCTCACTTGGGGTTAGCTGAGGCGACCCGCAGAAATTACACCCAAACACATTACTCACATTTACATATATTCATGCGCCGTTTGTGGTGGTATGGCTCATCCAGTCAACCACAGCCACTCTCAATCTATACACTACTCTACCCTCCGCATCCTGCGCTTCCCTCTAAGTAAACACATACAGACAGACACCCCACCCACCCCTGTCCTGGGCCGATCATTAATTCAGAGCAGTAGGTATAGCCGGGCCTGCCATAATATAAGCAGATGAGATTGAGAGGGGGCCAGCTTTCTCCAACAAAGAGTCAAAAGGACAAAGCCTGGCCATTGTGAGTCAGGCCCATAATAAAAGCATTAAGATGACTGTTCAATATTTATGAAAGTGTCCCGCTCTTGTGTCCCGCTCTTTGGTCCCCCCCCCGCTCCCCTTCACACACACAAACACACACATATCAGGAGATAGAAGGTAAGCGGCAGTCTGAAGAGCCATTCATTAAGAGAATTGATTTGCTTGAGTTTCTCCCTGGTGGTCCCTCCTTTATATCCAACCCTAAACAGCTGCCGCATGTGAGTCCAACGTATTTGTGAAAAATGTATTTTTGTTCTTTTAAATGGGGGCAGAGAAGGTGGAGTTATGAGTCAAATCTGCGGGACATGCTTGCTTTATTTCATGTGAGGTAAAACTGGCCAGAAGGAAAGTTGATGTTGGATTGGAAAGGAAAAAATAATAACAATGATTACAAAAACACCAAAAAGGCATATTTATTCCTAACTCATCTCAGGAAAAGTTAATAATAGACGTTCAGGATTTGGGGAGTTTTCAGCATGCGTATCAAGTATGAAGTAAATCTGAGCGAAATGCTTTTTGAAAATTGGTTGCAAAATGCAAAACAGCCCTAAAAGCCATGGCTAATCTTGCACAGAGCAGTGAGTGAATTTACCCGGGAAAAGAAACGACCAAATAAGTAAGCAGTAGCAGTTTGACTGTAGACAATGAAAAAAGAAAAGACAAGAAAAGACTTTTATAAATCTGTTAATTTAAGAAAATATATCGATGAGTTAATTCTCGTTCTGATTAGTCTTCATTACATTTCAAATAAAACAGTTGTGTAAGTAAAATCTCGTCCATGAACCTGTTTGTCCTGAAAAAGATGATCTAACCCTTTAATAAAAAAAAAGCAGCAATTCCAGTGAGCAGCGCGCAGCACAGATCCATGCAGACAGATGGAGAAATGGTCTTCAGTGTCACAGCCAATCAAACCTGTAATTGATGGGATCGATTATGGCGAGTTAATCAGGCTCTTTTTAATCTGGAGATGCTTCACATAATTCATCTCAGCTGGTCCAAGCTCCCGCGCTAAGTGTGAGCCCATTTCAAATCAAGCCTTTCATTTCTTAACGCCGCTTCACCAAAGACAAAAATCCAACGCGCCGACTTTCTGGTAAACATAAAAGATTTGCGACGGCGGGTTTTAGGTGGGGTTCGCTCTCCAACTGCTGATGTTCTTTAGACGCTGGTGGGGTGAGGCCTTCGTGGATCCCAGCGCTGAAAGATACGCATCTAAATGTAGCGTGACTTTACTTTTGAAGTGCCTTCTGCTTCCTGTCTTTATGCCGTTACCTGGAATCTTCATAGAAAAAAAAAAGTGTTTATCATTAGGACCAGTTTGTTTCAGGGGAATATGCTGCATTCATATTGCATTCACTGTCACTACACTGGCATCTTTTACTATATGTACAACTAATAGTATTGTTTGCTTGTTTCTTTTGGCAGGACAGTGCAAAATGTGCACTATGCCATGGCAGATTGAGGCCTCCCTCGCACTCTCAAACACGCTCTCCTTCATCCTGGACTATTGTACATGTTTTGAGTGGGTAGGGGAAACCGGAGTACCCAGTGGAAACCTATGCGAGACACGGGGAGAAGATGCAAACTCCACACAGAAAGGACCCGTCCCTTTCGGGATCAAACCCAGTGTGAAGCATGAGCAATAACTGGTGCTCCACCGTATTACCTGAGGACACGCTAGCAAGACTGTCTGTCCAGTCTGTAACTACGACCACATTCCTTTTGTTGCTTTTATGCAAGTAAATGTTTAAAATTTAATTAATTAAACATGCAGTGTTAGATGCAAAATTGACCTTGATCTTGGGGTTGCAGTAATAATGGTTCTTTCAGGCTATAATATCACCCTAAAAACTGCCCTCTATAATATAATGAAATAACAAACAAACATAATAACATATAATTCGCTAATAATTTAATTAAAACCATATGAAAAGCAACTGTAGCTCCACTAACATTCCTCACATAGAAACCTTTGCGGAACCTTTGACCAATTCTCTTAATTCAAATTAAGTCAACATCAATGTTAATTTACCTGACTCAGGAGTCATTGAGCGTTGAGTGCATTCAAGCTTACAAATAGTGCTGCTTGTATGACACACAGAAATACAATGGCCGTAAAATGTAAGTCAGGCATACAGTGCATGGCCACAACATGTTAATTAAAACCATAAAAGAGCTGCAGATTGATTGTCCTGGGGAATGGAGTCAGTAAGTCACTGGGTATGTGCGCTTGCGTAGCCATCTGTTATGAGACTAACCGTGTCCATGGAGACCTGCAGCACCGAGGAGCCGCAGCGCTACGTCCGGTCTGAATCATAATACTCGAGCAGGAACAGTTTTGTTACATCAACAAAATATTACGCTCCAGTAAGGTCGTTTTGGCAGCACTATCTTTACCAATTCTTGCTGGAGAAAAATTGAAGAAGAATGGAAGCCAAGAATGCCACATAGGCTGTGAATACGTCAGACATACAGGCTGCCAAAGAGAGATACATTTCACACAAAGTACCACCTCATAAAATATTTGATCAAATCAGGACTAAACCGGGTCCCTATACAGTATGCCAACACATTGAAGAGAGGAGATCCAATCCACTTTATTTCTATTGCGCATTTAAACAACATGACAGTTCCAAACAGTGCTGCGCAAAAAAGAAATTAAAATATATTACGGTTCGTCTTAGGAACCACAAGCTGGAGCTGGCCCTCAGACCTCAGAACGGGCGCCGGATGACTTGAATGAGGTCCTTGACAGGTCCGTTTCAATAGAACGACATGGCAGACATTTTTTGGAGACATTGCAGGGACGTCATCAAACCAATGACGCTGAGGAAGGCTCTTTTTCTGTTTTGTCTGAGGAGCACATTCTGGGCCCCAGTAGAGTTGGAGAAGTCTAGCTACAGTAGGTGGGGCAGTCCAAGTCACAGCATGGAAGATCTGAATGAGAACATATGGTGGGGGGGAAAAAATAAATAAAAAAAACCCCAAACAAACACAGAAAACCCACAGACGTCAAAATGAAAATAACAAAACGATGAGTGAGCGGAGAGAGAGTGAGAGGGGAGGGAAGAAAGAGGCAAGAAGGAAGGAACAGGAGGCTCCAGATGGAGTTTGCGTTGCCGGGGCGGGTTGCCGAGGAAGTCATTAAGCAGCCATTTCATCTGCGTCTGCTTGGCTAGCGAGCAGTCTAATTGCATCTGAGGAGAGGAGAGGAGAAATGCCAAAGTACATTTAGATCAAAGATAGAGGAGAGTAGAGAGGCTGTAGTCACCAGACCCTCTGCTGCCCCTGGTGCCTTCATCTCCATCAAACTACTCCGCTCTCTCTCTACTTCATAATCTCCCTTTACTCCAAGTCGTCTCTTCCTTCGTGTCTTGGCTCTCGACGTGGGTGGTACATTGTGGAGTTCGTTTCTGGCTCATATTCCTTTAAATGGCTCTCAATACTGACACATTACTGCATAATGCAAGATTTTAATAAATAACAAAACAAAAAAACAATCCAATAATAGTTATAAACTAATCACAGGATTACTTGCCTTTTCATGTATATACTAAGAAATCACTTCACTTCATAGTGAGGATCCAAATGAGATTATATGTGTGCTGTCTAAAAAAAAAGAAGCAAAACAATAGTATTCTTCCACATAAACTGAGTGGCATTTCCCAGCCAGAGCATGGTCAGGTCTCATCAGTGAGGGCACAGCTGTGGTGTTCATGGTCATCATGTGAGAACAACACGCTTTCACATCACATCAGTGCCTTCACATTTGGACTTAAGCAAATTGAGTTTTGAGTGGAAATTGCAATATTGCAATGTGCTATATTTTACCCTTGAAATGGGGTGATTTTTAGAAAAAGAGTGAAATTGTTGTTTGCTTGTTTGTCTTTCTGTCAGTAATTATTAAAAAAAGTAATTGGTTTAAATAACTGACTAAACGTTTTACAAATACTGTAAGAATAGGAGCATTCGAGTCATAAGGGCTCAACCATACGATCCAGCGTTGTGAGGGGACTCAGATAGAGAGCGCAAAGAAAGATTAAGAGATTTGTGTTATTCCCTCCACGTGTGGAAGAAAATGAAACCTGTCCATGAAGTATTTGGTGAATCCCAGAAAGCATGTGCTTCTGCGTTGAGTGAAGAAATGGAGTTCGTCTGCAGCAGGACACATGTGATAACCGAACCCTTCCACCTGTGCAATAATAAAAGATACGCAGCTTATCGCTCCCCTCCTATCACTCGCCTTTGTTCCCTCCTTCCTACCGAGTGTTGCCGCCAGCCACAGGAGCGCGCTTTAATGTGTCTGCTATCAGTTAGTGCTGTGATGTCTTTGTCCTTTTTCTCTTCTGTTCCAGCTCCCTGTCCCACTTTGTCACAATGAATATTCACTTCAGAAAAAAGTTCCGCCAACTTATTCAGAAAGTTCAACTCAAAAAACAAGGATTTAAACCCAAGTATCTCTCATTTTATGACGTTTTAGGAAAGAAAATTGACAATTTTAATCTTTACAGCAGGTTGACTTGTGGATATATGTGGAGTGGTTCACAAGACACAATAACATTTTCCAATTATTACACAGATCGAATCATGGATCTTTTGCTCCAAATATACAGTTTCATTTTTTTTGGCTATTGAAGTTTAGCAGCTAGTATGAGTTTGTGGGCAGAGCAAAAATGAACATGCTGCAGTATTCCAATTGATTGCCATAAAGTACTGGAAGCACTATCTTACTGAACTGTGCCCAACCAAATCCAGAGGATCTGACATGGTATTACATTTAGACACTTTTATCATGATTATATCTTGACCCTTTGGTTGGTATTGCCAAAAAGAGGCAGTATTCCCCTGTGATATATGAACAGAAATTAACATGACAAATTTAGGTGATCCAAGTGCTGCCATGACACACTGCGTGCACAATATTAACCATATTTGACCATATTGTTACTTTTTCTGAAAAACTGAACAGCTGTTGGGTTGGCGCGTCCCCGGTGACAGGGATGTTTGTAAAGAGAGGAAGTGTGGCCAAAGTAGAACCGATGCAGCTATTTGCCCTCACAAATGGGAAGGAAATTATTTCAAAAGAGCCAAAGTGCCCGTCTCATCTGGTCATCTCACTTCTTATGACCCTGTTTTTAATTTCAAAAGGGCTGCATCCCTCTGACCAGCTATTAACAATCTGTGACTTGTCCGAGTTTTTCAGACGTCGTTTTCCTTCCCATTTCATGTGAGGGAAAATGGCGGCCTAATAATTCTGCCCACTGGCTTCAGAGTGTGAGTCTATACTTTGACTGCTTTGGCCACACTTACCTCTCATTACAAACAGCACCATCACCTGGGACGCTTCAATTCGACAACAGCCGTTCAGTTTTACACGGTTTTGGAGTTTGAAAATGTGTTGGGGAAAAGAAAATATGGTAAAAAAAAACTGTGTAAAAAGATACAAAAGTAAAAAACATGACAAAGACAAGGTGAGACCAAAACCTGCATGTCAGCCTTGTCCCATGGAATTCAACAAAGGGTTAAAAAAAAGAATCTGCATTTGCACAATATTACGCATTCAGGGCAAACGGCGTCCCTCCATACCTTTATAATATTCAAATGGATCCTTTTTAGGTTTTTTGAATGTAATTCCTCATACAGTACTTGAAGACTTTTCACCATGCTGCAAAAAACTCCAGGGACTTCCTTTAATGTAGATTTTGACAACTTTTTTTTTTAATATATATATAGCACACTTCGCTTTTTTTCTATGTTGTCTTTTTTTTCTGACAGCGCTGCCATCGTTTGTCGGGAAAGTCACTGTATATTTTAATACTAATCCGTACATACCATCAAAGGCAGAGGGAGGTGTGATTGTTACAGTAATCCCTCGGGATCCCTAATGGGCCAAAGTGAATGAGAGCGGCGGATTAAGGGGCTGTGACGGCCAATATATTCCGCAATTAGCCAGTTAACAGCCTCGGCGATGGAAGGATTAGCCGGGTTTTAGCTGAAAATTTGACAGAGGCTACACATGACTGACAGATTGCACTGAGCTGCGGCACTGGGGAGTGTCCAGAAGGCAACACAGAGGCGAGACGGCACAAGAAGAGAAAAGGGGAGAGGAGCAATGAAGTGGGAAATTGCAGAATGAATGAACATTTTCTATATAGTTACGCTTGTCATTTAGGTTGGACATGGGAAACCTCCCTTCAGCCGAACTCAAAAGCTCGAGAAAAGCGTATCTGGGAGTCTGCTTTAATATCTTTTTCTACTGTTTTGCTTGGATTTCCACATGTTCAAATGGGCACGGGTGAACACCGGAAATGATTAGATCAATACCTTTACTGTACTGGGTCTGTGGTATGACGCATCGAGGTCCACAGGCCCCATGCAGCAGACAAAAAGGTGTTCATTGCAGAGGCCTAAAAACCATACAGAGAGATTTGCATGAAAAGTTGAGCAAACAGTTCAGCATGGTCTATGGAGGGTAGGGAGTATAATCTGTCCATCTCTGCTTGAATCGCGTTTTTGTATATTTGAACCATGAACGGGTTTGGTGAGTGTAACTGTCTGCAATCACTTTCACGAGGCTGTCTAATAGACCTTTAAAGGCAAATAAAGGTATCCTGTTGGATCCTCAGTCCAACCCAGTGGGACCCGAACAACTACGCCTCGTTTATCTTTCAGACAAACAGGAAGGACCTTGCTTAGAGTTATCCGTCACCCCATGAGGCGATGCATCATCCATTTGGAATCACGCCCCGCTTAATTAACACAACAACAATGTCTTTTTTTTTTTTTTATCGGTTCAGTCTCTTACTTCCACAAAGGATGAGATGGAGTCATGCTGTCAGAGTTGGGAATAATTGAACCTTGTAACCAAAAAAAAAACGAGGGACAGCTGTTTTGTTTGATCCTGCGGATGTTTATTTCAATAGCATGCATATTTTACAGAGGACATATTGTCCCAGCAGTAGCTTTGGCTTGGCTTCACTTGACCAGTCAGTGTTTTAATGTTGAGCCAGTTCATGCTTCAAAGTCAAGGCTCTGAACTGAAAATAGTTGACAATAAAAGTTTGTTGTTCATGCAGGCCCGCTTGGAAAGGCCGGTGTGTGCTTGCTGAATGCTTGTCCTTGAGGAGCACAATGATGGACAAAGGGAAATACCGAAGGTCCCTTGAAAGAAAAAGGAAATAATAATGTATTCTTGATTTGAGACATGTTTGATAATAGAGAAGGAAATGGCACAATAATTACATTTTCACCACAAGATGTGTCTTTACTTCTTTGCAGCCGTTTCTGCTCTTCAGCATTCAATGAACAGTTTAGGGGAGGCCGAATAGGCGGTTTATGCACAACTGCAATCCTCTGGAGGGTCCTACACCTTGATGTTTGGGAGACTCCAGAGGCACCAGCAGCTTCAAATACCGGTTTGCAGCATTGTAGCAGCTGTTCTCTTAATCTGATGTATTTATCTGCACAAACCGGTGTGTGCTCTGAATCAGCCACAAATCTCTTAACAGTACTAGGATTACGCTTAATCTTTCATGAAATATCGAAGGTTTTCATACCTGGGCCAAGGCATTCAACTATTTCACTCTTTTCATCAGCAGAGAGAAACTTTTTCTTTCGCATATTGCTTAAAAATGGGTGGTCTGCTTAATAATGGTTAACGCCTTTTTTCAGAAGTTTTCCCCTTAACAGGACTCACCTGACAACTTATCATCCCAGGCGTCTGAGATTGATGTCAGTGAGTCAAAGAGCCCTGAGACACAACATCATCCATGAGTTTCATTGAAAACATATATTTTTAGACCGTTTCGACACTGAAATACAATTTGCATAATAATTCTTAATGCAGTGTACACTCCTGGAGTCTTAAGGGGACGTCTCAGAGGCAACTTTGTGACCAGCAGCAACTCAAGTCTCCAACTAGTCTCCAGGCAGGTGAGATAGGAACGTCTCCGTAACTCTCCTCCAGTGAGATAGGCCCTTAAGGGGTTTTATCGTAAAGTATAGCACCCCCTACTAAAATATTAATACTGTCACATTTACATGCATTAGTCCCATTAATGTGCACTGTCCCTAACACATAAATAAAGCCTATATAAAGACTGTAGTTTTAGAATATTGCCTGCACAAGATTCTCTCTATACAAGTTGTGGCGGATTTTGGGACGTTATGATTGTTACTTGTTGAACAAACGTGTTTTCAAATTAGATTAAAAATAAAAGATATCGGCTATGTATAAGTAAGAAAATAGGATTTTTTGGAACACTTGGAAAATACCTGTATATTAGTTTCACTTTTAAAAAGCACTGCCCAAGAGAATAATCAGAGAAAATGAAACAACATCATGTGGCAGATTTTCCAAAGCACCTCTCGAGCCCTTAGAGCCTCGTGGGACGCCCGGGACCTCTACGTGAGCGATGGTGCTGCTCCGAACCCGCGCCTGCTATTTTCTAATCAGCACTCTTCCCTTGAACATGCCTTAATCCTCAGCGGGCCAATTAAAAGTCTCGCTTTGACTGTTGTTTCCTGGTTTGTTTAAAGTTCCCACCAATGACAGATGGCCAGCAGCAGACAATGAGAACACTGGAGAGGTATGAGATCCACAAACCACATTGGCAGTGGCGTAGAGAGGAGCTGGGTGATTAGAAGGAGAACAAGACGGGTTAGATCAACCCATCACGACACAGCGGGTTTCAAGTTTTTAAAGTTATGATACATGAGCAAAAATAGTCTTGTTGGGCATGAGGGGAAATGAGGCACGTTTGTTTTGATCTGCCTCATGCTCGTTTCAACACAAAAGTTATAATTATTAGTGTCAAAATGTTGAAGACGTGTTACAGGAAGAATTATCTCCTGATAAGTAAAAAATAAATAAATAAAATGTTGACAGGTATGAAGCTAGGGTGACCAGATTTTCCAACAAAAAAACTGGGACAATATTCGGGAATAGGCCGCAGGGGTTCCAAATCTAAAATGCCTTTACCCACGATGAATAGTAAAACTGTCAGCGACTTGTGACATGCACCTATCCGCGTCCTGGATTTAGAGTTTGAATTGGTTTACACTTGGTGATTGATATTCACATGGGCCAAAGACATTCATTTTCAAGCGAGGTATGCTATTTCGGGGACGACATTGGCCGAAACCGGGACAACTGGGACAGATTACGAGTAAAACTGGGACTAATCAATGGTTTTGGAGAAATCTATTGGGACGTGGGAAAAAGGACTAAAAACTGGGAAATTCCCCCGGGTAAACTGGGACATCTGGTCACCCTATGTGACCAATAGACAGAAATGTCCGTAATTTAGACTTGCTTAACCTCTTACCGCCCGCCTTAACTGAGCACATTTTCTCCAGTTCAGCTTTTCCCAAATCTAAAAGAGTTTGGAGCCTCTAGGCCAGAGTTACGCCTCATTTGAAAGCTAAGACCAACACAATTAATTGCAGTGTTACCGCGTTGTTGTCACTTTTTCATGCTTTTTCATCCCTTTTTTGTTGCTTTTTCCCTTTTTTGTTGTATTTTTGTCACTTTTTTGTGACTTTTTCTGTGTATTTTTGTCGCTTTCTCATTGTATTTTACATTATGAAATGTTGCTTAAAAGAACTGTTTCATAAAAGTTTGTTTTTCCCCACTTTTTGCTTTAAAAGGACTGTTTTGCTGAAAATTACCGTCCTGCACCGTCCACTGTTTTGAGCATGCTCTGTGGGACAGTGTAGATAGTTAAAAATGAGGGGGAAAAAAATCCTGGCAGACTAGGGGGTAGGTTCTGAGAAAAGCGCTGGCAGGCAAAGAGTTAAGTAATGCCACACTAAGTAACAATACCTCAACTTAAAACGAGTGAAAGATCATTGTAATCATTACCAATGCTTGAGCCAAAACACTCACCTGTAAGTGTCATGGAGATAATATGACTGTCACTTATTGTCTAAGTATCCCTTATGCTATGTGACCAATGCCAATTTAACCAGTATACTACTTAAATGTAATCCTGATGTATGACAGATCAGAATTAGTATAATTAAGCCTGTTACAGCTAATGGCATCTTGAGCGGCAGATGAAATCAACAGAGAAACAAACTCCTAAACAGTGAACAGAATTATTTCCAATTAGTTGTTCTGAGGAAGACGATATCAATCGACTGCTGATAGAATCATGAAGATATTTGGAGGGTTCTTATCAGATTCCATGTTACAGCAATTCAAGCTCTAATCTTCTGCGGCACAAATCACTGTCTACGACAGCAGTGGTTTAGCTGCCAACATCCAATCATTTTACTTGTAAAGCTGGGTGTCTTGCACACTGAACGATTTTGGCTGTGTGCGATGAACAATCTCTCGTCATGGGGAAAATCTTAGGTCCTTGCACTTTTTTGGAAATAAACACCGCTAGCATGTGGCACTTGCTTTAGCTGAACACACGTCGCCTGGAGCCTGAAAGTCCATGCAATAAACTTTGGTCATAGCTTACGATTCACTCTTTGAACCATCATACAGTGCAGCAGCACAATATTAGAGTCCTCACGTCTTACTGTACAATGTAAAATCTAAAAATCTTATAACACAAAACAAATCATGCAATGTACACCAGCCATAACACAGAAACTCTGTTACCCATAAGGGCTTTGCTATACATGGGTTGTGTTGCCATTGTTGGCACTTTTAGGGCTTCTGTACAACCAGTTAATAGCTTCCCTGGCGAAACAGCAAAACATTACCAAAGCAGGTCAGGTGTATCAGAGTACAATAAGATCCAGAGGGGATCCTAATGCACATGTTTTTAGTGGCAAGGGAAATCAGAGGCCCTGGAAGAAACCTACACAGATATAGGGAGAAAATGCAGACTTCAAGCAGAAAGAATGAGAGCTACTGTAACTGGCACGTCTGTTGCTATTGTGATGTAGTAACTTACACCCTGGAATGTTCCACAGTGTGGCGGTAAATACTGCAGCGTCAGTGGGAAGTGTGAGTCTGTAGTACTTGTGACTGTGGAGGTGCAGCCCGTGTCCTGCCCCACTCTCAGCTTTGGCTTCTGTTGTGTCGTTGAAGTGCTGCAGCTATTTAATCAGCTACTTCCAGGCACATATTTTAGTGAGTCTTCCACTCAGTCAGGTGCACCAATGTCTCTCAGTATGCAACACAAGAGTGCACTCAGGAAGTCACCTTGGATAAGTACTGACAATAGACTCTTTTACTGAAGATGGAGGCAAAGAAAAAGTGAACTATAGCACATGAGAGGAGTAAAGACATTATTTCTAAAGGCATCAGATACAAGACGAGAGTGTGTTTAATTTGTGTCTGGTTCCCATCGTAGCTACTCATAAACTGTGATGTCTTGTCATCAGTGAACACAGCTTACTGATATGAGGACCTTCTACTCCATTACTTGCAATAGGATATAATGTTCAGTGTTTATGAGTGAACATTTCGTGTTCAATGGAAGTAGCACTGTCTATTGCAGTTTTAAAATCTGTCATTAAAATCTGAGTGAACTTAAGTTTTACTAAACCTGTATTGAAAAAGCAACAAAGGAATTCAGCAATTTAGACAGTCAATGTCAACCTTGTGTGTACCAAAATAGGTTGGTACACCACCATGCGCTGGTAGGGAGTGAGTCAGCGCACGCTACCAAAGCATCCGAGGACAGACAACCGGAATGACAACAGTGCACAGACAAAAGAGACACACACAGTTATATAAAAAAACAAGACAGATAAAGACACAACTGAAAACCAACAGCAATGGTCTTTAAAATACACAATGCAATACATTAGATGAACCATATTTGTAGTTCATCAGATGCACTTAAATAGTCACTTGTTCAGAGCACATGCAGTATGGCTGCAGGAGCTGTTTCTGTACATATTGGTTTTAAAGGCAGGTACTTTTGCAGGGAGCAGGATCCTAATCAGTTTAGTCACCCACTTTACAACTTATTTCACACTATTTCTGTTCTTCAGAGTCAAGTTCCCAAACCATGAGACAATACAAGTCTGAATAAATGGAAGAGAGATCCACACAACTGTATGCTCACCAATTTTTATTGCTCACATAAGGGCTAAGACCTCGAAACGTCACTACTGCCGGTGTGAGCAATAAAAATGGGTCAGCATACAGTTTTGCGGATCTCTCTGCCATTTTTTCCACTGTATTATTTTTGGGATCCAGCACACTGGTTGAGAGCTGTGGATATGTGTGTCTTTCCTCCTAAACGATACAAGTCTGACTCAATGAAGGAACAATAAAACATAGTGCAGAGTTTTGTCACTAAGAAAAGAGGCCAAAGTCCTTCAAAGGAAACCAACGCTGATGGCCCCTCTTGCACACAGCTTCACAATTTGACTCAAAACTGAGTTTGTTGTCTTTGACAGTTCCAAGATGTGCTCACAGACTCTACCACTTGGCTGTTCAAAGTTGTTACATCATGACTGTGAACCCTCCTCTGACAGTCTATCACCATGTCTTTTGTTTTTGAAACGTTCATCTGGAGGGAGGACTTTTTGCGCCAGTCCAAGGAGTTATCAACAACAGGGCCTGCAGCAGACTGATGACAGCGCGGCATTACAGAAACATTACAGTTTGCAGTGAGGGTTTACTGGAAAGGATGAAAGATGTACTACAAGTACTGACGAGACTATCACTAATAAACCAAATGGACTATTCACCAATGACTGAATAGATAAATTGGTAATATTTAAAACAGTGACTATAAGACTTCTTAATCATTACAGATTTACGTATTATCTGTGCTCCTGACCCGTGATCATGACTTCCATTCATCCATTTTCTTCGGCTTTATCCGGGGCCGGGTCGCGGGGGCAGCGGTCTCAGCAGAGATGCCCAGACTTCCGATTTACGCACACCTCCTCCAGCTGTTCTGGGGTGACCCCGAGGCGACACCAGGCCAGCTCGGAGACATAGTCCCACCAGCGTGTCCTGGGCCTTCCACGAGGCCTCCTCCCAATAGGACATGCCTGCAGCACCTCCAAAGGGAGGCGACCAGGAGGCATCCGGAACAGATGCCCTAGCCACCTCCACTGGCTCCTTTCGACGTGAAGGAGCAGCGACTTTACTCCGAGCTCCTCCCGGGTAACTGAGCTCTTCACCAGATCTCAAAGGGTGCACCCAGCCACCCTGCGAAGGAAGGTGTATCCGCTTGTATCCGTTAAAAGTGCTACTGCTAACAAGACAGAGTGTCATAAATTATATTACAGATTATGCATGAAGTAAAATAGCACATTATCAGTGGGCCAGTGTGGAGTTAAGCAGTCCCCAAGGAACTATATTCTGTGTGCGCAGATGTCAGACACTCCATTAGCCACTCTGCTTCAGCAAATCCCTATACATTAAACACTACAGCTGTCAAAGGCAATGATCAATAAAGCAGCAGAAAGCAGGCTTAGAGTAAAAATATGTCTGTGTGATGGCGCGCTTGTGTGGTCAGGGGAGCAGGTGTGGACCAAAGCACACTTCATTATTTGTGTGTCCATTTGTGCCGGTGGGCCACCATGTCTGAGTTTACATCCAGGTTATGTATGTCTGTGTAAATATGCCTGTACACAAGTGAATTTCCGCAGGTATAGTGGATGATGAATGCAAACACACGGCAAAGAGAACTTCCTAAAGTAGCCCACACACTTTTCTACCAAAACAGCAAGAAACCTGGGCCATTTGTTTCAGCCTGTCTTGACCTCGGGTTTGCTAGAAGTGCACACACAAATAACAAGAATCAGAGCCAGGCTATACAAAACAGGAGGGGAACAGCTTTCTGAAATAGAAAGAGAGAACATTTTGACAATGCAATATTTTGCAACACATGAACCATGACTTCATGACTAAATCAATTATGCACCGTTGCTTGTGAATATTTACGTATTATTACGACAGTATTATTCCAGAAATACTATGACTGAATAAATACCTTTCCTTCTGTTCAAGCTTTGTTCTCAGACAACAAAGAGCACCTTCATCATTGAACTTTTATCTGACCAAACGCATTCAGTTTTTCACTGATTGTGACTTACCAATTGAACTGAATTCAAAACTACATCTTCCAGCATAACTTTCAGAGTTCATTTGGTCAGACACGAGGATTAGAGATGTTGCAATCTTTACCTGTCCATGTTTCAGCCGCCATCTGCAGGCCGTCATCAGAAGTGGCAGATGGCAGGCCATCTAGTATTCATACTAAATTTAGTATTACTAGTTGTTATACATACTAGTAACACAAGTAGACACAATTAACTTTACTAAGCTTACATCTTCCAGGTTCATCATGAAAAATTCAACAATGGATTTTTGTGGTGATTGAAAATATATTGTATTAGTAGAACTGTCTTATCTGACATAGGCTCATAATGTATTCGAGTTCTATTTGTACGTGTGTTCTTTCCTTCTTATCAGAGTAAAGCTAATGCAACTTTACACATAGCCTTGAACAGAAAATCTATACGATAGTGTGGATGAATCAAGAGCGAAAAGAGTCACGTTGAAATGTCCAGCTGTTGTACTATTGAACCGCTCACCACAGCTTTTATGAGAACGTATTAAGGCTTTCCAACTAAAGCCTCTGAATCCCATTGTGTAATGATGACATAGCTCTTCACTAATGGAGCCCCAGCCTTGACTTATCCCCGGCTCACATTAACTACGGTCTGGGTTCGGTCCTGATCCGGTCCGGGTTTGCCCCAAACTACCACTCACAGTGAGTCCGGCTGACACTGTGGCTCCGCCAGCTCCGGCGGCAGACGCTGCGCCAGGCACAGAAACGGCCCTCGTGAACAGAAGTGCACGTGAGTTCACACGCTTGGTGCGAGTTCATGTAATAAATAGCCCTGTGTATAGGTAATGTTTGTCAACAAAAGACGTATTTGCCAGTACAACGACTCTCCCCAGTGAAGTGGATGCTTTGCAACACACTATTGCCCCCGTGTCACTGGTAATGGAGAAATGTTTACATTTCCGACGTCACACGCGTGTACAGGTGGTAAACGAGACCAAATAAGTAGTAAGCGGACAGATTTTATTTTGAAATACACTGGATCTTTTTTTCTCACGAGACCTGACTTCCTGTTTGGCTCGTGTTTTTCCGTCAGCTTGTTCGGCTGTAATGACTTTCTGACGCCGTACCGGAGCTTAACCGATTTAATGTGAGCCGGGAATCGGTCTGACACCGGACACACATAAACCATTTAAAAGATTATTTTACTAAATTAAATTAAATCCGGTTAAGGTCCGGTACGGCATCCGCAATCTTAGAAAGTCATTAAAACCAATGTAGCACACTCACACTGCTCCGCGAAGTCCGGGTCCGGCTACCGAGGCCATCCGGCGGCCCTCCGGCGGCAACGGAAAGAATCCGCAAGAAGTCTATTTTGCCGGAGACCGGAGCCCCAACGGATCAAGCTGACAGAAAAACACGAGCCAAACAGGAAGTCAGGTCTTGTGAGAGAGGAAGATCCGGTGTATTTCAAAATAAAATCTGTCCACTTACTACTTATTTGGTCTCGTTTACCACCTGTAAACGCGTGTAACGTTCTCCATTACCAGTGACACAGGGGCATTATTGTGTTGCAAAGCATCCACTTCACTGGGGAGAGTTGTTGTTCTGGCAAATACGTCTTTTGTTGACAAAAAACTACCTATATATGGGGCGACTTATGACGTGAACTCGCACTAAGAGGGAAACTCACGTGCACTTCTGTTCACGAGGGCCGTTTCTGTGCCTGGCGCAGCATCTGGCGCCGGAGCTGGCGGAGCCACAGTGTCAGCCGGACTCACTGTGAGTGGTAGTTTGGGGCAAACCCGGACCGGATCAGGACCGAACCCAGACCGGACCCAGACCGTAGTTAATGTGAGCCGGGGGTCACTGTATGGATCTGATTTACTAATCAATTCATCGATGAGCGCATTGACGGATGCCGTTACGGCCCTTATGCGGTCCCTCTCCACTACGGTGCAAAGCTCACTCTACTCCATTCTCTTCTGTCCAGAACTCTGGTGTCAGGCCTTTTCTGTTTCTTTGAAGGGTACACAACCGCCGATCCGCTTCTATCCCTGACACAATAAAATATTACGCCACATGAATCGAATGCTCTCGCTTCTCCCTACACCAACAAGTAAATCTCCGTGCCTCTCCGCTGGCAGCAGGCTAAATGCGCAGCGCTATCAGCCTGTGTAAGTGTGTGTGTGTATAAAAAGAACACTTTTTTTTTCTCCCTTAAGCGTCCGGGTGCGCTATAACTAAACAGACTCCAAATGGAATTGAACCTTGAACCCTTCAGAGGTTGGATGGAGGGGAGATTGTCCGAGGGAAACGGCGAGTGGGGCGCATAAATCTGCTCCGGGATAGTTCATTTCAAACACATTGCTCCAGTTCATCCCGCCATCCACTTCCTCCATCTCGGCCGCAATGGGGCTGTAAATCGCTCAAGCTTTGTGAAACACGAATAGAGTCAGAAGGTACTTTAAGCGATGCGGT
Organism: Proterorhinus semilunaris; assembly: GCA_021464625.1. Classification (NCBI taxonomy): domain Eukaryota; kingdom Metazoa; phylum Chordata; class Actinopteri; order Gobiiformes; family Gobiidae; genus Proterorhinus; species Proterorhinus semilunaris. Next base: position 13,358,198 of record CM038345.1, read on the forward strand.
TGTAAAATAAATAAAAATAATAAAACAGAGAGATGGATGGCGGATCTGAAGGCCCTACAGTAAGAGTCTGAGATGAAATGAAGTGCTATAAAAAAAAAAAAAAGCGACGTGAAGAAATAGGGAAAGTCCGAATACGGCAAAAAATAAATACAAAAAAAGAAGTCTGCAAGGTTAGCAGAAAAATAGACAGATTTTTAAAGTGACATTTAAGTCACATTAGAATGTTCTTCAAACACTTACTTGGATTTGTGCTTTTTATGCTCCTGTCGCCTTCTCAAAACGAGTTCAAAATGGTTTCCACCCACCTGATGATGTCATGAATGGGTGCATGCTCCACTTTGTGTTTTACTTTGACCTGCTTTCCATACATAATTTTACTTGTTTATTTATTTAACGCAAGGGACAGTGCATATTCATGAATATTTCAAAGTTATAAAACTGAGTAAGTATTTTACCAACCTGATTCAAGATGTTGGATGCAAATGACAAAATAATTTAATGCCTGACTGTGAGGGAAAGTAGTGGTAAGAGAGTGGATGCAAGGATGAATACGTGTCATGAAAGAACACTTAATGAGAGCGTAGACAGGAAGCGTTCAGAGGGCTGGCACACAGCTGCGGTATAGATCACTATATGGATGAGTAACATGCTGCCGTCAAAGGAGACGTGTCAAGTATTCCTGAAGCCATCAAAAAAGTCATTTGTTCAAAATAATATGTCTATGACTCATGTTCTGACTATGTTCAGATGTAATACAGACGCAATCTAGAAATGTGGTTAGCGAGGAATTCTTTGGTAAATGCAAATTAGTCTATTTGAAATGTCTGTCACTAAAGCTTTAGTTACATAGGTTGTTGTGTGAATTCTACCACAGGTAAAGTAGAAAATATACATTACTCTCAAAATCTTAGTGCACAGATCCGTAACTGACATTACACACTCAGAGATAGTCTCAACAATATACAGTGCCTGTCAGACCCAAATAAAGTTGCCACCTAGAAGTTACTGTTATGATCTGGTGTTGCTGCGGTTGGTCAGGTCTAGGTTCAGCGACACTATGTGCCCAGAGAATGAGATCAGCACCCTGAATGACCGAGTTATTCCATCAATGGATTTATTCTTCTCAGATGGCTCGGGCATGTTCCAAGATGACAATGCCAGGATTCAAAATATTACAGGGCGTGACCTTCTTTTTGTCAGGCTGTGCATGTACACACTAGGAGGCAGGCGAGCGAGGGCGCAGCTTCGTGACAGCCCGGATGAAGCCGTTCAACAGTCAAACCTATAGAGTCTTTTCCTTGATGGCAAGACTGAAGAGGCTCTGAGATGGGTGTTGAAGAGATAATATTTTTATACGATGTTTTGTTCCTTTGGCTATTTAGCAAACTAACCAAAAGTTGTCATTCAGTGCAGAAAGGTGTGGGTTCCTCAGAATCTTTTGTTTCAAGACACAGCAACCCCCACCCGGTCCACTGGCCATTTGGACAGAAGGGGTCAAATTACGACGGAACTGAATGGACAGCTTTGGGGAGCCAATGGGAAATCTTGTGGACAATGGAATGTGGAGTGCTGTGCTTCCCCAGGAAGAGTCAGTCTGACCATGGGAACGGCTGAAGGCAGACTCACGATGGATAGGAAAAACAGAATTCTGTATTGAGATGACATGTTAGAGAAATAAAGTTTAACTTGTTTAACTCCTTGATGTGTCATCAATTCCTGGTATTTAATTATTAGTTTATGTAGAGTAGTTTTTGACGACTCTCAACTCCTCCTCCAGTTTGAATATTGTAAGGGTTGCAGCGAAATCTAAGCTCCTGATTCGTGCTTTGCTCACAGGCTACAGAACAAGATGCCCGGTCACGGTAACTGGCAACACCATAATTAGTCTGAACATAAACGTGAAGGACAGATAGAGTACACGCACATAGACCAAACAACTGATTCACTGGTAGGCTGTCCCCCTCTCTACGGAGAGAAGTGTGAGACGAGGATAAAAGAAGACGGTGGACGGAGGTCTGGACTTCACTTCTTTTCTTGCTCTGAAGTCACCAGCTGGTTATTCTGCTCTGTAACTTTGTAACTAGGAACAATGGCAATAAAGGCCTTTCTTTGAGACAACTTCTATCTCCAGTGTATGCTTTGGCTATATCCAAGTTACTCTCCTCGTGTGACATAAAGAACATTACAAATGGTGCCGTGACCCGGATGTCTTCACGAGGATAATAATTGTTTTCTTTCTTGTTTAGAGCCTCGAACGAGACAACATGGCGATCTCCTAATTGGACTGGCCAACCAGTAGCAGACGTGGGAGCCGCAGCCTGAGGACGGGACCACTCAAAGGGGAAAGGGGCCTCAAAACAAGGTGAGCAGAAAACCTTTTCTAAATTTCTGCCACGCTCTGGCGTGTTATTTCCCTGTATTTGAGTGGCCTCGCTCTTAAGGTTTGGTACATCCCTGTTTAAATTTTTTGACATACACTGATCAAAGGCAAGAGAAATAGAGGAAAAACAGATTGCCGTTCCTTCTTACAAGGATCCCTTAGATAACAGTTAAGGTTGTATTTAAGTTCCGTGCGTAAACACGTCGAGAAAACTAAGGTCCGTGCGTAAACACGTCGAGAAAACTAAGTTCCGTGCGTAAACACGTCGAGAAAACTAAGTTCCGTGCGTAAACACGTCGAGAAAACTAAGTTCCGTGCGTAAACACGTCGAGAAAACTAAGTTCCGTGCGTAAACACGTCGAGAAAACTAAGGTCCGTGCGTAAACACGTCGAGAAAACTAAGTAAGCATAAATAAATAAATAAAAAAATAAAAATAAAAAAAATTAAAAAAAAATTAAGTCAAAACATAATAATAAATAAAAGATAAATGAAAATAAAGTCTTACAAAATGGATAGGAAAGAAATAGGGGAAGGTTCAGCCCTAACTAATGAAATGTTGGAACAAGTGTGCCCAAAATGGGTTGCAGCGGACCCAGAAACTGTGAGAGGAATGATGCTGAAGTTGATCAGAGAATGGATGCCTGGTAAATCTAAAACCGATATTATGGTCAGAGCAGGGGACCTAGAGCAGTGGATGGAAATAGCAAAGAAATGTGGAATAATTACTGGCAAAAAGGGGCTTATACCAAGCCTAAAAACGATTCAAACATATAACAGGACCATTGACAACAAGGTACAGGTTTTTTTGGTCAGGAGCAAGGTCCTAAACTTTTCAAAGGGAGAACAGTACAAGACAAAGTGAAAAAATTGACAGCTATGTCAGCGTTAAATGTGTGGATCATGAAGACATGGTATAATATTGCCGAGCGAGAGCAAAAGAAAGACACAACAGTAGGAGAGATAACGCCCTGTGACCAGACAGCTCAGTGCAGTCAGGCTCCCCAACAAACTGAGCAGATAGACACAGCACATGTCTCACCATATGCTGAGGTGATCCAGGCACTCAAAGATTTGGGTAAAACAGAGTTAATTGCAAAACAGGCACACACTGTACAGGCCCCTATGATATCGATCAAAGAAGGAATACTAAATTGTGATGAATTTGCCTTAGACACAACCAGCGAGGACCCAGGTTTTTTGGCGTTAGAAACAAAACTGTTGAAAGAACAACAGGAGTACTCTAGACAAAAACTAGAAAAAGAGCATGAATACACCAAACTGTGGGAAGAACAGAATGAGCTGCAGCGAGAGGCGTTGAAAGATGGGGATGAGCGTAGAGCAGGCCTACAGCAAATAACAAGGCTAACAGCAGAAATGAGGGAACTAAAAATGAATATGGAGGCGCAAAAAGATGTATGGAAAGCAGAGGAACTGAAAGAATTAGAGAACCTAAAACAAGAATTACTCAGAAACAAAACAGGAGAGGCGAGTGAGAGTGGGGCACAAGGTTACACAGTTAGAGGTGCAAACACAGATATCAGTAACATGCTCACCCTGTCAGGCAGTGAAGAGGAGGAGGACACAGAGGAAGAGTGGGACGAGGAGGAGGAAATCATTAAAATGAAGTCACAAGAACAGAAAGAGGAGACAGAAAGGCTAAGGAAAAAAGTGATTGAGGAGAAGGAAGAGAAGCAGTTACAAAAAACAATGATAAGATTAGCAAAATTAAAAAAACGATTAGGAGTGGTAGAAAAGGAGCTGTCCACAACCAGGAGTGGGAAACAGTTTGGACAAGACACTGGAGGGACAACACCAAAGGGAAAGGGAGATAAGAAATTCAACGCATACACTGACGTCACCCTGGCCATGCCACTGATACTAAAGAACGATGAGTTAGGGAGAGAAGAACAGACTTACACCCCATTTTCAATGAATGATGCAGAACTATTCAGGGCAAAGCTTCCCCCACTCAGGGAGGGGGGAGGACCCTGGATTTCAGCATTTGCAGATCTCACTACAGGACACACACTAGCCCTGGGAGACATAAGAATAGCGTTAAAAGGACACATTTCAAGAACAGAAATGGCAATGCTTGAGCAAGATCTTGGTACAATAGAGGAGCCAAACCACACCCCTTTTTATGGTTACGTGGAGGACCTGTGGAAAATTTTGAGAGAGAAATATCCAACTAAAATAGACGCTGGCCGCCTAACACAAGAAAAATGGAGAAGGGGTGAATCAGGGGCAGATTATCTACAGAGATTTAGAACCTTATGGGTCCAACAGTTGGGAGCAGAATTAAATTGCCAAACAATGCTGCTATACAGGAATGCAGTTGAGGCCGGTTGTCCAGATACAGTGAAAAACAAACTGATAGGGACCGTAGGGTTATCATCAATGCCCCTGGAAGGATGGAAAGAGCATGTGTGCCATCACATTAACGCCCACAATGATCATAACGAAAAACAGGAGAACCATCTTAGAGACGTGCAGTTACAATTAGCCAAGTTGAACCTAGAAAATGCAAGAAAACAAGTAAATGCTGAGAAAAAAATTATCACTCAAAAGCAGACTTCCTCTGATGAGGCTGAAACTGAGGAGTCTCCGGGTACTCAGATGTATGCTTCTGTACAAGGGCCCTCTCCAGGGGGAGGCATACAATGTTATAATTGCCAAAATATTGGCCATTTTGCAAGAGGTTGTCCCTACTCTGAGGAACCAAGGAATAATAATTACCGTCGCAATAGGGGAAGGGCATGGAGAGGACAGTATGGAAACCAAATGCAATACGTTGATATGTACAATGCAAATTATATGCCACAACAACAGTCCATGCCCATGGTTCAGGCTCCCCCACCACAACCACAGCTGTATTTAATGACACCAAACCAACAGCCACAGGCAAATGCTTACTACCAACCTGTACAGGGGGTAGGTGTACATCAACAGGGGGTGCAACCACAGGGAGCGCAAGGGGCACAGTACACTCTACCTAATGCACATAACCTTCCACCGCTCTAGGGGTGTCAGGGGCCAACGGGGGAGGTGTCAGGCCGGAAAGGTATATGTACTATAGGGACCAGCGCCAAAACGACATTATTGAAAAAACAACTCAAATAAATAATTGAATACATGAGAATACTAAACTCTGCTGTGAAGTTCTGATACAAAGGTGTACAGGAAACCTTGTCGGGGAACCCTTGGAAGTGGTCCTGGAGTAAATACAGGAAGGAGACCGGGTGATGAGAAGACGGAACAAGTGGAGGTGGGACAAACTTAAATTGCAAGTGGTAAGAGCCTCTTTATTTAGAGCCTCTTTATTTCACTACATTCACATGTGAAGACAAAATGATGTCAAAATATTTGGTTTTTAATCGACACTGCGCAGAATTGAGTGTATGTTTAAACAGTGAATAGAAAAATGTTTTTACATGTCTCGAGCTGTGTCCTCACATAGCGTTATCTAAGCCTGAGGCTGTGATGTGGGTCGAAGTTCAGGAATTTCTTGATGAATGTGTGTGGGAGCGTCTGATTGGCTGGATGAGGTGAAGCTGGTGTTTATGTTTATGTATCTCACAGCGTGTGCGCGTACCACGCTTCTCTAAAGCAAACGCATGGTGTTACGCGCGGGACTTTCTTGGAGACTGTGGAGCGGCTTTCTCACAATGGCAAGAAACTTGGCACCTGTCACTTGCTCGCTGGCTACGCTATATTGCTGTGCTTCTTGAACTTTCAAATAACTTTGTGAAGAGAGTGGGAGAACTTAACCCTGCTTGACTTTGTCCCGTCCCCACAGATGGAGACGAACACGGCTGTATAGCTGTAGAGGAAAGTCTGTACAACACGTACTGACCTCTCTGATGTGCTTCTGATTATACCCTGATCTGTATGTTCTGTATGTTCTGTTTGTTCTGTATGTTCTGTATGTTCTGAATGTTCTGTTTGGTCTGTATGTTCTGTATGTTCTGAATTTGACACTGTTGTATCCGGCCCAGTGTCTTCTCGTTTTTCAGCCCAGACTGCTGAGGGCCTTTTGCTCCTCCAGCCGCACAAACATCTGTTTGTCCAAAAGGAAACTAATGATGAAGTGTTTTCTTGACTTTGTGAGATGGAAACTGGTGCAGGCACTTTGCTGGTTTAGCACACGGGATTGGTCATGCATGATGGACGTTGTCAGAAACCTCACGGTGGGACGAGGAACATGGTAAGTATTTCGAAAAGGCAAAAGTAGTACAATCAGTGTAAAAACGGTATCTTAAGAGTCACTCAAAAGGTCATGACCTCAATGGTATATTGTCCAGTTTTTTTAACATTCATCCCGACTCTGGGTGCACACAGAGCTCGCTATGATTATTAAAAAGGGGATGGGCCAGAAGGAGAGTCGATTTGACCTCCGTAGAAATAATTGTGACTCTTTCTGATCGGAATACACAAATAATAAGGCTTCGAATCTAAATAAAAAAAAGTAGATTCTGGTAAGAATTGACATTACATGTTTTGAATTGAATTGAATTAAAAAAGGACATAGACAAACATTATTAAAAGTATAGGACATGAACCTCAAAATGACCAGGTGAGCCAATTGGACAATAACAAGGTTAGACATGGGGGTGAGGGAGAGTAGGGAAACGTCCCCAGTTGTTCTCCTTGATTCTGTTACAGGTGTTGGTGAGATGGAGATGGAGATCATGAGGCTGGAAACCTCGGACGTGACAGTTTAGGGTCTACATTACTGATACACAATGTTGCTAAAGTGAATCACACATGTTTACGCTGTGCTTTGCTAGAAATAGTTGTAGGGTTGCTTATTTATATTTTTGTCAGGAACACAATGTTTAGTAATGAAAATAATACACTATGTGCTTTGCAAAACAAAAACAAAAAACACACACGCTACATGCTGGCATTGACTGGAACTGAAAGGGTGGCAGAGCTGAGTTGGGGGTGGTCAGCATCACGTTAAAGCCACGCCTAGCTATGGAGGTGACAGTGGAATGTCCTACACATAGGATCACACACCACACAAGCTGAGTTAGTTGGTTTAGGATTAAGGGCTATTTTAGAGGGCTTGGTTTTGGAACTTCTTGTTATTATACTTATTATACTTACTCTTGCTGAGTAAGTAACAGGGGGATTGTAAGGGTTGCAGCGAAATCTAAGCTCCTGATTCGTGCTTTGCTCACAGGCTACAGAACAAGATGCCCGGTCACGGTAACTGGCAACACCATAATTAGTCTGAACATAAACGTGAAGGACAGATAGAGTACACGCACATAGACCAAACAACTGATTCACTGGTAGGCTGTCCCCCTCTCTACGGAGAGAAGTGTGAGACGAGGATAAAAGAAGACGGTGGACGGAGGTCTGGACTTCACTTCTTTTCTTGCTCTGAAGTCACCAGCTGGTTATTCTGCTCTGTAACTTTGTAACTAGGAACAATGGCAATAAAGGCCTTTCTTTGAGACAACTTCTATCTCCAGTGTATGCTTTGGCTATATCCAAGTTACTCTTCTCGTGTGACATAAAAGAACCAAAACCTTACAATACGCGGTGTTGTCAATTAAAGGTAATGTTAAATAGGGAAAAAGTAACCGCCGTCGTAGCGGTACTATTTTATTGTGTACAGCGACAACACAGGAAAACGGCTGTTTTTCTTTATGTGGTGACCCCGGGAGAACTGCAGGGGGTGCTGAAGAGCCGTCAAACGGAGACGCGACGAGGTTCGGTCTTCGAGAAAAAAAACCCATTTTGCGTTAGAAATACCAGGTTCTTTCTTCCACATCATACAACAACAATTTCATGGACGTCATTCTAGCTTAAGGTAAGACTGCTTTTGACCTCTACTATTGTGTGAGTCTCAAAGTACGTCTAGTTGGCATATTTTTCCAAATTTTAGATTACTTTTTAACGGAGTTGTCTGTTGTGTGGTGTAATCTGTGAATTGATGGTGGAATTAAGGAAAGAAACGTTATAATTTGATATCTTAGATACCACAGAAGACAAAATAAGTGGGATAAACTGAAATTACGAGTAATTAACGGGCTGCGCGTTGGGTTTTACCCCTGTAAAAGCTGAAATGCACGTAGGCAGAATCGCCCAAGGCCGTGGACGCACGGTCTGAAATAAAACGTTGAAATAATCGTAGACAGATTTGGGGTCTGTCTAAAAGACGGGTTGAAGGCCCTTAGAACGGTGATTCTATAAATAGGTTGAAGGCCTGAGAAACGGGGTTTCTTAAATTCTATATTTTATATTAGCCTTTGTTAGCTTTCGTTAGCTTCGTTAGCTTAGTGCGCTAGCATACAGCATGGTTAGCTTAGTGCGTTAGCATACAGCATATTGTTGATAAACGTGTACTAAACCCACACATGTGTTAAACCCAGCTCGGTGTGTGGACACTGAAGGCTGTTCTGTGTAGTAGTGTAGGATTTTATTGAAGTGTGGTGCATGGTTTGTTTTCGATATGATCTGTTTGCTGTTGGTGTGCGAGGTTGCTAAGTTAGCTCTGAGAACAAAGGATTAGCTTTAGCATTTAGTTTTTTCCATGTCGTACTGTTATTTGGCTGTTGTTTTGTAATACCGGAGTTTCTGGCCGCCATCGCTGTAGTGCAACCGTATGGTCTCTAGGTTTTCATTGAAAGGCATCGGACTTTAGGCACATTATACTATTTAACGCGTGTTTTTATTTTTATACACTTATCTGATTTTGTTGATCGGAGGGGGAGAATACTAAATTGTTTTGGTTGTTCTTGTTAGTCTGTTTGGTTTTTTGTTAACTGTTGTTTTGTTTGTGGAAATTATTGTGTCTTGTTGTCTCTTTGTGTAATGTTCTCTTTATTGTAGAGTGACTGAGTGTGTCCGGAGTGAAACTAAAAGTGCATTTGCTGTGTCTGCATTTGTGTAGACGCAGCAAAGGACTGATTAAACGGGAAGTGATGGGCGCATTGGGAAAGTGGCCATTTTCCTTTGTGCCCAGACATCCGTGTAGGAGGGTAAGTGGAGAAATTGCTCCGCCCCTCATTGCAAAACAAAAAAGTAGAAAAAAGAACATTTTTTGACCTAATTTCTTGTTTTAAAGGTTATTGTTTTAAAAGTTATTATTTTGTTTTGTTTTTAAAGAGGAACATTTCTGCTGGTGGTAGAGTTATGTCTCCACAGCATACATTTGAAGAACGAGTATCCAAAATCAGTGTGAGAAAAATGCTATTTTTTTTAAGCCTGTGATTGACGGAGCATTTAGGGCTCTGAGAGATGTTGCTAAAAAAAATAGAACCTCTCTCCACACGGTGGCGCCGTGGTATGAAAACTGTAGCAGGGAAGACCTGTCGTGAGTTTTAATACATTGATTGAAAGTACAAACCACTATTGATTTAGAGTTTAAGTTGATCTTTATGCGCCATTTTGGACGCATTACCAAAAGTTATGAAGGAGCAATTATGCAAAATTCAAATTATTGTTAAAGACAACCAAATAAATTAATGAATACATTTTGAGAATGCCCTTGACCAGAAGCGAGAGCAAAATTGAACTGAAAGAAATGAGTGCAACTTTTAAAGGTGCAGCTTAAAGGAGCGAGTAATGAAAGTAATAATGAAAAAAGAGTAATAATGAGTTTACTTGAATGTGCAGTGACCTGTGGGTGTGGTGTTGGTAATTGTGGCCAAGGATTGTTTCAGACGAGATGACCAACAACGTTCGAGGAGATCGAGGCGTTTACAACAACGCTGATGGGAACCATGCTACTCTGATCATTGGCAGCTGCTGGGTTCAGTGGCATGGGACGGCAGAACTCTGTTACCTGTGAAGGTGAACGGACAGACTCTTGACGTGCTGGTGGATAAAGGTGAACAACACTCATCTGTGAACTATGAGACTGTGATCATTAACGGACACCATCTACTGGGTGGATACAGGAAGACCACCCAAAACCTTTCACCAAGCCAGTGCCTAGTCAGCTCACAGGACTGAATCTGACACACCAACTCAGACTCCTGTTTCTCTCCTCGGATGTGATATGCTGATGACAGTGAGAGCAACAGTTTTGTGCTCTCTGAATGGACTAACAGTGACTTTTCCCTGATTGGACAAACACCTTGCTGTCTGACAGTGGTTGCTGAATGCAGATATATCTACTGGGAAGAGCTGAAGGACTGTACAACTGACGTTTGACCTTGGATCAAACATTCACTTTGCCAAAGCCACCCACCCATTGATCACTGTACTTTAATGATATAGAAAAGCTTTTAAGGCTAACCTTAGTGGACGTGAATGGTCCTTTTAAAAAACAAAATTAATTAGGCAAACGAGGTGTGACTGCGAACTGTTTACACCCTATAGAACAGTAATATGATGTGTTTATAACTCGTTTGCTCTCTCTCCTGGACAATAGGCTAAAGAATTTGTTCCATGACCAAAGCGTGAGTGAAACAAAAGATTGGTAAGAAATTGAAGTTTCTAAAATGTCCTGTACTCTCCATCCATGTATGCCTACTCTATAGACATTAATGCTAGACTTATGTCCGTTTTGGGACATCATTCCACGACACCATGATAGAGAATTACGTGTTTATGAACTGACTGAAAATATCTTAATGCACCAGATAAAGATGGTCTTTAGGACCTACTGATGCTGGTTTATTTACTAAATTGAATCGATAATCTTTCAGTTACAACTAAATGCATTTGTCTGAATGTTTTGATACAAAATTTGAATTTGATGCCTTAGAGGGCATTGACATGTGATAGAACTGAGAAAAAAAAAAGCTGAAGTGAATTGGGTTTCGATCCTTTCTCTTGCTCTGCTCCTGGCGTCAATCCGTGAGCAGATCGAGAGGAAACTCTTATGAACTTGAAACAGGCCATTCTGTTGCCTGAGTTCAGCCTCCTCTTTGATTCCACGGGAATCCAGTGGACACTGATCTTAAGATTGTATGTTATGATCCCTATTGACACCATCTACACTCATTAGTTTGTGTACTCAGGTTGGAGGTGACTGTTATTCTCACTTTGGGAGCCGCTGAGAGCTCCTTCCCAAGCCTGTCTGACGGTCCTCTGCCGCGATTGGACTGCACCAGTGCTGGTGTGATCTCTTTTGGGGACACTCCCTGGACCTCACATGCTGTCCGGGTCGCGAACCTGACGAGTGGTGTCCACCTCTCACTCGCCCTGTCGACCCAATTCTTCCCACTTTCAACCTCCCTGGCCTGCACCTGACATTTGTTATTTTGCTATTGTTTTCTTTGTGTTATGTAGGTGCCGGAGGTATTTACCTCCAGTGCAATTTGAGTTGGTTTGTTGTGTTTCCTGTACAAGGATTGAGGTCTCACTTGTTTATGCATGTTACGTGACTCTTTTTTGGACTGAGTGTCCTCAGTCCAAGAGGGGGTGTTACTTATGTGGGGAAATTATTATAATTTGGTTTATTTTGGCATGAGAAGGAACTGATACACATATATCTAAATGACAAGACAAACGAAAACATAAAGTGACGAATTGACAAATGTTATGGCCAACTAAGATTTCAGTTTCAGATAGGTAAATCAATTTATAATACTCTGTTTTTTACGTTTGCTGTGATTCTGAAGTGCACACAGAATCTGTGGTAAATGTGGGAAACAGAAGCTAAAAGAGAGTTTTTCTCTGTAGATTAATGAAACCTGAATTTCTGAATTTTCCAGATAAAATTGACCCTAGCATTCCAACAGATAGATTAAGTTAAATAGGTTTTTGAGTCCAGCCATAATTTGCAAGATTAGCTGGCATGGTCGTTCTAACGGTGAGCGGCCCTGATGAGAATTTTTGTTTTTGTAATTTTCGTCTGTTCTTTTGTGTTTCTGTTACAGATCTCTGTTGGTTCCTTGTCTCGGTGGGTGCTTGTGAGTGGTCGTAATTGTGAGTTTTTGACCCAAATTAATCAATCAAGTTTTATTTCTAAAGCGCCTTACAATAATCAAAGTTGACCAAAGCATAGTGATGTAGAAAATATAGCGGACGCGGAGGGAGCATGAACCGAGACAACGACCTGACAGAATCAATACGGGGAGGAATTCGAGAGCCCCTCCCGAGCGGAGGAGCTCCCGCTTTGGCCCCATCGGCCCCTCCTCCATATGTACAGAGCGGGGCGTCCGGCTCCACTTTTTACACCCAGTTAATAACCCTTCATGGACTGGTGGACGTGGCGGCTGCGAACTTGTTATCAGCGGAAGAGCATAAAAATGGCCATGCCCGGGTGCCCGCCTAAGTCTAACTCAGCGACCTTGCCTGAGCGGACTTACCATCGAGGGTCTACATTAAAAACACCAGGACCTGTTGGACGCTCCCAGATACTTAGGACCTTTTGAAGTGACTCAAAGGACTGCCACCGCAGTTAAGGTAGAGGGGCGTGACAACTGGTACCACTGGTCACACTTGAAGCCCTGTTCTGAGAAAACCGGCTTACACTGGACTCATACGCATCCCGGACGGTTGACACATCCTGACGAATATGGTAGTGGGTCTAACAGCCCCACTGAAGGGGGTGGGGGACACCAACCCCGACCCACACGGTCACAAAGACATAAAAAAGACTAACAAATATGGACTTAAGGCCTGGGTTTTAAAACCAGGACCTTTTTAAGGTGTCCATACGGGGTGTGGGGCCTGACACTTGCTCTTTGCTTGCTCATCATACCAACAGTAATAAAAATAGACGATCCACATAGTTGTGAGGGACGGGTCAGAGGACACCCTATCAAAGAATTGAAATTGGCCCTTTACAAGGTATGCAAAGAAGTAGGTAAAACACCTGGAGAAAATCTGGTCATCTACTGCAACAATGCAGGTACAATGTTGGTGAAAATGAGAGAAGCAGTGTCGGACCAACACACCCTAGACTGGATTACCCATTGTACAGAAAAAATGATAAAAACATGGGAAAACAAAGAAGGAACAAAATATGCTGTTTTGAAACCTGTGATTTATGATGTATCTAACATGTCTGTTTCCACAGAGGGAGATGGATCTAGGAAGCGACGGTCTTTCAATATGGGGGGTCATACACCAGGAGAGAATAAATGGGTAAAATTAGCTAAGCACACGGCCATGATTACCAACTCAACCCTGCAGGTGGGAAACCGTACCCTCGGTCAATCATACGTACCTTTCTCTGATGACGGCGGCCGTAAGCCCCTGTTCGGAGATGGGAAAGGATTTATCGCCACGCTGATCCCTATGATCGGTGTGGCGTCCTCCATGCAGTGTCTAAATGAGGTATGGTGGATCCTGGAGGACCTAACTGAGGTAATAGGCGACATCTTGGACCAAATGGAACGGAGTCCAGAACTTAAGGCAGTGGCTGTTGTGGTTATGCAAAGTAGAGTGGCGTTAGACGCCATGTACGCTGAACAGGGTGGTATGTGCGCAGCAGTTGGCCTTGACCACTGCTGTACATATATTCCCCGACGAAACTGGCAATTGGACAGCCATTAAAAATAAAGTAAAGGAACTCAAAGACTTCCTCGCGTCTCAAGAAGACCAGGGTCCTCAGTGGACCTGGCTAAATTGGTTAAATTCCGGTTCCTGGATCCATATCCTTCAAAAGGTGGGTATTCTTATAGGTGTAATACTCTTGTTTTGTTGTATTTTGTTTTGTTGTGTTGTGCCTCTCATTCGCAGCATGGTCTCCAGGGCTCTGGGTTCCACTGGGGGCATCTATACGATGGGTGATGCGTCCCAGGGGGACACGGAGCTCGGGACAAGGGAAACGCCAGAAGGGGGTGGTCCCAGCCTGTACTTGGAAAGAGTACGGCAGGCTTTGAGATATGAATGGAACGACCCCCGACAAGGCTGTGATGGAGAATATTGTGGTGGAGATAATATCTAAACAACACTGTTCGGTGTTGTTGCGCTTGCTGTGTTTTGTGTGCAGGAATGTTTATTTTTGTGTCAATCAGAGACGGTCCCAGGGGGACATAAAAGTTGACATGTACCATTGACACGGAATAAAAACCAGCTGAGTTCCGCCTGGAAAGATTAGTAAGCGGAAGTTACACATGGGAAGAGAGAGATGATTTTGAAACCACTCAGCGGCTGGTTGAGTATGCCCTACATACAGTGAACATGTTTTTTTGGTGTTATAATATGTGAAATTGTACTGTGATTTTTGATACAGGCTGTACTTTTGTGAACTTGAAAATATTATGGTTTTGTTGTCCTCCTTTGGGAGGTCAAAAAGGGGGTCTGAAGAGATAATATTTTTATACGATGTTTTGTTCCTTTGGCTATTTAGCAAACTAACCAAAAGTTGTCATTCAGTGCAGAAAGGTGTGGGTTCCTCAGAATCTTTTGTTTCAAGACACAGCAACCCCCACCCGGTCCACTGGCCATTTGGACAGAAGGGGTCAAATTACGACGGAACTGAATGGACAGCTTTGGGGAGCCAATGGGAAATCTTGTGGACAATGGAATGTGGAGTGCTGTGCTTCCCCAGGAAGAGTCAGTCTGACCATGGGAACGGCTGAAGGCAGACTCACGATGGATAGGAAAAACAGAATTCTGTATTGAGATGACATGTTAGAGAAATAAACGTTTAACTTGTTTAACTCCTTGATGTGTCATCAATTCCTGGTATTTAATTATTAGTTTATGTAGAGTAGTTTTTGACGACTCTCAACTCCTCCTCCAGTTTGAATACGCGGTGTTGTCAATTAAAGGTAATGTTAAATAGGGAAAAAGTAACCGCCGTCGTAGCGGTACTATTTTATTGTGTACAGCGACAACACAGGAAAACGGCTGTTTTTCTTTAGTGTGCATACGTATCTCCATTTTAGATAACCCTGTCCACTCGCTTTAAACAGCTGGTCAAACAGGCCTTGTCCAGATCAATGTTGTTGAGCCAAAAAGTAAATATTCCTACATAGTCCACTGAGAAAAACAGATCTATAGAGTGTTTGATGCTCTACAAGTTCAGCACAGACGGCTTACATGCAATATGTTGGCTTGGGTAATCTCTCATGTATCACCTTATGTTTGTGGATGAATTAGTCCTTAAGATCGACGAGGGGCAAGTTAAAAAGTCAGGGCCCGAGATACAGTGGTGTGCAAAAGTATCTGGCCCCCTTGAACATCTCGACATTTTGCCATACTATGGACCATAAACATTAATATATTTAATTGACATTTGATGTGAAAGACACACACTAAGTGACAAACAATCGTGAAGTGAAATGAAATGTATACATAATTTGTACATATATTTTTTAATAAATAAAAAAGTGGGACGTGCATAAGTATTTACCCCCTTTCCTTTTATTGCAAACAATTGCCTTGATGATTTCTGAATGATCACATGTTGCCCTAATGACTAAATGGAGTCTTCCAGTGTGTAATCTAATGTCAGTTCAAATACAGCCGCTCTGTGATGGTCTCAGAGGTCTGTTAAATGGAGATAAAGTAGTTATCTGAAGTTTCGAGAGCAGGACCATACCTCACCCACGCCCCTTCCAGCCGGCAGACTATTTAAGTCCACCAATTATTGACCTCGTCCTCTCATTCTGGGCTTCCACCCCACCTTCCCTCCCTTTTATTTCTTCTGTTTTCTTACAGGGGATTTTTTCAAAATCATGTATACATTTTCATTTCACTTCACAATTGTGTGTCACTTATTTTATGTGAAAAACACACTATCAATTAATTATGTTTATGGTCCATAAAATTATAGGGCAAAATTATAGTGTAAAATTTTTTTGACTAAAATTAGATAATTGCCTAATTAAAGCCATATTTTATGTTAACAAATTATTAAAGTATTTCTACATTTTAGCATGTTGTGTAGTGGTAGTGGGCGGGTCAAAGGGAAATAGGCCACAGGTAAGGGAGACAGGTGTGGGGAGAACAGACTAGTTTGGAGGGTGACCGACACGGTCTTTGACCGCACGCACGACGCAGTTTTTGGACTTTGATATGAAATAAAATAAAAGATTGGAAATTAAATGGACACTAGCAACGTGAGTTTTTGTTATTGAAAGTATTTTTTTGTGCGAGTCAAACGGCGGACACTCTAAAGATGGCTGTGTTATTGTTTTATAGCTAAAGTTAAAATCAGCCATAACAAAGTCAAAGACCTTCGGATGCTCCGGCATCCTGGCCCGCGTGGAAGACCAGGACGCCAAGCGCCGCAGACTGCACGTTCGTCTGAATGAATCAAAGGCACCGCGCTGCTGAGGGCGCATGCAGATGCCCGCGTGTGAGTAAACGGAGCTGAGCAGCTGAGCGCTTCCAAATGTGACAACACATTGAATGAGGAAAAGTGTGGATCATAAAAGTAAACGAATACGAAGTTGGAACAAGACATTAGACGTAACTTGTAAAATGAGTGACGATAAGAGGAAACAAGGAAACGAGGACGAGGGGGCGTGCAGTAACGCTCCTATCGACGACAACGGTAAAGAAACTGTTGAAAAGTAAAAAGAATGATCCTAAAAACACTGAAAATGAACTGAAAAAGCTCAGTGCCAGCCGGAGGGGAAAGCTGGGAATATGCACGAGACGAATGAACGAAATAAAAGCCCTTCTTTACGATCCACAAAATGTACATTGTGTCGCAGACGGTTTTGTTCAATTTAAAGTGGCATTAAACGAGTTCAAGGCATGTCATGAATCAGTACAAACATTGTTACCTCCAGAAATGCAAGAAAACGAAACAATAGACTGGTATGTGCCTAAGATGGACAATTTCAATGCATTCGTGGAGGAGGTTGAAACCTGGATAAAAACTCCTGATCCACAAGTGCTGGTTCAAACAGAGGATGGTGCATCAAACCTTTCACTCAAACCTAAACAGAGCTCAAAATCAAATCTGTCACGCAAATCTAAAGGGAGCTCAAAGTCTGGGAAATCAAAAAGCACCAGTGTGACATCAGGAGAACGCTTGAGAATAGCTTCTGAAAAAGCTGTGAGATTCTAGCCTAGGTGCCAGACATGGGGGGCACAGGATGGACATGTGTAGTGCACAGCAATCACCTGCAAATATGGCTACTTCAGGTGAAGAGGACGTTTTATCGTTTCTCGTTCATCTCGCACAGGGTCAAATCGACTGAAAGAGGCCACGAGACTTCCGTTTTAAATGTCATTTTGAGAAAAGGGGCTTTTCTGCACCAAGGTGCATTGAGGATGGTTCAAACGCAGAGAACGAATTTCCTTACGGGGATTTACAAAGGTATACTGTACCTTAACCTTAACTGCGAATTAAGTTAACCTTAACTTCAAAATTGTTTTCACTTTCTTTAGAAAATGGTTGTTGGTTGTACTTGGCGAACGGATTGAATGACTAGGTGGGCCACATTTGGTCCCTGGACCTTAGTTTGCCCACCACTGCAATACACAGTGGATGTTTTTATAGTTCGTGGTTGGCCTGATGAAAGTCAATGCGACCAAAATGTTGCAATAAAAGCCAGATAAAAGAGTGAGACAGTGTGCAGGACATTTTCTTTATTTTTAAGACAGTTTGATGTTGTGAATCTTAAAGATCCCCTGAATACTATATCAATCAATGGAATCCGTCCTGTACCTTTGAACCATTTGTCCAACATGGCTCCAGGTAACATGAGGCACTTAACACAGATATACAGCATATACAATTTGTAGTCCTAACACTCTTTTGATGGCCCTGGGGAAATGAATTGCCCATCCTTGCTTTAATCAATTGTTCAATTAGCATGAAAGCATTATCTAGTTTCAAAGTGGCTTTGATGGCATTTGTGTGACTTTTGACAAGCCTTTGCTTTTAAGGGTTGGCACATTATAACTGACTTCAATCTGATGTTTTATAGAACAGAGTTGGAACCCATTAGGAAAGCTACACAATGAAACCCTAAAGTTTCATTGTGGAGCACATGATTGGGTTTTGTTATAAAGCGTACTTAATCAGGACTATATGGCGCATATCTGATTTTTGCCACCAATTATACATACAGTTTCTGTATGTATAATGAATTAATAATAATTAAAGGAACAGGCCACCGTTTTTACATACTGAGATATGTTCTAACCTGAGCTGAGACGATTTGGGACGTACCTGTCTGGTCTTGTGCGTGTGCTCAGTTACGCAAAAAGACCAAAGATGTTGTTAGCATTTGGCCTCTCCCAGCATATTCCTATACCTGCAAACGGGGGTGAAGTTGGAAGCTACCACGTTCTTCCACGGGCAAAGACCAAACAGGTCGCATTATCCTGTCTAAGCTCAGGTAAGAACATATCTCAGTATCGAAAAACTGTTGGCCTGTTCCTTTTTAATAACACCTTCCTTCAGAAATCAGGCCATTGGTAACATATTCAAATATACAATATGCCTCTTCCATCTGAATGACACAACATAATTTTTCTTGACAATCAAGTGTTAAAAAGTGATGAAAAACACTCCAGAGCCAGACAGTGATAAAGATTTGGACAAAAGATGTCATAAGTAAGAAGCTGCTTGAAAAAAGAAATTCGTCATTGTACGTCAGTGAGTGTTAGGCAGAACGTCAAGCCAAGTTCTCCTCAGGGATTCACATGAACCGACATCAAATCCTTCTCACGTGTCAGTCAATGGCACATGCCAACCTTAAAGATGCTGC
The DNA here is from genome assembly GCA_021464625.1 of Proterorhinus semilunaris. Lineage (NCBI taxonomy): Eukaryota > Metazoa > Chordata > Actinopteri > Gobiiformes > Gobiidae > Proterorhinus > Proterorhinus semilunaris. The sequence continues at coordinate 13,377,171 of CM038345.1, forward strand.
ATGTCTCCTACAGCAGCTGTGTTCTCCAGGACTGCAGAGACGAGAGTCACCGCTTCACCGCTTTCACCTGCTATTTTGGGAGCATTACAGGCATCCAAACATATATGAGCCACTATCACGGAGTCTCATGAATAGATCTCCCCCTTTTATGTACCCACAATGCACCGGAATTCACACCTGGACGCTATAAGATCCAGGCTTGGAAGAAGAACTGGTTGCTTGGTTATCTGAACTTTCTTTAGACATGTGTTTTAGTTCTTCCATCAATACTCATATTGATAGAATAAGGCCAGGCCAAAAACAAAAAGACACTCTCTGTGACAGGAACTATGGGTTAAATAGGCGATTTGATGGTACAGGTGTACCAGTGCAACCAAGAAGAAGAAGTCGCATATGACCTAGAGCTCAGTATACCAATCTGGCATAGACTTTAGTTAATACAAATGTATACAAATAAACAGAACATTTCTTTTCTCTATATATTTTGAGGGGTGCACAAGGTTACAAAAGGGATCATTCATTACCAAATAAGGGGAGGATTTTTAATGTAATGGTTGTGGTAAAAATATATATATATACTGTATATAGCGGTAACATACGGTGTAACTGAGACCATCTGTATTTTCTTAAATCATGCACACACACAGACAGGTCCATCTGTGATACTTAGATGTGTTCAAATGTGTGGTAAACTCATGCATATTCCACACACGGCGTTGCAGGCCTAGTTGTCATTTTAATAGACTGTGTTTTGATTATTTCATCTTACATTTTTACCCACGCATCCCCCCTGTACCACATTCCTCCCCTGCGTCACTTGTCCACCCCCTCGCTCTCCTATCCAACGTGTATGCCAACACGCTGTTTAGGGATTTGGATGCCGCGGGGCACTTTGAGCCAATCAAGAGCTGCTTTAACTGAGTGCGCTCACACCTGTCCTGACAGGAATGATAACTGCGGCCAATCGCCACCACTCTCGGCCGTTGCCATGGAAATAAGCCTGTTTTCGAATAGCAATTGGTGTGGAATTTGTGGCAACTGGCGAAAAAAAGATGTTTGATTCTTGCAAGTGTTGTTGTCCTTCTGCTTTTTGAGGTTTAGTTTAGTCAACGTAGTTTAACCTTTTTTCAAAAAAATAAAAAATAATAATAATATTGACCTAGTTCGATTCCTGCCCTCACGTTATCTCAATAATACATCAGTAATTTGCTTTACTACAAATGAAAAGGAGAAAGCAAATTGAGCTTTATTTTTGCTGGATAAGCTAAATACATTCTTCAGATGGAAATGTGAGGTGATATTTGTTTTATTTTATGTACAATGTGTACAATTATATACAAATATGAAACTGAATCATACATTATCTTAAATCTAAGTAGAAAACAAAGGTCCCTCTGTGCCCAACTGAGAACTGGCACTTTGCCTCTGGCAGTGGAGGTGGGCAGGTTCAAAGGTCTACCTGAGGAGGAGAGGTTTTGTACTTTGTGTGATTTAAAAGTGGTGGAAGATGAGTGTCATTTTGTTTTGTATTGTCCACTTTATTCTGATTTGCGTGAGATTTTGTTCCAACAGGTGCAACACGAGAATCCTGATGTGTTTTGGTTTCCGCATGATAACATTTTGTGGCAGCTTTTTGAAAGACACGTTTTTGCTTTAGGCCACTATATCTCCAAAGCTTGGGATCGAAGACAAATTAATTTGTATCCTCCTGTGTGATGTGGATGTTGTTCTGTTATGATTGATGGTACAGTTTCTGTGAATTTATTCTGGCAGTCATCTGAATTCTGTTTTGATGTGGCACTAATGTGCAAGACACAATAATAAATAAAAAATATATATATAGTCAGACTGACGATAGTGGACACACATCATGTCATGGTTGGAGGTGGCGTGAGGAAAAATAAAACCCAAAATGCAGGACTGCAACAAAACTGGTGATGTTTAATAGACAAAAACCAAAATAACAAAATCCAGAGACACAAACCGGGGCTGACGTAGACAATGACGCGACAGAGGACAAGGGAAACACAGGGGTACAAATACATGAGGAAACAGGACACAGGTGAAACACATCAGGGCGGGGCAGGCAATCAACACAAGGGAAGCGAAGCAAAATCACAAGGACAAAACACACATGTCAAAATAAGACACTGGACTAAACCAAAAAACATACAAAACCAGGGGAACAAAAGACGAATCATGACACATCAGGTGGCATAAATTTTTTAATGCATTCTCAATTCATGACCTTACTTTAACATGTAAACTTAGAGCTGAATCATGAAATATTAACACTAGGAATAATAAATCGTTTTTTGTCTTTCATGGCGCAGGTACGTTTTAGTGTTTACTACTGTCAGTCGTCATTTCCGGATAAATATAGCAGCATGATGCTCTTGATGAGAACACAGCCTTACAGCTAATGAGAGGCTTCAGTGGGTAAACTGGGAGACGGTAAAGGTATGGGCCTGTCTGAGAACACCCCACGCGCCACTCTTTCATCACTGCGCGATGCGGAGGCGAATGTGGCGTGTGCTGCTCCCTATTCGTCTGATATGTCTGACTGGTTCTTATTAAAACAGTCACAAGTTTATTTATTCATTATCGGCCTCATATTTTATTAATGCCCTTTTGATTTTATTTATTTTGCAGCGGTTTTCAGTGTTTGAGCGGTGTGGTTGATCAAAGAGCGACAGCGGTGACGGTGCGCGAGTACATATTTGAGAGAGGCAGAATGAAAAAAAAATAAGAAAATGCAAAAGACTGCTGCAGTGAGTAAATATAAACAAAAAAAAAAACATTTGGACCAGTGTTTTCTTATACAGAATCCAGGGATTTATCTTATTAAACACAAAATGACTACTGACAACTTTTAGAAATGAATGTGGTCGTCACATTTAAGTAACGAATATAATTTAACCAATAATACGAATGTTTTATCACATTCTATTCTACACCTGCAGCCATATTATAAACCAACTAATAAGATGTTCTATTGTGTTTGCACTTGTTTTTGTTTACTCCTTTTCAATTCAACTTATCTTCATACTCAAGTACAAACTATCTGACGGGACTCCAAAGTAGACCTTCGTGATTGTCCTTTGTGACAATCCTATTTCTAAAAGTCCATATTAATCCTCTGAACATATTCATCGCAAATGCCCAAAGTTTCATATTTTGAATTTTATCACAAACCCCCCAAGGAAACAGAAGGAAGTGTAAGGGGATATAAACAGACGTGGGGTTGAACATTGTCTCAGAAAATCCCAAACTAGGACAGTAAACAACACCTTATTTTCTGTCATTACTTCAAATGAGCACCTCAAGGGGAGTAAGCCCCCCGGAGCGACTAGTTAAGGGACATTGTTATGAACACTTTTTCATAATTGTGTTTTGAAACTCGGCTTCAAACACCCACCATAGATTTTTAATTTGACGGAAATCTGTGAAATACTAATTCATTTAGACAGATAGTTAGTAAATCTATCTCCAAAATCTCTAAAGACATGAAAGAAGCCACATTGCTCACATACAGCGAGATCTAAAGTGACCTTTTGCCCATGATCTTAGCTCCCGCAGTTGTAGTTAAACCATACAGGCACGTGCACAGATAGAGCCCAGGTGGTGCTCAAGCACCTGCCCCTTTGCCCTGTGCCCTTTAAGTGCCCTTCTAACGACCAGTTTTTTCTCTACCAAAAATAACTCTTATTTGTTTTATTGTTCTTAATTATTTGCCCTACTAATGTGCTGAAAATACAGTTTTAATGCTCAACAACTTCAAATCGCACTTTATCCTCTGCCTCTCGAGCCGCAGCAGCGCTGATGAGCTCCTGATCACAGAAGGGCAACTGCACTGTCCCCGTGTTTCCTCTGTGTGAGAAGATGGTACAGCCCATCTAAGACCCGGGAGTAAAGTAAACTGAGTAAATTAGATAACTTTTATGTACGAACCAGCGCGACATGACTGGATTATTAAGGGGAATGGAAACAAAAGGGCCGACAGGCCGAGGATGTCAGCGCCGCGTGTCGAAACCGTCCGGACAAAGTCAGCGGTAAGAAGTCAGTAACTTCAGCGGTTCTGTTTGTCGCGCTATACAAAGGTCTTAAAATGAACTCTATTACTCAGACTAAGTCATGGCGTAGAACAGGGCCAGATTAGTGGGATCTAAGGGGAAGCTGAGGGAAACGGAAGGGTGAGGAGGAGAGAGAAGGGTTAGGAGGACAGTTAACTGGGTTCTGGACACAGTACCTCTGTGGGAGGAGCAGGGAACATGGACAGCCTAGTGGATTATTGTTATTTAAGATATTTTAGATATGGACTAAGCAATGACTTGGACAAACTAGATGTTTTAAGTGTAGGTTAGCACCTTTGCATTATTTATTTGTATTTGTGCAGAGCCTTGTGATAGACTTTAGAGGACGATGTAGGACAATCTAGTTTATTATTTGGTCCACATTATTGTAATTTTTTGTTTTATGTTAAAAAAATATATCTTCATATCAGTGTTAGCAGTGCAGGTGTACATCATAGTGCAAGTGGATGATAAAGTGACGCAGGCAAGTGATGTGAATACAGGGATTATTGCATGTGTTCTGCAAAGGGGTTATTGCACATGTTACAGTCTTGTTGTACAGTCTGACAGCAGTGGGGATGAAGGCCCTGTGGTAGCGCTCCTTCTTGCACTGGTGTCTCAGTCTTCCATTGAAAGAGCTGCTCAGCTCCTCCACAGTCCCGTGCAGAGGGTGGAAGGTGTTGTTCATGATGGAGGTGATCTTAGCTAATACCCTCCTGTCCCTCACCTCCTTAAGTGTGTTCCCGTGCAATCCTCCTTAAATCTAACATTTGTACCCTCATTTGAACATTTTAACTGTACCAACCATGCTAGATTTCCCCATCACAGGAACATGCCTCTCTGCTGCTTCTGCCAGTCTGGATTGAAGCTGCAGCACAGTCTGTGAGGTCCCCCCATCCCTTTCTCTCCACATCCTGTCCCACTAGGGCTTAAATCTGTGCAGGAGATTACCACAGACTTCACTCATTCACTGTCAAATGTACAAGTAGCCCTCGCACCTCCCAAACCTCTTTCATTTTCGACTGCACTGCACACTGCCCAACTTGTCTTTTTTGTAGTTATACAGTATTATACAAAAATAATATTTATTATTGATTGCTGTATGTTCAACTGCGTTGTCTGTAACAAAAATTGCCCATGCAGCGACCTAAAATGTACCCGCTTTTAACATGCTAACAATTGGGTCAGTATTAACTTGCTTTTGCAAATAATGAAATAATGCGTACAGACAATATGAACATGACATCATTTTTGAAACATTGACCAAGTAAAACTGAAAGTGGAGAAGTTCAAATCGCAGCAACACATCACTGTATGTCATTAGCTACCCTGCACCCATAACCTAGACGGCACAACCTGAACAATTCAAAGGGCATTCTCGCCTCGGCCGCTGCAGTCCAATAATTAGCAACAACACTCGCAGCCATGAGCCTTTATTAATCCGTTTTGTTGCCTTGCTCTCCAGCGGGGCCTTCACCCCCTGAACATACTGTTGCACATGTATCGGCGCTGAAGACCATTTAAGTACCTGCCGAAGTGAAACACTGGCTCGCTTCTTCCATTATTCCACTCCCTCCACTTGTTTCATCTCCTGCTGCGCTCCAAGCAGGTAGGGAAGTGTGGCACGTCACACACACGCATGAAAAAAAATAAATTAAGAATAAAAATGGAGTTCTAGTCAAGGCAGTGCGTTCCTGTCACTTTACAAGCCTCTCAGCGGTTTTTCATCCAAGTCTAATTTAGCTCATGATTCTTTCCTCTCTTTCCGCACCTCAGCTCCCCTCGCTCCGCCGTTCCCTGCCCACCATCCCGGCCCCTATCTCCCGCTTCAACATGAAAGGCTACCTGCGCGCTGATAGCCAGGGGAGAAGGAGGGCATAGAGTTAATTAACTTGCTATCTTGGAGTGACTTAATAGGAATTGGAACTGTTAATAAGAATATAGCGTTGCAGCGCTTGGTGTTGGCAGAAATATAGCTTTGGACACCACGCACAGGGACGAACAATGTGTAGCCGTGTACACTCGCGCCGCACAGATATGGAAATGAATGTTTGCGCCCCAATACAAACCAGGGAGAAGTGCCAGGTGTAATTTCACGCATTACACCGACTAGGAAAAAAAAAAAAAAAATCTCCCCGGACCCCACGCCTTCTCCACACATGTTCGCACCCGCGCACCAACCTTGCTCCTGGCTAGCTCGCCAACTCGCACCACTCAAGCCCCTTTGAAGATAACTTTTTTTCTTATTACCCTAACAATGGAGGCACGGAATGCAACTTTAATTCACAGAGACGAGACAGGGAGGAGGAACAGGACCTGGCGGGTTTGCGGAGAGGAAGCAGCAGAAAAGTTCAAATAAAAAATCGCAAGGTAAAGCTTTTTCTTATAAGTGAAAAATGCTCCTGACTGCCATTTGTTCCCATTTTTTACTTCCATCAACTCTAAAATTGGCGAAGTGCTGACTTGGGCTCTTTTGGCACATAGATACTTATAACACACACTTAAGGAAAATGCAGCTTTGTGCCTATGCGGTGAAGTGGCACACACAGCGCAGCCACACGGAACGACCAGCCTTCCCTCTCCCTCTGTGCGTTCCTCTGTTCCCCTTGTGCTGCTCCGCGGTGCCGGTCTCACTGTGCAGCAGGCTCCCGCTGACAGGTTTCCGCAGACTGGGAGGAAATGGGGCCCTTTGAAGTGGAAGTGTGGGCCCATGGATGTGTTTGGTGCATGATTAGGGTGCAGTGCAGAAAGAAGAGTCAGGAGGCCGTTTATAAAGGGGAAACCTGGCAAGGTATAAATAACACAATAACAAAGCCCCCCCATCCCCCTCCCAATTTGATTTTTGTTTTTTAATACTCATATACTTTAGTAGACAGGATAACGCATGGCGGCAGTGGGTGGAGACGTTCAGCAAACTGTTTGACCCAGGATCTGAACCTGGGGTTAGAACAGTGTTAACCAGCCTTAAACGTCCGACCACCACAAAACATTATCACTGATGTAAGGTTACAGGCTCTCACAGACAGATGGACGGACAGATGGATAGATAGACCTGTCGATAGATGGTGTCTGCATAACGCAACATGGCTCCGAACTGACACCACATTTCCTGTAATCTTTAGAGCTCGAGGCATGTTCCTGAAACCTCAAAACTTCATCAAAAATACTGTCAAAACATAGTCAGTAAAAGAACAATCAGCAGCAGCGATGACTGTGATATGATGCGTGATATTTAACACACTGGGAGATCGATGTACGCTAAACGCTGTCCAGGGAAGAGGAGGTGAGTGATGTACAATAAAAGGGAAATGGCAGAAAGAGGGAAAAAGAGCGGCCAATTGATTGACATTCTGTCTGCTCTGTAATTCAGCCAGTGAACGCCGGAATCAATGGTCTCGCCTGGCTGACCGTGGTGAAAACTCCTCTCCTCTGAGCTCCCTCCCATCACAGCTTCTGTCAGTGTTTAAAACTGGATATATGTGCTCAGACACCTTCTCACTTCTGACTATTTCTTCACCTTACTTTTTCATTAACTTCACATTACCGTAATTATGGTTCAGCCATTTTTTTTTTTTGCTTCACTGTGTCTTGAAAATGCACAAAGTCAGTTGTAGGCAGAAATTAAGAAAACTATATTCCATTACACAAAATTGGATTGTCAAAACGCTGATTCTCCTTAAAGTGCACTTCTATTTCAGGACTATATGGTTAAATGAAATAACTCTGAAAAGTTAGGAGATTAGTACTTTGTTGGTACTTTGAAAGCTAGAAGTTTCTGCACATTACTAGACCATATATGTTTTTAAGAGGCCTTGTGCTAAGTGAGGACAGATACAGTAGAGCAGTGGTGCCAAAGTCATTTCTGGGTCACGGGCCAAAATTCTGCTGTTAGGGCAGTTCGGTGGAGAAAACATTAATTTTGAAACAATGTATGTAATGCATAATAGTAACTTATGTTACTGTTACTGTGCTATGTTTTGTGAATTTCAACATACCAAGTCAACTTGGTGCTGATTTAATTAAAACAACTTAAACATATTTCAGTCCATTCCATATATTTCATTCAATTTATTTTCAATTATTTATATAAAGTGCCCAAATCTTCATTTTGAGTCACATTTAGGGCGCTCAGCTTCATTTTGTCCTTCCTATGTGTAGGAGCTATTTGTCAGTTTAAAGTTAAAATTAAGTTATTAGTTACACATTTTGAGTTGTGTAGTTTTCTAGTCCATTGTTTTTGGTTTCTTATAATATATTCTTTAATATGCTAAGTTAATTCTAATTTGTTTACCTTTTTGTTTTATTTTGTTTGGTAATTCTCATTGCGCACCTATATAGGGGAGTGACGCACACAGTCCAGCACGCACCTGGGTGGGCTAATGGTTTTTTACCAGTAGAGCAGGAGAGGCAGCAAGCAGGCCTTGCATGTGTTACCCTGCTGTTTGCCGTCATACTTGGAAATAAACCTTTTTTGGAAACTGTAAGTTTGTTTGGACATTGCACTCTTTCTGAATGCTGCTGCGTAAACCAAAAACCCATGGTGCGTTGAAGAGTTTATTTGAGTTAAATCAGTTTGCTTATGTCGCAGTTTTGAGTTTTCTTTTTGTTGACAAATAATCACTACACTATGTTTTATTACACTTAGTTGTGAGACTAGGCAGAGGCCTGTAGTATCCCTAAATGGTCTCTCTTCTTCCTTGTCTCAAAGCTACACTCTGCTTTTTTCTGTGAAATTAAGTCAACTTGCTCTGCAGATCACACTGAGTGAGAGTTTCTTGTTGTGAGAAGAGCCAGCCAACAGCGGGCCAGCAGCAGACCAGTGGTAGTGCAGTCTGCACAGTGCACAATATGTGGGAGGGGCTGCTGCAAGGGCCGATGGGACATGGAGTCTTAGTGGTTACTGTGTGGTGTATTGGTCGGAAAATATAATTCATATATTGAGAATTGCCTCTGGGGCCGGATCAGACCTTCTGTGTGGGGGGCGGCCCGCGGACCATATCTCTAGCATCCCTTTAGTAGATAAACTGTTAGCATGGTGCAAGTGGAATGTCCCCTGTGCTGCCATCTCACCTTTAGCCTTTGTAATGAGCCGCTGAGTGTCTAAACGTCATTGTGCTAACGAGTTATAGCCCTGCTGACACCAAATGGCAGTCAATGGACAGATAGATGGCCTTCAGGGAATGGATGGAGCCAATGGGCAGTGAGAGAGTGAGGTCTGGATTGCATTAATGGAGGCAATACAATATAGTAAATGGTATTTAGCAGACACTTTTATCCAAAGCGACTTCAAGCACCACCCTGAGTGCTTTTATTTTTAGAATGAGTGGCCACAGTGTAAGGCGGCTTAATGCGTTGAGAGTACTTCATAAGGTATCAGTGCCAGGTGCTTGCACTAAATAATGACTTGTGGTGAACTTGACAAATATAACCCAAGCTTTTGTAGTTTTACAAAAACTACAAAAACCGCAGGGCATCCAGAAATCTGCCACACGCCTTCTCACTCACACGGTCCAGAGAACACATCACACCTGTCCTCCAACAGCTCTACTGGCTACCGGTTCAATATCGCATCCAATAGAAGTACCTCTTCAACCTGGCCCCTCCCTACTGAGCCTCCGCACCAACACCAGCCCACGCGCCACCTCCACTCTGCCGACACCAACCGCCTCTCTCCCTCCGCCCGCACTGATCGCCTTACCTGGGCGGACTGAGCCTTTGCCATCACTGCCCTAACCCTCTGGAATTCCCCCCCACAACCCATCAGGAATTCGGACTCACAAAATAAATTAAAATCATTTCTCAAAACCTACCTCTTCAAACTTTCCTTAAATGTATTATTTCTGTTTTTTTGTTTCTGTATTCCCATGCGTCTTTGAGTGTCCAAACAAGTGCTATACAAGTTTGATGTATTTTTTTGTATTATTATTATTTAATTTGTATGTGCAATCCCAAACTATATTTACTTGCAAAGATTTAAACAAAGCAAACACTGCCACCGACATCCTTACAGTATGTTGACTTTCATATCCAGAGTTTACCTTATCAACCATTCGCTCCTTTTTATATATGCAACCTCCACTGGACATGTAGTAATTTCTGGAGAATGTCCCATATGATAAAGTGCTATGATATTTTCTCCAGAGAGTTTAACAGTCTGAAAAAAGATGACCATTACCAGTGCCATCTTGATTTATTTCCCTGAAACCCCCTGGTAAAGTTGAACTTTTATCATCATGTTAAAGACCAGCAGGTTGACGCAGGCCTCAAGTTCTCAATCTGTTCTGAACTGACAATTTGATCACCTCCCTCCTCCAAGTGCAATTCACGTTTATTTGCAATAAAACATGCTGTGTGTGATGATTACATGGATGAGGTCATTAGCAAAGTCGCTGAGATCTCCTTTTCAAAACAATTAAGATGGCACAGTTGCTTCTGTGAGTTTGTTCATCTATGCTGTTTATTCGAAATAATGAAGTTGGTTCTGATAAATTGTAACAGAGGCAAAGGAGTACACTAGAGTCTGCATTTCTACTGGAAATGGAAGAGTATGTGACTCTGTTTAGGTTTTAATTGACAACTTTACTTTTAAAACCATTAATTCTTCTGAGCCAAGCGACTAAGCAATTTCCCCTCCTGTTGGTAGTTGGACCCAGCTGACCTCTTTTATTTTGTATAGGCCAAACTTTTCTATAGCTCCAGAGGGAGAAAAGAGTTAAGGCCTGGGGGATTTCAAGGCAATTGTGGAGAAGGGAGAAATCAATTGTAAAGCGGCATCAATGGCCTTTTTGCTGGGTCGTAAAGCTGCAGTCACATTGTTGGTAAATTGACTTATGGTTCAGCGCCATGAATGAGTGTAGTAAAGGTACTTTAGTCAATATTAATCTCTGTTCAGCTGCTACATTAAATATGGTCATAAATCTGTTGTCATGCAAGCTATTTTAAACGCATAACATTGGCAAAAATGTTATAGTTTTCAGAGAGTTCATCCTATATGATAATTCTGTCCATGCATTGACTGTCATTCAGCGCGGTCATGTGGTTTAGGTATGTTGAAATGACAAAGTATTATTAACATAATATAGTTTTAACCATTTGCCTCCTTTTGTTGTCCCTTTTTATCAATAAAAAGTCAATAACAGGTTCTCTCATCTTGAGTTTGTCCATATACTCCTCTGTGTCCTTTTTCTCTCTGTGCCAACTTTTGCCTATACATGTGATTGTTAGTGGGCTTTAGAGCCAAGAGAGGATCTCCAGAAATCAAAGGTGTCAGGATGTGCACGATCTTTTCAGTGGCACAATACACAGAGGACAGTGTGCAGCCGTGCCAAAATCAATGCCACTTCAATTCATCACCTCCTCCTGTCTGAGGGGGGCTTTGCATAGGCCCTGCCTGTCCATGTGCTCTGTCCTCAAGTCTGCTGATCTGAAGGTCTAGGTCTTTTCAGTGGAGTCAAATACTTGACGCAAAGGAATATTTCTTGTGTGGATATCAAGCTTGATCTACTGTAAATTCCCTTCACTTTCTTGGAGGTAGTTTGTGAAGCGTCTCTGATGTGCTAGAAGGCATACTGTCTCTGTCTTCAGGATCTCTAACAGCATGCACTCATACTTGCCTAGTCAAACCATACGCACGCACTGAAAGTCCACAAAGCATGGTAGCCTGTGTCTGTCAGGTGTGAGTGCAAGCAACTTTTTTTTAACCCTTTATAGGGCTAGTGACTCTTTTTGGTAATTTCCGCACACTTTACATATGGCCTCTCTGCTGCTCATCCATAAGGTAAAGAAGCATGTAGTCCTCACTCAGCCAATCAGAAGAGATCACCCTACATCAGATCCCACTACTGTGGCATTTGACCAATCAGCAGAGACCAGTCGCGCTCTCAACTTCCTGTTTTCTCTGAAATCTGAAAAAGTCCCAAGTCTGGCTAAATTCATGGTACATTTCTTTACATAACTTGAAAACTAACCATGGTAAGTTGATGAAACTCACACATTTTATTGGTGAATTATGGTGCTAAGTGATATATTTGTTGGTTTTGGGAGGACGTAGTGAAATGAGTGAAATTACTCATCACTGAAACCTGAAGTTAATGAGTTTTGTCCATATTTGGACATGCCTGTTGCACCTATTATTCATACTTACAGTAGTTTCTTGACAGGAAAAAACAATAAACCCAACCAAATAAACCTCAATCACATTACAAAAGCTCTTGCCTGTGACAGGTGTGATCATTCAAACATCAATATCACAAAACACAACTGAACACCAGCACCCCCTAAAACCTTAAAGTACTTTTTTGTATATTTTATATATAAACCTTTGTATTTTTTACAGGAACCAAATATGGTTCCTTGCTCACATTGATTTTCTGCATGATAATGAACCATACAACAGAAATAAACTTGTATGTTATGTCCCTCAGTAACACTCTTAAGTTTAAATTATTTATGTCAAAGTATTTCAATGAGTGCCCTATAAACGATTAGCTGCTCATCGGAGGCAAGTGTCAACCAATTCAAGGTTGTAATGCCTACCCAACAAGCTCTTTGATACGTCAGACTACACACCGCAGAGGCTTAAAAGATTTCTCAAACATGTATGAATAGCTCAAAGTATGTTATGATGAGGGAACAAAGGTGTAAGATGGCTACAAGGTCTAAAAAGTCAATAGTATCCCGCTTTAAGGATTGAGAGGTACAAAACCAACATACCCATGGTAATAACAGCTGTTTATTATAACAAACATATTAGCCATGAAGGTTAGAGTTACTGTACGTGAGTGAGGGGGGAATACTTAGTTGTCTTTGTAGAATGTGATTTAATGTAAATGACTTAATGAAACAAACAATACAGCACTTGCCAACTCACATAAATTAGACAATTTGGTGGATTCCTCTTGCTTGTTTTTACTGTACCACCAACTTAATACGTTTGGACTTGGATCTTGAGAAAACAAATGCATCATCATTATTCAACGGCCACACGCGCACACGGTCAATGATTAACCGCAACAAAAGAGCCTTTTGGTGTACGGAGACTGTTATCATCAGATGCATTAATCTTGCTCTACGGTGCGCTGTCCCCATCCCTCATATCCTCAGGAAAAGAATCAATTCCCGAAGCATCTATAGGTGAAAAGGAAATAGCTGTGAATAAAGAGAATTTAAGGTGCTATACTTTTACATCCCCTCCACATCAGATGATATGGTGCGTACGATGAGAGACAGGGACTTGGAATGTGTCAGTTGAGATTAAAGACATGACTTTGTATATGCAAGCATGGCAAAGATTCAACAGAATAGATGTGGGGTATTTAGCAGTTCAAAGACAGTCGGCAACGGCATAGGGACCTTGAAACTAGGCACAGATGCAGGTAGAACTTCTTAATTAGACTCCTGGGCTAAACTCGCTGTTCCATCAAAAAGCTGTAATTACTGTAGGATTAGATAAAAACAAAGTGCAATGAGGTGCTAAACCGTAATCTCCATGTGGATGTTAACAAAAGGATCTCATTCAAATTCTATTACCAGCTCGCCGCAAAATGTATCGGGATGTTTCAAAAGACTTCAGCAAATGTATGGTTTGTTCCATTGGATTCATGCCACGTTGATGCTAAGTAGCATTTTGTATTCACTTTGCATTTGGAGAGAGTATAACTCTGCTCATTAAAAAGTAATTCAATAACTTCCATAAAGTCACCTTTAAACATCAGAGAACGCCAGAGCTGTTTTACCTTTACATACAAGATATATCATTGTAAATTGCATTTTATATTACAGTCAGGAGTGATGGGTCAAACAAAGGCACATGGACTTCTCCCATCAACCCCCCTATTCGTAAAGTGGAGGGAAAAGAGTAAGAGGGACAACGTTCTGGCAAGGTTAAAAGGATATTTCCGGATTTTTGACAAAGGGCCTCATTTCCTAGTTATCCAGGGTGTTGTTGATTTCTGGAGATATATATCTTTTTTAATTCATGCAGTCCTTATATTTGAAGAGTTTAGTGGCGCTAGGCTAGTGCGGGGCTAGCTCATTTTCTACGGTAACAGCTAGCCTGCATTAAAAAAACAGTCTGACACACTCCACAGTGCACCTGAGGCAAAGAACGTATAACACCAGACTACCCATATAAATGTCTGTGTCGATAGAATCATTTTTGAAATGTAACTGACCTTGCATCACATGAATTACCGCATGTTGAGGGACTATTTGCTCGCAGATCACTCCGCCGCTGCGTAGCTTACAACCACGAAGCTGATGCTGCTCAAATATAAGTTATTTTAAATGCAAAATTGTTACAATTACTCTATCGACACAGACATTTATATCAGTTGTCTGGCGTTATAAGTGATTTGCCTCAGGTGCACTGTGGAGTGGGTCAGAAGCCTGTTCGTAAATGCAGGCTAGCTGTTACCGTAGAAAATGAGCTAGCCTCGCACTAGCCTAGCGCCACTAAACTCTTCAAATATAAGGACTGCATGAATTAAATATATATATATATATATATATATCCAGAAATCAACAACACTCTGGATAACTTGGATTACCCCCTATGTCAAAAATCCTGAAATATCCCTTTAAACAGAGTCCAACATAACGATACACCTGCACATATTTTGATTCAGTTTTGTAATTCACCAAATCATTTCTTCCCGGTCCTGAGAGGGTTCTGCATCAGAGACATATGGTCCTGTCTGTGTTTAAAGAGCTACTAAACACCCCTTCCAGATCGTACTCCACCCACTCCCAAAATTAAAAAAACTCAGAGAAAGAGGCGTGGCGGGAGGCTTTGGGGGGACACGGGGAGGGGGAGTGTATGAGTGGTCTCTGCTCTGTTGACAGTCTCAGACCACGGGCCTTAGTGAACAGGACTGACTGAGTCCCGTTATGCCGCATTTAGACGATGTGGCGCCGCTTTCCCGGACTCTGGAGCCTGTCGTACCAGCTACACGCGGAGGACATTTGGCGCTCGTATCTTCCCGTTCCCCCCCTGGCTTTAGCGGACACTCAGTCACACACTGCCCCGCTCTGAGCCTCCAAGGCAGGGGATGGCTAACTGCTGCCCCCGGTGTCTGTGAGCTCTCCCTGGGGGAGATTACAGTAAAAAGCAGCTCTCAGCCCCATCTTATAAGCACTGACAGCCCTCATGAGCTCTGTCTGCCCGATACAGCTTTATCGTGTCTGTAGTTTCAACGTGAAAACATTCAGCCATGTCACTAAATAAGTGAATCTGGGTATTTTGGGGTTACATTTATCTTTATTTAGAGAGGTCGGGGATGTGAGTGCTGTGGCGTGGTTCACACACACAGAGTGGAGCGGAACCATGGAGCGGAGCCTGTAGATCAAATCCCCGTCTCGGGTCTTCTCTCCTCTTCCTCCCGCTCCCTGGCCGCTCTGTGACCGGCATGTTGTGCTCACGTCACAACGGCTACTGAACTACCTGACTAAAGTAACTACACTAGAAACGCTAAAGAACCATTAAAGTAAATTGTAAAGAACTAATTAAATACTATGCTAATAAATTGCCAACCTGAAAATCGATGTAAAACGCTCGCTTGCTATTCCAACTCACTACGGGGGCGTGTGCGAGACTTGGCTTTTATACCCCGAGCAGCACAAAGTGACGTCACACAGCTGGCAGAGCGAATGGAGAGGACAGGCACGAAATTCAAATGTAGTGCAGCCGAAAATGTAGAGAGGGCGCTACACAGACGGTTTTAGGCTCAAAAGTGAGATTTTATCTAATTTGCACTAAAATGTCAAAAGATTTACCAGGACATGTAGAGAGCACTATAAGAAACATATTTATGCAGTTTATAAGCTCAAAAAAGTTGATTTGGTGCTTAGTTACTCTTTAAGGATTCTGAAAGACATTTTAGACACCATGAAACCCTTTGGGCCTTATTGATCCTTTAAGAGTGCAAACACATGGGGGGTCATTTATCAAAGTGCTAAATAGCAGGTTTTTTATTACAGTGTAAGAACCCCAAATCTGACATGTAAATAGAGGAGGCTGCGAGGCCAATTTTTTTTTTAAATGAACAAATGAAGCTGCTGCTGATCCACAGTGGCATGTGCTACCCGATTTCAATTATTGGAGTCACGATTATTGTGAGAGAAAATATTGCGATTTTACGATTATTCACGATTATCGACCGAATGACAGGAAAGAACTGATATTTTTAGTTTTTGTCTTTAAAAAGCTTTTTAATACTTAAACTTGTAAACATTCACCGTTTCTAAAAATGAAAAATGCTTTAAGATTGTTTTGCATTAAAATAAATAGACAGTGCCTTCTCTGCTGGCCCTGGCCAAATGAAGAAATAAAAGTGTAAAATATCTTAATAGTATATTTAATTTCTAATTTATTTATATAATGTACAGTTGAGTTGCTTATTGGTTTTGTTGATAACTGTAATTTCCTACTCAAAAAGTGCCTTAAACACCTCTGGCGAGCTGCTCCTCCTCAGGGCTGTTGTCAGGCCGCACACATGATTGACAGCCAGCGTGACTGACAGAATTATCAGCCAATCAGAATTCAATACACATTGACAGTCCGCCCCAGGGCCTGCAGCAGCTCAGCAGCTTCCCCTAGCTGCGCATGGGCAAGACGTTCCAGCCACTCTGAAGAGAACCGGATAAACAGATATTCCTCTTGGAAACGTCCGAACGAGGCAAAATGAAGTGGATTTACTGATCGCGGATATTTCGCGGCCCTTCATTATGAAGAACTTCGGGAGCAAAGCAGCGGGAACGACAGCGGGACGTAGACGCTCGGCTCCCCGGACAGGAGAAGGGTTTCCCCGCGTCAGCTGCGCTGGGATTCGGGCAGGCAACAGGTACGAGACTACGAGCGCTATAAAAAAGGATCTCAAATAGCACCAAACTGTTGATTTGCGTGTGAGTCGATCTCTGGTGTCTCGCTCTGTCAACAAAACATCTCCTAAAAACAGCCGCCTGTTTCCACGTTATAACGCGCTCGTCTCCGTCTGTCATGTGTCATGTGTTTCCGTATATTCCCGAAGGTGTTTGCTTTTGTTTGGAGTCAGATGCACCGCTGCTTTGGTTTGCGTTTTTGACAAATCCTTTAGCGAACAAATGCCACGCAAAAAGGCAGTTTTATCCATACGCCTACTGTCGATAAGTTTATATGGGTTTGACTATTGAAGGCCCTGACTGAAACCCCACGGCCCGCCACTGTAAATAGGCCTACATTGAATAATACAAAACAATGTCAACTTTACTTCTTTATAATGACCCTAATTATCATAATTATTTTACTATATGTTATGAGGCCACAAGCTAGGCTAGGTTTCATGTTCTCAAAAGTTATGCTGTTGTTTATTTATTTGTCAGATGTTTTGATGAACAGAGAATGAAACGTGTTTACAAAATGACTAAGGAGACTCTTTTGAACAGCTGTTTGCCACATGTGCGCGGTTTCACTTTCCTTTCTGTTACGCTGAAGCAGAGTGGAGAGCGTTCGCTTTTTGTTTACATCCGGAGCCAGTTATGGCGGCTATTTCCGAACATTTGGACAACTTTTTCGGGAATTATGCAGTTTGTTACCTTGACCTGGACATTCACAGCGAAGGATTATCTCCAAGATGTTGTTTACATTCGACGCAGCCGATATCAGCGCCTTTAGCAGCAACTTTCTGACGACGGGATTTGCATAACGGACGTCCATCGACAACAACAACGCCATGGTCATCTTTTGGATCCTAAAGAGATCCCACTCTGCTGAATTCAATCGTTTTTGGGTGGATACAACACTAAAGAGCGTCCTTCGGCCTTGCTCAACTACCGGTGAGTTTACGCGCTGTTTATGGCGTGCAGCGGCTCGTCCGTCAGCGTAAATTTTTTTCGCTGTAAATCGTAGCCTCTGAAATTCTTACGGATAACCTACCGCGTCCTTTTATAATCGTGGTAATCGTAAAATCGGTTCATCTTGACATCCCTGCTGTCAACTCTCTCTGTTGGAACCACACTGGGTGGTAAAAAAAGTAAAAAAAAACAACTATGTTCTGTGTCAGAGAATAAATACTAGCTACTTGGTCTTTACAAGCACAAATCACACCAATACCCGAAAGCTTCAATGTTATTCTGGGCTTTTCAGAGAACAAAACAAAACAAACATCATGGATTGGATGAGGTGATCTTTTTAAAGATACACATTACTGAACTGAGAAAAAATACATAAATGTATTTTTTGTTTCTGCGTTATTTTTTATCTCAACTAAAACATTGAACAAAAGTACTAATGATCTCAATCCTTGGACTGTTGGAACTGCTGGTTAACCTCGAAGCCTGAAGCGGCAGCACAATCACTCTCGCGCTTGTTCCTAACACAAAGATGAAATAATTGCTTCAATTTCACATCTCTGTCTCCTGAAAACGATTGCATTACGGCTTCTTTTTGAAGTCTGCCCGTGAGTTCGGGAAGCGTTTTATTACGTACTCTTTGAAAGTTGGGATTCAAACTCCAACGAAAGGGGGGGGAGAAAAGCCATTTCCATTTTACCACCAGGATGACATTGCAAAGTGATTCACATCAAAACCCTGTTCTTTGCTCTGAAAAATAGCCTGCCTTCACATATAAATGTGAAAGAAATGTATCTCAATCACCATAGGTCTTTTCTTCCATTGCGTTTCATCTTTCCCTTGTTATTCAGTGTGTTTTATTCCAGCCTCCGAACGATTTCATCAAAGCACACAAGAGCACACATCCGCTCGCACCAATACGCTGTTATTTAAAGCAGCCATCAAGATTCAAATGTTTACTAGGATGGCACGAGAAATGCATAAAATGAAAAGCAGTTCTGTCCAAATGGTGTTGTGGAGAGTTATATATTGAATATATTTTACAAAATAGACATTTAACAGAAGGTCAAATAACCACAATCAGTCACATAAAAAGTGAGGTACTTCCCAAAATTAGACAAATAGAGAGAACAATAAATAAATAAACGTATCCAATATCCTCACAGAAACCTAATTTGATTTGTTCACTAAGAGTCAGTATATACATCATTCTGCCTCATCCGTCTCACCTGCCAGCGTAAAGGTCAGTGAAACACCAGTTATCAAAGTTTAAACAGGAGCTGTGTCGGTCCTTGAAATGAGATTTGAAATCGAATTGTCTCTGCACTGAGTTTGTGGTTTTAGTAAATGAGTAGACTATCTATGTAGTTCAAGAATATGTATAGAATCCAGCATTTTGACTTGAGACTTGGAAAAAACAACATTTTCTCCTTGTGTGACAAAGGGGCGTCAGTGGCTCACTTGTAGAGCGGGTCTTCCAAAAACCGAGAGGTTTGGAGGTTCGAATCCTGCAGACGCAGATTGCGGTTGTTTCCTTGGGCAAGACGCTTCATTCGGCTGTAATGTAGTGTGTGAGTGAGTGGTTAGTGGTGGTAAGATTAGCAGACTTGCTTCTGTCAGTCCCCAGGACAGCTGTGGCAAACTTTAGTTTCACCTTTAGAGTAACAAGCTAATATATGGTTTTGAACAACTCTCTCTGATTTAACCATAACAATATTGCACACAGCGGTTAGGATTTTAATTCGCTGGACTCATAAATGTATAGCACTTATATCGATTGTCACAAGATAAGTTATGGGTCATGAGTTATGGGCAGCATTCCCATATGTTTGAAGATCAAGATGATGAGACCAGGTTTGATTGATTCTGGTGAAGACTGTCACACAGCTGCAGTGGCATTCAAAGTGTGCACATAATTTGAAGCATATTACCACACTGACATTTGCCCATAATCAGTCTGGTGTTGCCTGGTTCATTCAGAATACAAACTACAATGCACCCTTTCATTTTTTGTTTTTACCAGACCCGTCGTTTGTTATATAAGCCATACCATATCTTGGTATGGGACTGAAGATTGAGGATAGTCCTTTGGCATTTGGAGGAGAGGGATATGAGGACAAGGCCCGGTGTTTGCTTTTGTTCATAGTGGCTCTATGAGATTTGAACAGTACACGGGAGGCGCTGATATTGTGCAGTGTCTGGTGTCACTAGTGTAATGGGATCACAGAGGTGCGGGCCCATGAGTGGTCCACAACCACGCACCTCCTGCTTGGGCAAACAGCAACCTCTCTACTGCTTAAACATGGCAGCGTTGTGTGAAAAGGGGGGGGGGGCTTACAACACAAGATCATGGTATACTTCTTAGATTTTGCCTATATATATATTTAAGTTGCCAAACACTTTTGAAGCCAGCACATTTTCCTACTTGTAAAATATATATAGAAGTAACGTATGTAGGAGCTCAGACTGACAGTCCATTACTCCTCTGTATTAGCTCTGCTGGTAAAACAATATAGATCTAATTGCCTCAGTCAACTCTGTCCGTTAGTTCAAGCAGGTGGTTTTGGCCTCTATAGGTCTGGAGAAAAATATTAACAGCCAATGGTCCTATACCTTTTTACTATAAGATAAAATGTACAATTCTACAATAGCACTAAAAAGCTTTTGAAGATAAGAAGCGAAACATCCTGAGCTTAGTCATACCCTTCATAATCAACCCAGACCACACACATCTCTACATTGGAACATTTCTGATAAAAAGCTTGCATTAAGATTTGTGATATAGAGTACTTTGTCCGCTGTTTATTTAATTTAAATTGTTTGTATTGATTGTGAAGTTGTTAAAGACAAGGAGCGGTTCAGGAGCCCCTTATGAGAGACCAACAGGCCCGGTTAGAACCATGAGGCCGTCCTTCTATGGACCTCCCACCTGCAGGAGGAGCCATAGGGGCTGGTGCAATGTGATTTGGGCAGCTCCAATCATCTGCCCCCACGACCCGGCAACGGAAAAGTGGAAGAAAATGGATGGATGGATGGATGATTGTGAAGTATCACGCTAATTGTTGTAGTATGTGTGATAATATTACTTGTGCAATAGTGAACATTGTGAAACATTATAAACTCATCCCAGTGAAGACATGGGAGTTTAGAAACGCATTAAAGAGTTTGGACAACTAACTAATAATTTGAAATGTATGCTCTCCCTCTTTTATTGTTTGTAAAAAAAAATGTTTTAAGCAAAACAAAATCTGGTATATGAGCTTTAACAAGCAAGAAAATGTATGAGTTAATGTGCCCCAGTTTACCATGATAAAAAGTTATCAACATAGCTTTTATGCCCTGTGACAAAAGTAACCACAATGTCGTGCCTTATTCACCCCATGGTGCAGTTATTGCATACAAAATAATATTGTGAAAGATCTTGAGCTTAAAATGTTCAATGAAAAAGGTATAATTGCTCTGCTCCCTTTGCAGATAGAATGGCTTCAAAGACCAGATTCATGTTAGTTGGTTATTTTGCTGTCTCAAAAGGAACAGTATGTCAAAAATGAAAGCGCACTCTGAATGAAAATCTTGGGCCTCACAGGAGAGTGTGAATGCAACTCTTCAAAAGTAATAACACGTCTACTATGCAAAGAAGCCGCCCATTTAATTAAAAACACATTGTGAGGCTTTCACAGGGCTCTGTGGACTTTACTGGCAATGACTGGCTCAAGTGCAACAGGAGCAGAATTGAACCCCCAACCATCATTAAAACTCTGCCACTACAAGTTATGTTCTTATGCTTGTTCAAGTGCTTGCTTAATAATAATGATAATAATAATAATTAAAGCCACAAGCGGCGATAAAGGCCCTCGCACCTGGCGCAGTCCCCCCCTTGCGAACGCCCCTGCTCGCTCTCGCCCAAACCCGCTCTCGCCTCGCCGTCACACCCAACCTGGTCTCTATTGCACCTGTTAGGTCTTAACCCAGCCCACTCTCTCCTGAGCCTTCATCCCACCTCACTCTTGCTCCAGGTAGCTCCGGTGCCGGCCCACTCTTGCCTCAGCCTCAAGGCCACCTTTCTTATCTGCAAGCTAATCAACTAAGAAATCATAGTGTTCACTCACCGAGATAACTTGGTTTTACAACAGTTTGATTTGGAGTTCCAATGTAGTTCAACCTCGAGGATATATTTTGTTGTCTTAATCAATTTAAATGTGAACAGTCATTTTTGCTCTGGCTCACGTTTCTCATGCTTCTGCTCATGTTTTGTACTGTGGTGCAATGCAAGATGGATGCCAAAAAACAGCAGAAGAAGAACGTTTTTATTGTGCGCTGTCACCTACTGGCAAGTTAGAGATTGCACTTTACTCTAGTTATTGGTGGTTGGATTAGAGGTCATTTCAGGATTTACCCGGCAAGAATTGGACACGGACTATTGCCCCCTTTTTTCCTGATTTTTCCTCAAGTCTTTGCCTAATTTTCCAATTTTCTTCCTATTATGTTCAAACAATTTTTTCACCTGTTTTTCTTTAGCAAGAGGCTGCAATGGCTTTGTGTCCGTGTAGTAGCAGATCTTCTGTTGACATCTAAAGTCCTATGTAAACTAATAGTGTGAATAGAAGCATCACTGGCATGTTTGTTGAGGTTTACAACAGTTATGTTTGTGACATATTAACATCACATTTATGTGGTTTTAAGTTAAACTAATAATTTCTATTTTGTAAGTAAACAGTGAGTCGTGTTAATGTTTGGTTTAATTTAATTTACTTCTTTTTTTTTTTCCTAATAAGCACATTTAAAAACACTTGAACGTACAAACAAAACCATGTATGAAAGAACAGATGCAGGAGGAAGAACTGTCAAATAAGACGTCTGGAATCAGGGGAAATTTTGAATAATGTGGGGAAAAACAAATCCTTTGATGTTAAATTGAAATGCAGTATAGACTGAGAATCAAGCTGAATGGTAACCAATTGGAATGAGGGATACTGAGTTTCAAAAACAAAAAACAAAAACAGTTTTAAATTCATTGAAAGGAGAAGAAAGAATGAAGCAATACATGCGGTGCAGAAAGTCATAAATAACTGAGAATATTTTTAAATGCTGACAGCGAGTATTAAAAAGGCAGGGAGATAAAGCGGCTGCTGATAGTGAATGCACTGAGAGAGGCAGGGAAAGGTATATTGAAGGACTAAGTGGCTGGAGCGCTGTGTGCCAAATATAAAATCAATAGACACTATCAGAGGCCGACCCCCTGCTGCTGAATCCATAAAGAAATGAAACGATTCCGGGCTAAAAGATGCATGAAGGCACCTCTGCAAACTGCGGATTAACTCACACTGTTCTTGTATCTAAAGTCTGGCAGTGTCTGTGTGTGAGCTTGGGCAAATGGCAGATTAAAGTATAGTGCTGAAAAATGCAGCTGAAAAGAAATCAATTCTCTTTAAGCAATATTAAGATTGTGTTTGGATATGATATCATGTGAAGTTAAGAGTTCAAGGGATGAACAATAATCTCAGAGAAGTCAAAGGCAGTATTACAGACAGTACATTTATAAATCCAAAGCTTCATAATACAGGCTCACCATTGACCCTCTTCAGATCCAGGTATGACTTATTGAGTAATTACGCTGTCCGCCTTGATCCTGATCCTGTTTTGATTACCAAGGCAGCGGTGGCACCAGTCGACTCTCGACTCAAGCTAGTCCAACTCCCACTTTCTCTACTTGCGCTCTAGCGCTTACAACCCACAATCAAGTCTGAAGAAATGGAAATGTTAACTTCTTCTCGGTGAGAGAAATCGCGCACTGCAGTCTGTGCAGTAAAATTAAACTAAGAGCTAAAACATTAAAAGCTGTTTGTACTTTATAGTGGAACAATTGCTACAAAGAGGTTTTAGTGGGAATGTGAGAGAACAATATCTATGAATACAAAAAGACCAAACGGAAAATAATTAAATAACTGAAAGATGAACAAATCCAACCACAGCCTCCAATTTTTTAAAGTAAACATTTGTTTCTTGCTCGTAAATGGAAATGCTCTTTTAATGACATTTGCAAGCAAGCTTTTTATATAATGACACGACTGTCTTGAAGAAACATAAAAAGTGAATTGTTAAACCTAACGTAAAAAGACTGCAAAAGGTTTGTGTAGGTTGATGCAATAATGCAATGACAGTGTGTGTCTCACTTTCCCTTGTGCAAATGTGAGAGCTGACAAGTGGTTTGTGCCAGAAGCCATTTAGAGATACATAAGCTCAAATTGTTCCGCCTTTTAATGGACTTGCGATTGTGTTGATGTTGTCAAGGTCTTTTCGCCCCGCCACAACAGTCAGACTGCTGAGCCCACAAGCAGCGCTAACAACATGATTCACTGCTTTACTATCACACCCTTAACGCACTCAAATGAACACACACAACCGCGCGCTGGCACGCAGCTAACAAGTCCACCAACAGGTGCTGCTGCAGCCTGCTATCACTGTGAGTAAATAAGCAGGCACAAGCCAGCCATGAAAGGCAGATTAAGGATTGTTGGAAACACTGGAGCCAAGCGGGTGGAGAAAAGAGGACAAGGAAATGCATATCGAAGCAGAGGCCAGGTGAGCGAAGAAACAGGGCTGTGCATTTGCATAAGGGTGATATTTAGGGAGAACCGAAAGACATCGAGGCTGAATAAATCTAATGCCGCATGTAGAGTAACAGATGAGCTACTGAAAAGGACAAACACACACTGACTAGAATGAAGGAAATCCCATTGTGCCAAGATGTGTTTCATTTGAACACAACTGCAATGTCCCCCATCAATATAAGGCATCAACAATGAGGCTAATCCTGCTTGAAGCGATCTCAAGGTGTTGAGACGGTTCTGTGGACATTGCTCTTTGGTCACTAGTTGATCTTGATGGGTTGCATTAAGAAATTAAGACACCCGGTTGAAGGATCAAACGCAAGAACACATTTCTCTGAGAGACCGTGAAATTGACCTCATCCAATGTTTTGTTTTACACTCACTACTCACTACTTTAGGCTGTGTCGTGGATTTATCTCCAAGACGTTATCGTTCCATATCGGCCAACCAGAGCACTCCGCTCTCAAAACTCAGGGCTACTAGTGATTCCTCGGGTCTCCAAAATCACTGTAGGAGGAAGAGCCTTTAGCTACCAAGCTCCGGTTTTATGGAATAAACTCCCAGCTCACGTTAAAGAAGCAGACACAGTCCCTACATTTAAGACTAGGCTCAAAACGTACCTCTTCGAATTAGCTTATGATCAGGTCAGTTAGGTAAAGCTCTAACCCACAGCCTGAAGTAAAGCTGCTTTAGGAGAAACTCTGCTGTGGGAAGTACGGTACACTGAGCGCTATCCTCTTCTTCTTCTTACTGCAACCTTTGTCTTACTATGATACAATATTTATTTCATCTGTAGTCTGTTCATTACTATTCACATGGTGTCTCCTGTCCCACTCCCCCTTGGGAGTGCCTGTCTAGATCGAACGGAGGGACCCGGCTGAACGGAGGGACCCGGCTGAACGGAGGAACCCGGCTGAACGGAGGAACCCTGCCTACTGACAACAAGGACTGGACGGTCTGTGATCTTGGCCCGTCTACTGAGGGACTCCTTCGGCCCTGGGTCTCTATAGCCTGTCCGTCCATGGGAGTGGATCTCTCCTTCTGTGGTTCTCCTCAAGGTTTCTCGTTTCTCCCACTGGGTTTTTGAGTTTTTCCTTGCCGGGCTGGAGAGTCTAAGGACAGGGGACACCCGAGCTGCTCGTCGCCACCCACTGCTCGTCGCCACCCACTGCTGACGCTTATTTGGACATTATGTTTGCCTGGATATTTGATTCACCGGAACTTTACATTGTCTTATTTACTGTTCTGTTTTATTGCCTTAATGTTTGTTACAGCCCTATGAGGCAACTCCTGTTGTGATATTGGGCTATACAAAACCATTGATTGATTGATTGATTGATTGATTGATTGATTTTAAACCCACGACACAGCCGTGCCTGTGTCCTGCACATGATAATAGCAGTTTCCCTCTTCATCTGAATGCCAACAGCATCATCCGATTGTCTGTCAAGTCCCGCAGGAGAATAAATCATCCAATTAACACCAAGCTAATGGGCGGGATTTTAATTAGGCTTGTCAACACCCCACTCTCCCTTGTTCTGTGCTATTTCAACAACTATTTATCTTCTCTATTCTTTAGCGGGCCACGTTTTGTGCTCCTGATTACTATTCCGCAGGGGCCGCTTTGCACACACTCATAAACATACAGTGTCACCATTGCCTTCTGCACACACGCACAAGTGGCTAGCACGCAGCGCCCGGGCTCATAATCAAAGTGATGCTCTGTCAGATTAGTATTGGAGAATGAGAGCTGGGGGAATAGACAATGTAATGGGCTCAAGTTGTAAACAGAGGGAATCCGTGTCACACAATACTGGCTGCAAGCTATTTGTATTGGATGAACAGAGAATAGACCAATTTGGTAAATTCATTGGTTCATAACAACCTCTCATTTGGACTTGGTCTAGGGAAATAGGTAAGTACACGTAACCATGGAGATGGTTCTTTCAGCAGAGAAAACCTACGGGAACTCCAAAAAACATTGATCATGGAGCATTATAGAGGTCAACGTGATGGAAAGCAAATGCTACTCTAATGTCAAAAGCGTGCTGATCTCAAGTATCTGTCGCATAAAGAAAATCCACAATGCACCTTTAAACTACAGTGACACAGCTTCTCCCCCTGCACAAGTCCCCAGTCAGTGCAATTTAAACAGCGTTACAGACTTAGCAGGCTTTGACTTCTCGGCTCCCAACTCATTATTTCCCCCAACAGCGACAGATTCCAGTTGTTTACCGTCGTTCGCTCCATGTTAATGTCTCTGTATAGAGACGCTCCTTCCGACATTCCCTTAGTAGGTGGAATATTTTGACACACTACCCCCACCTTCTCCTTGAACACACTGGCATACATTGGCTAGCTATTTCTCAGTCCTCCTCTCCCTCGGTCAGTCAGAAACATAGTAATCTTCTATGGCTGCATCTCATTACAAATCTGTGTGCTATAGTCCGCTGTTCAGGGCATAATACTAATGTATGTTTTCCTATCAGCATACAACATATTCACACCAAGAAATCAAGAGACAGGGTCAACGCTGGAAAAACATAGGAGACAGGCATGAGGCCAAAGCAGATAAGGTTTTTACTTCAATGATTATAAAAGCATTATAAAACTTCATAACTCAAATGACTTAGCTTTGGATACTTACACATGACGTATCTGCAACTTCGGGAATATGTACAGTATTGGGAGTATTCATTTTTCAGTGCTTTCCCAGATGCTCACATTTGCTTTATAATGTCATGCACAGCCAGCAACAGTACGTTACTATTACTTATACAACAAAGCTGAGTAGACTAAACCTGATTACTAATTTACACCCGTGATCAGCCACCTCCAGCAATCACTAACTCAAGCGTCACATTCATATGGTCAAAGTGGGTGAAATGTATTTGGTGCTGGAATTGAACCGTAACCTTCGGCTTTGCGTGTTACCGCTCTAACCGCTGAGCCACCCTTGAGCGTGTTGCAGGTGAGCCCCTCCTTCCTCGTCTGCAGAGGGTGACAGTTGCCAGAGAAATGATCTCTGTGTCCATTACAGCTCATTTATCACGCCGTAAAGCCATAAAAAAGTGCTTCTCCTCTAATGGAGACATTACACACTCACTGTTCAGTCCTGTCTCATCCATTCTTCACCCTCACACTTCATACACTCCACGCTGCCGTTGCCGTCTGCAGTCACTGCCTTTGCTTGTCTTGTATGTTCATGCTTTATTGTCGGCTTTTTTGTTTTATAACTATTTTGAGTAGACGTTCCGGCGTGAAAGGAGAATGTGAGTCTGTCTTATTTTTTGGATTGTAGAACCATCTGTAAATGGTAGAAAGTATAGGACACGCAAATCCAACTACAACAGCATCAGTCACCTTGATCAGCAACAGGAAAAAGAACAAATAGATTATTCCAGTGTCTCACCTTCGATTATTATAGACTGCATTATCGACAAATGGCAAAAGTCGAACCTCGGATCCAGGAGGAACAATGCGGTTTTCGTCCCGGTCGTGGAACACTGGACCAGCTCTATACCCTTCATCGGGTGCTCGAGGGTTCGTGGGAGTTCACCCAACCAGTCCGTGCCCCTCGTGGTGCCCTGTGGGGGGTGCTCCGGGAGTATGGGGTCCGGGGCCCTCTACTAAGGGCTGTCCATTCCCTGTATGACCCCAGCAGGAGCTTGGTTCGCATTGCCGGCAATAGAAGTCAGACCTGTTCCAGGTGCGTGTTGGTCTCCGCCAGGGCTGCCCTTTGTCACCGGTTCTGTTCATTACCTTAATGGACAGAATTTCTTGCCAGGGGCCGGAGGGTGTCCGCAGCCAGGGGCCAGAGGGTGTCCGGTTTGTGAACCTCAGAATCTCATCTCTACTGTTTACAGACGATGTTGTTCTGTTGGCTTTATCAAATCAGGACCTTCAGAACGCTCTGGGGCGGTTTGCAGCCGAGTGTGAAGCCGCCGGGATGAGGACCAGCACCTCCAAATCTGAGGCCATGGTTCTCCACTGGAAAAAGGTGGCTTCCCCTCTTCAGGTCGGTGGGGAGTCCTTGCCTCAGGTGGAGGAGTTCAAGTATCTCGGGGTCATGTTCACGAGTGAGGGACGAATGGAGCGTGAGATTGATAGACGGATTGGTGCGGCGTCAGCAGTGATGCGGTCGCTGTATCGGACTGTTGTGGTGAAGAGGGAGCTGAGTCTGAGGCAAATCTCTCGATTTACCGATCGATCTACGTTCCCACCCTCACCTATGGTCATGAGATTTGGGTAATGAACGAAAGGACAAGATCGCGGATATAGGCGGACGAAGGGTAGCTGGGCACACCCTTCGAGATCGGGTGAGGAGCTCAGTTACCCGGGAGGAGTTTGGAGTTGAGTTGCTGCTCCTTCACGTTGAAAGGAGCCAGCTGAGGTGGCTAGGGCATCTGTTCCGGATGCCTCCTGGTCGCCTCCCTCGGGAGGTGTTCCAAGCATGTCCTATTGGGAGGAGGCCTCGTGGAAGGGACTATGTCTCTGAGCTGGCCTGGTGTCGCCTCAAGGTCCCCCCAGAACAGCTGGAGCAGGAGTGCATGGATCTGGGAGTCTGGGCATCTCTGCTCAGACTGCTGCCTCCGCGACCCGGCCCCGGATAAAGCGGAAGAAAATGGATGGATGGACGAATGGAATGCAGATAGTAAGTAAAAAAGTCAGTTTTAAGTTAACTTCCTTTTTCTTCTATTTGCAGATGAACCAGGATTAGCAGTTCAGGAGTCAAGATTCTCTGTTTTTCTCGACTAAATTTGAAAGGGCTAAGTGTCTGAAGTCAGAAGCTCACCACATACAACTAATGAAAGGATCAGGGACATTTTGTGATATATGAGCAAAGAATCCACATTATACTTTTGCACACAGCAGTTAGAAATTTAATTTTAAGAGCTCAACAACTTCTGAAACATTTGTTGGATCACAGACAGAATTATATCCAAACAAACCATTTAATCAACAATCTGACTCCACAAAATGTCCCTGGATTGTGGTCAGTTCTTTGCTGTTCCCCGGGTGTCCAGCTGGGACTCAGCCTGTCCATGTGCAGACAGCTGCTCTGTCCCAGTGGTCCCGCTCTCCTGCGAGGCCACATTAGAGAGATGCTGGCTGCTCTCAAATGGCTTGTATCCAAATAGAATAGTGGACTGTCACTAAATGGTACCAATGACCATTTGTTCAAGGGTTTAGATGCTGAGACAAAGTTGTAGACTTTGAGAAAAATAGCTTGTGCTATCCTAGAGACTTGATCATTCCAGCGCTTGTCAGTGCTCTGAGGCAGCCTCACTGAATACACTGCACGTTTTTCCTATTTAAAAAAATGTGTTAGGACATGTTTTAAAAATATTGACATACTTACAATTGCTTTGATGTTCACCTGAAAATGTTGTATTGATAGCTTTACTGTGTAGCCATTTTTTAATATAAAAACAATGTCGAGGAGGCCTTTAAGTTTGTTTGAACTTCCTTCATTTGAAATATGAAATATATCTGCAATATGTGAGAGTTATAAAGAATGAGAATAAAGTTCAAATGTGAACAAAAGGCATGAATTGCTTTTGAAATCTGAAATTATGAGTCAGTAAAAAGAAAAATGTGCAGAAATGGTGTTTTGTGAATTAATAGAAGTGCATAACAAAGACATATCTCCTCATGCCGAATAAATTAATTGGTAATACTTTATTTTAACAGGTGCTCCTTAAGTATTAATAAGCATTAGTACTCTTATCTACTACCATGCTAATATACTTATCCATGGCCGTATAACCTGACCACAAACTGATCCATTGCAAGGCAAGATGAGGGGTTGACCTAAGTGCAGTCCACAATAAAAGTGAGAAGTGAACGGAGTCAGGCCCTCCAGAGAGTCTGTTGAGAACAGCTTTGGCAGAGTGAGAAGGGTCGAAGGAGAAGGGGAACAAAGGCAGAATTACATGTTGATTTTGAAACAAAGAGAGGGAGAACGCAGAGCGCAACAAAATGAAAAGGAAAACACTACAGCCTCCTGCAGGACCTCAAGTGGTAAATGAAATATTGTTTGTAAACGCCCAGGGAACCGACGTGGCACGCAGAAGAAAGAAAATTATAAGAAAAGGAGAGGAGGCTGCTACATTATTTCAAGACGGTGGCTAGAGCCCAAAACGTGCTGATGCTCTTGACCAAACATGCTGATGCTCTTGACCAAACATGCGGTAGCTCAGGATTTGGGGCTGGTCAATGGGTGGTGCACTGCAGTGGCTGAATGCTCCTTGAGGTTGCCACAGTCGCATTGAAGGATGGGTCAAATTCAGAGGCCAATCAAAATTGCAATAAGAGAATGGCTTCCAGTGTAGTCACGTTGTGATGAAGTTGCCATGCAGTAGAGTGCATTGCAGATTTAAGTCTCTTCAAGTGACCGCTCAATATCTTTATCAAGGACACATCAGTTAGGACAATCTTTTCAACACAGGGACAGCAGCCAATAACTCGCTGAACACAGTTGTATCTTGCCAAGACACGCTATGTAACACTTCCACATTAAAGTGCACGGAGTGGCCATCACAGAACGTGCTGCTTCAGTGGGCCATTAGCTGCACGGGTATGTTGACAGAAGTGGTCATCTAATAATTGGTGTAATGAAAAGGCACAGGCTTCATAAAAAGATGAGTAAGGTATAAAAGCAGTGCCACAAAGCTCTGTTACATGAGTTACGCAGGTTGGCAAAAAACATGAATTAAAGATGTTTTGCACCAGATTTAGCTTGCACTAGTTTACATCTGCAGTCCCTGAGCAGATGGAGTATATAGTATATGGACATGATGGAGAAAGGTGCTATTACACATGTGGCAACGCTAGGGTACGTGAAATATTTTTAAACACGCTGGTTTTTGTATATCTGCCCGAAATAGTGGAAGCAGTTTCGGTGCATTGAACGGCTCCGGAGCCTGTCAATCAAGCTCTGTGGAGGCTCCACTATTTTAGTCACTTGTTTTCAATAAAATCCACACAGCTTTAGTTTCACGAGTGTCACCTGTAGAAGAAAAAAAAACAAGCCCAAAACATCTGTTTTTGCAAATTAAATCTTTGTACAGGGACATGGTTCCCATGTTTTTTTGGCAAAACGTAAGCTTTGAATCACATGACTGAACCCCCTCAAGTGATTCTATTTTGAACTGATTGGAGTCAGTAATGATGGCTTTGTTTTAAAATTGTGTTCATCATCACGTGCCACTGCTGTTACACCTTGTGGGATGGACGGTCATCCATCCAGTCTTGAAGAAGCTACATGGATTGTCGCAAACGTCAGTCGTGAGTCAAGCGGAAAAGATTAAAGAAATACTCAAGGAAAAGTGCTTGTTCAAACATTCTTGAACCAGCTATGGTGTTTGGGTCCATTCTTTCTGTTTGGGTTTGAACATGTTTATGGGCAATCATGGCGAGGTATGACTTGACTGAAAGCCTGGCACTGTGAGAGGCTTCTAATGTTTTATGACTCTCCAGGGCACCGTACACTGAGGACATCATGTTTATGTCCCATCAATATTCCATTCTGTGTGAGAGCTGTTATTACCATTAACCCAGACAAAGCATGCTCCTCTACACCTGCATCTATAAACAGACACCACTATCTGATGCAAATACACTGGCTCCAATACCAACCCAGTCTGCTCATCCACAACTCAACTCACATAGTGTATATATTCATGGCAACTACTTTATGAAATTAATGACATCGAAATCACAAATGTGGACCAAGACACAGGACAAGACAAACAAGCTTCAATGTTATTAGCGATCAGGTAACTACAGTAATGTACATTTGTTTGTTGATTGGTTCTAAAATAGCCCATACTGTCATGTACCATTTTATCCACATTTGTTTGACTGAATCAGACACAAAAAAAACATACCGTACCTCCCGTTGACTTTGCCTTACAGTCACACTCACATTTTAAGAGCACTTGTTCAAAAAGAAAAGGTCATTAGTTACAAAACAAACCACTCAAACAGTCAACAAGTACAAGACAAACAAATTATCGGTGAGATGCTAAAAGGAAGCTCCTGGTAATTCATCCACTCCAGTGCGTACAAACTCACTTGAGGAGCTTGCAGAGAATTGGCTCTCCGGACATGGCGGCCATGTCGGATAATCAGTAACCTTAATTATACTCCGTCTTCAGAGAACATATTAGTGAAGAGTGAATGGAAGTCAAAGCACTTATGTTTATAAGGTCAACAGGCAGACTTGGCCTTCATCACTACAGCTCATGAACAATGTTATGAACAATTAAGCCTGATATCATTGTTCGTCTTTTCAATGTAATTATTGTATAACACAAAAAATAATATAACTCAGTCCAAATTTCCAACATGACGCAAGTTGCTACTTAGTCATTACGGGGATCATTTATCAAGATTAGCACAAAACTGTGAGTGCAAGCTGGGACAAAGCGTTTAGCTATTGTGGCATGTTGGACCTAATTTACATTTAAAACGGTGTGCATTACAGTATTTGGGGCCCTAAATCTGATATGAACAATTTTTTTTAAATGTAACGCTTTGCTGCTTTTGCACATGCTACTCGTTTTGCGAATGAGCACTTGTTACTTTCTTTAAAGAAATGACTGCGAGATTGTAGTAGTTGTACTTTAAATTGGGGGCAGTTTGACTTAAGACGTCAGCACATCACCCCGGTCCTATTTTCGTTACATTGGCTTCCAGTTTCTTTTAGAGTTGATTTTAAAATTGTTCTTTTTGTTTTTAAAGCCCACAATGGTCTTGCCCCTTCACACCTGTCTGAACTTTTGACTATTCGTGACTCGGGCAGATCCCTGAGGTCGTCAAATCAGCTCTTGCTGGAAATGGCTAGGACCAAGTCCAAGCATTGGGGTGATCGGTCCTTTTCAGTCGCTGGACCCAGACTCTGGAATAAGCTGCCCCCTGATATGAGCATCATCCCTGATCTTGGCCTTTTTAAATCCAGGCAAGATGCATTTATTCAGACAGGCTTTTTAACATTCAGTAGCACGGCGACACTTTTATTTGTTCTATCTTACTGTTTTATTTTTGTTTGTATTCATGTTTTTAATGTATTTCATGTGATTTTATTGTAAAGCACTTTGGTCGCCTTGAGTGTTGTAAAGGGCTCTATAAATAAATTTTTATTGATTGATTGATTAAAAATCAAGCTCAAACAATACATTTTAGCATAATGTTCAATAATGTCTCAAGCAAAATCATAGTAAAATGCACTTCAATATTTTACCTGACAACACAAAATATAGATTTAAATTCTGGACGAGTGTAAAAGTTACAATAGTAATGTGTTTCCACAAAATAAATTGTATTCGCTGCAGCAGCTTCAATCAAGAAGTTATTTACGTGCCAAAATTCTTCCTCAGATTGTTAACAGGCAATAAGACAAAGATATCATTTACCATTGTACACGGCAAATAGCCCATCTGCTCTCCCATCCCTCTTTAGAGCCGCATGCAAATCTGGCCAAACCCATAGCTTTTGCACACAGCTCATTTGCCTCGATTTTCTCACATCTCCCGGTCGTTCCTTGTGAAATAAATCTCCCCCTGCTGAGAAAATGGATTCAAGGTAGTCAGCTGTGCGTATTAGTCGGGGGGTAGAACACCGCTGAAGCGCCAACAGGTGTTGTTCAAATAAAGGAGGCGTCAGCTCTGATCGTGCGTCTCTGCCATGAAGACAGATAAGCCGCGAGGAAACAGTGGCTCGCTCGCAGCTCTCAGCCAGACTTTGAACACACAAGAAGAATCGCCGCTTATTTTTCCTCACACAAAGCGCATTCACATACAACTGTATTGAAATGATGTCCTGGCGCGGGCCTCTCCTCTCCATCTTGGTGATGGTTTCATTTTTATCTCAGCGCCGGTGATTTATAGGGCCAGCGCGCTTCTATTAGTCATCTTAAAAATGGCCATGCACTGAGAAATACCGGCGTGGATTGGAGCAGACATGTTCCACCACCTTCTCACTTCCTGTAGCATATACGCACACACACACACACACACACACACACACACACACACAAGCTCACCTACGCACATTTTCTCTCTTTATTTTTAAATCTCAAACACGACATTTGAATCGAGCTCAAATGCATCCCACATGCGTTTGTTTTGGCGATTTAATAGCCTGGAGTTACACAAGTCACTGCTCCTCATCTTCCTGCACATGCAGTCAAACCGGAGCATGTGGTCCATAGGTGTTCAACATATCAGGGACACATACAGAGTAGTTCTCCTTCAAGACGTCACTCGAGTCATTTTGTCAAACCTTTTGTTGGACATCCAGCTCAGTGATACACCGCCTTTTATTTATGCCGTAGGGAAACTCATATTCCTTCAAAGCTGGAAAATATGGATTACCCTGTAAATGTGCCGACTTTCTCTTCTCTAAACAACTTTTTGCAGTCCACGAACTCTCCAAAAAAAGAGATGAAAAGTTCATAACTTTATGTCATATTTTTCTTTCATATAAGCCGTTTCTATTTGAGGGTAAATTAAAAACGTGGTCTGTAAAGGTGGGAAATATTATAATGTAAGAAAAGGATATTTTGAGATTCATACATTTATGTTAACTTTAAGATGCTTCAAAAATGTGGAATGAATGACTTATTAACAGAGGAAAAAAAACTGCTTGGATTGCCTGGATAATCTATCTTGATATCAGTAGGTTTTGAGCAGTTAAGAAAATAATAGTAGTTTGGAATAACATATATTTATTTGTGGTTGAAGTAAATAAAAAGAATGACTCGTCAAAATCGTCTCAAATTCTCAACCATCCAACGTTATTGTTTTTCAGGTATCTTTTGTCACACAACCCTCCACACCTGTTAAAATACAGTATTTCACAACTGAGTGGCTCCTCACTACATGAAAGTAAACAGTAAAATCCTAGTCTGAGATATCAGATAAACTTTCTTTTTTTCCACTTGCTGTTGTGTCTGCCTGCCACTCTGCCACCTGCCTGGCTTGTTACAGTAGGAGTTTGTTGTGCCAGTCCATCTGTCTCTCAGTATCAGTGTACAGCCTGTGGCTATAAAGGTGCAGCCGGCCAATAAAAGAGCTCTATTAACAAGAACCCTGAGAAATAAAAAACAAGAACTTCAACACCAAATATTGTCCTGCAGGCTGTCAGCACTATCAAGGGCATAGCAGGGTGTGAACTGTCTGCCACTTTACTTCAAGGGTACCACAGGCCTGGACTTCCAGTGTGAAACAGAGCACATGGGAATCAGAAGAAAGGCAAAAATGCACAGGCTTTTCACTAGTTGTGCTCCACAGTCAAAGCAAAAACTTAAAAGTTACCGTATTATGACAGGTCTCCACGTTTGCATGATATGGAGACTTGTAATGCACTTGATTCGTCTTTATTTTCACATTCACAAGCATATTTGGATGACACTGAAAGGGAAAAAGTAAAGTCTGGTTGGAATTACTTGAGTGACTTTGAGCCTACACTGTTGCTCTGTATGAGAGGTTAAGATGTGCTAAGCTGGGTCCCAAAGTGCACTCGGTGTCAGCACTAAGGAGGCCGAGCATTCTGGGAGTGTGCGATGTTAGCGCGCCCTCTGTGCCCTCCGCCCGATCAATTGGAGCAGGAAGTGTTCGCCTGACCCCTCCCCCCTGCCACAGCTAAACCAATTAATATTAATCAAGCATTGATTAAGGCCTTAACACTGACCAGCCATTATTCACAATGGCATCCTTTGTTCACCCTTTTCTGTCACCGCGCTCACTTTCTCTATATTAACGCACCAGCATACTGCACTACGTGAGATTCTGATTTTCAAGTCAACTTATTTGTATGATGTATGTACTTAAAGGTGCATTATGTAACTTTTTATGTGAACAAAAAGTTTATATCTGTGCGTATTTGACCTTGTAGTGACGCAGCAGCTGTATCAGTGTCTCTACAGTTCCTTCAGGATCTATTGATTTGTACGTTTTCTGGTTAGAGGGTTTGTCATATATATATATATATATATATATATATATATATATATATGATGCGGGGCGTATTGTTTTAAATGTTGTAATCAGTAAAGCACTTTGTGAGACCTTTCGGTATGAAAACCGCTTTATAGATAAAGTTTGATTGATTGATTCGTTTGAATCTGGTGGTTCAGACCAATCGTGTTGCAGTCTTGCCGTGAGGGGACTGGTTTTACATTTTCTCATCTTATCAGTGCACTTTAATAACAGGATCACACACAAATACATAACATGCGGCTAAACACCACCACACATATTTTAAAAGATAATGGATAGGTTTCTTGTCAAGACTTGGCTGTGATGATCAAATCAGAAGTGAATGATTCACTAAAGTCTGTCCTCTCCTTAATTTAAGCCGTGCTACCCCTGAGACATGACCGTGCTAATGTGCTTTCCACAGTGTGTATATTAAAGTTCCTTTACCAATAGGACGTTACGTTGAGCTTTTTCGTTACGCTCTTTTGGTTGCTAGTTTTATCCATTGATCTCTCTAGACACTGGAGCGGAGAAAGGCATAAGATGGAGAGCAGGGCGTGTGCAGCTCAATAAAATACAATTGTCCATTGTTCTGAAGTGACATTATTCACCTGGACTCAGAACAGACAGAACACAGAGTCCAGGCTTTAGGAGGGTGCACACGGGAGGACACAGCAGCCTGACAAAAGAGCCGCGACTCTGAAATTAAAACTGAAGCCGTTTGAAAAGTCTGATTATAAAAAGGTGAATGAAGAAGTTAATAATATATTTTAAAAAAAAGTTAATTATTACTATTGCCTCAATCTTAATTCTGGATAACTGGGCACTGAGGAGCTGCATTCATCCGAAAGTTATTAGCATTGTATTTTGCCATGGCTTTATTGTGTTATTGAGGCGGCTCGATGGAGGCTCTTAGTTATAGAACTTTAACTTAATTCATTAATAAAGTACTCATACTCATAAGTACTCATATTGTCATACTTATCATCAGTTGAATTGCCTGTAAAATATACTAATCCACTAATGTAATGAAAGGATTGCAAACCAGAGGGCAATGATCCATTAGCCATTATAAGGTTTTCTTATTAGTCAGTAAAGATGTGATATCTTCTCGGAAAATGTTTAAAGGAAACGGTTTCTTTGATGCATATTTTTTATGGCTTTTATGAGAAATAAAAGCCATAAATGAAATTTACACCGCCTTTTGTCAATAAAATAAGAAGTTTAGAATTTCACCCATCTCAACCAAAGGCTTTCCTCCTATACGTGCACCTTATACACAGAGAAGGAAACCCCATTTGATCTTAAAAGTCACAATGAATGACATTTTTTCAATAACAGCATCAACAAACATATCTTCCTTCTGTGCTATTTTGTTTAAAGTTAAAAAGAATAAAATTAAAGGGTGGGAAATCGTTTCCAACTCGAAATAGAATGTCTTTGGACGCGTCTTTTCTGTCAGTTTGAGTGCTGCTGCCGCCTCTGTGCTGTTTGTGTTCAGGGTAGTTACGGTTTGATTCATTTGCAAATGAGAAATCTCTCTTGAATCCTTGTGTGGGGTAAAAAACGCTTTCAGACAGACCGAGGACAGATGGGGAGAAGATCGCTCCGATACTGTATCTCTGATCTACGATTTTTATTAAGTTCTCAAAACACATTACATTTACAGGAAAGAGACTCGAGCGGCATCGTCCCCAACATAAAAGACACAGAGCAAATACTATGCAAGACACACATCAGGTAATCTCTTACTTTGCTCATCCAAGCGTTTTTTTGTCAGTATACGGAGACAAAGCGGCATTGTTACGGCGCACAGAACATGTTGTTTGGGCAAGCAGAGAAAAAAATATATTTAAAAACTCAAACTCATGGTCGAGTCACAATCACTGGATTGAAGAATGAGAAACACAATTTTCTGTAGCGGCCCGCTTTCACCTTTTGTGTTCTGAAATACATCTCATCCCGACGCCGCAGCAAAACAAATCTAGGGATTTTTTAAAACATGGCTGCCTTCTAAAATCCAACTATAGTCTCTCTCAGCTTTGGCTAGGTTAGGACCTTAAAGATGGGCCAACAAAAAGCACTGCAACGTGCAAGTGAGGAAAAAGTATCACACATATCCTATAAAAGCCACTGTATTGTCGATTTTATTTTTTGTTCAATTAGACTTCCCAGCAAGATTACATTCAACAAAGCTACTCAGAGCGGTCTGAAAATCTATTACACAAAGATTGAAACTGTTACAAGAGAAATAAAAGACCCAAAATTGGCTGGAAAAGAATCAGTGCCGACGGTGGGAAGTGGAGGCTTGCAGAAATAAGAAGTGAAATCAGTTCCAGTGGTTGCTTCCTGAAATGTAGTTTGGCTGCTTGGAGACGCACTCTATCCCAGGACCAAAGCCTGCACCACTGCAATTACCCGCCCATAATTCTACTGTCACTGGTGTTTCAGGATCGTGAGCTGCCAGAACAGCTGGAGCATGTGGAAAACCAGCACGAGGACAGGAGAGAAGAGAGACAATTCAGTAAATGACTATCCTCACTTTAATATTCAATGAACCATGCCGATTTAGAATAAGATATAATTGAGAATAATAATAATAAGATCTTTATTTATATAGCTCCTTTCACAGACATAGTCACAAAGCGCTTTACATGAGAGCATTTTTTTACATTCACTCCATACTCGGGGGTGGTAAGCTACGTTAGTTAGCCTGGAAAAATCCAGACTCACCGCTGTACCAGCCGGTGAGTCTGGTCACCGCTGCGTCGAATCCATTTCCCACAGCGGTAGATACGCAAGCAAACAGGAAGCGGAGTAAACCAATCAGCGAAGGGCGGGCGTCTGCTGTTGATGTGGTGTTATTAGCGGTTTTGCGTTAATATTTGCGCAGGATTATGAATCACGAAACTCACCTACTGTGGATGTGTTTTTGGTCATTTACCGCCGACTGGAGACACGCTTTCTCTCTTTCGTGCATCGTTCGTAGATTGTTATTGAGGGACTTCCGCGTCCCGTGAGTGACGTTGCTCGCTAACAACACGTCACGGCAAATAAACGAATCTGATTGCACGTGAACGGATTGATTTTTGCGGAAGCCGCGAACGAGGACGGGGTGACCAGACTGATCCCCCGCTGGATACAAAAATTCAGAGGGGAATCATTCGGGTCCCACCAGGCTAACATTAGTAGCATCGCGCTGTCGCGACTGCACACATCGACGCCAACAGTCCCTCTGAACACCGCCATGCATTCACACACACATCATTCATCCTGGCCTATTGTACATGTTTTTGGTGGTAGGGGAAACCGGAGTACCGAAATTTACGCAGACACGGGGAGAACATGCAAACTCCACACAGAAAGGCCCCGTCCAGGTGGGAATCAAACCCGGGACCTTCTAGCTGTGAAGCGAGAGCACTAACCGCTGTGCTACCGTGCCGCCCACGGCCCAGACTACCTTGCAACGAAAAAAACTGTTGCACAAAATACTTCTACTTTTTGTTTTGAGATCCTTGCCCAGAGTCTCCCAGAGCATTGTTTTTAATATGCAGGGATTAGAAATACAACACATGATGACTGGCTGTAGTATAAAAGATGTGCAGAGGCATTTATGTCAGTTTAGTCCTTGGCACCACCACAAGGTGCTAAGAGAATGATTGACACATGTAATTGTAAAGCGACTCTTTAGTGTTTCATATGACCGCATTTTTTGTGAATGTAGAGAAGTATTATAGGTGTTAACAGCATACAAACCATAGAAACTGTGGTTGTAGTAAGTACTTGTGCTTTTATTGAAGTAACCGACTTCTCTGGCCTCCACAAATGCCCCAAATGAAACTACTGAGACAGTAGTTAAAAGGAAGGCTGTTTCCTCCACATACACATAATGCATAGATGCTAAAAAAGCTCTAAGACTTTTCAAACCAACAGAGGCATCACAAGCAATGGAATGGCTGTGTTACTGTATATACATTGAACAGACTGAAAAAAGGGAGTAATACGTAAGGGAGTAAGAGGGACCCAGAAAAAAAAAAAAAGCATAGAAGACAAACTGAGCCCAAAGTTGTGAGAGCCGTGTGGGGTGTGGGCTGGAGCACACGCATCACTTGTATCTGTCACGGCAGCACCGGGACCACTGCCGCCTCCTGTGGGAACTGCCGCCTCTGAATGTAAATAAGGGCTACTGTATCTAAGTGAAGAAAGAGCAGTAGGAAACAGAGGCCACAGAGAAGGAGAAAAGTAATTTTCACAAAGAAGAGTTGTGTAGAGATGGGCTGCATACACACGACCTGTCCACAAGATGTAATTTATATCAGCAATTTGCCAGACCACCAGAGATATACAGGTCCACACAAGACAATAGTCACATTTATAGGCATGCAGTGTAACAGCCATATAGTATGAGCAAAGACACTTCTTACAATGAAAGCGATGTGAAGCCTGGACACATCAGCCGCTAGGGAATAATGCATTTAATTTTGTTTTTTTTTAAATCAATATTTGTTATTACATTCAGCTCAAGTTCATTAAAGTCACACCAGGTGTGTCTGACGTCTGATGTAATCAGTGAATTTTATACACTGTAAGACCGACTGGTACTGCTCCATAGAGATTGTATTTCTTTCCAGAAATTCCTCGCCCGAATAAGCACGGGGCTGCCAAAACGCAGCAAAGTGTCGACATCATTTTAGGGTTTAAAGTGATCTACTGCAGTCTCCTTTTTTTTTCATAAAAATTAAAAGGTGCAAATTTCTTATTATTCTGAATAGAAACACCAATAATGTCTTCTTATGAGCAACATGCCACAGTGTCTCAGACATTTCCCCTTCTTTACCACATCTATAGAGTAAACTATGTCAGACCCCTTTAAACATGTGTGTTGGAGCCATTTTTAGCCCTATGTTCAGTTTGATCCTCCTGCCACTGCGTGGCGCTCTGTGGGGGCGCTTATGTAATTACCTGCACTATATAAGGTGGGTGGAGGGGGCATTCGGGTGTGGCAGTGTGGAGGCAAACATCTTTTGACCGTGTCTATAGAGTCTGAAACCTGTGTACATATTGATAGCGTTGAGCTACGCAAATAGACCTTGGAACACAGTACTTTTCCGGTTCTTGTGTTGGAAGACACGCGTCCGAGACGCCTTAAACACTGCAGCCAGAGCGGACGTTTGCACAGGGTAAACCCGGCCGCTACAATGTGGTACAAGACATGTGTAAACAGCAGCTTTGTTTCAATTTGAGGTAAATGACGCGTAAAACGAGAGTGGAACATATTCGGACACACAGCCCCCCATTAGTGTTGTTTATTACAGCTCCCAACTGTGTTTGCTAAGGCCAACTCATTGCCCAGCTTGAGATTTTAAATCTCAGTGCTGTTCTCCAGAAACTGCCACTGCCCGACTCTGATACATGCACCACACGGGGCTCCATTTTCATTCATGTTTTCACTTTAAGTTTTGTATTTGGTCACACTCATTATCAAATATGTTTAGTTTAAGAAACTAAACACATTGATTTCTTACCAGATTATAATACATGTATTTGCGAATGTTTGTCATTTACCAAAGCCATGTTAAATGCATTAAAAATGCCACAAAATACAATGAAGTCCCCAATGTATCTAAACTGCGCCTGTTGCTGGACATAGCCACAGAGCTTGTGTATTTAATAGCTACAGGACTCCGATTATGGCTCACCCCTGCCAGGTTTTCTGACAAGTCGGTGATAAACAGCATTTGTTTGTTCGTACAAAAATAATAGGACTGCCAGTTCACCTCGCGCCCTGACCTCTGTGCAGTTTGCGAGGTGTATTTGGGAGTGCAGGTGCGAGCCTGTGGATTTAATTGCAGAAAATGTGCAAGGCAACCACAGCATGAGCATGGCTGTACTGTGTAAGTGTATGCAACAAGTAATGAGCCCATTAGTTAGTGCAGCACTGACACTGAATCCAATTTCTTAGTCAACATGTAAAGTATGTGGCTGCAGCAACATCAGCTGTATACAAATGTAC
The DNA here is from genome assembly GCA_021464625.1 of Proterorhinus semilunaris. Classification (NCBI taxonomy): domain Eukaryota; kingdom Metazoa; phylum Chordata; class Actinopteri; order Gobiiformes; family Gobiidae; genus Proterorhinus; species Proterorhinus semilunaris. Next base: position 13,419,676 of record CM038345.1, read on the forward strand.
AGCTATGTAAACAGTGTCACCAGCACGCGTGTGTGTGTGTGTGTGCTTGTGCATGAGTGAGAGTGCATAGAATACAATCTATTACAGCCAGGAAGCTCACAGGAAACTGTTGATCACCAAGCACTTCAAGAAGGTCATGTAGCAATTAATGGGCCGTGAATAAAAAGTGCTTACCACTGCTACCACTGTATGACAGCACTACCTATAAACTTCATTGATTACTATCCTTCTCATTCTTACGAGTGGGTTGACTGTAGCTCAGGAAGTAGAACACTTGTCTTGTTTAGTAAAGTGTTTTTTTATGAATTATGCCACTTTTTCTTTATATTTCTGTTTAACCAGATCACTGCTGTATTTTCTTACCAAACTTTAAAAGCCCATTTTTCCCAAACTAAACCTCTGGCTGAGCGTTATTCATTTTCCAATAAGAGTAGCTTCATAAATACATGTATATGAATAGTTACAGCTCTATCATCAGTTAAGGGCGGCACGGTAGCAGCAGCGGATAGCGCTCTCGCTTCACAGCTAGAAGGTCCCGGGTTTGATTCCCACCTGGACGGGGCCTTTCTGTGTGGAGTTTGCATGTTCTCCCCGTGTCTGCGTAGGTTTCCTCCAGGTACTCCGGTTTCCCCTACCACCAAAAACATGTACAATAGGCCAGGATGAATGATGTGTGTGAATGCATGGAGGTGGTCAGGTTGGTACAGATGTGTGCAGTCGCGACAGCGCTTCTGTCAGTCTCCCCCAGGGGAAACTGAAGCTTCTAACGTAGTTTACCACCACCGAGTGTGGAGTGAATGTAAAATGCTCTCATGTAAAGCGCTTTGTGACCATGTCTGTGAAAGGCGCTATATAAATAAAGGGTGTTATAATACTATCTTTATTCAATGATTCTGATACAAGTCAATAATCTGGATGGGACCTCAAGAGCATATTGTTAGAAGCTGTGTTTAAAGGGCAGCGCAATTCTAGCAGACTGTGCGCCTGTTTATACGCTGCCCCTACAGCCCAAAGCTGCAACTGCACTTACAGTAATGCAACAAGCTCTGCTATGGTAATTAAATTCCCAGCGCCACTGGGGTCTGAATCAAATAACCTTGAGGTCAACATCCGGACTTGAGTACAGAGTTTGAAAAGCCCTTAACCAGAGCAAGAGCAGCAGAAAACAGCTAAAAAGAGTGAAAAGCACTCATACAGGAGATGCGACTTGCACTCTGTTCAGCGGAGAGGGTACTTCTCTCTTTGCAAAAGCAGGTGGAACGCGAGCGCCAAGATAAAGCCTTGATAGAGAAATCTCGCTACGAGGAAACTCTGCGCTCACAGCGTCTCCAGGAAACGCTGGACGCTGACAGCGAGGCTCTGAGGGCGAGTAAAGCAAAGGTCCAAGATCTACGCGGCCAAAATGAGGGTCTGCACCAGGAGAACAACAGCCTTCGTGTCTCCATGTCAGAGCGGGATGTCAAAATTTCCCTCCTACAACAGGAGACCAATAACCAGAATGCCAAGGTTATTGATGCCCTGAAAAAAACTATGGACAGCTCAAAGTGGCAGACGCGAGTCATTGTAAGAGGATTAAAGACCTGGTATGTCAGGTCGGACAGAAATTGCTTTTTCCACAACAGCAGGAGCAGGAACTGACCGAGAATCGTCTCAAGCTTGAACAGTTTGCGCTGCTTGAGACCAGCCACGTCCACCAGTTGTAGAGAAAAATAAAGACTCTACAACAGGAGCAGCTGTCCATGAAGGCGGACAATAAAACCACAGCAGAGGATGCCAAGAAGATCATTTCTGCATTGAGGAAAGAGATTCAAGTCCTCAGTAACAGTTTGGACTCACAGCAGAGCACAAACCAGACTCTGCAGCTGACCCTCGACAAAAAAAATAGTATCCTGCAAGAAGCTACAAGACGGTCTCCATCAGACGACACAAAAGCTGATGGAGGAGCAACAGAAGAACCTTGTGCTCCAAGATGCCGTTACCAACTTGCAGGAGAGCATGAGAGACATGGCTCTAGAAGAGTCTAATCGTATATTTGAAAGGTTTCAAGAAGAGAAACAAACATTGAAAGCTGCCTATGACAGGACTACAGATGATCAACTACAGTTAAATCTCCAGAAGAAAGCCAAAATAATCAGCGACGTTGAGGAGAAAAACACGTTTCTTGAGTCTGAAAAACAGGTTCTCACAGAAGAAGTCATTCAGTCTAAAGCACAAACATCAGTGACCACATTACACCTGGTAACACAGCTCCAGGAGGCCAAAGCGGAGCTGGAAGAATCAAAGAAACTCCAAGAGCAGCTGCAGCCGAAAAAGAAAACCGAGAATCTGAACCACAGTGTCAAAGTTGAGCTGAATTTGAAGGAGGTCAATGAGACAATTCAGAGAGGAAAAATTATCCTTTTAGACAAAATCATTCAGTATGAGAATGCAGCGAAAGCAGCTGCACAGCAGGAGTTGAACAAAATACAACCAGATCAGCTGAAAACAGAGGAGCCAGAGAGGAGTACAGCACTGCCGGACACACGGGACAAAAACAACGCCTGGAAAGACTATAGGACCCAGAGAGAGAAGGACAAGAAGATAGAAACCGACCATAAAATGCCCAACATTCAAGGAGATGGAGCAGGGTCAGAGGAAAAACGGTCACTGGGTTTGAGGTGGACAGATTTCTCTCACGAGTTCTGAGGAGGACAGATCTGTCTCTCTTCTCTTGCTTTTGTCTCCCCTTTCTTCTCTTCTCTATCCTTATTTTCACTTTCTCTCCCTTATTGGTTTTTCTCTCTCCTTTTTCTCAATCATCTCTCTTCTTCCATTTTTTTCTGGGGTGACAGCGGCGCTGGGTTGTCGCAAGAGCGGAATGTCCTGTAGGCGCACACTGTCGTTGTGTCCTTGGGCAAGACACTTTAACCACCTGGCCTCCAGTGTCTGACGCTGGTGTATGAATGAGAGTGTGAATGGGTGAGTGGTTCCTTGATGTTAAGCCCTTTGAGTGCCTCAAGCAAGTACAAAAAGTCCTACATATATGTGACCATTTGCCATTTCTCTTTCTCTCTCTCCCTTCTCTCTCTTCTCCCCTTCTCTCTTCTTCCATTTTTTATTTATCAGGGGTGACAGCAGCGCTGGGTCGTCAAATGAGCGGAATGTCCTTTAGACGCACACTGTCGTTGTGTCCTTGGGCAAGACACTTCACCCTCCTTGTCTCCAGTGTCTGACGCTGGTGAATGAATGAGTGTGGATGGGTAAGTGGTTCCTTGATGTAAAGCTTTACTCTTTCTCTCTCTCCCTTCTCTCTGTTCTTCCCCGTCTCTCTTACCCATCTTTCTGTCCTCTCTTCTCTCTGCTCTGCCCCTTTTCTCTGTCCTCACCCCTCTCCCGTTGTCCTCTCTCTACTCCTGTCCTCCTTTCTCTCCTGAATACCATCTCCTTTTACATCAGCAAACCTCCTCTCTCTAGCCTGTAGTCTTCTTTGTCCTCAAGCAGAACCTGTGCGTCATCCCTGACTGATTCTTGATGCCTGACTTCGCCTCTAATCCCTCATTAATCTCTCTTTTTCTCTCTCTGTTCCAGGTGGTCGGTCGTCATATCACGGTCTTCAGCCCTGTCCGTGGTGGAACCACCGTCCAACAACAAGGACTGAAGGGCAGTTGTTGGTGCTCTTTCACCACAATCTTGGCCCTGTCTACAGAGGGATTCCCATGAGCCCCCGTAACTTCCCCTCTCCTTCCTTATTTGCTTTATTTATAAAGAATACAAACAAATATGTTCTTCCTGCGGCAGCTGAGGAAACTTAAACGACCGAGATGCTGGTGCAGTTCTACATGGCCATCATCCAGTCCATCGTCACTTCCTCCATCACCGTGTGGTACCCCGGGGCTACAGACCGGGACAAGCATCGACTCTGTAGCGCATTGTGCGTGCTGATGAGAAGGTGATTGGCTGTGAGCTTCCATCTCTCGAGAACCTGTACACTTCCAGGATCACTTCAGATCACAGCTGACCCTTCTCACCCTGGACAGAGACACCACACCTCCACCTGAGCACCCACAGGACAGAGTCACCACACCTCCACCTGAGCACCCACAGGACAGAGACACCACACCTCCACCTGAGCACCCACAGGACAGAGTCACCACACCTCCACCTGAGCACCCACAGGACAGAGTCACCACACCTCCACCTGAGCACCCACAGGACAGAGACACCACACCTCCACCTGAGCACCCACAGGACAGAGACACCACACCTCCACCTGAGCACCCACAGGACAGAGTCACCACACCTCCACCTGAGCACCCACAGGACAGAGACACCACACCTCCACCTGAGCACCCACAGGACAGAGTCACCACACCTCCACCTGAGCACCCACAGGACAGAGACACCACACCTCCACCTGAGCACCCACAGGACAGAGTCACCACACCTCCACCTGAGCACCCACAGAACAGAGACACCACACCTCCACCTGAGCACCCACAGGACAGAGTCACCACACCTCCACCTGAGCACCCACAGGACAGAGTCACCACACCTCCACCTGAGCACCCACAGGATAGAGACACCACACCTCCACCTGAGCACCTACAGGACAGAGACACCACACCTCCACCTGAGCACCCACAGGACAGAGACACCACACCTCCACCTGAGCACCCACAGGACAGAGACACCACACCTCCACCTGAGCACCCACAGGACAGAGACACCACACCTCCACCTGAGCACCCACAGGTAAATATATATATATATATATATATATATATATATATATATATATATATATATATATATATATATATATATATATATATATTTATATATATATAATTAGGACTAAAAAATAGATGTCAGTTAAAAACTATTCTCTTCTATTCCTGAGCTCCAGGTCGTTCCAGAGGCGAGGGCCATATTATTGGAAAGACGCCTCGCCATGAGTCTTTCTGTTGACTTTAGGAATCACTGGGTGACCCATGCCGGAGGCGTGAGGGGGTCTTGAAGGTTCATAAGGTAAACGCAGTTTTGAAAGATAAGAAGAGACCATTAAGACATTTAATAACCATTAAAATAACTTTAAAATCGATCCTGAAACACACGGGGAGCCAATGCAGTGATTCTAAAACCGGTGTAATGTGTAATATCAACAAAATAAAATCATACATTTAAACCTGGCTCTGTTATTTAGGTTTTGTCACTGAAAATGTTTGTGACGTGACTTTTGAAAGTGAGAGTAGAGTCAAGAACTACTCCAAGGTATTTGAACTCTTGTTCAAGCTCCACATCTCTGAGAAATACATGTGAATTAGTAGTTTTTTTGTTTTGTTTGGAAAACATCATACATACATCATACATACATCATATATACATTTAAAAGATGAACAGTCCTCAGTTTATTTGCCTTTAGTCAAAATCCATGTGGACTATGCAATGTTTAAACATTTTCTAAATCTGAATTCCATTGACACTGAAAACGTTCACTGCTCAAAACACCCATCGAAAACTCTCTCTTCCTCCAGAAGCTCTTTTGATTCATTCCTCTGTCCCGCTCGGTTCCACACACAGGTTCTTGGCGTGCACTGCGACAGCCATTTTTCTTGTTAATGTAGTATGTCGAATTTGTGAGTTGGGTGTACGCCGTGCAAATGAAAGGCTGTACGTCTCACTCGTTTGGCAATATGTATTTGATAAGTGCTGTAAATCAAGTTGCGTAGCGACGCAAAGTCTGTGGGGATGGACAAAAACACATGTTAATGGGAAGTGGTGCTAAATTAGAGTGGAAGCAGAAGCCAAACAAGATGCAGGGAGTCTTTGGGTGAGTTAGGAGGAAGACGATGCTGTATGTGAGGCTAAAGGGACAGACTCATGGATGCAAGAGTAGTTTATTAGAGGTTTCCTCATAATGTATAATCTTGTACCAATGTACAAGCAGTTTAAAGGCCACATTGATGAGGATTTTTTTAAAGGCAAACATTACTATTACTATTTTTTTTATAAAAAAGGTCCCTAAAACTAGTATTTTAAACATTTATTTTATATTATTGATTTGCTTATTTTACATGTACAAAACAAAATGAAATGAACAAAACAAACAAAAACAACAGACTGCCAGACAAAACAAAAGAAAAACAAAGCAACCGACAAGTACAACATTATCAAGTTTACATACAAATGTCCAAGATGTAATTATCCATATGTGATCATCTGGCACTGAGAGAGAAAGGGCCCCCAGATAGCCTCAAATCTATGTTGTCTGTCCATATTGTCCATGCGAATCTGTTCCATTTGTATTGCAAACATAATTTCCTTGAGCCAGAAAACTAGTATTTACTAACCATATCATGGGACCCTGTGAAGTCAACAGCAAACAACATAGATACCGTAAATCCTCTAATATAAGCCTTTATGTACTCAAGCGCATGGAGGACCAGGCCTTTATTGGAACCAGTGCAAGGTTTGCTTTTTGTTGATTGACTTCATGAGAACACAACAGCAGTTTTACATTTGTTTCAGAGTCAATTAATAAATCTCCTTACCTTGAGTGAAGCACTTTTGGTGACTTGTGTCATGTGAAATACACATTTCCTTTCCACTTTGTCCTGCTGTGAGGACACGTGCACTTGCCAAATTCATTACCACTAAGCTAGGGGCACTTTAAATAGGTGCTATCTTAGGGAACACCACAGGAAAATCACATGCTTTTACCAGTCACTAGAATCAAAGACACAAGTCGGTTCTGGGGCATATTGAGATGTTCACAGATTATTAAAGTGTAGTCTCCAAGCTATCCAACAATGTGTAACACATGGAAATCTGATAATATTTGGAGGTGTAGCGGTGATTTGAAGTTAACACCTCGGAAAAGCTCAAAGGGGATTAAACGGCCTCTGAAGTTTTCAGCCATTCTCACCTCTCTGCTGTTGGGAGTGGCAATAGGGCTCATTTACATCTCATTTGGATAAGCCATACCCCCGTAAAGCTCCACACTGTCATGTCATGTATGTATGTGTATATATATATATATATATGTATATATATTTTTACCTTGTGTTTTAGGATTTTTTTTTTGGCTTGCAGGACAAATTGTATAGTGTGAAAGAAAGTGAAAGAGCATAGAGACATAACAAATGATCAGAGCTGGAAAGCAAACTAATGACCACAAAGGGCTGTACTTTGTTTCGAATGACCAAACGTTCTCTTTTGGTTTTGTGCTGGAACTGCATGGAACTTACAACACAACATATTGTTATGGTTTTGTGTTCCGCAAGCCCACTATCAAACAATGTGCAGACAGCAGTGTTATTTACAAAAATGGACAAAAGCACAGTGGCTCTATTTTGACAAGGTGAGGGTAATACTGTCATTACTGTGCCCCCACTGTAATAACTCTTATTACTATGATTACTACAAAAAGTACTGCCATGCTCTCAAGCATGACATGAGATGGCCTTGGACACCCATCTCACATAGCAACCATATAACAGGATTTCACAGTTAAACATAAATCGCATTATTTCCTAAAGGTTTCGCTCGAAATAGAGTAGAATGTCAATCGCATCTACTGTATGCAGTAAAATGATTGTGATAAAAGGAACATTGGGCCATTTTGGTGAAATGGTCCGAGGCGCGCTGTGTGGCCAGTATTGCTCGTAAAAGACCCGTGACGTCGTCTTTCCTCACGAGATCTACAATTCGATAAACCACATTTTAGTAAACAACGTTACAGCATAGGAGCAGGCGTTTTGAGATCCACATTGATGACTGACTGTATAAAAGGCAGGACATAAAAGAAACAAGCACACAAAATGGAATAGTGAGGGAACAGAAAGTAAAAGGGGAGTATGATTTCAACATTATATTCTGGTGGATAGCACTGGTGGGAAATGCTGCACTTCATTATTTCGGTGTACTTACTTTCCATGGTAGGCCGTCGCTGTGGCATTTTGAGAAATTTTTAAGAAAACACCGTGGAAAAATGTGTGGATATGCCATATTCTGACTGAATGTCATCCCGTCTTAGTCATTATTGGAAAAGCCATTAAAAATTATATAATAATGTTTTAATTTGAGTGCATCTTGAAGTGAAAGCACTTCGTCGTGCGACAGTTGCGCCGAAGAGCGTTCCTCCACAAACCCAAAGGTTGGCGGTTCAATACCAGCTCGATGGGGACAATTCACAATGTTGTTGTTGTGTCTCTGAGCAAGACACTTCACTCAAGTTGCCTTTAATAGAAAAGTGCGTTGAGTTCCCATGTGAAAACATTTAAAAAACAGTCACATGTCCAAACAGGAGAATTCCAACATGTCCTCTGGGGGATGATAGCTATTCATTTACCTCAACCATTTTGCGTTATTCTGGCAAAGTGGCTTTTATAGTGGCTTTATTATTTGCACTCACTCTTTTATTTGAGACTACACAACTACTAACATGTGTACAGTTTCATACATCTATGAGTTTATGAAGTTGTCAGTGTAAGCACAAGCACGTCGTATCATATAAAAAGTAAATCACCCGACCGGTCTTTACCGCTACAAAAGCCTGCTATGCCTAACCTGATGGTGGTGATGTCATTTGAATGTTTTTTTCCGCGGGCCTTGGACACATGATCTTAATTAACTTTTGATTTGAATGTCTCTTCACTATCTCGACTCCTGCTGGGCGTCAGAGTATCTGCGATTGTGAGTGAAGTACGTGATTCCCAGGAGGCAGTGCCGGTGAAATGCTTATGATTCATGATGATATGATTGGGTCCTCTTGGTTGGCATGTGTTACGCAGGTGGGGTAAGAAAGTGAATAAGTCCATCGATCTATTTTTAATATATCAATAAAACAAAAGATTAGCTTTGAGGAACTTTACCGTCGTATAGAGTTGTTTTTTAAAAATCCCCCTGCTCATGGTATTAAAAGCTTTATGTGCTTCAGCCTACTCCTTTTGAGTAGATTGTACAAACTAAACTAAACTAAACTGAACTAAAAGATGCAGTCACAATATGGTCTGAGTTTTCCTTGCAGTGAGGCGAGACTGCAAAGTATCAGGAACCAACTGTGATCAGGCAAGGGGAGGGCGACAGTTTTGCCGAGGGACACAACGGTTGCATGCTTGAGGAAATGCAGCTGCTAAACTGCCTGAACTATAGTTGTCCCTCAGCAAGAAGGCTGGATCAAAAGCAGTGAACAGTAATCTTCTCATCGACAAAAATGTAAATACATTCACCACTGAATTAATGTTATAGTGTAATGTAATCGGAGATTAAAAAGAGTAAGGTGCTGAGCAAAGAAGAAGAATGAGAGTTTCGAGTTATGGGTCTTTATTAGCCTCCAGGAGCCATGTTTTAACAATGACAAGAGCAAAACATAACTAAACAGAACAGGTCATGGCATCCACTACCCCTTCTCTACATCAGACTACAAAACACAGCCTTATTTGGACAAATGTCTTCCCAGGGTTAAGTACGGCGTCGGGTCAGTAAAGTGGTATTGTGAAGAAAGAATTCCAGAGAAAATCACCCACATTCATTTTTAGTTTTAAAGTTCAGTATAAACTATAATAGCTTTTAAACTGATGTTAAAATGAGGTTTAACTAAAAGACAAACTCATACTTTTAGTGTTCAAAAACTAATTTTTTTTAATACTGTGGTAGAAAAAAAAAAAAGTGTGTGATAATGTTTCACATGTACATGCACCAAACTGGGTAGAAGTAACCGTTTTGATTTGTCTGAGAGAAATGCACCACAGAATGGATTTAGAACGCCAAAATACAAATATGAAGTCACAGTTATGCCATTAAAGTAGAGGTCATGGCCGACAGTATCTATTGCTTTGGTAAACGTTTTGTCGTTGTTGTAATTATTATTAACTTAACCCATGGTCTGCTCAGATGTTTCCACTTGCTGTTGAAGATGACCCCACAGCAACCCAATCTCCAAAGTTAAATGTTTCTATGTAACCTCAAAGAAAACTCTTTTCAGCTACATAAATTATACTTCCCAGCCCCTTACATATTCAAAACCTTTTAAAGCACTGCTAAGTAACTCATGCCCCTAGAGGCCATAAGCGCCACTGCAGGTGTCGTAGCATGTTACGATTTGTACTTATTAATTGTCCGTGAGAGTAAATACTACGCTGGCAGAAAAGACAAAGGAATATTGTACACAATGGAGATCTTTTTTTTTTCACTCAAACTTGGCTTTAAATATTGTTTAAGTGGCGCTAGCCCGCAGTTAGCTTTGCCCATTAGCCTGTTAGCTTCTTCTTCGTGGTCCCATTAGTGTGTATTGGTGACACCTACCCGGTGGCAGTGAAGTTGCAATTGTGGTTTTCTGGCCAGAGACACCAGGGGGAGATGAAAGACCCCCCCAATCGTCCCATTAACACTTGTATTACCCCCAGAGGGACTACAACAAGGATTTATTAAGGTAAACAAGTTACTTAGTACTGCTTTAAATGACATAGCCACATCAAATGAGGCTATGTTTGTTTTATTCTTTTTATCTTTTGATTTAATGTAGAGATGTTTTTCCCCCTTTCATATAAATGTAACCATTTCTTTAAAACAACTGTAATGTATATTGAAATAGTTATTGTGATCAAATAAAAGGAGATTTTTCATGTTACATAGTCACATTTCTGGCAGACCGGGTTGTGGAACACACGGCTACCTGCGTTAAATAGCCATTCCATTACCTCTACAGTTCAACATTTGGTCAAGTGCTTCCCGTACTCCTCCATTTGTTACACATGGTCATGGAGGTCATGGTTTCTACCCTGTACAAAGACACAATTGCTTGGAGCGCTTCAAAAACAACCAGATGTTTAGAAAAAAATGACCAATAAGTTCACGTTTGTTTTTTGTTTTTTTTTCACATTGTGGCGGTAGATAGTTTTGTGTACCATGTTTGTACTGTAAAATGTACAAAATCTCACCATGTCGTTGGCTAGTGACCTGCAGTCTTATTCACAAGCACTTTCGAAGCATGTTTATTTATTTACAACATATAGTGTACTCTGAATCACACTTATAAATAAATATTGCAATCTTAACAATCTTACAGTCCACCTCTTATTGTCAGTTCTTCATGACTCTTCACCTGAGCTTATTGAAGGTGAGGCAACCCAACCCCTGTCTCATTAAAGTCCACGTGTCTCCGTATGTGCTGTCATTCTGACTACAGGCGATCTCAGTTTCCTCACCCTCTCAGTTGTTTTATTTAAATAAATAGATTTCTAGGAGAAATGGAATATATTCTTAAAATCTTAGTAAATTCCTAAAATAAAAAGATATTCTACTTCAAAATGAGGAGATGAAGAACCATTACTATTTAGAAAAAGGCGAACTAAACGGGGACTATATTTATAAAAGGTTCGGCTGATCAGTTTTCATCCTCTTCTGGTTGGGTCTTCGTTTGAGTCCAGAAGGATCTGCAAATTCAGGCAGACTCCGTTTTGGAAAGTGTCAGCGCATACATTTTTGATCGTCCAATCACAGACAAGGAGAGGGCTCAGGGATGACAGAGTTGGTCAGAGGGACACAGCTGTCATTGGCTCATGGTTTGTCTGAAAACAGGAAGGAAGCCTTTGTTTTGGCCAATGTTCTTTTTCCTGTTTTCAATTGTGCAAGTTTGAATGCCTCGGTCATGGATTCAAGGGAGCGACAGGCCTCATGACGTTCCACTGTAATGCCACTCTATTTTGCTTTGTGTAGTGTTCACTTAATAATAGTAATAGTAGCTACGTTAATATTAATTTAGTTTAAATGCTGTGTGTCATTTTATGTCAAAGAAAAGTGCTTGAAAACGCACAGATGGCAGGGTACATGTGTTGTCATTTCTTACAACACTGGATTCATTGTATTTGGTTTATCAATTTGATTTGCTTTTGTTAATTTAAAAGTGAACACTCTGATTAGCTACCCGGTCTTCAGACTCTTGTTTATCTGTGTCCTCTAACCCTACACACTGCTGCCGCTTCCCCAGCTCCAGCCATTTCAAAGGCATTACAGGTGAATTGTATTCATTATCCTTCTCCTCCCATCTCCTCCACTGACCTGCAGCTCATTGCCACAGTCACAGATTGTCTTGTAGCCTCTCCATGTAGGTTCTGATTTCAGACTGACCCAGGTCCATGTCCTGGCACACCCACTTAATGTCGTCCTCGCTGCCGTTGGACATCAGGCCTGGTGTGTTAGCGTACACACCGCTCCCGCCCGACGTGTTGGCGTATACCCCGCTCCCGCCTGAGTTGTCGTTGGACAGAACAGTGGCAAAAGAAGTGAATTTAACACGTTTGCGCTTCGCGGCTGCGACTGCAGCAGCTCGAGGGGAGTTATTGAGGTGCTCAGCTGAGCATGCAGTGTCTTTTCCACTCGCAGTGATGGCTGAAAGGCACTGGTGAGGCTCAGGACCAGAGCGAGGTAAAGTCTGTCTGTGAGTGATGCCTCGGTGTACACTAGGGCCACCAGTCAGAGTGCCCATCCCTGGCCCCACACCCATCACCAGGCTGTTCTCCGCCCCGTTCAGTAGGTACTTGCTCTCCTCATAGGTGCCCTCCGTGCGGTCGATGATAGTGGTGCACTCGTCTGGTAGACTGGCCTGGCACTGGTCATGGTGGTCAGCCAGAAGGTCCGCCTCATTGCCCAGCCACACCCAGTCATGGGCGTGGTTCATGTTGCCTCCGGCTTCAAGCACAGGCACCTGTTTGTGTCGGTACCTAAAAGACAACAACCAATCAGACTTAAATTCTCCAAATTCACTACATACAAGCAAACATTTGATCCGAAACCAATATATAATTGCTCTTTCTCATTTTCAAAAGACAGCCAGCTGCAAACAATACTATGGCTTGTAACAATTCTAAGATCTTTGTGTATGACATGACATTGCATTCTCCAAAATACCTGAATGCGAAGCTGACACAGTTGATGAGGAAGACCAGTATAGCCAGACAGAAGACCCCCAGCAGAGCGTACATGCCTATCTCCAAGTCTGACAGTCCTCTGTTGGAATGGCCCAGCTCATTCCCCCCTGTCCCGGGCACCTCCACCTGGGCAGGGTTGCTGTACTCCCCAGGCTGACCAGTCCCTCCACCACGACCGCTGCCTCCATTCCCCGCCTTACTGCCAGAAGAACGCTGCGTCACTGTGCTCTTGGTTGTGGTGCTGAACTGGTAATGCAAGAAGAAAACAGGCTTACTGTATAATTGTCTACACCTGTTTTTCTCTGGGATGTTTATCTTCACATTACCTTCCTCATAGCTCCCTCTTCTCTGTCAGCCGCCACACTGTTGGCCTTCCACTCTCCCCCCTCTTTGTTCCTCTGGTCACTGGTCACATTGTCCACTGTGCTGTCCTCTGTTCCTCCTCTTCCCATGCCGCCTCTGTTTTCTGGCTTTGCTCCGAACTTCACCAACACATTACCAATTCCTGAAGCCAGCACGCTCTTCCTCTTTGATTTCTGGCATGTCTCGGAGATAACCATCTCGACACGGATCAGTGCCCCCTGTCCATCACCCTCGGCCACCACCACCGGCCAGTGCTGCTCCTAAGAAACATTTCTGTTAATAAACAGAAGTGTCTTGCTTATGTATGACAGTGCTGCTCACAGCGAGGACCACCAACTTTACGAGTACGGGTCTATCACTTTACTATGTGGATAATTCATTCATTCAAATACAGGTCAAAACGGTTCCTTCACATTTTATTTCAATAATAATAATAATAATAATCTCCTTCTGTGGTTCTCCCCAAGGTTTCTCGTCTCTTTTGAGTTTTTCCTTGCCGTGCTGGAGAGGCTAAGGACAGGGGACACCTGCGCCGCTCGTCGCCACCCACTGCTGACGCTTATTTGGACATTATCTTTGCCTTGATACTTGATTCGCCTGAACTTTACATCGTCTTATTTACTGCTCTGTTTTATTGCCTTAATGTTTGGTGCAGCCCTATGAGGCAACTCCTGTTGTGAGATTGGGCTATACAAAACCATTGATTGATTGATAATGCATTGATTTTATATAGTACTTTTCTAGACACTCAAAGATGCTTTAAATTTTATTATTCATTCCCTCTATACTTGGTGGTGGTAAGCTGCTATTATAGCCACAGCTGCCCTGGGGTAGACTGAGGCAAGAAATACGCGCTACTAGCAGTTTTTCTTTTATTGCCAATTAAAATACTTTCGAAAGGTGCAACTAGTAATAATACTGTTACATTACTATTATACTTTCCAACACTATTTTCAAGGCCTTCAGAACTGGGCTTATATATAACCTGTCCTTTCACTGTGGGACGAAGTTTCTCTTTTATCCTACAAAGGTTTTTGAGTTGTTCTTTGCCGAGAAGGGAAGTCTAAAGACAAGGGGGGCATTACATTGCCTTGTCCGTTTCACTGTCAGATAGCTGTCTTATTGTTGATTTCCAAACTGTTCCTCTGTTTGACCAAATCGATAATGTTTGGAAAAGCCTTTTAGGTGAGCTTGTGATATTGGGCAATACAAAGACAGACACATTGATTCTACATCTGCACATCTACATCAATAAGGAATCAATATGTGAAGTAGAATAACCTACACTGTTACACAGTGTACAAATAGTCTTAGACTTAGTTATTTAAACAAAGATGATGCAGTGCATTGCTACTCTTTTATGTTAATACCATGTTGTTGATGGAGATGACATTCTCGTTCAGGGACACAGCAGTAAGAAGAAAGTCTTTGGGGTCGTAGATATCGAGTGGAGTGACTGAACCATCGCTGTACTGGATCCAGGCACTGATCACCGCTTCCTGCAGGGGCAAACATGACAAACAATCAGACCATGACAGTGTTTATAGATCTGCTGGAAGCACAGGATCAAGAAAGATAAAATCACATCAAATCATGTATTTTGCCATCATTTTATGTACCCCTTCCACCCTGAAAAACAACAAAACAATGCTATATTAGAAGGAGAAAATTAAATCTCTATTGAAGCTGCGCTAACCACGATATTGTTGGCTAATGCAGTACATAAAAAGCTCAATGGAAATTTAAATGAGTAAGAATTGACACTTTCTTAACAACTCAATGGTCTTCGGATGCCAATATCCACTCTTAATCTTATCCACTATTAATGTATATTGTCATTATAATGAAATACACAAAAAGTAATGCAAAAAAATGCATTGATTTCAAAACATAAACAAAACTGTATTTTTATTCATCTTTCCACACCGCATTATGTCGGAGAGGATGATTTGCCTTTAAACATGTGTCACTAAACTTGGACTTTGCATAAATGTCTATTTGCCAATTATAATAAAATAACAGGGTTAGTTTGAGGACATCTGCCCGTAATTTGCACACACATGCTCTTATTATAAAAGTAAACCAGTAATTACCAAAATCTTTATCACGTAAAAATGCCGGTAGTAACAGTGGTAAAGCTGGAGCCTGGAAGTTACACTTTTAATTGGAAAGTGATTACAGTAGATATTAATGATATGATAACTGCATCACACAATTACTGTTAAACTCCTGTGATCACCGGCTCCAGGGGATTGTGCGCACACGGAAAAGGCTTAGATGATGTCCATAAAAGCGAATGTGCAAAACCTGTCAGTCCTCAATCCGGAGATAAAACGTGGTAAACCGATGCCGTGGGATGTGTGCATTGGTACTGAGATTCCCATCTGTGTATAACAGCATGTAATTGTGATGTAATCTCAGTGCATGTTACCTGTTTGGGAGAATAGAGCAGTTCTGTGGCGCTGGCGGTGAGCTGTATGGCCCGGCTGTTGCCTGGACTCGCGCTCAGGCTCACAGAGAGCGATGAGACCAGCTGCACGCCCATGTCAGAGATGGTCACCTGGAGAGGAATGATCACGCATTAAATTAATCAGAAATACAGTCTAGACATTGTTAATGTTGTGAATGTCTATTCTAGCTGAAAACGGGTGATTTTTTATGGAATACCTATATAGGAGTGCAGGGGCGCATTTCTAGCAACCATTGCTCCAGTGTTCTAATGGTACACTGTTTGCTAA
Organism: Proterorhinus semilunaris; assembly: GCA_021464625.1. Taxonomy (NCBI): domain Eukaryota; kingdom Metazoa; phylum Chordata; class Actinopteri; order Gobiiformes; family Gobiidae; genus Proterorhinus; species Proterorhinus semilunaris. Next base: position 13,435,685 of record CM038345.1, read on the forward strand.
TTGTGTTAGAGGGTAATTGAGAAAACCTTTGTGAAATTATGCTAGCACTGCTGAAGAACTGGCCTGTGTGACCCCAATTTTTTGAGCGGTAGTCTAAGTAGATAAGTCTTTATTTAGAATAGAATAAAGCTTAAAAATATTCTGTGTGAATCTGGTGTTAATTTATCCAATGCGTAGCAGCCGACAAAACCGCCCTCTGAATAAACCTGGGCGTGAGCTCCAGCTCTTGCTTTCCCCTTTGTATAGGTCGTTAGGCAATGCATTTACAATGAGATCTTAACAGATGTTAGTAGTAGCGAGACACTGTTTGATTTGACAAAACTTACAACATAAATGTGGAGGTGGCGCGACGTTGATTACAACAAATTAAAACACATTTTCTGCCGGGGCACTGTGCAAGACAATGCAATTCAAATTGAAATCAACTAAGCTGATTTTCCACAAACGTTTGTTTTTCAGACGGTGCTAGTGTGTGTAATGTGGTACAAAACCGCAGAGCACCATCATAGTTAGTTGTGTTTGAGTATGAACAGCGTTGTGTGATTTACCTTGTCATCTAACACTGTGATAGTCTTCTCGGCCAAAATGGAGTCAGACAGAGGGGAGAGAACCTGCAGTGGTGGCATTAACAATAAAGTGAATGGAAAAGTGTTATTTGTGAAAGAAGACAATACCATCAACCAACAATCAAACAAAATACCCTAAAATCAAAAGCTTAAGCAAGTTCAAGCAAAGATGTAGGTTATATGATGTTATTCAGAGGCAACACTGTTTCAGAAAAATACAGTAAAATTACATCTATACACACACACACACACGCTCACGTTGTTCAAGCCTTTTAGCATAAATAAAGCCACAAGACAGAAACAGAGTGGAACTGACTGAAAAGTGAAGAAAGAGCAAGTGAGGGATGTCGAACACAGAATAAATGGAGGAGGTGTCAGAGGGAAGACACAGTGACAAATAGGCAAGGACAGATCGCGGGGAGAGTGAATTGGGTAGAGAAAAACAGACGCTGATACAGATTAGAGCCCCATGTTGTGGAGCACCGCACTCCGCCCGACGACAGCACGGACAGGCACGTTTGATTGGTGTACAAAGAAAATCTCTCAAGCAACGTCAAAGTCAATCCTAACCTCGGCCATGTAACAGAATGCAATGACTGACAGCGGTGGGATTGCGCTCCGAGACGGACGCGGAATGAGAGGCTGCCACGGAGAGGCAGGCAGAGGAGGGGAGGAGGTAAAAAATTGAAATGTCAAACGGCAAAATGACGCCTGCCGACTCATCTTGGGAGAATTGCCTGGTAAAAGTCTCTCTTCCGGATCCCCCACGTAGCACAGCAGTCAGATGCACAGAGCAGTGTGGTCATGCGTGCGGGGCACCCATGTCAAAATGAATAAATAATAAACCACCTCAGCTGCTCCACACACACACACACACACACACACACACACACACACACACACACACACACGCACACACACACTGGTGTAACTTGTGCAAAATAGGGTCATGTTAACGTATTCTAAAACTTGGACTACAAATGGACCAAATATAAAATGGGCTCGACTTCGTTTTGAAAGTTTTCTGCTACAGGTTTTTCTTTTCTTTTTTTTTTTCTCCCAGAACCAGTCTATTCTTTTCTTAGATTTAACCTCTTAGCCCCCACCTGAACCGAGCACATTTTCTCCAGTTTGGCCTTACCCAAATCTAAAAGCTTCTGGATAAAAGCGTAAAAAAACAACGCCCTTAAACGAAGATGAAAATGCATTAAAAAAAAGCAACAAAAAACAAAACAAAAAATCCATAAAAGAGCGACAAAAAAGCATCAAAAAGCGAGGGACAAAAGCGGCGAAGGAAGCAGCAAAAATGACAAAAACAAAACAAAAAACTGAAAAAAAGACGAAAATGTGACAAAAACACAGCGACAACACAAGAAGTCACGGTCAATTTTGTTTCCAAACAAGACGTAGAGGCTGTAAGCTCCAGTCGGAAAGCTGGGTAAAGCTGAACTGGAGAAAATGCACTTGGTTAAGGCGGGGGTCAAGAGGTTAACAGACACAATTGTTGCAATAACACTAACTAGTTTCTTATTGCAACTGTTGGACAGTGAAATACTGTCACACATGTTCAATAGTAATTCCTTGAAATGCCATAATCAACACAAACTACTTACAGCAGCTTAAAATCACGGTGACAGTCCATTCTTTCTCATGACGCCATCACTGCACTTATGCCACATTTTAGACATTAGCTATTACGTGTCACTTTCCAATTCTCCATTCTGCGCATACCATAACACCCAGCCCTGTTCAACCATATTCTATCAGACTTACAGCATTCGCAGCTTTGCAAAGCAACACCCCTGAAATGAGTCAGTCTCAATGTCTCACCATCCAGTCAATACTTTCAGTCATGCAAAACACCCCACTCAAAAATCCCTCTCCGTGAGTCTGCCGTGTAGCTTTAATTACAAAAGGCCAGCTCATTAGAATGCCGGCAGTGCGCTGGCGCTTGTGTAAGTGCGTCAAGTCTGTAATTGCTGAACATCGCAGCAAAATGTCGGGGCCAAATCCGACAGTTAATTGTGGCTAACAAGCTACGTAACGGAAAGGGGGGAAATGAGAAAATAGTGTTTACATCACTCAGACGCTTATGGCTATAACATGAGATGCCAAATTACACTGCGCTCTCCGAAATGGCTCGCTCTCCACCGCCTCAAGTCAAGCCGCTAATTGTCAAAACAGTGGAGAGTTTTCCGATGTAAACAGTGATTGTGCTTTGCTCCTTCTCCTCGTCAGCACGCGGGGAGGGTTTTGAAGTACCTGAATGGTGGTCATTCCCAAATCTCGTCCGACCAGGATCCGTCCATCGATCAGTTTGGCAATGCGAGGATCCTCCACCTGGAATGCACATAATCCCAATTTTATTAGATACAGAAGCTCACTTCATCCATTGAATAGAAAGAGACTTTTGTAGCCGGACCTTTTATTTGTCAAAAGCCATTTTCAAACAGCATGAAGGTTTTTTTTTTGTCTTGTTTGTTTACAATCTTGAAGCCGCAAAAATAAAATGATGTGCTCTATGAAGCGTCTTTGAGTGTCTAAAAAAGCGCTATACAAGTTTGATGTATTATTATTATTATTATTATTGTTATTGTTATTACGATTGAAAGAAATGGAAATGGTCTGCATTAATTGTCTATAGGGTCTGAAAAAAATGTACAGGAAATTAGACAAAATATCCTAAATAAGAATACACTTTTGAGATATATTATTTCAATCTTATCTTATACTAATCTATTATTGCCATACATTTCTCTACTTGTGATATTGTAACATAATGAAATGAAGTTAGTACCAGATTGCCACAGGAGGTCTAATAAACTCTCTGAATCCGCTGTATGTGAGTGACTGTGGTCGTGAGTTACCTTTAGCTGATCCATTACTAACTGTGTGATGTCTGCCTGCCAATCAGATCCCAGCATGTACACCATCTCCCCTCCGGGATCCGACGGTTCCGCCACAAAATGTGTCAGCACCCTCACCAAGGCGTACTGGTACTACAAGGCAGAGGAATATAAGAGTATTTTGAATTTTCACGTCAGACAGGCAGACAATTACAATTTGGTTTAACGGTGGCTGAAATGTAATCTAACAATACCTGGAGGGCGCAGCCTTTGCCCTTCTTCTCATCATCCTCATCGTCGTCACTATCTCGAGTGGGTCTGTGGGAGAGAGAGGAGGAAATGAGTGGGAGAGACACTAGAAGATCAGGTAATGGCTGCTAATCTAGTGGCTAATCTGAGCTCCAGGTTACACCTCCACAGGCAGCGACAAGGCACTTCATTCAGCGTTTAATCCACTCCGCTGTGCGCGCTGCTCGGGAACACGCGCCTCTACGTTCCTACTCACACACCAAGCCCCAAATAGAAAACCCCGACAGACTTTATTGGCTTTCATTTTACAGTGTTTTGTGGCAATTTCTGAGCTAGAGAAAAAAATAATCTGTGTTTTTCTCGGCATGGAATGGCATTAGGGTTTTCATCTCAAAATGGATTGTACCTGCAAACAGAGGTGAGAGGTCCAACATAGCTGCTCTCTGCAAAGAAAAAGCTGCTTTCAATGGCACCAACCAATACCAAAAAGTGTCATTATTGGAACACTTTTTATTGTACGTGACTCAATATTAGAATGAAACCGATGTGGCTAGTAATCAAAACATAAAATATAGATAAATAGGAGATAAATTAATACATAAATAGATAAACTTAATATTGTTATTGTAAAGAGGCAAGTTTCAATAATGCAGGAGATCAACAGGAAACCATACCAAAAGCTAATAATTGTGCTATTCCCAAGCAAATATAGACCTAAATAGTATTTAAATAAAATATGCAAGAATCGTATTAAAGTTTAAGGGCCAGATCTTTCGCCTGGCGCAAGGACAGCGTTGCTCCAAATGCAGCGTTAGACACGCGTCATCTTGCATGCACACAGTTTTTGCGCTACGTGCCTGTGCCACTAGCCAGAGGATAGACATTTTTTTTTAAAGGATGCAGACTGAGCAAGGTTTATTACAAGCAGCACAGAGCACTGCTCTCCGATGGCAGCCTTGCATTCTTTTCCTTGTTTATATCACGCTGCCTCATATTCTTCCTTTAGCATTACGGGCTTTTATAAGCTCTATCAGGTCAAACTTTATCCAACCGCGTTTGTTAGTGTCCCGCTGTAGTGCGGGTCGATGTCTATGGTCTGCACTGGCCGAAACGCTAAAACAAACAAAAGCACGTGTTCACCCCTACTCCACCACCGCCCCGCTCCCTTCCCCTCGCCCCTTCCCTTCACGCGAGTCCGGCCTGCAATGTTTTTCTTAAGTCCCTCCCTTCTGATCTCAGCCACTAATCAGAATCCGCGGTGCCTTTGACAAATGAGACTATCTTTCCTGTGAACTGTCAGGTCCAATCAGTAAGATAGGGGGAGGGAGCTTGATTGTTACGGTTGGAAATGTCTAAATTGCAATTCAACAATACATGTACATGCAATAAAAAAATGTAAACCCAGCACAACTGATCTAGTGGATAAAACTGTTGCCATGAACTCTGCTCCGGCATCAGCGTCATAATTTAGGTTTGAATCCCAGCTTAATCTTCACCCTCTTTCACCCTGTACTGTTTAATCCGTTGATGAAGCCAACGGCCAAACCAGTGCTGAGTTGTTTTGTGTTTTGCATTTATTTATATGGCCCTTTTATATATTTATTTTAGACTTAAGACGATCTGAGCAAACATGTTATTGTGCGAAAGGTCCAAATCTACAAAGACAAAACTCCCAAAAGCATCCACATGTGTCGACGCCAAAGAGAGCCCGCCTCAGAATGCTGTATCGGTGTTACAACAGTGGGACTCTCTCCGTGTCTCCTGTTCTTGTATCAGCGCTTTTTTTTTTTTTTTTTTTTTTTTTTACAGACACACACTGAGAGAGGGGCCCTTTATGTGCCCAACCCCCACTCCTCTGTTTCATATCTACACAGCAGCACACACCATCACAAAGCGCACCCTACCGCACATAGCGAGCCCCTGCCTGCCCCTGCACTGTCCCCGACGACACCAAGGCCCATATAGAAGGGATTCTCTGTCCTATTCCCTTTCGGATATGTGTGTGAGTGCGAGGGAGGAGGTGCAGGGAGATATAAAGGTGTGTGCGTGTGTTTCAGCGGTGGTGGGCCGGCTATCTGAGCAGAAATTGGTGAAATTGAAAAATAGCTGCAGTCGAACAGAAAGGAAAGGCAGCGAGATAAGACACACCAATGGAGATACATTCTAATGCATATCGGGCGTTTTCCGTACACATTTTGTGGTACAGACTACAGTCGTGATTACCAATTCAGTTTCTGAGACTTGTTTCATTAGGCATTGAAATAAACAGCAATTATACTTTTCATCCTTAATTGCAAAATGATATTAAATTATTTACAGCGTGATACCAGCATTGGAGAACCTCAAGTCGAGTATCTGTTTGTTGTATCCGTCCCTATCAACTAAACAATGAATTCATATAATAAAATAAACAGACCGCATAGAACAACATTCTGCACAGGCAATGTTTGGATTTCAAACACTCCACTTCAAGCCCACCAATCTGCCCCATTTTCATCCGAACGCTTTTATGAATTTAAAACTAAGCAGAAGCTCAAATTATGTTTACGTATACTTCATCAGTGTGATGCCTTTATCGATCCCGCGCTGTGTGCAAAGGCTTTTCTGGGAGAAGGATGCTGAAGGTGCGACAGTTGTCAGGAGAATAGCCCAGCCGGCCTTGACCTCAGTGGAAATTACAGAGCGGCTCTCATGATACAGTGCCTTGCGAAAGTACTAATACAGCTTGAACTTTTGCACATTTTGTCATGTTTACAACCCTAAACATAACATTTTATTTTTTATTTTTTACTGAAAGTTCACACACAAGTAACAGAACACTGTGAAGTGAAAAATGATTCTGTTATTTTTCAAAAAATAGAAAAGTGAAAAGTAGGACATGCATAAGTATTCATACAGCATTTTCTGAGTGCATCAAATTACCTAATTCCTAATGACCCAAACCATTAAATAGAGGCCACCTGAGCGTAATCTACTCTCAGTATAATTCCAGCTGTTCTGTGAGGGCCTCAGAGCTATGGTCAGAGTGTACTCAAACATCATGAAGGCCAAGGAGCTCACCAGAGAGGTCAGGGATAAATCTGTGGAGAAGTTTAAAGCAGCGTTAAGTTATACAAAGATTCACCAAGATTTGAACATCTCACGGAGCACTGTTCAATCCATCATTCGGAAATGGAAAGAGTATAGCACCACTGTGAACTTACCAAGACACGGGCGTCCACCTAAACTAACAGACCGAACAAGGAGAGCACTGGTCAGAAATGCAACCAAGTGCCCCAAGATAACTCTGGAGGAGCTGCGACGTACTGCCGCTGAGCTGGGGGAATCTGTACATGGGACGACTATAAGTCGTACTCTACACAAATCTGGCCTTCATGGACGAGAGGCAAGAAGAAAGACATTATTGAAAGGAGGCCATAAGAAATCTTGTTTGAAGTTTGCTAGAAGTCATATGGAGGACACAGCTACCATGTGGAAGAAGGTGCTTTGGTCAGACGAGACAAAAATTTAACTTTTTTGCCCAAATGCAAAACGTTATGTATGGCACAAACCTAAAACCTAAAGTGGAAAAAAGGTTCCGCACGACTGAAAAATGCTCACCACTTTTTATTGTTCACACCAGAGTTACGTTTCGGGGTCTTAGCCCTTCATCAGACAAACCTAACACTGCTCATCGTCCTGAGTGCACCATCCCCAGTGTCAAATATGGTTGGGGGAGCATCATGCTATGGGGCTGCTTTTCCTCAGCGGGGACTGGGAAGATTGTAAGAATAGTTGGGAAGATGGATGGAGCCAAATACAGAGACATGTTGGAGGAAAACCTGCTGGAGTCAGCAAGAGAATTGAGGCTGGGGCGGAGATTCACCTTCCAGCAGGACAATGACCCTAAACGCAAAGCTACATCTACAATGGAATGGTTTAAAAACAAACATATTAATGTGTTAGAATGGCCCAGTCAAAGTCCTGACCTTAATCCTATTGAAAATCTGTGGAAAGACCTGAAAACTGCTGTTCACAAATGCTCTCCTTCTAATTTGACAGAGCTTGAGTTGTTTTGTAAAGAGGAATTGGCTAAAATGTCAGTCTCTAGATGTGCAAACCTTGTAGAGTCAAACCCCAGAAGACTTTCTGCTGTTATTGCAGCAAAAGGGGGTTCCACAAAGTATTAAGTCATGCTGTATGAATACTTATGCACGCCCCACTTTTCGGTTTTCTAGTTGTCTGTTACCTGTGTGTGAAAAAAAATTCTGTTATGGTTGTAAACATGACAAATATAGCAAAAGTTCAAGGTGTATTAGTACTTTCGCAAGGCATCGTATGTGCTTTCAAGTGCGACATTTGATAAGCTCTTTATTTCACAAACACATAAGCACAGCAGCTAACAGCGAGCACACAAAGGGAGTTTGCGTTATTGTTCGGCGGAAACGGTTTATTTTATGAGTATGTCTACTTACACTATGCTGTGTAGTGTTGGTGGTGTATCCTTGGGCAAGACACTTCACGCAGACGAGGTGTTTTGGCGGCATTAGGCCTACCAATATTATGACTTTCTCTTCCACTAAACATCAGTTGCTCTCACCTCCTGTTGGTGACGATGGGCACTCTCCAGCCTTTGACTTGGCTCAGCTCTGTGTCGGACACGTCGATCTGCAGAGGCAGCTTGGGCACCCACACAGTGAGCTGCAGCTGTGCCCAAAGGTGCAAATAACTGAAGTTCACTGCCAGAGACTGTCGCCCTCGCATCTCCTTCCCATTCGCCAGCACTTGGTCACAGCTCGGAGACACCTGGACACATAAACAAGCACATTATTTCAGAGAGAGAGAGAACATGTTATTGTGACATTTAAAGGTCCTATATCATGCAAAATCGACTTTTTGGAGCTTTTAACCGTGTTGTTATGCTATTTCCTTATCAAAAACACCCCCAGAGTGGTTTTTGGATTCATTCACGCAGTTCTCAGTAATCCTCCTGAATCCTGCGCTCTGAGCAGCTGCTCCGCCCTCTCCTGGTAAACGACTGGCATGTTCAGTTGTGTCGTCACAGCGGAACGGAAGTGCTCGACGTCTGTAATCTAATGCCTTACGGCATGATTTTCATTTGTAAAACAGTTTTTTTTCATTATTTCTGTCGTAAGAAATCCGCGCTGCCCCTATAATCAAAACAAACGCACCCCCGAGCGTCTGAACAGATCGTCCGCGCTGCCCCTATAATCAAAACAAACGCACCCCCTGAGCGTCCGGACGGTCTGAACAGATGGTCATGTCATGTTGCACCGAAAGTTGTGAAGAGGGAGCTTTTTCTAACCTACTCTGGAGTCTGGACACCTGTTCTTTTTTCTTACCTCACGATAATGTCACGGAGAAAACCGCGTTTGGCTGCGAGGTCAGGACTTTATTCAACCTTCCTAAAGAAGAGAAGAAGTCCGGGATTCAGAGACTCAGCCAAAATAGTGTTTGTCTGTGCCTGTCGCTGATGGATGTTTGGTGAACCTCGGCTAGAATCAAAGTGGATTAACTTTTATAACAACGCAAGTCCTATAATGGAAACATCAGACTGGTGAGTCGATCAAAATGCATGTTAGCGTGTGTGTTAGCCATTTAGCCATGAAGCTGTGTTGCACATGTTAACTCCTTATAACAGCATCGTGAAGTAACTTCACTTTTTGCTGTGATATATATATTTCTACTACGGTAAAGTTGAATGAGCGGCGAGAGGGGGCGGAGTTAACTGAATCCTAGCGTTTTGTCTTCCGGGTTGGAAAAATACCTCCAGAAAATACTTATATTTATCACAAAAATTAGTGCTCCGTAGTGGTAGAGGTACAATATATCATATAAATGCCTATACTTTACTTTGGAATGGCTTAAAATAGCATGATACAGGTCCTTTAAAGGCTAATGTAGTGTTTTGAACACATTCAGCAGAGTGGAGGTCTGGTTGAACATTTGTACTCAACCCGTAAAGTACTTTGAGACGCTTTTTTGGGAAGGCTGCCGTAAAGAAAAGGTTTATATTATGCTGTCTCACAGGTGGCATTTTAGTCTTGGGATTATTAGAGTGCTCCTACCTCTTTCTTTAAAGCAATTTACATAATTATGTATTTGTACTTTTCTCCAAACTCAAAGTTGCTTCAATCTAAGAAACTCATCTAGTGATGAGATATTATGACTCTTTAGGGGAACCAGTTTATTTCAAAAACTGACTAATTTTGACTATTTTTTCAAATAACACTTTGATTTTTCATTTGATTTGATTTATTTGAGCTTTTATTTACAATGAGCTATTGTTTACAATATTTACATCATTAAATTTACATTATCACAACAAAACCAAGAAAATAAAAATAAATAATAACTCAAAAGGAGTAGGCCGAAGCAAGAAAGCTTATAGGTGCCTACCTCAATATTCAAAATAGAATTATTGATTAGCAGCATTGATAATTCGAAGCTTTTACATGTCACAGGTTGAAAATCTGTTGAGACTTACAAGACAACTTACTTTCACATGTCAATTTGATCAACAATATCACGAGAAACAAATCACTAAGTGGGACATATTTATATTAAAAGGATACAATATTACTACGTCAAATGTGTATGTATATATATAACATAAAAGAAACAGCCAAAGCCAAATAATTTTTAGCACAAACCCTTCACTCATGTCGCCTGCGCTGCTGTTAAGCTGTTTCTTTAGTTTTTTCTGTGGGTAACTGTGTAAAATTCCTTGAAAAATAAAATAAAATAAAGACATCTGACTTGTTTCACAAATTACATCCATTCTTACAGTTTGTGCAAAAGAGCTGTTCAAAATATCCACTTTGATCATGACCGTCACACCCCACCAGCATTTACAATAAAAGAAAAAACAAGGAAAAAAAATTAAATGAACACGTCTGGTTTGGCTAAAGGATGTGGACAGCCACGTCATACGCAATGTGGCAGGGGGAACAATGCAGTTTAAAGCCCGAGTCAGATCGACTTTCACCCTCCTCACCCGAGACGCATCGGGACGACGGGTTTGGACCCAGGCTGCGCTCACTCAACACACAGAGGATTAGTACAAGCGAGAAGAGTATTATTTCTGACAAAGTGACAAATTATAATTAGTAAGGTGAATTTCGATGATTTTTTTTTTTATTTGGTGGTGGGCGGGTGGGGGAATTAAAGGTAAAGTCAGGCAAACCTTTAACAGTAAAAAAGAATTACTACTATGTCAGATTTATTCAACGGCTTCACTCGTCTCAATACAGTTTGTTTTGTTTAACAATGGCTTTGCGACTTTTTCCTCTCGTACGCTTTTTGTAGAGGATGAGCGGATAAAACTTCTGCAAAACACCCACTCCAACACTGTATATCCTCAGTCAAAATTGTTACAATAAAAAAATTAAATAAATACATTGCTGATGCTGACCTCATGTAAATGCTAGTAGGTAATTTATGTGTTTATCACTCATTCCACATATAGAGGGAAGTGATGTCGCCGCATAGCAACAGCAGGGCAACAGTAGCCGATCGAGTGCATTGTTAGAATGTAGTTTTGTCAGTCCTGAGGGTTGAAAGTGGATGGAGACTACATGTAGGTTTTTAATTAGACTGAAAATTATGAAATTGCATCTAATCTACCTCTTAACCCCCACATGAACCGAGTACATTTTCTAAAAGCAAAAGTGTCAAAAGAGCAACAAAACTGTGCCGGAAAAGCAACAGTAACATGATAAAAAAGCGACACAACTTAACTTGGAGGATAAAGTAACAAAAGCGACCAAAAAAATGATTAAAAGAGACGAGAACACAACAAAAACACTTGCAAAGTGTGACAAAAACAAAGCAAAAGAGTGATGAAAAAAGCAATAACACAACAATAAAAGCAACAAAAACACGACTAAAGAATGATGGGAAAAGCAACAACAAAAAAATCAACAAGAAAGCCACGAAAGAGCGACAAAAATGCAATAAAAAAGTGAACAAAACTGCTGAAGAAAATGCGCTTGGTTAAGGCGGTTAAAATAACCCAGTCGACCAATATATTCTTAACTATACTAACGAAATAACAATAAAACAAAGGCATCAGTGTGCAGGGATAAAGTCCCATATATTCAAGCAGATGAAACAGAAACGTGGAAAAACCAATTTGGGCATAACAGAGAGGTAAAAAAAAAACAACTTTTCGAGTGCAAAATGGAAAAAAAAGTAAAGAAAGTAAAGAAAAAGGTATTTAGCTCAAAAGTGACAAAACACCTTCCGTTTACCTCCAGGATATTTCTTATGAGTTTGTGTTTTTTCCATCACTATTACATCACATTCAAAATAGCACTGTCATTTCCTTCTCCATTACACACCTCAACCAAAACATTGTGTGGACGAGCGCTTTTCCCTTTCAACCGAGTGTCTTTGATCTCTTTCGAGGTTAACATTTTGTGCATCAGAGCTAAAGCGTTTCCCCTTTTGAAGCTTTTAATTTGTTTCAATTCCACTTTCTGCCTCTCTTTGCTTCCGCTGCCAAAAACATAAAAGGAGAGGTGCCCGGCCCATTTTCTTTCCGTGTGAGTGTGTGCTCTTCCACTTTCCAATTTTCTTCTTTGCCTATAACTTTTTCTATCTTCCGGAACACTTTCTATTGCTGGGTGTTGACCCCCCCCCTCTCCTCCCTTTGTCTCCCCCGCCCTTATCTGCCCCGTGCCTCTTCATCTTCCTGCCTCTCAAAAACCTGATTTACCGCTTGTTAACATCAAAGGGGACGTGGGGCTGTTGGTGCCCCAAACTATTTCTCCAAATCATTTTTATATTCCAGGTGTAAATCAGGGTGAAAGCCGCGGCGCGTGCGAAGTGCGTTAGCTCTCGGACATCCCAATGACACAGTGGAAGAAGGAGCGGGGGCGCCCACTGTGTCCATTGTCCAAGTGGGTCATTTAGAGCGGGCCCGATCAATTACTCCGGCTCACACAGGCGGCGCAACGGGAACTTCACAAGCGCTGCTCTCATTTTGCAGCCTGTTTATAAGGCTGGAGAGCTATTCATTAAAAACGCAACATAGTCATGTCATATCATTTCAGTTTGTTCAGTGTGGCTGCTTTATTTTGGCAGCATTGGTGGTTTTCCATGTCGATGGAGAACACAGAAATGTAATTCAGGCCTAATTTTTAATCTGAAAGGGAACAAAAAAGCCTGGAGCCATCCTAAAATGGGGCAGAAGAGAGCGAAACAGCTAAAACCAGCACAAAGCCAGCTACGAGAGAAAAATGATTTAAAGTGGAGTCAATTTTGAGCAAGGAAATTATGATGGTGAAGATGTATGGACTTAAAAACACAGAGAAGCATCACCTCAGAAGCAGGAGAGGAGTGTTTTGAGCATTAGAGAAAGAGACGAACGAATGAAACTAAATATTTTGTTTAGGAGGGACAGCTTTTTAAAGTTGTTAAGAGCTCAACAGAAGTAGATTTAAAGCAGTACTAAGTAACTTGTTTACCTTGATAAATCCTCTCCGTAGTCCCTTTGGGGGTAATGCAAGTGTTAATGGGATGATTGGGGGGTGTTTCATCTCCCCCCGGCGTCTCTGGCCAGAAAACCATGATTGCAACTTCGCTGCCACCAGGTCGGCAGCGCCATACACACTAATGGAATCACGAAGAAGACGCTAACAGGCTAACGGGCAAAGCTAACTGCGGGCTAGCGCCACTTTAGCAGTATTTACAGCCAAGTTTCAGTCAGCGTAGTATTTACTATCGCGGACAATTAATGAGTAAAAAAACTGCGACGTGCTACGACACCTGCAGTGGCGCTTATGGCCTCTAGGGGCATGAGCTACTTGGTTCTGCTATAACAGGATCTGGGTTATGTAATGTTCCTGTTTTGGGGACTTTATGGATGTTTGCTTGTCTTTCAACGTTTCTAATGTTTGCTGTCACAGTGGGCTGAATAAATACAATAACCTGGCAATGTGGCCCGGTTATAATCTGATGAATACAAACATCCTTACGATGTAACAGGAAGCAAGCGGACTGATAAGAAGTTGGCAACAATAGACCCGGAAGTTATTTTCGAAAACAACTACCACAATGGATGCCAGGGTAGACATTTTCATCATTTCTGTGATTTGATGTTTGGCAAGAGCACTTTTATTTTGCACTCACACACTCACACAGGCTGACCACAGTCACGAAGACGCAAAAAGCAGCCAACAACTAAAGAACGAATGTATTGGAGTTTCAGCTGAGTTGGAGTTTTGAGGACACTGAGCAATGGATTTAATCTCTTTGTTTCTGAGGGAGACCGATCGAGAGAGGAGCAGGACAAACACAGAACACAACAATGGCAAAGTCAGAACAGAAGAATGAAGACGCACAATGTAAAAAGAGAAGGTGTTTGGACCTAAAAAAAAAAAACACTCCATCAGAAACGTAGCAGTCCACCACAGCAAGTGTGCAGACGAGCGCCGAACTTTCTACACTCCTCAGCCAAATGCTATTTTAAAAAGAGCTGAACTCATCTCAACTTAAATGTGTTGAACTTGCAGTATGTTGTACTCCAATAAATGGTGTTGGATGATGGAACCTAACATCGGCATATCACATTTCCTCCAATGCAACACAAATGTATTTACTTCTAGTTCACATGATGGATCAATCTTTACACACAACTATGTCAGTATTTCAATATAACTCGCGCAATCCTGTTGTGACATGAGGACGACGTGATGTCTGCGTTAAACTGTTATAATTATGTTATTATGACACCTGCATGGGCAACTTAATAATAACTTTTTGCTGCTTAGAGGTTAATAACTTTTGTTTGTAAGCAATGATCTATAAAATAACACGAATTGGCATGGAAGCATAAATAATCATTATCTGCGTTAAATTAGCGGCTTGTTATTTCACTCCACACGACCAGACTGTCACCACAGGAGATTCAAACGCTTTGAATCAAAGCACACAACTCAAGGTATGTTTTGGATAAGGGACATCAGTGCAACACGGCAGCCAGCTATTAATCAAAGCCTGATTTTAACATAACGTTCCACTCCCCCTTTCAATATTCATAATTGGCAGTGTGTTCAAATCAAATAATTGAAAGAAACCCAAAAAGTAGCAGCCTGTTATTTCACTTCACACCACCAGGAGGAGTAACGAGCCGCGTATTCCATTCCTCAGTTTCGTGTTCAGTCTATGCGGCTTGCCTTTCATTTATTTGACTGTTAAAACAAATGTTACGACAAAAAGAAAACATAAAAAGTTATAATTCTCTCGGTGGAGGCCTTTGTAATAACCCTCCCCTTTTGCACCAAAACACTGGGAATCCCAAAACTTCTCCGCCCCCTCATTCTCATTTAGCACCAGTCCCTGCGGCAGCGTCATTTATTTACATCTACATTAATCTCGCTCGCAGCTAAGTGATCCATCTGAATTTACAGCTACTATTCTCTGCATTCTATGGCTTACCGATTTTCAAGATTAGTCTCTCAGATGTGTATTTTCTCCCTACACCTCCATCCATCCATCTCTCCGCGTCTCTCGGATTTCATTTTGCCACCTTTTCCCTCTGTTTGTTCCACACACACACACACACACACTCGCGGCTTCTCCCTGTTGCCTGTTTTGAGTCGTTCTCCTGCCGCGGGCGAATCCAATCCATCTGAGTTTAGGAATCATATCATCCAATCAGAGCCCACTCGGCGTACAGGGGCGGGCCTTAGGGGACAGTCTAACCTGCTCCGAGATGGGATTAGACCTCCCACCTGTCCGTCACAGGAGAGGAAGACAGCGCCGCGTGGTTTCATATGGCCCTCATTTAAGCTCGTGTTTATGGCGCGCCTATATACAATGCAGGGTATTAGCATTCTGTAGCCCCGTACTTAAGTTCCATTTGATGAGGATAATAGAGAAATGATGGAGGGGGCGACTGGAGAGGCACACAATCACATTAGAATTTCGCAGTGTATTACTGAGCAAGTCGATTTTACATTCAGCAATGGGAAGAGTGTAATGGTAATCTGTGGTCATTTGCGCTAAAGCCATCTGACAGTCTGGAAGAAAAGCTTGTTTATGCCGCCGTTACAGCTGATTGGTGGCATTTACCGAGAGCATAAAGCGGGACAGGCATCTGATACAACAGTTAACATATCAAAGAGGTGAATGTAAGAATAAATACGCATAATTAACTGGAAGTCACGTTTCTCTTAACCTTGCCAGAGTCTTAAAATAACACGGCGGACATGATGAACTTTTTCTGATTGGTTGGATTTCTTTAATGAATGAACATAAAACATGGTAGGTTCATTGTTGTGGAAGTTAGACGAACAAAAATATGGTCTTGTCCGATCATATTTTTGATTTATTGATTGATTTGAATTTAAAATTTAAGCTAAATGAAGAAGAAGAAGAAGAAGAAGAAGAAGAGGTAGAAGAGGAAGAAGAAGAAGAAGAGGAAGAAGAAGAAGAAGAAGAGGTAGAAGAGGAAGAAGAAGAAGAAGAAGAGGAAGAAGAAGAAGAAGAAGAGGAAGAAGAGGAAGAAGAGGAAGAAGAAGAGGAAGAAGAGGAAGAAATAGAAATAGAAATAATTCACCTCGTCTTACATCTCATTTTGTACTCGAGACCTGCACGGGAATGGATTTCCGGGGAATCTCACGGGTCCCGGCAAGTCCCGAGTTGTTTTAAAGGCCGGCGGCGAGTGCGCACCAGAACGCAGCGCGTCATGTGCCGAATGCCAACACACTGGAGCGTGCGGCGTAACGGCAGTTCAAAGGCTTTTCTCAAACCGGGCAGCGTTTTAAACACATTATCAAACATTAAATGCAAAGCGTGGGTCAGTGTTGTAACAGAGAGAACAAACGTGGCTCTTTTTTGCAGGTTGACAGCGAGTTGGCGACGGAACACTTACCTTCGCAGAGTGGAGTTCTGACGATGGTTTGTCTTTTCCGCTGCTGCTCTCGTAACTCCCAGCAAAGTTTAGAGCAGTTTCCCTGTTTGTCACCGTCCATAGAGTCGTCTGTGTTGCTGCAGGAGGTAAAAACCTGTGTTTTCCTCGATGGAGCATCACCTCTCTATAGAATGTGATGAAGCTGTATTTCAAAGCGTCTCTGTGTGCGTCGGCTTTAATGGCTTATCCAAAGCGCACGGACAGAGCGAGGTTTGGACAAGTATTGAATTGACCGGCGCCAGGAGATAACGGCGGGTTTGAGTGCAGTTCAGCTGGAAGTCCGGTTGGTCAGTGAGGAGCAAGAGCAGCTAGTGAAGGTGCTGCAGCGTGGGGATCGAGTCTGCATCACTGGAGGTGATGCGTAAAAAGGCTGCGCTCGTGTTGTTTTCTTATACGGGACATGTCGGGACAATCGGGACCCGACGTGTTTTGGTCTGACCGCCCGCTCACGCCCGGGGCAGTGTGAATCCCGCCTGCTCCCGCGAGATTTGTGTCGGGTCCTGCAAGTCCCGTGGGATTTCCTGTCCCGTGCAAGTCTCTATTTTGTACCACAAGATGGTGTGGAGAGCACCACTGGCTTTTGCAGTGGTGGTAGAATCAATGGGTAACAGAATCGTAGTAGAGATTTTTAAATATTATGCATCGTGGTAACATGGATGAAGGGGGAAGTCGTATCTCTAATACAGTCTGACTAGAGCAGGATTGCCCAAACCATGTAAACCCGAGAGATTCAATTAGGGGGACACGTTTTTCCCTCGAGCCGATCAGCGACCTGCCTCGACCAATTGCAGTTAGAACAGCAAAGATTTAAGATTATATAATGGCGTTTAACGAGAGTGTGCAAGCAACTGTTTTGGCCTGTTCCCCGAAACCATCACATCAATCCAAAAGTGTTCCTGAAACTACTCATTTACAAATTAAGCACTGAGTGAGAGCAAACGCAAACATATGTCCAACGTGATGTTTTATATATGTAGTGAACTTCTAAAATATATACTGTAATATCTTTGTTTTGGCACCATTTATTTAAAGGGACTAGATGGAAGTTGTCATTTTTATATTCGCTACTGCCACCTCAGGTCCTATGGGTAACTGCTGTTTCTAAGCTCGTCTTTTTGAGTGACGGATTTTAGCCGCAGTTGTGTGAATAGGTTGGGCTCATTCTACACATTAGGACAGTGCTGGAGCAAGTAGGGGGTAGAAAATACATCATTTTAACATTTTTTAAAATGTCCCTTCAAAAGAAGAAGTGAAAATACAAATTTGAAGACATTTCTTTTCTGAATCCTCTACTCCACTTAAAGCAAATTGACACTTTGGTCCTAACTTTCAGTGTCCTTGAATCTCTTTTCATCAGAACATTTTTTGTCAGGGACAGAATTAAGTACTGTTTTAAAACTTTCATATTGTGACTTTAGTGACTTTGTCATTGAGGTGCAGAGCTTTGGGAGGCAGAGGACTCTTCTCTCCTGTGTGAGAGGAGATAGGCTTTTCTCTGTCTGAACTCCTCAGGTCCTGGGTGAATTAGTCTGCTTATTAGCATAGGGATATAAGTCAACACTGGCCTCAATATGTCTGTTTGTGTGGCCCTATTGTGGCCGAGGCGTGCCGTGCCTGCGCCGGGTGCTTCCCCAACTTCCAACTTCACTTTTTATGCTTGTGTTCACTTTGAAGATTATGGATTTATCATTTGTTATATGTTACACACTAATCAGTCTTTTTGCCGCTCTTTCAGTTAATGTAGTCAGCAGCGAAAATCTGTTATGATTGCCCCACATCGACAAATCTCAAAGTCAAAAGTGTGAAATTAGAAACAACATGTGGCACATTAATAGTTCATTGTTCAAACCAAATCCTGTATTAAAGCCGCTGTAGTCCACAGTGGCAAAGTGCATTCGAATTTGCTGCCGTAACGAGTTAGCGACCAGAGAATGCCAGCGTGTTATTTCTCCACACAAAGCTAATCATAGTGGTGATTACCTGCTTGTACTGTGACCGTTGGTGCCCTCTCAATTTTACACTACATGATTTCATAACAGCAGCGCGCCAGGCCTAAGTGGATGTAAACATCGGTGTGCTGAGAGCTGTCTGCCGTGAACAGCCAACAGAGGGGGAACACAGTGCGAATACTGCAGTTGATTTGGAACACCTCTGTTGCTCTTTTTCTTCCTTTCACTTTTTCACAACTTCTAAATGGGCTGTGCGTGCTCGCAGACGTGGTCTACATGGAAAAGCAGGCCAGAGGGAGGCACAGGAATGACTGGAGAGCAAGGTAATTTGAGCAATGGAAACGGGCTGGCTCTGATCAGGATCCCTCTGGAGCTATTCAGGACACGTCCAGCCGGGACAGGCCGGTGGGGCAGGGTCTGAGCACAGAGCACAGATTATACACCCCAGACAGCCCACACAGGGATCGGATCAGCCAGAGGACAAGAGCTGCATGGGAGAGCAGATTACGAAGGCTAAAGTACATACTGTCTTAGGTTCTTTTTCTATAGAAATAATATTCTATTTTTGTTCTATAGCCTAGTGTCTTGTTCTATCATGTAAGATAGTGGCAAGCTATTTTAGTCCTTTCATCATCTCAGTGACCCCTGCTCTCACCTGTCAGCCCCCTCACAATGTGGTACGACGTGTTCACACTGGCTTGTAACTGAATGGAAAAATCAGATACATCCTTTGCTGAATAGATACTGATAAAAAAGTATTTAACTTTTGTGTCACAAGGGCTGCACAATATATCACAAGGTTATAGCAACACGCCATACCCGGCGGCACGGTAGCGCAGCGGTTAGCGCTCTCGCTTCACAGCAAGAAGGTCCGGGTTTGATTCCCACCTGGACAGGGCCTTTCTGTGAGGAGTTTGCATGTTCTCCCCGTGTCTGCGTAGGTTTCCCCTACCATGTACAATAGGCCAGGATAAATTATGGGTGCATTATTATTAAAGAAAAAAAAATATTATTTGAGAAAGACAACATTTTTTATTTAACTTTACTTCTTGGTGATCATTTTTTAAGCATTCTTCCACACAGTCAAAAAGAAAGTGAAAGTGGGTGAAGGATACTCTGGATGTTTTGAGATCCCAGATGAGGATAGATTGTCTGACAAGTCAAACGGAGTCATCTGCGAAGGCTCTGTCTGACTGCAAACCAGCCGAAACAGTTTTTAAGGCCAACATCAATTCATCTGCCTTGACAACTTTTGATCTTTGCTCTACACGCGTCTGCAAATAGCTTTTGGGATCGAGAAACACTATCTGTTGACCCAAAGAATCCAAAGTCATCACTCATTTCTTGGGAAGATGAGAGGAGCAACTTCATCTGAGGATTTTCATTTATTTATTTATTAATTTCACAAGTAACACTTTGTCTTTCGGAGGGGGTCACCCACAGGGCAGACACACACAAGAGTAGAGGACAGCTATCAGCAGGCCAGTGTGTTTCTGATGGGACACTAATGCATAGCCAGGGCCCAACATGGCTCCCCAAGGGGTACCAAAATGGAGGCACACCAACAGCTGCCAAAATGTCATCTAGAGACAGAGAGTAATGGGCTTCGGGAACAGGGAGCTACACATATGATACGTAGTGAACTATTATAGTCAATTTCTGCAGTGTGGAGCTGTGGTGGGCAAAACAAAGATTGAACATTTGATGAGGAAGTGTTTTCTTTCTGCCAATCATGCATCCGCATTATGGCTCTTCCCTGAACACATTCACGTCAAAGAAAAATAACCACAAACAAATTGCAAAATTGGTATTCAAATGCGGTGTTACAAGTGCTTTTTATTCAAAGTTAGCCCCCTGGCTACGTAGGTGTGTCCTCTGCTGTGTATTTTAGCATGGTAATTGTTGCCTAATTAATTATCGACTGAAGTAACATTCTGAGCAGATGAGAGGTGCTGTGCTAATCAGGGCACAACCTCTGCCATAATAACACACATGCGTTTGTTTATTCATTAGTGTATTAGCAGAGTAAATACAATGCAGTAGGGCTTCACGATCGATAAATGAATTACGAGCGAATGGTTGTAAATATCAAGTACTAAAGACTGCCAGGATTAGGACAGTAAAAATATAATCATATGTAAAAAACTACGTATAGACGTCTACAAACTGGAAATACAGTTCATTCCGGTCTTAGTTTAGCTGTAAATGTTTCACTCTTTTCTCAATTGGTTCAAGACATTAACTGAGTCCTAATTTCAGAACAAAAACAACACATCTAATCACATTCTAAATATAGGATTACTCATTTTTTTGAAAACTGAGTAATCCTATATAGCTAAAAGCCCTTTTAGCTGACGCAGGGACACTTTTCGCTGGTTTTTGTTTCGTGCGGATAGGCCGATGACGTACAGTGACTGTATTTACTGTAATTATGATCATAAATTCACTTCGCTCACAAGGGGGAAAAAAATAAAATACAAAAATCTGCATTTTGATGTTTACCACAATCAGCACCATAGACCTTAGTTTGACACTGCAGGCTCTTTTGTATGTTGTGATGTCACATAAACACGTAGCACCAGCACTAAAAGGCCTAAGGATTGTTAAAGTTAATAATTTTATGTGCTCAGAAATAATAAAAGTAAAGCATAGTCTTCCATTAAATGTGTAATCATGAACAAAACCTTCATTTGAATTACAAACACGATTTACCAGCATAGTAAATATTTCTGTGGCATATAAAAAAGAGCAATTGGGTAAAAAAAACAAAAACCCTGAAATATCACTTAGCGTCAACAAAAAAGAAATACTGTAATGCAAACAGTTAATTACCACTTCTTAATTTTCTCTCTGATGAGGTACTATGACAGTTGTTTTTTATTGTTATTTATCTTTTCACAGAACTCTCCAGAGGAAGCCTCCACAACGATAAAACAATGTCATAAATAATTCTATCAGGATAGTAACAGAAATATCGGGCTAGTATTTCAAGTTATTGTGTCTACAGTCATAATGCATGGCAGCAATAAAGCCATTGTTTACTGTTGTGACAATGAAAGTGCCTTCTACTCCCTGTCACTTTTATGGTACGTCTGGGGGGTAGAACTTTCAGTTTTTGCTGATAAAACAACAAAACGTCTTTGTGAGATCTAAAAAATAGTTTGGGCCCCTCAAGGTCGCCCGCTCGCCCAAGAGAGACAGATGGGTGCTGGGTGTCACTAATGGTGTGACGTTGTGCACCAGAATCGCGGGCCAATTCTTAAGCCTGTTACTGTCGAATGGAGGAAGTGTGTGCTGACTGAGTGCGTGTCTATGTGCGACCCCTGGCTTTAATCCACTTTACCTTTCATTTCCTTTCATGACTGAAACTGACCCGAGGCAACTGCATGGCATCCTGTCTTACTGCTAACTGACTGCAACCTTCCCTCCCCTGTGGCATATATTCGTTTCTCAATAACAAAGCAAAAAGTGTCTCAATCTGTGGTTGAATTGGATTAGTCCAGTCACCAAAGGTCATTAGACAGTACTGCGCCTGATTCGTGCAATCTGCATCGTATTATGATTCATATTTGTTGATGTTGTGTATGCCAACCCAAATTGTCAATGTGCAACGAAAAGGGGTTTACCTTTTATCAAGTCAGATTTTGACTCCGAAGGATGACCGTGACTGTAAAAATATCTACTTTGTCAGATTTGAGAAAGTAGGTAGTGCCTTTAAGCTCTTACTTTCTCCAACAGCAACAGACCAGAGATGAAGTCATATTTAAAGCCACCCTGCAGAACATTACAGGTTATACATTGCCATGTCACAGGAGCAACTAAAGCTAACAAATGTGCAATATCAAACATACTCCTCCTGTAAGTTATCAAAATAAAGCATTTGGAAGGGGGCCTAATGTATTAAACCTAATTGTAAGGCTGTGGACAACGAAAACATTTCCACAGTCATGAGCTGGTGATGCCCAGTTTTGAGTCAAGTCTGGGAAGAGGAAAATGTTTCTATCAAAAGAAAACCCCACAATGAGATGAATGTTTGTTTATCCAATCTATTGGGGGAAATAGCACACACGATGGCGTTAAAACAGTTATGCACGGCTTCCACATGTCCTGGTTTTTCTTGTGCAAGACATTATAAGTACATTTACAACTTCCGTTTTCAAATCATTATTATTAAAGCAACATCAACGACTCACTTTTTCTGCTTTCATGGTCTATTCAATGATGATGATAATGGTGATTATTATTATTATTGTTGTATCACATTGCTGCAATTATAAGAAATTGTCATATGAAAATGGATAAAACCCAACTTAGCAAAAGGTTGGGTACAGGCGCTTTACAGTCAGTCAGGAAACAAAAAACAAACAAAAAATGACTGACTACCTGACGGAGAAGAGGCTATAAGAAATAAAAACATATTTTATGTTAAATTTGAATATTATTACAGTTGTTTAATAACTAATATATATATTTTCTGTATCTAAATATGATTAATCGCAGGGATAAATCCATAAAGCTTAAACATGTTACAGCACTGTGCAGACTGAACAGTGTAAGTGCTTGCCCTCTTGTGGCCACCTGGATAACACTCTCCTGAGAGCTGCCGAGTGACTGTCAGTGCTGTTCTTTCGGATCTAACCTGGTGCTTTTAATGCGCTGTGCTCCAGCGGCTCCACTGACATGAATATCTCACTGACCTTCACTAAGTAGCAGCCCACTGACTGATGGAAGGTTTCCCCAAACTATGAAAAAGCACCGCCAGCACACGCACTGGCATAAACATATTAACAAAATAAATAGCTGTCAAGCCAATTGCAATAGTATTGATCAAAATACAATTATATATGGACGTGCAAGCAAACACACACGTTAGTTGTGCAATGTAATGTGTATTGCAATGGCAGTATAACTTGCCACCTTTACTTTATATCATGTGAAGCTTCTGAGAACTTAATTGTTCACGTTATTATGATTTCAAATATTTTAGAGCCAAAGCACATGGTTATACATGTTTGTTTTAGTTGCACTAGCAGAAGGAAAAATATCAATAATGATATCAGTAGAGAAGTAAAAGTACATGTTTTGACATGAAGACCTGGTGGTCGAAACATGTTGGCTTGGCCATCTAAATAATTAAAGGCCTTTAAAGTACTTCTTCGTGCAGTGCATATTTCTTTGGAGTGCCTGGGTTTGTTGTTTTTTACAAGTTGGATCCCTTTCCCAAAAGCATCCATACTAACTTTTGGACACCGAGAGCAATCGGCCATATTGTTGTTTCTACAAGCACATTTATAATTTCACCTGTGTGTGTTAAGTTAGGGTAAAGAGGAACGGTAAAGGCACTTTCTCAAGGGCACTGACAGTTTGAGAGACAGTGTGCGTGCATGTCTGATCAGGGAGAAGCATGTCCGACTGTGCAACTGCTTTATTAAACCATGCGTGGATCAATTCCTAATCTGCTTTGAGTCGGTCCAAAACACATGCATAAACACACTGTAAGAATGGTCTCGAGCATGCATGTAGATACACACACATGTGGCCATCCATGACGACAAAGCCTTTTGGTCTTCCTCTCTGTCAAATTCAATTACTGACAACAGCACTAAGGGATTTCTACGCGAACTAATTACCATCGGAACCCTCTGAGCACATCCCGGGAGGAGGCTTCTGTCTGCGTAAGCAACATGTCCCGCATAAAGTATGGGAACAATATGCTATACAGACAGTGTTGCGAACCCTAGGCTTGTTTGCGTGAACTCTCAGTTTTTATAGGAGATTTCCATCTTAAAGTTTTCCATCTTACATAAGCTGTACTTGGACAGATGGTATAATGAAGTTGAATAACAATAATAATATAATAATGCATCTGTTTTCTGGACACTCAAAGACGCATAACATTGCACTATTCATTCACTTCATACTTGGTGGTGGTAAGCTACTATTGTAGCCACCGCTGCCCAAGGGTAGACTGACGGAAGCGAGGCAGCCAGTCCGCGCCATCGGCCCCTCCGACCACCACCACTCACTCACTCACTACATTCGCTAGGCTTCCTACTGTTACTAAACGGTCTCCCATCCAAGTACTAACCAGGCCCTTCCCTGCTTAGCTTCCAAGATCTGACGGGATTGGGCATCTCAAAGGCGGTACAATGACCCAAGAACCTTAAAGGAACAGGCCACTGTTTTTACATCCTGAGATATGTTCTTACCTGAGCTTAGACGAGTTGATGCGTAACTGTCTGGCCTTTGTGCGTGCGCTCAGTCACGCAAATGTTGTTAGCATTTAGTCTCTTCCAGCATAGGTATAGCCCCAAACTGGGGTGAAGTTACAAGCTACCAAGCTGT
Source organism: Proterorhinus semilunaris (assembly GCA_021464625.1). Classification (NCBI taxonomy): domain Eukaryota; kingdom Metazoa; phylum Chordata; class Actinopteri; order Gobiiformes; family Gobiidae; genus Proterorhinus; species Proterorhinus semilunaris. The sequence continues at coordinate 13,460,559 of CM038345.1, forward strand.
TCCACGTTTTCCCTATTTAAATACAGTTACGTGAGCCTTTACACGATCCAAGTATAGTTACACAAAATTAAACATGTCGATTTTCTAAGCGGATAAAAAGGGGTAATAATGCCTTAGGAGCACTTCGACGTCTGCGCAGTAATATCTCACTTTACTGTGCTCCTATGTTAAACGGTGGCCTATTCCTTTAACATGTAAGCATGTTTTAATTAAGTTAAGGTTAACTTAATTAAAAACATGCTTACATGTTTTAGACATTTGGAATTCTTTGGCTTCAAGTGTGCAGTATTTGGATTATTTGGCACAGTGGGTAGAGCTCGTGCTTCTCTTTTAGAAGGTCCTGGGTACGATTCCCGGACAGGGCCTTTCTGTGTGGAGTTTGCATGTTCTCCCTGTGTCTGAATAGGCTTCCTCCGGGTACTCCGGTTTCCCCTACTGCTAAAAACATGTACAACAGGTGAATCCTCCAGGCAAGTGACACGGACAATTAGCCCGGCTCCACATCTGCAGATGGATCCCCAGGCGCTGCAATGCGGTCGCCCACTGCTCCTTACAGGTCGCCCCAGAGGAATCAAAGGATCGGCCAAGTGCAGAGGACACATTTCTCTACGGGGACAATGCAGCATACCTTACCATGTTTTGTACCACAGAAGTCCAGAAAGCATGGCCAAAGTGAATGTGGTGTTCCAGTCATTGGTTCTCTTTCCAGCAAGGTCTTAGTAGCAGTTAACTATTCTCTGTGCTTCCCTGTACCCCTGAGTCACCCATCCTCTGCTTCACCCTCCCCATTGATCCGTGTGTCATTTCCTCCCCACACCCCTCTCCCATCACCTTCTTGCATTGTCAGAGAGACACAGCCTGCGTGAGGTCAGGATAATGTTACTAATTTGTGTGTATGTGTGCGCTCGTCCCCAACTCGTCCTCCTCCTCCGGCGGTGGCACGGCTGACCTACACATACTGCTGTGTCAACAACAGCAGCAGCAGCGACGCAGCAACATCGGCAACATCACAAGTGACGGCTTCTTAACAAGACACTTTACACAATAGCAATGTTCGCCTTTTGATGGGTTTCCAATGACGTTTCCCCCTTCTGGATGCCGTTTAAAGGACATTTAAGCATTCCAATGATTAGAACAGGGATTATTTGAGTGGACAGTGGGTTGCTTGCACAATATTCAAGAATCAGAATTTCAGATGAAGGGTACAGGCCTTTATAAGTCTATTGATTATTGACCTATACTCAGTTGATTTGAAGGAACCAAAGTGAACAGGATTACACAAAACAATGGAGAGAAATACTACTTCATGTATGCTTTATAATGGTTTAAAGCTACACAGAAAAGCTGATATTGCCTGATATGACCTGTATAATTATGTCCTGTATAATTATGTCCTGTATAATTATGTATTGAGAGACAAGATGCAAAGCTTTGCACTAGTTTCTGTTTAATGCGGATAAGCCCGGTAATTACAGAGATAATAACCATGAAGGCAATTTCTACCACAGAGTTCTGCCCTGTCCTCCACCTCAAAACGAATCTCAGGGCTTTGCAGAATGTTACGACGTCGCATCAAGGACTTGAAACCCACGGATAATGCTGCAAAGAACACCGTGCCACTGATAAATGGGAAGAAGCAAGCAAGAAGACCAAGCGCAAGGGAATCTCCGGCAGTTTAGTCAGACGTTTTAACTTGTGCTCTAATGCATCCATTAGTGAGGTGGGGAATTGGACGGCGCAATTCCCTCTACAAACATTTATCCACCGTGAGTAATTAAACAGAGACTCGCTTAACCGAAAGTGATGCAACGGAGAACGCTAATCTTACCGAAGAAATTCAAGAAGTTCCAGATAACTTGCAGCGTCACGACAGTCTGTTCCCCTAAGTGGATAGAGTGGCTTGTTTCTAAAAGGAAAGAAAACCTTAAGCAATAAGCCAGTAATGCTGTTGTTATGGCGACACGAAAACAGGAAGTGACCTCGCTCGCTCCTTGTGCAGCTGAGTTTTTTGTCTTTCTCTGCGAACTGCATTTGTGGTTTATGTGTTCCACATTGTTTTTCTGGATACTTTTGTACGTCTTTGTCGTGTTTTTGTGGAGGTTTGGTGGATTTGTTTACTTTGAGAGTCTAAAATGGTCCTGAAGAAAGTAGCTAAACCCATTTGAGACCAACACATTTCTTCTTCTGAGACACTGAAGAGGCACCAAGAGCCCCCACAGCTGCAGCACAGTCGAGGTGTCACAAGAGGTACTACAGGAAACAAAAAAGGACAAACGAGAGATGGTGAAAGACTGTTATGAAGCGGAGGGAGGAAGAGGAAGGAGGAGGTGGAGCTGACCAGTGCAGGACACCACGCTCTGAAACAGGAAAGAACCCAGGAGGCGCGGCACCATTTCAGAGGATCAGAGGAGACAGAGGGCAGCCAGCCAGGTTTCTTCCGAATGCTACAGTTCCCTTGACCTCCAAGGTCATGCGCATCAGGTTGACACAGTGGCAGCGCGGCTCAGTCGAAGCAGCTCAGGACTAACACCTGAACACTATTTCGTTGTACACTGGTACAATGACAATAAAGCACTTACTTACTTACTAATGAAAATAAAAGTCAGATGATGTGGCTATAAGTCAGAAGGACAACGACTGCAGAGAACACTTCTATGGTTGCTGTTTTCTACAGGCGATAGCGAAGTATGGGCTGAGATGGGTAATTAGCAGCATACTGTTGAACAATATTATTATTATGCTGACATAGGCGCTTTGTGAAGGCCATTCGAGAGTAGAAATTAGTCATCTTTTGGCCCGTTATTGTTTTCGCACGGCCCTTGGGACTGGCCAAAAGAGTATGCTGGCAATTGTAACCCCATTTAGACCATGTAAATCACCTTTATAGTCAAATCTGAACTCCTGGTTACTTGTTAAACCTCTGCATACGCCCACATTACGACATGAAGCTGGAAGCCCGTAACACCATTAGTGGCGAGCTTCTCTGGGTTACAGTTGAAGTATACAGCAGCCAGGACAGGCTCAGTCTAGCAAAGCGAGGAATTAGCGATAACTCACGGAGAAAGTGTGGCGTCTACGGGAGTTGGAGCATAATAGTCTGGCGCATGTGCTGCGTCGGCTCCCTGGGTTCTACTTTACAGCCGTAAAAGTGACTCACTGACAGCTCGAGCTACCTGCAGCACCCTCCCGTGAGGGCCATTGTCAAACAGCTGTCTGTGCTTGAGAGCTGTGTGTATCCCGTGGATGTACAGACGGTATTTATTATCTTACAGGGCCATACATTCAGTTCTGGGGACAAACACACAAATCCAAATAACTTCACTTGGTGCGTTGAGACAGCAGCCGTAAGGTCGCTGTCAAGGTGGAATTTGGGTGAAAGTGAGGGTTAGACTTCTTGTGGGCACAGGGACGCGAGTGTAAGTCGCTATAGTAGTAATGGCTTTGGCACAAAATAGGTACTAAATCTACCTAAATGTCTTAGGGTGCGTAGCAACAACAGGCCACTGTTTTTCCATACTGAGATATGTTCTTACCTGAGCTCAGACTAGAGTTGATGCGTACCTGTCTGGTCTTTACAACTGCGCTCAGTCACGCAAAAAGACCAAAGATGTTGTTAGCATTTAGCCTCTCCTCCACTCCTCTATATGGGGCCAAGCGACCGACCAAGCTCTTCCACGTTTCCCCTATTTAAATACGGTTACGTGAGTAGTTACACGATCCAAGTATAGTTACACAAAATTCTCGAGAAAAAAAAAAAAAGATTTTCTAAGCGGATAAAAGGGGGTACTATATTGTATTTGACGTCCGCGCAGCAATGTCGAAGTGCTCCCGAGGTTTTATTACGCCTCACAATAGTACCCCTTTTTATCCACTTAGAAAATCGACATGTTTAATTTTGTGTAACTATACTTGGATCGTGTAACTACTCACGTAACCATATTTAAATAGGAGAAATGTGGAAGAGCTTGTTGGTCACTTCTAACTGCAACCACGTTGGCCCCATAGAGGAGAAGCTAAACGCTAACGACGGCTTTTTGTGTGACTGAGCGCAGGCGTAAAGACCAGACAGGTACGCATCAACTCGTCTAGGCTAAGGTAAGAACATATCTCAGTATGGAATAACGGTGGCCTGTTCCTTTAAGGCAATTTAACAATATTTGGCTGATTGCATGCAACCCACCATTTCCGACCTAACTCAAAATGAATTCTTCCTCAAGCATTTTTAGCTATATTCTAAACTTGTCCCCTACTTTCATCATTATGTTTGTAGAGATATGATTTGTTGGCTTCTATTTGACTTGCGTATTTGACTTTATACGCAGTAAAAACACAATCCCATAGCCTAATTTCTTTAGCGTTCTTTCTCTACCATATATTTTTTGTTGCAAGAAAGCCTTTGAAGACGCGGCGCCATGTAGACACATAATTGAGGCTCAGCATTACATCTATCTGAATGAGTTCCTTCCATTCTCGGCGTGTTGTTATTGATCGGACTTAAACAGCAGCACTCTTGTCGCCTTGTACCAGGAAATTGGCTTCATATTGAAACTGTCACAGCGAGGGTGCATTTCATTTGGGCCTCGAGGGCAAAGGGAACGCGGCGCACAAGGAATCAATCTCCAGTATCTGGCATGTGCTTGTTTCCAAAGGCATTTCTGATTCCTTAATGAGATGCAATCAGTCTGAGTATGGGTCAACACCGTGGCTCTTCAGATCGTCTGGGCCATTGCTTTGCACAAATGTGTAACGAGAGATTATTAACTTTTTACTGTACTTGTTTTTTGTTTTTTTTAAAGCCAAGCCAAGGATGTCTCTTAGGTCAATTCCCTTAAAAGCATGCGCTGGACAATGAATAGTTAGTTTGGGAAGTTGAAGTGCAGGAATAACATTGCAATATGTCAAAAATATGAAATGTTCCTATTTTAAGATATCACATTTTTGCTTGTGACTACTTACAAAGTCCCACACTAACTGAAAGACGAGTGCCGGCTTCCACACTGTGATAAGTGTCTCATTATGCAGTGTTGCACAAAACGAATTAGAGAACAACACAAATCCTGCAGGATGCATGATTATAATGATGATTCAAGATGGGCTTCCTGCAGTGTAAAGTGTCGTCAGTTTACTCCCTCGAGTCGCAACGTGTCACCCTTAAGGTTAAGATCAATATTGGAATAATAATATGATGGAACAAACAACAATAAAAGAGAGATATCGGCGAGAAGACGGAATGTCTATAGAAACGTGGCACAGATCGGGCCTTAATGTGGACTATACCATTGTACCAAAGATGTAGCCTCTTCTCGAGATAACGGGGGGAACTGATATGGGGTTGTATATGTTGTTATTGCCCATACCTTGACCACATCCACGTCTGTAGAGCTGCAGGTGACCAACTCGTCCACCTCCCGCACCTGTCCGTCTGTCTCCACGGTAACCAGCCTGATGGGCACTGCCACGCGACGACCGGTGAGGATGGCTGTATTCACCACCTCTGTGTCCTGGGGGGGGGGGAATGAAATGGATACAAGTATTTAGTTTCAAGAGGGTCAATCAGGTTAAACTTGCCCTTATCTGAGTGAGAAATTAAAAGGCCGTAACTTTGACCAACACCGATGTGGTCCCACTTCAATGGAGATAAATGTTTCAGGTGACAAAGTAAATATGCAAGAGCACCATAAAGTCTGAACTGCGAAAGGCAGAAAAAAATAAAATAAAAAAAAAAGTCATTATGAGCCCCACAATTATTATAATCAGCATGAGCAGATTTGATTAGATCCTGCCCACAAAAATAGCACAAACATTCCGGTGCCGTTTCAGCTCCCAGTGCTGTGTGCCAGTGTCAGTCTTGATTGTTTGGCGTTGGATTTCTGAAGGGCACATTTATCTACGCCAACACACACACACACGCACACACACACACACACACACACACAGGTTCACTTTGATTACAGGTTGTGCGATAGGGCCCACAGTTCTGCTATTTTGTGTTGGTACAACTACAGCATGGGTCACAGTGTGCCAATAACATACTTTAAAGAAGAAGAAAAAAAAAGTCCCATACATAGATTGAAAACTGTTAAAGCTGTTAAACAGATTATGTGTGATCAAAAAACAGAACAATTTTAAGAATCATTAATTACAATACATATCAACACAAATAGCATCAGGGAGAAATAACATGTGCATAATATATTATATTAAATTAGTGCAAATGCTCAAAAAGAAGTTGGATGAGGATAGGAATGATAAAGTCCCCAATGTTGCATTATCTCACACAGTGCTTTTGACATGTTTTTAAAAGAATTATATATAACTGTTTTTTATTTTTTTTACACAGCCTGTGTTTCTATAGCAATTAACAATATCATTGAAACGGTGTACTGTTTTATCTCCATGCATAGAATATGTATGGACACAGGACAGAGAGAGATTAGTGCACGCAGACACACAACATGCAAATAGATGCAGGATATAAATAGCATATTAGATGCTATACATCATGTTTGTACAGATTCCAACGCGTATAACCAGTGACAAGCCGGCCAATATCTATTGCTCTGCTGCCCCACACTGTTATTTGACCTTTATTTAACGAGAACTGCTTCACATTCAACAGTTCAACAGTTTCACATGGCCTATTCTTCCAGTGGGTATCACCCATATAAAGCAGCAGGGCACTTGACTTTTGAAACATTAGGACACTTTACAGGGACCATATCATACTAATTTTTTTTTTCTTTGCTGTCAGCTCGTTTTTTCATTTAAAAAAAATGTATACATTAGTTGTTTGTTTATAATTCAGTAATCCATGTTTTCTTTGACGGCATTTATCACAATGCCGTCGTTGTGTTATAAGCCACAACTTTACAACGTTTAATACTGCAATGACTGATTTTTGATTTAATTATGTTTTTGTGTTAGTTTTATAAATGAGATGTGTTCCTTTTTTTATCATATAGTTTAGGGAGTTTATAATATAATTCATTTTGATGTTTACATCTAATGACAAATTTCCTTCCCTATCCACGAAAGCCTCATATGAACAGGTTGAAGGTGAGAATCCGGTGAAGGGGCAGAGGGGACAAACAGGATGATAAGAATGGCAAAGATAAAAGCCCGAGATGCAAAACCAAGGACACAAAAACCCAAAGCCGTTCAGACACATAGACTGAACTGAGTGTGCGAAGCCTCGGGGACAGGAGCAGATGGGGGATAAAATCAATGGGAAGAGAAGACAGAGGATTTGAGATGAGGAAGGAGATTATGTACTATATGTGAGCATGTATGGATGTGTCTCTGGGCAACGCACTCGCGGAGGCTACTGATAGCATCGTGTTTACATCCCAGCAGATTAATGTCGTGTAAGCAGGTGGTTTATTGTACTCGATATGATATCACACACGTACTCGCAAAAGAAGCAAATATTGGCATACATTTCAGCTGTTTGTCTGTGAAGGCTATAGGGAACTTCAGTACCACCTGTGAAGTAATAGAGGTACAAACCAACTTTTTATTCACTCCTGTTTTTGAATGCAATTAACACATTGAAAAAAGCTTCTTGATTTGAACAAGAACAACATGTGAATAGAAACGACTCAAATAGATTCATAGTTTTTTCAGAATGATTTAACTTTATGAATGCAAATGAAAAATAATTAAACCCATGCCACAGATGCCATGTGGTGTTGCACTAAAATAAAAAAAACAAACAAGCAAAGGCATTATGGTTCTGTTTGTTTATAAGATTTTTTTCCGCAAAGGTCATAAATGGTCCAAGATGTAAATTTAAAGTGTAATGAAATGTTATGGTGAACAGGTTGTATCTGGATTATGAAAGCCAGAACTATTGCTAAATTTGGACATCACAGCATTATGTATAGGCCTATTATGGACGTCAGGGATGTGAGGTCAAAACTGCAAAGATTTCTAGTGGTCCAGGTGCATTCCATATTAATAAACCAATGGCGATTTTAAAATGTGAAACACAAAACTATCATCGTTCACATAAAGACAAATCAATGTCAAATCATATCAATAGTTTCGCTATTTTTTCAAATCTTTTTGATCGAGTCCCATCACTAGTTATAATATAGTTCGAGGACTTATCAATGGTGCGAGAGAGTTTGAAAGTCTTTAGCAGTATGTCCATATCTCACTTTTCAACTCTTAATTTATTTTGTGCCCATGATCTATAAGTTCCTCCGTGTATTCACAACTGTAATCTCTGGGAAGAGTTGAGCAGTAATTACAAACGCTGTTATGTTTAAATAAACTAGAAGCTCCACCCAGAGCGTACTTTCACTCTGAACAGGTTCAATACAGCGGAACAGATGTTCACCAAACATGTCTAATTAGCAAGTATTATTTTGCAAACAAGATAACTCCGCATCTGTCTACTTCATCTTTATGCAAATAACCAAGAGGGCTTACTCCAGAAGGGGGGAAAAAATGAATCGGAAAACGCAATGCAATAAAAGTGAATGTGTAATCAAATGTAAATACCCAGCATGCAGAGGGGAAGTTCTGCACCATAGCAGGGCCAAGGCAGAGACAGGAAAAAGAAAGCATTTCATGGTTGTCCGAGGGAATTATTAAGTGGCTCGTCAAACGGCGCCCCGCTGTTTTCAAAAGCCGCTCTGCACTGCACAATGATAACAGCAGTGTGTGTCAAATGATATGAACGTTCAAATGACTGTGTTTAATGGAAGATCATAGGCCCTACATAAACCAGTGCATAGTGTATGTGTGTGTGTGTGTGTGTGTGTGTGTGTGGCTGGACTGTTTGAGCTCAAAATTTCCAGTTTTTTGTTGTTGAGCTTTGAGTGTGCGCAAAAATGAAATAGAGCGAGACCTACCATCACACGGAAGCACAAAGCCAGTAGCGTTGAGCCATTGAAAGAAGTGCGGTTCTTTGCTTTTCAGAACAAATTCAATCCCCGTGACTCACAATTACAGTAGGTAAGCACTTTTGGTCTGTCCCCTTTCCAGTTTGTTCTAATATTGCAAGAAATGGTCAACCACGTTAATACTCTCGCATGTGTTAACAAATACATGGCTGGCAACCAATATGATAAATGGAATAGTTTGATAGCATGCATGTTCTAAAGGGATTATTATCGTTTTATTGTTCAAATGTTCTGTCTAACCATCATGCTATACACAGATGATGTGAATCCATAACCCTTCTGCTTCACAATGATAGGAAGATCGATCACTGAAAGATCAAATGCAACACTTTAAAGAGTAAACTCCAGTTTCCATGCGGCAAAGTGGTTTCCAGGTTAAAGTACATTGAGGATATCCACACGATTCCTGTGCCTCCCTTAAATAGCCTTGTGTCTCATTTGGAGGAAATTGCTTGGAACAGATACAACTGCGATCTTTCCTTTGCTCTCAGTCTGACCTTTTTACCAATCTTCGCCCGAGGCACTTACACTCCTCAGCTTTTCTACTAAGCTGTGCAATGATTCCACAATTTAAACGCCACCTTTTAAGAACAGCAACAATAATAAATGTATTTCTTGTCCAACTCACAAGTAAAATGATGCAAGCCGTGACGTGATCCTTATCATGCACATGCAAGATACAAGATACAAGATATTTTATTTGTCAAACCATTCACATGGTTAGAAACATTGTGACTTGGTATCACCCCCGCCCCTCTGCCTCGGGACTGCCTCTCCCCTGACCCGTCTGTGTTTGCAAAGTGACAGTTTTTTTTGTTTTCATGTCACTGAAACACATAATTTGCTGAAGGAAGTAGACTCCCTGCTGTGAGTATTCACCAAATCAAACATCCAGATCAATATCTTAATCAGTCTGTCCACATTATCCTCCACACATGCACACGATGGCAAACAGCAGCTCAATAATGATAATTGATATGAAAAAACGTATCTAATGTCACAAGCAACAGACAAACGATTCTTCATATTTCCAACCGAAGGTTTAGATCTAAAAGACGATTTAGATGCGCTGTTCTGTATCTATTTTTAATGCAGTCCATTCATTAATAATAATGATGCATTTTATAGCACTTTTCTGGACACTCAAAGACGCTTTAGATTGCACGATCCATTCACTCAATACTTGGTGATGGTAAGCTACTATTGTAGCCACAACTGCCTTGGGGTAGACTGATAGAAGTGAGGCTGCCAATCTGCTCCATCGGCCCCTCCGACCACCACAAACCACTCACACACACACTACATTCACCCAGGCTCCCTGGGGTTCCCAAACGGTCTCCCGTCCAAGTACCGGCCAGGCCCTTCTCTGCTTAGGCATCGGGCAGAGCAAAGGCGGGATGGCCCCAGCTGTGAAGGCTCTGATGGAAGTTTAGTTTAGGGCATTGACGGACAGTATGACGAGTAATGCAACGCATTTACATCAATTGTACTACGCCACACTTAACAATGCTTGGCATTTTGTATATTCCTTTTTTTACTTTGAACCAAATTGCTTGTATTTATATGTAAAACTGCTTTGTGAGGGCTCAAAGAAATGTTTGTTTAGTTTTCCAAAGTTTCTATCAAACATGTTTTTTGGCCCAAATAGGAAAGGATTAGCACTACTGGGGATGTCATTGGAAACACATGGACATATCATGCTTAAGCACAGAGAGTATTAACATACCCACCATTCAAGAAATGTGGTGTGGCATTATATTTATATTGCTAATGGGTTGCTGATAGGACAGGATGAACTCCAGTAGAGCATAAACACAAATGAGATTTCGAGGCACATATGCATGTAAAATGTATTGCATCATATATGTGACTAATTAAGTCATAAAGTCAGCGGAGGCGCTCACGTCTGCAAATCAGATGTTCTGCATGTTACCGCTCCAATTTCATTTTACGCTTGGCCTAACACTTTAATTGAAGGCAGGTTAGCTTCCAGTGCTGACATAAACATGCTCAAAGTATTTTACAAACAATTTATCCCAGGTGCAACACACTACTCAACATATAGCGTTAGGAGCTGAATTTATGTGACTTCATCATCAATACAAATAACAAGACTATCGACTGCATTGACATTCTTTTGTCGAAAGATATGATAATAAAATAATAATATGTGATGAATAAGAGTAGGTGTCAAAACTCAACTACAAGGGAGAATTAGCTAAAAGCACTTTGCTTCAATTTATCGCAGAACATAATAAAATCATTGAAAATATCAATCACCGGGACAGTGTATTAGCAAGTATAGCAGAATATGCTCATGCAGTTACTCTACCTAGCATTCTAGACATTAAGGTTTCCTGTCAATCTAATTTAATACATTTCTTTCAAAAGCGGATCAGCCAGAGTTAAATACGCACCTCACCTCCATCTGAAATTCTCTTCTCAAATTCTACAATGCTGTGAGCACAACTTGTAAACAGCAGTCTTATGGCCACATTGAAGAAAACAATAATCAAAAGAATGACACTTTTGGGCATTAAACCAAATGCACAAATGCAGGTTAATCCAAATTCGGGTGTGAAAGGATACAATGGCAAAGCTTGGATGGAGAGGGAATGATGAAAGGTAGATGAAGGCGGAGGCGGGGTGTGTGAAAACAGGAAGAGGTGGATGATGAGGTCCACACAGCGACAGGAGGAAGAGGAGGAGGAGAGGTGGGAACGAGAGAGACGGATGAAGCACTGACAGCTGGGCGTGCGGCCGACTCACCACAGCCGTGTGTGTGTGTGTGCGTGTGATATGTCGGGGATAAATGGCTATTACCACTATGACAATGTTAATTACAGCCAGACTATTAGGCTTGAGGAGTGCCGCCTCATTTATTCGCCTGGAACATGTTACGAAGAGGAGGTGTGTGCACACAGCTTTGAATACGATTGCTGTGGTTGACAGCGATAGCATCGTTTCTTATTTGTCGAAATAATTACTTCAGCGAGTGTTCAAACAGTAACAAAAATAAATTTCCCGGAATCTGTAAGAGCTCACAATAATCCTTAAGTGGCTGCCACACAAGAGTTATTGTCGCACAGTGAGAACAAATGCCTTCCCCAGGTGATCGAATAATAAGAAAAATAATAAGCGTGTTAAGGTTAACTATCTAAAACAATGCACAGAGCCTATCATATTTTCAACGCCTTTATTCATTTTAACTTCAACATTTTTAGCCCATAGATACACATATTACGTGAGAACATTGTGGGGAAAAAAACATAAATAATAATGACAAAAAAACAAATAAATAAAGATATGCATCCATGAAAGCTCCCGTGAAATGTCAGTACACATTTATGCAGCCACGCAAGCCATAAAAGGCATATGCGTTCCATAATTGCATGTGGGAGTCCGGACTGATCGGAGCTGAGAGGCCCATTTTGAATGTAACTCATCCGCACGCTGCGTGATGAAACTTGACGTTACTGACCAACAGCAGGTGGGCGGACGGGGCTGCGCGCCTGACTCAAGTGTCCCACGGAGGGAAAATCTGTGAGGCTCTATACGTTTTAGACAAGGAGTAATAAAGAATAAATTCTGTGCTCGTTGGCAGCTGATTGCCTGATGCGTCACCTCATAGATGCACGCGGGTAGGCGGAGTGAAAATGTACAGTACGCGGGCAAATACATGAAGGTAGTTGCATGTCTTTTATGTCCGATTGGGTGTTAATAGCCCTCAGTATTTGGTTCAATAATGGTCCAGATAGCGTTTATTCAAATCTATGTCCTGTTTTCTTTCTACAGTTTTTCTACTTTTTTTAGGTGGCAACTTAATACTCACCCATCTCACCATCCGCAGGTTGCACTGACTGAAGGTGAACTCTCCCCTTTCCCTCCCTCTGCTGCCTCCTATTGTGTGCACATTTTCTCCAGTTTGGCTTTACCCAAATCTGAGAGCGTTTTGAAAAGGGTGTCGAAATCGCGAAAACGCGGATGAAAATGCAACAAAAGAAAGACAAAAAAGTGAGGACCAAATCGATGAAAAAGTGACGAAAATGTGACAAACAAGTCATTTGTTAAAGGTCCTATATGGTGCAAAATTGGCTTTTTGAGTTTTTAACCATGTTGTTATGCTATTTCCTTCTCAAAAACACCCCCAGAGCGGTTTCTGGCTTCATTCACACAGTTCTAAGTAATCCTCCTGAATCCTGCTGCTCCGCCCTCTCCTGGAAAACTCCTGGAGTCGTGACACTCCTGTCAAACAGGAAGGGCCAGATCTCTGCAATGTAATGCCTTATTGATTTTATTTATAAAACAGCTTTTTCATTATTTCTGTTGTAAGAAAGGAAAAAAAGAAATAAAGGAAAAAAAAGAAAATAATAATAATAATAATTAAAGCCGCAAGCGGCATTGGGAGGCCCTCGCGGGCCGCGGTGGCCAGTTGACGCCGGTTCCCGCACGCCGCCGCAATAACCGGGAGGCGCTGCCGCGCCCTACCTGCTTATAATGTCGCTGCCACCCTCGGTGGAGTTTATAAAAGAGCACAGGCAAGAAATGGCGCCTTCGGCGCCGATTGTCCCAAAATGGCCGACCTCCTGTTGGTAACCTAGCAACCATGTAATTTACAATAACCGGGGGGCGCTGCCACGCCCTACCAGCTCATAATGTCGCTGCCACCCTCGGTGAAGTTTATAAAAGAGCTGGCAAAAGAAATGGCGCCTTCGGCGCGGATTGTCCCAAAATGGCCGACCTCCTGTTGGTCGCCTAGCAACCGTGTAATGTACTTTTTTGTTCGGACAGTCATGACGCACGTGTGTACCAATTTTGGTTAGGCTGCGTCAAAGTTGACATTGGGTCGTTGCCATGGCAACACGGTGGGAAAAGGGGCGGGGCATCAATGTATTTTTTGTTCGGGATCACGTGACGGATGTCTGTACCAAATTTCATGAATCTACGACAAAGTTTAATTTTTGGCTCCATTCATTTTTATTTTGTGCTCTGCAGGGGGCGCTATTGTGGCAATTTTCAAATTTCCTATATCAAAACATCCGGGGTCATCGACTCGACCAACGATTCAAGTTTTGTTCAAATCGGCCAAAGTATGTGTGAGTTACGGCTGTTTGAACGCGGCGGCGAGCGCCAAAAACGGACGCCAAATTCATGGCGTTGCCACGGCAACACCAAAAATCCTATTAAAAAGTTTTTAATAACTTTTAATCTCCCACATGTGGAGATGATCTGGAGCGAACGGGGAGTCGCTGCGTTCAACGGCCTAGGACGAGTTCGTTCAAATGCGAGGGCATGAAATGGCGCCTTCGGCGCCAAGTCCCTCTTCAGGCCAATATGGCCGCCATACTGTTGGTTGCCTAGCAACCGTGTAATGTGTTTTTTTGTTGGGCTTCACGTGACCAATCACTGTGCCGAATTTCTTTCGTCTACGACGAACTAAAATTTTCAGATTTTTCGGTGTCTCTCCATAGGCGCAATGTAATCTTGATTTTCCAGGGGGCGCTGACGCGCCATTTTTGTGATTTTTTTAACGAAACTTTTTGACACTGTGTATCGCCGTGATTTCTAATTTTGGGCAAAAAATGGGGAGTTTTCGTCGAAGTTTGGGCGATTTATTCCAAAAAAACACGGATAGAAGAAAAATAATAATAAGAATAAGAAAAACCCATACAATAACAATATAGCGCCGCCTCCGGCGGCCAACCTTATATTTTCGGAAAGGTCTCACGTCCAGTAATCCACCTGTAAGGTTCTTAGTCCAATACGAGCGCGTTGCGCTCGTCTTTTACCTCTTCTTTCTCAATGTTTCTCTATCCGTTTTTTTTTTTCGTATTTTTGTGAGTACAAGAACAAATTTGCCGCTTTCGCGGCAAATACTTATATCACCGGATAGGGCTCGATGCCCTGAGTCACTGTATCAGTGTTTTGGGCTTTGGTGAGTGGCCATGGTCGATGACGAGCTTCGCTCGTCATCGACCACTTTCTTATCCATGTTGCGCCTTCACTGTGGTGTTCACCTTTTTTTTTTACGAGCAGCAACAAATGTGCCGCTTTCGCGGCACACGCCTATATCATCGGACAGGTGTTGGTGCCGGGAGCCCCCTGATTACTGTCTCATACATGGGTTTTGAGCGCTCCGCGCTCTTTTCCCGTGGGACGTGCGCTACGCGCACGTCTTTCTTCAGTGCGCTCCGCGCACTGCTTGTACAATTACAAGAGGCCCGAGACCTGCCAGGTCCGCTCGGGCCTAATAAGAAAAACTCATACAATAACAATATGGGGCCGCCTACGGCGGCCAACCTTATATATTCGGAAAGGTCTCACGTCCAGTAATCCACCTATGGGGTTTATAGTCCAATACGAGCGCGTTGCGCTCGTCTTTTACCTCTTCTTTGTCAATGTTTCTCTATGGGATTTTTTTTTCGTATTTTTGTGAGTACAAGAACAAATTTGCCGCTTTCGCGGCAAATACTTATATCACCGGATAGGGCTCGATGCCCTGAGTCACTGTATCAGTGTTTTAGTGAGTGGCCATGGTCGATGACGAGCTTCGCTCGTCATCGACCACTTTCTTGTCCATGTTGCGCCTTCACTGTGGTTTTCACCTCTTTTTTTTTTTAAAAGCAGCAACAAATGTGCCGCTTTCGCGGCACACACCTATATCATCGGACAGGTGTTGGTGCCGGGAGCCCCCTGATTACTGTCTCTTACATGGGTTTTGAGCGCTCCGCGCTCTTTTCCCGTGGGACGTGCGCTACGCGCACGTCTTTCTTCAGTGCGCTCCGCGCACTGCTTGTACAATTACAAGAGGCCCGAGACCTGCCAGGTCCGCTCGGGCCTAATTAAAGCCGCAAGCGGCATTGGGAGGCCCTCGCGGGCCGCGGTGGCCGATTGACGCCGGTTCGCGCACGCCGCCGCAATAACCGGGAGGCGCTGCCGCGCCCTACCTGCTTATAATGTCGCTGCCACCCTCGGTGGAGTTTATAAAAGAGCTGGCAAAAGAAATGGCGCCTTCGGCGCTGATTTTCCCAAAATGGCCGACCTCCTGTTGGTCGCCTAGCAACCACATAATGTACTTTTTTGTTCGGACAGTCATGACGCACGCGTGTACCAATTTTGGTTTGGCTGCGGCAAAGTTGACATTGGGCCGTTGCCATGGCAACACGATGGAAAAAGGGGCGGGGCATCAATATATTTTTTGTTCGGGATCACGTGACGGATGTCTGTACCAAATTTCATGCATCTACGGCAAAGTTTAATTTTTGGCTCCATTCATTTATATTTTGTGCTCTGCAGGGGGCGCTATTGCGGCAATTTTCAAATTTCCTATATCAGAACATCCGGGGTCAACGACTCGACCAACGATTCAAGTTTCGCTCAAATCGGCCAAAGTATGTGCGAGTTATGACTGTTTGAACGCGGCGGCGAGCGGCGAAAACGGACGCCAAATTCATGGCGTTGCCACGGCAAAACCAAAAATCCTATTAAAAAGTTTTTAATAACTTTTGATGTCCCACATGTGGAGATGATCTGGAGCGAACGGGGAGTCTCTGCGTTTAACAGCCTAGGACGAGTTCGTTCAAATGCGTGGGCATGAAATGGCGCCTTCGGCGCCAAGTCCCTCTTCGGGCCAATATGGCCGCCATACTGTTGGTTGCCTAGCAACCGCGTAATGTGTTTTTTTGTTTGGCTTCACGTGACCAATAACTGTGCCGAATTTTTTTCGTCTACGACAAACTAAAATTTTCGGGGTTTTCGGGTCTTGTCATAGGGCGCAATGTAAACTTGATTTTCCAGGGGGCGCTGACGCGCCATCTTTGAGATTTTTTTTTTTTTCTAAATGTGAAAAATGTTTTTTTCATGTGCTTGAATTTTGTGCAAAAATTCAGGACTTTTCGTCAGTGGGAAAGTGGACTTTTTTCGGAGAAGAAAAATAATAATAATAATAATTAAAGCCGCAAGCGGCATTGGGAGGCCCTCGCGGGCCGCGGTGGCCGGTTGACGCCGGTTCCCGCACGCCGCCGCAATAACCGGGAGGCGCTGCCGCGCCCTACCTGCTTGTAATGTCGCTGCCACCCTCGGTGGAGTTTATAAAAGAGCTGGCAAAAGAAATGGCGCCTTCGGCGCTGATTTTCCCAAAATGGCCGACCTCCTGTTGGTCACCTAGCAACCATGTAATTTACAATAACCGGGGGGCGCTGCCGCGCCCTACCAGCTCATAATGTCGCTGCCACCCTCCGTGAAGTTTATAAAAGAGCTGGAAAAAGAAATGGCGCCTTCGGCGCTGATTTTCCCAAAATGGCCGACCTCCTGTTGGTCACCTAGCAACCATGTAATGTACTTTTTTGTTCGGACAGTCATGACGCACGCCTGTACCGATTTTGGTGTGGCTGCGGCAAAGTTGACATTGGGTCGTTGCCATGGCAACACGGTGGGAAAAGGGGCGGGGCATCAATATATTTTTTGTTCGGGATCACGTGACGGATGTCTGTACCAAATTTCATGCATCTACGACAAAGTTTAATTTTTGGCTCCATTCATTTTTATTTTGTGCTCTGCAGGGGGCGCTATTGCGGCAATTTTCAAATTTCCTATATCAAAACATCCGGGGTCGACGACTCGACCAACGATTAAAATTTTGTTCAAATCGGCCAAAGTATGTGTGAGTTACAGCTGTTTGAACACGGCGACGAGCGGTGAAAACGGACGCCAAATTCATGGCGTTGCCACGGCAAAACCAAAAATCCTATTAAAAAGTTTTTAACAACTTTTAATCTCCCACATGTGGAGATGATCTGGAGCGAACGGGGAGTCGCTGCGTTCAACGGCCTAGGACGAGTTCGTTCAAATGCGTGGGCATGAAATGGCGCCTTCGGCGCCAAGTCCCTCTTCGGGCCAATATGGCCGCCATACTGTTGGTTGCCTAGCAACCGCGTAATGTGTTTTTTTGTTTGGCTTCACGTGACCAATCACTGTGCCGAATTTTTTTCGTCTACGACGAACTCAAATTTTTGGGGTTTTCGGGTCTTGTCATAGGGCGCAATGTAAACTTGATTTTCCAGGGGGCGCTGACGCGCCATTTTTGAGATTTTTTTTTTTTTCTAAATGTGAAAAATGTTTTTTTCATGTGCTTGAATTTTGTGCAAAAATTCAGGACTTTTCGTCAGTGGGAAAGTGGACTTTTTTCGGAGAAGAAAAATAATAATAATTAAAGCCGCAAGCGGCATTGGGAGGCCCTCGCGGGCCGCGGTGGCCGATTGAGGCCGGTTCCCGCACGCCGCCGCAATAACCGGGAGGCGCTGCCGCGCCCTACCTGCTTATAATGTCGCTGCCACCCTCGGTGGAGTTTATAAAAGAGCAAAGGCAAGGATTGGCGCCTTCGGCGCCGATAGTCCCAAAATGGCCGACCTCCTGTCGGTCACCTAGCAACCATGTAATGTACAATAACCGGGAGGCGCTGCCGCGCCCTACCTGCTTATAATGTCGCTGCCACCCTCGGTGGAGTTTATAAAAGAGCAGGCAAAAGAAATAGCGCCTTCGGCGCTGATTTTCCCAAAATGGCCGACCTCCTGTTGGTCGCCTAGCAACCATGTAATGTACTTTTTTGTTCGGACAGTCATGACGCACGTGTGTACCAATTTTGGTTTGGCTAGGACAAAGTTGACATTGGGTCGTTGCCATGGCAACACGGTGGAAAAAGGGGCGGGGCATCAATATATTTTTTGTTCGGGATCACGTGACGGATGTCTGTACCAAATTTCATGCATCTACGACAAAGTTTAATTTTTGGCTCCATTCATTTTTATTTTGTGCTCTGCAGGGGGCGCTATTGCGGCAATTTTCAAAATTCCTATATCAAAACATCCGGGGTCGACGACTCGACCAACGATTCAATTTTTTTTCAAATCGGCCAAAGTATGTGTGAGTTACGGCTGTTTGAACACGGCGGCGAGCAGCGAAAACGGACGCCAAATTCATGGCGTTGCCACGGCAACACCGTTAAACCTATTAAAAAGTTTTTAATAACTTTTAATCTCCCACATGTGGAGATGATCTGGAGCGAACGGGGAGTCGCTGCGTTCAACGGCCTAGGACGAGTTCGTTCAAATGCGTGGGCATGAAATGGCGCCTTCGGCGCCAATTCCCTCTTCGGGCCAATATGGCCGCCATACTGTTGGTTGCCTAGCAACCGCGTAATGTGTTTTTTTGTTGGGCTTCACGTGACCAATCACTGTGCCGAATTTTTTTCGTCTACGACGAAGTACGTTTTTCGGGTCTCGCCATACGTGCAATGTAATCTAGTTTTCCAGGGGGCGCTGACGCGCCATTTTTTTGAAATGTAAAATTTCGAAATTGCACGATTCGAGCGGTTAACATTTTAGAATTATGTGCCAAAATTCAGGACTTTTCATCACAAGATAAAGGAGTTAAGGTGGGGAGAGGAAAAATAATAATAATAATAAGAAAAACTCATACAAAAACAATATGGGGCCGCCTCCGGCGGCAAACCTTATATATTCGGAAAGGTCTCATGTCCAGTAATCCACCTATGGGGTTTATTATCCAATACGAGCGCGTTGCGCTCGTCTTTTACCTCTACTATTTCAATGTTTCTCTATGGAATTTTTTTTTCGTATTTTTGTGAGTACAAGAACAAATTTGCCGCTTTCGCGGCAAATACTTATATCACCGGATAGGGCTCGATGCCCTGAGTCACCGTATCAGTGTTTTGGGCTTTGGTGAGTGGCCATGGTCGATGACGAGCTTCGCTCGTCATCGACCACTTTCTTGTCCATGTTGCACCTTCACTGTGGTTTTCACCTTTTTTTTTTTACGAGCAGCAACAAATGTGCCGCTTTCGCGGCACACGCCTATATCATCGGACAGGTGTTGGTGCCGGGAGTCCCCTGATTACTGTCTCATACATGGGTTTTGAGCGCTCCGCGCTCTTTTCCCGTGGGACGTGCGCTACGCGCACGTCTTTCTTCAGTGCGCTCCGCGCACTGCTTGTACAATTACAAGAGGCCCGAGACCTGCCAGGTCCGCTCGGGCCTAATTAAAGCCGCAAGCGGCATTGGGAGGCCCTCGCGGGCCGCGGTGGCCGATTGACGCCGGTTCCCGCACGCCGCCGCAATAACCGGGAGGCGCTGCCGCGCCCTACCTGCTTATAATGTCGCTGCCACCCTTGGTGGAGTTTATAAAAGAGCACAGGCAAGAAATGGCGCCTTCGGCGCCGATTGTCCCAAAATGGCCGACCTCCTGTTGGTAACCTAGCAACCATGTAATTTACAATAACCGGGGGGCGCTGCCGCGCCCTACCAGCTCATAATGTCGCTGCCACCCTCGGTGAAGTTTATAAAAGAGCTGGCAAAAGAAATGGTGCCTTCGGCGCTGATTTTCCCAAAATGGCCGACCTCCTGTTGGTCACCTAGCAACCATGTAATGTACTTTTTTGTTCGGACAGTCATGACGCACGCCTGTACCGATTTTGGTGTGTCTGCGGCAAAGTTGACATTGGGTCGTTGCCATGGCAACACGGTGGGAAAAGGGGCGGGGCATCAATATATTTTTTGTTCGGGATCACGTGACGGATGTCTGTACCAAATTTCATGCATCTACGACAAAGTTTAATTTTTGGCTCCATTCATTTTTATTTTGTGCTCTGCAGGGGGCGCTATTGCGGCAATTTTCAAAATTCCTATATCAAAACATCCGGGGTCGACGACTCGACCAACGGTTAAAATTTTGTTCAAATCGGCCAAAGTATGTGTGAGTTATGACTGTTTGAACACGGCGGCGAGCGGCGAAAACGGACGCCAAATTCATGGCGTTGCCACGGCAAAACCAAAAATCCTATTAAAAAGTTTTTAACAACTTTTAATCTCCCACATGTGGAGATGATCTGGAGCGAACGGGGAGTCGCTGCGTTCAACGGCCTAGGACGAGTTCGTTCAAATGCGTGGGCATGAAATGGCGCCTTCGGCGCCAAGTCCCTCTTCGGGCCAATATGGCCGCCATACTGTTGGTTGCCTAGCAACCGCGTAATGTGTTTTTTTGTTCGGCTTCACGTGACCAATCACTGTGCCGAATTTTTTTCGTCTACGACGAAGTAAGTTTTTCGGGTTTTGCGGCATTTTGGGGGTGTTTAACATGGGGCGCAATGTTAACGTGGTTTTTCCAGGGGGCGCTGACGCGCCATTTTTTTGAATTTTTACATTTTCTAAATGTGAAAGATCTTAGATTTACGTGCTTGAATTTTGTGCAAAAATTCAGGACTTTTCGTCGGTGGGAAAGTGGATTTAGGGGGGGAGAAGAAAAATAATAATAATTAAAGCCGCAAGCGGCATTGGGAGGCCCTCGCGCGCCGCGGTGGCCGGTTGACGCCGGTTCCCGCACGCCGCCGCAATAACCGGGAGGCGCTGCCGCGCCCTACCTGCTTATAATGTCGCTGCCACCCTCGGTGGAGTTTATAAAAGAGCTGGCAAAAGAAATGGCGCCTTCGGCGCTGATTGTCCCAAAATGGCCGACCTCCTGTTGGTCGCCTAGCAACCATGTAATGTACTTTTTTGTTCGGACAGTCATGACGCACGTGTGTACCAATTTTGGTTAGGCTGCATCAAAGTTGACATTGGGTCGTTGCCATGGCAACACGGTGGGAAAAGGGGCGGGGCATCAATTTATTTTTTGTTCGGGATCACGTGACGGATGTCTGTACCAAATTTCATGCATCTACGACAAAGTTTAATTTTTGGCTCCATTCATTTTTATTGTGTGCTCTGCAGGGGGCGCTATTGCGGCAATTTTCAAATTTCCTATATCAAAACATCCGGGGTCGACGACTCGACCAACGGTTAAAATTTTGTTCAAATCGGCCAAAGTATGTGTGAGTTATGACTGTTTGAACACGGCGGCGAGCGGCGAAAACGGACGCGGAATTCATGGCGTTGCCACGGCAACACCGTTAAACCTATTAAAAAGTTTTTAACAACTTTTAATCTCCCACATGTGGAGATGATCTGGAGCGAACGGGGAGTCGCTGCGTTCAACGGCCTAGGACGAGTTCGTTCAAATGCGTGGGCATGAAATGGCGCCTTCGGCGCCAAGTCCCTCTTCGGGCCAATATGGCCGCCATACTGTTGGTTGCCTAGCAACCGCGTAATGTGTTTTTTTGTTGGGCTTCACGTGACCAATCACTGTGCCGAATTTTTTTCGTCTACGACGAAGTAAAATTTTCATTTTTTTCGGTGTCTCTCCATAGGCGCAATGTAATCTTGATTTTCCAGGGGGCGCTGACGCGCCATTTTTGTGATTTTTTGAACGAAACTTTTTGACACTGTGTATCGCCGTGATTTCTAATTTTGGGCAAAAAATGGGGAGTTTTCGTCGAAGTTTGGGCGATTTATTCCAAAAAAACACGGATAGAAGAAAAATAATAAGAATTAAAGCCGCAAGCGGCATTGGGAGGCCCTCGCGGGCCGCGGTGGCCGGTTGACGCCGGTTCCCGCACGCCGCCGCAATAACCGGGAGGCGCTGCCGCGCCCTACCTGCTTATAATGTCGCTGCCACCCTCGGTGGAGTTTATAAAAGAGCATAGGCAAGAAATGGCGCCTTCGGCGCCAATTGTCCCAAAATGGCCGACCTCCTGTTGGTCACCTAGCAACCATGTAATGTACAATAACCGGGAGGCGCTGCCGCGCCATACCTGCTTATAATGTCGCTGCCACCCTCGGTGGAGTTTATAAAAGAGAAGGCAAAAGAAATGGCGCCTTCGGCGCCAAGTCCCTCTTCTGGCCAATATGGCCGCCATACTGTTGGTCACCTAGCAACCATGTAATGTACTTTTTTGTTCGGACAGTCAAGACGCACGCGTGTACCAATTTTGGTTTGGCTGCGGCAAAGTTGACATTGGGCCGTTGCCATGGCAACACGGTGGAAAAAGGGGCGGGGCATCAATATATTTTTTGTTCGGGATCACGTGACGGATGTCTGTACCAAATTTCATGCATCTACGACAAAGTTTAATTTTTGGCTCCATTCATTTTTATTTTGTGCTCTGCAGGGGGCGCTATTGCGGCAATTTTCAAAATTCCTATATCAAAACATCCGGGGTCGACGACTCGACCAACGATTCAAGTTTCGCTCAAATCGGCCAAAGTATGTGCGAGTTATGACTGTTTGAACGCGGCGGCGAGCGCCAAAAACGGACGCCAAATTCATGGCGTTGCCACGGCAACACCGTTAAACCTATTAAAAAGTTTTTAATAACTTTTGATCTCCCACATGTGGAGATGATCTGGAGCGAACGGGGAGTCGCTGCGTTCAACGGCCTAGGACGAGTTCGTTCAAATGCGTGGGCATGAAATGGCGCCTTCGGCGCCAAGTCCCTCTTCGGGCCAATATGGCCGCCATACTGTTGGTTGCCTAGCAACCGCGTAATGTGTTTTTTTGTTGGGCTTCACGTGACCAATCACTGTGCCGAATTTTTTTCGTCTACGACGAAGTATGTTTTTCGCTAATATCCTTATTTTGGGGCGTCCTGCCATAGGGCGCAATGTTAACGTCGTTTTTCCAGGGGGCGCTGACGCGCCATTTTTTTGAATTTTTACAATTTGGAGATGTGAAGTCTTTTTTTTTCACCTAATTGAATTTTGGGCAAAAATTCAGGACTTTTCGTCGGTGGGAAAGTGCCGAAACTGGCGTTTTGGGGGAGAGGAAAAATAATAAGAATAAGAATAAGAAAAACTCATACAATAACAATATAGCGCCGCCTTCGGCGGCGCATTCTTATATATTCGGAAAGGTCTCACGTCCAGTAATCCAACCGTGGGGTTTATAGTCAAATACGAGCGCGTTGCGCTCGTCTATTACCTCTTCTTTCTCAATGTTTCTCTATCCGGTTTTTTTTCGTATTTTTGTGAGTACAAGAACAAATTTGCCGCTTTCGCGGCAAATACTTATATCACCGGATAGGGCTCGATGCCCTGAGTCACTGTATCAGTGTTTTGGGCTTTGGTGAGTGGCCATGGTCGATGACGAGCTTCGCTCGTCATCGACCACTTTCTTGTCCATGTTGCGCCTTCACTGTGGTTTTCACCTCTTTTTTTTTAAAAGCAGCAACAAATGTGCCGCTTTCGCGGCACACGCCTATATCATCGGACAGGTGTTGGTGCCGGGAGCCCCCTGATTACTGTCTCATACATGGGTTTTGAGCGCTCCGCGCTCTTTTCCCGTGGAACGTGCGCTACGCGCACGTCTTTTTTTAGTGCGCTCCGCGCACTGCTTGTACAATTACAAGAGGCCCGAGACCTGCCAGGTCCGCTCGGGCCTAATAAGAAAAACCCATACAATAACAATATAGCGCCGCCTCCGGCGGCAAACCTTATATATTCGGAAAGGTCTCACGTCCAGTAATCCACCTATGGGGTTTATAGTCCAATACGAGCGCGTTGCGCTCGTCTTTTACCTCTTCTTTGTCAATGTTTCTCTATGGGATTTTTTTTTCGTATTTTTGTGAGTACAAGAACAAATTTGCGGCTTTCGCGGCAAATACTTATATCACCGGATAGGGCTCGATGCCCTGAGTCACTGTATCAGTGTTTTGGGCTTTGGTGAGTGGCCATGGTCGATGACGAGCTTCGCTCGTCATCGACCACTTTCTTGTCCATGTTGCGCCTTCACTGTGGTTTTCACCTTTTTTTTTTAAAAGCAGCAACAAATGTGCCGCTTTCGCGGCACACGCCTATATCATCGGACAGGTGTTGGTGCCGGGAGCCCCCTGATTACTGTCTCTTACATGGGTTTTGAGCGCTCCGCGCTCTTTTCCCGTGGGACGTGCGCTACGCGCACGTCTTTCTTCAGTGCGCTCCGCGCACTGCTTGTACAATTACAAGAGGCCCGAGACCTGCCAGGTCCGCTCGGGCCTAATAATAATAAGAAAAACCAGTACAATAACAATATAGCGCCGCCTCCGGCGGCCAACCTTATATATTCGGAAAGGTCTCACGTCCAGTAATCCACCCGTAAGGTTTATTATCAAATACGAGCGCGTTGCGCTCGTATTTTACCTCTTCTTTGTCAATGTTTCTCTATGGGATTTTTTTTGCGTATTTTTGTGAGTACAAGAACAAATTTGCCGCTTTCGCGGCAAATACTTATATCACCAGATAGGGCTCGATGCCCCGAGTCACTGTATCAGTGTTTTGGGCTTTGGTGAGTGGCCTTGGTCGATGACGAGCTTCGCTCGTCATCGACCACTTTCTTGTCCATGTTGCGCCTTCACTGTGGTTTTCACCTTTTTTTTTTTAAAAGCAGCAACAAATGTGCCGCTTTCGCGGCACACGCCTATATCATCGGACAGGTGTTGGTGCCGGGAGTCCCCTGATTACTGTCTCATACATGGGTTTTGAGCGCTCCGCGCTCTTTTCCCGTGGGACGTGCGCTACGCGCACGTCTTTCTTCAGTGCGCTCCGCGCACTGCTTGTACAATTACAAGAGGCCCGAGACCTGCCAGGTCCGCTCGGGCCTAATAATAATAATTAAAGCCGCAAGCGGCATTGGGAGGCCCTCGCGGGCCGCGGTGGCCGATTGACGCCGGTTCCCGCACGCCGCCGCAATAACCGGGAGGCGCTGCCGCGCCCTACCTGCGTATAATGTCGCTGCCACCCTCGGTGGAGTTTATAAAAGAGCTGGCAAAAGAAATGGCGCCTTCGGCGCTTATTTTTCCCAAAATGGCCGACCTCCTGTTGGTCGCCTAGCAACCGTGTAATGTACTTTTTTGTTCGGACAGTCATGACGCACGCGTGTACCAATTTTGGTTTGGCTGCGGCAAAGTTGACATTGGGTCGTTGCCATGGCAACACGGTGGGAAAAGGGGCGGGGCATCAATATATTTTTTGTTCGGGATCACGTGACGGATGTCTGTACCAAATGTCATGCATCTACGACAAAGTTTAATTTTTGGCTCCATTCATTTTTATTGTGTGCTCTGCAGGGGGCGCTATTGCGGCAATTTTCAAATTTCCTATATCAAAACATCCGGGGTCGACGACTCGACCAACGGTTAAAATTTTGTTCAAATCGGCCAAAGTATGTGTGAGTTATGACTGTTTGAACACGGCGGCGAGCGGCGAAAACGGACGCGGAATTCATGGCGTTGCCACGGCAACACCGTTAAACCTATTAAAAAGTTTTTAACAACTTTTAATCTCCCACATGTGGAGATGATCTGGAGCGAACGGGGAGTCGCTGCGTTCAACGGCCTAGGACGAGTTCGTTCAAATGCGTGGGCATGAAATGGCGCCTTCGGCGCCAAGTCCCTCTTCGGGCCAATATGGCCGCCATACTGTTGGTTGCCTAGCAACCGCGTAATGTGTTTTTTTGTTTGGCTTCACGTGACCAATCACTGTGCCGAATTTTTTTCGTCTACGACGAAGTAAAATTTTCATTTTTTTCGGTGTCTCTCCATAGGCGCAATGTAATCTTGATTTTCCAGGGGGCGCTGACGCGCCATTTTTGTGATTTTTTTAACGAAACTTTTTGACACTGTGTATCGCCGTGATTTCTAATTTTGGGCAAAAAATGGGGAGTTTTCGTCGAAGTTTGGGCGATTTATTCCAAAAAAACACGGATAGAAGAAAAATAATAAGAATAAGAAAAACCCATACAATAACAATATAGCGCCGCCTCCGGCGGCAAACCTTATATATTCGGAAAGGTCTCACGTCCAGTAATCCACCTATGGGGTTTATAGTCCAATACGAGCGCGTTGCGCTCGTCTTTTACCTCTTCTTTGTCAATGTTTCTCTATGGGATTTTTTTTTCGTATTTTTGTGAGTACAAGAACAAATTTGCCGCTTTCGCGGCAAAGACTTATATCACCGGATAGGGCTCGATGCCCTGAGTCACTGTATCAGTGTTTTGGGCTTTGGTGAGTGGCCATGGTCGATGACGAGCTTCGCTCGTCATCGACCACTTTCTTTTCCATGTTGCGCCTTCACTGTGGTTTTCACCTCTTTTTTTTTACGAGCAGCAACAAATGTGCCGCTTTCGCGGCACACGCCTATATCATCGGACAGGTGTTGGTGCCGGGAGTCCCCTGATTACTGTCTCTTACATGGGTTTTGAGCGCTCCGCGCTCTTTTCCCGTGGGACGTGCGCTACGCGCACGTCTTTCTTCAGTGCGCTCCGCGCACTGCTTGTACAATTACAAGAGGCCCGAGACCTGCCAGGTCCGCTCGGGCCTAATAAGAAAAACTCATACAATAACAATATGGGGCCGCCTACGGCGGCCAACCTTATATATTCGGAAAGGTCTCACGTCCAGTAATCCACCTATGGGGTTTATAGTCCAATACGAGCGCGTTGCGCTCGTCTTTTACCTCTTCTTTGTCAATGTTTCTCTATGGGATTTTTTTTTCGTATTTTTGTGAGTACAAGCGGCAAATACTTATATCACCGGATAGGGCTCGATGCCCTGAGTCACTGTATCAGTGTTTTAGTGAGTGGCCATGGTCGATGACGAGCTTCGCTCGTCATCGACCACTTTCTTGTCCATGTTGCGCCTTCACTGTGGTTTTCACCTCTTTTTTTTTTTAAAAGCAGCAACAAATGTGCCGCTTTCGCGGCACACACCTATATCATCGGACAGGTGTTGGTGCCGGGAGCCCCCTGATTACTGTCTCATACATGGGTTTGGAGCGCTCCGCGCTCTTTTCCCGTGGGACGTGCGCTACGCGCACGTCTTTCTTCAGTGCGCTCCGCGCACTGCTTGTACAATTACAAGAGGCCCGAGACCTGCCAGGTCCGCTCGGGCCTAATAAAAAGAAAAACTCATACAATAACAATATGGGGCCGCCTCCGGCGGCAAACCTTATATATTCGGAAAGGTCTCACGTCCAGTAATCCAACCGTAAGGTTTATTATCCAATACGAGCGCGTTGCGCTCGTCTTTTACCTCCTCTTTCTCAATGTTTCTCTATCCGTTTTTTTTTTCGTATTTTTGTGAGTACAAGAACAAATTTGCCGCTTTCGCGGCAAATACTTATATCACCGGATAGGGCTCGATGCCCTGAGTCACTGTAACAGTGTTTTGGGCTTTGGTGAGTGGCCATGGTCGATGACGAGCTTCGCTCGTCATCGACCACTTTCTTGTCCATGTTGCGCCTTCACTGTGGTTTTCACCTCTTTTTTTTTACGAGCAGCAACAAATGTGCCGCTTTCGCGGCACACGCCTATATCATCGGACAGGTGTTGGTGCCGGGAGTCCCCTGATTACTGTCTCATACATGGGTTTTGAGCGCTCCGCGCTCTTTTCCCGTGGGACGTGCGCTACGCGCACGTCTTTCTTTAGTGCGCTCCGCGCACTGCTTGTACAATTACAAGAGGCCCGAGACCTGCCAGGTCCGCTCGGGCCTAATAAGTAAGTCTATTATTTACTTTTGAGTAATAGACTGTGCTGTGCTGTCCCGGGAGAGTAAACAAACGCATCCCCGGAGGATCCGAACAGAAGTAATGTTTGTGAAGACGGAGCTCTTTCTAACCTACTCTGGACACCGCCTGTTCTTTTTTCTTACCCAACGATATTGTCACGGATGCGCGCTTGGCTACGAGAGGAACAGGACTGTTCAACCTTCCTAAAGAAGAGTGCGCTCGCCAGAAGTTGGAATTTCTTTCTGGGATTCAGCGACTGTATCAACCAACCTGATGGATGCTCGGTGAACCTTGGCCAGAATCAAAGTGAATTAACTTTTATAACCAACTCGAGTCCCATAACGTAAACACCCGAGGCTGAGCGGTGAGTCAATCAAAATGCGTGTTAGCCATTTATGAAGCTGTGTTGCACATGTCAACTCCTCATAACTGCATTTTTAAATAACGTTTTGCAGCGATATTTATATTTATAATACTGCAAATGTTGTATGAGCGGAGAGAGGCGGAGTTAACTGAATCGGAGCGTCTTGTCTTCCGGGTTTGAAAAACACCCCCAGAAAATACTTATATTTCTCTCAAAAATGAGTACTTCATAGTGATAGAGGTACAATATATCATATAAATGCCTTAAGTTTACTTTGGAACGGCTAACATAGCATGATACAGATCCTTTAAGTAATTTGAAAAACATTTGTGTTGTGTTTTAGCTTTCAAGTAAGGCGTTACTCTGGCCTGGTTGTAACCTTTAAGATTTGGGTAAAGCTGAACTTGAATAAGGCTGTTCAGGGCACCTATGGATTCAGAGTAATACCCTCTTAATTTTCTGCATGTGCTTAACATTTGGTAGAATGAACGATACAGCTATGTGCTCACCTCCCACCTACCTAAGACTTTTGCATTTTACCTCGCCGGCAAATTCATGCCATCCATGTCCCCTGCTGCCTCCCCGCTCAGCCCGGACACTAATTGCAGTGCCTCACAAGATGCTAACGACTCATGAGGCATTTTAGACTATTGCTATGGGGCTGCCCTTTACACCCCCCCCCCCTGAGAGCAAAGCAAAGGTTAATCCTGGGTTCAAACTTTTACCTTCACACAGATAAAGGTGCAGATCAGGTTTCCAATCACCGCTGCCGAACAAGACAATTGAGCAGTCTTCAACAGGGAAGCATTAAAATGTGCCAGTGGTAATTAAGCTCACAGCATAATGGCACACTTTCAAAGTAGTATTTTTGGCGGAAAGACTAATTTAGAATAACAGGGAAAGACTAATTTAGAATAACAGGGAAAGACTAATTTAGAACACCTAGTGCTTATACGCGAATGAATCTTATTGAGGGAGTGTGGGTCACTTGACGTGGTATGATGTTTTGTAATTTGTTTTCTTACTGCAAACTGAGAATTGTTTTTCTCTTAGAACACACAACCACCTTATTTCTAATGGTTGGGAAAGGAGTTAATTTGGGTTTTGCTCCTCCACATCTTCAAAAGTCATTTTAGCTGTATTACGCAATCATCTCACGCTGCAAACTGTTCTTTTGTTTTCCAAATTAACCACATTCAATTGCCTGGTTTCATACTGGCTTCCGAAACCGTTTCTGTAAATGTGTTTTTAGTGGGACCGAGGTTATGGTGCAATCAATTATAGTAAGACTCAAACACTACACATGCTAATATAAAGAGCCTATTGGTCTCGTGACATTTTCATCACATGGAAATGATTACAAGACAGCAATGTGCAGTGACGGAGGTGTAGAAAAGCCAGCGCTAGATGTAAATTAGTCTTAGGGAGGGATATAAAAACGCAGGGGGCAATAATGTACAAGCTAAACTGAGAAGGAGTGTGAACAGGAGGCAGAGGTGATAAGGACAATTGGTAGATATGAAAACGAACAGTGCGTCCGGCAGCACGCGACACACTCACACACAGCTCACTGAGAGCTGCACTTTCAATTTCTCCGGCTCTAATTGCATTAGAAGTGGCCCGCGCTCCTCTCCTGAGCCGCTGAGGACTTCTACAGGGCTATTACTCCGAAACCTCCAGCGGGCCCCTTCACCCCTCGCCAGTCTCTCTCTCTCGCCACGCCATTCCGACCATTTTCTCTGTCTTTGCTCTGTCGTTATGTCTTCATCCTCAATTTGTCTCCATTTTCCGCTTGTGTAAAAGACACCAAAGCCCTCCCCTCAGCGTCTGGGCCTTTTCCTTCCTCTGCCCATCCATTCAGACTGTGCTTCTCACCATGAATATTAACAGGTATTAAATTATTCTGTGCACTTTGGCTCATATTTCTTACTCTGTTATTTAAAGATTGCTTTGTAATGTTCTGCACTCCATACATGTGTGTTAAATCAATGCAGCAAATATGTTGTTGGAATAGGGTTTACCAATGTAGTGGCATATCTAGTGATATAGTTTAGAGAGCAGTGGTTCTCAACCTTCTTGAGTGGCGGACCCCCACCGGTCACAAGCTGTGTTCACCCCATGGAACAAAGCCGTACTTTGGAGAGGTGTGGCCTGTGTAGAACTTTGATTTGGAGCAGTCCATGACGAGCTTGAGCTTTAGTCCATTGAGATGCAGTGATGTTTATTCCAATGTTCTTTTGCCAAGCTTCCTTTGATGCAGAGAATTTCAACAAAAATGAGAAAGGGGTTGAGACAAAGGAATCCACTTCCTCAGATGATTTACTGCGCCATACTTACTTTCATTTAATCCCATCAGCAGCAGCGACTTAGTTCTGCTGTCTTCCGGTGGGACCACTAAGGCAGTCTCAGTGAAGTACAGGTTCATATAGAGTCTCCTCTATAAGAAGCTAACTACATATTTTTAATTAAAATTTATATCAACCAGGACGCCAGGAAGGAACCCTTCCCTCCTTTTGCTGCCCCCTGTTAATAATGCTCTGTAGTTATTGTCTTTTTGCACCAAAGGTTCGAGAGCGATGTAATTTCAATTCACTATTTGTGCTTTACATGTGGTAAAAAATGTTTTAATGGATTCATTGACCGCCACCTTAACGTGGCGGAGGGGTTTGAGCGCCCGAATGATCCTGGGAGCTCTGTTGTCGGGGGCTTCGTGCCCCTGGTAGGGTCTCCCATGGCAAACAGGTCCTAGGTGACGGGTCAGACAAAGAGCGGTTCAGAAGCCCCTTATGAGAGACCAACAGGCCCGGTTAGAACCATGAGGCCGTCCTTCTGTGGACCCACCACCTGCAGGAGGAGCAATGAGGGGGCTGTTGCAGCTCCAGCAGCTGCCCCAACAGCTGCCCCCACGACCCGGCAACGGACAAGTGGCAGAAAATGGATGGATGGATTCATTGACAAAGTTTTAGGGCCAAAAACACAAACTCTTAGGGTCCAATCTTGATGAGGTGCACGCTGTGTAATCTTCAGCTTCATATCTGGCGCTAAAGCCCAGAGCCCCACGTGGCGCTCTTCAATCCCAGAGCCATCCCTCGCCTCTTCTCAGCTCTGTTCCTCTTTTTCTCGGGAGTCAGGGCGCAGCCAGTGTTGAACTCACAGTGGAAGAAAGTTTGTAGTATGTCCTGTGAAAAGCTTGAAAAATTCTAAACAAAGTACACGAGGCCGTGTGACGTAAAGATGAGCAGAGAGAAGGGGAAGCGTTTGTTGTTGCAGCAGCTAGCAGTAGTCGACCCCGTCTTCCTAAGCCCCGCCCCCTGGCCACGCAAACACAACCGAACCGTTTGTTTGCACGCAAGATGTCACACTTGTCTGCGCTAACGCTGTTGTTGCGCCAGGCGGGAGACCTGGCCCTTATTGTTTATGGTGTTCTAATCTAAATAAAATTGGTTCTATAATAAATATAACGCATCAGTCTTTAGGGCCTGTCTAATGTGTGCATTATTCTTTAGTTTAGAAGTCACATTGGCCACAATGAAAGTAAGCACTATTTGGAGATAGGCTTGAACTTTTAGGCACATTTAGACAGGTGATTTTTTATAGAACTAAGGCTATTGCCTGTCGTAACAAATACTTTCCTCTTATTCAGATGAATGTTGTTGAGCAGGAGACTCTATATGAACCTGTTCTTTACTGAGGCTGCCTTAGTGGTCCCACCGGAAGACAGCGGAACTAAGTCGCTGCTGCTGATGGGATTAAATCAAAGTAAGTATGAATCAGTAAATCATCTGAGGAAGTGGATTCCTTTGTCTCAACCCCTTTCTCATTTTTGTTAAAATTCTATGAATCATACGCATGCAACATTTCTCAAGGTCATATCAGGACTAGTTCGTCTCACCTTCGATATTTTTCTATATGTTGAGGGAAAAATAAACCCTTCAACATTTCTCAGGGGGGAAAAAGACATTAAACGTAAGGAGAAGTCTTCTTTATACATAATTCGTCGTCTCTTTTCTAAGGCCAATTCCCTTTCAGTTAAAATGTAATTTACAAACTGTCGAGACATTATTATGTAGCAAGACGTAGCTCCACTGAAAGTTTTTTTTTTGCTTAATGCAGAGTGGCATTTGCATTTTATCAGAGTGATATTATGCACAATGATACATATTAAATAGAGAATGTGCTTTTTATCCTTGCATGCCCCGCCAACTTCTTTATCTGACTTAGCAGCCTAATTTCTTCACATCTACTTCATTGTGTAATACTTTCCGCTAGTTTGTCGCCTTCTTACTTTGTAATGGGGAATGTAACTGCATTGGTCCTATTCTTGTTGACTGATTGGGGGAGCCGTAGCCCCTCGGTATGGAAATGAATCTAATGCCCAGGCCAGAAGAGTTCTTACTGACCCACATTCATACTCACTGGATATGTGGTTGACAGTGATTAATTGCAAGGAACAAGCAAATACCATATAGCCAAGATTTAAGTGAAAAAAAAATGTTTAAAGGTTATATAGTATTATGCTTTATACAGGGACTTTGAAATGTACTTTTCAGCTGTACTGGTATTTTATATTCTATAACTTAAAAAAATATATATATATATGTTTTGGAGCTCTGAAAAAGATGGGACAATCTAATCAAACATAATGAACTGCTGAACCCCCCGTGAATTAAACACAGTCGTCCGCCGTAATAAAAGTGAATGATACCCGTCATCTCCCATCAGCAAACACTGCTCCCACCGACCGAGAGAATCGTCCCAAACATAATGAAAAAACAAACAAAACTCGACAATGAGTTACTAAAACCTGTTTACTATTGAACCAATTTGCCAAATGTTATATTTTAAATCACACAATTCTGACTAGGTTATTCAAATGTTATGTCTGGGTATTTATCCCGTCTTTAGCTGCAGTTATTGCCACGGTTGTTGGATATACAACGCCATAATACGCTGTGTCATTATTTGTGAGTGAATATGGGAGGGAGGCGGTACGATGTTGTAGTTATTTCCAGGAAATCATCGGCTTGACAAAACATAATAAAATAAGCAAAAGGTGAGTATCGCCTCTTTTTCTCTGACAACAACTTTTCTGCTTGTTTACAATCAATAAACATGCCTTATATCTAGATACAAAGCACACACGTGTCATTTTTTCACAAAGGATCTTTGTTCTTTTAATAAAGCAAAATTAGAAACTGAAAGATAGAGAGAGAAAAATATAAATCAACCAGCTAACCACAACAACGGTAAATCTACAAGAATAATTAAGTCTTTGTCTGGTTTCATCAGCACATTATCGACTGCTTTGTTTCCGTTTCCACTTAGCCACTTCCTTTTGCAAAACGAACCAATCAGTGGAGCAAATTAAAAAGCCACTTAGCGTAACTGCGCCGCTCAGAGGTCTACGCATGCACGCAGGAAAGGCAGGCACATTGAGACGGGATATGTAAAACTGTGTCTGGCATCTGTGCGCGAGCCAGACAAACAAGTGTTCTCATTAAGAATTAATTACACAGGCTGGCTGCGGAGAGGTGAAGCTCAGCTCAGGGAGGAGGAGAGATGGTGGGGAGAAACACAGTTAATGGGTAAGTGAGTGAGGAAGGGGGGCCGTGTTTGGAAAGGAGCAGGATGCAAAGACCTAATGTATAAATGGGGATAACGCGGACGTGGTCATTTATCAGGTACATTTCCCTCTGTCACCTGTCGCTCTGCTGCTCCGAGGTCGGAGCTAATTTGCAGTAGATCTCGCCCCATATGTTTCCCAAGGCCAGGTGCCGAAAACCAGCGCCACATGAACACGTTCAAATCGGGGGGGAACGCAGCCCTTTTTTTGCCGTCACTTAGGGTTTACATCGCTGCGGTAAGGACCAGAGAAGATCCGTGGTTTAGCGCCTCGCCGCTCAGAGCTGACAGACCAAGGCAACACACTGAAAGGCTCTGAGCCAATGAGACTCGCAGTGAGCCGACGGGCCGCTCCGACACACTGACACACGACTCGCGGGGGCGAAGCACTTTTCGGGACAATCGACGCTTTTTGGCGATGTGACCAGCTGCGGTAAAACACCCTCCGGCGCGGTGCTTCGAAGCGATCTGCTTACAAGAGCGATACAAGGGCCAACGCGGCGGTTTGTTTGCCCCTCACTAGCTTCAGTGTCGTGGACAGCGTCCTTCGTACTGCGACAAAGGTTACCTACACATAGGGATAGAGCCAAAGACACATTTTGCACGGCTGAAAAAAAAAAAGACAACCAGTCGATTGCTATGGTCATCCGTTTTGGGATTCTCTCTCCGTGGCAATACCTCTCCAATGGTATTTTTAGGCCTGTGCTATTAAAGTCAGGCATCATCTTTGAAGGAACATTCTTTCTGTCATCTCGCACTCATTGCCATATCTTTATCTATTCCTGACCCTGCTCAGCACGTAGCCGCTCAACTCTCTAAAAGATGAAACCAATTTTTCAGCCTACGCCAGAGAGACAAATTGCCCCTAATAATCCCTCGTTTCCTGAAGAGGGCCCTTTTCTTTCTTTCTCCCTCTGCTCAGCCAAGAGACCAAAACCTTAATGGATATGGGGAATTAGGAGAAAAATGTTCAGCGGCTCGATAATGACAGCCAGTGTTCTGATTTCAATTGTGAAAACACTGTAGCACCACCGGCACTGCCAATAAACTGACTTCTGAGTTGGCCCGTAATGCCTGAGGTGGAGTTTCAATCAACCAAACAAACAAGGTCGAGAAAGGATCTTTCAAAGTCTGAAGCGAGTTCTCTTGATGCCGTTGTGTGAGAGGCTTAAATTGGACATATATCGTGCGTTTTATAATTTGACATAATGTCTCTGAGCTGGAGAAGACTTTGACTGGGGCTCCTCTTGCAGGCAGCTGTAGGAATAACTTATTTTTTAAAAACGTACTCAGTTTCGATTTACAGCGTGGTTAGCAGCATCAGCACGGAGTGACACAAGGAGGAGTATAGAACAAAGCGCTGATACTGTAGTAGAAGAAGACGAAGCGGCTCAAGTAAACAAGTGTACCCAAGGATTACTCAAAACCGCATGAATGAAGTCAAGTACTACTCCGGGTATATACTTTTTTTTTTTTAATGAGGGAACAAGGTTAAAGCATGGTTTATTACAGCTCAAAAAAAGCTTGCATGATACAGTATGTCTCCTTTAAGATTTATTTTAAACCATCTTTTATTAATACAATTTCATGGCATGGTTTCATTACATGAGGTTTTTTAAACCTTTGCCATTAATGTACTCTTGGATTAAAAAAGTAGTCGGAAAAAAAAAGGTTCAAAGCTGAACAATGATAATGCCCTTCCCGCTCTTCGTAAATCTTTCACCCCTACTGTGTTTCCAATAAAGTAAATTAACAGTCAATTTTTAACAACAGGGCAATCGTTTTAGCCTGTAGTGAATCAGTCCGGAAAAAGTTTTAAATCGTTCTCGTCCCAACACCACAGTCAAGAGGAAGAGTTCAGTGAGTTTGGGGATCAAAAAGTCTCCGAACACAACTTTACCTCCACCACAAAATCTCCCAGGGGGAGGCAAATATTAGTCACTGCAGGAGCTGAAGAGGTTGCATTTTGTGAGTTGGTATAGCGTACTTTTTTTTTTCTTTTTTTTTTTTTGCATTCCTTAGATGTAAAATTGTTTAGGAGGAACTATTTCTGAAAGTCATTACATGCCCTTTGAAGATTCTGCCGTGTGCAATTTTGCTTGCTTTCCGCACATTTTTGAAACGACTCATATAGAAGACTAGCTTTCATCTGACTTATTACACGGAGAGACATGGCGCAAACTACCAGCCGTGGACCTGCACCTGTGCAGGCCAGGTGCTGGTGTAAACAAATCACAGGAACAAAATGGCTTCTAATAACAGCCATTTGGGTGTTTTTCACCAGAAGAAGAGGCGCAAATGGCCAGAGATGCACTGTTTGGCAGAGTACATCCACCATTAGAATAAATGTCCACAATGTTTACCTCATCTCTATGGACATTTTTATCAGGCTCTTTTGGTGATGGTTACAGTGGTTATTTTATCATATTTTATAGCATCAGTACAAAGAGTGCCAAATGAATATTGATAAAAACCAAAGACTAAATTAACAAATAAGTTAATAAAGATTCATTTTTTCGAAAAGCTTTCATTGAAACAATATGAAGCAATACTATTGAAGAGTTCTTTTTTGTGACCTCATGGGGCATGCTCATGGCAGAGCTATAGGTCCCTCCGATTCAACACACAGGATGACGCAGGATGCTTTCGAAAGTTTGTTCTCGCTCTCCGCATTTTGCAAACTACTGTAGGACTGGTCCGGAACACCACAGTTTTCGAGACGAACATTGTACTTTGGACTCTTTCACACTGCATTTTCGTAAGTTTGTGAAATCTCAAATCGGGAGGATACCCGTTTCCCTCATCACCCCAAAACATGCACGTTAGGTGAATCCTCTAGCCATTCTGACCATTAGCCAGGCTCGACATCTAGATATGGGTCTCTTTGCCCGCTGCTCCTTGCCCAAAAGGCTGGTTCAAAGGCAGAGGACACATCTTATAGTACACTTGTAGTATATAAAGCACTTTAACCTAACCTTTAGCTGCTACACTGCGATGTGATGCTGAGTTTGACCTCTGTTCACCACTTTTAAGCCTCAATTATACACTCCGGCGTCAGAACTGCTCCAGCAATTGATCCTAAGTCCATGATTACAAGCTGTGCAAACATTTACATTTTGCTTCAAGCCGGCTTCGCTTCCACTGACCCCCGGCGCTCCTCACTGAACTGAAAAGCATTAATTATACACTTGGCTTATTTGGATTAGAAAGGGCTGAAAGAGGCACAAAGTATAATAATTAAAAGTAAGAGAAAAAATACTTCATTTGTACATTTGCTGTAATTCCACAAATGATAGGGAAAATAATTAGTC
Organism: Proterorhinus semilunaris; assembly: GCA_021464625.1. Classification (NCBI taxonomy): domain Eukaryota; kingdom Metazoa; phylum Chordata; class Actinopteri; order Gobiiformes; family Gobiidae; genus Proterorhinus; species Proterorhinus semilunaris. The sequence continues at coordinate 13,498,193 of CM038345.1, forward strand.
TGTCAGGCTATTTGCAAAATTCATGACTATCAAGTGTTGTGTACATATTTGACAATCAAAAACAGTATTTTCTACAGCAATATGAAGTGAAAATAATTCATTGTCATGGTACCTGCAGGGTAAAAGACCATGCCAGCTATTTCAGATAAAGATATGGGTTTTAATACACCATTAGTTTCTTTTGAAAACCTAGAAACTTCCAACTACAGCATCAGCAGATGATGAAAGGCACCAGAATGATGGCTTCAAGCCTGCTTTTTGCCCAGTGTGTGAGACAGGAAGCGCAGAGGCCCTGGACCAAATTGGGTTTTCTCACTGGGGCTTTGCTGTTTGAAGGAGGGCTATCAGGCCAGATTAGCTTTACCTCAGTGCTAATGGAACGGGGGAGCATTTTCAAAAGCGTCCTCCCACTCACATTTGCTTTTTTTTTGGCATCGGGACCTTGGATGCATTTTCGCAGCATCAATGTTTATTTCATTGAGATGTATTTATTTATCTTTTAGCAAGATTATAGGCAAATATATAAAAAATAAACAGCAACCTAATAAATATTTCACTTTCAGGGCCATAAAATAAATAGTGCACATACACAACACATCGTTTTTAGCATTTTATTGTCCCTCAATTTTATTCCCATGTTTATAAAATGGGTTTTAATAATAGTGAAAGAAACTATGCATTGTTATTTAAATATAAATAAGTATTTTGAAAGTAATTGACAACATGTGACAAGAGCGGATGTGGTCATTTACATTTACAGCACTTTGCACTTGCCGTTATGTAGAACGACATGTGTGTGCGTTTGTGAGGCGTTCTGTGTGTAGCGCGTCAGTGGCAGAAGCGCGGGGGCAAAGCCTGCTGTGCCAGTGTGTCCAGGAGGCTTGTCACAAAGCGGGGGGTAAACACCTGACCTTTTGAGCTCTGATCACCCTGCAGTCTGCTGGGGGCACACAGGCGGGAGCCGGGCAAACCAAGGCAGTGTTCAATATGTAGTCAGTATTTTGTTCTCGGGCTTCTGTGGGATTCAATGTGGTAAAGGGAATATGCAGCTTTTTAAAAATGGTCTAAAATGTGTTTATTAGAGTGAAGATAAAACTTGGGTCATGGGTTGGGATATAGTATATTACTTATCTATGGACTTATTATACAATCTTCTGATATAAAGTGCAATCGTCCTGCTGTTTCCGGGTTGGGCGGTGACGGTGGAATTTAACGTTTTCGTGTCGGGGAATAAGGTTTATTTCATCACCGTTTGGAAGATATATCCATGTTTTCCGTGCGTACAAGAGCTCCATAGGTCATCGCTATTTTTATTCCTGAGGAAATGGGCACTTCACGCGTGACTGTCCCACCAGCGACTGGTCAATATAGACCACAATGCATTGCGATACTATCGTCGGAGGAGGACTCAACTGGGATTGCAGAGGGCACAGAGCTTTGTCTGGTCAGAGGGTCATAAGTGATATTTAATATTTTAGCAAATTATATAATCAAATACTGAGAATATGGCTACATATAATATATGTAGCCATATTCTCAGTATTATGGCTACATATGGCTACATATGTAAATACTCCAATTTCAGTGTACTTATTTGAAATAAGTAATTACCTAATACTTTATTTTAGCACTCACTTATTAACAGCTAACTAAGTGCTAATTAGTGTACTGATTAATTATTACCTATGATTAGCTTTAGGAACGGGAAATATGATGTATTACTCACACAGGTCTTACACATATTTCAGAAACTAGAAGGACTTGGCTTTCAAATGAGGTATCAAACTGGCATATCGGCTGTATGCTCCTGTCAATACTCTTTTGAGATTTGGATATAAATAAGTGCAATTACTCTAACCATAAACTGGCAGATAACAGGTTAACGCCTAATAAGGCCCGTATAACCAGTGTATTAACACTATAATTAATGTCCAACAACATTCTAACTTCTGGCTGATAAACAGATTACAGACTACAGACTACAAATTAATAAATGGGAAAGTGTTAGATAGCAGTAAGATGTTGAATAAAGTCTTGAAAAAAACTTTATAAATCCCAACTGATTAACCATCAATAAGTGCTGTTAATAAGTGAGTGCTAAAATAAAGTGTTATCAGGTTTACAGGGATGGGGAGAGTGCAGCATGTGCAAGGGGGGCTTTAAGGAAAAAGGTTGGGAACCACTGGTCTTGAATATAGGGGTTAGGGACTAGGGTGGACATTTGGACACAGAAATAAAAAAAAAAATTAAAAAATAAAGTTTACTTGGTGATAAACAGACCTGACCACACACACATCCATACATGAAGGAAATATTTGCCATCTAACAAAATTAACGACCCAGGCAGGAGACCCCCCTATTTGTAGTAAACCTATCAGTAAGTCTAATTTGTTTTTGTTTTTCTCTTGTTGTTTCTTCATCATTGGTCACTACAAAGATGAAACATTTCCTGTAAGAGACTCCCTGGAGCGTGTTCCGCCCTGGTTTCCTGACCTGCTACTGTCCTGACAACAGGCACTAGTAATAGCGGAATAGGTTTATTGATGATGGTAAAATCTATGTTAATGTGCCTGTTGTATTAGTCGTGTTTCCATGTCACACACAGCAGGTAAAATGTCACGGTAAAAAGGTTTTCGTCTGGATATGTATATTTACATACCTCAGCCAGCGGCACGATGCCCTGTATGTCGGCGTTGCTGATGTACAGGTGGGACACTTTCTCTGCCTGCCGGGCCGTGGCGGGGGTGTCCGTGGGGTACTCCGTGTTCCAGTGCAGAGTCTGCGTGGGCACCAGATTGATCACATTGTCCACCTCGAACTCCAGCTGCATCACCTCATATGAAGGACTGTCCAACCTAAACGTAAACAAGACAAGAAATGGGTTCATTGACTGGCCAACATGCACGTAGAATAGGGCAGATTTATAGTCATCAACCTTTTTTTGAGCTATTAACCATATTTTAATATTGTTTCTGAATCAAACCAATATTGAGCTTCACACAGGTTTTACAAAAGCTTTTTTCTTCTTCTCCTACTGCAGAAGCACTCCGAACAGTATTTCCAGGATTTGTTGAGGAAGTGGCATTTTTGAAGTCCATAGACCATGACACAATTATTTCTGTGCAATAGATGTGTAATTATTTTTGGAAGAATACTTCTTAACAACTCACTGGTTCCATCTTAAAATGGGCACAAAGACCCAATCTTCCAGTTCAGATGTATACGTAGGTCTGTGCATATGTTTTTCTTTTCTTTTTTCTCTCCACATCTATTTAAAGCAGAACGATTCAATTGGAGCGCTAAAGCAAGGCGTCTGCTGCAGGGACTGACATCTCAGGAGTAAAAGCTACACAGTACAGTAAGTGTAAATAACAAGTCTATTTGAAATGTGACAGTACATTTACCACATTTTCCATGGTCAAGATAGCGCTGAAATATAGTGCATACAGTTCCCGGTAAGTGCAACAAAACAGGTATCCCGGGTCGATCTGGAGATAACCATTCAGCCTGCACTGTAGCGGCTTCATGGCACTCTCAAAAGGGGAATTTGAAGATAATTTAGAAACACTTTGAAGAACGATGTGACTGTATCTATGTGTATGCTATTTGTAAGCTATTCTGTGTTCTACACAGTACAAACAGCTAAGTAAATCCATAAGGGTTATAAATATATTGATTTTATAAAGATTATGTTGATAGGCATCCTGTGTTCACGCCTCCCCATTTACGTGAATAACAGGATTCAAAAAGGACAAAAAGGCGGGCTGAGCAGCAACAACCCTCCACAGGGCCTGTCAATCAAAGGAAAAAGCTTAAGTCTCATAAACTGTACCCATTCCAGAGTTATCACAGGGGGAATATCTAGCTTTAGAAACGCTAACTTTCTTGGAAACCAGGCTTTAAAGTTGTTTTTTTTGCAATGTGAAGATCCCATGGGCTTCCACATCAAACTGGCGCTTCTGAATTTGTGCCCAGCCACTAGGTGGTGGTTTCGCAGCAATGGCAGCCCCCCAACTCTCACCCTTTGGTTTTAGAGCGACAGTACCTTTGCCCCACACAAGATCAGGCTGTTTATGACTCTTACATATTTGGCTGGATCCACTATTGTCTCGAAGGCGAAAACGGAATTTCAAAATAAATCATGTTTTTTTTGTTTTGTTTTTTTTGCTTAAACCAACGAGGTCAACGAGGTGATTGAGATATGTTATGGACGAAGCATGGGCAATTAGACGTCAAAGGTGCGGTGGTGGTGCTGTCAGGGATCAAACCCACAACTTTCTTACTGTGATAATAATTGTGTTCTGTCTTTAAACCTGACACGTTGATATATGGATAAATTTGCAGAGATTGGTTTGTGGAAAAAGCTTGTGCAGAGTAGCGAAAACAATCAAAAAAGCAAAATAAAGTCCGAGGCACTCGAGTCATGTAGCAAAATTAAAAGTCCTTTATTGGGAAATGGACTAAATTTTTTTACATTTTTATATGGCTTTAAGTCCTTGAATGTGTACAATGACCATCGTGAAAATGTACTTAGTCTTTTTTTTTTTCTTTTTTCTGAATTGTTACCTGGTTCTCAGTTTTCCAATTTTGTACCGCCCTGACACGACCAAAGCCTGAGAGCCTTGTAGAAGGACATTGCAAACGTGTCGCTCCCTCCTCTTTCCCTTTGTTTCCTCCAAAACAGCGCCCTGTTGTTGAACCCCCGAAGACACACCACTTCTTCCATTTCATATTTCTGAAAGAGCAGTCCTGTGAACTACAGCGCTTTTGGACACGCACACACACGCACGCACCAACTGCTCTGTCACACTCGCTCGCTGTACCTGTCTCTCACACTCCAGCACATACACGCATCCCCGACCACTCGAACACATGCATACAAAGAACCGCAGAGTATTCGGGTGCAGTGTAATCGCTGGAGCTGAAAAAGCAATGTGTCTACAGTGACAGGTTCATTCAGGTGTTAGCCCTGTCCAAACCACAAGGGCTCCAAAACAATATTACTCAGCTCCCAAGTGCAAACATGTACACACATTGTTCAAAACTGATGCCAGAAGTTCACTATTTATTGGGCCTCTGAGTAAAACACAAATGACTGGTGAGGCTGGTTACTTTGACTGTTCAGTGGGTCGGTAATGGGAGTACCAGCGGACGACCTGGTTTGGTGACCTGCTGTCTGGGTTGGACAACAAGGGCGCACGCAATAGTAGAATGAGTTTATTGATGATGCAAATCTGCGTTAATGCACTGTGCTCGGACAGTCAAATACTGTAACCGTCATCCTTTCCCCTTGGCCTGGAACTATAACTATGACTATAACATTAAGCAAGAGCAATCTAATGCTTGTCAAAGTATCATATAAAGTGATCCAAGCAAATACAGTTTGGCTGATGACCACTTTGTTTCAGTACTTTACAGACAGGTAACCGACATCCAATTAAAGCCACAACTATTTGCTATAAGAAGACCTTTTGCCACTGTGTACAACGTTTCAACACGAGACAAAATCCAAATGTCGTTAGGCAGATTAGACACAGAGCGATTCTACTTAAAGTTTTGAGATGCACTTTTGGCCGCAGTCAGTGTCTTGGATTGGACATCTGAGGTAAACTGCTCTGGCTTAGAGTACTCTCAAAACCGACATGATTTACTTATTTACTATCCCTACTTAGCTCTACAGAAATCATTTCAATTTAGATTTTTACAATTAATTGTACTCGCAATTTCTACAGCACCACTAGTTCGCCTCTGTTTCTCTGGCCTCTCAAGGCAGCTTTAGCTACTTTCCCTGCTATTTTATAATTACATACATTTCTATTTTTGGTTAAAAATGTTTTGAGAGCTATCATAGCCATACTACAGACAACAGTGCATTATCCCTGTCTGTACTTCACATTGGCTCTTTGCTGTGTCCTTGTAAGTCATGTTTGGTTCAATGCACAGAATCCCTTTTTGCTGAAACAAATGGCTGCCTCTTACAGACAGATACTCACAACACTCTAACGACCTTGTGACGGAATAAATCTCCAAGGAGCTCTTTCTCCATTACAGCTCTCTATATGCATACACTGGCTAACCCACTTTACAACTAACATACTAGTAAGTAAGTAGGTAAGTAAGTAAGTGTTTTATTTGTTATTTTACAAACGTACAACAACATTGTCTCACTTCCTTACATACTTGAGAATACTCATGATGTTTAGCTGAGGAGCGGAGAGACTTAACCACTAGACTACCCGCTGCACCACTGTGCATATGCTGTATCTAATATTATCAATTTTCGATTTTTTTTATACAATTTTTTATTTTATTTTTTACAAATTATTTAATTGATTTCTTGACGTTATTGTGGTTAGCTCAAAGAACAGCTGCTATCGAGGACACAGAGCCGCTGGCACAAGACTGCCAGCATTGAAAGAAACGTGTTCACCTGGTCGGATGAATGCATAGGATGGGCTGTGCCCTGCTCGGAGGAGCTCGATCTCCACAAGCAGTTGGAGGGTTAGCTCACGTCTACTTGAGGACAATCTCTCTTTTCACCTGGGGCTGCCACATGAATAATCTCAACAGTCAGCAGACCATACAAGTGAAAGAATTAATTAATCTTAATGATCCACTTTTTACAAAGCGGCACATTGGACTATATCACCAACTTGAACTAACTTGGAGGAGTGTTTAATGTCAAGAGTAAAGTGCAATATAAAGAATCTATTATATTTCAATACCTCCATAAGTAATAAGTTACATGGCAAAAAAGTGTGGAAGTAATAAGAGCCCAACTTTGAGAGTCTGGCCCAAAAGTACGGTCTAACTTTCCCGATTACCCAGCACGAAAATGTGGCGAACGAAAATGAAACATGTGTATGCATTGTTCATTCTTAAGAAAATTGTAACTGAAAGTGATGAAGGAAAGAATGGAAAAAACAATGTGGCATTTGATTATTGAACTTACTGTGGTCATTTAAATAATACAAGTTTCTGTTTTTATGAGGAAAGAAGAAATTACTTAACTCATAAAAACAGAACAAAAACAGAACCTTTTATTATTCAAACGACAGCAAGAAGTCGTCTTAGATTGCATTGCATTTTAGACATTTTTTATGTATTTTTTTGCTTTACTGACAACCATGTCCACGAATGACACAATCATAAGATAACTATGAGGTGAATATGTCCGTCACCCTCAAAGCTCCGCTATCACACACACTCGCTCGCTGAAGGAGGACACGGACAGGCCGTCTATGGCTGAAAAGCGGTGGACTCTGGGGACAATGAAAGGACAACAGAAAACACAACAGACACGCACCACTGGCCACAAGAGAGGAGAGATCCCCAGGGAGAGCGCAGCGCAAAAAAGAACCGGTCGGAAGGAACCATTTTTCAGGTTTTGCTGCAAGGAAGTTGTCACTGTGAGCAGTTCACCTCAACATCCGTGCAGCCCGTGGTCACACATTTGTGAGTGTGACAGAAAAAAAGAAGGGGCGAGAATCGATAGTAAAACGTGAGTCGAAGAGTCGGAATGATCAGAAATGAATTGAAAATGCAGCCCCTCCATCATATAAAGAGCAACAAAAGATCTAAAAAAAAAAAAAAACAGTTTAAAATTATTCACTTCTCATCCAAGTTGTGCCCATTCTTTTTCAGAAGAGAAAGAAGTGCCCTAAACTTTAAACTGTTAAGCAAATGCACCTTGAAGTAGAGAGAGAAATATCAACATATTTACCAGAGAGCTCAAACAGTGGCTTAAATCTGGCCAAACTTGTTCCCATGTGTAAAATTTGCCTTATCGTGTTTAATAATGCGTTTTATTGTAACCTTGTTTCATAATAATGTGTTTTATCACTGTAACCTAAAAGCCCCCTATGGACAGGTGTTGAAAATTAGCACATGTGCTATAACACTTTAAACAATGCATCTGGTTCGTCCAATGTTAATTGCTATGTCCATATTAAATAAATAAATACATACAAATAATTATATAATGACTTAATCAGAATTGTTTTCATAAGTATGCTACACTACATGAGCAAGTAAATATAACTGTTCAGATAATTAAATCCACAAGCACAATGCAAAAGTCTACAACAAACACAGCGATTTATTAAGGCCGTATGACCTCCAGATACTGTATGATGGAACATTATGTCTATTCGGATGTGCTCTTCTGCCCAAAGGTCAACCCACAGACATACAACTATAGCGTCACTGTAGCGAGACAGTGCCACCGCGCTGATAACAGAAAACAGTTGCGGTTAATGTAAATTGGTTGGCGCTACAATTAATTTAAGTGCTTTCTGCTTCCCTCAGACTACTGTCAGGCTTAAAGCAACTAAACAACTAATGAAAAAGTAATTTCATTTCAAAAAGATAATAACACACTACTGTTTTGAGCTCCCCCTTCAGCTTTATTAGCACAGCTGAATTCAAATACGAATTAATGGATGAGTTGAATGTAAAATACAGCGAGAGTTGGCAATTCTTTAATTAAAAAACAGAGCTTTTTCAGCTGAACATTCCCGTTCAGTTGTACGCAGAGAAATATATTGTTTTTGCCAGAAATAAAACCAGACCAAACATTGAATGCAGACGACCATCAGCATGCCCGTGGCACATGGACGCATGCTGTGAAAGTGAGACAGTTGAGAATGTTCTTTCAAAGGAAACTTGGACTGGTAATATGTAGCTTGAAGGAGGACGCTTCTATCCACGCAACAGCTTGTGGCAGCTATGACTTTTGTTTGCTGAGATATCCAGTCCATTATAATATATTTTTTTAAACTGATGAATTTGCATGCAGGAGCTCTCTCTGTAGACAGAAGTGGGAATGAAAGAAAAAAAGTGAGGACAGTTTAGTGTTGTAGGAAATATAGATTGGAACACTTTAGCAGTAGAAGAAAAATGGCCGGAGTGAATAGGATAATTCCATAATGTTAATTTTGCATGATGTCTTTCCTTTAAAGGAATAGGCCACCGTTTTGACATTCTGAGATTTGCTCTTACCTTAGCTTAGACGAGTTGATACATACCTGTTTGGTCTTTGTGCGTGTGCTCAGTCACACAAATAATGTTAGAGTTTAGCCACTCCCAGCAAAGGTTTAGCCCCAAACTGGGGTGAAGTTAGGGTTGCCAACTTGAGAACAAAAAAATAAGGGACACTTTTGGGCAACCGGGGCGAGGGGGCGACAACGATGTCAACAAACGACTTTAGAGCTTGTGATTAGTAATTACAGATATTCTTTCTGTAAGGTTAGGTATTGCATGCTTATTAGCAGTGGTTAAAATGGACTTTGGGAGGTGGTGGGACTCTAATCTAGAAGACGATATATGAAAGGATGTGTGTAGCTTACATGTAACAGAAGGTGTTTTATATTACTTTTTTAAAATTTATTTTAGAAATAAGTTTTAAACCATTTTACAGAATAACTCTTCTTAGTTGAACCTCGGATCCAGGAGGAACAATGCGGTTTTCGTCCTGGTCGTGGAACACTGGACCAGCTCTATACCCTTCATCGGGTGCTCGAGCGAGTTCTCCCAACCAGTCCACATGTGCTTTGTGGATCTGGAGAAAGCGTTCGACCGTGTCCCTCGTGGTGCCCTGTGGGGGGTGCTCCGGGAGTATGGGGTACGGGGCCCTCTACTAAGGGCTGTCCGTTCCCTGTATGACCGCAGCAGGAGCTTGGTTCGCATTGCCGGCAGTAAGTCAGACCTGTTCCAGGTGCGTGTTGGTCTACACCAGGGCTGCCCTTTGTCACCGGTTCTGTTCATTACTTTTATGGACAGAATTTCTAGGCACAGCCAGGGGCCGGAGGGTGTCCGGTTTGGGAACGCCGTAACCACGCGCCACTCCGCACTGTCCGCACCGCCTTTTCTTTTCATTATGCTTCCTAAATTAGTCTCTAAACCCGAAAATATGACGCCGATTGATGTGGAATAAAAAAGCGGGCTAAAGCTTGTGAAGAGTAGACTTCGTTCATGGGTTAGGTTATGTCCGTAAAGTTAATAATTTCGTGATAAATGCCGTTATATTGATCCGCATTAAACCCGCGCGCATGGGGAGCGGACTGAGCTGCTGCTGATCTTATTATTTTCCAGTTTCTCTCTGAAGAGTGGACTTCTGTCCAGCGCAGATTTAGTGAGTGACGGGCATGAATCGTTTTTTTATGACGGGGAGAAAGGGAGGATCCTCGAAATACGGGACAAAAGCTGTCTCTGTTTGATTCAATACGGGACGCACCTTTATTTAAAAAAAATACGGGACGATTACGTATTTCAAGGGATGGTTGGCCACCCTAGGTGAAGTTAGAAGCTACCAAGCTGTTCCACGTTTTCCCTATTTAACTACAGTTACGAGAGGCTAAACGCTAACAACATTAGCGTGACTGAGCGCACGCACAAAGACCAGACAGGTATGTATCAACTCGTCTAAGCTCAGGTAAGATCATATGGTATGGAAAAACTGAGGCCTGTTCCTTTAAAGTGGACATACAGTACCATATGTTTCAAAAACAGACTTAAAAACATTATTTCTCAGCACTGATAATTTACGTTTTATCATTTGAAACAATGTCTTTGTAAGAATAAAATTGACTCTGTAGGACTATAACTTGGAATATAAAGTAACTTTCAGTTTTGATTTACAGCGTGGTTAGCAGGTTGAGCACGGCGTGATAAAAAATGGCACAGCACCGACACAATGTTGGATTGCGGTCTTTCCAAATGTGGCAAACACATTTGGATTTTTAACAATGACGCAATATTACCCGCCAAGGAAGTACAGATTGAAGTGCTGAAACCATAGAAGAAACAGACAAATTAAACATGAGTACCTGAGGATTACTCAAAATAAAGTGAAATACAAAACCAGGTACGAGGGAACAACATTAGACTAAGGTTAAAGATCAATTGTGTATGATACACTGTGTCACAATTATATAAAGATTATGCCATTAAAACGCTTTTAATTTGCATTCCATAGATCTAATTCTACAAAATGCCTCTCAGCTTGTGACCTTCCTCACAGAAGCAAACCTGTGACATCTTCATTTGTTGTTCTTTATACACATTGTTTCATTATTTTCATTGTGGAGGGATATTGTACGTATGCATCAGCCTCCTTCCTTGACAAAACTATATTGACACACAAAACACACATTTATACTCACAGTGGGGTCTGATGTAATGGCCTATTCCCTGACCAGGTAGAGCTATGATTGCACTACGCGCCTTTGCTCAGACCACCCGCCGAGCCCTCGTCCTATTCTCTGTGCTTTCTTCATTGCTTCCTCCCACTACGGCACCAAACAGCTTCTCATTCACACGTTTCGCTCAAGATTGTCAGTTTGGAAATTTCCCTTCTCTCCGAAAGCGGATATGCGAGCAGGAACATAGCGCTTCAGCATGAGGTCCGCACAGGGGGACAAACACGGGGCCCCATCTGATTTACAATATAAGCCGACATGCAAATGCTTTTAAGACTGTGCACCTGGCTGCGTGCCGAGATACATATTTAAAGTCTGTCTCAGGAAATAAGAAAATACGATACTATACCACCACTGATATTGCCAACCGCATTGGATAAAAATAGGAGTAAACAAGAAATAGATTTGAATATGGACTAGATTATAAGGAAGTGCTGAAGAATGGAAGACATAAAATCATGACATATACATGCAGAAGTCAATGCATCTTTGAAAATCCCAAATGGTTTTATTAAGGGAAACAGACTCCCACGCCTTTTGACACATCTTACACAATTTCCAACAGCAAAGCAAATAGTTTCTCAGATGAAACCTCCTATTGCTAAAAAGTAGCTAGTCTTTGTACTAGTTTAGCTGTGTACTGTATATATATTTGTTTTAGCAGCGTTTAAATAAAGTCAGTGCCATTTTTACATCGTAAAATGTGTGCGTTTTAGAAAAGCTGTGTTCATCCCCATGGTGGGCAAACAAGAATGACTGGACCATAAAACAATATAGCATATGTGTAATTTTGATACAGGCAAAAAGAGATCCTGATTCTAAAAAAATACATCATAACAGCTTGTCCAGCCCCAATTTAGTTCTCCCTCGAATATAAACAAATGTTTCATCTTTGACTCTCGCTTTCGTCTGCGTGTAACTAATTCAACCACATGGAAGCAGAGGGCAAACACAAAAAGAGACAGCGCTTTGTGAACAGATGCGAATGAAAAGGACGCTATCACCCGACAAATAAGTACACGATAAGACGCCCGCAGATAAGACGGACCGGGGGGGGGGGAAATGGACAGGCCGTGTATGATAGAGAGACAAAGAGAAAACACGCTGGAAGGATCCGGCGCTTTAGACGTCAGAGTGAAAGAATGGACAACACACACACACACACACACACACACACACACAGTGGGGCTTCTCAGATCACAGCAAGAGGCTGTCACATTAAACTGCATTTGATCCTATTGTAGTACTTGTAACCGGTTACTTTACACTGAGGCCGTGTGTAGCTTCGGTTTAGCCTGACTCAAAATGCTGTCCGCAGGCCCCTTCGAACTAAGAGAAGGGAAACACATACACATGTAATCTGTCTGTTTCTTGGGTATTATCTTTGACTAACAAACTTCTTCTTAGATTAGGCTAGAGCTGTGTGTGTGTGTGTGTGTGTGCTTTAGATTGGGCCTTGTGCATGTGCCTAGTCTGCTATGTATAGCTATTAACAGCACTGCTATACACCATTCAGCTCTCATTTACATTTGTATTACCCCACATAACCGTATTGCTTTGAGCATTGGAGCTCACATTTGGATGGTGACAGATTGATACAGCGCTGTTTGAAAGTATTTCCAGACAGCAGATGACATTTTACAACAAAGTGCGGCACTCATTGCTAATGCTTGACTGATGAACGGAGATTAGCAACATTTTTTGATGGGACTAGAGAAGTGCAAGTGATAAGATGCGCAAAGGTTACTAATCCATGGTATGTGACATGGGGATTCGGTTGTGAGAAATTTATTTATTCATGCGAATTACCCACAGTGTTGAAATGTCTCTAGCTCAAGATTTGAATACTTATTTTTAATCAATGTATCACAGGGAATACATCCCACTACAGGTCTCAGTCTTGCCCATTTGGCCTTGACCATGCTTCATGCAAGTTCATTTCCTCACTTCACGTGAATAATCAGGGACTATCATCTTGTGTAATCCTTCATAATGCAATGTGGTTTTGAGAGTACAGTGTCTGTTTAGTCTTGAAGAAAAGGAAGGCCATTGTCTTATATTTAGGCAAATTGAAAATTCTTGTAGGAGCAGTCAATTGTTTGTCTGACACAATCAAAAAAGCAAGCAATACTAACTGTTTTCAATGAAGGTACTTGATTCATCTTCTGTACTCAGTAGTTGAAGTCCTCGAACGTTTCGCCTCTCATCCAAAAGGCTTTGTCAGCGACAAAGGTCCCACTATGCACGCAGCCGAATATATAGACCAACGGGGAGGAGTTAGGGTAGGCCCGGCTCCTCCTCTCTAATCACAGCTACTCTCACCTGTGGGTAAACCCCTTTGAAGTAGAGCGTCTCTAATGATCTGCTCACCTCAGTATCGGTCAGTCCTGTCCTATTCATAGATGATCACTACCCAGTATCTGTCCTATTCATGGCTGATCAATGCTAATTACCTGCCTATTGTTCTTTTGTTGGCTGAGGTGCCGTCTCCTTGGACTGGCCCCGCCCTTTCGGTTTCTCCCGAAGGAGATTGGAGTACAGTGACGGAAGATTAAATCTGAGCCCACCATTCCAGTTCATGGAGGGATTTTCTTTCCTGACAAAAATAGCTTCTTTAACTCCTCTTTCAAACCAACGTTCTTCTTTAGCTAAAATGTTGACCTCGCCACAATAGGCAGGTAATTAGCAGTGATCAGCCATGAATAGGACAGATACTGGGTAGTGATCATCTATGAATAGGACAGGACTGACCGATACTGAGTTGAGCAGATCGTTAGAGACGCTCTACTTCAAAGGTTTTTACCCACGGGTGAGAGTAGCTGTGATTAGAGAGGAGGAGCCGGGCCTACCCTAACTCCTCCCCGTTGGTCTATATATTCGGCTGCGTGCATAGTGGGACCTTTGTCGCTGACGAAGCCTTTTGGATGAGAGGCGAAACGTTCGAGGACTTCAACTACTGAGTACAGAAGATGAATCAAGTACCTTCATTGAAGACGGACAACTCCTGTATGACTGAGAACTTACACAGACAATACTAACTGTTATCTTTTTTTGGGGGGAACAGCAGAAAAAGTGAATTGCCAAAGTTTCTGTGTGCCGTTGTTTCTTATGAGATTGTTTCTTACAAAAAAACAAATAAAAACACACATGGTGCAGTTTTTTATAGTCGACACAAACACACTGTATTGATTTGAGAGGGCATTGTGAAAAATCAGGAGCAAAGCGAGACTGACTGCTCAACAACACACTGAAAATCCAAAATGCACATTTTAAATCCAAAAAGCAGCCGCACATGAAGCATTTGACAGCAGCGCCTTGACCCTCACCCCGGGAGCTGTAGCACACAGGCACATCCCTGCTAACCTTTCCCAGCCTGTGTAATCACATATTGATTTAATGCAGAGCTTGCTTTCGCATCCATCTCTGCTTTTCTCAATTCTCCTACAGATTTTGGCGCTTTTATGATATTTGTCGGAGAAGGCCAAGTCACCCCTGTTTTGAGATATGGGCGATAGGTCCCCGCTGGGACCAAAATGTGATTCTGTCTTTTAATTTATCGGAACAATGGCCGTTTCTCTCAGAAAGACCAATGCTGAGCTGCTGGAGAGGCTGGGTAATGCTCCAGACCATTGCACTATTATTACAGCAAGGGGTTTCTGAGGTTTCCCTGGCTGAGAGCCATTCAACTTTTATGTGCTGAAGGAGGGTAGAGGTCAACCTGCATCAATATGGAGTAATGCATTTACTGGAAATGCCCTGTCTTAAATGTTTTATATGTGACTTAATGTAGTGTAACATGTGGTCCATGGCACAATTGTGGCTATCTAGAGTTTTATATTGAGTTAGACACAGACTGTCTATACTTGTACTGCAAGTATAGGCAATATCAGGCCCAGAGGTAAAAACCAACAAGAACACTTGCCTACCCCTGCTGTACTGGATTGAGGTTAGTCACAGCAATGTTGGATCTTGTCACCACTAGATTTATTTTACTACAAATTTAAGGTTGAGCTCAGGCCTATCAAAAGCTGTTTTCAACAATAGTGTCCTTGTCAGCTACATGGGTTTATTCTACATCCTGGAAACAAATCCCATGACCTTCTGCTATGTAGCATTTCACATGTAACACATCAAATCCATAGAGTCATAATTGCTGGCCAGACCAAACATGTCGACTGATAACTGCGGTTGCATACACACAAATGTCCCAACATATTTGGCCAGAAGGTTATATATTATGTCATCAGCTGTGCCCTTGTGTTGCCTGTGGTGATTTGTGTCTAGGCAGGTAATATCTCTCCAGATGCTGGCATACACTTCTTACTTCTTATATTCCAGTCACACTGCAAGAAGTATTCCAATTCTGTGCAGGTAAAAAAGAAGTGAGAAATTGTGAGGACAAAGACAAAGTGAATTGAAACAAAGGGAACAGTCTTGACAAATGAGAAGAGTGACTTGGCGTTTGAAGTTCTTTAATAAAACATATCAGAGAAGAGCAGATGCGGGAAGCGCAGCAGCTCAAACTTGTGTCAACATTTTCAAAGAAACTCAAAATGTCCATCAAGAAACCTGTTTGAGCTTCATTATGTTACAGACCAACTTTTAAAAAATCCCATTATTTAAAAAATCTGTTTAAACAAAATGCAACAACAGCACGAAATAACCTCAATAATGTAGCATTTAAGGGCTAAAACTACTAAACTTACTAAAAGCCTAAAATAATTAGTTTTCACGAACATTTTATAATCAATTATATTATATCATACCTTGTAACATCCCAATTTTTTTCCTTTCATGGCCAACCAACATAAAATTGTATGGAGTGTGTGAGACTTGCTTTGAATATACAGTATATCAGTTCGACAGGGTTATAGGCATTTTATTTTTGGGGGGATCTTTTTCTGTTATCACCATATTTAAGCTTAGTCAGTTTTAATGCAATTTACAACATTACACTTTTTTTTTGCGAGATGCACACACGCCTAAGCAGACTCCAAAAGAGAAAGAGGGAAGGAGGTATGAATTATTAATAATGCCGTCTAATTATGGAGTGTGCGTGGCCCTCAGAGAGATATGATCTTGGGGAAATCACATCTAACAGTCATTTATCACAACAAATAGAGTGAAAAAGCTGCAGTTAGGAGAGAAGAGACGAAGGAGGAGGAGAGGAGGCTCAAGAGGGCAGTTAATAAAACCACTGACCCCCCGGTAGAACACCACACTATTAAAATATGCTAAAGGCATGCACAGAGAGGGAGCAGAGAATGGTGCAAGGAGACAGGAGGGGAGCGAGCGAATTCCCACCACTGGGAACTTAGGTACCCTCTAAGTGGGTTTAGAGAACAACAAGGAGATTAAATGCAGGACATTTAGCATACAAAAGTGTATCTGTTCGAAGGAACGCTCCGAACGCTGTTTCTTGCTCCTGTTTTAGGGATTTCAAATTTTCCAAATGATTTAAAACACACAAAAGAAAAGAAGAAAACACTGTCTCGGCCGCCATCTTTAATGTTTTGGAAGAGTGTGCGGTGGTGACAGGTGACGGTTTCAGTCTCTTGGTGCGTCATTGGACCGATGTGGGTAAAATCGTGAAATGATTGGCTGCGAGCAGCCGCCCAGATGGTTCTTCTTTTGAACAGAAAGGAGGAGTGTCTGGCAGGCCAGGCAAGTATTTTTCCATTTAAAATATATTGTTTTTCAATGTACTTGTTTTCTTGACAACCTTTGGGGGTCCCGTGCAGTGCCTCTGAGGCCCCCCAGGGGGCCCCGGACCCCACTTTGGGAATACAATTGAATTGAAAAAATTAATTGAATCTTGTTGTATTTCCTGAATAACATTGTGTCATTTCCAAAGTGTCCACTACATTTTTTAATTCCATGAAACAAAATTGAAGCCATTCTGCAGCTGTTGTTTTAACTCCCTAACTGTGAAACTATGAGATGCAAACTATTGTAACCCTGAGTGATAAATTCTCCTTTCCACTATTCCAGAAATACGTATATAACATCAAATACCATTGCGGAAGTTCCCAAAGGTTTACAAGCCACATTTATACATGATATGTCGACCTTAACTCAATGAATTATAAATTAAATGTCACCCTGTGTTTGGTCAAGCTAATCTTATGGGCACGTATTTAGCCCGGGATAACCTAAAGAGAGGAGCGTGTGAGCAGTGCTGTGTCATTCTGGGCCGAACGTCTGTCAGAGAAACTGACGGAATCAGGCCAGGTATCAAATAAAGCCTGTCAGCCATGCAAGACCTCGGGCCCACTCAGAAGTGAAAACCACAACTCCCAGAAGGCCCTGCTCTGGCTCTCCCCGCCCCTCCTCCCTGTCCTCCCCCTGACAGCTCAGAGGGAGGTGGAAATGTGGGTATATGCAAGAGCAGAGTGATGGAAGGAAAGGTTGCATGCAAGTTTGATAAGCTATATTGCTCCAATCCAATCAAGTTATTATGTTTCAATTTCCTCCTGGTATTGGTAGACTGCAGTGTTGACAGATTTGCTCATGAACTGATTTTATGGGCGAATGTCTCCTCTTGAGGCTGGTGGTGAAGAGGAAGACTTGGAGAAGGACGGCGGAGGGGCGAGTGGGTGTGTTAATAGTATGAATGAATTGAGGGTAGCGACAGATGGGCTACATGACAAAAAAGTCTGCATTAAATCTCTTCCCAGCATGCTTTTTGTGGAGTTCCCTCAGTTAAAGTGGGGTGCTGTGCTCCGCGTTAACCCAGAGCTGTTTGTGTGTCACACGGTAAGTGGTATGGCCTCAGAGTGCAGCAGGCACACAGGTCTAATTCCCTGTTGACACTGCGACCCTGTCAGTCACACTAAAGGTTACACAGTCCAAATGGGGAAACAGCTATAAAACTGCACAAGAGTAATGCTGCAGCCATAAAACTACCTAGAGCTGCAGAGTTTCAGATCAGACAAACAAGCTGTACATCAACACAAGATGGAGAGTTGGTCCTAATTTTTGACGCTTGGCTGATCACAGGTCACTTGTAAATTTAGAGTGGAACAAGTGGACAAAACAGACTTAGGGAGAACCCAGCTGCTGCAAGCCATTTTGGTGCCCTAAGCAGAAGAAAAAAAAAACAATTAAACACACTCTCGAAACTACTCCAATAACATTTGCAGAATTAAATTAATTAATTATTGCGTTTAGATGAAACAGCTCAATAGTTGGTGCCCCTCCCCCCAGAGCCTCAGTTTCTCTTCTCCGCCCCTGCAGCCACAGTGCACTCCAGCTCAGACGCATCTTCCCTCTATGCGCCTTCCCCTCTTTCCTTTCTCACTTGCTGCTGTGAGTGCAGGCTCCAGACAGGACATTTGAAGTCAAGTTTTTATTTGTTTTTATTTATTGGTTTATTTGTTCGGGACAGTGCATGTTAATGAACATACATGGGTCTCATGCATGTAAACAAGCCACACCGGATTGAAGCCTTGGGCTAATTTGCGTCCGCTGTCCCCCATGCGCACTCTCAAACACACTCTAATTCCTCCTGGCCTATTGTACATGTTTTTAGTGGTAGGGGAAACCGGAGTACCCGGAGGAAACCCAGCAAACGTACTACGTTATATGAGCGGTGATGTGCGTGAAGTCGCCTCGCATGGCAGAGAGATCCCAACGCACGTTGTATCAGAGGTCACATTGGCACACATTTCTATAGGTCATCATTCTGACTGAATACGGGCCATTTTACGCGTTAATAAAACAGCGGCACAATTACTGTACAATGCTGTTCAGTCACAATGGCCTCAATGTGGTGCCATTAGAGCTCTTGGTACTCGACGCACAGCGAGTTATGACCGTAAAGGAGCGTTGGCACAGCTTGAAGCCCTTGCCCAGCCAGCAAAGCAAAGTGGGCCACAAGTGGGCAAGATGGGTACTGACTGGGCAAATTTTGAGGGGCCCAGAAGGGTTTCCTAATGTGGGCCCCATATGTGATGCCCACTTGGGCTGTGATCTGGGCCCCACATGGGTCTGTTGTGGGTTAAATGGGCATGGGATAAAACTGGGCAAAAGTTAATGGGGAGGAGAGACACGCACATCCGACGTACTAAACCAGTGTGCTGGATCCAAAAAGTACAACTGAAAAATGCTCACCAGTTTTATTGCTCACACCAAAGTTACGTTTCGGGGTCTAGCCCTTCATGATGAAGGGCTAGACCCACTTTCAAAAGTTAATGGACCACATATAGTTTAACATACATGGGGCCCAGGTGTAAAGCCCATATGGGTTGGCTAAATTGGACCTTTATGGGTTCCAAGTGGGCAAACTAGGCATGGGCTAGACCAGGGTTGCCCAATGTAGGGCCCACATAGTTTGTCTCATATAGGTCCCACAGAGTCCGCCCCATTCTTTCTCGAGCCAACACGGAGACGCTAATGCATGCTTTTATCACCAGTCGTATTGACTACTGTAATGCCCTGCTTTCTGGTCTTCCCAAAAAGAGTATCTCAGGTTTACAACTTTTACAAAATTCAGCAGCTCGTGTCCTGACAAAGACCAGGAGGTGGGACCACATTACACTGGCTTTAGAGTCGCTGCATTGGCTCCCTGTGTGTTTCAGAATTGATTTTAAAGTTCTTGTAATGGTTTTTAAATGTCTTAATGGTCTTGGTCCTTCTTATCTTTCAGAACTGCTTTTACTTTGTGAACCTTCACGGCCCCTTCTCTCCTCCGGTGGGGGTCTCCTAGTTATTCCTAAAGTCAACAGAAAGACTCATGGCGAGGCGTCTTTCCAATATTATGGCCCTCGCCTCTGGAACGACCTGCCGGAGGAGCTCAGGACCACAGAGAATGTTTATGTATTTAAGAGCAGGCTCAAGACCCACCTTTTTAGCTTTTAACTCACATCTATTTATTTAGTCCTAATGTTATATTGTGTGTGTGTGTGTGTGTGTGTGTGTGTGTGTGTGCGCGCGCGTGTACCTGTTTGTCTGTTTGTTATCTGTAAAGCACTCTGTGATACCTTTCGGTATGAAAAGCGATTTATAAATAAAGTATTTGATTTGACATGGGTAACCCACATGGGCTAACTATATGGGGCCCATTTACAGCTCAAGTGGGCTAAACAAGCATGGGCTAGACATGGGATGCCCAATGTAGGGCCCACATAGTTTGTCTCATCTAGGTCCCATATGAGCAACCCACATGGGCTACCTAAATGGGGCCCATTTTAAATTCAACTGGGCTAAATGGGCATAATGGATGGATTATGTATCCTTTAAAAAATGGTATGTTCCCTTTACGACACAATCATTAAGACATGATACTCAGATCTTCGTGTAACACTCTGAAAAAGAGGAGCAATCGTTATAGAAAATAATGGTCAATAATGTAAATGATAGGATAAATATAATTGTATTGTCAATCAGAGAAATTGAAATGATCTGGATTTCTCTCAAATCCCTCAAATGGTGGGTTAGATTTCAGTGTCTTTGAGGGCCTGAATGCAGGTAGAATCCTAAGGAGGGAAAGCAGGGAAGGGAGAGAGTTCAACTACCAGACAGCATCCAGTTGAAGCTGTTCTTCAGTCGGCTGGACCTGGCCCATAGACACTGAGCACCGTGTGAGGGTGCCAAGGATCAGAAGTGATTCTGAAAGCTCTGCAGGTGAGACGGGTGGAGAAAATGTTTTCGATCTGTAGAAAGTGTACTCTGGCGCCTCTCAGTTTGTGGTTAAAGTAGAGACGCTGTCTTCCTTTTTTTAATTTTTTACCAGTGATAAAGTGTTTGTGGACTTGTAATGTGCACACACAAGAACGTCCACAGCAGCACCATTGCTTTTCAGAGGAACATGCTGTAAGTGCACTCACCGGTCATCCAGAAACATCTCCACTGTCGTTTCCATATTTAGAGAGTATTGGCCAATGTCATAAGATATATTAGTATATAATATAATATTAATGTACGCTTTATTTAATGTACTTTAAAACGCAACTTTACAACATACTGTAGGAAATGCTGTATAGCCCAATATCACAAGGGGAATTGCCTCACAGGAATGCACAAATATTAAAGCAATGAAACAGAACCAGGCAAACATAATGCCCAAACAAACGTCGGAAGGTGGTGACGAGCCACGTGGGTGTCCCCTGTTCTTTGACTCTCCGACATGGTGAGGAGAAACTAAAAAACCCAGTAGGAGAAAAAATAAACCTCGGGGAGTGGAGAGATCCACTCCCATGAATGGACAGGCTACTGAGACCCAACACTATAATACTAGGCCCTATAACTGATTTAATTTCTTGTGGTGAAAGTACAGTACAGGCCAAAAGTTTGCACACACTTTTTTTAATGTTTTTTCCTTTCATTTCAAAACGGTTTCCATGGTAGATTCTCACCAGTCGTTCATTTATGAGTGAACACATATGGAATTGTGTTTTAAAAAAAAAAAACACGTTGCCATAAATTCTTCCAAATGGCCGCCTCTCGCTTTGATTACTGCTTTACATTTTGACATTTTCTAAGTGAGCTTCACAATGTCCCCTCCTGGAACTGCCACCTTAACGTGGTGGAGGGGTTTGAGTGCCCGGATGATCCTGGAGCTCTGTTGTCGGGAGCTTCGTGCCCCTAGTAGGGTCTCCCATGGCAAACAGGTCCTAGGTGACGGGTCAGACAAAGAGCGGTTCAGAAGCCCCTTATGAGAGACCAACGGGCCCGGTTGGAGCCGTGGGGCCGTCCTTCTGTGGACCCACCGCCTGAAGGAGGGGCCATGGGGGCTGGTGCAATGTGATTTGGCCAGCTCCAACAGCTGCCAACCACGACCCGGCAACGGACAAGTGGAAGAAAATGGATGGATGGATGGATAATTGTTTTATTAAACTGTTTTTTATCATATTTTTCTCAATAAAATGCCAGCTGACTGAAGAATCACGGACTTGTGAATCTGCCAGAGACATGAACTGTCCACTGTTGTTACCAAGGCAGAACAAGGCAAGTTTAAAAATGTATCTTAGTCTTAAATAACCTTTTGTGTTGAACTTGACACGCTCTTAATACGTTTCTTGGTAAATCACACTTTCATATATGATTATCTCTCATAGCTTGCAGAACATCGTAGGCTGGGCTCTCCAACTCCTGCCTCCTATGCATTGGGTCCTGGGAGGTCTGGTCCTCCTTATCCTTGAGAAATACAACATTTTACTGTAAGTATTGACTATCTACATCAATAAAAAATAATTATATGTAAGGCATTTAATAACTGGGAACTGTGCTTTACATCGTTTTAAGATAAGCTTTTATTGATCTCACAATGGAGAAATTCACTTGTCACATCACTCTCTCAATGACGTGGACTTTAGCTGCGCGGCAGAGGGTGTTACGAGAAATGCATTAAAACTGTAGGGCACGGCTCTGAGTTGTTTCATTCGCTTATACCATGGTCCCACAAACGTAACATTTTATAACAGATATTTGTTTAATTTACTAAAACTACAGGGACTATTGTATGTAGGTCTTTAGCCGGTCGTGCACTGTCTGATATGAAACACTAGTTGCAGAGTGAGCCTCTTCCCCCTACAACAATGATCTCTGTCCAGGCGCAACAAACAAAATACTGTACAGTCAGCACACGCCGCCTCGCCAGAATCACAAGCGACAGAGCACAGACATGGACATTGATGATCTGTGCACTTTTCTGTGGATATTAACACGTCTAGCGAGCCGCACCCACCTCTGCTAAACGCACGCTATCTGCAGACAAAAATGTGGTTTGGTCGTTCTCTTTGAACCATCGCACAATGGAGACGAGTGTAGGCTCACGATTTTATATTCCCCACATCTTGCAATGTGACTTAAAATCTTAGATGAAAAGCCCTGTGCAATATACACTGGACATAGAGCACTCATTCACTCGGCACCTGCCAATCAGTCGTCCCGTAACTGATCCTGTTAACTGTGTTAAGCGTTGCTATGGTGACACCCGTAGCAAAGTGATAAAACCGTGATTTCACGTGCCAGACTACTGTGCGGTTATACGTAAGTAATGCATGCCAGTTAGCGTTACAATCCTCACTGAGCATATGGTATAAAAGGACAAGTCTTCATACTCTTACTTTTCTACTGTCACAGAGAGGCGACCAAAACAGGGTACCACACACAATGCAGCGACATCGTGTTTTGCCTGAAATGCTAACAAATGATAAGCAACTGTGATTAGCTTACAGGGCTAACATAATACAATATAAGTATTATAGCAAGTCTATCAGTGTGTTTGGAAGTGACTTAACAGGCAATTTGGTTTAATTATGTAATTTCACACTTTTGGAGATAGATCAGATAGATACTGATTGGTTAAATTTGGGCATAGGAGGCAATGTCCAGTGCATCCTTGGGATAAATCATTCAGACTGAAGCAAATGGGTTCCATGTGGGCCCAAAGTGGGTTAAAACCACTCTATCCCCGGGCTGCCTCTCAGGCACCTCGGGTCTGACTTTACTTAACTTTTTTAATGTATATATATATATATATATATATATATATATATATATATATTAGTGGTGGGCCGTTATCGGCGTTAACGTGCTGCGTTAACGCGATAGTCTTGTCGGGCGATAAAAAAAATATCGGCATTAATCTATTAATGACCGGGGCGGGCTGAGGAGGAGACTGTGTGCAGTGATGTCGCTGCCGTTCGGAGGCGGCCAAGAGCGGAGCGGAGCGAACAGGTGGAAGATGTGACGGGGCTCCTGTAGCCGCCTCGTCACTCACGGACCCCGCGCGCTTTTTACTCTCCTATGGCCCGGGACAGCGCTGGCGCTGGGAGCGTTTCCCCAGAGCCACGCTCTGAAACAGTTTGCCCGCAGGCCGCGCTCACGTCCCGCGGTCATGCATTCACAAACTGTCCCTCTGTCCACTCTCCCACTCCAGCAGTGACTTTTGTTATAAGCATGTTAACGCTATGGGGCGCCGCTGTCCCTTGCGTGCCGAGTCCGACTATATTTAAATATTTTTTTCTCTCACTCCTTCGCTTTAGGTAGGCTACGTCTTATTGAACATGATTTATTTTCATCACCAATTATCATAGTTTAACAGCTTTCTTAAGCAGCTTGTGATGCATTTTGTAAACAACTGGTCTCAATTTTAGTCATTATTTTTGGGTAGCACATATTCCGGCAGAAATAAAATAAACCATTTTAATCTATAGATTAATCTAGATAAATTTCAAAATTAATCTAGATTACACAAATTCATCTATGCCCACCCCTAATATATATATATATATTGTTTAAGCTAAACCTTTCATCGCATCTTTTGGAGAAATGGCCCACAAAATCATGCTGTTTAGTGCCCAACAATCACAAAAATTGCCCGCAAAATCCTGGAGGAATTGAAACTATTTCTGAAATTGATTTTTTTACAGCTTGTTACACTGTTGTTCTCTCATCAAAAACATACCAGGGTCTGTGTTTTCTGTGTGACTGGGAGGGCCTCATTTTATATAATCATAGGTTCAAGAAATGAAACTACTGGATATTTGATTTAACTGTTTTATGTGTAAAGATGTCTTTGACCTTATTACCAGGAAAAAGCATAATTTCAAATATAAAAAAATGTAAATAGCAACTAGGTTTAATTCATGCTATTTATTTTAAGGATTCAAAATGCCAATGTTGTATTTTTTTTTTTTAATTTAGATTTTTTACATGTTTAACACAAAAAATTTAAATTTCTGTCAAATGAGGCCTAATTTGCTTTGTAATTAATGGTGAATTGTCCGGATATACAGTGTTTGCTCCTTATTGCATCTTAAAATGTTTTCAGCTTATCTCATCAAGCTTCTATCTTGCAATTAGATGTATGGGGCCGAATGTGGGCCTTATGGTTTTAACCCACTTTGGGCCCACATGGAACCCATTCAAAACCCACTTTTAGCCCACATGGGCCTAACCAGATGGGGCCTGGGCCTAACTTGAGTAATTATTTGGGTCACTACTTTTTTCTTCTATTTTGGTGCCCTAAGCAGAAATGTTTAACGGTGCAAATTGTGGAGAACACACAAACTCTACACAAAAAGTACTCACTCTTTATGTTGTTGAAACAACCCAATTTAACACGCCAAAACCAAAGACTCTGTGCCCTTTCTGCATTTGCGTGTGTATGTTTTGAGTTAATGCGTCTTAAATGGCAGCTCCCAGCAGCTTGTTTGTGCTGTTCGGTTCAGGGTTCATCTCTTTGAAAGGTCCCTGTCCACACACTCCCACGCAGGCCTGTACCCGAGTCAATTGGCATTAAACGCTGGCGACGCTGTGTGTTTGTGTTGACACCTTTGGCATTAGGCACTTCCTGTCTATTAGAAGAGCTGTCTGCTTTACGGAGAGGACAAGGCAGTTAAGAGACGGGGCAACAGGGCAATAAGTAGCTCAGGTTAGAAGAATAGACGGACTATAACTGTGGACAGAACAGATGGCGGATAGAGCAAATGTGAGAAACAAAAAAAAGTGCTTAAGGCTGGAGGTTGTAGGCTCTGCACAAATGGCATTTAGATCCACATAGCTTCATCTTCACAGTGTTCCCCTTAAGCCTGCAAATGAGTGCGATGTGTTCATGCTTGGGCTATCACAGGATTAAGCATCGCCACAAGCGCCGCCATAATGTGGGGACAGATTCTCCTAAGGTTGAATCTTTTTTTTATTTTTCATGCGAAGTAAAGGTTCCTAAAGTGGGGGGCAGGATCCCCACGACTAATGTACCTATTGTAAAGTGTGTCATACACTTTGCAAAGATGGTATTAAAATCTGCATGCTTTTTAGGCCAGCGTCTTGTCCAGATCAAATAAATCTAATACCTGAGACAAGTTAATAGTGCGTAACCTAATAATAAAACCATACATTTATCTGGTTATTTATTTTGATAAATAAATAATACGTTTGATACACATATCAGTAGCGACCTCTAAGAACCTCCTTGGGCAAAATACCACAAAGAAGGCTTAGAAATCAAAGCAAAGTTGAGTCAAAAATGTACCAGCTTGTTACAATTCAACAACAAAACTGTTTTGGAAAATTGCAATAATAAAGCATTTGTTTTGCTGCATCCTAAAAAGTGTGCACAGTTGCATTTTCAAGCTGTCAATCACACTCGGGTCAAGCCACCCGTGACAATGCCATACGAACAAGCTGTCATCCAGAGCACAGTTTGAATTATGTACCTGCGGGGCTGCGTTCAGTTTCTATGCATTCTGCATGTCTTCCAGAGGCTACATTCACCAGGAATTCACTGTCATTTACAGATTTTTTTTTTTTCCTTTGACAGAAAAATTCTGAAAGCCATCTGTCATTTTGACGGATTGAAAATTAGGCAGTGATTAAACAACAAATGCCACAGTTTCCGCCCTGGCCTGCTTGGACAGCTCTCCCCAAAGCCCCACACCTCCTCCCCGGAGCCACACTCACGGTTTAATTCACTTAACGACAATGAAACAACAGTTTGGTGCCACAATAGTTTTCACATGATACACGCTCACGGCAGGGAGCACATTGATTTGATAAAAAACACAGTGAACAAAGAGAGAGAGAGGAGATGTGGTGATGTGAATTAAACTTGAAGCTAAAATTGAGGAACTATAAATAAAAATATGCATTTCTAACTAACAACCAATATGGATTTTTGGGGTCCGATACCGATACCGATATGAAGGGGGTTGGCATGGCTGATAGCCGATATATTGGCCGATATTTTAAGTCATTTAATTTGATGTTTGTTTGTTTTTTTTATCTTTCAAATAGCCAATAGTTAAACATTTAGTATTATATTAAAGGTTTAAATCATAAAATCTAATAGAGGTCGACTGATGTGGGTTTTTCTGAGGCCGATGCCTATTTTGGGGGGATTTTGATTGGCCGATGCGGGTATGCACCACTGATATTTTTGGCTAATATTTGTTCAAATGTCTGGTCTATAATTCTGTGCATGATGCTTCTAAACGTGTCAGTGTTCAACTGTGACTGAAGGGGCGCTGTATATTTATGTTTAGTAGGTACTTCAGAGGGAACTTGTTTGAAAGACAAAATTCAGTAGATTGCAAAAAATAAAAAATAAACGTTAAGCCTCCATCTGTCATGGTTCCGAAATTATACACAAAAGTCTACTACGTAAAATACATTGAGGTGAACAAACTAAAATAACGTACATTACACACTGAAGAAGAAAAATATTAAAATACCAATTTATTCAACTTTGTGATAATAAACAAAGCAAAAATAGACTTGGAACTTAGACTAGCCTTACAGCAAACTAACTCTATACATTAAAACCACAATCAAATTCCAGACAATAAAAGTAAAATAGTAGCACTAAGTTTGGTAAAGGCTTGTTGTTGGTGTCTGTTGCTGTTTGGCATCTTTTCTGAGACATCTCTCTCATGACGCCAAGTTGCAGATACAGCGCTCTGTTGCCGTCTGACCCTTTCACAATAAGAGTCTTACTGAAGCGATAACATACTGTGTCTTTTTGTAAAAGGCTAACCGGAGGAGGATAGTTACCATAAGTGTATAGTGCTGAATGTATACTGCTCAAATAAACAAAGAAACTAAACTAAATAAGTTATTACTTGACCAAGTAATTCAACAAAGTTGGACGAGTCTTTTTTCAAAAGACATGGAGAAACCGCGCATTTGTGAACATGGCCCAGGATTTAAATTAAACAAATGAGCAAATAAATAAACACACGCTGCGATCTACGCAGAGCAGCGGCGTTACGGGGGAAAGACAGTGACATAAATACAGCCGAAATAGAGACAGAACACTGGGTTTAAAAGCTAGTCTAGTCGTGAATGCGACTGTAGGAGCGGCTCGCTGCCAAACGCTCGCATTGGCGTCAGACATTGCGTAGCAGTAAGTGGGTTTACGTCACTGACGGTGAGTCAACTGTGCAGAAGTCCTTATGACGGGATCGTTTTATCACGGTTCTATCGCCCAGCCCTAGCCCAGACTGAGCCCTTTCAGCGCTGTTTTTGTTGTTCTGGAGATATCGGACGATAAAAGGCAGATATCGGCAATTGGCCAATATAAAAAATACCCAAATTATCGGCCTGATATATTGACCGCCTGATATATTTGTCGGGCCCTATTTCTAACAGCAAAATATTCAGCATACTGTTTAGTAAAATAGAGTTCCCAGTTTATAACACATCTCAATTCTATTACTCCATTCAGAAGCCATATTAAGTTTAAAACAGATTTTTTTTCTTTTTTTGGGTAGAGAAATTGAATCAATACATTGAAGAAATCCACATGGTAGCTCTTAACTTTAAAAGCACAATAATCATGCTGTAATTGTAATAAATCTTGCTACCAGAAAGTGTAATAACACCATAATTACACGTGGACCCAGACTCATTTCACTGTGGTTCATGCTAAGGTGATATCCATGCTAAAAGGCTGGCTCACACATGCACCTGAAGAGGACAATTCTGGTTCTTGTGTCTCCATATTGGAATGGTTGACATAAAATAATATTGTGATCACCCCCGGGCAGGTGGTCTAAATACTATATGTTTTACCATGTATGTAGCCTCAATTAAGGGTTAAATGATGCAGTATATCCAAATGCATGTCTAAAGTGTCCTGCACCTTGACACTCTCTCAGCGTGGGGCCGTTATCTGGTAATATGCTGCAAATGAAGCCTCCAATGCCTGCTGATACGCTCACTTGTGTCGAGCAGCTCACCTGAGAGGGCCCAGTCAAGTGTGTAATCATCTCCCTGCTCCTCACAGCAAAGGCCTTTGTTCAGTCATGTTGTAAAAAAAAAAAAAAACGCATTCGATCTCCCATTGCCCTCGGTCAAAAGCAGCCCGCAAAAATGGAGAACAGCGGCGCGCACTAAGGCAACAGCGTTCGGGTTCGGATTGCGCGAGCAACACGGGTGCAATGAGAATATTTGAGAGAAGTGACGGGAAGAAGTGTGAGAGGAAATGGAGGAGACGGAGACAGTGATTGAACACTGTTATTGTGGCCGCGCAGGGGAAGGGAGCAGGCACTGACGCGTTCCCTTATCACATCGGGGAGGAGGAGGATACACCAATCTTTCCTCACACCTATACAATCTTATTGATCCCGACTGTGTGTGAATTTAAAACAGTCTATATTGGGTAAGCCAGAGCGTTGTTTTGGGGTCTTAACGGGAGACAGAATTTAGCTTTAGTGGCACAATGTTCTCACCGCTGCACAGGAACGCCGCGAAAACGTCATTCCTGCACCTAAGGGTCGAGTTTTACTTCATAACATGGTACAGTAAAACGTAACTGGTAAGGAAAAAGATTGTGTGAAGAACGGGTCGAATGCAAAGAGCAAAATAAGAGTGCGATAAGTGCAAATGACCAATCACATCAGGAGAGGAAGAGTTCGCAAAATAGTTGAGCAATGATTGTGCTTCTGGCATAATGAGGCTGACCTCTCTCTGCAAACATCTTAATCCAGAAATAGATTCTGACTGCAGTGAAAGGGAAAACGTTGCACAAAAGAAGAATAACCATTGAAACCACTTCCTGTGCTGGGGAATTGCATTCCCCCCCCCCCCCTCACCAGTTTATTTTTAACCCGGGCATTGTACAAAATGCACATCTGACGGGGTTGCGTGCGCCATCAAATCTCCCCTCTGGACAGACAAAGGCCAAAAGAGACACAAGTAATCAGCCGCACACAAAAGAGAAGACGGACATAATGAAAAGTCAGAAGCATCAGCCACAGGCGGATGGAAAAGAGGCCGCCTCAGAGAAGAGAGCGCAGATGAATGGGCGATCTCCATAAAAGTGGGCGCTCTGCTCAAGGTGGGAGCCGGCCACTGAAAGTCAACAGCAGGGGACGGATAGCACTGATTGAATTCACAGGAGCTGTTTCCGGAGATCAATGCCAGTGCCACGCACACACACACACACACACACACACACACACACGCACACACACACAGACGCACACACGC
The DNA here is from genome assembly GCA_021464625.1 of Proterorhinus semilunaris. Taxonomy (NCBI): domain Eukaryota; kingdom Metazoa; phylum Chordata; class Actinopteri; order Gobiiformes; family Gobiidae; genus Proterorhinus; species Proterorhinus semilunaris. Next base: position 13,528,327 of record CM038345.1, read on the forward strand.
ACACACAGACGCGCACACAGGGACAGAAGTAGTTTGTTCGTCACAACTTCTCAGTCAGCACTAAATCATAGTTTGATTCGATTGATTTGATTTTGTGTTATAGGATTTTGAGGTTATGCAAATGTCTTTATTTCCTAATCCATACATTTTGGGGCAAAATGTAGTTGGCGTTCAAGGAAGATTCGAAATAATTAGCAAAACAATTAGCACAGAATATACAGTAGGTGTATTGCCTCAATGCTATTTGAGCTACAGCTTTGTTCTGGTGCTTTTATAATGATAGTGGTTGTTGATAGTTGTACATCAAGGGGCTACTGGGAATCAAGGACAATGCACCAAGATAATGTCCAAAATACTGATTGGAATAGGAAAAAAAAAAAGGACAAAGTAAATTGTTTTGCTAGACTGCAATCAAGTAAACCCGCAAGGGCTCCTGCAAGTTCTCTCAAAACTACCATTCGAAAAGCATTACACAACCCCTCCGAGTTTTCCCTTATTGTTCAACTGTGCAGTTTATTTAAGAGTGGCATTTTAACTGACTCGCCAGGATCAAGCCTCCACAAAGTCCGCAAAGGCATTATTCATTTGGAGGAAAACGCGGAAACAAATGTGACAGCGGAACTTGCACAACCATCCCCTCTTGTGCGGAGCGTAAGTGGTGAGTCCAGCACTATTAGTTACTGATGAAAAATGAGGGTATCCACATGAGGGAGAGAGGGAGAGAGAGAGAGAGGGGATAACAATTAGGAAGGCAGGGGAGTGTGAGGCAGAGACAGGGGACAGTTACACAGCGGCTATAGCAGGTGTCATGGTGCTATTTTATTCATTTAATTATATTAGTAATATATACTGTATATTATAAGCGCCTCCTGGTCATTTCCCTGAGGAGGTGTTTCGTGCACGTCCTATTGGGAGAAGACCCTGTGGGAGGACAGAGGAAATGCTGGAGGGACTACATATGCGTGGATAGGGAAGTCTGGGCATATCTGCTCAGACTGCTGCTTGCACAATCCAGCCCGGAATATTATGTGTGCTGTTAAACATTTCGGGTTATGCTGTTGCCAGCAATACAAAACACACTGCTGATGACCAGATACAGAGAGGGCTATTTTTTTTGCTGTGGGTAATCAAAGAATGGATTGATAAAAAGCGTATGCCACAGTAAGAAGTGTCTGGATAGACCTAGTGACGAAGGAGTTAGGGAAAGCAGGCTATGCTTCCTATAGCGCCTTTAGCATACAGACCTCTGGAGGTTCCTCACCAGCGATTAGGAGCTATAGTATGTGCCATCCCATAAGCCACTGCGCTGTCCCCCTTGAGTGATTCAGAAAATTGACGATCTCTGCACAACCGCAGTAGATGATTGACAGCCACGCACTTAATTCAATAAAATGATCTGCACAAGCCAAACTTTATAAAAGGTAACACAATAAATGCTATAGTCACCACAGCACAAGGCACATCTCACTGTTTTAAAGATTATTGAAAGTAAATGGCCCAAATGAAGGCAGTTTAGAAACATTTGCTTTCATTTAGATTCAAAACTTAAGCCACATGGCTATTTTGCCTACACTGCTCGGAGGAACAGGCCTAGATGTGCGTTAATACAGCTGATGGAATATTTGACCAGAGCATTTTATTTCTGTGACTGAGGGATGTAGCTAGGGTAAGTCTGAAACTGCGTTTTTATTTTTTATCGTCGTCTGTTTTCTGGGTGGCTTCATATTGTTACGGTGGTTCATGGTTGAAACTTTCTGAGCCAGTGCAAATGTTGCCTACAGTCTGTGGAGTTTCTAAAGTGGAATAGGAGCTCAGATCAAGACCCAGGAAATATAATTTGGGGAATTCGGATTAGCTCCAATCAGTTAGCTTGCAATAAAGTTTTTGTTGCAGCAGCATTTTGGGTCTATTCATCTGCTTTTGGCGTCACCGTGACTTTTTCAGTACTTTTGACGGTGCTGTGTGAAGCCAACTTTCCTGTTCTACAAAGCAAGACAAAATGTTTCTGCAACAAAGTTTTATCTGTCAAACGCTCAACTCCCATGCCTATTCTCTAATGAAGCTTGCAGATTTCTAAGTGCCTTTCTGAACAACATTATTCAGGTAACTTCAGGTGAATCTACAAGTGTGAAAAGAATGATTGTTTCTAATCAATGATGTCTTGCTTAGAGAACAATTTAGCAATAGAAGTGTTGTTTTTACATTGTGGAGCCTCTCAGTTTTCTGTTACAGTGGAGTGGAAAAATACTGAGCCGATGTGCAGACAGGCTCCGAGAACAGACCCCATGCACACGTAAACAAAGAGATAACATGGGCCCTACCAAGGCCGGCTGGCAGACATGGGCCGATAAGTGGAAAGTGCCAGACTCGTACGATGGGAAACTGATGCGCTTAGTATAGGCTCATGAATATTATAATTTGAGGTGTGGTGTGAAGAAGTCTGTGTCCCCAGAGAGTTCAGTCTTCTCCGTGTGGGGTGCTGACAGATTGAGTGTTAGGGACCTGGGGAACAGACGCGTCTGTGTGAGGTGACCTGTGAATAAATCCTTGTGACTTTAAGTTCCTGGTTTCATATTCATCTTTATCCTGGTGTGTTTATTAGGCTGATAGGGCAGTGTTGACGACTAATTTTCTAATCCCCCTTCCAGTGTGAATGCGCATTGTCCAACGGTGGTAATGGTAAATATGGAAAAGTAGAGACGACGTGTTAATCATATTTTATTGTATACAAGGTGACCACCGCATGGACAGAGAAAAGAGGTTTTCTTCATTGGTGACCCCGACAGTGCTGAAGGGGGGGTTGGAGTCGTCAACTACGGACGACGGCGAAGGTCCGGTCCGGTAATTCTTCGCGGTAGACATGCCAGGTGTCTTATCTTCCAAAAACCACTCAACCACGGCTTCAGGGACGCGTCCACTCTAGAATAAGGTAAGACTGCTTTTGACTACTATTTTTAACGAGTGTCAAAGTACGTCTATTGGCTATTTTTTGTCTAAATTTTAGTTAGGAGTATAGTCAACGAAGCTAAGTGTTGGATGGTTTAAATCTGCATTGATGTTTGGAAGTAAGAAGGGAAAAACACGTCATAACTAAGATACCGAACCAAATACCGAACCAAAATAGAGGTTACGAAATTGGGAGTATAACTACAGAAGCGAGAGTTTATCTACAGGACTACGCGTTGGGGATATCCCGGTAAAAGCTGATAAGCACGTAGTACGTCCGACCAGCACCGCGGACGCGCGGGCTGGAGATAAGAGTTGTGACACGGCCGTTGACAGTCCGAGGGGCTGTCTGAAATAGGATCGAGGATCCTAAAGTATACGGGCAAGGGGCCCTGGATCGAGGATCCTAAATGGGTTTGAGTCCCTGGATCGAGGATCCTAAAGTCTGCGAAAACGGGGGAATTAGGGGTGAAAACATTGAAAATTAGGCGCATTGATGTTCGGTTATGTTGTTGGAGTCATAGTCGGGTACCCAAACTGTGTGTGGCTGTTGTTTCGTGTTGTCTTTGATTTGGACTGTGTGCTGAATGTTGAATGGGCCATGTGGTTTGTTGTTGAAACAGTCAGAGGAGTGAAAGCCGCCGTGGGCACACGTGTTGTTTAAGCCTGATTAGAATCGTCTATTGCGGGTGGTCAAATGTGTGTGGCTTGTGTGGGGAAGAGGGTGTGAGGAATGTCGGGGGAGAGTGGCGGACTCTGGAGGAGTAGGAGAGCTGCTGGGGCTCGCGCTCAGTGAGTGTCGGACAGTGGGGAAACGCGTGGAACCGGTTGAACTGGTAACAGCACGATGGTGGAAAAACGAGAGGATTTTTTCCCCCATCTCAGGGGGCGGGATTCAAAAGCCCCTCCCGGAGGAGGAGCTCCCGCTTTGGGCCCGTATTAGAAATGGTAGTGGGACCGGTGGCCCCACTGAAGGGGGGGGAGGACAAAGAAAAGAAAGAAAGATGGTACTCTGCCATAGATGTATATCATATAAGTTTATTTGTTGGTTTATCTACCATACAGCACTGTCCCTTTTAAGAAGTCAGAACATGCTTGCATTGCGGAGTCTTTGTGATCTCCTGGGTGGGGGTGGGATTTGTCCTCCCCCCCCCTTCCCCCCGTTTTGACGATATGCTCATTTATTTTGTCATCGGTAATTTCAAGAGGAGGAAGGTTTTCAAAATCTACTACTAAGCTCTTTTACTATTTTGGTCCCATTACTGCAACTGAGAGGCGGGTAGTACTCATTTACATTTACTCACACACAAGTACTCAAGTAACTTTTTGAATAAACTACTTTACTTTACTTAACAGTACTTTTTAGTTCTACTGGAGTAATATTGTATAGAGTATCTTTACTCTTGACTAAAAAAAGTGATTTGAGCCAAGTTAAATATGATATGATATAATACTTTCACATAAGTTTTGATTTTCATCATTTACGTCACTCCTGAAACAAGTATCAGACTTTTGGCTCCTACACCAACCCTATTGTGGGTGTTCACCTCAACAAACTGGACTGGTCCCACAACACCAACAAGAAGGGCCAAAGTCGCCCCCACCTTCTGAGACTGAGGTCCTTCGGAGTGAGCAGGCCTCTGCTCAGGCCTTTTTATGACTCTGTGGTAGCCTCTGCTATCCACTACGCTGCCGTGTGCTGGGCCCAGGGCAGCACAGAGCGGGACAAGAACAGAATGAACAAGCTGGTCAGGGGGGCCAGCTCCATCCTGGGCTGCCCCCTGGACTCTGTGGAGGAGGTGAGGGACAGGAGGGTATTAGCTAAGCTCACCTCCATCATGGACAACACCTTCCACCCACTGCACGGGACTGTGGAGGAGCTGAGCAGCTCTTTCAGTGGAAGACTGAGGCACCCTCAGTGCAAGAAGGAGCGCTACCACAGGGCCTTCATCCCCACTGCTGTCAGACTGTACAACGAGACATGGGTAAAGTAACCCATGTGCAATAACTACTATGCAAAAATGATGTGCAATAACCCCTGGAAAAGTGTAATTTCTGTCACTTTACCTGCACTAAGACTGAAAGAATTTGCACTGCTGACATTTTTTTTCTATTCTTTATTTTGTATCATTCGTATTTATTGTACATCCCTTACTTACATTGTTGATGCACATTTCCCGTCTTTCATTGCACACCCTGCGTGTTTCTCTGAGAGCTGATTTAACAAGTGCATGTCTCCATTGTGAGCTCAATAAAGGATTATCTTATCTTATATATGTTATTGAGAACATGGACATAAGGCAAGGTTACAAAAACTGTAGATCTAAACTTCAACTAAATAAAGATAATTAGCCATTGACCATTGACCCATTTTACCTTTATATTTGTCTTCCTATTGCATTCGTGTAAAAAAAAAAAAGTTTACTGAAAAACTAAAAAGGGAAGCCGAAAGTTTGGTGTGTGACAGAGAAGGGAGAATTAATCTGCCGTGAACTTCTAAGTGCAGGTTTCAAAGGTTGAACAAGTGCGAGAATAAATCTCCCAACAGCCCCTGAATCTCAGTGCAAAGATGCTTACTTGTGCATTCAGACGGCTGCGCGTGTCGTGTAAAGACTCAGAACATGCAAAACACATTATGCCGTTACGTGCATAGACAGATGAGGGGCTCGGGGAATAAAGTGTGATTAAGCCCGGGCATTTGCCTTGCTCAAGGGCACAGTGGGATCGACGCACGGGCATGACGGATTAAAAGTCTCACCCCAAATCCCTCTCTTCATCATCAAGGTCTCAGTGCGGCAGCATGAAAGTAACTGCATACTTGTTTGGTTATATCGGCTCTGTGCATTTTAGAGAAAGACACTAATAACACTATTTAAGCAGAGCATGAAGCTCAAAGAGGGAAAAAAAAAAGTGGAGTGAGGTGTCAACACAAATGCGTCATGAACTATACAGCAGAAAAAGCGACAAGTGAACTTTAAAAATCTAAGAACCTTCTCAAACCACCAAGACTACACAAACCGACCAAATATAGACATAACATTTAGACACAACATTTCTTAATCATTGCATAAAATACATATCATATTATAATGTTTTGTTTATTTTATTCTTTTTTGTTACAAGTCTATAGAACCACACATGACGTCTCAATGTCCACTTTGAAAACATTTGCTAAATCTGTTACAGTCTTGTTCCCTCATCTAAAGCTTATGGGGATGAGTTTTGAGGTATTTGTGTATGTTTGAGTAATCTTTGAATCTCCCGCAGAGACTATTAAACAATGCTCCTGTTTACCCCAAGCTCCTGCCATGGCCCTACGAACAGAAGAGCTTTTCTTACCTTCCGATATGTAGTAACTGGAATAACTTATCCCTGAAAATCAAAAACATTCAGCGATGCTTCACAACTACAAAGCAACACCCTACCAAAAATTTTCTTACCAACAAAGTGTAAGATAGATATCAAGACGTGTTTGAAATTATTACCAATAATTTAAAAAAAAAGCACAATAAACCCTGTTAAAGCAATAAATCTTGTGAGTTTGAGTTGGAAATGCAGTAAGCGTGCTTTTTAAACCTTCATGGAAACATAAAGAAGAGTCTTTAGTTTAGGAACTAGGGATTAATGAATGAATTCATGAATAACTGAATGAGCAGATTTAAAGATTATTCTTTGGCCTCGAATTTTGTGTTGACCCATTGACCGTTTCTGTCATCTCTTTTAAAAAAATCCAACCCTCACTGTTTCCTTTCATGAAGCACATTATCATCCACTTACCTCTGTTTAGCGAGGCTTCGATGGCTATGAACTAGCACCACAGGCATTGGTCGATATCCTTTTTGTTAGCTGCCTAACTAATGTCCCTGGTCATTTGTTTGGACATGCTAATGCGCTAATCAGAGCGGAAGCGCAGATCTGCCAGAGGCCAGAAAGTTTTGGCAGCACATACGTCTCTAAAGGGAATCTTTCAGTACTACTAATACAACTAATAATAGACAATAAAATGTTAATATTTTCGTAAAAGGCTTTGGGGGTTGAGCTCACTTACATACGACTTATTACAATGCACGAATATATGAAGCGCTTCAAAAGCCACATTTAAACACTCGTAAAGTGTAGTTTGTACTCAAGCAACACATACTACTGCAGCCTAGATAATTTGATTCAGATAAATGATTATGTCCGAGTACGATATAGCTTGTAGAACTATGAAACAGGTTCATCGTTCGATCGAAAATGCATAAAGATTTTTGTTCTTCACCAACAAACACCAGAGGATGGGAGGAAGAACCTCACAACTTCCTTGCTGAGCGTTGGAGCACAAACCTGAGCACATAACCATACAATTAAAAGAAACAAAAACAATACTGTGTCCATTATAAGAACTAGCATGAAGCCAGGACTGTTACCCTGAGTGATAATCAATGCACATCACAGCACTATTTACATTTTACAGGCTATGTACACGCGACTTCAACATTATTATTGTCATTGGAGGCAGTGGTATGCCTTTGTGCTTTCCCTGTTTGAAAGGTGTACTGTGTAGGTGGCATGTGCTCTTGATTGATATCACAAATAATCCACAGATGATTATGTCGTCTAGCAACAGCTACGTATTTCTGTGTTACTCCAGAAAAAAAAAAGAAAGAAAAAAAAAAATCTGGATTCGAGCCTGCTGCTGCCTGGATCTATTGAAAAAAAAAAAATAGACGCTTGGTGCAATTGAGCTGAAAGAATTGTTAGTTATTTGTCATGTGCGAGCTGTCAACTCAAGGTCAAAGTTCACGCACGTTTTTTGTTGCTTCTCACTTCATCACACTTTACCCTCACCAAAGGCCTGCAGTTTCCTGACTACAACATTTGTTTTAGCCCGATTTTGAATGCAGTATGCTGCCTCCGTCTTCCAGCCCTCGTCTCCCGCACTTTTCCATTGGATTTGACACGGAACACAACCGGTAAAACCCCTGCCTCAGCAAAGTGGTGAGAGCAAAGTGGTCACAGGCTAGTGGGATAATGTTGAAGCTCCAGTGTAAAGAGAAAGACTGTGGGAAGACGTGCGGCTCGTAGGGATTGGAATTGTGTGGTAGCGCCTCAGTGGGCCTAGGTATACTGTATCGTGCTATATACCAAACAAATACCAGCATGGATAAAAAGACATACGTTAGGGAATGTCTACATTTCTTCCAAAATAATATTATTGTGAAAGAAGTAAATGTTATTATAGGCATTGAGCATTTCTCAAATACACAATACAGATTCAAGAAGACCGAGTCAGGCAGACAAAAATGGCCTGTATGCCCTCATTTCCAAAAAAATGGACAAAAACAACAAAACAATGAAGGTAATTACAGTTTCACAAAAAAAGCTTTGGAAGGGGTTTCGTGACACACACAGAAACAAGAAACAGTTACTCGATATGAAAAAATCTTTGAAAATAATACAGAGTGAAATGTATAGTGCGATAAAGCCACTCCCAGCGGTATTTATTAAACACTGATTCAAGTAAAAAGTAACAAAGCAAAGCAAAGTAATTACCCACAAAATCTCTGCAGACATCAGCTATAATGAGTCAAGCAGACCGAAGAGTGCAAAAGTCAATAGGAGGACGGAGGGAAGTGGATGGATGGGTGGACAGAATTGAAGAAACTGTTACGGCATTTAATAGCTGACCCATTTCGTGCGGTGGTGGTGGCTGTTGTTAGCAGTAGGTGCTGGGGCGTGGAAAAAAAGGGGCAGAAAAAGAGAAACACTTAAATGGGTTTTGCTTGTAGTGAAGCAATGCACATCACTTCTTGTTATGGAGAGCAACAAACAAGAACTAAAAGGGCATTCTTGAAACCCATAGACTTTCATTCCATAAAGTAGAGACATAGGCTTATTACTGATAGATGCATTGACAGGCAAATTAACTGAGCTCATGTTTGCGTTGTCCTTCAGATACAACTGCACACGACGGATAATGCTGAAGCCAGTAATCGTAATTATTTCAAACCTCTTCCTTTTGTCCCATACATTACCCTCACGGACACGTCGGTGACTCCGGACCCCACGTTGGGCACCGTCGGTCCACACATACATTGTTTACCCACGTTTTGCACCCAGCACATTTAATCACATCGCAGCGTTCTTCACACACGCACCATCCCCACATAATGCCGTTTATACAGCCATGCAAGTCGCATTCTCCGCTGACAAGACTATGTACAGCCCATGCAAGTGTGTGCGCGTGTGTGTGGCCGAGGTAATCAGGTAATCAACAGTTGTGTCAGACAGACAGGAAGCGGCTTGTTAAGAAACTCAAAACGCACCGAGAAATCAGATAATGAGCAGGAACACGAGAGAGAGAGAGAAGGAAAATACAGGAGAAAAGAAACAAAGGATCCGAGCGGGGAAGGGAGAGCCGTGGGAGGACGAAGCATCAGATGTGACGACAGGTGCCACAGTCAGCCATCAAACACATGTAAAGGTTTTATTGATTTGAGCAACCAATAACTGACAGCCTCCACACAATGAAGTTTTACTGTCACAATGCTGGCTTTGTTCCGTGCTCTTTGTTGTCGTCATGTTCAAACACTTGTTAAGCTGCGAGTGGTTTAAAGGGCTTAGCTAACAAGGCCACGTAATGTTGCACAGCTAAATCTGTTGGTAGAACAAGGAGACGAAGTGAAACGCAGGGGTCAACATAGAGCGGGTATATCTATAAATGTAGTAAAATACCTGTAGAATTGTTCTGGTAACACTAACACTACCCTTGATACAGTGTACCTGCCACATTCAGTCCAAATAATGTGCTATGTAACAATGTGTAATAACTTGTACCTATGTGTTCCAAAGTACTAATACACATTATCCCATTGCGTACTGCATAGGTATTAGTTATTACAAAGCATATTTCATTGTACTACATGTTGTTATGTATCAAGGTCGTAAGTGTAACCTTGTTTTTTTCTTTTCTTTTTTTTTTCTTTCCTGCTGTAGCAAATGGAAAAAAAACCAAATAAAACAAAAAAGGAGTTGAAATTGTGAAGTTAATGTGACTTTTACTCATGCTAAACACAACTAAATCTCTACTGTCACTATTGCACTTTCTCTAAAGCAACACAACTCACAAAAATATTGCAATTGCTAACATTTCCTAGCCTGGCTAACGCCAGACTGCTGTGTGCGCTCGAATCCTTTCAAACGTCACAACAAATATCACTTGTGATTTTAGTCTGGCGTTAGCCAGGCTAAACATTCCCGGCAATTTTGGGTGAACTGATTTCAAACTAATTTCATCATGAAAGTTAAAAAAGTGTATGAATGTAGGTAGATCGACTCTGTGACTGGGATGTAAAAAGGCATGCTCTCCAACTGAGTTGTGCTGGGTTAACTGTCGGCTCTCCGCGGGCAAAGAAAGGGAGCTAAAATATTAAATTTTAACTCAATACATGACAAGCCCTTGCATCAGTCACAGCAGTGCGTCCTTGCCACTCTCACACTGGTCACACGCAGGATTCTGCTTCTACTCACACTTAAGAAGTTCTCTTTCCTTTTACTGATAAGACATCACAATAAAACCACCCACAGGTACTGAATGGTACTAATTCTGAAACTTTGTGCATTTGCAACATTTTCTCTTTAATCCATTAGAAGCAGCAACAAAATGAAAAGTGATTTAAGGAAGTTTAATAAATCCAAAGTGAGATGGCAATAAGAGCTTTGTTAAAACTGCAGTTTTTTCGAGGTGTTCCCTATTTGCAGTTGTCATTACCAAAAGGTTGGAAGTACTACTTCAACTACTAAAGGATAATTGTTCGCTAATAATCGGTGCTGCAAAGTTACAGACAAGTTTCCCCATAGCGTCACTGGGTCAAATGCAAACATAATGAAGTACACCTAACCCCTAGGCATAAGATTAAAAGTAGGAAATGGTGCTGTCTGCATATGACCCATTCCTTCAATGCCAATGGGGCAACCAGTCAGGAGCAGTGACCTGCCAAAGCACAGCGTCCGGGGTCCCAACTCCGGGTTAGAATCTGCTAGCCAACTGCTTTACCGAAAGATGATCAAATAAGGTCTCATGCTGCCAACTGTGCCTATTAAATTCATCATAGGCATCACTACTTCTGTTGTCACTAATCCCATTCAAGTTCCCATGCTACGGCCGACACCAGAATTTGTTATTCTCCACATGGAAGGCTTTCTGTTTGGATAAACTCCCAGCTGGATGCACGATGGTAAAATGACATTTGTTCACAAGAGCGTCAGAAGCACAAACGCAGCCACCCTCTGTCGCCTTTACTCCAATCCCCTTCCTCTGCCCACCCCCTGGTTCTCTTATCTTTATCTCCTTTCGCTGTCTAAGCATGGAAACACAACCACAGCTGTGCGCCTTCTTTCTGAGCTCATTTTTATTCGGTATGATACGAAAATACCTGTGAAATAAAAAAGATGCCCAATATCCTAGGTGTAAATTCAGTTTTGATTTGGCTGGCGTTCAAACAAAGCAGAGACATTGATTATTCTCTCCAAGCAGACGTCTATCCTCTCCTGAGCCTGGATTTACCAAGTTGAGCTTTCAAAAGCCTGTTGCGAATCCCCGGTGAGTCTGGATCCTCCTTTGCCGTTGCAAAATCGTCCACAGCAACCCTCCATTATTCGCCGTAAATTTAGTCACAAGTGTATACCCATTGGACTACAGTGTATAAAAAATATATCATTTGGATATTTTTGGAACTGTTAACAGTTACAGCCAGACAAAAGCCCACTTCCAGGGAAGCACTCATTTGAAGAAGAAACCCGACCAATCTCTCTATCGTGATTAACCAGTTTTACATTTTATTGCAATTTATTTGACTTTTTACTCTTTAATGCAGTACAGAGAAGACATTATTATTAATAGAGGTTGACCGATATGGGTTTTTCTAAGGCCGATGCCCATTTTTACAAATGTCTGGTCTATAGTCCTGGAAAAATGCAGTGGCTGACTTTATTTTATTGATGGAGGCGGAGAGACACGCACATCCGACATATAAAACCAGTGTGCTGGATCCAAAAAATGCAATGGAAATGGAAGGAAAAGATCCGCACAACTGTAGAATGCTCACCGATTTATTTGCTCACACTGAAAGTGACGTTTCGGGTCCTAGCCCTTCATCAGACATCACCCGAAACGTGACTTTATTTTATTCCCTTAGGTGGTTCAATCATAGTTTCTGTCCCAGCCTTGATTAGTTACCGTTAGCATTAGCATTCTGCCGTTAGCATTAGCATGTTGTTGCTAGCTACGGAATTTTGCGTGGCGATCAAAAAGCAATTGTGGAGGTTAAAACTAACTCAGCGATTGAATTCTCCGGGTTCATGTGATTCAAAATGACATATAGCATGTCCATATTCACTGAGGTTTAGTGAAACTTACATGTAACAAACTTGTAGCCAACCAATTTTCATTGGGCTGTTTTCCGTTCCCCTGAGACCAAGGGAGTTGTGGGAGGACTCGTTTTAAAGCCCTGACTTCGCTCAGGCAGTCTCTATCACTTTCAGTCCCACCAGAGACATCGGGGATTTCGGCGCTAGAACGGCCGATAGCTGATCATGTCAAATCTCCAAATATCGGCCCGATATTGGTCGACCTCTAATTATGAATTTTATTATTATTATGATTTCTTTATTTGGTTAGAACAGTGCAAGTCATTGGACACAGTAGTATGTGAGACATGTGCAACAATTATACTAACTATACTAAATTATACTTTGAATCCCCAAATGATACAAACTGTTACATTGGCCACTTTGAAGTTATTGCTATTTCCCAAGTTTTCTTTCTTGTTCTTTGTGCTTTCATCTTTTAGATCCTTTCTGATGCTTCCGAGGAAAATGTGCCATCCCACATCACCAGCAACCCATGGGCTTAAGAAAGGTACATTGTTTATGTAAGCCAGGTATCAAATTGATTTCACGGTCGTCGCAGAGCAGGGAAAGCGTCCTATATTCTGACAAACATCCACTTAGCCCCCTCTTGGGAAACACAGGGCTCACCTCTGCTTGCGCTGTTCCTTTACTGCCGCATGTTGAAGCGCTCTCAAGTCAAGGACACCCGCCTGTGTTTTTTTTTTTTTTTTGATATACAGGTTGAAAAGAATGAATTAAACAGCAGCGATGGGACCCCTAGAGTTCCCCCATCACCTGCAGGACGACAGCATATTGGAAGAAAATAAACTAAACACGCCCAAGTGGACAGGAAAGATAGCATTGAGTAAGGGCAAGCTGGAGAGGACGCGCACGAGCGGGAATAGAGCAAAGTAAAAAAGATAAAGGATGCGCAAAGAGGCCTGGGTTTTTCTCTGACACCTCTATAGCTTGACACAAACACAAACATGAGAGGAAGGGGGAGCGTCGGCGCCGATCGCTCCGTGACACGGTAGGTCTCCATGGAGGCGGACTTGAACATGGCGGGTCCACGCGGGTCGCCTTAATTAGCCACACATCCTGCTATGGGATATCCCAGCGGGAGGAGGCGGGGGCAGGAGGGTGAGGACGGGAGAGGAGGCGAGAGAGTGGGGAAGGATGGTATTAGAGCGACGGAAATAAACCGAAGGGATTGGGAGGTTATTTAAAGAGTGGCCTATAAAAACACGAGGGAGTGTGTATAGTATGCATGAGTGTGTTGGCAAAGGTGGGTATATATAATTTTCTTTGTTTATTTAGTTTTTGCATTTTTATGTATTATGGTGCGTAAAAGCAGCGATACACTGACAAGTGTTGCTTATTTAACAGATACATCTTCTTGCGTATAATTCCCACTGGGCCAAAACTAAATTATAGTTTGTTAAACTATTACTACAACATATGATTCACTGTGGCAATCAGCGGAGATCGGAGCAATAGACTTAGACTTTATTGTCCCCGGGTGGAAATTCGTTTTCACAAACACAGTGCATGTTTACCATAGGGACAGACAAAACAGAGAACAAACAGTATGAGGTACAATCAGCGGGGCCTGTTGTTGAGGAAAGCGATGGCTGAGGGGATCAGGCTTCTTTTAAAACGAGCCATCCCACGTCTGAGCATCCTGTACCTCCGTCCTGAGGGCAGAGGTGAACGCGCAGCGGGTGTGTGTGGAGCCCTGTTCTATGGAGGATACAATGTGTCCAATGGCCCGGTTGTTTGGGTCTTTGAGGTTTGGTGTGGGGAGTCCTATGATTTGTGCTGCCGTGTTTGTTACCTTGGTGAGTTTGGTTTGGGTCTTGACAGTTAACAGATTAAAAAAGCAGGTGGAACAGCCCAATGTGACAGGTTGGATAATGGATTGATATACCCGTAACAGCAGAGATGGAGTGACATAAAGTCCTTTCAGTTTCCAGATTATTGACAGCCTGAATGTTTGAATCCTCAAAAGTCTTTTATTTGGCAGAACTAACTGAAACATTTGGTAAGGTAGATTTCATTGTGCCAATAACATTGAAATGTTCTCATTATCCAACAAATGCTACCAAGAGCAGTGCAGTGCAGGGATCTTTAGCCATGCTTAGCAGTAGGATTGGCCTATTGTACATATTTTCAGCTGTCTGGCACTTATGCAGACTCCTCCCACATTAAACTAAAGGTAAAAAACTTTTTGCCGCTCAAAAAAGATACTGAATAACATAACGGGATACTTGCCGAATGCACATCATCATGACTAAGCACACGGCGTGATTTTCTGCTACGGGGTAACACAAGTGTGTAGTCTTTAATTGAAAGGGAAAGAAAGTCACATGTGAGCGCTTCATGCTGTCCCCCCGCCCCAGAGCTCATCTCCCGTGTGTTATAGCTCCTCGCGGATCCACGTGTGTTTGCACATTAGAGCGTAGGATTGAGTGTGTTCAGGTGGCCGGGGTCGTTCCGCTGAGTGACAGAATGATGCTACACCAGACTGTATCCATAAAGCCCATCCCTATCCCGGGCGCTAATTAGCCAGCGCAGGTCACCGCTGTGGGCTGTGATCAAGAGCTTCCAGAGAGCGCATGGCAACACACGTAATGAATGAAAACGCTTCCCTCATCGGGCCCGATCCCTCTCCGTCCCCAACTGGTCCATTCACCGGTAATTGACAACTCCTCTCCGGTCAAATAATGTCCCCTAAACCCGGAGAATTATATAAGGCGGACAATTTTTCACTCCGGGTTTATGGCTGCTGCTAAGGGACGGTGTAAATACAGGGAGATGGTTGGTTAAACTAATTGGATGATGGTATGAACTGCGGAGGGGGAAAATAAGGCAGAGCGCCATGGGGATAAGCTGATGGATCATAGTTGAAAGTTACAAGGAAGCCAATCGCTTTGCCTGCTTACGGGATGACAAGTTTACTCCAAGCCACTTCGGAGGGACTACATTTACAGACTTTAATGGAATTGCGTGCATCCAAAAGGCCGCAGTATTTCATGAAATTAAAACCAGCATCATGAGCGTAAAAAGAGAATATCACCCAAAGATGTTTTACAGATAGGTAGATACTATAGATAGAGAGAGAGAGAGAGAGAGAGAGAGAGAGAGAGAGAGAGATCTTTTTTGTTGATGCTAATATTGATATTCAGTGCAAACAGAATGAATGTATTCTTCTTCTGCTTGTGCTTCATTAGACTTTTAAAGCGCGCCCATATTAAATCTCCAAATATAGGTACTGCACTGCGGTGAACACATATACTACGCTGGCATACAAACAACTCTTTCCAACCCATTGCCTTCAATCCCATTAAACACACAGGCTGATTCGACATGCACAAAAATACTCACTTCCCAAGCCAAGCAAACATCGTCTCTAACGTACATCCTTTACATTCTCCCCAGAGACGTCAAAATATGGAGTCTGGTTGGTTCATGTACCTCTCTTGGTGATTTTGAAATTCCCAGCACATCGCTACGACCCGCTGCCTTTTTAGTTTTTGTTTGAAGTCATTGGCAGACGTCCTCAGCTTCATATTTGTCGCTTTCTGATCCCTGCCTTGTGCCAGTGAACACTGAAGATGTCTTTGGCCTCGAGTCTACGCTCCTGTAAGAGTGAGACTGCCAGCTTTCAACAAAAACCTTTCTGTTCCTAGACACACAAACGCCGCCACACTTAACCCACTTCCCCCTTATCCTTTAGTGGATTACGCCTGGTTCGTACATTTAAGTTCTAATACAGTGAATTCACCCACGATAAAGTAAACAATTAAAACGAGACGCAATATGAAATAATGAGTAGACACTGCTGTTCTCGGAGAAACGGCTTTATGTACGCCACATGCAGTACTTGACTTGTTTACTTGTTCAAATGGAAACTCCAGGATCTTTCACATTTCTCTTAAGGAGATTGCTTCAGAGACGGCAATATAAAGAAAATAATGAGTGCTGCCGCCAGTCACTCAAAACACGCGTAACGACTTATGACAACCGGATGTAATATTTATGAAACTTTGAATAGCGTGATGAATAAGTAATCATGAGAGTTAGCCTACCTGCACGTGTGCTTAGACAAGCTCTGACCATGCATGGGATATTGCGCATTCCGATTTGAGGAGAGCGAAATGATACTTCCCTTTATTTTCATGTGGGCCAAAGACTCAACAATATCCTGCAAGCTCAGAGATATCCAGTAACAAAAGCAGCAGCCGTTCTAAATGCAGATACTCCCTGTGTTTTTGTGCCATAAAGATTATAATTCTGTGCCCTGCGGGGAACACCACAACAGCAACAGTGCGCTGTGGGCGCCAAACCCGATCCGTAGCCTATATTGACGCGTGTTTTGCGTTGTGTATGTACTTCCCAAAATACATTACATTTACACCCCCTGCGCACTCGATAAACACCATGTGCCGGTATGGATCGCTGCAGGGCATTACCCCAGTTCTGTTATTGACCAGACCCCATTAGCGCTGGAGCTATGTGTCTAATCATGCGCATGAAATGCACCAGTGCTCCCATTCCGGCCGCCACACTCATGAATTATGGCCTGTTCTGCTCAGGTGATACAACGTGCCCAAACTAACCTGTTCGAGAACGGAGGTACGATGATTCTTTTCAACTTGTGAAGTTAAAATACGCTGGATTAGAGGTGGAAAATAAATGTAATAGTTTTAGACAGTTGCTATATTTGTGTCACTTATATGGTACAGGTTATCAAATATTGTCGATAGGTTGCGTTCACGTTATAGATCTCTATTTCAGTTGGAGGGCAGGTGCCAATACAACTCTATGGGAGAGAAGAAAATGTCCAAATGTTTTCTCTGATCGTCATGTGACAGTGATTGGATTCACAAACCTGACATGTGAATTTTATGGCTGGAAGTCCTTTCTACTGGCCAACATCAAGCACATGTTTTTGAATATTGTCCCCACTTCTGGACGCCTTTGTGAAGAAATAATTAGACATAATGTTCATTATGTGCTGGAAGATATGACTTTGAAGTTTGTGACAGCTTTTGTTTCATGTGAATTGGCCTCAGGAATTACAGAGAAATTAGCAAAGATTTAAGACTAGAAATCTGCATTTTGAGCGTTACTATGGTTACAGCCATGGCATTTTCAGTTGCCCTCTGTTAGGGAAATATGAGAGGAGTCCGGAGAGACACGAGTGGAAGGATGGAACGAAGTCTGGATGTCTTAAGTAGAAAGAATACAGGCCTGGAGACAGCCAATAGTCAATACATTGGTCAGGGCATTGATCATTCAGAGTCTGGCGATGCTTCCACATGAAGAGAGTTAAATAGTCTTAGTTACACGTAGGCACCAACAGTCTACGCATAGACGATGTGCCACGTTGACTAGGCCACATGTCATGTAGAAGGTCGGCGCCGCAGTGTCTGGATCTAATAGTACAATATAATAAGGGAACTATGGGAGGGCCGAATGAATTCTATAATTCCCCATCACCCTCCACCTCAATTTTAAACTATAGGCTCTTTAGAAGGTTGTGAACGCTACCTATTGAGTTGAGGGTGTTTCGCCTCTTTCTTCAGAGGCTTTCTTTCACTTCGAAGTTAAATGGTGATAAACCTGGGAAACACACAAGCTCAAAGCATATTTAGAAACTGGCTTCACCTGCGGATGAGTCAAAACTGCCATGGCAAGTATAAGTATGAGTTATGGCCTCCTCCGGTTCTCAGCGGCGTTTCACAGTCTTATTATCATTTCACTAAAAGAGTGAGAAGGAGCCTCTGAAGAATGAGGCGAAACATCCTCAATTCAAATCAACACAGTCGAGTTTATGAAGTTTGATGGCCTGTATTAAATAAACGGCACCAATACGCTTTGTGAATGACTAATACTTTGCGCCACAACTAATGCAATCCTGATTGCACTTCACAGAGCACATATTGAGTTTTTAAAGCAGATAAAATGTAGGCGTGAAAAACGTACATCCTCTTCAAGTCAGCAAAATCCTTGTCAAAGTCTTGCAAGAAATACTAAAACACTGAACACACATTTTCTCAATTTGTAAGAGATAGAAAGTTGCAGTATGAACTATGATCCCCGTTTTTCATTGAAAGAGGAATATTAAAGTGATATCCAATGATCAGGGCAGGGACACGAAAACAAATCATATTCCAAAGGCAAAATCCACAGATGAGGCTGAGTGTGTCGATGGAGTGAACGGCTATTCAAAGCTTCTCATTACACTTGATTTTTCAGAGCTACTATTCGGGAGCATTGAGGCAGAACCTTTCACAGTGTCAGTAACACGGTATTACGGCCCGGTGTAATTATGGCTAAATGACACTATGCTCAGATAGTCATAAATACACATATAATGAATAATTACTGTGCAGTCAGAATCAATATAGAAACTGTAGCATAACTGTGACCCAACTTCTTTGCACACAATGAACAACAAGTGTGGTCCAGTGGGAATTGTGATGTTGCAGCAATAATTACATTATAGTATTTCTTAGCGTCATAGCAGTACAGCACATATATGACAAATAGCATGCTATATAAAAAACATACATAAATATGTGCCATGGGAAAACTAACAGTATGTTGTGGCCCTAATTAATTTCTACACTTGACATGCTTTCTCCACTTACAACTACCACTAGTCCACTCCAATCATTTTGAACTAGACTCATTTGCTCATTAGTATGCAGGTAATATGCAGTCATACAACACACAGCCTTTGGCGAACTGTAGGGATCAAATGTGCACACTGTTTAGTTAAAAATATATATATATAATAATAATAATAAGTAAAGATTTGCCCGTTTATGTTGAGGAGATTACTGGGTTAAAACTATATTAGTAACAAAGAGTGGATGTCAAGAGTTTTAAGACCATTTTCCATCTAATATGAAGCAGTCTGATAATAAATAAGAAAATAAATAAACCACCGGAGTACCCGGAGGAAACCTACGCAGACACGGGGAGAACATGCAAACTTCACACAGAAAGGCCCCAGTAATGGCAAATCAACTGGACATTGTGGTGGTGGACAAAGAGCAGAGGAAAGCCCATGAGGTGACATAGTAATACCAAGTGATTGCAACGTAAGGAAAAAGCAGAGCAATACCAGGGGTTCAGAGGAGAGCTGAAGAAGGCCTGGAGGGTGAAGGCATCAGTGGGGCCTGTGGTCCTCAGAGGACTCGGGATTGTGACCCCAAATCTGGAAGAGTGGCTACTGCAGATCCCAGGAAACACATCAGACAAGTCAGTCCAGAAAAGTGCAGTTCTAAGAACAGCAAAGATACTGCGCAGAACCCTCAAGCTCCCAGGCCTCTGGTAGAGGACCTGAGCTTGGAGGAAAAAGAGAGACCGCCCGTGGAGGGTGAGGAAGAGTTTAAAATTGTATGTCATAATAATTTAAAACATTTCAGTATAAAACTTCAATTGGAAAAAGAGAGCCCAAATACATCCTGAAGTCCTTGTACATTGTTTTTGTGACAATCCATCAGTGTTGAGCCAAAGTCATGTGACGCACATGACACATGAGCTGGATCTGATAGAAAGGCATCAGAATGCACATGCAGTCCTGTTCGGTTTGGTCATAATGACAAGTTCGTTGAATAATGTTACACAATCACATTACTACGCATAAATCAATATTTATACTAAAGCCGCCAAAAAAAATACAAGATTTTATCCACTTTCTCAATTACATCTTGTTCAATCATATCATAACAGACTTACAAAAGGTGCATCAATCCACTGACAGGATTAATTGCCATCGCTGATAATGCCTCCCACGCTTTCATTCATAAAAGCGCAGTCACTTCTTCACATCTCTTCCAGTGATAGCTCATTACCGATTAATACAGATGAGCTCGTTTAATTAGCCCTCCCACACGAGCGCTATTCAGATTCTGAGCCTTGTACATCTTTGCATACAACTGTTTCACTGCATATGTGCCACTGCTTCTCCCCCTATATTCTTTTATATATTTTACAATCATTAGTGAATGCGCTGCTGTTCTCACTATCTGACTATACAGTAACTCTCCTGCTGGTGTGCGCCTCCTGCATACAATACATCATCATCATCACCGTAATCTCCGCTTTCAGGGACCCCTCTGTTTAGTGTCACTTTGAAGGGTTTGCATGTGAAAGCCACACTATAATCTGATTGGCAAAAGCAGCTATTTCTATATTTACCTTGGTGTCAATTTGATGTGTTGTTTCTTCAGGTCAAGAAAACACAATAAAGCCACATAGATAAGAAGAAAAGCTTGAAAGAAAAAGAAGGAAAACGGTTTAGGATCACCTCCATTTCTATTGCACAGGGCTTCCTCAAACAACATGGTTTTGATGGATGATACTGGCTTGTAAAATAACTTCTCTGCCTTGAGGCCACAGCGGGCGGCGCATCCCAAAATCCATTTTTGCTGTGTTATTGCTAAGGTACATAGTGAGTATATGTAACATTTAAGACATCAAAAACAATGTCCTCATGGTACTTTTACGCTGCTACAGAGTGTGTGTATTAATAAGCATAATACCTTGTGGACAGACTTTAACAAATGTCAACTGTGCATTGTCGTACTGTTTATGAGGTTGTCTCAAATAGTACTGTACTATTAGCCAGGCGCACAAAAAGGTTGCACACCCCAAAGCAGAAGCCCGAAGATACAAATTATTATTTATTGTATTTATTTAAATAAATAAATAAATCAAAAGGACTTGAAATGTTCTATTGCACTGAAATAGAACTGGTCCCAGAAAAAAATTAAAATAACATTAAGCAAAGAGAAACGTGCATGTTCAAAAAAGAAAAATATTCACAAGCTCAAAGTGTGACATTGAGGAGAGTGAGAGGGAGCCAAGGTAATTTGCAAAATAGAAATAATTGTGTTACCAACCCATTTTGCCGAATGTCGGTGACGCTGTAAGTAAAATAAAATAAAAAGTGCCTCGGCTCCCGCACATTCTCCTCTTCTCCTCAAAAGTAACCTGGCTCATGAGTCTGAAGAGCACCTCTTTTGTATGTCATTTTTTCACTGGTTTGCACTCTGCTACTGCGGGGATCCAGGGAGCACTCTGCCGCTTCTCCTCTAGAAATCAACGTGCAATATTCTTTAGATCTGAAGTCGGTCTACAGTCATTATTACCGCTTCAGTTTTCATAGCAAATTATTATTTAAACATGCATTCTCTACATTCACGTGACTATTGAGGTATCAGAAGTTATCCAAGCGTTCTAACAGTAGATGAAAGGTATGACCATCATTTTATCTTTGTATTCTTGTGCTTTCCTGTTACTTTTCTATTTCAGTCTTCTCTCGTCTGCGGAAGGTGCTACATTTAAAAAAAACAACGGCGCTTGCTTGCATTCATTAAACTTACTGTCTTTCACACATCCATATTTCACCAAACACGATCTTAAGTCCAACTTCAGCTCTTTAAATACATTAAATTACATCTGGATTGGATGTGTGATTGATGCCGCCCATTAGTCAAGCGGAGAGGTGGCTAACAGCGAGCTAAGTGCTACTAATTGAAGTTGGGTCTGGCCATAAAACTTTTATACAACTCATTAGCAATTGTCTCAGCCAACCAAAAAAGTTCTTAAGAGGGAAAAAAGTTTGGACTGGGTCAAGGTTACAGAGATAAAAGGAAGAGTAGAGCTTTTAAGCGTTAAGCTACACAGTGTACATTTTTAATAAGGCCATTGTATAATGGAATGTTGTGTCATCGTCTTGTGACTTTGTCTGCAACATTATGGTGCATTCATTTCAGAGGTGACACGCATTTTGCGGATTAACAGAAGTGAGGCAAGGCTTTTATAAAAGATTCTCCTGGTGAGGCCCCGATGGCGATGTTTTATCAGGTCACACACGATTTCTGGCGTCTATTGACTCCCAGAGAAGTACCTGAAGCAGCAGTGTCAAATGCGTGGCTTAGAAAGGTCATTCAGTGCAACTGAGCATAAGACCAAACACCCATATAACCTCTGTGCTTACTCACCCTCATACGTTTCAGCACTTTGGTTGACAGCGTTGCTTTTTTAAGTCCTCTATAGATACATTTGAAATGGTTTGGTTTACTAAGGTGAACACAGTAGCACACTCTCCCTTTAACATCTTTATTTAAAAAGGTCTCACAGACAGCAGGCCTACATCAAGAAAAGTGGACATGCACATTAAGGCAAAAAATAAAATAAAATAAAACTAGAATGCTTTTAATTGTTTGTATTTTTATGTTAAATACCTGTCCTCTTTCACAACCTTTACTTGTTTAGACATGTCCATGATTGTGTTTGTAAATAATATGTCATACATATATATATATATATATATATATATATATATATATATATATATATATATATATATATATATATATATATGTTTTCTTGTACTGTCCCTGTCAAATAAACAAAACAAATATATATATATATATATATATATATATATATATATATATATATATATATATATATATATATATATATATATATATATATATATATATATATATATGGAAATGATCTAAGGTAAAAAATAAATTAAAAAAAGAGATACATACAAGCTGTAGAGGCGAAACGGCCCTGTACTGGTCGCCTCCTGGCTGCTAGCTTTTTAAGGTTTTTCCCCAACGCGTGTCTCCACAAACCCAGTCCAGTATTGCGCTTATTGGCCCCTATAACCAATTCCTTTATTTTACACAAAACATAGACTGTCCACATGACACGGTAAGAAACTGTATACCTCCAAACCAGCCGCACCTGGCTTACTGATTAGGCTCCTTTTGTAGGGAAATCGAACATTCTAAACAAGTTTAACCAGCGCCCCCTACCGGCTGGGAGGAAGGTACATTT
Organism: Proterorhinus semilunaris; assembly: GCA_021464625.1. Classification (NCBI taxonomy): domain Eukaryota; kingdom Metazoa; phylum Chordata; class Actinopteri; order Gobiiformes; family Gobiidae; genus Proterorhinus; species Proterorhinus semilunaris. The sequence goes on from CM038345.1 coordinate 13,551,520, forward strand.
TGGCTCCTACACAAGCTTCATATTTTAGCATACTGTATCTAAGGATTTATAGAATAGTTTTATCCGCTCACTGCCCTTAAGCAACAGTCACATTAGATGTAATAGTTTTATTCCTAAGGTTTAAATTGATGTAAACTTTTGGCAAGAGGACATCTGAGCTTCTTTATGTTGCATTTATAACATTTGCAACAACGGAGAAAGAAAATGCAATGACTTTGCATACATCTGCTTCGCATCAAATTCTTTGTTGAATCCCATCTTTTTTCATTTCATATCTTTGATCTTTCTCGGTGAAAATGAGGCAGATTTTCATCGGGAAAAAAAGTAATCAGAAACTTCAGAAGCAAAGAAATTGTTCCCTGTGCCTTGATCTGTATGTGCTGTTTGACCTCCGACTCACTTCGCCTCCCGGCGTCACCCTATCTGCACAAACCTCTCTCACATATCGCATCAGGAAGGAGAGAGTGTAAGGGGAGAAATTCAGACTCTCTCTGAAGTGTTTTTATGAGTTAAGTGGGAGGGGAAAGTCTGTCGGATTTTTGAGATGCATAACCATTTTTTTTTTATTCATGGGTAAAATGTACCAAATCGGATGCATAGAACCGCTCATGAAACAAAATACAAAGTAACAAAAAGTAATTTCATCATTGCATTTACCTTTATGCAAAGTCAACTAAAGCTACACGAAAGAGAAACAACTGATTAGTTTAGTTTAGTTTATTTGTTTATTTGAGCAGTACACATAGTGCTCAAAAGGAGTGGGCTGAAGCAAAAGCTTATGAGTGCCCACCCCCAAGTGCAATAAAATAAATAAAAAAAGAACATTACAAAACATTTCAAGCAGCTACATTCGTACAGACCAACTTACAAACTTACAAAAAAATATATGTTTATACAATTAATTGAAACAACGCACAACTACAACAACAATCCTTTTTCATGCACGATATCCAGAACAAAGCAGTCAAAATAAAATAAAAATGTGATCCTTAATATATTTCTTTCAGATTTTTACCCTTGATAACCGAGAGTTACTTTTATGTTATGAAGGTACATTAATAGGTATTATACTCCGAGATCTTGATACTTCCCAGTTGTCATTACCATTCTCAGTATAATTTTAATTTGGGTGTAATTTTCATAATCATTATGATCCTACCTTTCTGTGGTGGAGGAGACTTTTCTCTGACAAATCACTGCTAAAGAGCTGCTTCCTGGTGTCATTTCCTGCTTGATCTCCCAGGCCACCAGGTTACTCGGCTTCACCGCGAGGAAGTTGATGCCAGACTGAAACCACGCCCTGCAGAGCGGTGGAGAGACCAGGGGAGGGATAGGGAAAGAGAGAGAGAAAACACACAGTTAATATCAGTCGACAACACAACAAATAACTTTGTCTACAACTGAAATCGGTCCAAGAATATTCAAAGGCCCAAATTCTTGCTGATTGTAGGTCTCCCATATATGAATACGCCTTTGAAAATCGATCCGCGCAGTGTGGTTCCGCCTCCCACGGTTTGTTTTGGTGGAGCGAGACAAAAAGAAAACGGGGGGAAAGCACTTCTGAAAGTAAACATTTTGCAAGCGCTTTCTCAAGTTTCCAGAAAGAAGTAACTACCAGATGGAAGGTGAATTTAAGACAAGTGCAGGAGACCACAAGACAATGTGACCTCTGTCTTGGTCATGCAGGAGGAGGAGGGTCATTCAGGAAGTGTGTGTGGCTTAACAGAACTGCAAAGCAAATCCCTGTATTCTAGGAGGCAGATGATTTGTTGTACTCACCTGCAAGGGTGTGCGTGAAATGTATAAATCTATTTGTTATTCGAAAGATGGATATTTCTAACCCACCATTACTTTCCCTTGTTGAAAAATACAACCGGAGCGTGTTTCTTCGGCCCTAGACATGAAGCACGGTTCACCTCAGGGAGCTCTCAGTTAATCACAGGGCTGACATTTAGACAGACAGCCAATAGCAGTCACATTCACACCAAAGGGCAATTTACAATCGGTAATTCACCTGTCTGTTACATGTCTGGAGGACAGTGGGCGCCAAACCGTGACAAGAACCTCTACAGTTATGCCGTTACGATGCACACACATTTTTTAATATTGGGCTGAAAATATGTACAAATTGCAACATAAAATACGTTTTTCTTTTCCGTAGACTGCAGGGATTTGCATATCGATTTGACTGAATGCCATTCTTGGACTATAAGTCGCTCCGAAGTATAAATCGCACCAGCCAAAAATGCGTAATGAAGAAGAAAAAAACATATACAAGTCGCTCTGGAGTATAAGGCAAGGCAAGTTTATTTGTAGAGCACAATTCATACACAAGGCAATTCAAAGTGCTTTCACAGTTGCATAAAGTTACAAGAAAACAGATCAAATCAATCATTAAAACATCAACATAAAAATGAATCAATTTCAGTAAAAGGCAAGAGTGCAGATAGAATACTTTCAGTTTACATATGCTCGGGTAAAAAGAGCTGTTTTCAGCCTGGATTTGAACATTGTCAGAGTTGAGGCCTGTCTCACATCCTCATGAAGACTGTTCCAGATTTTAGCTTTAGCCTCAGCGTGTTTAGTCCTGACTCTGGGAACCACCAGGAGACCCCTCCCTGAAGTTCTCAGGGCCCGAGATGGTTCATACGGCTCTAACATGTCAGAGATGTACTTTGGTGCTAAACCATGAAACGACTTGTACACAAGCAGAGCTGTTTTAAATTCTATTCTCTGAGTGACAGGAAGCCGGTGCAGAGACCGGAGCACTGGACTAATATGGTCGTATTTCCTGGTTCTTGTCAGGACTCGAGCAGCAGCGTTCTGGATGTTCTGCAGCTCTAACAGCTCGTTTAGAAAGGCCAGTGAGCAGGCCGTTACAGTAGTCTAACCTGCTGGAGACAAATGCATGGATGAGTCTCTCCAAGTCTGGTTTTGACACTATTCCTCTGATCTTAATGTTGTTCAGATGGTAAAAAGCTGATGATGTTATTGCTTTAATGTGGCTGTTTAAGTTCAGGTCTGAGTCCATGATTACTCCTAGATTTCTAACCTGATTGAACCTGATTTCTAACTTAAGTTGCACCAGCCTTGGCAACTACGTGGGCATGGAGGCGTAACTGCACCGTTTACAAGCCTCTCCTGGCATCACGTTGTTCAAGCTTGAAATCTGCAAACTCGATCCTCTAGCTGTGGCCCACTAGCTTGTTCGGTTTTCTTCAGTTCCGTAAGAATAACAAACGTGAAATTATATCGCACCTGAGAATATAAGTCGCACCCACCCCCGGCCAAACTCTGAAAAAGAGTCTGGAAAATACGGTAGTGTTTTTTATTTTTTTATTTTATTGAAATGATTTTTAAGAATTGGAACACCATGGAGTCTGTGACCGTCACTTTTCATCCACGCTTTTCCTTCCCCCAGGTGTAGTCTGTTCCTTCCTTCTTCCTGCTGTTTCACTTATTCCAACATGGCTAGGTTTCCTTTGGACTCATTTCCCATTTAAAAATCTAATTTTCCCTCCACCACTTTGGTGTTTGCGATATCATACCTGCACGGCATCCCAACCTGTCTTTTCTCGCTTCTCTCGCGTCCCAAGTCTTTCTTTGCTTACTGTCCTGTTTCTGTTTTCGCGCACACTTCTAAGGCTTTCCTATTCTTAATCTCTTTATTTCATTTTCCCTTCTGTGCGCTAATCCATTCAACCATGCTTTGTTCTGTTTATCACCTTGATGAGACAGTCCCCAATTTATTAACCCATTTCATTAGCATTTGTGTCTTTCTGCACATATTTGGCAACAACCATGGCCTCGACAGTTCCTATAAACTATCTTTTCTTTGTTGCGCACACGGAGAAAAGGGACCAATCCTCTTTGTGCTTCCTCGTGCTCCGTGCGTTGCCAGATACAGCCAGCAAATATGTCGGTCTGGGCTTTATCTATGCGCATTCTTCGCTGCGCACTGTTGTTGTGTGTTATATGTATGGCATGGTACAGTGGGAAGGCAGTCAAACATCTCTCACATTAAATATTTTTTTTCTCGTTACTATTCTTGGTCTCAAATAATTCTGTCTGGGACTGAGAGTGTAAAAAAAAAAAACAATAGAAAAATCAACACAATTTCAATGAGGTTTTGACTTTTCTCTCAGCTCTTACTTTGTCTTCTACCTCTCTGACGTAACTTTAAGAACACACTGTATTTGACACAAAAGTAAATCTCAGAAAGGAGACACCTATTTTAACACTCTTGAAGTCAATTTTGAAAGAATACGTAAATAAGACCACAAGTTACCATGCTGTACAAAAAAAAATATTTGGAAAAGATTCAAAATTGTACCACTGACTGAATCAGAACACCACGTGTGTTTTTGAAGGACATTCTAACATGGATACAATCTTTAAAAAAGGAATTTTGCATGATGTGGCCATTTAAAAACTGTATTTATCGCTTTATTGGCCTTTTGAAGAGCCTAAACTACCTCCTTTGAACCCACTGTGACATCTCAGACTGCCACACATGAGCACGAAATTGTACTTGTAGAAATTATTCATCACCTAAACTTTCCCACAAACTTCTATAACTTAATAGAATTCTCTCTCTCGTCTCTGTGTCCCGCGTCTGAGCCAAGCCTGCACAAAGATAATCCACTTCAAAGGGAGCGTTCTGCAGCCAGACGGAGCAACAAAAGGACATCAGGCGCAGAATGAGTTGGAGGCAGTGGTACAGTAAGTGACGGAGTGACAGCAGCGAGAGAGGAACACCTGATGGGAGCCTCCACAGGGCGCGTTCACAGCAGTAAAGATGACAAGGTCAGGTTTAAGACAAAACATAAATAATATATAGGGAAATACAAAAAAATAGGCCTATACCAACAAAAAACCTTAGATAACTTCTGGACTCGGTATAGATACAGACGGCCTGTAAGTACCCGTCTCTCCAGGTCCTGTTCATCTCAAGGGACACAGAGGCGTGTGGGTCGGATCACAGCTGACCCTTCTCACCCTGGACACGGACTATTCACCCCTCTGCCCTCAGGCAGGGCGCTAAGGTCTATCCAGACCCATCAATCCTGCCATTTGAAAAGTTTTTCCCCCACTGCTATCAGACCCATGAATGATAACAAGACCTAATAACTCAGTTACAGACTCGTGAATGTAATCTGCTCTATTGCACTACCAACTACTGTGTGGTATGTCCACACTTAGATCCGCTGCTATCACTTTATCACTTTATCACACCTACACATCTGTAAATTAAATGTTATCTTATTTATTTTAATATTCTTTATGCATGCCCCTATTAGCCTTATAGTTTAAATTTGTATAGCTTATTTTTGACTAAATTCTGTGTTATAAGTTTTATGTTTAATGTTGCACGTCTTCACCGAGAAAATATCCTAGTTTGTGAACCTGTTCTTAAAAACAATGGCAATAAAAGCTATTCTGATTCTGACCGCGTCATACAAGGGGGGCGTGGCCTCGCCGAGGGGGAAGGAAGTATGTTTTGGGAAACACAATCTGGCGGAATATAAATGTATTTATCACACACAAATAAAGTCCATATGGATGTTTTCTCACAGCAGTTTGTTCAGTGGACGCTAGCGTTAGCATGTAGCATGATGCTAACATTAAGCATCATGTTAGGATTCTCTGTTATTTATGTAATTATGGCCTGTTGAACCACATTTTTGTATCTTTATTGGGTAGAAAACTCATAATTCAGCATTTGTTAAAGTAGTTTTGGAGTAATTAGGCTCTAGAAAGTTTAGATTTTTCACCTCTTTGTTTTCCCCCTCAACTGCTTCAAACTTGACCATATAAGGGTAATGCCGTCTGCATCTATCGGGTTTGATCTGAATGAGTATAGACTTATATTATCATACAAACACATGGTCTCTATAAACTCTCCAGAATGATCCACAAACACCAAAACCTGTGACAGTGTCTCAACCCTAAAAAGGTCAGAGATTACACAACTTCCCTTGCCTCGAAAGCTTTCAAATATTAGCTACACACAGAAATCTGAGGCACATTGACAGTGGACATTTTTTTAGACATAGAGGGACGCCAATACATTTCGTATCATCTTAATCAGGGCTTTCACATCCTATCAACCCCCATAAGCCAAGTTGTGCCTCTGAAACACTCCACTCTGCCACTTTAAACGGGCCTGTATCTATTTCCTGAACAACATTACGAGTAAAGATTGCCTTCCCATAATGCATCAGTTGGGCGGTGTGCGTGTTGTCAGTTGACGGGCAGGCCCGCGTCCCTAAGCCGCTTCTGTCAGATCTGTGTACATCAACGCGGCGTTTCCTTTTCCCAATCTGTCTGCCTTTCGTTCCTCGCTAACGCGGGCAGACAGACTATACCACCGTCTACTCCTTATTCATCAACATATGCTTTTATTACGCCAATTCATCTCCTACTACATGACAGCTCACTCGACGAAGCTGTCTCATTAACTAACAAGATCATATTTACCAGCTTGTTGCCTCTTCCTTTCAACAATTACACTCCGCAGCCGTTTTCCCTATACTTAAGGCTGCCAACACACTATTGGCCAATGTCAATGCGACGCACTTAAAACTTTATTTACGTCGGACCGCGGAGCTTCTACTGCATTACGATTGATTTTCCTTTACGTTTCTCAGGAGCAATGCCTGGTTTATGGGCACTTCAGCACAGTTCTGGGGTGGACAAAATGGACTCTGTGGAAGAAGAGGGGAGCAGCAGGGCCTGGTTTCAAAGCGTGGCTCTAAATAGCTTTTTCCTTTCACTCTATTGAAATCAAGTCTGTGAGTGTAACACTGATTATGGCAGCCAACTGTCTACAATCTCATGATTTTGAGGTTGTCTTTTATTTTCCACCGCGATTTGGCTGTAATAATTCAACACTTTAAAGCAGGGGTGGGCAATTAATTGTCATAAGGGGCCACATGAGAAGCCTGAATTGAGTCGGAGGGCCGCACCAACAATGACTCGCACTTATTCTGCTCAACTTTATCCGATTGTACATTACACTAAATCGTGTATTTGGAACAGCTGATACCTGCTGTTATTATAGGACTATTATTTTTAGCCATATCAAGCCAAGCATGTGTGTGCATCGTTATTTAAGCTATTCAACTTCTTATCCTCGTGAACGTTTACCATCGCACTGAAAGCACCTCTGTGTTTTGAATGAAATGAAGCGATGCACTGTAGCAGGGGTCTCCAAGTAAATTTCCCTGGGGGCCAAAACATAAATGGGGTGGGTATTTCCGGGTCCATTAACAAAAGCTCCAAAATAAAATTATGTTTTAATTGGGAAAATACTGAGGAAACCTTTTTTTTAATAAATGAATAATAATGAGCCTGACTGTAGCCAATGTGTTGTTCATATCCTGATCTCTCATTATGTCAGTGCCCTCTTCTGGACACGTGTGAAATTTGTTATTTTCTATTTAAGCAGCCCCCTAGTGGCTGGAGTGAGCGTTCTGGTAATTTCTTCAATCACAATTCCACACAGGAATGAGCTAGAAACCTTTTTTTTTTTAAATACTCAGAAATGTATGCCCTACAAGCCGTGGGCCGGATTGAATCATCCGGCCCACGAGATGAAAGAAAATGTATTGCATTTTAGAGACCATCTTGACACAAATGTTTTCTGTGTTGGTGAATAAGTATAGCATTCTAGGGTCTACTGTAAAATACTTTTTTTTTATGTAACAAAATAGTATACGGCAAAGTGCAAAGAATCAATGGATGCACAAATCAGCCACTATAGTCACCTTTGTTTCGCTGCATCTCAAACATATTGCAAAATATAAATTGTAATAAAATCGTAATTTACAAACGACTTGAAACGAAAAGCGTATAAAGGCACTATTAAATAAAGCAAAAATCCGCGTTCAGTAAGATGAGTGCATTCTTGGCCTCCTGATCCCGAAAAGCCTTGATTCTGTGAGAAAAATACCATTACAAAGCAGTCTCCCTTGTGACATTATTTCTGCTCACTTCTGAAAGCCCTTTCTCTTTCCGGTCCCAGCACAAGGCTGTATTTTATTACAACTGATGGTGTAATACGTGTCAGAAGATGAGGGATACGATTTTATTTGCTCCCCGTGCTCTCACACACAACTGCGATACTGCACACACAGACAGCAACATAACATCCCCTATACAAAGATCACTATCAAGGTCACAAGCCACATGCAAGCCTCCGACAAAGACTAAATCACAGCCGACTTCGCCATAACTCTGGACATGGGGTCTCCTTGATGAGTATGAGATGATATCAAAGTGGATTTACACTGAACAACACAGGAAGCTTCTGTTCTTTCCATACAAAATGTATGGAAAGAACTGATAAAGAGGTGTCTCACAGCAAACCGAAAAGAGGACTATATATAATTTGTTTTAAATACATAAATAAATGACTGTAAGGAGAGTAGGGAACTGACCACCTGTTTCAATTTTAAGATTAAGTCCAGTGGTAGAGTCCAAAAGTACATAGCTATAGTATGCTGCCGAATCTGGGTTATATGTTGCTGTAAATCTAACGTCTACCTGTGAACAAACATAGCAGGTAAACCAAACATGATCCTAATGATCAGCTAGACATGGGCAAAAGGTAGTTTTTCACATCTGTAATAAAATAAATGTTTACTTTATTTAGTATTGTACTGTATTCTATTTATTGCATGAAATGTTTTGTATAATGGTTTTAGACTTCTACATTTGAAAACTCTGCAAATCGTTGGAGTTAGGACCCAACCACATGATGCTAGGCCATTGTGCTGCTTAAACCATCTCAGACTTCAGGTGAGTTACCAAGGTAAATTCTAATTCCATAATACTTGTTTGAATGTCTTGGTCACTTACCTTGGCCAGTATAAGCTCCATAATTGAATCATAATCAAAATGGATGATCCCAGCCTTGCCTGTTTTATGACTTAGAAGGGCATCTATTACACTGGCCACTTACATGCAGAACTATTTTGTGGCAAGAGACACACACATAAAACATGGCAGGCAATAAAAGTCCTGTTAAATTCATTGCTATGCTTTTGTACAGGGCAGTGTGTAGTGCAGGAAACTGCATAATGTGTTCAGTGTATCTTATCATAGGAAACAAGCCTTGACTTGAGTTTTAATTGGATGAAAGGAATAGCTTGGCTCTTTAGAAATGACAGTCCCCCAAAAGGCATGTTCTCTGTGGGAAAGTATAACCTGGAGACAGATGTCTGGATTCTGAGAGACTGTGTGAGTGTAGCACCAGATGTGCCTCGGAAATGAAAGTAAAAGAACACACATTGTTGTTTCAGGCTTTTGTTTATCAGATGTGTTTGCTTAAGACACGGGAAGCCTTGTCGGTAAGCGAGACTTCAAATCTATGGCGTTTATACAAATACATTCGGATATAAAGACCTAAAGGGCGGTCCAAGGAATGGGTCCAGCATTCTCAGCCAAAAAACAAGCGTAGTGTGAGTCATTATTCTAATTTAAAACATGACTGGCATCTCACTAAATCCCCGGTAAAATCATTATGTAGAGATTGTGACAACCTGCTGACAAATCTTGAGCCTTTTACAGGTTAATACATTTCTACCTCAGCACTATCTGCCATTGATACGGCTTTGATATTGCAATGATTTGTATGTAGATCGTTATTGTTTAAAAGGTAAAGTTTTGTTCTAAAAAAAAAAAATCACAGTATAGCTGGAACACTGTGTCGCTGGTTCTGGAGTGACGGCGCCTACGTGTTTTGTTTTTGCAGCGCGGCAGATCGGAATGTGCGGGTTCACAAATCCTGGCGTAAACAGGTGCACTTGTTTTTTTTTTTTTACCACAAAGGCAGACAGATGGGAGAGCCGCGAGTTTGAAGGCTTTACAATATACGCTCGCTGCACATTTGAAAGCGCATACGAGAGGCGCGTTAAAAGGTGAGAAGCCAAATGTTTCTCCTGGTGGAAACAGATGTGATGTCGATCAATTTTCTATACCTTTGTACAAAAGTTTAGGGTTGGATATTCCAACACTTCTTGTCTTGTAACGCTCAGTGTTTTCATGTGAAGGCAAGTAATTGTCTACTTCCCACTGGGCTCAGGGCACGCCGCTAAAACGTATTCTTCATCTCGGTGGGGCTCCAGAGTCAAGGATAATTAACTTATAAGTCCAATAGGGTATTTTTCCTCTAAACAAAAGAGCAATTATTTCAGGCTCAAGTGGCAGACAATTTTGGTTGAAAATAAATAAATATTCATGTTAAAAAAAGAGTTGGCAATATAAGCGAACGGAACCAACGTTTACTTTAGCTTTACTAGAAAACCTTAGTTGCAGAAGAATACCCTACACTCAAGCACGATGGGACGCATTTTTACAGCCATATTATTCACCCAGGCAATGGTTAGTGGGCTAAGAATGCAGCAATCATTAGGTCTAGCGGTGGACAACATTACAGTATTAATATCCGGTAATGATGAGGATTGCCCTTGTGCAGACCATTCAGAAACACTTTTGCTGTCAGCAAGAGTGAGACTTCGAGGGGCACTTGCAACCGCACATAAAGCGCTCTCACTCATCCATGGACATTCTGGCCGTTAGCAGCTGGCCTCGGTTATATAAGACCACTGCAAAATGACTATTGTGTAATTATGATGAAAGCTGGCGGAAAATGGGGGGGGGGGGGGGGGGGGGGGGGGGGGAATGTGACACTCCTTTGACCTAGCATCCAGTCATGGAGTAAACATGTTAAGGGCCCGGGGAGCCGGGTCCGGACGGCACTAAATCTACAGGCTCATGTCCACATATGCACTGGCTGTTCATTATGCATGAGCGAGGTGAACGCCCCGAGTTAACCTTCTGCTCCTGACGTGAGTGTGAGTGTGTGTGTGTGTGTGTGTGCGTGTGTGTGTGGCATTGCAAAGCACACAGCCACCAGATTTCAGGCCCACATACGACAAATATATATATAGCCTGCATCTGGTACTCTGTCCCCAAACGGAATTATACAGCAGGGGTTACAATAGAGTATTTTGGGGTCACGGATGAAGTAATGCATCTGCAGGTTCGTACAGTAGGAATATTACATACACTGTTGACAATAACAATGTGGATTTGGTTACAGATGGTATGTAAAGTTAATACTCTGTTGCACATTTTATCAAGTTTTGCAACTTTACTTTCAGTTTCACAATTTTGAAGTGTTGCAGAGTTCTGATAAGTAGAAAAGGTGACAGGTAACTCGAATAAGTTTCAAAAAAGTGAAAAACTTCACTTGAGAAAAAAGGACAAACTGCGAAAAGTGTAACAATAAGCTAAATTTATGTTCAACAGTCCTTGCCAACATACAAGCTGCTGGTCTGTTTGAAAAGAAAGAAGGACACTGTTAATGCAACATGGACCGCTTGATGTTTTGGGAAGTCTTTCAAAGAAAAAAAAAAAAAGAAGAAGAAAAAAACCCTCACACATGGAGCACGGCCGCCCCCTCTCTCTCTCTCTCTCTCTCTCCCACCACACATGGGATTAGGGCGACATATTTCCGAGTAAACAAAGACACAGACAATAGTGGTGGGTTGTTGGCTCTGAGCTGGAGTCGCTCCGAGCTACTCCTCTGGGCCCAGGTCCCAGATTAGAAACCATCTAACAGCAGATTACTGTGAGCACTGAGCAGAGAGGCACAGAATGCACACGAGAGCGCGTTCACCATCACACCCGCAAATTAAGGACAGTGCTGGAACCCGCGTCTACTTAAGCCCTCAATTATTAATATGTTTGATCTCATTTTGTCTGGGGGAGCTTTAGGAAAAGAGACAAGCAGACGAGGAAGCACATTTGGGGCGCACTGAGACACATTTTCAGTGATGTGAAAAAAAAAAAAATGATATGGAGAAGAAAGTAACCTAAACTAACTCCAAAATGTATTCATAATAACAAAAGTGAAACGTTGATAAGCAAATAATCAACAACTACAAAAATGATTCTATCAATGTAACAATTTTAGCTGCATCAATATGACATGTTGGCAATATAATAAAACATTTGATAGCTTGCCATAAACCTGACCTCTTGGACCTCATATTTTGCTAAGCTAAAATGATCTTTTGCCCAATAAACCAAATTTAGCACTGCTTTAATGAGTTATAACTCTTTACATTGAACCTCTGGATGACTTTCATTCAGAGGAGCACTAGAGCTCAGCCAGCAGTGTGCAGCCCATGCCTACACTCGGTCAGGATTTTCGTGCCAGGTCTGAATGCGCTAAATAAATGCTTGGGTTTCAGTCCTGTGAACTGCTACCGTCACACTTTACTTTCTGGGTGGCTTTATTGATACTACATAGACAGAGAGCATATTTTTATAGTAACACTTGGGAGGATATTAGGATAATATAGGCTGTGTGTCTCGGGGAAGTGCTTAGTCAACAGTGCTATAAAGCTCTCTGCGGCTCATTTGGACGAACGGATAAAAATTTAAGATTTCGGCCCATCGTTTATTATAAATGGATGACTTCCAAAAGCACCTAATCCATCCTAAGTGAGGCGATGGCCACCGGAGGCTAATCACTTTAGAAAAACTCTGTCTTTCTGTACGTGTGTGAGTTTGTTTGGCAAGGCTACTTATTGACTGAACCGTCCCATTTGGGCTTAAGTAACAGTCCCATAGTCTGGACCGCACTGCACAGCGGAATGAGCAAACTCAAAGGCAAACATGCGCTATAGATTTATCTGAGCAAACACAAGACTCAAGGCTCCAGCGACGGTAAACTATAACTTGGCCCCCAAAAAAAGTGTAAACATGTCAACAAAGGCTGACAAACAGTGGGCTGGAAGAGGCTGCAGCTGGGAGCCCGAGTAGAGGGATAAGAGGTTGGCCCCCGGGGCTCGCCGCAACAATACATGTCATATCAGGGCCTTGTCCGCAGAGAAGTGCACCGGCAGTTAGCTGACACGCCATGACGCCACAGGTGAAGATGTGGAGGAGAGGAGCTTTATCGTTCTCAAGGCGGTCTGTGAGCCGTCAGTCATCTATCCGCGTGGAGAGGCAGCTCCACTTCGGCTGCTCTGGGAGTAAATTCTTTCAAGTCAAGAATATATCCCAGACAGGAAATACACAGTCAACAAGAGGGTTCAGAATGATGTTTCAGATTATAAACATGAACCAGGGGATGGTTCTCTGTGACCTGCTGAACCGCGTTGAGTTTAGAGCTTATATTTATTATACATGTATGTTATATTACCAGCTATTGTTATTAAATGTATTTGTTGTTTTGAAGTTTAAGCTGGCTATTGTAAAGTCATAGCAAAATATTTTCAAATATGAAGACTAAAAGAACAAAGCCTAACAGAACAAAGCCTAAACGTGACGTGGACTTGGCATAGTTAAATATAAATTACAATATAGTAAGAAGAACACAGCAAAGGTAACCTGGCAAGAGCCAGATTGATATTACAGTGCCAATAACATTTGTACTGACACTGACTGGGACCGCGCCGGCTTGAATCGTTCAGGGAGAGGTTGCACGTTTGGAGCAGCATTTACTGCTGATTTAATCAAAAACACCGCAAATCCATTCAGTTTAGTTTTGAAAAAAAGTGATGTGTGTTTGATGTGTGTTTGTGTTATGTGTTGCAGCATGCCTGTTTTTTTGTGATCGCCGCGTTGTTAATTAGTGTCGTTTTTTCTTTTACCAAAACCCATTTTGGTTCTGTACTAAACGGTGAAGGTGGGAGCGGTTCAAGATGAATTCTTGTGTGTTTGTAAACTCACAAATACCGCGAGAATTCAGCTTGCTGGCAAAGTAACAGCAAAGGTGGCAGAAGGCTCGCAATCTAGAGAGACTGAGGCATTTTACTGGGCAGTTTGAAAATACATTCCAGATTACCAACATTTTCCACTTTACCTGAGATTGACCTTGATAATGGCTGCTATATTGACTTTTTTCAAATGATGGCCATATGCAATGTGACGACACGTCATATTTAATTCATGCAGGTTATAGGAAAAAGGTCAAGTGGCATTTAATCAATTATTTAAGGGACTAAGTGGCATGTGTTCAGCAGAAAAAGAACCAGGAGGGCAGATTGAGGCCAAATGTGAAATGCATAACCTAGTCTTGCAAATTGTTAACATAGCTCACATCTGTGGTTGCCAACCTTTTTTGTCTTAAGTATCCCTTTATTCTTTCATTCTTTCAAGCCAGTGTTTCCCGACCAGGAGTAGGGGGACTTCTGGTTGGGAAACACTGGTCTGCATTATTGACTCCCACCTTCCATCCTCATGAAGGATTTAATACGTACAGTATTTTTTTCACATTTTAATTGACTTGTTCTGTACAAAAGCATAATCGCAAAAAAATACAGACGCCCTACATTTCTAAAATCATCCCATTCTCTTCTTCAAAGGGGTACAAATGTTAAGTCCCAACTGGGTTGTAGAGTAAGTGGTGACACACTGAAGATCCAGGAAACATCCATCCAGTTGAATTTTATTTATTTGAATAGGGACAGTGTACAATATACATTAGCCTCAGAAAGGAGAGATGCATTGTACCAGGTTATAGCACTTGTGCTAATTTCCACCTGCAGTCCCTGGGCCTATTGTACATGTTTTTAGTGGTAGGGGAAACCGGAGTACCCGGAGGAAACCTACGCAGACACGGGGAGAACTCGCAAACTCCACACAGAAAGGCCCCGTCCAGGTGGGAATCGAACCCGGACCTTCTAGCTGTGAAGCACGAGCGCTAACCGCTGTGCTACCGTGCCGCCGAATCGATTCAACTGGACATTTCCTCAGTGTCGATGTTTTGAGAATCATACAATTCTCTTCTTCAGAGATTAGAATTGGCTGTGTGAATAACATAGCCAATGTCAATTGGTAAGGTATAATAAAAAGAGGTGCATTATTGTTTCCTAATGTATTCTCTGTTTTACCCATTATTTTATGGAGCCTGAGCAAACTGCATTAGCAAAGAGTAATTGCAGCACCCAGGGGCCCATCTCAAGATCTTTGAGTCATAGGTTTGGTCAGTAGTAGCAGACTTTTACCTTTTGGATGTTTTAGCTTGATGGGCGAAACACACCCAAACACAGAAAGACTTCACCTAGACGAGGAATCCAACCAAGGATTCTATTGGTGCTAATTGTAACTAAATCCATGATGACGACACTAAATCAACCATGTGGATTTATTTGTGTAGCGCAAACTGGCTACAACCAATATATTACTCCTTCATCTAGTACAGCTCCATGATGACGTAACCACTTCGCAGTTGTTTATTCATAAATGAACATTTAAGCAACCAAATGAGAGAGTGTGGGGATTATGTGTGCGACTCGGATGAGGAATGTGGGGGTATTAGAATACTAATGTTGCGCGGCTAATCTTAAGCAGAGCTTAAAGGTTAAAACCAGGCACCTGCTGCGGGAGAGACAGAGCACCTTGGGGTTCCGTTACTGTCAGTGCAATTAAAACCCCAGCAGAGGTGCACTTTCACATGCCCCTCAAAACCTCCCTGCTCCCTCTGCCCCCTACCACCCTGCTACTCCTGCGCACGCACAACGCGGCGCTCATAATAGCATCTTTCATACACCAAGGGCTTTGTGCGTGCCAGCTTGAAAGTGAAACAGCGCCAGAATAGAGCTAAAGAAGGATGTACGGATTGCGAGGTGTAAAAGATCTCATTGGAGAATAACATTGAGCTGGAGAAAATACAAGGGAGTGGAGGCTGACAATAATGCAGGCAGACAACTCCTATGTAAGTCGAAGAGATGTGAGGGTATGCTGCGAAAATACCTCGTACAACATAATGAAACGGCTTTGAAGCTTGAAATTGTTGACGGTCAATTCATTTGCCAGTAATTATTCTGGACCACTGAATGGATAATACTGTGTAATTATGTAGTTTAGGGTAATGAAGTGCCTTTGTCAAAAAAAAAAGCAGTGATTATCGTTCGACAAACAACTCCAAACGAGCCTCAACGATCATGGCTTCCACACGGCATTGTTTTGCTTGTATTGCCAAATTTGAGCAAAAACAAAAATCAAACGTCCGTGCAGTTTATATATTGTTTGCATAAAAAAAAAATAGCACAAAGACAGCCAATATGGAAGTCACCATAAAGTCCCTGAGCAAAAGGAAGCACAAACAGTATGCATTCGCTGTGGCATTGTTTCAATAAGTCTCTGCAATGTCATAAGATCCAGGGCTGCATCCGTTGTTCACCACGATCTTGTATTCATTTATTTATTTATTTTTTTACATTTTAATACAATTACAAGAATGAAAACATAAAAGAAAAAGAAAAAAAGTTATATTCGAAATCTAATATATACGGTTTACAAATACAGTAGGTGTTAAGGTGGGTGGGGTTGGGGGGGGAGGGGGAGAGTAAAATAAAAATAAAATTATTCAGGTTGCGTTTTTTATTGTTTCAGTTCTGCCTTGGTTTGCGGAGTTTCTGTATATGTATGTGAATGTGTATGCAATGCAGGGGTGCATAGGTGCTATGTCGAATGTGGTCAAATAAGTGTAATATATAAAAAAATAAATAAATAAATAAAACGATCTTGTATTCATGATGGGAGAGTGCGACCACCGCGCAAAGCCTTCTCCAGCTCATCCCAAAGATTCTCAGTCAGGTCATGATCTGGACTCTGTGTCTCATCCTTGAACACAAATGTGATGTTCTTCAGCAGAATAAATAGTTTGACAGGCAGAGAGAGAAAAAATGATGTTAAGGCTCTGAGAATGAAGCTATGGCTACGAATTGAGTCAAGTAACATGGCGTGAGACATAAAGACAGAAATGGGGGGGGGGGGGGTGAGACAGGAGGAAGCCGGCGATGGGAGGAGTGACAGTAAGATGAATGGAGAGAGAAAAGCCAGTGACAGGACCGACACAATGACCTTTAAAAGCTGAAGAGGAATGGCAAACCAATACAGTCCGCGCTCTGAATGCTCGCCGTCAGATTCATACACGTGTGAGAGTGTTTGACGGACGTCTCTGTCTCGTCCTGTCTGTCCGCGGTCCAGGTGCTGCGCCGTGATAAGAGCTCCGCCCCTCCTCTCCTGCCTCCTGGCACCGCAGAGTGTACTAATTCAACGCGCCACTGACGGAGCGCTTGTTTCCGCTCCGAGAGGCAGCTCTTTGGAAGGCGCTCAACAAAAACATTCGGGGTTGGATTTTAGTAGTTCGTTCAATGGGCTTTTTTCAGTGCATGTCAGTGGCGCGCAAAAGTTTAAGTGGGGTGTCAAACATTCTGTTAACTAAGAGTGCTGTACATATTTTTGGATTCTAGGTCAAGGGAAACAAAATATTCTATGGCCTTGGTGTGTTTTAAGAGTTCTAAACTCCAAAGGATCCAATACACTTGACCTCAGAACTAAATATCGAGGTGGTTTAATGGGTTAGTATTCACAGCAAAGTTTGACTCGCAGAGAATGCCTTACTGCCCAACTCAGAACATGCACAATAGCCTATTTGTCCAACTACATACTCCGAACTTACATTTTGTCTGAATATGTTTGAGAGTAGCCTCCTGCCACCCCCTTCTATTTAGTTTGACCTAAAGGCATTAGGGTGAGGGTGGAATATTAAGGTGCAGTTCTTTTTGGCAAAAGCTGTTATTTCCAAATATTGTGCTTCTAATATTAATACTATTGTTTTTATAACCGTAAAAAATACCCAGACTTTTAGGCCGAAAAATATAAAACAGAGGGACTCAAGAGCCGACCAACGAGGCTACTTCTATTCATAACCCTTCAGCAATGACTGCCACGGCGCTGCACCTAAACCAGTGAGGCTGTTTGTTTTTGCTGTGATGAGGAGGCACCTGCACTGGCAGCTGCACACCAGCAGACGCCTAACGCTGCCGAGCTGCTCCCAGGCGACACAGTTCGCAGGTAAATAAGTGCAAAAGGAAGTCCGCCCCAAAACAAGCACTCAGCAACTTTGTGAGTAAATAAACTTAAAAGAAACATGTCAGCATCTGATCCAAGAGCAGACATATTTTGGGAAGAAGATATTTCAAGGTTGCTGCTAGACAGGCTCCAAAATAGAAGTTCGAGCAACCATTATTATCATTATTGCATAATATAATGCATGTGTCTGCACTGACTGTAAGAGGTCATCTTGAGTTGTATAGAACAATTTATAAATTCATTCATAAACTGATGCCAAAGAACAACATGGACTTTTAACACTGGATATACAGGGTCCCATATCGGTTGTGCTTGGGTGCAGTTGACTTTAATGTACAAATGTTCACATGTGGATAAGCAGAAATGTCCATAATGGTACTAGACCCTCTCTACAGTTGTGGAAGCTGTGCAAGGTCAACTGCACTATGGTTCTGAATGGGTTGAAGTCATATCAATGCATTTTTGTGTGTGTGTTTTTTTCCTTTATGTGAGTTTATTTTTGTTTCACAGTTCAAAACAATAAAAACAACATACCACTGGTAGTTTGAAGTTACAACAAAGCAAAAGCTTCAGTGTTCTAAATCTGTTTGATAGATACACATTGTAGCATTGTGGTTGAATACATTCAGAAAGAGAGATGCACTATCTACAACCTCGAGTTTCAACACAAATGGAATTCCTGTCCAAAGAAAAACTAATGAATTAGTGCATCAAAGTGTTGCTGTTGTTTGAACTTCACTCGCAAGACAATCTTCACCAAACTTAATTAATTTTGTGAATGCAACTCTTTATTTCTACAATACAGATACGCTTTCTTTTACTTTTTATTTTTTATATTTTGGCGGGAGTCACTGGTTTATTCCGTTTTTGACTGCATGCCAGCCAGGTGCTGCCAGGTATTGTGACGTTGAGGGAAGGACTTTCAATTATGCAACATGTGTTATTGTGTTATTATTATCTGTCCCCAGCAGCCCGGACAGTAACAAATACACTTCCATGACTCATTAAGACTTCAAAGGCCAAGAAAAATCGGGAAAAAGTCTCCAGTCAAAAAGTCTACAATCTGTGCATTTTTCAACACAAGAAACACCCCGCTTTTCCTATCTACTCCATAGCATCTCAGTGCAGTGGTCCTCAATCAGATGTGCAGACTCACCAGGGCCCGATCCCCACCCACTCTTCAGTTTGGGCATGATTGACACATGCTGTGGCTCCACTCCTCCTATAGCTTCTATAGTGAGGAGGGAGAGAGCATTGCAATAGGGTGAAGACAAAGTATACAACAGACAAGGGACTTGGAACAGCAGGTACAAGGGTTAGACCTGAATTACAACAAGGGTGTTCCAGTAAATAATCACTACATAACTATCTCCTTGGTGAAAATATTCTGTCCAAGGTTTCAGGCGTAGATTTAATCGAGGTTTAAAAGGTAGAGATTCATTTCAGCTTCGAATGAACTGAGTGAACAATTTTGGAAAATGTAAAGTTTGGAAAAGGCATGCTCATTCAATTTCTTTTCCATAGCGGACTGCAATAACATGTCGGAAAATAGTGTTTGCTTGACTCATTCTATCACATGTTAGTTAAGCACCCATTTTTAGCTCCCTTGTTAGTCGATCGAGCTGTCAGCTGTCTCCCCCTCATTTGAAAAACAAATTTGATGAACTCCCAACTTTCGCTCATTGTGAACCCATTCGGCTGTTAGAAAATTACCCTCAGAGCAAACTTTTCAAATTCCTGCTCTTGTTCTTTGCCGTCACAAGCCTTGTTTCTCCTCTCATGCTAGATCCTTTTCTTGCGTTCCATTTCTCCCCCCCCCAAATTCTTGCATGTAAGTCCCATCAACCCGCCCACTGCTCTGTCTCATCCAGCGCACTCTTCCATCCCACAGTTTCCTCTCAAACTGACGCACTTTTGAGATCCCTCCGCGCCTCTCCTACCTGTGTCCCACTAGACTGTCTGCGCTTCTTATGTAACTCCACATTCAACTCTATATAGGTGTCTTCTCCTCGACGCTCTTCTTCCAAAGTCTCACCGCCTTTCCCCCATTCCCTGACTTAAGTCGCTGCGGTTTGTTAAACGCTACATCATCAAGAATAAACTGTAACGCTGGGACTGTGAAAAATTGAAAATAAATCGTCTTTGGTGCCAGCTTCCTTTTTTTTTTTTTTTTTTTTTTTTGCACTTGAGAGAACTTCATTATGACACCCTTAAAAGTGTTTCAAACCATGCAGGAATTTGGTTTGCATGTGGGAGTTGTAAATATGGCTATGTTGTTTGCATGCAGACGCTTGACAGGCGGATGGACAGGTAGGCAGCGCATCCACCTCATGCATGTTCATTTGAGCAGCGTTTTTCATAGATTCTGCCCACATGAGAATAACAGCAATAAGTGGTTGAAGGATCTTCTTCTGTGTGTAATCCCATAGCTCTTTTTTTCCCTTTTGCATAAACCTTTTGTCAGTCGTGTCACCCACACCTTAAAGTAGGCGGCCATTTTCTGCCTTTTGATGAGAGGAGTATGTGTATGAATCATGAGAAAGGTCTGTTATTGTGTCATCCTATTCTCCTGGCGTTTATTAATAAAAAGAAGTATACCCCATGAGATTCCGATTCAGTCATTGTAAACAGTTATTCTTAAATCCAATTTTGGCTGGACTGGGGCAATGCCAGCAACTGGGTCCTGAGAGGGGAGTGCACTTTGGGCGTTTGCATGCTGAAGCACATTTTCCAAACACTGAACCTTGTCCCCACTGAAGTACTGTGCTTTAAGAGAGCATTGACTGAAGCTGATTAGAGGCGCAATAGGTATTTGCAGTTTAAAATGCTAAATGTAAGACAATAAAAATGTAGTATTTTAATCGTAAGAGTGGAATTGATTTTGTTGGACATAAAACATGAGATAGTGGATTAAATATGATATTGATATGCTATTTTAATCAGTATTTTAATCCTTATTGCTAGAGCACCAATGGGACCCTCACATTCAGCAGTGTGTTGTGTGTGTGCGACAGTGTTGTTGTTGTACTGTAACAATGTTAGCAGTCAATCACACTCCTCACACTCAGTTGTCACTCACCCATATACATGGTAGTCAGGCCTAGGAGTGGCTTATAAAACTGCTACAAAACAGGTGACTCTAGTCTCCGATATTAAATACATTGGAGATAAATTACTTCCTTTGGCCGTTCGTAAGATCAGTGTGTTATTATTGAGCTTAACCCTGACCTAGAGGCGTGCTTACAGTCAAAGGCAGTCATAAATCTAAATAAAAGTCCATTTTGTTTTCCTGTCACACTGATAAACTCAGTTATGATTCCATCTGCATGCTGTAAATGCCAGCTTTATTATCTGCTGTTCTCCACACCTGCTACCAGTAGCTTTTATTAAGTAAAGTCCCCGGTGCCAAAAAGGCAGCATTTATGCAAATGCCTCCATTTTTATATTATTCCAAAGGATAAGAAAGTGTTTATTGACGGATTTAGTATATTATGTGCGCACTAACCAGAAAATACAAAGAGATAAATTTGATCATAACTTTTTAAATCTGTGTTTTAAACTCTGAAGCCTGCACTCCATTGTGAATAATGTATAGTTAAACACAACAAAACATGCCTGATATTGCAAGAAAATAGAAGAAAACCACCGCTGCATGTGATGAAAAAGTTGTTGAATACTGTTTTCAAAAGCCACGCTTTACTTCAGCAAAATTAAGAAAACATAGACAATACTTTGTTAATATGTTCAATGAAGGTTCTTGAGTGATCAGGAGTTTAGCTAGGGAGGGACCATAACCTAGATAAACTCCTCCCAGTGGTCTATATATAAACTGCAGGCTGAGCTTTAAAAGGAACAGGCCACCGTTTCTCCATACAGAGATATGTTCTTACCTGAGCTTAGACGAGTTGATGCGCACCTGTCTGGTCTTTACGCATGTTCTCAGTCACGCAAAAAGACCAAAGTCCTTGTTAGCATTTAGCCTCTCCTCTCCTCTATGGGGCCAAACGGGGGTGAAGTTAGAAGCCACC
Organism: Proterorhinus semilunaris; assembly: GCA_021464625.1. NCBI lineage: Eukaryota > Metazoa > Chordata > Actinopteri > Gobiiformes > Gobiidae > Proterorhinus > Proterorhinus semilunaris. The sequence goes on from CM038345.1 coordinate 13,573,449, forward strand.
AAACTCTTCCAAATTTCCTCTCAAATACGGTTACGTGAGTAGTTACACAATCCTTGTGTAGTTACACCAAATTAAACATGTCGATTTTCTAAACACCTTGGTCTTTGTGCGTGATTGAGCACACGCACAAAGACCAGACAGGTACGCATCAACTCGTCTAAGCTCAGGTTATAACATATCTCTGTATGGAGAAACGGTGGCCTATTCCTTTAACTTTTGTGTCGCTGACGAAGCCTTTTGGATGAGAGGCGAAATGTTGTACACTTCAACTACCGAGTACAGAAGATGACTCAAGAACCTTCATTGAAGATGGAAAACTCCTGTACGACTGAGACACTTTGTTAATATGGTTTTCTCAGTATTAAAATAGCTTAGTATTTGTGTCCTTTTAGTATTTCATAGGAAAGTCTATAAAATATTTAAATAGTATCTAAAATTTCACGATTTACCTCCAGATTAAGGCTTCATTAATGGCTTTAACTTTAATTCTGTGATCATAATGAGTTACTAAATTAGGAGTCCACTTCGGGGCATGGCAACAGACTCAAAGTGTACACCTAACTCTGGTTACGCTGGACATTGGGATTTTTTTTATTCATATAAAATCCCAAGGTCCAGCGTTACCAGGCAGTAAAAACATGTCAGATACATGTCGTAGCTAAACATGCCGACACAATGTATCCACTAAAGTCCATTAATATTATCAACGTTTATGCGAGAAGCGAAAGGTCCAACATTCAACAAACGTGAAGGAAATCTTGGCATAATCTAAAATGCCGCGATAATTACTATATCGAGTTATCGTTCGATAAGTAAAATGAAGGATGATAACATTTTTAGTCTCGATAAATGCACGTGCTGCGTGTGCTTAAAATAACTACAGGAACATGAACGCTATCACAGCGCTGAGTGAGTGGAGCGTCTCCCGACGGCATTGAGCACATCAGCCGTGTCCCCGCATGTATCCAGATCAGCGCTGCTTTTGGAGAGGGCGGGGTGTAAACAAAGTGCTTCTACGGAGCTGCTGATTCCGACACTTTCTGTGAACTTTATCGCGGAGCAAGAGGGACTCTTGAGAAAACATTTGGAATTCTAGCCAAAAGAACTCATCACGGAGTGAATAACAACATTAATGTGACTGCAGGTTTGTCCAACATGAGAACGAAACAAAACCACCGCCCAGTCAGTGCATCAAAGCTAATCAGCGCTACTGTTAGCGAGAGGAACCCGAGCGCTTTAGCCACTGTCCAAATACAAGCGCGAGAGTCCTGAGAACATTACTCAGTGCTTAGGTCTACATGTTACAGAGAAATGCTGCAGCGGTTTGACAAACAGTCAACAAGTTTCCCAAAAAAGCTGCTTCACTCCGACGGCCGTGTGTACAGGAGGTTATATTTTAAAAGAAAAGGAAAAAGAACACAACATATGGCTACTCTACTTTAGCAGTAATACAGTATGATCTGAATCCATACATTTAATATATTGTTTTTGTGAGGAAATATTTAACCAGAATAATGCAGATGAAATATCAATATTGTTATTGGGATATTTTTAAAGATGATACTGTATATTGACTATTTGTTGTAAATGTTGTGACAGGCCTAGTTCAAACACAGAGCCTGGTGAGAGTGCAAGTTATGTTAAAGGTTGAGAAGCACAGATGGAAACAGTGTCCTAGAATATGTCGACCCTTCTAGTTTGCACTTAGTTTGGTATAAGGTGTTAATATTGAATGTCAGAAGTTCAATACATTTCAATTAAATAGTTGCTTACAGTTTTCTTTTTATTTCCTACAGTATTTGCATTATACTCAATATTATCGTTTATCGTGATATTTTCTGAGACGATATATCGTCCTCAAAAAAACACTTATCGTGGCAGGCCTAGCTGTCAGTATAAAATAAGATTACTATATACTGTACCATCATGTAGGGGTTTCCAGACCATTTACACATTATTTTCGGGATCATGTAAAGCTGTCTTTTTAAACACATTTAGATATGTACTGAGTCACCCTCCTGTGTCCCCTGTTCTTTAGTAGTCGTTCAGTGACAGACTAATCCCCAGCACCATTCTGTGTGATCCAATATCCGCGTTCCCCCCCTGCTCTAAAGCGGTTTGGTACCAGTTTCTTTCTTCTGCAGCCCTCCCATATCCTACTTCCACGCTGGACGACTCATTATGCAGACCGACGATGCCTCTGTTTCTCTTATCACTCTGCGCTGGAGTATTCATTACTGTCGCTCTGCCTGACGTCCTGGCTCCTGCACTCTCCTTGCCTTTATATCCCGGCTAATGGCTCACACGCCGACAAACCAGGAAAAATCCACAGCAACTACCCCTCTTGTTCAGACACCAAAGACAACACTAAAGGTGAAATATTACACGCGACTCAACATGCAGGAGATTATATTTTTTAATCTTAATGTACATTCAGTGGAGAATGAGATGGATTATATTTGTTTCGCTTGAAGATGGTGAAAGACTGAAGTGTTTTTATAATTACTGAGTCCTGGCTCAATTGTAAGGTGGGGTTTCTCAGGTGAAGAATGGTGTCCGAGCCAGGGGAGAAGGAGGAGGACAAAGATGAAGATGAGAAGGAGCGAGAGGAGGTGGCGGGAACGGAGGGAGCTTCACAGGAGGAAGAGGATGGAGGAGGTGTATAGTGGCTGACCAGTGCAGGACACCACGCTCTGGAACGGGAACAAAGCCAGGAGGCGGGAGGAACTGAAGGCAGCTAACCAGGTTTCCCTTACCTATGATCTATGCACTTTTGTTGTACAATTGCATATTGAAAAATAAACCACTTACTTACTTAATATTACAATATAGCCAAGTACTGTACAACTGCAGGAGCATCCATCTAATCATTAAAAGTAGCTTTTACTCAATGCAAGGTTTAGATCGAGGATGACAAAGGAGCTGTCAGTGGCAGGCATGTAGCAAACCGCTCTTGAGACACATGTCAAATACAGACAGGGAGACAGCAGTGCAAGGTGAATATGTTACAGATTAGCTTCTTATAACTCCAGTTCATTCTTTCTACAGAACGTATTTTTTTTTTCTCCACTTGTTTTACGTACGGCACAGAACCTAAAGTGTTTCTATTTTGACTCCTGATAAACTTGCAATAACTCAAACTATTAAACCGGAACTATTAATTCCGGAGGCTGCAGATGGACTTCCCGTCTATTTTCTCCAGGGAATGGTCTGAATCCAGTGACACTGCATTTGCGTATGGCAGCCTGCCCAAATGCATAAAAAGCCACTCATTAATTCACATATGACATACAGTATGAGAACATCTGTCCTTTAAGTATAAGACACAGCCCAGTGTACCCAGTGAACCGTATAGCTTGGACACAATTTTGACGATTTCGCCGTCCTCTTGCCTCTTGTTTTCCATGTATACTTTCAATTCTGCACAGTAATCCGTTTCCTGTTTTATCTCTGACCCAAAGCAATTAACTAGCATTATGTTAGAGCCATGCTTCACACTGGCACACATCAACCGTAGTGACTCTGCAGCAGCCAGGCAGCAAATTCATTGGCCTCATGTTGGCATTTTTACGGCATACTGTTTTTCAACCTCATTTAGACTGAGCCTCATCCTCTGCTTAGCTCTTAAAAAGCTTCGTCTCGTACAAAAGCAATGACAATACAACTCTGTGATGGATACTGCGACTGCTCTTTATCTGGTATCCGTTATCTACATACACTTTTTTCCCTTTCCTTTTGCAGTAGTCGTTGCTAAATTGGGCTTAAAGCATTCTCTCTGGCAATTTGTGACAATGAAATGCGGACAAAATTGACTGAAAAATAAAATAAAAGCCCCAACAGTCAATCGGATTTGAAATTGCCTGTGATAGTTATGAATGTAGAAGACATGTTATTAAACGGCCTATTCGAGAAAAAGCTATTTTTGAAAGTGCACAATTACTATACAAGCTAGAGTTGTTAGTTGTTTGAAAAGGGCAGTCATTGTTCAGTTGTGAGCATTTAAAAACTTGGTGAGACTCTACCAGGATAATATGTGATTGAAATTTATAAAGCACCTTTCAACAAAGCCCTTTAGATTATTCATTCTGTTTTCACACTTGGTGGTGAAAAGCTTTGAGTAGCCACGTCTGGCTAACAGAAAAAGTGGCTTTGATCTTGAACATGCTACACATTCAGGCAGGCTCAATGAGGTTTAGAGTCTTGCCCAAGGGCACGGTGACAGTATGCCGTATGCACTAGCTGAAACTGTACTGTAACCATCTGGTTATATACACCTCAAGAGAAGAAATGATGGAATGTTACGGCCCCAGGTCTCAGGTCTCCTGTCTCCCTCCTTCTTCTGTTGTATGGCTAACTTTATTTGTGCCTCTATGTAAACCCTGGCTGTGTGAGCCCTTGCCTGGGATTGGAGGACTGGTGTCCCGCTCAGGGATGGTTGGCTGCTGCTTCCCACTCCTGATTGGTGCGGTGTCGGAACACCTGGCCAATCATTAGGACACCTGTTGCAGCCACGCCTTTAAAATCATAGCTCACCTGACATACGGGGATGCTGGCCCTTTGTGGCCAGTACGCCATTGTGTGGTATCTGTACTCCTTTGTGTCGTTAAATACTTGGTTTTACAGGAACACTCGTTTCATTTAAGTCGTGTTTCTTGCTTGTATGTGTTTTTTAAATGCAAATATATACTTTCACATGCTGCTAGAGGGCACTGCAGGCTAATCGAGCAGCAGAAAGAAAGTTTGGAGAGAGCGAGAGAGCGGAGGTTACTGCAATGAAGTAAACAAAACAAGCTAATCACGGGCTCGCAGATGAGAGATTGAAAACATGCTGTTGGGAGAGGCTTCGCAACGGTGCAGTTACATCTCCGTGCCCAGGTAGTTGCCAAGGTGATTGATTTTGTATTTAGTTATCTGAACTGTTTATGTGACGTTAACATATCAGACACCTATTTAGTTCATTGATTATGCTTCATGTAGCTAACCATCAATGTGTTATGTTAGCATACCGTACGCCTATTTAGCCTGTTGTTTTTTCTTCATTACGCATTTTTTGGCTGGTGCATCTTGGAGCGACGTATAGTCCGGAAAATATGGTATGTTGGTTTTGAACACTTTTTGGTTGTCTTAGTTTAGGTTACATTTTTGTTAACCTTTGTAAATATTGTATTACACTCCTTTTATTAAATTACAACTTTATTTATCCATTTTACATCTTGGGTTTTGTTGCAACTTTTAATCTAGCTGAGCCAGGTTGTAACATGGAATGAATTGTTTATTTTGGGTGATTGTTGAATTAAAGCTGCTATATCAAGTTTTTATAACTACTTTATACTCCTTAGTCTTGATAGTTTTTTTTTTTGTAGAATAAATCAAAATAACGAATGCTCCTAAATATTTTGCTTGTTTTTGATGTTATGATGAAGCAGTGGTGTCTTATATAATCTTACCAACTTGCACCAATGTCTAACTGATATGCGCCTGAGCTAATATGCTAATCTGCACGAGGGAGATGGTCTGGCCACGGACCAAAACAGGTTTGGTGAAGGTGTCTACTCTGTAAAACACACACAAACATTATGGAAATTACCTGATTATTACCGGAAGGAAATTACCAAAGTGGGAGCCTGACAAGTCTCAAGTAAGAAGGATAACTGATGTGTAAATGAAACAAAACACCACTCCAGGTAAATTTTTGATGAGGCTGAGATTATAACCTGGTTAAAAACTCAAAAGGCCCTTCAATTCACAAACAGTCACAAAAACTAAATCTAATTGAACCAAGGCACAAATCGAGTGCGAGATAAACTCGTAAAGGCATGTCATGTAAAACACTGACTACCCATTGAGTTTGATTGTTGCTCGTGGGGACAAACGGAACAACTCGCCCCGCTCCCCGGGTGTGCGTCTGTGTAACGTATCGCGGCAGCTCGTGTTGCATGGACAGATAAAGATGCGTCCCTCTTCCACCAGGATGTTGAGCGACTAATCACTAGATGACTACTTTAATTAATTAGCCCAGTGTCGCACTCGCATGATAAATACTAATTAGGCGCCACAGAGGGGGCACTGCGGAGCCAGGGAGACGGGATTATGAAAAATGAGCAGGATAGAAGACACGAATGACAAAGACGCTCAGTGAGTAGCAGATGGAGCATAGACGTGTAGGGCTGAATGAGATGGATCACGTTAGCAGTTTCTTCACACTTCACTTCACATCCGAATATCTCCTCTTAAAAGTATGCTTTTGCTTTGACAATGTTTCAGAACCTTTAAACTGTAGAAAAGCACTTATACAAAACACCAAGTGGGAGTGAAGCTGTGTAATGAGGCTGAAAACAAAGGTTGTCGGCTGCGGGCAAGACATGCTCGATTGTGGAGGCAACTTGAGCACAGAAAGGAGAAGAAACTGGAATCACACAGAGGAGCCCCGCCTCATGACATCACCAGGTAGGAGCGAGTGTTTTGAGCTCTTGAGAAAGATTTGTGGGATTACTCAAACATGCTGTGTTTGTCAAGACGGAGAAAAGTACAAGATTAAAATATAGCAAAAGAAAAGAGCTCTTTAAGTTACCCCCCAAAGTTGATTTCTCATGAACTTCTTTAGCTTGAGGTTCACCACTGGTTACTTGCAGAGGATGAATCAACTACACGGTCTGCAGCGTTTCCACACGCTTTACCCGGCACCAATCATCCTGCAACTCACAAAGCGGCTTTAAGAATGCAATGTTTTCTTGGTGCCACATATACATGTACTGAATGACTATAGGGCTTGGAATGAACATTTTGCCTTTCTAAAGAAAAGATAACATAAACTAGCCCATAAGGTGTGGTGTGTTGCCAATTTTCAAACTGAATAAGGATTTAGAGGAATAGAAAGAAAGGCAGGAAATAGCAGAGCCCGGAGGCAATGTGAATTCTTTGTCTTGCCTCTCAGAGGTACATAATATTCATTTAGAAAGCAAACTAATGAGTTACCCCAAAGCAAATGGGCTATCAATAGACCCTTTATCGTTTATCTATTTATTTTCTTAATAATAAGTATATTTATAGTATGTGTGTAGCTTTATAGTGACCTTTCATTGAGTAATAATTCAATGTGCATGAAAGAAATTAGGGCTGGGCGATATGGCCTAAAATCTATATCATGATATGAAAAAATAAATATCACGATAACGATATATTTGACGATATAATTGACAATGGACGAATTTCTTCAAAATCCCAGCCTTACGCCTATTGGGAAGATTGATTTTTTTTATGGCATAATTGTCTTCCAAATATGATCTACTCAAGCAGTTTACATCCTTCATTTCATTTTACTTTTTCAGCACGTGTCCCCGTGTTCTACAGTCACCGTTTATGCTGCTCTGATGGAGCAGAGTGTAACATAAATTATATTGTGTCCACAACGATATAAAAAATTACAACGATATCAAAACATATCACGATAACGGTATGCGATACGATATGGCCCAACCCTAAAAGAAATTCAACTTTGTGTCACATTATAGTACATATATATAGTTTGCATATTTGGAGATTATGACTCTATAAAGGCCATCTTATAACCAAGCAAAAGGGACTGTAGAATTTCTGTATTAATAACTGCATATTCGTCAGTGCTAATTTGCCAGGCTAATGTTCTCTAGTGAGTTTAATGGAGAGATTAGCAAGGCAAATTAGCACTGATAAATGACCAAACATGAGGCATGGTGGTCAATCATGGAGCCAGCCGTGTATTTGTACCATACACCAACAACAGAACACATCTGCTGCAAATGAGATCTCTGTTCAAGTTCACTGGCTCACAGGCCCCCGCTAATGTTGAAAATAATGAACATAGATTTCAACTGCAAGGTGCGCATCCAATCAAAAATATTCTTTGACTATGTTGTTTCAATTTATATGATAACCATTAAGTAGTATTGGTAAAATAGATCAACCAATACCGTTGTGAATTATGGACACAAGCACAACCTGTAGTTCACATAAAACCTTCACTATCCTAACGTTGCCATCAGGACCAGAATTATTACCCCAAACATACAGTAATTCGCCATACTTGTTGAGCAGAATAACATGGTTCCAGAAAGCTGTGCAAAGCCTTAATCTACTACAACTAGAAACTACAATAGAAATATAGAGAACTGTAGGGAGGAATTGTTACACAGATTGAATAGATACAAACAAATTTAAAGGTCAGTGTAAGTAGTGTAAGTATAGGTAAGGTATGGCAAAGTGTAAGTAGACAATATGCAGATATTCATGATCTATTTCTAAAGTGCACAGTGTTTGCAAAACACAAGAAACAGCCAGTAAATAACAATGAGCGTTCACAAATGAATCAGTGTCAGCCAAAACTCCAGTAGAGTCCAGGTAAGTTGTACATCATGAGAGCTTTGTATAGCTTCTTACAAAGTTTGAATTGCTTTTTAATGGTGGTCTGAGAAAAACAAAGTTACATTATGAGCTCATATTCGGAAGTTAAAAGCATAGTTAAGTGAAGCTGTAATACGCCATGTGTACTTGCACAGACGTAAATCAGTAAAAGGTGTCTATGATGCCTCCATTACAGTGCATAAGTTAAACAGCTCCTGCGGGTTGCAATAACCGAGACACAAATAAAACTGCAATCATAATCACAGTATGTCCTTCCTCGTCAGCGGATGGATAATTCACAGTTAAACAATTTTCATCAAGCTGGCACCCAGTGGTTCAGGCACAAACATAGACACGCTGGAAGGAAATGGCATTATTCCCAGCCCAGGGCCTGTTGTGTGGGGAACCCAGCAGAGCTCACTGAATAGGACAGGGTACGATAAGTGGAAGTGACGTTGACAGAAAATAAAACCAGTATGGAGCTGAACAAATGGAGCTGTTTTGTCAAACATGGGCTTGTGGTTATTAAAGACTTGTATCTTAAAATGAAACAAAGATCTGTTCAAATTAAAACAGTCAAAAATATCTCAAAAGTGTCAAAGCAATTTCAAAGATGCATTGCTCTTCAACATTTTCCTGATTTGGATCTGACAAGTGCCGTACCAAAGTTCCAATGACCATAATCCAGTTTTGTTCTCACTAGTTGACAATTACAGACATTTTACAAAAGGTGGGGCAACTTTACTCCAAAGGTTTTGTATCAAACGTCATTGTGTGCATAGTTCATTAATGAACCATTTCGTCATATGCAGTAAATGGTTAATGGTCATGTTTATATAGTGCCTTTTACCTGCTTTAAGGTATACTTAATTAATCCCCCTAGGGAAATTCATTCTCTGCATTTGACCCTTCCTCAATGCCGCTGGGGCAGTGAGCTGCCAGCGTGGGCCGGCGCTCAGGGATCTATCTCCATGATATGTGGAGCCAGGCTGGTGGTCAGAAACACCTGGCTGGAGGATTAACCTATTGTGCATGTTGTACATGTTTTCAGTGGGAGGGAAAACCGGAGTACCCGGAGGAAACCTACGCAGACATGGGGAGAACGTGCACACTCTACACAGAAAGGCCCCGTCCAGATGGGAATCAAACCCGGACCTTCGAGCTGTGAAGCACGAGCGCTTTTACATCAGGAAACCACTCTCATTCATACACCAGTGTACGCAAACAAGACGACCCGCTCAACCATCAGCGCCACTGTTGCCCCTGTTAGCTGATTAACAGTCTAATGCTGCAAGCAAACATGTATAAAGATATTATGGTGGTTTTCTTGATAGCAGACACCAGGGATTACACCTGAGCTATTGCTCCTGTCTGGTCTCCAAAATGTTGTCTATGTTAACATATGACAATTTACCAGCAGTATGGATTAAGTCATCCATTACGTTTAGTGTCCCAACCATTTTCAGTTTGAAAAACGCTGGCAACAGCATATCGTCCGAGAATAAATTTCTTGAACGATTATACTGTAAAACATGTGGCTGAGCGCCCCAACATCTCCTATTGTAAATATTGGGACATCTACAATAAGAACATCTGTAGCTTTTTCAAAGTGGCTCCCAGAATAATAAAGCAGACAATACGTTTTCATGAGCTTGGGTCCCGGGCCAAGAGAATAAAAATGTTACACGAGTCCCTGGGCGGAAAGCAACGGAAAAGCAATTCCTCTCTGTTAGCAATAATATCCCCTTTCGCTTGTTGGAATAAAACGTATCCCTTAAGCACTTTTTATAACTCCTGGGGTAACTTGGAGGTAAATGCTCATGTATATAAAAAATACACATACGCAGCTTGGAGCAAAATAACTGGTGCATTCCCCCAGTTCTATAAAGAGAAGTGCTATCCAACAACACGCAATGGCAATGACCATAAAGGCGACGGGGCCATTTGCTTTTCAAGTATCCCCAAATCAACTTTGGCAAGCCTGACTCCACGAGAAGCTGGGGCATGAAAGGGAAGAAACTAAATTAGCCCCAGATTAAGGTGTTGATGAGGTGAGATTTGAGTTACCATGACAGTAAAATAAAAAAATGCAGTCCAAAACTTGTAAATGCATATCAATTAAATCCTGTGAAGAATGGATGTGTGCGACTGATTCATGAGAGCGACTTCTTCCCTCTGTTGAAATCGAGAAATCGGGCAAATAAGAAACAATTATTCGACGCAACGGGGGTCGTTTTAATTGTTTTGATGAAACACTGGTTTATAATCCCACATTCGGTCACCCCGGCATTCATTATGCAACTCGTAAAAAGGTCCGTGAATGGAAACTTTATCGCCAGGGGAAGTGTAGGTTTGCATCTTATACTTTGGTTTAAGTGCCCTCTGCAGGTAGACAGGAGAAATGCCTGGATGTTTGGGGGGGGGGGGGGGGGGGGGGCATAGTCTTACTAACAAGTCAATGGCGCTGTAATAAACACAGTTCAGAACTGACAGAGGAGTTTGGTGATGTTTTGTTTGTTTTTATTATAGAGGGCTATTATTGGACTTCAAAGGGTCTAAACTTCTGATTTATTACAGAACAGTATCAGAAGTGCACATTAAAGCAGAAGAAGAAACAAACAAACGGCATTACTCAAAACTATGAGAATACTTAAGGTATGTTTTGACAAGGTGACATTCTAACATGGTAAAAGTTTGTTTGCAATTCCCATAGAAGTCGAAAATTAACCACAAAGCACAAGCAACTATCAAAATACTTCAAATTCTGCTCCAGCTCCTACTCAAAGATGCAATAATTATATTTTGTCCGATAACGTCAATCAGTTTGCACCACGAACAAACAACCAAATCCCCCAGTCTGTCTCACCGGGTATATATTTTTTCCTCGCCCTCAGCGCCCAAACCACACCAACATGGCTGCTATCCTGAGCTTGATGCCTGTCACCTTTGTGTATTCAACCCCTTTCAGGAGCCAGCAATGCAAATAACACCCTCATGAATATGCATGACCCATTTGAGAAGGAGAGAGAGAGAGAGAGGGAGAGAGAAAGGAGGAGGACGGAGGTAGGCGGTGACAGGGAAATTGAAGGGTTGGGAGAAGCCAAAGGTGGGAGAGAGAAAGCGCGCCGTGCCGACAGACTGATAGCGCGGGCAGGCTTAAGAGGATAAACACAAGAGGAGCAGTGTGTGGGTGAAAGAGGAAGGAGACAGGTGATCGGTGTCAGACACAGTTAACTAGATGCGTCCCCTCAACAACGATTCTCACTGACCTCTCCAGGGAACTGCAGTGAATAAGGCTGGTAATGACACGGGCACATCTGCACATCCAAAAGTACTCCTACTGGAACTGTGAGGAGTCAGACTTTTTACTTTTTCTCACAAGAGTGGACGGAAAAGACAGTCAATCTGAGGAAGTGGCTTCGAGAAATATATGAAAGCGTACTTTTCCGAGGGAAAAAAAAAAAACTCATCATTCTCTACAGTACTTGTTTCATCTAGTGAGCACATGCACCATAATTACTATTCAACATTTACATACTATAGATTCTGTAAACTAAAGAAAGTGTCTGGGGAGAGGGAACTCCTCCAGATTAAGCAGATGCCATCACTCCTCGGCCTTGTTTACTTCCACACAACAATGAAGTACATTCAAATGGCTTAGTGTGATTACTGGAGAAAACAAATGGGATGTTTCTTGGAAATAAAACATTGGAACAAGCATATAAAAAAAAACGTTCTTAGAAAATTGTTGTTGTTAAAGATACGCCAACCCCAACCATCAGTGATGATTGACAATACACTATTTCTGAAATGTGCGTGACAGCTAGTCGACCCGGAATCAAACATGTTGTAAGCGCGCTTTTGTTTTTGACATTAGCTGACAGGATTACATGTTTCACACGACGTTTGATGATCGCTAAACTTGTTAACGTCGAGAGGTTATTTTTGCGCCCATCACAGGCGCCTGCTTTTCAGACTGAACTCTTTATCTCGCCACGTCTTCACCTTGCGCTGTATCCAGACATTGTAGCAGCGCTGAATGGCCTGTCCCCCACTGCTCAGACCTGAGGTTTGCATTACACTCAATAGACTCTCTAACAGTAGCACAGCACACAGCAGCAACGCATCTTCCCTCTGAGGCATCATTCTTCACAGTAGGAATCTGAGCTCATGCCTCAATAGCCTGCAGAAATACTCTTACTTACCTTCAGACTATCTTGTCGGATGAGTTGCAAATGAAATGAACAGAAAGGGGAGCAAACTAGATGGTTCAGTATAAAATGTGTCAAATATGGGCTGGATATTGTGCAATTGTTGACTTTTTACTTGTTTTTGTATTATAACCACCAACCATTTATTGGAAACTTGCACCACTTCTGCTGCTTCTTGAGTTTTTAAATGAACATCCTTAATTGAGAACGTAAAACATGTCATGAATTCATTATTGTTTGATGACATTTGGCAGATCGTTTCAAAGCAATGAAAGTAACACGTTATTTTTCCCAGTAATATACAGTATATATATATGCTGTGCTATGTAAAGAAAAGAGTCCCCGCCCAAGTACAAGAACACACTGTTTGATGACATTGTTTAGAGTGCCGCTTGAGCAGTCAGGGACAGAAAAAGAGATCAGATGAAACAATTATCGGTCATCTGGATACACAAACAGAAGGAGCAGCACAATGAGCAGACATCCTCATGTATAAAACCGCATTGTCAAAGATATGGATGTAATTGCATTTTTATTCATAAAGGATGGGAAAGTAAAGCAGAAATTATGTGTTTCATTGTTGCTGGAAAATAAAAGCCACAATGTGCGCGGTAAGTAATGAAAAGTAATGGATCTCTGCCTTTGTCAAGGTTTCATAAAACTTTTCTGTCTTTAATGCACTTTCTGCAGCATGGCAGCCACATTGCTGATACCAAGCTTAAGTATGTGGAACTATAAAAGCATTCACAAAGTCGGCACATGTAATAAAATAGTATAAAAGCCATGATCATTTCTGTTGGATGAAGGTGGATATGGGGAAACCGATCTCTTTGATACAGTGCATATCAGCAGCATAAATAAAAGATAAACACTCAAGTCGGTTTGGTTGATGGAAGCTCAAAACACATAGCATTCACAACTTCTACATAATTCAATTTTATAAACTGCATATTTAACTCTCTATCGTTTTCTACTAGTTTGCACAGGTGTAGAGACACTTGACATTGACAGTAAAGTTACATTTCACTGCCAGAGTAGTCCTCCGCTGACTGCTACAGCAATCTCATCACTAATTGACGTTGGTGTAAAGTTATGTCAGACTCCACACATAGTGACAGGAGATATGGGAGAGCAGCCAGGGCCAATTTAGGAAATGCATGTTTAATTGACTGAGAAACATTTAGAATGGAAAAGACAGAGCTTCACTTACAGTGTGCACTGATGGGATTTAGGTTCTTTAAGTTCACTTTCTTGAGCTTTTAAAGTGGAAAAAAGCACTAAATTAATTCTTGCTGACCCTTTTTTACCCAATCAGTCCCAAAGGTAAACGGGTAAGGAGTCCAAAACAGAGATTGGTTAATTCTGGCTGTGAAAACACCCAAAAATTGCTCCAGCACCTTACTGCTCCAAGAATGCTTTTAAGAACAGGGAACAACTGCTATGGCAATGTTTTTGAGGGCAAAAAGCTATTTGTGATGTCTGCTCTGCTGTTGTTTCTTGGGGTTTATTCAGTGTGAAATTCAGAGCTGTCCAAAAGATCAAATTTGGTCGTGAACGTCACATACTCCTTAGCCGTCCTCCCTGCGTGTCTCTCCATCTCGTGAACAGTTTATCATAATCACATCAGCCCCAAGTGATGGAACACACTTAAGGGGTATTAGTACACACACACATAGGATCGCACACAGCTTTGACATCCACTTAAGGATTATTACATGTCTAACGGTGCCTCCAACATGGGAGATTATCCACCAGACTGTTCATCAGGGCAGGGGCCAAGAGCTGCAGGGAGGGATGACCACACACACTTTTTCATATTGAACAGACAAGCAAGGTTGTTTGTGTGCGTCTTTGTTTGATTCAAACTCGCAAACAGAAAAAACAGATAAATGTATTTAAAAAAATCACAATAAATGTACATGCAATCTTAAGGTGGAGAAGGGAGGGAAGAAAATGTCATCTCATTGTGTTACATTGTAACACAATGCGTAAACACAAATCACAGCAAAGGTAATGTCAAAATGGGCACAAGTATAAGTAGAGTTGTTATTACTCTAATTGGCCAATGATAAATTAAAGTATAGAACAGAAATAACTACTTAGGGAACTGTGTGGCAAATTTTACTATCACATCATGCTCTGTGCTTTCACTACCTCAACAACTGCTACTAATTATTTGTCCCTTCTGGCTGTACTTGTTTGCCAGGTGCCCAAATGTTCAGTCAGTGTGTGCAATTGGACTAATAAATAGATAACTATACTGTATCCTAATGTGTTATCACTGAGAGATTAAAAAGGCAGTTGTGTAGGTAGGAAGTTGAAGTTTTTAAACTTCAAACTATCTCCTGTCTATGTTAAAATAATTGTACATGTTGTATGTTGTAGATGGTCAGAATATGTGCTTTCCCATCCCATTGCGCTTGAACTTTACAGTTCAAGCGCAATTTCTCCAGTTTGGCTTTATCTAAATCTAAAAACTTCTCGACTGGAGCTTACAGCCTATAGACCAGTGTAACGCCTCATTTGAAAGCTAAGACCCGCAAAACTGATACATTTTTTGTGGGGGCCTTTTGTTGTGTTTTTGCCGCTCTTTTGTTGCTTCTTTGTTGCTTTTTCGTCACTTTTTAGTTGTGTTGTTGTCGCTTTTTTCAAGAAGCTTTCAGATTTGGGTAAAGCCCAACTGCTCTGTTCAGGTGGAGGTTAAGAGGTTAAGTACCAGCCCCACTTTTGACAGGGCGGACCTGCTGTCCTGGGTCACTTTTGGAGGAACTATTTCAGCTCCTGCCCTGGGAATAGTGCTTTCTAGTACAATGGAAACGCTGCAACTATCGCTCGCAGTTATCTTTAACTATTTATTAAAAACGCACATTCCAGCTGTTTCAAATCAGTTGGACTTTAGTCTCGGATGTGTGGAGCGCCACTTTGTTTTGTTTGTATCATGAAATCAAGCGATATAACTTTGCGAATCCTGTTTTTTGTAGTTTTTGTGTGTAAAAGTATTAGGCTTCACATGTAAACGTATCCTGTGCACTACAAAGGAGCAGAGGGGATTCCGATTAAACAGGGACTGGGGGGTTTCAGGGACTGTCTCCAAAAAGTCCTAGGTGTGAAAACATCTAGTAACTAACTTATATACTGTCATTCCTTTTAATATTGTTCTTTAAAGGCACACTGTGTAACACTTTGGATATGAAACATGCTCCTCGTGACCAGCCATACAGAAATGAATGGATTTGGATGACGACCTGACGTATTTAAATCTCATATTTGGCTACTTTTAATCAATATCTCCAATCTCCATGGAAGGAGACAAGCTGTAGCACGTTTTGAGCACGGTCTCCCTGTGAACAGACTGGGCTCTTCTTAGGATACAATAATACATTTGCACATCTGTCATTTGTCAGCCTTAAATCCTTGAAGTCGGTGCCATGATGAGGCAGAGAAGGGATGCAGATATGCATTCTTACTGCAGATCACGGGGTTATAAACTTATTTTCAGCCAGCAGAGCAGAAAACACAATACACAATTATATCAGCGCCTTTGTTGGGAAGCGTAGGTGACCTCTCGAGTCACATCGGAATTAAATGAGAGGGATTTTGGTTCCTGTGTTTGTGAAAATCAGTCAAGTTATTTTTTTTGTTGGATTTCATTTGGCAGTCTCCTCTAAGAGACTCCTCCTGCTTCTCATTCTCTGTGGTTTCTTCTCCTCTGCTTGTAATGAATATTCATGAAGGTGTTATTTGCATTACTGGCTCCTGAAAGAGGCTGGGTACACAAAGGTGACAGCCATCAACCTCTGGAGGCGGCAGTGTTCGGAGATGAGAGCAGTAAGCAAAGATGAAAGAAGGAAATAGAGAGATAGGAGTGGTGCATTGGGAAAGAAGGAAGAAAGCCAAACAACAAGTGAAACGCAGGTGGTAAAGCAACACAATGCAGCATTCGGACCTAAAATATAGAGTTGACAATCATTGTGGTTGTATGAAAAGCACCTTCTCCAATTATTAAACAGTTACCTGTAAAAAGTCTGTCCTATACATGCCAGGAATATAAACACACAACACACTGACATCAAGCATCACCTAAGAAAAAAAAGCAGTGGGTTCCACAAGGTCTAATGTTGGTCTGAAGTAGGTCTAAATTGTGTTATATTTTAAACGCAGACGCTCTAAACAAGGACCAACCAAAATGAGGACAAAATAAATCAGTTTCAAAACCAAACTAAACTAAAGTCTAGACCGGTCTGCAGACGTGCCTGCACCTGAAACAGGCCACGCATCACACAGTGATAGCTGTACCACAGCTTCAGGACCACTGCCTAACACACAACATAACAGAAATCAGTATTGAGGATGTAATGAGATAAGATAAGATAAGATCACTTTTACTGATCTCACAATGGAGAAATTAACGTGTTACATTCAGCTCTCAGAAATACTATAATAGAATAGACAGGAAATGTGCAAACATTTAAATAGTAAATAGAGGTATCTTATATACAATGACTGCCAAAGAGTATAAACAATGTAAAACATTTAATGAAATGACTATAATAAAAAATGTCAGTATTAACAGTGAAGGTTTACAGTCATAGTGCAAGTGGTTGATAAGTGACGTAGATGATGACAGGGAGTTATGTTAGAGTTTGGCACTGAGCCCTTTACCTCTGCAACTGATTACATACAAACAGCTCATTTACTCTATTTATACTATATCTTTATTACATACATATCTGCCATACGTTAGCTTCATGTTTCACATAACTGTTCTTACTAGTCATTTATCTTGCACAAGTCTGCACCATTGTTATGCTATTCTTGGCTAAACTAAAAATAATCTCAGCTTTATTTAAATGCACACTGGTTGGAAAAATCTAGTTTTACTTTGAAACATGGCACACCTGACCTTTTTCATTCATATAAATGTCTAAACCACTGGATTCTTCATCAACCAAAGAGGTGCACTGTGAGA
This sequence comes from Proterorhinus semilunaris, assembly GCA_021464625.1. Classification (NCBI taxonomy): domain Eukaryota; kingdom Metazoa; phylum Chordata; class Actinopteri; order Gobiiformes; family Gobiidae; genus Proterorhinus; species Proterorhinus semilunaris. Next base: position 13,591,008 of record CM038345.1, read on the forward strand.
GGTGTGCTGTGATTGTACAAAACTAATGTGCCGTTGCTTTCAAGAGTGTGTGCTCCCACCTGAGGGTGAACTGCTCCACTGTCGAATCCGTCTTCATGAAGACGCCGAACGACACCGTCTTGCCAAGCCTTACGGGACTGGGTGGCACCAGAACCTCCACATTCTCATCCAGCCTCAATCTGTCTCCTTTAGCTGAGACCGGGCCGACTGTCATCGCCACCGAGCCAACCTTTTGCATGTCCTGAAGACCTCCTTCCACCAGAGGGCTCCACTGTCCCCCCAGGCCCAATCCCAGACCTCCAAGAGGCCCCCCCACGTTGGGACTTTTCCACGGCTCGTTAACGATGGAAGGGCATTCGGGACCCACGCCATCTGCTGGTATGATGGAGTAGTAAATGTCCAGGGAGGGTAAGGAGACTTCGGGAGGTCTTCTTCGCACTTGCGGAGGTGTGAACCAAGCTGGGGGGATCTCCAGACGCACCACGCAGATGCCAGATGGTCCCAGCAGTCGGCAGCCAGCAGATGGCGCTGTATCGCTAGGATCGCGGATAGCTACAGCGCGCACACATGGGAGGAGGTTCAGAGGGAGGGGGTCAGGCTCGTCCCAGCGCCGCCCGACCAGGTAGAATAGGACCTGGCACAGAGGAAACAAACAATGGGAGCGCTATATACCTTGTCCTGTGAAAGTGGTTGAAAATCTACATGTGCCACTTATTATAATTATTAGGTAGTAAGCTGTAAACACAATTTAAACAATCTCCAAAATGCCAATACATACAAAACAAATGTGTGGACTTATTGGGAGAGGTTATAAGCATTTATATATAAACACGTATATCACGTGAACCGAACAGATGATTATGTGCTTTCCAAATACCTGTATCCATGGCCGCGCGGACCCCACTCTGGACACGACGACGTGACCTTTGACCCTCCAGTTGAGCGTCACCTGATTGGTCCCCAGGCTGAGATGAGGTGGGGCCCCCTGCAGCAGCTCCACTGGGATTGGCTGCTCGGCGCTCAGGTTGGCGTAGCTGCAGTTGACGGCGGGCATGGAGTGGGGCGCGCTCACACCGGCCTCCAGCTGGTGCAGAAAGAACGGCTCGGTGCGCGACGAGAGGCTGCCGTTCCTCATCACTTCCTGGTTGGCTTCGCGCAGGAAGAAGGCAGAGTCGGCTCCGCTCAGCTGGCACTGGGCCGGGAGGTAGGTGGGCAGGGAGGAGGAAAAGCGCGGCTGTAGAGAGTCTTGTGCTGCTCCCGGACCCCCTGGTGCTGCTGCCCCGGTCTCAGACACTGCACAGAGAAGGGGGAGAACAGAGGTAATGATAAGTAAAGATGGAGTCATTTTCTAGATTTATCAGTCATTGTTGCCTTTTTGCTTTGTCTCTAACAATACACATTTGAAAAACATGACCGTATACAGAATTTCTTCATTTCTTCAGAATTGTAGTTTATGGATGGGGTGTCGTGTTGTACATGCTGTACTGTTTGTGTATGTGTGTACTGTACGTCATGTTTTGTATATGTGTGTACTGTATGTCATGTTTTGTATACGTGTATACTGTATGTCATGTTTTGTATATGTGTGTACTGTATGTCATGTTTTGTATATGTGTGTACTGTATGTCATGTTTTGTAGTACTCATGTATGTTCTGTGTTAGTGGAATGTTTTTACCCCATGGGACTGCGGATGGAAATGAGCTCTGAGCGAAATCTGGCATATTTACAGCACTAGTTGTCTGTTCATTAATGTGAATTGTCCCATTGAAATAAATTATTAAATGAAATGAAATGAAATTGTGACAATTACAAAATCAACATTAATTGGTTGCTAGTATTTCTAATATGAACTAATATTTCAAATTACAGTTTGTGCGGCATTTATGTTGGTGAAATTGAATAATTTGACACTGTACAGAACATCCTCTTTGCACTTAATAAGGAACCAGGCAGGATTATTTTTGAAGCATGTATTGAATTCGAGCACTTTGGTCTGCAAAATACTGCAAAAATCAAACATAATTTCATGTAGATTGTTGTTGTTTGTGGATGCACAACATCATAATTGCTTTGCTTTGGCAAGTGCTTGACCTGGACCGTTCTCCTCGTAATGACAATAAATATAATTGCCTTGGTAGAAGCAAACCAGTCACTTCTATCACACGCAAATAATTCGAATGGGATTTTCCTAATAATCATCACAAGCAGCTCCATAGACCCATTGACCTGTGAAATGAATTGGCTTTGAGCACAATGTAATCTAAATACATGCAAGCACGTATCAGCTTTCCGCCATAAATTCACACAAGCATTACAAGCCGCTGACACAGGCGTACGCCACAGTGCACCGCGTTTCAACAGTTCTCCTCCGACAGTAGATATAGGCATAAACACATTCCCGCTAAGAAGTCTGTGATTGTGAATGTGATAGCCTCAGCAACCCACGGCACGCAGCCATAACGCGTCACACGTTTTAAATCCCCCATTCAAAACGCATTACACTGCCATGTACTGTATATGTATTCAGAGATTGCTCTTTGACAGTTGGTTTCCATATATTTACATGTAGTTTTCATTTTCCAAACAATATTGTGAGGTGATAGTACGGGATTACCGGTTATTTCTTTTTTCTTTTTCATTTTTGTCATCGTGTCTCATTTTACAGGGGGAAAAGGAGGGCACCAGATTCCTCACTTCCCAGTCCCTGTTTGCTATTCACCCGGTGCTACACTCGGCATTACGCTCTACAACGTATTCATGACTTGTAAAGTACAAGTGTTTGAACTAATGCATCCCTGAAAGACTATGAATAACAATGTCACCTCACATATCCTTAATGAAAAGCAGGCATTTCGGCTTGTTACGGCGAATGGATGTGCAGACGGCAGCCATATTGGCAAATGAGATGGGGAATCGTCTACACATGCATTTTTATGTGCTTATTTATTTAATATATGGACATAGCAATAACATTGGACGAACCAGATGCATTGTTTTAAAGCATTATAGCACATAACCATTTTTCAACTCCTGTCCATAGGGGGCTTTTAGGTTACAATAGATGAAACACACTGTTAACAAGATAAGACTAGGCACATCTTACACATAGGAACAACTCTGGCTCGATTTTGGCCACTGTTTGCGCCCTCTCCTAAAGATGTTAAGATTAGACTGCACACTGGACAAATAGAAAAAAAAAACTTCATATAGATAGTTTAATAGTTAATACGTTGGCATACTGTAGGCTCAAAAGCAATGCTACTGGATATGACTACAAATGTACCGTGAACTCAAACAATCTAACCCCAATACTCTATAATCTCTCTAAAATCAAGTTACAAAAAGGCAAGACACCTCTTTAAATGAAAAAAAACTTATAGGATATTGTTTTTTTATACGTATAGGATACTGTTTAGGATAAAACAAAAAAAATACTATCGAGCTCTTTCTGCCACATGAAACCATCCCTCCATCTTGGTTTGCATCCTTGGTACTGGCAAAAAAAACAAAACAAAAGTTCTGACCCAGTGCGGGGATTTCAAACGCAATATTTTAAACAACACAATTTCAAAGTGTTACAAATATTTCGGCCAAAGCAGGCGGATTTCCATCATGACACCCTGAGGACCCCATGGTGGCACAGATGATGCACAAATACCAAAGTGGGACAGTGCGTAACTGTGCTGCAGCGTGCATCCCACATCCTGGGGTAGCCGAGTGTGAAGATATAATGAGGGAGGGACGGCGTGGCGCTGTCTGGGGCGAGGCATACTGAGGCGAAACCTCACCAAAAAAAATAATAGCAGCGAAAAATAAAGCAATACCGCGGTGCAACATGGATAAGCAGCCTCGTTTTGGTTATGGGGCAATAGGCATGAAGACAGACAGAAACAGATGAGGGAGCCAGTAGTGTGTGTGGGTAGGGGGGGGTATAGCATATATAAAAGATACAGTGAGGATTGGCATTGAGTTTTACACACTGACTGCAGCATTCAATTTCAAAACTTGTTAAAGGTTTGAAAGTTTGCATGTATAGGCCCAAAGTGAGCATGCATCTGTTCTGTCTTTGTTCTGTTTATATTTGATGTAGTTATCAAACAGCGTGGATAGAATAAAGGATGCCTCTACTGTAGTTTAGTCAAAATGTATTTATTTAGTTTATTTGATAGGGACAGATATAAAAACATAGACAAACTGGAACATAAGCCTGATGTATGCATCATAGTGCTTATAGCAGAAGCTAATTTGCAGCACTTGTCCCTAGATGGGCAAAACAGTACAGATACATTCTGTGAACAAGTTAGCAATGCCACCAAGAGAGAAACTCATGTATTAATACTGCATTATTAGTTGATCTGTAAATGGGGTATATCTCGTTGTCTAGCCGTTGGCCCAAGTGTGATTGATATTACCCCGGCACCGCACTCTCTACGGAGAACATCCCATGTTAAAACAAAGTAGCGTCGCAGCACTTCATGCATATTGAAATGTTGCCAACTTCAATTTCCGCTGCTGTTCATAATCAGGTGACTGACAGGTAGGTCATGGGGTCAGATACATCAGCACTTTAGCAACTTCTGGACGTTGCTCCGAGTGGCTGTCCTTGACGTGCACTGGTCTGAGAGTGTGTGTGTGTGTGTGTGTGCGTGTGTGTGCATGTAGATGTGTGCACATGTGTCCACGGGAGTCTCCTGAAGCATATGTCCCAAACCTGGACAGGGACCCTCAACAGCTGACACACAATTTACACCAAATCTGCTCAGACACAGCGCTGTCCCCTGTGCTATGGTTGTTGACCAAAAGGTACACGGCAGGAGCTTCATTTTATTCTATGTTATATTTACTAAAACGGAGGAACAGAATTCGATCAAGCCAAATCATACGCCTATATACAAGACATATCTTCCAAGTTATTTTTTCCAAATGAAACTGGCATTTACTTATTGTTGCCAATTGCTATTCATATCTCAACCATAACTTCACTAGTACATTTCTGAATGACTCCTGAAGCCACATGACCTCACAGAACACTTGGTACTCTCACATGAGTCACAACAGGACTGCTTAGACTTGCATTACAGCGTATCCTCGTGTACCAGGTTTGGGGCCTCTGAATTCTGGCATCTTCACACTGGCATGCCATTGGCTGCCATTAGAGCTGGCACGGCCCTCAGTCCCTGGCATCATTATGTTGGCACGCAGCAGCAACAACAAGAGTCCATGCCTGCTGTGTCCTGCTGCAGCGAGCGTCTGTGTCGGCTCTCATAACAAAAGTGCCTGTACACGATGAATGGTATAGAGAGCGTCAATATAAATACATTTGTAGAAATGGGCAATAGACACTGTGATTTCAAGACTATGTGCTTTTGTATGGGTAAAATTGGACAGGCCCGAAGCCAGATGCACAGAGATTTGACAAGGCCCATCTGTGATCCTTCTTCCCCCCCCAAAAATGCCCGTTCGGCTCTTTATCCGAGCACAAACACAGCCAATAATCCAGACACAGCAGAGCGTGTAGGACGGAGGATGGAGAGGCCACAGGAGCTATAGCCAGATGGGGACAGCTCCGAAGAGATACGGGAGGAGATAATGGTGTTACTGCTGTTTGATGTTGGACTACAGGTACATAGGACTGGTATGGGTCTCGGGTCAAAATTCCCTTTTGGATTTAGAGGAAAGATGTTTACCATGGTTCAAATGTAAGAAATAATACATTTGTTTCATTATTACTGGGAAAGTATAACCCGCTTTGTATGTCTCAAAAATAAAGCATAAGGGCAGTTACAAATCAATAAGAAAAAAAAGCAAAGCCAAGTTTACAAATGCAATCAATACTATAACATGTCAGTCAGTCATATATTGCGCTCCCCGCTTCTGGAATTTGTTAACGTTTAACAAAAATCGCAACAGAGAAAAACAACAAGACATCTCTCTGCCGCCGCGTCTTTCAAAACCCTTTTTCCCCTCTACACAGAAGAAAATTGCAGACACAATTTCACAAAAGCACACACGGCGGAGAAAAATCCATCATGGGAGAATTTCCTGTAAAGAATGAAGTCCATTGATCACCCAGATGGCACGCTATCTGAGGGAGATGGGAGGCAGTGGCAGGGGCTGAGACAGGCAGGGCAGATGTATAGAGGGAAGTGTGGAAAAACGAAAGGAAGGAGGAGCGCCGACGAGAGAGGGATGGACTTTCTATTTCTGAGCACAAAATTTATCATAAGTCCCAACTTTATTTTTGTGGTCTCTACAAGTTAAGTCATCTGACTTTTCCTGTCTTTTTCTTGCGTTTGCTGTAAAACCTTTAAACGCGAAACTGCTTTGATTGCATTTTGGGGTGGTTGATTCTGCTGCAAGCATTTTCTACTCTAATTTAAAAATAATGTATATGATGACATTATATGGGCAAGGGTTCAAATTAATAGCATTTGAGACGAGCCCAGCGCTCAAGGAAGATGTATTCATCATTACTTTTTTAGTGGCTGGGAATATACATTTTGTTGCCATGGGAGTTGCCCGCGGGGAGAGGCGGCGGGCTGGGGTGGGTTTGCTCATAGCCCCCCAGCTCAGCCGTCACGTGTTGGAGTTCACCCCGGTGAACGAGAGGGTCGCGTCCCTACGCCTTCGGGTCGGGGACAGGTCTCTCACCGTTGTCTCGGCCTACGGGCCCAACATCGGTGCAGAGTACCCGGCCTTCTTGGAGTCCCTGGGGGGGGTACTAGATAGTGCTCCGGCTGGGGACTCCATTGTTCTACTGGGGGACTTCAACGCCCACGTGGGTAACGACAGTGAGACCTGGGTGGGGGTGATGGGGAAGAACGGCCTCCCCGATCGGAACCCGAGTGGTGTTCTGTTATTGGACTTCTGTGCTAGTTATGGTTTGTCCATAACGAACACCATGTTCGAGCACAAGGATGTCCATAAGTGCACGTGGCACCAGGACACCCTAGGCAGGAGGTCGATGATCGACTTTGTAGTTGTGTCATCTGATCTCCGGCCGCGTGTCTCGGACACTCGGGTGAAGAGAGGGGCTGAGCTGTCAACCGATCACCACCTGGTGGTGAGTTGGATCCGCTGGCAGGGGAAGAAGCCGGTCAGACCTGGCAGGCCCAAACGTGTTGTGAGGGTCTGTTGGGAACGTCTGGTGGATCCCTCTGTCAGTAGGGTCTTTAACTCCCACCTCCGGAAGAGCTTCACCCAGATTCCGAGGGAGGTAGGGGACATGGAGTCCGAGTGGACCATGTTCTCCTCCTCCATTGTCGATGCGGCTGCTCGTAGTTGTGGCCGTAAGGTCTCTGGTGCCTGTCGCGGCGGCAACCCCCGAACCCGGTGGTGGCGCCCGGAAGTAAGGGATGCCGTCAAGCTGAAGAAGGAGTCCTATCTGGCCTTGTTGGCTTGTGGGACTCCGGAGGCAGCTGAGAGGTACCGGCAGGCCAAGCGTGCTGCAGCTCGTGCGGTCGCAGAGGCAAAAACTCGGGTCTGGGAGGAGTTTGGAGAAGCCATGGAGGAGGACTATCGGTCGGCCTCGAAGAGATTCTGGCAAACCATCCGGCGCCTCAGGAGGGGGAAGCAGTGCTTCACCAACACTGTTTACAGTGCGGGTGGGGGGCTGCTGACCTCGACTGGGGAGGTGGTCGGGCGGTGGAAGGAGTACTTCGAGGATCTCCTCAATCCCACCGTCACGTCTCCCGATGAGGAGGCAGAGGCTGGGGACCCGGAGGGGGGCTCGTCCATCACCCAGGCTGAAGTCACCGAGGTGGTTAGAAAGCTCCTCGGTGGCAAGGCCCCGGGGGTGGATGAGATTCGTCCCGGGTACCTTAAGTCTCTGGATGTTGTAGGGCTGTCTTGGCTGACACGTCTCTGCAACATCGCGTGGCGGTTGGGGACAGTGCCTCTGGATTGGCAGACCGGGGTGGTGGTCCCCCTCTTCAAGAAGGGGGATCGGAGAGTGTGCTCCAATTACAGAGGGATCACACTTCTCAGCCTCCCTGGTAAGGTCTATTCCAGGGTGCTGGAGAGGAGGATCCGGCCAATAGTCGAACCTCGGATTCAGGAGGAACAATGCGGTTTTCGTCCTGGTCGTGGAACACTGGACCAGCTCTATACCCTTCATCGGGTGCTCGAGGGTTTGTGGGAGTTCGCCCAACCAGTCCACATGTGCTTTGTGGACCTGGAGAAAGCGTTCGACCGTGTCCCTCGTGGTGCCCTGTGGGGGGTGCTCCGGGAGTATGGGGTACGGGGCCCTCTACTAAGGGCTGTCCGTTCCCTGTATGACCGTAGCAGGAGCTTGGTTCGCATTGCCGGCAGTAAGTCAGACCTGTTCCCGGTGCGTGTTGGGCTCCGCCAGGGCTGCCCTTTGTCACCGGTTCTGTTCATTACTTTTATGGACAGAATTTCTAGGCGCAGCCAGGGGCCGGAGGGTGTCCGGTTTGGGAACCTCAGAATCTCATCTCTGCTGTTTGCAGATGATGTTGTTCTGTTGGCTTCCTCAAATCAGGACCTCCAGCGCGCACTGGGGCGGTTTGCAGCCGAGTGTGAAGCGGCCGGGATGAGGATCAGCACCTCCAAATCTGAGGCCATGGTTCTCCACCGGAAAAAGGTGGCTTCCCCGCTTCAGGTCGGTGGGGTGTCCTTGCCTCAAGTGGAGGAGTTCAAGTATCTCGGGGTCGTGTTCACGAGTGAGGGACGGATGGAGCGTGAGATCGGTAGACGGATCGGTGCGGCGTCAGCAGTGATGCGGTCGCTGTATCGGACCGTTGTGGTGAAGAGGGAGCTGAGCCAAGCGGCAAAACTCTCGATTTACCGATCGATCTACGTTCCCACCCTCACCTATGGTCATGAGATTTGGGTAATGACCGAAAGGACAAGATCGCGAATACAAGCGGCCGAAATGAGTTTCCTTCGCAGGGTGGCTGGGCGCACCCTCCGAGATCGGGTGAGGAGCTCAGTTACCCGGGAGGAGCTCGGACTCGAGCCGCTACTCCTCCACGTCGAAAGGAGCCAGCTGAGGTGGCTAGGGCTTCTGTATCGGATGCCTCCTGGTCGCCTCCCTCGGGAGGTGTTCCAGGCATGTCCTATTGGGAGGAGGCCTCGTGGAAGGCCCAGGACACGCTGGTGGGACTATGTCTCCGTGCTGGCCTGGTGTCGCCTCGGGGTCCCCCCAGAACAGCTGGAAGAGGTGTGCGTGGATCGGGAAGTCTGGGCATCTCTGCTGAGACTGCTGCCCCCGCGACCCGGCCCCGGATAAAGCGGAAGAAAATGGATGGATGGATGGATGGATGGATGGATGCCATGAACTATTGCTAGAAAGGTCACATTTTTTGACAGAGATCTGTCTTACAGTTTACTAAGCTGTGTTTGTTTTACAGTGTAAGTGAGGTATGGGACTACGGATGAAAATTAGCCTATATGGCTAACTCTGGTACATTTACATGTTGAAAAAACACATGTTGATTAATGTGCACTGTCCCAATTCAAATATAAAAAAAAAATCTTCATAAAGCCTTTTCCTTCCTGGGGCTACCACAACAAATTATTACTTTTACACTGGAAAGCCATAGTGCAACTTTTTCCGACAATAATCCGGGTTTAGGGCCAGCACAAAAGATTAGCTCAGCTGGGTCCCTTAAACGCCTCTGGCATCATCTTTTGTTTTGGGTAAACCAGTCTCTCCAAAAAACTGCTGAATCCAGGTCAAATGTTCGAACATAAACGGTCAGCAGGGGCCAATTATCAGTACAAGGGCTGCGGTGGAGCTCGATACCTTGCACATTATGAAACGCAGTGCAATAGTCTGGCAAGGAACAGCCTCTGTCTGGGAAGCTTATAATGGATCCATTTGTTAAAGGGACGCTTAAGATGTGCTGCAAATGTAATGTTTCAAGTGGTTTGAAATCCAAGAGTAAATGGAGACTGGGGTGTCAGGCAAGCTGGAAAGAAGCGTAATAATATTGTATGGCATGGTTTGTGAGAACTTAAAAAAAAAAAATACTGACCCACACATCTGATTACGGACACACATGTGAATGCGGTCGCACAACACTAATTATGTTCACCTTTCATTACAGGAAAAAAAACTGTTAACGCATGTACAAATCATGTACCATCTCAAAGCTCCATACTTTATACATTTATTGGCCATGGGCCTATAAAGTTATTCTTGTTTGTGATACTGTTTGAGCCAGATCTCTCACAATAATTCTCCTCTAACCATTTCAACAATATTTGAGTAGATAGAGCCCACCCTTAATGTGACTGGCCATCCTGGTGAGTGACTACAATCTCCTTGTGTTTTACTCTACAAAATAGCTAATAAAAGTTATTCCTGCGTAATTTGATACCATTTCTACTCGGGCTGAGACGGTACAGGCCTGATACGATATGTGATTACAATAAATGACGCAATAGTTTATCCTGAATGAATTGAATGAGAAAGCACAAGTTGAGTTTTACAAAAATAAATCAGTCAGATATTGAGCAAAACAGTTTATAATCTGCAAATGTTTTAAGTATCCTCTTATGTTTAAACCAATCAGCACCAAAAAGGTATTAACCACATCAACTTTAAGTCAAAAACATGTGTATATAATTTGAGTTTGTTGAGTTGGAACCGCCACCTTAACGTGGTGGGGGGGTTTGAGCGCCTGAAGGATCCTGGGAGCTCTGTTGTCGGGGGGCTTCGTGCCCCCGGTAGGGTCTCCCATGGCAAACAGGTCCTAGGTGACGGGTCAGACAAAGAGCGGTTCAGAAGCCCCTTATGAGAGACCAACAGGCCCGGTTAGAACCATGAGGCCGTCCTTCTGTGGACCCACCACCTGCAGGGGGAGCCATAGGGGCTGGTGCTATGTGATTTGGGCAGCTCCAACAGCTGCCCCCACGACCCGGCAACGGAAAAGTGGAAGATGATGGATGCAGTTGAGTATCAAAAGTATTGCGATACATGGCTTCCAATACGATACTCGTATCACTACACTACATTGTTGCGCTATATTCCAAAGCAATATTTTGTACCAGTCTTACTTTCTTCCATATGCACTTTTAGCACTTGGAATATAAATGATGAAGTAAACAAATGGGACTTCAATATCCAAATGAGAAAAAATGTCTTTTCCAAATTATTCTCTTAAAATTTCTGTCAAGCTACTGGCCTTAAATTAACCTTTCTGTTGAAACAAATTCAGTATCACCATTTTATCTAATTCATTCTTTGATAATACTGTCATGTTCAATGAGCGCCTGAACCAGAAGAAACAACATTTTGTGTTTAAAAGAAATCAAAGCTGCTTTAATCTCCTATTGGCTTCTTTTCTCACATTACAAGTCTCTTTCTGTAATTGTAAAAGATCTTCACCTGCATGCTCGTCCTTGTCTATGAAATTCTCCAAGAACAATGTCTCACCGCACACACGCGCGCGCACACACACACCATGTTGATGGATGCATCTGTCATTTTCAAAGCCACAATTCCCCAGAAACAGGCTGACCACGGCGCACCTCCTGAGCCCCCTTACAGCGCCCCAATCTGGCCCCATCCTGATCTATCTGTCTGCTGTTCCTTCTCCATTTGCGGGGCCGATCCTGAATGAGTTTGTAGCTTCTCCCGGTGTGACCCTGTGTGCCTCGCAGTGTTTCCTATAACGTCTTTGCTATAGCGCGCCAGTCCCACAGGGGGGGTCAGCGAGACAATGTCACAACTAATCATTTAATATCAATCATCGGCCCTTGTGGCTGCGCTGTGATGTGGGTGCCAGGTTCTCATTATATCTGCGAGCAGATGGGGGCGGAGGGGAAACAAAAGCTGAAAAATGTGCAGAGGTGTCGAACACGGTAATAACCAGGTACGACTGAGTTCCGGGGGACAAAAGTCACGCCTGTATTTAAGTGATATTATCGCGTATTCTAGTTTGCTTTAACGTTAGCCTGATGGGCCCGGGGCAGCGGGAACTCTGCTCACAGCCAATAATTCCCACGGTCGGATTTTAGAAGGGCCTGATCACAACTGTTTATTTGTACAACATGTCTCAAACGCGGGAGAAGACGTTTCAGCTCAAAAGACCTTGCTACAAAGGCAACTAACATTTTCAAAGCTTTGGACCGTGTTAGTTTGAGGTTATCTAAGAATCCAACGTGGTTATGGACAGCAAACATAAAATAAACGCCAACCGAGGCCATAACAGTTTCCCTCCATGCAGCGAGTGCGAGAGCATGTCTCTGATGGCTGGGGGTCGTTGCACTTCCAGGCAAGTGTGAAGAGCTATTTCAAATGGTCATCATACCACGGGGAGAGACATGAGAGGAGCTACTGAAGGGGTGAAGAACTCTTGAGTGTAGGAGCAAGCCGACGGAAATAGACACGGGCTATCGCACACAAACAAATAAAACAGAGCTTTCGGACAAAGCCCTTTTAAGAGTTGGCCCGGGATCTCCTGACTAGAATTGTGACCAAAGGATAAATCCATGGAGACTTAGTGCCATTCAATTCCATCGTTCAGTGGTCCACAGCTAGGCAGCCACTGTGTAAAGCTGCTTAGAAAGAGACGAAAGAACTTGTAGCTTCAGCAAACCTAATGGACCGATATAGAAAGGAAATGTCCTAGGATTGAAGACATCTTCTAAAGCCACTCCACGTTTTTTAGTTCTTGCTTTTAAGAACTGAGCTAAAGGATTTTTTTGACCTTGATTTGACAACACAGATTTCCAAACTTTAAAAGTCCAAAAAGGAGGGAATGAAGATGTCTGACCTTTGAACGTTTTTTTTTTTTTTGTGCTTGACGGGCACAGGTAAGGCGTCTCCGGTCACGACTTGCCTTGACTTTACCGCAAGGCAACAGGCAAAGGGATCCATGGCAAACATGAAAGGCAATCACGGTCGGGGGAGGTCAGACGCGAACGGAGCAGGCGAGGACAGGGTGGGGAGAGAAAAATGGTGCGGGACAAAGCAAGAGTTAATGGAGATAAATGGGAATGCGAGGTGTGGAAATGGTACGGCGGGAGAGAGAGGACAAACAACAACGTGTGGTTAGAAAACAAAACGCGGCTCTGTGTCTTACATGAGCCTTAACAAGATCCATCCCTTGCATTTTGACCTTTGTGGTTAAAGGAAACACAGAGGCATGTTGTCAAGACTAATATACGCCATTATCTGCCCCCCCCACACACACACACACACACATCGGGGGGGCTTGCTCAGCGGGACACGGGGTGTGCACATGCGTCATTAACAAAGGAAAATGTGGGGAAATGGATGAATACTCTAACGGAAAGATAAAAAGGTTGCCATGTGCCCCCTTGGTGTTTGACTGAGATGAACAATCCCAAGAAAGTAAGTAAGGCAGACATGTGAACAGTCAAGAAAATGAAGCGAAGGTTAGTATTTGTTCTGGTGAAAAGTGTACGAGCAGGAAGTAGTCAAGGACATGGAGGCTCTGCTCAGTTGATGTATTTAAGAACGCGCGATTGAAAGGCCTTTGCACTGACATAAGTCCTGTCAGTGTTATGCTGTTGTAGCTTCAAATACTAATTAAGAGAAGAAATAAGTAACAGTAAATTAACAACACAAAAGATCATTGATTTTCATTCTTTTTTTATTCAATAGTTTCTTATAGCAGTAAATAAAGGTCGTCAGGCAGTCTCTTCTTGCCCTCTGCTGCCCCCTGTTGTGTACATATATATTTTGGATATTGTTCAGTACATAGCGTTATTTTTGTGTTGGTTTTATGGAACAAGGGATTGGGCGTTAATGTTGATTCTCTGCTGACCAACTGAACTGAACTGTCGCTATACTATATGACCACGTTTGCTATATTGCCACTGTTGTACATACCATGGTTTATTTTCTCCTTATATGTGATCACTCTAATTTTATGAAACAGAGTTGAGGAAAGCGTTGACAGGGGACAGGTGCAAACAGAGACCCGGGCCTGATTTTCCTTGAACACGTCCTGTGTGCCGGTTACCTCCAGGGTAAATACATCAGTACTGTTGCATTCTGCTACTGTGCATTGACCATCTAATTGCAACTCATTGATTTCCACTACGAAAAAAGGCCACTGCTCTCGAAGCCTGTTATTACAAGGGTTTTCCTAAAGGTTGTTGCATCAGCGTAGCCCCAAACCACTTAAGAATGATCAAGAACGATTTCATGACAACAACAGAAGCCTGAGGGCTGTGATCTGAAACGTTACCCTTTAAGGCTTGTATTAAGAACTGTGTTATTTATGATATTGTAAAATTATAAATTGTATTATGTTGGCTTTATTGAAGCAGATTGGTGCAAACTCTTTTGATAATAGCAAGAGACAGACTCTCATTTTCTTTTCTTTTTTTGTTTTCTAATTAAAAAAAAAAAAGCTTGCCAAAAGAAATTGCAATAGGCCAACTATCAAGAGGGCTTCCAAATTATATCTATAGTGCCAACAGGACGGGTGACAGACCATTTCCAAGGAACAAGTTCATGATCTATTATTCTTTTGCTTCAAGTGTTCACGCGAATGAATTTGGACAAAGATGGATGTAAGCTGCCCCACTATTCTAGAAATCACATGGCTTAAAGGAGTTGGTATAAGTGTAGTGAGATTCCAATCTAGCTCAAGCTTAGCAAGGTCAATACATTTTAAAGCATAAGTTATTGAAAAGATATATTAGTTCAACACCTGTGCTTCCTCGTGGCCTAATTACTTTTTAAACTCATAATAAAGCACAGCGCAAAATCCGTCATTAATGTGTTTACAAGTGTAATCTGGTTAGACAGATCTGCCTCCTGTTGAACACTCTAATTAGTGAGACGTGTTGTGAGTTATCTGACTGATGTCCTAATGAGCACGGGATTATCGCTGTGACAGAGATCGCCTCTGTTCTCTCCTGTCAGCCACATCCACTTTCCATTCCACCGGTCTCCTCCTTTTATCCAAGAGGTTTTTTTTTTTCCCGTTTTTTTTCCTTCATCCTTTCTCAACTCTTCCCTGTTGTCGACAGTCCCTTATTCCCTGTTTATCAGTCACTCTCTGCCCCATTGCTATCGATTTCTACGGGGGCCACATGAGGACAGACTTTATTAACTCAGACAGGTGCAAGTATTTTATCGAGGCATCCAAAAACACACCTCTGAAATCACAATATCACCAAAGCAAAACATCCATCATGCGGGGCGCTAAAATCTCTTATGGCTGTAACATAAATTATGATCATCAGCCTCAAAATAAAGACAATATTATGCACAATTTTGACAGTTTTCAAAACAAGTATAACCAGTGGGAGCTTTGTGTCCAACCCTTGCTTTGCATTTGCTGTGCTAGTTCAGCATTTCTTGGACCACTTTTCACACCGGCCACTGCAGATCATAGCTATCTGGAGCTGAGTCACAAATAGGCCATTCACAAAATCACTGAAAAGTTACCATTTGTCAGTTTTCAATGCTACTACAAAATTGCCCATTTGCCACATATACTGTATGAGCAAACCAGTGCTACATTGATGGTCATACTGTAATGCCTGGTTGGTCTAAATGTCCACAGCCACAAACTCTTCCAAGTTATACTTACAGGTGTATCTCTGACTTATGAGGGGACATTATTAGCAGTAATTGTCCCTGTTTAACTGTGACATTTTATTAAAATGTGTGTCTTGAATGCCACGTTACTTTAAGCCCACACACACGTTGGTAGGTTTTCAATTCATTACAGTGGCCCCTCTTAACAACATCCCCCACAGCCTTTCACCAACATTGACCTTAAGAGCGATATAAACCTGAAGCACCATCTTTTTTTTTTTTCACTCTTCTCGACTCGCTCCCTCTCTTCTTCTTGGATGACGTGCAGACTCCAGCATTCATCATCACCTCCTTAAGGTCATGTATTGAGCGAGCAGCTGCAGGAGTTGCGTATGAGGTGTGAACCAGCATAGCATATTAGCATGTTTGGTGTTGACCCTTCGTCAACCTCCTGTTGCTTTTTGTTTAGTTTTCTGGTGAACTTAAAACGTGATTAACCACTTAACCCCCCGCCTTAACCAAGTGCATTTTTTCTAGTTCAGCTTTACCCCAAAAAAACTGATAATTTTCCTCGCGTTGTTGCCGCATTGTCGTCACTATGACTTTTTTCTCATTGTCCTTTTAATGCATTTTCGTTACATTTTTGTCACTTTTTGTTGCATTTTTCTCACACATTCCTTTCACTTTTTCATCACTTATCCATCTCCTTTTCATCATGTTTTTGTTTCACTTTTGTTGCATTTTCATACTCATTTTTCGTCTCATTCTTGTTGCTATTTTGACACTCTTTTCAACAAGCTTTTAGATTTGGGTAAAGCCAACCTGGAGAAAATGTGCTTGGTTCAGAAGGGGGTTAAAGAGGTTAAGATATTCGTGACTTTTCATAAACTTTTGAAACGCAACAGAAGCTGCAGTTTTGGTTGCCGAATGGTTTACTTTTTTTAATGGTAAAGTATTGATTTTGGCCTTTTCTATTCTTTTATGTTGTCAGCGAACCTCGCGACCAGAGGCGAGTAGTACTCAGTTACATTTACACAGGTACACGTGCGTACTTTAGTAACTTTTTGAAAAAACTGTACTTATTAGAGTACTTTTTACTTCCACTTGAGTAATATTCTAAAGTGTATTTAAAATACATGTTTTATGTTATTTTCTCATATCACATGTTATTTAAAGGGGGGGTATTATGTAAAATCGACTTTTTCAAGCTTTACATCATGTTATTATGTCATTCCCTCATTAAACACATGCCTGGAGTGTTGCCTTGGCTCATTCACGTATGTTTGAGTTATCTTTAAAAAATTAGCAGCCATTTTAGGTGTAGCTATGCCTCAGTCCTCCTAGGAACGCCCCCACCTCCTGGAGACGCCTCTGGACCTTTCGTCACCAGCCGAGTTACCAACCACTGCTCCTCAGCTCAGCAGAGCCCCCTCCCCGCATGTCGAGCGCAGATGTAAACAGTCAGAGTCATCATGGTGGATTAGCTTCACGTGTTGTAAACCGGAGCTACAGCAGCTCTGAGACTTTTACAAAGACACACATCAGTGTTTCTGTTACCTCAACACCCAGGATTAAAACCGGTGACAAGAAAACGTATTTCCATGACGGTATCTGCACTGGGAATGCGTTTGGGCCTTGATGATGCCCTGATAGCATTCCCTCCGGAGAAAGCTAATATTACAAGCTAAAGCTCCGGTCATCACGTGAACGAGTAATATGCACGAATAAAGTCAATAAAACCACCATCTACACAATAAACCGTTTAACAATGATCACACACTGAGACGGGACTGTTGATTTTGAAGTTTATTGCTCACATTTAATTTACAGTGGGTCGTAGCCGAGTGGTTTTCACCCGGAGCTAACAAGCTCTTAGCAGTTAGCCGCTAACAACAAGCTCGGAACGATGTATTGAAAATAAGTAGCCTATTATGCACTAATAACGTCAATAAAACCGGCAACTACATGAAGCAGCCTTTGGGATGATCACACACTGAGCCGGGCTTGTTGATTAAGTTTATTGCACACATTTAATCTACAATGGGTCATAGCCGAGTGGTTTTCTCCCGGAGCTAACAAGCTATCCGCGAGGCGCTAACAGCTAGCTTGGAACGATTCATAGAAAACAAGCAGCATATTATGCACTAACAACGTCAATAAAGCAGGCAACTACTTGAAGCAGCATTTATGATGATCACACAATGAGTAAGGCTATACACATTTGTGGTTTATTGCAGAGTTTTAATTAACAAGAGCTGTAGGCGATTGTTACATGCTAACGGGGATAATCTCGAATAATTGTCCACCTGCACAGATAATGTCCCTGGGGAGATCCTGGTGTAGACCATGGGGGTATAGTTAAAGATCCATAGGGCATGGCAGTAGGGGTGGGCGATATGGCAAAAATAGAATATCACAATTTTTTTATTATAAACTTACGATTTCGATTTTATCACGATTTTTTTATAATGACAAAAATAACTGAAATTACACACAGAAAAATACTATACTAATTTATTCAACTTTGTGATAATCAACACAGCAATCATAAACACAATAAAATTCCAGATAATAAAATTAGGTTGAAGTAAGTAAAATAGTAAGTTTGGTAAATGCTTGTTGCTGTTTGGCATCTTTTCTGAGAGGTCTCTTTCATGACATCGAGCTGCTGTAAATGTAACACTCTGTCGCTGTCGCACCCTTTCACAATAAGAGTCTTACTGAACCAATAACATGCAGTGACTTTTATTGTGTAAAACTCAAACAGGAAAAGGTTTTGTCACAGTGTTTTTGTGGAACTTTTATACTTTCAAAGACATGGATAAACAGCGCATTTGTGAACGTGGAGTAGGATTTAAATTAAACAAATTGAGAAGGATGCTGCGCCTACAGAACTGTAAGGACACACTCGCTTCTTCGCACATGTGTCGCCAGGTAAATAAACGCACGCTGCGATCTACGCAGAGCCGGGGCGTTAGGGGAAAAAGACACGGACATAACCACTGAAACAGAGACAGAACGCCGGGTTTAAAACATTTTAAAGCTCCAGATTGAGGAGCCTGGTCAAGTATGCGCCCTGGAGAGGAGCGTCTCTCTGCTAAACGCTCGAATTAGCGTCTGACATTGCGTCGCAGAAAGTTTGGCTTGGGATTCCTTCACTGACGGTGAAAAGAGATGTCAGCCTCAAATTCATTTCCTCGTTTACATCGCGTTGCCTTGTGTTCTTTCTTCAAGGTCAAACTAGAAACATTATTAACCCCAAAACAATGTTCTTGTTTTGAGAGAAAGAGATGTCACCTATGCCGGTTCCGCTGTGTCCCGTGTCCCAAATGCACATGTTCACCCCACACTCCCCCACAACCGCTCTCCCTCGCCCCTTTTCGACCGCGGAGTCTGGTTAGAGGAAAAAGTGTTTCTCAACCCCACGTACTTCCCACCTAATTGTGCTAAGTCCAGGAGCTGCAAGAACACAAAGTGCGCTCCCACTCAGCGCAAAATGTTATGCTATAGTTTTGCGTTTTGAAACACGAGATCGGGCCCTTCAGTGTTTACTTGACCTCTATGGGGAAAACTAACAGGCAGATGCAAAGCACACATTTCTGGGTGCAGATAGGAAGCAGATAGACTGAAAGACTACAGACAACAAACACCTGAGGGATATGATTAATGCTATATGTACTTGAGCACATTAACTTGAGAACTTTTTCAGATTTATTCTATCACTCCAGGATCCAAAGTTACATTTTGTTCTGCATTATAGGACACATCTGTTACAAACCAATCTGCTGTTCTGTTTATTGGCTTTATTAAACCATCATTCTGAAACACAAAGAAAACAACATGCTTTTTATATCTTAATCCTACTTTATATTATAGTCTCTACTTTCAGACAGCAAGCTCATCTCTGCCCACAGGCCCAGGTGCTCAGCCAAATCGGGTCCACCATTTCGACTTTTTAACACAAAAAAATAGCTTCCAGCACTGGCTGGCGTCCTTCCAAAAGAGGCCGGTGTGGTAGACTTATTTACAGCCACATCTTACTATCATGGCTCTTAATTCCCACCCCAAAGGCCTAATTACAAACACAAACACAGTCAAATACCCCCCAGAAGTTGTTTAATAAGTAAAAGTGTGTCCTCATTGTTTGTTCTGACGCTCACCCAATGTTTTATCCAATTATACACTAATGAGTATTTTTGTGTAGATGCGTTAAATCCCTACCTTTCATGCTGTGAGAGAAATTAGATTTTTTCCCTTTTTTTAACGAGATTTTTGTGTGTGTAGAAAAAGAGTAAATGACATACAATGTCACGTTGTAATCACCAAACAAATCAACATACTTGGCTTATTCAAATTAAGTTTAATGTGTTTTCCCACAGAGAGTTGCTCATTAGTGAAACAGTTAAGAAAAGTTCATTCGAGGCTCCACGACTGTTCAAATGGTGATTAACAACTAACAAATGAACCACATATTTATTTAATCTATTACTGTCTGTGTCCCAAAATGATTCGAACCTATCCGACCCTAAAAAATGACTTTTATGGAAGGAAAATTAATTAATTATTAATTAACTGAAGTATTAGTTATTAACTTATTAGGAAACAAAGCAGGAATTGTCACAAGCCATTACTTGTAACACATCATAAAACTCTTTCTTTTAAACTAAATTGTGCCAGAGCTGCTTGACACAGAGTGAAGGTGCTCTCCCTTCAGGTTAGTAACAAGCGCTTTCCCAAATATTTGATCAGTCCCATGCTTTATTCAAGATGTTGGATAATTTTCATCAAATAGTTTCACCTTATAGTGTGTGGTTGTGCAATGCCATTGCGGTGATTAGAGTGTACGATGGATGTGTGTGTGTCTCTAATCTTGGCACAAGGAGGAAAAACAGGCTGAAAAGCTAGACTGTTAAACTGGCCAACTTTGAGTGGGGTTTTGTTTAGATGTTAGAAGCGACATTAATTAATTCATTCGTTCAATGTATTCTATTAGTTTATTCAACAGGGACAGTAGACGTTAATTAACATATTTTGTAAATGTGTCGGTATGAGATGCAGAGCTAGTTTTCATCTGTTGTCCAGGAGCAAGGTGTATCGTGCCAATTATAAATGTTTATATCACACATTTGTTCTGTGACTTGCACAAGAGAAAAGACATTGGTACAGGTGGTACAGTTCTAGGCATCTTATTGTCATTGAACCACAGCAAGTCCAAGACAAATTTCCCTATGGGACAATAAAGTTTATCCTTATCAGTGGTAATTTCCTGATGTCAACTGTAGTGAAATTAAAACAATGTATGTAACATGCCTATTTTTATTCTTCACCTTAAAGCTAAGCGACGCGTTCCTACAAAGATTTGTAAATGTCCATTATGCAGATAAGCACACATATTATGTCGCAGGGTACACCTTGAAATAATTATGGTAATGATTAATTATTTACACACAGTTCGAGCAGATGAGGACAGTGTGTCATTGGCTCTGTCCCGTGGGCTATGGCAGGCTGACATACACTGATCAAATCACTAAAGACTGCCAACCCGCATGACCACTACAACACAATGTCATTTTCGTTTTTTACAAAGTTTATAAGCATACATTCATTAATATTTATTTTAAAATTCAGATGACTTTTATCTGCCCATCGGAAATTAGTGTCTCCACTGACCAAATTATCCATCAACATCACCGCTACCTGTCACAGTACCTCAATCATTTTGAGGGATTGACTTCTTCACACACACAGACGTTCATAAAGAAGTCATACCTATGCATAAATTCTGGGCATCGTGGACCGGAATACAAATGGTGACCTCGGTTGCCTGTCAGCGTCTGATACAGACGAAATAGATGCAGCTATTCATTTTCCCTTCCCAAAGCAGCGCCACCAGCCGATCTAAACTCTTCCATGTGCAGCTCACAAGTGGCGCTCGTCTAATAAAATGATACGGGCTGTTCTAACTTAATCTGAATAATTACATGTCCCCTTTGTTTTGATTCATATTTGGCCACCTTTATTATTATTTTTGGTTTAATCTCAGCTAGCCCTCAAATAAAAAATAAATAAATACAAAATCTCTGAGTAGATCGAGTTTCATCATGCACAACAATGGCTTTTCTTTGTTACGCTTTTAAACCTAAAATGATGTGGGTGTGCGAGTATGTGTATGTGTGAAAAAGATATCTACCAGTAATGGACTGTGTTCGTTTCCATCTTAAAGTGAAATTGAGACCCATTCTGCAGGCAGCCATGAGATTTGCTAAAATGATTATACAAGCAGTAAAAACGTGTGATAATATCTCAGCAGCACTGCTCTAAACGGAGTTTAAAGACCAGAGCTGAGTCGTTCCTACCCTCACCTATGGTCATGAGATCTGGGTGGTGACCGAAAAGACAAGATCGTGGATACAAGCGGACGAAATTAGTTTCCTTCGCAGGATGGCTGGGTGCACCCTTAGAGTGGCTCGGACATCTGTCTTGGATGCCTCCTGGTCGCCTTCCCTTGGGAGGTGTCCCAGGCATGTTCTATTGGGAGGAAGACTTGCAGAAGACCCAGGACACGCTAGAGGGACTATGTCTCTGAGCTGACCTGGTGTCGCCACGGGGTCCCCCAGAACAGCTGGAGGAAGTCTGAGTGGATCGAGAAGTCTGGGCATCTCCACTCAGACTGCTGCCTCCGCAACCCGGATAAAGTGGGAGAAAATGGATGGATGGATGGATAGATGGATAATTTCTGGAAATGTTTTCTACTTTTCTACTTCAACTTTTTTGTAGTCTTGGGGTATAATTTGAGTCCATCCTCACCTCACCTTGTGGTACCTGGCGCTACAGACCAGGACAAGCATCGACTGCAGCGCATTGTGCGTGTTGCGGAGAAGGTGATTGGCTGTGAGCCATCTCTCAATGACCTGTTCACCTCCAGGATCCGGAGGCGTGTGTGTCGGCTCACAGGTGACCCTTCTTACCCTGGACATAGGGGTGGGCGATATGACAAAACTATAATATCACAGTAACTAAAATAACTTAAATTACACACTGAAGAAGAAAATTATTCAATGAATAAACTAATTTATTCAACTTTGTAATAATCAACACAGCAAAAATAGACCTTAGCCCTATCTTGACGCGGACTAGTCACCCCTCTCCCCTCAGGCAGGAGGCTACGGTTTTCAGACCCATACCTCCCACCACATGAACAGTTTTTTTCTCCTCCGTCATCAGACTCATGAACAAAAACAAGACCCAATAACTTACAGACTCATGGATGTAATCTGCTCTGTTGCACTGTGTGATATGACCACAATATCCGCTGCAATCACTTTATGCACCTACACATCTGTAAATACAATCCCGCTGTTGTTCTATGTCAAATTGTTGTTGTCGTATCATATTTTACTTTTTATTTTGTATTTATTTATTTTAATATTCTTTATGCATGCCCTTATAGCCTTATAGTTTAAAGTTTTAGAGCTTATTTTTATCTAAATTCTGTGTTATATGTTCTATGTTGCACGATTGTACCGAGAAAAATTCCAAATTTGTGAACCTGTTCTCTGTTCTCAAACAATAGCAATAAAAACTATTCTGATTCTGAACATTTGAGGCCACACCTAAAGCTGTTATGCTAAGCCCTGATGAAGACCTGGTGGTCAAAAGATGTTGCCTGGGTCATCCTATTTAGATTCTAAATAACGGCATTTTAAGTCCTTCCTCGTGCAGCTCCGTTTTGTTTGGAGTGTCAGGGTTTGCTGCCTTTTTTTGTAACTTTGCTCCCAGTTCCCAAGCGCACCCTATAAGAACTTTTGAAGTACATCCGGACACCAAGAGCAACCAGTCACATCGTTGTCCCAGGTATGTTTACGATAAGGGAAAGACATTACAAGGTTCAAACCTAATGAAAGGGAATTTTCTCCGACGTGTCTCCTTTAATGTTCTTTATTGTTTTCTATGAATTTCGTTCTGTACACTAGCTGCTCTTTGATGGCATTAGGTACACGACCAAATGGCGGACTCAAATGTCTACAATACTGTAAACCAGTTTAGTTTTACTGCGTTCAAATCTAAAAATCCATGGCATGTTTTGGCAGTTGTCCGTTCGGGTGCCGCAAAAGGTTAATCTTGTTGTATGGATATCAAATGGATCAGGATAGCTTTGCTCTAAAGAGAAATTTGGATAACCAAATTACACATGACATATCGACCACTCGGCGTGTCTATTTCCTTGCGTGAGCTGGCATGGCTGTCTCGTGGCTATAAATCCTTATTTGCTCTCATATTGTGTGTCCCGTTGCCTTTCCAAAACGTTCGAGCAACCTGTACAGCAAATGTAATTGTTAATGTAGACCGTCTCAAGCGGGGCAAATACGGAAAATGTAGTATAATAAGTACACAGTATTAAGCATTTGTAAAGCATCGGAAAGTGATTGATTCATCATTTATAGAAATCACAAACAGAATATTATTACTACAAAAGTGTAACACCATCTTGCTGCCTGGGACAAATCGTCTTTATTGCACCGAGTATACAATCATTGCAATGCTAGATATTTATAAAATTAGTGGAATTTTTTATTGGGTTCACTTTCCCAGTTCATCATATTTTTCAATCACTGCCCATGAAATTAGGCCAATCAAAACCTAATCTTCTAGACTCACTGTCCATAAATTCATGGAGGCAGCAGTAAAATAGAGCAGGTTATTAATGTTTGTTTGAATTTGACTGGCATCTGTTGCAGGAATATGAACGCAGAGATGCAATAAATCTGGAGATGGATGGTCTCTTGTTTCATATGCTAATGAGCCATCACTTACACAGTTATCCACCGACTCACTGTCAGTCCCTCCTATGGTAGATCTCATCTAATGACATAGTCACAAAAGACAACCTTTAATATTTGAGTCCAACTTACTTTTTCCACACATCTCTGTGACAGCCATCGAACCAAACCCAAAAAACAACAACTTGTTTGCTGTTAAAAGGCATTCTCCACAAAAGCAATCTCTTCCAGTTTAGGCAAAGCAATTGTTAAGCCCTAAAACAACATACTGACACATAGCACTTTAGAAGATACTGTACATCTGGATGGATCCACAGCGTAAAAACACAGGCAGCTTACAGAAGAACACAATGTGGTTTCCAAGCAGCTGTTAGTTTGAAAGTGGCACCATCACACCTGCAGGTGAGAGGCAGAGTGACAGGTGTGACAGATCCATCACAGTCAGACTGAGGTGAGGGTGCAAAAAGAGCTGCGTCATGTTCGCACCAATGTGAGAGCGTGTCATGGCAAGTTTACTCTGTCGGGGTTCAAATCATTTAAAGATGCAAGCAGGTTTTTGAAAAGGAACAATGACAGCAGATTTTTGGTAATTGTGGATTCTTTGTTTGATGGTACGGGTAAATAGACTGCAGGTGTTATATAATTGTCTGTTGTGTTTGTGTGTCATTTTGTATATTCTGACATAATTATCTGTGTGGTAACAGGCATTCACACGAGATACAGAGATGCCTTGATCCATTCGAGGTCAAACTGACTGAAGGACTATCGGTACTTCATCCACCAGTCATGAAACTGTTTTCAATCAATCAATTAAACTTCATTTAAAAAGTCGTTCCCGAGGCGAGGACCATAATATTGGAAAGACGCCTCGCCGTGAGTCTTTCTGTTGACTTTAGGAATAACTAGGAGAACCCCACCGGAGGAGCGAAGGGGCCGTGAAGGTTCATAAGGTAAAAGCAGTTCTGAAAGATAAGAAGAACCAAGACCATTAAGATATTTAAGAACCATTAAAAAAACTTTAAAATCGATCCTGAAACACACGGGGAGCCACTTCAGCGACTCTAAAATCGGTGTAATGTGGTCCCGCCTCCTGGTCTTCGTCAGGACACGAGCTGCTGAATTTTGTAAAAGTTGTAAACCCAGGTTCTTCACCTGTGAGGAAGGATTTGATATCTAAAATGCAGTTAAAAAGTGCATCCATTTGCCTGGTGTCATCACCAAGAGGGAGCATATACAGGTTAAGAAGCACTGGCCCTAAAATCGAACCCTGGGGCACACCACATGTAATTTTATGGACCTTAGAGGAGCAGGTATTTACACTTACCATGAATGTCCTGTCTGTGAGGTAGGATGTAAACCATTTGTGGACAGCACCAGAGAGGCCGATGTGTTTTAAACGAGTTATAAGAATAGTGTGGTCGACTGTATCAAAGGCGGCGCTCAGATCCAGTAGAACCAACACTGTGACCTTCTGTGAGTCATAATTTAATCTAAAATCATTTAAAATCTTTGAAAGGGCCGTCTCGGTGCTGTGGTTTACCCTAAAGCCAGACTGGAATTTCTCAAAGACGTTATGTGCAGTAATAAAATCATTAAGTTAAATAAAGACAAGTTTTCCTAAGATTTTGCTTAAAAATGATAAGTCTACCAGTCTAAAGTTGTTAAAATCATGACTGTCCAAATTGCTCTTCTTCAGTAGGGGCCTCACCACCGCCCCCTTAAAGGCAGCATGGAAGACCCCGGTCTGAAGAGAGCAATTCATCCTGTGTAAAAGCTCGTCTTTAAAAGATCCATAGAATGTTTTAAAAACTGGGTTGGGACCGGGTCTAAAAGACATGTGGTGGGCCTCACTGAGGAGAAAACTTTATCAAGCATGTCAGCATTAACCTGGACAAAACTGTGCAGTGTTTCCTCTGGAACAAGTAGACAACCAGATGTATTTAAAACCGTGTTACTTTGGTTAGATAAAATATTACATCTGATAGTGTCTATCTTTCCCTGAAGTGGTCTGCAAACGCCTCACAGAGAGCGTCTGTGGGGTTTAAAGGAGGTCTGTTAAAATCAGGGTTTAAAACATTTCCTATTGTTGAGAATAGGACTTTTGGGGTATTTTTGTGGTTGGTGATTATTGTGGAAAATAATGTATTTCTTGCATTTCTTATTGCTGTATTGTAGGTCTTTTGTTGAGCACGGAATATTTGAAAATGTATCGTTATTTTGAATTTCCTCCATCTCCTCTCGGCCTTCCTGCAATTTCTCTTGAGTTGCTTTAGCTTTTCTGCATAAAGGGTTTGAGAGTGATGTAGTTTGCTTTACATGTAGTACTGTAGAAACTCAAATCGTAAATTGACTCTTCCAAATATTTAAAAAAATGATTCAAAAACTAATTTGAAAATGACAGATGGAGTTTTTTTGAGTGATCCACGTTAACTGTGTTTCCTTCACGTTCAAACACTGTCAAACTATGCAAGTACCTTTTTCAGATAAAATATGGTCCATAAAATAAATGTAAACCTGACGGACACAAAAAGAAGCATAGACTCATATAAGTGCCTCCAGAAAACAGAACTGTAACTGACACTGCTCTGATGAGGCCTTATTAAAACATTAAGAAACATTTCAAACATTGCTTTCATTTTACATTTGACAAATATACATTATTGTGGTACCTAAAAAAACCCCGCAAAGGACCTAAGGTCAGGCCTTAACAATAAGCAGTTTCTTAATTGCGCTGAGCAAGAGGAATTCCATGCAGTTACATAAATAGACACATTCTGTTTGCCCTAACAATAAAATAGCTGTGCCTGTATAAATGTGCCTAATCTGACTTTGTGGCCTGTTAGCGTAAGGGCCAGTTTCTCCCTAATGTGTGCGTGCTGACACTGGTAAAGCAGCACGTGGCATCCCATCCTTCACACTGAACCCCCCCTCCAGCACACAAACGCACACCCATGCACCTCTGCGTAAGCACCCACAGTCCAGATAATGAAGTTTAATGACGGCACAGCCCTGGTTCAATGAGGGAGGAGGAACAGGAGTGCGGTGAATACGTACTGGGCCAAGGAAACAACATTGTAGCACATGTGCGCGCAAAATAACAAGCTTTACAAAGTACATCAGTCATGGAAGTAACAGAACAGAGTCAGGCACAATTTCACTGGACCAAGGTAGTTTTTTTGCAGGTTATATGCAAAGGTCAGCCTCATATAGTGCCATGTGTTTCTGTTACTGCAATTTACAAATTGTGTCAATATGGATTAATTGAGTCAAAATATGAACATCCATTAAGTCATTTTTAGTTCTTTATTCTCAAGTTATTATTGCTGAACAAATACAAAAAAGGAAAGTTGAAGTCATGAGTGTGAGCAATCCAGTGTAGACGACATGTCATGGCAAAAATGTAGTCAAAGTCTAAATCTAGTCAAATGCAATTGTTGATTGTTGTTATTTGTAATTTTTTCCACACGGTTGATCTTTGAGCAACATAACGTAACCATAAAGAATAGCATGGGGGGTGGCAGTAGTGCAACGACCTAAGCATTCATCTGAGAAGTGAAAGGTCAGCAGTGAACACAATATTATGTCTCTGGATAAGACACAGTAACGTGACTGGATGCGACAGGAATAGCATGCGGTGTGAAAAATCTGCAAAATCACCTTACGAGTGGTTTCCTACAGAGACCCCAGCTGAAAAAGGGAGCAAAATATTAAAATAAATTATTGAGCCAACTACAATAAAAATAAAATATTTACTTTAAGGTTGTTGTCCTTTGTTTTACTCACACACACATAAGCTACCTGGATCAATAACATCCAACCTGATCATAAATCTTGGCCACAGTATGAATAGTCCCCTGGCCTGACACGCACAGTCAGCAGTCTGGGTTCCAAAAGAGCACCACAACAATATGTTAGCAAGCCAAATTAATGAAAGGTGAGCTGCACAATGGGGAACCTGCAGTGCGTGTGCATCTGCTGAGGGGACCGCAGGAACTCAAACTTTGCACAATACTTCTTTGAGAAACTGTATTGGCTGCACTTTCTTTAACCACAAACACAGAGAGGTGCAAGGTTATGGTACAGGCACTTACTCCACTCAAACATGTGGGGGGACAATCTGTGGCAGAGAAGCCACAGAGGCTTCTCTGCAGCGTCTGCAGCTCCTTCTAATGCAAGCACCGATGTCCGACAGTAGCTCCTTACACAGAGCTGAAGACTCTGACGAGCCATCTGTGTTTCTTCTGATGTGAGCGAGAGGAAGATAATCTCAAGAACAGACCAAATTTGCAGCGCACGTTGAACCAGAAGCCAAAGTAGGAAACCATTTTTAAATAAATATAGCATATCTACCCAACAAGTGATCAAATATAGAGAAAGAAAATGAGATCCGAGGCACACAAAATCAGCTACTAGTGAAATGTATTCAACGCCAACACGTTTCGACTCACTACTGAGTCTTCGTCAGGGCAGTGATTAACACACAGGTGCAGCTCTTATAAATTACATGTCATGTGACAAAAAGAATGCGTCACGTGACAGGACATATTTCAAAATAAAAACATGCATGGACATCATCATGATGTACCATATACTACGAAAAAGTACCAAGCTGCACAAAAACTAGGAACATGACATCACAGTAGTTTGTTGACAGTGTGGCAAATGTACATAAGCACAAATACATCAAAAGAAGAACATTCATGGACCCGTTAGGTAGGGGACAACAGTGTTGTGTAAAAACCACAGAGAGCACGTCACAAGAATGATGAGTAGTTAATTTCTTCATTCAAGCCAGGTTGACTGGTGGCCTGAAGTTTGTGAATCCAAAAAGTCTCACGTTTTGAACCAGAAGCCAAAGGAGGAAACCATTTTTTAAATAAATATAGCATATCTACCTAACAAGTGATCCAATATGTTTGAAATTAGAACCAAATATCAGTGAAATTATGCATGATTTTGTGTAAGCTCTCATACAAAGGGGTTTGCCATCATAGAAACGATTCTCAAAAAGTAGTCATATGTTGTAGAATTGAAGATGCATTGACCTCTGTCTTGGCACACTTGGAAGAAGGAATTACATGTCAGGTTCTTATCTATAGAAGCAGTTTATGTTTTACATAGAGTAGCATGCACTCATGAAGACATGACAGTCTCTGCAGAGGACATTATACCAACCAATGCCTGTGAAATTTGCTAATTGCAATCAACCAAATTACAATTGAACAAGAACCAGTTTTATCTATCAACTCCAAACCTGGAAATGTATGCTATTCCTAAACATCCCCAAATGTAACTAGTAGCCATGTAACACCTTAGTACAATATGCAGTAGTTGCAAAAGTATCAGTCAATAGAAGGCACTTTTCACTTGCTGCCTGTGAGCTTGGATCAGATGGTCCGCCCTGGCCTTACACTCGTCACTCTTCCTAATTGAAGTGGTCCGTGATGTGACTATCTGTAATCACTGATAATCTGATCCAAAGCCTCGGCAGCCTGTTTGTTGCTTAGTGCTGATTGATTAGGCGCCAGATACTACGCACTAGCTCTAGATCTTATCAGACCAGAAAAATCCAGCTGCAGCTACAGGCTTAAAGAGGTAGCACCTTCTTACACACATAATCAAAGCAGGTATCTCTAAGCGCTGTTATGCAGAATGTAAAAGCATCGTCTGTTGCATAGTTTAGTTTAAATTATTTGTAAAGTGACGGTAAAAATTCTGCTCAATTTCATTAATCGATTAATTGGTTATTTTATCAAACCCTTATCGATGTTAACTGTTAGCTACCGGCTAAGGTGGTTAGTACATATTAGCACATTTGGACACATTTTAGAACAACACTGCCGGCGTGCATAGGGATCTGCAGAAAATGTGCTTTCACCTGAAGTATGACTAGGTTATTGTTAAAGGGGGGGTATTATGTAAAATCGACTTTTTCAAGCTTTATATCATGTTTTTATGTCATTCCCTCATTAAACACATGCCTGGAGTGTTGCCTTGGCTCATTCACATATTTTTGAGTAATCAGTAAAAACTTAGACGGCAGCCATTTTAGGTGTAGCTATGCCTCAGTCCTCCTAGGAACGCCCCCACCTCCTGGAGACGCCTCTGGACCTTTCGTCACCAGCCAAGCCCCCAACCACTGCTCCTCAGCTCAGCAGAGCCCCCTCCCCGCACAGTGTTGTTGTTTCAATGCCACAGTAGTGTGCTGAAGGGGGCGTGTCGGAAAGCTTCTTAAAGAGACAGAGGCCTATTTCAAGACGTTCAGTACAGCCATTTTGAGAGAGCAATTTTATTCAAGGCAGTTATTTTAATTTACTGCATATACAGACCAACAGAAGGTTACGTCATCATTGTAGTGTGCTATAGACTGGTGCTATGTGATTGAAAAAAGCATAATACCCCCTCTTTAAGAAAGTAATTGATAGTTTTTCACTATCTACGATGTGTTTGTTGGATGTGACTAAAGACCTTGCAGCTGCTTCTATCGCAACACTTTTTCACACGCGGTTCCATAATCACCGCAGTGCTCGTTCCATTCCAAATATAGCACAAAAGCAGAATCACAATGTTGGAGCAAACAATGTCTCCAAAAGAAATCAGAACTATTGAGCATCGACAAGCAATTACAACTTTGTGAGTGGTGTTGACAGAGGTTAGATGAAATGATGAGAAATAGTCTTTGCAACAGCCACTTCAACGTTGTTATTTTTGCACTGTCAAAGTTTTTGAAAAAAAAAATCATAGATCTTGAAGATATCAAAAGGAGTCATTTTCAACCACAAGACACATAAAATATCGACTGAAAGCAAAAGCACCTGCTGATCAGTTTGACATTTGTGAGACTGAGTTACATATCATGCATGACACATTTCTGGTTCAACTGGGAAGGTTTTTTTTCTCCTTGTTGGAGATATCAGCATGCAACAATACATTATTCGTCATAGCAATATTAGTTAAATTAAAATATTATTATAATTGGATTTGAACTTTTTTAAGATGCCAGTAGTAGTAGAATCAGAATAGGTTATTTTTTTTGCCATTCATCATCAGTGAAGGTACATTCAAAAACAAGGATTTTTTTAATTTATTTTTTCAGCTTAATTATGTGACATGAAACATAAACATATTCATATAGATAATAAAGCTTATTTAGTGTTCATGAGTCTGATCGCAGAGTTATTTAGTGTTCATGAGTCTGATGGCAGAGTTATTTAGTGTTTATGAGTCGGATGGCAGAGTTATTTAGTGTTCATGAGTCTGATGGCAGAGTTATTTAGTGTTCATGAGTTTGATGGCAGAGTTATTTAGTGTTCATGAGTCGGATGGCAGAGTTATTTAGTGTTCATGAGTCGGATGGCAGAGTTATTTAGTGTTCATGAGTCTGATCGCAGAGTTATTTAGTGTTCATGAGTTTGATGGCAGAGTTATTTAGTGTTCATGAGTCGGATGGCAGAGTTATTTAGTGTTCATGAGTTTGATGGCAGAGTTATTTAGTGTTCATGAGTCGGATGGCAGAGTTATTTAGTGTTCATGAGTCGGATGGCAGAGTTATTTAGTGTTCATGAGTTTGATGGCAGAGTTATTTAGTGTTCATGAGTCGGATGGCAGAGTTATTTAGTGTTCATGAGTCTGATGGCAGAGTTATTTAGTGTTCATGAGTCGGATGGCAGAGTTATTTAGTGTTCATGAGTTTGATGGCAGAGTTATTTAGTGTTCATGAGTCGGATGGCAGAGTTATTTAGTGTTCATGAGTCGGATGGCAGAGTTATTTAGTGTTCATGAGTTTGATGGCAGAGTTATTTAGTGTTCATGAGTCGGATGGCAGAGTTATTTAGTGTTCATGAGTCTGATGGCAGAGTTATTTAGTGTTCATGAGTCGGATGGCAGAGTTATTTAGAGTTCATGAATCTGATGGCAGAGTTATTTAGTGTTCATGAGTTTGATGGCAGAGTTATTTAGTGTTCATGAGTTTGATGGCAGAGTTATTTAGTGTTCATGAGTCGGATGGCAGAGTTATTTAGTGTTCATGAGTTTGATGGCAGAGTTATTTAGTGTTCATGAGTCGGATGGCAGAGTTATTTAGTGTTCATGAGTCTGATGGCAGAGTTATTTAGTGTTCATGAGTCGGATGGCAGAGTTATTTAGAGTTCATGAATCTGATGGCAGAGTTATTTAGTGTTCATGAGTTTGATGGCAGAGTTATTTAGTGTTCATGAGTCGGATGGCAGAGTTATTTAGAGTTCATGAGTCGGATGGCAGAGTTATTTAGTGTTCATGAGTCTTGTAGTTGCAGAAATGACTAATAACGGAAATCAAACTGTTTATGATTTATTATAAGCAGTAGAAAATGATAATTTGTAAATAGCAAATTAATAAATGATAAAACATATATAAACATATGATTGAGACTGACAGACAATGTGTGATCACACCAAAATCCTAAGTCAAGTCAGAGGGTTCTAACCCGTTTGTGCACTTTAGACTACACTGTTCATCAAAACATCGTGACAAATAATTTAGCAGGCATAACTTTTACACATAATACTGAATTAGACTAGACTAGATAGTGGCCCATTATTATTAGTAGTATTAGTGTTATTATTATTATTGTATTATTAGTAGAAGTAGTGCATTAATTAAGTAATAACAATAATAAAAGTAGTAACAATAATTATTTTTATATGTATTCATTTATATTTATGTACTGTTGAATATTTATTAGGCAAAGAGCTATTTAAGTATTATCATTACTTTTTAAATGTAATTACTCTCTATTAAAATTGGGTGTCTGCTAATCCCATGTATTAATTTATTTATATTTTGTTGTTTAGCAAAAAACTCCCAGTCTGACTGCACTGCCTGCTGCTACTGCTCAACCAACAGTTCAAGAATCATTTTCAAAAAGCATTAAATATGCACCTTCATCAAAACAAGCCAAAGACCTAAATCATGCTTTTGCATATTACATAGCAAAAGACATGCTGCCATACCACACTGTAGAAAAACCTGGATTTCTGCATTTGATGGGAAAGGCTGTTCCACAATACAAGGTACCATCACGCACCCACTTTTCAACAAGTGTAATACCAAGATTGTACATCGATGTGAAGGAAAGCATAGAGAAGCAAATTAAAGAAGCTGAATGGTTTGGGGCAACTACGGATGTGTGGACCAGCAGCGGAGGAGGGGGAGAACCTTACATCAGCTTCACCATTCATTATGCGAGCTCTGATTGGAAACTGAAAGCCCATTGCCTTGAGACACTGTACTTCCCAGATGATCACACTGCAGACAACATAACAGAAATAGTGCAAAACATCCTTCAGGAGTGGGGTATCTCCACAGATAATGTATCTGGCATCACAACGTATAATGCCACAAATATGAAGAAGGCTTTCACTAATTTTTCCAGTGTGTGGTTTTCATGTTTTAGGCACAATCTGAACCTAGCTATCAGCAAAGTTCTCAAAATACAAACAGTGGATAAAGCTGTTAGAGCATGCCGCCACTTGGTCCAGGCTTTCTCGCGCAGTTGGAAAAAGAAGAGAGACTTAAAGAAGAAGCAAGAGGAACTGAACATCCCTCTGCATGCCCTCATTAATGATGTGGTCACAAGGTGGGGATCATCATTTGAGATGGTCTCCAGATTCCTGGAGCAGCAGCAAGCAGTATGTGCTGTTTTGGCAGCAGATAGAGGCTTAAAGACACTGACATCACCGTCTTGGAGGAGGTACACCAGCTTCTGAAACCACTCAATGAGTTCACAGATGTTATGGCATCAGAGAAGCAAGCCACACTGTCTTCTCTCAAGCCACTACTTGAACATATAAATAGACAAATCTTGTGCCAAAACGAAGAAGACAGTGCACTTACCAAAGAGATGAAGTGTGCTTCAGATGAGGTACAGTGAAGAAATGAAAAGGGTCCTGGATATCGCCTGTTTGGTTGATCCCAGCTTTAAGGGCAACTTCTCTGAAAACCTACACGACACAATGAAAGCATGTGCAGAGGAAGCTGTTGCAATTACTCCAACAGAAACACCACAAGCACAGCATCATAACACATCTGGGGATGATGATGGTGCACAGGAAGAGACCAGCTCTGCATCTTCTATATAGAAAGGCACAACACTGTCAGGACTCTTGCAACGAGTCACAAAAGCACGCATGCCAGCCACTGCACCATTACCATTAAAGGAAAAAGTTGATTCAGAGTTGAAGCTGTACTTGTCACTGTCAGCAATCAGTGCTGATGCAGATCCGCTGTCTTGGTGGAAGATTCATGTGGAAGAAATACCTCTTCTTTCCAAAGTGGCCAAAAAGTTTTTGTGCATTCCAGCCACAAGTGTGCCCTCTGAGAGGGTATTCAGCTCAAGTGGCCATATCGTATGCCCTCAGCGATCCAGGCTGAGCACTGAGAATGTTAACATACTTACATTTTTGCATCATAACTTGGACTGAATGAGCATGTTGCTTGTGTTGTGTTCTTTCTGCTTGCATATTATATTATGCTATATTATTTAACAGTGTTTATTTTATTCTTTGAATTAAAGCATTATCACTTTATTTTGGTTAAAATCATGGCAGCTGAAGTATCCTAAAATCTGAAAAGTGCCAAAAGTTCTTACATTTTACTATTGTATTGTTGTATGTATTTATTATTTAAGGGTTTTAAAGCACTTTATTTTGTGAAACATTGAAGTTCAAGTGTTAATAAAGCAGTAAAATGCCAAAAAAATGAAATCTTTATTGTTTCCTTTATAAGGTCGATAATCGTGAATAATCGTAAAATCGCAATTTTTTGTTTCACAATAATTGTGACTAAAAAAATTGAAATCGTGACACCCCTAGTCAGTAGTTTAGTGTGTTTAAGTTCACCAAGATGATTATATTCAAAACAAGATGATAATTATTCAATAAGATTATGCAGATGATACATTTTCAATCACACTCTGATGGCAGAGTAATTTAGTGTTCATGAGTCTGATGGAAAAGTTATATAGTGTTCATGAATCTGATGGAAAAGTTATTTAGTGTTCATGAATCTGATGGTAAAAGGGCCAAAAGCTGTTCATGTAGTGGGAGGTGATATACTATCCCAATTTGTTTCTGCATTGTTCCACCTTAACAACATTTGCAGGACTCGTAACTGATTGTATTAAAAGTTGTTAGAGGCATAATTCTTGGACCAACTACTATGAATAGCCAAACCAATCTTGTAATGTAATATTTTCATTTCTCTTGCACTTTCCTCAACCTGAGCCTCCGATTGCAAACTTTACTTCCTCCTACATGCTGTCACACTATCGTTCTTATTGTTTCGGTGTTTGTGCGGTTGTCACACTTCATGCCTTCTCCCCGGCTCCGCCCCCCCACCCTCCTCTGCTTCCCTGGGACGGTAATCCTACCCTATCTGACAACAACAAGCCCGTAATCCTACCTTTCCTTTACACACAAACACTCTGCAACGCACAGGTGCAGAGTCAAATGCAAGAGAGAGATAGAGTCTCAAAGCACACCGGAGCATATGTAGGAGTAGTATGCATCATTAGACAAGGCAAAACTACAGTATAACTTGTGCTATGACATCATTCATTAAAGGTAATGAGAGACCACCACGGACGAGCAAGAGTGAATGCATTAAGTGATACAATCCTGATTGATGACAGCTCATGTGGTTTGAAAATTCACAAATTCTTACTTCTGTGGCTGAACTGTGTTTTCCTTCAAAACATTCAAGACACAAAGTGAGTTTGGAAGAAAATGTGTCCTTTCTTGTTTCTTTTTTTCAAATTTGAAATTCCACAAAGTTATTTAACATTGTCATAAACAATTATTTACCATTTCTGTTGTATAGTTGTAACTGTCAAATATAGAAGACAAAAGAGCTGCACTTTCCCTCAATCTGGCCTATTGTACATGTTTTTAGTGGTCGGGAACACTGGAGTACCTGTACGGGAGAACATCCAAACTCAACACAGAAAGCCCCCGCCCTGCCCGGGAATCAAACCCTGCAAATTCTGCACGTAATTACATTATCCTTAATAAATTTAGTAATAATGATAAGAAGAGAAACAAATGCTTTGCACGATCTCCATAAACCTAAAGGTGAGCATGTAAAGAACGACTGATCTGAATGCGTTATCCCTGGACCATTGTTAAAGAGCTGTTAAAGCACAACGTGTCCTGGAAGATTTAATAACAGGCAACAAGTGCACTACTTAACATTGCAAATGTATCACCAGAGTCAAATATCCTGTCTGCCAGAACGCTGATGTGATAGACAGAATGATCTAATTACACATAGGGAAAGTTCTTTGTGATTCAAACACACAAGAAAAAATCATACAAATGTATTGGATGGGTGATAATGATATTGTTAAACTGCACACAAGGACACAAACATACCACATTAATATAATTCACTGGCAGGTGGAGATAGTTTAAAATGAGGAAACTAGGTATTCCAATGAAACGTCTAATTACTTTCACATTCTCCTTCCTGTTCGGGCTCTTAATCAGACTCAAAATCGCATACATAAAATAGAGTTGTTTACCAATAACAACCATCAGATTAGAAATGTACGCACATCTCAAACGTATCAAGTATGGCCAACAGAAGTGATCAGAACTTTGCGACAATTAGGATGCTTTGACACTCACAAGTGACATCAGTTTAAAGCGAGTACGACTGATCTTCAAGTCTCTAGTATATCTTTTCAGTGACTATCCATTGCTCACCAACGGCATGTTTGGATCCGACTATTTCGCTCTAAGCAGCTTTCATTCAGTCAAGTATGCAACAAACACGGGGTTTAGTCCCATGGCTTACAATTCGGCACAAATCTCATTATGGTATATCAGTCCATATCCATCTTTGGGCATGTCCCGCGCGCTCTCCCTCTGTCTGTCAGCACTGTAACTCTGAACTGTAGGCAAATACCCCATTATCGTCCATCTATGTGCGTCTGCTTGCTACTATCAAGTTCGTCTCATTCCATCTCCTTCCTTCCGTTATATTCCCAAAGCTTGGAAGGAGACAGAAAACCCATTTAACCATCTATCTGGTCTCTTCACTATTTCCGCAACCCCCGCGCTTCACTCATCTCCCAGACGCCTAGCTCATCCGATGCCGGAGCAAATTTATCAATTTATCTTTACATCTGTCCTTCCAGGCAGACACGATTTCTGCTCATATGGCCCGCAGTTAAAATGTGTGGAGATGCTTGTCGATCACGCTGTCAATCATATGTGGGGATTCAGTAGGTGATTTCGGTTACATCTGGGAGAGCAAGTGTAATTCAATATGATCCAAATGCAGCTGATTTCACGCACCCAGCTTTATCAAGCACATGTGACTAATGAGCGACGCTGTAGAGATTTAAACATTCCGATACCTTTCTGACGAGGAAGTTGAATACGAGTGGTAGAGTGGATGTGTCGCAGTTTATTTCCTTCATTCACTCCCAACGGCCCCACTACTTCCAATGACTTAGTTTGTTCAAAAAAAAAACTCAAACATGTTTCCTTCTCCATCAGTGATGTTACAGCATTGGACATCGTGAGCAACAACACTAAGAAAATGGCGGAATACTTTTGTTTTTTTAGTGTAGTACCCCACATAGCCAAACAGCTATTTCATACCTGTTGCATCTTCCCTGACTTTGAATCTTGCATTACCTACTGTTGTGTTAAGTAAACCCAGTGGAGAATTGAGCTGTGTGTGTGAATGCTTTCTAGTAAATGTTTACTTTGATTCAACAGTTTTCCACAGTCTCGGCTGAGCCCACGGGCTTGTTTCAGGGTGTTGCCTCAATAATTTACAAGCTTCTCTAGCCCAGAGGCTGCACACTTTGCATCCGCTCCTTGCAGCCAGCCCCATGCAAGTGCACCTTTGTGTAAGTGTGGGAGCCTCGGAGCATATTTGACAGCATTACATTACATAACCTTAATTATAACTGGGGAGGAAATGTGACAGCTTGTGACCTAATCCGTAACACAAGCGTTACATTTTTACAATTGCAAAAGGATGAGTGTGTTCGGGTGAGTGTGTGTGACTAATGAAAGGGAATGTGACAGCATGGACAAGGCGAGGCCCAAAGTGGAAATTATAGTCACTTTGATGTACAAACCCAGTTACAACATTGGGGTTCTGTTTTATGTCACGACACAAAATAGCAACACACAGGCAGCACTGTGAAAGTCCAGCACACGTCAAAATGAGAGGGTTGGCAAAAGACTAGAATAATTGGAGATTGTACAAACACGAATTAGTGTGAAAGTTTGTTGATAAACATACGAGATCTCTGGGACCACCATACGGACTATATGGATTGGTAATATATATATTACAAAGGTTATTTCTCCAAATTATGATTTACTGTACGAAAAAATGGAGCCATTACTGGGTGAACAATTTGGCATTTTAGACAGAGACAGATACTAATTAGCTGCAAAAGGTCTGGTTCAGTCCAGTGGTTTCGCAAGGGATCATTTCTCTCCGTCACTTTGATGGGCAGGGTTGTAAAAACAAAACAAACAAACCTGTCAAGAGCTATTTTTATCCATTATAAATTACTCTCTCTTTATATGCATTTTTTTAGGTGTTTAATTACATAAAATACCTATACCTGGGAAATAATCTGAGATTGCCGGATAAATGAAGCCAAACTAAACATAATTTCTGAACGTCTCAAAGACTTATTCAGAGCCGTCATCTGCTTGTCAATATTAAAGGAATGCCCCTTCTTTGTTTCCTGTAGCTCCTCTTGTGACGCCTCCACTGTGCTGCAGGCGTGGGGGGCTCTAGGTGCTTCTTCAGTGTTTCAGAAGAAATTTGTAGGTCTCAAATATCTTTAGCTCATAAGCTAGCTGTCTGTTTACTTTGAAAAAGCAGCTTTCTTCAGGACCATTAAGGACTCTCTGCAGTAATCAGCTGAATCGCTCAAAAACACGGCAAAGATGTACAAACATATCCAGAAAAACAATGTGGAGACAGAAACCACAAATGCAGTAAAAAAAAAAAAAAAAAAAAAAAAGGCGAAAAAACTCAGCTGTACCAACAGAGAGGGAGGCGCACTACACGCGTCTGTGTACTAACTTTGTGCGGGGCCTCGTTCTCTCGCTCCACTCTCCTTTGCGGATTTACGTAAGCCAGTGCGTTCTGAGCTCCGATGTGAATGTGCATCATGTTGAAACTAAATTAGTTGCCGTTTCACAGTGATGTAGCCGTGCTTTAGGGAGAGCCCAGAGGTCGTGCTCAAAGACAGAGCAGGGCTGCAGCCTTGAAGGTTTTCCGTCAAAGCTAAAAACATTTAGTAAATGACAGAGAATTTTCAGTTACTGTAACCTCTGGTTTAGTCATATCTTCACTATTATTTCCGTTTCCAATGTTCCCAGTACCACTCAGTGCACGGTGCACCATGCAGTTTTCTCCTTAGGGTTAAGGTAAGGGTTAGGACTGGGCTTAGCATTGGTGGTTGGTGTTGGAGCCATTCATCGGCACTTGTCTAACTGTGGTTGTTTCCCTTTACTGAAATATTAGAACTGTTACTTAAATTCAGTCTTCACCTGCTTTAAAACCACTTTTTAAACCTTATTTTGTATAACAATGATCAGAGAACCCCAGTAAAACAAAGATACACCTTTCAAATCAGCGTAAGTTTACACCAGTTGTGTTGTAGTTATGTGTCACTGTGCAGATCGGTAGAAATACGAAAGAACTAACAACATTTGGGCATTTAAAGCATTTAACCACCAGGAAACGTTTTGGTTAAAGCAGCATACTGTCTACAATGAAGAAAAATAAAACTAACAATTGTATTACGGCAATCATATGAGGCATAATGTTGGAACATCTGTCCTTTGCGTTTGACTCATTCTTAAATGCTTCTTGGTGTCAGCAAAACGGCACTTAAAATCTGTCCACACACACAACAAGAAACATGGGTTTAAAACCTGTGGGTAACAATACCACTCTGGTGTTTAAGACACGATTGTGCGTGATCAAGATATTAAGTTTATGAAATAAAATCTCTCACAGCAAGAAGATCAGTTTCCGAACCACGTCACCAACAAAGAAATAAACCAGGACTTTTAAAGTATTCAGTCTCGCTCTCTTCACAAAGACATCCCCATTTTGCTTTTATCATCTATTTCCTTGTTTCAGCTTTACAACGCATCTGTCTCTTCCTTTTCTTCTGTTCCGTCCCCACCACTTGAAAAACATCAGAAACCCCACAAAGACAGATGAATTCATATACAGAAACGGAAATCTTAAGTGGGCAGGACTGAGTTGTGACAAATAAGACTTTGAACTGCTGCGGTCTTAACAGTTCGTGTGTGAACACTTTATCCACAGAACCAGGGAAATAGTGCGTTTTTGCTACAACCCCAACTGAAACTTGGCATATAACACTCCTTTTAAACATTTTTAATTATATAGTATCACTTAATATAGATATTTTTTTGTACCAATGCGCTGATGCCACCCACAAGAAAATTGTCAATGAATAAACATGTCCTTTTTACAAATCCTGTCAAGAGATCACATACTGTGTTGCACTGCCTCTTCTTCCATAATTACCCCAAAACGTCACCATTTCTTTTACGCACAAGCCATTTTAACTTCGAAGACAACCGTGCCATATTTGCCTTTGACATCTAAATAATAAAGCCACCACTTGAATTTACGTGGCTTGTCGTGTACTCCTCCAGCATCGCCCCAGGACAGCCCTCATAGCTTGTATTGCACTTTTCCAACTCGGTCTGGCGCCGTCATCTGAGGTGCCATAATTGAAAATGAAGTCGGCGCCCCTATAGTTGTAAACACTGATTAAATGTTACGCTCGCCTCTAGCTTACTGTCAATAACGCCAATCACGAGTAGTGCAGCCTCAGCCAGCAGTTAGCCGCGGCAGTTGCAAATAAAACACAGCGCAGTCGATATCCACGCACTTCATTTAGCCACAGATTTAATTAACGTAAATCAGGGCAAAAAAAAATGCGCAGCCCGAAAATGCCTATGATTATTGGCTCTCTGCGTTTTTTTGTGAATTTGTTTCTCCCGCTCGCCTCACAATTACTCGGGCGCTAATATGATGAACTGGCTTTCTGTTGCCAAGAAGGGGAATTTCACCTTCTCAACTCCCAGCAACTTGAAATGTCTGTGTAAACCACTGGCGGTGTGGAAATTAAGTGCGCGATGAGCCATCCAAATGAAACCGAAAATATGAAAAGGTCACCTCTCGCAGATATTGCTGGCGGAATATATATTTTTGTGTAACCTGGTTCGACAGCGGTAAAGTCATGAAAGGACATGGACTGTCTTGAGGGGGGAAAAGTGTGGGCAGAGTTTTGACAGTTTGCCAGTATTTATCCCAGCTTGGGACTTGCACACCGATGAACTTGTGATTTTTAACTGTTGGGTTGGATACAATCTTCAACAGTTGATTCCTGCTATGAATTGTGGGTGCGGTTAACCGTGAAACGAGGTCAGTAATTTACAGCGACGAGCATGCATGCACACAAATGACCATTTCGCACTTCATCATTTTAGCATTATTATTTCTACTCCAGCCTAACTTTCGGCAGTCCTCGGTTTACTATTTGTTGCATGTTCCTTGTGCAGTTTCATTCCCATTTCTGTGCTTTGAAGAAAAAGCTTGTCTACATCACACTACACAGCACTCTTAATGGGCGGCCTGAAGCCAAGCGTGAAAATCTCTCTGGCCCTCCAGCTCCATTTCTCCTGTGGTTCAGCAGTCTTATTACTTGTTAAGAGATCCAGTTATCCAATAATGTCTGGGGCAATGCTTGAGTGATCCCCTTGTCTATACCTTCCACACGTTATATAGGCTTTTCCCCAACCTGTCCCATTCTTGTTCTCACTTTTTTTTTTTTCCTTGGCTTGGTTTGCCACACTATAATAAGTTCTATTCTTGCCTTTTTCTTAATAGAAGTTTTATTTATATATTTATTTTTTCGTTCCTTGGAGAATCTTTTGGCGTCCACGTCATTGCTGTTCTTGTATCTTTGACCTCCACGTTGGCTCTGGTTATTCGCATTCTGCTCTGTGCAAAATCTTACCAATAGAAGGAAAACAAAAAAACGCGTGTGAATCGCGCTCCGAATGATGGCATAGGAAACGTCTCCAGTAGCCCATCCATAATGTTGATGAATCATGTTTCTCTGCGGCTGCTTCCCTTCTGTCATCTGTGCAACTTCCATTTCCTGCATTATTCAAGCTTGGATGTCCACGTAGCGAGCCGCTTTTTAGGATTCCAGTAACAAATAGGCGCTCTGTGACACGCCGTTGTACTGCAGCGAATGTTCCTCCTGTTTCGCTCAAGCGAAAATGGTTAAAGATTTGTGCAGACCGACATGGCCACTGGAGGAAGGCCCGATGGTCGTTTAACACTATGGGGGTCGGATCCGATTTTGCGATGGCATTAAAAGAAAAAAGTGAGCATGAATTACTGATTTCCTTTTCCGCAAACCAGTGTTAATTTTGACAACATATTTTAATTTAGTTTTAGTCTTAGTCTTTTGACGAAAATGTAATTCAATTTTAGTCGAGATTTAGTCAAAAAAAATACCTTAAATTTTAGTCGAGTTTTAGTCGACTAAAATTGCAAGTCAATTAAGTCGACTAAAATTAAGACACATTTAATCGACTTTGTATTTATAATATTCATTATAATCATATTTAATCGAGGTCCTGCTTCATTGAGTTGCTCCCTCATGAACAAAGCTCAGAGCTGTTCCTTTGGCAGTGAATTTACATGATATGAGGCTCTTTCAGACGGTCAATAGAAGTTTGGATGATTTTAGTCTCTCCTTTCCATTTTTATTTAGTCTCATTTTAGTCGACTAAAATATCTGGACATTTTAGTCATAGTTTTAGTCGCATGAAAAACTTATATAAATTATAACTAATTTAGTTTTAGTCCAATTTTAGTCGTCAAAAAAATCACTTTGACTAAAATTAAGACTAAATATTTTAGTCGACGAAATTAACACTGCCGCAAACATTACTTACAGCCGGTGGCAAGTAGTACTCATTACATTTACTCAAGTACAAATACTTGAGTAACTTTTTGAAGAAATGTTACTTCTTATAGTAGTTTTTTTCATACATTACTTTTTACTTCTACTTGAGTAAAATTCTAATGAAGTATCTGTACTCTCATTTGAGTAAAACATAATTGTTACTTTTTCCACTGTGAGTCAATCTTTAACCTCTTAACTCCGGCCTCAACCGAGCGCATTTTCTCCAGGTCAGCTTTACCCAAATGCATCCATACAGCCCATGTGCCTC
The DNA here is from genome assembly GCA_021464625.1 of Proterorhinus semilunaris. Lineage (NCBI taxonomy): Eukaryota > Metazoa > Chordata > Actinopteri > Gobiiformes > Gobiidae > Proterorhinus > Proterorhinus semilunaris. The sequence goes on from CM038345.1 coordinate 13,634,595, forward strand.
ATTTGAAAGACATTTGAAATCTAAATGGAGCTTTTTCCACTTGCGTTGTTGTCACATTTTCATCTCTTTTTGTCATTTTTCCGTTGCTCCTTTTTTGTTGCCTTTTCGTCACACATTTCGTCAAATTTTTGTCGCTCTTTTGTTGCATTTTCATCCTTCATCCATTAAGTGGGAAATGCTTCATTTTGAGCGATAAAATAGATGCTCCTTGTTATATTAATGAATTAATGTTGGTTTCATGTATTTTATGCCATTTTCTTGGAATTTTCTTTGTAAATTCCACAAATTCCACGATTTTATATGTTTAGTTTACAATTTTTGACGTCACTGACTCTCTGTGAGTAACGGTTACTCACAGTACTCAACTAAGTACTTTTTTAACTTTTACTTGAGTAATTGTTTGGGTCACTACTTTGTACTTGTACTTCAAAGTAACGTCACTCTTACTTACTTTTACTTGATTGTCGCTGAGGAACCCTTTTGGATGAGAGGCGAAACGTTCTACGCTTCTACAACAGAGTACAGCAGATGACTCGAGAGCATTCATTGAAGATGGACAACTCCTGTACGACTGAGAGCCCACACAGACACTCTTACTTGAGTCAATATTGTAGCTACTGTACCCACCTCTGCTTTCAGCTCTCTTCAGGAATAACAAGAGGGCCGGAAGGAATCTTTTTACAAACTCCGGACTTCAGGCCATCCATCCATTCCACACACAAAATGGAGCACCCTATCGGTTTAACTTTCCCCTCCGTCACCTGTCTTCCATCCCCACCACCTGCCTCTCTGGGCCCCTTTCTGCCTCAATCTTCCTCCCGGGAAGAAAAAAAAAAGGGTCGGCTCAGCATTTTTCTGTCCTTTTGAGCGCGGTCCCTGTTTGACAAACCTACACTGGTTCTTAATTGGATCCGTTCCCGTGTCTTGGCGCCGTCACATCTCATACTCCGCCTTCTATCTCTCCTCCTATCTTCCTTTTTTTCCGCAACACTCCTCATCACAGTACATCACTTTTTCTCATTATATTCGTTTAAGCTTTGTTGGAATATGCTTTACTTTCTATTTGGCCACTTTTTCCATGATCAGTGATTGCCGTATTTTAAGATCTGCTATCACCTTGTTTCCTGTAATTGTTGCTGTAAAATATAATATTAAAAAAAAGTTGTTTTGAATATTTGATTTACAACCGGCGATGACACAGACATCAGACAGTGAAACAGGCAAACAAATGTAATGTCCAAATGAACAGAATTAAATAGAGTGCCACTGCCTTTTATCACATCTTTGTATTACTAAATGCAATTAAGAGATAGTGGATAACGCAGCAGCAAAGGTTTGAAAATGAACAGTGCAACAGACAGAGAAATCCATGTCAACAAATGGCGCTATCAGCCCAAAGATGGCCAAAGCGGAGAGAAAAACATGAATTGGGAGAGAAATGGAAGGGTCGATGGAGTGGTTGCTTTGAGAAGCTCGGGGAGGTCATTGTGTGTAAAAATGCATCCTCTTTGCTTTGAACTGAGAATACTGCACGTCTTCAGAAAGAGAGGGGGGATGAGAGCCAAGTGTTTTTTTTAATTTCACAGACAGCATGCATTGCTCAGCTGCCACTTACAAGACAGTCTGCCAATCGTCTTGTTCCTATTCAATATAGTCAAGCAATTTGAGTGACGGTAGTGAAATAATAATCATAATGGAGACACGTCAAGGAGGCAAAAACCTACTGCAATCAGAATGTTAATGGTAAATGGTCTCAACTTGTATAGCGCGTTTCTACCTTCATCAGGCCCAGAGCGCTTTACGGCAAGGAATCAGTCCCCCCATTCGCACTCTTATTCATACACAAGTGTACACTGACACTGGAGGCAAGGTGGGTGAAGTGTCTTGCCCCAGGACACAACAGCTGTGAGGAGCTGGGATTCGAAACCCCGACCTTCCGATCATGAGACGACCCGCTCTACCAGCTGCGCCTAATGTTGAGCCAATTCTCTGTTTAAAAACATGAAAAGTATTAGTTATTATACAGTAGTATAATGGAGGTAGCATGCCCTTGCAGTGCTGTGGATGCCCTGACCATTTATCGGGGTTCGGGAATGGCCTGCAGTCAACAAATATTGTAATACTTTTGATATTTTCCTGCCATTATATTAGTTTTTCAAGTGGTGACATGATTAAAGGACAGTACAATCAAAAAAAAGTTTAAAAAAAAACCTAGCATGTCCTACTAACCCATCCACCTATGGGCCACCCTTTTCCCATACTCCCACCCACGATCCCCCTAACTCCTGCCAGGAGCAAGAAAAATAAAAGGGCAGAAGAGAATAATATCGTTTGAACCAGAGCAATACAACATGAAACATTTGAATTATTGATATCAGTCTTTGTAATCGTGATGATATTATGATGATTGTGGCTTCTTGCGAGATTGATTCGTCAATATTGCAATAACAAAAAAAAATTGCGATATTATGCGTCGCTAACGGTCACAGAGTTCTGCACGTAAAAAGATCCTCTGAAGCAGGACAAACAGGAGCAGGAGTTGAGAACAGCCTCATCTCAGAGTTCAAGCAGGATCTTGCAGCTGCTCACCCGGCACACTGTTGGAAATGGGACTTCAGCTCCAGATTTAGTAACTGCGCTCCCCAGCGTCACTATCCCCAATGGATTAGCCTCACACCCCGCCAGAGCCGCTCTCCTGTGTCTGCCTCTGCTCTCTCTGCACTTTGGACCCATCGGCAACGGCGGCCACAATCACACTGTGACCATTGTCCGCTGTGGGATTGTGAATCACTGCTCGGCAACCTGTTTGAGCGCCATTCTCTTCTGCTACAGCCTGTTGAGTGGCTGTATTCAATTTAAAATTAACATTAATGTCATCGCTAACGGCAAAAACGATTTGCAATATTCTTTAAAGAACCGGCCCACAGACATTCTAACTGAGTAGTGATTTTAGGCACTAGTTTGTCTTTGATTGTTGTTTGCACACAGCACGGAAATTAGCGTCACCAAACACACAGCTTGTAAAATAATTGCAATTCCTAATAACAAGTAACAGTGAGGTGAAGTCCACGTTATTTATAAAAACAGAAGAAAGCCATTCAAGAATTCAATTAAAGGGGAGGGGAGGGGGTACAGCAATAGGGAGTATGCACATTTTAAATCTAAAATAGAAAAATCTAAATAGAGTGGACTTTGAGTGGACTTTACGCATGTTTGAGTTATCTTTGAGTCTTCTCCACCCAATGACTGTTCTTAGAGCCACATCGACAGCCCCTCCTGTTTTTCCCAAGCTCGTCCCAAAGCCCTAGGTAACCAGCAAGCACTTTTCTTTTACGATCTCTCGATTGCAGAGAACTGACAGGCAAAACACTTCGACTCGTCCAGACACTGCACTAGAAGGAAAAGCGAAGGGAGAGTTAGAGGGCTTTGTATTAAATCAATATAAAAGTGTACGGTAGTGATCAAGATGTGTTTGAAATGATCACCAAATAACAGCAAAAAGCACAATACCCCCTCTTTAAAATGTATAAGGAGTATTTACTTCCAGAAGGTCCCGGTTATTCTTCATAATACGCTCCCTTTCTCTCCTTTAGCTGGGAAGTGTTCATTCCTTGAGAGCCCCAACATCTAAACATGTGGCACTGTGTGTATATCTTATTTTTGACATTCTGCTCTCAATAGTTAATTTTATAGCCCACTACTTAAAAAAAAGGCAAGATACCCCCGGTGGAGAAGGCATGCATATGAATAATGAAAAAAAAAGACCACAAGGAGCATTCACAAGGGCAAAAACACTCATATGAAGTGCTTCTTAGGAAAGGGAGTGCTGTGTGGAGGAGGAAACAGTGGGAAGCGGGTGAGAGGCCCTTGACGCCATGTTCTTGACTTCCCTGTTAAGCAAAGAAAAAATGTTAAAAACCACTTTGACTGCACAGTTGCGTCTAGGTCTAGAGCGGCATGTGTGTAGCCATGGATTGATTAGTCGCGGTGGAAAAATCAAAGACAAGCTTCAGGGGTGGAATCGATCAAACAAGTTTGTTTTTTTTCTTCCCCTGCCTCCAAAGGAAAAGAAAAAGTGTATTTTTTTTCCGAGCTTGACAGACGAAAAGGAAGCTGCAGTGTAGCACACGCAGTAACACAACGCAGACGCAAACAGACAAAACTCAAATACTCACACACACACAAGGACACAGCAGCTTCTGACAAGATGGCGCCCACACAGACCAAAACACAGACATGCAGATAGGCAAGCGGCAAACACCGACGGAGGTGGGGGGGGGGGGGGGGGAAGAAGGAGGAGAAGAAGAAGAGAAAAGGGAAGGAGGAGAGCACAAATAAGACTGGATGAGGAGAGAGGGTGAGGGAGTGACAGAAGAAATGAAAAAGGTATCGGGATGAGCGATGGGGAGATGAAAGGGACTTCCTGTGGAACATCTAGCTAGCGTATATCAAACACTCCACCCAATTATAGCGCATTCCGACACAACACAAGCCGTCAATTAGGTTTATTAAGAAAACACATATCTGGACTGGTGTTTGTGACAGATTATAACAACAAACATCCGTTTCTACTGGGAGTAGGGGGGAAACCGAACCACATCTTCACACAGAAAAGCCTCGTCCTACCCAGGACTCGAACCAAGAACCTTCTTACCATGGGGCGCGTGTCTTATCCGCTGCAACACTGCGCAACAACATTTCTACATTTTCTGGCTTCATTCAGCGACTATGTAAAAGTACAGGCTGCCTGGAAGGCACTGGCCTACATTCGGAACTATGGACATTTCCTGTAGACATAAACATGCTCATCTAAAATTCATTTTGCTTCCAGACTAAAGAAAAAAAGCAAACAAACCAACAAAGGCAAAAAATATGACCTATTTGTAGAGGTGACGTGAGGCTAAACAGGACAAGCGGCACAGTAGTATTAAACCCCTAAAACAGCCGTTCCCACAGTCTAGTGCGTGGAAAAGTCACGCTTATTTGCATAATATTTTACAATTATGCAAATGAAATTGTAAATATAGGAGGAATACAGGTTATAAATATACACATTTACATTACAGATAATGTCAAACTCATTTATTGCATGGACAACTTTTAGAGGCCCCACTTTGGAAACCACTGCCCTGGAGCATTTCCAAGGTGTCACCTGTAATGCACTCTCCATTCTGTCTTTATTTTTCCCCAATTGAAAATCCCCCGTGTGGCTCTTTATTCTTACTGCGTCACCTGCAAGAACTTTTTAACTTGCGGAAACACACGTCCCCCGCTCCCGTGAGCGCACGCCCCAGTGGCAGAGAGCATGCGAGAGCAGGAGGAGGGCGCCGAGTGGCATGAAGAGCGCCAGTGTGAAGCAGCGAGACCAAAATCACCCGTGTTTGGGGGAAATTGGCCTTGCTTTTGTACTTGCGGGTGTGCAGTGCGCATTCCCCCGGCGAGCTTTTATGCCCTTCAATCCCAAGCATTGTTCATATGAATACTCGGTTCTGCCATTTTTTTTTCGTCGGTCGCATAATAATAAGCGCAGGTGTCTAAATATAGTGTCTCAAAGAATATACCCTGCGACATTTATTTCCATATCTTCCTCGCAAAGGTCAGAATTACAATTGCAGCAAGTCCTTTAGAGCTGTTCTGTTTTAGCGCTAGCACACGTGCAAAAAAAAAAAAAAAAAAAGAGGGGGGAGAAAAGAGATGTGCTCTTTTCCCATGAACTAGATACTCCGATATGTTTTGAAACTTTTGACAACTGAGCAAAGCTAAATTACTTTTCAGAGTACGATCTCCGAGGGATGGAGCAGAGTGCACTCGGAGTGGAATAAGCAGGCTGCAAAAAGTGGGATAGTGACAATGGCTGGAGAAAAGTGGCTGATAAAAAGGGGGCTAGTCCTCCATAATTGTCAAGTGTAGATGCATTTAGCTCCGAGGCGACGCGTGATATTATGCTAATAGTGGTCTTTTTAGGACAGCGTGATGTAAAGCAATTTGTGTGCCTTTCCACTCTTATTCCACTCCGGGTGACACAGCCTCTGACTCATTGGTGGTGAGACATGGTGCAGATCCGGTTTTGCCAGCCAAAGCGCTCTCGGTATATGTGCACATGCAGGTGGACTGATTCAAAAGACTGCATGTAAATCTGTGACAAAATGGAATACAGAGGAATACAAGATGCGGGACATTATAGAATTATTCAGGAGCCTGATAGCAATGTTTTACCTTGGTGATTCTGCCTGTGGGGAGACGGTCCAAAGGAGGAGCAAAGTACTGTTTGTACGGTCGATTCCTGCTGTGAGAGCCTCATCTGTCCACTGTCTATGTAACTGACTTAACAAGGCTACAATACTGTATCTACATGTTCATATGAATACAGGTCATATTAAAATGCTGTTAAAATGTAGTTCAGATTGCGGTTCCTCTTTATTCAAAACTAACATACAATAAATGAAAATTGCTACAATATTTATCATCAACTCAAAAGGGAGAAGACGTAATAGAAAATTAAAGCAGATACAAATAAAAGCGGAATTCTGTAATTGCTGTAAGGTCAAAAAGTCTCATGCAACTGTCTCTATTAGTCATTACATTTTAAGTAACTCGAGTTACAAGAGCATTTAAATGTACGAACGAAAAAATGCCACACTCAAAATAAAAAGCAGCATGCCAGATCATCCATCTGGACACTGGTGTATAAGATCTGCAGTCTGTAGTTAATGTCATCCAAACAAAACACAAGGGAATGGGGAAAGCGAAGGAAAAGGACATCTCTGACTGCACTTTTGCCCGGTGGCATTATTACTATATTCAGTTTATATTTTGCCAAAAGTAACTTAAAGGACTATACATAAGTTTAACCACAAATAAATGTATACACATTTTAAATGTCTTCCTCATACATGCTTCGGCAATGTCCTGGTGAGTACAATGAGCCCTGGCCTTTTCACCACGATTGCCTCTGTATGCCTGTGAAGTCACTTAAATAGTCTATGCTCGGGTCGAACAAGCAAACAGCGTAATGTGTAATGACGTCATGCGCGTTCACGCTCAGCTGTAGCGTTAGCTGTAGCGTTAGCTGTAGCGTTAGCTGTATCTCCTCTATACTGACGCTGCCGAGCGAGTGGTAACTTTGGAAAGATGGATTTAGCGGAGAATAAAAGGAGACCGGCTTCAAGCACCATCGAAACTCCAGCCCAGACCCCAACTAACGAAAAGAAACAAAGAGTTTATTCGAGTGTGACAAAAAAGGCAAAAGTCGAGTCTGATCGGCGTAGGCTAAGAACCAGAGTAAACATCGCCAGTAGTGAAACGAGTACAAAAAGTGGACATGTGCCGTTTACAATATAGTTTACGAGTTAGCTACGCTAACTTTCTGCCCAGGGAATTGAAGAGACGATTAAAGCTTTCCCTAGTAGCATTTCTACTAATGGCATTGTTTTATTATTACAATTAGGCCTGCGTTTATGCATACAAAGTATACAAGTTTTTTTTTGCCTGAGCGCCTCATGCCTCATATCATCGAGGCTGCAGTTACGCGTTTGGCCTGAGGAGGCAATTGCGAGCACAAAACTGTCAAACTCCACATAGCCCCTTTAAAGTAGTGTAACGTAGCTACTTTTTTTAAACAGTAATATGTAATACAAACATATTACATTTTTAGAGTGGTAATCACTAAAATAGAATATTATTTTGCTTTGTCCATTCATTTTACGTTTGGTTGGGCAATTAATCGAATTTTAATCTAAACGTGATTTTAATAAAGGTCGATCACGTTAATCGCGTGGTGCTTTTTAATTGAGGAGAATTGGCCAATCCTGTCGCAGTCTGGGGGGAAAAAAGGACAGCGCAATGCTGCAGCGCCTGTAAGGTCAATCCCAGGGATCACTCAGCCCAAACAAACAGGAAGCACAGGAGCATGGCACATGCGGCAATAAGGAGAGGACCTGGTGATTTTACGTGTAAATTCAGCTTTCAGAAACACGCAAGGAGCCTCAGAGGGACAGGACGCGCGCACTGGGATGAAGAGTTTACCCTCAAAGGGGAAAACTATCGATCACTATTTGGACCATGTGGAGTATTTTTGAGGCTGCAGCGGTGGATTAGCTGGACTTCTAACAGTGAATTGTAAGTTTGATCGTCTTTTATACTTATAAATGCGCTGTTTACGAGTATTTCTTTATGTACATATTTAGTTGTTAGCTTCACTCCGTGAAGTCTTGGCCTTTTGAGGCTCTGCAGACAAACATGAGCTCGTGGTCTGCATTCTTCAAACATTCCACTTTTTTGCGTCTCCTTTGCATATTTTTGTGTGTTGTTGTGAGAGGATGTTTTACTGTGAGGCTAGAAGTGCGGAGTTTGTTTTTGATGCCGAGTTAGCTGGAGTTTTCGGTTTGGCCGCTGCATCCGTTTACTTGCTAGTCCAGGGAAGACTAAATGTATTGTTTTTTTCTTTTAAACAAAAAAATCAAATCGAAAATCGAGATCGATCAATATGGGGAAAATAATCGTGATTATTTTTTTTCAAAATTGCCAAGCCCTAATTTTACATTCTTTTAATATGGAGCAAATTTGGATGAAGTTCAAAGATAGCTTAAGTTGCCAGTATGTTCCTCTTCTCATGTGGTTCTGATAAATAAAAAAATATCAAGGATAACATGTCTATTGTCTATATATTGGAACCGATATTTGGCCGATATTTTTTTTTTTTTTAAAGCAGTATGAAGCCCGGAAATCCCAGGATGGTGAATCCCTAAAACCACAAGTGAATGATTCTAATGAGCTTGTGGTGCCAAATAACTGTCCGTAGGTGGTTTTTCTGGCTCCGAGTGATGTGCAACTTCACTGAAAGTGGATCACACAAGCCCCATAGACACGTTCCGAATGCTTCCATAACTAACAGCACTCGGTTTGAAGCTATATGGGAGAATCTGGCAGGAGATTTTCAGCTGAAGAAATAAGATGTTTTGCCCATCCAAAGCAGATTCACAAACACCTGACAGCGCGCCCGAAAAGTCTCATAAGGGAAATAAACAACAGAAGACAAAGCAGCTGCACTCTATTTGAAGTTCCTCACAAAATAACATCACCTTGTCGCGCCATTGCAACCATGTGGAAGAAAAAATCTGTGGCGGGACGGTTGAGCACCTTGGATATAAGTGACCCCAACCCTCGACGGAGAAGACGTGCAATCAGCAGATATGTGCGCTGGTGTGTTGTGCCCGCCACTCAGGGACAGTGGGGCTTTTTGCACCAACAACTATCACTGACTTCCATCTACCGAGACGCCTCCCTGATGCTGTGGTGAGGGGGCAGACAGGGGACAGAGGGCCACTCAGAGATAGGAAGCGTACAAGACTATGTACCCATGTGCACTGTAATTACATAGTCGCACTTAATATCCAGAGAACAAGCTGGGATCAAAAAGTCACAAACCGACAAAGTAGATTGGCATTTAAAGGAATAGGCCACCGTTTTTACATACTGACATATGTTCTTACCTTACCTTAGACTAGTTGATATGTACCTGTCTGGTCTTTGTCCGTGCGCTCTGTCATGCAAACGGAGCACAAACGCAGCCTCTTCCACATACTGTATAGTTCCAAATCAGCTCCCGTTAGAAGCTACCAAACTCTTCCACGTTGTCCCTATTTAAATACAGTTACGTGACGTGTTACACTACAAAGTATAGTAACACAGAAATGTAACATGTCGATTTTCTCAGCGGATAAAAAGGGGTACTATATTGTGAGGCGTAATAATACGAGGAGCACTACGTCCGCGCACTAACACCTAAAGACTTCTCCCCCGCTCACTTCCGTCAATAGAAGCAGCGTGACTTGTAGTGAGCGGGAGAAAAGTCTTTAGGTGTTAGTGCGCGGACGTAGTGCTCCTCGTATTATTACGCCTCACAATATAGTACACCTTTTTATCCGCTGAGAAAATCGACATGTTACATTTCTATGTTACTATACTTTGTAGTGTAACACGTCACGTAACTGTATTTAAATAGGGACAACGTGGAAGAGTTTGGTAGCTTCTAACGGGAGCTGATTTGGAACTATACAGTATGTGGAAGAGGCTGCGTTTGTGCTCCGTTTGCATGACAGAGCGCACGGACAAAGACCAGACAGGTACATATCAACTAGTCTAAGGTAAGGTAAGAACATATGTCAGTATGTAAAAACGGTGGCCTATTCCTTTAAGGGAGCCATGTAAAAAAAATGGTAAACAGTGCAACCATTATTGTCAGAGAGCAGACAAGGTTTTGATCAAAACCTCGTAAAAATGCAGGCATTGTTCAACACGTTTCTCACTGAACAGACGTCACACAGACCCCCATGTTCATAAAGTAAACTTGATCAAGTGCATGAAACGTGTGAGCAGTAAACTTAGGCAATAACATTGGTTCCTTTGAAAGGTTGATTATGCAGGTTTTTAAATTCAAATACAGTACAGCATGTTGCAATAATGTCAGAAAACCTTAGTCAAAGTGATGATAAAGAAAGCCAAAGAATGGAACTTGCACCTTCAAAGATACTTCTTCTGTTATTAAAGCATTTGACTATCCCAGGTCTAAGCGGAAGAGCAGAGGGGACAGAGCCTTCGCTGTAACTGGCTCTAAGTTGTGGATTTCTCTCCCTTTGGATATTAGAACTGCCACATCTTTGGAGAGTTTCAAGTGTTCGCTGAAGACTCACTTTTTTGCGCTGGCCTTCGGCACGAGCTGAGCTGAATACGTTTCTCATTCGTTTCTCGTTTCTCTTCTCTTCATAAATAAATTTGACCATGACCTTGACCCTTGATTTTGAAAGTTTGCATTTCTCTAAGAGACAAGTATAATTTCATATACAAGGGAGATTACAGTCCATAAAGAATTAAGATATTCAAAGTTTGTGTTGCAAGTGTGGAGCTGTAAATGAGAGAAGGAGTGTCCTCCCAGGGGCTAAGAGGTAACAGATGCACCGAGCTCCATCATCAGTGCTATAAATATGCATATGCAAAGACGCACGTGTTATCTCGGTGTTAGCAGGACACATTAGCAGCACAGCTCAATGATTAGCCTCCACTGACCACCCGTTTATCTCTTCATGCACATGCCCCAGTTTAAACCGGATCCATTATGCTTTTTGTGGAATTCAGTCACTACTAAACCAAAACTACCGTACCCTTTCTTGGTTTGAAAATTAACCTAAAGCGACTTATAAACATGTTCATTATTTGTGCGTTTGAGAAGGTAAAGAAAGTTCTAAAAAGTTAGTTTTGCAAAATTCCACCCTTTAAAACTTAATTTGTGTGTCTCACCTATCTAACGCCATTCTTCTCCATCTGCCTGTCCGTATATTCCCGTCAGCGTGTCTGTCTACACCTTTATCTCAGTTCAGCTTATAGATAAGTACTGCAGTGTTTGCATTCACATATCTGCCTCTCTCAGGAGCTTCCCACTCTTTACCACTATCTTCTTCTAACATCTCCCTCAGTTTGTCAGTGCTCTCCACTTGCCTTCACCCGGTTTGCCATCGGAAATAAACATTTTCAGCTTTCACCTGGACTAAAATACACCTTTAACTGACTCATTAACATTCAATTGAAGAATTTGACTTTTCACTGTGTTGTTGCAGATGTTTGAATACGTTTATGTTTAATACGTTTGTAATTACGTACGGTTATAAAAAACAATTCCGGGCGCCGTGATGCTGCAGCGCCTATCAGATCAAGCCCAGGGAATACTCGGGCCAAACATACAGGACGTTTGGCGAATCCCTAATTGGACCATGTGGATTATTTTTTACGCTGCAGCCGTGAATTAGCAGGACTTCTAACAGTGAATCGTGAGTTTGATCATCTTTAAAACTTATATCATCAAATCTTTATTGCAGACACGAGGTCCAGTTAAAGAAACAAACAAAAACAAAACAATAACACACAACAGTTTAGAGCAGACGACTGTACCAGTGTTAGACTGGTAGCGTGCGGCACTGACTTTGCAGTTGGTCAAGCTCATAAATGCGCTGTTTACTTGCATTTCTTTATGTACCTAAGTTGTTAGAGCTAAACTGCCTGAAGTCGTGGTTCTTGTGAGGCTCCACACTCAAGCCATGGTCTAACTCTCACTGTCTGCTTATGACATCCTTCAAACATTCCTCTCTTTGCAGATGTTTTTGTGTTGCGAGGCTAGAAGTTGTTTCTTTGTCGTCGTTTTGTTCCTTTTGTACTATGTTCCTTTGTACTATTGTTATTTTTTTATTTTTTTATTTCACTGAGTTTGGGGGTAGGTGCTCATAAGCTTCTTGCTTCAGCCCACTCCTTTTGAGCAGGATGTTTAGTGCTCAAATAATCGACTAAACTAAACTAAAAACTAAAGTGTGAAGTTTGTTTTTGCTTTGTTTGTTTTACCTGCAGAGTTACCCACAGTTTTCAGTCCGGCTGCAGCATCTGTTTACTTGCTAGTCCAGGAAAGGCCACGTTTACCGTTTTTATCATTAAAACAAAACAAAAGGATCTAATTGAAAATCGAGATGGATCAATATGGGGGGAAATAATTGTGATTTTTTTTTTTCCACAATCGCCCAGCCCTAGAGGCAAATCCACATGAAACTAAATTTGGCAAGTTCAGTTAAACTTTCATTTACATCACAGTGTCCCATTCAAAGCGTAGCCACTTCATCCCCGCTAAAGATTACTCTGGCATTTCCTCTGCGCTCTCTGGATCAGAGCAACGGCCGCGTCAAGAGCTCAGTGCCGTCTCAAAACTGCAATTAGAAACGTCCCATCTGTCTCCAAACAAAAACACTTTCTAGCGAGTGTTCCTGGCCAAGATACTTCTGCGAAATGACCAACTCTCGTCTCAGCTTTTTTTTTTTTACTCCACTCGCCGCTTACCACAGGAGCCTGTTGTTTTTGTGTTTTGCAGGAATTAATGAAAGGTGAAGGTATAGAGGCGACAAAAATGGGATGAAAGAAAACGGAACAAGAGGAGAGAAGAATAGAGAGCATGAGCTGAGTGACAAAAAAGAATGTGTGGAGAAAAGGAAGATGAAACATGATGAGAGAGACAGGGGAAGAGGCCTCAGCAGGGCGCCTCCCAGGAACAAACTTCAAAAGCCACTCTCCTAATCACGGCTAACCTGCAGCCTGTTAGCACCGTACAGACACTAATGGCTTATCTTAAACACTCCATTCGCAAGTTATGCCCACTGACATTTGATTATGGCAGTGGACTCAAATTGCAGTATGTCCACTCAGTTGGATAATGAATGTAAGAACTGCCCATTAAATATAATTAAGTAAATACAGGTATGAAACAAACAGTCCCGGGAATCGTTTGTTGGCTCACATTCAAATTTCCTTCTTGACTTATTTCCTTTTTTTTTTTTTTATCAAATGTGTCGGTTGGATATTCACGACCAACATCCTAGTTCCTGCTTAAGGCTTTGATTTTGCAAGAATTCGCAAACATGCCAATACTGAAAGGCGCCACACGATTTGGGCATCCAATCCAGGACCTTCATGCTGTGAGTAAGGAATGCTAACCACTCATCCACTTTTAGGCTTCCAAGTCCAGCACAATGTGAAATGTCCAAACGAACGAGGCAAAATGAAGTGGATTTATTAATCGAGGATATTTCACGCCCCTTCCTCATGAAGAGCTTCGAGAGCAAAGCAGCGGGAACGACAGCGGGATGAAGACGCTTGGCTCCCGGTCAGGAGAAGGGTTTCCCCACGTCAGCTGCGCTGGGACTCGGGCAGGGAACTGGTACGGGACTGCAAACGCTAAAAAACACCCCACAAAGCACCAAACAGTAAGTTTAGTATCTTTTTATTACGGTGGATTTTGCCACGCAAAAAAGCAGTTTTATCCATATGCCTATTGTTTACGGGGTAGGCACATATAAGCTTTCTTGCTTCGGCCTACTCCTTTTGAGTTAATCTTTTGTTTTGTTCTATGTGATATTGTAAATGTAAATAATGTAAATAATTGCTAAAATAATCAAATCAAATCAAAACTGTCAATTGATATGCTTTTGAGAGAGTGAACCCAGGTTGCTATTGAAGACCCTGTCTGGAAGCTCACGGCCCGCTACTGCAATTATTACATGAGCTACATGATAGCTCAGTTATCAACATCAAATACTTTTTTATTCTTCCATGGTTTTGCTTCATACTGATAGAACATGATCAACAACGACACAACATCAGCTTTAAACAATGCTCACAGACTGTCTCCACACAGACAGTGCAGGGGCATCTATAGCTGTGGGAAAGAAACACTTTGAGCTGATGTTAAATCTTTAAGAACCCCATCATTGGCTAGCTCTAAGGCCAGTGAGTGACTGATGTACCCTATCGGCCTGGCGAGCTCAGCCCACCCACATCCTGCGTTCAGGGGCTGTGTGTTTTTGTGCTTATAACAGACAATCTAGCTGTTGCTTCGGCGACAGCTAATGAGGATTTGAATAAATAAACAGAAGAAGCCAACACATAATTAAGCTTGCTGCTAGTTGCGCACTTTCTATCAGCCGTTTACAGGAGTTTACTCACTGACAGCATGCGGTGGGTAAATAACTGAAAAGTTTTTCGACAAACTTGCCGCTAATGAGAATTGACAAAGAATAAATACGGACTGTGCACGTTTGCGAGAAATGTTGCCTAATAGTATGAACATACAAAGACGCCCAACGAAAATCTGCTCAACCTTGCAGAAAGTTGACATTACATTACTGCTTGTTATAGCAAAGTTTCAAATAATCCCTCAAAAATGTTTACTTTGTTTGGAAATTGTTAAACTGTTATTACCGTCTGACAAGTGACTTTGACTAGACCATGACGACGGCGTTATCTTGATGAATGTGAATATGAGGCGTAATCTTCCTTAAGCTTCTTTACACGTCATGTCAACTTACAGTCACCCGTGGAAAAGATTTTGAGGCTAATCTACGGAGATACGCCACATCAGAGCAGCTGTGCATCACATGACTGGTCTCCTTCAACTTCTGAGACATGCAGCTGTAGCCCCTCAGCGCACAGAGGACTCAGGAGCTGTGAGGAAATGGCCCCACCCTCACACCAGCGCTTCACACTTGACACACACCGAGTGGATTTAAACATGACCTTTGGCTATGACATATGGGGCTGCTCACTACACTGCACATTCCAGTAATAAAAAGAATACGTCGGCAAGAGCAGTGGCGGCTTGGAGAGAACATGCAAACTCACACGGATCTCACACATATTTTTAGAAACTAGAAGGTCTTGGCTTTCAAATGAGGTATCACAATGGCATATAGGCTTGTAAGCTTTCCTGCCGATGTGCTTTAAGATTTGGATATTCATAATTGCTAACCCCAACTCTAAACCTAAACCTAACCCTAAGGTGGCAGGTAACAGGTTAATTCACGTGCCATTATTATACAATGTATATCTTTACAATTACTGGGCACCAGGCAAGTCAACAAAATACATCTTCATGAATATAGAACCAATCAATCTGGGAATAAACAAGCTTCTGTATTTGCAAGATCAAAAACGTAGGTGAGTTTATTTTCCCAGCCTGCAGTAAGACAGTCAGAGCACATCCCTAAAAAAACAGTCTGCCTATGATATTGCTTAGTGTTTTAACAATGGCATACAGTCCGTGGGCAGTAACAGTTAAATCAGCATTATGACACCTTGGATTGACATCGAGGCCCCATAAAACACTTGTAGCTGCCCCAGTAAGTGAACAGAAAAGCTGCAGGAGCTGCATACATTACAGCGGGCCTGCCCTCTCTGATTGAGAGGCATGAGTCAGTGACACAGTGACAACCTCTCCAGCATGTTAACTCAGCAGCCACTAGAGTGTTAGACAATGTCTGCCTGTGATTGCCTCCATGTCTGTTAGTGTGTGTGCGTGACAGAGAGGATATCCTATAGCCTACAGAGAGGAACAGAGCAATATAACGCGTGCCAAGGTGATTCCCTGCAGCAGACTCACACACACACACTCAGGGGATTGTTTAACCTCCTCACTGGCCAAAAGTCCACGTGCATGTCCAGCAAAAAAAACTACACTTTAAAAATGAGCAGGAAACACTAGAGCTCTATCTAAAACCTCAAGCCATCTACCCGTATCATTCCTCACCTCCCACACTGGCAATGATGAGAGTATTTGCATGTCTTTGTTTCATCTACGTTTCAAAGTAAAAATGTTCTTACTGGTGATGATACAATCATTGCATAAAATAATGGTGAAACGTAAACAAATCAGAAGTGCTGTTGCTACGGAGGACGAGCTTCGAGGATTACACTGGCCATAATTGTTGGCATAGGCTAAAAAATAAAGCATTTTAGTCTGCGGTGTACATTGGTATGGCAATGGTATCATATTTTCTTTTTTTTTTATCTCATTGTTTTTTTTTATTATTATTATTATTTCTTAGAACACCCCAAGTGAACAAACAAAACAAGACATAATGGCAGACAAACACAAAACAAAAACAATATGGAGCAAAAACAGTAAAAAAACAGAAAAAAAAAAAAAAAAAAAAAAAGCAACAACAAAAAAAAACAAAAAAAAAACAACAAAAAAACAGCAGCAATAATGATAAAATGACTACAGCAGCACCAGTTGTATATACATATACATACATTATCTCCACATACACATGATATACATATATATACATATACATACACATACATACACAAATACACGTGTACACACACATACATGCATATACACACACCATGTACATGCAGAAATACATACTAAAACATATCTACATATACCTGTACACATACATGTCTACACATTTAAATACATATACACATATGCATACACACACATACACGTATACACAAATATAAACCCATACGTATGCTATACATGCCTATTTTCAGTTTTTACACATTTACCATAATTACTGCTGTGCATTTAATTTTAATTCAATTCAACAACAATAAATTCTCATGATGAATTCCTGAAGTATTTTAATCATTTTCATCTGATAACCCAATACAAATAACTTTTTTCCATTCTTCTTTAAAGTAGAGGGCTAAAGGTGACCAATTTTTTTTGAAAGAATTTAAAGACCCTTTAAGAACAGATGACAACCTTTCTAAAGGTATTACTGACATTATCTTTTCCCGCCACATCCCAAGATGTGGTGGTTCTTCATCTAACCATCTTTGTAAAATAGAAGAGCGGGCGGCAAAGAGTAGGATTCTCAGAATGTATTTATGTTTATGTATAATATTTGTTTCCAATCCTAAAACTAGGTGACAGGGATCAAAAGTAATGTCAGTATCCAATACATGATTGATCTCTGTTCGAACCGATTGCCAAAAATGTTGAATTTGTGGGCAAAACCATATTAAATGACTGTATGTTCCCAAACTGTCTTTGCATTTTGGGCACATGGGGGAGCTCTCTGAGTCGTATTTACTGTGTATCACTGGTGTCACCTGAAATCTGTGGATTATTTTGTATTGAGTTTCATATGATCTATTTGAACAAGTAATTTTCTTTGCGTTTAAATGTATACTTTTCCATTTTGTTTCATCCAGGTGGGTCCCAAAATCTTCATTCCAAATTGTCTTATTTTTTATCAAAATAGGTTTAACAAACATGTTTTTATATAAGAAACTCAAGCATTTCTTTTTCAGTTGAAGGGCTTTAAGTAATATGGTTTCCAATAAGTTAAACCTAGGAGCATTTTTGTATGCTGGAATAGACTGAATATAACTTCTAATTTGTAAATAACGAAAAAAATGTGTCTGTGGAAGCCCATATTGAATTTGAAGTTGTGAGAAGGATTTTAGATTCCCACCTAAAAAAAGATCACGAATCTTCGTTATGCCTATATCATGCCACACTGTAAAGCCTATGTCGGTACATGAAGTTATGAAGTCAGGATTTCCATAGATGGGTGCCAGAAATGAATCTTGTTCAGTGATTCCAAAATGTTTTCGGACTTGTTGCCATGTTTTAAGAGTGTTTTTAGCAATGACATTATCATTAAGCCCATTTATGGAAGAAAACTTCTTTACAAATGGGAGAGCTGAGAGTACTGTACCTATTGCCACAGATTCAAGATCCAAATAGGAAGATGCACTGTCATTTCTAATCCATTCTAAAACATATTTTATTTGGGCCGCCCAGAAATAGTATTTAAAGTTTGGCAATGCTAAGCCCCCTTTATCGATTGGTAGCTGCAATTTTTCTAATTTCATTCGTGGGCGTCGACCTTTCCAAAGAAATTTTCTTATCAAATGGTGTATTGACTTAAAAAAAATATCTGGAACGTGATTTGGTAACAACTGCATTGGATATAATAAACGAGGTAATATATTCATTTTAATAACAGTCACTCTTCCAATCAATGATAATGGCAAAGGGGTCCATCTTTGTAAATCCTTTGTAATTTTTTTCATAGCTGTGTTTAAATTAGTTTCTACTAAATCCTCAATTCTTGATGAGATGTAAAAACCAAGATATTTAAAACCCTGGGTTGATAACCTAAAAGGCATTGATTTTGTTAAATCTGAATGTTCCATGTTCCCCAGTGGTAAAGCTAAAGATTTCTCATAATTAACCTTATAGCCTGAAAAGTCTCCAAAGTCATTAATTATATTCAAAAGCGGTGGAACAGAACATAATGGATCACTCAAAAATAAAAGGACGTCATCTGCATAAAGAGAAATTTTATGTGTCCTCTCTTTAGTTTGGATCCCTTTAACTAAAGGAGAACTTCTAATCATTTCGGCCAAGGGCTCCATCACTAAAGTGAAAAGTAAAGGCGACAGGGGACATCCTTGCTTACTGCCTCTGCCTATTGGGAATAGATCAGATGTCACTCCATTTATACAGACAGAGGCTTCTGGAGTAGAATACAACAATTTCACCCAGTCAACAAAAACATCACCAAAGGAAAATTCCTTTAAAGTTTGAAACAAATAAGGCCATTCAATGTAGTCAAATGCTTTCTCAGCATCAAGTGTCACAATCAAAGCATTTGATTGTTTTAATCTAACATACTGTAGTATATTTAATAACCTTCTAATATTTGAGTATGAGTTTCTATTAGCCACAAAACCTGTTTGGTCATAATTCACGATTTTTGGAACAATATTTTTTATCCGATTTGCAAGCAGTTTAGCCAAAATTTTACAATCTGTATTTTGGATGCTTATGGGCCTATAAGAAGCAGGGTCATTTGAATCCTTGTTTTCCTTTAATATTACTTTAATTGTAGCCTGTTGAAGTGAAGTAGGGAGTTTTTTGACAGCGAAGGCATGTTTATACATTTTAGTTAGCAATGGTACAAAAATATCTTTAAAAGTTGTATATATTTCAGATGGAAGGCCATCGGGCCCACATGCCTTCCCTGAGGGCAACGTGCCAATCACCCGCTCTACTTCTTCACAGCTTATATCTTGTTCACAACTCAATTTATCCACCTCAGATAATGTAGGCAGGTTTAACTTTTCAAAAAAACAGTTCATATTTCTGTCTACAATTGATGAACTCGTCGTAGTATATAAAGATGAGTAATATTCATTAAAGACTCTTGTAATTTCATTATTTGTGCAACATAGTTTCCCATTTTTGTCTTTAATTTGTATTATTCCTTTTTTAGAAACTTTGTTAATAAGATTTGCAAGATATTTCCCTGTTCTATTGGCCTGTTCATACACTTTATGTTTTTGTTTAAATAGGGTTTTTTCTGCATTTTGAGTCAAGAGGACCTTAAGTGCCATTCTCGTTCTCAATACTTTTGCCCAATTAGCTTCATTACCATTTCGTTTATGTTCCTGTTCAGCTTCTTTCAACTCTGTTTCAAGACGTTTCTGTTCAATCATTTTTTTTTTCTTTTTAGCTGAGCAATAAGCAATAATTAATCCTCTTAAATAGGCCTTAGTTGTTTCCCATAAAATTGAAGGGTCTGTATATTCGTTATCATTTTCTTTTATAAAAAAATGTAGTTCTTTACGAGTCAACAAACAAAAATCTGGATCTGATAATATAGACCGGTTACAATTCCATGTACACCTATAAGGATCGTTTCTAGATATAACCATATGCAAAAAGATTGGAGCATGATCTGAAATATGAATGGAGCCAATTGCACATTGTTCAATCTTTTCAACAGAATTTTGCGGAACAAGAAAAAAATCAATTCTCGAGTATGACTTATGTGGATTTGAATAAAATGTGAAGTTTTTGTCGACTGGGTTTAATCTGCGCCATATATCAACCATTCCAGTTTCCCGAAGTAATTGATTTATCGCTTTCTGTCTAGATGTAAAAGAATTTCCTGTAGTACAAGGTTGTTTATCTAGTTTTCCATCAAAAAAACTATTCCAATCACCGCCAACAATCATATTTGGTGTTTCAAATTCAACAATCAATGATGTTAATTTAGAAAAGAAACTTAGTTCTATTTTAGGCACAGCATAGATATTTACAATACAGACAGCTTCACCATATAAGGAACCATATACTAATACATAGCAGCCATTTGGATCCGTTTCAACATGTTCAACATTTAAAGGGAGATTTTTATGAATTAAAATCGCGACCCCACGACTTTTACTGTTAAAGGAGGAAGAATAAATTTGGCCCACCCAATCTGTTTTTAATTTTAAGTGTTCTGATGGTGTTAAATGGGTCTCCTGTAAAAGTCCAATTAATACCTTTTCTTTTTTCAAAAAGGTTAATACTTTTTTTCTTTTTATGGGATGCTTACACCCTTTAATATTCCACGAACATGTTAATACAGCCTTACTGTTTACCATTGATTAGGGTTTATATAAAAATACAAAATTGTCAGGAACTATCCACCACATAAATCTTAATTCATTGGTTGCTGCTTTATTGTTAACACGTTTAAAATAAAAGAGAAACAAACAAACACATAAGACAACACACAAGACAAAACACACACAAAGCATATAACAAAAAAGGAATTCTAACAATCCCACACTTATATCCCTCACCCCACCCCAGGCGCCTATTACAACACAAGCGGAAAGACTCATGCTGCGGTGCCCGATTTTCCCCTTACAATTAGAAGAGGCCCGTGTCTAAAATTATTAAACTTAGATTTTATTTACACGAACTAATATAAATCCTATGAGACATAACTAATTAATAGCTGCACGTCCTTTGATCTTTTTTTTTTTTTTTTTTTTTTTTTTTTTTTCCTTCTTTATTTATTATTTATCCCAGTACATAAGTTTTGCAGATAACTTTCCAAATTTTAAACAAAAACCGTCCCGTAATGTCTCCATAATTTGTCCAAAACGAAAAAAAACAAACAAAAGGGGATGGCTTATGGTTAGTAATTATGAGGATCTTAAAGAGTTTTAAACAACGAAAGGCAACGCGGCTTAGTCCATAGGTGACGATGGTTCACTGACCTGCGTAACTTGTGAGATGATATACTGCTCCGCCTCGTCAGGTGAGTAGAACCTTTGATATTTGCCCAAATGTGTAAAGGACAGTATTGCTGGGTAATGCATAGCATATCTCATTCCCAGACTTTGAAGTTTCTTTTTCACCGGGAGGAAGGCTTTGCGCTTGGCTTGAACCGCCTGGCTGAAATCCGGGAAGATGTAGATCTTCTTACGTCGAAAGAATAAATCCTTCTTCTCGCGTGCCAGGCGTAGAATCTTCATTTTATCCTGATAATTCAGAAGCTTCATTATCAGCGGTCGTGGTCGTCGCTCCGTTTCAGTTTTGTCGCGTACACCGAGCCGGTGGCTTCTCTCCACGCGCAGCGGTTCCGTGAAGTGGTCCGCCCCGAGTAACTCCGGAATGAAACCTTGAATGAAAGTGGTGCAATCCGTTCCCTCTGAATCCTCGGGGACCCCCACTATCAAAAGGTTAGACTGTCTGCTCTTATTCTCCAAATAGTCCACCTTTGATTGCATTAACGCCATATTCTTCTCCAGGGTTTTTATGCGTCCCTGCGCGTCGTAGATGTCATCCTCGGTTTTGCTCACTCGCTGTTGTATCTCAATGTTTTGCTCGGCCAAAGTGCTCAATGAGACATCCAAATGATTCACAGTCTTCTCAATAGTTTCCAATCGAACAAGCACCTGTTGTTTGCTGTCCTCTATTGCTTGGAATAGAGACTCCATTGTGCGTTCACCTGCCATTGTCCACGTGTGTCAGACGCCAATACAATCGGCGATCGATTTATTTCAGACAATCCTCACTTTTAAATGCAAAAAATCAAACTTTTAATGCTCTATTCAGTGTCCCATATTTCACTTGTAAGCTGATACAAAAAAGTTCGTTTGATCCAACTATTTAGACGAGCCTATAGTGCAGAGCCTAGTCATGCACGACCTTCCCCTCCGCCATCTTTACATGGTTTCTTTAATAAATATTTGTACCTTGCCAGAGCTGAATTCACGTGGTCCATCTTGAGCAACAAAACAAAAGTGTTTTGGGCAAAAAAATTAAACAATGTACATTGCAACGACAATGAAAGATGGGGGGGGCTGCTACACATAATACAAACACACATCACTTTTTTTCTCAAAACTAAATATTTCATGGACTTGCATAGTGCTCGATTCAATCAGCTCCAAAGGTGCGTCGTCTCCCTGAACAATTCAAGCCAGAGTGAGCCCAGATTGGTATCAGTGCTAATGTTATTTTCACTTGAATATCAATCTCACTCTTGCCAGGTTATACAGCTTATAAAACTCAGATGTATAGAGTGATTGTAGGGGATTCTTTTCAAACGTCAAATACGATTAAAGTTAAGCAGGTAAGAACGTAACATGTATCAACAGACAGATCTCCATTTGAAAGTTAGTTTTAAAGACTTCTCTGAAGGAGAAAAAGGTCACAGGATGATGTCCTGGTCTTGTCTTGTCACCGGTCTAAACTGGGTTTTTTCATTGCAACACAAATGCAGCACTAGAGAACTAAATCGTATCCTTTTAGTACCACCATACAGATTACAGCGCCTGTCTAAAATCAGCACATTAAAATGAACCAGTAGGTACATTCAGTTCACATTGAGAGTTGACAAAGGTGGATGAGACATTCTGTGTTTTCTATCTGAAGCTTGTATTGACACTGGTTAAAAGTGGAACCAGAGGGAAAACTGTGTGGCACATACTTTATTAAATCTTCTCGACCCATGATGAAGGCCTAGGCTGCGTGCTGTCTGTTAGCGTCCCCAGTAGGTAAGCAGACAGGCCTGTGGATCTCTAAGCAGTCTGGACTTTAAAGTAACTCTTCCATAAACCTCCGTCTCTCTCTCCGGCTCCCCTTCCGGCGAGCAAGCAACTTTCCCCACAAGAAATCCTTTAATCTTGACCCACAGCAGCGCCGTGACCCACACACGCACCGCCAGCCAAGAGTTCAATCTCTGCACTGTGAAGGAATGCAATAACTGTTTTAAGACAGAGGCACCTGAATTTAGATCGTTGTAGAGAAAGTGAGACAATCCTCCCACACAACTTGTATCATTGTGACTTCATCGCTATTCGCATTTCACAAAAAGGAAAGAATAAAAAAAAAAAAAAAGCATAATGAAGTCGGGACGGCATCCAAAACAGAGGAACACAAACATGCCGCGCGTGGATAAGCAAAAACAGGCACAAATGTGTAAACAGTCGCACAGTGGAGGAGAATCAAGAAGAACAAATGAAATAGACGGAAGCAGGGTGGGAGGACAGACAGGGTTAGGAGCAGGCTTTCTTCCACAGCAAAGGCTGCCTTTTAGACACCTCTGCTTGTTGTTATTGTTTTATCTGGAAAAATGTATAGTGCACATTTCTGCATTGATTCTCGAAATCTAATCAACTTTGCCTTGGTACCAAAACATCTTCAACCATGTATAGTAATGTTCTGTATTCTGTGTATCATATGCACAAACGTGTTGATGACGATACATATCTACTGGGGCAGACAGTAGACAGGGTAAGGCCCTATGCTCTCTTCAGTTGGCAAGTTGCTCTTCCAAATATACTCTTAAAAAGTATAATTGTAGAGAAGTGTTATTTGGGTTACTACTGTATGTGTTTTGGAAGACTAGGCCACAACTGTCCCACTTTTATTGCTAATTTGTTGGATAGAAACAAACAAAAACAACAGGTTTTCCCCTGACAGTGTAACCTCGGAGCCAAGCGGAGAGATAAGTTAAGGGAAGCTGCCACCAGGCGTAACCTACTTGTGGATCTGCATTTGTGTGTGCTGCAGCTGAATGATGAATTAGGCTGACTCCGGCCTGCCATCTTTTAACCACAATTAGAAAGCTTTTGTGACACGCTGTCAGGCTTCAGGCCAGTGAGGCGCTGCCTGTGCACACGAGTGTGAGGCTCAGAGGCTCAGAGGCACTGACAGGAGCGTGACATATTAGTCAAAATATCGCACAAACACACATGCTGCAGGGTTTCACAATGTATCGCAGATATATCATTACCATATGTTACCAAACGTATAAGAGCACAGTAAACACAGTCATTTCATATTAATCCATATTCAAGGTCCATCCCTTTTTTGTATTAAAGGAATAGGTCACCGTTTTTGCATTCTGAGTTATGTTCTTACCTGAGCTTAGACGACTTGATGCGTACCTGTCTGGTCTTTATGCGTGCATTCAGTCACTCAAAAAGACCAAAGATGTTGTTAGCATTTAGCTTCTCCTCCTCTCCTCTATGGGGTCAAACGGGGGCGACCAAGCTCTTCCACGTTTCCCCTATTTAAATACGGTTACACGAGTAGTTACACGATCCAAATATAGTTACACAAAATTAAACATGTCGATTTTCTAAGTGAATACAAGGGGTACTATATTGTAAGGCGTAATAACACCTTAGGAGCACTTCGACGACCGCGCAGTAATATCTTCACTCCTATAGAATTCTCTGTTTAATTTTGTGTAGCTATACTTGGATCGTGTAACTACTGATGTAACCGTATTTAAATTGCTTGGTCGCTTCTAACTTCACCTCAGTTTAGAAGAGGAGAGGCTAAATGCTAACAACATCTTTGGTCTTGCGAGACTGAGCGCACGCACAAAGACCAGACAGGTACGCATCAACTCGTCTAAGCTTAGGTAAGAACATGTGTCAGTATGGAAAAACAGTGGCCTGTTCCTTTAAATTAGAATTTGTTTGGCAAATAGTCAGATGTGCTACAAGGTGTTTTATTGAACACTCAAAGTCATCTTACATTGCAGTATTCATTTGCACTCCATACTAGTATATGCCACACCACTGACAGAGACAGGACGCCATCTTGATCAGGACCCAGACCACCAACCATTGTCTCACCAAAATGCTTCTCCAGCATAGTGCTGGTTTATTTTAGTCCTGGCCTACCTTGTGCCTGGTTTAGTGCGGCTTCACCCTGATTTAAACCAGTGCGGCTCTAAACCGCACACAGTGATGCATGACTATCATTAGTTGCAGCCTCCCCTGACAGCAGTCTCCTCAAGGAAGCCCCCTATGTCTCAAACTCTCCCTACATCCTTTGGATATCAGGCACTATATGTTAATCACTGAAGGAGGTCAAAAGTACAAACTCACAGTCACCAACCATACAGGATATATCCGTAACATCCAGCCAATTGGAATGAAACACATAGTGAGTCGAATGTTGCAGAGGAGGCTCTTAGGAAATAGTCCCTCGTCCTGAAGCAATCTTCCACTACCGCTGCACTGTGAAAAACTCAGGCAATCTTTCACCTTGTTGGACTTGAGTGTCTCTGAACACTTGACTTGGAAATGTGATGCTGGGTAAAAGCTGGATAGAGCTACTGTGACATTTTACTTGCTGGTGAAAGTTATGGATTACACAGTTTATAAGATCTCAAAATAGGAGCAATCAGCGGGTGATGTTGTAACCTACTGCTTTGTGTACGGCCCTAGGAGCGACCTACTGAAATAGGCTGCGTACTCTTACAGATTTCAGAACCGACATTGACTTAGAAAACTTACATTTCGATCAGCATGCTAAATTTTAGTTTGCCGTAATGGGCTTTCTCCTTTAAAAACTCCCCAAAATAAACTCCTGTTGCAAACATATCAACACAGAGTCCAAAATGTTCACTATATAACACGGACATCTGTGACATTTCCTCTATCATCTCTCAAGGACCAGATTGATTGCTGTTGACACCGGCCCGTCACCACCATAACATACAACGTTCTGTGCCAAAATCTCTCTAAGGCTGTTATTTAGTTTATTGACTTGTTAGTCCATAGGTAACCGCTTTATCTCCAAGAAATGAGAAGGATGTCAGAGAACTATATATACATTAAAAAAATAATGAAAAAAATGACAGATGTACTAAGAAGTTTATTAGCTCTGGCTGCCAATCAATGTCATTACAACAATTACAGTGCCTCTCGAAAGTACAAATACACCTTGAACTTTTGCACATTTTGTCACGTTTACAACCCTAAACATAAATATTTTACGTTAATTTTTTTTTTACTGAAAGTTCACACACAAGTAACAGACAACTGTGAAGTGAAAGCAAAATGATACATGATTCGGTTATTTTTCAAAAAATAGAAAAGTGAAAAGTGGGGCATGCATAAGTATTCATACAGCATTTTTCTGAGTGCATTAAATTGCCTTTATAACATTCCTAATGACTGCAGAACGTTCACACCTTTCCCTAACCATTAAATAGAGGCCACCTGTGCATAATCTACTCTCAGTATATTTCCAGCTGTTCTGTGAGGGCCTCAGAGCTATGGTCAGAGTGTATTGGTCACTAAACAACATAATGACCAATACACTTTATCCCTGACCAGAGAGGTCAGGGATGAAGTTGTAGAAAAGTTTAAAGCAGCGTTAAGTTATACAAAGATTCCCCAAGATTTGAACTCACGGAGCACTGTTCAATCCATCATTCAGAAATGGAAAGAGTATAGCACCACTGCGAACTTACCAAGACACGGGCATCCACCTAAACTAACAGACTAAACAAGGAGAGCACTGGTCAGAAATGTAACCAAGTGCCTCAAGATAACTCTGGAGGAGCTGCGACGTCCTGCCGCTGAGCTGGAGGAATCTGTACATGGGACAACTATAAGTCGTACTCTACACAAATCTGGCCTTCATGGACCAGTGGCAAGAAGAAAGCCATTATTGAAAGGAGGCCATAAGAAATTAGCCTGGAAAAATCCAGACTCACCGCTGTACCAGCCGGTGAGTCTGGTCACCCCTGCGTCGAATCCATTTCCCACAGCGGTACATACGCAAGCAAACAGGAAGCGGAGTCAACCAATCAGCGAAGGGCGGGCGTCTGCTGTTGATGTGGTGTTATTAGCGGTTTTGCGTTAATATTTGCGCAGGATTATGAACAACGAAACTCACCTACTGTCGATGTGTTTTTGGTCATTTACCGCCGACTGGAGACACGCTTTCTCTCTTTCGTGCATCGTTCGTAGATTGTTATTGAGGGGACTTCCGCGTCCCGTGAGTGACGTTGCTCGCTAACAACACGTCACGGCAAATAAACGATTCAGATTGGACGTGAACGGATTAATTTTGCGGAAGGCGCGAGCGTTGACTGGGTGACTGATCCCCCGCTGTATACAAAAATACAGAGGGGAATCATTCTGGTCCCACCAGGCTAATAAGAAATCCCGTTTGAAGTTTGCTAGAAGTCATATGGAGGACACAGCTACCATGTGGAAGAAGGTGCTTTGGTCAGACGAGAAAAAAATGTAACTTTTTGGCCCAAATGCAAAACGTTATGTATGGAGCAAACCTAACACTGCTCATCGTCCTGAGTGCACCATCCCCAGTGTCAAATATGGTTGGGGGAGCATCATGCTATGGGGCTGCTTTTCCTCAGCGGGGACTGGGAAGATTGCAAGAATAGTTGGGAAGATGGATGGAGCCAAATAGACATTTTGGAGGAAAACCTGCTGGAGTCAGCAAGAGAATTGAGGCTGGGGCGGAGATTCACCTTCCAGCAGGACAATGACCCTAAACACAAAGCTAAATCTACAATGGAATGGTTTAAAACCTGAAAACTGCTGTTCACAAACGCTCTCCTTCTAATTTGACAGAGCTTGAGTTGTTTTGTAAAGAGGAATGGGCTAAAATGTCAGTCTCTAGATGTGCAAACCTTGTAGTCATACCCCAGAAGACTTGCTGCTGTTGTTGCAGCAAAAGGGGGTTCCACAAAGTATTATTTCATATGAATACTTGTGCACGCCCCACTTTTCTATTTTTTTAAAAATAACAGAATCACGTATCATTTTGCTTTCACTTCACAGTTGTCTGTTACTTGTGTGTGAACTTTCAGTAAAAAATTCAAAATAAAATCTTTATGCACATTTTGTAAACATGATAGATCATGAAACATCAAGGTGTATTAGTACTTTCGCAAAGCACTGTATGTCCTAAAAGCAGGTGCCAATTTGCAATGATCAAGACAAACTTATATTTTGTGCCCATAAAATATTTGCCACAACTAATGAGCTGTTCGAGACAGATTTAGAAAGCCAAATTTGTAAAACCCATTTCCTCTATGAATACTGCATATGCCGGTACTATTTCGCTGGCTACAGTTTCCACAAACACAAGCAAAATATGACCCTAAAAGCGGTTTCTTTTTTTTTTTACAGTGCGCTCATTAATTTAAAGCTCTAAGTGCCCTTTTATTTTGCACATTAAGTTAAAGAGAGTGAAAAAGAGAGGTTGAGTACAAAGTGATTCTGCCAAACTGGAACAATCCGAGAAGCCCAGACTGCCAAGGAAACGACAGAAGGCTTGAAAGAAAAACTACTTGTCCTCACGTTCACCCTGGCTAATATCACTGGCACACTTCGTCACGAATCTCCAGATATTTTACTCTTAAATTTAATCTCGTTCTCCGTTCGGTCTCGGAGTCACGTTGCTGCTTTGCTCTTGCCTCTTGATCCTTATCCCAGGCGCCTTTTTAACCTCCCATGAAAATATTTCTCCAACAAAAGGCTGACTTTACGGGCTATACTTGCATAATGTAACATAACAATGGCGCACGTTCAAAAAATACGCAGCCTTGTCCAAGTTCAAATCTTGGACAAGGCTGCGTCTCCAGGGCAACTCGCTTATTATTCAAGGGAAGTGATCAAAAACCCTATGCCTACACAGTGTGGACAGACTGACAAAGTTATTATTTGATGTGAGACAAAAAAATTTTTTAAAGTTACATGAAATGTTTTGACACAGCATCAGGCATCAGTGAATGTACTCTGATTAAATAGATTTATTGCTGTTGTGCCCAAATTTATTACATTTGATTTACAATTATTATATCAAATTGAAATACAAGGCCTGTTATTATTTCAGCTAATGCAATATATTTTGCAAACAACAAAATACCCTGTGTCCATGGGGTCTTATTATGTTTAACAACCTGTGATTTAGACCTGTACATGTGTTTTGAAATGCGTGTGATTCTTATATCGGTTTAGCACACTATATTTCACTCGTCCCTTACTGTAAATATTCTTGCTCCAGGACATGTCTGATTTGCACAGTGAACTGAATGTTTATGTTAAAACATAAATCACAATACTAATACAAGCAAGCTTAGGATTGTTTGGGGAAATGTACCGGAGCATTCCTTTGTTCTACTTCTCAAACTATATTATCTTTCATTACTGTAAAACCACATTTTCAACCAATAAAATCCTTATTAAAGCCTATTTTTCCTACTTCACATCTCCTTACTGGGGAGATAGCACCCCTGTAGTTTCACAGTGGCCCAATGTGCTGCGAGCCAGTGTTTGGTTTAGGTGTGACGTCAGGCTGTGGGGAGCTGTCCGCGGTGCTGATCGTAGGGAGAACTGTCCGAGGTGCTGATTGTCTGGGTCCCTGCTGCTGCGGCTGTTGCTGCTGCTGTGGAGAGCTGGCCAGTGCAATCCTCCACTTCATTTGCCTCGCATTGCTTCCATCTGTCGGCGTGGCAGTTTAACTGGGTGCTGCGGGCCACTGGATCCTGACATCCCTCATTAATTTACACCGCCATCAAGTCTGCCCAGCGTCAGAGGCCTCAACTCAGTGGGTTGGACACCATTGTAGTCTATGCGACTTGACAGTTGTGAATGTCTCTGATTCAGGCTCGTTTTCAGAGGGTCAGAGGCCTTTGCCAGAAAAGAACTCTCGGTCAAATGTTTTAATCAACAGAACTCTGTTTATAATATAATGGTTTCAAACTGAAACATGCTTTCATTATAAGATAAAAATGTATGTTTTTATTTGGATCTGTTGTACTGGTTGAAGGAGCAGTCAGTGATTATGACCACATGTCATCTATTGGTATTGCAATCTTTTTTTTTTTACTTAGAGCTATGCGTTTGTGGCCGGTACGCCACATAGCCATTTTCTTTGAATGCCATTACAACTGAAAATTACATGCTCAAATTACACAATCAATATTTTTTTTTAGTTGGTCTACTTAAATTTTAACCTCTTAACCAAGTGCATCTAAAAGCTTACAGTCTAATTATAGGCCAATGTAACGCCTCATTTGAAAGCTAAGACCTACAAAACTGATCTAAATCGATCTTTTCCCTTGTGTTGTTGCCGCATTGTCATCACTTTTTTGTTGCTTGCGTTTTCGTCACATTTTGCCACATTCTCATCACTTTTGTGTAACTTTTCAGTTACTCTTCTGTTGCATTTTTGTAGCTTTTTTTGTCACTTTTTTCTCATGTTTTTGTGCTCTTTTGTTGCATTTTCATTCTCGTTTCCGTCTCATTTTTGTCGCTACTTTGACGCTTTTTTCATGAAGCTTTTATATTTGGGTAAAGCCAAACTGGTGAAAATGTGCTCGGTTCAGGTGGAGGCTAAGAGGTTAAACTATTGTTTGTTGCACCAAGGGTTTAAGCCATTTTGATTCTCTGTATGCGCTTTATGTGGTGGAACTGACAATAAAGGAAACTGTAACGGTGATATCCTGACTTTATTCCATACCAAAGTAATCTATTCATATGATTTGCATGAACATTATGCACAAATATTGTCACTGCATGGTAAAACTCCTGACACACACGTGGCCCATTCAACTGTAATTAAAGGCAACACTTACACTCCGAGCTTTAGCACATTTGAGTTGTCAGTGCCTTCTACTCCGCCTTCTGTGGTACATTTCTCTCATCTCACAGTAATTCACGTGGAATTCATTACTTTAAAACTGCGAGTATAACAAAGCAAGGGAAATAAAACAAAGTGAGAAGCCAAGAAAACTATAGCATCAATAAAGAGAATTACTGAAGTGAAAACATCTTTTGAAGCACTATCACAAAAGCTATTTATCTTCATTATAGTATTCACGTATCTTTGAAAGCCTCTCTTGGTAACAATACAAAGCAGCCACAGACACAAAAGCATTTTAATTTACTATACAAATCACAAAATAAATGTGATAAACAGGCATCAGCTTTCAAGCCAGCGCCTCTCCTTTCACATGAAATCTAAATATTCTGCCCTTCTCGTCCTCACCTAATGCTTATGCTGTCTACCGCCCCATGCATGCCAAAGTATTATCGATCGCAGCTTTACCACAAGCAAGCAGACAAATCGCGGCCGACACCAACCACAGTTTTGACCAAATTCACTTTAATTCAATGTTCGGACGCAAAATTTCACTTTGAAATTATTTGCCTTATTCGATATTACTGATAAAGGACAGACTTCAACAGAAAGCCCATAGTAAGATGGTGGGATTTTTGATGCGGGCCAGTGTTTTTGTGTGTTCTCGGTCATGTGGTTGTCTGGAGCGAACACTGGGCACAGACTAATGTATTATTATGGCTGAGCTCGAGTAGCACAATCACTTCATGGCCAAACAAATCTTGGACATGGAGGGATTTGTATTACAATTTCTGCTTCCGAATAAATTACTAAAATTAAATTTGCCCAACGGGGGGGGGGGGGGATATGGACCATTTCTTTAAAAATCTGTTCATGTGTAGCAATGAAAGAATTCCAAGGAATTTTTAGTCGACAGGCTTTGGGAAAACACACTGAAGCATACGGGCAAACATGGGGGAAATCTTAATACAGTATGCAACATTGAACATACAGTATTACTAAACAATGGCGTAGAGCAACGATTACCGTAGGTTCATAAATCGAGCTATTTCTTTCAAGAAACCTCAAGGAATCTCTGACTACGACGTAAAGAAGCATTGCACTGATGACTGCGGCGCTGAGTGGTGCAAAAGTCGCCAACATGTGTTCATGTATGCCTGTATTTGAACAGTAGAGGCAATGACTAATGGTTAACCGTTTAACCCCCACCTTAACCGAACACATTTTCTCCAGTTTGGCATTACCCAAATCTAAAAGCTTCTGGAAAAGAGCGACAAAAACGTGCCGGAAAAGCAACAATGACACAATAAACCAGCGACCAAAACTCGACTAAAGAGTGATGAAAAACCCTTAAAAAAAGCAACAAAAAAGCGACAAAAAGCTAAATGAAAAGGCAACACTTTTTTTTTTTAAAAGACAAAAAAACTTAAAAAAAAAAAAGGACATAAATGCGGCGACAACACGACAAAGAAGTTACGATCAGTTTTTCGAGGTGTTAGATTTCAAACGTGGCATTTACCCTGGCCTATACGCTGTACACTTTTAGATCGACGCGGTGATGCGGAACTGGAGAAACTGCACTTGGTTAAAGAAATCGTATACTGCGAATGCTCAGGCCTGTGTTGTTAAGACGCGCACACGCATCGACTATGTTTCGCCAGGAGACGGCATCCTCCATGAAAGCAACGGACATCAAAACTCTCCGCAACTGATCTCTCCGCCGTCTACACTGACGCCTTCGCTCTCTCGCTCGCACGCACCCGTAAACAAACACACTGGGCGCCCCCCGGAGTGATGGATGGACAGAGGAGTGCCGAGGGTGTGGCTCCAATGGAAGTAATGACAGGAAGACAAGCAAACAAGTAATAGACCAGACAGGGCAAAAGAGGGGGGGGGGGGGGGGGGGGGGGTAGCGCTGGAGATGAATCAAAGCAGGGAGACAGATGATGGCGATGGATGCTTGTTTGTTCCTAAAGTGCAGCTCCGAGCCAAATCTTACAACAGCTGAATCATTACAGCCACTGGTGTGCTACAACCACATTGTACTACTTCCTGTCATTTGCAAATTAGCAATATAATTTGGATTGAATGCACTAATTAATAAAAATTTCAATATAATGATGCGACGTAATGATTAAGCGTTAACCATTATGTCAAGTGAGCTGCCGTTGGAGTGGGCGGTGTGCCAACGAAAAATGATGTCACGATTGATGGTGCTCAAGAGCGATCAGTCACAGGGATATGCAATACTACCGCCGTGATTAATCTGATTATCACTTCAGCCTTGATTATTGGATCTTTTGTGTTTCTGTTTGAAAACGTGTGGAAAAGTTCGCTTTGGGTTTTTTTTTCCCGAAAGCGCTGATGAAGTTAATCTATTTCTCTACAGTGCGCACACACACACACACCTCCACACGTAAAGCATGTGATTCCGGCTTTAATTACCTCTCTAAGGAACATCAGATGGCAAACAGCGCTTAAACAGCCAACTGGGAGCCACAAAGAGAAGCCGGGGAGGGGATCCGGAGTCACAGAGGGGACTGGAGAAGTACAGTGGGAGGGAAGAGAGGGGAGCATACAAAGATGTAACACCGAAGGCAGGGATGAAGAGGAGAAGGAAACCGGACCATAGAGAAGTCAAATGTTGAGGCCATTCAGGAAGTAGCACTACAAAAAAGGCTCAAGTAATTAGAGTGTGGAAATGAAATGTAAAGTGAAATATTCATTACTACCACCACTGCTACTACTACTGCTACTTGTAATGCTATTCAATTCAATACTTTATTGACTTCTCAAGGAGCACGTTTTCTGCAGCAGACACACAACCTCACAGTCAACGCAAGACGCTACTGGCAAGAAGCTAAAACAACAAAACTGCAGGGATAAAATCGTGTAGCAAATTATGCCTACTTCAAATATTTAGTCATTGTTTTATTTGAAGTAGTATTTTTGCAGTCTTAAAGTGAATGAAAAAATAGTAAATGATGACTAAAACTAATTGAAGTCTGGTGCTTTGCTTTCTACATCAGGGAGAAGCTGAAGCAAGTTCATTATGGTTTAAATAAAACAACAACTTAATGCTGCGTTTACACATAAGCACGATGCGTTACGAATGGCATTTTTCCGTCATTCGTGACGTTCGTGACGTGACTTAACGCATCTCAATGGGATTCTTAACAGAACGCATCAGTTCGTGACATTCGTGACGTTCGTGGAGAAAGTTTTTGTCTGTCAAAAAATCTTCCACGAATGTCACGAATCACCCTCTGTTCGTGGAGTTCGCAACGGAGCGTGTCCTTTCGTGAGGAGCAGTGGCGCTTCGTAATTCAGCGTGAGAGCATTCGTAGAACATTCGTAGAGCATTCGTGGAGCATTCGTGGAGCAGAATCACTGTTTTCACGCTCAAAATTGACAGAAACACACGCTACGCCCAAAGTAAATGTTGGTACCTGCAGTAGCTACGCCAAGGAAAAGTGTCACAAAGTCGGCCAATCCGCGCTCCAAGCCACGGACAGCACCTGAAGAAACACTTTCAGCACCCCGAGCCGCTGCCGCTCCTCGGGGTGCTGAAAGTGTTTCTTCCTCCTGCGGTCGTACCTGATGTTCGGGAGTTGGAGCCAGACGAGCCCAATGACTCAGGGGAGAGCACGGCCTCTGCTCCGCCTCCAACCCGGTGGAAGAAGATCACTCCACATTCGCCCAATTCTTGACAGATTTCGGACAGAACGCGAATATTCCTAGTGACCCGTAACAGCCCGTGGCAGCGCGCAACACCACGCAGCAGCGCGGGACGCATATTCGTGACCGTGCGTAATAATTCGTGCCATTAATCGTAACGCGTAGTAACAGGTCGCAACAGTTAGTGGCGGCGCGTGAAACCTCTACCCCGAATCATCAAATTCGTGATCCTTGGCCACGAATGTGCATTTGTGGCATTCGTAACGCATCGTGCTTATGTGTAAACGCAGCATAAAATAAGTTGACTAAATGTGTTATAGATTTACACATTTACAGATTTACTGTATGTACGAGTAAGAACATTTGACTCAAACTTAGAAGCGTTGTTTGACAAAATCTTGACTGAAACAAAGCTAAATTAAAAGTTGTTATCAAAATGACTTCCCTTTATGACGTCGTCTATTGCTTTTACACTTGGAATCCAACAATAATCCGTTTATTTACACCATTTCGGCACCTTTCTTTTTCCCAGACATAACAGCTGCATGTGTCCTCTGGGCCCGACTGGCACGTGGCGACTTGAAAGCGGAGGTATATGCAAAGTGAGTGTGAAGGAAGTTGTACAAAGAGAGAGATCAGAAGAGAGAGCCGTGGGCCGTGTGTGGAGCCCTGCTGTGCACCACTTACACCGGGCTCCCTCTCCATCTATACGTGCTGTTAGACTAACAATTATTAACTGGTGTGGGCAGAGAGGCGAGTCCTGCTTCAAAGGGGAGATGGCTCACTGAATCCTCATCAGATGTTCCTCCAGCTGATCTGACCACTGAGAATACACACTCAATTCCTAAAGGGGATCAACAACGTGTGGCTGGACTGTAATCACAGGAGAGGATTCTGTCATTGTGAACAGCAGATGGTGACAGCACAGCGTCAAAGCTTTTGAAATAGACTAGTGTATGCCTCAGATATATAGTGTAAAAGTCATTTTATCTACACATAACAGGTGTATATAAATATTATATTCTGTATGTACCGCTCAGAAGTTTGGGGTCACTTAAATAGTCCTTATTTTTGAAAGAGAAGCACCGCTTTTTTCAATTAGGATAACATTAAATTAATCAGAAAGACAGTCATGACATTTTTAATGTTGTGAATGCCTATTCTATCTGGAAACAGGTTATTTTTAATGGAATACCTACAGTTAATAGTACATGGTGTTAGCTAATCGTGTTAGAGAGTAATTGATGATTAGGAAACCCTTGTGCAATTATGCTAGCACTGCTGAACATTTATATACAGTTGTGCCAAAATGTTTACAGGCCCTGGTGGATTTTGTGATTTTTTTTCCGGCCATTTCTCAAAGAATATGAATGAAAACACATACACTTTTTTTTCACTCATGATCAGTGATGTTGTGAAGCCATATATCGTAAAAAGAAAAAAATTGGTGAAATCATTTCAAATCACCATAATAAAATAAAATACCAAAAAGACCCTGTTCAAAAGTTACACACCCCAGTTCCTAAAACCCCTTTAGCCTCAATGACAGCCTGGATTCCTTTGTGGTGATTTGTGGTAGTACACGTGCTGAGAGTCTTGGTCATGTTTCTAAAGCATGGTGAGGCCAGCGATACTGGCGCTACACAGAGACCATCGCTTTAAACTCTTTAGCTCAGAACAGTTTTGACTCACAGTGGGCTAAAAAAGTCATTTGACGGTGTCCATGTAGTGTGGAAATGTTTGTGGAAAAACAAGCGAGTAGGAGATGAGACAGAGGAGGGACGCTTGCCTGTGTTGCTGCTCGTATGCCTGTCCCGCACCGTGCTCATCTCTCGGGCCCTGCCCTGGTGCAGTGTGTGTGCGGTCCCATGTTACAACGTGGACAGACACCTACTGTATATATATGCACTTTTTCTATCTTCTTTTTGAATTTACTTGGTGTGGCTTCTATTCAGTAATAGTCCGGAATTTACGGTGCTGTCAAAAACATCGCCAATAAAATAGCTTTAACAACTTGTAGTGTTTTTGTTTTTTTCAAAAGAGGCATTTATGGATACGAATGCACTTTATGTTGTAAGCTAACAATGTCAGGAAAAAATAAATGAATATGTAAATTTATATATCTCTTATATATACATTAATATATACATAAATACCATTATGTCACACCCCTTTGACAGATAGGCCCATCATTTTCTTTTTTCCACATATCTACATTTTGCAAACAGGAGCTCAGGCAGCAGCAGCTGTGCAGTGTGCTTTCGAGCCCTGAGTCGCCAAAAATCCTGCTTAGAGGTTTGTGTTTTGAACTGCATCACAGTGGCAGTGAGGAGAATTTCTAATGTTTTTGGGGACTCAGTCGGATCAGCCAGGAGCTTCTCTAAGAACCCACTGCCATCCTCACAACGTTTTTTGTCACTGGTACCGAAGCCAGACTCCGTGTGACGTATGTTTGGGCTTGACCCATGCGTAATATCTGGATATTACATTTAATTTGTTTAACACGTACTTCTGACTGCTGAAGATGTGCCATTCAAAGTCTAGTAACTGTCCAGGCAAGCTGAACATTCAACTTGCACATTTTTCTGTACTAATTATCTAAATTAGAAATATTTCAATTTGATTCATTATTAAATAAAACTAGTGTAGTGATTATACTATTGTGACCTTTGCCCTGCTGTTTCATTGCCTTTGTTTCAGCATCCCAAGGAACAGATAACAGATAATAGGGGGAAAAAACACTCCAAGACCTCCACCATCTCTGTAGCACTCTCTCAGTAAAAGAAACAGTGTTATGAATGACAATGAAAACTGTGATGAACTAATCTTTTAACACTATGGGCCCGATATTCCACCTGGCAAAACAACAGCGTTGGCACAGAAGAGTGTGACATCTTACGTGCAAACAGACAGTGCACCAGTACTTGCATGGCCATAGCGCCATGGGGCGTGAATGGGCTGAATGGGTCGACTGGTGGTGTGTCTCCAACATGCACTTTACTGTTTCTCCTTATCTCTGCTCATCTTTACATTAACAACGCGTGCGGCCTCATTTACTTCCTTCAGAATTTAGGTTGCATCATTTTCAAGCACTTCAAACTAGACTTTATTTCACTGTGAGTTAAACATTGGCCGTGTCCCGAGAGAAAGAGAACAAACCGCTGGTTCTGGTCGTGTGGGGCTCTGCATGTCAGTGGAAGAAAAAGACCCCTCTTGTACTGTACATACCTTTGCCATTGGCCATGGGTGTCTGTCCAGCCCCATCAAGCTTTTTACCTTTAAGTCTGAGCCTATTCTGCACACCCGAGAGCTGTGATTTTGACCAGTCCTAGCTATCCTCTTCCTGCTTCTCCAGACTCCTTCATCGGTTTCAACGCCCCAGACCAGCTCCAGTTCCTGACCAGAACCTGGACCTGAACCAGGTCACAGACAGTCAGCTCGACACGCATCCGGACCCACATGGCTAGAAACGATCAACTATCAAATATCGTGAGACTGCACACACAACTTGTTGGCTTAAACTGATTATATCTGATATTTCATTCTTTAGACCTAGCACATACAGGTTTAACTTATTCAAATTTCATTTTGTGATTTACAATTTATTCACAATATTCAGTATTCAATGCGTCTGTTTATTGATTTTTGTCATTTAATCTCCATAAACCACAGCTTGCTTTGGTCATGTTCTTATTTAGATCATAATAAGGATCAATGTATGAATCAAGATCAGGATCAAGAATTCACATCTGTCAGAGAAATTGGTCAAATTCAGCCTTTTAATCTGATCGAACAATTAATCTTTAGGCTAATTTACCAACTAACTAACAAATTAATTGATTAATAAATATTAATATACAACACTCGAACACTTTTCTATTTGAGACATACCAAAGATACTTCACTGACTAGAAGAAAAAAAAAAATATATATATATTTTTTTTGAGCCAACTGAAAGAACAATCATTGCTAAACTAGAGGAAGTGTATGCATCTTTTTAGCTCTTGCACAGAAGAAGTTGTTTAAAAGTTTACTAAGTCCGACTGAAGCATGAAGCTGTCTGATAAAGAGGGAGAGCGCAGCCATGACTGATAGAGAGGCAGTAGTGGACGGATCAAGAAGAGCGGCACAGGTGGAGGTGTAAGCCCTTATCTGAAAAAACAGACCTCTTTATCTGTCTGCGCCGCACACATTTACAACGACACACACAGAACTGCACACACTTAATACCACAACAAATGAAAGACAGGCGGCCTTTACACATGCACGTCCCCGGGCCCGCCTACTGTCCGGTCGCTGTGGAGATGAATGCTATTAGCATCCAATAAAATGTCAAGCGGGTGTGGCTTCTGTTACTCATGGCGACGGGCACGTTCACTCACAGGCCGGGATGTACGGGCACACACGTAGGCCCAAAATGTCAGAGGCCCGTGCCCAGTAATGTATCTGATGGAGAGGGCAGGCAAATGTCAGCTGTTCCTCAAAATGGCAGCGCAGGCAGATGGGTGGGCGACACACACACACACACACACACACACACATGAGGAAGTCTGGGAACAAAGATGGCTAAATGTGTTGGCAACTGAGAATTGTGTGTAACCAGGATCACGTTTATGCATCAGAGCAATGCCAAACTAACATTTATGGCACATTTTAGAACTTTGTGTGGTCCTCAACAAAAGTAGTAAGTTTTGTTCTTCCATAAACTATGTACAAGTAGTCCCCAATCTGAGTCTGAATGTTATTATTGTGTTACATTATTTATAAGGCTACAAGGAAAGAAAACAAGTGGTTTGTGGTTTTAGCGCACATTGTTTTGGCTCCATTTTAATGATGCCTATAAATTACCATCTTTCTCTGTGACATTAAATGGCTCACCAGTAAAAAAAAGTCTTCTTCCATTATTCTTGTCGACAGGAACCCGGCACCGCAGTTGTTCGGCAGCCATGTGGTACAAAACTGGAAGTCCGACCATAGTTTCATTCGTGATCCGTCATCGTCACTTTTTCCCCAAACCGCATTTAGGCGCAATTTGAAAATAAATGATGTTATTGATGGAGCTGGAATCCAAAATAGGGACTCGATAATAAATGAATGAACTCGAAGAACGAAAGAATAAAACTCCAAAGCCATCTGTCTACAAAGAGGGCAAAAAAACTTTTCTCTCATTCATCAGCCGCGGACGAAGGGGTAGATTGAGGTTGTGTGATCGCGGGCCAAGACTGTCTTCCTACCCCCTGCGCGGAAATCACAGCAGCAGCCGCTGGCAAAGCTTTGCCAAGGTCACCCGGGCGACTATGGGCCAGCGGAGGGGCGCTGGGCTCGGCTTGCACGAACTATCGGGCATTTTGTGAGATGAGGAAGTCTTTATGAATTTAAAATGCAAGGGGACATGCAACTGTGTGCATGTGTCTGTCTGTGTAATAAAGGAGAGGGCTGCTGACTGTGGCACGACTCAGCAGGCCAGACAAGACCAACATAAATAACAACCTCTGATCCACTGCAATAATGAGTTACGGAGACACAGCAGTAGCATACACAACAGCAGGCTCAGTGACAGTCTTTGGTAAACTTGCAATCAGTTTTTCAGGGTAATGGACAAAGAAAGGCAATTGACTGTTCTAAGTTACAGCCATGTATTTAGAAGAAAAAAAAAAGTTGTGTTGTCTTGATATTTCAAATTCAAGCAAAGAAAAACTTGATTCTTGCTACTGAAGCCACAATGCAGAAATCAAGTAGTAAGGTACACTGGCCGGCAAACCGCTCCAGACCCCAGGGCTGAAGTGGTCCGGGGCTGGAGCAGTTTGGGAGCGGAGCGGTTCACTTTTGGCTGTGGAAACACTTTGTTGATTATATTTGTATGTGACTAGCACCACAAAGTCTCTTGTTACATGTTATTTCCCACTTTCATCAGCCTGAATGACTGAGGATTCCTATTTTTGACTAGATTCTATTATATGAAATATTGTTTCGTAATATGGACTGAAGTTTTCCAAATATTTATTATTATTTTCATAAAGATTCCAAACACACAGCAGGTCCAGACAAACAAGGCCCAGTCTGCAGTGGACCACAAAGAGTGTGTTGGCCCGAGCGAGTGATCCATCAGGAACCCTGCAGGCGCTCAGAGGTCAAAGCCATCAACCCCCACAGACCACTGCCAGAACGGGCCGCTTCAGCCAAGAACCAATCACAATGCTCTCACATGCTTCACCAAACATTATAGGTCATCCCAGTACAGGACATCCTACAATTGCATCTCAAAACTTCCAGTTTATGTATTCTGTGAACATAAGGCCATTTTCCAAGCGGTAAGTTTTATTTCAGGCTTCGGAAAATTAGATGATTTGAAAAAGCGTTTTTGCTATCAACATATTTCAAATTCTCCAGTGTAGCCATGTGGACGAGCTGAGATTCTGGCTTGTAAGTAAAGTAAGTGAGCGTGCGCCGTTTTCTCCGGGGACGTCTCAGAAGTGTATTCTCCAGTAAGATGTTGGCCAACCACATGGACTGGCAACGCTCCCATTCCAACTTCTACCGACTTGAGATTTGAGTGGGTTAGTAAGAAATATCTCCACTTTTATCACACTTTACATATGATTCTCTGTGGTTACGATATGCCATCATTGGTGAGCTGCCAGAACAAGGAACAGCTTTAAATATTTCACAGGCAAATGCGACTTTACTTAAGAAGCCACCTGTTGATTTCACAGCACATGTATTACATTTTTATTCTGGTGTGAAATATCAAGTTGAATATATCCAACTACTTATACCTGCACTAATACTAATTATACACACACATTAATTTATATAGATAGATTAAAAAAACACTTTTTAAATTAGTTGCCTAGTTTACTCCTGCCGTTGTCTCTCTCTCTTCTCTTTCTTCCTCATTGCCTGTGGGTAAACATTTGTCAGTGTAAGCCAGTGTCTCAGGTAAAGATATGCAGATTAACTGGAAGCCGTTTGCATAACGAGCTCTTATTTGCCAGTCTAATTACGGTGGCGTGCCGGGGCCGTCTC
Organism: Proterorhinus semilunaris; assembly: GCA_021464625.1. Taxonomy (NCBI): domain Eukaryota; kingdom Metazoa; phylum Chordata; class Actinopteri; order Gobiiformes; family Gobiidae; genus Proterorhinus; species Proterorhinus semilunaris. Next base: position 13,676,341 of record CM038345.1, read on the forward strand.
AGAGGTGCCCTCAAGGTTCATTAGTGAGGTTCGTTAAGAGGTTTGTTAACGGCCAGATAATCGCTTCCTCAGCCCTTTACAAACACTGAAGCGGAGGGGAAAAGGCCCTGAAAAGACTTGCACAAAGAACGTAGTCAGGCTTAGTTTAAAAAACACATGCAGTGCCTTGCGAAAGTATTCGGCCCCCTTGAACTGTTCGACTTTTTGCCACATTTCAGGCTTCAAACAACATTTCAAACATTTTTTACAAATAAACAACAGAAAATTTGGGCGTGCTAAATTATTCAGCCCCTTTACTTTCAGTGCAGCAAACTCTCTCCAGAAGTTCAGTGAGGATCTCTGAATGATCCAATGTTGACCTAAATGACTAATGATGATAAATAGAATCCACCTGTGTGTAAAAAAGTCTCCGTATAAATGCACCTGCTCTGTGATAGTCTCAGAGGTCAGTTTAAAGCGCAGAGAGCATCATGAAGAACAAGGAACACACCAGGCAGGTCCGAGATACTGTTGTGGTGAAGTTTAAAGCCGGATTTGGATACAAAAAGATTTCCCAAGCTTTAAACATCCCAAGGAGCCCTGTGCAAGCGATAATATTGAAATGGAAGGAGTATCAGACCACTGCAAATCTACAAAGACCGGGCAGTCCCTCTAAACTTTCAGCTCATACAAGAAGAAAACTGATCAGAGAAGCTGCCAAGAGGCCCATGATCACTCTGGATGAACTGCAGAAATGTACAGCTGAGGTGGGAGACTCTGTCCATAGGACAACAATCAGTCGTATACTGCACAACTCTGGCCTTTATGGAAGAGTGGCAAGAAGAAAGACATTTCATAAAGATATCCATAAAAAGTGTTGTTTAAAGTTTGCCACAAGCCACCTGGGAGACACATCAAACATGTGGAAGAAGGTGCTCTGGTCAGATGAAGCCAAAATCGAACTTTTTGGCAACAATGCAAAACGTTATGTTTGGCGTAAAAGCAACACAGCTCATCACCCTGAACACACCGTCCCCACTGTCAAACATGGTGGTGGCAGCATCATGGTTTGGGCCTGCTTTTCTTCAGCAGGGACAGGGAAGATGGTTAAAATGGATGGGAAGATGGATGGAGCCAAATACAGGACCATTCTGGAAGAAAACCTGATGGAGTCTGCAAAAGACCTGAGACTGGGACGGAGATTTGTCTTCCAACAAGACAATGATCCAAAACATAAAGCAAAATCTACAATAGAGTGGTTCACAAATAAACATATCCAGGTGTTAGAATGGCCAAGTCAAAGTCCAGACCTGAATCCAATCGAGAATCTGTGGAAAGAACTGAAAACTGCTGTTCACAAACGCTGTCCATCCAACTTCACTGAGCTCGAGCTGTTTTGCAAGGAGGAATGGGCAAATATTTCAGTCTCTCAATGTGCAAAACTGATAGAGACAAACCCCAAGTGACTTACAGCAGTAATCGCAGCAAAAGGTGGCGCTACAAAGTATTAACTTAAGGGGGCTGAATAATTTAGCACGCCCAATTTGTCCAGTTTTTATTTGTTAAAAATGTTTGTTTCACTTCATGATTGTGTCCCACTTGTTGTTGGTTCTTCACAAAAAAATACAGTTTTATATCTTTATGTTTGAAGCCTGAAATGTGGCAAAAGGTCGAAAAGTTCAAGGGGGCCGAATACTTCCGCAAGGCACTGTATACACACACGCTTATGTACTCATTCGATGCTCTGAGGACAAAAGAGACGGTCATTGTTCTGGAGCCATCTCTCAGAAGACAGGCTTTGTTCAGCAGTCAAGGTCAATTTCTGATGTGCTCAATGACAGCTAAACATACTGTATGGTAAGCCCTTATAAAATTAAGCATTCAAAAAATGTATGCAGTATGTTTTCAATTGAGCAAGAGCAAGTGTAAATCATAATAAGGAATGTTTTTAAAAAAGCAATGTTGACTGAATACAAAGCACCATTTAGAGTGTTTATCATTAGCCCCATTAAACTTAGATAAATGATCGTTACAGAGCCATCAATACACAGGGGACACTGTTTGAGGAGGCTAACAGTGGCGAATTGACTAAATGCCCCAGCGGTAATTCTGTTCAAGGCTCAAATTTGGATGTAGTTTGTTTTAGTGAAGTATACGTTTACTTTAGTATTAGATTTGCAACGTTCTTACAAGAAAGCCACTGTGATAAGCATTCTTACCAGCCTTTCAATGAGCCAACTGCTTGTTCTTCTGGTGTCCACTGGTTACCCCAAATCTTAAAATGTCTACAAGAGCCTAGATCGCTTGTTAATCCTTACAAAGTGCCCACATAAAGAAGCAGAAGAAGAAGGAAGTGGAGGAGAAGGTGGTGGTGGAGGAGGAGGAGGAGAAGGTGGTGGTGGAGGAGGAGGAGAAGGTGGTGGTGGAGGAGGAGGAGGTGGTGGTGGAGGAGGAGGAGGTGGTGGTGGAGGAGGAGGTGGTGGTGGAGGAGGAGGAGGAGGAGAAGGAGAAGAAGAAGAAGAGGAAGAAGAAGAAGGTGGAGGAGGAGAAGGTGGTGGAGGAGGAGGAGGAAGAGGAAGTGGAGGAGAAGGTGGTGGAGGAGGAGGAGGAAGAGGAAGGAGGAGAAGAAGAAGAAGACATAATTAAATTAAAATGAACAAAACTGCTAAGCCCTTATTCACATGGGAGCCTTATTACCAGGGGACACTGTCTAATTTAGACTGTTTGTTCGGGATAGCAAAGGATTATGGCTAATTTTCTTTCTGCGGCGGCTCAATCAATTTCTGAAAGTGACCAATGATAGCAATGACAGAGCAACGTCCCTTTTTTTTCTTTCTTTTTTCTTTTGGATATACAGTGTGTACAGATACATCCATTACCGCAGCCTGCTGGGGCCCTGTGTTCTCTTGAACCATCCCTTGCTGTGCCGTAATCCTGCCTCCCCAGCTATTTTGCCCCTCCCTCTTCCTGCACCCCTCTCCCTCCTCACTCGGGCCTCAGGGACCCGTGCCCAGACCCTATACAAGCGAGTCCTTTTGATGGGCAGAGCTGCAGCTGAGTTCAGCATGTTAAACACTATGGAGATGGAGACCCGGAGCCATGGGCAGCTTTGTAAATAGTGGAAATCTCTGCTGTAACGCTTGGCCCTACAGGCTAACAGCGTCGCTCAATAAAATGTTAAATCTCTTGCTGTGCCTAATGCTAGCTTTACGGCTTTCTTCCCTACATCAGTAAACACCCATCCCTCTGTTGCTTTTTGTTTCATTTTTTTTATTTTGCTTTACACATCACAACACATCTTTGTTTTTGAACTCTTCCTATGCCTTACCAAATGCCCCCCACCTCAAACTATCTCATATTTAATTTCCTCACCTAGATTTTTCCCTTTTTTTTTTATGTTCAGCAACATGGCCCTTTCATGTTTGTCCTCCTCACTCTTCTTAACTATTTCCATTCTACGGCGCTGGCTGGCACTCTTGGACCGTGAATAATGCCATCAAATGTTTGCTGCAGCCCTGGGCACAAAGTTCAAAGCTCATGCCCCTTGAAATATGCAAACAACAACATGGTGTGTGAAAATATCTGGCAATAGTATGCAACATCGGAAAAGCCATGTTTGTAGGGCAGGTACGGAAGCAAATAAACAACACAGACTTCCGCAAAGCCACTGGTCCTTTGTTGCAATGATAGATAATCACGTCCAGTAATCACAGCAGCAGTAACGCGACTGTAAGGCTTTTAATAGTAATAATAATAATAACAATATAATCTCTAAGCAGATGTATCGTGGGTAACCGTAGAGCGCAAAAGCCATAACAAAACAAAAACCAATGTCATAAATAATTCTTTTCAACTCCCTAAAACTTTTCCATAGCCCCGTTTCTACATGATAGTGCGAGCGCTGTATGACTTCACTGACAGATGTAGAAGCCTATCCATAGACAGATCCAATGTGCTGATCCCCAGTATTGAAACTACGCTCTCAATAATTCATGGCAATCCAAAGAAGTGCATGTTGTTTTGGTGTGACAACGGGAACAGCATGCACCCCTGGGCGACGAAGCAGCTCCAAGGGAGGCTTTCACAAAAAAGCTTCCCTTGGCTTTTTTGTGCACTCAACAACACGTTGGCTTCACTCTTCTTTTTGGGCTTTTTGCTGCCGCAAAAGGACATTTCTTTGATTCCAGGAGTCCACTGGGATGACTTTCATCTTAACAAGTACAAGGAAGAAGTGTAGGCCAGGACTCAATTACTCCTATAGGACAAGTGGTGTTGACAAAATGCAAGTCAACGCCAGACAGTTTTTGATAAAAGGGCATTCAGTCATCAATGGATGCTAACTAAATGACATCATAATTAAGCAGTACAAGAAATAGCATGTTAACGTCGGAAAATCTGACAGAGGGTAAGTTACAGACAATAAAAGAGACTCAAAAGGACTCTTAAGGACCATCCATTGTATTTCTCTAATCCAGGGCTGGATGGCAAAAGTGGCCATCTCAGTCGGGACGTCCAGAGGGACCCCATGGCGTTCCCAGGTCAACCAAGAGCCATAGCCTCTCATGCGCGTCGAAGGTTTTCCCTGGGGCCTCTTCCCGGTGGGGCAAGCCCGCAGCATCCCCTGAAACGTTTGGTTTACTCTTTGCTACATCTTTCTAGAAGCTACCTTAACTTTCTTTCAATCAAAAAAATAAAAATAGAACTGTTTGAAAACTTCAGCACAGTTCTGTCGGTGTGCAAAGACACTCTGTCCCCAGCCATTTCATTTTCTACATGACCATAATTCGAACTGTACCAATACATAAAAAACCTGAGAGAGGATTTATATATCAAATCCATATGCAAGGGCTTAAAACTGCAGACATTCAATCACTGTCAGATGTGCCCACGCTGTCATGCCCACATGGTTTAAGAAAAAGGCCTCCTGCTCCTCCATCTCCCAAGGACAAGAGAGGAGGCAGACAACCTAATTGATTCCTGAGTGCGTGTAAAGGGAATGTCGCGCTCCACTAACACGCCGCTCTTGCATGCTTACCTACGCTTTTTTTTCCCTTTTTTCTCCCCCCCCCCCCCTTACTTGGTTCAGGTTTGAAATCAATTTGGCTGAGATGAAAGTTTTCAATTTCATTAGCTTGATCAAATGGAGCGCTGTTAACAGGCGTCGGTAATAGAAAATCATTTAGGGCCGAGCGGCTCGCGCACCCTCCGAGGGCTGGTTAAGAGGCGCTTCGAAAGGAGAGCCGCAGACACAGAGGTGGAGGTTGTTTCGTGATACTTCCAAGTTCGCACAGAAAACCCCTTGCCAAATCGGAACGCATGTAAGCGTATGCTAGAAGGCAGGTCATTTGTGGTGTTATCTTGTGAAAGGCAAAAAAATAGATCTATATGAAAAATCCTGCATTGTCTTGACACAATATTCAGTCAACTCCTTAGCTGCGATGGGGCACATTATCTTCTTCTGGAAAGATACACCAACGTATGAATGAGGCTGTATTTGAAACTAGCCCATGGTTACCATCTTCCATTAACATGCAATGCACTGACCAAATAATAATGAATACAATAATTTAACAATCCATAATGATAAAAGAGGAAATCATTGTGATTCTCCTATGTCTCCTCTGATTTACAGTGTGATCGTCATCGCTGATTCACACAATCGCATGGAGGCCAATCAGCCAAGTGCGGCTAATGTGGGCGCGAATGTGTTGTGATTAGCTCCTCAAAGCCTCAGACATGAGATCACACGCGCGCACAAATAAATGCGAGAGGCAGCAACAGAAAAGGCGCCGGGCTATTCATGCTAATCTGAGGCAAAACAACACGCTCATTAGCCGACCCCTTAAACTTGTCGACGAGCCCCGGAAGCCCCGTGGTCCCCCGGTCCAAAAATACAATGGGTTCAGAGCAAGCGCACAAGAGTCTTCACCTCAGCGTTCATCATCTGTGGTTTATCCGACGCAAAAACAGGAGTTCAACATGACCAAATTCCTTTCACACATTTTAGGTCAAATGAAAAGTAAAATACTGGTGTAGTCCTGGGTTTGAACTCATTTAGTTCTGGTTTAGTTTTTTTTATCACATATAGTCCACTCTAGATAATCACTATGACTTCAGAATATCGTTCTCAGTCATTTAAAATCTGTTGTGTTTTTCCTACCACTGTTGCAGTCCAGTTTATTCACATGGCATTACAACAGAACAACATGTTAGTAGTGAATGATAGAGTCTCAACAGCTACAGTGCCGAGGGGCCATCGCGGGAGCACAAAATACTTTTTATTTGTATTTCAGCTATTTGTTTTACCATGAACAAGACAGAATGACATACATCTAAAAAGTGTTTCCAGATTCAGTTGAAAACTACGATTCAAGCATTTTTAGATAAACCGTAAGGGTATACAGTAACTGAAAAACAACATGGTCTGGTGTAGTTGTCCAACAAAAGATGCACATTGTCGGACCAATGTATAGAATCGTAGACACATGAGGTAAAGAATGTCTCTTCTCCGTATGGTTTCCAGTAGCAGTGACCTTTCCTCCAAGAATGTCATGCTCTGAACTTCTCACCATCACCATGACAAAATGGCTTTCGGCAAAAACTACATTTTCTCCTGTCATAGAAAATCTATATGTGGCGAAAGGCTTTACATTAGTCATTAATATTGTGGATTACTGATGCAGAGTTCACCATTGCCTGCTGGCTAGCTATGTAAAGAAAGTGTTAAAGTGAATGCAGCTTGTATCAGCTCTATATCTTTACCTTAACTTTGACTTCATGGAATAATTTATATAATGACACTGATGTTGTTTGTTGAAGTGCAGAGGGCAGCCCACACGTTTGAGAGACCCCACAGAGCAAAAGAACTGTGTCTGCCTTCAAGCCAGACCCTGCACTCCGCTGTGAACCTGTCGACAACCTGACGAAACTTCACTCTGATGAAATTACTGTGAAATGGGATGCAGCAAAACTGCATTTAGGATCCATTTAGTGAGCAAAGTAGAGACATATTTCTTACACTGTGACATATTGTCCTTGCTTATCGTGTGTGTTGTTTCACAGTGTAGAAGGCAATACACAATGGTCGGTGACACAAAGACGTTCAGTGACATAAATAAGGCCGACTAAATGCTAATGCCACATGAGCTGTCACTCAGAGACTGTAACCAGGGGAAAGCTTGATGATTTGTTTTTTTAACAGCCTGGGGTGGCCATTACCGCATTAGAGTCAGAACTCCCTGACACCCAATAAAACCCGCTTAACACAGCCAAGTTTCAAAGGACCGTGGTCTGACTGAGAGAGGGACAGAGAGTGACCACAGAAGAGCAGCTGACAGACGCTCTATAGTGGGGCTGCTGACCTGGAGACAAACACATAAGGCTCTGAACAGACAGACAAACGGTCTGGACTGCTCCAGGGCTGGAGTTGGGGCTAAATGACAGAGGGCTAACGGGATAGGCAAGGGAACTTTTGCTTGATTTCCTCTTGGACACAGCTGTTTTCCAGTGTGACGCCCCTTTCACTGCCCCATGTGCACTTTGTCCGCGCCGTGAGAGGCTCCGCCACTGCCACTGCCTGCTGAGCGCACAGACCGGAGCCCCCTCTGCTCAGTGAGCCGCGAGAGAGCGCACACTGTTCAACACTGCGGTCTGCGCGCACGGACTGACGCCGCGGCAGAAAGCGCTCGTTTGTGCGGAGCAGTCACTGACGCACACGCGGCCACGGACCACAAGTCTCCTGGGACGCTTCATGTCACTTTATTTTGAATTTACTGGAGCTGCTTGACCTCGTTTCACAAATAGTTTCAAAAGTGACTCGAAACAGGAACTTCTGGGTTCGGTCGAGGTTTTGTGGATTTAGAGATCCGAGTTAGGAGCGTAAACAGCCAATAACCGAGTGTCAGGATTGTTGCTTTCGGCTGACTGATGGAAGCTGTTATGATGATGGAAAACAGACACTACACGCATAACAATAAAACATACACTTACACTGAAAGAAGTGTTGGTATTACTGAAAAGCGTCCTACAACTTCCCTATCTCAAAGTCAGGTTCTCTAAATAGGGGGCAAACGGACCGAGTCGGAGACGCAATGACACGCGACCAGCTCTCGGACAAGGGCCAGCAATACCGCGACTGTCATCCCACGTGCTTACTTAAATACCCTCTATGAAGTTCTGTTGCCTAAAAATAATATTGGGGGAAATGTTATAAAGTGGCCTGTCGTGACGTGTTCGTGCAAATGATCGTATTGTGTAAACTACCCTCAAACCTAAATCCCTATTAACGCAAAGGTAATTAAGGACCTGCACAAATTAGATCACATAGAGGCTGTAAAGTGTATAGCTTTAAATGAACACCAAAACCATGTTAAAACCGGCAACAAGTTTAGTATTTTTCACTTCCCACCTTGCAACAGCGCGAGTCCCAACAGCAGCAGCAGAACTCGGGTCCAGAGCTGTGATCTCCGCGACGCACAGAGCCGTGCCCTGCCCGACTCCATGTCCATTGTCCTCGGCAGATAACACAACTCCACGTAGACTTTCCGTACTGCAGACACAGGAGGATTCTTTTGATGTCTTTTTTTTTTTTTTTTTTTTTACATACAACTCTCCAAGTCCAGATTACAACCGCGAGGATTCCGCCAATATCCTCATTTTGACCATCGTGCGTCGCGCTGACCCTAACGAAAACAACATAAAAGATGAAGTTCCCGCTTAAAATGTTCAGTCAATCTCACTTCCCGACAAAGTGCGTGTTCTCCGCAGTGCACGGCGCCCTTCTCCCTCTGTATTATAACGTCTCTCCGGGACTTTTTAACAGGTCAAAGTAAACGCAAAGTGGATTCTGAACTCCACTACAGAGAACTACAAAGTCTAACAAGACACGCGAAACGGAAAAAAAAAAAGTCTTTAAAATATCCAAAATTGACACAGAGTAGTGTCTTCATTTGCTGCGCGTGTCCGGCTCTGGTGGCTGCTCAGGAGCCCGGCGTGCGCGTCTAGCTTTATCTGGAGTGATGTGCTTTAGTCCGCGGGATGGAGAGACCATCGCTGAGCAGAGGAAAACATAGGAGGTCTGACGCTTCCACCAGCCGCCACTGAGGACGATGAAGAGGAGGAGGAGGAGGAGGAGATACACTGGCTGACGGGAGTCGGGGGTATAGGCGGGACTTGGGGATTTGGAATGGCACTTAAGTGGCCAATAGACGCCCAGGTATTGTGCTCGCTTTTACTTCTATGACATTTTTATTAAACGACACATTACGGTAACTTTTCAATTGCGAAGCTTACACTGTTAAGCGATACGACGCCAGCAATAGCACGTATTCATAAAAAAATAAATAATTGCCTTTCAAGTTGGGGGCAAACTATAGCCTACCTATGGGCTAAAGATGCACAGGCTTTTTTTTGAGTTCTTCCACATATGAGCTACAGTCGCTGTTTTTGAGAGTGTGGCGTGGTGCGGGAACTTAAAACAGCCACGCGCGCTCTTACAATGTATCTCCTTCTAAAGCAACTGTGTGTGTATTATTCATAGCGACACGCACGACACCTGTTCCCCGTGTAATAGATAGAAGTTCCCTGGTGTCCAGGCAGCACAACGCACGTGCCGGTCACAAATGCCTCATTCACTTTCTGTTGGCCTAACTATAGTGGCAGCGTGCGCCACAGTGCGCTTCGGACAGTTAGTGACCACAAACACTTACGGTCGAGTTTAAATATAATGTAAATGTGCACCTGCTTTCCTTTTCGGCCGTGAGCGAAAGAAAAGACATTGTGACTTATTGAATTGCAAATTAGGAGGATTTCCGGGGACAAAGATACGCGGGTCCCGAGCTGCAGGCATGGCTCAACTCTCCGGGATCTCATCCAGTCAAGGAAGGAGTGATAGCATCCCCTGGTGGCGCCTGTGCGTAAAGGTTTACTGAAAATGCTTTGAGCTATGCTAAATTACATATTGCTCAAACGCCACAATCAATATGAACTCTTCTTTTGCAAATAACTGAAGGTGTCCACTTTGGACATTGTAGATATATTTTCTTGGCGTTTCAAACCAGACTGTAAGTTGACTTACTGTTCAAACTTAGTTCCTTTTCCGCCATCTGTGCTGCTATGGAGCAGAACCAAATCAGAAGGCAACATGTTTAAGTTGATACTTATTTATCTTCCCTTGGTGGCTTTACCAGAGCCACTATATCTTAAGCTCGACAATCCTTTTAAAACTTAATTCCTCATTCGCCTACAGTGCTAGCTCTCTCAATATGACTGTGAAGTCATATTCGTGCAGTTATGGTTCTGTAATACCAACGAGACCACGCTGGCTGCTCGAAAGAACTGGCAGAAGGGATAGAATTGCAGATAATCTCTATTTGGAAACAAAAAGCAAATGCAGCTTTGTGAGAATCATTTTGTTTAATCACAAAGTAGTTTGTTTAATATCATATGGAACAACAAAAATTCCATATGAAAAAGTCAATGTACTATAAAAACAGTAAACGGAAATTATAAATAAAATTGTGCCCACTCAAGATGTGAAAACTGTAAACCAATCCCAAGTGGGTCATATATACATACTACTACTATATTACTGTAGTACTGTTAACATGCCACTGTCATACATAAATGGTAAATGGACTCATATAGCGCTTTTCTACGTTTATCAGGCCCAAAGCGCTTTACAGTAAGGAACCAGTCACCCATTCATACACCAATGTACGCAGACACTGGAGGCAAGTAGGGTGAAGTGTCTTGCCCAAGGACACAACGGCAGTGTGCATTTGCAGGAGCTGGGATTCAAACCCATGACCTTCCGATCACGAGACTACCCACTTACCAAGGCCTAGCTTTATACACAAAAGTACTACAACAGAAAGTGTTTTCTGTATATACCATAACATATATTATTCTATTGAGTTGCGGCGAATACTATAGGAACACAGATGGAAGTGGTGCCTCCAAGTTCGTCTGTAGTCAGACTCATTTTACTCTCATTATACTCTTCTGGTGTTGGCGCTCTCAAACTTTCCAGGCCATGACTCCCAAAATTACCAGCCCAACAAATCTAAAAAGCATAATCAACACTTGTAACAAGTGAATTAATATTTATTTGACTGATTTATTTTGTTTGGCCTAATTTCTTAACAAAAAAAAAAGTGTCTTCAATAAAAAATATATTGAATAAGTTGTGGTGAAGGAACTAGGTGAAGGACTGTATAGGCTCTAGTGCTGGGCGATATGACGATACATATCGTGGGGACGATAGAAAAGTGTCTATCGTGGCATTTCTCTTCTATCGTTTATATCGTTTCTAACCTAATTTCATCAATTATTAAAGCAAATAGGAAGGAAACGACGAAAGTAAAATTGTTCAACTACCTCCTCGGAGAGGGAGGAAGGGAGCTTTTGACCACGCTGGAGAGTGGCAGGACGACGGCCAGGAGGACAGTGAGTTCAATGATGACGCTGTTCGATGAACACTGTAATCCAAAACTGAATGAGACTGTTGAGAGATATAAGTTTTTTGTCAGAAACCAAGGACAAGACGAGAATATAGACAAATATGTCACAGATCTGAGAGTTTTGTCCAGCACATGCAATTTTGGGGACATAAAAGACTCGTTAATAAGAGATCGTATTGTGTGTGGCACAAATAGCTCTGCCATGAGAGAAAGACTGTTAAGAGAGGAAAACTTAACGCTGGATAAGTGCATGCAAATATGCAGAGCAGCGGAACTGTCAAGAGAGAACAGCAAAACAATACAAGGGAAGACACTGGAAGAAATACATGCAGTAAAATGGAGTCCAAGGAGAGACAAGGAGGAAATTAACTGCAACTTTTGTGGTAACCTACATGAGAAAAACAAGCATAAATGCCCAGCTTTTGGCAAGAAGTGTAAGAAGTGTGGAAAAGAGAACCATTTCGCTTCAAAATGTAAATCCAAGCTGGAGACAAGGAAGAAAGGCAGACCAATACACACCATCTCAGAGTCGAGTGGATCATGTGAGGACATCATGACCATAACGGACGTGTGTGAAAATCAAGAGACAATAAACCAAGTGAAAGAAACGCACAGTAAAAGCCAACCGCTTTTTGCAGGTATGGTGTTGAATAAAAAGTTGATTGACTTCCAAATAGACTGTGGCGCTACTTGTAATGTGATACCTATGCACATGCTAAATCCAGACACACGACTTGACAAGACAGAGAAAGTACTGGTGATGTACAACAAAACAAGACTGAAACCACTGGGGAAGTGTAAAGTTAAGCTCAGAAATCCGAGAAATGACAAACTGTACAGGCTAGAGTTCCAAGTGGTAGACCAGGATGACCGGATCCCCTTGCTGGGGAGAAAAGCTAGTGAAGCTATGAAGTTGATTAAGGTGGAGTATGAGAACATCCTGGCGATAGACAGCATAGTGACTAAACAATGTACAGACCAGACACAAGAAAAAAGTGCAGGACTGTCCAACATGGACAATATAAAGACTGAGTTCAAGGATGTTTTCGATGGTGTAGGCTGCCTAGAAGGAGAGTACAAGATAGAAATTGACAAAAGTGTCTCACCAGTGAAACTGCCAAAGCGCAGAGTGCCTGTTGCTTTGATGACACCCCTCAAGGAAGAGCTAAAGGACTTGGTGAGGAGAGGCATCATTGCACCAGTTGAGCGCAGTACAGACTGGATAAGCAGTATGGTGTCAGTGACAAAACCAAATGGAAAGCCAAGGATCTGCATTGATCCCAAACCACTGAACAAAGCACTGAAGAGGAGTCATTTCCCTCTTCCCACCATTGATGACATCCTACCGGAGCTCTCAAAGGCCAAGGTATTCACGGTTTGTGATGTGAAACATGGATTTTGGCATGTTAAACTAGACGAAGAGTCAAGCTATCTCACCACGTTTGCAACCCCATTTGGGCGTTACCGGTGGCTCAGGATGCCTATGGGTATCAGCCCCGCTCCAGAAATCTTCCAAAGAAAGCTGATGCAGGCTCTGGAAGGCTTGCCTGGGGTTTACGTCATTGCAGATGATGTACTTGTCACAGGTGAGGGAGACACACAGGAAAAGGCAAATGAGAGACACAACGAGAATCTGAGACATTTTCTTATGAGATGCAGGCAGAAGGACATTAAGTTGAATGCGGACAAGTTTAAGCTGAGGAAAGAGTCAGTCCCTTACATAGGACATTTACTGACTTCAGAGGGCCTTCGGATTGACCCCGAGAAGGTACGGGCAATTAAAGACTTGCCCAGGCCCACAGATGTTAAAGGTGTACAGAGACTTGTAGGGATGCTGAACTACCTGTCAAAGTTTTGTGCTCACCTTTCAGATGACTGTGAAGTTTTGAGACAACTTACACACAAGGACAATATGTGGGAGTGGACTGAGGTGCAAGAGACAGCCTTTAAGAGACTGAAGGACAAAATAAGTGAAGCACCACTACTGAAATACTATGACCAGACTATGGAGTTGACTCTGCAGTGTGATGCTTCAGACACAGGTCTAGGGGCTGCCCTGACTCAGAAAGGTAAACCTGTAGCCTTCGCGAGCAGAGCACTAACTCCCACAGAAAGGGGTTACGCCCAAATAGAAAAGGAATGTTTAGCCATATTATTTGGGATGGAAAAATTCCACCAATATACTTATGGTAGAAAAGTGACAGTGCAGAGTGACCACAAACCACTTGAGAATATAGTGAGAAAGCCACTACTTAGTGCACCTAAGAGACTACAGAGAATGTTACTCAGACTGCAGAAATATGATATTGACGTGACTTATGTACCAGGTAGAGATATGCTGTTGGCCGACACACTGAGCAGAGCATACTTATCTGACAGTACGCAGGGCGACACTGAGGCAGAACTTGAGACTGTTAACATGTTAACCTACCTGCCGATTTCTGCAGAGAGACTGTCCGTTATCCGAGATGCTACAAAAGAAGACGCTAAGTTACAAAGAGTGATAGAGCTGATCAGAAAAGGTTGGCCTAAACACAAAAGAGACATTACTCAGGACATACAACACTATTTTACATTTCAGGAGGAGATGAGCTTCCAGGACGGCATTGTATTCAGGGGAGAAAGAGCTGTTATCCCTGACAAGCTCAGAGCCGACCTCACCCGCCGTATACACTCATCACACCTGGGAGTCGAAGGATGCCTTAGACGGGCGCGTGAGTGTGTGTACTGGCAGGGCATGAATGAACAAATAAAGACTTTTATATCCAAATGTGACATCTGCAGGTCAATCGACCCCAAACAACAGAAAGAGACTTTACAGCCCCATGATGTTTCCTATAGGCCTTGGTCCAAAGTGGGAAGTGATCTGTTTTCATGGCATAATAAGGACTACATGGTAACTGTGGACTATTATTCAAACTTCTGGGAAGTCGACTATCTTCCAGACACCAAGAGCACCACAGTGATCCACAAGCTTAAAGCACATTTTGCTCGTCAAGGAATACCGGATGTGCTGATTTCTGACAATGGACCGCAGTATTCGTCACAAGAGTTTAAGACATTCACGCAAAGGTGGGAATTTGAGCACCGAACATCTTCGCCGGGATACCCACAAAGCAACGGTAAAGCTGAGTCTGCAGTCAAAACAGCAAAACGGCTCATGCAGAAAGCTGCAGCTGCAGGACATGACCCATACTTGGCCATACTGGATCATCGAAATACTCCAAGCCAAGGACTTGACACTAGCCCAGCCCAGAGACTTTTGAGTAGGAGAACCCGGACCTTACTGCCTACGAAAGAGTCGCTGTTGGAGCCTGAAGTGACGGACAACAAACAAGGACTGATTAACAACAAACGGAGACAGGAGCACTACTATAACCGCACAGCAAGGGACTTAGACCGTCTCAAAGCAGGGGACAGTGTGCGAGTCCAGCCATTCGAGCCTTGCAAAACCTGGAAAGCTGCAAAAGTACTCAGGACAGTGAGCCCAAGATCGTATGAGGTTAAGCTGGAGTCTGGTAGTGTCCTGAGGAGAAACCGTCGACATCTCAGGCACAACCACAGCCCACCTACTCCGACCACACATACTGAGACTTTGTCCAAAGCACAGACTGTAGTAACTACTCAGAAGGCTAGTAATGCCACGGGTACTAGGTCTGGTCGTCAGGTTAAAACACCTGCATATCTGAAAGACTATTGTACGTGACCAGGACAGGTTGTTTAATATTTGCTTATGGGCTGCTGTTGCACTGTTAAAAAAAAAAAAAAAAAAAAAAAAAGAATGCATTTAAGGTGTTAACAGAATGTATTATATTTTGAGCCTAGGAATACTGATGTGTTTAAGGCACTGTTATTGTTTACAGGCAGATGCACTGAGAATTTGCACGTAAAATAAATATATAATAATGATGATGATAATTAAACCCAAATTAAAATTATACTGAGAATGGTAATGACAACTGGAAAGTATCAAGATCTCAGATTATAATATCTATTAATGTACCTTTATACCATAAAAGTAACTCTGTAATCACGGGTAAAAATATGCAAGCAATATATTAAGTAACACATTTTTTTTTTTACTTGCTTTGTTCTAGACATCGTATATGAAACTAGATTGTTGTTGTAGCTGTGCGTTGTTTCAATTAATTATATAAAGAGTTAATATATTTTTGTTGTTTGTTGTAAGTTGGTCTGTATGAATGTAGCTGCTTGAAATGTTTTGAAATGTTCTTTTTTTTATTTTATTGCACTTGGGGGTGGGGGCTCATAAGCTTTTTGCTTCAGCCCACTAAAAAAAAAAAAAAAAAAAAAAAAAAAAAAAAAAAAAAAGGAAAAGTTTATTTTTGGTTGAACAAAGCATGTTAGCAATTGTAAAAAAAAAAAGAAAAAGAGAAAGGATGTGTCAATAGAAATGTTATTATTATGTTCCTAGGGGGACCGTTTAGAGTGGGACACCGGGTTAAGAGCAGGCTGCAGTAGCGTGTGTGTGTTCCAGCATGACTACAAATAAAGCTGATCTTATAAACTATTTCGTCCATTCTGTATGGTTTAAGACTGAGTAAACGGAACAGAATGAAACACCTACTACTACACTCAGCATTCTTATTTCTGAGTTAAATGTCACTTCATAACAGAGGTTACATTAACCGAAAATTCTCCGTCATTTGCGTAATATGTTTAGCTTTGACGCTGATCCGTGTCTGAGCGCGCGGGGCTCTCAGCTACTTCCCTAAACACCGCGTGGTTTCGCTCTGCTTCACGTACGGCAAATAAACAGCTTTTTAGTGATGGATCTCACAACGGAGCTGACTGATAGGCAAGGCAACTTTATTTATACCACGCATTTCGTACACAAGGACACTCAATGCGCATTGATAGTGCTGGATCTGGATTAAACACACGAGAGAGAAGAGAGAGGAGAGGCTGGTGCAGGAAGTAAGAGACGGACCAGCGCGTAGATCAGCTAAAGACGTACGATGCAAACGGCTCGCCCACTGTTTCTTAAACATTACGTTAAAATTGAGATATAAGCTCCAATTTACATTTGTATTGGTGTAATATGAGCCTTGATATTGAGGAGCAGATGATGCTCTGAATAAGTCGTTCTCTACGCACGAGTTTACACATTTCTGTTGTTAAATTGGTGTCAGGACCATAGACTGTATAAAGGACTCAGATGTTCAGATCATGTTTAGCCCATTTATCCTGCTGTCTCACATTTTTCCTGACATAAACAATACAGGCGATATAAATTATCCATAGCGAAACCACTGCTTCAAAATAAAGTAAAAAAAAAAGTAAGTAAGATGAAAATTACTTACTTACTTTTTTTTAAACTTTTGAAAGAATAACTGAAAACGGACTATATTATGGTATATCGTGATATATATCGTTATCGTGATATAAAATAATCCATATCGTGATATAGGTTTTTTCCATATCGCCCAGCACTAATAGGCTCTGGTCTGGGTGTAACACTGTCACTACTCTGGAGTGCCGGCCAGAGCACTACTTGGGCCAGGATGAATGTTCAGATCGGTAGAGACAATGAGGAGACAGGGCTTGAAGTTTAGCTTCTTGTATTGAACAACAGAAGAGGCACAGGGACAGATTGACTTGTGTCAGCAGGTTTGTGTGTACGTGTGTGTGTGGTCTCTGAAATAAACAGAAATAAAAATACACAATTACTCCTGTGTTCACAAAACACATAATATACAGTAAAACACAAAATGGCACTGCCAACAAACTAAGGCACATGCACAATTAACTACCATCTACCCAACCGCATGGCAATGAGAATTAGCTTAGCACATGCTAGCTGGACAGACAGAAAGCTGGTAGCATATAAGGCATTTAAACCCACTGGAAATATCACTACATATAGAATACAGTTACACATCTATCAAGGTGCAAACTTACTATTGTCATAAACGCACACTCCTTGAAAATGACACACAATTTGCAGGTAGGAACTGACTGGAAAACTTCAGCTGCTGATACCACGTCTCACTCGAGTGACTGTGCAAACATACGGGAGCCTTGAGCGCCCTCAAGTGGACATGCCGCAGATTACACCCAAACAACACACTAACTAAACTACTAGAAATAACATGAGCAGAACACAGGAACTGGGACCTTTTGTACAGCCGCCCCCAAATGTATGAAAAACATTTGCTCAAACAAAAGGCTTCTCTACACCGATAACTTTCCTTGGTCTTCGTCCGGGAGGGCCGGCAAGATCACCAGTCGCGCAACGGGTCGGGTAAAAGTTCTATCTCCGACCTGGATATCAGCAGACCTGATGTGGCCGTCAGGGCTAGGGTGGACCTTGGAGATACGACCGATCAGCCAAGAAGCCCGAGGCAGCTGTGGATCCACGATCATCGCCACAGAATCTTCAGTGACATCAGCGGAGGATAACCGCCACTTCTGGCGAGACTGCAGACCCGGAAGATACAGCCAAATAAACCGGGACCAGAAGTGGTCAGTAAGCACCTGGGAGTGCTTCCACCTCCGGCGACTCAGAAGCTCTTCTTTCGGGTAGACCACTTGGGGAAGTGATCCGTCTGGCCGCCCCATCAAGAGGCAGTTGGGGGTTACTGGATCGGGATCGTTGTCAGTTGGGACGTAACCCAGCGGTTTCGAGTTCAAGATGCCTTCTACCTCCACAAGGACAGTGCGGAGGACTTCTTCTTGCTGAGGTTGGGCTCCAACTGTAGTGTAGAGCGCCGTCTTGACTGATCGAATCTCCCGCTCCCACACTCCACCAAAATGTGGAGCTGCAGGAGGATTAAAGTGGAAGAGGATCTTCTGGGGAGCGAGGAGCCTTTGGAGGTCAGGAGACATGGAGGTGAAGGCCATTTGGAGTTCACGCTCTCCACCGCGGAAGTTGGTGCCTCGATCCGAATACAGCGCAGCCGGAGTTCCTCTTCGGGCAATGAACCGCCAGAGTGCCATGAGAAAGGCGTCGGTATCAATGGAGGTGAGGACATCGATGTGGACAGCTCTAGTGGTAAGGCATTTAAAGAGGATGCCCCACCTCTTCTCCACTCGGCGTCCAAGCTTGACCTCAAAGGGTCCGAAACAGTCCATGCCTGTCGAATGAAAGGCAGGCTTGTAAAGGCGGAGGCGAGCGACCGGCAGATCTGCCATCTTGGGGATTGTAGGTTGCGATCTCCACCTCCGGCATTCTGTACAGGTTCTCTGGAAGCGCCGAACTGCTTCCCTGCCTCTCAGGATCCAATAGGAACGTCGGATCTCCGCAAAGACTCTCTCTGGCCCTGGGTTACACAGACGACTGTCGAAGTCCTTAATGAGCAGGCGTGTGACTGAGTGCGTTGAATCCAAGACTAATGGATGGACATTGGAGTAGGCGAGATCCTCAGAGCGACGAAGACGCCCACCTACTCGGATGACCTCACTCTCCGAGTCGAACTCAGGAGCGAGTGCAATGAGACGACTGCTGCGACTGACCGGTTTATTGGACTTGAGAAGGCGGTACTCGTCTGGAAAGCTCTCCCGCTGTGCTTCTCTCAGGACCAGGATTTCTGCTCGACGGTAGTCCTCAGCAGATGGTGTTCCGTCTCCGGTAGCCGCCCCATGCAACTGGGTGCTGGTAGCCTCCAACAGCTGTGTCCAGGTGTCGCACTCACCGAAGTTTGGGGTGGCAGGATTGGTGGTGGTAGAAACTCCACAAAAGGTGTCTTTACGGAGCTCAGCCGGGTCTGGAGGCTCAGTGCAGGTACCGCTGGGCTCTGAAGGCCACCGATCTGGTGACAGGAGCAGGAAAGGGGGACCTTGACTCCACCTGTTTGGTCTGGTCAGCTCCAGAAGTGACTTTCCCCTTGTTATATCATCAGCAGGGTTCTGGGTTGAATCCACATAGCGCCAGGTGTGAAGATGGGTCAGCTCCTGGATCTCAGCTATGCGGGTGCCAACAAAGACTTTAAAGCGGCACGACTCAGAGCTCAGCCAGGTGAGTACTGTAGTGGAATCAGACCACAGCACTACCCTCTTGATATCTAGAGTGAGCTCATTCTCAAGGACACTGGAGAGATAAGCTCCGGAAAGGGCGCCACACAGCTCGAGTCGGGGCATGGAGAGCACACGTTTGGGGGAAACCTTTGAGCGAGCCAGCAGGAATGCCAGCTGTGAGTTCCCATCACTCATCACTGTTCTCAGGTAGGCCACTGCACCATAGGCTTGTTCCGACGCATCACAAAATATGTGAATCTCCCTTTCTCTTACAAACTCAGTGAGGTGCTGCAGCAAGTAAGGGCGGGACAACAGGACTTGAGGGAGGAACTGCAACTCTTCTTCCCAGGTTCTCCACTGCTGCACGAGTTCAGGTGGTAGCTGAGGGTCGTCCCAGCCTCTTTGTTGGTCCCAAAGGCGCCTCACCAGCATCTTGGCCCGAGTGGTGTAAGGCAGGATGTAACCTAAGGGGTCGTACTGGCTTGCGAGAACCTTATAAATGTTCCGCATGGTGGGAGCACCATAAATTATAGGGCGGTGCTTGTAGCCTAAGGTGTCGGTGGGAAAATGCCAGCTAAGGCCCAAAGTCGGCTCCGAAGTGTCTGTTTTGTCTCGTGCCAGCCACAATTCCGCACTGGTAGATCTGAGGTCTTCAGAGAGGTGACTAATAACACTGACTTTGTTACTAGCCCACTGACGAAGGAGAAATCCAGCAGAAGACAGAAGGGCTCTTAGCTTGTCCACCAAGCCCCGTGCTTCTTCGGGTGTGGGCACGCTCTGGAGAAGGTTATCAACGTAGAAACACTGTCCCACAGAGTGAAGGAGCTGTTCATCGGTCTTAGCGTGGTCCTTTGTGTGGCGCTGGAGGGCATAGGTTGCACAACATGGGCTACAAGTTGTGCCGAAGGGAAGAACTTGCCACTCGAAGACTGCAACAGGTTCTTCTGGGTGCAGGTCACGCCACACAAAGCGCAGGAGGGAACGATCCTCAGGGAGAAGACGAATTTGGTGGAACATGCCCTTTATGTCAGCACTGACTGCCACTGCATGCTCCCGAAATCTAAGGAGGACACCGAGAAGGGATGCCCCCAAGGTAGGACCAGGGAGAAGCTGCTCATTGAGGGTTTGGCCCTGAAACTGGAACGAACAGTTGAACACAAGGCAATGTTTGCCATTATGGCTAACAAGGTGGTGTGGGATATACCACGACTCATCCGATTGGGCGATCTCAGAAGTAGACAACTTCACCACAGAACCAGCTTGCACTAACTTCTCCATCTCAGCGCTGTAGATCTTAGCTCGCTCTGAATCTTTCTGGAGGCGTCTCTCTATGCCTCTTAGACTGGGCAGAACAGCGGCAGGAGTAGCCTTGAGGGGTGGCATGTTCTTGCGGCGGAGAAGAGGGGTGGCATAGCGGTCGATGCCTTCTACATCTACACGAACTGTCGTTAGCTCGAGCAGGTCAACGGCGTAGTTATCTTCTCTTGAACGTGTAACGACCTTGCTTTTCTGTGGTGGAATAACATCTGCCTGCCATAATTTCTCTACATGTTTTAGTAGCTCATTGACCTGAGGGGCGGTGGTAGTGGTAAAAAGGCACTGCTGTGTCAATGAGGATGAGTAGATGAGACTAGAGGGTCCCTGTAATGTCCAACCTAACCTGGTGTGGATTGCAGCAGGGCCTCCTGGAGGCCCAAGACGCACAGCTTCGGTTGGCGTTATGAGCTGTGGGTGGTCGCTGCCAATTAGTAGTAAGGGTTTAACCTTCTTTAAGGGCTGAAGGGGAAGGCCTCGGAGATGCTTATACTTCCGCTGAAGCGACTCAACTGGGTAACTGTGTTCAGCTAGGTCAATGCGAGTGGCAGTGAAGGCGTTGTTGACCCTGAACTTCTGCTTGGGTTTGCCGCTACGGGAGATGTCAAACGAAACACATGTGCCATGGAGTGTCTGTACATCTTGTCTGATAGTGCGCAGGGGAAGTGACTCTGGGTTGCCTTGGAGATTGAGCTTCTGAGCAGCAGCGGGCAGCAGCATGGTCCTTTCTGACCCGTCGTCCAATACTGCGTGGGTGCTCAGAGCCTTACCATTGTGGTGAATGGTGACCGGAACGACTTTCAACAGTACTCTACCACTCTCTGTGGGTCGATCAAGGTACAGGACGCCCGTGGGATTCTCACCTTCCTGGGAAGTAGGGCCAGGAGCCGGAGCATGTGGCTTCTGGGACTTACAGTTAACTTGGTGAAGGACCTGCAAGTGGCGACCTTGACACAGACTACAGGGCTTCTTCAGGGTGCACTGAGCTGCCAGATGGGACCGGGCACAGCGCCAGCACCTCTTGTTGGCCTTGATCCAGTCAGTCAGCTGTTCTTGGCTTAGTTTGATGATGTCTGGACACTGACTCAGGTGGTGGGCACGATTATCACAGTAAGCACAGTAGGGCTGCTGTCTTGGCTTGGTGTTACTTGGTGACTTTGATGGGCTTTCTACACTGTGGAGCACTGTAGTGGAACGCTTGGGGTGTCTGGGGGCAAGTCTCTCTTTAGTATCTCTTGGAGTGGGCAGGCCGTCGAAATCCTGACACCACGACTCATACTTTAGCCATGCGGCCAGGTCGTCTAGAGTGTAAGTCTCGCCGGAGCGGTTAAACATGCACTGACGAAACTCAGCTCTTTGCTCTGGGGGAAGCTTGCTCAGGAGTAGAGCCACATGGGAGCCACACCGAAGTTCCACTTCACCATGAGGGCCTAAAGTCTTTAACATGCCCACCAGCGACTGTATCTGTAGAGCAAACCGCTCAAATGCTGCACCATCCCCTCTGTTGATGCTAGGTGAGTCCATCACTGCTGCGATTCTCCGGAGGGCAAGCTGGTGGGGCTGGCCCAGTTTTTCGTTGAGAGCATGCATGGTGTCGCTGAAGGGTGTGTTGGAGTGAAGATACGCATCCGCTATTAACTTTGCCTCCTCCAGGTGCAGGTGGTCTAATAAGACTTGGTATTTGAATAGCGCGGAACTCTCGGGGGGCAATAAGTTGTCTAGTGCCATCTTCAGGCGGGCAAATTCCCCAGGATCTCTGTGAGTGAGCTTAGGAATGCTTGGACGAGGCCCCCTGTAGGTGAACTCTGGTGTTACCACTGGACCGTGGGTTCTCTGCGCCAGCGGTGACCTCCACGGTGACTCAGGGGGTGGTGCGGGAGATGGCAATGATGTATTTGGCGGGGGTTGTGCTTGAGGAGGTGGCACTGGAGGTCGGGTGGTCTTAGGCCAGGGTGTAACCACTGGATTGGAAATAAATGGTGGGTTACGACGAATCTGCTGTGCGGCCAAAGACTCTCTTCTCAGATTCTGAAGCTCGTACATCGTTGTATCCAAACAGTCTATCTCAGGGCTCTGACTGGAGACAAGTTCATCTTTGAACACAACAGGAGGTGGGGGTGGAGGCCAATACTCTTCTTCTTTAACAGGATCTGGATGGTAGCAGACTGAAGCGACTGCTGGTGAGGGGGAGTGCTGCAGATTCTCAGCTCGGTTCAGCATCTGCTGCATACTGGCATGAAGGGCCTGGAGATCAGCTAGTCCCGCGCTCATCCTCTCCTGGGTCTGCTGAAGCAGAAGCCTCTCCCGTTGTATCTCTTCTACCCCTGCTCTCATAGGTGCAGCATAACCTTGTGAACCCTCTCCATAGTGTTCAAACAAGGGGGGTGGGGGGGGGGGTGCATAGGTAGCGCCAACTAGCGGTGGTGTTGTTACCCCATCCTCAGTGCGGCGCGCCTCGAGTCCGGGTAGGTTGATCTCATAATCATCATAGTATACTACGTCGAGGGCGTGCACCGAGAGCTGAGAAGTCCTGGACATCATCCATCTTGATAGGCCAGAGACAGCGTATCCGGCTCGAAGGACCATTTAATGTGGTGAAGGAACTAGGTGAAGGACTGTATAGGCTCTGGTCTGGGTGTAACACTGTCACTACTCTGGAGTGCCGGCCAGAGCACTACTTGGGCCAGGATGAATGTTCAGATCGGTAGAGACAATGAGGAGACAGGGCTTGAAGTTTAGCTTCTTGTATTGAACAACAGAAGAGGCACAGGGACAGATTGACTTGTGTCAGCAGGTTTGTGTGTACGTGTGTGTGTGGTGAAATAAACAGAAATAAAAATACACAATTACTCCTGTGTTCACAAAACACATAATATACAGTAAAACACAAAATGGCACTGCCAACAAACTAAGGCACATGCACAATTAACTACCATCTACCCAACCGCATGGCAATGAGAATTAGCTTAGCACATGCTAGCTGGACAGACAGAAAGCTGGTAGCATATAAGGCATTTAAACCCACTGGAAATATCACTACATATAGAATACAGTTACACATCTATCAAGGTGCAAACTTACTATTGTCATAAACGCACACTCCTTGAAAATGACACACAATTTGCAGGTAGGAACTGACTGGAAAACTTCAGCTGCTGATACCACGTCTCACTCGAGTGACTGTGCAAACATACGGGAGCCTTGAGCGCCCTCAAGTGGACATGCCGCAGATTACACCCAAACAACACACTAACTAAACTACTAGAAATAACATGAGCAGAACACAGGAACTGGGACCTTTTGTACAAAGTAATTTTTAACCATATCGTCTTGAAATCCTCTCTCAAAGGATGAGGATCGAGGATGTTTGTTTATGGGGATCAGGGGAGGGTGTTGTGTTGATCGAAGGGGATGAGAGAGATTTGTTCATTTGTAAAACCTTTTAGAAAGAAAATCACTTAATGAATAAGTTTCCGTCCCTGTCAAATACTTTTACATGTCACTATTGGAGGAAGCCGAGATGTACGAAAACCTTATAATACATTAAGGCTGCATTTATCATTGACTTTGCCCTTTGTGTTTAAATACAAATATGTTTTGTATCTTCTTCCTGCTCTGTCTGTGGTGCTTGCTCACTGTTGGACTGACCACAGACTCTGACCTGTTCTACTTTTTTTGCGCTCCAGTCAAGATGAATCCAGGCTAAATTGTGCAATTATACAAGCCCCACTTTTCTCTGCACGCATGGCTCAGCGCAGCACTCTCCGTCATCCAAAAAGAACCCAGCTGGAAAAAGATGGTACACACAGAATAAATGGTTTACCTTGTCTACTTTCAGAAAACGTGTTTAAGAGACAAGAAAGGTGAATCCATCCCTAAATGCAGGATAAACGTGTTATAGGTAGTGAGGACGGAGGCTCGATCAATGAAAATCAATCATCATTTTATTCCCTCATAATACAATCTTAAAACACAAGTTATCTGAACTCTGTCCCTAGAAAACATGTTGATCGGCCAGCGGCTCCGCACTTCTTGTGTTCGAGCCATAGATATAGGAACAGGAAGTAGTAGGCGTGTCCTTGTCGAAGAACCAATCAGCGCTCTTGGGTCGTCACTTCCTCTGCAAAGTGACTCCACCTATTGTATGCACTGTCCTTCAGACCCAATACTTTTCCACAGAGAACAATAAGACCATAAGAGGAAAAGTATAAAAAACTTGGGCACCACAAGAATGGTTAACTCCTGTGGCCTTTCGCCACAGGAGTTAACCACTCTGCCACAAAAGACACACCAAGGATTCCCTTAATGTTTAGTGTCCTAAGCCTAGGTCAGTTGGATGGTGCACACTTGAACTATAAACAAGTGTCAGTGCATACATATCCTGTAGGCCACTCTGAGGTGCCGCTTGTCACCACACAGCTGTTTCTGTTCTGTTAGCGCTTCATGACCTTCGAACTTGAGTCTCTCCTCATCCTCTGACACTGCAGAAGTTCAGCATTACCAACTCTGACAAATGACCCAACACCTCTTTTGAAATTGTAGATCTTCTGTAAAATGTATTTAGCATATTTACTGGATGCAAGATTTCAGCTGCCTCAACGGATAGTATACATTTCTGTCTATTCTGGTGGAGCTGCCAGGTCTGTACACACTTGCTTAAATGCAGACCAGAGATTTTTGAAGTTGAGTAAACTTCTTTTGGCACCATAGATCCACACTGCAAACACTATATTTGTGAAAGAAAAACAGACCATGTTGTGAGTCATGCGGGAGAACATGAAAACCCCTCACAGAAAGGCCCCGTCTGGAGATCGAACCCAGGACCTTCTAGCTGCGAAGCACAAGGCTTGACATAATTTGCAGCTTGTATCTTTTCTCAAAGCTAGTTAGGATAGTTGCTGGGCTCAGAAAAAGTGAAACAGTTCACTCTCTTATTTCTATCAGCTCTCAGTCATCCAGCAGTTTTCTATAAAAATTTTCAAAGGCTTCAACTGGACAGGGTTGTTTGAGTTGAGGATGTTTTGTGTCACATCTGAGAAGCTTTGTCATGCTCAACGGAGCCTATCACTCACATTTACTCTTTGAGCATTTCCATGTACACAATGGGAGTAAGTGGAGTTTTTTTTACAGACAAAATATTTTTGGTGTCATATAGCGCTGCAGAATGAGGCTCAAATGAGGCTTCTTTCAGTGACTAGAGGAAGGCGACGCCTCTATTTACAGCACATGCACTGGAATCATCTCACTCCTCTTCAGTCGACTCTGTCTCTTCAGGAGGAACACCACAGCCATTTCTGCTGTTCACTGGAGCAAATGGAATACATTAGATTCCAATTAAGCTTGAGGAGAACTGCTCAGGCGAGTAGTGCTTTAAGAGTCTGATCTTGTACTACGAGAAAACTAACTGTATAGTGAATATCAAATGCACTTCTAGGCGTGATGTGGTATTGCATGTTATGGACTATGTACCAAACTAGTTCTTCCTCCACATCTCATTAAAATGTTGTGGGAATATTTTTTTTACTTTTACTATTAAATAGTGCATACACAATCGTATGGACTACTTATGCTCTTGCACTACCAGGAAAGTTCTCTTCTTATGTTAGTCTAGTAGTGACAAAATATGTACGTCAAGTTAGCTAGCTTTCTAAACAGACCCCTGCTATTGACTGCTGTGGCTTTGTCTCCCCACGTCTTATTGAGTCAGGTAACATTTTGGTCCTGATTCTGAAGCTGTGATGTTCTATGTGCTATCACAGTGAGTGCAGTGGCAAAACAAAACCACCCACTCTTCTAAGAGCAACTAAACACTTCCTGTAGCACTTAAAAAGTATGTAAGTAAGATATTCCAGCGGGAGAAACAGCTTTTCTTTGACAATGTCCAGCAGCTCAAGAAACTCGTGGCAAACGTCAAGACGGATGGTAAAAGAGTATTAGCTTGGCTCAAAAGTTAGTTTCAGTTTGTTTATCACCTTCGGAAAGGGGAGAAACCGGCACCGCTTCATTAGTTTCTATGGGAGGATATCCGGGGGACGTCTGTTTGCAACGGTTGCTAGGAGGTACGATTGGCAAAACTCCGACCCCTCTGAATTTTGGGGGGCGGGGTTTTGCCAAGGTCAATTGAATTAAGCCCTTAACCATACTATAAATGGACATCTGAAGAGATCGATTGTACTGTCAAATCTACTGTGCAAGAAAAGCGCAGATGAATCACTTGCAGCTTCAGTTTTCTCTTGTGGCATCCATCAGCCATTGCTCTTTCATACCAAAAACAACCAACCAAGTGTTCCTGATATTTTGGTACGGGCTTTTAAACACGCCACCTCTTGAACCTTCAACCATTCCCCTCTTCTCGCGGAATCAACTCCCTGTGGTCCTCCTTGTTCACACTCACGCTCCCTGAAGTCCTCTGAGTAAAAGGTTAAGTGTCTGCGCCATGATGGTAGCATGGTGCTTATGTGACTGTACCGTGTCACCCAGACGCACACGGCGCGCTGCTCTGAGATCAATTGCCGCCATCCCCGCCACACTCCGCAACTCCTCTGGCCGCTACAGATGCAATTTACCCGCGCTCAGTAAATCAATGGTGACAAGTGGGGCTAATTTAGACCATTTGATGTCAATTTGGCCTTGACCCTCTCTTGCATCTCTCTCTCCCTCTCATGCTCACACACTCACCTTAATGACTACTAGCACTAGACCTTATTGCAGCCGGTCCGAGGAGCACCTTGAGTCACGCCTGTAAATACGCACGTGAAGAATTACAGTTGGAAAACATACTTGCATGGGCTGACACACATGTATGCACACAGAATTAAGTGAGCTATAACTCGCTGGTCCCCACAGCCGGAGATTTCCATATTGGTTCTGTCAGGGGCCATTTTGTTTACAGGGCCCTTCAGATGAAATAGCAACACTGGGGATTATCAATTATAGAGCTGGAGAGAGCGAGGCAGAGGGAGAGAAAGAAGAGCACCCTGTGGGAAGGAGCACTGACAGATTAGAAAGGGAAATGTGCTATTATATATTACATATTGTATTTATCAAGCTCATATGAGATTTTCTTTTTTTTAAATGCCTCTATCTTTTGACTTTCTCAATAATCGTTGTGCAAATTTTACACAGAGCAGTGCTTTGGATTTAAATTAGGCTAAGGATCATGTTGGGTTTGGAACCTTTTGGGGTCTTTTGTGCAAAACTGAAATTGTTCAACACTGTCCTGGAACAGATACACTAAAATTGCTTTTACTTATTCTGATAGTTTATCCCATAATTCAAAGACAATGCCGTCCTGCCCCAGAAGATTTGAATTCCTTGCTATCTTTTCATCCAGATGTTTATGCCCCCCCAACCTTGCCCCAAATCATCCCCTATTCTTGGTAATCATACAGTATACAGCTCATCAACTCGATTTTGCACGTCTTGACTCATCAGCAGTTCCCTTGATCAAAAACATTGACTTGAGTTATGATTTCAATAGCCACTCCTCCGTGAAGCAAGATTCACACCATACTGAACTGCTCAACATGGGGTTGAATTACTTTTACCTTTTTGTGAACTCTTTGCAATATTTTAAGTTATAAAAGAAGAATGTGTCCAAATGCATGACTAATGCATACAATAAACTTTTAATTTGAACAAGACTATTACATATCTACCATTTTCAATATTGTATCAAGCGTAACTTTTAATATCCATTCAGATGTGAGAGACAAGCACTGACCTTTTCAACTCCAGCCCTGTGCAGTGTCCATTGATGCCTGCAGACTCATAGACTGCACATTCTACTGCTGCCACACAGAGCACTGCACAGCTTTTTCCACTCCACCGAACAATCCCACCACATTCATCAGATCGTTTTAGAGATTCCCACAGATTTCAGTCTGAGACAGAGCTCCTGCGCACTGCAAATGTTGATATATCACAATGAAGCAGGCAAGTCTTTGATTCGCTCTGTTTCCAAAAAGACTCTCTGTGCTTTTTTATCGGCAAAACATAACACAATATTTGCAATTGAGTAGAACAGTTCCCAAGTTGAGAACATACAAAGTACATGTCATGTAACTGAACGTGAAACAAAATGATCAAGGGATGTAGATTTCCTTTTTGGTGCACTTGGCAGAGGTGCTTGGTCTTCTCAGTTTGCCAGTATTATCTGTGACATGTACATCTATAGGAACTTGGTGCTGGAACTTGAAGACATTGTCTCAGGTTGTATTGTATCTGTTCATAGGTCCGACATAAATTATGGAAAATTGAGCTTTAAATCCTCATCAACAAGATGCGATGTGGTTTTGCACAGTTTAGTTCTTGAGTCCCAGAGGAGGACGATCCTTTCTATGTGGAGTTTGTGTGTGCTCCTCATGCCTTAGTGGGCCCCAATGCTCTGGTTTTCCTCATCAAACATGCACAACGGAATAAATCCTTCAGCAAGGACGTCCAAATCTGTTTAAAAAAATCTTGCTGAATTACAGTCACCTACTATTCCACATACAGTAGTCTCCCCAGACAGACGGGTCAATTGTAAATTTGGACTAAATGGCCCTCATTTATCAACATTGCGTACAAAAATGGTGTATGTGTCGGTGTATTTGCGATATGCGCCAGAGTGCATGTGGCATTTATGAACCTGTGCTTTCCGCTCAGATTTTGCCGTACGCACAAGCAGCGGATGGTGAATGCCACCGAGAAATTCTTGCATCATTTGAATAAAACGGCCCCAAATATTCATGTCTCGGGAGGCCTCACCCACGGGTTTTACGGCATGCAGGCAAAAAAGAACATTTATTTATCCAACCATGAAATGATAAATAGCTGTTTGTAACACCACAAATATGATATGTTTGTGCAGGAGGAAGATTAAAGAATCTGTTAGTAACCCACATTAACCTTTTAGCCAATCCAAGATCACATTTTCTAAATAAAAAAAGGGGGAAAATAAGAAATTATATTAATAAGTTATCTTTATTAAATAAGCAGGAGGCCTAAATAGCCTAAAGAGACTAAATAAAATGTATAAAATTAGACCACATAAAAAATAGTGTGTGGAACAAAGAAGAAAGCGTGAATCTAACGCTGCAGTCAGAGCAACTCTGGACCATGATCTGAACCAGCGAAAAGCAGCTGTCAGCTCCACGGACTCAGCGTTGACACCCAGACTACTCGCGTCACGGAATACAGTCCACAGACGTGGCGCTCAAACCCGCCAGAACACGGAGCAGGGCCTGGCTCAGACACAGGTGAATCCCAGTTTCCGGGGACACGGCAGCGGCCGCAGGTGTGAAGCAGAAAAGCCATCCAAACAAAGTTTAAGCAGCAGTGGTCTTTTGAGTTAGAAACAAAAACAAAACATAAAGATACAAATCATGAGCATCTCTGTGGCCCGCTTCCCAGGTTCTAGAGTCTCTGGTCCGGGCTGAGCCTCTGTGCTCGGACCCGTGGCGTGGAGGAGCATGTCGATGCAGTGCAACATTGAATCAAAGTCTGTGCATAAACATTAACGTTGTATCCTAGTTTCATGTTTAAATCACCAATGAGGATTTTATTCGATGTGGCAATACAATTCATGCTGTTAAAAATGGTTTTCCTGCGCTGTATAGTGTTTAGGTAAAATTGGTGTATCATGTACACCACCTCCTGACTTGGTGTAGGATTTGAGCGCATAGTATGCCAGGTGTACGGTGCGCTCAGATCATGGGCGTCGGAACCATTCATTGTGAGGGGGACGTGTGTCCCCCATTGAAACGTGGTTGTTTGGTCCCCTCCACTTTCACAAT
This sequence comes from Proterorhinus semilunaris, assembly GCA_021464625.1. Lineage (NCBI taxonomy): Eukaryota > Metazoa > Chordata > Actinopteri > Gobiiformes > Gobiidae > Proterorhinus > Proterorhinus semilunaris. The sequence goes on from CM038345.1 coordinate 13,706,846, forward strand.
GTGAATTTTTATTGACATTACATTTACTAGTTTAGACTGGACCTTTTCAATAGGATCCCAGAGAGAAAACAATTAAATATGACCCGCGCCTTATTTTCCATAAAAAACTATATTTTTTGGCATTATCTGCACCAGTATCACGTCGCTTTGTGGCTGAAATGTAAACATGGCTCTGTAAACCGCTGAAAAACGGCTAAAGTGAGATTACTGGAGGCTTATCGTTGGACGGACTGATCGATTTTACCAAACCGAAGCACAGGGACACTCGTGCATCGTGTCTTCGGAGTTTCTCACGGATTATCACATGGAGGAGGAGCAGGACTTTTCGCGGTCCTCGGCAGGTGGACAGCATGTTTCCCTGTCTTCATCGGTACAAAGAGCCTGACCAGTAACTTTAACGTAAGGAACATCAGTTTTGGATGTGTTTGTAAAGTGGGTGATGAAGCTTGAGTGTAGCGTGAGTTTAGGGAAACTGCACCAGGCTTCCACGAGTGTTCAACCAGTCAATACGCTTGTTAAACCTCGCTGTCTGGTCTCTAACTTAACTAAATAATATAATAATAATTATTCATTTGACGTATAAATGTTTGCTTCCTTTACCCCTTGACTCAATTTTATCTGCGTTTGTGGGAAATGAGAAGATACAAGCTGTTGTGGCGTATGACTCAAAACTTATACTCCAACACGTCACGGTAGGCTAAGGCAAGGGGGGGTGAACACTGATGACGCGCAGACAGAACAATTGCACAGTTTACGAAGGTTTATTTTTCCAGATCGTAACATATGAGAACTTACTTAGAGCGATGTTATGTGAAAAATTATACCTTAATAAAACCGTGCAAATCTTTCTTTTGATGTAAAATACGGTCAACAAAAAGTTTCTCCCCCAAGCTCACCCCACCGACATGATGCAGGCCCAGCACAAAACACACACTACACACAGGTGAGCGCGCACCAATGTGGAAACAGAAGCGCGTGACACAACTAAGCGCGTGCACGTACCCACCCACATTCATTCACAAAAACAGAGAAACTTACAAAACCCTGAATGGCTCCTACATTCCGGCCCCTAATTATAGTATGGTAATAATTACCCACCACCATTAACATGTAGGAGACATGGCAAAGGTGACCTTATTAATTGAGTCCTTTAGAGTCTTGTAGGAAAGTCATAGTCCATAGTCTGGAAATGTCCAAATTCATTCAGGAAATCCATATCGAAAAAATTCTGTTTATAAGCCACAAGATCTTCACTGCTCATCTGCTTCGTGCAGAAGGCAGATCTTAGTAATTGGACGGTGCAAAGTGCTCGATTTCGTTTTAATCCTCACTATACGTACTAGCCCATTTTTGTCCGAAACTGTATCCAAAACTCTTGCTGTAATCCATGAACTACGCGGTGACATTTCATCCACGAGCATGACGATGTCTCCAGACACAAAGTTCCTTTGAGCACGGTTCCATTTCTGGCGCTCTTGTAATTCTGGAAGATACTCCTTCAACCAACGCTTCCAAAACAGGTTAGACATGTACTGCACCTGTTTCCAGCGACGACGAGCATAAACATCAGCCTTCTCGAACAATCCAGGTGGCAGTGATGGTTGCGATTTGAGTAGCAGTAGATGGTTAGGAGTTAATCCCAACGATTTGGAGGTATTATTCTTTGTGATACACACCGTGGTGGGGTATATACCACACTCTTCCATCACATCGGGTCAACTGCTCAGATGGAACTCTCTCTGCGTACCCTCTCTCCAACATCTCTGACATGAACTTGACGTAATCAGAGCGAAAGGACGGATCTTTAGACAAGTGCTTTTTGAGACTGAACATTCTTTGTACTGCAACTGTCTTATTGTTTGGCAATTTGAGGTATCTTTGTTTTACTGGCAATCCAATACTATAGTGTCCATCGATCAGCTTGACTAAATGCGAGACTGACTCCATGAAGCGTTCATCCTCCTTTGATAATCCATGTTGTTAATCTTGATGGGTTTCAGGGAAATCAACTTCCAGCTGCTTCTCCCACAGCTCATCCAACCTTGCCACTGAGATACGATTTACTGTGACGTCAGGCTGCCTGTACTGGTTGTCCACTTGGCAATCTCCTCTGAGAGGACCATTCACCGTCCAACCCAGGATGGTCTTGATGGCATAAGGGCCCCCGTCCACTGCACAAATCACCTCCCAGGGCTCCAGTGCCTGTGGTACGTTGGTGCCAATAAGGAGATCCACATTTAAAAAAAAAAAAAATATTTGACCTTTATTTAACCAGGAATGTCCCACTGAGATTAAGAATCTCTTTTTCAGGGGAGTCCTGGCCCCAGAGAGGAACCTATTGTACATGTTTTTAGTGGTAGGGAAACCCGGAGTACCCGGAGGAAACCTACGCAGACACGGGGAGAACATGCAAACTCCACACAGAAAGGCCCCGGGCCTTGGTGGGAATCGAACCCGGACCTTCTAGCTGTGAAGCACAAGCGCTAACCGCCGTACTACAATGTACAAACAACCGAAGCACATCCTGTATTCCTTCAGAAAAGACATCTTAACATCTTGAGTCTTTTTATCCAACAGAAGGCAAACATCCAAAGAGTGTCCAGCCCCACAGAACAAGCATGACCTTTCAGTTAAGTTCTTTTCTCTTTTATTTACAGGCTCCACTTTCTTCTCAGCAGGTGCTACGTTGGTGGCAAAACTACAGCCTCTAGGGTTTGTACTAGTCCGGAACGTTCCAGCTTTAGATTCCTTTCTTCCAGCTCCAGGTGAATCTTGTATATCTCCAAAGAGAGGATCACTTGCGAACTTAACTTGCCTCTCGACAAACTCAACAATGTCATAAAACGTTGCTCTACGATTAAATCTTTCCTGCAGGTCGCAGGCCACACATCTCCACCAATCACGCAGCTTGTAAGGCAGTTTTTTTTTACGATAGTTTGGTTGTTGGTGGGCACGTTCAGGTCACCCACAGAATCTCCCATAGAGTTGCAGCATTCACGCAGCAGTAGACTCTAGGCCTGCAACGCCTTGAGGTCTTCTCCTTTCACCAAAGGCCACAAGAGCACCTTGTCCATGTAGGCAGAAGCTACTTTGAATGGGTCTCCAAAATGCTCTTGTTGCAGAGCCTTTGCCTTGATGTACCCATGAGCTGTTGGCAGGTGTTGACAGCTTCGGACTAAATCCCGAGACTGGCCTCTGGTATACTGTTCGAGGTAGTACAACCAGTCTTTCTGGCTGTTAGTTCGGTCTTCAATGTTGTGTTCAAAAGCTCTTATGAAGGGTCGATAATAAAGTGGATCTCCGTTGAATACTTGCAGGTCTCTTTTGGGTAACAGGTAAAGCGACTGCTGTTCAACTAGTAGAGATGTGATTTCATTCTGCTTCTCCACTGTAATCAAACGTCGATCAGAAGTATTCTCTGTTGTAGGTGTGGTTTGGCTGGATAGGAGGAACTGATCGATGAAGTGCAACTGCACTTCATCAATCAGTGCAGTTGCAGGCCGGCCCCAGTCAGAGTAGAATGAAACTCAGTTTGGTAACTTGTTTTGGGCTTCACTGCAGACACAGCGTCCTTTTTGACCTCTGTCCTCGAAGGCTGTGTGGTGAATGCGGGTACAAACGTAGCAGCATCCACATTTAACTGCACGGTTTACTCTTTTGTAAATAAGAGTTCATCCCATCAGATTTACGCTGCTGGCTCAGATTGATAAATGCCAAAGCAGGCAGTGATTTTTCGTACACCCCACATACGCTATGGTTTCGCCGTACACATGTTTAATAAATGAGGCCCAATGTCTTTATCACTCACTCATAGCACAATGCCCAAACAAATTACTGATGAGATCACCCAAGGACCCATTCTGTTGACACTTAACAAGGGTGGAAGGTGGCTCAGAAACCTGTTAATAAGAAACCCACATAAACACTTCTCCCTCTGATTATTGATGCCAAGTTCTCACAACTGGCATCTTCATTACACTCATCACTGTGATTGTCCCCCATAGGAACACACACAGTCTGGCCTCTAACTCTCAGAATTAACCACTGTCATATTGGATCATTTCTCCAGAGGCGTCAGTGTCTGCAAAGTGTGTGCGTGTGTGTTTGGAATCAAAGCTTGCAATTAGTATCTTGCATCTGCACAGACTGTTGGTGCTGATTTATTTCACAAATACTTCCAGACAAAACATTAGACTGGTTAATCAAGTAAAATTGCAGTAAAATATAAAATACATAAACTTGAAGAGGTTTCCCCTGACAAGAAATGATGAGAAAATGCAACAATCCATCATTAAGAAATTCTCACTTAATGCTGCGTTTACACATAAGCACGATGCGTTACGAATGCCACAAATGCACATTCGTGGCCAAGGATCACGAATGTGAGTGGAATTTGATGATTCGGGGTAGAGGTTTCACGCGCCGCCACTAACTGTTGCGACCTGTTACTACGCGTTACGATTAATGGCACGAATTATTACGCACGGGCACGAATATGCGTCCCGCGCTGCTGCGTGGTGTTGCACGGTGCCACGGCTGTTATGGGTCACTAGGAATATTCGCGTTCTGTCCGAAATCTGTCAAGAATTGGGCGAATGTGGAGTGATCTTCTTCTGCCGGGTTGGAGGCGGAGCAGAGGCCGTGCTCTCCCCTGAGTCATTGGGCTCTTCCGGCTCCAACTCCCGAACATCAGGTACGACTGCAGGAGGAAGAAAGGTCGTGGCTTGGAGCACGACCTTTCGTGCACGACCTTTCGTGCTCCAAGCACGAAAGGTCGTGTTTCTCCTGGAAACTTGGAGATACCCTCCCTGACAATGTCTCTCCCCGCTTCCAAGCAGTGTCTGAAGACCCCTTCCCTTCCTGAGCAGCAGCATATAGCAGCCCCTCTGCAACACGGGTTTGAAGTGTCCTGCTGCGCATGGAACACACGTTCCAACATGACAACGATCCAAAGCACAAAGCAGTGTCGATCTCTCATTGGCTACAGCAGAATAAAATGAAGTTTCTGAAGTGGCCGTCTCAGTCTCCTGATCTCAATATCATATCATAATAATGGGAGACTTTAACATTCACGTTGATAATAACAGTGACTGTCTGAGTAATGCATGTCATGCCTTGCTTGATGGCATTGTGAACGTGAATAAACCTACTCATAGCCATAAGCATACCCTAGATCTCGTTTTAACTTATGGGATAGAGATTAGTGATCTAATCGTTCTCCCCATAACCCTATAATGTCTGACCATTTTTTACTTTTTAAGTTTCTTATCATGGACTATACAGCTCCGAAAGACAAAATTCAGATGAAGCGGACAATATCTGAAAAATCTGTGTCAAAGTTTAAAGAAATAATTTGGCCATTTTTTACTGCAATGACTACTGGCTGCCCTGACAATGGCTCACTCACGTGCTCCGGTAGAAGTGATTTAATGGTCAACAGCCATTAAATCACTTCACATTCACTGAAAGCCGCTCTGGATACAGTAGCCCCGTTAAAGCCAAAGAGAGGAAGACAAAAACATGTTGTAGCCTGGTATAATGCTGAAACACGCACACTAAAACATAAGACCCGGAGACTAGAACGGTTATGGCGCAAACCATAACCTTTTTGTGATTGGAAAAACAGTTTACTTTCTACTATTCCTCTCTAATAGAAATAAATAAGAATAACCCAAGGTTTCTGTTTAGCACAGTTGTACAGCTGACCAACAGTCATAGCGTGTTAAAACCCACTATTCCAGACACACTCAGCTGTGAGGAATTTCTCAAATTATAATAATTAGGAACAAAATAAATGATAAATGTCCCAATACCAGTCCTGAGCTAAATCAACTGGCAGAGCCTGTATTCCCACCTACTAACCTAGACTGTTTTACAAAGGTAGATGAGGCCGCAATAATTGAGGTATGTAAACTTCTTTTGTCATTATGATTTAAAAAGAGCAAACTCTGTTGTTTGACCACTTCGCACAACCACTAACTATGAGTGAAAAAAGTCTTAGTGTTATTCCCTGAAAAATTGCCATACAACCACAGGCTGCATTGCCCAGTCGCAAAGCTTTCCCCTTCTTTTCAGACCGTTTGACTTGTGTCTTCATGATGTTGGAGAGATGAGGTTGTGCAATTTCACACAGGTTACCTGATCTTCTGCGTCCTTTTGTCCAAATGAGTGCGTTGGACTCCACTTCCTCCTGCCCATGTTATGCCACGTTCGCCCGCTTGTGTTGATACAACGCGTGAGCTGCTCTGACATACAGTACCTATTGTACTTATGCCGTGTGAATTGCTCGCACAGGTAATTATTTGCATTTGTGCGCGCTTTCACATTGACAATACACTGAGATCACCGGCACCTGACACCTTTGACGCGTTTGGTCTGAAACTGAACATTCCAAATCTGCTGTCTGGTGAGAGAGACAACAGATTAATACATAAACATTATTCTGTATAGTATACTCTGGTTGTGAAAACCAAATCCTGGTCATTGCTAAACCCAAAAGAACAAAAGATGTGCACCATGGTCCATGGATGTGGGTCACAACCTCTATTATGTGCAATAAGCGGTCCGCAAAAAACGGCTCAAGGAACTACTTCAGCAACAAACACAAGCAGTCTTATGGCCACAAAAGAGTTCATAGAAGTTGCCATCTGAACTTGATATTGAGACATTTCACCTAAGACTAAAAATGTGTGTTTTAAGCACTACACAGCCTTTTCCTTTATTTTACTGTCATTGTCAATAAAACCCATATTATATTTGGAAAAGGCAGATCAGAAAAGCCATTTCTGCAGATGAAGCTCCAAAGAGAGCAAACAGTGAAGGGTAAGAGGACGAGCGGGCGAGTTGGAGGTATGCAGATGGAGGACAGAAGAGACAGCAAACAGCATGTTGTGTGTAGAGCACTGGATCTGAGCAGGGCCGGGCTGCGGAGCGCTGTTTGGACAGATGGCTGTCTGTGTGCTAATTACAGGCTGAGAGCTCGACACTGTGAACACAATCACAGAGGAAACTCACAGTATTTGTTCAGCTTCACCCACACACACACACACACACACACCTACATGCACATAAACAACAATAAAAACCCAACCCAACCCAATAGGCTGTGGCAAACAGGATGATTTAACAAAAAGTCATGCGTGTGCAAAAGGTTATCACGCACATATCGGTGGCACTAGAGGAAAACCAAACAACTCAAAATACTGTTGATGATAAAATGCTCTGGTTTGGAAACATGTTGGGTCTACTCACTGACAAATTCATCAACTTACTTCCTACTTCATTCAACTCTCCTTTGTCCAGTCCTATCAGCATGTGACTGTACAACACCCGTATGCCATTGGATGTAATGTAATAAAGTATAGGCATAAACTAAACAACCTTGTGCTTGAACAACAACACTTGAGACTGGACATTTGGCCTACCATTCCCTGCATATGAAAAGTCATGGTTAAGGGCTGCTATTTGAACATAAAAAAAAACATTTAAACGTGTCCATCAATTGCTTTACATTTGAGTCATTCCAAAAGCCTAAAGGAAATAACCAGATATACTTTCATCTCGCAATAACACTTACACAAACTGCTGAAATGCCGAAAGGTTTAGCACAACCAGGGACGCGTCCAGCCAGGAATTACATGAGCCATTTACAGTAGCCGTGCCAATGAGAGAAGCCAGAACGCTTGCATAAACAATACGGGATCCTGGCATTCACAGCAGAATGATTAATATAAACCTGCGTCCAGTATTTTTTGAAAAGTGCGCAGATGGACTCCGGAAAAGTTCTTTCAACACTTTCATACATTTGCGAGGTTTATCTTTTATGTTTTGGTGACACAGTAAAAGCTTTTGATAATGATATAGGCTGATGTAGACATTTACATAATGTTCCACTAATGGCACCATGGGAGCTGCTGAGAGGCAAGAGAAGCCACGCCCCCCGCACAGGTGTTTTCACTGGGGCAGGGCTAGGCAGACTGTTTATCCACAAAGGCAGCTAATGCAAGAGGATGGACACAGGTGCAAACAGTCCCGCCTGCAAATGAGGGCGAGGTGGTTTGAATAATGTCCGTCAGACATTATTCAGTCCCGTCAGAACTGGCTCCATAAAGTTGATAAAGTTAGTTCTGAAAGATATGGGTAACAGGATTCGAGAGAGTCTTCCACGTGGGAGTGTAGTGAATAAACAAGCTGTGTTGGGGAGAATACTTTGAAATTGTATTTAGTAACAGAATACTAACTACTCGCCTTATAATGTATTTAGTAACAAATTCTGTTAGTACTGTATTCCAAATACTTAGAATACTTTCACGTTGATTTGCGTAATATTAATGCATAAAATGTGGCATGATTAAGAAGATGTTTAGGCTACACTTGTTACGAATTATTTGGAATGCAAAGAAAAAGCACTTTGTAAATGCCCACAGCCCAGAAAGACAGAGCTAAACCTTTCCCCGGCTGGTTTGATCCTTTTTTTCTTCTTAATGTTATGATGAAGTACTTTGATGTATTCCTTTTATGTCAAGAAAGTGTATTCTGAATACCCTCAAATGAAAGAGTAATTATACCTGAATACAGTTACACAAAATGAGTATTCTAAATACTTATTCTAAATACATGTATTCAGTTACTACCCAACAAGGTACTTGGACTGTCATTAAATTGGACAGTGAAAATCAGTAGCTACAAGCATGATTCCCGACGCTCCTGCTTTTGAACAGAGACTAGGAATAACTGTAGGTATTTAGGCTAACTTAAACACACACACACACACACACACACACACACACACACGCACACACACACACAGTATGGTCTATATGGATAATCAAAAAAACCTACTTGCTTAAAGGGGCTATGTGGAGTTTGACAGTTTTGTGCTCGCAATTGCCCCCTCAGGCCAAATGCGTAACTGCAGCCTCGATGATATGCTCGTGCATGAGGCGCTCACTAGAAATAACAGTCCCGGTCAAATGTACAGATTTGTAGGCATGTTTTATAAGACATTTAGACCAAATCAGTTTGAGTGTATAAGATGTGATACTTGAGCAAATGCACAGCAAAGTGAATCGAATGAAGAAGCCAAGTAATACAGATAAATGAATATTTGACATTTGAAGGAGAGAGAAAAAAAACTTGTATACTTTGTATGCATAAACGCAGGTCTAATTGTAATAATAAAATAATTCCACTGGTAGAAATGCTACTGGAAAAAGCCTAAATCGTCTCTTCAATTCCCTGGGCACAACGTTAGCGTAGCTAACTCGTAAACTATATTGTAAACGGCACATGTCCACTTTTTGTACTCGTTTCACTACTTATAAATCCGTGAACAGTCATGCTTATTTTGCGGCCAAGAAAAGCTACCATTAGCAGCATTATTTTTGCCATTGCACCATTACCACCGTTACTACTCAAATGTTTTGTAGGTACAGCACAATTACTGTTATTACTGACACTACTAGTCTGCTACTAATACTACACAACTTCTCTGTAGGTTTAAAACTATTAGATTAACTATTTTGGTAACTATAATATGATTATTTTATAGCTTGTACAAGTTTGTACAACATGCACGGACAGTCGGACACCGTTGTTTTGAAGCATCAACAACACTTTCCCCCCACATATTAAGTCATCATTTCTTACCTTTCAATCAAAAATAAACTGTGGGTCTTTTGAGAGATTCTCTCAACATTTTCCGAAGTTTACTCTGGTTCTTTGCCTACGCCGATCAGACTCGACTTTCGCCTTTTTTGTCACACTCGAATAAACTCTTTGTTTCTTTTCGTTAGTTGGGGTCTGGGCTGGAGTTTCGATGGTGCTTGAAGCCGGTCTCCTTTTATTCTCTGCTAAATCCATCTTTCCAAAGTTACCACTCGCTCGGCAGCGTCAGTATAGAGGAGATACAGCTAACGCTACAGCTAACGCTACAGCTGAGCGTGAACGCGCATGACGTCATTACACATTACGTTGTTTGCTTGTTCGCCCCGAGCATAGACTATTCAAGTGACTTCACAGGCATATAGAGGCAATCGCGGGGAAAAGGCCAGGGCTCATTGTACTCACCAGGGCTCATTGTACTCACCAGGGCATTGCTGGAGCATGTATGAGGAAGACATTTTAGATTGGTATGCATTTATTTGTGGTTAAACTTATGTATAGTCCCTTTAAGATTCAGTAATCATCACCTGTATGCAACCCCGTTCTATAGTTTCTTGTTGTATTTGCCTTTCTAGGAACAATACCTGGATGCACACAGCGGCACAGTCCCACCGAGCTCCATGGCTCAGTCACCTTGTAGCGGGCTCATTAGCAGAAAACATAACATGGAGGCCTAACAAGCTTAACGAGGGCCTAACGACGTGTCGGTGTCTGTCGGCGCTGTGGCGTGTGGTCGCGCCTCGTCAGCCAGCCCAATACAGCAAAGTGTCAGCTCCAGATGTTAGGCTGGCCCCTCTACTGTTTTACTGAACACTCATTTGTGCGGGTGAAAACATGGATTAAAATGGAGAATAGCAGGACGTTGTTATCAGTTTACAACAGTAAACATCGCTATAATCATTATTAGACACGGTGTTATGTACAACTGTCTTCATGGTCTGACTCGTGCAACATATGGGTTCTTATGACGTACATGCAGATACAGTATGTGGAGCCACGGTTTAGAAGTACCACTGTAAATTTAAAATATCCGTGTAATGATATGAATATGCTAGCTAACATATTGAATTGTGTGGACACGTGGTTTTACTGAAATATACTGCAGTAAAAAGCTGAGGATTTTTTTTTTCAAATAGGCAGAGTAATGCAATTCTGTGCTTACCTATCCATCCATTCATTTTCTATGGATTAGTCAGGGCGAGGTCTCCAGGCCAGCCGAGAGATGTGGTCCCTCCAGTGTGTGTTCCTGGGGTCCTCACTCAGAGGCACAGGGCCGGAACATCTCCCCATGAAGCATTGAAACAGGTCCTCTAGACGCGGAAGATAGACTCCGGGCTGCATCCATGTGACTAAACTCTTCACCCCAAGCACCCTGCAGGAAAATAGACTGATTTTTTCAGGATTGTGTCAAGGGCAGGAGGGTATGGACAGGTTTTACATTTCTGCTCCGCTACTGTGATTTATACATATTATCGATAATACTAAAATGTATTGATGAATGAGCGACTTGTGTTTAAAAAAATACCAATATTGTACAGTACTGCATGACCTGATCTGGTCTTAGCTTTGAATAAAATATGCAGTAAGTTTCTGATGATTTCCCAGTCCTAGTCTGCAGTCAGAGCTCACTGCTCAGTGGTGAGTGAAGGCCCAGGCCTGGCTCACGCTCTTGAGTCTGTAATCCTGCTGTAAGAGCCGTTAAAGCGGCACAGCTGTGGAGGCTTGCTGCCACCTGGACCAAAAGGACCATCTCTGCTCTGCTCCACCAAACCGCTACCACAGGCTCATACTGTATGTACGCACAGCTATAGACACACATATCCACACACTAATATGGACACAGACAGGGGAGGAAACGGCGTTTACACTGCGCCGTCGATTACATATTCTGCTATGTTAAAATCACTGTTATGAGCCGTTTACACACAAATTAACAAGTGTGTTTCAACTCACTTTTGAGCATATTATTGAACTACTGAAACTGAGGCTTTTCCTTAAACTTTAAATAGGACAAAGTTTAAAAGAGATTACATCTCACAACACTTATATTCATTTAAATAGAATATAATACAGTCAGTAACTCAGGCACCACACACACATACACACACCTGGATCTATACCAGAAGAGCAACAGCTTGTAATGAATATTCAGCCGAGATTGTGTCAGTGTGTCTGAGGGAGCTTCGTATTGAAAGACGGTCACAGCCCTATGTAATCCCGCTAAGGGGGAAACATGCACCCCTGGGATGAGGCATGTTCTCCTTTGTAAGTTTGAGTGAGAGTAAGAGACAAAGATCAAACATGGAGGCCAATTCAGGGGCAAAGGTCATGAAATCTTGCCTTTACAAACTCTATTAATTTTGTCAATTCAAATAGTTTTACAATGGTATGATAATAACCTAATGCACCAAGTACATGGGGACATGGGTGTTGCATTCGCTGGTGTTCATCAGTCTTAGTTAGGAGGCTTCAGGTAGCATTTGTGTCAGTAATTAGACATGTGCGGGTTCAGATGTTGGCGACTCAGAACAAATAGGCCGGTTAATACGCTGATAAGACATGATTGGGTAAAGTGACGTGTGATTAGGATATGAAACAGATAGTGAATGGTTGGGCTGCTCAGTGATTCATTCAGACATCACTTACATAATTAGATTGCGGATTACACACAAGCCACACAATCATTCTCCCTGTGTGGAAAACTGGGTGGACAGAGGGATCGTTGCTTATTTTTCTGAGGTTTTGGGAGACTGGACCATAGAATGTAGAAAAGTGACAGACTAAGTGAGGGGAGCTTCCCCCATAGCATCAGTGCTGGGTGTTCAATAATGACTTAAATAGGCTGAATAAAAACAAATGAATGGAAAGTTCATGAGAGCAAGGAACTTTCGGAGCTTGCCCCATTTCCTACAGGCTTCAATAGCTAATGGTACATCCATGTTTTGTTTTTTTACAGTCTATGCGGCTAACACAGGCTAACATTAACAAAGTCTAAGATATGTGCACATGCTAAGGAATAAATGTATCGACTCATTTAATATTTGAAGGGACAAACAAGGAAAATATGGTGAAAGACTGTTGTGGAGCGGAGGGAGGTGCGCAGGAGGAAGAGGAAGGAAGAGGTGGAGGAGATGACTAGTCTGGGACACCATGCTCTGAAACAGGGACAAAGTCAGTCAGTCTCCCTTTTCCGCACTAAAAGCACAGCCCCCACAAGCCTAATAAATAAAGTGGTAGCACATGGCTGGTTAGCACTAGCAAGCACATGTCCATCATGTCCATCAAGTCGGAGTAGATAGATGTATAGGCCTAGTCTAAAGAAACCAGTTTAGTGCCAAAATGTAACCTACAAATGTAATGTGAGAGAAATGAAATCATAGCTGTAAATTGTGGAAGGCTCAAACTTAAATCCAGTAGTAGTTGCCAAGGTGACTATAGCCCACACAAACATCCCAAATTGCAGGCACTGGACTGAGACTGATTCCTTCCAGAGCCACATAAGCATGGGACATCACATTCCTGCTCCATATCTAAAACCTGGCTTCCAGCTGCTGTAGAGCTCCTCCTCACCAGGCTCACCCCGGGATCCCAACTAGCCCCCTCAGCTTTTTCCAGGCCAATTAAAGCAGTGGCCCTGACCGCTTTTTGGACCGCCCGGCAGAGTGGTTGGCCTTTAGGATAATCCTGGAGAGAGGACGATAAGGATCAATTTACAGCAAATCAGCGAGGAAAAATGTTAGGCGTACTTCGTTGAGGGTTTTTTATCTGGACATTTCAAGGTTTTTTTTTATGAACAGTTAGCAACACAAACTCCACAACTTGCTGGCTATTTATTTAATATTTGTTATGCATGCCCCTATAGCCTTATAGTTCTTGGCTTATTTTTTATCTTAATTCTGTGTTATATGTTTTATGCCGCACGTTTGCACCGAGAAACATTCCTAGTTTTGTGAACACTGTTCTGAAACAATGGCAATAAAACCTATTCTGATTCTGATTCTGAAACTGATTTATTCAGTCTTTCTCAACTGCCTGCATTTTAAACGGCTAAAAGCGTGACTTTGCATCTGATGTCCAACACACACAAAAAATCTAAAAGACTTTGTACCGAGTTTTGAAGTTCCTTCTCTGACCTGTCACTTGGAACACACTCAAAACGGCCATCCTATACCCATAACAGCTTTACTTCTCGTGAAATGAATTTTGGCAGTTGTGTTTGTGGATTAGTTGCTACAGCAGTGCCATCTCACACAGGCAAATCCATAATCGATACCAGGGCGGCCATTTACAGCGCCTTTAATAAGTTTCTGTCAGCAGAACCCTCATTAGTCTGTAACAAATATCCAGGGTCCATCGAGAGTTTCTACTTCCCTGGTGGAACTGATTAAGACAAGAAACCCTCTCAGGTGATGCTATTTTAGTCTTTTTTAATATCACAGATGGAGACACGATCGATCCATGAGCACATTTAGAGAGCTAAGGTGAAGATCTTCCCACAGTGTCTTGCGTAAGGCAGATTAATATTGCTTGCATATTCAGACTTCCATTAATGATCTCCCTATCTAATTTACAGGAGCTTTAGTGGAGCACTTACAGCTTCATTGTCGAATGCCTGTCTGTGTTTTAGATGTGTCCTGTTGTCGATGTGAAGGACTAAAGACTAAACTATCATAAAGTAATAATCCCCACTTGCTTCCTGCTTAGCACAATGTCAGGAAATCTTCCGCAAAATCCTGATATTACCTTGTCCTGATGGGGTTACGTGTGTGGATTTGGCTCTGGAATCAGCTGGGATTTTACCATGCAGGTACTCCTTGCTTCGTTTGTGATATTTTTGTGAGCTGTGGCGTTCAGATGAAATCAGTTTGCTCACTGGTGGCCTCCACTTCAATTTCATGCAAATGTGCACATCCTGCTCTGCTCAGTGTGTGATCAGAGATGGAAGTAGGGCAGGAAATCAGATGGATGGGAGCTTGACAAAACTTCATATAAAGACACACATTTGTGGCCTTTACATTAAACATTTGTTTTAGCCTCCCTTTTTTATGTGTGTGCATGTGCATTTGGTCATTCTCAGTGGTCCCAATGGCATTAGTAACCAGTAACATCTCTATAACTGAGCTCTAGGCCAATACAATCTCGTGAACAATGCCTAATTTGTATATCTGATGTTTCTGAAAAACATTTTGGAGTGGTGTGACAACTGGGGGAACAGGCCAAAACAGTTGGTTGGGCATTTGCAAATGAACTAGAGGGAGTATAGACAAGCACATGATTGTATCAATTACTACTTCAAACAATCAATCAATGGTTTTAGCCCAATATCACAACAGGAGTTGCCTCATAGGGCTGCACCAAACATTAAGGCAATAAAACAGAGCAGTAAATAAGACAATGTAAAGTTCAGGCAAATTAAGCATCCAGGCAAACATAATGTCCAAATAAGTATAAATAATAATAATAAATAAATAATAAATCAGCAGTAGGTGGCGACGAGCGGTGCGAGTGTCCCCTGTCCTTAGACTCTCCAGCACAGCAAGGAAAAACTCAAAAACCCAGGGGGAGAAAAGAGAAACCTTGGGGAGAACCACAGAAGGAGAGATCCACTCCCATGGTCGGACAGGCTAGAGACCCATGGCCGATGGGAGTCCCAGAGCAGACGGGACAAGATCGCAGACTCTCCAGTCGTTGTTGTCAATCCAGTAGGCTGGGTTCCTCTGTTCGTTACTTCAAATCATACAGCATTTTTTGTTTTGGTGATCCATATAACAAAAAAGTTTTCCAGTTAAGTGCATCTCTTTTGACATACTTTTTCCAATCATGCACACCATACTAATATAGTTATCCTTAAAAATTCAAAATGATAATATTTTACATAATAATAGCAGTACAGACCTTTTGACCACCTACCCGCGTACACACTAGCAAGCATTTGTTCACTACCTTCTATGTGTTTACTCATTGGGTCAATAAAAGAGGTGGGAGCTCTTCCTGTATAATCCAGTGCTGTGGTAAAGCCTTTTCCACCAGTCTCCGCTAATCCATTGGCCCTGATCCACTCACGCACAAGGCCCATCAAATACATTTCCCACTTTATTTTCTTACTTTACACTTGCATCGCACTGTGAATCCAATCGCAAGCTCAAGGACACAGATCGATGCAGATGTGAGATAATTGACTTAAAGCGTGGGAAAAAAGCCCCTCATCATTTCCGGGAAGAAGGTATTAGAAACTAAAATTCGTATTTTTCACTAGAATTAGCCATAATTGTGGGTATTGTAAAGTGCAGTTCATAATGATGTGGTGAAGACAGGGTTGTCAATAGACTTGCTGGGGCCCGAGGCCTCCATCTATTATTATTATTATTATTATTATGGGCTCCATCAAGTATCAAGTCCCAGCGGAAAACTGATTGAAAAATCTGTGTTTGGACTTAGAGAATCATAATAAGCATGACTATTTGCTTGCACATAAATTGCATTTTCGTGTCAGAAGACAGTCTTGTAGTGGTCATTAAAGACTATTGGCAATAGTTTCACACCTCGGATCTTTTGTTATTAAGAAGGAGGAGTGAAATCTTTGAAGATCTCTTTGTTGTTTTCCGCTTCTTCCATTTTGACCTTGATGGACTGCAAAAGTGAGATACTGTCTTTTTTTATTGCAAACCTCTTAGTCTCTCGGCGTGAGAAACAGCTTTATATGAACACTCCACTTTAGTCCTCCCATCTCCAGTGAACATCAACCTGCTTTAAAGGCTGAAAAAGACCTGCGAATGAACTCAATGGCATCTTTAGTTAAGACGCGCTTTCACTCACAAAAAGAACTCTGTGTGACTGAAGCTGAGTGACACTCGCCTTCACAAAGCAGGCTGCCACCTACATTCGAACCATCAACAAAAAGAGCACGAGATTGGCAGATAAAATTGGAACAAATTCAAATGATCATAACAGTGTTCGGAGCGTGTATGGGTTATACTGCCTTTTTTTTCTCCCATGTTCTTTTACTTTACCTATTTCAGAGGCCTTTCTCTTACTCTGCAATTTCCAGATTCTACAGTTATCCATGTCAATCTTCAACTCGTTTGAGCAGAATGAAAGCAGAAGTGAGGTAATCAGTCGGTCTTGTTTTACAGATAGGGTTTGAGTTTCAGTAACTGTTGGGGTTGGATACTCTCAACAAGTACTTACATTCACCACTATAGATAGATAGATAGATGCACACATTTCTATCTTCGTGTTATGTCTTCTTACTTTGGAAGTCTTGTAAACCTCATGTGATTTTCTTCTTGTAAAACATGAATGCTTTTCTTTAGCAAAGCTGCTATACGTAAGGTTAATGCGTACAATTGTAATTGTTGAAAGGACATAATTATGATTCATGGATGGGCACACCCACAGGGCTGTGTGTGTGCCTATGTGTGGAAAATCCAACTTGTCATTCACTAATTGCTTGTACGTAAACAGGTACATGTGCGCCCCTGTTGCACATGTGCCCGGGTAATTCAGGAATTTATAATGTAAAGTGTTATATTGTATGAAAACACGAGATTCTGCTTGTATTTATATCCGGAATGTAAATAAATTTTGAATATGGGGGTAGGCACTTATAAGCTTTCTTGCTTCGGCCTACTCCTTTTGAGTTTTTGTTACTTTATTTATTTTCTGCCCTGCAACAATGTTAATGTAAATAATGTCAATGATTACTCAAATAAATCCAATCATTCAATCAATAGGTGAAATTGAAGATAGAAAGTCTATTGGATCAAGACCTGAAAAGCTGAACAAGAGTATTTGAATTGAGCAACAGAATTTTACCTTAACACATTTATATTATTTGCATGTAGGACTGGATTTCTGTTTTACTCAAAGACTCTCTCATTATTTCTATTGCGGTGCAAAAACAGTTGCTCATTGTTAGAGAAGTTTCAAGCTGAGGAAGTATTGATGAAAACGTGGGAAACAGACTGGATTTCTGAAGCGGGAGAAACATTAAATATTCTTGTGCTGCTCTACTACTGTATCTTGTCTGGCATTGCAACATCATACTGTGTGTTTGAGTCATTGTAGAGAAAATTAAAACTTGCGGTGAACCTTAACCAGTTTAACCAGTGCATTATAAAGCTTAGGTCTCAATGGACATATCGTTCTGGATACAAAAGCCAACTTCAGTGATGACAGACTATGGTCTGCATGTGCCATGCATGGGGGAGAAAGATTTTTTGTTTGGATCCTCAAAATATATATTTTTTCTAATCTCCAGTCACAGATCGTCAGTAAACAAATAAACATACATATTTTAGTTAGTTCTTTTAAAGGTCACTTCTTTCTAGTGCGTTTCCAAAGTTCAGTAAACCCGACTTGAGTTACGCTTCAAAAGTCAGGAAGTTCATTTTTCCAATCATCTTTTGTGGCACAGAGCAAACATGAGAAATGCAAAGGCATTTGCTCACACAGCTGAAGCACACTGTGAGATTTGTATTCTGTTTGTGCCATTTGAACTGTGGCTTATTGTCCTTTACAAAAGATCTCAGAAGAATCAATTACCCTTGAGGTTATCACACATATGTACACACCTCTGTTTTAATCAGCGATACAAACTTTGGTAAACTACAACCTATTCCAACTTTATCGAATTTTTCCAACAATGCTCTCTTCATCTTTCAATTTTGGAAGACTGTTGTTATTTGCAGTTATGTCTGCAATCACTTGGAGTTTTCCATCATAGACAAAGGTTTTTGAGCTGTTAATCATCCATCCATCCGTCTTATTCCAGTTTGGGGCAGAGATGCCTAGACTTCCACGTACACCTCCTCCAACCTTTCTGGGAGGATCCTGGGCAACACCAGGCCAGCTCAGAGACATGCAGTGTCCATCCAGCATGTCCTGGATCTTACCGGGGGCCTCCTCCCAATGGGACATGCCCGGAACATCTCCCGATGGAAATGACCAGGAGGCCTCTGAAATAGATGCCCGAGCCACCTCAGCTGACTCCTCTTGATGTGAAGGAGCAGCGGCTCTACTCCTGTGCTCCTCACCTCTAAGAATGCCACTCTGAGAAACTCATTTCTGCTATCCGTGATCTTGTCCTTTCAGTCATTCCCCAGATCTTATGACCATACGTGAGGGTAGGAACTTTGATCATTGTACAAGATCAAGTGTACAACAAAATTGTGTTCAGGTGTTAGTCCTGAACCACTGTGACTGAGCGCACCGCCACTGTGGGTCCACCTGACCAGCATGTTTTTGGAGGTAGGGAAAACCGTTGTACTCTTGGTGCCTCTTCAGTGTGGCTTTGAAGGTCTCAAATGTCTTTCGCTCATGAGCAAGCTGTTTGTTTACTTTTAAAAAGCTGCTTTCTTCAGGGCCATTATGGACTCCCTGCGATAAAAAAAAAATCAGCTGAACCTCAAAAACACAGCAAAGGCATCCAGTAAAACAGTTTGGAACACAAAAACCACAAATGCAGTTCGCAGAAAAAGGCAAAAACTCAGCTGTACCAAGAGAGAGGGAGTTTGCCTTTTGTTTACACGTATGGCTTGGAGTTTTGTCTTTCAGAAGCTTATTTCAAACCAGTTAACACTTCAGGATTAGAAAAATTTATAACTCACCGGTGTAATCTTCTGTACTGAAGAAGAGGGGTAAGACATACGTTTCTACTTCTTCCTTCTGTTGTGTTTTGCATTGTCTATTGTTGCTTAATAAATGAACTGAACTCTTTGCAACTTCAGTTATTTTTGCAATTTTCCTTTTTAATTAATATTCAAGTGTCAGATTGAGATTAAAATATCTGGCTAAAGCCAATTTACAATTAAATGATGTAACAGTTTCATAAAGTCACAATTGTCATTCCAGAGGGCACAAACTGTTTACTCTCCTGTGGAATCTGAAATGTGTGATACCAATTTGCACATCTGCTCAACACAATTTGGGCGGTTATACAAACACAAATCTCTACAGAGATCCGTTTCCATTTAGCTGCTTCTCCTGTCACCCTCAGCGCAATGACAACACCAAACAAACTCAAATTAAACTGCATGGAAGGCATATTAAGTTCTGTTATCTCATACTGTTGACTGAGAAGAGGAAAGGAGAGCTATCAAAGGAACTGATCAATTGGAAAGACAAAACTAGGATTATTGGTATTATTACATAATTTGACACAATATAATAACTAAATAAGAACAGGCTATGAATTACCCTTCATGGTGCATGCCCACCTGTGCTATTATGTACAGTTTACAACCCTAAACGTGAAGATTTTATTTTGAATTTTTTACTGAAAGTTCACACACAAGCAACAGACTACTGTGAAGTGAAAGCAAAATGATACATGTTTCTGTTATTTTACAAAAAAATAGAAAAGTGAAAATCTTCTTAAGAAAATTTACCAAATTATTCAACCCTTTCTGTGGAATGATACGGCTCAGGGAATCACCAAAAAACATTTGACTAAATGTATTACTGGGCATGTGCTTTTAAAAGGATTAACTCCTTGATCGTCATTCTTAACACACCTCTGTATGGTCAAAATCCAATTGTATGTATATTGAAGGTAAATTTGCTATACCTTTGCACAACTACAGATAAAGTTTAAACTACATTGCAATTTTTTACGAGATTACATCTGAAAAGTCATGCCAGGTTTTGAAACACAGCCACATTCTATGCTGGAGGTATGTTTAATTATACCAACATATAAAAGATACAATTATCTCCAATACATACAAAAAACTACTGACAGTGTCCTACCTCTCGTCCAGTAAATATAAAGATACCTGAAAGAAGGATGTGGGTGTTCATATCCCTGATCATAGAGCGGGAAGAATATCTGGAATACATACACTCCTGCTCCAATAACGCCTGGTCTTACTGTACAGTTCAAAATAATACATAGACTTCATTATTCAAAAGTAAAGAGCCACGGTCTTTTCTGAATACGTTACCAAGTTGTGATAAATGTCAGACCTGCGACCTGCTTTGTTCTTATTGGTCCGATATGTTTTATGTTTTGTCAAGAATCTTTTATGTCACCAGAACCTTTATCAATTAGTCTGGGTACATCTCAGTTACTGTATTTAGAAAATTCACCTCAGCCCTGCAATGGTTCATATCCTACTCCCTCATCACAGCCCAAAAAAATAACTTCTAATGTCATTGAAAGGACCAGCGAGCATGTTGCTCCGGGAACTGTCCAATACTTTACATTTGGAAAAAAATAAGATATCTGCTGAAGGCAAATCAATCACGTGATCCCTTCCTAATCGTATGACTACTTATTTTTTTATTTTTTTTGCTACAGCATTTCATTCCATTGTCACCTTGTTCATATTTTGTTATTTATGCTTTTATCTGTATTTTTGTTTTTAGATATTTATATTTGTACAAAACTACTTGCACTGTGGATTTGTATTGTACAATATAAAGTGCTCAATAAAATTGAGCACTTCTGAGCTCTTTAATCATCTTGTGTTCAGGAGCCTTCAAAGTGGAGGTATCATCATTACTGACCAATTGATGTGTAGCACATTAAGCGCTAAAGAGAGAATGTGGGGGCTTCTATTGTCACATACACATAATTGGGCGGAAGTACGGAAGAGCCAGAAGAATTAGCAACCAACAACAACCACCAAAACGGCCATAATATTATGATTGATAGATTGAGTCACCAAGACTTCTACTTTAACATTGCAATAAAATATAACAAATAATCCTTTTCTTATCACTCGAGGTTTAAACAGTGCTCAAACTCTCCACACAAAGAAAATGAGGAGAGTATCATTAGTGCGTGGAGATAAATTTCCTTTTTAAAGTGATCACACAGACAACATATTAAGCTCTAAATACACAAACGCACCAAGTCACAGTAAACATCATTTAGTCAGTGCTAATGTGTTTAATTCATGCCCAGTCGGATTTGACCAAGTTCTCTTTCTCCTGGGACCTCAGTAGTTTGCATTTATGTTCATCAAGTGCTTCTTCTTTGGGAAGAAAATACAGGAGCTATTTCAGCTTTTCCCGCTTTTCCATTTTCACAGTCAATGTTTTGACTTTGAAAAACTGGATTCAAACCAAATCTTTATTTTTAAGTTGTTTTGAAATTTGGCAGATGGACCGTGTGAAGCATTTGCGCATACAAAGGTTGCAGGTTTATTTTTGTATCAGATGTCTGTCAGAATGATTGGCTCTTACACACATATGCGGCTGCTCAACAAGGGAACAACTTGGAGTCCAGTTAGCATCAGCTTGATAAGGGGAAGGGATATGTGTACAGTGCTTCTCACATGGCGCAAGTCACCCAAAGGGCTTTAGACAAGAGAAGTGAACTTTAAGTCGCTCCATACTCGAGGATACAGTGCTCAAGCAAAGTAGACATAGTCCGATAAAGTTCAATTCAATTCAATTCAATTCATCTTTTTTATTTGAGCATCTGAGTTCCACACAGTTCTACTCATATACAAAGTTCAGCACAGTAATCAAAGTCAAAAATAGGTACAGTCGTAAGTAAATACGTAAATAATTAAATAAATAAATAGTGTGGATATGATGCTCAAAAGGAGTAGGCAGAAGCTTAAGCTTGTTTGCACCTACCCCCTTGTGTACTAAAGAATTTGATACATTCATTTACTGCATAATCAAAAAGATAAGACAGCTATTTTGTCCTATTCCAGTGACTATACAATCAGCAATATAAACATCACAATAATCTACTAATTCCAAGGCAAGGGAAGAAAACTCGAACCTTTTCTTCAATAATTACAAATACCCATCACTGTCAACACAACTAGTCACCAATCTTTTGATTTGATCATTTGTTACTTGATTTGGATTTAATGCTATTAATGGTCACAATACTTTTGGATTATGTTATTAACAACCATAATTATATGATTTATTAATGATGTAAGTCTAATTCTGATTTTTAACTATTATATTATCCTTATTTATGTCATCAGGTCTTCTAAAAATTAGGTTACTATTTTTCTTATAGCCAGACCTTAGTGTTAGTTTTGTACCTGACGGTTTCGGCTACAACTTCCTACTGACTTCCATCCGTCAGGGGGGTCACAGAGAGGGTACAGAGGGCCATGTACAAGCACAATATCAATACTCCGGTCAAACCTCACACCAAACTACGACAGTTGTTAGTTCACCCCAAGGACAAAATAGACCAACAACACAAATGCAACGTGATATACGAGATACCTTGTTTGTCGTGCAACAAATCATACGTGGGAGAAACTGGCAGAGCGTTTAACATCAGGAAGAAGGAACATCGAACAGAATGTGAAAAAGAAACATCAAAAGCGTGCAAGGCCGTGGGAACCCAGGGTGCTGAGGGCGCCGGAGCACCCCCCGGCGGACAGTTTGCGAACTGCAGGCAATATTGATAAATAGTAAATCTGCACAGAAAAAGCATTTTCTGGGTACATTCTGTCCCTCAGCACCCCCTAACATGTCTTCCCAGGGCTCTGAAAGCGTGCACACGAGCCACCAAACGACAAGCATATCAGACCACTACAAGAGGGAGAGCCATCTTATGGATTGGGACAATGCCCGTGTCATCGGCACCGAGAGCAACAAATACCACCGACTGTGAACCGGGTCGAGGGGGCGCACCAACTTTCCCACACCTGGGACACAGTTCTGAAGAAGTCGGACTGCAGATGGCGCTGTCAGCCTGGTACTACAAACAGGAAGACGGTGCCAAAAACTGTATAAATCAGCTGACCAGACACGTCACAGCAACACCACGTGACAAACCTCTGAGGAAGGCCACAGTTGTAGCCGAAACCGTCAGGTACGAAACTAACACTAAGGTCTGGCTATAAGAAAAAAAGTAACACAACAAAGTAGACATAATTAGGTAAGTGGACGGTGGCGACCGAATGATTGAGGAAACACAAAAAAGCTCAAGATACAACAGTTTAAATTATAAAATTATTTATTAGCAAGATCAGCAACTCAGATCTAGTAGCCACAACAAGACTATAGTACCATGCAACACACTAGGGGCGTTTTCACACAGGCTCTAGTTAGGTCGATTTAAAGGGACTTTAGGCCTGAGAGCGGCACTTTAGGGTCAGTGTGAATCTCGCAGCACTTTAAGCCGGGCTAAACAGCTGCTCCGACTGAGGCTGAAACCGCCTCTTTTTTGCACGATTGTTTTGAGGAGGCAAAACGGATCAACTTTAAATCATCATGATACGCCTCTCTTTCCCTTCCTGCTGCAGTAAAACTTTGTTGGCACATTGACAGGTTGATGCCCGTTGTCATGGGAATAAGTTCAACATAAGATCGTTGTTATGTGGCTGATGTTGTGATGTTTTGTGCGAGCGCGTGTGAACACGGGCCTAACTAACTTTGGAGTAAATGCAGTTGGAGCTAAGGCGGTCTCGAGGCGACCTACAAAGCACTCGAACATGTGTGAAAACGGCCTAAAGTGGAAGTTTATTGTTATGATCCCTTTCCCAGCATAATACCAACACACATTTGTTATTTAAGAAGGAAAGTACTGTTTTTAGCATGTTTAAATAATCTATGGAACATTTGTCTGAAAAACAAAAACAAAGTCCAACATAATGTACAAACAAATGGATACAGTTGCATATCCCTGTCAGTTCATTTCAGCCTTTAGACTCTTACCATTTTATTGTGATGAAAGGAAACAGATGGTTTACAAAAGCGGCCTCATGAAAATGGTGAGTGAAGCGAGGATTACAAAAATAAATGTTAGTGTGTCACTTTTTCAGTATTATTACTGTAGTTAATTTAACCAAACTGGAATTGCCCACATCACAAAGCATCATGACTTTGATTTACATGTAATGGGTCGCTATCTGCACTTGCACACATATACATACAGTGCCTCTCGAAAGTACTAATACACCTTGAACTTTTGCACATTTTGACACGTTTACAACCCTAAACGTAAATATTTTATTTTGAATGTTTTACTGAAAGTTCACACACAACAGACAAATGTGAAGTGAAAGCAAAATTATACATGATTGTTATTTTTCAAAAAATAGAAACGTGAAAAGTGGGGCGTGCATAAGTATTCATACAGCATTTTTCTGAGTGCATTAAATTGTCTTTATAACATTTCTAATGACTGCAGAATGTTCACACCTTGCCCTGTTCTGTGAGGGCCTCAGAGCTATGGTCAGAGTGTATTGGTCACTAAACAACATCATGAAGGCCAAGGAGCTCACCAGAGAGGTCAGGGATAAAGCTGTGGAGAAGTTTAAAGCAGCATTAAGTTATACAAAGATTTCCCAAGATTTGAACTCACGGAGCACTGTTCAATCCATCATTCGGAAATGGAAAGAGTATAGCACCACTGTGAACTTAACAAGACACAGGCGTCCACCTAAACTAACAGACCGAACAAGGAGAGCACTGGTCAGAAATGTAGCCAAGTGCCCCAAGATAACTCTGGAGGAGCTGCGACGTACTGCCGCTGAGCTGGGGGAATCTGAACATGGGACAACTATAAGTCGTACTCTACACAAATCTGGCCTTCATGGACCAGTGGCAAGAAGAAAGCCATTATTGAAAGGAGGTCAAAAGAAATCTCGTTTGAAGTTTGCTAGAAGTTATATGGAGGACACAGCTGCCATGTGGAAGAAGGTGCTTTGGTCAGATGAGGCAAAAATGTTACTTTTTTCACAAATGCAAAACGTTATGTATGGCACAAACCTAACACTGCTCATCGTCCTGAGTGCACCATCCCCAGTGTCAAATATGGTGGGGGGAGCATCATGCTATGGGGCTGCTTTTCCTCCGCGGGGACTGGGAAGATTGTAAGAATAGTTGGGAAGATGGATGGAGCCAAATACAGAAACTTTTTGAAGGAAAACCTGCTGGAGTCAGCAAGAGAATTGAGGCTGGGGCGGAGATTCACATTCCAGCAGGAGATTGACCCTAAACACAAAGCTAAATCTACAATGGAATGGTTTAAAAACAAACATATTAATGTGTTAGAATGGCCCGGTCAAAGTCCTGACCTAAATGCTATTGAAAATCTGTGGAAAGACCTGAAACCTGCTGTTCACAAACGCTCTCCTTCTAATTTGACAGAACTTGAGTTGTTTTGTAAAGAGGAATGGGCTAAAATGTCAGTCTCTAGATGTGCAAATCTTGTAGTCATACCCCAAAAGACTTATTGCAGCAAAAGGGGGTTCCACAAAGTGCTAAGTCATGCTGTATGAATACTTATGCACGCCCCACTTTTCACTTTTCTATTTTTTGAAAAATAACATCATGTATCATTTTACTTTCACTTCACAGTTGTCTGTTACTTGTGTGTGAACTTTCAGTAAAACATTCAAAATAAAATATTTACGTTTAGGGTTGTGAACATGACAATATGTGCAAAAGTTCAAGATGTACTAGTACATTTGCAAGGCACTGTAATATATATATATAACATTAGTGCCTTTCACAGTTCAAAACTATACAGTACGAGTACCCCAGATTCACATACAGTGATAAAGCAGCACACACCACAGAAAAAGATAATGGCAATACAAGACACAGTGAGATTTGACCACAATCACGTTATTTGCACGGTTCATGGCTTTCATGTCTGGGAGCTACAGTTCCCATGATACAGAGAAACACACAGAGTCCAAGGCAAAAGCATGATGGGGAATTTCCTTCTATTGTCCACGGTCTTTGATCGGCCTTTTTCAAGTAAAACTGCCCCAGTCACGTGTGGAGTACCTGGGGGGCATTTAGCCGTTTGATCACTCAATCACAAACAGCAGTCTCAATCCAGTTAATGGTTTGATAAATATCTCTTTGATTTGCTGTAAATTACTGTTCTTAACCTGAACTTTAGAGAAGCCAAGAAGCCACAGTCATTAACTTTATTTACACAGTAACTGTTCAACTTACAGCAAAAGTTTGAAATATGTTGATATTCCTTTTTTTTTAAAGCATTTTCTGGCATTTCCCATGATATATTACTTTGTTGATGAAGGACTAAATGTGTAAAAAATATACTCTACATTTTTCTGCTTACCTCGTCTAAAATATCTAAATCAGACAATCTGACACAGAGAACAACTGATAAATCATTTCCCAAGACACATGGGGTTGATGTGAGTCACACTGGAGGTGAACATCATTTGTTTTAGTGAAACATCCATAATTAATTGAAATATTAATGTTATCTAAAAACCATGGGCCTTATTCATAGGTTTAAAAGTTTTGCAGTTCAGGAATGTTCTTGTAAAGGTCAAGTGAGTCAGGGTTTGAGAAAGCTCCTCTTTGAGACACCTCTCGGCCAGCGATCACCTGTTTTACTGCCACCTCCACCTTCTTACCGCTGATGGTGTACTGTACAACACACAAGAGGAAATAAGTTACCACAAAGACAATTCTCTGCATCTAAAGCCTTGAACACACTTAAGATTTATTTGCTAGATTTAATTATTTAGGATTCGAGGTCGGTGTGGCAAGACTCGAGTTTGTCCCCTGACATTTTTCTTGTCTTTTAGTTGTATCTCTGTTCTTTGTGTAAAATCAGTTAAACTTCAAAAATGTATAAATGCATTGTTGTTGTTGTTGTCGCACCTTGATCTACCCGGTGCCCAATCCTTACACTTGCCTTCAAGCTAAATTCTCACAGAATTTGTGAATTTACAAACACACAAGAATCCATCTTGTCTTGCTTGCGCTTATAAGTTGAAATCCAAACCATCAGTGATTTGAGCTAATCATGTGGCAGTATTGGTGTGAGTGGGCGGGTGTAACATCTTCTGACAACAAACAAAACAAACAACACATCAACAGCTGAAAAACACAAGGTTTGCCGTTACATACTTCCAAATACTCTCCAACTAAACTAACTCAAACTAAATATTTAATGCATTTGCAGTTTGTTATTTTGAGGACTTGGTTGTGATTGGCTAAAATGAGGCGTGCTTGATCCAACCAGCAGAAAATGCTGCGCCAAAAGCTAGTCTCCTCAAACAATTTAAACCAGAGCAAAAAAGACCATATTGTTATCAGTGCTAATGTTATTCACACTGAAATATCATTCTGGCTCTTGACAGGTTAACAGTTCACTTCTCCAATGTCATTTTAAAGTGGATTTGGAAAACCCACACATTAACTCTATCTCATCATTGTTACAGGCCGACACATTAGAGCTCAGGTTATTCTTGTTCTCTTACTTACAGGAATGTCTTTGGTCTCCAGCAAGAGGGCGGGGATGTGGCGAGCAGACAGAGCTTTCCTAATGGCTCCTCTAACCTTTGACACCAAGTCTGGGCTGAAGGGTTTCCCTGGTGCCATCTTTAAGAACAGAATCACCCTCTCTTCTCCGTCGCCGTTATACTGAGGGACACATAGGCTGTCTGATACATCCTCAAATGCTTCCACTGGATACAACAGAGACAGGAAAAATGTACACCGTTAGATTTATCATTATTCCCGCTGACATCTTTAAAAACTGAGGGTGGGATACAGGTAGCAAGTTGTAGCACTGTTGGCACAGTTAAGTGAATGGGATGGGCACAAAGTGGTTTAAATAGTGCTGTGCAACAATCAATAAATAAAAACATTTTAATTTGTTGAGCCTAAAATTGAGGTGAGCCTAGAGGGTTGTACAAATACGTAATATTTCCCACAAAAAAAAAGAAAATGTTACCAATGTTGTAGATCTCTGAGCTGCCAAAACGAACTCCATTGGGGTTTAATGTCCCATCACTGACAAACATTAACAGATGCAATGTAAAAAAAAATGTCAGGTGTAATAAAGGTTATTTATTATGATCATCACGGTTTTATATTATATTAGCTTTACACAGATAAAGTGGACATATCATGCATGTCAGTCAGCAGGAAGAAAAGAGCAACGTGTTGGATTGCATCTGAATGGTTGTGTTCATGCCATATTAAGAAATTGATGGTGTCGTATTAAATCCACTTCAATAACAGAAATGCTTAGAATGAGTCCAATGATGGGTCTAGTTTATGGACATTTCAGTGTTCTATTTATGATGCAAGAAAATTCAGGAAGTACAAATCAAAGCACTTAAGAGGTACAAAAAGAAATTACCAAGTTAAAAAGGATAGCTAAAACGAGTATGAATAAAGCAAAATACAACTCCAGGTATTTTTTGAAGAGGAATTTTGCATGATATGTCCTCTTTAAAAAGAAATCTGCCACAACTGTTGATAGCTGACCTTCTGCCTAACATGACAATGCCTCCAGTCTTTGGATTGATCTTACAGTAGTCTCCATGCGCCCATACACCTGTGAGAGTTATCAACATCCATATAATCAATACGGTGTGTTAAGACTTTTCCTATAACGAGGAAGGATCTGTTTAGTGATTACCAACCTGAAAATGTAGAAAAGTAGGCCTTGTGATATTTGTAGCCATTCTCGTCATTCCAAAAATGAGTTGGCTGGCAAGGGATGGGCTTTAGGCAGACCAGTTCACCGCTCTCCCCCCAAACAGCCTTACCTGTGTCCACATACACATTGTTCACAACAAAACCAGTCACACCATACAGATTTATATCGAGAACAAAGGCACAGGTATATAAATGTACACATCATAGGCTAAAGCACTCTGGCATTGAAGCTAATACCGTGGCTTCACACGGCCTTGGCCATCTCCCCCAGGATGGTATTAAAGGCTTAGATAGTGACTAAAATAATCCGGACCTTTTCCTACAAAACAGCTTTTAAATTATTGCTCAATAGATTTGATTTGAGGTGGTGGAGATCTGCCAGTTGAGCCTGCAGGGGGAAGATGAGGGATCGGAGCAGGGGAATAAGGGACTACAATCAATGAGAAAAACATACAGCGCTTCGAAGACTCCAGGAAGAAGATAAATAGCCCTTCGCGTGGTTAGTTAATGACGAATCAGTTAGAGACACATAAACTGATATCCCCAGTCCAATTTGTAACTGCCAAAAGAATCGAGGAAGATGTTACTATTGCTTAATAAATAATAAGCGTAGTTACGCCTATCTCTTACTATTGAAAGTCAAAACAAGATCCAGATCTGATACAAGTAGAAGTACCATCCATCCATCCATTTTCATCCACTTGTCCGTTGTCAGGTCAGCTGTTGCCCAAATCACATTGCACCAGCCCCTATGGCTCCTCCTGCAGGTGGTGGGTCCACAGAAGGACGGCCTCATGGTTCTAACCGGGCCTGTGGGTCTCTCATAAGGGGCTTCTGAACCGCTCTTTGTCTGACCCGTCACCTAGGACCTGTTTGCCATGGGAGACCCTACCAGAGGCACGAAGCCCCCGACAACAGAGCTCCCAGGATCATTCGGGCGCTCAAACCCCTCCACCACGTTATGGTGGCGGTTCCAGGAGGAGTAGAAGTACCATTATTTACTTATTGTTCACAATTCAGTGAACCTGGCAGGAGCAATATTGATATTATAGTGCCAATAACATATGCACTGACATCAATCTGGGACCGCGCCGCCTTGAATTGTTCGGATAGAGGTCGCACAATTGGACACCGCAAATCCAATCAATTTCTAGTTTTGAAAAAAAAAAACTGAAAATATTTTCAGCTTTAAATTGGGGCCATACATGATTGTCAAGGCTATTTCAATGAGATATTTTCAGCAGCTATAGACATTTGCGTTGTGCATTTTTGGCTAGAGTGCTTTCAATTGACCAGCCACTTTGGCAAGTTTTACGCTGAACCAAACCACCAGAAACAAATGTCAGCTATATTCTTGTCAAGCACATGTCATGCCCTGGATTCAAATGTTTTCTCTGGTTTTGCATGCCTCACCATCAAATCCCCAGGCCTCCACAGCCATTCCCAGGTTCCTGGTTTGGATCTCTCCGCGGTACACCGGGACTGTGGGATTCTGACCCATGAAGCAGGACACTATGTCAGTACCACCTGAAGACACGGGAGGGTGGGGTGCCTTTAATACAATATCACATCTGTTTACATTTTGGCCAATTCTTACCATACAAGGATATAAAATACAATCATTACAATACAAAAAATCATTTGTACTTTTGTTAGCTCTGCAGTATCCAGCTTTGTGTCGTGATGCAGGTTTCTCTGTATATGTGACCTAAATGGTACCCGTTTATAATGGATTTTATATTGATTTCCTTCCAGGTTACATTTATCCTTTCTGTTCCTCAAAAGCCTGCCAAAAGTGTGCAGACAGTTGCCCCACCTCTGCTGGCCTATATAAACTTCTTTCTTAAACTGAACAAAGCCTATTTCCTTTTGCAGCACCATCCATTTGTCTCCGCAGCTCTCAATAACCAAGTATTTCTGACACCTTTCTATTGTTATAACTTTACCTCTATGTATTCCCCTCTCTGTATCAGACATCATCTATCCATCTCCCGTCTTCTCTCTCCACTGCAGCGTCCTTTCTCTGCTAAAGTCTTTCTTTCCATCTCTCTCTCTCTCTCTCTCTGCAAGGTTCTTTGTTGAGCTTTAATTGGCTCCCAGGAGGAAGAGAAAAGTTTGTCTTGTGATTAAACACACAAAGTTATATTGTGAAGACGAGCAATTATACTATTATCACACACTAATGGTTGGCCACATAAACTCACGCACACAAAACTCGATTTGAGCTAAATGCCATCTTGGCATGCTCTCCACGTCCTTCAACATCATCTTCACTGTGTCTGAGGCGTTTTATTTAACTCGCTCACTTGAAAGATCCGTTTGTGCTTGATATAGGAAGCGGAATGGCTCTGTCTGCAACGGCTCTGAAACAAATCAGGATGTAGTCTATGAAAATTTAGATGCTGTGTAGATGATGTGCTTTGTGCCAAAACAAAAAAAGAAATATGAAATGTAATACAGTAAAAATGTAAGAAGAAGATCTTTATTTATATAGCGCCTTTCACAGACATGGTCACAAAGCCCTTTACATGAGAGCATTTTACATTCACTCGATACTCAGTGGTGATAAGCTACGTTAGTAGCTTCAGTTTCCCCTGGGGGAGACTGACAGAAGCGCTGTCGCCAACGGTCCCTCTGATCACCATCATGCATTCACACACGTCATTGGCCTATTGTTCATGTTTTTGGTGGTAGGGGAAACCGGAGTACCCGGAGGAAACTTACGCAGACACGGGGAGAACATGCAAACTCCACACAGAAAGACCCCGTCCAGGTGGGAATCGAACCCGGGACCTTCTAGCTGTGAAGCGAGAGCCCTAACCACTGCGCTACCATTGTTAACATACAATGGTTTTGTTTTTACCTTTTACTGGTTTACCTATTTTTAATTAGACATAATAGTAGTTTCTAATTTATTTTGGTAAGGAGTTCAGAGACTGTTTGGACATATGGGGAGTCAGACGGAGGTATATTAGGATGGCAGAGATCCAGTAGAGAAAGTGTTAAAAACCCAAAGAGGAACAACAGGGGCCAGCCACTCCTGCTGGCTGCATTATGTGCACACACTAACACACAAGAGCATATGAACAAAATGAAATCATAAACAAAAATATGAAAAACAAAGAGCCAGTTTACTTGTGAAGAAGGGGTTGTATACTCCCGGTTTGCTGTAAAAGCATTTCTGTACAAGGGCATTCACACATGGGCCCACAGTTTGAGGAACGGCACATATGTCACATATATCACATATCACATACGTCACTGGACCACCAGTACATGTACAGCCAGTGGGATGACCTCATGGTTCAGGCCAGCCATCAGACAAGAGGGAGCCTGACTGGCATAAGACCTGCTGCTTTGCAGACACATAGATTGGTAAGATTATTGTTATATAACACATAATACAATATAATATTATATATTTCAATTGTATAACCCCTGTAGACCGCTTAAGTAATAAAGACAATTAAAAACTTAACTGCTGTAAGTAAATGGCATAGGAGGTTGATGGTTGATGAACTGAAATAAGTTCATCAACATTCTACTGTGCTTTGACAGTCAAATAATGCAGAAAACATCCTATGATCACTGCCAAATTTGAACACACAGCTCCTGTGTCTCAACCAATCGCACTGCCCATTAAGGTGACGTCCATCCGCATCCCCAGCAATGAAATGACTAATTGACTCTATACGCAGATATAGAGTCTTTACCTATGCAAAACAGATCAGAACTCTGATAGCTGAATATATAGCACATAAAGTGAGCCCATTTCTAGATAAGAGTGGCCTTTTCAGTTCTCTTTTAAGAGAGTGTGTTGACATTTATGTATACCCTCTTCTAAAGATGCCGCTGTCTTTATGTTAAATGACATGAAGCCTGTCATTCACAGTGCTACAGTGTGTTCAATAGACACATGTGGCTGCCCACTGTTTATGTGCATCTGTCTGGTACACATCAGTCATTCGTGCTGCTAAATGCTTAACGCTTCATTGCTCACAGAGAGGGACAAACACATTTCTATTGGCCTGTCAACACAACAATAGCCTCAAAAAGGACAATGTGTATGTGGCTGTAGGTGGTGATGTACTCTTCTATACACTTTTTTTTTTGTATTCTGTATGAGTCAGTCTCTTCAAATGTTGCTGAGATTAGCGGTCATATAACTGTGATGTTGCAACACAAAGACTGAAGCCCGCCACTTTTGTTCGAAATGGTCAAGAGAATGTTTAAAATACCTGAAATGGAGCCCAGCAGCACGTTGCGTTTGATGCACTCATAGACATAGTCGTAACTCTGGGGCTTGAGAGGAGAACCAGTCGACAGGATGGTGTGCAGAGACTGGAGGCTGTGTGTTTCCACTGCAAGAAGAGCGTATGGTTAGCAACAGTTACTTATTGTTATACATGTGTAAGATGAATAAATATCGTAGACATTTTGACTTTAACAGACAAGGCAGCTAAAACTAGAGCCGGACAATTGGCCAATAATATATTAATACATAAACAGACAATATTGACATATTTATCCATTTTGATTTTCATTTAGAATATATTTTCTTTTCACATTAAGAACTAGTAAATTCAGCTTTTACATTAGCTGAATGAACGCTTTCCTCTTCAATATTATATAAAAAGATGGCATTTCACTCCATTAAATGTCAAACTAGCAGCTGTTACTGTCACCTGATTGGCTATAACCAGCCCCATGACGATAACTTTGATTGACTATAGTTGAGATTACAATTTCAGCTAAATTCGATAAATTGCACAGCCCCAGACCGTAATCCCCAGAATGTCATAGGGTGCCTAGTCCAAATGTCAGTCCAGGGAAAGGGCTTCTCCACTGGGGCAGCCTGAGATGAAGCTCCCCTGCCCTCCCCTGCTCACTGGAGGCATACCACACATTACCCGGCATTCAAAAGGGCTCAGTAAAATATTATGTTGACATGAATACCTCGTTTATGAGCAAATAACAAAATTTAAATTATACATTTAAATTTATTGTCCTTTTTGAAGGCATTTGATAATAATCTCAAATCCATCTTTATAAGGTTAGAATGAATGCCATATTGATCTAAAAACAGCTAAAAACAAAATATCCTGCAGTTTCACTTTGCACGATCCTCCACGCGATCCCCAAATAAGCCCTTCCCACCCCCTTCCTTTCCAGCTATTTCAATAAAGAGTTTATTTTTTGTGGCAGTAATGAAGTTGTGGTGAGTGTTTTCACTTTGCGCTGAAAGGATTAAGCTTAGCAAGAGATCAAGAGGCAAGGAAAGCATTTCCTGGATATTGAAGCTCTCAGGAGGAGCTTTATAGGAGCTGTTGCCGCGCTGCCAAGAACAGCCACAAAGATTACTGAAAGATGTGCAGGATAGCGGCTTGAAACACAGCTCCAGGTATGTTTTCGATGAGAGAACATCGACACTTACAGTATAGAGCAGGTAAAAAGGTCTAAAAAGTGAATTTTGCCCAATATCCACCTTTGATACTATAATAAGAGCTACACTTTTATGTAGATAAATACCACCCAAAAAAATCCTACTATTAAAGATGGGTGCAATTGCTGTCAGTAATTACAGTATCTAACACACTGTGCTTCTAATTTGAAAAGCGTTCCTACTTTTTAGCAGTACATGCCCAAAAGCTTTTCATCCTTCGTTTGTGTAATGAAACAGAATGGAACAGCGTCAACATACCACACATGAAGGTTAGCTGGAGGGCTAATAAGTGACAACGCGGCCCTGATTATACGCGGAGAGCAGCCAGAGTCTCCGGAGAGCTCTGACACTAAAAGCAATTAGCTGCTCCCATCCACGACTGGTGTGAATTATCCTTATCTGGCCGATTCTCTGTCAAACACCAGGGCACGGGCCAAACTGTTGATTCATGCTGCAAATTGTCTAAAAGGACGAGCAGAGTCAAACTACATGCCCATTATAGTCATTACGCTGTCGATCATTTTTTTCTCATTTCTATTTTTCATATTTTAGAGCAGGCCTTTTCATGAAGCTGCTTGTTATCTGGGTGCGCCCGTCCGTATCTCTTCATGCACATACAGTATAAGGACTTACTTGGTTTCAAGTTCCTCTCCTGAAGCACTGATAGCCACTTAGCTCCGGTCCCAAAAATAGTGATGCTGAAAGAAAACAGAAAAAAGTACCTTCATTTAGGCTTATACATTTACCAGCTTGGGAAATATTAACAATAGCCTTCATGTTGTCAATAAAGAGAAAGCGGTGAACCCCCCCCCCCCCCCCCCCCCACCCCTCCTCCAGATATGACAGCATGACACTAACAACAGAAGCAAATTAACACACACAATGAGTCATCCTCTGTGGTGGCTTTATTATGCAGGCTTCGTTTTATGGCAGTCTGTTTTTTAATTGTCAAGACATCTTGCTCAAAGTGTCAAACAGATGGGTGGCTGGACTGACACGCCATTTTATTATTACATTTAAAAGGGAAGTGTTGCAGAGACTAACCTCGGCTCCGAGTTTCTATTTCTCACTGCATCATTTAATGTAAAACTGATAGAAGGTTCAGGAGTCAGGGCAGGGCGGAGTGCTCACACCACGATTGTTCTCATGGCTCTGATTGGCTTATAACATTCTGCTTGGGCTGGAGTTAGCCTCACAGCAGGAAGGTTCGAGGTCTGAGTGATTCCTGAAAAGGTTTCCCAAGCTGCACATTTCACAATTTCTTTTACCGGGGAGTCTTGGCCCCAGCAAAGACCCTATTGTTCAGCTGAAATGAAAAATGCTGTATAATGCCAGTGCAGTGTCTTGTAAATGTTACGGTTACATTTGTTGCCGCCATCACTGAAAGCACAAAGCATGTTGGCGGTTCACAATCCCATCCCATAAATTGAAAACGGCGCCGCAATGCATTTTTTTTAATCCTAATGTTATGCTTTCTTTAATATCACTTGCAGCCATGTGTTAAGATCAGATTAGCCAGTCAAAAGCATTTTATTTAACATGCTGCTGAATACAATCTCCTCCCAAGGTCTTGTCAAGGATGTCAGCAGCGCATTTATTACAGATCTAAGCTACTGATTAAAAAGTGGCTTTGAAAAATGATTCGAGAAGCCACACTGCATGTCCTGTTATTGTCAAACTTATCTGACAATAACAGAAGTCTGACAGAGCAATGCAATCGGGCTATCTTTAACATTATTGAAGGAGGCTGTGCGGTGAAGTGATCTGCACCAGCAAATGGCCTCTGCATTAGATGAATCAAAGTTGAGAGAGATGGAGACTCGGTAAACGACAAACTGACAAACCGCCGCACGCACCACGCAAGAGTTCACGCTGGTTCATTTGCGGCCTTCTGCCTAAGCATGGCGAGGCATAATTTCAACATTTTTATGCGTCACCAAACTGTCCTCCTGAATATCGGCTGTTCCTAAGGGGCTAGCCAGTTTCGAGAAGCAGCACAGGCCGTCCAAATCTTCTCAACGGCCAAGTGAAAGTGGTTGAAAAGAAACAGAATTAGGATCAGTCCTGTAGAAAATAACCTGACAAATGACTTCCACTCCAAAAATGTCATGATGTGATGATGTAAGTGGAGGGGAACTGGTTTAGAAGTACTGTGATCGTTCAGATTAGTTGATTTATGGGTCCAAACCCTCTTCCCCACATAGACGTGCAAATAAAACTAAGTCGCACTTTATGCTGAAGAAACATCCATTCACCCAAATGTTGTTAAAACCTTAATTGCTATAAAGTTACAGAGTGTCACCAAGGCTGCTTTCCTTCATGTGATGTCACTGAAAACGATCTTACCTATTCTGGCTCTGCCGTGCCTTTTGAACCTGTATAGCACTTTGGGGCAGTGATGACTATTTTGTAAATGTACTTCATAAAAAATGCTGACATTGACCTCAACCTTACCGACAGCTTCCACACAGGTATAATGGGCAACGTCCGTAACAAAATTGCCGATGAACTTTTTGATTATTTTGATCAGCACTACTACCACACGGACATTTTCAGAAACAAAGACACCATTTTTCACTTGCTAAAGGACAATTTATGGTCCATTATGTTAGACCTGGAAGCTAATCACAACTGCCAATGATTCATTAGATGTTTTTGATAAAGCTATTCTTATGCTTCAGGATGTCACCAAGTGTAGTGACGGTATAGAGTGAGAAAGTTACCGTAGTACATGTTTGACATTTGTTTACCGCATACATCAGGCACAAACGTATAGCGGCGTACCGTTTTTGTCATTTGACTTGTAAAAAAAATAAAATAAAAAAATATATATAAAACAATACTAATCTACGTGTATTGCTGGAGGCTAACTTTAAAGCATGTCTTTTTTTCTGGGTAAATGCAAGCCAGGCCTGACAGCTGACAACACAAAAAGTGTCAACATGCCACGGCTCCACTTTTTATCTGAATACAAAAGAGCATTACAAGCTTTTCCTCTGTGAATGTGAGTCTGAAACTGTTTCTTCCACTTCCTGCCTATTCTGACATCAATCAATCCCCCACAGCAGCGCATCACCATAGAAACCACGTCTATCAGTCAAATGTGAAAGAAGAAACTGGTTGAGCGACACCCAACTAGTGACTGGTCGATGTATAGATGGGTGGAGGGAGGTCGGGCAGGAGGACGGAGGGGCTATGGGGTCAGAACATACAATTCTATACGAGTCCTTTTGGAACAAGCAAAAGTTCATTTCTGTTATGTTATGGAAAAGACGGTGTATAATTTCAAGCTTGAGCCACAACTTTCCATAATACAAGGTCAATACGCAGGTAGTTTCTGTAAACATTAAAGGAATAGGCCACTGTTTTTTACATGCTGAGATATGTTCTTACCTTAGCTTAGATAAGTATAGTCACACAAAATAAAACATGTCGATTTTCTAAGCGGATAAAAAGGGGAACTATATTGTGAGGCGTAATAACACCGTCACCTTCACATATCTTCACTTTACTGCACGGAAAATCGACATGTTTAATTTTGTGTAACTAGACTTGGATTGTGTAACTTTTCGTGCAACTGTATTTAAAAGGGACTATACAGAGGTGTTAAAATTGTGTATTTTCCTCCCCTTACATCTTCCAGCAATGTCCTAATGTGTAGAATGAGCCCAGACCTATTCACCACAACTGCCTCTAAAATCCTGCACTGTCACTCAAAAAGGTGTTAATTCGGGTCCGAATTGCCGTCATGCACGAGCTTAATATAGAGACTGCAGTTACAGGTAAGACCTGAGGTGGCAGTAGTGAGTATAAAAGTGGTTATAAAACTTGCATCTAGTCCCTTTAAATAGGGAAAACGCGGAGGAGCGTGGTTGCTTCTAACTTCACCCCAGTTTGGAGCTATAGGAATATGGTGGGAGAGGCAAAATGCTAACAACGTCTTTGGTCTAATTGCATGACTGAGCGCACGCACAAAGACAGTTGCGCATCAACTCGTTTAAGCTAAAGTAAGAACACATCTCAATATGGAAAAATGGCGGCCTATTTCTTTAACATTGTAAAATGTTCAGGAGACAATAGAAAAATATATAGTTGACAAAAGGAGGCTAAAAAAACAACAGCGGGAAAAAAAAAATATATATATAGAGCAAATTTAAAAATATGAAAAAATGTATTCTAAAAATAAAATACAAATTGAGCGTGACAAACTACTACAATCAGTCAAAAAATTAGCAGAGGACACCTATCAGCCGTGGGGCTCAGTGATTTCCTTCTCCCCGTGCTGCAAACCAATCAACACAAGGATTGACCGGTGTCATATGACACGCAGCCAAAATGGCGACCTCCAGCGTACTCGTTGGTCACGTGTCTTCATTTCACCGATTCTATCGTGTGTAATTTTACATCTACAAATCTGCAGTCCTCGGCCTTTTCTTTTTTGTTTCCCTTTTTGATGATCTCTCCGCACAAAAAAACCACACGAGAAAGTGAATGTATAATATACATTATGTGCCGACATCCAAAAAGCCACTCGCACAACCTCAAACGGAGTCTCTGTCATCTTGAGCGCTATTTATGAGCCCATCAATCATGCGAGACCCCCCGTCCAAGTGCGGATTTGTTGGCCACTCGCTGCCATGGAAACGCTGACTCTGTGCTGATTGGAGGCAGGTGGCCAGGTGCGGGGACTAATAGGCTGTTTGGGATGGAGGCCGCCCGACATTGTGTGCGCCCGTGTTTGCGGCCCGTACAGTACAAGTGTGGCACATTACGGAAAGCTGTCGAGTCAATAAGAGATACTTGAAGCCAATCGAGCTCGAGGGCTGAGCAGTTATTGCATTAACGCTGCTTTGTGCGCGTCGTGATGCAGCAATTGAAAAGCCACTTGTCGCCAAATGTTTACTGACCTCCTGCACTCCGATCTGGTGATAATAAAAATAGACACTCTTGTGCTCATGGTATTACTGAGCCCAAATAGCAGCAACAACCCGTACAGAATCAGCTCGCCTTTAGACCATACAAATAACTGTGGGTTTTAATTCCCACAACATGAACGACATGCAGTTTGTGAGTTGGCAAAATCATCCGCTTTTGGCATTGGCCCTACGTCTTTCTTTGGGACCAAATCTTATGTTTGGCATAACTTGAGGAAGAGAAACTTGTGAACTCCCACTCAAATACAACAAAACTCGATGCTCACAAAAAGCAGAGTATAATGTCTCAACTATTGTTGCAAATGAGCATGTTTCGTAATTGTATCGGCGCGACCGTGGCTTAGATGGTAGAGTAGTCGTCTTCACTGGGAGGTTGACACTTCCATGTCGACCAGTGCAAAGTAGGGCTAAATCGCAAATGGCAAAAAACGCAGTTATTGGGGCAATATCCTTTACAACAAGCAACATAAAACATTTTATGTGGAATTATGTATGATACTGACTGTCTGTAATTTGAATCTCTACAAAGCAAATTATTCTTCTCCTGATTCTATACATTTTGCAGTTCATATTTCAGTCTTCTCTCAAATAATAATGAAAAATGCAATGTAGTACTTTGAAAGCAGCACCGTAACAGAACATTATTGAAAAATGAACAACAAAGCACATAAAGGAGTTAACAGACATTTGACTTATTGAACCGTGTGCTGCTCATTTTAACAAAGTACTCCTAAAATCACAGAACCGAAGAAGGATAAAAAAACACCAGCGATCTTTTCCATCTGCTACTCTCTCTGCTTTTTAACGCAACAATTGCTGCAATTATACATTTGGCAAACGTTTTCAGTAAATTACCATTCCATCATCGAAAATGTCATGTTGTAATAGTGTCGCTGACCTCCTAATCCTTTAAAACTGTAAATGTCATCCGCTCGAGTAATGCAACAATCGACGGCAAACCTGGACCGCACAGAATCCAACGCTCAACTCTCAAAGCGAGTTCAAGTCTCCGGGAGGCCGTGGCAGATTTAGCCCCAATTAAAATGTCCAGGCTCCGTTCACGAGATGAGGGCAGAGGGAGTTTCATGTCAGCCCTTCCCACAGGGTTTTTCCACAAAGCATTGGATTGTGGGAAATATGTGTAACGGGCTAGATCAGCAGTTAATTGGTTGCAAAATGCACTCCCTCTGAAAACGTATTGCCGTACTGGTAGTTCTGAACGCGTGATGTACATTTCCAAATTCTGCGTGTGTCAGTAAAGGTTGCGTCACTTCGAGCTGGTACATAAAGCAGGGAAATGACTTTGACTTTACAAGATCGGTTACCAGGCAACCAATCATCATTTGTGGTCATGCTCCAAAATGATGAATGTAAATTGGTCGAAAAAGCCAAACGGATTCTAAAGCAGCTCATTAGTTGGAGTCTCTGTGCAAACTGCCCCGGTCCTGAGCCTCAGCACTCAAATTACTCTTCCTGACACTTTTGCGCTACATAGATTTGGCATTTCTTCCCATCTATGTCAGAATTTTTTTCTCACTGTGACCAATTCCATTTCTCGCTAAGGGCAATATGCCAACGCTGAAGATGTGCCTGTAGTATCACCGCCTTGAAGAGTCTGACTTCTGCTGACCACAGTATGATTTTCTCACGTACTTTCAAGTTTTACTGTATGTAAAAGTAAGTGAGTGAAAGACAGAACTTGGACTCAACTAAAGTATGTACAACAGTATTAAGATTGCCCCATTAGATAAGTGAAACTATTTGTCCATCCTTACAAAATGTCAATTGAAATGAAATGCTGTATTTTGGGTTTAGAGCGGTGTCGTCAATAGGTTTGGTTTAATATGCATCCAATAATTTAAAACAAAACTGGTATTTAGACAAAACAGCCCGAAGTTTCTGCCCCATGGGGCGATTTGACCTTTTTTTTTAAGTGGGTCCAAATGTACGGCGTTACCATCAATTGTAGTAACAATAGACTTGAAGACAGCTGACCCAGCTCGGTGGAAAGCGCCTGTTCAGCGGAGTTCGACATCACAGCACTTTGTCACTGATGTCCAAGCAGCTCTTTTGTGGTCGTCAATAACACACGGAGCCGTTTCTTCGCGGAGTCGCAAGAGTTTGGTTTGATAACCGATAGCGGAATATTTATCTCATATCAACGCTATTGCAAACTTTACTGACTTTATCTTCAGTCGGGAAGTTTATTTCAATGGGCAATATGCACTCGAGCGTCACGTCCGTATTAATTCTGCGGAGGCGCCGCTCTTTCTGTCACGTTATTACCCTATGAGTTAGTAGTGGTGTCTTGCACAAATAAATGAATGGCTCAAGATTACATGGCGGGCCGTGAGTTACTGGTGCGCCAGGAGAAAAGAATTCACTGGAGAATGCGTCATGGTTGGTGTTTTTGTCTTGAAGCTAAAGGCTAGGACTAAATAAAAATTAAAAAAGCGAGCCTGCTCAAAAACAATTGAACCGTCTTTACTATAAATATCTTTAAGTGGTTTCATTTATGTGGTGTTTTTTTTTTTATTCAAGCCATTAGCTCTGAGATAAAAACTCGTACCTCAGTGAGTATTTACATCCTAAGTAATGTTTTTAACACGTAGCCAGCGACTCTCCATCAATATCTCACTGTCTGGGATGTTTCCTTGAACTATTGGTGATTTGTGCAGGACAACACTAATCGTTATTGGGGAAATAGCGAGAGAGGGGGAACTGCGGGCTTCGGAGATTGCACTCGGACGTTATGTGTCACTCCCGTGCATATAGCCGAGTCAAAACACTTTTATCATGAAGTTGTGCTTACATAATGGAATTGCATCCTGTTTTTCAAACCGCAATTTAAATTTTTTTCTACAAATAATTGTGTAGGCTCATCAACAACTGATGCTTTGTGTTTTCAGAATCTAGTATGTCTAAAACGATTAACTTTGATCGCCAATCAGTTGAAAGTGTTTTATGCATGTGTGGGGGGCATGTGTTCTCACCCCAGTTGGTCAGTCAAGTTCCACAGTACATTGGGGGTGGGCACGAGAGGTGAACCGTCATATAAAACCACTGAGGCTCCCACTGCCAGGGCAGACACCAGCCAGTTCCACATCATCCAGCCGGTCTGGACGCAGGGACACAGCACAGTGTCAGTTTATCTTGTGAAAACACTCCCTTCACATTAACATAGACAAATGGACCGCAAAACGGGCATCAAGTTGAAAGTTGGTTAGCTGGGCAGAGTGTAGCGTGTTAGCAATTTTAATAAAAGCCACTGTGAAATCCACACAAATTCTAATGTTTAATCAAAAAAGCAACATCTACCGGGTTTCTCATCAAGGATTATGTATTCTTTGAGGAACCATTATAACCAATTATACACAACAATGACCTTCGGCACACAATAGCGCTCATTAGAAGAGCCGAGTGTGCCTATTGTTGATGAACACAGACTCGTGATTAAAGCCCTCAGCACCCTTTGCCCATTGCCGCCCCGCTGATAACTGGATGCCACAAAGTCAAACTAATGTTGCTGCAACAAGATATACAATATCAAATAACTGGATACAAATGTTGGAATGTTTTTTTACAAGAGACTTCAGGACCCACCGTGGTGTAGTAGATGATGACGTCACTGCAGGTCAAATTACCGTGGAGAACATGTTCTTTCAAGTGCTGAATGAGAGTACCCTAAAATGGCAAGACATTTTTTGTTAATTCCCATTAACAATAATTCACAGGTGGACTCACTGCAGCCAATTTGAAGTACAACACATGGAGACCAGCTGGAGGATTTTGAGCATTTCCTGTATTAAGTGGGCCATAAACCTAATGATCAATATAGTTTAGGGTTGAATAGTGAAGCTTCTTTGGGTTTTTATCAAGAAAAACAAAAAACTTTGAAATTAGACAAGACATATTTGGAATTTTATCAAAACGTTCAGCTTGGAACAAAGAAAGTTCAATAATCAAGTTCCTCGACCGTAACATTTCTTAGACTAAAAAAAAAAAAAATCACACAAAGACCCACACAAAGTACTATTTTGTGTTAAACTTTCTCCAATCCCCCACTGATCACAACAGGACGAATGCTTCACTGGCAGTAGCTGTGGACTGTGTTAAGTGCGTATGGAGTCAGTGTGCAGGTGTATGCCTGTTAAATACAGTGCGAGTGTAGTTTTTGGCTGAACAAACTGCCATAGCCTTCACTTTGGTGCATGCCTTCTTGCCGTTGACGGCATGTTAACAGAGCCGTAACAAAGCAGAGAGCACAACAGTGCCAGGGCTAATTGGGAGAGCCAAAAAGACTGCCAGTGTCTCACGATGAAATGTTTTCACATAACATTACCCTGGAAATTATTGCAGGCTTCAAGGGGAGAGGATGGACCATAAACACACACAATATACTGGAGGCCATAATAATAAAGAGTGAAGAAGGTGGTTGGAAGGACTCTGCTCTTTTTCACATATTCTATACTTTTTAATACTAACTTCAATCATACAAACAGCGTATCAGTAACGCATGTTAATGAAGCGGAGTGTTGAACTCTATTTTGCCAGGTAAGTTGTTCCGATAGCTGAGTGTTTTAACCTTGGAAAAG
This sequence comes from Proterorhinus semilunaris, assembly GCA_021464625.1. Lineage (NCBI taxonomy): Eukaryota > Metazoa > Chordata > Actinopteri > Gobiiformes > Gobiidae > Proterorhinus > Proterorhinus semilunaris. Next base: position 13,750,852 of record CM038345.1, read on the forward strand.
TGGCCACTTTGAGCGGATTTAATTCATGACTGGTGTAGATATGCTGCCATCTTGTGGCCCAAAAAAATAAAAATAAAGATCAAACAAACATAACACTGTGGCGTGCTTATTTAGTGTTTGCGGCCAATTGGTGGTATATATCCAGTTATATTTGTATGTGATGATGTTATATTAACCAACCTGTCTCAGTTCAACAGAGGAAAAGCAGCTTATCTGACAAATCTGAGAATCTAACATATTTACAAAAATGTACTGTTGCAAAATAAAACACTTATTATAGCAAGAAATATTTTTTTGGATCCTATTGATGACGTTTTAAGTTAAAATGAATGATTGATAACACAACATTAAAAGGGCAGGTGATTTCAATTTCTTACTCATCTTAAGATATTAATGTGGTTCTTTTTTGTCAAATGTAACTAATCCCAACTATAAAATAATGACCATAGTGCTTACTAGCCTAATGACTAATTATTGATTATTAATTGTGATGATCATTCAGCAGATTTTTGCAAACTTTAGAATCTCTGTTATTGTCACATCTTACCCCGGCAGAGTGGACCATGCATTTAGGAGCTCCTGTAGTGCCAGAAGAGTACATAATAAAGAGTGGGTGACTGAAGGGAAGTTGTTCAAACTCCAGCTGTGGAAATTGGCCAGCTTCGCCGCGTCCAGTTGCCAAGAAGTCTTCTATAAATACACTGTAGACAAAGTAAAGATGTACCACATGCCGTCTCATCCTTGAAAAGGCATTTAGCATCATCGTACCTGTTGGGAATCTTTGAAAGGTCCGTTTCCTGCTTTGAGCGAGCATAGGGAATTACTACAACTTTTTTCAGGTCAGGTAAACCTACAGAAAGACAAAAGAAACAAGAGTTGTTGGATATAATTATATATGATACAATATAAACAAATACTGTCAGGCAAAGGCACAACATGCATGTTATTTAATACCGTTACAAACCTTTGACAACACTGGTCAGCTTTTCCATGTGGTCGTGTGTTTTTCCATTATAAACCACAGCCGCAACTGAGAAGATTAGTTTGGGTTGGATTTGTGAAAACCTATCAAGGACACCCTGGAAAATAGGATATGCAATATAAATATTAATAGAAAATGCATTCTAAAAATAGTTTCAGGGTTTGTATTCATATCTTTAAAATAATTTGTTTAGTTTATTTGAGCAGTAAACATTCTGCTCAAAAGGAGTGGGCTTGTTTCATGTATGATGTTCAGTACAAAGCAAGTAACAAAAGGCAACCCTTAATATATTTCAGCATGTTACCAATGCCAAACCTTGGTAACATTACCGAAAGTCACTATTTTTATGTTATAAAGGCACGTTACTATGCAGTACGTATTATACTTCGTGATCTTGCTACTTCCCAGTTGTCATTACCCTCCTCAGTATAATATTAATTTGTGTACAATTTCCTTTTCTTTTTCCCCCCCCCATGTATAATGTATTATGAAAGCCCTACATAGTGTAGTGCGTTAAAAAGCCAGGGTGTAGAGCGGGCCAGTTGAAGAGGGCAGTAGCTCCTCATCCACAAACCCCCACACAGCTGCCCTAACAGCTGATTTTGTAGATGAAGTTTCTATGCTGTGTGGTGCATTTAAATACGAGGTTTATGATCCCGTTGGGAGGGTCCCTCTCAACAGATTAATAGCCTTTTTAAAAATTATTTATGTCTTTATTTTTTATGTATCTTTGAGCAATAGAGTGACAACCGTACAGAGCAACAACACTTAAATGCAATTAGCTGCTCTAATGCTGCTCCCCCTAGAGGCAACGCATTTTTTCTTCTCTATTCTTTTCAAAAGTCTTTTGTTTGTATTTATATTTGAACAGGTTGATGTTTGGACATTGTTTCATCTCCATCTCCAAATTATTCCACAATTGTACACCACTCACTGTTGGGCAAAAACTTTTCAAAGTTGTGCTATGTTTCTGAATCCTAAAGTTTAGTTCATCACGTAATTCATAACATCCAGTACGTTCTTGAAACCTTCTTTGTATTTGGCCCATTAACAGTTTGTACCTTGCTCTGTATAACATCTGTACTGTTTAGAACTCAACAATGTCACAAAACTTCATGATCTTTGAAATGTCGTTTATGTACATATTAAACCATTTTGGGCCCAGAATTGACCCTTGAGGTAAACCACACACAATTTCTTGACAACTCGAATGATAATCACCTATTTTCACACACTGTTTTCTATTTTTTAAGTAACTGGTAACCCACTGTAGTGCTACCCCCCTAATCCCATAATGTTCTAGTTTATTAATTTATATATATCGTAGTTTATTGTATCAAACGCTTTACTCAGGTTAATAAATAACCCTATTGCATATGTCTTGTTATCTACAGCATTAGTTATTTCTTCAATTATATCAAAGAGCGCGTGTGAGGTTGAGTGATTGTTCCTAAAACCAAACTGATTGTCTGAGAGTAAATTACACCTTTCGATATAAAGCTGTCAAGTCTAGAATTGAAAACCTTTTCTAAGATTTTTGAGAATTGCGGTAAAAGGGAAACAGGCCTGTAGTTTGTAAAGAGATGTTTATCTCCTGCCTTGAACAGAGGAATCACTTTTGCTACTTTCATACCATCAGGAAATTGTCCAGTTTGCAACGATAAGTTACAGATGTAAGTTAACGGCTTAGAGATACTTTCAATAACAGTTTTTAAAGTGTTCATATCCATGTCATGTAATCGGTCGAGGTCTTATTTTTACACCCTTTAACAATGTCGAGTATCTCCTTTTCTTCAACAGGATTGAGGAACATGGACATAGGATTTGTGTCTATCAGTTCACAATTATAGTTATCAACGTTTGCAATTTTTGCAGCAAGGTTCGGGCCAACATCTACGAAGAATGTATTAAATGTATCGACTACTTCATTCATATTATTAAGAGTTTTATCCTAATCTTTGAAATGTTTTGGATAATTAATCGTTCTTGTTTTTTTTTTGTACTATTTAAGATATTCCATAAACCTTTAGTATTATTCTTATTGCTATCTAACAATGTATTATAATAATCCTGTTTACATTTCCTAATGATACCTGTCAATTTATTTTTATATTTCTTATATTTATCCTCATATAATATTTCTTATATTTATCCTCAGCTTCTTTTGTTCTATTATTTTTGTAGGTTTTTGTAGAGTGATTTTTTTGTTGCATGCATTTAGAAAACCCTTAGACATCCATGGGTTTACTATACACTTTCTGCTATTACAGAAATAAATAATGCTATAATTCACAAAATATATTTGTCAGAAAGCTTGTTTTATTAAAGCATACATTTGATGAAGCAAAGCCACATTAGTTACTATTTGCCTCTTGAAGTTCTCCATTGCTTTGTTTTTGTCGATTTTTTTGTTTTTGCAGTATCTATTTTTGCCACAAGAGGGCACTAGCACTCAAGAAACAGAAGCGCTACAAAATGCTTGTACAAAAAGGCAAAGGCAAAATTCAACCATTGAGTTGAATGTTATTCTTAGAAGCAACTTGTACACTCACACAAAAATAAATTAATCTCTCTGCCCACGTGTCTGTTGTGCTTATATTAAAGTGATTATTACCAAAAGACACATATTTTCATAGATAATATGTTTAATAAAACGTATCATCACACAGATTTATGTTACATTGAAACTTACATTGACACCAAAGTCGACTGATGTGGAGCTCCAAATGGCCCCAATGCTGGCTGCAGCTAACATAGCTTCTACCGCATGAATACCATTGGGAAGATAGCCTAAAAGAAGAAATGGAGAAGGTGTCAAACAAAAAGCAGGATGAAACATGAGGAGAACCAAGATATAAAACCTTAAACTGAAGGGAAACATCATCATGGTAGCAGTATCTTGTTCTGTATTTTTAGACATAATCTTTGTGAGGAAAAAAAAGTGTCTATTACTTTTGATGGCATAATTGTATTGGAAATAGTGTGGTTTGATGCTACGGCGTATGCTGCAATGGCAACGGCGGTTTTACTAGTCCTCTATTAGTTTAGTCCTTATGTCAGTTTGGTTTTGTTTTTTAGATCTGCTTCAACCAAAGTTTACAATCATTTTCTGTCCAAGTTTAGACCTGGTACAGTCTTCTTATAGAGGTTTATGTCTTGCTGATAGTACATAGAAATAGTGCAAACACACAGAGGCCTAAAACCTGTTGAGTTAAAATTGCTCTTCTAAATACATTAACTACTGAGCCTTTATACCAGGGGTTCTCCAACTTTAAAACAAAAGGTCAGAAAAATGAAATTCACGGAAGTCAATGGTCTGAAGTATGTATGCTTTTACATAATGAAAAATGCTCACTGCAGTAAAAATAAAAATATTTATTGCATTTATGAATACAATAATTTAATGATCAGAGTGCTGATCATGAGTAAAAAAATCACATTAACAATGATTATTTACAAAATATATTTTCCTTCATATTTCACAGTTTAGATTTATCCAGATCACTGCTTTTTCCCCCAAACAAAACCTCTTGCTGAGCCTTATATCAGTAAAGTTGGATTTGTCTTCCCATTTCTTATTATACATGTTTCAACAGAGCTATTTATTTCAAATTAGAGGAGTTTCATGCAACATTTATATTAATGTTACAGCTCTATCATCAGTTAAGGGCATTGAAAGAATTGTAATACTATCTTTATTCAATGATTTTAATTCAAACCAAGGATCTCGACAGGACCTCAAGAGCTTATTGTCAGCAGTTGTGTTTAAAGGGTAGTGCCATTCCAACAAATTGTGGACCTTTCCGAATCCGCTCCCTCCTCCCTCACCCTACCCCCTAACACTCAATTTGCACATTCACAGCGAGTCAGCACTTAACAGGTGTGTGTTACACCTGAGCAGGTCCCACGAACAACACGCACCAAACAACCTCAGTTCCACGTTTATTTAGGAGCAGCAAAGTGTTCATTTGAACAACTTTATCGTCATATAGATATTTATTAATGAAAAAGAAAGCTCTTTATTGGGAGAGGAAAAGTTCACACTTGTGAGTTTGAAGAAGCTAAACTATATAATGTACATACAACATTTTTGAATCTGAATTACTTTGTAAACTCATAAGGTAACTTTTTTTTCATTTAAAAGTATGATCAGGCGAACTTGTGATTTTTGCAACATTATGGGCTGTGCAGTTAGTGGGGGCGAGAGAGCGCGTCTGAAAGTCACAGATCGAAATTTCTCTGATGAGTGAACCTCTGAAGGTGCCCTCACTGAGGCCCGAGTGGAAGGATGAAGGGGGGAACGGTTTCGGAAAGGCCCTCTGTCTTTATATGCCGCCTCTACAGGCCAAAGCTGCAACTGCACTTACGGACAACAAGCCCCGTTAACTGCTCTGACAATAAAATTGACAGGGCAGAGACGCCACCGGGGTCCGAACCGAATAACCTTGAGGTCCACATCAGGACCTGAGTCCGGAGTTTGAGAAGGCCTGCTTTATACTATCACATTGATATCCTCAAAATAGAAATAAAAAAAAACTGTAAAACTGTGGACTGTATAGTGGAATCACATAAAAAAAGTGTGAATTTCTTTCTAGGACAATTCCTTGATCAGTAAAATAAAACATTGGTTCTAACGTTGTTGTCTTCATGCTAATGTGCTATTAAAACTGACTAACTTTATACCTGAGAATATGGACTGTTTATATTTCATTTTAACAAGCATTTCTAAATCTCTTAAATCTGCAGCATTTATTCAAACATAAATAATGGAAATATAGCTCGAGGACACAACCAGTCTTCTTCGTGGACAGATATTGACATCAAGTAAAAGACATTGGGCACTGAGCCAACTAGAGTCTCACAGAAGCATCTCTGCTCTATTTTAACAAAGATATGCTTTGAAGATAAACACCTTATCTGTCTATATATAGCTATTATACAGAGGGTAGTTCCAGGACCATTGGCCAACTGTACTGTCACCCATCTTGATGAATCATGACTCATTTTTCTGAATGCTTGCTACGTGGAGCCTAGTTATAACCAGGAAGCAGCTCAGGGTTGGATAGCATTGTACATGACAGATCACCGCCCTGCTCCGCCGGCTGCCAGGCCCTTCGAGAATTACCTTTCTCATAGATCAAAGCAGGACCAACAGCTTCATGCATTATGTTGTCACTGCAGTGCCTCATACACTCACTCCGATGAGGCAACCGTGAAGCTGCTCTAAGCAAACACGTTTTGCTGGTCCGGCACCATTGCATTACCCATTTTCTTTTTTAATTAATCTTTGGGAGCTTTAGGTCAATTGAATGAGTGCCACTGTTCCACAATAGAAAAGCCCACTTAACTTTTCATTCCCAATAGACTAATCCCTATAGTGGAATTGCAGGCTAAAGAAGTGTAAAGTAATAACGTGAGGCTGCAAATGCCAATGGATCATGTCACTTTGATCAAGTACTGAGCCTTTTTTTTTTTTAAATAAAGCCCTGGCAAATGTAACAAACTTAAAGCCACTCTGCGGAGCATTCTGGATTACACTGCGTTACAAGAGCAACAAAAACGGTTCATCTCAAAACAAAATGCTGGACACGAACCAATATTCGCAGTGGTTTGTTATTTAAAACATTTGGAAGAGGTCCTCATGTACTAAACCTAATGTGGATTTAGGCCCGTCTGTGGTCAAAGCACAGCAAGCAACATCTCCATGGAGACAAGCTTGTGCTGTCCCGTGATGTCTGTTTTAAAAAACAAAACAAAATCACCAAAAAGAGTAAATTATTTTATAATTTATTCTATTACTGTGTGCAATAACAAGCAGTGTGAATGTGTAGCGTACACAGTAATAGCGAAGTGAAACTCCGGAGGGTGTGCAAAGTGGAGGAGTTGGTAGCGGTCTACAAAAGCGGTCTTCATTAGCTAAGTGCTTATATATCATCAAGATGTGAGGCCTTGGCAAGTCATTTCACTTCCAACAAGGGGACAAGGACATCTCTTTTTGTAACACACACAAATAAGATGACGCAGAGATGCACGCGGTTAATAGAATGGGAGAGATGGCAGATATAAAGAGGGTTCAATCTCCTCCTGTCCCTTCCTTTACTTCTCGAGTCCTGTCCCTCCTGCATCTTTCTAATGAGATTCCCTCAAAGCTTAAGTCATTTAGCTAATGGATTTTACCGCTGCAATATCCATCTCAAAACTGGCCAACACGAGCCCATTCAAGTTCCATGGTTATTCTTGAGCTATGGCGTTCAATATGAATTCAAGCACAATCAGAGAAAAAAAAATAATATCAAGAAGATATGTGTTTTGAATGTTTATTTGCTGTGGATAAAGCCTCGAGGTATTTTTTAAAGATGTGAATTCTGTTCTAATCTCAGATATTATCAAATGTAATTATTAAGAAATTACGATATGTACACCAACATTGAGTTTCTTAGTTATAAGATTTTTGTGTTAAAATGCGTAAAGGCTTTTGGCCTCAATAGATGGAAAATTTCCCCATAGATAATAAATTGTACTACATATTGTCAATGCTTGAAATGACTAGCTTGCTAGGTAACAGCGTATTCTAGTATAAACACTCAGTGGTTTGATAATGTACAGTGAGACATAATCCTATCATGCTGACATAATACAAACAGCTAAATACACTGCGGTCAGAAATATGCCACTGAACAAAAGCTTTCCTTTGTGTAGGAAAGCTAAAGTTTATTTTATTGCTTTGGCAATTTGACCTCTCAGTAATGATGAGAGTTTTTCTTTACTACTGAGCCATAGAAGTAGCTAACTACTCAATACAGATTTCATTTACAGTGGCCTGAAAAGGTATGTGAAGCTTTTGGAATTTCTCACATTTCTGCCTAAATTGGTCACTAAATGTGGTCTGATCTTTATCAAAATCACAGAAATGATTAAACAGTGTCTGAACTAATACCACCCAAACATTCACATTTTATCCCAAACTATTCAACTTTGGGTCCAACAGTCCACAGCATATTTATCCAGTAGTGCAGTGGAGCATCCAAGAGCTCTTTCGCAAACCAAAGTTGAATAGTTTGGGAGGAACACACATCATGTGTGGAGGAAAAATGGAACAGCACATCAACATCAAAACCTAATGCTCATTTTGAAGTATAGAGCAGGGGAAATCATGGTGTGGGGCTGTTTTGTTTCCTCAGGGCCTGGACAACGTGCTATCTTCAATAGAAAAAAATATTCCCAAGTTTATCAAGATATTTTGCAGAAAAACCTGAGACATCGACAACATGCATGGAATAAATAAGTGAACCCCTGTATTAAATAGCTGGCCAACTCTTCTTTTGCAGCAGTAACCCCTTTTCTGTAGTTGCAGATTAAGTAAGTAAGTACGTGCTTTATTGTCATTGTACAACTGTACAACGAAATAGTGTTCAGGTGTTAGTCCTGAGCTGCTACGGCTGAGCCGCGCTGCCACTGTGTGTCAACCTGAACCCCATAACCTTGGAGGTTGGGGGAACTGTAGCACTTGGAAGAAACCTGGATGGCTGCCCTCCGTCTGCTCCGATCCTCTGAAACGGTGCACCGCCTCCTGGGTTTGTCCCCGTTTCAGAGCGTGGTGTCCTGCACTGGTCAGCTCCTCCTTCCTATTCCTCCTGGAGCTCCCTGCTTCTATCTTTCACCATCTCCTAGACGCTCACAATGATCAGGATGAATCTTGGACCATTCCTCTTTACAAAACTGCTGAAGATTTCTGGGTTCACTTACTTTTTCAACGCTCTCCTGTGAATGTTTACATCTTATTGCCAATAAAAACATGATAAGATATAAATGTTTGGGTGGTATTAGTTCAGGCAGACACCGTTTAATCATTCCTCTGATTTTGATGAAGATCAGATCACATTTAATGACCAATTTAGGCAGAAATGTGAGAAATTCCAAAAGCTTCAGATACTTTTTCAGGCCACTATATGTGGCAAGAAGGCATTGTCAATGCAATAGATAATGACATAAAGACACAAATGGACCAAAGAGAGTGAGCTTTCCAAGAGCTGTTTAAAACTGTGTTAGAAAATGTGTATTTCAGCCGTTCCTCACTGTTCAAATATGAGTGAGCCCAAATAAATGGGCACATTCAGTATAGACTGTGCCTTATGCCAGAAAGGCAAACATCTCATAGACACACCCACACTCTTATTGAAAACTCCTCAACAGAATGACACAGTGCTTCACATTGAACAGAGAAGGAGACTCACCCACAACCCTGTCACCAGTCTGGATACCCATTTTCCTCATGGCTGCTGCAAACACCGCCACATCACGTCTGAGCTCCCCAAATGTCACCTTCACTATCTCTTCATCTTTCTCCGCTATGAAGGAACGGGACACAGATTAAAACAATGGGAACATGCATGTGTGGTTTTAGCCATTACATTTATTTGATTCCCTGCATGCAAAACTAAATTGGCATTTACATTGATTTTCTATTTTGAATTGATTAAATCCTCTGTCTTTCTTTGTTACTTGAGTTTTGTTTTCTTCAGTATCTATGGACTTAAGCAGCGTAGAGGACAGACATTTTTCTTATATGAAATCAAAGGGAAAATTTACCAGAGAAATTGTTTAAATATTTTGAGATACATAATTGGTGAAACAGGAACAGGAACATAAACCCAACATTCAGACATGCCATGACTTCTTATCTGACTGAAGTAATAGTTTATTGACATTGAGGCAGGCTCCTCCATATAATTGCATTACAGCTACAAACACGGATGTGTTTTCCCAAGCCCACTTTATCTCTCTCGCTCTCTCTCTTCTGCAAAGCCATAAAGTATGGCCTTTTCAGTACGGTGTGGCTGTCTGAGAGGTCGAGCAGGGACCTAATCTAATAACACTGACGTATGCAGCATTTATACTTGCCATGAACTACACTCTATATGAACTATATTTGCCATAACGAGCGAAATTGATTGTGTATGCTCTGCATTTCCTAGATCATATGCATAGCGTTTCATAAAGCTAAACAAATGATCTATCATTTACTTACTGGCAGCATACAGAGCAACTTTGTCCTGGTCTGCATGTTTGAGGAGATTTTCAGCGTAGTTTAGTCGTGCACCTCTGAACCACTCAGGAACGTCTGATATCTGCTTTGATGCATCGATCACCTGGCGCACAGGTAACAGACGATGAACATTGGGGATGTGGTCATGATATGAAGCTAAAATAATCATCACAATGCTGCTGCTATTGTGAAAAAAACACATGGTTGTATGTGTTTAACCATATTAATATGGAATAAAGCCGGCACACAATCGTTAATATTTTTGATATTTGTAAATATTCAGACTAAAACTGAAACAAATAGAGTAAAATAAAAGACCTTGTAATATTATGTTTAATTTAAAATAGGTGCAATACAATGATACACACATAGCGAATGCAACAGATGAATAAATGATGACTTATCAAAGTCAAGCAAATGTTGTACAACTAGATTCTTCATTTAAAATGAATCCAAATAATTGTAATTTTTGCAAGGTGACTGAAGTTATGTGGAAGCTTAGTAGCTGACTGATTCATATCGAAGACTATATCTAGTATGATGTGGAGGATTCCTTCTGTGGACCCACCACCTGCAGGAGGAGCCATAGAAGCTGGTGCAATGTCATTTGGAAAGCTCCAACAGCGGCCCCCACGACCCGGCAACGGACAAGTGGAAGAAAATGGATGGATGGATGATGTGGATCCTGTTAGTCTTGGTAACATTGTGTTTTTTCTTACCTCATCATAAGGTTTGGAGCAAACCACTCCACAGAAATTCCACACTTGGGTCCAGAACTCTGGATAATTGTCCACTGACCACTCATACAAGTCCTGATAGTTTGCTGCAGACAGAAAAGAGCGTGTCAAAGTGCTTCTTTCTTATCTTCATTGAGTTAAGCAGAACTAATCCTGCGAATATTTAAATAGTCTAATGTGATATTTGCTCATACATTGATGTATTTGAGCTACAGTACTTGAAGTAAACAAACAGACGCTATAGTAAAGAGTCATTAAAATTGCTTTATCACATCTCAAATCAGATGTATTTCTTAAACATTTCCCTAAATTGCTTGTTTCTACCGAAGTCAACAATATTCTGCCAAACCTAAGCAACAATAACTCGAGGAAATGATTACATGTGTGAAGTGTGTAACGAACTAATAGTAACATCTAAAACATGGGATTGCATGTCTGTTGCTTGTATGTGGCTTAACAAGATACCTTTGTTTAACCCCACCTCTCCTCCTCCCAACTCACCCAGATTAAGGCCAAAATCTCTGTTGACCTGTATCCTGAATGTATCCATCTGTGTGTTCCTCTTGGAGTCTGGGTACCACAGCGCCTTACACTCCATGTCCATGATCGTTTCACTCTTTTGTTCCGTGTCTTTGGACATGATGATGCGCCTCTTGTTTCGCTGAGGTGAAGTCAGTTGTGTCTCACTCTCCGCTTGCTGTCCGTGAGCTGAAGATCAGCGGGTAAAGTGCTGAGGTATTACTGTGCGCGAAAGCTAGCAGGGCTCTGTCAAAGACAAGCATGGCACGGAGCAGCAGAGGAAAACCAAAACTGACAGGACAAGCTCCGCCCTGCGCCATGACGCACAGGAAAGGTAGTTCAAGAACCCTTGTCAAAAGCTCAAAGGGTATAATTAAAGTATTTATTTAATTATCTAAAAGCATGCACATGCATTGTATTATATATGCAGCATTATTTACCAGAGAAACAATAGCCTACACAATTTCTTATTCAGTGCAAACCATAAATTAATATACGCCAAATGTCATAAAAGAGGCCTGATATGAATTACTAATAGCTTAGTGCAGTTTTAGAAGTAGCATTATTTTTTTCATTAATTGATGTTGGCGCCTTAAATACTTTTATTGATTTATATCTATTTCCCATTTGTTTCATGTGTTTCTAAAACAATATTGGAAACCCGTGTGTTTGTATTGACTTTGAACGTCTCCTTCATGCACGCGCTGCGGAGTGTGCGCAGTGCACGCCTGAGCTTTATGAAGATACGTGATTGGTTCTCAGGGCTGGTCTCACATCAGCCGAGCGGTGGCTCAATAGGATCGTTCGTTATGCGGTTGCTGCTCGCCTGGATGATTGGCGAGAGTAGCCCCCGCAACAGGGACGGGAGAAAAAAAAAAAGTCTGAAGTATTTACTTCAATGAGTCCATCCGACCGCTCCACGTCCAGAGAACAACGAGAGTGGCCTCAGATCACGCAACGTCTCGTTCAGATATCGTGTTCATTTCAAGTTTATCCTCAATAAAAGTCATTTACCTCCTGCTCGGTTTCCTTTACTCCAGTCAGTCACGTCATTCTTCATCAGAGAAAACTTTCCCATTTGTTTGTTTTTTCAAGTTTGTGAGATAAAATATTTCCTTTTAAATCATAAGTTTGTTCAGAAAAGCATCAAACATGAACTTAGGTGGAGATACATAGCTTTAATAGTTTCAGTCATAGTTTATTTGTTCAGATTATTTGTTCAGATCGCAGCAAACTCGTATCCAATCACCTGAGCGTGAGCAGCTGACAGGTGGGCGTTTTCCCGTCATGCACGGGGCGGGGGATCTTTCCGTGCCCCACGTGCCCTGGAGCAAGTCGGACAGAAATCTAACCAGCATGCACCGTGCGTCTGCAGTCGGCTGTGTCACAACTGCGTCCGTGTGGCTCATCTCGAACGAGCCTATGCTATGCACTATGCGCAGGGAAGTGTGACATCTGCAGAGGCCAATGAGCACTGACTGAAGGCGGTGGACAAGAAACCAATCACAGCCGAGGCGAGGAGGGACGTCTGAGGGGTGTGCCCAATCACAGACCAGATTAATCACTTGGGCGTGTGATACTGGCTCTGGGTTCTTTTTTTTTTTTTTTTATGAAAAGTTGCACATGCATTTCTGGCTTAATTCAAGACAACAATCAGCTCTTATGAAATAATTGTGCAATGCTGAATTTCATTAGCTGCAAAAGTGAGTAGTTCATTTTCCCATATAAACGAAAATTGAAATGCTTCTCATTGTGATTATTTCACACCTGTGCAACTATAGGAATATTGCACACAAAAAAAAAATCGCAGTTAAACTCATGTTATATCGGGGTATCCTGGTGTGAAGATAAGAATCAGTGTTCGTCCACAACATGTGTGTAATGACAAGCACAGTAAAGGTGAAAATGCGTGGTAGCCTATTTGTTTCTAGACTGATTCTTTTCAGGAAGAGAACCAGGCATAATTGGCTATTTTCAGACAATTGGCTCCATAAATATTGGGACATCAACTCAATTCTTAGGATTTTGGCTCTAAAAACCACCACAATTGATTTCAAATGAAACAACAAAGATGTGGGCTATTTAAATACTTTCAGCTTTAATTTGAGGGTGTTTACATCTAAATTGGATGACCGGTGTAGGAATTACAACTGTTTGTATGTGAGCCTCCCACTTTTTAAGGGACCAAAAGAAATGGGACAAGTGGCTGCTCAGCTGTCCCTTGGCCATGTGTCTGCTCTTCCCTCATTATCCCATTTATAAGGAACAGATGAGACGTCCAGAGTTAATTTCAAGTGTGATATTTGCATTTTGCATACTGTTGCTGTTAATTATCAATATGAATTGAAGAGCGATCTCTATCAATGAAGCAAGCCATTGTTAGGCTGAACAATCAAAACAAACTAGCTATTAAAGAGATGGCAAACATAGGCGTGGATAAATCCACAGGTTGGAACATTATTATATATAAAGAAAGAACACACCGGTTAGCTCAAAACACCATAAGACCCAGAAGACCACGGATGACAAATGTGGTGGATGACCAAAGAATTCTTTCCCTGGTGAAGAAAATCCCTTCACAACAATTGGTCAGATCAAAAACACTCTCCAGAAGGTTGATGTATGTGTGCCAAAGTCAACAATCGAGAGAAGATTTCACCAGAGAGAAGACAGACGATTAACCACAGGTGTAAACCACTGGTGAGCCTCAACAACAGGAGGCTGATTAGAGATTGCCAAAAAAAACATCTTAAAAAAACCTTTACAGTTCTGAAACAACATCCTAGGACAGATGAGACAAAGATCCACTTGTACCAGAGTGATTTGAAGAGAAAAATATGGAGAAATAAAGGATCTGCTCATGATTCTAAACATAGCACCTAATCAGCATCATGGCATGGGCTTGTATCGCTGCCAATGGAACTGGTTCCCTTGTATTTATTGATGATGTGACTGTTGACAAAAGCAGCAGGATGAATTCTGAAGTGTTTCGGGCAAAATGATGTGCTCATATTCGGCCAAATGCTCGGACGCTGCTTCACAGGGCAGATGAACAATGACCCAAAGCATACTGCAAAAGCCCCCGAAGAGCTTTTTAAGGCAAAAAAGTGTAACGTAATTCAGTGGCCAAGTCAATCACCTGACATGAATCCAATAGAGCATGCATTTCACTTGCTGAAGACAAAACTGAAGGGAAAATGTCCCAAGAACAAGCAGGAACTGAAGACATTTACAGCAGAGGCCTGGGAGAGCATAGCCAGGGATGAAACCCAGCATCTGGTGACATCTATGCCTCCTAGACCATTACTTTTGGTCCCTTGAAAAGTGGGAGGCTCACATACAAATGATTGTAATTCCTACACCATTCATCCGATTTGGATGTATAGCCTCAAATTAAAGCTGAAGGTCTGCAGTTTAACTCCATATATTTTGTTTTATTTCAAATCCATTGTGGTGGTTTAAAGAGCCAAAAACATAAGAAATTCGTACAATATTTAGAATCCTGACTGTATCCAGAAATATTGAAATATTTTTTCACATGAAAAAAAAAGTATGTATCATAAGATAAGGTATGTGTTCAAATCAAATATGCATTGTACTGATAAGCAATGTAGCCTAATGTTAATTTATTAACAAAAACAACAATATACATGATGTTTATGTTTAGCCAACATTTTTTGTTTATCCGACCAAAAAGCAGAATAAGCCCCCTGAGTTGGGTTTGCCATGTTCCGCAGCTAAAACTATCCATCCATCCATCCATTTTCTTCCACTTGTCCGTTGCCGGGTCGTCTCATTGCACCAGCCCCTATGGCTCCTCCTGCAGGTGGTGGGTCTACAGAAGGACGGCCTCATGGTTCTAACCGGGCCTGTTGGTCTTTCATAAGGGGCTTCTGAACCGCTCTTTGTCTGACCCGTCACCTAGGACCTGTTTGCCATGGGAGACCCTACCAGGGACACGAAGCCCCCGACAACAGAGCTCCCAGGATCATTCGAGTGCTCAAACCCCTCCACCACGTTAAGGTGGCGGTTCAAGGACTATTACCAAACTAGTTTGGTAATAAACATAAAAGGACTCAATCAAACCCTAATGTATGCTTGTGCAGAGTAGACTCCAGTATTCAAGTGCAGTTGTTGTAGTTCCTTTGTTGGACTGTAGAGGGGGTAAATGCTCTTTTAAAACTATGATAATAAAATATGAAACAAGCCTGTGCTATGTTTCTATATGTTTTACACAAGAATAAAATATTTAGCATCTGGGTTCTTCTAGTTGGCTACTAGCCTCGAACAAGATAAAAAAAAAAAAGCTTGCAATCAATTAGCATTGCCTTTATCTTTCAAACGTTTGGCTTCAAATATGTCAATTATATAATATAATGTAAACCATACACTTGGAAGCTAATAAACATGAAATAAATAAAACCTAGCCTACCCGCACAAAATGTACCGTACCTGTTGGACATTCTCGTCACGTGTCTGGATCGTGTTGTGACGCCATCGCAATTTGCGGAAGTGAGTTTCGACGATGGTGGCGGCGGCCTCGTAAATCAGCTGCAGGAAGAAGATGTTTGCTTTCACTGTCACGATCATTTTTTTCAAAGATAACCCTTTGTAGCAAACCAAACATCCGGATAGTATTAGTGCGGACTGTCCTTGACTGAAACTGTATATCCGTGTAAGTGGGATCCGCTCGTATCAGTCTGAAGTGGGGCAGGAGAGATGTCCCTGTTTCAGTCCGCTTTGGATTTTCTAGCCGGGCCCGGTTCAGCGGGAGCTGCCAGCCGGGACCAAAATGACTTCGTTGGACAAATCGTTGAGCTCGGTGACATGAAACTGAGGATAAAACGGGTCATAGCAGAAGGTGGGATTATTATGTACGAATCGTTTTGTTAGAGTTGCGGCAAGCTTATGCTAGTTTGTAGCTAATACGCTAACGTCAATCGCTAGTTGCATCTCTACATTGATATTGCATTTTACAGTTGAGCGTTACACTACAAATTATCACGTCTTCATTCCCTCTATTATAATTTAACCTTTTCTAGCTACACTTATACAGCAACACAGATACCTTGCAGATTTTGTTGTTTTGTTTGTTATTTTTTTCTTTCTTTCTGCAAGGCATGCAACAGCTATAGGCTACCCCTTTTGATGTTTGGTTGCACTTGAGGAAGAATAACAGTGAAAGTGGTTGATATCATCTGGATCTTTTATGTATTTATGTTTTTTTTTTTTTTAATACAATTGATAAAGGTTCTTTTACTATACAATAGATCTCAATGAAACAGAGAATCATCCCCCCCTCGTACAAACTGTTTGTTTTTACTGACTGAAGTTGTACGTTTACAGACCAGAAGGCATTCCTACTCCATTCAAATGTTCTATTGCTTAATGGAATAGTGCCTTTTACATCGAACCTGGTCTATGTCAGCTAAAATAAATTAAGGCATTTACACCTGCTCCTCTTACTTTTTCCTTTCAAAATAATTGAACACCATATTTAATAAGTGCTGGCTGGGACCATCTATTCCTTTAAGCATTGTTTTAGTCTGGGGACAACAATCGTAGTTTGCACAGCTTTCGTGAACAGTGAGTCTTGATATTAAAGTCAGGCTAGTCGTTGATTTACCTATCTGTGTGGCAACCGATATCTTCACTTTGTTTACCTGGGTAGAGTGCTTGTACACCTTCAATGCAAGTGTAGCATCCCAGTCGTAATGATGAAGCGTACAAGGATCTTGTGTCTGTTTCCTCCTTTATTTCCATTAGTACACAATGACCACAGTAAGAGCTAAAAGCAAAACAATTTACAATATAAACATCCATACACAAAAAGTAGAAATACTCCATAAAATGAATCCAAATATGACCTTTTTTCACCATTCCAACTGGGAGCTAAAAACCACAACCATAAGGTGCCATATTCCTTTCCAACAATAACAATCAGATTTAAACCTTTCCTTATTCCGCACACAAGATATTACATCATCGGACAGGAAGTACTTCAAAATAATTACAAATTATTAATTTTAATCAGAATCAGATATCTTCATTAATCCTATTAAGAACAATTATTTGCATCGTCCCAAACATACACAGCAAGAATTTGCTCTTTTGTTATTATGAAACTGTCAAAGAGGGTATGTTTTGCCATTTACCCTGAGCTGTAATGGAGACCTTAAGTTGTGGTATATTGTTCAAATGGAAAAGAAAATCAATTGTGAAAGACGTTTTTTGTGTTGTGGCATCTTTGAGCAAGTCTTTTAAGCTCAGGTTTCTCCCATGTGACAGCTCACTGCTTACAGATAACCCTATGGTTTACTTGACTACTTGTTTGCGTTCAATAAGTACTACCCTATTTTCCGGACTATAATTCGCACTTTTTTTCATCGTTTGGCTGGGGGTGTGACTTATACTCGTGTGCGACTTGTATATCAAAATATATCATTCACATTGTGTTTTTTTTCCACACTGACAGCTGCTACAGGGCGCTCTAGGCTTGTGTGTCAATATCTGTTACTCCTGCACGGTTGTACAATGACAAATAGGCACGCACTTACTTTTACTATACCACTGAAAATAAAAATAAAAACGGTAAAGTTTGGTGAGCGAGAAACTTGTAAGGGGCCGTTGAAAAGCAGAGGTTACTCTTCGCAAATGGTTACTTGAATAATGTGATGCTGGGAGAGGCTTGTAAAAGGTGCAGTTACTCCTCACTGCCCAGGTAGTTGCCAAGGCTGGTGCGACTTATACTCCGGAGCGACCAATATGTTTTAGTTCTTCTTCATTTATGCATTTTTTGGCTGGTGCGACTTATAGTCCGAAAAATACGGTACTTTGAGGAGTATTTTCATTCACACTGGTAAAAGCATTTTGCAGTTAAGTATAGCAGTAAAAAAAAAAACTTGACACATTCTTACTCTGTACCAGGAGGATTTGCCTTTGTGTATGAAGCCCAGGACATGGCCAGTGGAAAAGACTATGCTCTTAAGGTAAACGAACCAAAGCAATGTTATGTTGGTCAGTGTGTTTGCTCATGTTATCTTTTCTTGTTTCAGAGGTTGTTGTCCAATGAAGAAGAGAAGAACAAGGAAATCATTCAAGAAGTCTGCTTTATGGTATGCTTTCTGTAGGTCATAGAGCAGTTGAAATGAGGGAAGAAGGCACGTTATACTTTAAAACTGAAAAGTTGTGAGCCCAGCTTACAGCTAACTATATACAAACCATCATTAACGCTTGTTTATAGTTTACAGGGATACAACAGAACATAATTGAGACTTTAGCCTTACTTAGTAGCATTTGTTTACAACACTTTCTTTTAAAATGGTTGTTTGTCAAGCTTGTCATGACAGAATATTGCCCATGTTGTTTATCGCTAATATGTTGTGTTTTTGATTCTAAATGATTTATAGAAAAAGCTGTCAGGCCATCCCAATATGGTGCAGTTCTGCTCTGCTGCTTCTATCAGCAAAGAAGAGTCGGACACTGGACAGGCCGAGTTCCTGATCCTCACCGAGTTGTGTAAAGGTATATATTGTAAACACATATTGTCTCAACTGTTTCACTGTACTTGCATTTCCTTCCTTTTCCTTCTACAAACTTCTCAGTTAGTGCTTAGTCACTTATTACTCCGTGAAAGATCAGACTAGAAATGTGAGTAGTCAGCACCATTTACTGGTTGCTTGGAATGGAAACCTACCCCTCTCAGCCGTTCTGTTTCCTGCTCTGCTTCCTTTCTTAATGTTGGAAATTAGGTTACAACATATGTGTATTTTGGAATTCTTTCATTTACTTTACATAGAAGGTACCACATTTATCTTGTTTTAAGTGCCATTGTCTCCTGCTTTCAACAGTATTTTGCTTTGTTCTTTTTACTCAGGTCAGCTGGTTGACTTTATAAAGCGGGTGGAGCTAAGGGCTCCCCTCTCATGTGACACTGTGCTGAAAATCTTCTACCAGACGTGCCGTGCTGTGCAGCACATGCACAAACAGAAGCCTGCAGCCATACACAGAGACCTCAAGGTTTCTTTGCTAATTCTAGTCCAAGATATATTAAAGAACACCTTTTTTTTTAATAATGTGATCAATTAATTTATCATGACCATGTTTTTCTGTTATTGTTTTCTTGATGACTTACTGCTATCTGTTGATGCTACGCAGATTGAGAACCTCTTGATTAGTAACCAGGGCACCATCAAGCTGTGTGACTTTGGCAGCGCCACCACTGTGTCACATTACCCTGACTACAGCTGGTCAGCACAGAAGAGGTCCATGGTGGAGGATGAGGTACAAACAAATCCCAATCTGTGCATTTTCACATGTATCCAAAAGACCTCCTTTGAGGGTAATGCTTTCTGTAGCCTTTCTTAAGATGACGCCTATAACATTTGTAATATGTGTAAAATTGTTGCTCATATCCATATTATACAAGTATCAAATATGCAACACTAAGCTTCACGACGTTTATACAAGCAACAAATTGATCATGCCATTGAAAACATGCTTATGATGTACAAAATATTGTAATGAGTTGCATTGAAGCAACATTGACGTCATGTTGTTGTGAAGAGACGGAAACGTCTAATTCTGTTGAAATCTGCTTGTTCCCTGATCATATGATGGCCAGACATACTTCATTACTTTACAGGCACATGGCCCTTGGATCCAGGCAATACGTGTCTAATCTAATAGTAATAATTCTGTTAGGGCTTTTTCTCTTGGGAAGTGTCATGCCAATAATTCTTATATGTTTTGCTAAATCAGTAGTACTAATAGTTTTTAATATTTAATGTGTTCTCCTTTTTTTTTTATTCCCTACATAGATCACAAGAAACACAACTCCAGCTTATCGAACACCAGAAATGATAGACCTCTATTCCAACTTCCCCATCAATGAGAAGCAAGACATTTGGGTATGTCCTTCAGCCTCTACATTTAATATTTTCTGATCTAATTATCTTTCTACGATCGTAAGAGAGTAACTAATCTTTGCTTATGATATATTTTTGTTTCAGGCTCTTGGATGCATTCTTTATCTGCTGTGTTTCAAGCAACATCCTTTCGAAGATGGTGCTAAGCTGCAAATTGTCAATGGGAAATACACCATCCCCCAGAATGACGTCAAATACACTGTGTATCATGAACTCATACGTATGTAGAACATTTTCTCCAGCATCTGCTTATTTCAGATACCTCCTTCCGTTGTGTAAAAACTAGGGGTGGTAAATTGATTAAGTTAACGCATTGCTTCGATGAAGGTTCTTGAGACATCTTCTGTACTGTAAAAGGCTTCGTCAGTGAGTTTCCAGCTCAGTTGCGGACTAGATAAAGATAAAGGGTACTACAGAGTACAGAAAATGACTCGAGAACCTTCATTGAAGATTGACAACTCCTGCACCACTGAGAGCTTACACAGACATGTTAATGCATTGCGTTCAAACGATAACATTAAAATAAATTGCGAGAACGTTTCTTGCTCCTCCATGAAAATGACGGGGCTGGTGATCTCTGCTGCACAAGAGTGCGAGCAGCACTCTCTGCATCAGATGGAAGTCTATAATGCCTGGTTACGGTCAACCTAAAAGGGACTTCAGGCGAGGACCGTACACGGCTAAGGAAGGAACAGGGCTTGCATTGAGCTTCAGAGAGATGTTTTGCCTTTTTCACCATAGGCAAAATCAAGTCCCATAGTTTAAACTGAAAGCTTTGTGCCTGTTTTACAGAATTCTTTGCAGGGCGTAATATCAGGAAGGTTAGTCAGTGCAGCCGCACTGGGGCCCAGGGCTCTGAGTGGCCCACAGATGGATAAGCACTAATTTGGCACAGCAATATTTTTTTACCACGTCTTCATACTTCTACTTGCTTACCTCACTTCTATGTTTAGAATATTGGCAATAATTAATGGCGATTAAAATTTTGTAGATTCATGATCAACTTTTTTTTACCGATTCCTGGCCTTGTAAAAAATAACCATGACTCTTGTTTTTTTCTATCTTTAAAGGTTCTATGTTAAAAGTAAATCCAGAGGAACGCCTGTCAATCACGGAGTTGGTCAATCAGCTTCAGGAAATAGCTGCTGCCCGCAACGTAAACCCCAAGTCCCCCATTACAGAGGTTGGTGCTTGTTGTTTTTTGGGGGTTAATAAGGCTCCTTAGCTAGTGTGAAGTGGTGGCTTGTAGGGTTGGGCCATATCGTTATCGCAATATAATTTTTTGATATCGTTGTAATTCTTTATATCGTTGTGGACATGATATAATTTATGTTACGCTCAGCTCCATCAGAGCAGCATAAACACCGACTGTTCAATGAAATGAAGGATGAAAGTTGCTTCAGTATATCATATTTGCGAGGAAATTGGTATGGCGCTAAAAAAGATCTTCCCAATTGGTGTAATCTGGAATTTTTAAGTAGTTTGTCCATTGTCAATTAAATCTGCACATTTATCGTTATTGTGATCTTTCTTTTTTATATTGTGATAGAGATCGCCCTGACCTAGTGGCTTGTAGAGACTCTTAGCCGCTTTCTGCTGCCTGTACATGGACCACACAAAGCATTATTTTTTCTTTACTGGGCTCAACTCTGCCTAGCTGGCATCATCCTATTAGGCCCATACTCACAGGAAATTAATGTGACCAAAAATGAGCATCGTTTTCGCAATGGTTATGTCAATTTTATTTATAAAGCACATTTAAAACAACCTCAGTTGACCAAAGTGCTGTACAAGTACAGTTAGCAATATGTACAATATACACAATAAAACTTAAGCACAGGTAATATAAAAGGCACAAACTGTATCTGGTCTACATAGAACCGAAGGCCAAAGCAAAAAGGTGAGTTTTTAATTTGGTTTTGAAGGCTGTTCCAAAGTTTAGGGGCCGCCACTGAGAAGGCTCGGTCACCTCTGGACACACGCTTTGATTTAGGAACAGACAAAGGGAGCTGGTCCGCAGATCTCAGAGCTCTGAAAGGACAGTAGAGCTGCAGCAGCTCTGACAAATACTTAGGCGAATTAAGGCATTTAAAAACAATCAGCAGTATTTTAAATTTTATTCGAAAAGGTTAGCACTCTTACTTCGATTTCCACCACCTGGACGGGGCCTTTCTGTGTGGAGTTTGCATGTTCTCCTTTATTTCGATAGCTCATTTCATAAACAAGAGTTTCCAAAGTGCTGCACAAGAAAATAAAATATCGTTTATCTAAAAACAATAAATAATTAAAAACAATAAAACATTCGGAGCCAATAAACACAGTAAAAATAAATCAACAGATATTATAAAATACTTTAATCAATTTAAAACCAATAAAACATTGAAATAATACCAAAATAGAATACATTTTTAAATTGTTTTTATTGTCTGCGTAGGTTTCCTCTGGCACTCTGGTTTCCCCTACCACTAAAAACATGTACAACAGGCCAGGATGAATGAGAGTGTACAAATTAGCCAATTATTCGGTTGGGACCCCACACCGGCTACAATCCGGTGTGGGGTCCCAACCGAATAAACCAATAAACCAAAAAACCAATAAACAGCAGAAACTAGAATTTGTACAGCTATGGCTGGGAATTACAGCAAAACACTTTTTGATAGATCTTGCTTTTTGTTTTAATATTTTTTTTATTTAAACCAAATCAATATACTGTGTACTTATACAATTCAGATTCATGAACATAAACCTTTTAAATAAACCTCATCTCAAACAAAGAATGAATGACATAACTGACCTGTCAAAACACCACATGGTGATTATTGAGATTGAACAAAATTGTGGTTTTGATTATTTACCCGGAATGTCTGCACAAATATTACAAAATGTTAATTGTTTTTCTTGTGGGTGTTTAATTTTGATTATAAAATATCGTTTATCTAAAAACAATAAATTATTAAAAACAATAAAACATTTGGAGCCAATAAACAGTGAAAATAAATCAATAGATATTATAAAATACTTTAATAAACTGAAAACCAATAAGTTTATTATTGGTTGATCAACCAATAATATTTGATTAGGCAATTACTCTGCCTAATCAAATATAGGCAGAGTAATTGCACATTTGCTCATTGATGATCTGATTAGGGTTAAGCAGGGGTTTCCCTCCTGGACCTATAAGGAGATTATTTTGCTACACTTCCTCCTCCTCCTCCTCTCCACACAGACATATGGAGAGGCAGACTGAGAGACGCAGACTGAAGGGAGAAAACCTGCTGAGCTCTAGTCTAATACTCAGACGGAAGCCTGCAAGGCATCAGGGATATATTTTTACACTGCTAAACTAAAGTGAACTAAAGGATGCTGATCTTTGACGGGTGGATGATCATTTCTTTCTGCCTGGATTTATAATGTTTTAAATTTATTTTGAACAACTTTTACTTAGCAACGATGTTAAGTGCTTACTACTGCTGGCGGCCTGTGTATGATGGTTATGAATGTCTGCAGCTTCTGGAGCAGAATGGAGGCTTCGGCAACAATGGAGCGCAGCCGCCCACACAGATCCAGAATGTCCACAACAACGCAGGTAACATACTGCAGATCCTTCCAGCTGTTTGGAATATGGTCAGTATCGGAGAAAGGGAGAACCCTGATACATAGTTGCTGCATTGATTGGTTTTGGTTTTGACCGTTGCCTCCCTTTGACGAGTAAAGGTCATGTACCTCTGGTCAAAAGGTCACGGATCAATAGCTTTACTGTAAATGTTGTGCAGCTGAATGGCCTAAACTAATCTTAGTGCTTTTATTCTGTTAGATATCACAACTTTAAATTGTATTGAAAATGTTTTGTACTATCTTGAAGTTTCTCTAATATTATGGTAAATCCTTCTTGTATGTTAAGCAGCGTATAACTTAAAACACTGTTCATTATGAATGGATTAGTATTTACATCGTGCAATTTATTGATTGCTTTGTTGACGTCTTGTAAAATAGAGTTGGACTTAAATGAAAACAGCCGATCATGCCGGCAATGCACTCCATATTAAGAGGATTTTGGTGCACTCCAGTTCACCATCTGTCCAATGGCTGAGGGTTTGATCTTTCCCTCAGTTTCCAGAATAGGTTTCGTTTTCTTGTATACTTTTGTCGACAATGAATTTCCAAGGTCTTAAAAGTTATTAAAAGTAATATATGCACAACAAATAGTGGGGCAATATTTGGCAGCTAATTAGTAATTGTGTTGTCATGAATATGTTCATGTTATTGGTAGGTCATTTCTGATTATGCTTCCCTACTGTGTTGTAGGCATTTATGATCCCGACCAGGCTGGGAATGGTCTCTTCGATATTTTGAGGGGAGGGACTGAGCGCTTCCTCACAAACATAAAGGACACTTCATCTAAGGTCATCCAGTCAGTAGCTAGGTAAGACTTACTGCTGTTAAAGCCACACTTTAAAAAAAAAAATAACAAACAGGTTTTATTGTGAACATTGCTACGTTTGCCAGAACCAGATAAACAAAACGGTTGCTTTCTCTACTTTTATTTGCTTCACCATTTACAAATATCACTTTTCCCATTGTGTGGTCCTTTTTTTTGTTTATTTTGTTTCTGTTCTCTGTCCCAATCCCTCATGGCCCACTATGTGTCCATCAACCTAGCAACCCAAGGTAAATACGGGTCACTGAAGTGTGTCATGTCCAGCTCTGTGTCCTAGCTCTGTTTAATTCAGAATAAACCCGCCCTAAATCTGCACTCGGCTTGCTCTCTGTAAATTCATCCATTCAATACTAGTTTGAATGAAGCATGTGATGACTGTTGGGTAGTTAATTTTACAATTTGACAAGAAGATGCAGGAACTTGGGACACGGGGGAATAATTAGTATAAATGCGGATGGATCTGGCGAGGCAATGGACATTCTGGATATTTTGTGACTTTAACTACTCCCTAGAATATAGCATCATGCCTTATTTCTCCCCAAGTGGTGCTCCCATTGCCTTGAATTAAATCAATAAAAGGCAGTTCCATGTTAACCATATCACACAGCAGTGTGACTTTGTCTGAATGAGTGGTCAGTATGTGGCATACTAAACCAACATTTATGCTTCACCCTCCACATAACTCCAATTATAATGTCAGTAATTTTTGCCATCAGCTCCATCACATCAGTATCTTTGTTGTGGTAAACCCTTTCAATGTTGTTTTGCAACTTAAATGTTTTGTGGCTTGCAAGGATCTTCTTTTTTTTTCTGTTTGGTAGATGATGAGTCCTGCCCACATTGGGTATTCAATCTCTTTTCATTAGAGAAACACTGCACAGCTATATGTTATTCACTGTATAACTTGATTGATTTCCAACTTGTAAATCTTAGCGTTATGTAATGTATGCAGTGGTGTTCGTGACCTCTTGCCTCTGTTACAGCTATGCCAAAGGGGACTTGGATATTTCATACATAACTTCCAGAATAGCTGGTGAGGCATACATTTTCCATTCAAAAGGATGTGGATTCCATTTGTTGATATCTAAATCCGGTGTGTGCAGTGATGTCGTTCCCAGCGGAGGGAGTGGAGTCGGCGATAAAGAACAACATCGAGGACGTGCGCTTGTTCCTGGACTCCCGTCACGCAGGCCACTATGCTGTGTACAACCTCTCCAAGCGCTCTTACAGGCCTTCTCGTTTCCACAACAGGGTATGCCCCCTCACATTTAGGCATACAAATACTTAAGTTATTGTTAATATTTGGAATCAGTGCAAATGTGTGGTTGTGTTTATGTTTAGGTTTCAGAATGTAATTGGCAGTTGCGTCGAGCCCCCAACCTCCGAAGTCTCTACAGTGTGTGTAAAAACATGCACTTGTGGCTCAAACAGGACCAGAGAAATATTTGTATAGTACATTGTTTGGTTAGTATTGTTTTCTAAACCCTCTGCAGTCTACACACGATGTAGAAGCTGTGAATTCAAACCTCCACACTGTTTGTCCCTCCCCAGGACGGTCGAGCAGCATCAGCTGTGGCCGTTTGCTCCTTTCTGTGTTTCTGTCGCCTTTTCTCCACCGCTGAAGCTGCTGTTTATATGTTCTCAATGAAACGCTGTCCACCTGGAATTGCCCCTTCTCACAAGAGGTATTTTTTGCAGATTTGTAATGTCTGCATTTGACACTGGTGTATTTGTTTTGATTATTTGTGTGTTTTGGTTAGGTATATTGAATACATGTGTGACATGATGGCAGAGGAGCCCATCATTCCCCACAGTAAACCAATGATCATTCACTCCATTGTAATGACACCTGTGCCACTGTTCAACAAACAACGCAATGGGTGCCGTCCTTTTTGTGAAGTTTACGTTGGAGATGAGCGTGTTCTCACGACATCTCAAGAGTATGACCGAATGAAGTGAGTTGTTGTACACAATCTCGACAATAAAGACACATTTTGCTGAAGCTATAGGTGGCTCTGTAATGCACATATTTATTCATTATTTATTTATTTTATTGTGGTTTTACAGAGATTTTAAAACAGAAGATGGAAAAGCTGAAATTCCTCTTAACGTGACAGTCCAAGGAGATGTGCTGGTGGTGATATATCATGCAAGATCTACTCTGGGAGGACGTCTACAGGCCAAGGTTTACATATGATGTGTTATTTTTACAGAAATGATTACAGCAGTTTAGCACTTACTATATAATATATTCATAATGTGGTTATAGATGGCATCCATGAAGATGTTTCAAGTTCAGTTCCATACAGGATTTGTCCCAAGAAATGCAACTACTGTGAAGTTTGCAAAGTATGTACAGATCAATTTGTAAAAATACATTTAACAAAAAACATTTATTTGGTAGTGAGAGGATAGACTAGACTACAGGTGTTGTTTTCTATTTGAACAGGTATGACTTGGATGCATGTGACATCCAGGAGAAATACCCAGATTTATTCCAAGTCAACCTGAACATTGAGGTTGAACCAAGAGATCGTCCAACCACAAAGACTCCCCCATGGGAGGGCTTTCCGACGAAGGGCCTAAATCCTAAAATCCTTTTCTCCTCCCGCGATGAACAGCAGGAAATCCTTAGTAAATTTGGTAAGTGCATTCAATTAATTTAAATGTATCTGCTACCTGCTCTAGTTTGGTGAATTGGTTCTTTTCAGCTTGTTTATTGTCCATCGCTCCCAAATATACTTGAAAACATCTTCAACATTATCCTTTCAGGTAAACCTGAGCTTCCTCGGCAGCCTGGATCTTCTGCATTGTATGATTCAGAATCACCACATCCAGCACAGACACCGGATAGCTCAAATGCAACAGAAATGGAGTCTCCTGCCAGCACAGATGCCAACGTAAACAACTTCTTCCAGACTCTTGACTGGGAAGGTGCTCATCTCTCTTTACAGTTTTCAACTTGAAAACATCCAAAGTCTAACTGACCTCATGATCCCATGGCTGTGTTTCCAGATACTTCCAGTCCTTGTGATGACGGTCAAACAGGGTGTGTTTACAATGACCAGGATACTCTGAGTGATCAGTCAGACGGAGAGTCCGTGTCTTACTCTGCTCCAAGTGCAGAGCCACTGTCACGAGACACAAGCGAACCACTGTTTGACGCTGATTTCCAGGTGGGTGAAGTCTGTATAATTCTTCTCATCAAAATGAATTGTATACATTAAAAAAAGTTAATGCGTCTTGTCTTATCTCCAGACCCCGCCTCCTACTGCCCAAGAATCTGCATCAGACACAGCTGACCTCTTGGGGTTAAACGCCGACCCTGCGTCCTCATCCTCTGTTCCAAACCCAGCATCACAAAGTGGCATGAAAGCCGCCTCCAGCAACAGTGACCTCCTAAATGACTTTTTTGCGCCCTCTTCTGCAATATCAGGAGCTGTGCAGGAAGACTTATTTTTCAGTGGAGCTGCACAAGAGTCAAAACGTGAGCTTTTATCCGATCTTGTACTGGTACAATATAGCAGCTGTACTGGATGCTCCATATTATTCCTTTTTTTCATTGTGTGCTGTAGCCATGGGCGACCTGTTCGACCCCTTTGGAATGGGGTCGGGCTCTGGGTTTGACTCCAGTGTAGCCTCGTCTCATCAAGAATCTGGTCCCGATTTGTTTGAGAACCTTCTAGGATCTGATAGTTCTACAACCAGTGGATTCAGCTCAGCACACAGCAGTGCTGCTGCAGCTTCCAACACCAGCCTCTTCAACCTTAGTTAGTTAGATTGATCTCTTTTCTCTTCTAAGTCAGTGTGACAACATAATAACACTTTTTCTAATCTGGGTGTATCCACAGATAAACTAGTGAATGACACCCCAAAGATGACATCTTCAGCAAGTCAACCTGACCTGCTTGGTGGGTGGGACAGTTGGGCCACAAATGGTTCTGCCAGTATGAGTTCTTCAAGAAGCAAACCAAACTATACAAACACAGGTACTGATGTGTTCAGCCCTGTACTGTTTAGATCAGTGGTTCTCAACTGGTTCTATTCCAGCACTATTGACCTTTTTTAATTTAACATATTGTTGACCGTTTATAACCAAATGTAACATTTCTAACATTCAGCCTGCCCCATACTCATATGGTCTGATTCTCTCTTTTTGGAAGTAATGAGATGCACATATTTTTTTCATAGCCTCTGGAGTGTCTATGTCAAAGGCAAAGTCTCAAACCTTTGATCCTTTCGCTGATTTGGGAAATCTAGGCTCTAATTTACCTGGTATGAGATTTTTTTTCCCCCCTAATGAAGTCGGCTTAATATTTGAAAAAAGGAATATCGTCAAAATCACACTTTCTGTGACTTACAGCTTCTTCAAGTAGCACCTTCTCTGGGTCCTCTTTCAATTCAAAGCCTGCCCCTACACCCTCTACGACCTCTGCCAAAGGCCAAGGCCAGCCGTGGCACCCGAGTAGGCCTGCACCTGCACAGAACAAACCCTGGATGCCGGGATCAACTCCCAAACCTGCACCACAGCCGTCCAGCGCACAGCCCTCCAAACCAAACTACAACCTCAACTTCGGCAGTGTCATTGGCGGAAGAGAAGAGCGTGGTCTGCGGGGGCCCAGCTTTGGTTAGAGCCGCAAAATCACTAAGATCAAGAGTTTTTAGTATTCAAGTTTGTGATAACCATGTTTGATATTTATGGTACAGGTGCCAAGCCAAAAGTGAAGGTGGACGATTTTGAGGACTTGCTCTCGACTCAGGGTTTCGCTTCTAGACCTGATAGAAAGGGACCAAGGACTATTGCTGAGATGAGAAGACAGGAAATGACAAAAGAAATAGATCCACTCAAATTACAGGCAATGACAACTTATACAGTTCTAAAACCACACTGGCATTTGCAACAAGATGTGGTCAAACCAGTGCTTTGTTTTCCAGATTCTGGACTGGATCGAGGGGAAGGAGCGCAACATTCGTGCCCTGTTGTCCACTCTACACACTGTGCTGTGGGAGGGGGAGACTCGCTGGAAGCCAGTGGGCATGGCTGACCTTGTGACTCCAGATCAGGTCAAGAAGTACTACAGAAAGGCTGTATTGATCGTCCACCCAGATAAAGTACATGATGAATATGCACTTGATTACAAGACATTTTAATGTTACTGTATATTAACACCGTTTCATTTTTGTCTCTTATTAAAGGCAACTGGACAACTGTACGAGCAGTATGCAAAAATGATCTTTATGGAACTAAACGATGCCTGGTCAGAGTTTGAAAATCAAGGATCTAAAGCCCTGTTTTGAGTGAATTGCCAGGATCCCTGTGAGACCAGATTGGACTGGTCTGGGCCTAATCCACTTTTGACAAGGGTTAGACTGTGCCCACATTGGGCCTAGGGCTGAGCCTCTGAGAGGTGTCCTCTCTACATTCCCTTAATCCCCATCTCCTGCTCTCATTTCTTTGCAGTTTCTACAAAAAAGGGAAACGTGTTGTGCTTCAGCGTGGAGATTATTATGGACATTATTATCTAATTTTCAATCCACACATGGCAGTGCAAGTGTGAACTCACTGCCTTTGTTTGCAACTGCCTCAGATGTTCTGCAAAAACAATGGTGGGTGACAATCGGGTGTTAAAAGAAAATGAAAGGAATAGAAAAAACATGGTTTTAGGTCTGAAGCATAAAGGGGTTTTACAAAAACAGAATGCTGGTACATGACATCTGAATCTGGTGGTGTTCTGTTATCCAACAGCTTTTGATTGAAGGGACTAAGGACATTGCTGGGTGATCTTCAGCATGCAGATAGTTTTGTTAACAAACCTTTGACATGATTATCAAAGTATCACATTTTGGAAATGGTCCCAGCTAAAGTTTCTCACTTGCCTCAAATGTTGAAGAAAACCAGTGGTTGGTGCTGATTATTTCCATTGATATTTTAAAGTGCCACAGCTGCACCCTTTTGAAGATATCTCCTGTTGGGATGTCTTTTTAAACCACTTTTTCAGAAGGGTCCAAACACTACAGTACTAGAATGGCTCCTGATGTTTCAGTTTTACACACCTCAAATTCCTGTTAAACCCTGCATCCCTCAGCTTCTGGCCTGTGAATGGGAAGCTACACTTGTTTTGGAGCCCTGTATAAATGTGGGCGGCAGTTTTTTTGAAGTGCTCTTTTTATTCGGTGTTCAAAGTGTCGTCCTTTCCGTGAACTGCATGCTGTTACACACAGATATCTCCGAGCAAGAGAAAGGTGTGTGTTTAATATCATACCAGGGTAGTCCCCATGGACCAGGTTTCTCATATTGAAGTGCTCTTTCCTTGTAGCAGAAAAAAAATAAAAATCTACCAGCTCAGCCAGGCTATTGCTGTGTATGGCATTTATCAAGGCGGTCCAACTTTTTCATTTACGGTGCAGTGCAGAGTTCTATGTGAGAGATTAAATGAAGGACAAAGGACAAATATTTAAATTTTTTTGTAATTCTTTTATTGTTTTTCATCCATTATGGCCATTTTTTGTCATTAATCATCATCACTCAAGTGTAAAAACAAAACCCTGTGCATCAAGTGGTGTAAGAATTCCTGGCTGGACACATGATTGGGTCCAGCGCTCCATGCGACAGTGTGAATGTGCTGAATGTGTGAGTGGGCTTTCTGAGGAAGATAATGAAACCTCTTTAGGCAACATAGTTCTTGTGTACACTTTGAATATTTCTCTTTTTCAAACACACCCTTATTTTTTGTGTGTTTTCATCTGTATTCTATATTTTATTATTTTTACCTCATGGACCAATCGATTTATCCACTTTTCTTATTTATTGTATTTGGGATGGGGTTGTGGGTCATGGAGATGTATTGAAGATGATTACAGATAATATATAGATGGAATGGGCCGGCTGAACAGGATCACATTGAACCTCTTTGTTTCATTCCAAAGCATCTATTATTGATAAGAATGTGCTTTTACTCACATATATATCCTCTCTGTTGGTATAATGTCTTTATCATTTGTATAGTCTCCATTTGTCTTATTCATCTGGCTTGGTTTTGTATTGAGTTTAAATTCAAACACGAGGGGCCAATGAATTCAAGACTCATCAGTATAATTCTTGTATTATGGATGAGATTTGAAAACGACACATTGGCAGTGTTTACTGTACCAAATGACATTGTACTGATATGAATGTAAATCAACACATGCAAAAATAAAGAATTAAAAGATTTGATCTGAAATTTTTTGTATTTTTGCAGTCAGTTGAAAATGGGAGGGTTGCATGATTTGGGGTAGACGGAAATATTTGAGTTGACTGCACATTTTCAATGCATCCAGGAGCACTGAAATTTGAGCAATTTAAAATGTGAGGTTCTGCTAAATTAATACAGGTTGTTGCATCTATTTTGGAGTATCTGTGTTGAAGACTTAACTATGCGTGCACGGTTTGTGTAATAAGACCCTATAGAGACAACCCGTTGTTTAAAACAATGGCTTGACATATGCCACTTTGCATGTAATGAGTCTATATCATATATTAGTTTCCCATTTTAAAACAGTTTTGTCTTCCAAAAAGATGTTATACAGGTGAAACTCAAATTATCAAATATCATTCAAAGGTTCATTTTTTTTTGTAATTCAACTTAAAATGTGAAACTAATATATGATAAAAACTCATTACATGCAAAGTGGCACATGTCAGGCCGTTGTTATAATTTTGATAATGGCTTACAGTCCATTTTCAAAATATTCAAAATTTATGAGATTTTTAAATATTTTTTTTTACAAGCTGAGCGCCATAATAATCAAAATTATAACAAAGACTATACATATCTCACTTTGCATGTAATGAGTCCATCATATATTAGTTTCACAGTTTAAGTTGAATAACAGAAATGAATGCACTTTTTAAAATATTCTGACTTTCCGAGTTTCACCTGTACTTCCAAAATAATTGTAAACTTTGCAGTTTGGTTATTGAAGCCATTCTGATTAAATGATTACTATATTTTGTTAATTGCGCAGTTATACTACTAAAAAAAGAAAGTATGCCAAAATCTATATCAGGACTAACAATGCATAAGTAGCATCAGTGTAACCAGTCAGATGCCCTTATTTAACTGGACGGTACTACAGCTAATAAAGATGAAGTTGTATACTGACACATTTACAAAAATGTTCCTAATGCCAACAACAATTAGAAAATTTCAACAATGCTATATAAGTAATATATTTATATAAAACATATTTATATTAAATTGAATTAATTAAAGAATATAAAAGTTAAGGTAACATACAGTACACACATAACATTAGCATTACTTCACATAGTGCAAAAACACAGTTATAAAATACAAAGTTAGTATCTTTAACTTCCCGAGACACAGCGGAATCATGCATCAGGAAACCTGCAGGTTCTAAAGTCATGTACATGGTACATTCTCTTCTAGTGAGCGGGATGTTGTTCCAGATTTTACAGCCACCGACTTATAATATTCTCTTTGTTACTATGGGAGAGTAATAGCCTAAAATTATATTGTCTGCTATATGTCTGTGTAAGTTCTCAGTCTGCTATACATCCTTATTTGTTTCCTCATTAAGTTTGTTGTCAAATGAATACCGCCTTTACTCTGCCCGATCCCGTCAGACCTTGGAAGCTAAGCAGGGAAGGGCCTGGTCGGTACTTGGATGGGAGACCGTTTGGTAACACCAGGAAGCCTAGCGGATGTAGTGAGTGGTTGGTGGTGGTCGGTGGGGCCGATGGCGCAGACCGGTTGCCTCGCTTCCGTCAGTCTACCCCATGACAGCTGTGGCTACAATAGTAGCTTACCACCACCAAGTATGGAGTGAATGATTAATGCAATGTAAAGCGCCTTTGAGTGTCCAGAAAAGCGCTATATAAAACCAATGCATAATTATTATTTAAAAGGTATGATTTTAAATGAATTAAAATATTGACATAGTATTGTTGACGTATTGGCACTGAACCCTGTTTGTAGGATGCTTTTTATCCTGGGGCGTCTAAATGAAAATCTTATGCTCACAAGAACAACCAACCCAAATGGAATCAAAATTAAAATGCACAATCATTTAAAGTTGTATCAATTTTATTGCAAATCTGAATTGCACTGTAAGCAATGTGTATTTTGTAAGTGTGATGTTAAAGTCACAATAAAATAAACTGTTCTATTACCACTATGAAATAATTCCAATCAAATAAGTGAACCTTGGTCATTCTTAAAAAAAAGAAAAGATTTAAAGCTCAGCAATTGACATAAAACGCATCTTTTCATCTGGTCCATACAAGTCAAAAAAAGAAAAGAAGACAGACATGGTTCCTATTTGAAGCTGGAGGACAAACAGAAAAACAAAGCGTGAGAACGGGATTGAAGTTTATCCGGTGGAGAGGACATTGGAATGCATCTTCCTTCATTAATAAACATTTGAAATACAATATGTACTGAAAGCGTATTACCCCACTGCAAATGAAGCATGTTTTAAAGAATATGTTAAAAATTGTGCCTACAGGTGACAAACAGGTATGGAGCAGTCCGCTGTTGCACGCTGACATCTGGTTTGCGGTGAGGAAGGCACTTCAAAGTGTGGAGGGACATGCAATATCCTGACTGTCCTATCACAAGTCCAAACATTATTGAAAAAGTCAGCAGGGTGACTCCTGCTCAGCCTCTATAGTCCTCCAAGTTCACTGAGTGGAATCTGAAAGACAGGATACAGTTGGTTTAAGCCGCTAATGTACAGGTCTGTTGTCAGTGTCGATTGAACTTACAAAAACAGAAATGTTGTGATATGGGTTTAACAGTCCAACCCTGGAACTTGCTGCTGTGCCATCCATTCTGTACCGTTTAACATGTTCTATTGAGAACAGAAACAGTCAAGTTAAGGGACGATGGCAGAGCTTCATTGTAAGATATTAAACTCTTAAAAACGTCATACAATTGAAGTATTTGTTACTGATTCATGATCAAGTGGAATCTGACATGGCTCTGGCGTGGGCTCCTCCACATCGAAGCATTTATCAGCAGCAACCTCCTGAAGGGGAAACGGCCAATTTAGAACTAATGGAACAATTACACAATAATGTACGATAATGCATATTTTAAGTAGATACATTAAGTGTGTCTTCTGCAGCTATGATCAGTTCTGGCTCAGATGTCATCTTAACAGGTCCCGGGCCAAAGAGCTCGCAGACTGCTACTGTTGGCTAAAGCGCGAGGAAGTATGCTGTTTTAGAAAACTTAACAAAATGTATCTTAATCTGACGTGATCTGTGGGGAAATCGAACCTTCTCAAAAACTGGGAGCAGTTTAATGGTGTTGGGTTCAATAACCTCGGCAGAAGTGTCTGTCACAACAAAGTCATCCACCTTAAGGTCAGATGTGTCCACAGGAACCTGACCAGAGAGATAAGACATGAGCTACAAGTTGAACTTCACTCCAGCTTCCAAACTCTGTGCTTTTATTAATTATTTATTATTATTATTATTACTATTACTACTACTACCTTGGTAACAGGTTCTGGAGCAGCTGTTATTGGAGGCAGAGGAAGAGCATCTTGTTTCTATTAAAAAAGAGGTTAAATATACAAAAAAGCGATAGACATTTCTACCAAGTGCACTGAAAATGAGTTTTACAATACTTACCCCTAGGAGTTTCTCACTTGGAATAGGAATATCCTGGAAAGTGGGGAAAAAACTGTTAAACTTGCTCTATTTTGCATTAGTGATAAAGTGTTAAATGAGAGCACAATGGATGAAAATGAAGACAGTGTGGGCTTGTTCACATAACAGACACAAAAGCGCCTTGATTGGATTTGTTACAATATTAACTTATTTTTAATATTACTTGTGTGTTTCATTATTTTTAGAAATTTTAAAAGGTAGGAAGTAGTATAATCGGTCATTATAGATTTCCACAGCATCCACATGTGATCCAAACATGCTTTCTGTTTGACAGGGACAAACCAAATCCAGGCAACTTTTGAGAACGCACAAGCATGACTTTACAACAAAGAGCGTCGAAGAAAAGAAGGGGGGGGAAGAGCAGGAAAAGTACTGAAGATTATTTTTGGTGTGGTAGTGGCACCTCTTGGATGTGGTTAGTCTCTGCAGGGGCTTCTTCAGACAACTCCTCCATCTCACAGTCCTCTTCCTCCTCCTGGGATGAGCAACTCTCCTCTTCTTCCTCTTCCTCCTCCTCCTCCTCCTCCTCCTCTTCGGCCACCGGTTCACTCTCCACACACTTTACTGCCGCTGTCAGCGCCACCTCTTGTGTGACAGCCACAGTTTTCTCGTCCGTTTGTTCACATTCGACGGATTCTGGCTCGACCGATTCGGGTTCATCGGCAGCGTCCTCAACTGGGCCGCTGTCCACCGAGTCAGATACTGGGGATTGAGAGGCCTCATCCTCAACATCTGCCACCGCATCTTCCACAGCGGGGATTGCATCTAAAACTTCTGTTGGTTCGGACTGAATAGGTTCATCCACGACGGCCAGAACTGAGCTGCTATCCTCACTCGCCTCGACAGACTGAGAGCCCAATTCTTCAATATCTGCGTCAAATTGTGACTTTGAGGCATCTACGGTGATCTCTTCTATCATTTCTGTTTTCTCAACGCACTCTTCCGTTTCTTCTGTGATCGGTTCTTCCACCGCATCTGAGGCAACGTCTTCTGTGTGTGCTGTGGCCACTGGCTCACACACATCACGCGTCTGTGTAGGCAAAATCAACACAGCATAAGAGGACCCATGCAGCATGCAGCTACAGGCTGATCTAGCACAACTGATGTAAGTGGCACACAAATGGGCAATGGTCATGACTTGGTGTACATGAAATCTATTTAGATTTATGTTACCTGTTCAGTCTCTGTGATAACCGCCGTTTCTTCTGCAACAACCTTAAAAACAGGTTTGAGGTGAATTAATTCAGCTAATTTGTGTTCAACTTGTTCATAACTCGTCGAGCACCTGGAGGAAAATGTTTCTTGATACACAAGGCGAGTTTTGCCAAGACGGTATTTAATGTTGACTCATTAAGCTTATGGAGAAATGTTGAAAGCTTGTGGAGACCCTCTTGGGAGAGCTACTGGTAACTACCGAACTAGAGATTGGAGACCCCTGCATTATGTAGGGTGGAAAGTGTGCCACCCACACATTGTAAAGCTCACTTGTATAGTTACTCATAAAAATACCCTGCGACAGAGACAGTAAGCCTAATTGTGTAGTGACAGGTCGACCTTGTGCAGAAATACTGATTTATGTTGATGTGTTGGACAGTGTGGCAACGGTGCACTGTGTTCATTTGGACTTATCTAGCTTTCTTTTTCTGCACCTTACTTCTACTGTGTATTCAACAATATGAGTGTGAAAAGTCATCAATGTTTCACTGGCAGATTAAATGCGTCGGCAAAACAAAAATCTTACTATCTATTCACGTGTCATTCACAAGTGCTTTTCTATTAATGTGATCATCTCAATGTATTGCCTGTGAAAGATTGTCTCTCCCACGAGTCTGGCTATGATGCTTATGCAAGCTGTCAGTTTGTGGCCTGCAGACATTCAACACAGTCTTTGTAGTGAGCTGCGTGTCAGTCAAACTCAGTGATACCTGTGCACTCTCCCTCTGGCTCTATAGACAAAATGCCTAAACTGGCTGTATGAGAAGTGTTAACACATATAGCTTACCTCTATCTCAGCATGTGCCTCTGGTGCCTCTACCTCTACCTGTCAAAGAACACACAAGTGACTTATGAATGTTTGTTTCTAGAAAGTGAAATGCCCATGAGTGAAACGCAAGGTCAAACTCGGGGTGTGGTGAGCTCTAAAAATGTGCTCGAAGAAAAACAGAATACCTGGCCTGCCAAACTAGCTCTTATCACTTGAATAATTTTGTCTTAGAAATACCCCAAGAAGATAAAGCTTTGCTGATTTAGAAGTGTGGCACGTAAGACAGCATCTCATTAAGCAGTCTCTTGGCAGGGACTCATCATTTCCTTCCAGGACTGTGGCAACCAACGGGACACCTGCTTCTTAAATGTTTATGTGAACATAAAAGAGATGGAAAAATGTATTGAAACTCAAGTACATGTATTGCCAGCCCGAGTGTTTCTGCTGCCTTTTGTTTGTAGGCACTAGACAGACTA
Organism: Proterorhinus semilunaris; assembly: GCA_021464625.1. Lineage (NCBI taxonomy): Eukaryota > Metazoa > Chordata > Actinopteri > Gobiiformes > Gobiidae > Proterorhinus > Proterorhinus semilunaris. Next base: position 13,788,642 of record CM038345.1, read on the forward strand.
AGCTGGCAGCAGACAGACTTAAGTGGCAAAGAGCTCCCAGCTATAATGGCACAAAGCATTACATGAATATTGCAAACCATGGTGAAGTTTTAGTGAATAATTTAGCCTGCCTTGTAGCAGTCCACTGAAAATATAGGGCATACGGTTTTCAACATTTGTGGGCTTCAACTCTTGGACATTTCATCTTAAACTGGGACGGCAACAAGTTAAAACAGAACAGCACCTCCACAAATCTAATCTAGCGCAACCATAAATACAAAAGCAGCGCAATTCAGCCCGGGGGGATTTGGCTAACATTCTAACAAAAGCCATGTGCGTATGTCCACTGACAAGAGTAAATATACATTTCAGTTGCAGTATAGGCTTGCTTGGAGTGTATAGGGGAGAGCGCTATAGGTTTCTTCTTATGTCACACCCCGCTGCCCCAGCCTGTTCCAGCAGCAGAGCACGCTGTTTAAATACGTTCACACATTCTGCCACATGGGACCAATGTGGAGACAAAACTAGTGAAACATTAAAGGCAAGTAAAACTGTAAAGGAGTGTTTTAGTAATCAGGGGCATGTTAATTAAGAATGTCTCACACATTATTACTGCCCATGATGTAAGAGTTTACACTTTGTGGATTTCCATTTCCAATCTCATAAGAGAAGGCATTGCTGTTGAAATAAAAAGGTGCGGCCCCTGTGAAAACGTCGAAAGTAAAAACTTTTCTGTGCAACACTTAAAGTTGAACAAAAAGAGCTCACACGGTTAGCCCCTTTCTTTCTTTCTCTTTTTTACAATACCAAAAGTTGATGTTACCAAAAGGCAACATAAACCTTGATCTACACAAAGGATTTTGTTTGGTTTTTAAATATAAATCAAATCAAAGTGTGACATGCAAGTGCATTTTTTGTGCTAGTCCCAAGTCCAAATAAAAGGTGAGGGCTAGCAAATGGGCATACAAATCTGAGCTATAAGACTATAGGCAAATACCATAAGAAGCAGAAGATTAGTCAAAATTAGGAATCACATTATATCCATAACATTTGGATTGCAAATATGGATTGTGTTAATTTCTCCTCCTCTCTTTCCTGTGTTATGAAAGAAGCCGAAGTGGTCTGAGCAGCGCACGTGCGGAGGGAGCATGGTAAAGAGTTGACAGAGGAGAGAGGGGAAGTGGGGGGGGACAGAGAGCATACTGGTATGGCTGAACTGCTTTTTCAGAGTGGATACGGTGGGCTTATACTCACCTGAGTCTCCGAGGCAAAATGCTGAGGTTGTGAGCAACCCACCTCCTCTTTACGCTGGAGCCAGCTAAAAACTATCCCCATACTGACACTTAATTCTACTTTCTATAATACAACTAATTACCCCACATTGGTCAAATGGACTATTACTGGACAAAAAGAATCAGCAGATCAGCACACTTGATCACCTATTTCTTTGAGTTTTAAGACACCACCTATAGTTTTTACAGTTGACCTAATATGTGCAGCTCTGTGCTGAAAGGTTTGCACAAAGTTAGGAAAAAAGCTGGCACATAGGGAAAGCGACGGGGGTGTGGTGAAAGGAAGGGGAGGAGGGGGAGGGAAGTGCAGGGCAGCCCATCTCACATAGGAACATGTGTATAGACCGAGTGCGGCTCCGTGGGTAAGGTGCACCACTTATAGGTCAAAAGGTTTCCCTGGACTGGACTGTGTAGTAGCCCTGACTGGAGTAGGTCCTGGAAAATGTCCATGATTGATAAGGCTTCCTTTAAAAGGAACCAGGGCACTCAAAATACACACGTGCAGCATACACTATGGTCATGGCTCAGCTCCCAGGAACAAAGAACATCCATTTACTCATGTGTGCACTAGCATACCTGCATGTTGCAGACTGTGGGCTTGCGTAAACTAAGACATGTATGTGTGTGCTGCTTGTGATGTTAGACATGAGATATAAAACACGTTGTACCCAAATCCTGCATGTAGACTTTGCACTCGTGTCTATGAGACTATGACAATTATGTAGATTTCCTATGGGAAATCAGAAGCCTGGTCAAAAGTAATACCTACAGTATAATCCCTTAATTGGATATTTATTTTTATCCTATAACCAAGTAACAAAGCACATCAAAAGTAGAGTCTTTCACTCCACATGTAAATGGTAATGTATAGCCAGTGGATTGGACAGTCTGTATAGTGATGCCGCCTATCCCACTCTCCACCTCTTTCCTAAATGGAACACGCTGTTCCCTGTGCCTCCCACCCCCACCAAGTCTCCCTCCAAGGAACGAGACACACACACACTTAGACTTACTCTAATCAGGTTGTTCTCTAAAAGCTACATTGACAGTATTTTCACATGTGAAAATAAAAGACACTGTTTTAAAGAATTGGACAGTTGGTTTGAGCAAATGTATATCAAAGTAGGGCCCGCGGGCCAAATTTGGCCCGCCGGAACAATTACGTTGGGCCGCCAGCAGAAAGTGACCTACTCTTGCCACATACTAACTCTCTCCCAGTCATTCTCAATGGTAAATATGGATGCAGTACACTTTTTGGCCACCAGCGTCAAATTGGGGGCGCTGTTTCACTCATTTCACAAAGTTATGGAAACACTGTTGTGGTGTCTTGGTGTTTATCAATCACAGAGCGTTGTAGCATCAACTTTACCAGTTTCCCAACTTTTATTGCAAAGGTCGTTGACATCAACAAAGGTACGTGTTAAAAAGAATTGATGCTGAACAGACACTTTCAAAATGATCTCATATGGCATTTTCTTTGAGTTAATAAATGAATGAGGGAAAGTCACTGTAGCTGCTGTAGATACAGGTGTTGTTGTTGTTGTTTACATTTTGTACTATATTGCTGCAATTCTACTAAAACTATGTGTTTGCCGCAGTTAACATTTGTTTTAATGTAGCATGTTATTTGCATAGATAGAATCATATGCAAATGTATAGGCTACTATTATTATTTGCAGTTTATATCTGTTTCACGCTTGACATCGCCGTGTTTAGCCCGCGACCCACAAGCACCTTTTTATTTTGGCCCTCGGAGAATTGACAACTAGATGTCTCTAAATTGTATGTAGCACATTTTGTTATATTGTTTGATACATTTTCACTCGCAGCAGCCACAGAAGGAATGGCATCAGGCGCCATCATTATGAAACTGTATCAAATCATTATTATGCAAATCACTGCATACATGGGGAAGATGGCTTGCTTTCCAACACAGTTCTCCTTACCTCAATTTTTGGTTCTGCTTCAGGAATAATTGGTTCTTCCACTTCTTGTACTTCTCCTTTACCTTGCGCAGCCACTTCATCCGGTGGAGCCTTCACGACGGGTGCCTCTGTGATGACCGAGGCAATAACTTCAGGGACCTCCACTTCAGGGACCACAACCTCTGGCTCTGGTTCAGGCACTGCTGCTACCAGGTCTACCTCTTGCTCTGGTTCAGGTACTGCTGTTACCACCTCTACCTCTACCTCTGGCACTGCTGCTACCACCTCTACCTCGACTGGCGCTGCCACTGGCTCCTCTTTCGATGGCTCAACTTTGGGTACGACTTGAGGTGCCTCCACAATAGTAACGGCAATAGGAACTGCTTCTGGTATTTTGGAGACCACCTTCGGGACTTTCGGTGGAGCTGGCTTGGGCGTTTTAGCAGCTTTTTTGGAAACCGTTCCGGGGGCCCCCACAACTATGGAAGGGCTTGCTTTGACAGGTGGACAGGATGCATGCTGCTCAAGGACTCTCCTCTGGGCTTGCTGCAGAGAAGAAAACACAGTGGACCTGTTAGATAAGATATTTCACTATTTACGTGGTCAACCAACCGATCTGTAGTGTAGTTTATTTATTCACGTTTGCTCGCAACATTGGAACAACTTTTAGAAAATACCATTACCATCTCAGATTTACAGCTTAAACATATCACCTAATAATGTCACAGAGTTGAACAAAGGGTTTATCACTCACTACTAACTATAATTATCCAAAATATAATCTTAAAATGTGATAAATATCTCTACCAGTTCAATTCACTTGCAGGACAGGGACCAGAATTAATGCATTTTCAGCCTCATGGATTGAGTGTTTGGAAATACCAGGGATGCCAATCCAGTCAAGTTCAACATGTTATTCAACTTTGGGACAAAATCCCCAACGGCTTAAATAGAGCTTTTAGGAACGCCAGACCGTGATGCGGCTGGGGCTACAGTGCTGGGACTATACCAAAAGCCTGGCCAAAAGCTGGTTTAGATAAAGAGAGCTAATTAGATGAATCAGAGCTGTCCTGACAGCTCTGGCCACGCGGTAACAGAATTTGTAGGAGTCAGCACCACCAGTGGAAGCTTGTGTGGGGCAAACACTGGGCATAATAGCAGCATGAACAGTTTATTATCAGGTTACTGTTACGTTGGAAGCACTTTTGTGCACGACACTGGAATGTTGATGCTTTTGATGTGCATGTGTCCAGACAATTTAGACAAAGGGAAAACAATCTTCACATTTGGATGTCATGATGTGTCGAGGGGTGTATTTCGTCCCTCACCGATACCCACTTGTGTCGACGGCGGGGCTGCTGCTGATAACAAGTGATGACGTGTCTGTGATTTAGTGACTGGGGGAGCCATTTTTAACTGGCATTCTGCAAGGCATCTCTCTTAAGTGTGTTCACTGTCATGTACAGCTGTCTGGTGTTGAGAGGCAGGGCTGCTAGTGTGGAGGGAGGGGGGATCTTGGCTAAAAAACAAAGGAAACTCCCTGAACTTTATGAGCTGCACAATGAATTATTAAAGTGCATCCACAATATTACGCATATTGATTGCGATAAAAGTGCCTGCCGATGATGTAAGCTTGTGAAACTGGAGACTCCATGATGCCACCAGTCTGTTCAGCAGCACCACACGCCCAGCCTCCCTCTCCGTGTGGCCACACCCACTTCGCTCTGGCACTCAATGTTCAGAAGTCTTTTTTCCCTTTTTTTTTTTTTCTTTCAAGGGTCTACATGTTCCATGAGATGACTACGTGTCAGTTAACATATATTTGTTTGGTCGTTTTATTCATTTTACATATTTGCGCGTATAGCGTTCATACTTTGTTGATAAGTGTCTTCTTAATGTATTCATTTTCTTGTACCACCACAATAAACAGAGGGATGTCAGACAAAACAGATAAAAAAATAAAAAAAGATTGATTTGTTTTGTGATTATTTTCTTTGCGATTTCTTTTTCAACTTGTTTAACTTTTTATTATTTTCAGTTGCGCGTGCTGGTACGGTACGCGCGTGATGGTACGGTACGCGCGCAAGGTGACGGCAATAGCACAACAAAAGATGTCGAAAAAGGCTTGAATGGCCTAATTACATTTACGACAGAAACTGTAAAACATATTTATTTACGGAAGCCTTTTTATTATTATTATTGTAACAGGCTGTTCATCGTTATAAATAATAATACAAAAATACTTAGATATAAATAATATTTACCAAATAGATTTATTTCAAGATTATGATAAGAATGGCACTTACCACCCGGCGCATACGGCGCTTGTTCTTCTTTCTTTTGCTGGGCATGTTGCGTTTGAGCTGTGATGGGAGCCTAAAAGTAGCAGTCAACAAGAAAAAGAGGAGAGAGGACGGCGCGTGCAGCGTGGATCTTTATAAACCCTACGCACGAGTCGTTACCTTTACGTCTAACCTATGGCAGCGCCGAGACTCAGGGGTAGGGGGCGTGGTGGCTCTCACACCCCCCTGCTAAAACACATGCACGTGCGCCACAACGCACGGGGAAAACACGACTGTATGGGACGGTGGTGGTGGGATGTGGAAATTATGTAAGCACCCCACAAATGTAGTCTTAAAAGCTTGTTCTCATTCACCAACAAACAATTGCACTGGAACCAAGGGAAGACAGTGGCTGCTCTATTAGCTCTCTACTTTGTATTCACTGGGACACAAAAGTTCATTTATTGTGCGTCTACATGAGAGAATCCAGCAACCGAGAGCACGCACATGCAGTGACCACATCCCCCCACGCGTCTGAGTATAGTCACTGCATACATACCCTCATTGCTACAATGTCTCTGAAACCAAGTAAATACGCGTATCTGCTTCAAATGTTTGTCCTGCCACATACAATCGATTGAAATCATCACTTAATTTGTGCAGAAGCTGATGGTAAATAAAACATGATTTGGCGCTACACGATATGGTGTTATTCTTGGTTGAATGGATGTAGCTTGATTTAATCCCGCACATGTGTGACTACAGATAGATTACATACATGTAACAGATGCCCGTGTGGCAACATTCTTTATGGACATCTGGGGTCATATGAAAACAACCGTAAAGGCTTTGGGACAGTTTGGTGAACGGTATAGGCAACCATAAAGATTGAGAGGGGAACAAAAAGATAACCTCTGTACTGTCAGATTTTCTTGAAATAATAAACATTTGCATTGGTCAAGAAAAGAAGTAGAGAAGATTAGGCAAGGCAAGTTTATTTGTGGAGCAGATTTCATACACAAGGTATGTGTAAAGATTTGAAGCCTCACCGTGTTTATTATCGACTCTGGGAACCACCAGAGACCCCTTGTTGAAGTTCTCAGGGCCCGGGACGGTTCATATGGCTCAGAACATGTCAGAGATGTACTTTGGGGCTAAACCATGACGAGACTTGAACACAAGCAGAGCTGTTTTAAATTTTGCTCAGTGAGTGACCTGCATGTGGTATAAAAATAACATTAATATCAACTTTCTATGCAGTCACCAAAACAATTCTTTCTTTAGAGCATTTAGTCTTCTGTTTAAAACATTCATTGTGAATGCAATGTCAAAACGCGTTTTATTCAGCGACCCATCATACGCATACCTATCAGATTGAACTGAAATAACGAATAAATGATATACTATAATTCAATATATAAGCACTTTGCCGTTTGTAACCAGGAATGGTCAATACAGTTTTATTCTGATTGCAGTTTCTCAATTGTCGCAATTTCTTACATCTGCCTGAAAATCTGAACATGTTATTTATTACAATAGTTAGAATCGCCATCACCGTACAATGGTTAGGGGAAAAAATGCTTGATACAAGACAATGAAGTGTCTGTTATGAAACTTCATATTGTATCCAGTGGTAGGCACATGCACACAGTCAACATTAATGTGTGCAGAGCTGGTTTAAACTGAATAGCTGAAGCATCGGGGTATTGACTCATTTCTGGCGTGTGTGTGAAACATACAGAGAGCGTTCATGACCTCTCAGCTCTAATGCCATAGCTCTGTAGTCACTGAATATCATCAGGTCTGAGCCTTTAAATAGGCCTGGTCTACCTGTGGCCTTATACGTCACTGGAATGTAGCAAATATATTGATATTAAGGTTTAGTTATCATAATGTTGTTTATGAACTTGGATTTAGCTAATAAATTGTAAGGTTTGTACAAAAACGTGCATTAAAATAACAAAATATATATTATATATATATATAATATATATAAAAATAGTCTATAGTTTAAAATAGAGGTGTTGTGTATGGAAGAATTGTTTTGCGGTTACAGTCCACATTGAACAAAAATGGGCACAAAGTTCCATGTCATTATAGATCTGAAGTCAAAATATTTTACCATAATGGTGTCTAAAAGTGGTCACAATATTCAAAAACATGGCGGCCAATTCAAAGATTTTCAGTCAAACACGTATTATGGCAGGTTTGGAAACCTAATACCTCACAAATAATGATCAGGTCAAACAATTGTGGATTTTTTGGTTGGAGATTTCTTTCATCACTCCTATAGAGTTGTATTGGCCCATGTCCTCGATCTGAGATTGTGAGAACAATAAATTCCTTTTCCAAATATTTTCATGAAGAAACCTTACCAGAAAGTTTGTTTGTACACAAAAGACAACAGGCTGAACCTAACAGCCTGTTGTCTGAACACAAAAAACATTATCGTATTCTTGCAATATATTATGATCATATTGTACTGTATTAATAACTGCAAACCAACAAAAATGTCATATCCTGACTGTCTCTAAAAATTGTTAGAAGTGCATGTGATCCTTTTACCTATCCTGTTACTTTTTACATATTTTCTAAGGTTTTACTGTGCTTGGATATGTTCAAAATTGACAATTGAATTGTTATTGTAATAGCAAAGATATTTTTAGAAAAATCCCACAAGATATTTTGGAATGAAAACACTTCTAATATCAGTTTATTTCCCATTGTGTTATGGTCTAGTTCTTCTCCACCCTGAATTTGATTGTTCCATGAAGATGGTAAATGGACTCAACTTACAGTATATAGTGCTTTTCTACCTTTATCAGGCAGGCCCAAAGCGCTTTACAGTAAAGAACCAGTCACCCATGCACACTCTCATTCATACACCAATGTATGAATGAGACACTGGAGGCAAGTAGGGTGGAGTGTCTTGCCCAAGGACACAACAACAGTGTGTATTTGTAGGAGCTGGGATTCAAACCTGCGACCTTCTGATCATGAGACGTTCTACCAACTGCGCCACCGTCGCCCCGATTATTGTTAGAACAGTCTATTTACCTCCATTGTGTTGCCTACCTGTTTAGGGCCAGATACACATTACTGACAAAAATGTATCAATACCTAGGATCCATTCATGGGTGTGAAACAAAAGAGGGTTTTATTCAAAAATAAGACAAATAGATGATTGTCAATTAAAAATGTGGATGTGGTCATGATAAAAAAATATGCAGTCGTTTTTACGATTAGACCTGTGACCTCTGGTATTCGGTCTCCCAACAAGTAGAAAACAAGTGTGACACCATTTATTCCTAAGAAGATATGTGTACGACACAATGTCTTTTATGTGTGCTGAACTGTCGCAATCAGTTTCACAACCACTAGAAATGTAAAAATGTGGGTTTATTATAATCACCTTTGACAATGTCTTAAACAATCAATTTAAATGTAGACACTATCTTGACAAAACTATGATAAAATGTAATTTACAAAAATATAAAAGTCAATGAACGTCACATAACAATATCTAATTAAAGTAGTACATCAGATATAATTTGCAAATAATTATTATTTATAAATAAACAATAAGACATTGCTTGGTCTGTACAGCCAGTTGTACTGAATCATTATTGAACGATATCAAGGATAAGGTGCTGCAAAGATGGCCACACGGTGGCACCATTGTATTTGTAAACACATGTGATTTGTTCTCATTTCAGTGATGTTTTGAAAACGTGTTACTATTCCATAAAATGGGCATATAAATACACTGGCATGACCCAGAGATTTAAGCTGAGTGAATGTATGACACACAGTGACGCACAACCTTACATTAGAGGAGAAATAAAACCTTTTCTGTGTGCTAAGTGTTTTAGTGGCTTAACCCGGGAGCTTACACAGACTTCTCATCATAAAAATACAAACACACAATAAAAGGCCATATTGAAAACACAGTGTGCAGTGCAATATGATACCATAGGCCTTTTCCTGGTGCTCTTAGGGCTGGGATGGGTGGTGTGGTTGGACTATTGCTGCTGGGACAGGGTGCGGAGGATACATGGGCACACTATACTCTGTGTAAGCAGGTGGGAGGTCATCCGGTTTAATGCCCAACTGTAACAGAGAAATGGTAATTAAGATACAGTTTGAACAACATAACACTCAGTGATACTCTTTTTAATGGTCGCAATTAGGGCTGAAACAACAAATCGATTATTGAAATAGTTGACAACTATTTTAGTAATCGATTAATCCTTTTCTGGTATACACAGACTAAGAAAGAGCAAAAGGTAATAAAAAATAAAAACTTTAATTAAATACAATTCCTCAATCCCATCTCCTCCGATAAAGTCCCAGTTAGTGCCAGTGCAGCCTCCAGTTGATACAGCTCAGTGGCTGAACTCTGGAGGTTCTTAGCTTTCAACTGAGGAATGCTCTGTTCACAAAAATGCGTTCATGTGCAGCTTTGTAGTCACTTTGTAGTTCAGCTGTAATCGAATTGATTCGATTACCAGAATAATCGTTAGTTGCAGCCCAAGTCGCAATAAACAAATCACAGCCTGCAATAGACAAAATAGTCTATGACTAACATTTACCACTGTGGCGTAGACCTCAAAACTTGGGGTGGGCGATACCTCAATAAATTCATATCACCATTTTTATTTTATTTTTATTAAATCACAATTTGGATTCATGTGCACCTAGTATATTTAGTTTAGCCTTTTAGAGGTTACTGAAGCCATCAACTTTTTTCTGAAAGTCCACTTCACTCAAAGCTTGACAAGTGGAGAAAAGTGTTTGAGCAAAGGGCTGCATTAAACTTAAAAATCCCTGAATCCTTCAGCAACAAAATATTTAAAATTATTCCCCACAGCCACAAATATGACAATATCAACCAAAAAGCAGATGGTCATCCCAGCCTGCCCAACTTAACATATTCTGATTTTAAACATGATTGCAACACTTGTCAGGATTGTGCATTTATACCTGTCTATAGTTCTGTGGTGGTGTTTCATAGTGAAGTGTAAATTTAATTTGTCTGTGAGTAGAAGCTCATTTCTGCTTATAGTCAGCAGTTGACCTAAACAGCCACAGTTCTGTCAGACCCCCCACAATCAGTGCTTCTAACCTCGCTGTAGGCCGGTGGGGCCTCACAGACGGCCCCATTGCAGTACTGTGGAGGGATGTCCTGGCTGTGACGGGGCAGCATGTCATCGCTGTCCTGGGACAGACTTCTGGGGAAGGGAATGACATAAATGGGGTGTGATCTGCCATCGTGCTCAGCACGCCTCCAGGCCTCCCTCTCAATCTGCTCTTCTCGCAGACGACTGCAGGCCCGACAGAACGTAGTGCAGAACATGATGGTCAGGCCGAAGCCCAGAACGGCCATAAAGATCCTGGGTCATGACAGTAAAGTGGGAGTTTTAACTTGTATAAACATGAATATAAATGACAAAACAGAGAAATTCTGACATCCAAAGAAGCCGATGTTTCACCATTCATCCAGGCAGATTCTTTAGGGCTTGAGGTGTCTGTTGATCTGTCTCTCACCTGAGAGGCTGCCTGGATGGGCGGCCTAACGTCTGCCTCTTTTTATCTAGCAAGTCCAGCTAAGTAGATATAAAAAATCTTACTCAAGTACAGGGAGGTTCTCCATCAACAGCCAGGTAGTATACCAGAAACTAACTTTAGCAACACTGTCAGAGGCCAAATCTAAACAGTAAGAAAAGATTTGTTTTAGAACAATACACAACCTGAAAATGTGATAGGCATAGGCCTACTGTAACTTTAATATAATGTATCCCAAAGCTATAGTGATCATTGATAGGGCCTTCTTATTTGTGGTAATAACTGTCTATGTACATAACATAATGATAAGATTATCATTATCACTTGTGAGATAACAATAAATGTGGCCGTTGCTCAACTTGGTAAATTAGTTATATCAAAGACACTTATGTCATAGTCAACTGTGAACTTTATACAAACTATACAAAAACATTACTTAAGCAACATGAAAATAGATATTGGTAGCCGTTGCAGTAACATCTGATGAGCACAACTTTCACTTTATACTACACTACATACTGTACTTTCACAACACAGTATAGTACAATAGGATAAACCTTTACCAGCCACTTTTGACAAAGAGATAGTGATTTCATTGTGTATAGCACTTCAAAACCAAGTAAGAGCAGGAAGGAGAAATTCACCTTTGAGCCGGTCAGTTACAGCCAAACAGAAGACAGTAAATAACAGAAAATAACAGGGCAAAAATGAAAGAGCCTAAAAAACTAAACTAAAAAAACATCACACAGTTCTGTGTAAAAACATGAAGTATGAACTAATCCAGAAAATTATGAACTAGGGAAACGGTCAGGCTTACCTGCATTCAGCAGGCCCCACGTATCCAAGCGGGAGCTACGAAGTCAATAGACCAGAGGGCAGTTTCACAGTGGGCGTGCTACTTACGGGACAGTGTATATAGAGTGTGATAAAGACCGCGTTGTCTATGCAACACACATTACACAATCACTAAAATCAATTTTCAAAATACTAAATGTAAAGTAGTAGTCAATGAATGTTAATTATAAAGATCCTGGTTTGAAATTAGAAGGAAAAGTCTATTTCGTCTATAAAACACAGCACCAGTTTTTATTAGTTTGTACTCAAGGTTCAGAGGAAGAATTTATGGTCACCTGCATGTTGTAAAAGTGATAGGTTGCTCCTTTAGGACAGAGAGAAATGCTCACTTAAACAAAAGCAGGGTAGTGAGAGGTCGGTTTCTCACAACGATCTGACCACACTGAATCCATGAGTACCGTATGGATCTCTATTGTTCTCTGCGTATTTACACTGTCATTAAACATTAAAAGTATCAGGATTTGGTCTATGGTACTTTAAATAATATCTTTAACATGTACATTGTAGGTGTTTTCAAAAGTGCTGTACATAAACTAATCACTAACTAATCACTAACTTTATGAATTCCAATTTGTAAATGTAAATTAGCATTATTAGTTATATTCAAACACAAACATATAAAATGTATTTTTATTTTATCCAAAATGCTAAGTAACCTAATACGACATTTCATTAAAAAGTATGACGCACTTGCAGTACAAATAGTTGTTTTTTCACATAACTTAACATTTCCTCTATACATCTTTTTGAATATGTACAATGTATAATCCACAACAACAACAACAAACAAACAAACAATGCTTTATCTATTAGATTCTACAAGCACCATTGTAGAACATTTTTTCTGGGATGAATGGATATTACAGGTGAAACTCGGAAAATTAGAATATCGTGCAAAAGTTAATTTATTTCTGTAATTCAACCTAAAATGTGAAACTAATATGTGATATCGACTCATTACATCCAAAGTGACATATTATGTCAAGCTTTTATTTGTTATAACTTTGATGATTATGGCTTACTGTCCATTTTCAAAATATTCACATTTTCTGAGATTTTTAATTCGGGGTTTTTACAAGCTGAGCCATAATCATCAAAATTATAACAAATAAAGGTGATACATATATCACTTTGGTGTAGTGAGTCTCTATCATATATTAGTTTCACAGTTTAACCCTCGTGTGATCCTTCAATTTTGCACCCTTTGAAGATCCTAATGTCAAAAAATGTACAAAAAGAGCCTGAAAATTACCACACATTCATATTTTTTGTGCTTCTTTTTACAACAATCCTTCAGTGGCTTTTGGGCCATTTGGATGGGCTGCGGTTCCAGTGGCTTTCGGGTCAAAATGATCCAAGGACCACATGAGGGTTAAATTGAACTACAGATATTCAAATTTTCCGAGTTTCACCTGTATATTTCAAAATTATTATTTATTTATATTAGTTACTATCACCATTTTTAAAAGCAACTACATCCAGTTTTCCAGACTGTTACAAGTCCTCATGTACCAGTTTGCCAGAATGCTTGTTGAGCCAGTTCTGCAGCAGTGGCAGGTGGGTGTCCATCCAGCGGATGTTATCCTCAATGGTCTCATAGGTCTGCTGGATACATCTCATCTCTGAGCCGCTCTCCTCAGTCAGAGAGTTGAAGAAGCTCCGCACCTGAGCGCAGGCAAGGGATATATACTTGAACGTCTGATCTAGTGCACTAAGCTATGGAGCTACTTCAGTAAAATGTATGTGATATGGCTCTTACTCACCTCATTAAGCATCTCTCTGGTGGAGTACTGGTTGGTCACACCAGCCACCATAAAAGATACAGTGTTAGAGCCAAGGTCGAACCTACAAAGACAAAGCAGAAAAACATTCAGGCAAAGAAAATTCATCCATTTCACGTTACACTTGTTTATTCTCAATGATTGACATTTTAAATCTACCTCTTAATAAGTGTGTGCCAGTGTCTCCGGAGGAAGTCCCATGCCATTTTGTAACCTCGTGGATTTCTGCTGATGGACACCAAAACATCTGGAAGATCCTGAGTCTTCATCACAGCACCATCAAGGCTCTGCTCCAGCATCCTGAAATGCAATGATAGTCAGTTCTATCATAAATATAGAAAATAGTTGTATAATAAACGAATGATAACATGAAAAAGCAAACGCACCACGCAAGTTTGTCCTGGAGGGGGCTAACCGCCATGGCTGTTTTCATGCGGCTTTTTACAGACATTTGCATTGATGAACGATATTTTTCAAACAAAAAATCCCAACCTTCTGGTGTTCGAGCCCCAACCACAAATATAGCCATTGTGACATCAACTGGGAGACTGAAATAAACATGACAAGTGTAAACAGTCATAATTACTTTTGTAAAAGGTACTCAATATTGTTAATATTGCCAACCTCATCTTCCCATCAGATTCCTTCCATTTGTTGAAAAGCTGCATGGCCTTTTCCACACATGAAGCGTAGTTTCGGACACAAGCGAACAGCAGCAAGTAGCTCCGGAGCATACGCTGAGACACTGATCCAGAGTCAGTCCACTCCTGACGATCAATCAGCTCTCGGAACAGCTCCACAATGTAGCCCTGAGCAGTTAGATAAATACTAATGTCAATGAAAGGGTTACCAGATCTCAGCAGCTAAACCCTCATATAAATATTTGAGAAATCCCCCAAAAACTGAGGGCAAGCATCACAGCCGGAATAAAAGGTATTTCACATGTTTACAGAGCCCAGTGCTCCTCCGATGAGGTGGAACTGCCCCTTTCTCGAGCTCTAAGGGCCTTGGATTTGAGACTTTCTCTATTCTCTATTTAACACACAAAACAGCACGGCCAAAACCCACCGCCAGCTACTGTTATAAAAAGCCACCCCGTTTTAGCACAGACCTGGCAACTCTGGTGGAAGGTTTGATAACTCCTACATTAGATAACATACTCTTTATCATCAATCAACAAGCCAGTTTGATTTAATACTGTATGTGCACCATTAATGGAATACACTATATTTAGTTTTAGTGACTTTAAAATGTTTTACAGCATTAATTGTGTTATGTTGCATTATACAAATTAGGCAAAGACATTGTTTATGCTCCAGGATTTGTGCAAACCTTCATCTGGTTTTCGAGAACAGGCATATCTCGTTTCTCCATCAGTTTGTAGAGAGGCACAAGCTCTCCAAATCCCTGTGTCACTGCCATAATCTCAGTCTCTTTAGACAGGTAGAGAGACAGCTCCAGAGCCTGGTCCAGTTTCACCTTCCCAATACTGAAAGATTAACAGAATATTACAGGGATGATTATTGCTCAAAGAGAAGAAATATAAGTAATTTGATTACTGCATGTACCTGACCAGCTGGAAGATGTTTTGAATGAGGCTTGCGCGGTCGTTGCTGCTCAGTGCGGTGTGGTTGTGCTGAAGCAGTTTAATAATGGAGTTCCAGCCCTCGCCTGCATAGTGTACCATGTAATAGCCACTCATGTCCACATTAAACTTGACCCAGGCCACTTCTTCTGGTAGGTACAGAACATCTGCACGCCACGAGGGTGGAGTAAATGTATGTAACAACAAATAATCGCAGAGATTCTTTTAAACTAAGACACTCACCAGTTTTGCTCTTGAGCAGGAAGCGGTGGATAGTGTTTGATGCACTGGTTTTGTAGGTCAGTGGTATCTGCCATAGAAATCTATACACAAGTAATAAGCAGTAAACAAGTCATTATTAATGTCTGTAGACTGTAAGAAAGTTATTTGTCGTATACAACTAAACTGACAGGTGAATAAGCTTTAGCTCTGAGCCATTTGTAGTAATGCAATAAATGGTAATGTGTTTCACTAATAACATAATTGTTACCCTTCAGTAAGGGAAGGGTCATCTGTTTTCAGGTAACGTTCCTGACTCAGTCTGACCTCTCGACCTCTGACTTCAACAGTGACCAGGGGGAAGCCCTCCTGCAGGGTCCATGTGTCCATGATGGCCCTGACATCCAGCTCTTCACCTGAATACCATTTCTGTTCATGTAGGCACAGTTAGATTCAGAAACACTACAAAGTGATATTACTGTCATTAAAGATAGTAGCGTTGCTAACTTACAGAGGCTCCAGACTGGAGGTTTCTCTCTGAACAAAATCCGTTGTGCCTTGTTGGTCCCACACCCACAACATCAGAGTTGCAAATCTAGTAAAAATAAATAGATAAATAAAACAATACAACATAATAGAGATACATTTGTGTTGTGACTTTTACTTGCAAAACAAAGACAAGCAGAAGGTTCAGACTTACATCAGTGAGACTCTCCCACAAATGGCTGTTGACAGTGTTTTGATAACTGTATTTCTTGAGGTATCTAATGATGCCGATCTCAAAGGCCTCCGGAGTTAGAAAGTCTTGCAGCATATTGAGAATGCATGCTCCCTAATCCACAGTTCAACAAAGACAGTCATACAGCAATACAGTAATATGCGTTTCCTCGAACCCAAACTACATCATCTTACCTTATCATACGAAACATCATCAAACATCTCCTGGATCTGTGTGGGGTTTTCCACCGGAGTCGAGACCGGGTGGGACGAGCTCAGAGAGTCCACCTCCATTGCCTCGAAACACTTGCCCAAGAAGAAGTCATCCTATGATAATAATGGCACAAAAATATAAGAGTGTAAACTGTTATCCCACAGACTAGTTAAACACAACACCCAAAATATTATATCATGTTGTTCTTACCACTTGCAGCTCTGGGTAAGTGAGGTCCACTGAGATGTACTCCATGAATTTAGCAAAACCCTCGTTCAGCCACAAGTCATTCCACCACTCCATAGTAACCAAGTTCCCAAACCACTGTTCAACGGGAAATAAAGAAACGAGAAATTATGCCAGACATTTGCAACATGTTAATACTAAACCAAACATCTCATCTCTCGTCTCTTCATATGACACAGTAAAGGTACCTGGTGGGCAAGCTCGTGAGCGATCACTTTGGTAATACCAAGTTTGTCCGAAGCTGAAGACTTCTCTGGGTCATAAAGCAGGGCTGTCTCTCTGTAGGTGGTCAGCCCCCAGTTCTCCATAGCACCGGACTGGAAGTCGGGGATAGCAGCTAGGTCTGAAGAAAATGTGAATTACTACTAACTATTTCAGATGGAGCGCAGCAACACAAATCTTCAAAAAGTTGAACTTTATTGTTGTTGTAAGGGAACGGGTCTACTCTTATTAACGGTATAAAAAACGGGTAATTATTTTGCTAACCTGGAAGACATTGAACCAGTATTTGTTTCATGTGAATAGGCTCAGCAATGACTGCGATATTAACCGTAATCCAGGACAAAACATCAGCATTTTGACACAAAAGCTATTACTAGATGTGAAAAAATAGCATAAGCACTGACCCTGTTTTGGCAGCGGATAAGGAATATCAAAATAGTCATCATAAAAGTCCAAAAGTTTCACTGCAGCATCCAGGGCATAGGCTGTCTGGTCTATCTTCTCAGCTACGGCATAGATTGAAATCTGAAAAAATCATCTTATTAAAACACAAAAAGAATAAATGCTACAGAACAGCATAATAATAAAGCATGCTTATTACCTTGACACCATGCTGAGTGGTTCGGCTGACAGCCAGGAAGTCACTCACGATATAGGCCACGAGATACGTGCTCATTTTCACTGTGGTGTCGAAGTGATCCTCGAGCAAACCTCCGGGCAACTCCACTGTTTTTACCTGTACAGAAAAAGACTCTCTCAAACAACCTCATTGCCATGAACCTATAATTACAAATCTATAGCTGTTGTTCACACGTTATCGCAATGGTCTTTGATGTAATATGTGCTGATATACGAACAGGAAATCTACAAATGCTGAACTCAATCTCTTTTTTTTTTTTTTGGGGGGGGGGGGGGGGGGGGGGGAAGGTCTAGGGTCTCAGCAAGTTAGAAATCCCACCATATTACTATAGCGATATAGAAATCCCCCTGAAATTAAACTTTGAGCCGGTTTATGTTTCACGTGGAAAGGTTCCAGTAGTCCCAGATATACTGACCATAAACCAAGTCAGATTTACAGTTAAATTCTATTCAGTATTGATGTATAAGCTCTTCAGAATGTTATGTTATGCTCTCGTTCACCTTGGGCATGTTGGATATTGCTATGTGGCGAGGCTCCCGGACAATCTGAATGGTGAAGTTGGCTTTGAAGGCAGGCTCATCAAAACAGGGAAAGGCTCCTCTCGCAAAAGTAGCTTCAAACTGGGTTGACGCCAGGACTCTGCAAATATCAACATTCGTGAACATATATTATTGACATCATATACTAACAATCTGTATTTTTGTCTTTACCTGACTTCCCCGCTGCTGGTGCGATAGCTGCTTTTGTAGAATCCATGAAAGCTGTCTGACAGGTTGGCGGCAAACTCGAGATGCACCTCATACTTCCTACCTTTGGTCAACGTTGTGTCAGAAACGAGGGCCAGCTGGTGGAAGCGAGGGTACTCCAGCACCTCCAGGGGCTCGACACCTTCGGGGCTTAAGAGGAACACATTCGAAACGTGCATCTGCTTGGCATGCAACACTATGGCCCTGGTGTCTTCGCGCACGTCCAGCTGGATACGGACCACACCAGAGAAGTCCAGACTGGTCAGGTTGGGATGGAGACTCAGATCATAGTGGACGGGGAAGACTGCTTTCGGAAGCCTCATGCTCGGCCAGGGAAACGGCTGGCCATTAGTGGCGATGGGGGGATCCTTAACTGCATCTTGGTTTGGGAGTTGAGCCCCAAGTGAAAGTGAAAGGGACACCAGCAACAGCACTGCCGGACCCAACATGGTCCCCACCTGTTAAAGGAGTAATAAACACGTATTAGCAAGCCATCAGAAACAGGAAAGGCTGAAGAATCTCATATCTCCCACACTAAACCTTAACTTTATTATTTCTGCTTCAGTGCATGGGCTAGTCAATTCCGCATGGTAGGCTACTTTCAATTACCTGAAGTTGTCGAAACAGCAAGATGGCTAATTTATACTTAGGCTAAGCATATGTATCTATATCTACACGCTGTCTAAAGCTAGAGGCTGAACTCCTTTCATTAAATAAATTTATTGCGCATTTGAAATGAACTTACCATGGTTGATTCAGGGTAGAGCACAAAACCAAAGGGAGTGAAAGTGAAACAGTTGCAGTTGCATTGTGGGAAACGCTAACCGTCCAACAGCGTCACAACATCATCGCACACCATATTGCACACTTATAATCAAGATCGTGTGCCTCTGAAAGTAACTACAGCTTAGGTAGGTTGTATTTCCCCATCCAAGATTACCCCGAAGTACTACGAACGATAGTCTAATTATTCCTCCCAGCTACACATTGTTAGATTAAACGTTACAACCGAGAGGTGAACAATCGTATAATACTCAATCATAGAGCCTCAACTGCGCAAAAACAACTCAGGGGGGGAAAAAACACAACAAGGATATCAGGAAGTATCGGCTTTAGCAACATCCACCACTGCGATGTATTTTTTGACCGCTAGATGGCGCCATTGTGTTTTTATTATAACCTCTTAACCGCCACTTGAACCGAGCACATTTTTTCCAGTTTGGCTGTACCCAAAACTAAAAGCTTCTTGAAAATAAAAAAATAAAAGGTGTCAAAATAGTGACGAAAATGAGACATAAACGAGGATGAAACTGCAACAAAAAACGTGACAAAATGTGGTCAAAAAGTGACAGAAAATGTGATGGAAAAAGTGCTGTAAATGTATCAAAAAAAGTGCTGAAAGAGTGATGAAAAAGTGACGAAAAGCGATGGGGGGAAAAAAGTGACAACAATGCGGCAACAATTCAAGGAAAATGATGTAGATTAGTTTAGCTTAGTTTTGTAGATTTGGGTAAAGCTAAACTGGAGAAAATGCACTGTACAAGGAAGTATTTTTTATTTATTTTTTCTTATAATTATTCTTGCTCCTTTTCCCAATTTTATTACATTGTGCTCATTTAAAATGTACAAAAACATTTGGGGTTATCAGTAAAATTACTTAGCTTGCAATGAGCCTGAATTTTCATTTAAATCTTGGCAAGAAATAGGCCTATAACTCCTCCCTCACACACTCACTGAGGTGAAAGTCCATCTCAACCGCAGACATTAATGAGTACACTTTATGATTTCTCTGTCATATGAGTAAGTGCATCCACTTTCTGACTGACGGAGACTTCTGTGTGTGGTAGCATTTTACTAGTATCCTGACTTCAGACCAGGAAATGCTCAAAAAGCTGTTGATAGGATTTGGGTGTTGTGCTTGTGTACTCACCGCAGGCATCCTCATCGGCCACTTTGGCAACTCCAAGATTTCCTCCTGTGCCAGTGATGTGGTCAAAGATGTGGATGAGAACTTCATTACAGCCTTTATCTCTGAAGTGGATAATATTCAGATTGAGCATAATCTACGGTAAATGAACACTTAACACATTGCAATCTGCAGTACAACACCTGGAAATGACTGGACCTTTTGATTTATAGCATAAACCTGTTTATTGCCTTTAATGCCTCTGTTGTTTGATATATAAACAAAAAAACAAATAGGATATGGTATATATTATTTTCTGTGTATAGACATGAGTTTTGAGGGATTTCAATGTTTCATACATTTTTCTCTGTCCGCCAGGGAGCTGACCAAAGTGCCTCACATGGCCACCACAGAGGGAGACGAGCAGACAGTCCAATTTATGCTGAAGAGGTGGCGAGATACAGAGACTGGTCTGGATGATGCCTGGAGAGAGGAGTACAGTGTGTACCTCTCCTTCCCAGACCCCAAGAACCCAAACAAAGTCACTGTGGGTCAGTACGTTTTTTTGTCCTACTGACTGATGTCTTCTAAGTCTGTTACCGTGTAAATAAAAAAAAATGGTTTTACTGAGCTGGTTTTACTGAGCTGGTAATACACACCGGTTTCTCCTATTTCAGTGAATGCTTCAAATTCAGTGCTACACACTCTTAGAGAAAAGGAAGTGAATTATACTGCAGACCAAGAGGACCCTAATGTAGTTCCACCATATGCTGCATACTCACCTGCAGGCCATGCCAAGGTAAAGTTATGTGTTTTCTTTTTCTTTCTTTCTCTGCAGTGTCAAAAAATACAGTTTTGTAATATATAGTCGCGTTGGATCTAATAGACCTCGCAAACCTCCATGTGTCTAAAAAACGTGCCTGGTCACATATACCTTTTATCTTTGCCATCTACCTTGCATTGTTTGATATAATGAGTTCCTATTTTTCCTGCATCATCAACATGTTTGTTACATTGTTTATGTACACTCTGTGCTGTAAAGGGAAAACTGGTGTATGCCAATTACGGAAGACCAAGTGACTATATGCGTTTGAACGAGACAGTGGATCTAAGAGGCACTATTGCTATCACTAGATATGGAGGTGCAGGAAGAGCAGCCAAGGTACAGTATGCATTCGAAATAACTATTCACCTCATTACTGTTACTGCATCTGGAAATGTTATATATAATACACTTCGATTTGTAAATAAGTTGAAATCTTGATCTAATGGATTTAAGGCCATCAACGCTGAACCCTACGGGGTTGCGGGTGTACTCGTCTACACTGACCCTTATGACATCAACGATGGCCTTATGTCTGACCAGAATGAGACATATCCTCACTCCTGGTACCTGCCTCCCTCTGGGGTGGAGAGGGGCAGCTTTAACTCCCAATATGGGGACTTGCTCACTCCCTACTTGGCTGCTAAAGGTATTGCCTAAATTATTTTTACGAAGATAATAAATTAAACATAATCGCTATTAAACCACATAATTCATTTTCACTTGGAAGATCACACATACAGAATACCAGTTGAGGACATCCCAGGTCTCCCTCCTATTCCAATCCAACCAATTGGATTCGAGGATGCCTCCACATTGATCTGGTTAGTAATGTGACATGTGATTAAAGCTGAACATGAACACTGCATTTAAACTTACTGCTCCCACAGTGCTTTGGACGGTCTGCCAGCCCCGAACGACTGGCAAGGGTCATTTAAATGCAAATACAACTTTGGTGGACCAGGTTTTAAAAATACATCCACATTCAAAGACAGGTAGAAATCTTCTCTGTTCTTTAACTCTTTTAACCTTGGCTGTGTTTCAACAATTCACTTGTTTTATGGACTCAGCTCATAAAGTTGTGTAGAGCTGAGACTAGGACGTTCTTAGTTATCTTTACCACTGTGAAAAGCTACAGCTAGATCTCATCATAAAACCATAAATGCATGTAAAAGTCAGCTGTTGTGTCAAAGTGTCAAAACAGGGAATACATCCAAGTACACCCTAAAGAAAGAAATACATGTGTCCCTTTCAGTGACGTGAAACTGGACATTTACAACTATGGCACAGTGAAGAACTCCTCCAATGTTATGGGAGTTATCAGGGGAAGTGTGGAACCTGGTAAGATTGTGTAGTCAAATCTTTGTACATGTATGCCAGTAAGTATCCCATATACTGTGTGTATTATTTTTACAGACCGTTATGTCATCTATGGGAACCACAGAGACAGTTGGGTCCATGGTGCCATTGATCCCAGCAGTGGGACCTCAGTGATGCTGGAAATCACCAGAATACTGGGCAGGATGGTAAAGCGAGGTAAGCACACCTGCGTTCCACTGATAATAGCACTCGGAACAGGAATATGTTTGACTTTTGAATCTGTGATTTTTGTGGAAAATAAACTAAACTGAACTCATATACAACACACTTAAATACATTACCCTAATTTATTGCAGGCAACTGGAGGCCACGTAGATCTATTATTTTTGGGAGCTGGGGAGCAGAGGAGTTTGGTCTTATTGGCTCAGCAGAATACACAGAGGTAACTTTACATTATATTACATTATACTCCACTACACAGTGAAAATACAGTAACATACTTATACACTGATCTATGCTATTTTATTTAGCAATACTTTGCTAAGCTCAGTGAGCGCACTGTTGCCTACATCAATGTGGATATTGCAGTCTTCGGTAAGAGTTTTTATACCCTGGTAAAATCTAATTGTGTTGCACATTAAACCTAATGGTAACCATATTCCCATTTTATATTTGTTTTTTAAGCTAATGCTACATTAAGAGCATCAGGGATGCCATCTATACAGAATGTTATATTCACTTCTGCTAAGCAGGTAATGTGTGAAATAGAAATTGAGACAAATTATAATGTTCATTTTGTGACACTGTGGTACTGCAGTGTGATATGAAATATTTTAACATATTTAACATATTATGTTATGGCATGTGTCTTAGGTCAGTGCACCTGGATTGGAATCTACATCAGTTTACGACAACTGGATTAAATACAGCAACAAAAGCAGTCCAACTCATGGTGTCATTCCCAAGTAATGTGATACTCTCATTAGCAGTTTTCATTTCTGATTAATCATAGAACTATGCTATTTTGGAATTGAAATACTCAAAAAGTGTTGTATGTACCTTTGACAGAATTGGGTACCTGGCAGGAGCAGGCAGTGACTATGCAGCTTTTGTCCATTACTTGGGAATCACTTCCATGGACATTTCATACACATACGATCGGGTACATTTTTATTACTGTTTTGTCTTGTAACAATATCCAAGGTGTGACTAAGCTGTTTTTTTCTTGACAGACTAAAACTAGTGCAAGGATTTACCCAGCATATCACACAGCTTATGATACATTTGACTATGCTTCCAGATACATCGACCCTGGTGATGTAAACATGTTTTATATTGTATCCACTGCAAGCTGTCAGTCTGTTTCTTTTGTTTAGAAAGTTCACACTCTATTGGGATATTTTAGAAATATGCATCATAATCACGTCATTATGGTGTCAAACTATGATACAACATATATACAAACAGTTCAAGGCAATATTTGAGCTATTGTGTAGTCTTGTTTCAGATTGTTATTATTACTATTGTTTCAGATTATTTACACAATGTTTATTTTCCCTGTAGGATTCACCAGTCATCAGGCTATTGCAAGGACGGCAGGAAATGTCCT
Organism: Proterorhinus semilunaris; assembly: GCA_021464625.1. Classification (NCBI taxonomy): domain Eukaryota; kingdom Metazoa; phylum Chordata; class Actinopteri; order Gobiiformes; family Gobiidae; genus Proterorhinus; species Proterorhinus semilunaris. The sequence continues at coordinate 13,812,568 of CM038345.1, forward strand.
TATCCGATTGGCAGACAGCCTGCTGTTGCCATTTAGCTGCAGTGACTATGCTGAAACATTGGAGGATTATCTGGAGGAGGCAGTCAATCAATATGAAAAAGAACTGAAAACTAAAAATATCTCAATGGGTAACTACTGAAATATGCTCTAATGTCTAATAGAAACGTATACTATGTAAATGTCCTGCGCTCTTTTCACTGTCAGAGCCATTGAAACATGCAGTGTCCAGTTTTCGTTTGGCAGCTTCTGATCTGGATAAAGTCATTCAAAGTACAGACCTGAAAAATGAAACGTAAGTCTGCACATACAACGCAGCTGAAATCATGACTGTATTCACAAAGTGTGTCTCTCTAGGCCCCTGAAAGTGAGGATGATAAATGACCAACTCATGCTACTGGACAGAGCTTTCTTAGACCCACTGGCGTTCCCAGATAAATATGGATTCCGGTAAGACCACTATCCTTTAAAGGACCTAAAACTAATGTATGCCTTTTTCATTCGATTTTGACTAAAAATATATTTTGGCGTCTATGGGTTGACCAGACATCAATAAATCATGATGCAGACTGCACACATTGGTCTTACAATTTACTGTAATATAGCCTATTCAATTCTATGGGATTAGCCCATTCTATTCTATGGGACAAAAAGGATTTTACCCTATGAAAAGAACATTTTATTTGGTGCGAGTCGAGAAACGCTTTGGTTTAATTGTAGTAGGTTAAAAGATAACACTACATTCCTTTCAAAATATGTATTTCTCTTTCAAAATGCTTTTATTGTAGCAATTCAGAAGATCACAGTGCCATTTTAAAATGTGTCATAAATCTCTTATTTATCTTTTACAGGCATGTTATCTGGGCCTCCAGCAGCGCTGGGAAGCCAACCTTCCCAGGTTTGGCTGATGCCTTCGCTAAAGCTGTGTCATCAGGACAGACGAGTGACTGGGACAAAGTGCATTACCACCTGTCTGTCCTGAACCAGGCCATAGAGGGCGCTGCGCACACACTGACTAATGTTATTTAGTCCAAACTACAGTCTATGGTCCAAATACTCCAGATACATTTATATTAAGTTTATATTAATGACATAATTTATAATATATATATATATATACATACACATACACACACACACACACACACGCGATAGCAAGTGCTTATATATGCTAATAATCACTTGCTATTATTTGGACTACAGCATTGGAACTCACTTAGTATTGGTTTCAATTACGTCTTTGAAGTAGTGATTTTTGAGATTTGACTCTTTAGAAAAGGACACTTGAATGTTTTCTGATTACGTTAAAATAAATAATATGAATATTGGATATTGAATCTACGCTGTGAGCTGAGCGGAATTTTAGTCTGCTGACGAAGCCTTTTGGATGAGAGGCGAAACGCTCCAGACTTCAACTACTGAGTACAGAGGATGACTCAACTACCTTAATTGAAGATGGACAACTCCTGTACGACTGAGCTTACACAGACATGACTATCGGCGTTTAGGTTTTCTTTTTGCTTTGACAGTGGCCTAACGCTGCACACCCAATTACATGCACAATTATTAGCACACTTAACTTGCACATTAAATTATGCACTAAACCTGAAGTACCAGTTGAAAAAGAAAACTTTGATTTCAAACTGTAATATCTACTACAAACGCCAGGGGTCCCAAAATACAACCAACTCTAAGAGCAGAGAACAGCTTCCTTTCTGGACTACTGTCACATTGAACAATACTGTTGTAACTTACGTTGATCTATAGTTGGTGTTATATAAGAAGGATTCTGACTGATTCGTTTTCTGATTTTTCGGAAAGAGGAATGGCATTATGTCATGGGTATAGCTGTGCGACAGAGGGCACACGGTTTCCAGCGTGAAGAATTAAGGGCAGTTTCTTTGTACTGATTAACATACTTGGCATCGACACACTAGCATTAATATTTACATAGCTGCTCAAGACCAACGTCGCTCCGTTTTAAGTAGACCAGGAAGAGCTAGAAAGTCCAGACCTGTAAGGGTGCTCCTCATGTGTGAGTGGAGAGGTAATCTTTCATAGCAGTTATTCCTTAAGTGCTATAATATGCTCCCAACTGAATTTGTAAATGACAACAGCAAAACAGGTTGCACTCGCCAGTCGCAGAGTTTATTCTTTTAAATATACATATCCCATTTTAAATACCCAACCTCCCTCCCCCGTTAACTCTTCACTCTCAAGTCTTCGCTCCCTCTGACCCCTGACCTCCACAGAGAGAAGCTCGTCTATCAAAGAACACACTAACGTTTGTGCAGCATATTGCTCATTATTAAGACATTTGCGAAAAACAAATTTAAAATACTACATTTCGTTTTTTGTTTTCTGCTCCATCATCATACTGCTATATGATCAGAGGCTAAACTTCAACAAAAAACAAGCACAGTGTCCCTCAGTCTGGCTACATATTACACGGTTTACGAGCTCACAGTGGTCTGCAGAATAAATGGCTAAAAACAGAAAATCTATACATTTTCAAAACCTTGGTCCAATTGGTGCAGTTTTGACTGCTGAATCGAACGTTGGCTTTACGTGGTGTAATTATTCATATTTGTTACAAATTATGGCCTAGCAATTATTTATTGATACACAATATGTTGCAAAGTTGCAATATCATCAATATCCCATGCAAGCACAGAGGCGGTCTTGGCCGGTTTGGCGCCCTGGGTGAACAACTTTCCGGCGCCACTCAGTCAAAATGCAAATACGTCAATTTTGTCGAGTTAATTAAATGTATCTTTTTCTTTAATCATCCATTTTCCTTTTCCACACGTAGCTGATCAGTGGCAGTATAATATGTACAGTGCCGGTCTAAAGTTTGAAAACACTTTTTGTGTCTTTGTTTTTCCTTTATCATCAACCCTTTTTACATTGTAAGACATTAAACTATGAATGAAAACATGGAATTATATAGGAAACAACCAAAAGGCAAGTGAGGTTTATATTTTAAATTCTTCAAAATTGCCACCCTTTAGTCTTGACAATTTCTCAATGAGCTTCTCAAGGTAGTCCCCTGAAACAGTCCCGTGAAGTCCAAACCATTCAATCCATTTCATTGTATTCATTCTTAAATTAATGCCTTCAGTGAGAATCGAGTCTACATAAAAAAAAAAGTATTTCCAAACGTTTTAACCAGTACTGCAGCATGCATGTATTAATTGATAGACCAAACATATTTTGCACTTTGACTGTGAACGCTTCATTCCGACTACATTCCAAAACATTAAAAAGGTAATTGTAAAAATTACTATGAAATTAACAGGATTTACAGCTCAAATGTTGGAAACTACTGAGCAAATGCTGTAATGCATTGTTCCTCTCCAATAGTATGTCGCTCACGCCAAAAACCGCCACTGTACAAGCAACTGTATCAATGTAGCTCTTGATGACAGATTTTTTTTTTTTTATTAGAGCCACTAAATTCAAATAAGTTATTAAAAGAAACTAAATGCAATTAAAACATCAGGTGTGATAAGCCTTGATTACACTATGTATCCCTGGTTTTGCTTTTTTTCACAGACTAATTTGTCATCAGATCAAACTTCAGCTTGTATCAATTGACATTGGTATGTCAAGTATTCCAAATATCACCAATATTGTTGCCATATTGCTTTTTACATATTTCAAATTTTGTGCCCATCTGATTATAATCATCCGTTTGGATCAGCAGGCAGATTGAAGGACAGTGTGATACGGCACTAGAGGAAATCCAGGTGTTTAAAGTCACAAGGCATGCATATTAACACTGAAATGAAGGGTCACTGTGTTTCATATGTGCTGTGCATGAGTCTTCACAAGTCTCTTATTTGCATTCTTTTTTTTTTCCCTTACTGGTGTTATGAAGGTCCTTTTGGACTCCTTTTTATCCTGGAAGATTTTATGATGCTCTTAAACAAAAGCAATACAAGGGGACGCTCAGAATGGTAAACTGTCTCTATGTGCTCTTGTGTGAATCTCATAGCGTCTTCATCAATTCTATCAAGCTGTCAGTCTTTCCGCTCCACTTCCTTCCCCCTGTGGCTGCTCTGTTGCTGGGAAGTTTAATGGTGAAGCTGATGTCAAACACGGGGGGAGTATTTGGGGTTTTTTGGCACCTCGGTGAAAGATTTCAGCTCATATGGGATCCCTGTGTCCACTTCGATGGATTTTCGGGAGAATAGCAGCCGGATATCATTGTGCAAGTAGATCTTCCCAGATTTGGAACTCTGGAATCTGAAAAAAAAAAATACAGAAATTAAAAGTTTTTTTTTAATGTTGAGGACAGAAATTAACCCAGCTATTCCTTAGTATGTGTACATGTTCCTTCTCTGGACAACTCAGTCTCAAGTCTTTACACCGGTTACTTCCCTGTTCTATTCACCTGTCTGTGTGCAAGTGTCATGCATGTATTACTGTATGTATTGCTGGGTTGCAGGTGACATCACAGCATTCTAAAGGCCAATACTATTATATGGAGGAAAAATAAATTTGTTTTTGAGGAAATGTTTGGTCGTGTACAGAGAGATCATGGACCCAGTGACTGATATTAATGATCATTTTTGTAATTCATACTCTTTCTTTTGAGCTACGACTTGTGAAAGTGTAATGTTGTTAATAGGAAAAACTGGGTCCTGCCCCCCGCTGGGTCCAGTGACATCATCAAATTCTAGAACCTGCAACCCAGCAATAACAATAAGCCAGTATTACCTGAGATGTATTAGATAGCAGAGTATTTTCTTCCTATCGGTCACTGCTCCAGGCGACGTCTCTCCTTTGCCATCGGCTCCTTCCTCCACAGGCATCAGGAAGATCCGGTGGCGTAGGAAGGTCATGTGATTGATTGGCATGTCACTGAAGTTATACGTCACCAAGAACATCTTCACCACAGTTTTGTTTGGATTAAATAAGGTCTGCAACAACCAGTCCCGGGAGAAAATATAAATAAATGACATTGTAGAGAATAGTAACTTCACACTTACAGATAAGAGGTTGCCATGATGTAACTGAGTGCAACTCCTTACCACTTGAATGGTCCCTGCTTTGGGTATGCTGTATCCTTTCTTTCCCAGAGGCTCGAGGGATACCACCCCCTAAACAGAAAAAAATAAAAAAAACACTTGTTAACTATAATTTAAGTATAATAGTTTGTGCAGTACATAGTGCAAATAGTTGGAGAGAGAACCAAAGCAGTCATTTCTAGCACAATTGATAATAATCTATTTTACATTCAATACATTATGACAATTGTGCCTTTGATTTCCAACAAGTTCAAGTTAAAGTGACAGCTTTTCAGATAATATCTACATACAGTATTTGATGCAGAGAAATCAGGAAATAAATCATGCAAATCTTTCAGACAGAAGGAAACTGACCAGAAAGGGTGAGGGTGCGCTGTGCTCAGAGATGTCGTAGTATGTGACCTGTACAGGCAGTGTAACGTGCTGTGGACAGTAGGAGCCGCTGGCGCCTAGCTCTGCTGTGAATCCTTCAATGCAGCCTGAAGGGGAGAAGCGCCCCTTTAAGATGGACTCCTGGGACACAACACATACAGAAGTAATGAGTCATAGAGTCACTGCAGTGCAATGACTATTAGGCATCAGCATAGCAAGGAATTATAACATAACTTATTTACACATGCAGTATAAATGATAAAGTATTGTGGTGTTTGTGCTTCATTCAATCAAATCCTTACCTCAAAGTTGCCCAATAGTGACCTGCTGATTGAGGAGGTGAGCCCACAGGAGCGTGTGGATCGTCGAGAGTCTGCATGTCTGCTGCTGCGCAGCTGCCGGCTGATTATCACCCAAAACAGACCAGTGGTTAGTGCTTCAATTACACATATTACAACTTAACAAACAGTTCACACTCAAGTATTTGACTCCAGTCCAGACATTAAGGCTTTACATTACATCCTAAGCAGGGCTTGACATCAACACCTGCGAAATGCAGGTAGATTTGGGCTGTGGCGAGTGATTCTGTCTCCCTAACGAGACACCCATGGTGGAGGGTCAGACGGGTCCTATTAATTTTCCTACGCTCTTTAAAAATCTGTCATTGTACTACTGCACTACAACTCCCCCACGTTTAATATAATTTGCTTGGGCTTAATTATCTTGTCCTCAGACCGGGTCTGTGGTCCGTCACCTGTACCCGTATGCATCTCCCCTGCGCTAAGCAGGTGAGGGACACACAGACTTTCTCTTCTCCTCTTTTTCTCAGGACAAAGCTTTTCCAAACTAAATACAGTAATCTGATGTGCGGTATGAGCACAGAAAGCATATACCCAATGGATAAAAGTGCAGACAGCATGGGGGGTTTCACATTGAGCGGTGGATATGCACCTCCAACACATTGGTACCGGTCTGGATGAAAACAACAGCATGTAACACAGACTAAAGCTCTACAGGCTGCACTTACGCTCTGTTAAGCCCTGGTCATGTAAATATGTAACATTATAATGTTAACTTACTATAATCAATAAACTTACTATAGCCCTACAACAGCAAGCTGGTTGATTTCTTAATGGGTTTTCAATGTTAATCCATTATGTTAACATTAGGCAAAACATTTTAATACACATTCCCACTTTTGGTTTTGGCTAGTGAAATTAGTTGGTGGCTAGTAACTTTAGAAAACCACTCGCCACAGTGGCCCGTGACCAACAAAGTTATTGTCAAGCCCTGAGCCTATGTATCCATGTCAGTTTAGTAGTTGAGTTATGACTTACCTTTTCAGTCGAATTCCATTCTTTAGCCTCCGTCCTTGTCTTACGCAGTCTGTAGCTTCCTGAACAGAGGAAGGAAACAAGATTAAGCAAAGAAAGTTATGGTTTCATTGGTATAACTTGCTTTCCTACTTACTGGACTAATACCTTCTTTTAAATTGCCTACATGACCATTTCCCATTTCTGGAAAGTCAGTGGTTGTAAAAAACACACATCTATCAACAGCAGCATTTCCAGCTAGCCCAGTGCTGATTCCAAACAGCTCTTTCACATCAAATGGCTCGATCATAGCAACCACACAGATATTACTTAACCTTTACATGGAATTTCTAGATAACTTTAAGCTTGTCATGGACTCATCTTCTCATTAAACTGAGTCCATACAAAACTCCATACTTTTTAGCATTTATCTGTCAGGTTGATACTTTGATTCTTTTTTTTCTTCAAATGTGTCTCCATTACTTGTAATTACCAAATGTACAGACAGTACATTAGTCCCTACTGTAGTTTCCTTAAAACAAATAAATACCCAAATAAGTTCCCTTCCCTCACTGAATAATGGATCCTACTGAAACTGTGCTACAACTACTGGTGCCAGCCCACAGCTCTTTCTGGTCATTAGATGTTCATATGTGGATTCATTTCCAGAAACATTTCAAGCAGCCTCAACACTGGTGTGTGCATATGGGTGTTTGTGCGCAAGTGTGGAGAGAAACCCACTCTAACCCGGGAACAATAGTGTTCCCTTCAATGGGCCCTATTCTGGAGTTACTCTGTCTGTTCTGGTGCAGTGACGTCATGAGTTAGCGTTAGCCTCAATGTTCTTTTGGCTTCTCCATTTGTGCTGCTCAGGCTCCACATTTTCACTTTATAACCACTCTCATTGTTAGGCTGTTTTCTTTGTCTGTATGAAATTGTACATTAAGAGACATGGCTGCTTATTTAGATTTGGAATCACTACCCTAGCTGCTTGGTTGAGTCACCGTAATGTGCATGTGCTGCATTCATATTGTGTTTGGGCTTACTTTGGGCCGTGCTGATGGTAGCAGGTGATTCCAGTATGGAGCAGCTTTAGCATCAGTGCTACGACAGGAGTCCAGGCCTAGTCCTTGTGTTAGCAAGGACAGCCTACTCCGCTTGGAGGTGGAGGGCCCCTCGTCTTCCGAACAGGATTCGCCGGTGTCACTGGGTGACAGCAACCTTTTTTTGGCGGGATGATGTCCTCCATTAGACCAGCGATGACTGTTGCTGGGTGTCTTCTCTGAGGAGGGAAGGCCTTTGGAGTACGAGGCCGTCTGCGTAGCACTACGCTCAGGTGGGGATGACTCCAGTGCAACGTCCCACTCTGTGGCCTCGCCTGGTTCCTGCAGCTCTGTGTGATGAGGAGGAGAGAAAGGGCCAGGGGGGCTGGTGGGGCTGGCTGGGCTGGGACTTTCATAAGTGGACATCTCATAGGGATAACTGCCACCACCTGACCCGTTACTACAGCAATCATGGCCAGGGCTACCGAGGGACACAGAAGGGGTGCGGGCCCCATTGGAAGTCTCAGTCCTGGAGTTCCCCAGTGAAATACCTTGGTCAGCCATGGGGGGAGATTTAGGTGAGAGTGGAGCAAAAGCTTCTTGGACAGGTCTGTCATGATTGTGCTGGGTGGCCCGGCGAGAGTTATGATTGGGTGACATTGGCGGAGACCTGGGAGATCGCCCTCCTTCGGAGTCTCTGTGCTCGATTTGTGTGCAAGGATAGACCGAGCTAGGAGCCGCTGACCCATTTCCCCAGCTAGGGACAGGCCCACAAAGAGGACCATCCTCAACCCCCTCCATGACAGTGGGGTCGGCCAGGTGAAGACGCTTATGAGTCACATGAGGGTCCTCCAGACCCCTCTTTACACCAACACGGGCAGACCTAGGCTGTGGATCACCGTGGGCTTCAGTGGAGGTAGAAAATCCCCCCAGCTGGGAGAAGATGGAGAGCTGGTATACCTTTTGAAGTCGAAGCTCTTCTTGACCATAGTGCCTGGGAGCCCCAGGTCTGAGCCCAGGGTCTATGCCCTGAGTGGGGGCTGTGGAAGGAGGCAGGTCCCCTTCGTGGGCTGGAAGATCTAAAGGGGCCTTTTTGTGGGCCAACTCCACATGTATGTGCCTCATGATTATATCTCTGCAGGAAATAAGTAGGTTTTGTGCAAAACGCAAACACTCTGAGGCAGACCAAGAGCCACAGGAAGATGGAGATCTATAGTTTCTGTAGTGGCGTCGTCATCTGATGTGAACCAGGAAGTTGAACTGCACCACACCTAAAAAGGAGCATATTGCACCATTAGATCTGTTACAATTTTGACAGATTGCATTTAAAAACGCTAACCAACTTCTCAACCCCAAAGTGACTGTACAGATACACAGTCACAACACAAAAGGTTTCTAAGACCCGTGTCTTTAAGTGAAAACTTAAAAATGCATGAAAAGGGTCTCACCTCTGTGCCTGTCCTTGTCTAACTCGACACAACATCTGGAGATTGTTTCTGAAACGGTCTATTAAAAATATCCATGGATCTCCACGGCAACAGCCAGGGAACAACACCAACATCCCAAGATACTGGACAAGAAAACCAGTGAGTTCCAGAGAAAGCCAGAGTGGAAGAAATGAACACAGGAACTATCCCCCCAAAATAGAAAAAAACATTTGTAGTTAGATCAAAACCAATTTTTTTTTTCCTGTAAACATGAGTTTAAAAGGTTAGTTACTTACCAATAATGCAGTGTCACTGAGGCCCTAGGCTCCAGAGAGAATCTGTCTCTGAGCTATTACTGGAGGAAAGTCCGAAGGGAATTCCTGTTTTAAAAGCGGATGACCAGGCTCTCCCTCTCTGATCACCTGGGCGTGTACTTCCACATGACTGCCACATCATGGCCAAGGCATTACACCCAGAAATCTCTGAAAACAATATAAAAATGTGATTAAGATCTTTATTTGACTTTGAAAGGCAGCGGACCCACGGGTTGTGTACCCATCAACACTGCTACCAAAGTTTGTTGAAATGTCAGTGAGCCCTGGAGAAGCGGCCCGTTTTTCCGACCCACTTGGACAAGAACTTGGGAATGTAGATCACAGAGGGGAGTGAGGGGGGGGATCACACTCAAGAGTTTCCGTGGTAACCAGCACCCCAAGGATAACAGCCCATTTGTGCTTTAGTCACAATAAGTAAGAAAGGGAATCATGGCGGGGGGGAGACAGAAGTGTCTGGGGGAGGGGGAAATACGCGGGTTTGTAGGGAACTCCAAATAAAGTTTTTTTTTTTGTGCAGGTTTCAAATTTGGAGGCCACTAATGAAAAAATAAAATAAAGCCTAGAGTTGTAAACAAGGTTATTAATAAAATGTAAGCCAGATATTTATAAGTTTGCTGGTCAATTTCATTTGGAAGCAAAACAATAAAAACAAATCTTTGTCACAGTGCTAGATTGTGCAAAACAAGGTTACCAGGAAAAAATCCAAACCAGAACACTTCACTAAACTAAGATATGCATTAGTTATACCAATTAAACTAAAAACAATTATAGCTATGGAGTATTCTACAAGCGCCCAAGAATAGGATTACATAGTACGTTAACGTGGTGTTTTGCTAGTTGTTTTACTTAAGCTCGTTATTAAAACACACGAGACACCGCTGAAACCCCTGAAGACTCGAGTGCCCAGGGGCTGATAAGGAGGATGGGGGTGGGGTAGTAAGTCATGAGTATTTATAGGGCTAGTGTCAAAGCCAAGTAAGCACCATCAGACACCTTATGATTGGACTTTATTCCGAACCAACCAGGAGTTTTGCTGCCTCATCTCTTGATAGTTGCATACTAGTAGCAACAACAAAGATGACCGCTTGAAGGAGAGGGAGAGGCAGAGAGATTGCAAGAGAATAAATGAGAAAAGCCAGGCAGCAAGAAACTGGGAGACACAGAGGGGCGGGGTTAAACAGCACCTACAGGTAGAGTGAGGAAAGAGTCATGCGTGTTCATGAACCAACATGTGAAGCTTTTAGCATACGCTTTGATTAAACTGCTCACATTTCTGTTAAACCATAGATTTATTTAAAATAGAAAAAGAAAATAATAAATAACCTTTACATATAAGCAAACATACATTGATGAGCTTTCTGAAGTATGCCAACTTTCTCAGCATCAACTATAATATTATCTTCTACTTTAAGTGATGGAATGAAGGGCAGGCTTAGTTTATTTTATTTTATTTGAGCAGTTAGTCTGCTCAAAAGGAGTGGGCCGAAGCAAAAGGCTTATAAGCGCCCACCCCCAAAACAAAAACATTTTCCAGGCAGTGTTAATTTTGACAAGATATTTTTATTTAGTTTTAGTCTTAGTCTTTTGACGAAAATGTAATTCAATTTTAGTCGAGATTTTGTCAAAAAAATACCTTAAATTTTAGTCGAGTTTTAGTCGACTAAAATTGCAAGTCAATTTAGTCGACTAAATTTAGGACACATTTAGTCGACTTTGTATTTATAATATTCATTATAATCATATTTAATCGAGGTCCTCTGCTTCATGGAGTTGCTCCCTCATGAACAAAGCTCAGAGCTGTTCCTTTGGCAGTGAATTTACATGATATGAGGCTCTTTCAGACTGTCAATAGAAGTTTGGATGATATTAGTCTCTCCTTTCCATTTTTATTTAGTCTCATTTTAGTCGACTAAAATATCTGGACATTTTAGTCATAGTTTTCGTCGCATGAAAACATTTACAATACATGAAGAAAAAAAGACAGCAACCGACTAAACATGCAAAATTATCCAAATTATCCCACAGATCTCTACCAAAGCATATGCTCCATCACTATTTCAAAGTCCTATCCATTTTGTAGCTTATGTTCGTAATTATAGCAAGTTCCATCCTACCAACATAATATCAGATAACAAAAAAACTTCACCATCTTAATCTTACAAATAGAGGGGACACTCAGATGATCAGAATGAGTCTGGTGGTTTTTGAAAATGTCTGGTACTCAAAAACCACAATATTAGAGCTGTAGGTTTTTTGCAGGTCCAGGAGTTCAAGCACTTGCACAAGCCACTGTTTATAAGTATCGGCATGTGTATGCCCCCCAGGCCTGGGATAGATGTGGTCATGAGGTTCAAAGGTCTGAACTCTGAGGGTCACATGACTAATGACACGAGGAGTGGGCCCGGAAGGCAATATTATTTATTATGCGTGATGTTATTTGGGCTCAAAAGAGAAAGTTAAACAAGTACCTGGTCCAAATGCAACAAACACACTTAACATCTCATTAAAAACACAAGACAAGTATGGGTTTAGGAGCTTCTTGCGGCAACAGCGCGCTAAATGGAAACATCTGCACACTTTCCCCATAAACTTTAACATGTGTGGAAATATACACACACACGCACAACAACCGCACTTTTTAATGGAGAGCACCAACATGTCATTAGGTGGAAGGCTGATGGTTCGACATAGAAAATGGGTGCTCTTAGAAATGTGAAAGAGAGGCCCGAATACCAAGGAGACAAACAAAAACATGGGCATAAATAACCATCTGACATTTTTTCATACCATCCTTTGATAACGGAAACTAGTCAACGGAACATGACACTGTGGACCCTCAAAAACTATAACAACAACAACAGGTTTGTGATTCAAGAACAGACCGTTTCATTTTGGTGAAGTTTAGGCCTATGAATTATCCTACTTTTAATTGCAATAGTAGATTTTGATAGATGCTTGCTTTACTGCCCTTCTTGTTTATCCTTCCTTTTATTTCTATGTGCTCAGCTGCAGCACGTCCTCAGACAACCCCTTTTCATGGCAATATATAACAGAAGTGTGACAGAATCAGCCAGCTTTGGACTGAACTTGTATATGTCAAGACCACACCCACACAACTCCCCTGATACGACAAGCAGAATTAGTTTCTCAAAAGACTGAAAGTTCACTCAACAATCACCTGCTGATTAGATTACAAAGCTCGCATCATTTAAGGAATCTGATGTCAGGGGGGATGGAATGACAGCTGCCTGTACATGTGTGTGTCACCGAGAGAAAGGCACGAGATGTTGCACAGAAAGACAGGATGTAATAAAAGAAGCCAGGTTGGGTGGACTGAAACTGATAAACCTCTGTGCGTACACTACCACCAGACCAGATTAGACTACTAAACCTGGCTTTAGAGTTGCTGAGAGAGCCGTTTAGCACAGGGTCCCCGTCTCTCTCCAACTGTCTGCCTGCTTTCATGTGGCCATTTTAGGAGAAGTTGAGTCACCCATGCTCAGCTGGCAATATGAAAGACCATGACGTTTAACATGCTTGACCTGACGGAATAAAACACAACTTGTGATACTGACCTTTTGGAGAGGAGTGGATGTTTCTTGTCGAGTTGTCAACTTGATTCGTGGGTTCTCTTCTTGGTGGATTAGGTTGTACCCTCTGTCTTCAGCTCAGGTTGTTACCTCCTCTTCCTTCCTCCTGCATAAATATGTTGAAGAATGACAGACGCTTGGTGAGCATGCAGCCCTCTCCAAAAGTTATTCCTTCTATGCTGCTGGTTCTGTGTTGTTTTCGTCCTGCTGCCTCTTCTCTCTCCGTCTCACACACATTCACAAATAAAAAAAAACCATCAGGGCTCGACTCTCTCTCCACCTCTCGTCTCATTTTCTCTGGGCTGGATCCACCCCCGTCCCTTCGGTCCCTGTTTTCGTCCTTTCCCTCATTCGCGCCCCTCCAAAAAAAATCTTTGACACAAAAGCCACTTCCTGTGCTAGCATTCCCCTTTTCCTTCTCCTCTTAATTTTTGCTCTGTCCAATGGACAAGCCCCTCCTCTTAGAACCTCTCTTCTCTTGCCTGCGCCCTGTGTATATTTTCTTTCTGACGGTTTCCTCTCAGCTGATAGAGCCAGGCGTGCTTTGCTCACTCAGCAGTGAAGGCATACAAGGCAAAGTGAGAGAAACGGGGGAGGTGGGACGCAGGCTGCTGATTGGCCACACAGAAGGGGGGCAAGCTGTAAAGACTGTGAGGAGGATTGGCCGGGGGTGGAGACAGAGTGCACAGCCCAACCCACCTGCTCCTGCATATCCTGTTCTACAGAAAACACATGTAAAGAGCACTTTTCCAAAACACTCCGTGTGCGAGTTAAATGCATGGCTTTGACAGCTCTAGGCCCGTTTTCTGGAAAGTGATGAATGTATGTAATCTGTGTCTATGTCTTTATGTATATAGGCTGTGAGTGGCACAAAGGAATAATATTCTGTCTAAAAAGAAAAGAATCACTAAAAAGGCATGGCTTTCAAAAAACCTCATAGTGGTTAGAAGATATCCCAGAACCAAAATGGCCAAATCTAGTCCAAAAAGGAAGACCATCTCTTTGCATTGCACCTAAACAATGTCAATGTTTAAAAGAGGATAAAAGAAAAATAATACAGCATCGGGATGTCGATACAAAATTAATTTCCAGATAATACTTAGACATGGAAACAAACTGATGAACAAATACACATTCAACAACAAAATACATTCATCAGTCTACTTTTCCATTTACATTCTTCACTAATTTAACATCAGCCAAACCAAAAGTCATTTATGGCCATCAGACCAGCAGGTTTGCAAAGAAGATAACATTATATCATGGCAGCTTATGTAATGTCCAGACCAGGGAGTCACATGTGATCTTGTGGGGGAAGCCGGCAGACAAATTTGATTGAACCGAGCAAGTCACAATAATTTACTTGCAATTAGTGCAATGTCGTTTAGGTTTTCATATGGCTGTACTGTAACAAAGAAGCTGGGTATCATTTAAAGTACACTGAAAGGTCTGCACAAGTACAAGGCTTATATGGGGCTGGAGCACAGATAGTGAATGAATTGCATGTGAAAAGGTTTATCAGTCAAGTACCAGCACACAGCTGCTTTTGCTGTGTGTGAATGCACTTCTCCATTTGTGATCTAATAAGGTACAGCATGTTGACTTGGCAGAACTATTTCAAACAGAGTGGCCTTCTCACAGAGATGGTGGCGGAAAACTACTTGGGCAAAAGGCATTCTTGATGCTGTCAAAAACAGACCAAACACTAAAGGTCGTGATTAGTAGATCACACTTTTGTCCAGATCGAGAATTAACATTAAAACAATGCCCTGTAACTGAAAATAAAGTAGACATTGTGAATTGGCTTGCTCACATTTGGTTCGTATCGCCTTTGTAAATTAATGTACGGGAGAATATCAGACTATCCACAAAAGATCTTTTGTGTCAACAACCTGTTCCTTTAAGAGACCATATTTAGAATAAAGGGTTGTCCTCAACTTAAAGACCCTCCTCCACTGAAAGGCAGTCCGAGTGCAGCTGAGGAAAAGACGCATGGAAAAACACTCCTAGATTCCACTGATACACAAGCACTGATGTCATGTTTGTGTCATGTCCATATGACAACCAACAGTTTACAATCCTAGGCTTCTTCAGGTGTTTCCAGTAGAGAACAATGAGATACTTTAGAATTAACCTCTCACCCCCCACCTTAACCGAGCGCATTTTCTTCAGTTCATCTTTACCCAAATCTAAAAGCTTCTTGACTGGAGAGTTTACTGCCTATAGGCAACAGTAACGCATCATTTGAAAGCTAAGCTAAATGTCGCCACATTCATGAAGCGTTTATGTTGTGTTTGTCAACTTTGTTAGTCTCTTTTTCCTTGCTTTTTTGACACTTTTCCTTCATGTTTTTGTCACGTTTTCCTCCTCGTTTGTGTCGCTTTTTAAAAACATATTTTTCAGGAAGCTTTTAGATTTGGGTAATGCCGAACTGGACACAATAAGCTCGGTTCAGGTGGGGTTTAAGTAGGTTAAATTGGTATGTTATGTATTGCGTTACGAACCGATGTGTCAACAGTTTTTTTAAACTGTTGAGGAAACTGAGATGGAAGGCTGCTGGAAGTCAGAGAAGTTAGGGCTCAGAGTTCTTTTTGCTTTCTGTGTGTTTAGACGTCAAAATATAGTATTTTACTAGATATAGCACAATCAATCAAGCAATCAAGTTTAATTTCTAAAGCGCCTTACAACAACCAAAGTTGACCAAAGCGCTGACCCAATAAACATTCTTTCTGCAGTTATTGCTTAGAGCTTGTTCTACTGTAAATAAGGTAGTGATATTACTGACCAACAGCTGTTAGCTTGGCCCACTTGGTGAGTTGGTTCGTTTGTTTATTAGTGTAGTGCATGATAAAAAAAAATTAAAAAATTAAAAAAACATGCACATCCCTGTTGCAGCAGCGTGCTGGATTAAAAAATGCCAATAGATCCAATGAAAGTCCGCATAACTGTAATCACCAGCTCCCAAATGTAATAGTTGTCAGTGTTCGGGGTAACATATTACAAAAGTAACAAGTTACAAAAATGTATTACTTTTTTCAGTAACTAAAGAATATAACATATTACTGGAATATATTAGTCATTATAATTAAAGTAACTCAAGTTACAAGTGCATTTAAATAGTTTGTATTGATGCACAAAAGAAAAAACTCCCCCCAAATAAAATGCAGCACCAAATCAAGTTGGACACTGATGAATAAGATCTGTAGTTGCGTGTAGTTAATGTCCTCAAAACCGAAACACAAGAGAATGGAGATAGGAAATCTGTGACTGCACTTTTGCTCGGTGGCATTATTACTATTTTCAGTTTTTATTTTCCCACTTTTGTCAAAGTAGTGTAACTCAGCTACATTTTTGAAACAGTAATATGTAATACAAACATATTGCATTATTAAAGCTGTAAAATCACAAAAAAAGTAATATATTCTATATTAAAGTAACTTGCCAACACTGATAGTTACTCATCTTGGGGGGGTTCCTTCGTTTTCTTGAAAGCACTAAAACAATTGAGTCAAATGAAGACTCCGTGTCAGGTGTGGGTATGTTTGACCAGCTTGCGTGCTGACAAACGGCCTCACATGCTTTAAAACAGACATGCCCATTCAAGCTTCAACATCCCGCTGCGTGTGCAGTGCACTGCCCTTCAGGTCACTTACACTAATAAAACTACATTTATTTAACCAAAAAACTGTTTTTAAGCTGCCATAAAGTGTCTGAAGTAAGTAGGTGGTTTGTGGCATGTTTTCAAACCATTACAGAATGACCCACTGATGGTGAAGAACTGATGTTGTGGTCAGTGTAAGTATTTAAAGTTCTGTACTTGTAATTCGTAACCGTGTCTGAAGTTAAACAGCCCCTTTCTAGAAAATAAAACAGTGCCTTGTTGCTTTCTGAATGTCCTGCCAATTTTAGAATAGATGTCCTTGTGTTAACGCAAAGATTAACGCTGCGCTCGTAATGGTGAAGAAGAAAACAGATTTGGATGTGAGTGGACATGTGGAGTGCGGAGGGGCTGAGCTGTGGCACCCTCGGAGTCTCGGTGACAGGCCCGGCCAGCTCAAAGGATGGAATGTTCCACACAAATATGCTGCTGCCTATTCACGGAGGGCAGGAAATAAAGCTCCCTCACACCCCACCTCACCGGCTTCCTTCGCCCCCCCAAAATCGCCTCTTCAACCACTCATGCTCTGCTTTTTGCCTTTTCTTTTCATGTTTTTGGCCCGTTTTAAATCCAGTCCATGCGGGCCCCTCCCTTCTCCCCAGTCCTTCTGAATGGTCTTTGGGGCATTTTTTGGAAGCTTCACTTGTGCGAAAATCAATTCCTTTTTTTTCCCCTTTAGTCTTTTGGGGGAACTCACACAGCAGGTTTGTGTGGCACCACTCACACTGGTAGCAGCTGAATGGACTAGTCTGCCATCTGGACCAAATGCAATAAATAGCGCTTTGTGTCTGATAATATCCAAGTAAGAGTATGTTGACAAAAAAATAAATAACCTTCATAATTTCTATATTTTTTAAGAGGCAGTCGGGTGCTAAAATCATACACATTTCATTTTGTAGGCATAAAAATGCTACTCGTGTAATAAAATAACTAACATTTAATAGAAACACAAGTATTAAGAACAACTGCAGATTCCATTTCTCATAGTTGGGCTGTTTTTGAATATTCATACAAGTCTGTGATTAATTCCATTTATTGCTCATTTTAGAGAAGGATTGTTTCAGTTGTCCTCTGTATTGGGTTGTTTAGGGTAGTAGATGACATTTTGCCTTTCTCCACAAAGGCCGACTGGCTCATTTACAGATTTAGTGAGGAAAAGTTGGCAGTGGCACCTTGCTCTACAAGGCCACAAGCCAAGGACGAGGTTAAAACCCTCCATACTACACCGCCTATGTATAGGAGTCCAACATTCTAAATGAAAATGTGAATTGATTCTCTTCGGAGTAGGGGTGTCACGATTTAAATGTTTTAAATCACACCAGATACTGACTGGTTCTGAGTCCCCAGACCCCCAATAAAGCAAAAAACTGCACATTTCAGGGTGGCCTTTTATTGTGGGCAGTATAAGGTACACCTGTGCACTAATCATGATGTCAGATCTCACCATCACACATTTGGACTGATTTGTGAACAATGTTTGAGAGAAATGGTAATATTGTGCATCTGGAATGAATTTTAGATCTTTAAGTCCATCTCATGAAAAATGGGAGCAGAAACAAAAGGTGTTGCGTTTATATTTTTGTTGGGTGTATATAGATTATTACGCCACAAGCTAGGCTAGGTTTCATGTTCTCAAAAGTTCTGCTGTTGTTTAATTATTTGTCAGATGTTTTGATGAACAGAATGAAACGTGTTTACAAAATGACTAAGGAGACTCTTTTGAACAGCTGATTTCCACATGTGCTCGGCTATTTCCGAACATTTGGACAACTTTTTGGGGAATTATGCAGTTTGTTACTTTGACCTGGACATTCACAGCGAAGGATTATCTCCAAGATGTTGTTTATATTCGACGCAGCCGATATCAGCGCCTTTCGCTGCAACTTTCTGACGACGGAATTTGCATAACGCATGTCCATCGACAACAACAACGCCCTGGTCATCTTTTGGATCCTAAAGAGGTCCCACTCTGCTGAATTCAATCGGTTTTGGGTGGATACAACACTAAAGAGCGTCCTTCGGCCTTGCTCAACTACCGGTGAGTTTACGCGCTGTTTATGGCGTGCAGCGGCTCGTGCGTCAGCGTGAAAAATTTCTGCGGTAAACCCGTGTCTTCTGAAATTCTTACCGCGTCCTTTTATAATCGTGGTAATCGTAAAACCGGTTAATCTTGACATCCCTACTTCGGAGTTAACTTTAGGGCAGACACCAAGGCAACTTTATTTATACCGCGCATTTTGTACACAAGGAAACTCAATGCGCCATGGGACAGTATGACCCCAAATACAATGTGTTGCACTTCAGTCACAGACTGACCGGTGAAGGACAAGAATTCAGACGTCTGCTGGATGGAATAAATAAATGTTCTTACTCTTGTTGGGATTTATAAAGCATAATCTAGTGATATAAAAACTATAACCTCAAAAGTAAAACTATACTGTAGCTAATGTAGCGTCATGTTTGTTCCAGTTCCTCTAACTCATAGACCATGACAGATGTGGACAGGACTGTGGTAGATCAAGTGTGACTCTTCTGTAACCTGGACCTGTCCACATCAGTCCTGTTGCAACTATGACTCAGGGGAAAACAACATAATACTACTTTAACTGCAATATACACTACACATATACATTCATATTCCTTTTGTTTCGTATGTGTAGTGATACTATATTTATCTACTATGTATTAAAAAAATATACAAGTATGCAGAAGTATGAATTTCTATCTAATGCAGAATTTCCCCACGACTTCCTTCTTCACCTGTCGGTCTGTGTGAGACTGAAGTGCAATGTGGCATCAGCCTTTTTATTGAAAACAAATAATACATTGTATTTAGTGTCATGTTACGGTCAGTCATGGCGTCTCCCCAAAAGTTAACACTGAAGAGACATTCACATTCGGACTCAAATATACACACCGGACAGTGTCCGATTAACACTGGAACATTTTCTGTGTAAATATGAAAAGGATCCACTTCAGTGGTGAAAGGTGAAACATCCAATACTCTAAAAGAAAGCCCAGTAAAGATGACAATTTGCACAACCCTTCTCTACAATGATCTTCTGTATGGCTGAATAACTGCAGCACATTAATAAGTAACAGAACTGTGTAGCCCATAGAGGTCAGAGTGGCTCACATTTGTTTACGGAGACGCAAAGGAGTTCATCCATTTTGGCTCATCGTGAGTTGTCTCAGGGTGAAGGGCATGGAGGGGTCTCGCCAGGATTAATCCTGAGATCAGCACACAAACGCATACTGTACAAACGCACGCATTAAGCTAGATTTAATGTCAATCTTATAAGCACCATGGTGACCGCTGCACAGAACAATCAGTCAGAAGCAGCGAAAGCCTAAACATAAACATTACTAATTCATATTGCCATAACTGTTTCGTGCTTTGCTTTTTGTTACACAATACAAACCACATATCATGCATTGAGAGCTTTTACCTTGCATTGTTGCTTGACTTTGTGTGTTGGCTAAAGAGACGATGAGCACAGATAACTGAAAGGAAAAAAAATTAAAAAAAATAAAAAAAAGCTCTGCATGGGCTCATTTGAATTGGTAATGAAAGGTAGAAGTATGCCATTTCAACTGGAGAGTTTATATCCCTGTGTTTGCCTATGCTCATTTCAAGTCATTACCGGGGCTCAGAATATGCAAAAAAATGAAATACAGGAGGAAAAACCTGCTCAGGATTAGCTGCTTCCCACCTCAGCACAGCTACGTGAGCAAACATCTATTCAATGACACACATGGCAACCAAAACAAAAGATTTGAGGCATAATGCCTTCTCTAAACAGATAGACGAGTATATACAAAGAAATCTGTTGCAGTGGACAAAAGCAATATTGTAAGTAGATCATATTTTGTCCTTTCTTGCTTTAGTTCACTACATGGAAAGAGAAGAATGAAAGTCTTGATTAAATAAGTCAAGGGAAGGTCTCATATTCAACACTTTCTTATTGTCAGTAAAGAGATTGGGATAAGGGTTGTGAAAACCACAGAGATATCCAGTCCCATAGAGACTTACTGGAGTTGTCGATCCCATTGACGTTTGGACATTGCAATGTGGTATACCATTAGTGACGAGTGTCTGTTTTCTCTCTGTATTGTTTCAATGTTATGTGCAGTGTTTGTTAGTTTCTCCTTAACCTTTATATTCGGCCTGGATCTAGTCTGACCAACAGCCTAGAACAGCTCTAAGAATAACCATCTATAAACTGTCACCAAACGTTGATGCATTGTTTTCACTGACAATCCAGAAATAACAACATATTTATACATTTTATTTGTTTGAAAACCTCAAAAAAGTTAACCATTGGTCACTTAAAAATAAATAAAAACTTGCCCTTGCAGTTTTGTTAGCACATCTTTCCTCACAAATGCAAGGTGTATGACGACATTTGCAAAGATTGAAAAAGAACTCCCAATGTGATTTCTTTGTGTAATGTCAAAGCATATTCATTAATTCTGCAGTAGGTGCTGTCACTTTGTTATTCTCCTCGGTGTCTGCAGTCAGTTGAGTTCAAAGTGAATCTGCAGCAAAAGCCTCTAAAACCTCCAAACAAAGATAGATGTCAAGCTCGAGGCTGTGCAATGGGCTCTTTTCTTTTTTTTTTTTGGGTGCAAATAAACCACAATACAAATAACACAGATAGTACATTATCTCAACTATTTAAAAAAAGCCAAACTAGACTGTCCTTAACACGAAATGGACAATTAACCTCAACCTTTGAGCCGACACCTATGGGCCAATGTAAAGGTAACAATTCATAGATCTTTACTAGCACAAACAAGTAGCTGATGAAATTCTAGATTCAAAAATACAGCAAGTGGCCCTGTGATCTGTCTCTTGTTAATTTTATCTCATGTATGAAGCGGCCTACACTCTGTCCTGAAGCTTGACCACGATGATATGGTTGTTAAGCCACACATAAGTCTTGTTTGGAAAATTTCACCTTTTTAAAGTCACAAAATCTTGAATAAACAGGCATGCATGCGCTCACAAAGGAACAGTGGAGACAAACAGAAGCCTAGTACAGTGTGGTACCAGACCTAACATGTATTATCATGCGTAATAATCTGAAAATCTTGCCCAGCCTCACTGTGATAAGCCTAGGCCCTTTTTTTTCTCTTTCTTTTTTTTAAGAAACAAACATTTAATAACCACTGCCACAAAATAGAAATAAAAAGTCATATACTAAACTATTCTAAACACTGGAATATTTAGCAAGACAATTATAAGCATCTTGAAACATATTGATAAATATTGTATGAAGAGTTTTTAGGCAGGATTGATAATTGATAACCTTAATACAATTTGAGTAAATAAAACATTCAGTGTGTCTTAATCACAGAAAGATTCATAAAATGAATCTATTGCACATCAAAGCACATGTCCTGGACCGAAGAGCCAGGCTCCATGCACCTTGCCTTCAGGGCCATTAGAGCAGAGATGTGACGTCACACTCAGCTGAGGACAAAGCCCACTGGTTTCTCCCAGACAGACAGAAAGGGAAGGAGGGGGCTGTCAATGCATCCCAAGGACAGGAAAGAAATGGGGAAAAGGTGCACAAGCAAATGGATTTGCTGCAGCAGTGGGCTGCGTGAGTGTGCACAAGTGCAGTGCATACGTGTGACACAGCTGGTGGATTCCTCTAATGCACATGTGCAATGCAGAGTGAGTGAGTGAGGCTGCCGCACGTGCCTAATGTACATGTCACCGTTGTCATGCCCCACTTGGCAGGACAATAGGATGTGAGGCTATAAACAACTCTCAATATTCAAAGTATAGATTTTACAAAGATATAGTCACTTTGGTGGCAGCTTCTGAATTCTCTTCACTGAATGACGCAACATACTTCCCATGTGCAGTACCAGGGAACAATACACCCACCACTATAGTCCATCCACAGCTATCCTCCCTTCTGTAAGCCCTACATGATCATCATCACTGCACCCACTGAGCTACAGCCATAATCTCATTTATGTGCCATTGCAGCTTGATCCCTGCAAAGCTGGTATGCAGAATCCCAGGAGGCCAGGACAGTGTAGTTTAAGTAAAGTGTTTGTCTTTAGCAAATGCACATCCACACCCACAAGGGTGATTAATATATCACTGTTCTCCTTATCACAGTAGACTGCACATACTTGCACAAGACTAAAGAGTGTGGCAGGCAGACAAAGCAGGGGAACGCCCCCTACACCCTGCAAGCTACTGTCAGGTCACCAACTGGCTCATACTGGATTCCACTCTTCTCCTCGTATTAAAATGTGACTAAACCAAGCAAAAATAATAATAAAATAAAATGGACACCAGGCATTTAATTATAAACAATGCATGGGCTTCAAAAGGTACCTGTGATGGCAGAATGCCTTTTGTGGCAGGTACGGCAGAAGGATTGGCATGGTGTCTTTGTAATTTGGCAGAATAAGATATAAAAGATTCATCAAAGGAAAGGAAAAATTAATCTCTCACCCATGAAATGTGACGGATGGACGATGGAGGGTGGCGAGTGCAGTCAGACACCTCTGTCGTTGAGGATTTTGGCCTTTTTGTCTTCCCTATCGCGCTGACTGATGATGTTGGTGCGTTGGCAGATTCAGGTAACGCTATCTTTCAGGTCGAAGAATGCAGTGCTGAAAAGAGGCGTTAGCCGCAGGAGGATTGGCGTGGAAATATCAAAAGTGTCACTCCTAAACTCTTTCCAGACGTGGAGCTTACCGATGGCTGTCGACTGGTTGTCCACGTATCTTCTTTCGTGCCAATATTTTTTGTTCTCGCAGCTGTTTTCGTTGTTGCAACCTTCGGTGAAAATGCCTTCTGTCTCTTTAAGCGCCCTCGTTTCCGGGGTTTTCTAAGCAATATATATAGTAGGCGGGACTTCACGGCCAGCTGAGCCCCTGTCATTTAAACGATTGGTCGCTTTGATTCCATGCAGCCAATCATCGACGAGCTCAGGCGAACATTTTAAATTATGTAGATTTATTCATAAATGCCTGTCCGTGATTGGACTATGGATTAGCTCTGGGAACGCCCAGTCCACGTGCTTTTTACTCGCCTCCTATTCTTGAACGCAAAGGCTCGCCGATAGGCTGGTCTCCAATCATAGACATATTATTACACAAAAGGAGATCATTCACAGACATAAATAATAATAATAATAATACTTTAATATTCATAACATTCAAGTATGTGAAACAACGAACAAGCAAGCCTGAACAATGGTCCTAATTTAATATCAAACTGAGTTAAGAACTGCACTATCCACACCCATTTATTGCAGATTCCAGTAATAAATGAAGTAATCAATCGTCGTATTATATGTACTTAATTAAGCAAAACGAACTTAGGAAAGAAAAGCACATAGAAAAGCAGATCGCAGGTCATGGGGAAGGCATGTTTATCTGGAAGAGGACAAATCCACAGGGCAGCAGACTTGGAAAGAAAAGAAAAGAAAAGAAAGAAAGCTCCAACACATATTGTGAAAACACAGCCATGTCTTTTCAGCCTAAAATAAACGCCAATTTTCATACGATGCATTTCTGGAAGCTGTAGTTCAAAGAAAAAAGGCTGTAAAGCACTTGCCAACCGGACCCTGATAGACACAATGCTCTCACTGGTTTAGTTAGTACCACCCCCTGGTGGAGAAAATGTGTTACCAGTCATTCGGGTCAATTCAAAACACTTTATGGATTTCTCAAAAAAACATACGACTTCTCAGTTTATACCCCAAAGATAACCAAAAAACTCGAGGGGAAAAAAGACTGCAACCTTACCATAGGAGCTTTTCCATTTTTTTGAAAACAAACTGTTCTTGAGCAAGGGAAACATAATTCTCATTGCATACAGTTTGACACCAAACAAAGCATACAGCAGTCAGTCACGTTTCATCTGTGTTATGCTCCCGCTTTCTCTTCCGCCTGCTCTTTTTTCCCTCCTCTTGTCGGAACTGGTGTCTAATAAAATCATAAATTGTTGATTTCAAGTGCAAAATTGCAAGTGCAAATAATATATCATTATTATACTAGTATAAAAGGTCTTTATTTTCTCACCTAGACTGCCAACGTCGGCCACTGTTCCACACACGCCCAAAAGAGGGAAGCCAGTTTGCATCTGTTTGAGAACTGTGGTCAAAGTTAGCTCCTACTCGGTTTGGTGGAAGCTTCTTAAGTTTCTCCTGTTCCTCTGTAACAAGAATAGAAAAATTGAGCAAGCCGAGTTTAGGACTTACACAGTGTTTATAGCTTTATGGTTCTAATTGACCATCATCCATATGGTCAAATTTAAATTGATTTTAAGGACATAATAAATAATAACAGTAACTTTTCTCCATACTATATTTCAGGAACCCTTGCAATGACGGTCCCATCTCAGGTTGTGTAACCGATCCTGAACCTCCTTCCAAAGGATCATCATCACCCTGTAGCCAGGGAGGAACGGCTCCTAAAACCCATAAAAACAACATTAAAATATATATAATAAATAAGGAAATGACTAAACTAGAGGTGCCTAAGGGTGAAACCCGAGAGACTCAGTACATTCACGTAACGATGGATTAAGCTTTTTTGTGTGTGCATATTTATACAATATTCGCGTACTTATGATGATTTATCAGGCTTCTTTCTTCACGTTGAGCAAAATTAGCCATTTATAGCATGGGTGCATGTCTTATTTTAGTCATCTCTTGTCTCTAGAGCAAACATCACAAAACATCTGTATCTCTCAGGAATAAACAACAAAAGACTGCTATATACCTGAATGA
Source organism: Proterorhinus semilunaris (assembly GCA_021464625.1). Taxonomy (NCBI): domain Eukaryota; kingdom Metazoa; phylum Chordata; class Actinopteri; order Gobiiformes; family Gobiidae; genus Proterorhinus; species Proterorhinus semilunaris. The sequence continues at coordinate 13,838,104 of CM038345.1, forward strand.
ATGTTTCCACAGCTGGAAGAATCCTGTTAAAATATGGAAGATGAACATGAACCAAGTTACATGCTTTCCATCAGCCAAACAGATAATTATAATACCTGATATCCAATGAAAGTCAGTCCTGCTGCAGTGTAAGGTACTTTAGTCACTGCATCAATAATATTATTTGCTGCCTGTTGACTGGCTTCCCGGGGGACACTTCCACTGGTAACACAATAACAGAATTATATTTGGGTTTACAATGGTGAAAAACCATAAAGAAAACATGTATTACCTGGCTGCATGTCCTGCACAACTGTTTGCATTCTTGTGGTCATTCGATGACTCGAGTTCTACTTCATGCTGTTGTTGATTCAGGAATAGCCAACAGTAGTTCATAGATGGACACTTATTCACAGTGAAAACTAATCTATGATATGCATCATCATATTTTCATACATTTTGTTGTTGCTGTTTTTATTTATTTTTTTGTCATTGGAATATATAATATTAATATCTAATATAACATTTTGGAAGTGGTGGTGTTCATGATTATATGCAAAAAAGCAACATTATAAACCCTATATCATGTAGATGGATACTCCCATGGCATACTTGGTAAACAAACCTCTGTTAGAGACTCGAGGAATTCCTGCCGACGTTTTTCTTGGGCCCGGATAACTTCAGCTTCCTTTAGTCAAAAACAAAATTAGAGAAACATTACAGTGAATTCATCAATTTACAGAAAAATACAAACTTGAACCATTACTTGTTTAATGAATTCATCATCCTTCTCCACAAATGTCTCAAGCACCTTTTCTACTTCAGCCTTAAATCTGCAGAGAAAAAATGGACATAAAGAAAACCGTAGAAGTATAATTGTGCATAAGAACTTACCTGTCAGTTTCCTCCTCGGAGAAGAAAACCTTTTCTTTGAGCTTTTGATCAGCTCTGTTTTCCCACCAAAATGTGTGGGTGTTTTTTCTGTGCTCTTGCCTACAATCACAAACATGATTTGACAAATCAAAATTGTTGATACTATTGTATAACATATATTTAACATGTATTGTAAAACAAATCACATCATGAGGTATATCAGGTAAATAACTTACGTCGCCATGTGTTCAATAAGTCCTCCATAAAGCACTGTAGTATTACCGTCTGTAATGTTTTTATCAACCTCAAGTTGGCAGCAGTAACACCAAAACTTTTGATTGTGCTGAGTCCAGTCACACTTTTCCACCTGAGGCTTTTTGAGCGTCCTCCGAGCCTCTTTAACCTGAAGGGGGTATAGTTTATTATGCATTTGGAAAATGTGTAAAATATTTTTTTTCAAATCGAGCCATTAAACATATGTAAATGCTGTACAAGAAAAAATACAGAGACAAAAGGTACAGGCTGAATAAAGCCAAAATCTCATAAACCATACTTTCTTTGCCCCTATAATTGGCAAAATAATCCACAAAAATTCAGCTCAAAAAGGGTTTTAGCCTTTTACATTTGAATTTTATTTATTTCATCCTTTTAAATAATGTGGTGTCTACAATAACTTAGTTTAGTCCTTGGTGTCTTATTATTGAAACATAACAATAAAGTTGGTTGCATACATTTCAATTCCTTACCTTTTCTAGGAATTTTAGAAGAACAACTCTTAATCTGCTTTGGTGGCTCTTTCCAAAGATGTGTGACTTTCCAGAGAAAGTAGTCTGTTTACATACAGAGCAGTAAAATGCACCCATTAGTAATGCCACACAGCGTCTCCATATAAGGGAAAATGCATAATCATAATGATTTTGATAATAAGAAGAATATGAAAATATATAAATAGGAATAATTCTACAGTTTTACACAGGCTCAAAATCACACTTGCGAACAATAACACAGCAAAAGGAAATTGATGCGTCGCAAAAACAACACCCCCTGCAACAAGTACAAATCCTTAGTTCCGCTCTCGTGATCCTACGAAATTAATACATTTCTCGTAATTTCTTGATAAATAACGTATACAAAAATAATTTAATTTACAACATAATTCTGCCACATTTAATTGAACAAAATAATAATAACAAAAAATGTTGGTGAACTTCATGTGAGTGTCCGTCACTAAAGGACGGTAGATGGCAGCAGTGGGAAAAGGTTTCTAACGCGGAAGTACGTTTACCACGACATAATCTACCAGACGCTACAAACTTCAACAATGTTTACGGTTCAGGGCATGAGAAAGTTTGTATGTGACCGACTAACTGAAGCTGCACAAGAAATACTGGGGGCTTTTGAGAAGAGAGCCCAAGAATACGAGTTAGAACTCGCCCGTCAGCGCAGACTGTTGGAGAGTGTCTATTCACCAAACACTAGTACTACTCTGTCAGGTATCAATCAGCCAGCCTGCCTGGTCTCTGTATTTATTATTAATCGAGCAAAAGGCCCACTGTTATAATGTTAGCTGTGTTGTTACTTTTGTATATATTGTTTTTTAGTGATCTACCTTTTGAACAATGTCTTTTGCAAGATATGAATTTCACCACTATCATTACAGGTTTTTGGAAAAGATTTACATCACCCTGAGTTGTTCCATTGTTATTTCACTTTACCTATTATGTTCAAAAGTTGAGCTCATATGTTCTCAAATTGGAGCTGCAACCATGGTTTTGAGTTGACTGGCCTTTTCTTGTCCCACCTAGATGCCACAGGGCCACATATCAAAGAAGAACAACATGACATTTGCATCACGGATATTCAGCAGCCCATTACTTCCACCAATCTGCAAGACGTTCATGGTGAGTCGCGGAATTTGAAACAAAAAGAAGTTCAGAATGCTGCAAGGAAGGAGCAAGAAGGAGCCAGCACATCACATCAGGTTACCGAAGTGTCAAGCCATCCACAGCTTACCACCAAAAAGACTATTCTGGGAAAAAAACGCAAAACACCAGCTAAGCGTGTCTACAACAAATGTAGCCATGGATACAGATTGCCAAAAGGATATGCGTCAAAACAAATCAATGCAAGCAAAAATAATGATATGCCAGTCCCTTTAAGCAACGACCCCATAGCAATGGAAGTTATTGAAATAGAGGACAATTCGCCAGCCTCCAGTGACATAGAGATAATACAAGGGGAGGATGAGATGATACGAGGGGAGGATGAGATGATACGAGGGGAGGATGAGATGATACAAGGTGACGACGAGATGATACAAGGTGACGACGAGATGATACAAGGTGACAATGAGATAATACAAAGTGACAATGGGCAAGCAACAATTCAGACAAGCAATATAAAAGCACCGGTTTGTGAAAATGCCACCGAAGATCACATTAATGGCGATACGTTACTCAAAGGAAAAGATGGGAAATCGGCCAATGAGATTACCAGCCAGATAAAAGTCCCTTGTTCTGTTGTTACCGAAAGCAACAATGTAGACGATACCAATATGCTGACATTTGCTAATCTAGATAATGTGGAAAAAGTATCACATATAAGCACAGAGCAGGCAACCGTACATAAGGATGCATCAGAACACACTGCTTCAACTTCACTGACTGGCTCAAGTACAAGAAAAATTGACACAGACGCAGCACCAAATGTAATTAATGATAAACAACCTACGTGTACGAAGAGCTCCGAGATTGAATCATCAAGTGTCAATCAAGAGACCACTCAAAATTATAGCTATGAATGGAAGAGGCCAACACAAACGAAAGGAACATGTCAGAAGAGCCCTTTTGAGTGTGACATATGCGGGAAGGTATCGTCCAATTTCAAAAACTACAAATCTCATGTTAAATCACACACTGTCGAAAAGAAATTTAAATGTACAACATGTGACAAAATGTTTCGGGAGAGTTGTGATCTAACCAAACACGAAAAAATCCACACGGGTGACAAACCTTTTAAATGCTCAGATTGTGGGAAGGCATTCAACAGGCGGTTTAACCTTGACCTGCACAAGAGGGTCCACACGGGCGAAAAGCCGTACGCCTGTGGATGCTGCAAGAAAACGTTCACGTCACGTGTGAATCTAAAAAAACATGAGCGAATTCACACCGGGGAAAAGCCCTACACCTGTGAGCAATGTAAGAAGGAGTTTGCAGATTCCTCTTCATTCAGAAATCATCAGAGAGTGCACACAGGAGAGAAGCCATACAAGTGTTGTTTTTGTAAGAAAGAGTTTGCCACTAGAACCACTCTAAAGCGCCACATCCGAGTACACACCGGTGAAAAGCCCTACAAGTGCAGTAGGTGTGAGAAAAGCTTTGCTACCAACACAGATATGAAAGTGCACATGCGGATCCACACGGGGGAGAGGCCCTACAAGTGTGAAAACTGTGGACAAGAATTCTCCAGCTGGACCAACTACAAAAGACACACAAACACACACAAGCCAAAGGATAGTGAGCCAGTGATAAAGTGACATTGGTAAAATGGCAGGTATTATCACCTCAGAGGGAAAATGCTTCTGTGCTTACTTTTTCCAGATGTATTAATAACAATTGTGTAATAATTTATTGCAAGTATTTTATTTTATTTTTTTTACCAGTATTTTAAAATCAGCACTCTATTTCCATTGCAAACAAGGGCAACTACAAATCCAATAATAGAGCTGTTGTCTTATGCTATATGACCTGAGCTATACTGAAATACATATATCATTTGGTTCATCATTTGAGGATTTTCATTGTGTATCCAAAAGGAAAATATTGCTAATTGATATGGCTCCACATAATGGCAAATTTATGTTTTTGCATTGTTAAATGTAAATAAATGCAGGTTTTTAAATTTGCCTATTGTGTAACCACAATTTGACCCATTTGCTGTATCATTCATTGTACATACATTTTCTGAAATGATTATAGGTTTAGTTTTGCTGACGTGATGGGATTTACAAAGTAATTTTTGTATTCAAATGCATAATAAACATTAAAACAACACAACTTTTCTGAATTTGTATAGATATATTTACTCCTAAAAAAGTTTAATACATTAAAAGGGTATAGGAGGAGTTAGTGCTCATGCTTCACAGCATGAAGGTCCCATGCAGGTTCTCCTCGTGTCTGCAAAGGTTTTCTCCGAATACTACGGTTTTTCATACCACTAAAAATAAAAAAGTTCAATAGATGAATCCTCAGTGATTCTGGCCATCAGCCTAGCTCTACATCTAGAGATGGATCCCCAGGTCAATATACAGTAATACCTTAACTTGAAATGTTAGCTGTTTCTCACTTTGATCCTGCACAAAAAGTAAAATTGTTTTGTTTGTTTTGGCAATATTCTTTACATGCTACATACAGTACACAACAGTGCTGTCAGTGTGGCTCCCCATGTTGTGAATGAGAATACTTTAACAGACTTTTCAATTCATACACATGGCAATTCAAATTGGTTCACAGTTGCATAAAATTACAAGAAAACAGATAAAATCAATCAATAAAACAATAACATAAAAATGTATCAATTACAGTAAAAGGCAAGAGTGCAGATAAAATACTTTCAGTTTTCATATGCAATGGGAAAAAGAACTGTTTTCAGCCTAGATTTGAACATTGTCAGAGTTGAGGCCTGTCTCACATCCTCATGAAGACTGTTCCAGATTTTAGCTGCATGAAACTGAAACGCAGCCTCACCGTGTTTAGTCCTGACTCTGGGAACCACCAGGAGACCCCTCCCTGAAGTTCTCAGGGCCCGAGATGGTTCATACGGCTCTAAAATGTCAGAGATGTACTTTGGTGCTAAACCATGAAAAGACATGTACACAAGCAGAGCTGTTTTAAATTCTATTCTCTGAGTGACAGGAAGCCAGTGCAGAGACCGGAGCACTGGACTAATATGGTCGTATTTTTCCTGGTTCTTGTCAGGACTCGAGCAGCAGCGTTCTGGATGTACTGCAGCTCGAACAGCTCGTTTAGAAAGGCCAGTGAGCAGCCGTTACAGTCGTCTGACCTGCTGGAGACAAATGCATGGATGAGTCTCTCTAAGTCTGGTTTTGATACTATTCCTCTGATCTTAGCAAAGTTTTTCAGATGGTAAAAAATATAAACATTAATCCAAAATGGAGAAATGTTTTAAATGAATAAAATGAGTTTCTTCAATCAGATGGACCGGCCAATTATCGAGACTCCGAATGCAGCACACCAAAAACTTAACCTGTAGCCTATAGCTTGAATAAAAAAAAATTAAAAAAAAATAAGCGCCACTGTGCGGACATTGCCACCAGGGAGCGCCAGACTCATGTTTTTGACCCGCTTCAGACGACACCACCTGCCAGTAGGGAGTAGTAGGGCCTAAGCCTGCGGTATTTGAGATGTTGGGTCTTACAAGCAACAAGCAAACTAAAAACTCCAGCATAACGAAACTGATCAGACAGCCTATGGGAAATTGGCTCGCATAATGGATGATCATAGAAATCCAGGGGGGTAAAAAGAGAACGATCACAGTCATTCATTTTTGTAAGCGTTTAGGGAATAGCAAACAACACGAGGCTTAAAATTAAATAAATAAATAAAAAAAGTTATGGGTGTGGGATTTTCTGATGCCTCGTCGCTCGTGACTTTGGGAATTGCTTGAATAGACATTTGGCCACACGTTTAAACACCCAGCGTTTCTGATGGAGGGCGCTAGCCTATTCCATAAATAAATAGCTAGGCTCTATGATTATTGAACAGTCGCGCTCCTTACACCCACCGCCTTTATGACCCGATAAAAGGCAGTTAAATAGGCTGTGATGGGCCGGAGGTGCTACTTTGCTGTTGTTATGACCGGGCTGCTGTGTGCGGAGCAGCTGTGGAGGGAGGCAAGAGGTGAGCTCGTAAATCTTCCTCAGCTCACAACACCGCTGGCTCCCTCTCGCACTGACGGCACTTCAAAGAGAAACCCTTGTCTCCAAATGAACTTGTTGCCTTTCGCCGATACAGGTTTGCCCGGGCCAGCTGTCACAGCGGCCTGCGTGAGTGCGCGCGCGTTTGTGTGAGGATGTGGGGAGACTGACAGGACCGGGACCGGGGCCCCACCGCCGCAGAAGAGCGTTTGACACGACACCGTTTGGCAGAAGCTGCTGCGGTGCAATGTATCACCCAAGGATCCATCCACGAGGTGTGAAGTATGCCTATGTGTGGGGCAAAATAAAGTTTACACACACACACGTGGAGGGCTTCATTAAAAGATTAAACTTCATGCCTGTCTCTGCACACATTCACTGTTTTATTCATTATGTCATTTTATTTCTTATTGAGTGGGAACTAATTGCTGCTGTGGATAAACCCAAATGAAAATAAGTGCCAGAAATGACTTGTTGAGGTCTACAATTTCTTTAATTATTATGTTGTATTGAGCAAAATGAAACCAACTGGATGGAATTATGTTTTTAGATATAATCTTGCATACTAAATAATTAGTTATTATCAGTGTTGGGCAAGTTAACTGAAAGTTGTAATATATTCTATATTAGTAGTTACAGCTTTAATAATGTAATATCTTTGTAGTAGGTATTACTGTTTCAAAAATGTAGTTGAGTTACACTACTTTGAGTTACTTTTGACAAAATATAAAGTGGAAATAGTAATAATGCCACAGTGCAGTCAAACATTTAGTTTTCCTTTGCTTTCCACGTTCTCTCGTGTTTTGTGTTGACGACATTCACTGCACACAACTGCAGTGTCCAGCTTGCTTTGGTGCTGCATTGTGGTATACAGCAATACAAACCATTTAAATGCACTTGTAACTTGAATTACTTGAATTTTAATGACTAATATATTACCGTATTTTATTTAAGTACATATTCCTCAGTTACTGAAAAAAGTAATACATTTTTGTAATTCGTTACTTTTGTAATACGTTGCCCCCAACACTGGTTATTATTGACCTCAACACATGGTTAACCTGTTGACATTTTCCGTAGCAGAATATTCCTTTTCAATGACGAACCCCTTTCTAAAGCCTGAGTGTCTACAATAATTCACAAGCTCTCATCTTATGCACTGTCCTCCCGCCGTCCCCTGCCTTGACTTCATAGACTGTACCGTTCTATGTTACACCTTTCATCTCTCTTCTTCAGCATGTGTCTTTCAGCCAGCTCTCTACCCCGCGCCCCTCAGCTGCCTTTTACCCTTCTCTTTCCCCTTTCTTCCTGGCCTGCCTCTCAGATTGGCTGTCTTTCCGTGTCAGAGACTAAGCAAACAGAGTCGTGTGTGAAGCAGCCTCATAACTTCCTTAGAGACTTGGAGCTCTCGCTCTCTCCTCACACAGCTGTGTCTTCATTTGTCCGCCATATTAGGAATTCCTGGCTTCTTCTGTGACTCCGTGACCCTGTGCCATGACCCCTGGAGATTCATGTAAAGGATGGGATATGTATACAGGTTGCTATTTAGGTGGGGGGACAGGAGTATAGCGGCGCAAAAGCTAAGGATGAACAGAGTGAGCAGGTAAAGGGTGAAAAGGTGAAGTTACTTAGCTGTATTTGTGAAGTCGGAGTTTGGGAAAACATGTGGAGTAAGGCTGGACTATTAGGGCCTATGTGTTCCAGTCAAAACTGCCTCAAAAAACAACCTTGGCTTTTAGGGGAAAAAAGTCTTACTGAGAAATCACTTAACCATTGTGAAGGTTGACACATATAGGGAGATTCATTATGTCTGCTCGTCCTTCTATCCCTGGCCTCTACCCTGCGCCTCTAGGTTCCGTGAACGTTTTTTCTGGTTTCTTCCATGTGAATTACGGACCATGAATCCCCAATAGACACTTCTCTTAGACGTGCCCTTGCCCTATTTCTGTGACTTTGTGAAACGTAATGCATATTTTGACAGATTCCCCAGATCTTTGCGCATTATAGGTTGTTGTTGTTGTGGTCACAATTTGACCGCATTTTTTGCTTTTAACTTGTGTTGTCGGCTACTTGTGAGACTTGTCTAATTTCCTAACATCAAGCTTGCACTGCAGCTTGATTTATGCTGCACTGATATATTGCAGGTCTCTCCATTCCACATCTCATGCTCAATGTTGCGCTGATGAATGGTAGGTTTGTGGTTCAGTAGTCCAGGCGGATGCCAGGCTCGGGATGTGCACTGCTGCCTGTGGCCACTGGTTACACACATAATTGAGACTTTTGACAACCTGAAGGTTTGTTCATGTTTGTCACTATAAGCAAAATCCGTCTAAGTGAACCCAAAGTGTAAACAGTTGTCTGATGAACTGGTTTCTGTTCGGCAGTGGCTGTATGTTTGCCGCTCACCTGCAAAATGGAGCCAACCACAACCACATCTCTTCTATCTCTGGCCTCACTTCGCCTGAGGTTTTTTCCCTTCAAGTACCTTTTGCTTGCACCTTGGAAGCCACAAACACTAACGCACTCGGGGAAGTGACAAATTGAGGGGTTTTGGCAGAGAGCTGGTGGTAAAACATAACTGTTTACATGGGAGGATCCCACACAACCACAGACGTGTCCTCAGCCAATGAGTGTGCAGTACACCAGCAAAAGTAATGGAAAGCTGTTGAACAAGCAGGGAAGTAAGCAAAACAAACAATACAATAAGCATTACTAATAAGTCATTATTCCCCCAAATTCTTTCCCTCTCCTTTATTTTTTGAATCACAACGGCCTGATCTCTAAATTACCATGAGCCGTTGTGTTGGGTTATTGTGTGGAGTTGCCTGTGGACGAGCTCAGGTTTCCTGGCTAAGACAAAACTTTTAAGACGCTCTGACAGAAAGGTCTGCGAGAGGGAAACACTATCCGGTGCATGTCATTGGGATTGGGGAATATTCTATGATTTAAGGGGAGGGGAGCACAAGGCTATGGAAACAGCCACACAAAGGAGGCCTGTTCTTGCACAATGGAAACCTTGTGGGGAATCCTCTACTTAGGAAAACTAAAGGATAAACAACAACAGCCTGTAGTCCTCGGCCTCTGTCTACACGGAACCTTTAAATCGATCACAGGCTCGTTTTGTTCTGATGCACTCTGGAAAACGTCCCAGTTTTGAAGGGAACCAATCACCACAACTGGCATGCGGGTTCACCTTTACTTATTTATTGGTCTATTTTGGCAAACACAGCCCAAGGAAGTTTCAAACATGTAAATAGAAATGTGTTTATCTACAATCGAGAGTTTTATGCCTTACCAATTACGCCTCATCAAGCACTCTTTACAATGTGGAACTGTCTCTAAACCAAAGTCACGTTTCTGCACCACAGTCCTCTTTTGCCACTTGTTTGTCGAGGGCATGGAAAACATTGGGGTTAGCCTCTTTTTCCTTTGTGCCAGACGTGGATTTAGCATTTCTATTATAGCTCCATCAATTAAACTTTGATATTATCACTATATGGTTCTGTTTAATTACAACAACTCCATGTCCTGGCGTGTGAGAGCTCACTGTGGCACCATCCCATTTGTTCTTTGTTTTCAAATCACAGCAACTCCTATCGCTTTGAAAATGTGTCACTAATAAAAAAAAAAATAGCGCTTGCCCAAGTTGGAGGAAGGAACTGAGGCATTGTGTCTGAAATAACAATAAGTTGAGGCACGGCGTAGACTTGAACAAAAAGGGATCAATTGGATATGTTTTTCTTACTGGGGCTTAAAGGGACTATACGGAGTTTAAAAATGTTTAAATTATGTATTTTCCTCCGCCTACATGTTGAAGCGATGCCCTAAGGTGTAGAATGAGCCCAGACCTGTTCACCACAACTGCCTCTAAAATCCTGCACTGTCACTCAAAATGTTGTTTCTTCGGGTTCGAATTGCCGTCACGCACAAGCTTAATATATAAGGTGCAGTGTCACGTATGACCTGAGGTGGCAGTAGTGAGTATAAAATGGCCAACTTGCATCTAGCCCCTTTAAGCTTTAATTAGCAGGATCTCAGAAAACAATGCATAAAAGTTGCAGATATACGATTGGGCAATAGGTTAAAAAATATATGTTTTCAGTGCCTAGACGATCCATGTGCACATATTTTTTCTCTCGACTGTTAATGTTTACCAAAAAATATGTTTCAATTTATATAGCGCTGGGCAAAGTGCTTTTCCATGGTGGAGGCACGGCGCGTTTAGTGTCTTGCCCAAGGACACACCAACTGGGTGCTGGGGGAGAATAACGGACAGCATCGCTGCTACAAATATTAGCATTCAACTCATTTATCCGATCATTGGGGAACTATGGCGTTGATTGGTGTTTTGTTTCTTTATTGTCCCACAATCTCCACAGTAATTTGTTTGCCCTCCATCTGACGTGGCTATCAGTATCTCTGGGCCCGTTTAAGTTCCTGCGATTACCTTGGTCGTCATCTGAGCCGCTATCTCCTCCTGTCTGAAGTGGAGCCAGAATGCGTGGCCGGAGGACTAATGGACCAGAGCGTGAAGAGGGCCAGATGGCTTTGGAGGCAATGGGCCCGAGCTGACAGTTTATCCAGGCGTCCTAACATTACCGGGGCCTACTGGAATAACAGGCAACATTTGGGGAGTTCATTTAGATCTTAACAATAGAGAGAAACGTGAAAACTCTTTCCCACACCCCAGGTAACATATGGAAAGAATTTTACTGGATGCATTTCAGAACATTGCAGTGAAGTCTACTGTGTGGAAAAGTTTGACTTTTTAAAAGATAAATATTGATCTTATTCATTCATACTTATTCAGTAATTTTCAGATACCAGCCAGATCTTTCGATTTGTTATGCAATAGGTTTTGCCTTAGCTGGCTATTTGTTTCTGTTTGCATGGGACCTCTTATAGTTATAAGATTATAAAACCAAGGTATACTGGATCAATGAAACTAACAACGATTGTTTTAATGTGCATGGATGAGTATACAAAGAAAAGCTGAAATCACTGCGAGAAGTTAACATAAGTCCAAACAATTGAAGTATATTCAATATCTTCCTTCATTTAAAGGATGTGTCTAAAGAAAGCAGCGTTCTGTATCTAGGATTCAAGGCTTTATACTGGTAGCAAACAAAAGAAAGACAGATTGGCTAATTTAGTATCAAATACACTTAAAAACATCTGCTTTTGTATACATTTTACTGAATAACTATAGATTGTGTCATAGGTTCTAGTCCAAAACATAAAGTGTTGCTGAGAGCTTTCAAACTCCCATTTATGTATCTGCTCTGTTGGCAGCTGATAAAAAATACAGAACAAAGACAGTCAATGAAGATCAGATGTGTGTAATACACAATGAATGAAACTGAAACAAAACAAAACAAATATGATTTGGCAATACATAAAAGTAATGTGACTTATAACTGTTGTGCTGCACAATATGTCCACTTGTTTTAGTTACTCTGTGGATAGATAAGGTATTTTTTGTTTCTTAATGATTTTTCTTCAGACAAAAAATAATTGTCCCCAACTTTCACTTCCCATCTGCAAATGCCGTAGAAAGTTGTTAAAGGTAAATCCTGTGCAAGCTTTTTACTTACTGGGAGGCTAATAAGTCCTCATCTGTACTTAACTCTTTTGCTCTTCCAGGAGGAAGTGGTTAGGCGTTGTGATTGGCTTCCACTTGCATTGGTACCATTGGTACATGAATGAGAGTGTGAATGGTTGAGTGGTTCCTCGATGTAAAGTGTACCGTTTAATAACTGTTCTCACCTTGTAAATTAGTCCAAATTATTCTGCCTGGTGTGGTTATCGGCTACACCCATGTTAACACTGAATTGGTGTCTGCTTGTTATCCCGCTATTGTCCTGATGGGTTGCATTTATCTGTGACCGAGTTTGAAATTACTTTACGCCACCGGGTCGAAACAACGATGTTGGATTACGTGAATGTAAGCCACTCATTTAACGTCACACAAACTCTGAAACATTGTGATTTGTAAAACTCCAACATCATAACAATAAACATGCCTTAAAAATACATCTTCCAACCTGCTAATACTGATCTGTGTAAAAACCTATTACATTTATTAAAAATGAGCTTGTACATATTCAACCATAAACACAATTTTCATGGATTAGCCAGTGCAAGTGCGTGAAACAATCTCCCCCCAAATCCCCAAAATGATCCCTCTATCTGCAGTGTGAGCAGTTCACATCGTGGTAATGGCGCCCAGAGCTCAGGACGAGCCTGAGATATCACAACAGATTTTACGGCTCCCCTGACGCCTGTGATTTACGAGCATTGTTTAATCTCCAGATTCCAACCACATGAAGGCCTCCCATTTGGAGTCTTAATTTATCGAGGCGCAAGAATGCAGGCGTGATGTTTTCTCTCTCTGTCGACGATGAGCCAGCAGCCCCCGCGAGCTGGCCAAATCAACAGATGCACGGATAGCAATGATAGTACACACAGATGAGCTGCAAGGTTATCTGTTCAATGTCCTGTTAGTTTAGTATCAAATATAGATCTTGTAAATGGTGTGCCTTTGTGAATAACTTGTGGTACAGAAGTACGAAGCCAAACCGAGCTCTATCTATGTTAATGTAATCCAAATTAAAATAAATACATCTAAAATGAAATGACATGAAATTACCCATTGTTTTTTTATATACTGTGGCTTCCCTGTGAAGAATTGGAGATGTTAGAAAATGTGTTAAGAGGTATACGTTTGGACCAAAGCTAACATGATCTTCAATGGATCTTCCATTAAACATTACATTTCCTCCTGTTGGTGCAATTTTGATTTCTCTTTGGAAATACAGAACTGCTCTTGTGTAGTAAACTTGTACTTAGTCAGGAATGTGCTGGGTGTCGTCACTTTCAAACCCCGATTCCAGAGCCGTGTGGTCCGTTCACTGTCACATCAGTAATTATCCATCATAACATGGCTCCCGTTTGTGCCTCCCACTCGTCGGCGTCAGCGGCGTGGTCTCATTACCAGATCTGGCTCCATTGGGTGACTTCGGGAACCCTTGGGGTGTCTGGGCCTTTCTCCACTCCCTGCTCCGGCTCCCTGTGTTGTGGTCGCGATGGTCGGAGCGTGGGCAAATGTTGTGCTGTTTATTTCCATTCTGTCATGTGTGTGAATCTGATTACAGGTCGCTAAGTCAATATTTAGCTTCTGTGGACTCCAGCCTCACCGGCTAGTTTATTTTTCCTGGGCCCACTCGACATCTGCTGCCAATGTCATGCCGCGGTATAGCTCCCGACGTGTGCCGCTTACCAGGAAGGAAAGCAAACAGTGAGTTAACAGGTCCACGCTCTAATGAGTAAGGGAAAAGTGTGGTTTATGTGTAGGGAGAAAAAAAACAACAACATGATTTACAGTTCAAGTTGTTTTGGGCTGTTTTTTTTTTTTTTTAAATGAAGGGGGAGAGATCAACATCAATAGGTACACTTGAATTGTTCAAACATAAGGCTGAGGTCGGATCAGAATTCTTTGTTAGAATGTGCCTCATAAATCTCATGGGGTATTGTGTTTTAAGTATAGGTATGTAGTAATAATTTCAAACACTTCTTGAATACAGTCATATATTTTGTTGGTTAGAAAGTGCTGTATTTATCTAAAACGGCGTATTCAAGATCTCCCTATAGTTATTGTTTCCGGTAAACAAGCGCAGTATCCCTGAACCCCTCCCCTCATCCCCCCTATACTCGCTCCCCCTCACAACAAACCTTGATGTTGGTTTTAATCCATTTGTTCATCATTCATTCTTTTGCTATTTCTGGCCCGCACCTTGTTTTTGTCCATGTTTAGACCTGTTTAAGCGGTAGTTTTAACCTTTTATTACTTTGTTATTAAGACATGGACAAGTCAGAATAAAGGCTATAGAAGTGGGATGATATTTTGCTATATGGGGCGCTTTGCTTTAGATGTTTATATTTTATCATACATATTGAGTAAATACACAAAAGGACTGTAATTGTATCTCTGGTCCATATTGTTCGCCTCCTCTGAGAATCTCCCTTGGGGGCTCCAGCTTTATTACAAGCCAAGAAGAAGACTGCGCTCAAGCCTTTCTTCATCTACCCCTCCAGCGAGTGGGATTTGATATTTATTAAAAGAGCAGAGCGGTATATTTCGCCTCATTGTGACTTCATTGCTGCGGGTTATTCCAGTGCGGACCACACACAGGCTCTGGCTTTGGAACACCTCCTTGGCGCGTTTGCCCGACCCACTATTTTTTTGAATTTGAGCTTTCACAGAAATGCATATTCAGAATTATCCGTGCCAAAGATGTACAAGTCAAGACTCAATAAAAAACTTGGAGAGGAAACAACACTGCTGTTAGTAGAAAACAAATTATGGACTGAATTGAGTCCAGATTTCATCCGGTTATTGTTAATGTAAAATATTTAGATGCTTTTACAGTTAGAGTTCTGTGAGAGGCATTTATTGCCTTTTGGCGGTAGGGGGGGGGGGCTGACTGCATACATACTGTACATTATGCATGCAGAGTGCAAAAAATAACATCACCCACCGACGTCTCGCTGTTTCCCCCCATGGCCCCCACCTCATAAGAAATTCACTTTTCGTCTGCGCCACATCTGGAAGTCATTGCGAGGAAGGGGCCGGGGGAAATGAACTCTGACAAGAGACTGTGGATTTGGGCCAGCCTTATGCGTTATAGGTTGCCTCAGATGATTGAGATAACTGAGCAGACAGAAGAGAGGGCTGCTCTGTCTCACATAGACCTCTACCTGTGTCCCGCCCTCCAAAACTAAATACTGCCCTGCTATGATAAGGGACCATACATAAGCCCCTCTGATGTGGGGTAGTAACACAATGTTCTACTTGTGTGGCTATGCCAACGTGAAGCTTCGGTCACTTGCAACAAAAAGTGAAATATGTGTTTTTACTTTATGTATGCTACTTTTGCCTTTTGTGGTTATAACACTTGAAACTCAACAACTAACCAGGCTGTTTACGAAATGAAGTTACGATGACTACTAACATACTTCCAACATATTTCGCTCTTTCAACCAAGTACCTCTCGAGCCTTTCATATTCCTCCCTCCTTTGTTGCTTCAGCTCCATCAGTGTTTCTCAAACTGTGGTATGCAGACTTCTTCAGGCTCCACTTTTTGGTGAGTCCCAGTTTGGAACTACTTTAGTCATGATTTAATTTGTCCTTGAGTTAGTTTAGGCCTTTTTCATCCCAACTTATTGACTCAGTGGTGCGTTGGCACGTAATTTCAGCCCGGGAGTTTTAGGTTTTGGATCAACTCACATAATCAGCACAACACATTGATAGCGCCACAAAAGGTTTAGCCTCAACGCGATAATCGCTGAGCTATGGAACAAAGTACACCGTTTACCTTTCACATTATGGAGATGCACATAATTAGGGGCCGGCTTTTTCTTAAACTGGTCCATCTGGCGCTTTTTGACTTCCACTTTTGTGTGGCAAGCATACGGAAGCCACCACATTGGACTCAACCATCTTGATCTTTCTGTTGAAGAGAGATGCGCAATAAAGTAGCATTTTTTTTAAATGTAACTCATACATTAGTTCAGGCCATCTGCAGCAGCCTGTGAGAGTCCACTATACCTTATCAATCAATAATTATATCAATATTTCAGCCCAAAAGTGCCGTGACCCACGAGAAATGTTCCAACTGTCATGATTACCCAACGCGCCACTGTTAGAACTACGTATATAGATCTAAGGGTACATCCTCGCATGCAGCAGGATGAGAAGAGAGAAATTGTCCAAACAAAATGATCATACTTTCACTGATATCACTGTAAGCTCTTCCAGATGGGGTCTAAGTTTGTCTGTCTTCATAAGCCAAAATATCACACCGTTTTATAACCAAACATATCATTTTGCATTGCGCTACTTTTATTCTATTTATTGTGGTTCTCGTGTAGCAAGCCCCTGTTTATATTTTGAACTGGTGACCGACTTTGGAGCTTCCCGATAAAACGTGTTGTGTGTGTGATGTGTACACAATGGTCGGTCCATAATTAGGAACCAGCTCAAAGCCTGGTCTGTGTAAAATCAAGTCCATGAGCTTCCTGGCACATGAGGGCTGCTTACAGTAACTCATAAAACCATAACCCAGAAGAAATCATTGTATCCTATTAAACTCTGAATCACTGTGTCAACTGGAAGCACAAAATAGATGATAAGGTTTGCACAATAACCCTCTATTATTTTTAATTGTATAACATTTTTATATAGGTGCTGTCTCCAAAGTCTCACATTTTTATTTTTATCCATACTCTTGGACTGGTGATACATTGTGCAGCATATGTTTAGACTGTAGACTTGAAAATTGCTCTGAAGGCAAAAAAAAAAAAAGAAGAAACCTTTTTGCCCCCGGATAAGTTTGGAGTGGACTACAACATACAATTTTCACTTAACGTTACACTTTTTCATGGAGGGCTGCATATAGAAGTGCATACAGCAATCCAGTCAAACATTCAACCAGGTGCATTTAAGAGAGGTTTAAATCCCACACACCTTTATTTAGGCTCCAAACCTTAATGCTAACTCTGTCGCACAAGGTTCGTTTTTGAGGCTTAAATACCGTACAAATTTTAAACTCGCAATACAAATTACCATCTCTGGCAAGGTGTGTCATTTTACAAAAAGGCAGAGGGCAATCGAAAATTGGTCTGAGGGCACCCCTGAAACGGGTTCCCTTTTCCCTTTGTTCCACTGTTCGTATAGAAGTGCAGCTCAGAAATCCTTGTTAAAAGAAATAAGTGTGTAGCGGTGCCTGAAGCAAATACTTGTAGTGTAATACATGGGTACAGACTGCATGGTGGCCTCTTTATGAACAACATTACATCTGTTTTTTGTTGGTCTCAGACATTAATTATAGCCCTGTGGAGTTGTCTTTGCAATGTGCTGCCATGGTGAAATTAATAGACACAACCCTGCACATATGACATGTCTTTTATGTTAGTTTTGAGTTGATTCACCTGATTTGATGTTTTACAGAAAGTACAGCGTACACTATGTGAGTGTTAGCGTTGCAATTTTTAAGTAGACGTCCCAGAGGACACAGGAAATTAGGAAATTAATACACGATGCATGCAACAAAAGTATCTCCTGTTCCAAAGATATTGGAACAGGAGCTTTGTAATATAGTTATATCCTAAATAAAGATTGGTCATGGTATTTTAAGTATATTATTTCCCCCCAAACATGTGAGCAAAATGCTAAAAAAGTGAACATTATTGTTGCTATAGGAGGAGGTGGGTATGTGAAACATAAGCATTTCTTGCAAAATATTGTACTTTTGGCCACTGAGAGGAACTAGTCTGGGACCACAGTTCTCACAACTTGTTTAGGTTCTGCTGCTAGGATCTGGGACATGCAACTGTTATGCGTGACATGTTTATTGAATACAGTGTTACCAACAACAACCCACCCTATACAATATTTTTCTCATTTACGTCCTGGCTTATACTACTATACCAAAACCTTATCGTGCTTTGCGGGCCAGCTTCTGCTACTAAGCCCCTGTTTGAATAACCTCAGACATGCCTCTCTCTTGTGGATGTGGTTCTCTTTCGTCTGCTATAAAAGCACACTATCCTGCAGGAACCAAACCACAGGTCCCAGCACACAGT
The DNA here is from genome assembly GCA_021464625.1 of Proterorhinus semilunaris. Classification (NCBI taxonomy): domain Eukaryota; kingdom Metazoa; phylum Chordata; class Actinopteri; order Gobiiformes; family Gobiidae; genus Proterorhinus; species Proterorhinus semilunaris. The sequence goes on from CM038345.1 coordinate 13,856,535, forward strand.
GGCAGCCCTGATTCCTGGCCTGCTCCTGCTTCAGAGCACTGTCCACTGAAAGGCCCTTTCACACTGTCTTCAAGCAGTCAGATTCATGTTCAGTCAACCTGTGCCAGGCTGTCACTTCCACTTAATTTACAAAGTGCAGGAGGAGGAGTCCTTTGTCAGATCCCAGTGCAGGTGAGACCCTACAGGCAAAACTGACACATACAGATTGCTTTTACTATTACATATGCAATAGATGTAGGTTCCTTAAAGATGACTGAACTGCAGTCCCTACAAGGACATTACACATATACTTTCCCTCCCAAGGTCACTATGTTTAAACAATGTTTTACAGCTGCTGTCAGTGGCAGCGTGGCTCCTGAGCACTCGGCCGCGTTCAGTAGCTCTGAAGGTGGAACTCTTGGGATTATCACGTAAGCCCTCAAACAAAGCTGCACACTGTGTAAACAAACCAAACCGCTTTCACACTTGTTCTGTCTATTTGCTCTGCTCTTTTGGCCGTGATCCTTCAAATAAACATCTCGGTCATTGCAATCGGCCCAACAGCGCATTAGACATGTACAGAAGTGGAAGAAGCCAATTACAAATGCTCATGTCAGAGCAATTAAGCCACAATCAGATTCAAGATAAAAAGCATAATTATCAGACTCTTAAAAAAGGTAGGCCGATAAAAGAAACACATTTTTCAGTACTATTTCCACCTCTGGCGATTCATTTTGATTCTGCCCTTTACTCAAAAACAGTCAACAACCAAGTAAGTTCAGCTCTGGTGTCCGGCCAAGGCAAATGTAGCAAGCCGTGCTATGATAAGGGGCCTATTTCCTGTAGTTAAGATTTTTGTTTAGCATTAAGACCAGTTTGAATGGACACTTTTAAGCCGGGCCTCCATTGGACCAGATGTAGTTCCCTTAAGCAAATTATTAGTGGTTCCTTGCGCACACAGGTTCTCTACTAACTGTTTCCAGCTCTGATTTTGGCAGGACACGGAGGAGACATTCCAATGGAGCGACATCATATTTTCCCTTCAGCATAGCCATAGCAACTAATTATTTATCACTGGAAAAAACTCTATTTCTAAAGACTGGCTAATGTGTTATGGTCACTTATTTTGGATTTGGAATAGATGTCTTTAATGCACTAAAGAAAAAGGAGGGCAGGGTCTTTGAATATGTGGGAACAGAAAACAGCCGCCCTGGACGTGGTAATATTTTGCTCTTTGTTAAGATGAATCAGCCCGCATTAGGGACAGTAGAGACATTAATGAAAACTAATCCAATAAGTACAATGAAAATCACCAAAGGAATAACAAATATCTGATTAGCGTTTTTGCAGCCACAGAAATTGTTCTGTAAGATAGACTAAATGTTCAAATATAATGATGTTCATTTTAGGGTAATCAATGTGAGTCTGATGATGACGACTGAGATGTCAAATTGTACGATTTATAGCTAAACCTGGACTCAAGGTAAACGGACAATGTAAACCTAATCAGTCCAAACAGTGACCAACAAGTCACTTCATTAACACAGTTAATGCACAGTTATACAAATATTTAGAATACAGAGCATTCGCTCTTGGTGGCTGTGTCTGTCTGAACAAATGGATGTGGGTGGAAGGTGCTGGGTGTCCACAGTGAACATAAACAAGAACTGGACCAGAAGCTGCTGCTGAACACCCGACATGTAAACAAAATGGTTCAACGACATTTCAGCAGCACGCAACAATTCGTCATTTAATAATTTAATAATGCGCACAGAAAGGCCCCGTCCAGGTGGGAATTGAACCCGGGACCTTCTGGCACAAGTGCTAGTACTATTGAATATGAAACCAATAATATTATATCAACCTTTACAACTAGAATGTCTGGTACCATTTACTGACTAATTGATGCTTACACAGTACTTTTACTCTTATACTGCACACCTATATTCTATATGATGTTCTGACAGAATTGATCAAGCTATCCGTCTATTTTAAATGAAAAACTCATTATATGTCTCATACATTCAGTGAAAGCAGATTGTGCTCTTGGAGATGACTTCCTGTGGGGACCGTGAGTGGGATGTTTAGTCTTGACTCTTGAGATGACCCCAAACCAGAAACCTCAGGCCTCGTGAAATATGTCCTTCACTGCAACCACTCCCCAGAGCCCCATTAGTAAAAGTCTGCTCCCAGTCCTTGTCTTTTACACAGAGAACCGCCTGAGGTTAATAGAATATCATCACAGAGAAGCACCGTTTGTTCAGCTCGTTCCACTTATTGTTGCATCATTGTGAACTTTTCTTATGGCCTTGGATTCTCATGTTTCAACTCACTGGGTTTTGTTTAAAAGAAAACAAATAATATATTTGTTTGATTTTATAGAGATTTTAGGGTTATGAAAACTTTGCATTTTAATAATTGTATATCTTTGTGGTGAAGTTGTAATTTCAGTAACGTCGGCTTTTACAATAGAGGAGGGAGGGCATTGGTGAGTGAATGTGAGTGTGAGTGGGTCAGGGGTTCCAAAAAATGAACAGCTGACTGCCCAATATGAAGTGCACAATGTTGGGTTAACTTATTAATTGTAGTATTAGGATCATTTGAAAAATATTTGTACAAAATGCATATGGATTTAGCTAAACAGAAACCAATATTGACGTTGCCTGCCACATTTGCTGAATGTATCTAACCAAATTGCAATGTATTTTTTAAATGTCCTGACATACTAGTCAATATATTTATGTTAATGTATGAAATAGTACTAATACACTAAACATATTAGATTTGTGTAGTTATTTTCTACTTTGTTTAAAAAATCCTCTGGCCTATAGTCATCAATCAGTTTAGGTTCAAATGAGGAAAAAAGGAGTCAGTATTGGCAGACCACGAGGAAAAAAATGAACACGACATTTCAACGGAGAACGTGGTCTATTGCAGGTGGGTTTTTGATTACGTTTTGCCCACTATAGGTGGTTGGTGGTGGTCTTTAAATGATCTACTGAAATGCACAGCTCAAGATAATGATAGTGTCATGATTCGTCTTTTGTTCCCCTGGTTTTGTATGTTTTTTGGTTTAGTCCAGTGTCTTATTTTGACATGTGTGTGTTTTGTCCTTGTGATTTTGCTTTGCTTCCCTTGTGTTGATTGCCTGCCCCGCCCTGATGTGTTTCACCTGTGTCCTGTTTCCTCATGTTTTTATACCCCTGTGTTTCCCTTGTCCTTTGTCGTGTCATTGTCTACGTCAGCCCTGGTTTATGTCTCTGGATTTTGTTATTTTGTTTTTTGTCTATTAAACATCACCAGTTTCGTTGCAGTCCTGCATTTTGGGTTTTATTTTTCCTCACGCCACCTCCAACCATGACAGAATGACACGACCACTTCAAGACCCAGCGGACTGCCCTTTGGTAGTTGAGGACCCTGACCCTGCTTCCTGCTCCTGTCCTGAGCCACCGCTGGACATTTGACTCCGTCCGGGGTGGCTGTCCCCTCCTTCTTGCCCTGAGCCACTGCCAGACCCCAACCTCTGTTCGAGGTGGGCCCCTTCTGTTCCGGAGCCACCGCTGGACACTGTTTTCCGTCCAGGGTGGGCTCCTCTTGTCCTGGGGCCACCATCGGACTGAGACCTCCGTCTGGGGTGGGCTCCTCCTGTTCTTGTCCCAGGGCCACTGCAGGACATTGTTGTTCGTCCTGGGTGGGCCCCTGCTCCTATCCCTCGTCATCACCCAGGGTTGTCTCCGCTACCTTCAGTTCCTGCCTGCCACCTGAACACTTCTCAGCCGCCACTCGTCCCCCAGACCTGCCTGACTTGGCTCTGCTGTTCCTGAGCCCCCTGGATTTCCACCATCACTCTCCTGGCCCTCCTGGTTCTGACTCTGTTCCCCCCTCCGGACCCCTCCGCCCTCCCGGGGCTGTTTTACATCGTGGGACGTCTTGGAGCCGTCCCTTGGTGGGGGGGTACTGTCACGATTCAGTCTTTTGTTGCCCTGTTTTGGTTTGCTTTTGTGTTCATCTGTGCTTGGTGTTTTATTTTGACATGTCTTTTTGGTCTGTGTGATTTTTGCTTCGCTTCCCTTGTGTTGATTGCCTGCCCCGCCCTGATGTGTTTCACCTGTGCCCTGTTTCCTCCATGTATTTATACCCCTGTGTTTCCCTTGTCCTTTGTCGTGTCATTGTCCACGTCAGCCCCGGTTTGTGTCTCTGGATTTTGTTATTTTGGTTTTTGTCTATTAAACATCACCAGTTTTGTTGCAGTCCTGCATTTTGGGTTTTATTTTTCCTCACGCCACCTCCAACCATGACAGATAGCTTTCTTTACATTTGTCTTTATGTTGATTACTAATAGTGGATGATGGATTTTTAAGTCTATCTTGATTATAATTATGCTTATTTTGAGGCTAAACTTCAAATAAACGTATATTTTCACGTCAGAAACAAAACTGTCATTCATTAACTTTTTTCCCATTCAAACCTCAACTCTCAAATGACCCACGGTGCTTCTTTTTTCTTGGCTCAAAACTTTTATCTCCATATTCATTATATGAGAATCAGAAGCACGTAACTTTTCAACCCACTCTGTGACCCCCACGCTCGTCAGGACTAAAGTACTGCCTGATTCTATTTTTCTCTCCCTTCAGGTTGCCCTAGATAGAACCTTCTAAAATATATAAAGCCAACACTGGAATGATGATGGACTTTTCATGTGAGACAAAGTCTAGATTAGCTTGGTAAAGGTCTATGCTTACTTGTGGGTCTTGGTTCTATTCACAAGTCTTTGAATAGAGTCTTTCTGTGTTGGAGTTGGCATTTTCGTTCTGTGCGTCTCCTTTTGCCATTGCTGTAGTTGATTATGTGACTTAGATTGTTTCTTTATTCCAGAATACACCCTGTGCAATGTGTATGATACGTCAATCAAAAAAGAATAATTAGATGCTGTACTTTTACATAGAAAAAGGTAAATCCGTGACTCGGTGTAAACTGATAGAGATGAACTCAGGTCCACCCCTGTCCTCAGCCCCACTCGCAGGTGGGAATCTAGGGTTTCAGCTTAAGCTCCAAGTGATTATTGTGCTTCCAAACGGGCCTGTCCACACACTAGCAAGTCAAATAAAGCGCTGAAGAGGGTGAAAATAGCCAGTCGTGTAGCAGTAGAACCGCTGTTGAGGCCAGAGCCGCCTGGACAACCGCCTGCCGCTTGATGTTTAACAAGGCTCTCATTTAAACAGGCCTAATAAAACAACTCCTGCTGAGGGCACAGGCTCTGCTTAAACCCTGGCCCGGGCCTCTGACCAGTCCCAAACCCCACAGCCACTTAGCCAGGCGTCATGTTTTTAACTGTAATTGGAGCGATAAAAGCGAAACAGCCAGAGCATTATGACGGTTGTAACTCATGTCCAGACTGGATCCACGCTCATTAAAGTCACCTCTAACAAATTTGGATGGCAGGTTTTATGAAATGATCAGAAATGTTTAAAACAAAATCATAAAAGTAAAAAAAATAATCATATGTGAGTAAGGTTGTACTGGGTCTGGATCAAGGCCTTGCAGACTATTTGCCATGTTGGTATAATCTTGTCCTTATTATGTACATTATCATCATTCATTTAAATGGTTGTATCCCCTACATGTTGTGAAATACCACAGCAATTTAACATCATTTATAATCCGTGGACAAGTGGGACCCGCAAATGCACCTGTGTCGTTTCATTGAGGTCACGGCAGCTGTCAACCACGTCACACACCAAACATCATAATTGTAGTTCCTTTCTAAAATTCACTGCAGATGTAGTGACAAATGCAAAGGCCTGCAATGATTTAACGATCTACAGTATATGCTTAAAAAATGTATCTGATGTATGTAACTATACTTTTGCCATGCGCCCCCACATCCCTGTACGCCTGTAGACTTAGTGAGGGGGCGGGTCTTTATGGGGGGCATTCCTAATATTAGGTGTTCTCCAGTTCAGATGCCTAAGTGCTTCAGTCATCTGTGATCTTTAGACAAAGGCTGGATTCCAGTCCTGGTCTCGGAGAGCCACAATCAGCTGGAGGCACTGGAGGCTCGGCTTACTTTAAAGAAGCACGGCGAACTATAACTTACATTTCTGAACGGCCTAAAGACATATGAAGTCTCGTGTTTCAAGCTAATCATCGGTCTCTGAGTCATTACGTCCCATTTAGCAATAAGCATGCATCTCGCTTTATCCGCATTATAGTCGCCAGTATGCTCGTAAGCGTCAATGTCTTCAAGTTTTGTTTTTTTCAATTACTTTCAATGCTTTTGAACTGAAGAGCAATAATCACATTTTAGTGTAGTATCTGGTAATTTTTATATTTATATTTTTTTTTCATGTCAATTTAAAACCTGCAACATTTGGACTGCTGTATCTATTTCTACACTGTTTGTCTGACAGTCTAGTCTGAAATCAAAGCTGGTTTTGGGATATTGATACTGGAGCTGCTGGTGCTCTTGAGGAGCTACTGGCTCTCTGCTTCTTTCTAAACTTGCGCATCAGTATCTGTCCGCAAATTGATCAAAGATACCGGTTAATGGTGGATTTGAAAAAAAAAAAAGGTTTTATTTGTTTATTCTTCAGATTTCTTTGGAGACTCATGTGGGCACTTCAGGACAGCGATCAAGTTACCACGCACTCTCCAGCCCTCATCTGGACCCTACCATCATGCAGGCAGACTGCAGCTGCATCCTCTCTGCACCTCCCCATCGGGCCAGCTGTCAGTGCCACAAGTAAACATATCCCCTTTCTGCATGCTCAAAGGTGCATCAAAAAAAATAATACAAAAAAGTATTTGTTCGATTACAACTGAAAACTGCATAAAAAATGTAGGTAAAACAGATCAATCCAAACCGTTCACGTTGAAGAGCAGAGCCGTTCAGATTTGATTTAGTCTTGTTCGTCACATTAGTAGGAAAAGAAGCATCCTGTGGCTATTTCTTATATCTAGGATCCAATACATTTCTGTTACCAGAAAACATCTCAATAGCTTTAGCATTCACTTCAACCTTTGACTAAAACATTAATTTAAACGAAGCTACTTGACATATTATTAAGCTGTATTAAATATTTACATATAATTTCTCGGGCAGCAGACATTTCAGACACCAGAACGGATGGGTGCCCTTTGTCTGGCGTCTGTGTCTATTCGCCCCCACCCATCTCTCTGTTTCTCTCTCTCTTTCTTTCTCTCTCTCTCTCTGTCTTTCTCTCTCTTTCACTCTCTCTCTCTCTCTCTCTCTCTCTCTCTCTCTCTCACTCTCTCTTTCTCTCTCTCTCTCTCTCTCTCTCTCTCACTCTCTCTCTCTCTCTCTTTCACTCTCTCTCACCCTTTCTCTCTCTATCTCTTTCACTCGCTCTCTTTCTGTCATTTTCTCTCTCTCTCTCTCTCGCTCTCTCTCACACACACACTCTCTCTCTCTTTCACTCTCTCTCACCCTTTCTCTCTCTCTCTTTCACTCTCTCTCACCCTCTCTCTCTCTCTCCCTCTCTCTCTCTCTCTCTCTCTCTCTCTCTCTGTGTCTCAGTGATGGATGTAAGAGACAGTGTAATCTTACCTCTTACCTGTGATGCTCCTAGGCCTGTCATGGAGGCAGATTCCTGCGGGCCTGCAGCTGCTGCTGCTATTCTCACATAGAGAGGAACCATTAACAGTTTCCAAATTTAAAAGATATTAGTTTTAGCTGCTGTAACTCTGTGTGAAGCGTGAACAAAAACAGTTCCTCCCTCTGGTATTATCTTTTCTTTTCAGATTTGTTTGTTTAGGTTTTTGCCTTTATTCTTATGAAGGGCCAATAGAAATATAGGTCATAAAATACACTTGGCATTTAGACTCTGGTGATTCCAGCGAGTATTTATTGCTATACCATGTGAGCCACAATGTCAAGGCAACCCATATTTCTGCAATTTAGCCAATTCTGCGACCTTGCAAATAGCCAAGACGAGCGTAATGATTTTCTAAATTACGTAGATTGGGTTTATAAAAGGTAATACACATGTAACAAAGGAAAAACAGCATACCGTTATTGTAGAAAATATGTCGCTAAATCAATGTAGCCTGCACTATACCTTCAGGCACTAAACTTTCTGGATCCCCTAAAATGGCCCCTTTCTGAAAATGATCCAAGCTGCAGAGAAGAACAGTCTCAAACTATGTCTGTAAAAGTTTGACTGAATAGACCAGTGTAGCTTTATAGACGCAAATGTTATTACGCTTTTCAAACTGGAATGTCCTTGGATAGGAGTGTTTCAAATGAATTAAACATGCCTGAGGTTCTCAATTTTGAACCAAACTTTTTTTCTCTCACTCTCTCTGTTTCTCTCTTTCTCTCCCTCTCTCTCTCTCTCTCATGGTGACAGTGACACATTTATTTTGGAACAGTTTCAGCTTGACCAAAGTGTGTTCTCATGTGCCTATCTGCACATCAAGCTAAGAGCTAGAATTCATGCCAGAGGTTCCCTCACAAATGAATCCCATATGCTCCTCTCCACAATAACGGCTCGCCTTTGTCTGTGTCTTGTGGACAGCATAGTAGTTTGACTGCATGTTTGTTTAAATGTGTTTTCATAGCACTTAACACTCTTTAACCAAGTCATATTTCATCATTCTTTACTTTGGTAGTTTCTCTTACAGAAAATAACTGGTTGAACATTTTGTTTAAGGCGGCAATGAATACAAGATGTATTGATGTAGCTAAAAACAACAACAACACTAAAACACAAAGATGGGTGAGACTCGTATAAACCCCTCCTAATGTTGTTTTATATTCTGATCATTATTGTTGCTGATCAAGCTTCTTGGATGAGAAGTGGAACGTCCAGCATTTAAACTACAAAGTACAGATGGCTTAAGAAACCTTTGTATGAAGATGTGAAATATAGAAGTTTAATTGCTATAGCATTGCAAGGTGAGGGACGCGACGCATAAACACGCAGCAACTTCCCCTTTTTGCCTTTTTCTGCCAGCTTAATCTGTAGTTTCTGTGGTGCACATTGTTTTACTAGATACTTTTGTACATCTTTGCTGTGCTTTTGTGAGGTTTAGTGGAGCAGAGAGTCTGTACTAGCTATGAAGTAACAGTTTTTTTAAAGTAAACAAACAGCTAGCTTCTGAGCTAAATACATTTGAGACCTACACATTTCTTCTTCTGAAACACCAAAGAAGCACCAAAAGTCCCCCACACCTTCAGCACATTGGAGGCGTCACAAGAGGAGCTACAGGACACAAAAAAGGGACAAACGAGGAGGTATCCGGGCAAAACTCGCAGCTGAGCCACACACGCTTCTATCCCTATAGTGTTCTGGCGAATGGACGTTCACTGGAGAATAAGATGGATTAACTGCTAAGCTCTTCCCAGAAGATGGAGAAAGTATTGCATGAAAAGTATTGCCCATCAACTCAATTCAATTAACGTTATTGCCCATTGCGCCACATGCAGTGAGTCATAATTGTGTTACTCTCAAACCTTTGGTGCTTGGAGTTACTATACTATATACACATACACTATATCAAATGAGGGGCTTTCTGTATCCACATGTTCAGGTGCTCCACTTTCCTCATCAACCCAAAACATGCACAATAGGTTATATATCTGGTTCTTGAGATGAGTCTCCATATGCTGCACTGCTCCTGAGAGGTTGCCCTGTGGCTTTGTAAACATTACAGTAGTCATCTAAACTGTTTTTTAAGTTAAGGCTTTGTCAAACTCTAAGCTAACTCTAGTGTTATTGCTAGATCATTAAATGTTGGGCTAACTTCCCTCACTTATGTTTTATGCATCACCGCTCTGTTGCCTGTCTCTGTCTGCTTTTGTCATTGATACTGCGCGCAAACTGTTGAGCTCTGCCTGGAATGTCCACAAGGCTAGAGTTCCCCCCCGGCACATCCCTACTCCATTACCCAGAGGGCCGTGCAGCTCATTCCAGGGTCGTAACAAGACCTTGGAGGGTCCGCAAGTGGTTTTTGTCCCTGGCTGGTTGTGTAGTGGGAGGTTGCAGTCTCTAGACCAGAGAATGGGAGTAAGTTATGAGTAGGACAGGAGTGTAGAAGTAACAGACCGGGACACTGTAAAGAGGAAGATGGCAGCAAGCAATAGTTAAGTATGCTGAGCTAATAAAAAGTCTGACAATATGGGAACATTGAAAATCAAGATTAAAGAAGCCAGTGGTAAAGTTGTCGGATAGATATTTCTGCTGGTGGCGCCTGGGCATTTGGGGCGCTTTACATCAAGGAAAGCTTGCTCTGAAGGAAACGAAGATCGAACCGTCAACTCATAAGTTTGCTAGACTTATATAATCTCTTAAAGCAAAAAGCCTTTCAGTTAACTGCAGGTGTGTGCACTAAGCATGTTATCATTAGTGTAACACATAATGTAGCGTATGGGAGCGGGTGTGAGCTCAGTAAAATTAGCCCGTCATATTGAGTGCTGACAGAATGCTGAGTGCAGGGCAGCACTGTGGGACCGCTGGACATGATATGGACGATCCGTCATGTGATGCAGCTGCTCTTGTCAGGTACATGTAGAGAGGAGAGCGAGGGACCCCAGGTTTACTGTGTAAACCAGGCCTGAGCAGTCTGCGAACTCTTGACTACATAATCTCTGTCAGATGGGAAAGTAAGGATGTCCCAATGGAAACTGTACATATTTTCAATTTTAGGATAGATTGATCCAAAGTGGGGTCCAGTATTAATGCTGTGTTCAGTAAATAGCCCAGAAAGCTGAAAGGGCTTCAGCTGAAAGGGCTTCAGCTGATGGGATAAAAACCCTTGCGTGACTGAAGTTGTATGAGTGTATGAGTAGCAGTTCATTAAGACATTCATCTTCTAGCTTGAAGGCTGACTGTTCAGTTACTGCTTCCTGCATGATCAGGCAAACCCTTTATCTGCACAGCAGAGGATAAAGTTGTTTCCTTGGTATAATCAAAGAGGCTATTGAATCAATGATCAAATTGTTTTGAGAGTGTTGAGACTACTTTATTAATATTGTTTTTTTGTATTTATGTTTTTTGTTTGTTCATTAGTTTTACATGTTTTCATTCCCAGTGTCAAATTATTGTTTTCATCAAAAGAATGTCTCCTCATCTCACTTACTGATTTATTTGAAAATCCTGAAGCTATAGGGTAAACATATTGGAGATTGTCTTCCACAAAACTAAAACCAATATATCCTGAATGGCTGCATGGGGCTCAAATGTGATGTCTGATTTGACTTTAACGGTAAAATTCATGTGAATACGTGCACACAGACAAAAGGATGGCTAACACACATCATGTGAAGAGTACGTTATCTCAAGTTCAAAGCAGTGAGGACATCTGTGTCCCTGACTCACAAATCTGCTCAGTCCAGAAAACTCTTTCATGATAAGAGGAAAGCGTTCTGGATAGTTCACATCAAGATTCAAGAATCTACACAAGTGAACAACAAATGGACCAACCAACCTGAGATCTGTCATGAGAAAAGGTAGAAGGAAATATAAGCTCCACTTTTGCAAGTGAAGCCTGGTCAGCATGGATTAATATTGCATTGGGGCAATCATAATTCTGATTCATTTTGCTGATATCTTATTGGACTTAAATGATAAGATGAAATTAACCACATGGATGGCTGAGAGGTCAATGCGTGTGTTGTGTATTGAACAAATATTAAAATTAACTGTTAAATAGTAAATAATAAGTGCTTACCTTTAAATGTTTCGAGCTTTTCAAATTTATTTAAGGGATTTGGGTCTCTTCATTCCAACACTTGCTCCAAAGGCATCAGCAGATACAGATCAGGGCAGGTTTTTATTGTGTGTTTGCTGAATGAGCCGCGCTGACAGACGAGAAAAGCAGTTAAGCTCAGTGTAATCTGTGGCACAGTGAACCTCATAGCGTAGTGCAGGTGTTAAAACGCGCAATATATAACCATGCTGTGTGCATGTCTCACACAATGACAATTTCCACATAATCTAGATAAAGATCCCCCGAAAAGGCTTTGTAAAATAGTCTTGTATAGAAACTTTTTACACCCCACAAAAGTGAATATTTCTCACGCCTTAAGTTACGGCCTAGAGCTTGACACGCTGTCGCTAACTTCATTAACCGAAGCTGTGAGCGGGCTTGTATTTTTATCCTCCTCTAATTTTAGATTCCCAGGGTCATTGGAGTGCCATACATTTTTGACCTTAAAGGGCTCCAGATGGAAACCAGCTTATGCACGTGCACCTAGTAGTTTAGAGCTAAGATTCCTTTTGTAGATAGAGGGGAATGTTTTCACCTACAATAGCAATGCAGGCCTATATACTTATATTTACCATGTAAATATATGGTGCGGAAAATGATTTTAAATAGGAAAAAGTAGAGATGGTGAATTTACGGTGAACTGGAATTGATCCCTGTTTTAAGGATGCTTTTGGGGTATTTGCCAAAAAGATGTCCTTACTGCAATTTGCCGTTACATGGACGCATTATCTTTCTTTTAAGGTTGAATTATATTTTCAAGACCCTCCACGGTGTATCTGAATGTTGTTAATATTTGGCTTGAAAGAGGCAGATAAAGAGTATGAGGGGGCTGAAGTTGACATTGAGCAGTGAATGTGCCGGGGACTTTCAGATAAAGCTTCTCGCTGACTGATAAATCCTGTTTGTACTCTTTATCTTTATTTGAAACTGAAGTCTGTCTGGACTGGACAAAGAAGGAGCAGATTGTTGCGCTGTTGTCACATATGGATCTGAGTATTTCTGAATAGATGTGAGCGAGCCTTGTGTATATGCGCCCAGACTCGCCGACTCCTTAGAGACAGACAGCGGAGTGTGCAGCTTGGTCCAGGAAATGACTGCCATTATTGCCAGTGTCCGCTGCTCAGTGTCCTCTCAGATGATGGATTTGGTATGTAATAGGCTGGAGAAGTGGCCCCTCCAAACCGTCTCATATCTCACTCGCTAGAAGAATGGACTTTGCTCGCCACATGTGCTTTCATTTGCAAGACGTATGGCCCAGAACAAAAGGGCATAATGCTGTCTAATTTAGAGGAAAGCAACTAGATACATATACTTTTCAACTACAACAATGGGCCTAAACCTGGCAGAATTGATCATCTTAACCTAACCTGCTTTAACTTCAGTGAGTAACTTGTAGTTATTTCTGGAAGTGGCTTAGCAAGCATATTCCCATGACAGGACATCCCAGTCTGACAGTTACGCAGAACTGAGCTGGAAATGCGAGGACAGGACCGATCGTTACAGGAATCACCTTGTATTTGAATATTTCTAATTCATGTCCAGTGAACATATTGAGATGTTATGATTAGGCTGTAGACAAGAGCGTATGCAAAGTGTTGTGTTGTGTTTACGATTCGCAAGCAGCGGTCAGTTCTAACAGATGGACAATGCTTGATTGTCTACTCATGATCCTTGCTGTTTGGGACAAACAAGAATCCTTGTCACTTATCTCACTACACAAAGCCATAGCTTTTCTAAAAGATGTCTGGGTTAATAAATTCATACAGTTAATCCTGTAAACAGTTGAGCCTGTTTTGGTCTCTAATAATAATGCATCAGTTTTATATAGCGCTTTTTTGGACAATCAAAGACGCTTTACATTGCACTATTCATTCACTCCATACTTGGTGGTGGTAAGCTACTATTGTAGCTACAGCTGCCGTGGGGTAGACTGACGGAAGCGAGGCAACCAGTCTGCGCCATCGGCCCCTCCAACCACCACCAACCACTCACTCACACGCTACATTCGCTAGGCTTCCTGGTGTTACCAGACGATCTCCCATTAAAGTACCGACCAGGCCCTTCCCTGCTTAGCGTCCAAAGTCTGACGGGCTCGGGCATCGCAAAGGCGGTATGGCCACATTGCTATTCTTTGTTCAGGACTTGCGGAAGAATTAATTAACTGTAAAATCAAGTTTTCTAGCGCTGACTCAAAAATCTCTTTCGCAAATCAAAATATTATAGTCCAACTTAAAGCTAGGGCACCCTTTTTTTGTTTTTACGTTGCCATATTGTAAATGAGAATTGGTTTATTATCATTATTATTAAGGTTAAATAATAGAAAAAACATAAAATAAAGAAGTAGTTGAGTAAAAAACTGTTAATTGCTGCCTCATCTCGTTATAGCTCTCACAATACCTCCTTGTGATATATCCACTTGTTTGAATTAAATACAGTTTTCAGTTTTTTTCAGGCGCGTGTACAGCATTGTCAGACTGTGAAAAGAAGAGAGATCGGTAACCCAGCTTTAATAGCCTATATCTAGCACCAATAGACCAATAGTTGCTGGAGAAGCAGAAACTTTAGCAAGTAGGCTGAATATTTCTACTAAGTGAATATTTAGTGAAGAGTGTATTCAGAGTGTTTGGTTAATGTTAGAAACAGAATGACAGCAAAAGCAAAAGCACTAGTCAAAGGTATAGTCACAGCAGGATTGTTTTGTTTGTATTCCAGTGGTAGCCCCCGCCCTATAGAAAGGCTCTGGAAAAGCCTATAAATTGTGTGAATGGGGTCTTAAGCTTGGTATTAAGTGTGTGAGTGCAGGGGTGCTAGTGTCTGCCTCTGTCCCTCTGATGGATCACCTGGCTGTGACCTGGGCTCATGTTGTGATGAATCTGTCTCGGTGTGTCTGGGGCCCCTCCGCCGTCATATATGACAGCTCACACCTATTCACTCTGTTGTGACGAATCATTAGCTTTCACATATTTTTTTCTTCCGAAACTGGCAACTTGGATGTAATTTTGGAATTATTGTGAAATTTGTGGAAACCATGAAAAATAACTAGCCTAATGCATTAAAAAATAATCCTGCAACAGGTCTACATCGTTGGCAGATAGCGCTTGGTGAAGGGAGGCCATCTGGTCTATAAGGTTTGATTTGTTTAGCTCTACTTAATTAAACTGCACTATCGCTTGTAAGTTATTTTATGATGAGTCTCATTGATGTTTTATTTAATTTTTGATAGATGCAATTGCATGTAAAGTAAAACGTTTTTGCAGACATTTGTTGAAAAAGGAGACCACTGCAGAGCAATATGAAGGATTTTAAACTGGGATGTAGCATCGATGCTAAACACATTTGGTGCAAGCTAATAAACATTACCGAGTCACTCTGCTCCCTAAAATTGTGAAACATTCTCAAGAAGTCATTCCCCTGGAGAACCTTGGTCTTGGGAGTGCATTAGAAATGAGTTTGGACCACATCTAACAAGTCAAACTTAGCTATCGCTAGTTCCCTTGTTGAAAACAAGAAAAATCTGGTACAGGGCTGTTCACTTATCAATAATGACTGTGTGGATTTGTGCTTAACAAAGTTCCCCATTTGTACATCTCTCACAAGATCGATGTAAAATAATGTGTTTTTATCCTAAATGTATTAAGCAACTATGCTTCTTGTACCATGACAACAGAAAACGGTTGGGTCTTCTGATACAAAACATAAAGCACTATGTATATTGGAATGGAATATTTCATGATTCCAATGGGAATCATCACTAAACAATAAAAAGTGAAAGAAAAGATCATAATCTTGCTCATCAAGGTAATTGTGTTTGGTGCATATTTGCAGATAACCCCACACCTCACTATCAGTGGTGTCAGTCAAATTGACACAGGGTCTGCCATGAAAACCCCATTCACCCTGAGGCGGAGACGACTGCCATAAAAAACAGGAAACTTAACGCGGCACATAAACAATCTAGCCTGTTTTTTCAGTCTTGTGGCGGCATGTTTGTGCTTTTGAGGGCTGCCCCCCCCCCTTCCCCCCTCTACTGCATTATAGGCTCCATGCTTCATGAATCTACTTACCCCTATCACACCTTAATTACAACTTTTCATGTGTTTAAGTTTGTATTTCCAAATACACAGGCTCAGAGTATGTGGGTAGTAAATATCTTGGTAAAGCCCCGCGGTGTCAGGAGTGCACAGGATTGTTGCGTCGTTCCCTCCTATAGTGTCAAACATGTGCTTTTGATTTGGAGTGCAGCAGAAGTTTGCCTTATCAGCTCAGCACAAGCAGCTGGGAATGCACTCTTCAGTCTGCAGGGGACACAGACAACAAGTCACTCTGCGAACACTATTATCCGAGAAGTTGGAGAAACTATTTTGCTCAAAAAGTCATTTGTGTGCAGTATCTTCATCTGACCCACGTGTTTGAGTCAGAACAACTGGTTGACAACAGTAAACCACTTCCACAGTAATACATTAACATTGTATTAACCACGGAGCTACAGTGGCACGAAATAGATAATATGAGTGCGTCATAGTTCTGAGTTTGCTTCCTTCTGGAGCAGCGTGGAAGGAGTGTGGGGTGGCAGGGGGGTCTAGAAAAGGAGAGAAAGATACGCACACAATTCATCAGGCTGAGCAGAGCCGCACTATCAGTCCTCCACACACTCAATGTGAACAGCTGCAGCCCGGGCCGCCTGTTGCCTTTCTTAGACATGTGCACGGGGGAAGAAGGAAGCTCTTACAGATGGAGGACAGAGGAGGAGGGGTGGACGAAGTAGTGGAAAAAAAAGTCACTTCTAACTGCCTACCCACATATGTTTATTTAGAAAAGAAACCATTGTGTCATTGGGTTATTCTAACAACCTCTAGTAGGGCCGGTGTTAGTCCCGCAATGACGGCTTTTTAAATACACAGTTTACTCTGGTGTGAAGAGGGCTCATAACTACGCTGGTCAGGAACTCGGGACCGTGCCAAATGGAAGAGCATGATAGAGTTACACATTCCCCTCTGCTCAGCTATGGCTGACATCTCTATAGGAGGCTGCCATGACACAGCGAGAAAGAGAGATGAGACATGTGGGGCCTTTTGCCTTGGTCTAGGTTGGTTCAGGGTAAAATCTCTTATCAATGGCGCAGTGAGACAGAAACAGCTCTATAAAAGTTGATTTGACATGTTTGTGTAAGCTCTCCAGGACATTTCCAAAAGTTAGTCATCTGGAATTAGCCATTCAGAATTAAATCAGTTTTGCCCTTCATCCAAGAGGCTTCTTCAGCGCTGGAGTTTTTCTGGGCTACATCCTAGATTTAAGCACTTCTCCTGAGGGAAGAAGTTAGAATAGCCATAGCCTTATAGCTCGATTATTTGCCCCAACTTGTTAAACTACTTACATTGTCCTGAAATGAGGTGAAACTTGGGATGAATTGGTCTCTTCGGTTCTTTTAGATTTGACATTACATTGGAGAAGACAAGAAATTCTGGAAAGAAGCTGCTGGTGAAGGTACTGTATCAAAAAAAGTGTATTTGTGCCATACTGCAGCCCAGTTGATTTAACTGGATGTTGTGTAGGAGTTGTCTCTTCCACATGGTTCACCCCATGTAGCTATTAGCGGGACAGACACACTGACATGAGTCTTGTCTGGACAAACAAAGCCTGCTGTTAAAGTCTATATCTCTGTTCTTTTAATAAGCCTGTCCTTTTATGAAGAGCAGAGAGGAATGTGGCGCACATGTGCTGCTCACTGATTATGCCTACAGTCTTTGTTGTGTTTTATATACTCAAATAGTTTCTTGGTGCTCTCATGTTGAGGATTAAGGTCATATGTTTTTGTCAGGGGTTAGCTCTTTATTGGCCACCCCATATGTGCTGGTGTTAGTGTGATCTGAAACAACAGGCGTTCACAGGCACGTCCCGGGACAGCTGCTGCTTCTGCTGGGAATGGTGTCCAACAGGGTCCAGTCTAGGACACTCACCTGGGGTCAATTCAGGTCACCCTCTCTGGTCTCCGCTCACCATGGCTGAAAATATGGAGCTGTAATGGACATTGTCACATCTAGAATTATCCAAAAAGAGTTTGGTCAAAGGAACAGGCCACCGTTTTTCCATACTGAGATACAGTATGTTCTTACCTGAGCTTAGACAAGTTGATACGCACCTGTCTGGTGTTTGTGCGTGCCCGTGGAAGAGCTTGGCCACTTCTAACTTCAACCCGTTTGGAGCCATAGGAACACATTGGGAGAGGCCAAATGCTAACAACATCTTTGGTCATTTTGCATGACTGAGGGCACGCACAAAGACCAGACAGGTACGTATCCACTTGTCTAAGCGCAGGTAAGAACATATGTCAGTATGTAAAAAATGTGGCCTGTTCCTTTAAAGGCCTATCTCACTGGCCTGGAGACTAGTTGACAACTTGTTGTCGACTCGAGACGCTGGTCACAGAGACCTCTCCACGATTTCCCCTGGATTTCTCCGCGTGGTCTCAAGCAGTTGTGATGTTTCTGACACTATTTATTTTCCGCAACCTGTGAGACATTGCACTGATGTAATGTCTCCAAGACCTTTCAGATGCCAAGGAGATCCTAACGGTTACATGGCAGAGAAGATATCTTGGTAACTGAGAAGGTGACTCAGTACACGCTTTCCACAAAAGTGCGCCATGTCAGTACTAAAATATGATGTCTACTGACTGGCGTTGTCGGATTCACCAGAAGAGTGATTAAACATAAAACACACAAAACGTATTTATATTTTACAGTACATGTAATTCATTACTTTCGAAATATGTGCTCGGTCACAGTTGAGGCGAGCTGCGAATGCACAAACACAGGAGAACAACCCCAGGTTAGGATAAATGTCAGTCAAACATCAGTGTAAATGAGCCGGAACTGTACAAATATTTGCGGGACAAGGGAATCACAGTCTAAAAGCATTGTAATTTATCATATTGGGTTATGCTGTACAGCCAGATTTATTTGGTCAGGACAGTGCATGTTAATGAACATACATGGGTCTCATGCATGTAAACAAGCCACATTGGATTGTAGCCTTGGGCTAGTTTCCATCCATCGTCCCCCATGTGTACTCTCATTCATCCTGACAACTCTGACAATGTTCAAATCCAGGCTGAAAACAGCTCTTTTTACCCGAGCATATGAAAACTGAAAGTATTCTATCTGCACTCTTGCCTTTTACTGTAATTGATACATTTTTATGTTGATGTTTTAATGATTGATTTGATCTGTTTTCTTGTAATTTTATGCAACTGTGAAAGCACTTTGAATTGCCTTGTGTATGAATTGTGCTCTACAAATAAACTTGCCTTGCCTTATAATACTGCATCTGCTGCCGCTTGCTGTGGCACTTGACATGTTGGGAAATACATACAGTAGTGTTCAAAATAATAGCAGTGCAACATGACTAGCCAGATTATCCACAGTTTTTGGTATAAATCATAGAACTACATGGACAACAATTTTCCAGTAGGTGCAGTAGATTCTTAGAAACACAGACAGACCCAACATTCATGGTATGCATGCTCTGTGTATGCTATGTGTAGTTGAATATTCAATTGAAATGGGTGTGTTCAAAATAATAGCAGTGGGGAGTTCAATTGGTGAGGTCAATCATTCTGTGGATAAACAGGTTTGAATCAGGTGGCCCTTATTTTAGGAAGTCAGCACATGTTATACATGCATTAGAAAAATTAGTAGTTCAAGACTTGATTGGAGGGGTTAAAACTGCTAAAATGATCTCCAACGCGTTAAAATGGAAAGCAAAAACACAAAGACGCAGAAGAAAAATGGAAGACTACCATTCGAATGGATCGGACAATAGCCAGAACTCCAAAGGCTCAGCCAATGCTCAGCCCCAGGATGATCAAAGACAGTCTGAAGTTACCTGTGAGGACTGTGGCAGTTAGAAGACGCTTATGTGAAGCTAATCTACTTGCAAGAAGCCCCCGCAAAGTCCCACTGTTACAAAAAAGACATGTGCTGAAGAGGATACAATTTTCAAAAGAACACATCATCTGGCGGAAAGAGAAATGGAGAAACATTTTGTGGACTGATGAAAGTAAGAGTGCTCTTTTTGGGTCCAAGGGCTACAGACAGTTTGTCAGACGACAAACTGGGTGTTTCAACAAGACAATGATCCCAAACACACCAGTAAGCAAGCTACATCTTTGTTCTAGACCAAGAAAAGTAATTAAATTCATTTCTATTAATCCCATAGAAAACATGTGGGGTGACATCAAAAATGCAGTTTCTGATACAAAACCAAGGAATTGTGGAACGTTGTCAAAGCTTCTTGGGCTGGAATAACTGTCGACAGGTGCCAGGGGTTGGTTGACTCTATGCAACACTGATGTGAAGCAGTTCTAATAAACTGTGGTCATACAACTAAATATTAGTTTATTGATTCACAGGAAAGCTAAATCCTATGGGGAATTTATTTTTTATGTAGTACATATTGAGCTTGTAAAGACATATTTTTTTGAACAGCCCAATATTCATTTTTTTAAATGTTCTACAAAGTACTTAAAGAAATTATACATTTCTCTTCATGTTTTGATTTGGAAAACCATGGGCAATGCTTCCAATGCATCGAAATACATCTATTATGAAGTTTTTGTGCTTAACTTTTAGTTAACACACTGCTATTATTTTGACCACAACTGTACTTGCCGTCTTTTCTCTCATGTTTCCAAGAAGCTCACTTCACAGTCTTCAACCTATTTTTTTAAATTATTATTTAGCTTTAATTTTTAGGGCAAATTCCAGAGCTAGCGTTAAATCTTTGTTCATTATTGTTCTGTGTGTAAAAGAAGATAAAAAGAAAGCCAAAGGAGCTGGGTGGATGGTGTGTTATATGCGAGTAAAGCCAAATGGGTCTCTACTCTCCTGAGAAGAATGCATCAGGTTCTCACTTAAATACCTACTAATATGAGTATCACAAAAATAGAACAACAAATTAATATGATGTCATTACCACAGCAACAGTGACAGGAATCTACATAGAAGCTTGACATGCACATTCTGAAAGACACTTCCGAAAGAACACTTTAAATAGTCCTGAATAATTATTTGAAGATAATAATAATTGTGCTCAGGAAAACAAAACAAAAAAACAGTGCATTTCCTGTGTTGTGATGTTGCTCCGAGCTGCTGGGTAAAGTTCAAAGTGGAGGAGTTGTGGTGCAGCAGACTGCGGCTAAAGGGTCACAGGGATCACTGGGCTCTGACATGATGGATGACTTTAATCTTACTGATTAACAGGCCCCGCCCACATAACACTTCATTTCACATCTCAACCATGTCTGTGTTTGGGGGGAAAGTTAGGACCAAAAGATTCTACCCACTAAGTACTATTATTTGAAATCGCCTGGAGAAAGTTGACTGCTGTCTCAAACTTTCAGGTCTGAGGCCATATGCAAAAATTACCTTGGTGCTGCATTCTGATGCAAAATCCATACATAGCTATTAAACATAATGTTTTTTGTTTTGCTTTTACTGTACACTGTTTTTAATTTGTACATATATCAAGTTACATCCAATCATACAGTATGTCAACCAGAATGTTATTTTTAAATTCTGAAAAAGTCTCTTGAAGATTATTCTCCTCTTTGCATGCAGACAGGAAGCATAAATGTCAACTTATACAACTGGATTGGTGGCTTATAGACTTGATCTTCCGTCTTGTAATGACTTTTTATGATGTTGAAGAACTCAGCACTAATCCCCGGAAGTAGATGAGGAAACTAGTGTGCAGACATGATTTCGGAAATGATTCCTTAATCGCATTTGGGCCTGTTCCAAAAAACTTATCAACGGCTATTATCGCTTCTCTGAAATCCTACAGAGGAAGTCATTTGAATGGATTCTTCCTGCCAACTCATTTCCTGTATTCTGATATTTCCTCCTCTCAGACTGACCGGGCTCTGCTGGGATTCAGACCATTCAGTCCATATCAGAACCACAGTACTTTATGTTACACAAGCAGACTGTACATCTTGTATTCTTATTTTCAGAATTCACTTGGTAGAACAGACACAAATATGGAATTCAGAATTTTAAAGTTTCAAATGCAATGAAACGAAAGAAGTACATACAATATATACCGGTGCTGTTCACTTAAAAGGTGTTTTGCCATTTTAGCACAGATTTGCACACAGTTTTCAATAACCTGTTGATTACTGCTTTGTTGACTTTTCAGCCAGATACAAAAAGATGGATTGTGTTTGAAACATCAGCAGGGGATTATTTTGATATCATTATGCCTGTCCCTTAATTGGACTGTTGTGGCATAAACTCCATGTTTTATATGAGCCCTAAAATCACAGCACGGCGCTCAGTACATCTGGTTTATGCTTTCAACAATTGGCAAAAACACAAGTGTTTTTAAAGGGCATTTTATATGTCTGATAAGCTTTTGAAGATGACTCTCTTGAGAGCTTGAAATAGATCAAAATATGCTTATTATTGTTGACTCGGAATGGCCAGGCTGTGGCTTCATTAACAGTTTGTTTTACTATGTTAGTGAAATATTTGTGCCACATTGCAAAAAGACATTCTATGAACAGATTCCAGTTGTTCAAGGACCATCCCTGCAAAGAACACTTAATTATGAGGTCATGCATCTCAGAGATTTATAAAGTTACTTGATTAAGTATTCCTTAGTGATTTGTTTTGGCTCATCATACTTTGCAACTCATCTGTTAAGTTTAAACCACACTGTGCAAAATTTTACCCAATAAATACAATTGAAATACAAGCATTTATTCTACGACGGCTATTTTCATTTTTGAAAAATACCTCATAAGCATGTGCTTTTGCTGTGAGCAGCTCACCTCTCCTAAGACATGACTGTAACTTTACCGGAAGTGGGTACGTCTCCACGTCTGGAAATTGTAGTGGCTAGACATCTCACTACACAGAGATGTTGACTAAAGGTTAGGTCCTCATCCAAATCCACAAATCCCTTTTAAGTAAAGAATATTGCTTTTGTGCGTGTGTGTGTGTGCGTGCGTGTGTGTGTGTGCGTGTGTGTGTGTGTGTGTGTGTGTGTGTGTGTGTGTGTGTGTGTGTGTGTGTGTGTGTGTGTGTGTGACCAATATAGGCACCCATAGTTGTCAGTAAAATAACATAGCAGTATGTATTCACTACTGCTGTGTCTTTGGGTAAAACTCCACACACATTCCGGCTTAAGCACAATATGTAAGCTTATTTTGTTTATTACAGCATCTTGCGCAATTAAAGTGTTATATGCAATATTAATATCATAAGTAAGTAAGTAAGTAAGTACACTTTAAAATGTAAAATTGTTTCAACTCAAAAAACTAAGTCCAAGGGCTGCCAAGAAATTGTATGTTTAACCAATAACCAATTTACAATGTAATCGATTTGAAATTTCAGATTCACCTCTTTAGTTGAATTGTATTCTCAGGTTGACACAATTGATTTAATTTCAGTTTTCTTGGCAGCCCTTGGACTTAGTTTTTTGAGTTGAAACAATTTTACATTTTACAGTGTAAGTGCTTTATTTGTCAATGTACAACCGTACAACGAAATAGTGTTCAGGTGTTAGTCGTGAGCTGCTGCGACTGAGCATGTTTTTGGAGATAGAGGAAACCTGGCTGGCTGCCCTCAGTGCTCCTCTAATCCTCTGAAATGGTGCACCGCCTCCTGTCTCAGAGCGTGGTGTCCTGCACTGGTCAGCTCCACCTCCTCCTTACTCTTCCTCCTGCGCAGCTCCCTCTGCTCGACAACAGTCTTTCACCATCTGGGAAGAGCTTAGCAGTTAATCTGTTTTATTCTCCAGTGAACATTCTTAATTTTATTTAATTTTTTAAGTGAATTGAATTTTTTACGTGAACTTATGACATCGTGACATGTGACAAGTTCATACTGAAATGTGAAGGCATTCCATCAACACACAGCAAAATCATATTATCCTCTCTCCCTACACTTTATAGGAATGGCTGAGAGTTCCTTGTATCCATCATGTTGGACGAGCTGTGACGCTGGAGCAGAGCTAGCAGTGTCTGCGTTAGCCAGCCGTAACTGACATTGAGTGCATTATTTGCAGTGGGAAGCTCATTGCTCAGGCCTAAAGGTACATTCCTGAGATCAGAAACACAAACCGGCATTGTGCCCTCACCGCTCTCTTCCTCTGACTCCCTCATCCACATCCAGCCTGCAGAGGTGCACAGCTCCTCCTGCTCAAGTGTCAACATGTGGGCTATCGGCTTACTCACACGCCCACAGACAAGCACATGCATCTCCATAACCATGACTTAAGACGCTGAAACATTTGAAGTTGCAGTTGGGAAGAGTAAAAGGATGGTTTGATAAACACGGTGCTTCACACAGTGATGTTGTTGGTGTAAGGCTATTTTTGGACAATTATCCTCAGTTAATTAGAGCTAAGTTACAATGGTAGGAGAGGAGTCTTGGCATAGATCGCACTTTGCTCTACACATCCTAAATTTGATCCCAACCAAACATAACCACAAGTAGGCCAATACACACGTGTATTTATTTTACAGTACACCCATACTCTTATATTTTAACACACTAAATGATTTGAAATTCCTCATTTTTTTCTGCTTGAGGAAGCTGTAGCTGAGGTCAGCCTTGTCAGTACAAGTGCAGCTGCAAAAGCATCCTCAAAAACCATGGCACTCTGCAAACCCAAATGCTGATTTGAGCCCATGAAGGTTACACTTTATTTTACACTACCTTGATAGATTGTACCTAACTAAATTTTAGACAATGTAATCTGCTTTGTAACAATCTGTAATAACTTGTACCTATGTAGTACATACACAGTGGAATAATGTATATTAGTACGTTGGAGGTACCTTTTGTAATAGGACCCTAGGGTTAGGGCTTCAGGTTAGAGTTAGAGTTAGGTACTTTGTCTTGTTACATTATGTGCCTCCAAACTACAACTATATATTATTCCATCGCGTATGAAACACATAGGTACAAGTTATTACACACTGTTACACAGCACATTACATTGTACTAAATTTGGCAGGTACAATGTATCAAGGGTAGTGTAAAATAAAGTGTTACCCAAATGAAAATAGGTTTTGTAACAGATATGTAAGGTGATCAACACTATTGCTTTCAGACAATGAGGTAAACAAACTAGAAGTTTGCACATATCATATTTTATGATATGTGCATTATGACTCACTATTGACCAGTTTTTTTCCCATCGCCATTTATGTGCATTGCCTATATTTCAATAAATCTACTGGAAATAACAGTGAGAGAATTGGGAGTCACTCAACTGAGTTTTCCTGGCCCCTCAACTCCCGCCCCTCACTACGTGGAGCCCACAACAAGTGGCCAACCAATGAGAGTGCCTGAAGTGTGGAGAGGGGGCTGTGCAGTAGTCACACAAATGCAAAAAGGGGGACTGAGTAAGCACCACTCTACGACCCTCAAGCCCCTTGTTTTTCTTCACTGCGCTGTTTGTTTGCTTTCGCACTACTTGGATCACTCCGTTAAAGACAGCGCGCGGCTCACAGGAACTATTCAGGTCGTTTTAGTTTTTTGGAGGTTTGTTTTCTGTTTTGGAGCGGCGGACGGAGGAATGTGAGATGAAGACAGTTTTACCGGAGCTTACAAAAGCTGCCATGGAATGATCGACTCCAAAACTCGCTGAAGTTGTTGGAACTTTTAAGCTCTAGCGCTGCGTGTGCTCCACTTTTGTTCGTGTCATGTATGGATAACGGGAGAAGCGCGGGGCTTTTGGGTCGAATGGAGAATCTTTGACCAAAGTGTCTCATTCCCAACATCGGGCCCAGGAGTGGACCGCACTCAGCAAACTAGCTGACCGCTTATGACACTGTTGTGAGTGCGTAATGGCATTGTGTGTGCTGCGGACGCACAGCGCCTTTTGGCCACTGGGCTCTTTACTTTTCCTCTTCTTGTGTTTATTTCTATTCACGCCATGTTGTGGCCGCCGGCTCATCTGCTGGCAGGCTATTATGAACTGCCAAGCTGAGCCTGAGTGTAACTACGCCTACGAGCATTACACGCGCGCTTGCGGCCCGGTGCTGAACGGGGAGAGGAGAAAGTGTCCGAGTCACTGCATCTCGTCTCTGGTACAACTTAATTTAACGAAGAGTGGTCCAGCCCTTGAGGACTGCAGCTGTGCGCGGGACGCTTTGTGTTTGAACACGAAACGAGCTATCGAGCCTTGTCTGCCCCGGACCACAAGCACGGGCTGCACAGAAGCACGGCGCCAGTGCGAGAGGGACCAACAGTGCAGCTCTACCATGCACGACTACCTGAAACACTGTGGGAAGCTGTTTAGCGGCGCGGTGTGCACGAACGCTTGCCGCAATGTGATTGCCAACATGCGTAAAATACCCAAGGGCCAACAACTGGACACTTGTATGTGTGATGGCACAGAGCGGGCGATATGTGAGTTTGTCAAAGCCAGTATGAAGACTCTGTGCTTTGACTCTCCGCCTGAGCGCGAGGAGAGCAGCGGGTGGATCCACAGGATTGATCCGGACAGCGAGGGTGACGACGATGACCTAGAGGGGGACTATAATCAGGAGCCAGAGAGCGGAGCGGCTCTCAGAGCTCAACGCTGCGCCCTCACTCTGTTGGCATCCATTTTGGCTGTATTGGCCCTCGTCTAATCCCTGGGGTCATGACGTGCCCCCGCTATTGTCCCGATAAAGGGCCATCTCCACTCGGGCCACTCCGTGACCTGCAGTTGGAGGAGTTAAAAGGCTCTTGGACTGAAGGAAGCGCCTTGTTTGGACTACACAGTGAAGGATATCACATCAGGAGATTTTCTATGCAAATCATACCACAAGGCTCTGAGTGGGCTTTTATCGAGCCCACTTCACTGCTCTTTGCTTATGTGATAAGCTTATTGTCTCACACCGTCGGACTGATTGCAGAGTGTCTGCACACACAGCTGTTTGAGCCACAATGCCATGTGGAGGTGTTCAAGCTGTCCACTGCCAAGCCCTTAAAGATACAAACTGTTTTTATATCACTGACTGTTGCTAAGTATTTAATGCTGGAACAGATGAACTTGTAAATACAATAGAGTTTAAGGAGTCACAGTAATTTATTACAGTAAGATCCAAATGTGCAGAATGTAAATAGATAAGAGAATTCCAGCTTTAAAGGGAACTTATTTTGTATATTCTCTTCATAGATTATGTACATTGTATATATGTGTATAAATACTACAGACCTGTCCAGAGAATCTATGTTTTAGGCTATAATGATTTATTGAGAATAGCCTAGTGAAAGAAATGTCTAAATCCACTGTATGCTCGCCTTAATGATATACTTTTTATAGAAGGCTTAATGAAAACTTGAAGATATATTGGGACTGTGAGTTCTGTTTATTTTGTACTTAATGACAGATGTGCCTTGACCCCAACTAAAAGTCACATAACTTATAATGAGTATCACCACTCACTCTGTTAAGCTTGATGTACGCTGTCAAACAAAGCTATATGTTTTATATTAAAGTTATTTTAATGACACATTTTGATGGTATTTCGACTAAAAAGCATTGTATGCTTTTTATAACATGGATTTACCGTTACATACAATTGTAACAAAACTATTTTGCAATCAAGCAATAAAATGATGTCAAAAGTATCTGATTTTTTATTGCACAATGTAAGTGTGACCATTTTTGCTCATTACACATAACGCTATTTTGAACACATATGAATTTATTAAAATGCTACTATTTTATTGAACAACATTATACATTTTGATGGACCCTTATAAGGGCTCAAAGGGGGTCGTTCATCAAGACAGGCTCTAAAAAGTGAGTACAAACTGGAACATTTGAAATTGCATTTGTATTACAGTATTAGGGACTTAAATCTGTTTTGTAAATGAAAGAACGCTAAAAGAGTAAAAAAAAAAAAACATGCACAAATGACTCCTGCTGATCCACTTTTGCACGAGCTACTCATTTTGCACATGAGCAAACGCTTGGTAAATGACCCCTCAAGTGTATAATGACAGCGCACTTGTATTTACTTTCAGTGTTTTTGCATCTGTCCGAACATCTACTGAAACTGTTCACTTTCACAGATTGCTTTACCAGTGTCCTCTTGCCTTCCTCTGCTCTCCATTTACAATGCTTCGTTGACTGATAGCCTAGGGACCCCTCATATCTTTGATTTAGCTGGCTGCTGTGAAAAGCTACTGTCACCATAAATCAACACCACTATAGCACTCAGGTAGCCCAGATTTGTACCACTCTGTCTGCTAGCTTACATTTTACTAGTTCAACATGAGCCCGCGTACACTCCTACCATATCCTTATCTTATTACTATTCAGCGTGTCTTCTGCAGGGGTTTTAAATCAATGATTCGATGCAAAATGTTGTATTAGAAGCGGGACAAGGGCTCTCGGTGGTGAAAGGATGGAGGAGAAGTCGAGTGTCGTCTTTGTCATGGAAATCTTAAGCACATAATAGTTGGGTCGCACAATGGGGAGGCACTTCATTCTTTCAGGCCGGTTGACACCTCTGGAGGGCCAAGCGGCAGGAGAGCATGTGGGAACGATCTGCTGCTGGAGCAAGAAAGGAACGGGAGAAAAACACATGACAGGCACTCCACAAAGGAGTAATATCCACTGTTTCTCTGCCCCTATCGAGTTCTGCAACAATACTGGATACATGGAAATGCTTCACCCAATCCGGCACTGTTTTAAAATGTGTACCGTCTAAAATAGAAAATACATGTAAAAAGAGTCACCAAAGCAAACAGGGGAAATACTATTATCTGTAATTCTTAGTTCATGCAGCGATGTTGTTAAAAAAAAAAAATAGGCCACTTTTACTTATTTCAGGGAATTTCTGGTGGTGACAGATTTTGTTTATGTATTTAAATTTCTTTACTGAAATCACAAATAAGGACAAGTTAAACAAAGCGTTAATTTTGCTGTGATAAAAAAAAAAAATATATATATATGCTGTGGGGTGGGTTTATTTATTTTCCTTATTGTAATTGTTTATCTAACAGGGCCTTGTACAACTATAACGCTACACTTCTGAGAAAAGATGTTTGGGCCGGACATATAGCAATACATAAAATCTGGCCACGTTTTTTAAGTCTCCACTTTAACCAGGAAATACTTGTGAGAAAACCCCCTTCACTCTTCAATTTCCCCATGAAGTTTGGATCCTGGTTTTAAATCCGTGTTCAGCTTGTCGGTATGCAGGGTACTGTGCAGCTGAGAAAGGCCCTGTCCAAAAGCCTGCCGCTCTCCTCCCTCCTCTCCCTCCACCCTGACGGGTTTCTATTCTCGCCTACCGCATTTGTTCAGGCACTTTTGAGCGTTTAGGAAAAGCCCAGCGTGCGTTGATTAGCCCATTATAATGAGCGCTATAATGGATGAATAAGGTGCATAACAAATCATCTCACAAGACGAATCTGTGTCAAAATAGAGCACTGGAACGCTCTAAAGTTTGAGAATACGTACATTCTTATTCCTCTGGGGGGGAAAAAAGGATTCAGAAATACGTCAGGGAAAGGGCCTAATTAATACGTTTCTCCTCATATTCTGCAATTATACTCAGGATATTTTTTTTTCTTCTGAGGACAAAAGAGTGCACACATTCCCCATGTACATCTGACATCTACTAATTTCTGCATTTTTTAACATTCACTTTTCTTCACAATGTTACTTGTTGAACGTACAATGGTGTCGTAGTGAAAGGCCTCTCGCGGGCGGGGGGAGGGGTGCTTCTGGGTTTAATTTACAAACTGTGTCTGTTTGTGTTCCAGCTCTTTGAGTGTGTGTAAGGTATCTCCGCCATCGACTGTGCTCCACTCCACTTACTCCGCTCCTTTGGCCCGGGGAACAAAACGGCACACATTTCTGCCGCCAGTGCACACGCCGCTAACCTGCACCCGGCCTCACCCTGTCACCCTATATCACCCGTACGTGCGTCACAGCCTCCCCCTTTCAGCTGTTTTAATGTAGTCTCATTGTATTCTATGTAGTTGTGTTTGAAATTTTCCACACACAAAAAAGGAAAAAAAAGAAATCTACCCGGACTCAACTTGACCCTCTGACTTGTTATACACAAACAATTTCTTCACACCGACAGAGCCTCCGTGTGAAACATGTGACCTGAGAAATCGAACCAAAGAGCGTCACCAACACATAAAGAAGGCACAACATAAAACAGATTTTTTTGTTGTTGCTAACTCTAAAGATTTAAAAGTAGCCTACCTGAGATTCAAACCACACTCTTTGTGTCCCAAACGTACAGAAATGGACATGAATTGAGTTGTGCCCGGATATGAAGGGGTAATCCCGTGATTAGATTTGACTTGTAAGTAGCGGACTAATGTAACTGGATTACAGTTGCAAAACAAGTAACTATTGAGTACTTTTTGTAACATTTTGACAACTGAAAACGTCTTTTTGCTCATACAATGTTAGAACTGAGTGCGCATGCTATAGGTTCTGCACTGGCTGTAATATTGATGATGTCTCTCTCCATCTTTACCCCATGTTTACACTGCTTACTTTCCTGTCCAGTAAATCTATCGTAAGCTAAACGTTATGAGCAAAATGACAGCCCCAATCCCTTGTGTGACAGCCAAAATCCATGATTTCCTTTCACACAAACACTTCCAACTTGCGCCTATATAACACCGGTACTTTAATGCGATCAATAGGCCACTAGACAATTAAGAATGATCTAGTTCTACTGCAGTGCTTTCTAAACGTACCCATGTCAAATGATAGTAATGTAGCGTGTAAAAGAACACAACAGTTGGCTCTTGTTCTCCACTGATGGGATCTTGACCATTGCACTAATTGTTGTGTACTTGTAATGAGTGACTCTGTCCAATTAGCTTCTCTATAACCCCAGTGTGTTTATGTGCGTGTAGAAGTGTGTGTGTTGTTGAAGTGTGCGTATGTGTGTGTGGGAGAGTGTGTGCGTGTGTGTGTGTGTTCTGTACTTCTCACAGGCATTTTGCTTTGGTCCTGGTTCCACACAGGGTTGCGCAGTAAGTGATGAAGAAATGCTCGGACAGTTGGAATGGTGAGAAGGGAAAGACGCACTCAGATGGAAAGTTCATCTGAAAGGATTTGGAAATAATCCCTTAAAGTTACCACAGGGTATTGGGTCGGAAGGGGCTCCACCTCCGCCTCCCCGCTGAGCTCATGCCATGGTGTCGAACAGGACCGCTCTAACTGTGGGACGGTGCCACTGCTTACTGCTCAAGTTGGAGTTTCCTTTTTAAGCTGCTTTTTTTCTCCATTATTTTGATTGCGGTTTAGCGGTTCAATTGACTAAACATTCATGCACAAAAGTTGAGTTGATCCCAACTGTGCTGCCATTGTTTCCTTTGGCAAGACACTTATTAGCTAGTGAGTGTAAGTTGAGTGAAGTGCGTGTAGTTTTGTAGTTATTTGTCTTACTTTATCTCATATGTGTTCCTGGTTGGTTAATGCTTTCAGACTTTTTTAGTGTTTAGTATTAAGTTATATTAGTTTTATTTGAAGTTTGTTTCTTTGAGATTTTTTCCTTTTCTTTCTTATTTTTAAACTCCTGTATTGCGCCCTTGGTTTCAGAACACAGCTTTTGTCCAAAAATGAAATCATTAGTTTGGAA
This sequence comes from Proterorhinus semilunaris, assembly GCA_021464625.1. Lineage (NCBI taxonomy): Eukaryota > Metazoa > Chordata > Actinopteri > Gobiiformes > Gobiidae > Proterorhinus > Proterorhinus semilunaris. Next base: position 13,887,871 of record CM038345.1, read on the forward strand.
CAAAATTAGGAATTACTTTCAAAGAAATATTGTACCAAAGTAACACAAGTGAAACTTTCTCTCTGCATTTGAGCCCATATTGAACTAAGCCGCTCCACCTGTGTGCTACTCCTGTCCTTTATTTGAATTCTGCTTGATTTCCTCCAAACTACACAATCAGTTTGTACACTGCAACTCAGTGAACAAAGCCATGGTGCTATAGTTTGCGGCCCTCTTTGTCTGACGTAGAGCAGAAACATTTGGAACAGGGCACGTATGAAATGGCTGCCACAAACACTCAGGTGAACGCACAGCGGCTGGGCCAGTGACATTGGGATTAGGGACTCAGGTTTTCTCTCAGGACCCGAGGAGCCAGGCCTGCAGCTCCGATAACTGGATTACAGAGCCTTTCTCATTTCAAAGGCCGCTGAACTCAGCAGAGGTCTTGCCTGATGAAATCAAAGTGGCAGCTGAAATAGAAAGGAGCAAAACAACAAGGCTTTCTCCGAAGCCTTGTGGCAGCAGCAGCCGGGACAGCTAATGAGAGGGAGATGCAGGATCAACGACCTCTGCGTCTCCAAAGCCAGGGGCGGATTCATGATGGCACTGGAAGCTGGAAAAGACAAGGGCATCAATAAGAACAATCACACACAATTCCAATCATTCTCCACTCGGTATCTGCCAATTCAAACTTCGTAATACTCATGCTAAACACAGAGCAGTCAGGACCATTTGGTACCATATAGAGATTTTGGATTATTAATCCAATAGTTACATGTAATTATATTTGTGTGCATCGCTATTTCTGTTTGTACGTAATGTTTCAGATACTTTTTTAAAGGATCAGGCCACTGTTCGTCCATACTGAGATATGTTCTTACCTGAGCTTAGACGAGTTGATGCGTACCTGTCTGGTCTTTGTGCCTGTGGAAGAGCTTGGTCGCTTCCAACTTCACCCCTTTTGGAGCTATAGGAATACGCTGGGGGAGGCCAAATGCTAACAACATCTTTGGTCTTTTTGCGTGACAGAGGGCATGCACAAAAGGGTACGCAAGCTCAGGTAAGAACATATCTCAGTATGGAAAAAGAGTGGCCTGTTCCTTTAAAGTTGCTTGACAGATTATTGGACAGTTGCCCATCACTCGTTAGTGTGTTCTCATAATACTTAATAATGATGTTCGTATATATTGGTATAATGTATGTAGAGACAGTAAGTAATGCCTATTTCTTTGGAGTTTGACACATGTTTACATTAAGGGGTAATATAGAGAGGGATGACATGTATCTTGGCAAAAACTGATAAAACAGAGAACCTTGTAATCTTTTTTGGACAACAAAAATTAGATTGATTTCGGAGTGACTCCAAGTAATACTGAATCTGATTTCTGAAGAAGTAGGGGTAATTGCTTCTGTTATTCGGTGAATTTGTTCTGTAACACAGTTAGTGTTAGAGGGATAGAGGGATTAAGTGAAGAGGCTCGTGTTTCTGCTGCTGTGGTTGGAAATAGAGAGGAGGTTCTTAAATCCCAGAAATGGCTATCTGTTAGCCCACGGCTTACAGGACCTGTTTAAACTAAGTTCTCTACTACAACTGAATTATGAAGCCAGTCCCTAAAAGCATGGCGAGGTATAGTGTGTCCGTTCCATGGCATTTATATTTTTTAGGTCATTTTTTAATATTTTAATTTTTATGTACATAGAAGTGATCACTTCCATAGGTACTTGTGTAGATGTGTATTTCAGGGACACGTGATATTGTCCATTGTCCTCAGGTATTTCACACACCCGTGAGGATGAAGAAACGCGTTGACGTATGTCCATCCTTCAAGTGCCTCGGATTTCTTTTACTGCATTCAGGGTTACCAGCCAGTCGTCTTTCTGCTTCCCATTTATACATTTTATTTGATTTCTTTATCATTAACATATTATAAGATGATGTTTAGTGGCCATTGGATGTGTATCCAACCCCACGAAAAGCAGAAACATAACGGGATATGAGCATTAGCCTAGGGCCACTTTTATCTTATAATTCTTATCTAAAGTAATCTCAACATTCTGTACATTGATTATTGATCTCTAACTAGGCTTTGATATCACCTAAAACGTGGTCGATAACACTTAAAAACGTTTTGATCGTTCATAATTTGGGATGTTTGATGTTTGTCTAAATGCTAATGGCTATAGGGAAAACACATTGAGCAGGCTAATGAACTCTGAAAAGTTTCCCGGACTAGCTGGCTTGCTAACTTACGATCAAATGTCGCTTCTCCATTTGATTTCTATGGGTATTATCTAAAAAGAGTCATCAAACCTGCATCTGATGCCAGAGAGACACATTCCCAGCATGTTCACACATCTCTGAACCCGCTCGAGTGTTTGCCTTTCACTTCGACCTCAACACAAACAACCTGAACCACAAATAAACAAAACACGAGGCCGGGGCAGAACGCCGGCCAAGATCCTCTCTGAAAAGCAAGAGGGGGGCACCTGTGTCTCAGCGCTCCCCATAAAGCCAAAAGGGTTTGAAGAACGCCTCAACGAATCTCAGTTTTGATATAGTGTTTCCTTATGATTTCTCCCAAGCCACCTCCACCTCCCCAAGGCTCTAGCTGTGGACTTCTGAGGGGCCTCCACAATGGGCCGAAACAGAGGGAGGGGGCTGAGGAGAGGGGGAGGGGCGGGGCAGAGACACAGAAAAAGACAGAGAAGAAAACACAAAACTTGCTGACACGGGGCATAACTTAATTTGCACGGTCGGGGGACAGCTGTGCAGTGTAATCTGCCATGGCAGCCCATTCACACTTCAATGGCACTCCTGACCTGCCAAGGAAAACTCCACTGCCGTAAAGAGCTGCTGAGCGCCACCATTTATGGGCTTGTCCTAAAGAAACATAGGCCCCTTTGGTTATTGATTACACCACACTTACACACACACAGGCTTTAGGCTATATGAGCTGTGCCCCGTCTGTGCCATTATCATATGAATTTCTAATTGCACTAATACTTTAATTGTGTGAAGTTAAACATCTTATAGCAGAGAAACAGTTGGATAGAGTAAGATTTATGATCACAATCAGTTCCTTTTACCTCCAGTGAGTGAAACGCGGGACTGCATGTGCGGTTACAGAGCTGACGGCTGTATTGGCTGTAACAAAACAATACTGTTTAACACATTCACAAAAGAGTGAAGGGAGTTTTGACAGGTGGAACTTAGCCCTTTTCTTTTACTTTCTTAAGAAAACACATGGACATTTCTGATATCTGATATGAGACTGTTAGGACTGGTAGCGCCGTCTGGGCAAAACGATAACCAGGTTTTTCCTGAGGGCTCACTGACTGTTAGTTAAAATCTGTGATTTTGGTGAGTGACCTGAAAGTCAACCTACTACTCCTGAACATACAAACAAAGACAGCTATGGTCTGAATAAATAATGAGCTCAAAGCAGAGAGTTGTGGGGAGTTAATAGTTTGGCAGTGGAAGTCAATAGGGGCCAGGGTTTCACTCCATTAAGCTGACCCCCAGGGCCACGTATTCATCCTCTGCACATTCATTTGGTCCTTTCTGCTGCTCTGCATTCAGAGCGGAGGGGGCACAGCAGCAGCCCCATGCACACATGCCTGTACAGACTGTAGGTCATAAATATGTAGCCTGATGTGGCTTTGTTAACCGGACACAACTGGGGCCTTTAGGTTATTAATGAAGAGGCAGCTGTGGCCCAGGGCCTCTAAAGTTCATTAGTCCCATGTAATGTTTATGTAATATGGGCCTCCATTTAGTGCTGACCAATTTGTATTCTACACAACACACATTCAAACTAAAGGTTTGACGGATAAAACTCACTATCTTGTTGTAATTATTACACCAATTAAATTCAGTTTGCTTTATTGTCAGTTGTCTCACTTGCAAAGCAGTCTCTACATATTTTTACAAACCTTTGATGCAAAAACATATTGACAATATAACGATATATAGCATAGAGAATGGGGGCAGCAGAAGGAAGAAGGGGATACAGTTCAGCTTCCAAACTGAAAAATGGATGAAGCTGTCACTGATCAAGACTGAGTCGCAGTCTTCTCCCTACGACAGGACGGATGAGGCTGTGAGATGAGTCTCTCTGAGACAGCTCCAAACACACAACGGCCTTACACTGTTGCTGAGAAGATCAGTGTGATTGAGTGGGCGCATGGGGGATGACGGATGGAAATTAGCCCAAGGCTACAATCCGGTGTGGCGTGTTTACATGCATGAGACCCATGTATGTTCATTAACATGCACTGTCCCGACCAAACAAACCAATAAATAAATAAATAAACTTAATATCCAAAGAGCGTATAATGGCCTCTACAAGTGGACACACGGCCTGTTTGGATTAGCTGCTCTGTTTTTTAACATTCCATTCTCATAACACTTCATAGAGAGCTTTCTTGGCATATAAAAAATAAGTAACAAAACACACCCCAAAACATTCAGATGCACAAAATCACTAAAACAGAAACAAAAGGACATGAAACATTACAAGGAACCACAATGTTTTAACTGTGCAAAAAAAGTATCCTTTGTTAACGTTGTGAGAAATGTACATTAAGTCCCCAGAGTCCACATTAAGAACTAGGGTTGTAGTAGTGTTCAAACAGGTCAGTAAATAATCCTCCGTAGCCTGGTGTGCTTTACTAAACGCGGCTTTCATCCTCTCCTCTTTCTATTGTGCTCCCTGCCGTGACATTTGTAAACATGTTTAAGTGAAATCCCCAGAGCAAACATGCGGAGTGGAGGAGCCCTCGGCTGCTCCGCGGCTGCACACTTGTTTGAACTCCAACAAGTGGCAATAAAGGAAGTGCTCGCGTTAACTGGCCTTCTGCTGACAACAGGAAATCATTGCTCGGTTTGAAGTGACTACCAAGGTAAACATAGTGGCCTTGTTTATTTACTTAAGCCAAAAATGTCAAACTCGAGCTTTAAATACTATATATGCCTTTGGGAAACTGAATTGAGTCCTCCTGTTTCCTTCCGGGGTTAGATAAATCAAAGAAATGTTTGTTGACTGGTCCAAGCACTTGACACCATGGTGTATGTCTTTATACAGATTGTTTGGTTGCTTTGTTTTGTGACTAGGGAAATTTTGACACTACCAGCACAAGCTTCAGAAAGGTTTGACCCGTTTGATGAAACTTGCTCCTGTTTTTTTCTTTTGTGGCTTAAATTATATAACAAGGCAGTATTAGAATATAATAACAGCAAGCTACAATTTTACACAGGCCCTTCTCAAAAAAACAAAACAATAATTGAGTAACATCTGTTTCTTTTGAGATGGCACAGAACAGGTAAGCTATAACAAAACGCGACTAACAGTTGTCAGGTTTAGGCAGTAGTAATTCAAATACGCACGAGCCATTTTCATGCAGTTATTCTATTATGTTCATGTACTATTAGGGGACAGATACACAAACATTGATTCATTTGCAATCTGTAGCAAAATACAATGAAAACACACCGATTTGCTCACTTACTAACTTGCTTAATAGGTTTAACATCAGGATTGGTAGGACCCTGCAACTATAGGGCCCAAAGTGCGATTAACCCTGACAAAAGGACAACCCATGATTTGCTGACACATGCCTTGGTGTTGCATTAAGCCTGAGTATTTTACCTCAGAGTCACTGAAGTCCAAAACCCGGGTAAGTGGGTAATATAGCGTGGTGACATGAGCTAAACACATAATGAATATTCTAACTTGGACTGAGGAGGGCAACACAATGGTGCAGTTTACCAAAGCAGCACTGGTGATTCAGAGCGAGTGATAAAGAGCTCTTTGTGTGGAGTTCATCAGAAGTAGCAGGACTTTTAACAATGTCCCAGCATGATAGATCATCTCGGACGCCAGCAGAGAAGCGATCGTCTCACATGTGACCTTTAGGCTGCTGAAACGGATGGAACATTCACAGGGGAAGTGTAAACGATACTTAAAAAGTCTTTTTTTAAGTATCTTGGCTGCAAGCATTGGCTTGGTGGTGTATCTAGTGTTTTCTCAGTTTCAGAATATACTTGCGAATAGCAGGTCAGACATTACAAATCTACTGTATGAGTCTTAATGTTAGACTGACTACTATTTGTAATCAGTCTCCTGTTCTTGCTGGACATTACAATACTATTTAAAATCCATGCGGGTCGTCTCATGATCGGAAGGTCGGGGGTTCGAATCCCACCTCCTGAAGGTGCACGCTGTCGTTGTGTCCTTGGGCAAGACACTTCACCCACCTTGCCTCCAGTGTCTGCGTACATTGGTGTATGAATGGGTGAGAGGTTCCTTGCTGTAAAGCGCCCTGAGTGCCTAATGTAGGTGGAAAAGCGCTATACAAGTTGAGACCATTCACCATGGGGAAAAGTCTGAAATCCCTTTTTTTGTTCACACCATACAGGGCAGGAAGAGCGAAGGCAGGCGGGGCGTGCAGCGGGAGTTAGTCATGTCTGGGACAGAGAGACACCACTCGGTACGAGAGTTTGGGGGAGGGTGCCGGAGCCAGAGTGAAAGTGAACAGGTCCATATTCTGGCAAGGAAATGGGAAAATTGTGTGTTAGCAAATATGAGCGTGAGACTGTAGGAGACGGCTTTGTAGACTAAACTTATACATGATACTACTTTAACTTGTTTGGATGTACATAAAATGACACTCTGTGAAGCTTAAGTGTGTTTTATTAATCTTAGATTGTATATGAAGTTACAGCAGCAAAATACAATATGCTTGAAGAACAATTCTAAACATGAAATTGCCTCAATGTGTATTTACTGTACATCTGAAGACAATTCTTCAATTCATGTTATTATGAATGCTTGTTAAACACATGGACACACGATGTACGTCCCAAAGATTCAAATTTAGGCATATAGTCCAATGGTGTTACAAAACAATAAAACATGATTTCAACTCGGTTAGTCTTTACCACTAGTAACCACCCATTCATTTTCTTGTAGGAGAGAAAATGAATGGGTGGTTTATGATTGTCCATAGCTGTTTCCTGGGCGCTACAAATGTCAATCATATGCGTCTGCACATAGCCCATAGCCAATCGTATCAATTGTACCTTATGACTTATGTAGAAGAACGTTCCTCTTTTAAAATAAATCTTCGAGCTAAACTATTTAGAACAAGGTCTAAAGCGAAAGATGGCTTCGCGTCTGCTGCTGTCATGTTGGATCCGTAAACAAACTACAAGAGTCATCGTCTTGCCGTCCCTCCCCGTTTTGTGATTGGTCCCCAAATCCATGCAAAGATTTCGGCCTTGGTCTCCAGGCCGCTGGGCAGTTCAAAATGATTCGAGCGTGCAAAGCAGCATGGGTATTTTCAGGCTACTTTACTACAGGCCTCCATCCACAAAATTCAAGTATTACAGTCTATGTACAGTGGGAACCATATGTTTACATACACTTCATAAAAAGACAGATTAGCATTTTTTTTCTCACTGACATGAAACCAGAATGATCTTTTATTAATGTGGGAAAGCCCAGATGACGATGTCATCATGTCCTTGGAAGCTCAAGTCTGGTTCATCCTTGGGTGCAATTTCAAGACACTTGAAGGTGTCAGGTTCATTGGTTCAAACAACAATTGGTCAGGACCATTCGCATACAGATCAGAAAGAAAGTGTCCCTGAGATGAACGTGCTGTGGTCTGAAATGTGAATATCAACCCAAGAACAAATGCAAAAGACCTGGTGAAGATGCTGCTGAAACTGGTAAGAGTTTGTCAGAGCAGATCAACATCTCTTAGTAAGACATAAATTACATGATCTTCGTTTAAACAAATGAATAAAATTGCAGATGACCCTGTATTATGCCCTCGAGTGCACGCGTACATGTCCTACAGTTTGAGAACCACTGGCTTAGAGTGCAACGTTAGAAAAGATCGTTGCTGTTTTCACTTGTAAACTCTAGCCCTACATGAACTCTGCTTCTATATAGGGGCATTAAATGATCTGCTTTCTGCAGATAAGATGTCTTCTCTTCAAAACATAAACATGTTTGTCTTTCCCTTTTATATTCAGATGAAGCAGACAGTGTTTGTGTCTCTCTCTGTTTCTCCCTCTGGCTTCCAATCCAATCCCAATCCTTCTGCCTGGTTTGTGGTCAGCCCCAGAAATGTCGGTGTGGTCCGAAGTGGCAACACAGTAGAAAGTTATGAACTCTTGGAATTATTTATGGTGCGAGGCAAACACGAGAGCTCAAACAGTAGATTTGTGGAGAGTAAATATTTAGACTTGAGTGAGTTGCAGCAGGCCAGACGGCACGCTGCAGCCAGACGCATTTCCCGGCTTTTCAAACTGATTATCACTACAAATATGGCTATTGGACAATGTGTAAATGTATGTGTTTTGTGTAAATTTGAGTAAATCTGTCACTATTAATTACAGTAACAATTCTTCATCAACAAATTGCTCCCACAACATCTATTTTCTTTTGTATTCTTTTGTAGTCAGAATTCTCATATTTACTGACTATATTGTCCCGGTAGGAATTTACATCTGACCCACCCGTTAACCAGTGCATCAGAGCAACTGAGCCAGGACCTTGGTCAGGAGTAACTGGCAACTCTTCATGTTTTAGGGTTGATGGGAGAAACAGGAGAGCTTAGAAAAATAACCCACCCAGACATGGAACTTCACATTAATGAAGACTGCAATCCAGGTATTTATAGGCCATACCTTTTCTCTACCCAATTCCGTCAGACCTCGACCTTATCAGGGAAAGGCCTGGTCAGAACATGGATGGGAGACCATTTGGGGCACCAGGAAGCCGGAGTGAATGTGTAATATGAGAGTGAGTGGTTGGTGGTGGTCGGAGGGGCTGATGGCGCAGACTGCTTACCATCACCGAGTATAGTGGAGATGAATAATGCACGAAATTGTAAAGAGACTTTGAGCATCTGGAAAAGCGCAATATAAGACTAATGTATTATTATTATTATTATTATTATTATATAACTACACATACCAAAGGGGTGTTGTGTGGCAGGTTACACCAAAATATCGCATAAACTGTGTTAGTTTCTGATCCTGTTCCTACAAATGTGCACTAACTTTACAGACCTGTGACGGCAGGGCCGCCTTACCTACCCATAGGCCCCTGGGCTAAGCATGAAATATAGGACCCCCAACCCTACTTAAGGCTACCTAAGTTCCGATAGTCCATTTAACATTAGCTCGGCCCTCTAGAGTGGGGTTGGTGAACTTGAGCCGCAATGAAGTGATTGACAGAAAATTCAACAAGTGATAGATTAATATAAGACTATTATGACTTCTGATAGGCAGAGGCCCTCTCTTGGCACGGCAACTGCAAAGAGGCGCGCCTGCAGGTTGGTCAACTCATGCCGTAAATGTAAAGAGATTTGTGAAAAAGTGAAAATCAAAAAATTGGATTTGGTTGTTTATTGATTTCTGATGGGCCCTTGACTACTGTAGGCCCCTGGGCTCCAGCCTAGGCAAGACCAGTTCTCAAAGTTACCCAGAGTAGCCGGCTCGCCAACTGTTTCCGGCGGTAGTACGCCATGCGTCCTTTCTATTTTTAGTTGCATGAAGGGTTACATGTAAAAACTACCAAGCCTCAAAGTGGAGTCTTTTTGCATTGCCGTCAAAGGAGCTCAGCTCCTCTTTACCCTTTCGCCACCGAGTACCGTGGTTCATGACGCTGTGGCATCTTCATCAATAGAAAGGCCAGGGCGGGAATCAAACACATTCTTCCCATAAGGTGAGAAACAGCCAAAATGATTAGCGCAAAATGTTCTTAATGTTCGTAATACTCAACAAACTACCAGTAATACTACCATTCTTTTACATTTCTATGATTTACTGTCATCGCCACTGTACCCATTTGCCATTACCACAACTTCTAAAAAAAAAAAAAAAAGTAATAGACGACAGGGTGATCATTTCCAGATTTACAGATGGCACTTTAACTGGCAGTGTCCGGGTGGAGAAATATATGACCCCACTCCCTTATTATTAGCAGTGGAGTGCAAGCAAAACAGAGCCGAGCGCCTTGTTGTTTGTGGGTCTCCCTCTCGCTGCTTTTCTTCACTCATTTGTTGGGCGCCTCCCTCCTGGCAGCGCTGGTGAATAAATTAATGCGCACCATGTTTGATTAAACACACAGCAGCTCTCGAGTTGAGCAGTACGATATTTCCCCCTTCCTGGTCTAAAGTGTCCTTACCTAAGCCTCGGTCCTGCTTGGCTGCGGAGTTTTACAGCCGCCCCTTAATGGTGTATCATCTTGCACCGGGTCCGCGGCCTTTATTTGCAGATGGGGAAACAACAGCTGTTCCTTTCACACGATCTTCGAACCCAAGGTCTGGAAGAAGACAGACAGAAACTCGTTCTGTTTAACTGAATTTGAGCTTTCCCCTAAGACACAGCTCAGAAAATGTTGTATTTGTAGAAGCCTGATACTAAAGTGATGAATGTCTTAATGTAAAAAAACACCCCAGGAATAATATCATATAAACTGTCTTTCTTTTTTTGTTTGGGAGGTAGGAATTTACAGAGTTCGCGCTATCCTGCTCCAGGTCGCTCCTTCACCTGTCTCATTACCGCTGGTGATGAAGGACGTAGTCAGATTTCCTTCCAATTATTCTGTCTGTGCACTGAGCCCACCTGTCGACAGAGCGCCTAAATGAGCCCGGACCAGGAATGTTAATCAAACAATGTGACGCGAAGCCGCGAGTCCGGCCCTCTCCGTCTCCTGCCGGGACTCCCACAGGACAGACACAGGTGGAGCGGCTCTTATGTCAGAGTGGGGCAGCGGTACAGACTCTATTGACAAGTGAAAATATATTAGTACAGCAAATATACATTCACTTTACATATTTGTTTCACCCTCATCCTATTTTTATGTATTTTCTTTCTATTACTCATAACATTTCCAAGTGTCTTTTTTATGGATGATTCTTGTGCTACACTTTTTCTTTCTATCAGAGGACTGTAAAACACTTATGCTCCATTTACTTTGGATTCCTGCTTATCGTGAAGCCCAAAAGTTCAGAGAAAGATGAATGGAAATGAACCTCTTCCTCCCCTGCCTGCTGAGGGGGTTGGCACGATAGCGAAGGGCTCGTGAGGTTAGTTGGAAAATGCATGATGCAGCGAGCGTGGCTTGGGGGCACTAGAGATCATCATCAAACAAACAAGGCTAATTGCAGAGTATTATGGTGCAGGTTGAGCCTCCGCTGTTTGATCTGTGTGTGTGTGTGTGTGTGTGTGTGTGTGTGTGTGTGTGTGTGTGTGTGTGAGTGCTGGCGAACGTGCTTTGGCCTCATTTTGGCAGGAAACCGCAATGTGTAATCTTAACATTACCACTTCTTTAGCGAGCGCAAAGCCAAGCCGTCTATGTTTGGTCGTGGTTGAACCAGCCAAAGAAAAGATCCTAATGAGATACCTGTGAGCAGTCGTGGGTTTGGGACGGGCCCAAACTGTTGTTCAGCCCGTGGAGCCAACGCTGTTTAAGAGCACTGCCTTTTGCTTGGGTTTGATAATATTAAAAGAAAATTCCACATTCTAAATCTATAATTTTCCAAAAGTATTGCCTTGATCATTGAAGCCATATGTATTTTCTTTCCTTAAGTGATTTTCAAGTTGAACAGTCTTCATTTCGTACCCCATAAAACTTTGTTGAGTAACTTTCCAGGCTCTGCAGTTCTTTATTCCGATTTTCTTTAGTAAACGGTGGTTAGAATTGTACCTCTTTAAAGTCTGGCGTATTAAGGTTATGATTACAGTTTAGGCTATTCAACTTCACAAGTGCAGCATATTTAGATGAGGTCAAGTTTATTAAGTGTGGTTTACTGTGTAGGTCTACTAAGCTGATCAACCCATGTCAGTGTTGTTTGTGTGTGTTCATATCCGTATTAGCTGTCCGTACAAAGCTGTCCAATGCTCACTTTGCACACCACTTGCCCTCAGCTGTGTAACACTGCTGGACTCGGTAGGCCTTTTGTAAGTGGGAGACATGCTGCATTTGCTGAGAGGTGAGCTGTGCAGCCACCATTTGGCATCGGAGCAGTGTTTCCCCTGTGCTCTGGGGCCTAGAGCACAATAACAGTAAAGACAAGATTGTGCCGCGTCAATCCGAGCCTCCGCTACTGTTGTTCACACCAGAGTTGGCGACTTTGTTAAGTAAACGACTTTGCTTCTTCCCAGGGTTCATTACGCTGTCATCAAAGCCGCCATCCAACCACATGATAACTGCGTGTTGTTATGTGCCACTCCACTGACAGAGCATAATTAGTTTGGCTTGTTCGGATGTTTTGGGAACATTACTTGCCTCATTGCACAAGTTCAGCTCATTCCCAATTTCATGTTAATGTCCTGTACAGAAAGTCCTATATAAGCATTATTCTGGCTCTTAGGACAGTGGTTATCAACAGGTGGGTCGGGACCCAAAAGTGGATCACGGGGCAGAATTGCTGGAGCCAGGGGAAAGAAGGTTTCCCATGGACCCCCTGGAAACCCTTCCAAGGACCTTTTCTTACAATACTAAAATCACAGGAAAACATGTCCCGATTCTGTTAACATACAAGTGCCGAGTTGTTTGATCATTATTTGACTCGAGCTTTAGGCTTCTTCAAAGCTTAAATCAACAAAAGTCTGTGAGGGAATACAGGAGCCCAATGCCACACCAGCTGAGAACATCAGCTTTAGGATACCTGAGCAAAACTAAGATGTCGGGTCTGATTAATGAGCATTATTCCCAGCGGAGGGTGCACTAACTGAAGTGCAGCCATTAAAATAGAGCTACTGCTACTCCAGCTATTAGTAGCATTTAAGCCAATGTGAATCAAGACAAATGATCAAGTGGAAGTGAATTCTCTTTCTTTTTCTTCTCCTGCTCCTTCTCCTTCACTTCTCCATCTTCTTCTTCTTCTCCTCTTTCTTCTTCTTTTTCTTCTCCTCCTCCTCCTTCTTGTTGGTATAGTTGATGTTATTCTTCTTCTCCTCCTCTTTAATGTTGTGGAAAAGTGAGAAGAACAAATGTCTCACGCAATGGACTGTTGCATTTTTTTTCCACCGCTGAGGATCTAACACTCCTAAACAAACAGTTTAGTCCCAGCTGAGGAGCAAAGGCCAGGGCGACACATTCACTTCCTAACCCTTCGTTTGCATAATGTGAGCCTGCTGGTGAACATAGTCTCCCCCCCTTGTTCTTGCTCATTCAAGTGGCTTGACTGTGGTTTAGGAACAGCTCATAATGGCATGATGGTTTCAGACTGGTTTCAATGCCTTTTCTTAGTAGACATTATGATGCAATAAGCTGCTTTTATAGTTTGTTACCTGTAAGTAAGCCATAACTACCTCTTCGATGAGTGTAGATTGGTTAAAAACGTTGCTGATCCCCGTGTTCATATTTATCTTTTACTCTTTCTTATGTTTGACCTTGCTGTGGTCAGATCTTTCCACAAAATTAACACTGGTCACATAAAAACTCATGAATCCACAGTGAAATAGAAAATCATTGTTCAGAAAACGAGTTTTGTTTGATATCCAATATATTATCTCTGTCCAGATTTATAATAAGAAGACTCTATGTCCTATTCAAAGTAAAATATATATATATATATATATATATAACCGATATAACCAAAACTAGATGATTATCAGGAAATTAAGAAATGGCAAAAAAAAAGACATCACAACAATGCATCGCACTCTATGTTCGGGATAGACCCCATACATTTGATCACCTTTCACCTGTAAATCTATAATTTATCATTTTATTTTCAGACAAATAACTCTTCGACTCTGTACTCTGACTCTGAACATGCTAAAGTAGTTGTGAATGTGCTCCTGATGATGGATGGACCCTGTTTGCTTGTGTGTAGTGTTTTCGCAGATGTGCAGCTGCTTTGTCGGACCATGGGAAATGTCCCTCCCATTAGCTTGTCTCCTTTCCTTAGTTGTGTCTCTTATCTTGTGGCCCGCTCCCCTCCAGATCAGCCCCTTCCCAAACGCACTGAACTATGTGGCTATGAATGGACCTATAGATGCGATCTCCTTCAGGATAGCCTAGAGCGGCGAATGCCCAGTGCCTGATATTCACTCGGCTATCAGAGCTACTTCAGAGCCACATTTACTTTAATGAACACACAATTACAGCAGCACCGGGTCAACTCAGGCCCCGGGCGCTGGAAGGCTTCCTGGAAAACATATTTGCAGACACATTTGGGTTCATGCATATTTGATACTGATAGTAATGTGAACGATTTGTAATTTATGTATTAGGCATTTGGTTTGTATTGCACCCTGGGTTACTTAAATGAACTGCAAGTATAAAGAAGGAGTTACAGATTCTGTTTGAGGCTCTTGTACCCATTTTCTTCTGTTGTAAAACAGCAACAGAAGAAGTGATCTTGTGATCTTGTGATCAGAGGGTCGGCGGTGTCAATTCCGCACTGCGGTTGTGTCCTTGAGCAAGACACTTCACCTACCTTGCCTCCAGTGTCTAACATGAATGGGTTCCTTGATGTAAAGTGCTTAATGTAAGTAAAAAAGCGCTATATAAATGTGGCCATTTACAGTGTGGTGTCTCTGAGCCGTCTGTCAAACTGGTAATAATAATAAAAAAAAATCTGTTATATGTTCTCACGGACTCGTAATTATTGATTGAAACAATTAAATAAGAACATCAATCAGAATGACACGCCTTCATTTAAACATAGGTTTAAGCCACATTTTAAAGACCTGAATTGTAACACATTTGGGGGTTTGTTCGATTTGTTTGAGAAAACCTGTTCTATGGGATAAAAGTCATTTGATTCTTCTACAAGGAAAATGTCCTAAGATCATTCATATCCTGATGCAGACATTCTCTGCCACAAGCAGAAGAGATACCAAGATAAGATCTGACTGTTGCTGCCTACAAGCAGAGGTGGGTAGAGTATAGCCAAAATAACTATTATTATAACAATAAATGTTACTTGAGTACTGTAAGTAACTGTTTGAGTGAAAACGTCTGATTTAATTTCAACGACACCATACATTGTGTGAAACAAAACGTAAAATCATGTGGAAATTGTGATATTTCCAAAGAAAATTCCAGCAGAATAGCATGAAACTGCAGAACAACAAAATAGTTTTAAAGAACAAGGTCCACATGACAATCTCTCTATTTTATAAATCAAAATGAAACATTTGCTACTTAAATATTTACTCACAGTGAAAAAACTAACTATTTTTTTTTCAAGTAAGAGTACAGATACTTCAATAAATTGTACTCAAGTAGTAAAAAGTACAAATAAAACTAAGATAAGCCTTTATTGATCTCACAATGGAGAAATTCACTTCATCACATCACATTCATCTCAAGAAAAAACTCTCAGGGTGTGCAAAATAGACAGGAAACTACTGCACGAAGTAAACTTCTTACTCAAGTACATTTACCTGAGTAAATGTAACTGAGTACAACCCGCCTCTGCGTACAAGTAAATTACAGGCACAAAATCAGACACATTTTTACAATTCATTACAGTGGCTTTGAACACTGAGTGAAGTTAGTAATACTATCCCCGCAGACTACAGAGTAAAGTCCTGCAGGTAGCTCGATCCCACATGTACGGCATCACAAAAAAAGAGAGAAACCAAAATGTGGGTTCAAAAACAAAACTTACAGATGGGGGTTGAATGTTGTGGTCCATTTCAAACATGTTTGGCCTCAGACTTTTTACCATCTGCCTTTCATAGACGCTGCCTGGATCAAAGTCACAGGTTAATAACAATGACCCAAAAAAACTAAGCTCCTATAGAATATGGATGTGACCTAAGAAATGCCGGAGTACATTATTCCAATGTCCTGAAGGCTGGAGCACATCAGTATGGATTCAATTTCCTGCCAGAAACATTTGTGTAGCTTCTCTCCACGGTCTCAACGGTCCAAAAATATCAACAGTTTTTATACCTTTTGTATTAAAAAATAAATAAATCCAGTGTTGACAGAAATTTGTAATTGCTTTAAAGGTGCATTATGCAACTTTTTATGCGGAAAAAAAAGTTGATATTTGTGTGTATTTGACCTTGTAGTGACCGTATGAGTGGTCAGCACGGCGCCTTTACTTTCCATCACAGTGGTCTCTACAACGCTCCAGGATCAATTGTTTTGTAGGTTTTCTGGTGAGAGCAGTGAAAACCTTCCAAACAATTGAACCTGGAGCGTCCAAGAGAGACCACTGTGATGGAAAGTAAAGGCGCCGTGCTGACCACTCATACAGCCGCTGCGTCACCACAAGGTCAAATTAGGGCTGGGCGATATATCGATATTTAAGATATATCGATATTTTTTTTAATGAGATATGGAATGTGACCATATCGCATATATCGGTATAGTCCACATTTGCGCTGTAATACTTGCTTCAGGCGAGCCGCTGATCAGAGTCTCTGCACTGCTCCCAGCGCCTCCTCAGACACTCTTCAACAAACATGAAGAAAGCAACAATGTCTGTGAAGCGTGCGGAGGAGAGCCCCTTGGTTGGTAAAACAAAAACCAGTGGCTCAATCATTTGGAGATGGTTTGGACAGAAGTGAATGTAGCGGCGAGATATGGCGGCGACGTGCGCTTTTGTTTACTTCTCAGTCTAATTAAGGTTTGTGGTAGATCGTGGATGTACTGTGAAAATATCAGCGTTTGTAATGCTGCCACCGCGAAGGACTATTGCTTTTTCCCCGTTAGCATTGCGTTAGCCGCAACGCTAATCACTCCAGTCCCTCGCTGATACCCGCTCTGATGATGAGCAGAGATGGTGAGCCTGTGTAACAGAGTTAAATGTATTTGTATTCCACTTGTATTGTCACGGACACTGGTGTTATTGTGGGGCAGCGCCCTCTTGTGGTGACAAATTCCATAAGTCTTAGGGACGAAGTGTGCTCGGCGCCATTTTGACTATGAGCAAGCCGAGGTAAGGTCATGATTGTTGGGGTGTCTGATGATGTTATATTTTTACGTAATTTTACAATTGTATGGCTGTGGTATGCGTGTAGAATTAATAAGGACAATTTTTAGTTATATACTTAACGTTTTATAACGTGTACCCCCACTAGCCGCTGTTCACTTGTTGGTGTCCCAGGTCCAAGGCTGACCAGCTATTTTGTGTGTTGCACAGGTACATTTATTTTATTTTATATTAGTAGGCCATTTTGACTATGAGCAAGCCGAGCCGCTGTTCACTTGTTGGTGTCCCAGGTCCAAGGCTGACCAGCTATTTTGTGTGTTGCACAGATAAAGAACTTCCTATCGAAACAACCCCGTGTTCTGGCCGTTACTATTTCCACTACACAACACAACGCAGAGTCGACCACGTTACACCTGTGCTGCTTGTAAAGAGTAAAGAGTGGTTTGTGGCTCAGTTTAGGAGGCTTATGTTTGAGAATGCTTTGGATAAAGATAAGAACTTATCTCAAAACCACTGACTAAAACACAGTTAAATCAAGAGCAAATATCAATACATTATTTGGGCTATTTATTTATTTATTATATTTCAAGGACTAAAAAGTAAGTAATACTTTAATAAGTCATATTTCATTGTCTCAGTTTAGGCTTTAGTTTAGTTATATGCAACATAAATATTAAAACACTCCTATTTGGCAGTGACTTTGACTTAACATTTCATTTCACAGCTATCACATTGTGGAAAAAATATCGGGATATATATCGTATATCGATATTCAACCTAAGTATATCGGGATATGACTTTTGGTCCATATCGCCCAGCCCTAGGTCAAATACACACAAATATAAACTTTTTTTTCCGCATAAAAAGCTGCATAATGCGCCTTTAAATGAGAACATGTTGTTTGGTCGAGATTGAAACGAATTATGTTTAATCACATCATTTTACTACTGTGGAACTTCTACCACATGTGCACAGACTACATTTGGTCCATCGACATTTGGAAGATTTTTAAAGAGGTAAAGGCCACTTTTCCATATACATTATAGGCACATTAAAAGGACCCATCCTACCATGTGAGCCACAGTGAACAAATGACAATTGGAACTTGACTATATCCCCTGATTGTTTCGAGTCATGACAAAACAGCCCTGACAGCCCCCGACAAGAATGAAGAGGTAATTGATGCCTTTGTTTTTGAGCAGCAAAAAAGAAAATGAGGCGAGAGAGAGAGAACGAGAGGGGAGAGAGGTCCCACGAGATCGTAGCGGGACAGGCTATTAGACAAACTGAATGTGCAATCATGAGCTTTACTCTGGCAACTCGAACTCCCCTGTCACTTATTAAATAGCTCGTAGATTGATGGCCTGTAACTGTGCGCCCCAGTTTGGCTAACACGTTCTGGTACACGAGCCCTGCAGACCCCGCTGGCTGGCACGTCTCCTCCTGATGTCATGAGCATTCCACCAGGCCTGTATCATTTTCTTGTGTCAGCTTTTAGAGCCGTTCGGATGATCACAAGTGACAACCTGTTGATGTGTTTTCGCAGCGCAGCCGGGGGAGTTGCTAGGTGCTTTTTTTTTTTTTTTTTTGCCTGCAATTAATCCCAGCCCTGAGTGTAGAGAGGGTGTGACGCTCTGGAGGCTCTCAGGCTGTTTGACGAACGGCCAAGTGAAATGTGTAGCGAGAGAGAGAGAGAGGGAGAGAAACACACGGAGGGAAAACGGCAAGAGAGACAGACTTCTACAGCTGACTTTATTTTTATGACCCGCAAACCGCAGTAAACAAACACAAAAGCACATAAATTGAGGCTGGACTGGTCTTGAAAAGCGTAAGAGGAGAGTCGAAACAGCAGTGGAGCGCGTGGACTCGATGCATGAGAAAATCCGAACTGTGTTAAAAGCAAAGGGCAACAGAGGTACACTTAGGTCGTAGAAATTGGCCAGGATCGTCATGAGAAAGCAGTTGCAGGATCGTCATGAAATCGTTTTCATTTTTAAGCCTTTCGCTGTGCTACCGGTTAGCGCTCGTGCTTCACAGAAGGTCCGGGTTCCCACCAGGGACGGGGCCTTTCTGTGTGGAGTTTGCATGTTCTCCCTGTGCCTGCGTAGGTTTCCTCCAGGTACTCCGGTTTCCCCTACCACTAAAAACATGTACAATAGGCCAGGTATCACTACAAAGTTCTTCCAAAACGTCCACATCAAGAATCCTAATAAGAGTAATTGCATAAATTATCACAGGACGATCAGGTTGTACCGAGGTTTGCATGTAATGTGTTCTGGGGCAATGTAATTCGAACAGGGAGGGCAGGGAAGGGAGGGAGTTCAGCTTCCTGAAAGCCTGGCGGATAAAACTGTGCTTTAGTTGACTGGAACTGTGGATTAAAGTTATCCCAGAACTATATCAAATTTCCAGAAAAGTTGTAGAAACATTCTGTATAGTATAGTCATACAAAAGTAGTCACCATATTAAAATCCAGAATTATGGTAAAATCTTTCCTCTCCATGTCACAAAAGTTACCCCAGGTCCAGAGCTGTGAGAACATAATTCTGGTTAGTGGGTGCTGAGGACAAGATTGCACCTCAAAATGCTTTTACTGTGTTTAATTTCTATGTATTAAATATGAAAACCATCCACCAGGGGGTGCTGCAGCATCCTCAGCACCCAGGGTTCCCACGGCCTTGCCCAGGACAATGATATTACAGTATTACAGTACAAAGTTGTTCCAGAGCAGACATAAAAACAGGATCACCAGGTAAAATTTGCTCCATGCCAGTAGCACAAAAACAGAAAATAAAATCTCAACACAATCATACGCACATCTTGCGTGCTCTGAATGTGTCTGCTGCTCTGTCGCCTATCTTAAAGTAAACAACGTAACGTTTGTTTGGACAGAACAAAGACAAACGTCATGCTTTATCTTTTTTTCCCCTCGCATGTGTTTAGAGAAGAATTAAACGCGAGCGGCTCCACTACACAAACTCTAGTAGTCGTCGTGTTTACTGTGGACTTCATTACTTTCCCCATGAGCTCCCGTGGATCTGGCAGAGCAAAAATATGCAGCAGTTAGATAGATGAGCGTTCAGAATGCAAAAGATAGCCAACTAATAATTTAGAAACACAACAGATTCGTTCTATGGTCACAAGGCATAGATGTTAAGTTTGGGTTTAAGTTAGGTTTCCATGGAAATGTGGGAAGTGATCTTTTACTGCAGAAATGTGGTATTTGCGGGTATTCTGGGGTAGAAAAGTCACTAGTATTAGAAATAAAAATTGTCTTTGTTTTGTATTTGAGGAATTCTTCCACTTCCCCTTTGTTCACCTATCCTCTTAACCCCGTGAGCATGCGAATGTATACTTCATGCTAGACATTAAGGTTTTGAGTTTTCTCATGGACATTGTTCGCGTTGTGCCTGCAGACTCCAGAGTGTTGCACCTTGTTACTGCGAACACTTAGTTTCGCTCATAGAGGTAACAACATCTGGACTCACTAAAGTGTCATTAGCAGCTTGCTTATAATTGGCCCTGACCTCTTATTCCTGAGAGGTCAGTGGTCAAAAAAAGTGGGGAAGTTCAGAACAGGAAAATTAACTTCCTGTTATTCAATGATAATGGCCACATGAGGTGCAAAGTTAACAAAGGGTCGTTAGAAAGAATGTTACGCACAAACAGCTGCGCGCTCCAAGAGGACGCCGAAAACACTGACCAGAGCTGGAACAAGCCCTGAAGCCAGCAGGCGAGTTTTTGTGTGTGTGGCGAAATGTCTTCGATTTCAAAGCAACCCCGGTACAAATGAGGACTTGACAACCTTCAGTGGAAGAAAAAAGTGTGGCGCACTACCGGTACGACTGCTACAAACAACATTACTCCTCTTTCATGGAGTTTATTTTTTTCATCTATACACAAGCAAAGTCACTCAAAATGAATCTTTTTTAATAAACGTCAAGTTAAAGTGACTTGCATACTCAAGTAACTGTGTTAGACTTTCAGCATGTAGTGCAAATGCAGTGAGCGCAAGATCTAAAATAGTTTGTGATGGGCTCTCGTCGTTTTGGAAGTTTATGAAAGGGTTTGTTCAAAAATACTCACTAGGATTATTATAATGAACACCATGTGCGTTGATACTTACACCCACCAGTCTGGCATGTTCTTTTTATCAGTATTGGAAGCCGCCTAGTGTAAGTGCAATCTTTGAAGCCCGAGGTGAGCGCTCACTGTTAGCACGTAGCATGTGGAGAATGTGAAAGGGCCCAGGGCCTGTTGCTTTGCTCTTAACTAACTCCAGCTGGACATCCAAGAGACTGAGACTGAGACTGTGTCGGCGACTGCTATGTAAAATTAGTATCTGATCTGAGCAGAGGCGCTGACGAACCCCCTCTGAAGCAATAAGGACAAAGACCTATGCTGCACCACACAAAAAACATGTTTCAAGAAGAAGAATAAGAGAACCAACTTGACTTTATTGAGCGGAAATGTTTTTTTTGTCTTAATTTCGACCTTAGCATTATACATTCTTACGTTCCGAACCCAATCTTCTGAACATGCATTTTAAGCGTTTAATCTAGGCCTGAACTTAAAGCAGGGAGATTTGATAAATACTGAAATCCTCTTTTCTGTAGTGTTTATTGAAGACCCTTTTACAGACGAGCATTGTGGAGAGGCCTGCTGGCACTGAGGTTGGCCTGGTGAATGAGCGGGCTAAGAAAGAGTACAACAGGTAACAAGGACCTACTGCTGAGAGACAGATGGCAGTGGTGCACAATGAGAGCCCTATACACCGAGGGGACACTGTGTGGAGAGGGAGAGTGGTCTTATTCAGCGCATATCAATTTGTCCAGAGAGTTCCATGACACGGGTTTATTCTTCAGGTTACTCACTCTTTGGGTTACGTAAATGTTTTTTCAAAAAAATTTACATGCTTCGCCTCTGATTCAGAAACAAAGATGTAAATATAACGACTAAGGACAGTTTTGGTTTAGTTTTAGAACCGCCCCAGCCGAAATTTGGACATTTAAGAAGTCTAGCATATAAATGTGACTTTCATGGAAACACCGCTGGCTTGCTGTGCAGAGTTAGGAGCATTGACATTTTAAATGCATTATATTTCCCAGTAACAAGGAATATGTATTTACTATTTTCTGCGTTATAATAGTATTCCCCTTACTGTCCCCTTACAGATTGTTATTTTATTTTGGCTCACAGAAAAGGTGCATTCCCTCAGGTCCAACTCTCATCTCTTTACTAAGAGCTGCTATTTGTTCTGTGCTTTGGGAAAGTGAGAAGAGAAAGACCGGAGAAAGAATCTTTGGACAATGATTGGTTGACAGAGACTGTACAGGGGTGGCGTTGTTCCAAAACTGGAACATAATCTAATATGAGTGGGTTATCAGGATATATTTTGTTATTTAACGGCTCGTTTTCAAAGGGTTTTAAATCTGGGGATGACAGTAGTGGAAGTGCAGGAGCTGCTGTGTGTTTGTGGCGTCTGTTTACTTCAACACTGCTGCTGTGCAGTAATCCACATATTGATCGTGTTGCTTTTTATGGCTGTTATCCTTTCAGACTCGACCTCCATTAGTACAGGATTTATTGATTTATTTCCTGTTTGTTTATTGGTTTTGATGAGACTGCTTATTGTATACACATTAGACTCGCATGTAAACGCGCCAGAAAGTAGCCCATCTAAAACATATGATTTGAAGAATAGCTTGTTGCCCCACATATATGGGGTATTTATGCCAAACTTGCAAATTTGTCTTGTCAATCGCATGTAATATGTTCATCGTTATTGTAGGTTATAAGCACTCGTGTTACATATAGCAACAAGTTGTTTGAGCCTAGCGCTTAGATGAGGAAGCCAGTATTTTGTGTGCCACTAATTACATACCGCATGTCTTGTGTGGCTGTGCTCTATTATGGCAACAGCACTTTGATGAACGTGTATTTTCTTTGTCTTCCATTTCAAGGAATGAGCTTGTTCTGATTTCTGTAGTAGCAGATTGTATACAATTACTGAACCACCAAACTCTGTGCTGGAAATGACGTCACGGCATCGCTGTTACATATATGACTGTTGCAATACACCATAATCAATGACTATATTGACATTTGAAATATTCATGTTACTAGTGTCTGCTGCTATCACTGAGCCAACATGACTCGTACTATGTAAAACTAATGCTAGAAGTTCACATCTACATTATACGTCTAATGAACTCTATAATGACACCCTTTGCCACTTTTGTAATTATAGTTTCGATAGTATATATTGATACAATATTGTACTAAACTAAGCAAACACACTATGTTATAACATTACATTATGGAACTGGCTGCGTGAGAACATGAAGATAAGTGCAGCCTGCCGCCTCAGTGTTGGTGAATCAGAGAGCTCAGATTCCAGAGCTGAAGCCACTGTAATTGATAGTCAAAGCACCATCCCCCTCTTGGAGAGAAAATCTACACTACGCCATCTCACCACATCCAGGCAGAATTATTAATCGCAGCAGCTATCGGGGCCCTGCAGAATCACATGGATTACACTCCCTCCGCACAAACCGGGGGCAGACCAACTTATTTTCTGGAAGTGAACTTGTTGGCTGCAGTGGCTCTCCACACTAAATAGCGAGGCTAACCAATGTTTGCTTTGTGGAAATCCCGTTGGCGTTTGCAAAGTGAGACGGGACGAATGGCTCACTCATATGTTTCATCTCATCTGTTGGGGCCTGGGTATTTTTACTCTCACACATGTGCTGTAACTGAGGGAGCCGAGCACATGATTTTTCAATTTGGCATGTGTTCTCTGTGTCATGCATTTCCATGGTTGATCCAGCCTAACACTTCGGTACTGGTCATCCACGCCTTTTACGAGATGATTAAATCAGCATTCGGCATGTGTAAACACAATTATTTGAAGCACAAACTCTCACTCTAACAAATATATGTTGGAATGAATTTAAAATCAATACATTTTATACATAACCCTTTTAATTAAATAAAAAATAAAACATGTTTTAAGTTTATTTAAGTTTATTTGTTGTAGTAAAACAATAACATTGTTTCATATTTAATTTAACAGGGTTATGTTTAAAAGTCACCTCTAGTTAGAGGTGGGTAATTTGCCAAAAAATCATCTCACAAATTTGCTTGAATACCATTCTAAATTATTTTTGTTATCCCTTCAAAAAATGTTCCTTTATTTTTATCCTTTGAGGTTTTGTTCAGGTGTGAAGCCCTGTGGAAGTGTTCTCTACTGACCCCTTGTGGATGGAGGAAGAATCAATAAGCAGGGATAAAGCGCACTTTAAAGGGACTAGATGCAAGTTTTTATACTCACTACTGCCACCTCAGGTCTTACACGTAACTGCAGTCTCTATATTACACTCGTGCACTCGAATTAACACCTTTTTGAGTGACACTTCAGGATTTTAGAGGCAGTTGTGGTGAACAGGTCTGGGCTCATTCTACACATGAGGACATTGCTGGAACATGTAGGAGGAGTAAAAAATGTAATTTTTAAACTCCGTATAGTCCCTTTAAGGAATTACATACTCAAATCCACTGGGAAAATACTCGTTTTCCTGCAAGGCACAAAAACTGACCTCTAAAGCAACCGTTTGTTTATCGCAAATATAATATATACGTATACACTTGAATTATTAATCACAAAGTTATAAGATCAAATTTGAATAGAGATGCCGTCAAAATCACCCCCAATATAGCTTTCATCTAAATAACATACATTTGGGGTCCCCATAGTGGGGTCCTATTATATCAGCTTATCAAGGAAACTATTCACACCAACACACAAGTCTTAACAAAAATAAGTGAAAAATAAACTTCAATAATAGACCCCCACTGTTACCAATAATGTTGCTTAGCTTGAGCTTGTTTTTCCTCCAGCGCAACAGTCACAGCAGGCCCAGGGCGGTTCCCTTTCAGGATTCGACCCGGCAACCTACAGGATGATGGGGTAGGGGAGCCTGGGGGCCCAGGGTCGTATCATCTGTTTCCTATTCTCTCCGCCCTGTCCAATGAAATCCGACCTGCTTTAGAGGAGAGCTGAATTATGGACCCATCAATAAATACCATATTTTCTCCCCCTTTGAAGTCGCATATGTGATGGAAAGTGGTAAGATGTCATGTGTTAAAGTTATTACCCAGTACCTTAGCACTAATCTCCTGGGCTTGATGTTTCTGACTCTTCAAGACCGTTGTGGCTTTATCTATTTTGACAGCGGCCAGACCGAGCGCTTTTTCTGCTAAAACCAAAACGTCACAACTATTTTCAATCCGGCTCCACTCTCCGTGACCCCTGCAGAGGTGAGCCTTGAAGCAGGAGGAGACTGGCTCGCAAAATTTCGTGACAACGGTGAATCATTTTTACCAGCTGCTGGGGATACTCTTAGTCATATTACAAGGTGCCAATAAAGCGTGTTTGTAATCTTCGCATCGCTGTTTTTAGTTGCGGCTCTCACGGAACAAGTTGCTTTTGTTCAGTAATCGGGCATGGCCTAGAGGGGCAAAGGATCTGATCCAGCCACGAAAGGCAAAACAACGCGGTTAAATGAGCATTCGTCACATAGAGGTCTGTCATTTTAAAGGTCTTGCCACCGCGCTACATTGTTACCTCTTGTCCCATAAATCGTACACGTGCGCCATTAGCCGACGTAGAACTCGTGAGTCATTACATGAACAGATGTGCAGATGCCGTTACAGCTTTAGTTAACAGGGCACCTATAGTGGATATTAAAAGGGAAAACAATGACTTACAAAAGTTGACCCAAGAATGTGACCCCCATTAACTTGGTCAAGGCCCCATAGAGTTTGAACTGCTACCGGTAGTAAAGAACAATTGCCAACACAGGGCTAGTGCAAGTGTAGATTCAATGATGCCTTGGAATTAAAATGGGACGTTTGATTTTGCATACAGTCTTGCTCTATTGTATCTAAAATTAAATGGAAGAGAAAGTAGTGATATAGAGTAACTGAGGCATTCTGTATTATTGTTAGAAATAGTGGTTCGTACAAGTAGCAGCAAAAATAATGTCGCTGGAGCCAGTGTTTCATATATCACAACATAAAAATGTGCCTAAATCCAGATCAAACCAGGTATTAAAAGGGTTTAACCTCTGAACCCCCCGCCTCAACCGAGCTTTACCCAAATCTAAAAGCTTGAAAGAAAAGCATCAAAATAGTTACAAAAAGGAGGATGAGAACGTGTGCTGGAAAAGCAAAAGAAACACAATGAAAAAGTGACACACAAAAAAACATGACGAAAACACAACAAAAATGTGACAAAAACGTGCCAAAAAGCCACAAAAAAAGTAATGAAAAAGCGACAAAAAACAACATAACTGCGACAACACTTTTGTAGGTCTTAGCTTTCAAATGAGGCGTTACACTGTTGCTCTCCAGTTGAGGTTGAGGCGTGTGGTAGCGGGTTTAAATAACGTCCTACATTACAAAAGCATAAATGGACGTATCTCTAGTTAAAATAAAGTCTGAAATGACTGATGTCCCGGAGTATGACCCGAAGAAGTCCAAGTACCACAGTTTGAGAATCACTGATCCAAACCCTTTCCGAACTGGTAAACAAAATGCTGGATAAACTGGTGACCAAACCTCGGGACAGTGAGCCTGCAGTGAATGAAGTCTTCACGTTGAGGCCTCTTTCTCTGACAGACGAATGTGCAGAGGTCACGCCTGTGAGTGCACCTGCCCGGGGTCATGACTTATACAGGGGAAGGAAACTAAAATAACACCACATTAAGGACTCATGAGCGCTGGGGGAGTGGGTTATGCTGCTATGGTACGCTCTGGACAGAAACAGAATATTATGTAGTATACGTTAAAAGTATATCCAAGAATATATTGCAATGCAGAGTAGCAGATCTGGGAGCACAGTGACAATTAAACATAACTTACTAATACGATTGAAAATATGCTCTTTAACTTGTAAAGTCTGAAGACACAACTGGTGTAAGAAAGGGTTAAATTATTAGGTGAAATATGACAAAACAGTTTCATATAATGTTGCGATTCTCAAACTGAGGACTGTGGCCCCCTGGTGGGTCATTAAGGATACTGCAGGTGTGTCACCAAGACGTTACAGAGCCGGACACATATTTTTTAGCATGAAACAGAAATAATTTGAGATAGTTTGCTGTCAAGGTTTACTCACATAGTAGCATATAAACTATCAAAATAATATGATTTACATAAAGCTTGATTTGTTTATACAGAGTAGTTCTCACAAACTGTCACCTGTCGGTGATTGTGTGATTTCAGCGGTGCACGGAGGTGCAAAGATAGTCCTGATATCTATGACACCGCTGCAGCATCTCATCAAAGCACTCTATTGTGGAGGGATCAGGCCACGGGCAGGTAAGGCTTTGAACTTATGTCTGCGGTTTGTTCTGTTCTAGAGCTGCTGCGCTTTGAACACTCTCAAGTCAGTACGATCTTGCACTTTAATTTCTCCCAAAGAGTTATGAAATGTGCTTATAAACTCAGAGCGATGGAATGTAAAGAAGGTTAGGAATGAGTATGAACCACAGCAGTTTAAACTTCATTCATGGCCTCATTCAGTGTTTGATAAAAATAAAACAAAAAATAACAAAGAAAACGATTGGGTCCATGGGCTATATTTTTATGCAATTTTAAGCATTTTTCCAAAATGCTCAAATCTATTTGTTTTGACAAATAGGGCAAATGCTGAGACGCGTTGGTCTGCATATGCACTGCAGCTCGAACATTGTTACATGATGTGAAATCTAACATTGAAAGAAACATGTGGTTATAGTTCGGCACGATTTTGGCTTCAAGTAGTATGTGGTTATGAGGTGGTTCTTAATGTTTTTTTGTAATTATTACTTCTTTTTTTAGCCAGTATTTGTCGTCGTAGCAAAACACGGCACCGATGAGGACAGCACTGAGTTCAAAGCAGGACGTGCGGACCATGAGGATCTTTTTGAACAAAGTGCCGCGTCATCAAAGCTTCAGGAGAATCAGAAGAGTCTGAAGAGCTTTGACAGGCTCAGATCAGATCACACCACACAGACAGGACCTGCCCTGGGGCTAAGTCCACTCACTTAGACCAGCCTCACCAGAGCAAAAGGGCACTCCCTTTATATCCCTGAATACAATGGGGTCTCCAAAAATCATAAACCCTATAGAGTATTTAACCCATCTAAAGAATGACAGAAGTAGCAACTTAAAAATGACAAGATACTGATGACGTGGACTTGGTAAATTGAAGAGAGACCTTTGCAGCAGCGGTCTTACAATAACAGTCATTCATTTTTTTACAGCATGCTTATACTTCT
The DNA here is from genome assembly GCA_021464625.1 of Proterorhinus semilunaris. Lineage (NCBI taxonomy): Eukaryota > Metazoa > Chordata > Actinopteri > Gobiiformes > Gobiidae > Proterorhinus > Proterorhinus semilunaris. The sequence goes on from CM038345.1 coordinate 13,916,097, forward strand.
ACTCAAGTATATTTTATTACAGTACATAATCTGACTGCCTTTTCTGAGTACTCCTTTGTAAGTGCAGTTCACATCCGGCCCCTCTAGCAATAACTGAACATTGGTTAGGCTTAGAAAAAGATTGTGGTTTGGTTTGATTCCATGCCATATTCATAAATTTTCATGGTGGGAAGCCCTGTAGTCAAACTTGGATTTGAGCAATTTCAGTTCCTTGGATTTCTGCACCATTAGGCTGTTGAAACAGGAGGAGCTTGAGTGGTGTAGTTTTTGTTTTGGATACATCTGGGAAGCTTGACTCTCTCCCTCCATTCCTTGCAGCTCATTATGGGCTGCCCGAGTAGCAGCAGGCTGCGACTTGCGCAGGGTCCCTAAACTCTTGTCCCAATGCGCAACAAAGCTCAACCCCCCCCCCCCACCCCACAACAGCTGGTTTTAGGTCACAGTTCATACATATAATGGCGGTATCTAACAATTGCAAATACAATATTCAGGCCTTCAGCAACAACTGATCTACTGTGAACATTCTTTGAAACCAACATACAAGCCTTTTCGACGAGAACGCACAAAATAAAAGTCCAGAAAAGTGTGTGTTGAAATCGTGGGAACGAATCAAAATATGAAAATCTCTCCAAACAGATTATGAAACACCCCTGGCACGATCTGAGCCAGAACAAGAGCAAGACCTTGAAGAAGTTGAAATAGTGAAAGTTGACGGGTGAAGCCATTCATTTTCCTTTCAAAGTTCCACCCTCTCACTCCTTGGACATATCCATCTCTCTTAGACTGTCCGCCCAGAGCGGCTGCGCCCGTGAACCCGAGTAAAAGTGCTGCTGCAGACACCTGACCAGAGCTCTTAAAAAAAAAGCATTCTCTTCTTTATTCAGAACGTAACTTACAGCTTGATATGGAGCAATAATTAGACAAATACACTGTATATATTGGGGGTTTTGTTGATAAATACAATTGATATTTTGGATATGAAAAACAAAAATTGATTTGATCACATATGAGGTAAAAGGCGTGAGACAAAGAGATTTTACTGTGATGCTCAAATACCACAGAATTTGAAGTACATCACATTACCTCTTTTCCAATATCGCAATCGCCTGCACATTATTATAGTGAAGGAAAATGCAGCTGGAAAAGAAGTGACTATACTTCGACAGGACAAGAACCCCTGCACGAGCTCCGACAACACACCTCGAGTCATCCCCACGCACGGATAGTAGTCCAAGTGATAAAATAGCGGAAGGAAGGGAGGAAAGATGCAAAATCAAACCTATAAATACCTCGACATGACTTGACAAGCGCGCCATGAGGGCAGGAGGGCGTTTCTGCCACAGGATATTGGAAACATGCATTCCACTGTCTAACTATTCTATTTCACCTCACCAATATATTTGAATGTCAGTATTTGATATTTTTGCAACAGGTGAGACAGCTCTGTTTGCCAGCTATAAAGGGACTCCAGAACTAGTGCTCCATTGTTGTTTTGAATGCTAAACGGCGTATTGTTGTTCAACTGTGTAGCGCTGGAGTTGCCCTTAAGCAGTAGTGCTCCAATAGAAGTGAAATTGTACAGGGGACCCCTTTGCTTGCTTAATACCTCTCCAGTCTTATTGTGTAATCTAATCAAAGTTCCCAGCTCTCCAGGGTTCAGACGAGCCGAGGGGGGTCTCTTGTGTTCAACAGCTTACTGCAATTAAAATTTATTTAAGGCTTACAAGGAATCCTTTCACTCCTGAATAAATCCCAGTGAATTCCAGTGACTCTGACGAGCTTTCCCCTCCCTGTAATTACCCTGCACTCAACACGCTCCAGGAGAGAGCGGTGCCTTAACCCCCGGTGATACCACTGCCTCACAGCGCTGTGCTTGTAATGAAATCATACAACAACATTGCGCTCAAAATTAGCACTGTGCCGCTCGCGTGGGACCGGTGTACGGGAACGACTGCCTGCACATAGCTCCATAAATGTCAACGTTGAACTTGAACATGCACCAGCAGGTTCACGTGATGCAATCCTCAACTGTGGAGCCGCCACTGAGGCTGGTTTAAAAGATACAACTGTCGACATTGACAACGCGCTCGTGTTTAGTGTACAACTTAAGTTGTTCGTATTTGTGCTCAACAGGTGATGAAATGGCCAAAAGATTTGCAATATTCAGAAAAGCTTTCTTAGCAGAGAAACTGTCGTACATGTAGCAGGTTCATCTTGCCTTCTCAGATGTGGAAGTCAATTCTGTGGCCTTATCTGACTACTTTGTGCATGCTCTTTTAATATGTTTTTACAATTTCTTCTTGATTACTTTGCCCCTGTGACCGAGTGTTGAATTAAATGCCTAATTTAACATGGCTCTTTTGTGGGCTGCCTCTTTGTTGTCGAGCCCTTTCTAACAGTGCAGGGGGGCTGGTATTGTGGAAGACTAGGGGCCAATCACTGGCTGTTATTATACGTCAGTGACAGCGTGTCCTTGGGCAAGGCAGCAGAGCTGTCAGGTCTCCATGTCACAGTGGTCCACAGGCACAGGCAGGGGTCCTGCACTTCCAGGGCAGCAGCTCATCTCCAGGATGCCAGGTTCTGTTGTGTAGCAACGGCCAGTGTGAGAGGCTGAGAGTGTTGGCTGCAGCGTGATGGAGCCCAGCCGGTGGGGGTTACACACAAACTAACCAAACAACACCACAGGCCTTTTGTCGCCTCAACAAAGAGGAGGAGCTATCACAGAGACCAATGTGCATCCTTTATTGGTCCAAGTCCTGGGAAGAGAAGACCGCCACGTCCACACGAGCACTGAACAATGCACCACATACTCACAAGGGCCTTTGTGAAACAGACAAGTGATGTTCGACATCAGCATTCATTTGGTAAAAAGACTCTGCATTTTCTGCCTCCACATAAAAATTGTAGACTGTGCTCAGAGTGATTTTAAAAATCGTATCTCTAATAAAGCTTTTCAAAGGCCTTTAGATCACTCCATTGTTCGTTCACTCAGTAACCTGGTTCTACATACTGATGCAGCATAATCATTGTTACTTACTGTCTTATCGGGAAACCACAAAAGACAAAACAACACTAATGAAGTTAGTGGGTAAGTATCTCTATCGACTAAGCTAGTGTCTTCCCATGCAGTTTGCACCAAATGTACCTCACACACGACCCTCATTAATAAGTAAATAATTAAAATGTAAACAAATGAGGATTTCTCATCCTAGAGAAAACATGAACATGTCAGTGGTACAGTAGCAGAAGCTACGGAGTGCTGGCAGCTCCTGCCAGAGTGCTTCCTCTTTCTTTCATCTCTCTCTAATCTGCTGTTTGCACAGCTCTCCATCTTGTCAGTGCAGTTTGTTTAGGTTTTATGCCTGACAATACAGCTGTGGTCCTAGACTCACAGAACAGTCTCCATCTGAAAAGATCATTGGTGATAGATTTGAGCAGAACATTTCCACAGGCGCAATCCAACACTTTGTCTGGAAAATTATTAAGACTCAGTTTAAACCCAAACAGTAAGCATATGTGTCAGGCTATGGGACACAGCATAATTGTGGATTTATATGTAAACCTGATGTCTTTTAAGTGTTATAGGCATATATTATCACACATTTTTATAACACTAAGTGTGGAGAAGGTTTGTTGTCAAATGTATTTATTGGTGATGTCATCGTTTTAGAGTTTGTCAAACTTCATACACGGTCTTTTTGTATTATCTTCTGTCTTTATTGTCACCGCAGTTAGAGTTCATAGATGTGTCCAAATGCACTAACCCGCGCAGATCAGATAAAGACCATGTTGTTTCACCCCTACAGTGACTCACACAAAGCATCTCTCCTACTGACAGACTGACAGATTCATATTCATGCTGTCAATCCCACAGCCTAACCCTGGTAATTAGAGGGGTGGTTCTGGACAGATGTGGACACAGGGACAAGAGAGCCTTTTGTTAAAGCTTGTTTGAATGCGTTCACCTCTCCCATGACGCCATTCTGACCCGGGTCTGAGACATTGGCAGCTTCGTTCGGAGAGAGAGAGCAGGTGAAGTCATGGTGATGTCAACTTTGGGCGTACTGTCATGTCATGTCGCATTACCAGCCGATGTCGCTAACTGTTGGCCTATTAACAGCTTTTCATTAGTCTGTGAGTGTGGATTGTTCAGACTGAAGCGATGCATATAAAACCCAGTCTGTATTTTGGCAACTGCCTGAGTAAATATAAGCAGGTGTGTTCTGTGCTTCCAGAGTCACAGGTGCACATCTGTCACCAGTCATATAATCTAGCGTGGAAAGAACTGGGAACTTTTGTTTGCCTAATTTAGGGGCTTTATGATGCGCAAAGCACAACTAAAATTAAAACTTTCACTATTTGAAGAAGACATTGTTGGCATTGCTACAGTAAAACTGACTGGATTCACTATGGATGTCCAATAAAAATGTGCTATGGCCAGCCAATTCTTTCTTTTCTAAACAGAATCCTGATCCTTGTCAAATGGGTGGGATTGACCGGCTGTTTAACCAATCAGAGAAACGCATGGTCTGCCTAATATTAAAACAAACATGGTGGCACGAGAAAACAAAGACCTGAGAGAATCGCAGAACCATCGGGCAAAGCACCAAACGCTGATCAGAGATGCCAGAAGTTATGGAGTTCTCTCTGAATAATTGTATGTGCAGTATATGGTGTGTGGAAGGTTAAAGGAACAGGCCACCGTTTTTCCATACTGAGATATTATGTTCTTACCTGAGCTTAGACGAGTTGATGCGTAACTGTCTGGTCTTTGTGCGCACGCTCAGTCATGCAAACGTTGTTAGCCTTTAGCCTCTCCCAGCAAAGGTATAGCTACAAGTTGGGGTGAAGACAAAGACCACAGCACAAAGACCAGACAGTTACGCATCAGGTATGAACACACCTGTACTTGTACTTGTAGGGAAATGTGTCCTCTGCATGGATTCCGTGGCATTCAAAAAGAAAGTAAGAGTGGCAAGGTCTCCAAGCTAGGAAAGTGGAGAAATAAATCTGTAATTTGAATGTGTGGAGATGAAATCATGCATTACTTGCACTTAACAACATTTCTCTTTACACTCCATATTTCAGCTGTACATACAGTGATCTACAGGCCTTACTGTCATCTCTCCTGCAGTGGTCAGTGGTCAGACCAGAGCCCAGGCCTGGCCTCAGAGCTGTTTTCTCTGCTAACACATCAGGCACCACAAACACCACAACCGGCAGCCTGCGCACCGACACAAGAGCGCTAATTCATCATATCTGCACAGGCCCGTCTTTGTGAGGAATATATGTGAGAAGTGCTGCTCCACATAAACATTAATGCACACTGTCATACAGATTAAATGGTCATAAAGATTAAAATGGTTAAGAATAACACTATGTAAATCAGTATTATGATAACACAAATAATACACTTCTTCTCTACACTGCACACATTCGCAATGAGGTGAAATCATATATATATATATATACACACATATATGTACACATGTACAGGTGGATTATCAGACAAGCGCATACTTTTGTAAACATGGCAGCCCAAGTACAAGGAAGTATATGAAACTGAATGACTAAGAATCACACAGAGGATCAAACAAGTAAAACAAACACTAAGAGGTTAGAGAAGATATGGGCATATTTGAAAATAAATGTCTTACGCATTGCACTACAAATTCAACGGCTATGACTGGATCATAAAATAGTGGGTATAATTTGCTGTAAGGAAATGGTCACAGCATTAGATACTGGATGATAATAACAACATTATACACTGAGATGTTTGCAGTGCCATCAAACGTTATGACAATCAACCTTGAGAATCCTTATGTAGCGTAGCAAAGTGACCTGTTCGTTGATGTTGAATCGTTGCTCTCATCAATGCAAAGTGCTGCTGTGTCCTTGGATAAAACACCACACCCAATGGCTGTGTACTGTATGCACTGTAATCTGTGTGTGAATGGCTGAATGGCTCATTGGTGCAAAGGTCGAGCACTTTAAAATCATTTGGTAATAAATTATATTGATGCATTTACTTGTTTTTTTATTATTAGATTAGATTAAGTAAAAAAAAAAAGAAACATGCAAGGAACATTGGACAAAGACCATGAAAGACACAGGGCAGGTACACAGATAAACAAAGGACATGTGCGAAGGTAAAAAAGTAACACATAGCTCTCATTTCATGCTTCATATTCCCAACAGGAAACGCGGCGATGTGGGAGTGTGTTGGGCTTCCTTATGCACACAGCGCTCGGGCCTCCTCCTGAGGTACACGGTTGTTTTGCCACAACAGGGACTCAAATCGGGCCTTATTATTGAGCAATATGCTACGTATTGTGTGTTGGAGGGTCTACCCCCCACCCCTCTAGTTCTGCTTGTGTTTCATCTGCCTCTGCACAAAGCAAGAGGCCCCACATACTGCCACCTTCACACCTCTCCTCACAGCCCTTCTCAGTGCGCTCCAATGTTTCCTATTTGTACATGGAACAAATTCACTCACTCGCTCCTTGTGAGGACAACCAAAGATCCTTATGTGAGAGAGAGGCACATGCTCCCGTTGGCTTGAAATGTTTATAGGTTTTTCCAAAAGAGCCATTGGGGAGCAAAAACAGTCGACAAAACGCCCAAAACAACTGCAGGAGCTTGGAACCTTTATGGAAGTGCCAAATATGAATCAGTGCGCAGTGAATGCCAGACGGGCCTTTCCTGTGTTGCTTGGAGAGCGAGTTGGAGTAACGGGTTGCTGTGTGTGTGTGTGTGTGTGTGTGTGTGTGTGTGTGTGTGTGTGTGTAAGTGTGTGAGTGTTTGGAAGGGGGGTGTGCGCGAAGGGGGAGCTATAATGTCCCACGATGGCTCTACAGTGCTGCGCGCTACATCTGACTTGATGCTCCTGGGTGGTCCCACTTCTGATTTTGTACCGCTACCTATTAGCACCGCGGGCCAGCGATTTACCCAACTCCATCAGGTCCGTCGGACAGTGGTGCATTGTCGTTCGCAGAAGCCCCGCCACTCAGTAAACCACCCCAGAGACTAAAGGGTGGAATAAAAAAAAAAGGTTCCTACAAAGAATTGAAGAAAGGCATTAGATCAATAGCAACACGCAAAAGAGCTCTTTGCTGTGAACAACTCCCAGCATAAACATCTGGTCGCCGCATCTACGGAACGCACTAAAGCCTGGTGAGAGAGCAGTAATTCGCGCACCGGTGTCGTCTGAGCCCAACACATTGGGAAATGTATCATGTATCAGAAAACGTAGCGCCTTAGGGTGCTTGAATAACGCCGCAAGGAAGTGTGTGATGATATTTACATGCAACTTGTAGAGTTCATGAACCGATAAGCAAAGGGAAATAGTAAAGTCTGCAGTGTTGAGCACGATAGCCAAAATCAGTCAGTCCGCAGAGAACATTTTAAACATGTCCACTTCACAGAACAATCAGAATATATCTAAAGAGGTCTATACTCTTGGTGCATGGAACTGGATATTTAGATATTATAACCTAAACATAAAATAAAAACAAGCCTAATATTTTCTCAACACCAACATTGGGAGGAAAACATGGGAGGAGGGTTATTTAGGGAAAGATAATGGCTGATAATGAGATACATTGAGCGCCTGAGCATCGGCAAATTTCCGTTGTCTTGGCTTGAATGGAAAATATGGCCACCTTGTTTTATTCAGCAGTCAATGAAGAAAAGGGTGTCATTCTTTGTGGGAGAGCAGGAGTTATGGGCTTTTAGCTGTATAGTAATAAGACAGCTTCACCAGGGACCAATGCGGAGAGCCAATCTCAACAAGCACTGGCAAAGTGTCTGATTCAAGACTATTAGCAAAAACATCCAACTCCAGCGGTTTTAAGACGTCAGGAGCTAATTAAAGTCCATTTCGCTTTTATTACTGCAGTAATCTGACCCTGTTGAACTTTGTACACCTGCAAAATAATACTGTCAAAGTTAGGACGTGCTAACTGACTGAATTTGGGAGAAACAGTTTAAGGATGTGTAGATTAAGACGATTTATTATGTGTTTTATCACAACGAAGCTAAGTGCTCCCACACACTTGCAAATAAATAGGAATTTGTTGGCTGGATGGCGGAGTCAATTTGTAAATCGCTACATCTCGTTTCTAAATGTTCACCCCGGCACAAACTAACCCTTACCAAAAAGAAGTATACTTCAAGTATATAATATCAAGTTTACTTTAGTATATATAAGTATATATGCCCAAGTATACTTATACTTGTACTACAAGTATACTCCTTGGGACTAAATTGGCCCACTTGCAGTATACTTCAAGTATACTCCAAAGTAACCCAAAAGTATACTTCAAACTAATCTTTTAAGTTTACTTGTAGTATACTTCTCATATAATTAAGTATACTTTTATCTTTGAAAGTATACTTTGTAGTATACTTAAAGTAATCTTTAAGTGTACTTGTAGTGTACTTTTGATATAATTGAGTATACTTCCATCTTTCAAAGTATACTTTGTAGTATACTTAAAGTAATCTTTAAGTGTACTTGTAGTTTACTTTTGATATAATTGAGTATACTTCTATCTTTCAAAGTATACTTTGTAGTATACTTAAAGTAATCTTTAAGTGTACTTGTAGTTTACTTTTGATATAATTGAGTATACTTCTATCTTTCAAAGTATACTTTGTAGTATACTTAAAGTAATCTTTAAGTGTACTTGTAGTGTACTTCTGATATAATTGAGTTTGCTTGGAGCAGCCGTTTAAACTCATACAGTTGTTTTGTCTTAACCATCCTCCTTATATTGAGTGAAATTGTTTGCATTAATTGAGACAACTTTGCAATGTATTTTTTCTTAACCACCTCCAAGTTATACTTTCTAATTGAGACAATTTCCCCACATTAGTTTAAAGTAACCTGACACTCTTAAATGGGAAAATGAACCCTCAGAAAATAAATATAAAACTTTAACAAGTATTTATTGTACTTTTGCCAAACAAACAAAAGCTGTACCATAACTTGTGATATACAGTATTTTGATATGTTTTCATTGCGATGAGTACTGTATAAAAGACTGAGTGCTATATACTTCTATCAAAGTACAGTAACATACAGTATCTCAATAATGGAATCATGCACATTATATTCATTGAAAGTTGTGGAGCTTGATAAAGTCCAAAAGTGGCCTTGAATTCTTTCAGAAGAGTGCGACACTGAACATGTACTGATAAACCTACACCTACACACACACACACACACACTTTTTCAATACTTCTTAATGCGGACTCTTAATGAGCAAAATGAAATTAACTAATGGGTACCGCCACAAAAAGTCTAACAACTAGGGCTGGGCGATATATCGACATTTTTTAAATGATATGGAATTAGAACATATTGCATATATCGATATAATTAAAATTTAATTTAATTTAAGTTTAATACAATACTTATTTTATAGGCTTTTATTTAAGATTTTTTATGTTTTCAATTAAACTATTCGTATTTGGCTTTGACTTAACATTTCACAGCTCCCACTTTCCGGAAAAAATATCGGGATATACATCGTATATCGATATTCCATCTAAATATATCGTTATATGACATTTGGTCCATATTGCCCAACCCTATTAACAACTACTATGCCGACAGGGTTTTGCAGGAATACAGATGGTGAAAAACAGTTTTACATCTTCTCGCGCAGTAGTTTGTCCTTATACCTTGAACAACGGAGCGCTGCTCACCACCAACGTCCATGCTTTAGGTCCTTCAGATAGTCAATGTTCAAACTGTAGAGCAGACCCAGCAGCATTGCAACACCTGATGGAATGTCCTTCGGGTCAGTCAGTGCATCGGCTTCCTCAAGGAGACAAAATCCTTTAACATCACCCCGCCGACCCGCACGCCTTTGCAGAAGTCCTGCTCATCATCAGTGGCCTGCAAAACAAAGTATTTTTTAGATAAAGATAAATGTAGAAATAGCCCATTTCAAACCTGGTAAAACAGTATTTTTGTGGACTAGTTTGTAATAGGTTTTTCAAATTCAAAGAGTAGGCTTATAGATATTAGTATAAAGTTGAAGCAAGATAAGCAAATGAAAAACAGCAGACAAAATATACCAAAAAGAAACAGAAAAGTGACAAAAACATTTCAAGAAAGAAACCTCTCCCCCCCCCAAAAAAGGAATGAAACTTTAAAGTAAAAAAATAAAAAAAATAACAAAGGTCTAAAAAAATTTGATTCCCACCTGGACGGGGCCTTTCTGTGTGGAGTTTGCAAGTTCTCCCCGTGTCTGTCTGGCACTGCCGCTGCTCCTTACAGGTCGCTCCAGTAACAAAGGAGGGGTTAAATTTCTCTACGGGGACAATATGCAAACAAACATTAGATTATTACATTATTTTACTGCCAAGGAAGCAAACAACTGTGAAGGAAGACAAGTTCCCAATTTTCTGATAGAATCCATTTCCCCAGCACTGTGCATTTGATCACTTATCATAAGCCTGTGGTTTTTAAATGTGCTGCACTTCTGTATATATATATATATAACTTATTCTAATCAACCATTATGACTATATAACCGCTTATTGGCAGTTATTACAGACAGGCCTAAATAAAATACAGTGATGCTGCTGCGGGTAACATAAGCAGCTGTAGCTGTTAGCTTTACGTTAGCTCTAGGCTAAAACAAGCTACTCTCTGACAGTGAGGCTATCCGAGCGAACTCGGGTAAGTAAACACACCGCTAAACTGTCCTCTACTTCTGCACCATGATCTGCACCTGTCCTCTGTCCTCGCTTTGCGAGTGGCTCCTCCAACGCGCTCCTCCTCCCGCACGCGGGCCGCTCTGCCCCGCTCTGCCCCGCTGCTGCAGCCGCGGAGGAGCCCAGCAAAAAGCGAACATCAGAGTCAAACATGGGGGATTCTCTGGGAGAACAGTCTGGAAGCGCGTATTGGTAGGAAATAACAGACGAAGCAAAAGCCACATCAGGGCGTACAGATGTAAACACCGCGGCTGTGACTCCTGTTCCCTCCCCACAGCCCCCATTGAAACGGCACCTTTGCGGCCCGGGGCAGAGGAGCGCGGTGTCAGAGGAATAATATTTCAGTCGTTTTACCAAACCTTGACGGTGAATAACTGAAATATAATGTATGAGCATAGCATTCCGGATAAAAACACCAAGACAACTTGATGCCAAAAAATAAATAAATACGTTACCCGATTTAAATGAGGTAGACGGATCAAACACGTTTCAACACAAGCGTGTTAGTGGGTTAACTTATTTCAAACAAAACTGTACTACCAATCATTATACCAGTGTTAACAACAAGTTAGTAAATCGTAAAAACTTACAGAAAAGATGAATTTCCTCAAAGTGCAGGTCCAGTCGATTTGAATTGTCCATGGGCGCGAAAAAAAATGGTACCCACAATGCACCTCGCAACAGACACGCAAACGTAATGAGTAGCTATTTCAAACAAGTTCACGCCCATAATTACACACTTGGGACAAAAAAAGTCAAGTCAATTAACCTTTCAGATTTAATTGAAACTGTAGATGTGATTTCTTTAGTTTTTTGTAATTGAGAGGTTTTCAATTAATAAATACACATTATAACAATAGTTTAGGAAAACTGCAGCCAATTTGAATCAAGATTATATATTGAAATAAATGAAGGGCAATATGACAATTTACAGTGTGGTTTTGTGTACTATTTAAGGGCCGGACGATGTTTGAAATAAACGGGTTATAATGACACTATGTAGACTAGGAGTTTACTTAGGCTATAGTCTTAAGACTATAGCCTAAGAACTGACAAAGATCAGATTTTAACCATCTTGCAGTATAAAACAATCCAGCAAATGTGAAAATATATCAAAAGGGATACAATCAAAAAGATGCATGCAAATAGTTTAATATTTAAACTTTTAATAAGATAACCTCAAGTGCATGTATTATCTAAATGTAAACTTTAGTCTAAGTGTATATGTTGGTATAATACTATAGCCTAATTTTTAATGTACTTAGACTTTACTTGGCAAAGTATACTTCTGATAAGTACAGTCAAGTACAAGTATAGTCTAAATGTAAGTAAACTTTTGAATAAGTATACATACAAGTACAATATTGAAATAATTATTAGTATACTTTAAGTAAATTTTAAGTATACTAAGTGCAAGTATAGTCTAAATGTAAGTAAACTTTGATATAAGTATATATATAAGTATACTAATAAGTATACTTAAAAATGTACTTGGTGAAGTATACTTCTGATAAGTACAGTGAAAGTAAACTTGAAGTATACTATATTCTTTTTTAGTATACTACCAAGTATACTTGAATGTACTTCTTTTTGGTAAGGGAAGGCTTTATTGCGCCTAGTGTTTAGTAGCCTGTATTTGAATCACTTTCTACAGTGCATTTGTACAGTTATCAATTGTAAAAAAGTAGTCGTAATAAAACAAATATGTATTGCACTTTTTTCCAGTTTATCTATACATTTACATTATATTTTTGTGATCACTTTTGAATCATAGCTGCGATGGTATTTTTATGCGGCATTATTCAGCAAGTAAATCCATTGTCTCAAAGAAAAGACAAAGTAGCTTCCAACTGGATGTGCTTTTTGTTGTGTGGAACAAAATGTACTTCCAATATTAATCAATAGACTGGTTGCGTCAGTCAGTCATGTATGGCAGGTGTGTGGAGTATGAAGGGAATGAATAATGACTACAGTGTAGCGCTTTGAGAAACCTGGTAATACAGTACAAGTACAATACAAGTGTAAAGCATTATTCTTATTATTAAAAGGAAACTTCCAAGAGCCGTACAAAAAGGACTGAAACTAATTAGTTTAACTGCAATAGTTAAAGGGCATTAGTCAAATTTGCAGCCGGTGATAATACATTGTGTGGCTTTAGGGCCAGTGATGTTGCCGTCTTTCTTTAACATATATAAAGACTGAGTGTTGTGACATAGAGCTGCCTTGTAGTTGGCCATCCTACAGACCTGCATCATAGCCTTGTTCTGTGAAATGTATCCACATGTTACTGTTGGCTACATAGGGTGTGACTATAGCGGTGAGGCCCTCCCCTTGGTGTAAAGTGGTTTCCTTAATTTATGCCGGGTTAGAAGCAAAGGTCATACTTTAGGAGATGTGAAAAAAGCCTGCTAAGGTCACACGCTAGTTTTCCAGATGCCGGAGCCGTGTGATCAAACGGTTCCCAATTAGAAGCATATAATTTGGTAACATTATGATATTAAAGATGGCAGTTCGGTTTTCCCAAGCAAAACTAACTTTGCACGCGGCTCACCATAATTTAGGGTTCGGCTGCATTTATGTGCGGGGTAATGGGCCAGGAGGGGCTGCAGCTCAGTTGCTGTGCAGAGGGAGACAGGGAAAAAGTGGTTGGTAGGCTTTCAAATATGCATTTCTTTGGTCCAGCAGCAACAGGATGAGGGTAGGTGTGAGCATGTGCGACGTGGGAGGAACGGGGCGTTTGGCTGGAACTGCCAGGGAAAAAACGTTTGCATGAAAAACAATGGCGGCTGCTGCCGGTCGTCATGGTGAGGCAAAATAAATACACAAATAAATGGAACAGTAACAGCTTTTACTGTACGGTATGTGATCAAAAGCTTGTGTGCTCATTTATTACTATGCAATTAACCGTGTCCTCAAGATATTCAGAAACCGGTGGGGACAGTGACAGCATGCACATCCTGTAAAGACAGGTAATAAAAACAACAGAGCTGAAGAAAATGTCAACAAGAATCCTTCAAATAATAAACTGTGACTATGTGACGGTAACAATATTGCAATCTTACTTCTTGTTTTCATAATTGTCTCTTACCTGGTCCACTCCAACCTTGTGTAAACATGGACTCAAATCTTTAAGACAGATATGACACAAAAAGATGTCAGGGAGCCACACTGCCAAAGGTTTGTTTTATTTTATGACAGATATTTTCATTGAAAAATACCTCATAAATGTACAAACAAACACGAGCTTTTGCTGTGTTGTATTTTAATGGTGATTTATTTGCACCCCTTTCAAATTCTGAAGCACCGGTGCTGGGTTGCCTTCATATTGCTCAAAAATATACAGAGTACAGACTGTGAGTAGACAAATATTATAAACTCTTTTTTTTTTTTTTTTTTTGGAAGGACTCTTGACTGACGGCAATATTCGTATTTGTTACGATCGCCATATGTTTGGTCTGTTATTTAGGCCCATGATAAAATTGGGTTCAAACAGGAAATTGCAAATAGTCTACTGGCTAATGAAGCATAGGCCTATGACTGTGATATCCCCATAATCCCCGATGTAGATTAGTTCAAGGCACGCACTGTAGTGACCCTTCGTCGGCAGGTTAACAGCGGAGCGTAGAGGAAGCATTCACTGACACGTGCTGCAGAGCAGAGAGCTGGTCCCACGAGGTTTCCGCCTGTTGCAGCTCTCTCACTCCATTGACTCTTTCATTAACCCCTTATCAAAATGTTTTTCTCTCCCACACTTTAACGTCAGCCCGGCAGCTTTTCCCCCTCTGAAGCATCCTTGTTCAACTGTTCCACCTACTGGCCATACTAGATACAAGATCCGTTTGTCCAAATTCAACTTTGGTCCATTATTCTGGGCTGATGTTCGCCTGGTAAGATCAGCATAGACTCTACAATAATTATAGGCTTTTAAAATGTTTGATAACAGAGTTAGTTGATAGTTATTATACGCACATTAGTCATTTTCAAGTAAATTAATACGGTAACTATTAATAGTCGAATAGGCTATACAAAATATGTTCAAGTGTATTTAATTATCAGGTTGATAGTATCCAATAAAAAAACTCCTTTTAAATTCAATTTGGCATAATAACTAGGACTTTTTGAGCGTTGAAAGAGTGCCCACTAGTGGCGAGAAATATGTTTACAACTGAATTAATGCTGCCCTTGGAACATTATACAAATCTCTAAATTAGAGGTGTACTGATGTATAAATACATTTTTTGTGCTCACTTGTTGTGTTGATAACTTAAAATGGAAAGACTAGAGCAGCGTTTTTACACACATATTTGATTTCTCGTCACAGAGCCTGGAATGGTGATCAGGTGTTCATTCAGGAGCACATTACTCAAAAATAAACATTTCATTGTGTGCCCTGCAAGTCAGTTTTCCATCTAATTTTTCAAATTAGATTCTCCCAATTTAACACAACTCGAAAACCCAGCTAAATCTGAAAATAAGAGACAAGACGTGTTTTGTAACCATTGTAATTCAAGTACAATTCCCTGATATTACAGATAACAAAAATAGTCAAGACATTACTTTAACCATTTCCATTCACTTTTTTTGTTCTTAAACATGGTCATATGACAAGCTTATTTTAAGCCCTTTGTACGATTACATAAAATGCATGAAGATAAAATGGCAAAAATATAGTTGCATTTGTTCATTATAGCAGAAAGAGTACAGTTTACCTTCATCCCACCTCCACCGCCAGATCTACCAACAACCCCGGACACATTTAGCAGATTCAAAATTCTTCTTCAGCATTCCTGCATTTGGAGGTTTTGAGTTGCTTTAGCCGCTCGATGCACTCCTCCACACTGCGCTCCCCGTGCACCTTGTTGTCCCGGGTGCGCACATTCACAGTGTTGCTGGTCTTCTCCTTCTCCCCCACCACTGCCGTGAGTCAAGCATGTGCAAGGGAAGACAAATCGGTCAGTATGCAGACAGAAGGTACGAGAACAGAAAAAGATCTGGTCGCGAGGCGTGGTGGTAACTGACCCAGGATGAAGTTGTACTGGGCCAACTGTGCGTTCCTGATCTTTTTGTTTAGAGTGCAGCTGGGGTCCAGGTCCACATCACTCATGAAACCAGCGTTGTGGAACTCCTGTCGCACCTGTAGATCAGCAACATCTTAAATTCATGACCTAAATTAAGATATTTCTAACTTTCCAAACACATTCCTAGCTGCCAAATTCTTCACAGGGATGCGTTTATAAGCACTTTTTCACAATTTGCAGGGTCACGGTCACAGAAATGCTAATATTCATAATGGACAAGGATGCTTTATAATTAGACGCATAGTAATGTTCTCAAGTTTGCCATTTCCTGAAGGAGGAAAAAACAAATTGTGTTCCACTTATTTATAAAAAAAAATCAGGTAATTTAATGTAATAAAAGGCAACAATACAAATGTGTACGTAAACTATGTGTGCTTAACATGTAGCTCCCGACCACTAAGTTAAAAAAAAAAGAGTCTTTATTATGGCAGCATGTGGTTGTGGAATATTCTCAGTGTTGATGTTTTTGAAGCCTTATAACTAGGAAAGAATAGGAAGTTCCGAAAATTAGACCACAACAATGTTCATGTGGGTTGTTGGCAGTCTGCCGGGCTTACTATCCATCAAAGTGATATGAATAATGATGAACAGCCACACATAATGCACATGAGGCAGCAATGCATTGTATATTCAGCAAAGACCGGAGACAAAGAGAAATTATGTAAACCGCAGTTGCGAGCGTACCTTCTGGGCGTACTCCTCACAGGTGGGTCCCACTGGCACCAGCATCACTTGTCGAGGAGAAAGCCACAGAGGCCTGAAACAGAGCAGTGTATTTAGAGCAGGCACACATGCAGGTGACCCCTGCAAATATTTACTACTCCACAAAACTGCGGTCCTCGGGGGTCTGATCTGGAAACTGTTATTGTTACTGAGCGAATGCAGACAACACACCATTTGCCTCCGTAGTTCTCAGTCAGAATAGCAATCATCCTCTCCACTGAGCCCAGAATGGCTCTGTGGATAATGACTGGCCTCTTCTTGTCGTCTCCGTCGTGGCTGCAAGACAAACAGAGAAATCAAAGTCCGTTCAAATCAAAATAATGATAAAGAATCGTCATCCGTTTCTACAAGAAGTACCTGACAAAAGTGAGATTGAAGCGGATGGGCAGCTGGAAATCCAGCTGGATGGTGGCACACTGATGATATCGACCAATGGCGTCCTTGATCTGAATGTCGATCTGCAAAAACAGGGCAACATTCTTAAGCCAAAGGACCAGCTCTTTATGTTAGCCCTGTGCTCGTTTATTTTGACGTACCTTTGGTCCGTAGAAGGCTCCATCGCCAGGGTTAAGCACCCATTTTTCACCAAACTCATTTAAGCTGTTTTCCAATTGCTGTAAAAAAAAATAAAGTTAGCCTTAATGACTTCAGAGTATTTTAAAAGCTGATGCTAAGCCATTTATTTATATCTTAAACTAGTCACCAAGCTGTAAAGTGTGCGTCTCAGGGTCATTCTCTGGATTCTTGAGCGTTAATGAAGTGACGGAGACGAGCGACACGTTCCAATCTGTTAAGTATTTGAAATCCAGTTTTCGTTTTTGGTGTTTGAATTGGCACCTTTTGTGGAAGCAAACATTCAACACTTGTTTGGCTTGAAAATCTGTTCCAATCTTTTATTTATAGCTTTAGTTCTCGAAAAGACTTAAGCTAGTAATGACTTGGTGCTGCTCCCTCAAGTCATACATTAAAGAAATAGGCCACAGTTTTTCCGTAGTGAGATATGTTCTTACCCGAGCTTAGACGAGTTGCTGCGTACCTGTCTGGCCTTTACCTTTGATACCGAATTGAAATTTCATCTATTACCTGAAACTGTTCATACTTAATCGTCAATTACATTTACTGGAAAAAAAAACGTCAAGAGGCAGTAGTTTTATTTAAAGAAAAAAAGACTGATTGTTGCACCGTATAATTCTGTTACTCGCATTATAGTGCCTACAATGTTACAGAGTAGTAATAAATGTGAATCGGCTCCCCTGAGAAGCCTTTCTATTTGACAGCCAAAGCAGACACTAATAACCCTGATGCGCACTCTCATGAGGACAGGGGACCAATTTCTGCCTCTGAAAAAAAGCCGAATGAGACTTGTTCATTACAATATAAATGCCCTTTGTGCCTTCAAATCACACTCTCCCCATTTGCTGTCTCACCGTCTGTGGATTTCCAATCTGATAACCTCGCCGCATCGCGCTCTCGCTCATCATTACCTTTTCTGCTTGGTCCCAGATTTGTGGCTCTCCCAGGAACTTCTCGGGCCGCGTAGAAAGATTGAGTTTGAAACTGAAGCCAAACACGTCATACACAGTCCGCAGGAAGTCCAGGCAGCCTTTGATCTCGTCCTCAATCTTTAGAGCAAATCAAACGTTTAACAATTCCTATTCCTACTCCAATTAATTAAATAAAAGGTTTCTAAATTAAGACATCAGTAGTAGCATTGCATTTAAGTTAGTATAAGAGGTTCTTTAACAACCGCCTTTATACAGCCCGAAACATAACCATGGATATGAATATAAACCCTGCAAATGAGTCTTTATCCATACACTTGTTTAACAGTCTGACATGTGATAAGTGATGTGAGCGAGTGTGCTTTTAACCTGGTCCATTGAGCAGAAGATGTGTGCGTCGTCCTGTTGGAAGCGGCGCACTCGGGTGAGCCCCGTCAGCGCCCCCGACAGCTCGTTCCTGTGCAGTACGCCGAAGTCAGCCATGCGCACGGGGAGCTCTCTCCAGGAGCGCGGCCGATGGTCAAACATCAGGCTGAGGAGCACCGGGAGGATATGAAACACCATCAACTTAAGGAATATTAATATGCAACAAGAAGCAGGTACTAGCTTGCACAGATAGACATCTTAAATAGTAGGGTACTGTTAGTGTGAATAAAACTTGAGAAAATTAATAATAGGATGTGGCATTGGTCTTGTATAGCAACTATGACTCCAAGGAACATGTCCAAACCCTCTGAAAGGCCTTTTTAACTTGACTATGCTTCTGAGTGTGACTGAGTAGGTTTGGGTTTTGACTGGTCAAGGATTGTCCACTGTGCAATTTGAAAGAGGCAAATCTCTCTGAAGAACTCATTCCTAATTCCGTGTAACCTTGGTGAGAATATACAGTATAGTCTTATTGCTCACCAGTGTCCAGGACAATTCATAGGTTTCAGAGCAAATGTCTCCTTCTCCACATCGAAAGAGAACATGTTCTCACTGTAGTGCTGCCAGTGTCCAGAGGTCTGCCACAGTTTACTGTTGTAGATGTTTGGGGTCACCACTTCCTGGAAACCCCTTTTCTTGTATTCACCCTACGGGCACACAAACTATTCGATAAAACCTTTAAAAAAATAAATAAAGAAAATCCAAAACTTTCTTATAATATTAACATTGTCCTTTCAAGGTGCACAAAGAAGTAATTTTTATTGTGCTACTTAGTTCAATATTGTTACAAGAGAAGAGAGGAATGACAACTCTGTACTACTGCAATCCAGAACACCACTTTAGCCACTTTAAGTAAAAGAAATACTTACATCTGAGATTTGCAAGAGTTTGTTTTGTGAAAATTTCATTAAAAAAATTCAAGCCACTTGCTTTTCAACTTTCTAAGAGAAATCACTCAAGTTTGTGAAAGCAAACACTCACTCGGATCAACTCAATCAACGTGTTGTAGATGTAGGCCCCTTTAGGCAAGAAGAAACAGCTTCCAGGGCTGAGGTCATGGAAGAAGAACAGGTCCTGCTCCTATAGCAAAAGAACAGAGTAATGACTTAATCCAGCATCATCACGTAAGACATATCAGACCGGACATACCAGACCAACACACAGCTCTACACCTTAAACCATGTAACGCACACCCTCAATTGTAATATACTCATCTTTTTTGTAGCTAAATGGATCCAATTGCAAATAAAAATATCCATTAGTTGTGTTTTTCTATTGCTTGAATTAAGCTTTAATGATCTATTTTTTTTTTAGGGTCAGAGTTCGTCAATTGTACAGGTGTGCTCACTGTATTTATTGGATTAAAAGGTAACAATGTGGCGCAGTGTGTATGATGCATAAAAATAACTAAGACGATTTGACCTACTTCAGCAGAATGGTTCACTGGGGGCCTACACTTTTGTCGTCAGCCAACTTTGGGGACACAACAGAGCCTTTTCATGTTTTACTTATTGCTGAATGACCTTTCCTCGTCATATATTCAAAGGCCTGACTGCTCCCACCTGCCCCTCCACGAGCAGGTCCTTACCCGGCCCAGTTTACGGTGGTCTCTGTTCTTGGCCTCCTCCTGGAATCTCTCCCATTCTTTGAGCATTTTGGGGTCAGGGAACGAGATGCCATAGACCCTCTGGAGAGTTTCCATGTCCGCCTTGCCTTCCCAGTATGTAGATGAATTCTAGCACACCGCGGAAAAAAAAAACACAACACATTTGCCGTTTCATCATTTTTTCACACCCCCATGGGAAAGCAGTACAAGATAAAAGTGCTGGAAATGGGAACAGGCCTTTACACATCCAGGACACAGACAATAATGTGATTTGAACAAGAGTCCGTCAGAAGGGGACACCACACCCTGCAAAACGTGCTTACCTTGTGGATCTTAAGGGCCTTAATCTTGCCCGTATGTCGAACATGGGGGCCACGACACAAGTCAATTAGAGGGCCACACCTAGAATGAAAAGACAATTCTCTTTCAACCTATCATGAGGCGTCATTTAAATGGTCAGACCCCATACGTCACCTGTATACAGTCGTAGTAGGAGTGGTGACTTTCTCATTGAGGATGCGGCACTTGAACTTGTTGTACTGTCAGAACATAAGGCTATTAGTGTTAATGCCCTGAACAGTGATTTTGTGCCTCATTGATTTAGAAATACCTTAAACATTTCCAGCAAAGTCTCTTTCTTTATCTCCAGTCGCTCAAATGGCTGCTTCTCTTTCATGATTTTCTTACACAGAGTTTCCAAGCCAGGGAAGTCATTGCTCGATACACCACTGCACAAAACAGATGAACCATTTTAAGTTACAAGCAGATTGTTATTATTGTAATTCTATGATAATTCACAAAGTTTAAAGAGCTGTGAAATCAGTTTGACCAGCACATTTTATTTTATGGGGACAAAGTCCTTGGCTTTAGGACTACTACTGCAATGTCAAAATATCCTTGCACAACACATTCACCACATCGTGATTTGAATAAAATGGCTTCATTATAGAGGTTACAGAATTAATTAGACAGCACTCTGCAAGCTTTCCTGCAGCCCAAGGGTTGAAAGAAGTGCATTTACTTCAG
Organism: Proterorhinus semilunaris; assembly: GCA_021464625.1. Taxonomy (NCBI): domain Eukaryota; kingdom Metazoa; phylum Chordata; class Actinopteri; order Gobiiformes; family Gobiidae; genus Proterorhinus; species Proterorhinus semilunaris. The sequence continues at coordinate 13,937,189 of CM038345.1, forward strand.
GTAAAGCTCAAGTTTAAATGTTCTTCTAATTTAATCTTAAAACAAATTTAATGTGGAGATGAATTCTTATTTTTCCCTGTTTTTTTTTTTTACTTTTTCAACTATTAGGTATATTTTGATGATTCCTGTAGGGAAATTTCTTCTGCATTTGACCCATCCTTTGATGCCACTGGGACACCCTGTAAGAGCAGTGGGCCTCTCCAGATGTGGAGCCATGCAAATGGTCAGAATCCCAAGGCTTAACATATTGTACACGTTTCTAGTGGAAGGGGAAACCGGAGTAAACCTACACCAACACAGGGAGAACATGCAAAGTACACACAGAAAGGCCTCGTCCGGCCGGGGATCAAACCCGCGACCTTTTAGCTGTGAAGCACGAGCTCTAACCGCTGCGCCAGCGTGCTGCCCAATGATTACATGAATTGACTATGGAATTACTTTGCAGGTCCAATTTCAATAATCTTCATAGGAATATCTTCAATTTATAGGTTTTAAAACTCATTAGTTAATACACTAATACAGCAACTACACACATTTAAGTGCAGGAGCATTATCACTTCATAAAACACTGAAATACGAACTATTAAACTAATTCAAAAACATGATTGTAGAGATCTAACCTAAAAAACTTGGCAGGAAATAATGTTATCCCCAAAGTATACTGTACTGCCAAAATAATTGCAGTCTTTGCAATTTGCCAATTGCAACCGTTCCAATTGTGATATTGAAAAGTTTACAATCAATTGTAAAACCCCCATCAAAGACCACCATGACCTCGGCTAAACTGACTAATACTTACTCGTTGTTCTCCAGAAACATGTCATAATAGAAGCCATTCTCAATAGGAGGGCCATAGCAGAGACAGCCACCATACACTCTCTCCATCGCTTCACCCAAAATGTGTGCACTGGAATGCCAGTAAACCTGAAATCAATTAAATGTGTGTTAGAAGACTGCAAGTACTTTACAAATGACAGTGAGCAGAGCCTAATATTATGCTGTAGCAGCACTACATATGAAGAATTATCATAGCATTTTGTTACTGCAAGGCAGCTTCAAACACTACAGATTCAAAACAAGCTCAGCGCTTTATATTGATTATGTGTCTTAAATGTATCAAGATTGCACCAAGATTATAATGTGATATTCTTTTCAGACAGAAGACTTTCACTCTAACCAATTATTCAGATACACAATTAAATGATTCAAGTGAATAATCTATTTAAGGTGCATTAAGCAACTTTTTATGGGGAAAAAGTAAATATTAGTGTGTATTTGACCTTTCAGTGACCGAGCAGCTGTATGGGTGGTTAACATGGAGCCTTTACTTTCCATCCCAGTGGCCTCTAGGGTGCTCCAAGGCCAATAGTTTTTTTAGCATTTGGTCGTTTTTTTTTTTACTGCTAGTAGATCTGTTTCCATGGTTACTGGAGCATCATAGAGGACACCGGGATGGAAAGCAAAGGTGCCAAGCTAGCCACCCATACAGCCGCTGGGGCACCATCAACTTTTTTTTCTTCACATAAAAAGTTGCATAATACACCTTTAAGTCGAGACTTTAGTGATTTTTCATGTGTGGAGCGCTTTGGGTGTGACTTGTGTCATATGAAAACCGCTATACAATAAGACCCCCTTCCCCTTTTCAAGCTTAATTGAACTTACAGCTTGAGCCTCTTCGTCATCAAACTTGAGTAACTGTAGGCTGCAGTTGTCCTCTAGAGGTCTATCCAGGTCCCAAACGGCATTGTTTACTTTGGCAATCACTGTGTTGTCAGCAAGACCTTGACTAGTCAGAGAAAATGAACTTCAGTTAAAAGGTGGGATGACATACATTGACAAAAAGAGCTTACTTTAGTAAACACACCTGATTCCACAGGCTATCTCGTACGGTGTGCTTTTCCAGGATTCAGCTTCAACCACCTTCCCATCGGGCAGCGTCACTTGTATGGGCTTGCTTTCATTTGTAGCCCGCTCTGCCATTAGGGCATCATGTTCAGCTTTCAACTTTGCATATAATGTAAGGCGATCTTCGATGTACTCAGGGGCGGGTGACAGCTATTACAAAGAAAATAAATAAATAAACAGGCCGAAATGTATTAGGGCTGGGCGATAAATCAATATTTAAGATATATCGATATATTTTTAAATGAGATATGGAATTAGACCATATTGCATAATATCGATATAGTTCAAATTTGCCAGCTAAGGAGTGGCTTGGTTTCTATTTGTTATTACACAGAAATAAACACAAACGAGTTACACAACATTATTCACGTTCTGGTAAAACTGGGTCTCCTGCACGTTGCCTAAAATACAATATCTTTACACACCTCGGCTTTTCCTCCTGTGTCTCCTGCAGCTCCTTTACTCTTCTTTTTAGCTTCACCTCCCCCCTGTTAAAACAGAAACAGAAAATTGCTTGGTTCATTATTGCACAAAATAATTAGGCACCCCCGAGACTAATCAGGCAAAACTAACCATCACAAATTTAAGAAAAAATTAAAATTAAAAATTGTTCAAGCATAGCCTACTCGAGGTCGGGTTGAGTGACATGTCAGTCGAGCTATAAGTTAGCTGCTCAAATGCTGCACTCAATCAAAGAGAAAAGTGTTATCACCTTTTTGCGGTCGTCAACTTTCATTTCACTCATTTTGTCTGCAACTGCCTCTTCGGCCATAATAAACTCCAAACACCCCGACCTGTACAAAAGGTTTCTTCAATGAACTGGACTGAAATGTGGCAACAGCGCCGGGTGTCGGCCAGTGATGACGTACCCGGATATTTCGATTCTGATGCAACATTACCGTAAAGGGTGGAGCGAACACGCACGTAAATTCGCCTCGCTGTGTTCCTATGTTGTGTTTTCATCATTGATGTTTTATTTATATAGCTGCTGAACTCTTTGGGTTTTATGTAGAAATAACATATGGATTGTAGTTATTTGGTGATAACAAACTTGTCTATCATGTATTTGTTTTATTTAGTTTTTTTTAAGTCTCAATGGGAAGAACCAAAACAAAACTTATGGTCTGAAGTGCTTCAAGTACAACAACATACAAACAAATTACTAAAACCAGATAGCACTCTATTCTTCTTCTTACTATATCTAATTGTAAATAATAAGAATAATAGGCTACTTCCCCAAATGTATTGTTAGCCTGTTTTTTATTTTTTATGAATGAACCGATATATCATGGTTTTAAAAATTTTGACAGAATCAAACTATAGCCAGTGGTTCTCAACCTTTAGTCGTAATGACTTATGAAACAACTGCTGGATGTTTTCCATTAGTATTATAGAAAATATGTGACCCATTAGATTTGGCGAGCACCAGGTTTAGAACCACTGCCATAGCCTTGCTATGCTCTAAATCAGTGGTTCCCAACCTTTTTTTTTCATCTTGCGGACCCCTTTGACCTTTCAGTGGTAGTCCGTGTGTACCCCCTACATCAAGGGCGTTGCAGTTTATTTACAAAAATAGCCTACAAGATGTGGGATAGGCAATCAGATAAACAATGATGTCATCAAATCTCAAAGGAAAACTGGTATTAACACAAAATACTCAGATATTAAGATGTAGCCTTGGAATACAGTGGGAAGAAATGTTTGAAATATCTCACATTTTCAGAATCAGAATCAGAATAGGTTTATTGCCAAGGTTTGTGAACAAGGTTTACAAACTAGGAATTTGTCTGGGTGCAAACGTGCGACATAGAACATATAACACAGAATTAAGATAAAAAATAAGCTAAGAACGTTAAACTATAAGGCTATAAGGGCATGCATAAAAAATATTAAATAAATAAGATAAAATAAAGTGACATATGGTAAGACAACAACAATTTGACAATGAACAACAGCGGGATTGTATTTACAGATGTGTAGGCATATAAGTGATATAGAGTGATATAAAGTGTTATAAAGTGATGAGTGATAGCAGCGGGTCTAAGTGTGGACACACCGCACAGTGCAAGTGCAGATACATCCATGAGTTCGTAACTAAGCTACAGAGACTTGTTTTTGTTCATGAGTCTGATGGCGGAGGGGAAAAAACTGTTCAAGTGGCGGGAGGTATGGGTCTGGATAGACGGTAGCCTCCTTTTCTGCCTAAATCGGTCATAAAATGTGGTCTGATCTTCAAAATCACAAGAATGATTGAACAGTGTCTGCTTGAACTAATGCCACCTAAACAGTTACATTGTATCATGTTTTTGTTGGCCATAACATGTAAACATTCACAGGAGAGCGTGGAATAAGAAAGTACTCTGCCTGGCTAAATATCCTCCAAGAGCTAATAAAACAAATGTATGCAGATATTTAGTCAGGTGTGAGCCAACCTGATGTCCAATCACTGCGGCGTGGCTTACAGAAAAACACACCCTAGTTAAGAATTGTCCCTTGCACCATGCCTCGCTCAAAAGAGCTCTCTGGAGACCCACAATCAAGAATTATTGATTTGTATAAAGGTGGAAATGGTTACAGAACCATCTCTAAAAGTCTTGATCCACGGTTAGAAATGTGTTCTATAAATGGAGATATTTTAGCAATGTTGCTTCACTTCCAAGGAGTGGCTGTCCTGTAAAGATGACTCCAAGGGCACAGCGCAGAAAACTTAATGAGGTGGAAAAGAACCTCGAGTGTCAACCAAAGACAAGGAAGAGAAATCACTGGCACGTGCCAACATCTCTGTTGACATATCTACAATACGTAAAACATTGAACAAGAATTGGGGTTCATGGGAGAACGCCCCAGAGGAATATTCTGTGGTTTTATGAACTCAAAGTTGAATTGTTTGGGACAAACACACAACATCATGTGTGGAGGAAAAATGGAACAGCACACCTACATTATAACCCTATCCTCACAGTGAAGTATGGTGCAGGAAGCATCATGGTGTGGGGCTGTTTTGTTGCCTCAGGGCAACTGCCGTTTATAAAAACATTTTTGCAGAAAAACTTGAGGCCATATGTCCAACAGCTGAAGCTCAAAAGAGGATGGGCGCCTCAACAAGACAATGAGGCAAAGCACAAAAGCAAATCCACTTCAGAATGATTTCAGAAGCATAAAATATGTGTTCTGCAATGGCCCAAAGTCCTGACCTAAACCTGATTGAGATGCAATGGCATGACCTCAAGAAAACTATTCACACCAGACATCCCAGGATTCTGCTGAACTGCAACAGTTTTGTAAAAAGGAATGGTCCCAGATTCATCCTGATCGTTGTTAACGTCTGGTTGATGTTATATTGGCCGCCAAAGGAGGGTCAACCAGCTATTGAGTCTAACGGTGTACTTACTTATTCCACGCCATCTTGTGAATGTTTACATGTTATGGTCAATAAAAACATGATGTAAATGGCAGACACTGTTTAATCATCTTTTTTTTTTTACCGATTTAGGCAGAAATGTGAGAAATTTCTAACGGGTTAGGGTCAGGGACACCGTGGTTTAGACTTGTGCAGTTGTCTCCAGAGGCCTGCAGACTGCTGGCTCTATCACAGTCTCAAGAAGGAGGTGAAAGATGAGCAAAGTTTCTATAAATGACCAACGGGAGCGTATGATTCTTTCATAATGCAACAAAACCCGATGTACCTCGTCAGATGTCATTGTGTGTATTAAACAAAAAAAATGAACAATGATCCTTGTATGGGATATTATTGCATCTCTTGGCTGATTTCACGGTCCAAAAAGCTCTCTATTCTAAATTAGACTACATGATGATAATGATCTTGCTATCACATGTTTCATAATACTCACAATGATCGCATTTGCAGAAATAAAATAATTAAATGTAGGTCTAATTAATCTATTTTATAGATTTATTACTCATCAGATTCACTGTGACATCAACTTAAACACACAAATGCATACGTTTCTGTTGCATGTCATCAAATCACATTTCCATCTTGGCATTGTTTTGAGTCGGAAGCAACACGTTGTCTGACATTTCATTTGTTTGAAGGTTAATTATTCCAGCTTCCCTCTCCACACGAGCCAAGAACAGAAGGGAAACACAATGCGCCACAACTCTGCCTTTAATCCCAGGGAGACTTGGAAGTTTAAAGCCACTGCTGGAGCATAATTGTTGAAGTCTGGAGTCTGCCTTCAAGTTGTAACAATATAGAACGTGCTCTAATACTCAACTCCTGATAATGCAATAAAAGTATAATCAATAAGACATTTACGCAAAAGGACTAATCTGATTTTACTTACAAAATAAGTTCTTAAGAGGTTATTAGGCCCGAGCGGCCTGCCGTAGCAAGGGCCTATTGTAATCGCAACGCAGTGCGCGCAGCGCACTGAACCTAGGTGCGCGGAGCGCACGAAAACAGCGCGAAGCGCTGTCCCCATGTCAACCGTAAACTCACCGTGTAAAACAGTGACTGCCCACACCTCTGGTGTGGGCCCTTATACTTATAATTGCAGCAAAATGAATGGGGGTATATGGCCAACTGTCATACGGAGGTGGATGACGAGCGCGAAGCGCTCGTCATCCACCTCCGAGCCCCACGGGTGCGTGGGGGACTTCGAAAGCTTTCCAAAAATGTATAATATGTTGTAGTCGCGAAAGCGACTATATTGTTTTTGCAAGAAATATTATTATTTTTAGGCCCGAGCGGCCTGCCGTAGCAAGGGCCTATTGTAATCGCAACGCAGTGCGCGCAGCGCACTGAACCTAGGTGCGCGGAGCGCACGAAAACAGCGCGAAGCGCTGTCCCCATGTCAAACGTAAACTCACCGTGTAAAACAGTGACTGCCCACACCTCTGGTGTGGGCCCTTATACTTATAATTGCAGCAAAATGAATGGGGGTATATGGCCAACTGTCATGCGGAGGTGGATGACGAGCGCGAAGCGCTCGTCATCCACCTCCGAGCCCCACGGCTGCGTGGGGGAAGTCAAAAGCTTTCCAAAAATGTATAATATGATGTTGTCGCGAAAGCGACTATATTGTTTTTGCAGGAAATATTATTATTCTTTCTTTCTTCTTCTTCTTCTTCTTCTTCTTCTTCTGCTCTTTGAGCAGGAATTTGACCCCCTGAACGTAGTTGAAAACTCACCAAACTTTGCCCAAAATTCAGATCCGGTGAAAAATTAATTAAAATGTGTGTTTCGTTTTGGGGAAATAAAAAATGGCGCGACAGCGCCACCTACAAAAGTGAAAATACATTGCGCCTATGGGGAGGGGGCCAACATAAACTTTGTCGCAGAGCGACGGGATTCGGTACAGACATTCGTCCTGTGAGGACAAACAAAATATATTATTGTGGCCACGCCCCCAGACAAACCGGAAGTCCGCCATTTTGACAGGAAGTCGGGAAAATGCTGAGTCAGCGTTTTCGCTGACGTCGCATTTTAACGAACTCCTCCTAGGGCGTTTCACCAAATGAGCCCAAAATCGCTCCACTTCATCTCGAGATGTGGGGCATCAAAAGTTATCCAAATTTTTTGGCTAAGTTTTACGGTTTGTTTGCGGCGAAGCCGCAATCTTTACGAAGATTTTTGCGACTTTCCGAAAACAACAAAATGCTCCCATTTGCACAAACGAACTCCGATTAAAAATCGGAAATATACATTTTATTGACCTTTCACCCCCGGACACAACAAATGTGAAAAAGTGAGATTTGGCGCGATAGCGCCCCCTCTAGGCCGAGAACAAAAAATGCATTATGGGAAAAAAATTAGTTTCTCGGAAATTGATAAAATTCGGCACAAAAATAGCTGATAGCATCCCGGTCAAAAAAGCCAATGAGACCCATACCGTATTTTGTACGGTGTTGCCATGGAGACGACCAAGGCTCGCCATGTTATTCCAATGGGACTGACCCGCATATCACACATCATACACAATTACAGCGCGTTAGCGCCATCTGTCAGGAGCTTGTGGACAGTAGTCATTGAAGTACGGCCCGTCAGGGCCGTCCGATGCTGCTTGTGAAATAAAAAAGATTTGGGGCGCGCTAGCGCCCTCTGCAGGTTGGAGCCATTATTCACATGGAGACGCAAAAAATCTTGTTTTGACGTTTACTCACAAAGATTAATGGCTCATCAGGGCAATAAAATGTAGTGTGGCCACGTTGGCGCCCTCGGTGGGTTATGGCGCGGCAATGGAGGCACTAAGGGAGGCCTCCATTACATGGTTGCTAGGCGACCAACAGGAGGTCGGCCATTTTGGGAAAAATAGAGTAATCCGCGCCGAAGGCGCCATTTCTTGCCTTCTCCTCTTTCATAAACTCGACCTAGGGTGGCAGCGACATTATAACCACGTAGGGCACGGCAGCGCCTCCCGGTTATTGCGGCGGCGTGCGACAACCGGCGTCAACCGGCCAACGAACCCCCGCGAGGGCCTCTCGATGCCGCTTGCGGCTTTAATTAGGCCCGAGCGGCCTGCCGTAGCAAGGGCCTATTGTAATCGCAACGCAGTGCGCGCAGCGCACTGAACCTAGGTGCGCGGAGCGCACGAAAACAGCGCGAAGCGCTGTCCCCATGTCAAACGTAAACTCACCGTGTAAAACAGTGACTGCCCACACCTCTGGTGTGGGCCCTTATACTTGTAATTGCAGCAAAATGAATGGGGGTATATGGCCAACTGTCATACGGAGGTGGATGACGAGCGCGAAGCGCTCGTCATTCACCTCCGAGCCCCACCGGTGCGTCGGGGAAGTCGAAAGCTTTAAAAAAATGCATAATATGTTGTAGTCGCGAAAGCGACTATATTGTTTTTGCAAGAAATATTATTATTAGGCCCGAGCGGCCTGCCGTAGCAAGGGCCTATTGTAATCGCAACGCAGTGCGCGCAGCGCACTGTACTGAGGTGCGCGGAGCGCACGAAAACAGCGCGAAGCGCTGTCCCCATGTCAAACGTAAACTCACCGTGTAAAACAATGACTGCCCACACCTCTGGTGTGGGCCCTTATACTTATAATTGCAGCAAAATGAATGGGGGTATATGGCCAACTGTCATACGGAGGTGGATGACGAGCGCGAAGCGCTCGTCATTCACCTCCGAGCCCCACCGGTGCGTGGGGGAAGTCGAAAGCTTTCAAAAAATGTATAATATGTTGTAGTCGCGAAAGCGACTATATTGTTTTTGCAGGAAATATTATTATTCTTTCTTTCTTTCTTTCTTTCTTCTTCTGCTCTTTGAGCAGGAATTTGACCCCCTGAACATAATCAAAAACTCACCAAACTTTGCCCAAAATTCAGATCCGGCGAAAAATTAATTAAAATATGTGTTTCGTTTTTGGGAAATAAAAAATGGCGCGACAGCGCCACCTACAAAAGTGAAAATACATTGCGCCTATGGGGAGGGGGCCAACATAAACTTTGTCGTAGAGCGACGATTTTCGGTACAGACATTCGTCACGTGACGACAACCAAAAAACATTATTGTGGCCACGCCCCCTGACAAACCGGAAGTCCGCCATTTTGACAGGAAGTCGGGGAAATGGTGAGTCAGCGTTTTCGCTGACGTCGCATTTTAACGAACTCCTCCTAGGGCGTTTCACCAAATGAGCCCAAAATCGCTCCAGCTCATCTCGAGATGTGGGACATCAAAAGTTATCCAAATTTTTTGGCTAAGTTTTACGGTTTGTTTGCGGCGAAGCCGCAATCTTTACGAAGAATTTTGCGACTTACCGAAAACAACAAAATGCTCCCATTCACACAAACGAACTCCGATTAAAAATCGGAAATATACATTTTATTGATCTTTCGCCCCCGGACACAACAAATGTGTAAAAGTGAAATTTGGCGCGATAGCGCCCCCTCTAGGCCGAGAACAAAAAATGCATTATGGGAAAAAAATTCGTTTCTCGGAAATGGATAAAATTCGGCACAAAAATAGCTGATGGCATCCCGATCCAAAAAGCCAATGAGACCCATACCGTATTTTGTACGGTGTTGCCATGGAGACGACCAAGGCTCGCCATGTTATTCCAATGGGACTGACCCGCATATCACACATTATAAACAATTACAGCTCGTTAGCGCCCTCTGTGAGGAGCTTGTGGACAGTAGTCATTGAAGTACGGCCCGTCAAGGCCGTCCGATGCTGCTTGTGAAATAAAAAAGATTTGGGGCGCGCTAGCGCCCTCTGCAGGTTGGAGCCATCATTCACATGGAGACGCTAAAAATCTCGTTTTGACGTTTACTCACAAAGGTTAATGGCACATCTGGGCAATAAAATGTAGTGTGGCCACGTTGGCGCCCTCGGTAGGGTTATGGCGCAGCAATGGAGGCACTAAGGGAGGCCTCCATTACATGGTTGCTAGGCGACCAACAGGTGGTCGGCCATTTTGGGAAAAATAGAGTAATCAGCGCCGAAGGCGCCATTTCTCGCCTTTGCTCTTTTATAATCTCGACCTAGGGTGGCAGCGACATTATAACCACGTAGGGCGCGGCAGCGCCTCCCGGTTATTGCGGCGGCGTGCGGCAACCGGCGTCAACCGGCCAACGAACCCCCGCGAGGGCCTCTCGATGCCGCTTGCGGCTTTAATTCTTCTTTATTCTTCTTTCTTCTGCTCTTTGAGCAGGAATTTGACCCCCTGAACATAGTCAAAAACTCACCAAACTTTGCCCAAAATTCAGGTCCGGTGAAAAATTAATTAAAATGTGTGTTTCGTTTTGGGGAAATAAAAAATGGCGCGACAGCGCCACCTACAAAAGTGAAAATACATTGCGCCTATGGGGAGGGGGCCAACATAAACGTTGTCATAGAGCGACGAGATTCGGTAGAGACATTTGTCATGTGACGACAACCAAAAACTATTATTGTGGCCACGCCCCCAGACAAACCGGAAGTCCGCCATTTTGACAGGAAGTCGGGAAAATGGTGAGTCAGCGTTTTCGCTGACGTCGCATTTTAACGAACTCCTCCTAGGGCGTTTCACCAAATGAGCCCAAAATCGCTCCAGTTCATCTCGAGATGTGGGGCATCAAAAGTTATCCAAATTTTTTGGCTAAGTTTTACGGTTTGTGTGCGGCGAAGCCGCAATCTTTACGAAGAATTTTGCGACTTACCGAAAACAACAAAATGCTCCCATTTACACAAACGAACTCCGATAAAAAATCGGAAATATACATTTTATTGACCTTTCACCCCCGGACACAACAAATGTGAAAAAGTGAGATTTGGCGCGATAGCGCCCCCTCTAGGCTGACAAGAAAAAATGCATTATGGAAAAAAAATTAGTTTCTCGGAAATGGATAAAATTCGGCACAAAAATAGCTGATGGCATCCCGATCCAAAAAGCCAATGAGACCCATACCGTATTTTGTATGGTGTTGCCATGGTGACGCCCGAGGCCCACCATGTTAATCTAATGGGACTGAAACACAAATCTCACATTATACACAATTACAGCGCGTTAGCGCCCCCTGTAAGGAGCTTGTGGACAGTAGTCATTGAAATACGGCCCGTCAAGGCCGTCTGATGCTGCTTGTGAAATAAAAAAGATTTGGGGTGCGCGCTGGCGCCCTCTGCAGGTTGGAGCCATCATTCACATGAAGACGCTAAAAATGTCGTTTTGATGTTTACTCAAAGATTAATGACTCATCAGGGCAATACAATGTAGTGTGTGTGCAATGGAGGCACTAAGGGAGGCCTCCATTACATGGTTGCTAGGCGACCAACAGGTGGTCGGCCATTTTGGGAAAAATCGAGTAATCAGCGCCGAAGGCGCCATTTCTCGCCTTTGCTCTTTTATAATCTCGACCTAGGGTGGCAGCGACGTTATAAACCACGTAGGGCGCGGCAGCGCCTCCCGGTTATTGCGGCGGCGTGCGGCAACCGGCGTCAACCGGCCAACGAACCCCCGCGAGGGCCTCTCGATGCCGCTTGCGGCTTTAATTTTTCTTCTTCTTCTTTCTTTCTTCTGCTCTTTGAGCAGGATTTTGACCCCCTGAACATAGTCGAAAACTCACCAAACTTTGCCCAAAATTCAGGTCCGGTGAAAAATTAATTAAAATGTGTGTTTCGTTTTGGGGAAATAAAAAATGGCGCGACAGCGCCACCTACAAAAGTGAAAATACATTGCGCCTATGGGGAGGGGGCCAACATAAACGTTGTCATAGAGCGACGAGATTCGGTACAGACATTTGTCATGTGACGACAACCAAAAAACATTATTGTGGCCACGCCCCCAGACAAACCGGAAGTCCGCCATTTTGACAGGAAGTCGGGAAAATGCTGAGTCAGCGTTTTCGCTGACGTCGCATTTTAACGAACTCCTCCTAGGGCGTTTCACCAAATGAGCCCAAAATCGCTCCAGCTCATCTCGAGATGTGGGGCATCAAAAGTTATCCAAATTTTTTGGCTAAGTTTTACGGTTTGTTTGCGGCGAAGCCGCAATCTTTACGAAGAATTTTGCGACTTATCGAAAACTGCAAATTGGTCCCATTCGCACAAACTAACTCCGATTAAAAATCGGAAATATACATTTTATTGACCTTTCACCCCCGGACACAACAAATGTGAAAAAGTGAGATTTGGCGCGATAGCGCCCCCTCTAGGCCGAGAAGAAAAAATGCATTATGGGAAAAAAATTAGTTTCTCGGAAATGGATAAAATTCGGCACAATAATAGCTGATGGCATCCCGATCCAAAAAGCCAATGAGACCCATACCGTATTTTGTACGGTGTTGCCATGGAGACGACCAAGGCTCCCCATGTTAATCCAATAGGACTGACACACAAATCTCACATTATACACAATTACAGTGCGTTAGCGCCCCCTGTAAGGAGCTTGTGGACAGTAGTCATTGATGTACGGCCCGTCAGGGCCGTCCGATGCTGCTTGTGAAATAAAAAAGATTTGGGGCGCGCTAGCGCCCTCTGCAGGTTGGAGCCATAATTCACATGGAGACGCTAAAAATCTCGTTTTGATGTTTACTCAAAGATTAATGACACATCAGGCCAATAAAATGTAGTGTGGCCACACTAGCGCCCTCGGTAGGGTTATGGCGCGGCAATGGAGGCACTAAGGGAGGCCTCCATTACATGGTTGCTAGGCGACCAACAGGTGGTCGGCCATTTTGGAAAAAAACTAGTAATCAGCGCCGAAGGCGCCATTTCTCGCCTTTGCTCTTTTATAAACTGCACCGAGGGTGGCAGCGACATTATAACCACGTAGGGCGCGGCAGCGCCTCCCGGTTATTGCGGCGGCGTGCGGGAACCGGCGTCAACCGGCCCACGAACCCCCGCGAGGGCCTCTCGATGCCGCTTGCGGCTTTAATTATGACTTGTTTTTGTTGTTGACACATTTAACTGTGCAGTACATCTAGTCCATTAGTTAATCTGTTTCTGCTGGGTCTCTAAGGACTGGCTTTAGAATGAAACATGTTTTTCAGCCGCCCTCTGCGCACATGAGGGTGACACCGGGTCAAAGACAAGGGCAGCTTGGATTGTGGCGCTTCCTCGCCAAGAAGACAACCATCAGCTCCAAACAACCCATGAGGAGCACTGATCCCCCCCAGACTCAGTCCCTGGTCCTTCAGCCAATAACAAAAACACTCTGTGGATTTGTATACATTTTGGGAAACATTCTTATGGGGTCGCATGCTCAAATGCAGAGGCTTCTTTATGTGATTTGTGGTGGTTTAATGGTGTTGTGTCACACCTTTGTGGACTGGAAACTACCGGTACCTTAAGAAAAAATAAATACAATATTTTTACTAAACATTTTTCAACCTTTTATAAAACAGAACATCAACAGCAAATTAAAGAAAATGGTAATACAAGGGGTTGGGTTCTGGCCATTCATCCATTCCCCATTCACACATTTGCCTGCTTGAACTTACTTATTCTAGAAACGGATCCCATAAAGAATGAAACACATCTACCTTCCCTTTTAATTCTAATGTTATCTTTTCAAATTGAATGTGCTTCATGACATTATGTAACAAATTAATATAGGTTGGAGGGTTTTTCATATTCCAATTTAGTAATATCAATCCTCTCGATTGCACTGAAATAAATGGAATGTTTTCTGCTTATTAAAAAAGGTACCGGTAGTTTGACTAACATTTTTAAATTGATGTCATGATGTTTGTGGAATACAGTTACATCCTGACCCTGTGCTTAGCAGTCACTGGGGGTATCTTATTAACAAAGTGCTTCACAAAGGGTTATGGGAATGTCGATCCAGATCTTAACAACTTAGACAAGTGACAGAAAACAGAGGAGAGTAAATAGTGGACGTCCGAGACAGAACAGGCTAGTCCATAGAGGACATTGTCCACTCTTTGGATAGCCAGCTGAACAACACTCGTGTTGCATTTTTGGCTCAACAATGATCTGAGCAGGACCCATTTGACCATCTGGCCTTCCTTCGGCAGAGCAGACAGGGTTTTAGTCCCTCTGCTGGCTTCTTATTGTGCACATACACAACATATACACAATAGAGGAATATCTGATATTCAGTGTTGGGGAGAATACTGAAATCGTATTTAGTTACAGAATAGTGAATACTTACATCAAATTACTTTTGTTACATATTCCGTTACTCTGTCCAATCAGATTACTCTATTCTGACTACTTACAATACTTTTATGTTGATGCGCATTATATTTATGTATAAATACGGCATAGAATTAAAAGCATAGGCTTTTCCCCATTGGAACGGCTGTTGTGGAGTTATGAACTTCTAATTAGGAAAAAAGCACTTTGCAAATGCACAACAGAAGTGCAGCAGATCACAGCACTTCACATGACGCACATGTGCATTGTGGATAAAGCTGAAATTGAATGATCGAGTACTTCGATGTATTCTTTTAATATTAGGAAATTAACTGTGTTCCAAATACCTGCAAAGAAAAGAGTAACTGTACCCAAATAGAGTTACTCCCAATAACTATTCTAAATACATGTATCCCATTACTACCCAACACTTTTGATATTGTTCTTAACTATTGTCTTTTTGCATCAATGGATAAAAAGAAACATGCACCTCACATTTAGTTGAATTAACTATAAAGCTGATAGGAGTGAATTCACTAGTGGGTACTATAACTGTCCTGCATACAGTTTTCTGTTAGACACATTTAAACAGAATACAGACAATTGAAATAATATTTCATGTGTTATAATAGCTACTGCAATGCATTACGTGTCAAAGTAGGCCCTTATACACCTACTTTATCTGTTTTGTTTTGAACTTCCTGCACATAAACAATATTCTCCCCAGATGGAGCTACATTATGCGGGCCCTCGTCTCCCACTTGCACACACACTGGTGCATACAGGCAGGTGAGTATCTGGGTCGTCTGCCTCCCTCTGTTCCGCTTCCTGCAGTGTTCCCGGTTCAGACTGAGGTTCTGCTTTGAGCACTCGCAAATGCTGCTGATCCTCATGAAACAGCACTGGCAGCAGTCAACTGAAGAACTATAAACATGGAAAAGTTTTTCAAAGCCGATGCAAGAATCTCAAATGTTTTTTGCACTCCCTGTTCTGCTCATTTTATTCAAGGTGAAAATGTAGTGGTAACTGTATCAGTCTGTGGCACTTCATTATAAGCTGTGAATGTTTGTATTGAAATGTAGCAGAATTGCGCAATGAATGTGCTGCTCAAATGTCTAAAATCTCATAAATAAGTGATGCCATAGAACTACTGTCAGATTGTGTTTGTTGGAATTCTTCAAAACATCAGCACGACGCCAATCTCAGGCAGTTTGTGGGAGGCAGAGATTGTATCGCTCCGATTGCCATCTCTGCTTTGCCACATAATGTCAGCACAAAGAGAGGCTGCCTTTAGGAAATAGTAAAAACGATTAAAGAAGTAAAAATCATCGGATTCACGGATTCACTGAGTCTTATCAAGAGTGAAAATTTGGGTAATAACATAAAATACACTTATTTACCCAAAATACCATTTAGGCTTCTTTGTACAGCTCAGGGTGATAGCAGATCAACCGGTTGTGGTTAGTCTGAGGTAGATGCAAAGAGGGAGGGAAATAGAAGGATTAGGCTTCATCCTGCTCCTTATCATCCAATTCAGTCTGCTGCCTCAGCAGCAGTAAGCAAATTGAAGCTAACAGGATCGGCTATAGCAACTGCATCTTCAAAGTAATATGTGAGCAGAGCTGGGGCCCACTGTCATTAGAAGATTAAACTTTATGACCTGCTATGGCAACATAGTCCTTTTATTTGTTAAGTAACATTTTATTGGAAGAAACTCTTCTCTGAAGACAAGCTGAGGGATTTTCCAGTCCGCCCAAACTAAAAATAGCTGTTTACCTTTGCGTTTGTGTGAAGATATTTATGTATCTTTGATTGCTTTATTCTCAACAGAACTGTGTCACCAGGCTTCGTGGAGTGAGGCTTTAATACAAATATTTTTTAAAGCATATCAGAAAAAATGCAGATGGAGAAATAGGTAACTGGCAATGTTTCTACCCTGCGATATAGTTTCACAGAGAATTGATGAATTCGCACTCAGGCCTGGGCTTGTCACCCTGCCTAAAAGACCTTGCACTATATGCACAGCTAAGTGAATGTATACCCCTCCAGTTTTTATTAATTAATCTAAACAAAACGAAATATGGTTTAAAGTCCAGATGGTAATTTAATCAGCAGGCTAACAATAGAGGTTATGCAGATTCTATTTCTATAATCTTACATGAAAGGGCAAATCAATAATGGAACATCAAATAGGCTGAGTTCATGTTCTAGAATTCTATTTCAGTGTGAGAGCAGGTGCCAATACAACTCTATGGGAGAGAAACAGTTTTTGAAAAACATTTCCAAAGAGAAAATGTCCAAATCACGCACATGTTTTTGAATATTGACACCACTTTTGACACCTTCATGAAGAAATAATTAGACCATAGTTCATTTGTGCTGGAAGAGAGGACTTTGATCTCCCCACGCAGTGCAATACATTAAAGTGCTACTAAAATAAATAAATAATAATCATCATAATAATCATATTACACAGTTGTGGTTGTGAGCGAATGATTTGGAAATGTCTTATTTAAAATTGTGCCAAGTTGACCATTCTTTAGTGTTTGTGATAATAAAAATGAGTTGAAAATGTTGACCTAAATTTGTAACCTCTTTTACACACTAGCTTTGTGCTTTAAAAATCATTCATAGATTAATATGCGTTTCAGTTTCAAATCATGAATGTGACAAATAATACTGATGCATAACGTGGGAATAAACATATGCATGATAACCTAAACGAATATACAAGTAGCCATACAATAAGCACATTTCTTTTAATGCCACCTTGTTTCCCCCTCGAGGAGTGCGTGTCTTCTTATACAACAGTGTGTTTTTCTGCAATGGACTCTATCAAACAACAGACAATGAGCATTTGACTTCACACTATAGAAAAAGGCATAGCCATTCCGTGGGAGGTCAGTGTAACATGTTACAGAGAAGAGCACTTCACTGGCACCTGCTGCAGTCAGCAGGTAATGGAGTAAGAACACAGGGCTGAGGGCGCTGAGGCAGAGAGCGTATGAAGAAGACAGGTGCAGATGGATGGAGCGGGGCACTGGTCCGCCCTCTCATTTCCTCTGGAGTGGGTCAGGGGCTATCCAGGCTGTAATCAGGCTCACCTAGGCACACTTCAGCATGGAGCTGCCCTGATGGATAGCTGCGACAAAGACCGACGAAGGCACGCTTCTGGCTAGGAATCAGAAATATTCACAGAGGATGCAAGATCCAATTCTGAACAGGAAAGTTGTAGCATTTCAACGAAGCCCTTTCAACTGCAGAGTACAGATGGTGACTCAAAAACCTTCATCTCAGTTTGTGTAGTTCATGATGATAGTTTTACCACAATTTAATGCAAATCACAGTTTGATACAGAGGATATTTCCCCCCACTTTTCACTGAACACCGCTCTAAGATTTTTGCCTGTTTGATTACATCACACTTTGTTTACTTGAGTATATTTTTGGATGACTATAGTACAGTTATCAACTTCTGATGGGAAAGTTGCATTCTGTGAAATGCCGTGTTGTTGTTTTTGGCCTCTGAACTGACATGATGTAAAGCTGATAGAATTCATCTCCTCACTGTCGCGTGAACAATACATTTTGTTCTTTGAGATTTGCCAAAAGCAGTTTAATCTATTCACTCTCTTTTTTCGTGCCATTGCCTTCCAGGGCTTAGGCTACTGCACACTGTGAAGCACTTGTAATTGTGATAAATAATGTATGATTAATATGGCTGATTAAACAGTCTGGGAATCCTTTCCCTGTGGGCAGCACTACTTCTAGCAGAATAACAGAATAAGATTACCTCGGAGCTTTCCGCTCTTGTCACGCCATTATGTGATAAGCAGAGAGACAGACACTCAGATCAAAGAACACCTTTTGTGCAGCGCAGCTCACTCTTGATGTGCTGTGCACTTTGGGGTCTCAATGTTTTCTCAACTCTCATGTATTGTATGTACTTTTACTGTATTTGGAAGATGTTTGGTTTAAAAAAATTATTTCACAAAATTCACACTCACAAGTTCAGTTTTATCAGCTAATATACAATGAACCCAGCTCAATTACACCAACTCACATTCCATGACTTGGAGAGGAAATGTATTTTGTAATCCCCTCCTTTTTTATGACTATACCTTATGGTGGTACTTATGGTGAAGTGCACTTCTCAAAGGTCATTGATATAAAGTACATTATACCGCCACTGCACGCCCTACCTGAAGGGAGGTAAAACTTTTTGACATAAATTCCCTCTAACAGTCAAGTTTCCCCTGGACTTGGGACAAGGTCAGTCTCTTTGTCTGTGAATTGGTCCCCTAGTGAATGAGGAGAAAATGCTATTAGAAAGTGAGGTTCTCCTGAGGACCAGCTCTGTCCCTGCACTTGGGCTAATCTACCTGATGGGACCTCCCACACACGCAGCCATGCGAGAGGAAGAGTGGCGTATTTCTAATTTAACTAGAAGTGGCTTTGACAGACACTGACCTTTAGCGGGCAGAAGCTCTTAAACACTCTTGCAGGGTTTTGGGGGAAATAGAAGACATTTAAGCTAATGCCTGACAGCGGCACTCACAAAATCCAATATAAAAGAAGGTTACAGTCCATTCAAGTTGAGCTGCTCCACTTTGTAGTTGTTTAGTTCATTTTTTACAAACCGAAACAGCAGCTATAAGGTCTCGGTCACCTTTTCCATTTTTACCAATGCAAGTAGTCTGTGTAGGAGATACATCAAAAGTATTCCAAATGGTGAGCTGTGTTAAAGCTTTCTAATCCAGTAACTATGAAGGCTTGTGTTCTTTTGTTTTGGTGGAAAGTTTTTTTTGGAATCTTTTTTTGTTTGTTGCCACGATAAACAAAGCATGAGATTATGAAAATTTAATTGAGCTAGCGTCGCTCAATTTATGCAAAACGATGCTAATGTATGAACGACAAACTCCACATAGACGTACCCCGAGAATAATGTGAGTGAGCGTCACAAACACAGTTCCCAAACAGTGTGTGGGACATACTTTGCATTCCGCTCCCATTGAGATGTATTCATTTTGACGGGTCGGGCCTGTAATGACGCAACGGCGATTTTGAAAATGTTGAATGAACCATGTGAAATGTGTCTGGCCTAAAACAGAGGGGGTTTCTACTTTTATAGAGACGAAGGAAACGCATAAACAAAGTAGACATCTGGCCTCTCAGAACAAATTAACATGACAGGTGAAACCGACTCCTGCAGTAGCGGGATGCCAGGCGCAGACAGCTCAGTGCTGCTCGTGTGCATGAATCCAGCCGACTCCAGCCTGCTTTGTGCCGCGCAGAGCGGAGTGCACTTCCTCACACTCTCATTTTGGACAACATTACACGCTTTTAGTCCAAATGACATGCCAACTTTTTTGTGCGCAGATAAACGTTCCGAGGGCCAAGCACATGTCGCTAAAATATGCAAATATGCGAAACACTCAAACGCCGTGCCACCTATTTCCATGTGTGGCTAATTTCAGTGTTGGGAAAGTGCCGATGATTATTCCAGCCACATTCGACTATCAAAAGGCAGGTAAACTCTGTGTGAAGAAGGGCGGCACCAAGGGTAATAGCTTGGCTGGGTTTATGACATTGGAGGATGATTACTTTCCGTGGTAATTTAGAGTTTATATTGAATAGTAAAGCCCCTAAATAGTGCACCCTTGGAGAGTGACAATGTGATTATGGCGTTGGCAACTCAAGATAAGCAAATGTGTGTTGCTCTAAGTAAAAGCTTTCTTGGGATCCACTTTCCTTGACCTAAAAAAAAAAAAAAAGTTCTCCCAGCCCCCAAAATGCACGGATTCCCCGGAGACGGTTTATGAAGTCGGTTATGCTTTGAGGCAGCAGGTCCTATAATGTCCAAACGTCAGGAGCATCTTCAGTGGCTTTTAACCATCGGATTCCATTTCCATACAGTCACAGCAGGATTTTAAACATCAATACATAAGTTCCATGAGTTGCAAAAACATTGTGAGTATCTTTCATAAAATGTTTATGAGTTTTGCTTTAAGGCACTGGTGTAGACTAATATTTGCAGGGTTATGTTTTATTACTTGGGAGGAATTTGTCTTGGACAGGGTCTTTGCTGCATGTGAAGACCCCACGACAACAGCACACACATAATAGCTCGGAAAAACTTGAACAGTACATTTACTTCATTCACTTCCCTCTTCAAACACACACAAAACACACTCAAGGTCACCACTTCTGGCCATTTAGCCGCTTCACTGAAACAAGGACAAAAGAATATTTGCACCGGTATATTTATCTTCTGCCTGTCACTTCAGGCTTGTGCACAGATTTGTTTATTTTGCCTCTTTCCTCACAGCATCACTCCTCAGTGTGAATTACTGATAACTTATTGATGACCCCATCAGAGTTGGATCTCAGTTTATTGCCTGCGTGGCTGGTGTGGGAGGAGATAGACAGGAGTAACACGACTAACAAGGGACCAGCCCAGCCTGACCACAGCTCAGCTTTTATAACCAGTCTGGCACTCGAGGCTACAAACACATTAAAAATGTGCTTCAGCAGCATTGTCCGGATCTATTCACTCAGCTAAAGTCATCCCCAATGACTACAATAATGATTTAAAGCTGGGGTGCCTGATTTTTCCTGTTCAAACAGTAACTTTTTTTTTGTTTTGGCCCAAACTTGTTTCTAGCTCTCACAGTTTCTCCTGTGTATTCAAATTGTTCAAAGAATGTAATTATTATGCACAGTTCACACGCATATACAGCATTGAGTCAGGACAAAGTGAAGCACAGATAAATTCCACTAATTTAGATTAGACTTCTATCATCCATTGCTCAATAAAACTTTAGGTGAAGACAATACAGGGTCTGTGTTTTGCTGTGTTTACAACATACTCTGAGGTGGCAAAAATAAATGCATTCTACAACACCAAAAAATCAGGTACCCCAGCTTTAAGCTTTTTAAATACATTGGAGTTCAGTTTATTCCTCTGAAATAAAGCAAGGTTACTAATAACTGAAATGGCACACAAGCTACTTGCATTTAATGCCATACATGTGGATGTTTAATTCAACGACTAAGCAAAAGTTGCGACTTCATTTAAAGGGACTGAGGAGAAAAATATTCAAATAAATCAACATTTCAGAGAAAAAGAATGGTAACACCTGTACTGTGCACACGATAATCATCACCATCTGTTGAGCTTTTTATTGACTGCATAATGTCAACCACTAATGCAGTACTAATATGCTAGTGAAGTAAAGTTAGTTTCTGAAAAATCCCCAAACCTACTCCAGCCTAGTGTACTGCTCTTTAGATGTTGCTGCTGTTAAGTGACATATAATTTGCAGTAAGAAATATTTGTATATAATTTGCTTCTCTTGTCTATTATGTACACTATGTACCGACCTTTTCAAATTGGTTTTGAACTAATATGCATTCACTAACATTAATTTCTAATCAGCATAATGGAAGCCAGAAAACAAAAAACAGATCTCGCAAAAGGTCAGCTGTACTTAAGTGGCGCTACAAATTCACAATCTGAAGAGAAAAGCTCTTTTGCATAATGTGCTTAGCACTGGTGTGTGAATATCCCTTGTGTGGCTGTGTACCTGATGAGAGAGGCGCGAGCAATCTGTCATCATGTTGCTGCATGCGTCTAAGACTACACTCCTTTCATTGCACTCGTATGACCCCAGCATATGGTGAAGTTTTGTCACCAACTCCTCGGCACTCTCTAACACACAAATATGAGCCTGAAAATTCCCTTGGTCATGCTAGACTTTTTATTACTGCCGCTAATGCCCAATGACTTTACCATTAAGACATACCTTATTGAACACGGTGATTGTAACGCTGCAGAGGCTTTCTCCCACTGATTGATTTGTTTCATCTTGGTGCCGTTTTAAATCTTTTATTTCTCAGCTCAGTACTCTGTAAATGACAAATTCCTCACTGTGAAAGGACTCATCATTATTTCCAATTCCTCGTTGGATGCTGGCAAATTTAATGATGCAGTCTGCATCATATTTTGCCACACAGTCATGGGTGAAATGTGAATCGGAGTGAGCTGCACCTCTGGGGTGCACCTTTGTTCATTACCACTGTGGGTGAGGGAAAATGATCTGGACTCAAAACAACTCCCATCTCAGGGCTATGCTATTGATGTGAGCATTTTTAATCAAATGCTATAGCTTGTTTTATTACAGGGACTGTGGAGGAGCAGCTTTGGGATAGTTTGTGCCTTTAGCTTAAAGTTATGTTCATTGCCTCATATTAGGGCTATTCACATTAACACTTTGATCAGGGACGGGGGCTGCACAGTTAGCCTACAGCTAGACGCCTTATGTACATAACATCGGCCACCGAGTTGGCAATGTTTTCTTGTACTGTCCCTGTCAAACAAATAACAAATAAATAAATGTAAAAATATATATATTTTTAACAGCCACATCTCTCTGTTATAATTGTTTAGACAGTTTACTAACCAGGTCCAACCTCACTTAGCTTCTGACGGAAAATGATTACGTAGATGGTGAGTAAAGCAGTCAGTATTTTCTTTTTATATTGCTTCAGTTCCCTGCAAATGTGAGACATGTTTTACCCATTGCACTATACTGACATCCCAAATCTCATAATAACCTCTTCTTTTAACCATGTTATCCCTATCACGATTTAACCGAGAACCCATGGCAGCTGAACCTGGCAAGATAGTCCATGTCTATCATTTGTGGTTGAAGCCATACAGATCTGTCTGATAAGGTGCACCCACATTTCCCTATCATCTCCATCGCACTGTGCTTCAGCCTCACATTTTCTCTGTTCCTGCCAGTCAGTTGCCGGTGAACAAGCAGTGCATGATGCAGGCAGACTAATAATGTGGAACACACAAGTTCAAAATAACTCAGCTTAAACAAGTTTCTTCCAGCTCAGCATTGATATGTTTCCACTTGTGTGAAACACTTTTTTTTTTCTTGCTTTGCAAAATAGTCATGTCTTGAGTCCTATACATTTCAAAGACTCTCCAGCGTCTTCTCAACGGGAGGTATAAACCGTTAAGTGCAGCCCAGATGAGACCCAGGGGTTGACCTCATGCCCCCAGCTACTGTCTCAACCTTCCCCAGAGCAATATTTCGAGCTTCTAATTGGAAAGTCTGCGGTTTCACTGAAAGCAACGGGCCAATCAGAATTCCTTCCACTCCACAGGACTGGAACCAAAGGCTGGTGTGTTAAGCCCTAGTTAGCATCATAGGAAGCACAACATACATAAATCCTGGTGGTTTGGTTTTCTTTTCTTTCTTTTTTTTTTTTTAAAGAAAGAAAGAAAGAAAACATGTCACCATGTCGGGCCAGTTGAAGAACACACAGGGACAGGAATGAGAGTGGATAATAATAGGTTTGTATTTTGCCTGATGTAGTAATTGAAGCGGGCCGTCAACTGAGATGTCAACAACAACAACAACTATTACCGCCACACAGTATTTGTTTTCAATAAATTAATAAAGAGAAATGTTAATCAGTTATTTTTATGATCGTGGTTGATTGAGTTACTTGTGTGTGAGCCGGTTTGTTTGTTTGTGGCGCGGATGCTGAATGATTCGCTCTTTTCCCTCACAATAAGAAGGTCTCGGGTTTGATTCCCTGAGAGTGTTGTTTTATCACTTCATCAATCCAGAATATGTCTGCGACCCCCAAACCAGAAGTTGAACCGGCAGTTGTTCAACGAAGACACATAAGTGACAAGCTCTATCTTTTGAAGTCTTGATGAGCATTTTGAATATTGTGGTCACCATTGGAAAAAGGCGCCATGGGGACATTAAGACTAGGTCAGGGCAGAAAAGAGAGTGTATAGATGTATAAGGGACAGTTACCGGATCTACAGTAGTTTGTTTACCTGCGGCATGTGGAATTCACAAAGGAGCTTTCCACAAATCAGATATGGCAACTACCCGGCGATTTTGAAGAGGTTTTCAATACAGGCTACTAGTTACCATAGACATGCACTAGCCTAGCACTAGCCTAGCACTAGCCTAGCACTAGCCTAGCACTAGCCTAGCACTAGCCTAGCACCACTAAACTCTTCAAATATAAAGACTGCATGAATAAAAAAAAAAAAAAAAAATCCTGAAATTGACAACACTCTGGATAATAGGAAATGTCAAAAATCCTGAAAAATCCCAGTTTAGCTTTACCCAAATCTAAAAGCTTCTCGACTGGAGAGTTTACAGCCTCTTACAGGTCCGTGTCACGCCTCATTTGAAAGCTAAGACCTACAAAACTGATCAAAGATGTTTCCTCTCGCTGTTTTCACTTTTAACGTACTGTATTTTTAACGCTTTTTTGTTGCTTTTTGATGCTCGTGTCATTTGTTTTGTCTTTTTTTGTGTTTTTGCTCTTTGTCTTTTCATAATTTTTTTGGCACGTTTTTGACGCTTTTAATGCGTTTTTGTTGCCTTTTGGGTTTTGTGTTTTTGTCGCGTTATCATCCTCATTTTTTTTCTTTCTATTTCGACAAGATTTTTCAAGAAGCTTTTAGATTTGGGTAAAGCCAAATGGGAGAAAATGTGCTCGGTTCAGGTGGGGATTGAGAGTGTGTATGTACTTCATAGACAGATGTATCTCTAAGCAAATCGAGATGAAATGTGCAGATTTTCCTCCTTTTAATAGATGCAAGTGCGTTTCATGTCACATCAGCAACCACAACACCGAACCCTTTTTTCTTCCACAGTTACAAACCTCAACAGTGTTCAAAAGTCATTCAAAAAGGTCCTAGCACAACAAAAATAGAATTCTGTCAGATAAGGCACGATGTGAGACGCTGAACTTTAGATATAAGCGTGCCATGACTGACAGACGCCTTCAGTGGAGATCAGAGTTCCCAGGTCCCGGCAGCCCGTATCCGTAGAACTGCAACCAGTGAATGATGAACGGTTCACCTACGTGCTGTCATCACCACTCATCTTCAGGGCCACTCTTGTGACTCAGGCAGACACAGATGCAAGGATCACAGAACGCAAATGCCGGTAAACACACGCAAGACTTCAAGTCATGATGTTCTAGTATTTTTCCCTCACAAAATGCCATCGCTTTTCAGAAGTTAAAAGCACACAAAAAATTAACACTGAAAATGGAATCCTAATATATAATTTCAAGGCATTTGGCACCAGCAGATTTGATTGGTGTTTTGTTTTCATTGTGCATAACAAAACTATGTGGGACATTTATTAAGACAGGTGCTAAATAGCAAGTGCATGCTGGTAAATTGCATGTATTTATTTGTGGCCACGTCGCACCTAATTTACCATTTGGGAAAGTGCATCTGTATTTAGGGCCTAAAAAATATTGCACAAATGTCTCTGCTGCTGATCCACTTTTGCACATGCGACTGTGACGCAAGAGCAAATGCTTGGTAAGTGGCCTCTAGATGTTTCCCTTGGTATTAAATATTACCATAGGGAGCAGTAAAAGCCAAAGACCCTTTTAAACTTGAAAGCCTATTGCTTTATTGTCCCCGTAGGGAAAAATGTCCTTTGCATTCGACCCATCCTTCGATGCCGCTAGGGCGACCCGTAAGGAGCAGTGGGTGATGGCAGTGCCGTGCCCGGGGACCCATCTTCAGATGTGGACCCAGGCTGACGGTCTGAAACACCTTGCTGGAGGATTCACCTATTGTACATGTTTTAATGGTAGGGGAAACCAGTGCACTCGGAGGAAACCTACGCAGACACGGGGAGAACATGCAAACTCCACACAGAAAGGCCCCGTCCAGGTGGGAATCGAACCCGGGACCTTCCTTGCTGTGAAGCACAAGCGCTAACCGCTGCGCTACCGTGATGTTTGAAGGTTACATAAACACTTGAAGCTAAAATAATAATAATTCAAAAAAGATAATTGTATGTCTTTCTGTCTCTAATCAAACTTGTGCAAACATGAACGTGCACCGTCCACATGACCTGTGCAATTGTGAACAGTGGTCATAATGTTGTGACTGATTGTGTAACAAGGCAGAGTTAACCCATTGTTTATTCACAGCTATTCCAAACATGTGTTTCTTTTTTTTCCGGGAGGTCATCTTTGATTCAAACAACATTGACATTGTAAAGTAACTATAGTCGTCTGACCAGCAGCCATTTGTCTGCCAGATCCAAATTCGGAGCTTAAACTCCAAGGACAAGGGCTCGGTCTGAAGTGCCAATGTTATAGAATTTAAGTTTAACTCCACAATCACTAGCACACTTCACACCCACTTGTAATGTGTTCCTATGTAAGAATAATGTCTGTGTGCAGCCTCTATACCCACAACAGATCTGATCAAATCTATCACTCCCCAAAAAGATTGTAATCCTCTGGACACAGCCTCTGAAATGTAGCATGACCTTTACATTCCCATCAGGCTGTCTGTGTGAATTGTTCAGACCAGTGTGTGCTGGATGGAACGCCTACAGGCAAATCTGACAAGGAAAGACGAGCATGCATACCATCATGGGAGACTTTTACAGTTGTTTGTCTCTTTGACATTTGAATAGAATACGCCGGCGCATCCATTTCTATATTGCAGTTTCCATTATTGTGATTTGTTTATGGAAAACAGTGCTACTTCAAAAGATACAAAGTCATCTTACGCAACTCGTATGTAACTACAATTCATTTCTTTTCTCAAAACCGTACAATTGTAATTGACTTTGAGAATCTCGGGGCACCGCCATACAGTACCTTCATGGACCCCTAGAGGAGCCTGGACCTTATAGGAACAACTGCATTAGACAACAAACCCGACTAACATTTATATTGCAAATCATTCCTCATTATATTTTCCATGTGCGCTGATGGATGTTACAAAGCACTTCTATCATCAGTTCTGCGGTGCATTAGACTGTTATCCGAATAAATGAGGGGGGTATATATACATTGTTATGGAAACAAAATTCTTTCTTTTTCTGGAGAATGTTGCTTGCTGGAGACAGTAGTGGGACAATGCACATGTCCGCAGCTTTATCATTAGGGGACTGTTTTCTCCTCATGTGGGTGTACAGAAATATTGGTGCAGCAGCTTTGAAGCATGTCCAATTTATCTACTTTCCCTCTGTGTTCCTGCGGTTTGACAGCTAACAAAACCCCTATACCAATCTAATTACGCCTTACAACTAAGTGACAAAAACAAATAGCAAAAAAAACAAAAAAGCTGCCGTTTATGTCTTGAAGTGAACGCGGTGCTCCGTGGAGCCAGATTCCCGCATAATATGATGTAATAATATTTGCAGCAGCTGTGCCCAGTGTTGTTTCTCTAATAAACAAGATCTACAGGCCATTTGAATTATTAATGTTTACACAAAAGATGTCATTTAGGGAGCATAATCTGGCCGGAAAGAAAAAGACAGCACAACTCCAGTGTTTGTCTTCGCGGGCCAAATTTACGGCTCAATTTCAGCAACGCTCACAATAGCACCAGCCATTTTCCCCCCAGGGTATAGTGATCTACAGTTTCAACACAATATTTATTCTCTTTAATCTGTCTGAAAGGCACGGTACATAAATCAGATCCACCCCCCCCCCCGCAAAATATGAAATAGTGGCAAATAAACAAAGATAAATACAGCATACAAGCTAGGATTCGCCCCATGGATCTCTTAATGTGGAATTGACTGTCTGCTCCGAGTGTGATGAAGGGATTGATGGAGGATGAGGTAGAGTTAGGAGCTGTCAGTTGAAGTTACCGCAGTCATGATGTCTGTCTAAACAATGTTCTGCTGAGCTGGATCCTCTATTGATGCCACAGTAGTTCCAATCGAAAAATCAATACGGAAAGCCGCTGGGGTGTACATTACCCCAATTGACAACACTGTATTTGGTTTTCCCAAGTCGGTGCCCTGCCCCATTCTCCAGACTCGCTGTCGACGGCCGGGGCTCGTTTCCCGGTGTTTAACCTGCGCGCTCTCATCCCTCTCACGTTGTGCCGCTGTAAAGAGGCTCTCTCGCCACATTCCCCCCGTCTAATCTTCCCCATGGACATCCTCTAATCTCTCATTTATGTCCAGAGAAGTTTGTGCTCAAGTGTATTTCAGGAGGAAAATAAGCCTCTTTTAGGGAAACTTTGGGGATTTGAGAGTGACCTAGAATTCAGCTCACCGCAAGAAATAAAGCGAACTATAACTCTCAGACTGCAAAAGCGTTTAACTCATCTTATATGTTGGAAAATATACAGGGCTGGTGAAAAGTTTGGAAACACTTTTTTTTTTTTTTTTTAAACCTCTTAACCCCGGTTTTAATAGAGCACATTTTTCTCCCCAGTTTGGCCTACAGGTCAGCGCAACGCCTCATTTGAAAGCCAAGACCTGTAAAACTGATCTAAGATTTCAGTCGCATTTTGTTGTGGTCTTTTTTGTTGCGCTTTTGTTGCTTTTTCATCCACATTTTTGTCTCATCGTTGCTTTTAGATTTGGGTAATGCCTGAAAACCTGGATAATAACTGGAGAAATTTTGCTTGTGTAGGTGCGTTTTTTTTTTTAATTTGCATTGTAGATCCTCACTGAAGGCATTCAGTTAAGAATGAACTCAACAAACAGTATACATTCATATAGTTTAATGCCTTCAATGAGATTCACATGGAAATAGTGTTGTAGTGTATAATTTATAATAATAATAATAATGCATCGGTTTTATATAGTGCTTTTCTGGACACTCAAATACGTTTTACATTGCACTTTTCATTCACTCCATACTTGGTGGTGGTAAGCTATATTGTAGCCACAGCTGCCCTGGGGTAGACTGACGGAAGCGAGGCCACCAGTCTGTGCCATCGGCCTCTCCGACCACCACCAACAACTCACTCACTACACTCGCTAGGCTTCCTGGTGTTCCCAAACTGTCTCCCATCCACGTACCGTCCAGGCCCTTCCCTGCTTAGCTTCCAGGGTCTGACGGGATCGGGCAGAGCAAAGGCGGTATGGCCACAGATTTAATAATTCATAGCTCAATACTGCACACGTATATTGTTCACATTCATGTTGATGTCATTACTTTACATAATAGTTTACCTACATTTGTTTGGGCTAATAAAGTCATAAAAGTTGCCTGTTGCAATTTAGAGCATATTGTCCTAAAAAGTGCCATTTAACAATTTAACAGTGAATTAACTAAGATTCAATTATGTATAACTAACGATAAAAGGATGGGAGGATAAAAGAACCAATCTCTTCTGTTGATTCACAAGAGGGGTTAAAGGAACAGGCCACCGTTTTTCCATACTGAGATATGTTCTTACCGGAGCTTAGATGTGTTGATGCGTACCTGTCTGGTCTTTGCGCGTGACCTCAGTCACAAACAAAAAACAAAACCCATAGGAGAAGAGGAGAGGCTAAATGCCAACAACATCTTTGGTCTTTTTTCATGACCAGACAGGTACGCATCAACTCGTCTAAGCTCAGGTAAGAACATATCTCAGTTCCTTTAAAGCAAGGCAGACTGCAACTTGCTGCTTAT
Source organism: Proterorhinus semilunaris (assembly GCA_021464625.1). Taxonomy (NCBI): domain Eukaryota; kingdom Metazoa; phylum Chordata; class Actinopteri; order Gobiiformes; family Gobiidae; genus Proterorhinus; species Proterorhinus semilunaris. The sequence goes on from CM038345.1 coordinate 13,967,097, forward strand.
GTACTTTTACTTTTTTTGTTAGTTAAAACCTCACACAAAATGTAGATAATAAACACAAACTCATTTTACATCATGACAGTAAACTCCGATTTCCAGCCTCAAAGTTGTAAATTCAAGTGTGAATAATTTCTGTGGACGTGCATTCATTTATTTATTTTTAAACGATTATTCAACTTCCCTTTTCCTGTTGTCCTTTGAATTGGAGACAAATCCGCACAGGAGCTTTGACCAATTCAATTAAAAGCGTTGAGCTAATTATTGCCGCAAAGACAAATGACTGGGGTTTTCTCATTGCCTGAGATGTACCAGATTCAATTAGGATCTTACCACGATCACCCAACGGTCTCATTTTGCAGTTGCCATGTAATCATCCACCTCCCACCTGCTGCCTGTGCGCAGACGCTCGGAGCGTTACAGATCGACCATCATATTAACGCTGGTCAGCAGATGTGCCAGGTTAAAAGCACACAGCTCGCAGAAATGAAAACACTGCAGGTGAAGGCGAGACTCATTTCTCGGTCACAAATGTTTAATGCCTCTGATGGATCGATGAGTGCCCCTGACATTTAGCAGTGAGCTGTTAAACACACAAAAGTCTATTATTTTGATATTGTCTAGAGATTCATTTTTAGAACAGCTGAATATTTTCTAACCGTACATCTGTTATCAAGTAAATTTTCTTGGATATTTGCAGGAGAAAAACATATAAATGGACTTTCACAGTTGAGCATACTGGGCTACAATAATAGCCTGGGCTGCTGTGTATAATAGTCAAAAATAAAAATTAATGGAATAGAATGAATAGTTCAATCATGTGAATTAAAACAAGACTAACTCACATTTTTTGACAAATGAACTCAAGTTTAACCTCTTACACCCCGCCTGAACAGAGCAAACTTTCTCCAGTTTGCTATTACCCAAATTTAAAAGGTTCTTAAAAAAAAGCATCAAAACGAGGATGAAAACACAGCAAAAAAAAAAAAAAAAAAAAACGAATCTCTTTCATTGGCATATACCATTTTATGTTGAATACTTCTCTCTACTCATTCAAGTTGTTTCAATCTAGTCCAATCTAATGGTTTCACCCAACAGGGGAGTCTCTGCTTGAGTAATAAAAAAAAAAATGTGGATAGAAAATGGCCAGTGTTGGCTGAAAAAGAATGTCCGTAATGACCCATGTGTAAAAAAAATAAATACAAAAAAATAGATAGAATGCTTATTTTGACTATATTTTTTTACTCACAACTTTAGTAAGGCCACTTGTTTATATCAACTTGAGTAAAATGATTTTGATCTAAAGTGACTTTTACACATTTTTGCGACTCTATCTTATCAAAAGTTCTCAAAATGCATGTAAATGTGGGCTTTGAGTAAATAAATACAGTAGAAGAATAATGATGGGGCTTGAGCAGTATGGAGGATTGAAAGTGCCACAATTAAATAAATAAATACACCATTAAATAATTAAATACATGTGTCATTAATTAATTAAATGTTTCATTAATTAATTAAATATGGAATTAAATAAATAAATGCACCATTAAATAATTAAATAAATGTGTCATTAATTAATTAAATGTTTCATTAATTAATTAAATTACCAATGATTCTGTGTAAAAAATATATATAATTATTTATCTATTTAATTAATTATTTCATGGTCCTGTGTTGCAGTGTTTCATGAATTAATTTTATCTGTCAAACTCGCCCATCAAAGTTTGAGGGGTGGGTCCTATCACCTGATTGGTCATCCTGCTCATCGAGTCAAGGCAAATCAATTCCAGAATAATGGATTGATGCAGACTATTCTCCGATACGCTGGGTGGCGCTATTCTCCCTTACGTAGGTTTGAATACTCAAGCAAAAACAACTAAACACAAGCCTCGATCACTCCATCAAGGGATGTCAAGAAATAACTTTTTTTAAATTAATATCTGCTGTCTCCGCTGTTTCTCAATAATCGTAAAGAGCACTCATCCGCCCGGTAGGTGGCGGTAAATGCGCCTAGATTGGTAGCTATCCGCCATTTGAATTAGAATGTACCGTTGCCTCAATGCCCCCACTGCGCCAATGGTCCACCCCTAGTCTCAATGTACCACTTCCTAGTCTCAATGTCCCGGCAATTAAACAGCTGTTTTCTTAGAATTGTTCAGTGTATTAAGAATTTCCTAGTCTAAAGAAGGTAAAGACATGGCATGTCATGACTGTATTTTTTAAGGGTAAAAAGCTGTTTCACTGAATCACATCATGTCCATCACATTTGATTTTGAACATGTTTACTTCAAATCTGGTGACATGACTGGTTATTTTATGACACAAACCAATCACATTTCTACCTAAAGAAAAACAAAGTCAATAAAATGTAATTTCTGCTCTCATCTGTATTTGGTTAAATCAGTGCATCCTGAAGTCATCTCTGATGGCACATTAGACAAACGTGTAATGTGGATTTAATGTTTTTCATTCAACAGTTTTCAATACAATGTACATTTGCTAGCTGGGTAACATAGCCAACTGGTTATCTAGCTTTAAATAATAAATTAAATAATGTACATATATGGCAAAACACAACGGTAGCTCAAAAACATGTTCACTTATTACACTTATGCCTTTAGTGTAACTAGGCAACCACACTTACTTGGTCCTTCACGCGGATCATGTAATACAGACAAACTCTCTTGTCGTTGTACACTTATTTTGCACTTTTTACGTTTATCTCAAAATGTTGACGCATAAAACGCGTACATGTCATTAATATGTGGAGCCCTATCTTACGGTATATTTTGAAGTAAAAGTCTCCGATAAAACAGCTGTTTAATTGCGGGGCATTAAGACCATTCGGCCGGGACATTGAGACCACTCGCTCGGGACATTGAGACCACTCGCTCGGGACATTCAGACCAATGGATGCGGTACATTGCGACCGGGGCATTGAGGCAACGGCACATTCCAACTAGCACCCCTGTAGAGTACTTCTTCTAAAATTTCGGTCACTCTACGGTCAATGCCTTGGTCAGAAAGTGCGGAAATAACTCCAAGAACTTCAATAAATTCCTCCGCTTTATTCTGTATATGCTCGGGGTCTGCAGGTCCTGCTTCCACATACTCAGCAAGGTCTAAAATATCTCGCACCAACTCCCTTGAAACCTCATGAAGGTCCTCCATCAGCGTATCCGCCATGTTTCCAAAAAACACTTCAGGCCAAAGCAATGGATTAAACAAGATTTGAGTTAACCAGGCTTTAGCCCGCCCACAACTTTTGATGGGCGAGTTTGACAGATAAAATTAATTCATGAAACACTGCAACACAGGACCATGAAATAATTAATTAAATAGATAAATAATTATATATATTTTTTACACAGAATCATTGGTAATTTAATTAATTAATGACACATTTATTTAATTAATGACACATTTATTTAATTATTTAATGGTGCATTTATTTATTTAATTCCATATTTAATTAATTAATGAAACATTTAATTAATTAATGACACATGTATTTAATTATTTAATGGTGTATTTATTTATTTAATTGTGGCACTTTCAATCCTCCCTAGAGCAGGAGTCTCTAGGGTTCAGGTTGATTATGAATATCTATATGATGAGCTTTACTAAAGGAGTTAAGTCAACGTTTGCTTAGCACCCTGCCAGCCTTTGAAATGTGAGGACAATTCTTGCCTAAAACAATTTTCTGAATGTGTCTTCCCACTATAAACCTATTTATAAATCTATTACACATATTTAAAAAAAGAAAGATATCACAGCATTGAGTTAGAATTTCTCACACTACATCTTACACATTGTGAGATATGGCCAGTGCCGTTGCTTAAGTCTTCACTCTACAAACATGAATCTTTTCTCACACATTGTTTTTTTTTCCTGCCGAATGGATGTAATGAAACAAAAGTCACCATTTGTGAGTTTGGAGACCATACTGTTTATGAAAGGGAAAGAGGCGTGCAAAAGGAGGCGGGCGGCACTAGCTGGAGAGGCGAGAGGTTACGGCATGTCACACTAATAATCCTGTTAGATATGTTAGCCCAGAATCTATGAATACAAAGAAGGCACTTACTTTGATTCCACATGTGCTGCGTGAGTACAAGGAGATTCTGCGTTTGAAATTCCAATATCTCAGACCCTGTCATTTCAATGTAATTGGTATCATTAAGTGCAGTCGCAGAGCTTTTTATTCGCACCGAGAGGCGAGTTTCACACTTGAGATATGGGCACTGCCATTACACGCACTTCCATTACTGAACCCTATTCTGAAGTGACAAGGCAGTCCTAAAATCTACTTGAATGCTGGGTTATAGAGACACTTAGAGAAGTTGTTTACATTGTGCCTCTTTGTATTTATATGCGCTATGGTCTGACAATTATTCAATTGTGTTGCATTTAGTCATGTGATGTAGCACAAGGCAATAAACGACATTTTTAGTGAAAATACAGCACATTTTCTGCATTGTGGTAAATCTGCGTCCATAAATGTGTGCCCTGCACCCTCAGAGAATGGGGTCACTATTGTAGTCACAGCCGTCTTAGGGTAAAATTATTGAAACATGGCTGCCAATCTACACCTATTTCCTTCCAACACCAATCATTCTTTCTCACTTATTTTGTAAAGACAAATGAGACATTCCCAAGGCCACGACAGTCTGCACTCGGTCTACCACCCGAGCAACTGTTGTCCCTCCCTGGGTGACCCTATATAATCCTACAGCAACTGTGTACAATCCAGCAGTGCCGCTTTCACACAATATGCATTTTGTTAACATAATACAACGATGTAAATACGAACTTCACAATTGCAATACTTTTGTATGAGTGTATATTTTTGGATCAATTTATTTGCTTCGCTTCAATAGCTCCAGCTGACCTCATTCCTTCACCAGCTCAGGCACAGGATCGTAATTAGCCGCAGCTCAGACAGTTCTGCAAGAAATATTACTATTTATATCTCGTTTGCCTTAATTGGTATAAAAAAAATTTACATACGCAGCCTGAATGAAATGTTGGTTTGAGGGTGAATACGCCTTTACCCACCAGAATTTATTTGGTTAATGTTCATGAATAAAAATAATAATCCGTACCTTGCTAAAATTGTTTATTTGGATACAATCAACGTTTTTGTCCCGGGAACCTTCCTCACACTTGGATTTTCCCTCCTCTCCTACACACCTGCCTTAAGCAATTGATATGCAAAGTTTTTTTCATTTTCAGCAGATAAATATTGAAAGAAATGTTTTCTGGGAAAGACTCGCCACCCACTAAAGAAGGTTTCGTAAACCCACTTTTGGGGTCCCAACCCACCAGTTGAGAAACACTATTGTGAACTATTACCAAAATGAAAAAATCCAATTTGCCTCAAAGTTGAATTCACTTTTTTTTACTTTTTTTGTTCCATAAACCGTGATATGACTAACGCTGAATTATTGAATGATCCAAGTAGTTAAAAACACTGCGGTAAAAAAGCCTTTTGAAAATGGCTGGTCTTTGTAAAAGTTTCAGCTGGAAACTTTAACGTGGCCAAGACTGTATTAATAGTGTATAATTCTGGCAGCAAATGTAAAAATATAAAATGTTATTTATATTTGAGATAGCAGTGGTCCTCAAACAGTTATTCTTTTCTTTTTTTTTTAAACATTAACCTTTTTTCATAATTGACCTGTCTGAATGTGAATGCACTCTGTTTTTTCTGTGGTCCAGTTTCATCTGTCCATCTGATAAAAACAGAGCAGCAGATAGTGATGGATTACACCTAATAAGAAGTGGAGCAGTGAATCCTAAACCTGGGCTTTTCCTCCATAAAGACGTGTGTATTGACGGTGCGCTGTGAAGCCGCCCGCATAACCCTGCTTGCGAGGAGGGGAATTATTTATTTCAGCTCTATTCCTGGGAGGACCGTCCTGACAGCTTCTCATCTCACTGTCTGAATAGCGCAGGCTTCCATTAGGCGGGGAATTGCGCTGTGATGTCTTTGTGGGAGGCTTACTACATTTACAGCTCCGAAAGCACGAGTCGAACCAGGGCAGAAAAGAAGAAAAACATTTATTGTTTATGAGTGTGGTGTGGCACAGGCCTGTCAGAGCGCGACGGGGGGGAAGGGAGGAGGCTGAGGTCTTCATTTGAGGTCTCCCCTTCGCTTCCCGCAGGCAGTTGGACTTTGGGCAACATTCGTGTAAAAGCAGTACATTGCATCTGCGAAAAAATAACGGTCTAACATTCCACATTACGATTACATTAGTGACAGTTATAGTAATATAAAAATGTACAGAATTACATCATGTGTCTTAGTGCAAAAGATAACCTTTCGAAATAAGTTCAGAAAGGCTGTGTCCTCACCATTCCTGTGTCTACCCGCTCATCCCCAAACAGTAGAGGAGGTGGTCTGTGTACAAGACCACCAATAAATAATCCACAGAAGCAGTTTACAGTCACCGTCAGATAGCAGCAGTGTTTCAGCTCGGACTTTAAATACATATTCACAAATAACAGTGTGTCACTGTACACCCACAATTCAACTTTTCACTACAGAAGAGACGACCCAGCCTCTGCGAAGGAAACAAGATTCTGTGTCCAGAAAGTTCAGTTACAATATTAACAATTTTGTTTGATGAAAAATTACACAACAGTTTTGAGACGTGAACGATAGGGCCTGTGCAGATGATGTCAGAGCGTGGAAGAGAAGTGAGTGTCAATGTAGAGTCGTGTAATATGTTTGTACTTTGGGTATTAAAACGCTGCACTGTAGCACCAGAGAGAACTTCCAGGGTGCTAAGGGTCTTGTATTGGTTAAGCTTATCATTGTATAACATCTTCTTACAAAAGATTTCAATTTATAGGTGTTATGCAATTTTTCATCTTTTTTAAGTTTCTTCCAGTTGAAACATTGCATACTGTAAATACATCTGTTATCAAACCCAGGGCTGTACAAGTTCCACTGCATATAATCATTACCATAAGTACCGTAAAACGAGTCTGAGTGTCGTTTCTGCATTGAAGTATTTACATTGCTGTTTTGAGTTCTGTGGCTTATTTCCAGAGTGGGTTTGTCAGTAAAAGGCAATGGAGAGTCTGTGGGGATTGGCGGGCCTATCAGCTGGTGCAGATGCTGTTGATGGAGATGATGCTTGGGTCCACCAGGCCCAGCTCCTCGTGCTCGTTCACACACAGCTGGTAGCCACAGCCGCGCCGGCGCTTCAGAGGCGTCACCTTGGCATCCGGTTTGGCACGGGGTGGCAGTAGAAAGCCCACGCTGCCTGCGATCAGCATGTGCCAGATACTGTGGATGTAGAAGTAGTTCTCCTCTGTCTCCACAAAGGCATACAGCGCTACTGCAGACGTTGCAATCATAGTGCCAGGAAACAGGAAGAAGACCCAGCGCTTCCAGGTGGGCGGGTAGCAGCGCCGCCTCCGGATGGTACGCACCGTCTGATAGAGGAAATATCAAAAGAAATGTTATGCACACAATCAACAACACTGAAAAGGCCCAATAATAATAATATAGCATATGTATAGCACTTTACAAGCCTGAGTTGACAAGTTTCTCAAACGCTACACAGTAATCATTATTCATTCATTCCACATATGGTGTTAGGCTACTAGTATAGCCATGGCTGCCCGGGCCTGACAAATGTGCCGTTGGTCCCTTCGACTACCACCATTCGTTCCCTCACACACTACATCCTCAAAGGCAAGGTGGGTGAAGTGTCTTGCCCAAGGACGCACTGACTGTTTGCACACGCAGGAGCCTGGACTCGAACGGCCAACCTTCCGATCATGAGAGACAATCCACTCTACCATCTGAGCCACTATCGCCCAAATCCTTGACACTACCCTTAGTTTTTTCATGAATATGCTTAATTTTAATTTCATCATTATTTTCAGACACTATATCACACAGTAAAACATTGGTACTGTAGTTGCTGGTTCAAAATATTAATTTCTTAACAAAGCACACACAATGGAGCGCTCAACTCAGGCCAGACTTCTACCTCCATGTCAATATTGGTGAACCATTTGAAGTCAAGTAGCTCATCATTTTTATGCATTATTACACTTAAAATATGATTTTTGGGGGGTTTGAATGGGTAACAGATAACAGTATAAGGATAACTCTTTTAACTTGTCAAAGCAGACACGTTTGTCACTGACAGGTTTTCAGTCATCTCTTCTCTTCACACCTCCTGATTGAGTCACTGTTTGACTGATCTAATTCAGTTCGTCTGGGAACATTGGGTATGGCAGGAATCGCAGAAACATGACAAGCTAAAATGAAAGGGCTCTCGCAGAAAAAATGACACTGAGAATTAGAGGCGCAGCCGCACTGAAAAGAAACACAAGCCATTGAACAACAAATACATTATTGAGTGTCACAAAGCAATAGCGGGTTAGCTTTGAAAAATGCCCCATCTGATCTAAAGGAGTTTTTAAAGAGAAGTTGCCGGGTTACTGCTGTCGCTCGCTGCCTCAATAGAGACAGGCATGACTCATTTTGACACTTTCACGCTGCTTTACATAAATCTGGCACACGTGCTTGTGATAACTGCATGGTGCATACGTTTGTCAAAATAGCACACATAATCGAATTACACATAGGCTGAAACCAAGCAAAGCAGCTGAACAGCACAAACAATGTTTTATGTAAAGCTGCAGAAAGACCACAATGATAGAGGGATATTGTGTATAAATTCTAAAAGCTAGTTGTTAATCTCAGAAGCGCAGAATGTGGTAAAACATACAGTGTCCTCCGTAAGCTTGGGGGCTTTGAGTGAGAATTACAAGTGCGTCATGTTCAGTGTTTCTGTGAGATTACTCCCACCTCCCACTCTCCAGTGAAGCCACAAAATGTGACAGAGGAGTGCCATTCATGATCATTTTACCCCCACCTTTTCTCAAACCTTGCATGAGAGACTATTATTTTTTATCTTCCCAGCTGAAGGAGCACATTATAACTTGGAGTAGAGCGAGAGAAAGTACAAGCTGACTTATAATGGAACTACAACCCATGACTAATACTGAAAGGCTAGAAAAACTTTTGAAGCCAGGACCCATGCGAACAGCTTCAGTGTAATATGTGTTTTAGCTATTTGCATGTTGAGGCCTTGGAAAAAAGGATTAGGCCTTTCTTGTAGGTGAATTTTCAAAACAGCTTCTCTGTAAATTATGCAAAGTGGTAATGTTTTGATTATATTTGACAAGTATTGTGATTTTCTCTGTGGTTTTAAACACATAAAGTATACACACAGCAGGAATTATGTTAATGTTCCGGAAAGCATCCCGATGCGTGAAAATAAAATCTTCATCTCGGAAAGGGAGGAAAGTACTTTGTTTGTTTGGCGCCTTTCACAGACATGGTCCCAAAGCGCTTTACATGGACTCCATACTCGGTAACCTGTTGCTTAAAAGATGCATTATTGGTCTAAAACAGCTGAAACATAATATCCAGTTGCTTCACTTCCTCATTTTCACACCATCTCCCCATGAGTCCCTTCCACTACCCTCGTCCTGCTCCCCTTCGCTGTGCAGCTGTTTAAATAATAATAATAAAAAACACCAAACAACAGTCTGCTCGGCCAGTGTAGGACCTCAGGAGGAGCTTTTTGGGAGCTGTCGCCGCGCTGCTTAGAATAGCCACTGGTGAAGATTCAAAGATGACTCAAATTAGGGAAAATATAAGAATACAAATTTTGCAAAAATGAGTGGAACAAATTGGGAAAACGAGAAAAACAAAAATTAAATTCCCCGCATTTAATTAAATTAGCAACGGCATCAAAACTGTATTTCTTTTTTTTCCGGTACCTGCTTTAGATACTTTACTTATTGTTATTGTTTAACGGTACCCAGCCCTAATCATGTACATACAACACTGGCATTTGTAGAAAATTGTGCTTTACTTTGGGCTAAAATTGGCAGGTCCGGCCGTTGGTCTTTTTACAATGATGAAAATCGGCCCTCCGCCAAGCAAACTGGCGCTAGAGGCTCGAAACACAACTCCAGGTAGGTTTTTGAGCAGAGAAGCTCTAAAAAGTCTATTTTGCAAGATACACCCCTTTAATGTGTCCGGGTAGCGTCTATGCCCCTTTTCTTTTACATTCTTCAATGTTCATTTTCGTAATGAAAACTAAGCTACTGTTTAGAAGATCCTCAAATTCAGTCACTTTATATATATTTTTTTATTAAACCTTTATTTAACCGGGAAAGTCCCATTGAGATTACTAATCTCTTTTTCAAGGGAGTTCTGGCAAAGACAGCGGCACAAGTCAATACAATGGCAATCGTTTGCAATTGACAGATCTGTAGCTTGTGTAAACGTCTGCTTTCTACCTAATCATCGTTCAATGTTGAGATGTAGAATATGTGCCTGAGTGGTGTAAAATATCACACTATCCGTGGATATATTTGTTAGTGTTGTTAGGACTTACCCATGCTACGGCCATGATACCCAGAGCAAACAGACTGGGTCCCAGCAGGTTCCACAGCCCGTGCCGGTCCAACTGCAGCGCCATGGACAGAGACATGGCCCCCAGCAGATAGAGCACCTGGACAGAAGCAGCAGCGATCGATAAGTGCCTGCAGCTCACAGTAAACAAGGTGGTGTGGGCCTATAACTCAAGCTGACAGGTTCATTTTATTACGGCAAGGAACATTTATAGGTGAGGACGGTTATAGCAAAATACATATAATTCATGGCCTAGTTACTTTTCCCCCAGCTTGTAGTTACAGTCTCTATAGGTGCAGTGATGTGGATGATTTATTTCTTTACATATTTTTATTTTTAACATGCCTTTCTGGACCGCTCTAACTAGTACATTAATTTGGATCCCTTAACTTAGAAAAATATTCCAGTGGACTGTCAATATTTCATTTAAAATGTAATATGAATTTCATTATTGTCCGTGTAGTGACTGAGATATGACCTGAAGAACAAGTGTCAATTTCGCTAATAATAATTTCCTTCCTTGGGTTCACTGTTGCCATAGCTACGTACTTAGAGCAGAGCTTAATAACTTTCATTAAAACATTGTGAATCCCGTTAATGTGCTTTTAACAATTATTGAAAAGTGATGAATTTCAAAATTATTGTTTGATATTACCAAACTGGGGAACTTTTTGAAGCAAAATCCCAGCACGGGTCGCACCGCAGGGGGCTCAGCAAAAAGACAGTATTCCAACAATAGATACATAAGAGTACCAGGTGAGAGTTTTGTAAGCTCCAAATTTGGCACAATGCCACGGTGTACAGTGTAGCATGTGGGGGTGGTGGAACTTTTGGGAGGGCTAGTCTGTCCGAAATGCCCGGGGTCCGGCGTTCTCGCATCTGGTATAAGAACACAAGAGAAATGGGTCTGATGGAGCAGAGGAGGGATGACCTGCCTGGAGGAGAGGCAAGCTAATTGGCAAAGAGCAGAGCAGAGAGGGGCAGCCAGGGACGCAGAGGAACAGCAGTCATCAGTCATACTTCACATAACACAGACAAACTAACATGCATAGGCTGTATACTGTACCCTACGCCTGTCCCGGCTTCTACAGAAATAATTTATTAGGTGTCACTGTGACCGGGAGGGCTATAAACTTGTCGGTGTAGTCTATGACAATGGCGCACAACACACTAAAACAACAATCCGTTTGCCTAATTGTGACAATTACTGTATTCATATTCAGCAAAATTCCACCGTCCCCAGTGGAATTTTCAGAAGCAATTAATGTCAAGCAATATTTCTTCAGCACATCTTGCTGTTTTTTGTGGTAAGTGACAAAAAATATCCTGCTAATACCTACAACTAGTGACAAAAGTTCTTCCAGCTTTTCACTGAGAATTCCCTATTACTATATTTTCCACACAAGGTAAAAACAAAACCTTGTTGGTGCCATGCACGGTAATAATAAACTAACACAGAAACAACAATGCCAATTGCTAACTCTATCATAGTTACGTTGAACTCAAAGGCAACCACTAGAGCTGTCTGTCACTGTCAGAAAAAAATATATCTCACTTAATAAACACGGGTTGCGGTACAGCGGAGATGCCGATCACACCTGGCAATCACCGCCCACAAAGTTCAAATCACGGCATCCTTTGGCCTTGAAAGCTTATAAACAAGAATACATTAATAATACCTATCAAGCAGAGGAGAGCCAAACTTAAAACGGGCAGATATTTCAAAAACATAGTAGGGCTTTAGTGCTATTGCTATTCCCACTTCAACACTTGCAGTTGCCCCTGGTTACAACAATTCTCGCTGATTTTGTCGTATTAGCACATGGAGGGCCGAAGGTCAAGCTTACACTCCAAACTGAAGCTGCGGTCAGACACACAAACAAACATGTACACAGTGACTAGCGAGCGCACACACATTGTTTTCCCACTTGCCAGTCCTGACATGTGCGATTTGATTAGTGACTGCAAAGCGCTGGCCTAAGCAACTACGAAATCTCAGGAGGACAACAGATGTTCATAGCCTCCTTCCCCTCTCTCTCCTCTTCTATGTCAAACTTACGGACGCACACACACACCAAAGCGTCCACGTGCGTGTGAGCGGCTTGAATGTGACCCACTGAGGAGATGCACCTGTTTGCTGTTATGTACAAAAGCCGACCACAATCTTTCAACATGAATAAAAAAAAGGCAACATTGCTATGGACCTAGTTACCCCAAAAACCCAGGTTTAGCGTTGACACATAGGCAGCAGTCACCTATAGATGTTCCCTTTACTTGTCATGAGGGCGCAAAATTGTTTTTTGCTTCAGGGCTTATCTCAAGTTGTCACCCATCCAACTTGAACATACTTACTGTGCTGCCACTAAAAATATAAAAACATTCCCACAGTAACTTTTTCACCCCAGTCAAAGAGGTTATGTTTTTGCCAGTGGTGGTGTTGTTGTTTGTTTGGCTTTGCAAGGTAGCGGATTTTGAGGATTTTTCGAAGCACGATGTAAATATATATATATATATATATATATCCATCCATCCATCCATTTTCTCCCACTTGTCCGTTGGCGGGTCGTGGGGGCAGCTGTTGGAGCTGCCCAAGTCACAAAGCACCAGTCCCCTATGGCTCCTCCTGCAGGTGGTGGGTCCACGGGAGGATGGCCTCATGGTTCCAAACGGTTCCAAACGGGCCTGTTAGTCTCTCATAGGGGGCCCATTCACACTCTCATTCATACACCAGTGTACGCAGACACTGGAGGCAAGGAGGGTGAAGTGTCTTGCCCAAGGACACAACGACAATGTGCACCTTCAGGAGGCGGGATTCGAACCCGAATTCGAATATATATATATATATATGTATATATATATATATATATATATCCATCCATCCATTTTCACCCACTTGTCCGTTGCCGGGTCGTGGGGGCAGCTATTGGAGCTGCCCAAGTCACATTGCACCAGTATATATATATATATATATATATAATAGGAGGAATAAGGAAGAAAGAAGGCCGGTATTGATGGTTAACTTCTCCTGCATCAGACATCCAGATTTTGACTACAGCCTTTTTTGACTACAGCCTTTTTTATATCTCCTTTGGTCTAGCTGATACTTCTACAACACTGGTTTGAGCTGTACCTGTTTGATGATGGACTTGAGTCGGGCCATGGCGATGACGGTGACCCACACTGACATGAGGGAGCCCAGGAAGTCGCAGAACTGCAGCACGTCATACTCCATAATGCAGAAGACCACGATCCCCGGCTGGTCGCACGCATGGTAGAACTGCCAACAGAGATAAAGGAGGAAGTGCTTAGCGACTGTGCATTTCTATTGAAATATGTAAAGGTAAAATACAAGCTATTTCTCATACCTTCTTTTCATTTTTTAGTAATATGACAATGCCATAGTTGCTGCTGGGCTCAACAGCGGCTGAACCTATCCTATCTATTATACTGGCAGGGCAGACATGCTGTTTTATGAATAAAATATAGGCCTGTCTGGTTTGGGGGAATAATATATTTGAGCCGGTGCCCTGTTGGTTAGACATTAGGTTTATTTTAAAATTGAATAGATTTAAGGAGATTTGAGATGAAGATTCTTCATGAACAAGAACAAAATTATACAACGCAATGTTGGTATATTCCTTATTTGTAACATTAGTGTAATCTAAGGTGTTAAAGGCACACTGCGTAACACTTTGAATTATACAAAATATGCCTCTAATGACCAGCTAGACACAGATAATACTATTTTTGCAGTGGGTAATTTACGAATGGATTTGGATGAGGACCTGATCTATTTAAATCTCATGTTTAGTTGCCTTTAGTCAACATCTCCATGGAGACGAGCTGGAGACGTCCCGCTCCCTGTCAAGTTATATTGAGGTCTTAAGAGAGCTGAGCCAATCACAGCAAACACATATGTTTGTTTGGTCATTTTTGGGGTATTTTTCAAAAAAATATATATAATGTAATAAAACACAGTGAAATGTTACACGGTGTGGCTTTAAATTCTTTACATTCCACATTGTTATATTATAATAAGTAAGTTACCAATACAAAACCCATCAAAGACCGATGGTTCAAAGTAAATGAAAATCAATAATCTTTCCTCATGTTATGTGTCTTTATTTTCTCACTCACAGTGGAGAAGAACATGGTGAAGATGTAGACGGAGGCCTCCAGGAGGTAGTGACTGCGGATGGCGATGGCCACAGGCGGGACAAACATCAGGTTGGACAGACACAGCAGCAGAGTGGACAGCAGCTGGAAACTGTAGGAGTAGGCCTCAGTGTTGTCAGTGCAGCCCCAGCCGTCCCAACCTGACAAGAACACGAACAGGACAAACAAATATGAGTATTGAGTAATAAGTGAAAAAACTGCAATTTAAACAATGGTATTCCTTGTGAGATAGTGAGCGTTGACTGGGAACACGATGTACCAATTTTATTTTTTTCTATAGACGGGCAAACTGGCTCAAGGCACAAGCAGACCGATTAAGACAAACAAAAACCTGGCTCTTGATGCCATATGAATAAACTTACTTATGCTTTTGAGAAAGGCAGCGCTTCAATGGGTAGGTGGATGTGATAAAAAGTCAGGTGCTCTTCAGGAATCCATGCAAAACACCTAACATGAAAGAAACTGAAGATGCGAGACACTTCTGACTGATTAAAAGTCCCTCATTCAGATGAAAAATTAACCTTTTTGGCCTTTCCTAGTCTCTATCAGGGCATACAAATCATGTATCCGTGTAGTCAAGTTGGTAGATTTAAAAAAAAGTAGTTGGAGAGAAATGACTATGAACCAGCTGAAGACCCTCTTTATAGAATATACAGCATGCTCACGTCTGGGTAGTCAGGACAGTATTCCTTGGTGTCTGTTGTGCTAAAAATAGTACTAAAAAAAAAACTTGGGTCTTATTGCCAAATGAAATGAAAACTTCTCAGTAAGCAAAAAAACTAAACAAAAAAGAAAAAGGGAAGAAACTGTTTGTAGTCCACAACAGTAGCTCTTGGTGTGAACTCCCTGCGCGCTCGGCTCCCTCTCAGTTCAGAGGAGTTAGATCGTGCCAGAGCAGTGGACTGGATAAGACAGTGTGAATGCAATATTAGCACGCCGAGGGTTTGCAAACAGAGGCTTTGCGGAGTGAGACAGGACAAGGGCAAGTGGAGAATGCAAAGTGCCTGCCAGGAAGCACTCACACATATGAAGGCTGACAATGAACCCGACTGAGAAGCTCTGATAAAAGGCAGATCAAAGACGGGATACTGAAACCGCCTCGGAGGACACGCTTTGTTTGAACTCGAGAGCTTATGTTTTATTGAAAAGATGATTATAATTAAGAACCGATTTTATTGTCTTCCCAAAATGGCTTAGACTGGGAGATTAATGGCAGGCCACTCACCGACTCATTGAACTCTGTGCTCTTTAGTCTCTGTATTGTCAGTTCCATCTTTCACAAGAACAACCCCCACCACCTCCGTCACGAAACGCTTGATACAGGTTTCCACAAATTAGAAAATCTTTGCAAAACTACTGACCAGTTTTGATCGGATCTACCTGTGAAGATGGTGTTTGAATGTAAATAGTTGGTTAATTGTTTTGGATTTCTGTAACTTGTAACCTGAACCAGGGCTGTGCAACATATAGCCAAATTATTACAATAATAGGTGACTCGATGTCTACTGTATATCACACATGTGCTGGTGTTTTGATCACGTTTCTGCGGCATGGAGTTTATCTTTATTACCGACACTAGAGTGGAAGCCGTCAATATATTCTCTCTCTCTCAGGACATGGACAGTGCTCACTCACAGTGGGAGAAATAGTTTGTAGTTTGTCCTCCATCCATCCATCCATTTTCTTGTCCGTTGCCGGGTTGTGGGGGCAGCTGTTGGCTCTGCCCAAATCCCATTGCACCAGGCCCTATGGCTCCTCCTGCAGGTGGGGGGTCCACAGAAGGACGGCCTCATGGTTCTAACCGGGCCTGTTGGTCTCTCATAAGGGGCTTCTGTAGTTTGTCCTGTGAGAGCTTCGTCTCCAGACTATAACTCACACTTTTTGTTCATAGTTTGGCTTGGAGTGCGACGTTACGTATACTCCGGCATGACTTATATATCAGAATATATAATCCCATGATAATAATTATAATAATAAAAATAATTATTAAAGCCGCTCGCGGCGATAGAGGCCCCCGCCCCTGGCGAAGTCCCCCCCTTGCGACCACCCCGGCTCGCTCTCGCCCAAACCCGCTCTCGCCTCGCCGTCACTCCCAACCCGGTCTGTTTTGAGCCTTAACTCGGTCCACTCTCGCCTGATCCTTCGTCACACCCCGGCCTCACTCTTGCCCCAGGTAGCTCCGGTGTCGGCCCACTCCTGCCTCAGCCTCAATGCCCCGGCCTCACATTCGCTGCAGCGGTGCTTTTCACTTGCTGTATAGTTGAAATCCTTTCTATGGCCAGTGAACTGCAATACTAGGTAGACGCCACCAGGCAAAACAGCACCTGGACAGAGGTGCAAACTTCCACAGAAGTCCTTTCCGCGTACTTCTATTTGAAGTATAGGCACCGAACCCGTGGGTGCTGCAGGTCTGGATCACCCACTCAAATCTGTGGGCACGCACGCAAATTTGCCTTGATTAAAAAATTATTCAGTAAATATTGCCAAACCTGTAGTACAATCTGTATTCATGCATATTTTACATTGGGAATACTGGGAGACAGCGCATGTATCCCGATTGACCTTTGACCGGAAGCTGCCCTGCGCACTATGAGATTGTGATTTTGCTTATATGTGCATCGGCCATGTGAAAAGAAAAAGCATTGGAAATGTGTCTAAGCCATGTTTGAACTGGCAACCTCCTGCATCAAAGACCAGCACACTATCACTGAGCTATAACTCCACACTGTAAAGCTCTAACGTGGGCTACTTTGGTCTAAATTATTGGGCTGAAATTGCCAGGCCGAAGGTCCCAGCACGCCACTGGAGGAAAGAGTTCCATTCAGGTCATGTTTCCCCCTCTATTTTCTTGATTAGTTTTTGATATGTCCTCCAGTTTTGCCTCAATTGTTTCCCTACTGTCCTTCATTTCTTTCTGTGTAGTTCGTATATTTCGAAAACTGTTCTTTCCCCGTTTTTAATGAGTGTGGGACCATAGGCAATGATTTATGTTCTTCCCAGTAGATGCCCAGTCCAAATTACAAAAAAAATAAATAAAAAATAAATAAAAGCCATGGTTGAAATTGAACTGGCAACCTCATGATTGGTATCCCAGTGCTCTACCTATGGAGCTAGCCAAGCTGCATGAAACAGCGCCACTAAACATATATCCTGCACTCTTATATTTGCAGAAAACAGAGCAGTGGTCTGCACAAGTAAAGAGGAAAAGGGAGTGAAAGGTAGAAAAGTGGACAATTAAATAATTGTGTCTACATAACTTGGTGCTCATTCTGGAGTTGTATCAGGCTCAGAGTGCAGCAGAAAAGTGTCCAAGCTGTGTTTGAACTGGCAACCTGTGCAGGAGGTTGCCAATTCAAACACAGCTTGGACAAACCAGCACACTATCACTGAGCTATAACTCTATGTCACAATGGGACGAATATGGGCTAATATTCTCTAAATAAGGTCCTAGCACGCCACTGGAGGAGAGAGGTCATTTCAGATCATTCCCCCCACCCCCCTCCATTGTTTTCGACACCCTCCCCAGTTTTGCCTCAAGTGTTTCCCCACATTTGTTTCTGTGTAGTTCCACATATTTTTAAACTGTTCTTTCCTCGTTATTGATGAAGGTGAGACCATAGGTCAACGATTTATGTTCTTTCCTGTAGGTGGCCAGTAAAAAATAAAATAAAAACATAAATACAAATAAAAATAAAAAAAGGTCAAGGTGGGAATTGATGCCACTAACTTGTGATTGTGAGTCCAGCACTCTACCCATGGAGCTAAGGCAGCTATAGTTAACACTTTGGATTAATATTATGAAAAGCTGATGTATTTGCAGAAAAAAGAGGGACGCCTTAATAATTCAGCCAAGATTAATTTAATCATTTTATAATTAGAGCAAACTCGCCTGGGAGACAAATATTTGAGAGGATGCTTCAGCCATTCAGCATACTTGATGGGTGAAACAATATTTTGATCAGGCCCATCTAGTAGGAGGAACGAACAGGGAAACGGACAGGAAACAGCCAAACTGAACTTCCTGTGATTGTACTGTCCAAAAAAGCTCAATTTGGAGCAAAACACTTTCAAATTAAAGCTTCTTTCTGTGACAGAGTAGTAGTATAACTACGTATGAGTCTAAAAGTGTGGCTTTTGTGAATAAAAGGGGTATTTGGGAATATTGACGATTTTCATGAGAAACTGTGACAGAGGCCAACATGCTGCCAGAAGATGATCACTGGCTATTTCCCAAAGGATGGACGGGTCACTTACAAGCCACTTAAAAGACATCGCAAGCCAGCAGGTGGCGCTGTTCTGCCACTTTGATCAGGCTGTATAAGCGGAGTGGTTGCCTTGACCCATCCATCCATCCATTTTCTTCCGCTTTATCCGGGGCCGGGTCGCGGGGGCAGCAGTCTCAGCAGAGATGCCCAGACTTCCCGATCCACGCACACCTCCTCCAGCTGTTCTGGGGGGACCCCGAGACGACACCAGGCCAGCTCGGAGACATAGTCCCACCAGCGTGTCCTGGGCCTTCCACGAGGCCTCTTCCCAGTGGGACATGCCTGGAACACCTCCCGAGGGAGGCGACCAGGAGGCATCCGGAACAGATGCCCTAGCCACCTCAGCTGGCTCCTTTCGACGTGGAGGAGTAGCGGCTCGAGTCCGAGCTCCTCCCGGGTAACTGAGCTCCTCACCCGATCTCGGAGGGTGCGCCCAGCCACCCTGCGGAGGAAACTCATTTCGGCCGCTTGTATTCGCGATCTTGTCCTTTCGGTCATTACCCAAATCTCATGACCATAGGTGAGGGTGGGAACGTAGATCGATCGGTAAATCGAGAGCTTCGCCGCTTGACTCAGCTCCCTCTTCACCACAACGGTCCGATACAGCGACCGCATCACTGCTGACGCCGCACCGATCCGTCTACCGATCTCACGCTCCATCCGTCCCTCACTCGTGAACATGACCCCGAGATACTTGAACTCCTCCACTTGGGGCAAGGACTCCCCACCGACCTGAAGCGGGAGAACCACCTTTTTCCGGTGGAGAACCATGGCCTCAGATTTGGAGGTGCTGATCCTCATCCCGCCCGCTTCACACTCGGCTGCAAACCGCCCCAGTGCGCGCTGGAGGTCCTGATTTGATGAAGCCAACAGAACAACATCGTCTGCAAAGAGCAGAGATGATATTCTGAGGTTCCCAAACCGGACACCCTCCGGCCCCTGGCTGCGCCTAGAAATTCTGTCCATATAGGTAATGAACAGAACCGGTGACAAAGGGCAGCCCTGCCGGAGACCAACACGCACCGGGAACAGGTCTGTTAGTTGCCTTGACCCCCACATGTTATACATTTTCGGAAAGCTCTAAGACTAAGGCGCACGTGATCCCCATGACGGGGAAGGCCTGTCCGATTATTTTCACAACACCATACCATCCCGATTTTTTTATTAGAATTTTTCAAGAAAAAACCTTTAAGGCGTTTGCACATGGTTATGTCCAGCTCGAGAATGTGCACGTGCGCCGTATTGGGTCCGTTGCAATCTGACAAAGTCGGATTACAAGACTTTGTCCTTCGCACAATGTAAACTGCTTGGAGGGGGCACCACTGAGCCATCTTTTATTATTTTCTCTCGCGGGCCACACCCAAAATTAGAGCTCCCGGAGCACTAATTTCTGATCCCTGTTACTTGCATATCGGTTCACGTTTGCTATGTGAATTCTTGTATTTTCCCTCTTTTTAACGATTCTAATTAGTCCCTCGCGGGACACTGCGTGTCCGTTGCTCGGGCCTAATAATAATAATAATAATAATAGGTTATTTTCCCACTGACTGCTCTAGGCTGCTCTAGGCTTGTGAACAAGTATCTGCTACTCCTGTACCACTGATTTCAAAAACGGTGATCGAGCAGCACAAAGAAAGTTTGGAGTGAGCGAGGGACTGGCAAAAAGCAGAGGTTACTCTTACTGCAATGAAGAAATCCAAAAAACGAATCGCGAGCTAAAAGCTAGAGCTAGAGGAACGAGTTCGCACATGGGTGCTTAAACAACATGCTGCCAGGAGAGGCTTGTCTACGGTGCAGTTACGCCTCCATGGCCAGGTACTGTAGTTGCCAAGGCTGGTGCGACTTATATATGTTTTTTTCTTCTTCATAATGCATTTTTTGGCTCTAGTTTTTTGTATTTTTAAGATGGCTAGCCTGTCATGTCATGTCAATATTTGTGCTGATTAGATGTATTTATTTTTTTAAGATCCTACTTTAAAAGCCATATATGTGAAAGTGAAATTGTGCTACCTGCTTTGCATTCACAGGCTGCATACAGGTAGTTGTTGGTGCGTAGGAGCTTGCACTGGCCGTAGGTGCCGCAGTCGTTGATGCAGGGAGTCAGGTAGGATCGCATGTACACCTCGGCTGTGACATTGATACATGGCTCAAACCTGGAAATGGAAGATAAAGTAGAGTTAGATGGAGGTCAAAGTGGGGACTACACAAGTGCTGCATTACTGTGAAAGGGACTTCTACCTGGTGAGAGCATTTATATTTAATAAGGGAAGGGTCTTGGCTGGATGGACCTATTCCACATTTAAATCCATTTTTTATTGAATATTAAATACACTTGAATCTTGCCTTGAATCTAGACCATTTTTACATTTAATTGTAAAGATGTAAGGATCCTTAAAGGTCCATATACTATGCTGTCATCTATTAACAAGAAATTCTTTATAGGTGAATCGAAATGCTTTTTTAAATGCTTTTTGCTTCAGCCCACTCCTTTTGAGCAGAATGTATACTGCTCAAATAAACAAATAAACTAAACTAAACTAAACTAAATGACTTTGGTGCATCACGGCAGTACATCAGAAGATGATATTGGTCTTTCTAGTGTTGACTATTGTCTTTTTGCACCAAGAGCAAAGAGGTTTATGCTCTGCTTGTGCTTTGCATGTGGTAGAATTGAAAATATAGCGAATTAAATTGCATTGAATTACAACTTCAAAAAGCTAGTTTAGCTACATATGGGCTAATGCTATGATACTCAGAATGAAGCATCCAAAATAATGCTGAGCATTTCATCAGTTCGTCACTGACACTACACAGAGTACTAATATGAATATGTGGGCACTTGCCATGTACATTATAATTGCTAGGTTTTTACAATCAGTCACAGAGAATGGAACTGTGGGGGGTAATAAATACATCTGCTGCTTGTACCAGAACACTTTTAATTGACACATCTGCACTCACTTCTTTATTTTGAAGTTACATCCATCAACTTAATTGTCGCCTTAAAGAGGACTTGTCATTTGCGCCACTCTCTGTCATCTCACTGAAACGTCCCTGATTCACTAAGTGGCGGCAAAAACAGATAGCGTTGTGGATGCCTGTTATTTCCATACCTCAGCACTGCACTCATGTGAGAATGAGCTCATGTCCCACACCATCTGTTGTAATCTGTTACTCACATTCAATTGGAAGTCCCAAGTGTGGAAAAAAACTGCCTCATTTCAATCTGTTCACATTTTGGTGCCATTAAGATTTGCCGTAACGGCTCAATGAATAGGTAATACAGGAGCTTGTCAAAAAGTGTGCGAAAGTTAGAATAGGAGAGCCTAGTACACACATATCTTTAAGATAGTTAGTCAAACATCACAATTACTCCACACAGAAAGGCCCTGTCCACCTAGGGATTGAACCTGGGACATGATGCATGAGTGCTAACCGCTGCGCCACCATGCTGCCCAACTCGCTCAACAACGCAACTACTTTCACCAAATACTGAAGGCAAAACTAGAATGTGGATATTGATACTTGATAAGCCAGCATGCTGACAATAAATGAACTGTTCAGGTGAGCACAGTGGGATGGAGGTGGCAGATGGGACGTGGTTCACTGAGACTGCCTGCAATCTTTCAATCAACATTTAGCTCTGCGCCTGTGCCACTTGCACAAATTATTAATTTTAGTAAACAAACTTGAGTTTAAAACAAATATTTGTATTTTTGTAGACTTTATTTTCCCTGTAGGAACATTTGCTTTCTGCCTGTAACCCATGTTCCAACCTCATCTGGTCTTTTAAGGATTATAAATCAACAAAACGACTAAAATAAATTGTTATGATTGACTTTAAGGCATTGATGTAGTTTTATTAAAAGGCCTGAATTAGGGATCCTTTGGTTCAGAAGTAAATCCTCTTTTTGCTGGTGCAATACCTTCTATAAATATGACGGTTATGTAATGTGTACAATGCATTTCCTTCCTTTGAATATGTAACTCCAAGGATAGTGACTTCTGTGATGAACTACCTTAGATTAATTTCACCTACTGGGGGAAAAAAAAGTATTCCACATGTGTGCAGCAGTCGCATTTTTAAATCAATTTTGGACTGAGTGTGTAAAAGCAGTGGGCGAAGACAAGAGAGTCTGACATGTTTTTGCTATGACCTAACTCTAATGGTTCACACTGATGCCTCTACAATGGTGCCACCGTACAAAGCTCAGTTTGGTG
Organism: Proterorhinus semilunaris; assembly: GCA_021464625.1. NCBI lineage: Eukaryota > Metazoa > Chordata > Actinopteri > Gobiiformes > Gobiidae > Proterorhinus > Proterorhinus semilunaris. The sequence goes on from CM038345.1 coordinate 13,990,206, forward strand.
ATTTGGGAGGCTGCATCTGTAAAATGATGGCCTATTACTGTGCCACTATGGCACACTCTGCCGCTTTCTATCAGAGCTATTATTACATGTTAATGAGCCAGGAGAAGGCTCATTTGGGCTCTATTCAAACAACCACATTAGCATGCTATTATGTTGGTTCATGAGGAGCACCGTCCCTATTGCTCCCTGCACGTTATCCGGGCTTGTCATTAGGAAATAATGGGGCAGAGTTTTGCTGACACATCGTTGGCCCAAATGTTTAAGACATACATTGAAAACAGCACAGACACATTCTCCCATGCTATTTCTTGAGGTTGAAAAAAGGAATTAGTTATTACTACTAAATTACCAATTATTACTACTAAATTACCTTAACCCAGTGCAAAAAAACGATAGAGAAAATATCTTAAAATATGTTTAGTAAAAAAGATCATTTTACATTCTGTGTAGCCAACTACGTATACTATATGTAAGTTACCAGTTGACCCATCCATCAGTGACATTAGGGCAACCTCTGTGGGTAACTGTAGAGCAGTGACCACCTCAAGATCTTTAGATATGGTCAGGGACATTTAATGGCAGTACGTGGCACAGTGTCTTAGTATTTGGTGGGATTGTGTGCTACAGCAGAGAGATCACAGACTTTATATCACTAACCAAGCAGGTTAGACGACTGTAACGGCCTGCTCACCAGCCTCTCAAAGCAAGCTTTCAAACAGCTACTGCAATATATACAAAATGTGGCTGCTCAGGTCTCTACTGGCTTCCTGTTGCTCTGAGAATAGACTTTAAAATAGCTCTGTTTTTCATAGTAGAGCACCTGAGAACCCCAGGAGGTGGTCTCTTAGTAGTTTCTGGAGTCAGGACTAAACACAGTGAGGAAGTTTCAATAATAAGCTTCAACTCTGCCTGTGTTTAAGTCCAGACTGAAAACACTGTTGTTTACTACTACTGCCTATGGCAACTGAAAGTATTTTAAGAGATTTTTTTTCTATTATATATTTGTTTTTATCGACTGATTTTCATTCTAAGCTTTAAATGTCCATTGTTTTCTTATTGTGGGCTATGTGTTTTTATAGACTGTAAACCCGAACAAGCTGATTGGACTTAAAAATTAAAGTTAAAAAAAAGTTCAACTAAGCTAAAAAAAATGTCCTCAGTTTTTTAAGCTAAGTTAACGACAAACCTTTAAGTTCAATGTAACTTTAAGTTGAACTTATTTCTATGGTCTCTCCTACAGAAGCACACTGCGGCTCACTCCAGCCACCCCTTAACTCATTTTATAATCTGAATGTAAATAAAACTTAACTAAACTTAAAAAAAAAACACCCCCTTGGACTTAAACATTTAGCGATTAATGAATATTTTTGCTGGTTTTGATTTCTATCACACCTCAAACACTGTTCGGGTTTACAGTGTTGCTGTGATCACACTGAGTAGCCTCAAACATGAAACGTGCTGTATAAATAAGCGTGCCTTAATTAAATACAAATGAACATGATCACAATGCGGGTATGTATGGAAAGTTGCGAGAGGAAGCTAGAAAATAGGGGAGTATAATTGAGACCACTTACCCCCGTTCATTGGCACAGAGCGAGCGCAGGCTGAGGTACCAGGTGCCTGTTTGAGGGTAAGGGATCCTCAGTTTGGTGATATTGGAGGACGCATTGACTGACAGAGAGAAGCCTGCTACCAATTCTGCAACAGAACAAGACACGCAGGTGCAATGAGAGGAGACACTTTCGTTTAAGAAGTGCCTGAAGACCCACTCACACTAGCAGAAAAAAACACTTCACAATCAGGAGTCTAAAAATTCAAATGTCAAAGTGCTCGAAGTGTTTTTTTTTTTTTCTTTCTTCTGAATCCATCAGGAATTTGTCGACATGAGCGTACCTGATTCACATTTGAGCGTGCCGTTCTCCCGCAGGAACAGCGGCATGCCGTGGTTGAGACAGCCGAACACGGTGACATTGGCCCCCCTCAGCGTCGACTGCAAGGGGCAGAAGACACAGGCGAAATCACACACAGCAAAGTGTCAATGCAACAGCCATCTGCCAGAGTCGCGGCGCGGCGCTGACACCGCTCATGATTACCTCAGGCCTCATTTGCCCTCAGCTTCGCCACTACTCCACTTTAAAATGAACAAATCAAGTCAAAGTGCTCTCCCTCAGTACGCCCCAGGCACATCAATGAAGATGTTGACACGCTATCACCTTAAAGACTTATTTTGGATTAAATAAAAGGTTTTTAAAATTCCAGCACAGCATTTCAAACCATTGGGGATTGCGTGTACATATTCAAATCAGCTTGTTGCACGGAGAGGCAAAAGAAAATACATCTCATCTTTAACAGCAGGACAAACGCATTAGTATAATGAGCAGAGAGAAATGTTGGTTTGTTTATTAGAACGGCGCAAAAGAAACAAATGTGTAGTGCTATCTGTTTCTAAATGACTTCATTTATTCTGCTCTTACCAGACGCTGCAGAGAAGGGGACTTTTTACAGCTTTAGTGAAAGGAAGGCATTACCGACAGCAGTGCGCACAATTAATCATAGCACTTTTTTTCCCCCAAGTGAGTATAATTTGGAAAATATTTCTCGTGACAAATTATAATTTAAATGTTCGACAAAAACAGACTCTTTTCCAATTCCGCACAAATAATTGAGTCTCTGGGATTGCATTGTGTATTTGGGCAGGAGCCGCACAACTTGGACACACCTTCAAAAAGCAGTAATAGGCTGGTACCAGGTTTTTTGATTTGAACCATGGTAAGTATTCCAGACTCTACTGCTTTTAAAACCGTGGAGCTGACTGGCCTGGCGAGTTTAGTTATCATGTGGTGAAGGCCTGGCTGCTTTTGAATGGTAAAATGTGCATAAGTGTGCTGATGATTGGTGATGCCAGAAAAGCTACAAGTAAAAAAGATGAATAAATAGAAAATGCTAGCTGATGCAATTTTTAACCCACGTTAAGACTTTCTTGCCAATGTGGTTTTGTTTCATGTCCGGAAAGACACATTGCTGCAAAGCTTAAGCACTTCTAATATCGCCTGACTAAACCCGTTAATGCCTTATGCTCTAAATAAGTATTAAGTATGTTCTGGGAGTTGGTAAAGTTGTTCATTATAGTAATGACTCCACAAACACGCAGCCAGGTGTGATCAGTCCAGGCTCCCCAAACCCACCATCTGGAGTGTGTGTGTAGTGCGACAAAGTGAGAACCAGGAAGAACTTTGTACAGTATTGACACTCAATATTCACACGCATGTTGTACGTCGCCGTCCTACCACTCAGGCAGGTATAGCTTCAAATACTGTGAGACGGAGCGCTCATAGGCCTGTTTTACCAGCTCAATGTCAAAGATGATAACCTTCAATTTTATCGGGTGTGTTATATGTAGGGCTGGGTACCGTTAAACGATACCAGTATGCTATCGGGAAAAAAAAGGTTTAGGTACTACTGGTATTGAAAAAGTAAAAGTATCAAAAGCAGGTACCAAAAGAAAATCTTTTTAATCCAAGTTTTGATGCTGTTGGTCCAGAGACAGCATTAGAGGAAGTGTCAAATACATGATTTTTTGCCCAATTGTAATTTATTTTTTCCCATTTAAAAAAAGAAGAAAAAAAAATCCCAATGTTTACCCCATTTTTTAAAACATATTCATTTTCTTATTTTTGTTCACATTTTTCCTCCCATTTTACCCAAATTATTCCCCATTTTTCACACATTTCTTGACGTTGGAGATGAATCCCATATTATACATTTGTAGATCTTCCAAACAATTACTGTTTCTGCTTCTAAAGGAGAAATATTTCATTATAGGTATCGAAAAAAGTATTGTTCAGGTATCGGTACCGAAAACCAAGTATCGTTAAAGCTAAAATGAAATAAAAACAAACAAAAAAATGCCCAAACTGGGAAAACCAAGTAAATATTTATAGAAAAATCTGACATTATAATTGTGCTTTTGAGGAATTCTTCAAAACCAGTGAGGTAACCTGTCAAGGGCATCTAGCTAGAGAATTATCCATTGTGCATGTTTTGGATTTAGTGCTTAAGTTGTTATCATTTTTTTTTTTTTGTCTTATTAATTGATTTGTTTGGGTTACACTTGCTGCAGTCCCGTGTAAAGATATACTGTAACATTGCTGCATGAATCACTCCTAACATTCCCATTTAAAGTCAGCTCCATGATCCAGATGTTGATTGACGTGTGGGGGTTGCTGTCGTTGGGGCGCCATCTGTCCTTTTTGTACGAGCGGCAGGGCTCACAAGTCAAAGCATCAATCTTGGAACACTAAAATCCATGGGGCTATGTCATTTGCCGTTTTTATATATGGTAATGCCAGGCTATTTCAAAGACTAGTATCATCCTCAAAAGCTGTTGGCTAACTGATCGTGGTTGCACTTGTCCACCATCCACAATGTGGATCGGATACAGGCTCACACACTGTGCCACCTAAGAACTTAGGTGGTACTATTTCTCATCCTCAATAACAGTAGTCAACCCCTGCACGACAATGTGGCCGCTCAAGAAAGCTGCCGCAGTGACCGTTTCCTCTCCATGTAATGCAGCCATAAGAAAGTACAATGGACCCTCGTAGTGTGTACCGTTTTTATTACTATTGATAGTTGCTTTTTTACCCCCTTCTTCTACATCTTTTAACTTTAAACTTTTCATTTATGGGTACTGATGCTTGTATTGTATTGAGTGCTTGTATATGGATGGCACACACTGTATGCTGCAGGACACTCGAAATTCCCCAATCGGGGATTAATAAAGTGTCTGTCTGTCTGTCTCAATTCTAATCATCTACAGCCATACTATGAAAAATATATACTTTATGTTTTAGGCTATTACTCCCCCAAAGATACAAAAATAATATTAGCTGGAGTTTTTCTACAACCATTTATTGAAAGATCTTGCATTAGGGGAAATGCAATTTGTAAATCTGCGTAACACATAGATCACTTTAAAATTTGAAACAATAACTCCCCTGTAAAAATGAGGACTTTCTGAATACAAGATTTTTTTTTTAATCAGTGGAGCCCTCTATTGCTGCTAGGCAACAGCTAACACATTGACTCCAAGGCGCGTCCTGTCAAGAGAAAACTTGGTGGTAAAATGATTCAGTGTGGTCTTGCAGCAAACAAAGGCACTGCACATTTATCACGCATTCTTTCTTTCAGGAGTGTAGGAGACAGACGAGACACTTCTATTGTCTTCCCAAAGCCCTGCCCAAGTGTGCGGCTCCACTGACGAGCAAGTGACATATCATCGCCAACGGGGGGAAATGTGTCTATGGAATAATACAGTGCGACAGCCGGCGCGAGAAATACATAAACGCACACACCTGCCCTCGGTCGAATGGTTGTTTTTAGCAATGAGGGAGATTATACGGAGTCGAGTGTAAAAAAGCACTGCTGCTGTTATTAAAAGCACTCAGAATTCTGTACATTCAAATGAGAGGATAAACAAAGACTGTGGGATTGTTGCGCTGCCTTGGGGAATTTGGGCGTTTTCAGCAAAGCAAAGTTATAATAACAAGTAGAGTTACTGCAGCATTGTTAAACAGAAATAAGTGACATATATATCTTCAGAAAAAATGAAGTCGGAGATGTGGTCTGGGTGCCAGGCATATTAACCACAGCCGTTTTAATAACAGTACAAAACTCAACAAAGGCAGTCTATAGGGTATGCAGCCCTTTTATACTATTATACAACAACATCGTACCCAATTAAAGGACATGGGCAGCATGTTTTGTGAATTTAGAAAAATAAAAGCTTGGATACAGACAGCAATAATATTTAAAAGTGACAATAAAAACAGCAGTGAAGCATTTTACGCGACATTGGCAGCGTTTTAGAAATAAAATAATAATCATGTCATAACACGGACTCTATCCCGATGTTTTTGTGAAGTTTTGCTGCCATCGTTGACTGGGTTCCTTTGGGAAATGTGTGAATTATTATGTGAAAGGAATAACAACATATAGTTATTGTAAATATTTCTTTAATACAACACCCTGCCACAGTTAGAAGCATCTTTACCACTGAGACGGCCACATCATTTTATCCAACATCAGCCAGCAAACACCGTGCTTGAATTTATGAGCCCGCATGTATGATTTCCTCTATCGTACATCACGCAGCTGTGTCCTGAATGTCCTATGCAGATACATAGTATATGAGGAAATGAAAGGGTCTTTACTGAGAATTAATGGCCATGAGGACACACTGTGACCTATATTGTGATGATGATTGATGCTGCAAGGAATGACCTATTGAAAGCCTGGCATTACGGTCATATCACATAGCTTCCTGTTGTCGGGTCCTTCGAGGGCTGCGGCTGGAGCAGCGCAATAATTGCACAAGGAACCAGTCAATAAACCTCACAGTTATTTATCAAGCCAATTATTCTCATTTTCCACAACATTAACAATGTCCAAAGCATGTAGTAGTTTTTAATAGCGGTGAGAGGATTGAACTCCACTTTAATATCACATGACTTATTGATGTCCACGTGTAATTACGAAAACAACAGTATACAATTTTTTTATGCACTGAATCTACTGGTCACAGTGTGTTTCCAACAAACCAGCATATTGTGTTGTTTTTTTACTAACAAGTTCAATGATTTAAATACATGTTTTGCTGCAACCATTTGTTTCACTTGCGCATGTATTTTCTCAGTTTTCGAGGCTAATGATTTCATGAGGCTGAAAATCACTGAAGTGTTCTTCGCAGAGATTATGTTGATGAATTTTTTATGTCATTGTGTTCAAGGGGCAGCTGAACAAAGACATTTGCGACGCCGGCCTGATTTTGGGCAATTTGTCAATTTTCAATCAGAGACATATGTGACTCGCCCAAACACTGGCGTCTGTTCCATCATAAACTCTTCACTCTGTCCATCTGAGCATCCATATTAAGCAGTCGACTTCTGTCTGAGGCCTTTCCCTTCAGTTACTGATGAATATTTATATTCCCAACAACAATCCTCCACTCTGTCTGTCGGAGATGTTATATAGTGTGACAATATTGCAAGCAGTAATAAAATGTTGGCCAAAATAAGTGATTTCACCAACATGTTAATTTAGTAGGTGACAAATAACATTTCATTATTATGCAACTGTGCTTTTGATATGTTTTTGTGCATCTAATATTTAACAGTAGGAAATAAAGCTCACCCACCCCCCACCTTCATCTCATAAAATGTTTATCAGTGTACATTTCACCGAGTTAAAAGAGTGCATCTCAGAGTAATGAATATGTATAAATAGCAATAAAGAGCTTGAGGGTGGTGTATAGGACCTGAAAAAAGCCTTAAAATGCCACTAAAACTTTCAGGGTACTCACCATGTTCAGTTTGAGCTCCATGTTGAGCACTCCTCCACTGTCCAACACTGGCATTAGGTTGATGGCAAACACCGCGGCTCGATCGGGTGGGACTGATATATTTGGGCCAAAAAACACATAGAAGTGCACTGAGAAGGTGTCCAGCTCGTTCCGCAGGGTCGGGCGTATAGGCCAGCACTTGTTAGGGTCCGAGGTTGGAGCGAGGTAAACCGCGTTGTTCTCTGAGGCGGGCTGGTGGCTGGCGTTCTGAGACAGACTTGGAACAGCGGCCAAAGACATGGTTTCAGACAGCGAGAAGCCCATGGGCGTCCCAAAAGACTGAGGCATGTTCATGGAGGAGCTGGGCAGCGCCGGCTCCTTTGACAAGTTGGGTTTTGAGCAATCTGAGGGAAAGACAAAGACACAGGAAATACAGTATAAGGACGGTTCTGAACACGCCCAAGGAGTCCAAGTCTTTACTTTTGGTCCTGGTTTTACTTAAAGACACGACGCGTTGTAGTATTTATTTAATTACAAATATTTTTTGTATATATATATATATATATATATATATATAATTACATTGAATTTACAGCAATAATTTATATCAATACAAATATTAGATATATTAAAAGAAAAATAATCCTTTTGTACCTACCATCATACCTATATTCACCCATACATATTCCATTCACCCTCACACTCATACACTCGGGTCAACCACTGCCTCGCTATAAAGTAAAAAGACAAATATTTTTATTGTTGAAGAAAAAACGTGTGTGTTTGCTATAACTTTACTGGGAGCTTGACGTTTCCAGCTCGTCTCCATGGAGATGTTGAGCCAATTATGAGATTTAAATAGATTTGGTCCTCATCCAAATCATTATTTGATTACCCACAGCAAAAAAAATACAATGTTCTGCGTCAGGCTGATCATTAGGAGCATGTTTTGTATTGGCAACAGTAGAATCCAAAATAGTTGAATACGTATGTGCCTTTAAATTAGACTTGGACTAGGTTAACACTCAGTTTGCGTTGATATATATATTTTTTTTTTTTATTTATAATTGAAATTAAGATTAAATGGGATGCTTGCATTTTGTGTTAGTAAAAGAAGAAGTAGAAGAAGTAGAAGAAATAGAAGTAGAAGAAGTAGAAGTAGAAGAAGTAGAAGAGGTAGACGAAGAAGTGGAAGAAGAAGAAGAAGTAGAAGAAGTAGAAGTAGAAGTAGAAGAAGTAGAAGTAGTAGAAGTAGAAGAAGTAGAAGTAGTAGAAGTAGAAGTAGAAGAAGAAGAAGTAGAAGTAGAAGAAGAAGAAGTAGAAGAGGTAGACGAAGAAGTAGAAGAAGAAGAAGAAGTTGAAGAAGTAGAAGTAAAAGAAGTAGAAGTAGAAGTAGTAGAAGTAGAAGAAGTAGAAGTAGAAGTAGTAGAAGTAGAAGTAGAAGAAGTAGAAGTAGAAGTAGAAGAAGAAGAAGTAGAAGAGGTAGACGAAGAAGTAGAAGAAGAAGAAGAAGTTGAAGAAGTAGAAGAAGAAGTAGAAGAAGTAGAAGTAGAAGAAGTAGAAGTAGAAGTAGTAGAAGTAGAAGAAGTAGAAGTAGTAGAAGAAGTAGAAGAAGTAGAAGTAGAAGTAGTAGAAGTAGAAGTAGTAGAAGTAGAAGTAGAGGAAGAAGACGTTTAAGCTGCCTATCAGTGACATATCTCCAGATCATGGATAGAACCTGGTCAAAAGCACTACCTAGCAAGAGGATTGAGTCTATTGTGCATGTTTGGGGTTGGTATGGGATATCGGTGCTCTAAGAAAAAAGACATCCAGACATGGAGAGTGAACAAAGACCCCACTTGACGCAGGTATTGAACCCGGGACTGTGACACCAAATCTACCGCATTGCCCGTAGCTGATGCTGAAGCTTGTCACGAATCCCACGCTGACACCTGTGTTATATAATAATCAGTGTCATAAAATCCAACAATCCAAATCCCAATGAAACACTCAAACAAAAAGGCGGCGAGTCACTTCTTTCTCTGCCATCATTATGCACGCTAAGCAACCAAGGGCTTCTGCAAATGTTTGAAATGATCCCCGTCGGCTGGCTCTCACAATGTAAACAGCAAGGTTCAGAGCTGCTGTGCACTGCTTTTTAATGAAACACAGATTCACAGTAATTGCGAACAGTAGGCTCTCATTCAGCACAAGCAGCTCACAGAAGGGACGGTCATTGGACAACGAGCATCACAAACAGATCGTGCAATACATGCAATTCCAGCACGGCGAGGCTTTCAAAGACTTGCCGCATTATACATCGCTCAGAATGGTCCACCCTACTGTAAAATGTCTTTGACTGTTTGCTGGGTATTGTTGTAGTTTAATAGATTGAGGATCGCATAGCTCTTTATTGTGATAAAGTATAATAATAAAAGAAAAAAAAAAGATTCCTCACAGACCTTTCAACTGAATTTTTTGAGAATTTCTGAATATAGCATTGGAGTTGCATCAAATGTCCTGGGATGTATTTCAAAATCTACAGCTACATTTGAAAAGGTTGAAACAACGTTAACGCTTGTCTGAAACAATCGATTGGCAAAAAGACATTGAAAAGCTACAAGTGTAAGTACAAAAAGTAAAGGGGGGGTGAGTCGAACAAATTTGAATTTATTTAAAGCTATGTGAAAATCATAGAGAAGGATTGTCGTCAACTGTACTTGGTGGATGCAATGCTTTTCACACAGAGGCTTTGCCAAACACTGAAATTTCAAGTAGCAACAAATTTGGTCAGGAGGGGTTTATAACCTTGTGCCAACACGGAGCAGGTTTCCACTCGTTACCAGCCTAGTGACCTGACACTTCATTAGCATGATAGTGCCCTTGTTTTGACTGGATTTGGGTCGGAGAATGCTGCTGTAAATAGCAAGTAGAATGGCTTGTACTGTAGCCCACGAGCTTAATTAAAGCTAGGTTACTCTGACGTCATAAAAAAACACTTATTTTACTCCTCTTTCAAATTATCTCTTCTCCTTGGCTTACAATTGATTAAACTCTCTGTAAATGTTATCTATAACTGTCGCATGCCAAATCAGTAGCTGCAAACCCAGCATTTTAACAAGAGAAAAATACCTCCGTGTCAGTGGCCTCTGGGCAGTCGATGGGCGACTATGACCCTGATTCCTGCAAATTGGAGTGGATTGACACTAGAGGGCCACACTTGTGAGACAGCTCTTAACAATGACAGCCTGGCCCACAACATCTCAGGAGGTGCTGACTCCAACCTGAGCCCTTCTTCAATTTAAATCCACAAAAGGTCAAGCCAAGATCTGCCTGCCAGCCACGGTGGAAAAGACCGAGTGTGAATAATTAGTGTGGGTGTTGCCATGGTGACAAAGTGCAGAGCGGTGCACGGGGAGGGCAGCGCTGCACGGTAGAGACTTCCTACAGATTTCTGAGTCGCCCCGTGGAGTCAGTGTAAAGAACACTGGAGCTGTCCATATCCAGAAAACAGCATGTAGCACTTATCCATGCGATCACTGGCCTCTTAGTAATCCCACAAGAACCAGAGCGGTTTGGCTTTCAGTCTTCCTTCCAATTTAATGGTCCCACAGAGGCGGCCTCAGTTTTTCAATCAAAACACATGTCCAAAACTCAATATGGGCAACCGAAAGAACAGGGACTTTCAAAAGGCGGTTTGAAAATGCAGTTGCACTGAAGAAAAATAATCCGGATGAAAATTGAAAAGTTGACCATGTTTTCTTTTTCGCAAACAAATCCTCAAAATCGGGGCTGCAGTATTTTAGAAATGTGGGAATTATTTTAATGGGAATAACTGGCAACACTGTCTAAACATTTGGTCACAATGTAAATCAACAGGACACTGCAGAATCATGTTATAAACTGTGACATGTTTTTGTTATGTCATTATGTATTTTTTTTCTTTACAAAGATAATTTAAGAATATATCCAGTAACCATATTTATTTGCACTAGATTATATTACAACACAAGCTTTTGTTTTGTTTCTTTCTCTCTTTTTTTGCCCAATTTGTGAGTCACACCATAGAGCCACTTCAGAAGCAGCAGGGTATAAAATAATGAACCAACAGGAAGCCAGCTGCCCACAGTCACAGGGAATAAACATGATCACCATCTATGAAAAAGCTGACAAGATGAAATTCAACGCTACCTCCAAAATATCATTCAATTAATTAGGCTAATTGGGAAATTTCGAAAAACATTGCTATTTATCCAACAAAAAGATGCTTACGGTTTGGAAATCTCAAAGGGGCCTGCCGCAGCGACTCTGCAAGTCATTTTCAAATTAATAAAAAAAAGCAAGAGGCGCGCGAGAGCTCACACACGCTTCAACTCTAAATCACTTTTATCTTCTAATCCATGGAGACCAGCCAGAGCCAGAAGTAAGAAAGATCTTCGACAAATTCAAATTATGTTTTCCACCAAATGCTGTTCACGTGTTGGAAAATGGAATTTACTGCGAAGTGAAGCAATTATGATGCCCAAATGTTTTGTATTAAATCTGGTTCACTAAGGACCTTTCAGCGGTACAGTCATGTGACCAGGAAAGCAAGTTATCCAAATAATTGGATCATTATATTGCAAATACATAACCAACAAACTAAAACTAAGACCTAATAAACTTTAATGTAATGCAGGCAGACACAATTTTAACTAGGGCTCCATAGAGTGTAGTGTTTAAATCATACATTTAAATGTGAAAAGTATAAGTTGGACTTTATTTGATAATTGTTTGGGGGAACACAATCCCCCATCTTTCAATTAAAAGGGTCTGGGAACTATTTTGGTGGACCCGGCAAAGATTTTAGATGATATAATGGTGTTTATTGAGAGTGTTCCGGCAACTGTTTTGGCCTGTTTCCTGAATCCATCACATCAGTCCAAAAGTGTTCCTGAAACTACTGCTTTACAAATCAAGCACTGAGTTATGCACTCACCGGTGATCTGGACTCCAATGCGGAAATAGACATCGGCATTACTGAGGTATCGCTCCACCAGGATGTAGTACCACTGCTCCCAGGCGGGGGCAGCCGAGGCCAGTTCACAGGGACTCCACTCCCGACAGTCCAGGGCACTTGAGTTATGCACTGGCGGCGCCCGAGCTCTTATCTTTAGCACCACGGGACAACTGTCGCTGCTCTTGTTCTTCGTGCTGCAGTTTACTAGCTGAACCTTGACCTTTGATATATAATTGGGGATGAACACTCTGCAAAAGCCCAGAGACACATACACAAGAATGGTCAGAATACCAATGTGCTCTGGTAGGAGTACTGTTAATGTACATCTGCTTGGGTAACCGTAGTGTAATCTAAGCATTCATAAATGAAAGGTTGCTGGTTTGACTCCAGCCTAACTACATACTCTTACTGTCACTACAGTAATGTGTCTGGTTATAACAGGAAGAGCATCCAGTGTAAAAATGTGGCTATAATTTATAGTATACATTTTTTGGTTATTTTTTTTACAAAACTCACGGCAAAATAGTTTTTCACACTTTATATTCCATACCCATTTACATTAAAGACGATAATAATCCTCACACTAAGGCAATTGTCTGAAACATACTTGTACAATGCAGATCTGTTGTGGGCAGGGATCATCTGGTCGATGAAGTATCCCGGGTACAGCACTGAGATCCCGATCAGCCTCTGTACAATGAGCTGAGGCTGGAACAGGTACTGGCACTCTTCAGACAAGCCCTAGAATAACAATACATAACCTTTAGTATTTTCTGTCATTCACCAATGATATGTCAGAGCAAGTAAAAAGGAGAACGGCGCAAAATCCTGCACGGGAAGCGGTTATCTTTCTAATATTAGCGCCGCCCTATGCTCCGCCACACTGTTTCCCCCTCACGATAACATTTACGCGCTGCCCTGATAAGCTGAGGCACAGTTCCTTACACTGTATGTCACGCATGATCTTGTGCTAAAAAGGCTTTGGAGAATGACGCCTCTCCTATCTGATTCAATAGGACAGGTGTGAATGCCAAGTAAGGTCATTTATCCTATCATCTGATGGCTAACCCCTCGTGCTCCAGCCACAATTACCGTGACATGTCATTAGTGGGAGAGGTGCTGCCGGGTGACCTCCTGATTTATTGCAGGCTGTCAGAGCGAGCTGCATGTGTGGAGCTGGTGTTTTAAATAAGGCCCCACATAGAACAAAGAGGTGCCGTTGTGTTGCGTGTTTCAGAGATAGGCCTGTTCACATGTACATTGTGTACAAGGCGTAAGCAAATCTTTATCTTAACATGGAAGTAAACCATGATTGACATTAATGGTTTATTAACGCTTCATAGTCGTGTTTTGTAAAAGTGATTTTATTTTGCATTGCGTCAGATCAGCACTTTTTCTTCATGCCACGGCTTGTAATGCTTCCACTTTTCCCCAATATATGTGCTTGCTTTGACTTTCTCTACATTTCCAGGATTTAAATGCCAGCGAAACTGCATTTAGGCCACGGAACAGAAGAAGTCTCGGCTGAAACCTTAAACTAATTGGATTCTTTTTGCTCCTTCACTCAGACCGACCCGCCGAGAGTAAGCACTTTTAGAAAGACACAAAAAAAAAAAAGAAAAAAAAAGAGAGAAAAACTCCGGGGCACGGGTGAAGTTTTGAGTCTGAAGGAGATACCTGCATTATCTAACGCAACGAACGGCAACAGCCCTGCAATCCGACAATGTTGAACTGCAGTTTACCTTTGGTTTCCCAGTTCCCTGTTTCATCGGGGAGAAGTCTCACACTCACAGGTGCCACAAAGGAGCGTGAATGTTGAACGGGCAAGTTAAACAAGGTGAAGATTAAGGACTGATAAAAGAGAAAATACGTTTAATCACGGCATAATCCACGGCGGTCTGGCTTGACCGGCAGAGCGGTGAAGAGAGAGAGGACACTCAAACACGTAAGGACGCTGTACTGCAATGGTTCTCCAGCTTTCTACACCAAGAACCACCTCTTAAAATAACTGGCCATCCAAGTACCGCCATGCCTACGTCCAGATCAAATCAGGACGAACTAAGGTCAAAAATAGACCTAAATAGGATTGAATGATGTCTAATTTAAACTAGTGTAATTCATGTCCAAACCTGAGAAATAACAACCTTAAATGCATCACTAATAAAATGAATAAAGTCTAAAATTGCAGCTCTGGCCCCGAATACCACCTGAAGGAGCCGAGAACCACAGCCTCAGAACGTCTTTAGTCTCATACTACACCTTTTGTAGTAACGGATAAAATGCACAATATTATTCAGACTATTTATTGCTTTAACCCCTTAACCCCCACCTTAACTGAGCACGTTTTCTCCAGTTTTACCCTAATCTAAAAGCTCCTTGACTGGAGAGTTTACAGCCTATAGGTCAAAGTCACACCTCATTTGAAAGCTCGTTTTTCTTCACTTATTTGATGCTTTTTTTCAAGAAGCTTTTAGATTTGACAAAAAAATATGAACCGGAGAAAATGTACTCGGTTAAGGCGTGGTGTTAACCTCTCACCCCCCGTTCAACTTTAAGCCAGGGTCACGCCTCATTTGAAAGCCAAGACCTACTAATCTGATCGAAACTTTTTTGTCGCATTTCTTTCAAGCGTTTCTGTCACTCTTTCTTGTTTTGCCATGTCACATTTTGGAAGCGTCTTTTTTCAAGAAGCTTTTAGATTTGGGTAAAGCTGAACTGGAGAAAATGCGCCCTCGGTTAAGGCGGGGGTTAAAGGATTAAACGCTGAACAGTTTTAAAGACCATTTACAGTATTTTCAAATGGCAAAAAAGTTACCTCCACCTGAACCGAGCACATTTTCTACAGTTCAGCATCTAAAAGCTTCTGGAGAAAAGCATCAAAATAGTGACAAAAACAAGAAGACAACGCAACAAGAAGTGTAAAAAAAAAAAGCGAAAAGTTACAGGAATTAAACGAAGAAAAAAAGACACAAAAATGTGACAAAAAAGAGGTGAAAAAGACAACATGGCAACAACACAAGGAAAAATATCAGTTTAAGTCAGTTTCCGTAGGTCTGAGATTCAAATGAGGCATTACACTGGCCTATAGGCTGTAAACTACATTTGAGAGGCTTTTAGATTTGGGTAAAGCTGAACTAAAGAAAATGAGCTTGGTTAAGGTGGGGGTTAAGAGGTTAAATGAGGCATTACACTGGCCTATAGGCTGTAAACTCCATTTGAGAGGTTTTTAGATTTGGGTAAAGCTGAACTGGAGAAAATGAGCTTGGTTAAGGTGGGGGTTAAGAGGTTAAATGAGGCATTACACTGGCCTATAGGCTGTAAACTCCATTTGAGAAGCTTTTAGATTTGGGTAAAGCTGAACTAAAGAAAATGAGCTTGGTTAAGGTGGGGGTTAAGAGGTTAAATGAGGCATTACACTGGCCTATAGGCTGTAAACTACATTTGAGAGGCTTTTAGATTTGGGTAAAGCCGAACTGGAGAAAATGAGCTTGGTTAAGGTGGGGGTTAAGAGGTCAAATGAGGCGTTACACTGGCCTATAGGCTGTAAACTACATTTGAGAAGCTTTTAGATTTGGGTAAAGCTGAACTGGAGAAAATGAGCTTGGTTAAGGTGGGGGTTAAGAGGTTAAATGAGGCGTTACACTGGCCTATAGGCTGTAAACTACATTTGAGAAGCTTTTAGATTTGGGTAAAGCTGAACTGGAGAAAATGAGCTTGGTTAAGGTGGGGGTTAAGAGGTTAAATGAGGCGTTACACTGGCCTATAGGCTGTAAACTCCATTTGAGAAGCTTTTAGATTTGGGTAAAGCTGAACTAAAGAAAATGAGCTTGGTTAAGGTGGGGGTTAAGAGGTTAAATGAGGCATTACACTGGCCTATAGGCTGTAAACTACATTTGAGAGGCTTTTAGATTTGGGTAAAGCCGAACTGGAGAAAATGAGCTTGGTTAAGGTGGGGGTTAAGAGGTCAAATGAGGCGTTACACTGGCCTATAGGCTGTAAACTACATTTGAGAAGCTTTTAGATTTGGGTAAAGCTGAACTGGAGAAAATGAGCTTGGTTAAGGTGGGGGTTAAGAGGTTAAATGAGGCGTTACACTGGCCTATAGGCTGTAAACTACATTTGAGAAGCTTTTAGATTTGGGTAAAGCTGAACTGGAGAAAATGAGCTTGGTTAAGGTGGGGGTTAAGAGGTTAAATGAGGCGTTACACTGGCCTATAGGCTGTAAACTACATTTGAGAAGCTTTTAGATTTGGGTAAAGCCGAACTGGAGAAAATTAGCTCATTTAAGACGGTGGTTAATATACCTCTGCAACTCGAAATCATCCCATTTCAGCTAAATTCCAAAACCATCCCCTCTACTCTTTTGATGCAGCTGCAGAACCTTCAGCCTCCTCTTCACCACCACCATTTTCCACATCTGCCCCGCTGTGATTTCTTCAGACACTGCTATATTATCATTATCTATGTGGTGTGTAATCTCGTTTCTGCTTTCTTTGTCATGGATGGAGGTGGCGTGAGGAAAAATAAAACCCAAAATGCAGGACTGCAACGAAACTGGTGATGTTTAATAGACAAAAACCAAAATAACAAAATCCAGAGACACAAACCGGGGCTGACGTAGACAATGACGCGACAGAGGACAAGGGAAACACAGGGGTATAAATACATGAGGAAACAGGACACAGGTGAAACACATCAGGGCGGGGCAGGCAATTAACACAAGGGAAGCGAAGCAAAATCACAAGGACAAAACACACATGTCAAAATAAGACACTGGACTAAACCAAAAAACATACAAAACCAGGGGAACAAAAGACGAATCATGACATTCTTTGCCTTCAGAGAACGCTTCCCGTTGTGACTGCTATAAAATTTCCCCTCAAAGCAGGATTTGAAATAGGTGTGTTATCCCCCACCATTCAGGAGTGTCCGGAGAGGCTGGTCACATTTTCGCCGTGACTCTTTCTATTCTCAAAGCGCCGCAAAGAAAACCAATTCTTCTGGACACGCTGCATGGACGGCAACTTTCGATGGTGTTTTTGATTGTTTGTTGCAGGCGCACTTTTGCCAGCCGGTGAAAAAACGCACACAGCACACGCGGATGCCGTGCGGCTGGTGGCATATAAATTGGCTGAAATCGAAAATCAGCGGGAGTTTAGGTGGCCAAACGGTGGAGGCTACGAGAACCGCGACGCAGACAATTTCTGCCGCTTTGAGTTCAGTCACACAATGCAGAATCAGAATGAGTGAAGGCTCGTTTGCTGTCGTAAGCGGGAGCTAAGTGACCATGAAGGGAGTGTGTTAGATGTAGATTTGATCAAAGCGAAATTTGTTAGCACGCTGCTGATTGAAAAAATGCACAACAGTGATAAAGGTTTTCCGCCCCCAAGCACAGCACTTGCTTTCGGGGACTATTTTGTTTAAAAATGATAAAAGTTCATCCTTGTGTTTTACTTTGAACGTTAAGCCAGTCAGCATGGTGGTTGAGGATGTGCCTAACAGTAAAATCCTTCTGACAGGACTTCAGTGACCTTATATCAGCAGGAAAAATTAATCTTTGTCTAATAAATACATAATTTTAGGTTTAATTTTTTATCATCTGCTTCGTAGATTTACATCAACATATTCCAATGCAACAAGGGCCGGTCTTAAAGCGCATATGACACAATTTATGCTAAAACATAGTTAACACAGTTATATTTTAGATTTGACTAAAGATTGTTCCCAGCTTTCTTTAGTGTGGCCATTTTTTGGGATGTTTATAGTTTCACTTCCTTATTGGACACTGACAGGAAGTGACATTTTAAACTGTTGCCGTGCCGACCATGTTAATGTCAATGGGAAATGAGTCAAACTGCTCTGGAACGTTACCTTGCTCTATGTCACTTCCTGTCAGCAGCTTTAAAAAAATTCAAGTAAAAATAACTTTTTTGCCCAAAATGTCTTAATTAAAATTGCTGCTTTGTTGAAATAAAATGATTATTACGCAACTGATGAACTTGCAAGTGAGGTTATCCATCTGAATAAGTCATATTTTCAAAAGCATTCAAACCTGCCATAATGCACTTTAACAATTAGATTAAACGTTACTAATATGGAGTGAATCTGTAACTTTTTTTTTTTTTTTTTTACAGGAATGCAAGACGTGCCCATAAAGTCTGATGGTTTTATTACTCTTGTAGGAACATGGTCACAAATGATTGAGGAAATATGCAGAGACATATAGGCTAGATTATTTATATACTCTTGATTCTATACAACCAATTATTAATACAATTCTTATGCAGCAGCTTCACACCGTGAACATAATGAAATAATTGCACAGTGCGTTAAGTATAATTTCAAAGCTGGATGAGCAATTACATTAATATAGTGTTAGAGCAATTACCAAGTTGTAATGAGAAGATACCAGCTATGTGTTAACGACTATTGGCCCGAGAAGCAACAACGGAAAAACAAAACTTAATATGGCGTTCTCTATGGCTATAGGTTTACCTTGACTGAGATCTTGCCCTCATCCTTGGGCAGGTGCGCAGCCAGAAACCAGTCTCCGGGGAGGGGGCTGGTGACATTAAACGCTCCAGTCGTCCGGTTTGGAAGTGTCCAGGTCAGAGTCACCGCAAAGGATCCAGGGACCACCGTGTCTCGAGGGAATCTGGTGTACAAGGGGTTTATTACAGGCGGAGCTCCGGACCTGAAATACCTGCCAATCATAGAAAGTTACGTTAGGCATTTTCCTTTAAGAAGAGAGAAAATAATATCTGACTCTATGAGTGTGCCAATCACACTGTCCAAACAGTAAGCAGCCGTTCTCCTTTCTCACGACGTGCTACGTGGCTGTTAGATCAAAATAGACCTAATTAAATAAAGCTAATATTGCACCAGCTGCCCCTGATGCCGAAGCACAGGGTGATTGCACATACAGTGTATCGCCTCGCTTATATAAACCTGTGACTATTTTTATACCACATACAGGAAGAGAACTGTGGATTCCCATTGTGAGCTGAACAGAAAACAACTCAACCTACAACCCGTTTTACTCTGTATATTCATCTGGTGTGCGGGATAGTCCAGGCTTACACAGTCACGTTGCGGTTCGGGCAGCTGTCTCCAAAAGTGCCCCCTTGCTCCTTGAAGGTGATGAGGTTCCAAACGGCCATCATGGTGTCATCAGGCACATTGAAGTGGAACAATTCCACACTGGCAAAGGAGTTGAAAGCGTTGAGCTTACGAGGCGTTCGTGTGAAGTACTCGGTGACAAAGAGGCAGTCTAAGGGAGGGGGGAGAGAACAGAGACTTTGGGAAAGTACAAGGCACAGCATAGACACCTGATTAAAAACTGAATTATGAGTAATACCACTTTTGCCTGTCTAAAGGAAGATCACTCCCTCTTCTTCAGGGTAATGAAATGCTTCCCCTTGAACCTGGCAAACCGCCTGGGCAAGGTTAGATCATCTCAATATGAGATCAGACACTTAAACTCCTTTATAAGCATCTGAGAGAGGCGTACGTATGCATGCTCACTCTCGTCCTGCATAATGTCAAATCCTGGGATTACACCCACTGAAGGTGCTGCATATGAAAGCAGAGAACAAGTGACAGGTGTAAGCTGCCATATTACCTACATGTATTACCTTCATGAGCCATCAGGCAGACAGTACGCCCCATGGGTGGGCCCAGCTGAGTGAGTCAATAATTACTATGGTACATCTTAGATAAGACGGTTAAACACTGGCTGGTGCGGCGTCTGCTACGGTTTGTTTTCAACGCGCTTCACAGGTAATATACATTACAGCAGGGATTTCCAACAAGTGGGATTTCTACATTTCTACAGGTGCTTGGTGAGTCTGATCTTTTTTGCTTAAAACAATAAGGCACATCTGAAGGCTGCCATGTTGTACCCTTGGTCAGCCATACAAAACAACCATCTCTCTCCTCTCTACCTTCACTATCGTCTCTCCAAGAAAACCTGCCTAGATTAGCTATAGTCTCTTCAGGATAATTCTCGCGGACTGCCCACCTGTAATGTGTGCAAAAAAAGAGGCATATTACCAGAGTGTGCAATGAAAATCGAGCGCCTCTAAAACAGCATGACACCAATTTGCCGCGAGTTAATAGCGAGACAGCGAGTGAGCCCACTGTACTAATGCTGTGATTTGTGACTGCAGGCTTGCCCACTGCTTGAGCGTCTTTGCCTTGATGATGATCCAATACCAAGGTACAAAGATACATAGGCTTTCCAATGCACTACGAGTCCTAATGTACGCCTCTCTGCTATATTACCAGTCCTAGCATTTATAGGAGCAGCCCTGAATACTAAAAGGCTCAGTAAGGAGGCACAAACGCAGACAGATGAAGCAATCTGGATGTCAACAGCTGAAGCCTAATCCCAGACAAAGCTAGCGGCCCGTATTTCTCTCTGACCATGAACTTCTATAGCCCTGTTATATATAAAGGTTCTTTACATAAAGCCTTTTATTACATGTTCGCCTATACACAAATGTGACCATTTAGTTATTGATGCATATGGAGAAACAATATGCACGTTACAATGAACTGAAGGAAATACTGTGTATTACTTAAATGAGGGTTCTCTGTGTTTTCCCAATTATGAAACAATAAATACTATGACAGATGAATATTCACGAGAGAACAATACTGGCCAGAAGACCTCTTCACTTGCTCCTTGAAATGGGTGTGAGGCCGAGTGGCTGCCTTTAATTTGTTCCTACAATCATCTGCAATCAATCTAAATTTGGCAGGTGTTGTTATCATTTGATTCATTGTATATTCAGCTTTATAACCTAATGTATTTAAAGACATTCTTAATAAGGACCTTGATTTCTGTGGTTTTAAACTTCAAACTAATGGAAAATTAAACTGATATTAGGAATTAATGCTGCCTTCACACGTAATGAGCAGAAGCCTCGACTATTGAGACGTAAACTTCCGGACATAACATCTTGCTCACATTTCCCAGATACACCTGCTAAACTTCAAATGTCTTTGAAGAATGTATTTACAAAAGCACCACAGGGAGGAAGATTTGGAATGACCCATCCAGGAATCAAATCTTGGCGTTAACAGACAAAAGAACATGCATTTTTGTATTTACTAAACCAATATAAAACACATTAGCAGCCTCAGTCCACTGTATCTCATACATTACACCACTAAAGCAGTGATGAAAAAGTGATAAAGCTCTCTGCGCTGAAACACATAAAACTCTTTAATGAATAGCACATGGGCAATTAACCTCCCTGTGTCCACGTGTATTTATAAAAACGGTCTCTAAGAAACAGCAAAGATCTCACACACACAGCCGCAATAACCAAATGAAGGTGACATGTATCTTAACGCTGTAACTCTGACAGCATCCAGCAGCAAATACAGACATCACATTCTGAGCACAAAGAACTCCCAGCCTTTCACTGCAGCGTGTTTTGGAATTCACTAATCTCTTCAATGAACGCCTCCCCAACCACTGTTTTATTCAGTTACAAGCTTAATATAGACATAATCCTGCTTTTTGTCATCTTCACTGGAGATTTCCGCAGAACGCTTTCAGGATGCCGTGTTTAAACATGATTTTGTCAGGAAAGGGATGTGGGCAGGGAAAGTCATCATTTTTTCACAGGCAATTGAATATTACAAAATGATAATATGTTTGTAAGATGCTTCTATGATATTTCATGTTGTACTTTCATTATATTCACACTTATAAAGCACCAGGCATTGTTTACTCCTCATCAACAATCCTTTTATAAACAGCATCACGTCAGAGACTGCAATATTCACCCTGCCATTGACTGACCTCAAGCTGATAATAACGGGCACTGGCCAGTTAAAATATTGCAGGGAATTATTATTAGAGGATTTTTAAAGACAGTGAAATAGCTACGATCCCAATCATCATTTTAATTGAGGACTAAATAAATAGTGTCCTTTGTTCAGTGCCACTAAAACAAAAGGCTTCCCTCTGTCCCATAACAATCAATGAAAAATCTACAGCTCAAACAATGATCCAAACCCTACAAATTCACATTGCCATTAGAGAGTAAACTGAGCTGTCCAGTGATATAGTGTTTCCCCAAAGCCACGTCAACAGCAACAAGTCAAAGGGACCACATCTTCACACACACCTCGTGTGAGCTGGACATTTTCCATAATTGATCTTCTACTGCTGTTGTCTATAGCTCAGAGGACGAACACATTAGAACCGGTGTCAACAGAACAGGTTTAGTACTCCGTTCAAAAGGCAGTTTGGTGCAAAATATGTGCCATTATTTCCAACTCCACAAACTTCTTATCTGTGATCTTACCTACATCGACAGCAGCCCCATCAGAGTCCACAGTAGTCTATAGCACCGTTCAGCCCGTGCCTGCAGCTCACATTAGTAATCTCAAGACCACAGACTATCTGTCATGCCGTAATTAGTCCCGAGTACACCGCGTGTCAAGACAACCGCTGTCACAGTGTGGTTGTGGGTCTTTCAGAGTGGCAAAAGCGGGACGCGACGGCGCAGGTTGTTGTTGATGTGCTGTACTGAATTTCAGCACCACGACAAAAGAACAGCTCCCGTGAAACAACGCGGACAGAGCGGACCCAGAGAGTGCAGCGGACTTACCTCCGAGCGCACACAGCCAGGCGCTCCCGAGCACCAGCAGCCTCGCTGAGCTCCGTCCCAGGGCCAACCGCGACAGCTGCCTCATCTTTCCGAGCGCCGTGTCTCGATGGGCTACTGCCCGGCTGCGGTTCTCAGACGCTCTGCTGCTCTACATTTCTTCAGCTCTTTTGCCAGCGACCAGCTGTTTGTGCATGACGTAATGAAGACGACGTCCTCCTCGCTGGCTTTGATTTGACAACCCCAATATGTCGCGGCAGCTCATTGGACACGAGGGCCTGTCAGTCTGGCCGCAGTGCGCACGTAGATTGCAGCAGCAACTCGTCACTCCGGCGTGCGGGCCACCACACAGCGCACACTCTTCACACAAGCTGCTCCCCGAGGCTGCACCCCCGCAGCAGCGGGACCTCGAGCATCTGGCCCGGTCTGATCCACCAGCACGTCTCTCTTTGGAAAGGACTAAATAGGCTGCTATCCCACATTTATAATATGTGCAGCCGCAGCAACGTCTGCAGTGCAGTCTGTTTGACTTGCAGACCAATCACGAGAAATCCATTTAAATAATGAAACATGTCACGTGCTGACACTCATTTGAACTGTTCCAAAAACTAATAATGTCCTCACTGACACAACACTGTGGCTAAACCATGCCTCTTTATTAAGTTCAAATATGCTTCAAATATGCCAATAGTTTGTTATAACTGTATACATTTTCCGTCAAAAGACTGATTACAACACAGTAAGTATAGACTAATTAATATGTTCTGAACTATTAGGGCCACAGTGACTAGAAATCACACTCTCTATTTTTCTTCTGCTTATACTTTTGTAAAGGTTGAATGATGCATTGAAAATTCTAAATAAGGGACCTATATACATTTGTAGAAGTATGTTCTTTGTTTAAATGAAACATCCTTAAGTAATGAGATGGACAGTTGCAGATGATGTGTGACACACCCGTTTGCTAAATGATGTTTATTCTTTCATGTGAGTTTTGTGTTGATTGTTCGCACTGGGCACAGCACAGACAAGCTTGATGCGGATTATTTTTTGTTATGGGGGCTGGAGCATGACTCCGATAAATCACTTAAACTCAAATTTAATTTAATGAGCCATTAAACTCAAGTGGTTAGCACTGAATGAGGACAAATAGGAACACCTAACCAAAAAAGACCTGATGTTAAATGCAGCACTTTGGTGTCAAGTTATGCTCCAACTAGTCAATCACCATGAATAGGACTAACTGACAACCATTTATTTAATTGGATGTGTTAAGAGCTATAGCATTGTCTGTCATGACAGGCAGCCAGAAGTGAATTGCCAAAGATATGAAAACGTATAGTCGTACCACAATTTGTCACATTTGCAGAGTGGTCACCAACTAACTTACTAACCTTCGATAATGACTTTTGAGTAACACCTAAATAGTAAATTAGTAGATATGTTACTATAGTATTTACAGGTGATATGAAAGAAAAATTCTTAATCACATGACATTCCACAATAAAAGTAATTCCTGTTTCCCATCTCCCTTGTGTTGCAAGTCAACAGTGTAAACATGAAAAAGTCTATGTTGTGTATAAGTAAAAATGTGTTTTTATTTCTTGTTCATTCTTGGACTAACAAGACTTTGAAGTCTGAAGAAATGGTGAATAGTCTTTGACACTATTCTACACTGAAGAATACTTTAAATGCTCACGTTTGCCATAAGGTAAATGCCGTAGAATCAGCATAACAATGGTTCACATTTGAAGTCATAAAACAACTGATTATATATATGACTAAATTAAACTGTGCTTTTTGGTATTCATGCTAAAATCAAGTGCTAAAATCAACGCACTGGCAGAGTTAAATGAAATGATTATCAACAGTTATCTGACTGATATTAGAACTGTTTTTTTACAGTAAAACCTTGTTGGAGCAACTGAGCTTTAGTGGTAAGTTATGCCAATAATGTTGAGCAATGTTGAGTTGAGTAAATTTGTTATTAGCAGAATGCAGCCTGAAATTTCGAATCGAGTTGGAGGACGTGTGTGGGCGGCCAACACACACAAGCTATACTGCACAAAAATGTTATTACACTAATCAGGTCGTTCTATTAAACCTGACGAGCTGTACTGTGACCTACACTCTTGACTGGTACCTATAAGGTATTCTAATGACTATACTTTTCTTGCATTTATCGTCATAAATAATTATCTCTTATGTCTCCAAACCAATTCTACTTATGGATATAAAGTTAAATTCATTTACACACTTTTTCAGTTACACAAACGAGTACTAAAACGTGAATAAAATCATTTCTAAATTAAGAGTAGAATTGTAGAGGAGCCTGTGGAGCTTGTGTACCAGCAGAGGTACTCACACCCCACGCCACCCACACCCAGAGGTAGAGTCGCCAACACATTTACTCAAGAGTAACGTTACTTTGAAATAATGTTACTCAAGTAAAAAGTAACGACCCAAACAATTACTCAAGTAAGACTAAACAAGTGCCGTTACTTGAGTACTGTGAGTAACTGAGTGTAAAAGTCTGATTTATTTTTACTGACGCCATACATTGCGTGAAACAAAACGTAAAATCGTGATCGTTCTAAAGAAAATCCAAGAAGACGGCATGAAAACACAGAACTAAAAAATTCTAAAGAATAAGCTGCACAATCTGACAATCTACAGCTATTTTATAGATCAAACACTTATTTTTTATTCAAGTAAGAGTACAAATAGTTCATAGTCATTTTACTCAAGTAGAAGTAAAAAAGTACTGTATGATAAATATTTTTTGAGGAGGAAAAATATTTAGACCTTAAAATCGAGGGTGCTTACTGATATACATCCCTCTCAAATTCTTACTTATTAGTTACCTGGCTCATACTCTATGTTGCGTTCTAAGATGGCTTAATGGCGCCCCCTATGAACAAGAATTGCAATTTAGACATTAAGATACGCAGAGGAAATCACCAATACACCTCAGAAATGTTAATCACCCATAATTTATTGATCAACACCAATTTCTAAAATACGACTCTATACATAAAATTTACAGTAAAAGAGTAACAGATAAGGCACAAGTGCAGAAAAGAGCTCATCATGAAAGCAAACTACCCAGATTTACAGTTTCATGTCGGTTACAAAATGTACATGTTACAAGCACTATCTTTTTAACAAACTGTAAATAAGTAGTTACATCCTAAATACTCCAAAATGAGTCTTTTTAGTTGGTGCATTGAGCGCAGCACTGAGGCTAAGGCCGAGGACCAGACGTGTATCCGCAGGATCGATAATTCCATCATCCCACAGCCTGCAAAAAAACCATCACATTATTAGATGCACATTATGCCTGATTCATGCAAGGCTTCCTGTAGCACGTTAGCACGGCTCTATTATTGGAGACTTTAATCAAGATGCTGTGGCACTCGTCTTCCTGTTTTAATGCCCTGGTGTCTTAATCAAGCGCTGTCTGTTTCCTCATCTCTGCGGCGCACTCTCAAGGTCACAGGCATGTTCCACACGCGGCAACAATTATTAGTCTCTACATGCGGAAATGTCACTTTTTCAAAGCATTCTGCACAAACACGATTTGAACCGCCGTTATTAATATAAAACATATTTGGTCAAATTTAAGTCAATTTTAGACCTGGCGTGACTTGATGTTGATCTAGGTGGTATTTGGAAAATCAAATATTTTATTCGGTGGTACTTTGAGTGAAAAGTTACTCAGCCAGCCTTGCATCGAAATGTGTGAATGTAGTTTTTATGATGAAAACCTTGTTCTAGCGCCACACACAGGACTTTCAATCACTCAAAAAATAAACACAAGATTAATGTCCTCAGCTTATATAGAACATTTATACGTATCAGGCACAGCAAGGAACCATCTCACCCATTCACACCCTCATTCATACACCAATGTTTTTAGACCTTTAATGTAGGCGCAAGATTAGAAGTGTTGGGCAGAAAATGTATCTTTATTTGATTAAGCTGCTGACAGGAAGTGACGTAGAGGCGGCAATATTCCATAGCAGTTCGACTCACTCATTTCCCATCGACTTAACATGGTCGGCACGGCAACAGTTTCAAATCGTTTGCCTTCATCTATGTCACTTCCTGTCGGTGTCCAATAAGGAAGTGAAACTATAAAACGTCACAAAAATTGACCAAACTAAAGAAAGCTGGGTACAATCTTTAGCTAAATCTTTATTATAATCGTGTTAACTATGTTTTAGCAAAAATTGAGTAAAGAAGTCAACACCAACCATCTGCTGCGGTCATTGTTAAAGTCTCACCTGGCGCTGGAATAGTAAGGGCTGCCTTCTTCCTCAAACCGACGCACAATTGGCTCCTTCATGGCAGCTTCCTGTTCTGCCGAGAACTGATCGTAAAGACAGAACTATTACATTCGATTGACAATCCATAATGGCCGTATCTATGTTTCTGAAGCCGGGCAGTGATGTCAGCGAGTCCCAGATTGAATAGAATTAAATGCTACCGAGTGTCTAATGCACCGTCTATTAAAGCAGCTAATGTATTCTCAATAAACCCATAACAGCTTTTCTGATGCGCTCCAATTACAGCCACTTGATTTTATTCTATAATTGAGTTAAAACCATTTCACGAAGACAAGTGTGGTTCATAATGTTTATGCGTTTGGCAGCGACTCCTCCGTCTAATTTTAGCAGCGATAATTAATATGAATTATTACCTCCTTTCCCTCGCGCGCCCTCTGATCCTTGGTGATGGTAGCCAGAACAGTGGCAGCCTGCTCCCCACCCATCACTGAAATACGAGAGTTCGGCCACATGTACAAGAACCGAGGGCTGGGAAAACATAAAAAGAAATGTAAGCATTACACAACGTGCCAAATGCGATGACGTAGTTTTTAAATGAGAACAAAAAATAAATCACACCTGTAGGCCCTTCCGCACATGCCGTAGTTTCCAGCGCCGTAGGAACCTCCAATAATGACTGTAATCTTAGGCACACTGGCACAGGCCACTGCAGTCACCATCTTGGCTCCATCCTTGGCAATTCCTCCCGCTTCATACTCTCTGCCCACCATGAAGCCTGGCACGTCCATTTTTATCAATTTGATTTGACAATGAAAAGTATTTTGGATACTAATATTTTATACTTGTGATATTCATGTTCACTAACCTGTAATGTTTTGGAGAAAAATTAAAGGAATGTTTCGCTGGCAGCACAATTCAATGAAATGGGTTCCCTGAGAAGAGAAGACAAAAGATAAATGAGACCAGATGAAAACTAAAATCAAATCAAATCAAACTTTATTTATAGAGCGCTTTTCATACAAAATGTAACACAAAGTGCTTTATAGTGCTTAAAAATCATTAAAAATAATAAAAATCGTCCCCACCAGTAAATATACATAAATAACTACAACCCCACCACCCACCACCCGCGCACACAGACACACAGACACATATACGTACAGACAGCCCAGCAGTTAAAAGTCTTAAATAAAAATGGACATAGAGTTGAGTATAAGGCTGGGTACAGATCGACCGAAAGAGGAAACATCATCCAAGGAGCCGTCTGCACCAGGAGCAGCCCATCGCCCACAGCCACAGAGCGCCAACCCAGGGGGCCCGGAGTAGGTGTAGGAGAGACGTCCTACCTCCATCCAGGCACCCCCAGGAGAGCGCCCGCACGGCCACAGCCAACCAGCACTCCCGGGGCAGAGGGGACTAGATGAAAAGCAGGTAGTTAGGACGATATGGATTATAGCACAAGACATCGCCCTCTAAATCACAGATCCTTGGGGAAAGCTTTCAACAGTTTGCTTGCAAAAAAAATAAAAATAAATAAATCTTCAAAAGATGCCTTTAGAGATGAATGGATGTCATAAAATGTGTGTGCTGTATTGATTTTTGCAGATTTGCTTTCAGAGCATGTCTGTTCCGCTCCTGGAGTCCCGTGTCTATCTGAACACAGTTCCCTCCACAAAGACTGATGAAATCATCACTGCTGAAAACATCCCATTGAGACCTCTGATTAAAATTTAAAAAAAGAATTAAAGAGAATGAAAAAAATATTTTCAGGGAATTTTAAACCAGCTTTTGAGAAAACCAATTTGTTTCTCAGACTGGGTTGTCAGTTACTAAAATACGAACCATGGAGTCTCAGGGAGTATCGTTTTTACACGGTGCATATTTATTTATTGGTTTATTTGGTCGGGACAGTGCATGTTAATGAACATGTCTCATGCATGTAAACAAGCCACATCGGATTGTAGCCTTGGGGTAATTTCCATCTGTTGTCCCCCATGCGCACTCTCAAACACAATCTCTTTCTTCCTGGCCTATTGTACATGTTTTTAGTGGTAGGGGAAACCGGAGTACCCGGAGGAAACCTACGGAGACACGGGGAGAACATGCAAACTCTACATCATGGAGATGAGCGGCACGGCACTGCCGTCGACCCCTGTTCCTTACCGGTTGCCCCAGCGGCATCAAAGGATGGGTTAAATGCAGGTCACGTTGGCCCACAGTGTGCATAGTCCCAGCAGCTCAGGACTAACCCTAACATCTGACCTACACAATTTTGTTTCACAATTGTATAATATCAAATGCAATATGCATTGGTCAATTACACTCTCTTGCATATGACAAAACTACATATAGTTTGAGTATTAATCCATATTAATCAAGTCTCAAAATGTAAATACCTTCTTGGCGGATTCTGAGAACAGGACTCCATTGTTTCCGATGATACCAACAGGGTATCCAAATATTCTGGAAAACCCTTTTGGGACAGATTTAGAAAAGTCAATCTCAATAATTTATAAAGGAGTTAATGATCAGGTTTTTGGTTTTACCTGTAACTAATGTATCTCCATAGAAAGCCTTGAACTCATCAAATTTACTGCCATCTACGATTCGTGCAATGACCTGCAATGAAACATACATGTTCCACATCAACTGCCATTTGAGACAAAACATCTGGAAAGCATACAGACTTCATGCAATATCTAAAAAATGAAAGAAGTAAAGAAAAAAAAACATAAAAAGGAATCTTAAGTACCTCTCTGACATCAAAGTTCCGTTTTAAATTATCACCAACGATGCCATAGAGCTCATCTGCAGGGAATAGAGGAGGCTCATTTGGCTCTATAGTCACCTAAAACAAACACACAATTATTTAGAACAGAATTTGCAACATCTTTATATTTAAAATGATGGCATACCTCAATGTTCTTCATGTAGTTGAGATGTCTTACAGATTTCCGTGCTAAATGGAGGGCATGGTTATCATCTAAAGCGTAGTGGTCCGTTACCCCTGATTTTCTATAAACACAGCAAAAGTAATTGATAGACGATAATCACATACATCATAAAACTAAATTACTCAAATAAGCAATAAACGAAGAACATCTTTTCTTACTTGCAATGCAGATCTGCACCACCAAGATCCTCAGCAGAAACAGTTTCCCCAGTTGCAGCTTTAACCTGAAATACAAAAATATTTATACTAAATTAGTCAAATTACAGTATTTTTTTGTTTCTAAATCAATGGAAATACAGCAATTTCAATGTACCAAAGGTGGTCCTCCAAGGAAAATTGTCCCTTGCCTCCGAACAATGACACTTTCATCAGCCATGGCTGGAACATAAGCTCCTCCTGCAGTACAGGACCCCATGACAACAGCAATCTGTGACAGGAAGAGGACACTGGTTAAAGACATTTAAACCATCAAGCTCTTTTTAAACCAATGAAAGAAATCATGAATACAGTTGAACTATATGAATGTAGTATACAAGTATGTAGCATCCAAATACTGCAGGGGTCGCCAAACTTTTTTCATTGAGGGACGCATATTAAAGTGTATACGGTGTGGAGGGCAATGCAGTGAAAGTTTCACCTAAGTTTAAACCTGTGCCACACACCTTTATTTAGGCTTGGAACCTTAAACCAGATCTTTTCCACAATACAATGCAAGTTGCTGAGGTTATAATTGTGTAGAATTATGAAACGTGTAGTAAAAAGTACTATTCTCTGGCTGTGTGTGCCAATTCAACAAGAAGTCTATATAAATATTAATACAACTGGATTGTACTCGTTTTAGACTAAACCAAAGTTTAAGTAGAACCATGACTAAAGCAGTTCTGACAAGCAAGAGTCAATCAGAAAGAAAATAAATATCTCTAAATTTCACATCAGTACCCGCAGGAGCTTGAATAGCAACATACTACAGCTTGTGGTATGTGAGCTGTGTGTAGAGAAACAAAATGAAATTGTTAAATATTTTGATTTACCTGTGCAATACCCTGTGATGACAGATTTGCCTGGTTAAAAAAGATTCGTCCAAAGTGATCTCTGTCAGGGAAGACATCGGCTTGTCTGGGCAGATTGGCACCACCAGAGTCCACTGATGAGGATGAAATTATAGGATTGTTTAAGTCTAAATCATTGTAATGTTTTACTTTAATAACTAAAAAGGTTTACTTGTGTTTCTATTCTAGAAAATATTAGAACTTAAATCATACACATGAACGTCTGATGTTTTACAAACTCACCGAGATAAATGCAGGGCAAGTGGTTCTGTTGTGCTATTTCTTGGGCACGAAGATGTTTCTTCACAGTAATCGGATAATATGTGCCCCCTTTGACAGTGGCATCATTTGCAACAATGACACATTCCACTCTGTTAAAAACAATGGCAAATATGTTGGGCTTCTAACCCTCTATCGGCTAAAAAGTACAGTGTAGGAATAATTTAGCTGCAGTTTAAAATTACCCTGAAACACGGCCAATGCCAGTAATGATGCCACCCGCAGGGACATCTTCCTTCCCATACAGCTCATATGCAGCAAACTGAGAGAACTCTAAAAATGGGCTTCTGTAAAAATAACAAGCACATAATGAAACTTACTGTGAATTTACACTTTCAAATCTTTTACTGTACCCAGGGTCTAGAAGTCTGTCAATGCGCTCCCTTGGCAAGAGCTTCCCGCGAGATGTGTGAAGGTTTCTTGCCTTTTCCCCACCACCTAAAAGGAAAAGTTGCTTCAGACACCTTCTTGTTTTGGTAACAAAATAATATATATTATCTGGCACTTCATACCAAGCTTAATCTTCTCAGTCCGTGTTCTCAATTCATCAACAAGAACTTTCATACGCTCATAGTTTTCCTAGAAACAGAAAAATGCTGTTAAGGTCATGTCATGCAATTCTAACTATATGACTAATCATGAAGTCTTTAA
Organism: Proterorhinus semilunaris; assembly: GCA_021464625.1. Taxonomy (NCBI): domain Eukaryota; kingdom Metazoa; phylum Chordata; class Actinopteri; order Gobiiformes; family Gobiidae; genus Proterorhinus; species Proterorhinus semilunaris. The sequence goes on from CM038345.1 coordinate 14,022,369, forward strand.
GACAGTGAACATGGGACAGAAAGTGACCAAATTTAACATAAGGCAGTAGCTATTGTACTTCGTCTTCAGAGAAAATTCTGGAGGAGACAGAGTGACAAATAATTAAGCTGCTCCAAAATATAACTAAATCTGTAAGGCAAAAAAATAATACATAACTAAAGCTCAAAAGGTACAAAACAGACAGATAGTATGTTATGCTACATAATACCACAGATCATTATCAAGAGGCTACAGTGAATATGTAGCAACTAGCATTTGGCTAACCTACCAGATAGTCAGCAGACTGTTTATCAGGCTGTGATCCCAATCGAGCCACTTGATCTGCGTGGTAGGATCGTGCACCAGTGACGGGTAAAGTCCTGCAGCGGAGCAGCCACGGTGCGAACGAGCGAACGAGCATTTTCACAGCGAACACAAGTCAATCAACTAGAGGTGAGTACCGAGTTGCTAGCTGGCAGGCTAACCTAACATTGACCGAGCATTTAAAACAGTGGGAATGGAAAGTCTTGACTGCACAATTCCCTTCCAACAGATGAACGCAATCATACGATTTAGCTTTTCGAAGAGACAGCGAGAGGTGTTTCTCCAAAATAATAAACTCCAGTCGCTGAGCTTTTTGCCAGGGTGAAAAGTCAAACAGGACGAGCCTTGACCTGCAGCGCCCCCTGCTGGACACTGTAATTACGGAAGCGTTTCTGATTCATATCATAATAATTGATTACTTAGCGTTCTGTAGATATGCCCTTAAGATCAACACACTACAAATTAAACTCAATAAAAGCCTGCAAAATACATGTTTTAAAAACTTGCTCACATATTGTCTAAAAGCGTGCAATTTGATTATATCATACTTGAGTTGACTTACAGCCAGAAAATTACATTTAGTTTAGTTTATTTATTTATTTGTTTGAGCAGTGCTCAAAGGGAGTGGGCCAAAGCCAAAGGCCTATAAGCGCCCACCCCAAAAATAAAAACAATAACATTTACATTTAACATTTACATAAACAAATCATAAACAAAGGAACATAGGGAAAAATAACAACAAATATTGAAGAACAATAATACTAATTAAAAAAAACAACAGCAAAAGAATATGCTACAACACTGACCATATTTGTTAATATCTAAGAAATGTAGACTCTTTGTAAACTTTTTTAAAATGTACCAGGTTATTGCAAAGTTTGATGTTTTGATGTAGATTATTCCATATTTCAACACCACGTCTCGTGGGACACATGCTTTTCATGGTTGTTCTGGAGTACTGTTTATCGAAACTCATTTTATCTCTTAAATTGTATTTGACTTCTCGTTTGCAGAACATATTTTGTATACTTTCAGGAAGCAACTTTTGTGAGGCTTTGAACATGATTTGAGCCATCTTAAATTCAGTAAGGTCCTCAAATTTCATTGTTTTTTTATTGAAAAAATAATGGATTTGTGTGTTCACGGTATCCAGCTAAATGAATTATTCTTATTGCCTTTTTCTGAACTTTAAACAATGGGTCAAGATTACATTTCCCCCAGATCTCTACACAATATGTTAAATGGGGGAGGATAAAGGTATACAGTATAACAGTATATAGTATATAGAGCTTTGTTGTCAATGATATATTTAGATTTATTCATTATGGCTGAAATCTTTGCAACTTTAGTTTTAATTTTTATGATGTGGGGTATCCAGCGGATTTTATGGTCGAGTGTTACACCAAGACATGTATGTTCATAGACTCTTTCAATAGTTTCGTTGCGAATTTTAACTGGTAATTGTACATTCATTACACAATTTCCAAATAACATTGCTTTGGTTTTTGTAATGTTTAGAGACAATTTGTTTACGCAGAATCAATCTTTCAATTTATCCATTTCTTCTGTAATCTCGATCACCATTTGCTGTAAGTCTGCACCTGAGAGTATGATTGTTGTATCATCTGCAAAAAGTACCAGTTTAAGCTCTTTGGAAACCAAGTACAAATAATTGATATATAATAAAAATAGTTTAGGTCCCAGTACCGATCCCTGGGGGACACCACACACTAGGGTATCCCACATGGATCTGCACTGCCCCATTTGAACATACTGTTTACGGTTTGTTAAGTAGGATTCAATCCAGTTGAAAGCAATACCTCTTATCCCATATTTTTGTAGTTTGTTCAGGAGTATATTGTGATCCATAGTGTCGAAAGCCTTCTTAACATCGATGAAAATACCTATTATATACTTTTCCTTGTCGATATTATTTGTGATTTCCTCTATGAGTTCCATTAACACGAGTACAGGAGATCTGCTTTTATGAAAGCCATATTAACTGTCCTTAAAAATATTGTATTTATCTATAAATGCATCTAGTCGAGTTATATAGAGCTTTTCTAATATTTTAGGGAATTGAGGTAGTATTGAGATAGGTCTGTAATTAGAGAATTGAGTTTTTGAATTGTTATAGATGGGAATAACTTTTGCAATTTTCATTAAATCTGGAAATTTACCAGTTACCAAGACAAATTAAAAATATGGGATAGCGGTATGACGATGTGATCGATGACCTGTTTAACAATACTCATATCTACCTCATCACAGTCCAAAATTATGAAATGTCTAACTATACATTACATTACAAGTTCTACTAACTAAAACAAATCTTGGACACCTACATTCATACAGCCTAGGATGTAAAGGGCTCCTTTTTGCTTTTTGCATAGCTATAGGCTGCCATCTAGTGGATTTACAACATCAGGGAGTAGGCAATGAGGCATGCACACTCCACACTTTTTTCAGAGATTTTAGTTTTTTATTAATTTAATTTTTCTCATTGTATTTATTTATTTATTTATTTCAAAAGTGACAATTGAATATATACGACATTATGTACTATATATACATTGAATGAAAAATTGCAGAGAGATGAGCAAATGTATGATATCTGCCCCTTTGCTGACTTTACTTTATATAATTTCTGTTATTTATTTAAACAGATAAAAAAAATCAAATTCATCTATATAATAACGTTTTTGTTTTTGTTTTGTTTTTTTCCGTATGGTTATATATCTGTACTATAAAGCCTGCTCACTTTGTTGTTGTTGTTCTTCTTGTTGTTGTTTGATGCATCTCATTTTGTTTAATTCTGGACATTTTATGGATCACCTGAACCTGTGTTTAGTGTTCCTGCAGAATATAGCCTACATTTTAATCTTTATTTAACAAATAGAAATGTATACAAAGTTATATTGCCTAAACAAATATGTATTCATAGCCTAAGAGGAGTTTTAATGAAAATGTATTTTTTTACTATCTCAAACTGATCCCTGTCAAAATAAAGACAAAATTGATGATAAACTCTTTTCAAGAGTATGTGAACAGCTCTGGTTTGTAGTGGGAATCAGAGTTAGCCTAAAAGCTTTAACAATCCGCACCTTCTGACCCACACGCTTTATTCCAGGTGCGTTGGGCAGAGCATAAACTGAAGAGCATTCAAACCAAGAGCTTTTAGTTCATTTAGTTGTAAGAGGCCTTTTCTCCTCCAGCACTCCCACCTATTCTATCAACATGCACAGAGACGGCCGTGACCTCCACTCAAATGCCTGCTCCTGTTTTCTTAGGAAATATACAATCCTCCACTCTGCGCTGAACCTGCTCCCTCTCACTCATACAGCTCTCTCTACTTTAGCGTGGCCCCTGACCTTCTCACTGCTGCAGCCGTGAAGTGAGGGAATAAATGTAGAGGCATGAAAAGCCTCTTAGTGGAGAAAAAAATGAAAAGAATTGAATTTAAAAAAAAAATGAACCAGGTAAGGGCACAGAACGAGGAAACCGATTCTGTTCTCACCATTTTAAAGAACTTTTCTTGATTTTTTGTTGGTTGCTTTTACTTTTGATGTCAAATTACTGGAAAGCTATAGGGTATTTACTGAACATGACCTACCGGTTACATTCAGCTAACTTCTCTTCACAATAGGTGTCACATGAATTGCCCTCAATATGGCAAACCTCCAGCAGCAGTTGCTAATCATATGTCAGCAAGATATGAGGTAATATCAAATCGAATTATTTCTATTAGGCTTGCCAGATCCTGTGGTCAAAATCAGTTAGGAAATGAACATAAAGAGCCTCTATACTTCCACGAGCACAGCACCTGTCGCAAGTCCGAATTAGTCCTTGTGTAGCTGCCAGTAGTTAAAACACAATAACCGAACTCTGGAGGTTCTTAGCCTTTAAATGAGGATTGGCACGTTCACATAATAGTGGATCTAGTTTTGTGGCGTCATAGACACACTTTCTTACTCCTACATTCATTTATTTTTTATTTTATTTAGAATAAACAAATACAGATGTGCCATCACAAATCACTGCCTTCCTTTGAGATAACAGTATTAAGGTATCCGCAAAATCAATGTGCAAGTATATGTTTTACATATCTGCAAGCCAGATATTGTTATAAAAGAAATAAAATAAAATAAAATAAAATGCCTCAGTCATCGGTCAAGGTTTTCAAAATCACATAAACAGTTTTATGTGAATTTGTTCATACTACCACAGCTCATACCCATGAGGCAGACAGTCAATGTGGCTGCCAATCATCAATCACTTGCTCACATATGTGAAATGTATGGGGCATTAGAATATCTATCTATCTTCTTACCCCATTCATGCATAATTAATGTGGGTTAAGTGTTGGGTAAAACAACTGAATGCCCTGCCTGGAGCTTGGTTCAAACCGCCTACCTTTAGTTTTTTGTTTTTAGATTCAGGCCTCTTTGTCACTGCAGCCTCTTTTGGTACAGTAACAACCGACCTTTACTCACCCAACATATCACAGATGTTGGCTCATTGTATCCATTGCCCACTGTTGGCTATTTAGTCCCTCAAAAAAAAAAACACTTACTGTGAAGTTTTCAGCCAATTTACTTGTCCAAAATGGAAACCAACCTTCTTTCAAAAATGCCAGTGCTCACAAGCACTCTCTCCATCCACACATGCACATAGGCAACCAGTGAATCCAAACCATCTATTCATGCTGCCTGTGCCAAAATACTCTCATCTTTCTCTTTTAGGATGGAGATAATGATGCTCGTTTCCCGGCTCAAAGAAGTCATTAATGTGTGACACAGCCTTGAATGTAGCATATCAAAGCTTTTGCGAGTGCGCCCCCGTCCCGCCCACTAACCGCACTGCCTTGTTAAGACATACATGAATAAATCATCACGGCCGACCTGTGTAACACGCCACCAGACTATCAGTTGTTGCTGGTAAGAAAAATGTTGCTTTTGAATCCCTTCAGACTGTATGAAAACAGCCTTACAAATCTTTCATCTCATTGCTGGATCAGTGCCAAATTTACTGCAGCAGATAAAATGACGGACACAGCCTCTCTACACGCCCTCGTCCAATCTCTTGCACGGATATGATGAGAGTGCAAGGTGAAACCGGGAGAAGATGGATGTCACAGAGTTAGATGTGATAAGCAGGATGAATGAGAGCATGTTGCGTCAGGTCAAGTACAATAGAAATTATGAACAGAGAGAGAACTCATAACAGTACAATCATATTATAACATCTTGCACTATGATAACAGCATAGAGGCCCACTGTTTTTGTTTCTCTTTCAAAAAAGCAATGTCTCCAGCATGTTTCTTCTGACAATGGTCTGTAATGAAATGTTCGATCTTAGCAACAAGTCAGCTCTGAATTCTGGACTATAAGAAATAAAAGGTGAAGATCAAATATGTTTCATGGACAGCGCTGAGAATGACAAATGCCCAGTGCTCATGATCCTTCTTCAATCTCAAGCAATGTTTCCAGTGTCTGACTGTACAGAATGTGGAATCAATCCAATTAATACAGCTGAACGCAATCTTACTGTACATCAATAGGGATAATAAAAAAGTTTGTCAATATAGTTAGTTGTTCATATGGCGTATTTTCAATCATACACCTTTTCTTTGTTGCACCACTGCGACCAGTCAAAGGATCGTCATATGTAAAACAGAGCTAAGTGTTGTTGCTATAGTAATATTCGTTTTGTAAGTAAGTAAGTAAGTAAGTAAGTAAGTAAGTAAGACGCTTTGTCATTTTACAAGCGCACAACGAAATAGTGTTCAGGTGTTAGTCCTGATCCACTGCGACTGAGCCGCACCGCCACTGTGGGTCAACCTGACCAGCATGTTTTTGGAGGTAGAGGAAACTGTAGCTCCCAGAGGAAACATGGCTGGCGGCGTTCAGTGCTCCTCTGAAACGGTGCACTGCCTCCTGGGTTTATCTCTGTTTCAAAGCGTGGTGTCCTGCACTGGTCAGCTCCACCTCCTCCTTCCTCTTCCTCCTGCACAGCTCCTTCCTCTCTACAACAGTCTTTCACCATCTTCTGGGAAGTGCTTAGCAGTTCATCTGTCCATTAGTCAGAACAGTAGAAGGCATGTGTTGCTTAGCTATGAGTCTCGCCCGGATACCTCCTCTTTTGTCCCTTCCTTGTTTCCTGTAGCTCCTCTTTTGACGCCTCCACTGTGCTGCAGGTGTAGGAGGCTCTTGGTGCCTCTTCAGTGTCTCAGAAGAAGAAATGTGTAGGTCTCAAAGGAAGTTTGCTGAAAAGCTAGCTGTTTACTTCTAAAAAGCTGATTTCTTTAGGACCATTATGGACTCTTTGCAGTAAAAATCCACTGATCCCCACAAAAACACGGCAACGATGTACAAAAGTATCCAGTAAAACAGTGTGGAACACAGAAACCACAAATGCAGTTCACAGAAAAATGCAAAAAAATGCAGCTGTACCGAGAGAGAGAGGTCGCTGACTGAGATTCTTAGTTTTTCTTTAAGTTCATTGTTAAATGACATTGTGTAAAATGTATGGTTATAGAAGACATTTAAATATCAAACAACAGAGGATGTGTCCTCTATGCTTTAGGAGCAAGTGGTACACCTAAATTACTGGTACGTCTAGAGCCCTGCTTTGCACTAACTTACTGCTGCTGCTGCTACTACTACAACTACTACTTCTACTACTACTAGGAAATGTGGAGATATTTATGCCTTATAGTATAACTGATGTTATGTAAATGTTCCTAATGTGCAGAACGCATCAAATGCCATGCAAATGCAAATGTCTTTCTTTACATCCACAGCAGCACACTGTTGCCGCCACGATCTTCTGTTTCCATGTATCCCAAAAAAGAATGGCCCGTCATATGAAGTCTGTTTGAAGTTTTGCACTGAATCTTCTTAAGCAAACAGAAAGTGTGCATTCCCGCAAAGATTATTTAAAGTAAGTCACAAAACCAAATCAATTATGGTTATTACTATAGAATACTTCCCAACACTGAGCTGGTAAGGTCCCTGTTAAATTCTGATTAACTGATTATCATCCCAAATTATGAACAAGCAATGCTGCCACATCTGTTTACAGTCACTTAAAAAAAAAGAGGATATAAAAAAGAGATTGAAGTTTGCTGCTTTATAGTAATTTGACTGACACAGGCTTGCTGGTTTGCTCCACTGACAAAGCTGCAAAACAAATGGATCTCTAAAATTCCATTTATTCTGCTTAAAGGCCTAAGTTTTAACAATTTTAAGACATTTAAGCTGCAGTTGTAGGATACTTTACTCAAGGAATACAACATACAATTTTTGAATTGAAAAGTGTCTGCTGTGGAAGCATTCAAAATCTGCACGAAATGCAACAATCACAACTAATTCAGCTGTTCTCAGTATGGCATGGGTTCCAATCTAGCCTGAGGATTATTTATGCCAAACCATAAAACACTAAACACTATTTGTCCCACAGTAATATCTTGCCGTTAGAGCAAACAGTCAAACGCTGTCAACAGCTTCTCAAGTTAGCAGAGAAACACTCTTTGGCATTAAAGAATGTTTGACACAGTCCTTATATTTTGAAAAGAGTAACATAATATTGAACTTTTTGTACTACAGCATTTGGAAAATCAGTCAACTTACAGAAATATAATTGTACATGCATGTTTTCTGCAGTGTAAAAACCCCTAGTGTAAACTTTGGAAAATATTTGTATTGTAATAGTTCTACAAAGTGCTGCACTTCAGATTTCGGTGTCAGCCAACACTTGGGTCACTGACACTGCCATCCAGGTTCAGCCATTAAAATTTAATGTGGCAGCGGTGAAGGGCACACAAACTGCCAACATTAGTCTCATTAATGTTATCCGCTGAGCCACATCCACCACATTGCTTGTGTGTAGCCTGTTTGTTTAAACCATGTCTAGTTGAAAAGAGGGCAATTTGCAAGCGACAAGTGCTCTTCATATAAAATGCTGAAGTGGCGTCAGTTCTTTACTCTTGTATGTGTGTGCACTATCATTCACCAGACTGCTCCACACCGCTCACTTGTATCTCTACATCTGCTCAACAGTCCTATGTAGAACCCTACAATGGTCAAACACAAGCTGGAGCATTTCAGATTTTACCAAACACTTATGTGATCACTTATAGTCGATGTGAACTGTTTGGTAAAAGAGAGGGAAGATACGATCAAAGGGGAACTCATAATCTGAAAGTACAATGTATCCATTCCACCCTAAAAACATTGTATTACACGGAGAGGAGTAAATCTGTGAAATAATTTAGATGAAGACTTAAAAGGTGCAGCTAGTCTACAGCAATTCAAAAGACAGTATAAGAAAACTGTGTTTGAGAAGTATGCTGAAGACATGTGACCTTGTCTCTCAGTCACTCTGTATCTGTATTACTGTGAACTTGTGAAATACCACATCATTGCTGATATAATTAATTGTCACCTACTCTATCTACCAAGTCTATTTGATCTGTAATATAGGAACTTGAGATAAATTACAAGCATTAAAAAATGCTGTTATGGCCTGCTTCCGCTGGTCATTACAAATAAAATAGAATTGGGGCAGGCGAGATGTGGACCTGCTGTAGGGTCTCCCTCTCAACGGGCTCATAAATCTTGTCTTTTTAAAGCACCACTCAGTATAGGATTATAAAGCGGTTCACAACATCAACTAGTTGGGGCAGCAGGGTGGGGGCTCACTGGGGGGGGGGGGGCTACCGCTCTCTACCAGCTTGCCACATAATACCCTGGCTTTATAATGCACCTCACAAATAGGGAAAACAATCAAAAACCACTGACAGAACAATCTTAACCAACATTATTACAGTTGCAGCAGGTATGATAGCAATGAGAAACATGATCAATTTAAAGATGACATTTTTGAGAATTATACTTTTGAGAATGCTATTATTGTCATTGTTATTATGGTGATGATAATATATGTATGATAAATATGTGCGCTAGTAATGTATGTGTATGTGTATATATGTATATCTAAAACACTATGACTACTTAAACAATAAGTAAATCAATAGAATGGTGACCAGAATGGTAATATAAGCAATGATAAAAAATAAGAGAAAACTATAAAACTAAGTAAATACACTCTACAAACTTTACTATTTTCGCTCTATGTTTTTCATACTTTTAAGTCTAATCAGATTTTTTTATTTTGACATGTAAAAGCTTCGAATCATCAATGCTGCTAATCAATAATTGTATTTTGAAAATGGGGTAGGCACTCATAAGCTTTCTTGCTTTGGCCTACTCCTTTTGAGTTATTATTTATTTTTAAATGTATTGTTTTTTGTGATAATGTAAATATTGTAAATAATAACTCATTGTAAATAATAGCTCAAATAAATCAAATAGAAAAAAAACTATTTCAGTGAAACAGGATATTACAATGAAAATGCCACAGAACATCCACAGTTGATGACCCCTGTACTGTATTGCTTTGCTTGCTTTTGTCTCCCTTCAGTGCATCTAAATATGAAGCAGACTAGTTGTTGTTAGCATTACCGTTACAGTGGGTGCACTTGTGTGGTACAATGATGCAATTGTGAACTCCAAACTATGCAAAGGACCACACAGTGTGTAGGCTAAGGAGGCGACCTCTGGCATCTGGAGGTACCGCTGTTCCCTGATGCTCCCGGGGAACATCAGGCTGACCCTGCGACAGTCAAGCTCCACTTAGCTTCCTGGATGTTGTGAAACGTGCTTGTCAACTCATCCTGAATTGGATTGCTAGAAATGTTAAACTATCATTCTAAACTTGACCTGCCCCCTCCTTCATTGTTTGAAGAAAGAGCAGAAGTCAGAAGTTTTCCTACTACTCAAATCCCATTCAATATGGTGTCAGATGTGTTTTTAAGATTTTAGGTTTTATTGAGCATGATATTTTGTATAAGAAAGCACAATCAGGATTGTCATATGCCTATTTTTTCGTTCAACCATGCATTAACATTAACTTGAAGAATAGCATTGCAATTTTCTCACACATTTAAGGAGTCTCAGCCCACATCTTTCACACAATCATTTAATAAAATCAACCAAAAAAGTAGCGGAGCCATTTTGTATTAACCGAAGCTCAACTACAGCAAAAGAAAGTGTTTATGAATTCAGCTCCCAATATTACAAGTCACACGTATGAGTTTGGTAAAGGTAATGTTATTCACATTATTATACAACATCATGTTTTTGTTCTTGCCCTAATCCAGAGACTCTTGACAGTAATGCCACTGTGTACTTCATACGTTCATCATCACTATGGCTGAAGGTTGCCGAGTATCTGTTAAAAGGTGGTCTCAGAGTAAACTGATCATGTACAAGTGGAATGCACAGCCTCACTGGTAGCAGCAGAGTCAATGAGTGCTTTAATTGAAAGACCATTAAAGCTAGTAAATAAAAAAAAAAAAAAAAGGGGGGGAAAAAGCAATTCAGTAACCCAAGCACAATGGACTGCATTATACATTGAAAAAGTATTATTTTGCAACAAATTTGTAACAACTTTGCAACATCATACCAATGGGACAGCCACTAATGTGTATTGACACACAATTGTTCACTCTGCTCAATTCACTAGAGAAACGTTATAGATGGCCATTTAGGACTCCACTAAGCTCCAAACTTCTTTGTGTGTTTTACAATTAAGGGATGGCCTAACATTAAGATCTGCCTTTATTGAATAAAACAAATAAATTGAACAAATTTTGCCCAAATGAAATCCAGAATTTGGCAGTGGTATGCAATTGCGATGGTATTTTATTTTTTTCAATGATGTGCAGCCCCAAACAGTTATCATTTAAATGCCAGTGCACTTAGAAAAGCTGGAGTAAATGTAAAAATAGCACAGTAAAGAAAATACAGCTTTAACAGCACCATGCATCTGACAGTCTAACTGAAGCCATGAGTAATAACGTGCAAGTGTTGAGCCCAGCAAAACAAAGAGCGCTTTGGTCCTGCTAACATCAAAGTCGACAGAGATAGTTACAAACCAGACCAGAAAATGTGACGCTGTTTTTATGTTCGTCTTCTCATAATGGTGCTGTTCAGTGAATCCATTCCCAAAGTTTCAACATGTACACTGAAAACAGTAGTTGAAAAAAATAATTTCAACAAAGTCCATCACCGTTCGTCTTTGTGTGGCTAAAATGGAGGCAGAAGCGCAGCAGAATAAAAGGCACTGTGTTACTTGTACAACACCAGGAAATCCGAGGGTCAATTTTTTCATCTTTTCAACAGAAATTTCCGACAGGGAGGGACGGTTGACCTCTCCAGGCCAGTCTGACAGTGGCAATTTGTCACGTATTGTGAGGAAAGCATCAACCACAGAGTTGACAGTAGGGCAGAGCCGAGCAGAAAGGCCAGTCAGTTGTCAGAGATCAGAAGGCTGTCTAGTTTTACTTTATACATGACAACAACAACACAAATGCAAAATAAAAAACGGCAAAAAATAAATTAAATTGTATACAATGTTAAACATAGGTACAGAACAAATAAGCAGATGTTAGACAACATATTATAATGGCAAAAAAATTAAGGGCAAAATGTGAAGTGGATGTCTTTCCAGTTACGTTCAAGCTCTGCATGGTTAGGATTGCATAACATCAGCTGCAATAATGTCCTGGTAGTTAGTTAGGTAATTGAGAAAGTGAGAGCCCACTTTTCTGTACATTTGTTCAAACATATATGCTACATTTAATTTAAACATAGCTTTTATGCAATACACTTCACAATCACAGAGCTTATAGGATAGACTCTTGATTTGGTCCTAAGCCTGAAGTAGTTGGTTGACCTTTATTTAACCAGGAAAGCAAATAATGTTGCTTTAACATCTGTAATACAAACCTATAAGCCATTTTAGTGTGTGCACGCAAGGAGGCAGAGGGTTCTTTTAGTGGCATAAAACACATCTTTGACTTTGTCATATTGAGCAGATCCATCACAAAGATTCCACTTGTATGGCAATTCAAATAATGAAAAAACCTTAAGTATAAACAGATAAGACAATCTTGGTGAGAGGTACAACGTATAAAGGCAAATATGACAAATGTAATTTTTTGTTCAAACTGTAACCTTGCTTTAGAAACAAACAAATACAGGGTAGTGCAGTGAGATTAACATCCTCTTCTCAGTGCATTTAAACATTCAGTCATCTTTACAAAAAAAAAAAAAAAAATAATTAAAAATGTCTGTGCTTAGTTCTGCTTTCAGGTTTGAGTCAATCGTGAAACGGGAGGTTATATGTGAAGGTCCACCTCTGAATGTGTGTGCTCCATTCACACTGAAACACAATACAAACTGTACAGAGGGGTGGCCGCTCCTAATAAATCACCTCGTAGACTGTGGCTTTCTTATCGCCCGATCCCGTCACAATGTACTTATCGTCTATGGAGATGTCGCAGCTCAGCACGGATGAAGATTCCTTTGACTGCAATGAGAAGCGAAAGACGGTCATAATGACTGGAAGACCCTTAGCTGCTACAAAAGGCTAAAGGGAAGGCAAGGCTATCACTCTCAGGTATATGTAAAGGGGCTGGACGCGTTGGTCATGATTAGCTTCTTTCTATTCATCAATGTTATGCTTTTGCACATGCCGCTGACAAATGACATTAATCATTGTGTTAGAAAGAAGGCTGGATTTCAGTATTTGCCCTTGAATTACAAGTAGTGTCGTGTCCCAAGATTTCCTGTGATCTTTTGTGTTTGTTCTCGGAAAAAGGCATGAAGACAGCAATATACAGAACTCTATATTAAACTAGTGCTTACCTGGAAAATGCTGGCCCCATAAGGTGTTCTCCAGGCATTGAGAAGATTGTCCTTTCCTGTGCTCACAAACCATTTCCCTGAAACAGACAAAAAGGTCACACAACCACGTCACACATGCTATAGCCTCTTTGTAAATGTGTTTGATAAAACGGTGTGCAGCATGTGTAAGCCTGTGAAATTGATCTTACTTCATGCCGCTCTACAATATAAAAGCTTCATGACAATAAGATGGATAGCGGATAATCAAGAATAAATTACAGTACATTAATGATTGCTCTCGTAGTAGAAGTAACAGCTACAGAGATGATGGCAATAAATATGGTGCTAGTAATGATAATAGTAGCAGCAACTGTTGTAATGATAATAATAAAGCATATAAGTCTTATATAGCGCTTTTCCAGACTCTGAAATCCACTCCACTACATTCACTTCCGACAAAAAATGGTAGCAACATGTACTTTCAACAATATTTGGAAAACAAAACATAAACTCCACTCCAATAATGACAATAAGGTAACATCTTGGTGTGAATGCACTGAGCTCGTACCACAGTGAGCGAACCGCAGAGACAGCACACAGCTCTCGTGCAGATGGAGCTGGTACTTGTCGGGTTTGGTCACATGCAGTACTTCCACGTTACTGTTCTCCATCCCCACAGCCAGCCACTCTCCAGTCGGACAGTAGCCAAGCGAGAAGATCTGCAACACATGAGTAAGAGGTTCACAGCTCAAATATACTGTCGAGAGACACGAGTGTTCATTCTACAAACTGCTCTACATTGTTGAAAACAAAGCAGGAAAAAGAGTCTAAAATTCATACTTCATCATGACTAAAGAATGAACAGCGATACTGAGTGACAACAGACGACGTTTGTATCCCATCAATTTACTAATGATATGGGACATTAACAATATGGGGACATTGCCATCATTTAAAAGTTTTCCAGAATACTATAATTCAGGTTTTCAATTCTCTCATAACATTTTCAATTGTAACCCAACCAAGTTCACCCCTGGCTTCCACATTGAAAAAAAGTCAGTTCTATATAGTAAATATAAAGAAATTCTTCATATATTTTTTCTCTTTTTATCTACACAACATAACTACATCAAAATGACATATGTAACAATGCAGAAGAGCTATGTTCAGCTGGCCTTGGCACTGTGAGCTGTCTTCAATACAGTACACACTGCCCTCCTTCAGTGCACATTGAGCTTGTGAAATGGGCTTTTCAAGAAAATTGCTATAATAGTCTATTATTGCTGCTTTTCTCCTCATCGAGAAAAAAAAAAAAATCTAAATTCACTATTATTATGGTATGTGAGTTGAAGCTGGAAAGCCAGTTCAGCTCGGCCTTTATTGTCAGCTAAACGCTGTGAGCTGAGCCAGTGAATGACTGCAATAAATCACAGCCCGGGCGTGTGTAATCACAAAAGTGTGTGACTTGTCCTGCAATGCGCCATTTACCCCAATCTGGGCAAAATCGCCCAGATTGGGGTAAATTTCTATCACAAATGTCACAAAGGGAACATTTGTGAGAACAGACTTGTAAATGTAAATTGCACAAAGAAAGAGTACATCTGACTTTACAATAATAAACTTGCGCAGGGCGCACTTTGAGATGAGATAAAAGCTAATACTGTGGTTGGAAAGCTTGTAGTCATACTGTAAACTATATTTTATATTTTTACCTGTGAGGTGAAGTCATGCTGCTGAAGTTGCCGACCTTCTCTCAGGTCCCAGGAGCGCACAGTGTTGTCCAGACCCCCGGTCCACAGCTTAGTGCCATCATTAGAGATGTCTATACAACTGGCTCCATCAGTGTGGCCTTGGAATTGTCTAAAGAAAAATACAGGTAAACACAAGTCAGTCTGGAAAGCCATAAGGTGGAACAGGTGAAAAAAACAGCTTCTATTCTAGAATTGTTGAAGCTATTTTCTTTTTTTGCTTTTCACTTCTGGGGTTTGGGAAAAAAGTTAGATAATTATATACCTGTAGTTTCTTTTGGAAAAATAGTCTTGAATGGCAGAAAATGTCAACTTTTAAATAGATTAAAAAAAAATATATATATATATATATATATATATAAATAAAAGAGGACTTATAATAGTTGTTAGTAACTTTATTATCAACATTATTGATGATTTTATCCCCGTTAAAATGGATATATTTGAATAGGTCGAATAACATCAAAAGTTATAAAAGGTGTTCATACTGTGTTACTGCCTCCTACCTGACCAGAGTCTGGTTGTGCAGATCCCACACAGCGATGTTCCCGTCGGAGCAGCAGGAGAAACAGACCTTGGAGTCTGGGCTGATGGCCAGAGCATAACACGCAGGTGCAGACGAGGTCAGCTCTGCCTTGATTCGCGGAGTGGGAGTAGCCAGATCCCAGATGGACAAAGTACTGGCCTCGCCCCCAACAATCAGAGTGCGTCCATCAGGGAGGAGGCGACAGGAGCGGATGTAGTTATCCCTGTTCTGTTATAGCACACGTAAGGAATACAAATATAGATTTATGAAATGCCAATTTATGAAATAATAATAGTAATGCATAAAATACATATAAAAGCAAACTAAATTGTCCAAATGTCCCCAAACATTTTGATGATGAGCTTGCACTTCTGTACATGAAGCTACTACATGGATCGTAAATGCCAACTGGCTAAATACAGTATGTGGACAAATTTGACAGGACGACAATTGTGAATCAATTTTGTCACTGGCCACTGTTAAATTTGTATTTTATGCTAAACATGATAGTGGTTTGTACTTACAAGGCAGTCAAGCTGAGATACTGGGGTTTTGTTTCCAGGATGACTGATGTCCCACACCTTGACGCAGCCCTTCCCCCCTGTGTAGACATGACGTGTGGGGTTACTGATGGTGACAGCACACACCACCTCTCCGTGGCTCAGGGTATTTATCTGTCGGGCGTGACGCGGGATGCCAGGACCAATCAGAGCATCTGGAGGAAAAGGAACAGGCTGCATCTGTCCATCTGCGCTTACATGGAAGGAGTAGGCCCTGAAGAAGACAGAGATTTAAAGAGAGCATTTATTTTTATGATCTTGCTATGTTTCCTGAAGACGCTTACGGTTTGCCCCCAGGAATGCCAGAAAGGTTTGGAGGAAGACCTGGAACCCGTATGTGGTGATGAGGGTCGAATCCAACCTACGGCAAATTAGACAGTGACATGGTTTGAGACATTTCTTCCACACATAAGCTGCATTTTGGGGCATAAGGGTTTGCAAATGTAAATCTAATCTAATGTACAAAAAAATAATAATAATTATCTACACAAAATGTTGACATATCAACTGTTTTATGCATGCTCCAGCAGCCACTGTTTAAAGTATAAATAAATAAATAACCTGTTGTTCTTAATAATTGTTAGGAAAGTCTCTGTTCATTCTTTTGAAAGGTTAAATGTCATTAGCATCTTTCAGATCCTAAGCCTTACGTTCACCGTATTACACATGATACAAATAATGTGTAAATTGCTGCCCTGTGTTGTAATCAACCAAAATATTTAACCTGGTACATAAGGATTACATACCACCTGTGTTCGTCCATAGGCGGCTACAGCTGCGGCTGCAACAGCGCTCATCTGGGGAGAGATGTTGTGTAGACCAGAGTACGCTGCTCCGGCAGCACTCAGGTCTCCATTCATGCCCGGGTGAGGAACCATCCCAAACGGACCAGGATATGAACAGGGCACTGCCAATGGGGTCCGCAGCCCAGGAGCTACACAATATCATTTAAGGAATAGACACCAAAGCTTAGTTTGACAAATTGCTGTGGAATAAAGCATATGAAATGAAAAATGTGAACTCACCAAGAGTTTCTATGCCCACTGCTTTGCCAGGCGTCGTCCTTAGACCAGGAGTGGAGGTGCTGCTCGGCGTTGGGGCGTCAGTGCGAGATATCGGACTACTGGATTTAGACACTGGTGTTGTAGACTTTTCATTCTAAAACATGAAACAAGAATTTCCTGAAAAATCCTCTTAATTAATGCACTAGTTTAATGTATATCACAAATGATATTGTCTCACTAAATTAGTCTCTTTGGATTTTGATGAAGGTGTGCTGCTTGAAGAAGCAATGGATGAAGGGCTGAGAGGAGCGTCCTTTTTCAAAAGACGATTCTTATCAAGTCCATTTTCCCGAGGAGAGTGGGCGGGACTTCCTCTTGGAGAGCCTGGTTCCTGTACGACATGTGCAGGGAAGTTATTCCTTTATGTTTAGCAACTCCTGTGTAAAAGCTTTAACAGTAGAATGAAATGTGGTTTACCTCATTAGACACATCTACTACTAGGTTTTCATCACTCTTCTCTCCATCACTTTCCTGAGATCAGCAGAAACACATGCTAATATATCACAGCAGCACAATGGGATATTTAACATGTTAGTCGTGCACTGCACTCACATATCGCGTGGATTCCTTGTCATCTGTCTTTTGTTTTTTGGAGTCTGAGGAGTAGTCACCAGAAGTTCTGTGCTTCTCTCCAGTCCGAAAACTGGCTGATGGTGACACGGAGGAGCTCTGGAAAAAAGTTCAGTGAATTCAATAAATCCTTTGTCATAATACACAATAGAGTCACCATCCAAGAAGTGAGATTATCTCATTTAAAGCTGCCAATTAAAAGACGATTAAATAATATCACTTTGAACCAGACAACGTCACGCAGTGCTGTATTCATTACTGTTAATTATACCATCATGACTTTGTCTGATGACAATTACTTTGAGGGCAGCAGAGATTAGCATAGTAAAGGAAGCCAGTAATCAAACATGTCCTCTTTTAAATACCATTACAGAGGGATTAATCTTCAAAATAAGGTCATCAGAACAAGTCTGTTCTGGCAGTCCCCCCTGAGCGGTGCGTCCCTGTCTGCTCATTGGGAGGTATTCTTTCCACAGCACACAGAAGAAAAATAAAGCAGGACCTTTAAGACGACCTTTCTACTAACTCACGCCTGTAACCTTTCGGCTGCCCTTTGGCGTGCTGCAAGTGTTGATGACACAGATTGTGTGAGGGAGGAGTCAGTGTCTGCAGGACAAGCCACTGGGATGTGTTTGCATGAGGACAAGGGAGTGAGAGACGGAGCAGGTCACAGCCTCACCTTGTCTCCTCCTCTTCCCACACTGATTAGACAAATTAGATTGAAAATTAGCTCTCTCAAAAACATCAAGGCAAATTAATTTGGGTGCAGAGACAAATGGACGCTCGGGATGCATTGTGAGCATGACTAAACACATTTGAATGAAACTATTCATTTACTAGTTATAATTCAATTTGTCTCTAATTTATATTTATTTTATAAGTCTCCATAATGATACCTCTGTCCTTTACCTAAGCATTTACCCCAAGATGACACAACTACACCTACAACTACACTTCAAAGCATCCTGTATTGAGTAGTATGTAGTACAACATATTTAATGTTAATTTATTCTATGTTTCTTGTATTTTATTTTTTATAGTATTTATTTGTTTATTTGGTCGGGACAGTGCATGTTAATTGAACATACATGGATACATGAATATAAACAGACCATGCTGGATTGTAGCCTGAGGCTGATTTCCATCTGTGGTCTCACACTCACACTCTCATTCATCCTGGCCTATTGTACAACCTATGCAGACATGGGGAGAACATGCAAACTCTACACAGAAAGGCCCGGTGGCACAGCGGTTAGTGCTCGTGCTTCACAGCTAGAAAATTCCAGGTTCGATTCCCACTGGACATTCTGTGTGGAGTTTGCATGTTCTCCCCGTGTCTGCGTAGGTTTCCTGCGGGTACTCCGGTTTCCCCTACCACAAAAACATGTACAGTAGGTTCATCCTCCAGCCAGGTGTTTCTGACCATTATCCTGGCTTCACATCTGGAGATGAGTCCCCGAGCGCTCACTGCTCCTACAGGTCGCCCCATTGAGGATGGGTCAAATGCAGAGAATTCCCTACGGGGATTAATAAAGTATAACTTAACTTAACCAATGGATCGTACCTGGGACCTTCCTTCTATGAAGCACAAGCCACCCACCAATTTATGATTCAAAGGTAAGAAATCATTTGACATTTTTATAAGCACTCGAAAATGTATATTGGTTATGGTTATAAAGCCATAAAATTACAAATAAAAACTATGTGATCATGTGTGTGTATTACTTTGGAGATTCAGTGTGTTTGTTAATCCTCTCTACTTTGGTCAGAGCCCTCAAAAGCATCCCGCTCATATTTTCTTACTTTTAGTGGTCGACCTTTCATAAGAACATTATTTAAAAGCACTTTCTGGAAATGCCACTAGATTGTCTTGACATGATGTGAACTTGGGTAGTTAGTGACTGCAAGCGGAGCTGCTACTACGACAATAACAGGCGCATTGAATTCTTCAACAGACTTTGAACATGACAACAAGACGACACACATCTTCATCGCCAGCCGCCACACCTTCTGCAGCTCACAAGGTGCTAACACCAAGGACATTAGACACAGATGTTCATGCTATTCACACGCACTGGTACCCAGTGGACTGTTGCCAGGGCAACTGTGGACCACTGATGAGGGGCTTATTGGTCTCATGAAGTGACTGTTGGCCGCCATGTCAAAGAGCAGCTCTTAGCCTGTATGCCACATGACAGCCATTCATCCTCTAGCCTTGTCTTAACCTCAGCATTCTCACACAAACTGCTAATCACTGCCTATATGTGTATGAGGCTCAGAGGCGGCGGATTACATATTAAACACTTCTCTTGTCTGTGTGGCTCCAAAACACCAGAGAAAACACCAGCCGCTAAACGCATGCCAGTGTGTCACAGGCTGCTGGAGTAAAGAAATGCTAATCTGCTCATTGAGTATTCAACAAACCAAATGTTTGCCTTGGGAGAAAGGCTGTGCTTAAGGGACTAATTACTACAAGCAGGGGATGTAAAGCAGCGCGACTCTGCTCTCTGCTGCCTGCCATAGAGCCACATTTTATTTTTCTACTTTTCCTATCACTACTTTGTCTTCACGTACATCGCATCAATTACCATCTAGTAAATGAAAAACTACTGTATTATTCTCCTTATGGGCATTTTTGGAACTCAATATGGAAAGAAAGATGAACTGCAATCAAAAACTGACACACTACTTATCACCTCCAGTTCATCACAAAACTCTGGAGACTCGTCTTATACTGTGCAAAGTCCTCCAAGACCCGGCATCCTCAGTTTATTGGGCCCAACACCCGAAGTACAATGACTTGTGTTAACACTAACAAACAAAGACGCAATATCTTATAGCTCAACACAAAGGGAAAGGCATTCTCCAACATGTGTGTATTTTCTTAGAAGAAAGAAATGGAAGAGGTAACATACCTTGACAGAATCTCGATCTGTAAAGTACAAAAAAAGAAAGAATTACCAACCATTAATCAGAGAATCATCAGATATTAAAGGGATACAGAAAGGTTTACAAAGTAATTCAAGGTAGAACCCACATAACTTTCACTGCCAATAAATGGGGGGAATCTAGGAAAACTGTAAAGATAGAAAGGCCGGGAAATGTAAAAATAACCCTAAACTAATCCGCTTTTAGCCCAGGAAGGAAGTCAGCTGAGAGAGCAAATCGCATTGTTATTGATTGCGCTCTTAATGGGGCTTGTGTATGTATTATGTGAATTATCAGTTGCTAGCTTGGCTGTAGTTTCTAAAGGCCAAGGTTAACTGCTCTAGTGCGCCGTATGAAAAAGTCCCAGCCGCAGCGCCACGCGGTAATTAAGAGCTGGCGCAGTGTGTTTGTGCAGCACACACACCTCCACACGCTGTCGGCTAATTAAACGCTCCGGCTCAAAGTCAGCTGGAGTAAGATCACTGAGTGTTGTTTACCCGAGAAAAGAGGCATTGTGGAACCCTCGACTCGCTCCCTATTAGGCCAATTAAAACGGCATAATGACGAATCAGCTTTTAATTGCTTTATCGACTGTTCATTCAGAGCGCCAACAATTAGACATCTGTCAGTACAAATAGTGATGCTCCCGTACTTTAGGTCATTCAGGTACAAACAATGGTATATGTATTATGCCTAGGTAATCCAATTATTTGAATCTTGTAATCAGCAAGTTATTATGAATGACTTGGGACATGCACACAACTTACAACCTACGTGGGGTGTGTCATGCTTACAAAGATATAGATAGTTAGTGCAATGTGCCAAGCATGTATCAATTGTTATTTCATGTTTCTCATTTGCCTGTACCCAGTTTACACCTCCTTCCTTCTTCTTTTACCACAACTGTTTTAAAAGAGCTTTTCTGAGTGACAACATCTGCATCTAAAGTTATGTACATCTTTCAGGAATGAATACCGCACTGCTTTTACAGTGGACAAGAATCCCACCAGGACAGGGGGGCGCAGCCATTCCACTTACTAAAAACCTGCCACTGAAATCAGGTTTGTGGTTAGATGATGAAATATCTTCAACAACGCAAGTCTATCTAGATCCTTGTTGTGTTCCCTATTCCCTCCCAGTATGTGACATGTCAGTACCTCTTTGATGCTCAGTGCTGTTCTCGTGGTGCTTCCTTTCGTCTTTGAGTGGCAGCTGGTGGCTCAGGGCGGAGGACAGGGCGAGCAGGCTGGCAGCGCTGGCGCCGGGGGGCAGGGGAGGCTGCAGGCCGGCCGGGTGGGGCGTCAGGGGCACGGGGATGGCATGACCGTGGGAGAGGTGCTGGGCCTGGAGCTGCTGCTGCTGGAACACACACACGCGTCATTAAGGAGATATTTAAAGTATGGGGCTTCTTTTACCTTCGAGATCAAGGTATATGTATAAAAATAAGGGGTATAAGTCTGTTGATTCATGATTCACAGAGAATAGCAATTTAGTCAATGTTATGTATGTCTTTATTTTACCAATTAGATGTAAAATATAAAACAAGTAGTCACTTATATGTAATCTTCGAAAAAAATTATGTTATTTTAATAATAGAGTGCAAACCGTGTGTAGTCATTGATAAACTATTCTGGCCAGCTGCTTCCACTTTGCCTAAATACAGTATTATACATTATATTATATTAATCAACAATGCATTTAAAGTCCCCTGTTATGGTGCAGTAATGTCAGATTTTAGATTGCCATCAGAAAGGGCATACTATTTCTTGACGTGTAGATTGTTAAATGTAATGTTTTCACAGTTTCACAGTTAGTCAATCCACTAATACTGTTTTTATTTTATCCAGGAGCCTTCAGGGTTTTTCATTTACGTGTGTGTTCATGACAGTGTGCGTGTGTGTGTGCAGTCCACCCACTCCGATGATGGCGTTGAGTTCAGCCATGGTGACCTGCTTGGCTCTCTCCACTGCCTGCACCACCTGCTGCTGATGCTGACAGAGAGAGAAAGAGCTATTAGTCCAAAGTATACTGCGCATGTGTGAGGTTGGGGAGAGGCTGGAGATGTCCCTGACCTCTGTGGACACTACAAGAACACCCTCACACCTCCTACACAGGACCACGGGGCATAGATACGGAAGACGCCCTCGAACATGATCCAAAATGTCTCACACACCTGTGATACAGGCTGCACAGTTTAAAATCCTTTAAGTCAATGACTTTGAGCACTTTTCTGTGTCAACTAATGTGCAGTGTGAATCCACCAACAGCACTCAGAAGTATAATAAAAACATAATTGAATTAGTTCAGATTAACTGAGGGCAGAGCAGAGACTTTTACAGTAGACAGTATTGGCATGTTGAAAATTATGCTTTTTGAAATGTTCAAAGACTGCAACAGAACAATTATTACAACATGTATATTATGGACATGGATCCAATTCAAAAGCATTATCATCCTATTTTTTAATTTTATTTTAGTACCAATAAAGCCAAATCTACTCTTCTCAAAGCTGATATTGATAGATGAGCCGGTATTTTTCTTTTTTTTCTTTGTTAAATATCCCTGCACCTGAGTCTGAGCAAATGTGATTTAAAAGGCACCAGAGACACCTCTGACTCATCCCTGTCGCTTTACCATTTACACAAATGCCCTCGCACTCAGTGTACTCACCACTGACCTTTTCCTCAACACACACTTTGTCTTGTAAGAGCAGCCATACATATTACTGATAACATTAACTACAGCGCAGTAACCGATTGGGACACACAAAGTTACACATGATTATTTCATTCATTAAAGGGAAGCATAAGTAATTGGAGTGATACATTTTAAACGCAGTAATAGTCAAATTTTAAAATGAGAAAATAAAAATGCAATAATCCCAACTTTACTGCCACAGCTCAGACCTCAGTATTTTCATCTTAGTAAAAAAAAAAGCAATGAACCAACATTAAGGGATCTGTAAGGCCATGCAGTAATAAACCAAGACCCTGGTTATAGCTGTGTGTCTCCTCCAGTGATTCTCATACTGCAAAATACCACAGGTCTGTTTCCTCCCAGCACAAAGAGACGCATATACACACACAGACTGGCAGTTACCGAGCAAAGTCATCCAAAGGGTGCACAGGGAGGGAGAAGATTCACCTGCGCCACACATCAAAGTGGGCCAGAGATGAAAGAGCTTATCAGGTGTGGAAATGAACCGGACCACTGAGGTTCAGAGACACAACTGCACAGCGCGGATAACCACCAACGCGACGGTCAAAAGACTCACATTGGCAAGCAACTCATAAGAGGAATTAGTTCTTCCTACATGTTTTGACATAGACTCTTATTATGTAAGGGTCTTTTAATTTATTTCTCTGCTGCAAGGTCCAAACGTGTTCTTCAAATTGAAAACTCACGGACATTGGAAAAAATGTCTTCCATTGGGTAAATGATGATCCACAATGAACGGTATGTGTAGTAGTAATTATAGTTATAGTAATACAAATTAGAGGTCAACCATTATCGCTATTTTACAATATCGGCTATTGGCCAATATAATAATAATAATAATGTTATTATTATTGGACATGTTTATTGCACTTGCACAGGTTTGAAAAGTGTATTGCACTGTTACCAAGTTTCTCAAGGACCACACTGTAATCATTATCCATTCACACCACACTCAGTGGTGTAAGCTACTATTATAGCCACAGCCGCCCATTGAGATAGACTGACAGAAGCGAGGCTGCTAATGTGCGCCATGGGCCCCTCCGACCCCCACTCACTCACACTCTCATTCATTCTGGCCTATTGTAGATGTTTTTAGTGGCAGCGGAAACCAGAGTACAAGGAGGAAACCCATGCAGGCACGGATGAATGAGAGTTAATTACAATTACAACAATAAAAAAAATCACACTACTCACACTAACTCCAACATTTTTGAGACCTCTCTATTTTGTTTGACCCATAGACTTTATTAGACCGGACAACCCAGGGTAAAAAGGGGTAAATGGCGGGGGGAAACATTCATTTAAAGTAAAAAAATATATATAATTAATCCTCAAAACATTTTTTGAGGATTAACAGACACCCCTTTTGAGGTCATACATCTACAAAAAATAAAATAAATCAAGATTTGATTTCCGACACCGTGCATCCAAATCGTGTACTATTCAAGGTGTACTGTACAATATACTAAATCAATTGTATTTGTGTGTTTATCTTTGTGTCACATTCATGTTTTAGTATTGTATGTATCAAATGAACACTTTTTTGTTTTATCAGTGCTTGAATTTAGTTGTAAGCGATGAAGAGGAGTTGCAGCTTTTATTTTTGAGGATGTTCAATTTAATGAACAGTGTGAACGATGACGTACACATGCTGCAGACTCCACTCAGAGAGCACAGTGAGAATCAAACACCACCACCTTCACAGAGAAGCAGGAGTACTGACCACTGCACTAAAAGGCATATCTTTAATCTGCATAAGATGGGTTAAAAATACAGGCCCTCGCCACATCTTTGCGCACACAGTCAATTTGGTTCTTAATAATACAACTGTGCTATGGCTTATATTGACTTGCAGCATCTGAGGCATCAAAACAATGCTCTGAAAGCTGCTTGGTGAGTGCTCGCCTCCCTCTCTGTGGGCCCGGGGCCTGTGTAGCAGCACTACAGTCTAATGCCATTATTCCTAATCCACCCTAAACCCTCCTAATCCATGGCTAATCTGGAGAAGAGCTTTGGAGTCCCACACACCCCTTTCCCTGCTGTTCCCACCCCTCACGCAAGCATGCTCCACTCCTCCAGAGAAACCATTTATCGTACCCAAACACACACAGCTCCGCCGTCTGCAATAAACAAAGTGTAAAAATCAAGTGCGCCTCACACCTACCACTGTACGGGAACATATTGCAGCGCCTTAGCACAATATGCCCATGCAGGTGGACAAACAGTCGCGCTAAACAAACTCAAAGCTCTTCCTGCCAGCTTGTGCATATGTTAGTGGGAGACATTTAATAAGTTTACCGCATATCTGGCAGAGAGGATTAGCCCGGGATAATCTGTGGGGATGTGTACGTCTGTGTGAGGCTTTTGGGCACACAATCCAGCAGCGCACTCACCCTTCTACTCCTCTCTACAGTAGGCGTCCTCCTGCCACCTCCTTCCACCTGCGTCTTAACTAACATTGACAGCCATGGGGGGGGGCTTACCTCCTGTGAGAGGAAGGGGATGACTTGGGCGCATATTGCATTGAGTCGCTTGACAATCTCCGCCTGTAAAAAGGGAAAAAAACACAATTAGCGCCAATAAACCGTAACACCGTAACCCGTAAGAGTATTTAGACTATGTGTATTTGATTTGAGGGTTTAAACATATTTGCATAGCGACACCAGCTAACCAGATCAAGTATTGCGCACCTTTTAGAATGTATGTAAGCAAATCTATTGAAATGAAATCAAGACTCATTTCAAAGTCTAAACATGTCCAGACCAGGAGGAGAGAAGACTGCAATATGAACATCTACGCCAACTAACACATGCATTTCACAACAAGTTTAGAAAGAGGTCCACGCCAAAAGGGTTAGCAGGCTTTAAACATAATAAAACGCCTTGGAGACAGGATATTGGGTGGTTTGCTAAGGATATGGTACTAGCTGTAAAATGATAATGACAATATCTGTAATATAATACAATATTCAATTGCATTCAACCCGTTCTTCCTAGTTAAGAAAATATTCTGATTCAATATCATTGAAAGAAGAAGTCGAGGTGACTTGGTATAACAGATATTGTTATACTACTAAAACTGTAAAAAGGCACAAATATGAGAAACAAACTCCTACTGATAGTAATGAAGTCAAGCGCCTCTGATCCAAGAAGAATGCAATTATATAAGATCATTACAAATTCATTAAAAAGTCCAAAAATGATAAGGCATAATGGTCTTTCGGGTTATTATTTGCTACTACATTATCTGATAACAAGAGATGAGTGGGTGTAATTGAATAAAAAACCTGAATAAAAACAAACTCAAAGCACAGACTTGGGAATTTGGTCCAATATGAAAGAATGTAGAGGTTAAACAATGAAACCAATGTAGAGGTTGGGGGGGTCAATGTGCTATAAACACACAGAACGGTAGCATATCCACAAGTAGAACAAGTACAACATTCCTTACATTTGGTCATATCTTTAAGTGTCCCTGGTATTCACACCAAAAGTGAACGTTGCCTTCTTAATCAAGTTTACCTGGATTGTTTATCCTTTGAGTTTATACCAAAAATGATTCATTCTTTTGATCAAACAATAATTCATGAAGCCGAATCATTCCACACGCTACTTATTAAGGTCCCAGTGGAAAGGTGTTTCATGTAACCTTGTGAGGGCTGATCTTTTCCTCGATATCAGGGCTAACAGACGCCCCCGGAGGCCAAACACACAAACTACACACACACATCTGGGCAGCCTGCTTTTTATTCATCTGATGTCTTCAGCACCTCTGGGCTGCCTTTTAAAGATTATACAGGCTGTCTCTGCTGCCTTCAGGTGGGGTTTAACACCGCATTTCCTGATCCACCGGCCCAAAGGGAGTGCTCACAGTGCAGCTCCAATCCACGGCACAAGACGCGCAAACATCATAAGAAGTTTCTCTGATTCATGTTGGTCTGTAGTCTTTGAAAAGAAAAAGAAAATCCATACATCTGTATCTTGTTGGAGTGCAGCAATCTAAAAGTACACACAATTACTGACAATAATTAACAGTTGTCAGAAAATATGTAAAGGTTTAATACTTTAGGTCAAATGTCCCCAAAGTAACTACTCTAGATATCAACTTTGGCTCAATTTTGATAATTTTCTCCTTGAAGTCAAGTTGTTGAATCAAAACGGTCCATGTTTCCCTAGAGTCTCTCTCGAACATGTCTTAAATCTTGATCAAGCCATAGTATAGTTTATTCTCTGGCTACCATCAGTATAATAAAACTCCAACCAGTTTCCACCAAGCATAAATACTTATTAGACAACAATATCATAAAGTATATTCAACAAGTTAGATTTATGTTAGAAACTTGCCTCAGCAAACCAGACTCTGTTCCATGAGGCAGCAAGACCAATTTTGACTTCTGACACTGACCATAGTGTTTTGTGTGTGTTTGACCAACCTGTCTGTTCACACCAAAGGCCAGAGGAAAAGTCTCTTTTCTCTGTCTGTGAAATTGCCCTGGGTTATGTTCAAACCTGGAGGATTTGGGATTTGTTTCTTTAGCGGGCAAGCCCTGACTTTAACCTCGACACATCGCCGTCCTGTCTGTGGATAAATAATAGGAACCGATAGGACTGGGTTGGAGACTTGGTGGCTTCATGTGAGCCCTGTGTGGTCACAAAACACCAGGTAACCTCAAAAAGGATACCGTTTTCTTCAGAAGTCAGAACACAATTCTGACCTAAGATCTGACTCATGGAAATTATGCTGAAGAATAAAGTTTGGGGAAAAAGTTTAAATGATATGTCAAAATTTGTATACTTGTGGCAAGGATTTTAACATTGGCTAACTAGCCAGTCAGATTTTTATTTTGGCTCTAACTCTTTTATTTTCATTCACAGTTTAGGTTAATAATATCTATCAATCTAGTATTGTATACCATAAACCTGGTTCAGCTGTGCCCCGGAAGCCTAGTGGGTCAAGCTGCTGCAGAGATACAAGCACTGTGTTGTGGGTTTGAGTCCCAGCTCCAAATGTTTCGTTGAAATTTCCCCTCTGTGCTGTCCTATTCAGTAGGAGCCAGAAAAAACATGGTACACTAAACTTGGTCATACCAGTTTTTTCATACATTAAGTGGCCAGTGCTATTTAAAAAGACTAGCCACAATAAACACAAGAGTTCATGTCAGCACGATTGGTATTAATGCACATTAACTAGTTTGAAGTACAGATGAGGAGAAATCCTTCTGGTTACATACTTCAGGCTTTAGGCTCTTTACAAAGAGTAGTAGTACTAATGTTGAGAAGTTCAGAAACACCAAATTACCAAGTGGTTTCCATTAGAAGATGCCCAGGGGCAAAAGAACAGGCTTCACACATGTTTCCCTTGGACCCCCCTCCTGCTATACGATAGAGCAGGGTGAGTCTGTGGCCCTGGAGTCAGATTGGGTCAGATACAAGATCAAATGTCCATCTCCCCCACAGAGCTTCGTAAGCACCGCATCAGCAGCACCACTTTTCACCAGCTGCTAATACATCTAATGGACCCCAGAATACACAGGCTGCACTCCCTGGAGACCTGAGGTCAGTCTGGCAATGAGACGCTCATCCACAGTCATACAGGAGTAGTTAAAAAGATCAATGGCTGATTACAACTAACATGTTCTGAACACGTTCTAGCAATCTATATTACACTATCTGTATCTCAATAATATGAATACAATGATCTACATCTTGATTTAAAAAAAGAAATTGCAAATCTAATCACATACTTCTGAGAAACATCTACTCATATACAAAAATATATACAATCATAGCATATGTAAGAATAAATCAATATTTCTTAACATGGCCTATTTGTGTCTCAAGACCTGAAGTAAACATGTTCTAATAAAATCTTAGTTTGACTGATATGAATTGTAATAATTGCAAACATATTTTACATGATGTAAATGCTGTTAATTTTTCTCAAGACGCATATCCAATCAGAAAGCAGAATGAGGGACTTTTTCCTACTTCCACAACCAGCACCTTTCCCCAGTCAAGTCCTAATTAGTTGGTTAAGTTGTGAGAAAATGTTGATCCTTTTTGCTCGGAAAGCATCTAGCTGACAGCAATGCATTTATGCAAACGTTACACACTGTGTCTTACAAATATAATGCTAAAATCAATTCAAGAATTCACAATGTACTTCCAAATTAGACAAAGAGTAGCATATATACTATAAATATACTATATATATATATCATAGATCCACAGTATTCCCAACCTTTTTGTCTGGCATAAGTGATCAGCTAAAAACTAATGTGTTAATGTGTTCAAAATAAAGCTAAAATACTCTCAGAATCAAACGTTTTATTGCAAAACATAACAAAAAACTAAATTAACTTCCATTTTCTACCTAATAATATTGAAAATGAAATACTATTCACTTTCTTCTCTTAATCTGAAGTAATTCCAAGTACCCCCTGCTAAGTGCTTGCAGGCCCCGTTCCCCTGGTTGAGAAACACTGTATTATAGGCCCAAATCAGCCGAGAGCCCCATGTCCGCCGCAGTAAAATGAGCTGTCAGAGCTGATTGAAACCACTGCCACTCTTCAGTATCACATTGTCTTATTGCTTCCTTTTTTCAGCACTTTGCGCTGCACGCCCTCCCTATCCCCGGCTTGCCTTATTTCTCCCATCGTCCCGCTAATTTGCAATTGATTATCTGTCCTCCAGCAACTCGCTCCTCTGCCCTCCTCGCTCCCTCCTCATTCGCCTGCCCCTCCCTCCCCCCCCGCCAACCCCCTGCTCTGTCGACGAGTCAATTTCTCTTTAACGAGCGCTACATTTCACTCCCCAGGCACCCGGGCCCTTCTGTGTAAATAAAACAGAGAGCCCAGCCAAAAATCAATGGGCCTATTACCCCCAGAAAATGCTAAACAAGCAATATTAGCAATTCGCCTGGAAGTGGATGCCCCAGCTCCTAATGGCACAGTAGATCTATCCGCTGTGCTTTCAGTCTCCGAATGCACTATAGCCATATACTGTTACTGTCCTCATCCCTACATTATTGATATATATACAGTGTCAAGAAGGGATTCTATAAAACTTTTATTTCAATTGCCCCCAACTGTGGAGCAGGCATAAATGTTCAGCTAAATGCGACAAGCTACAGCCAAAGGTGAAGTACAGCACAGTTTATGTAGTGCATATGGTGCATCTTAGCGAGTTGCTTTTAGGTTCGATTCCCACAACAAGACCTATTGTGACAGATTTCTCTGAGTGGTGTTTGTGCATCTTTCCTGTTTAAACAACATCCTTTCCTACAGTATGTACCTGTGTCACATAAATCTAACTAATGTTTGTACAAGCAAAATGGTGGAAAGCGAGGGGCAAAGGAAATTTACATCAATGACACATTTACATTTTCTCTAGTATCGAGCCTAGGAGTAGTTTTTACACACAGTAATACAACTTCCAATTGAGTACCGGTAATATTATTAATCTGAAATAACTGCAACAGTACTCTTAGGGGGGTTAAACATTTGGTTACTCGTCCCACTGTGAGTAAATCTCTAAGTAAAAATGTAACAAATTTGATGTTCAAACTCCAATGAATTTTCTTAAATATTATCTTTTTTCTAATGTGTGTCAGAATATAGCTACACTAAAGCATAAATCAAAGTAGTATTTTTACAGAGTACCTTTTACTTCTACTTGAGTAAAATAGTTTGAAAGTAACATTAATCTTACTTGAGTAATTAATTTGGCCACTCTGCCCACCTCTGTAAATAATATCCTTACATTCCTATGAGTCATTTAATAGCAATCAACAGCTGCAATCTACTATATTAGTGATACAGGAGACTGTAATGGCAGCTCATACTCTCATTTCCCTCACATTGTCTGAAAGTAATCTGCAGAATAGATTGAAAAATTAAATACCAACTTGTTTTATAAACATATAAAATTGGCTATAAACTGTTCAAAAAGGATTGCCAAAGGAGGAAATAAGCGTCATTCAAAGCTAAATAAAAAGTGATGCTAATCTTGATACATTTCTTCTTCGTGGGCATCAATAGTAAACAGTTCCTAAAGCAGGCTGGCCATCTTAATGCCTCTCACCACTATTTCCACAACAGCAGCATCAACACAAACACTTAGACAGAGCGTTTATAGCCTACTCCCACATTCACCAGACAAGTGTGATTAGTACTAGTGCGCGGAGCCGCTTGTGTCTGTGCTACCTTCACACACTGACAACCAGCAAACAGCTCTGAGTAAATGTCTGCTACGGCCTATGCATACAATCTAAATAAACACGCACAGAATATATATATATAGGCCACAGACACACATGCAGAGGTAACAAAGACACAAGGCGAACCATTTATCACCGCTCCTGCGCACACCATTTCCCTGGCCCATTTAACCTGGCAGCTGATGTGTGGTTAACAGAGACATTTATGCTAATGACTCTCTGTGTTTAAAAAAAAAAGGCAGCAGTAATGTAAAGGTGAAATCCTCATTCACTGCACTCATTTTTCACACCATTTCCTCATTTTCTAACAATGATGAATTTCTCCTTAACCTCCCACCGGAGCGAAGCTAGAACAGTTGAGATGACAAATTACACTGGCTTTTTCAAAATGGCCATTTTGGACCCTGTACAAGATATACAATAAACTAAGTATCAGTGGGAGTTGTACTTGTTTGAATGCAACAACCTTGAAAGGGTTTATGGGTGAGGAATATCAAAAAATAAGTACAAATATGAGGCTGCAAAAACAATAATAATCTTGCAGAAAGAGTATATTAATGTGTGAATGATAATAGGAACAACAACAAAAGGAAGAGGTGAAATAAGTACAGGGAACTTTACCAGACAATTATTAAATGTTAGATAAAGTTACTGCTACTTCAAAATAGTATTGAAGGTTAGTAAAGATGAAAGAAAGTACTCAATGATTCAACAGTTAAGATAACAAATGGAAATCTTTGAGCGCTGACTTTAAGCATAAGGTACTTACTGATAAAGTACATCTTTTATTCTAATTCGAACAAACTGTACTAGGCCTACATTAACACTGTGCTGTCACTGCCACTGATGCTCATAGACCACTATGCAGCAAAATTGATTATTACCGCACATTTTAAAGCTTGTAAACGTAGAACATATTCAAATCAGTATAAAAGACTGATTACAAACTGTTTACAAACTTTTAGGGGAACTCCTAAGGGGAGGGAGAGCAGCAACTTAATTTAATCTCCCACAGGTTGCAGTGACAAAATAAATCTTTGAACACAGGACAACTATACACAGTATTTTGAGTGGGAATGGTTCCTACCTGTTTGTGCATCTCAATGTTGAGCCCGTACGACATTTCGTAGTACTAAAGAAATACAGATCAAAGTCAGATCAGGCAAATGTATTCTGCCCCTTCCGTTTTTGTGTGCGCGTGTGTGTGTGCACAATTTGAACATCCGAGAGCAAGACTCACCATGACATAGTGTCTTTGCATCTCCGTCTTCTCACTGGCCAGCTTCTCACACTCCAGCTTGAGACTGCGAAGTGAAAAGAAAATGTTAGTCATCGTCACCGCCGTTCTGATGAGCCTCGAAAAACGTGTTATAAATGATCACACCAACACATCGCAAAGGCCTGACTCCAAAATCTCCCAGGCCATTTGCAGCAGCAGCTAAGAAGGTCTATTTGAGTGACTACATCCTGTTACCTTAGATTTGCATTTCTAAATTTGCTTACAACTAAGACAGAGAGAGAGAGAGGGAGAGGAAAAAACGACACAAGAGCATATTCCCCCCTGAGATGCAGACACTTACTCAGCAGGTACAGAGCAGTAATTAATGGATCAATAGATGACCGCACAAACCTCATCATATATTTTTTACAGTGTGAAGAGGATGCTCATTCTGCACCGTAGGCAAAAAGCAAGACGATAATGAGGATCCATCTTAACAGCGGTTACACTTAAGCTTCAGATGTTGCTTATCACAGGAAAATATCTTAAGCATCTGCTACTTAGGACAACGGCCAGGTGGGTGATGCAGGCAACGTCAGGACACAGACACACAGAATAGGGAGTTTGGGACTAAATCAAAAGGGGGGGGGGGGGGGGGGGGGGGGGGATGGGGGAAAGAGATTGCTAAAGATTTTGTCAGCAAACGATCCAGCAAAAGAACAGAAGGCGCAAGGCATGGGAGAAAGTTAAACGTGCATTCAACAAAAACTACATCTTCTTTACAAATACTGTAAAGCACAATGTTGGCCATGTTATTAATTACTAAACTGTATTTATTTTCTTGTTAAACACGAACAAACAAAAGTATAGACCACGCTTTCTTCCTTGCACTAGCTGTTGTGATATAATGCAGGAACCATTTTATGCCATATTGGGCACAACCCCATCCATCTATCTATCTTACGAAATGCACCACACGGAAATATCATCCCATTTCCTATTGCCTTTTTTTTTTTCGTTTGGGCGCATCCAGATCATTGAGATAAAGAGATTTCCAATATTTGTCAAGCCATCTCTTCACTCCGGGTGGTATGCTTGTAAATCAACTTGCCCTATGAGGCCCATTCATCCTCGGGACGGGCGAACACGCCAGAAGCCTTAACCTGCTTCACCTGGGCTATAATTATGGGCTGGCCAGAGGTGGGTCATTATTATGCATTGGTATCATGTTTTTGGTTCTGCCCCGAGCAATGTATTTCACACTTCATCATGTTGGCTAAAAGTATTTCACAGCACTTGCACTTGGAGAGAGACGTGAATACCAAGGTTGATGGGTTCACCTGCAGAGAGAGAGCGCCCGTGATAGATGACCTCAAACAAGCGCAGTCTTCCTCAAGGAATTCATTCGCGCTATGCAAATTTAATTTCGGGGCAAACATCTGTGTTTGCCTTTTGGTTTCATGTCACTGTGTCATGCATTTCCCAGAAAATTATTGTCAAAGAAGATGACTCGTATGCAGTGGTTTTGGCCGGAATCAGGCAACACAAGATTAACGTCAGCTTTTGAGAAATAATTCCATAATGCAATAAACAGGATTTGATCATATAATCGAGATCTGAAGCAGAGTTTTGCCTGTACATAATGACGATGTGGTATCGGTGGATTTGGAAGTCAGGTGTAAAGTCAAGACACGAGCGATATTTAGGTTCTCTCCAAACCAGGTGAATAGTGGTGAATGCCGAGGACTGTGTGTGCAGCTTACTGTGCTGTTGTTGATGCTGTGCTTACCTGTGGTACTGGGCTTGCAGAAACTGAAACTCCTCCTTGATGCGGTCACAAGACTCTGTGACAGTAAATTTGAACGGCTGACCCGGCTGGTGCGGGACCTCCACAATGAGCCCAACCCACAGGGAAGAAAAGAGGAGAACTGTGAGCTAACACAATAATACATGCCGTGTACATGTACAATTATACAACTACTAGTGTTTTAGGTTGATTTAGTTACGGAGCATTGGTCCCAAATTTATATATTTCTTGAGCTGATATAAACAAGGCTTGCTGACATAAGACATGGGGATTTAAGCAGACTATGCCATGTCACAGTGTGTGGTCAAATGGACATTCCCTAGTGGTAACTCCGCACAAAATACCTTAATTACTAACACTACTATGTCAAATGTAACCATGTCGTGACTCTAGCGGTTTATGAAACCAATAAAGGCGAAGACTACAGGTGCACGTTTGAAAAATGACTTCTGTGGGGAAATAGTCCACTTATTTGGTTCTTATTACGCAGTCTGAGAGCGCACGCACACACACTAAGCACAGTGGTGGATGACAATACGCGCCTGTGCTTCTGATGGCCTTTCGGTTTGCCTGGATTCCACACACAGAGAGAGCTACACACAGCTGCGCCAGCAGCGACAATGGGCGCGATTGTCAGTACGAGCGCGCTGTGGCACGGGAACTGACTGAAAGTGATTATGCGCGCTGCTGTTAATCTGCGCTGTCTGAGGTTGCACTTACCGGATGTCGCGCCGGGGGGTACATCTTACTCAGATCTCGAATCATTAATAAACAATTGCAAAGTTCCTCTGCGTGAAAAAAATCAAAAGCACAACTCGCAACGTTTGGTCAGTCAGTAGCCAAATGGGGAAACATCCTCAAAGTCCATTCTTCATAAAGAAGTGCGAGTTACTTCATTCTTCACGTTATTCTTTTGTAGATGTCATCAGTGTCCTCCACACATAACCATGGTGCACAATCCTGTCCAGTGGGTTCCGTCCTTTTGCATAGGTTACTTGTGCTCAATTTCTTCCACACATCCCAACAGCAGCAGGAGCAGCAGCAGTACAGCACCTCGCAGACTGGAGCGACCAGCCCATGCTACGCCAAATTTAGAAGCAACCAGTCGAGCGGACGCAATTACACATCCACGACGATTACGCGAGCCCGTGTGGCGTGACGTTGGGACGTGTAGTTTAATTTATATTAGTCGATAATAAGCGACGACGATTGGCGTCTCGTCCAAAGAACTACAACTTCCCAGTTGCTCCCGCGATGCCCCCAGAAACCAATGGTGTGTGGTCTAGAGGAGGAGCGCCCATTAAAGGCAACCAATCGACAGCACAAGGTGCGCTCCGTGGCTGCGCCTCTCGTCCAATACGTGAATGCAGGATGCAATTTATGCAGGATCCCCACGTGGGGTCCACAGACTGCTGCTAAAAGATGTCACAAGGATTAATGTAATATCTGTTGCCTCCCGTGTTTTATTGAGATTTCCTGAGACTACATAGCTCCTAACCCATGCCTTTTTACACGGGGTTTTAATTGAAATCGTGCTAAACATTTACATTTATAGTGCAAAGAATGTGTGCTCATTCAGCTGTGCGTTGATGGCATGTGACCAGCAAATACAAGAGAAGATGAAGTAGATGTAATGATATCCAATGCGGATCATTTAAAGACTCAATGCATCTTGAATATCACTGGCGTCCATATACTCATCCACGGTAATATTCTTGATTCTCTGATTCACTCACAAATTTACTTTAATCTTTTCCAGATTTGGTATGCCGTATCCCACTAAAAGATTCACATGTCTACATGCGCTCACCGGCAACTAAAGGAGGAGGTACAGTCATTTAAAACACAAAGTTTCTAATGCAGGGCACCCACATTAACAGCATTATTAATTAATACTTTATAGCACTCCAGGAAGCATCCGTATCCTGATAGACCATAGGACAAATTACCAAAATGCAAATGCAAAAAGGAAGCAGTCATAAAGGGGCATTAAAGTGCAACATGATAGTAGATGCAATAGTGGTCTTAGTGCATGCATAGACATTTTGTTCCTTCTTTGTATCCATAGTTTACACATTTTCTTTGACGGTTAGTTCTGCCTAAACACTGCATAATCAGAAAGTCTATTTTAAGGCGTCTTTTTAGTAAAATCCTGTGCAATCCATTCATTCCCCTCCCTTTACCCATTTCCCCATATTTAATGCATTGTGTTCTTTGTCAATTTTAATGACACTGGCCATTAAAACTAAGCTTACGGTGTTCAGGAGTCCACGCTCTCTTTATGTCCCTGCAGACTCACGCTGATGGAGTAGAAGGGAGCAAGTGTGCCAGGCCGCATCTACCACTGTGGGTATGTTTAGTGTGGGTAGATGAAACACTCTGCTGGTTCGCCTAATCACCACATTCAGACATTTAACTTTTTGTTACTGACTGCTTCGATAATACTAATGATGTGCTTGTGCTACTTTACCCTCTATAGATGTTGTCAATTTGTGATCCCTGTATTCTCTTCCCTTATATCGCAGTTCTGTACCTTAGTATTTCTTTTATGTATCTTTTATATTTTTTAGACACACACACGGTTTTCTCTGCTCTATAGGACCCCACATCTCCACTTGTCCGTCTCTCTTTACTGTTGTCCCCGCTTCTTCCCCATACATACAAGGAACTGCACGTACAGCCGCAGCCATTCAAATACACATTTCTATGAGGCACACATACAAACTAATATCTCAGGTAAGCACAGGGCCTAAAGTGACCTGCTGTCGTGGAGCGTGAATCCACTAAGGCTCCGAAAAGGTAATATCGTGCCCTCCCTCGTTCGCCTCCAAGGGTTGAGCAGCGGTGTAGGCGAGCGGGCGAAGCGAGAGGGGGGGCAGGTGAAGAGGAATAAACAGATTTATTTGCCTGCGCCCCTCTCTGATTATTTTGCCCCTGCCTTTTGTTCCAGACCTTATGAAACCCAAATGTCAAGTGAGGCGAGGGCCTCATATCAAGCGCTGTCAATCACGGCCCCGTGCGCACCTGAAGCCCGATGCCGGATTATTGGCTTCAACATAAGGGCTGCCCGCCGATGCTCGCCGCCCGCCTGGCCTCACACCATTCAACAACCACGTTTTTTTTTTACCCTTTCCTAGAGAGGAACTTCATTTGGCAGCTGATGCACGGGAGATTGCGGCGGAGCAGATTTTGATCGGAGATTGTAGCCAGCTGGATGTGAGTATGAAGAGTGGAGTGGCTTATCAAGGGAGGGGGATTAAGGGGAGGAGGCACAGACCAGAGCTGGCCTTAACATTTGATCCGGGCGCAGCCATCACCTGTACATATGTCTCCTAATCTCACCTCAGCTCCCCTCTCCTCTGTCATTCTCAGTCTGCCCTTCACAGCTCTCTGCTCCATATATTCTCTCCATCTTGCACATCTGCACACACCTATTGAAGCCCCGTATTCTTAGTAACACAGCATTTGCACTTGGCTGGTCCGAGTCTGCAGCTCTTCAGCAGCACTGAGGCCCTATAATCAGTCTGCACCGTTTTAGCCAGTGAACCAACTTCAGTTTGAATAACACACCCAGAGCATTTTAGAATTTATTCATTACGTTACAGTATATAACAGCAAGACGCTTTATTGTCAGCCTCCGATTCCTCACACATTGCTGCACAAGCTAAACAGGAAGCTTAATATTGGCCTTTCAAGCATAATGCCCCAAAATAGCAGTGAGTGCATAATAATAATAATAATAATTGTGTTTTATGCGACTTTTTCACCTTATTAGTCTTTGCCTTTGCTGCTGACACGGTGACAGCGACATGACAGAGGCGGTTTGCACTGTTGAGCTACTGGTCAACCGGGATGGACAAGTACACTGGCTGTTTATCTAACCCACAGGAATCCCCCTCTTCCCCTCTTGCTCCCTGCGATAACAATATAGCACCTGTCCGTCAGCCGGATGTCTAACTAATCATCCTCCACTGCGCTCTAACCACTGGCCCGTGTTCTCTCAAATCTCCTGTCCTTACAGCAAGCGGCGCGTCAATCCCCCGCGGGCGCCCCTTTAACACATCATTAATCCCCGGCGGCCTGGCCTTTTTCAATGGGGAGCAGCGGCAAGGGATAAGCAACCTCCTCAACACGGCAATACAAGGCAGAGGCAGCTGGATTGAGTTGGCTAGCAGCAGGTTAATCCGGGCTTCACGCTGGGCCAAGCACGGTAAGGCAGCAGTATGTGTGTGTGTGTGTGTGTGTGTGTGTGTGCATGTTGCATTATTGGAGACAGTTAAGGATTGGCTCCATCACTGTAATGACTCCGGGGGTACAGCATCAGCATCTGGTGTTCAAAGTCATCTAGTCCCTCTACCCAAAAATGGAAAGTACAAATTGCTGCCATTCCTGTATTAGATTACAAATGGGCGAGACACAAGAAGGGCCTGTGGATAAAACCAGAGGAGCATGCGACGGCCACATGACAAATGTTGGAAGTAGAAAAGCAGCAGACAGACCTATGAGGAAACATACAAACAGGAACAATGAATTATCAGGGAAGTGGTGACATCCAGATAGAATGTACAAAAGAGTATTCCTTTGGGCTTGAAGACTGAGCAGAGCTAATAAGAGTTATATAGCATAAATATAAATAGCATAAATATGAATGGTGGGCTCATATTTAATCTCCTTCGGGGAAAACCAACAGGGCACACCCAGTCCAAGGAGACGGCACCTCAGCTAACAAAAGAACAATAGGCAGGTAATTAGCAGTGATCAGCCATGAATAGGACAGGACTGACCGATACTGAGGTGAGCAGATCATTAGAGACGCTCCACTTCAAAGGTTGTTTACCCACAGTTGAGAGTAGCTGTGATTAGAGGGGAGGAGCCGGGCCAACCCCAACTCCTCCCTGTGGTCTTTATCTAAGCTGAGCTGATTGGGACTTTAGTCCGCTGACGAAGCCTTTTGGATGAGAGTACAGAAGTTGACTCAAGTACCTTCATTGAAGATGGACAACTCCTGTACGACTGAGAACTTACACAGACATAGCATAAATAACACTAATTCCCACTACATTTCTCAACATAGTCTCCACTTATTGTTTAAGGAGTTATAAAACAATGTTTGTTTTTAGCTCAGAACACTTGTAGTCTATCTAATACTATGGAAATAAAGTGAATATAATACTTTTTAGCTGTCTGACTGTTTGGGGATTGTGTTTTAATATTGCGTCGACTTGTTTGTTGTTTGTATAAATGTGCGATTGTTGATGATTGGAGAAGCTGGAAGCAGGGAATGTTTGCTACCTCCACTCTTATAAAAGAGATTCTTAATCTCAGCGGATCTTTCCTCGATAAGTAAAGGTTAAGTAAACTGTTAATTTTCCTCAGGGCAGCTGTGGCTGCTGGGGTAGCTTACCATCACCATGTCTGATTGTGATGAGACACGGTGCTTTTCCTTTTCCTTTGTTATTATTTCGGTCATTCATTGATCACATAACAAACTACCTTGCTCATTTATCTTTTTCCCTTCACAAACAACATATTTGGAATCATGTTTTCACCATATTGACATAGTTTCACTCTATTACCTTATTTGTGATCAAGCCTGTACTTAGAGCCCCAATTGCAAGTCAACCATACAGTAGACACAGGCCGGCATATTTTTGTTATTTTGGTACAATCTTATCCCTGTGTGGTGTGCACATCATAGTGGGATGGGCGGACGGACTTAACATTCTGTCTCCTCTTCTGTGTAAAAGACTAATCAAGCACTCGGCAGGGCTCTGGCCACTAACCAGGACTAATTCTGCCTCCTGCTGGCTGGTGACACACACTGAGACAGCCGTGATTGGCTGTTTAACACTGGGGGGTACACCTCTGATTGTCTACTTAGCATATTTTTTCCCTTCAGATGGCACA
Source organism: Proterorhinus semilunaris (assembly GCA_021464625.1). NCBI lineage: Eukaryota > Metazoa > Chordata > Actinopteri > Gobiiformes > Gobiidae > Proterorhinus > Proterorhinus semilunaris. Next base: position 14,062,688 of record CM038345.1, read on the forward strand.
TATTCACTCTTGTCTTTATTGCATGGTACTGTGCAAAGGGAACAAAAAAGTGTGGACTGGGCGGCTGTGTGCATGTATGTGCGTGTGGACGTACCACAGTGAGCATTTTTGGAAAGCCAAATGTTGCTGTCGTGCCCATTATTGTTTTTCCTCCTTCTTCCTTTCTCACACAGCACAGATCAGATAGAATGTCACCTCTACAAACTGCCGCGAGCTAATTAGCTGTTAGCCGTGTTTGTGTTCTTGACTGATGACAGGATCATTTACTCTGGTCTCCAGCTGGCTGTGTTTGTCGGAGCCATCTCATTAGCATGGCAAATTAGTCCCACTCAGTCAGGGTTCTGCCTCGCCCAATAAAAACTGATTGGAATGCAAATCAATCAAGAGGGCGGGGACATGGAAATCATTACATTGTGCTGAAGAGGGAGGAATAATAATATTGCATAAACTTTTATTTTGGGAGCTCATAAAGATTCGGTGTGCTTGTTAGTGCAAAACATGAAAGACAAAGGCAGGGAAAGGGCAGTGCCGAGCCAATTTGGGGACGTGTGGGTTATTGGCTCAATGGGCAGTGAATTGAACAATGGATGGAATCTTGGGGGAGTTCTACTTTAATTTGGGCAAATCTTAGGATTTTTTACAATTCTATTTTTAAAGATATTATGTTAAAAACTTATATTTATGAAGCATATTTACAGATGCTTCATCATGCAGTGGTTGGTGGTTTCAATCCCCAGCACATGAGCTGCACAATATGGAAAAAACAAACAGTCTTGGTTATTGCGATATTATTGCAATAGCTTATAAATATTATTATTGCTATGGCTTATTAAATATGAATTGTTTAAATTGCTTTTTGTGCTCATGTCAGGCAAAAATATTCACATTGCATGTCACATGGTCTACAATACACAACATTTGTTTTTTCTTTTTCTCCCATTCCCTCCACCCTGCCCACCCCCCACCCCCCATGCCACACGTCTCAAAACCCAGACAAAACCCAGAAAACTAACTGACTAAATGAACAGATATAACACATCAAACAACAACAACACTATATAGATAGGTACATAAAAGACATAAAAAAAGAAACAATAATAATAATAATCATAATAAAGTGGATAAATACATTAAAAAAATAAAAAAATAATTAATAAATCATGCAGCTCATTATTAGGGCATCTGTGGAGATCCTTGGTGCCCCTCCATTCAGGACATTTTCTTCACTGGTCTCACCTGCAAAGCCTTTGTAAAGGTGATCCCACACATCACCAAGTCCCACACACACACACACACACACACACACACACACGCACACACACCTTAGTATGTTTCGTGCGGGATTTAAAGTTTCATATTTGCAAGTGCCTAACACGTCTAAAATGTTCCCACGTGCATGTGGGAACAATGTTTGCGTATCAGCTAGAGCCCATACGGAGAATCCAAATTACTCTCAAACCCTTGGTTCAAAACTAAAGGCCTGGTCTAGTATACCCACACTAGCCGCCTGAAAAGTGGCAGGCATAGGCATTAGCTACCTGTGCCACCTCAAAAAAGTTGGACGATTGAATGAATTACATTTAGTTGTGTTACATGGTCTTGTTTGTCCACTCATCATGGCCCTATACTTCTTATTCCAGTCCCCTGAGCATGTTAAGTATGATCTGTACATGCAATCTTTGGCGCTGGCTTGTAAACAAACATTGACAAAATGTCCCCTCGACACAGCGGGACAAACCTTCAAGAGCAGAGCCTCTAGCTGTAGCATGTGACTTTAATTAGCCCGGGAATTAAATCGACTGCAAACTGGAGAGACATTGCTTTGAATTTGTGACTTTAATTCCCCTAAAAGCTGCAGGGCCTTTTCCTTTAGCTTTATTTAATCTACTGCCACCCTTAATCAAATCCGGTCAGGTACAGTAAGTGTCCAGCAAAATCTATTGATACCGATTACTAACAAGCAGCGATGCCTGGCAGAGAAAGCCTTGTTTGTCATCATTGCTCAGTAATTCTGCTAAGTGAGCTGTTAATACATTCCCAGTGTAAAACAATCTCTTTAATTTAATATTCTGTCATCAGGTTTTCTTCTTCATCAGCAGGAAGTTATTGATTGTGCTCGGGGCTGCTTTTACAACACGCGCGCCTGCATTTTATCTGTGCATTTACGTGGTCCGACTCCTCCAAACAGCCGAGATTTATGGGTCTGCTGACACCAGTGGAAATGCACATGTCGAAACCTACAGAGAGGTTGCAGGGTTCCCGTGAACGCTGTTGATCTGATTTTCCGCGCCAATCGGTTCATGCAAAGTTATCAACGCAACAGTTACCGGGTTATGACTGGCAGCTTTACATACATGCATATATACCTAAGCACCCCAGAACAAATGGCTGCTTTTTGAAAACCTCTGTTCGACTGAGAACACACACATTATTTAGTGCAGCATTGGTCCCATACATAAGGGACATTTCAGATACTATATTAGTTGCTAGAACATTGATAATACTAATAATGTGTTAGCATTTTAGCCAAAACACTGTGTAATAAAGCACTTGTCATGTATTTGTACTGTATACCTTGTGGTTGTAGCCTCCTCGTCGCCACATCCAACAGTAAAGAGTGAAATGTTTTGAGTTTAGCATTTTCCTTTTGGAGTTTGGCAGTTTATTAGTGCCCTCATGTTGTATTTTTAGTGTCTTGTCTAGGCTATGCTAGATTTAAATAGTAAATGTAAAGTGTCCTAAAACACTAGGTTCACAAGCTAATTTGACCCTGTAGCAACTCCAGACTCTGATAAAGGAAGAGGTCTGCACAAAGAAGATTCTCTATTTCACGAGGTAGATTATTTTTGTAGCAGAAAATACTATACTAATAATTGTAATCAGTGAAACTGTTGTCTAAATTGGACAAGATATGTGACTTGTAATACCTGCCTTCATGACATCATAACAAGGTGACTGGTTCTTTGTGGGAATGACAGAATGGGAGAAGTTAAATTGTGGAAATTGAGTCTCAGAGTCGGTGTGTGCGCGAAGCCTCTGTATCTCTAGTTTCATTGGCGGACAGGGGGGAGCAGAGGGGGGGGGGGAGGGGGGAGGGGGGGGGGGCGGTAATGTAAGAAAATTGGAGGATTAGACGGCTAGCCCTCTTCCTGTCTGCTCCAGTGCTCCTCCTCTGTTATGTTCCTCATACTAATACCTTTGCCGAGTGCTCAATGAAAATACAGACTGACATGCTAACAACCCACGCCCCCATTGATCTGTCATCCTCTACAATTCTCCTCATTGCAGGCTAATTTACCTTTATTAGGACAACAATTAAATAGGAGTATTGATTTTTTATCTGAGAAAAAAGTGGATTGTATCGATAACGTACAGCTTACAATTATGATATACCATAGTATTGACTACTTTTACAATTTGCTGTGTTTTTAACTTGTCCTAAAAGACTGCAACTATAATGCTGCTTTTCTCACTTACTCTGCTGGTACTACTAACATTTATACAATTATAACACAGGCAAAGGTCATAAAATAACCAACTTTTGTTCTTTTTTTTGTACACTGTTTAATCAAACGGTGAGAGAACCAAAGTGATTTACTACAGTACACTACAGTACAGGAGCATGATATTCTTTACACAATTAGAGCTGACCTGTACTGACCTTGTCATTACTATGTGGCCTTACTCCTCTAATTTTATACCAACAATCTTTAGTAGAATTTAGCCGCGTTCACGTTCAGCCTGTACTTTGACGAAGACTTTTGTGTCATTGTGTTTTTTCCTCAGTGCCAGGGCACAGTAATCTGACACAATGCGAGGTGGAGAGGTGAAGGTGGGGGCTGTCGGGGGGTGAGCATCGAACAGCAGTCTCCAAGTGTGCGTGTAGGGGTCTGAAAGGGCCTAAATGGATCCGCGATTGGACTCTCTGAGGTCGTCATCAGCCCAGATTGGAGGCCATTAGGGCCTGTTTAAAAGAATTACTTCCAGGATGCAATCAAAAACCCTGATAGGTAATCAATGGCAACTAGATCAGCGCACAAAGGCAGTCCATGTGTCTCAATCAGCCACCATTCAGCAGGACAGCCTGATCAGTACTGGCCAGATACTAGTGCACACAAAATGCACAATCCGGCAATACCTGGGACACATGTACACACATCACACAATCACTGGGACAGTAAGTATTAGCACCATGCCCAGCACAAAACTGGACTGGAGTTCTGCACCACTCTGGCTTCAGGGGGGTGCTTTAGTGTCTCCAACACCAACTCGGAGATTTGGAAGAGGCTTCTAGGACATGAAGGACGGAGACTGAATGTCTGTCAGCAAGCTTTTGTGGGGGGTCCCTTCATTAACAAACTGATTTGAAAGTTGGAGTTACAGTATAGGATATAGTGATCTCGAAAATCATGGCTGACACGTAAGTAAGTGCTTTATCTGTGATAGTACAGATGCATAAAGAATTTGCGTTCAGGTGTTGGGTTAGTCTGGGGGGAACTTGGCTGGCTGCCTTCAGTGATCCTCTGAAACAGTGCAGCGCCTCCTGGGTTTGTCCCTGTTTCAGAGCGTGGTGTCCTATACTGGTCTCCACCTCCTTCCTCTTCCTCCTGTGCAGCTCCCTCCGCTCCACAACAGGCTTTCACCAGCTCCTGGGATTAGATAAATATAATCCGTTTTAATTGTAGTGAACAACTTGTATATTGTTAACCGTTCTACTGAATGGGATTAATTTACTAGGTGCTTCAATATGCTAATTACCTGATGAAAGAAACCAACAGTTAAACATTTTGGTCCGCTATATTTGAAATCCTTAGAGACAAAACTAAACTAATGCTTAGAGACAAAACTAAACTAATATCTGACTACAAGGTATTGAACAGACTAACAGAGTTACCATCAATGAGTGTCTGACACGCTTTCTGCCAGACCTAAGCCGGAAAGGAAATCAGTGTAGTAACAAATGGCCCCAGATTGTGCCAGAAAACCTGCTTTATAAACAGAGGAAAACCCTCGGAGCAGAGAGGCATGTTGTGGGGGCAGACTTAGCACCCACGAGCAAGCTTCTGGGACCTTAGGGTGCGCCCACAAATGCGCACACATACATATGCAAACACAGGCCGGCACACGAGCACATCTGCAATAACTCGATTTATTAGGTTATATACACCACAGTGCATATCAATGAAGCAACACATACACCAAATAGGAACAATAATAGCCGTGACATGATAAAACACCATCAGGAAGGGGATATGAAACACAGCGCGCCCCCTGCAATAAGATTACCGCCTATCAGACCTCAGTAGATTTGCCAGCGGGACTCCCCAGTATAATAAAATCAGATTAAAGGACAATCATATTTATTTCTAGTATATACAATATATCAAGGTTGCTCAGTAGCTCTTATTGTGATAGGTGGCGAGAAGGCGAGCGGTTTGTGTACTCTGCTCTTGGAAAGTTGACGTTAGGCTGTGTTTAATGAGCTTCAAGGTGTCACCAAGTCAGGAATGTAACAGGATATGTTGGCAAGGCTTATTGATTTATTGTTTTCCAAAGAAGTTTTTGTACTTTTGTTATTGCCTGGGCTGTCAGCCGTAATGTCATTTCAGAATCATTTCAAGTGAATCAAAGCTGAGCGACGCTGTGTAAATGCGGGCGTGTGATTATTCTGCGGTGGGATAAAATATGAGGAAATAAGATGACGGCGAGAGGTTAATATCAGCTGTGACACCTATAAGGAATGTACTCTGGGAATAGACGCGGTGTGCACCTGAGTCTGACTTCAAGGACTGGATCAAATTAAGCTATAAGAATTGTTTTTTGCTGAAAATGTTCTATATGTCTATTTTTATACAGGTCTTCCTTTGATATTGTTAGGCATAGGTAAAACTACTGTTTTAATAAAGTTACTCAAGATGTACATTTTGATGAGATACAGACTATGTAATTGGTTACGGCAATAATTTTGTTTTCATAATGTACTCATGCTCAGCACCACTAATTCCCCACTAATTGTGTGGTAATGAAGTCACAAGTTGGCCCGTCGCAATATGTTTTGAAGTACAATTTCATGCTTCAGATGAAATTGCGATATTGTATTGAAGACCATGTACAGTATTGTCACTGATTCTGCCAGCCGTAATCATAATAAGCTCAGTGCTATGTCACGTACTTAACTAAATCATAAGATTATACACATGGGCTGCAGTAAACCTGTCCCACAAGATCTTCTCTAAAATAGCATAGTACTTACAGCAAGTTGTGGACATTGTTTATTTATTAATTGATCCTCTACTGCGGTCGTGGGAGATTTCAGGTTAACAAAAAGTGAATCCTCAATATAGTGTAATGTATGATGAGCACCGAGCAACACTGACTATAAAGTTCAATCTTATTTACATTTTAATGCTACAAACAGTTTTCACAAAAGGTTGCTGATTTTCCCATCCAGTCAGTATAATACAACTGTGCATAAAAGTGGCTTTGTGTCTAAGTCACTCTGCCAGCTTTGAGCTTATGCAACCAGCTGCCTGTGCGCAGGGCCCACAGTGTCCAGCAAAAGCAACTGTCTAAACAGCGCTGGCATCATTCGATCATAAATGTTGAAACAAGAGCCTATGAAAAAAACATGTTTGATCTCACTGTTCGAGCAGTTTCCTGGCCTGGTTTATTGAATGGCGCTGTGTAATTAAATGTGCTATACTGTATCTTGAGATCATAGTAATAACAAAACATGTAGACCGTAGTGGGAGCTGCTCAGTGCTGTGGCTTATGACACTATAACACAATGCGACACATTGATGGAAGCTGCACCACACAACTCATGTTTGCGTCACATGAATCTTTGTAATTAGTCTCAAATGTCTCTCATTTGATTTTCTGTTGGAAAAACCTCAATTCAATGTAATATGTTTAACTAAATTGGAGCTGGACTGTGACAACATTAGTTACTCTGGATGTTTTGAGACTATAGCTGCCCCTCTAAGATGTGAAACACACACATTGGAATGATTTACTTTAAATACTTTGTTGATTAACGTTGAGGCTTTTGTAATGACAAGAACACATGAGAACATTTATGGAGATTGCTTTTCTCCAAATATTTTATTGTTGATACAGAATAGGCGAGTATTATGTTAACATTTTTCAGAATCCTTTAACAGGCTTACATTTTATTTCAGTATTATAGAAATAAATGTATGATGAATAAATCCAACATTTATATTTGCATAGTTGTACCATGCGCAACAGTGACATTCAAAGTGCACTCATTTGTGCTTATACAATTGCTACTTTGCCTAATCATCCACAAATAATGGCCTTGAGTGAAGATGTGGGGTCTTGGGCTACACTCAGTGGCCCACTTGGCCGCACCACTGCTGTCCCTTCTCTCTGTCTAAATGCCACACAATTATGAGTGGCTTCAGGTTTGGCAGTAATAGACGGCTGGGGGTTGTCGAGTACTGAGAATGCATGTGTATGTATGAGTGTGTGTTGTGTGAACAGGGAAGTCATCTTATTTACCCACCTTGGTGTTAGGGGTTGGCCATCGTCCGCCCAGCTAAATGCCATGCAAATGCTGCCGCTGCCGTCAAGCTGCCAATCACGCCGTTGTTGGCATTCACGGCATGCTGCTGGAGCATTTACAGCGTCTGTGATCTTTATTAAATGAGAAATAACCCTAGCCTGTCCAAAGTCGCCTGCCCCCCCCGCTAAAATTCCCAGAGGAGGAATGCTTCGGAGTGAAGACATGGTATTGTGTCAAAGGGAAGGTAAAGAAAACAAAGGGGTGCGGTGTGTGTGGGTGGGTGACTCCCACAGTACAGGCTCATTATGATGATGTGATTTGCTGGAATGGCAGCAGTGGCTCTCGTCACTAATACCAGCTCCCCTGAGCCTCCAAACAGCGCTTTATTAAACTTTATGAAAGGTTTAGCTGTCCAATTTATGAGCCTGCCTGCTGAGGACATGTGCGTGCGAAGACACCGCCGCACATCACATGAGATAAAAACTTTTACCCATGACACTACTTTCTGTCTCAGGCACAAACAAAAGCGGACAGCTGTTATTGTTAGAAAGGATCAAAGAACAGAGCAATATTTGTGTCGTGTAATTGATCAACGTTCAAATGATTTAAGGCGGGATGATGGGCTAATCTGTGTAAGCCAATCCATTTTATTCTGCTACAATTGAAACAGATTTGTAATATGAACGTTTGCTGTCTGAAAAATGATGGCGCAGAGGAGATGGCTGACCCTTTGTTTTATGTAAGTTGCTTTTGACTGTGTACAAGCATAATTGAATATGGCGACTCCAAGAGGAAAGATAAATGCCAATTATCACTTAAGACTAATGTGCATTATTGATACTTTATAGCCACAACTGCCTTGGGGCAACCCAATGATGTGGTAGACAACAAATACACAATTCCACCACAACCACATGCTCATTCAGACAATTTAGGCAAGGATGTTTATTTTTTATTCAAACAGGGAAAGTACACAGTGATGAACATTACAGTGTTTGCACTAAAACTGGAGTTCAGCTATAGTCTTTGGGCAACAACGACAGTGAAAAGATAACATTTGGAAAATGGTAAAAGTTATAACAAATAACATAGCAAAGAGTGAGAGTACAGGATGAAAAACCGTCAAGATGGAGGCTACTTTACACAAAACGCACAGACTAAACACAGGAAGAAAACATACTAATTAAGACCAAAGATGTTGTTAGCATTTAGCCTCTCCTCCTCTCCTCTATGGGGCCAAACGGGCGTGAAGTTAGAAGCAACATAGTTCTTCCACGTTTCCCCTATTTAAATACGGTTACGTGAAAAGTTACACCATCCAAGTATAGTCACACAAAATGAAACATGTCGATTTTCTAAACGGATAAAAAGGGGTACTACATTGTAAGGCCCAATAACAGCGGACGTCGAAGTGCTCCTATTTTATTACGCCTTACAATATAGTACCCCTTTTTATCCGCTTAGAAAATCGACAATTTTGTGTAACTATACTTGGATCGTGTAACTACTCACATAACCATATTCAAATAGGGAAAATGTGGAAGAGCTTGGTCGCCTCTAACTTCACCCCTGTTTGGCCCCATAGAGGAGTGGAGGAGAGGCTGAATGCTAAACAACATCTTTGGTCTTTTCGCGTGACTGAGCGCACACGTAAAGACCAGACGGGTACGCACCAACTCGTCTAAGCTCAGGTAAGAACATGTCTCAGTATGGAAAAACGGTGGCCTGTTCCTTTAAGAATAAGATTGTAATAAATATAGTTGTCGGTATGTAGCAATTCAAAATATTCCAACACATGCACCCAATAGCTCTAGTGAGAACAATATTTGATTTAGAGAGATGCAAAGGCGTGGGGCTTGATGGACCAACCGTGTAGTCTCCTCTCATCAGCTCATTGATACGAAGAAGAGCACAACAGCCCGTCGTCAGTCTGTATACAATTTAAATTCAACAATGCAAACTGTAGTGTGGACAGAGCCAGAATATGTGTGCGGATGGCTGTTGATGTTATTTGTGTAAATGTCCTAGATTAGATTGCCCATGGAGCTGTGGGCCCCTGACTCACATCTCCTTCCCGGTGACGAAAAGCCTCATTAACTCCTCTGTCTTTGCTGACATTCTGTTATCACACAGCAGCAGACGTGCATGCAGATAAACACGTGCATTTAATATTCGCCAAAGTGTTTGTGTTGGCAGAGGGACAGGCAGGCAAACACGCCCCTCTCTCTCTCACACACACACACACACGCACACACACACACACACACACGCACGCATCCCACAGCAGCAATTAGTCCTGCCCCGCAAGAGCCGCATCCCTTATCACACTTAGGCTAAGGTGCAAATTAAATCTACCTTAATGCGCCGTGGGCTGTCATGGAGAACATGTCAGCGCCACGCAGAGACAAAGGCAGGTGTGCGCTCACACTCGCAGGTAAAACTCATTTCACATTTCCTGTTGCGAAAGGATCATCTCATTATAAAACCCCCCAAATTTCAAATCCACTTTGACAAGTAGGAAATCGCTCAATAATTTCACAACCCTGAGAGCATGTTCTGCGTAGTGTACGAGGAGACAAGAACCTCCCGCTACTGAAATGTGTCATCCGCATTTGACCTATCCTTGTATGCCATTGTCTGGAGCAGTGGGCAACCGAAGTGCTGTCCCTTGCAGCCCTATCTTCAGATTTTGAGTTAGGTTTGGTCTGGACTACCTAGTTGGGCAAAATATACATCGCACAACATGTTTTATACTAGATAGTCTGTGTATTGTATATGATTTTTGGACAGCCTACAAAAATAGTCATAACAGAGACACACTCATGTTACTGCAAGATACAATGATGTACCACAAACTTGCTTTCTCCCTCCACAAGGGGTCAGTACACTAGTAGTGGAAGGCGGAGAAGTTGTGGCCTAAATACCGGGTACTTACCCTTGAAACCACAGGATTTGTAGCTATGCACTCTACAGCTTTTAAATTTGCCACACAGGTTCATTGCCTTTGCTGAAGCCTGTAGTCTTCCAATGTTTTAGTTGTTGTGGCTTTGCTTTTGATGCATGACTTACACGTCTTGTTTTACAGCTCTCTCACACACGCTCTCTGCTTAGTAATTATTGAAGCATTAATGGTGTAAACCGCAGCATGTTGCTATTTATATATATTTTTAAAAAGCTACTCATTGTCATAACATTTAACAATGTAGCAGCCGGAATTACACTATATTCATTCAAATCCGTCTTTCCTTGTGTCTATTGGAGTTGTGGATATCTCCAGAGCCTTTGCAACAAATGTGTCGTAGGTGGGAGACAGGTGCGCACCTACCTATGCCACTTACATGTCTTGTGGAACAGTGGTACCGGGGAAGAGCGGTCCTTCCAGGCTTAGAAAAGTGTTGCTTTTCCTTGAGTACTCACTGACTGCACCAATCCCACATCCAGATCCTATCCCTAACCTTAATTCATCCCCACCTGACGTTGTCCGATGACGGGCCCGACATCAAGTCTCCAATTCCGATCCCAATCCTAACCCTAGCCCTATCAGGGAACAGCGGCACCTCCAGATCCAAGAGGTACCTATGCTCCCCAGATGCCTGCTTTGTATATATACAGTTAATTAGGATTAGGATTGGGATTGGAGGTACCACTAGTGGTATGTGACCCACTAGTAGAGGAGTGAGCAACGTAGGGAATGTCGGCTGGGGTGTTAGGACACAATAATCCCTGGTGTGTAAAAAAACCAAAATTATTACATTTATGGCCTGGGATGCTGTTTACAGCCAATTAATCTGAAGTGATTTCCGGATTGTATCATATGTACTTTATGTAACCAAAAAGAGTAGACTCCAGTCCGGTCAATAACTTAGCAGCGCTGTAGACATAGGTATAGATCTAATGGTTTCTCCACCTCATTGAAGCTGATTGAATAAGTGAGCAATGGCAAAATGACAATGTAACACTTAAATCAATGGCACTCGGCTGCTAATGAATGACAAGGCTAATTGCGGGAACGGCTTGTAGCGCTCTGGTTTAGATAAATACTCCGACATGTGAAGTGCTCTAATTATCCCCGGCGTGTTTGTGCCTGAGCGCCGCTTCACTCGAGATGGCTGCTGCCGCCGAGCTGAACGAGACAAGCTAATTAAGAGTGATTTCCCCGCTCCCCACTCATTAATAACACAACGGCAATTAAGAGCAGCTAGCAGAACACGGTGCATTAGGTGCTAACAAGATTAGCCTCGTGGAGCAATGGGTTTATCACCGAGTCTCACACACGGGCTAAGAATAAGCATTGATGAGAGGGGGGGTTTATTGAATGAGAAAGATATTAGAAGGCGTTGGACAAGGGGAGATGAGGTGGATATCAACGCTTGAATCAAAAGAAGTGTGCACAATAAGACAGAAAAGGAAAAATGTGCGGAACAAATCAGACCATAGATCTTAACTTCAATACAGTGGGAGGAAAAAGTATGTGAACCCTTTGGAATTTCTCACATTTCTGCGGGAATTGGTCGTACAATTTGGTCTGATCTTTGTCAAAATCATAATAATGAGTAAACAGTGTCTGCCTAAACTAATACCACCAAAACAATTACATGTTATCATATTTGTATTGGCCATAACATGTAAACATTCACAGCACAGGGAGGAAAAAGTAAGTGAACCTCCTAGCTAAGGATGCTCCAAGAGCTAAATAGATACGTTTATGCAGACATTTAGAGTCAGGTGTGAGCCAACCTGAAGTCCAATCACCAATGTGTGGTTTAAAGCTACCCTGCCCACTGGAAAACACACTCTAGTTAAGAATGGTCTCTTGTTGAGAAGCATTGTCTGATGTGCACCATGCCTCACTCAAAAGAGCTGTCTGAAGACGTACAATCAAGTATTTTTAATTTGTATAAAGCTGTTATTTGTTACAAATCCGTCCGTCTTGATGTTCATAAATCCACAGTAAGAAAAATTGTCTATAAATGGAGACAGTTCAGCACTGTTGCTTCACTTCCAAGGAGTGGTCGTCCTGTAAAGATGACTCCAAGGGCACAGCACAGAATACTCAATGAGGTAGAAAAGAACCCTAGAGTGTCAGCTAAAGACTTACAGAAATCCCTGTTGATGAGCATAAAATGCGCTCAACTCACAAATGCTCTCTGACTGGGTGCTAATTCCTAGGACTGATGTAGAAACTAAAGAAAGGACAGCACTCCTAGTCAGGGTAAACTTTTATTGCCTGTCAACCTGTCAAACGTTTCGGGTCTCTCCGTTCCTCAGTGTCAGGCCTCTCTGTTGACACATCTACAATATGTAAAACATGGGGTTCAACGGTAGCACAGCGGTTAGCGCTCGTGCTTCACAGCTAGAAGGTCCCGGGTTCGATTCCCACCTGGACGGGGCCTTTCTGTGTGGAGTTTGCATGTTCTCCCCGTGTCTGCGTAGGTTTCCTCCGGGTACTCCGGTTTCCCCTACCACTAAAAACATGTACAATAGGCCCAGGGACTGCAGGTGGAAATTAGCACAAGTGCTATAACCTGGTACAATGCATCTCTCCTTTCTGAGGCTAATGTAGATTGTACACTGTCCCTGTTCAAAAAAAAAAATAAATAAATAAATAAATAAATAAACAAGGGAGAACGCCACAGAGGAAGCCGTTGCTGACTAAAAGGAACAGCACACCAACATCAAAACCCTATCCCTGTGGTGCAGGGAGCATCATGGAGTGGGGCGGTTTTGTTGCCTCAGAGCCTGGACAACTTGCTATCATCAATAGAAAAATGAATTCACAAGTTTATCAAGATATTTTACAGAAAAACTTAAGGCCAAATGTCCGGTATCTTGCATGAGTGCATGCTGAAAGTTTATGTGATGTTACTTTAATGAGAGATAAGGGGTACGTTCTTTGAACTTGTTCCTACTCCTTTTGAGCATAATAGTCTTGTTTTGTTTTCTGTTTGAAATGCTTTTCTGCTCAAATGAATAAATAAATAAATAAAAAATTCTGACCTAAACTCAATTGAGACGCTGTGGCATGACCTCAAGAAAGCTATCCACATCAGACATCCCAGGAATCTTACTGAACTGCAACAGTTTTGTAAAGAGGAATGGTCCAAGATTAATTTTGATCTGTGCACGTCTAATCTGCAACTACAGGAAACGTCTGGATGAAGTTATTGCTGCCAAAGAAGGGTCAACCAGTTATTGTAACCAAGGGTTCACGGTCTTTGTCCTCCCTGTCCTGTGAATGTTTACATGGTATGGCCAATAAAAATATGATAACACGTAATTGTTTGGGTGGTATTAGTTTAGGCAGACCCTGTGGGGTATCAAGGAAGACTGATCCATAGACCAATCTCAAAGAAAATCCATCAGAATTAGAGTATGTATGGTGATATCTAAAACTTCACTACATCAATGCGCACTTTGTTGGACCATTTCAAAACGAAAACACATTAGTCTATAGACGCAGCCTTAATGCTTTTGATTTGTTCCTGGAAGAGCTTAACTTAAGAAATCACAGTTCAGCAATCCCTCCCTTAAAAAAAAAAAAGAAGAAGAAAAGACAGCATTCTGTATCTATAGAAAACAGACTGGGGCCTAATGCAAAGAGCAAGTGTGAAATAGACTGTATAAGAGATGTCAGTCACAGTGAGTCTCCGGGGCCGCTGCTGCTGCATGGAGCTCTTGACAGGAGACTCAATCAGGCACACTAAAGCCTGCCTCTGCCTTCTCTGCTGCTGCCACCCGACTTCTGCGTCGCCTAATCTCCACTGTAGGATGTAGAGGAGCCATTTGATATTGTCTTCCCCGGTGTTTTTCATTATCGCCGTCTTACTGCAGTCTTCTGGTGGCATTACCCTGACATTAGTGGGCTTGACGCCACCTGAATCACCACACAATCCCGACGCAACTTCCCATCTCGTCTCTAACCCCTCTCACATTTGAAATCTCCACTGCCTTTTCAGATCTGTGGATACCACTTTTTCTTATGCGTCTTTACTGGGGCTTGTACACCTCAGGGTCAGCAGCGAGGTTGGGAAGGAAGGCTGCAATAATGTTTAGGGTTAACAATACTTAAGTGAAGTTTTGACATGACTGTAAAATAAGAAATCGCTCAGAAATGCAAGTAGTTTTAGTCATTGTCAGGGCTATCAGTTCAAAACCACTACACAGAGCATTTACATCATCATTGTTTACCTGAACCTGTACAAAACAATCAAAGGCTTTAGGGTTCATGTATGATTCATTGGCTAATAATGAATAATAATTATACTGTATATGGTACAGTAAAGTAAATGTACAGTGCCAACAATACCCTCTGAGGGAAATCAAAAGGGTGTCTAAAAATGAATAGTAAAGAAGAATTAGAATAATATACACTTTTTGAATGAACCTAAAAACTTTGAAGTTTGCGTTACAAAACAACATAAAAACATTAAAAAATAATAATAAAAAATTGATTTGATTGCATTTGTACAACTTTAGTTCACAACTTTCCATAAAATCTACATATTTGTTTCCACTTCTTTTTGCATAAATCACATGAACTACTGGAAACTTTTCCAAAACTACAAAAACATGTCATAGTTTGGTAGAGCTGTTTAAAACATCACTTTTTACAATGTCAGCATTTCATTTGGAAGAAAAAGAATGAATTTGAAATGTGGACCTCATTCCCATTGTTGGCACAGGAATAAAATCACTGTATTTTATAAATTTCAACTTTTTTTTGACAGTTGGCAATGCCAGTGTTGTTGCCATATTCTACAGTTTCTAAACTCTGTGTTTATGTGATAACCAGAGGGTGGAGCCTAAACACGTTTTTTAGTTTTTTTGTGCAAAAATATTAATTAGAAGCTCAGTCATCTCAACACACAAAATAACCTGAACAAAGAGCTGCAGTCTGGATTTATTCCCGTGTTTCCCTCAGGTTTACGAAAATGGGCCTCATTTTCAAAACAGAGACTTTTCTGTTTCAAAACTAACGACTGATTGTGACGCTCTCCACTGAGCTTTTTTGGTGTCTAAGATTTCTAAACTGTAAAAATCTTCACACTAAACATTATTGTCGATAAATCATTTGTTAATTTTAAAATTATTCATATATTTTATATATAAATAATATGAAACACAAAGGCAAACAAATCCTATTGTTTCCCCCTCAGCCACAGCTTCAGTATAAGCTGACTGAAGATACAGTGAAAATGTCAAATTCAACTTCTTTTCTTCAAAATGAAATGCTGATATCACAGAAATGTCACTTTTTACCTGTATTGCAGTGAGATTTAAAATCTGTTTTATGGCAGAAAAGTCCCAGGTTCTGCCAAGTCCCCATTATTATTCTAATGAGAAAATACCACAATTTCATTCATCTGCCGACAATAGGAACAAAGTCCAAACTGAAAAAATACAGTCAAAATGTCAAATCTGACTCTTGTTCTTCAAAATGAAATGCTGTCATTATAAAATATATAACTTTTATATGGTGATACGAGAGCAAGGAAAATTGGAAGTCATGAATTTCTTTATAATGGAAGTCAATGGAGACAAGAACATTTTGACATAAAGAATTACTACAGAAAAACTACAAATGCTTCAAATCAATTTTTGGCTCATGTTTGACACGTCCAAGGCCCTAAAATCCACCAAAGCCCCAGCTCTGTACGATTCATTATTCTAAAGATAATGAGGTTTTTATGTTGTTTTGTAACACAAGCTTCAAAGTTTTTGTTTTCAAACAGGCAAACAAAGGGTTAAAATCCCCAAATAAACATGTTTGGTAGTTTTGAAAAGGTAAGAAGTGATTCTTCAGATTTGTGAAAAATTGTTGAAAAAAGATGAAAATATGTGTTTTTTATAGCAGTTTGAAGAGCGTGTACATTTTTGTATACTAGGGTGGCGAACGTCAGAACATTAAAGGATGACACAAGGGTAAAGATTAATAATTGTAAACAGTTTGTAGTATAACGTTTATATACTTAAGTTGTTTCTCAATTGTCCAGAGTGATCACTGCATTTATATTTTTTAATTGACAACAGTAAAAGTTAGATGAAAAGCACTTAAAATGTGAGTTTTTCTATGCCTGCCTTGAGAGGTTCAGTTTTCACCAGTGTTGGGGGCAACGTACTACAAAAGTAAGTTACAAAAAATAAATAACTTTTCTCAGTAACTAAGGAATAAAACATATTACTTACACTAAATACAGGAATACGATTCAAGTAACTTCAGTTACAAGAGCATTCAACTGTATGAACAAAAAAATGCCAAACTCCACCCAAATAAAAGCATGCCAAATCAAGTTGGAGGTTGGTGTATAAAATATTCAGTCGGTAGTTAATGTCATCAAAACAAAACACGAGAGAACGGGAAAAGGAAATCTCTGACTGCCCTTTTGCTCGGTGGCATTATTACTATTTGCAGTTTATATGTTTCCAAAAGTAACTCAAAGTAGTGTAACTCAGCTACATTTTTGAAACAGTAAAAAGTAATTCAAACATTTTTAAAGCTGTAATCACTAATAAAGAATATTTTACATTTTTAAGTAACTTGCCCAACACTGGTTTTCACTGGACTAAATGCTTTCTATCGAGAGCAGTGTCAGAGGTTATACACACAACTGAGTATAAGAGCTAAAAATGTCCCTATGGAAACTGAGCACAGCTTTTACCAAGTGATCTCCCTCCTATAACTCTACATGTGGCTCAGAATTTGTGCAATAAATAGTAAATAATTTAGTTATTATTTGACAATAGAGAATTACATTAGCACTACCTCTGTGATGTGTTTATGCCATTTGTTTACAAAGGGTAAACAAACTTATTTTGTCCAAATAATATATCTTGCATTGTGTTTGGAAACACTTTTCCATGTATTAGTTTTTCTTTTATTTCAAGACTATTTATTGTGCAGATTCTCACTGAGGGCACATATGAACACATGGAATTGTTTTAAACCAAAAAAGGTGAAATAAATTCTTCACAATAGGTGCCTTTTAACATTTTCAAATAGTATTGAAAATAAAGAAAATTACTATTATTAAGATTAAGTCAGGAAATAATAATTTGAATTGCTGTGATTTCAATTATGATTGATAATTAACACTTGTGATTATTACTTTTCCTGTAATTGAACAGCCCTAGCTCAGAACATATCAGACTCTGGCAGAGGAGTCCTACCTCTCAGCACACAAACCCACAGCTCCCACCTCTGGGATGTACAGTCAACACTGCTGTTCCGACTCTTCATATTGATATTTGCCAACAGCCAAAATTACTTTTTTGGGAAAAACCACCTGGGATGTTAAATAAAATGATAACTCCTGGTTCTGCTTTACTATTGTGTGTCCTTCCTCCTTATGTTTCAAAATGAAAGAAATACACATATAAGATGTAAAAATAAAAACATTTAAAAAAGAAAAGAAAAGAAAAATGGTGGGCCTTATAGACAGTAATCACTTTTTAGCAGTGTAATGTAGAACACACTTTGAGACATTGTTGCGCAATCGAAGCTGCTTTTCCATTAGATTATCATTATCATTACAAGTACATATTTCCTCTGTGTCACAAAGGAAAGGGGACTCATTAGTTCTCAACTCATCTGAAATCTGAAGAGAAAATCCTGATTCGGTGATAGTTACCATCTGGTTTATCTGCTGCCAGTACATGTACCCATTGTCTACATGTCAGGTGACAGTGGCTCAGTGGTTAGAATGTTTGTCCATAGATTCAGAGGTCAGTGGTTCCTTGGGTTAGGCATGTCACCAAACCTTGTCTACGTGAATGTAGTGCACGGTGGTCGGTGCTAGTTAGAGGTGCCAATAGCTGCCAGTCCTTCCAGGGACAACTATGACTACATACATAGTGTTAAGGTTTGGACTTTGGAAGAATAAAACGGAAACCTTTTTCATATTAAATGGAAAGTATTTTTTTAAGTCAGGTTTTTTTTATTTATTTACCAGAAAAGGTAGATTTAGATACATATGATAGGTAAAGAAGTATGCCGTAACAATTTAAGCCATACTTATGTTTTTGACACGACACAATAGTAATCATGAAAATAAAATGAAATAAAGTGAAAATATAAGTTAATCAATGAGAGAAATAAAGTAATTTTTTGTTTGTCATATCACCAGCACCAAAAGTAACAATTAGCTTTTTGCCCAACAAAGAGCCAGTCACTGTGACATTGATAACCTTTTTTTGTGTGCGCATCTTTCTAACCATTCAGTGCAAACTTTCATCCAAATCAAATCCCTCATGGCCTTATTTAGTCAACTAAGATTTACTGAAATGTAATCATACATTAGGAATACAGTGTGTACAGTAATACAATTTAGTTAGTTGAGACGTAGAATGAAACAAGACTTGGGACTTAAGGCAGCTAAAGGACCTTAATTTGACCCAACATGGATCTCGTCCCGTGCACTTGGGAAAAGCCACTGGTAAAGTCAAAACTGGGTTCACATGTGCTCCTTCTGAAACTCCTTCATATAAGAGGCCAGGGCTTCGGTGTCCTCCAGTGTGACCGCGTTGTAGAGGGATACACGAATGCCCCCGACCGACCTACAAAGCATAATAACAGGAGAAATTACCCAACGTTAAGGTGTTAAACATGTCAAAGGATCAATTTAATCTATGTAATTGCACAGCTAATCATCGCACCTGTGTCCTTTGAGTGAGATCATTCCACGTTTTGTGGCTCCATCTAGAAACTCCTTTTCCAAAGCTTCATCCCCTTCTTCTGTTCTTAAGCGAAATGGTACATTCATTCTGCTTCTACAGTTCAGGCCTACAGGGCACCTGAACATGGAGAGTCTATTTAGAATGTTTCTTTAAAATAAATAAAACATTTGAAGGAAAAAAAAAAACATAGAAACGTACACATAGAAACCATCTGAATTGTTAATGAGGTCATAAATCAAGGAGGACTTCTGTTTGTTGAGGTTTTCCATGGCAATGCTGCCTCCATTGTTTTTTATCCACTCCAGAACCAGACTCGTAATGTAGATGCTGTAGTATCAAAACAACAAATGCAAACTGGGTGACCACATTATTTCAAGCAAACACTAAAACCTATATATATATATATATATATATATATATATATATATACATACATACACACACACACAGTATATTATACTTTTCACCCTCATTATTAGTTGTATCGGTACTGATTATTGTTACCTGAAACATGGAGGTGTGTTGTACAGGGAGTTCATTTCAGCTTGCACCTTATAATCAAGAACAATTGGACACCCTTTCAGGCTATGGCCTAACAAATCCTCTCGCACTATCACCACAGTCACTCCCGCGCAGCCCACATTCTTCTGAGCTCCAGCAAAGATTAATCCAAACTACAAAGGCAAACAGACACCGTGAGTCATGCCCAAATTGCAATTCCTTTGTAAAGAAATCGTAAGTTTATGTCTCAATTTAACATCTTAGCGGTTTTTGCTTTATCAACATCTTTCCATCACTGACCTTTGACACATCCACAGGTCTGGAGAGAAAGTTGGAGGACATGTCGCTCACAAGGACCACACCGTTTGTTTCAGGGATGAAGTTGTACTCCACTCCATGGACTGTCTCATTGCAGCAGTAATACACATAGGAGGCTGAGGGGTTCAGAGTCCACGTGCTGGGGTCCGGGATTTCTGCAGTTTAAGATGATAAGATTATGACAGGTTTTAATGCTTTTGAAAATATGACGAATAACATCAGTTGCAAGTTTATCAGTTGCATAATTATCATTTTATTGCGGTGGAGCAGCAATTTTGATGAAGAAATGTTGGGCAGAAAAAGTTAGGTTTTAAGCTGCAGACAGGAAGTGACATAGAGAAGGTAACCTCCATAGCAGTTTGACTTAACATGGTTGCACGGCAACAGTTTAAAATTGTTTACCTTATTCTACATCACTTCCTGTCAGTGAACAATAAGGAAGTGACACTATAAACATCAATAAAATGGCCAAATTAAAGAAAACTGGGTACAATCTTTAACAAAATCTTAAATATAATCACGTTAACCATGTTTTTGCAAAAATTGTGTCATATGTCACATGCATTTTAAGTACTTTTTATGCTACCTTTTCATTGTTAATTTTAGTCTATAGATTTGTACAGTCTGTGTTGCACATGCCAACACCACAGTGGGCCATTTCTAGAGAGGGCCTGTGAGAGTCACCCATGTGGAAGAGCACAGCATGCCTGTCTTTTACAAGAGGACAAGCCCCATTGTGTTTTATGTAACTACAACTCAATGCCAAAGCCCACCGAGGCTCAATGTGCTGTGAACGATTGCACAAACTAACTTGTATAGCTGTCGAGCTTTGGGTGGACAATGTTGACTTTGCCATACTTCTCGGCTTCTTTTGCAGCTTTTGCAGACCATGTGCCAGTCACAAGATAGTCGGCACATCCGTCTTCTTTTAGGCCAATGAGATTAAGAGGCACAGCGCTGAACTGTCCAGAACCACCCCCTTGCAGAAACATCACTTTGTAGTTGTCTGGAATATTTCTGTGGAGGCAAAGACAGCAGAATGAAAGGATATTGTACAATTAATTCGCAGAAAGCAGAAATCCACACTGCATGTTTCTTTGCGTCATGAAAACAAACTTACAGTAGTTCACGCATCAGACTTTCTGCTTTGCTTAGGATTTTGGTGAAGTCTGACGATCGGTGACTCATCTCTGCATTTAAGACAAAGCCTTTTAGAAGTGTATACGTTATGTGCAGTATTGCTGGTTTTCAGGTGACAGCGTTTTAAAGGCCTATAATATTTATACAAGTGGAGGGCAAGTCAAATTATTTTGTTTTCGAGGAGATTTTTTGGTATTGTACAGAGAGATCATGGACCTAGTCAAAGATAAATCCTGTAATATATACATTTTCTTTTTAGATACTACTTGTGTAAGTGCAATGCAGGTAATAGGAACAACTGGCTCCTGCCCCCCCACATGGTAGTGTGACACCATCACATTCTAGACCCTGAAAACAACCGATATACAGTAACCCGTGTGGCTTCTGTAAAGTACTTGTCATTACCGAACTGGTTGTGTAGCTTTATCTTTCTGCACACAATGGGCCGAATACAAAGCAAAGAAGTATTAGTCAGTATGTACTTACCTAGAACACTTATCCCAAGACCATTGTAGCTGAGAAACTCCTTTTGTGCTTGGAGCAGAACCTTCAAGAAAATTGTAACAGACATACGTTTTTTTTAATCAAGTACATTACAAGGCTATTTCTCCCAATAATGTAAACATTACCTGAGGCCATGCATAGTAGACAGACATAGTAGAAACTTCATTCTGACTGCTGTGTACAATACTCAAATCAAGAACTGTTCTGCCATCTAGTGGCCGTTTGTGTAATACCCTCATACTCTCTTCACTTCCACTTGACTGAATCAGGCTGACGCAACTCAACACCGTGTTTTCAGCCATCACCAAAATCACAATGTAATTTTAAGACAGTTTGCACCAAATGTCATCACTGTGTTGCAAATGTATTTAGCAAACAATATCCACAAAACTCTTAACGCCGCAGGAATTAACACTGATTTAGAGCTCGCGTGTCGTTACAAAACGCGTTCTTTACACAATGCATATTTAAGATATCGTACGATTGCAGCCCATATCACAGACTGGGTAGTAAGATAAAAATAACCATACATATCGGTTGCTTTACTGTAGTGCACAAAAGGGCTGTGTGTGTGTGTTTGATGCTGATGCTATAGAAAATAGCATCCGACGTAAACGTACAGATTGCGGGAGTTTTGCAGGTCCAGCGCCGAAGTTGATGGTTGGTTTCTGCTCCATGGTGAAGAATTGTCCAGGTCCGGATAAATGATGCTGCTCCTGTTCCTAAAGCGATATGTATGAGCCGGAGAGCAGATTCCTCTTCCAGTCGCCTCCTCTTCGTCAGCGTGGGGTGAGTGCTGGGCTATAATAGATCCATGGTGCTGAGTGACGCATTCAGGTGATTTCGGTAAGTTTGGAAACCGCCTTCTTCTTCTTCTTCTTCTTTGGTGTTTAACGGCGGATTGGAGTCTATGATAGTGCATTACCCCCACCCACCGGATGAATTTGTATCTTCAAATCTTTTCCCCCGTGTAAAATAAAAAGACTAACATACTCTCTTCAACTCAATATCCCCTTTAGCGTTCATCTCCGTCCCAGTAGCCTCTTTGCAGCATCAACCAACTTATCCGACCACGCGGGCTTCCCATCATGACTTGGCAAACAATTAATAATCATATCAATAAATCCCAAAACTTCTTTCTTTCCATCACTGTACGATCTTCACACGCTTGCATTTGGTCCTCATCAGATATTATTCTTTTAATAGCCTCCTCAAATGTATACACCCGTCTTAGACATTCACTTTCTTCTCCAAAATACGTCGAGGACACTCCACTGATCCAACTTGGTGCCTCTGTTGACCTGTTGACCTGTCATCTCCACATTTGGCACACCTCATCTCCTTTTTACACACCGAGGATACATGGCCGTAATCCTGGCAGGCAAAGCGCCTCAAGGGGGCCCTTTCAATAGGGTGACCAGATTTTCTGACTAAAAAACTGGGACACTATTTGGGATTTAGTTGCATGGTCAACCAGGGAGCCATTTATTGACTGTTTCCCTCACACTGAATAGTAAATCCACTAGTTAATATCTTACACCATACACCAATCAGCATTAACATGATAGACTTGATATTTTTTATTGTACTTGGTAATGGACTTTTGCATGACCAAGCTAAGTTTGTTACTTTGTGGATCATATTGGCCAAAAACTGGGACACTTGGGACAGATCTTGTGAAAAACTGGGACAAATTAATGGTTTTGGAAGAATGTGTGGGGACATGGGACAGAGGACTCAAAACTGGGACTGTCCCGGGTAAACTGGGACGTCTGGTCACCCTACCTTTCAAAGGAACTCTGTATGACACGTAATCAACAAACCTTTTATTTGGCAAGTCGACGCCAAACGCAATGAAGTGGACGGTTCCTTAAAACCATCCCGATATCTCATCATTCTTTTAACTTCACGTACACCCGGCACCTCCAAGCAGGGCTGGACTGGCAGAAAAAATCGGCCCGGGACATTTGGGTCAAGACCGCCCCTCTATAAAATCATTCATACCATAGACACTGATTTATGCTCTTCACAGTGGATAGAGGTCAGGATTGAACTAACAAGCTCGTTGAAAGGAGCCTGGCGCTCTACCTATGGAGCCAAACAAGCGGCGCATTGGACTGCTGCCTGCCGTACATACATGAACCTCCCCGCGCTCGTGTTTTCTCAGAAAAGTGGGTGAGTGGGTGCTCACTGAGGTACTCCAGCCCCGCAGGACCCAAAGGATCGACGCCTAGGAGTCATACAATATTCAATACAATAGTCGAGGCTATTAGCAATACAATAAACCCTTGAACTAAACCAGTATAAGCTACAAAACCCAGGACAATAGCTGCATGTTGTTTCTGCCGAATTCAAGCTAACACCTCAGAGCACTCACAACTTTAATCTTGTTGTTTAAAACTTGCTGCAACTTTGGTAAAACATCTTAAAATGCCCGTTCCGTTAAGGAGGCTCCTCTCGCGACTAAAACCAACCAAATGATCGCACTGCAGGTTTAGTTAATGAAATGGTAAAACAAGGGTGGCCAACTTGAGAACAGAAAAATAAGGGACACTTTTGGACGATCGGGGCGAGGGGGCGACAACGAAATCAATAGAGCTTTTGATTTGTAACTACAGATTTTTTTTTTCATTTGCTGTAACCAGGTTTTTAATGTGGATCATTTATTTATCGGTTAAGCACTTTCTATAAGGTTATGTATTGCATGCTTATGAGCAGTGGTTAAAGGGGACTTTGGGAGGTGGTGGAACTCTAATTTGGTGTATTTTAGGCAAAAAATATGTTGTTTAAATTAGCCTCATGTAGGGAAGAAAATCAGAACTACATTCGGATTACTTTCCTAAAAAAAGAAAAGAAAGAAAAGCAACACTGATTTTTATAGCTGCAATTAGACTACTTTTATTATTTATTCAATGTATTTATTTATTTATTATGTACTTTCAAAATCCTGTGTAAGTGTTTCCCTGGGGCCCCAGTCCCTCTGCTGCCCGTGTCAGCTGCGCCCCTTTTCATCCTCCGTCTGTAGCTACTCATCGCGCCAGTCCCGGCGTCAAGAGGGGGCGTGAGGGGGCGTCGCCCCCTCAGTCAAAATCAGTCATTTTTTTATATATTGTTTTCAGTCTATGATGTGTTCAAAACAACCCAAAACTTGGAAGAAACTGCACTGACTCTAATGAACAGTTTTGGAAATTAAAATTCAGAGTTTCCAGTGGTCCTTGAACCCATCACGCACCTCCCTACTATGTCATTTGTGCATCATCCCGCAATAAGGAGTAGCCTGTAGCCAGCAGCTAGATTTTCTGTTCAAAAGGGACATTCGCAAATGGCTGAAAAGCGACAAACTACACTATCGGTGTCCCTGCAGCCTGTGTGCAGTTTTCTCATACTATGCACACACTACACAAACAGCTGATGTTTATAACACAGCACGTCTGTGTCTCTACCACTTCATTTCTCCTCCGGTTTCAAAACCTGACTCCAAATCCGCAAAGATAGGCCGTGTTTGTGAGCGTGCGAAAACATGTGCGTGTCCCTCATTGGTCAGGGGTGTCAACAGTGTCACAACATCGCAGTGCAAGGCTGCTACGAAGCCTTCAACTTGGCTATAGTTCTATCAAATGGAGATAAAAGTCGGCGACACGAAGAAGCGGGACGTATTTCAGTGGATTTAATAAGAAAAGGAGACCGGCCTCCGCCCCGAGATGGAGGAGGCGGAGGAGACAGCGGAGAAGCGAGCCGCTAGTGACGAGGTGACGCTGAACAGTTCGTCTCCAAACTCAGTAAGTGCCGCTAAACTCTGTTCGCGGTTGAAATGTAGCTTGAAAAGGTGATTCTCGTCAACGTTTGGTGATATAAAGTTGTGCTTTTTCGTGTGGGAATCGCTGTGGCCATGAAATGAGCCGTTTGTGCCGCTGTTTTGACAGAAATGACGAGGGAGGCGCGGCGGTGTTTTTCCGTCTTTATTTCACTTTATTTCGCATTCTGTGTGTTCACTTTGGGGTAAAATCACCCACGTTTCTCCCGTGCGTCCAAAATCGGGCTTAAAGGTCCTATATCATGCAAAATCGACTTTTTGGAACTTTTAACCGTGTTGTTATGCTATTTCCTTATCAAAAACACCCCCAGAGTGTTTTTTGGCTTCATTCACGCAGTTCTCAGTAATCCTCCTGAATCCTGCTCTCTGAGCAGCTGCTCCGCCCTCTCCTGGTAAACGACTGACATGTTCAGTTGTGTCGTCACAGCGGAACGGAAGTGCTCGACGTCTGTAATCTAATCTGAATCTAATGCCTTACGGCCTGATTTTCATTTGTAAAATTGCTTTTTTCATTATTTCTGTCGTAAGAAAAAAATAAAAATAAAATAAAATCAAAAAAAAAAAAAAAAAAAGGAAGTGCCTGACGCTGCGCTGCCCCTGTACCGAAAACAAACGCTCCCCCTGAGCGTCCGAACGGTCTGAACAGATGTCATGTCATGTTGCACCGAAAGTTGTGAAGAGGGAGCTTTTTTCTAACCTACTCTGGAGTCTGGACACCTGTTCTTTTTTCTTACCTCACGATAATGTCACGGAGAAAACCGCGTTTGGCTGCGAGGACTGGACTTTATTCAACCTTCCTAAAGAAGAGGCCATAGAAGTTGGACTTTCCCTCCGTGATTCAGCGACTATCAGCCAGAATAGTGTTTGTCTGAGCCTGTCGCTGATGGATGCTAATGAACCTTGGCCAGAATCAAAGTGGATTAACTTTTATAACCAACGCAAGTCCCATAATGGAAACATCAGAGTGGTGAGTCGCTCAAAATGCATGTTAGCGTGTGTGTTAGCCATTTAGCCATGAAGCTGTGTTGCACATGTTAACTCCTTATAACAGCATCATGAAATAACTTCACTTTTTGCTGTGATATATATATATTTCTACTACTGCTAAAGTTGTATGAGCGGCGAGAGGGGGCGGGGTTAACTGAATCCAAGCGTTTTGTCTTCCGGGTTGGAAAAATACCTCCAGAAAATACTTATATTTATCACAAAAATTAGTGCTCCGTAGTGGTAGAGGTACAATATATCATATAAATGCCTATACTTTAATTTGGAATGGCTAAAATAGCATGATACAGGTCCTTTAAAAAATCAAACCTGTTTGATTTCCTGCGACTGTAGTCCAGTTGCGTCTGACTGCTGCCCACACTACGTGATTCAAACACGAGTCCAGTCGTGACGCCCCCACACTAAAAGACACGACTCTGTGTGACTATAAACACGACTCGGGAAGACTCGGCGCGACTGAGAATTGTATCAAAATCGGGCATAAAAATCGTGTAGGGTGTGCTGACCTTAACGTCGTCGCCCCCCCATGGTTTTCAGCCGCCCCCCCCTTCTGTACTGAGCTGGCGCCGGGACTGCATCGCGCTAAGCAGTGAGGAGGAGACACAGGCTCCAGACGAGTCTAAAGACTCAACTTTAACCAGGATTCATGACTTTTTTTGTTGCTTTTAAACCGGGCAGATTCAGAGGATCAGATTTGAGGAAAGATTGTGTGGAAAAGGCCGACATTGTGCCGCACGCCACTCCGCACTGTTTTATCGCCTCTTCATTATGCTTCCTAAATTAATCTGTCAAACCGAAAATATGAGTCTGATTGATATGAAGCCTGGGAAGAGTAGACTTCGTTAATGGATTAGTTTATGTCCGTAAAGTTGATGATTTCGTGATAAATGCTGTTATATTGAGGCGCATTAAACCCGTGCACATGGGGAGGGGACTGAGCTGCTGCTGATCTTATGATTATTCTTCAGTTTCTCTCTGAAGAGTGGACTTCTGTCCAGCGCAGATTTAGTGAGTGACGGGCATGGATCTGTTATATTATGATGGGGAGAAAGGGAGGATCTTCGAAATACGGGACAAAAGCCGTCCCTTATTGACTCAAAAGTACGTCGGCCCACCGGGAAAACTCTCCCGGCAATCCCGATGGCCAGTCCAGCCCTGCTTTCAAGAAGCATCACTCAAGTGCCAGTGGCATATCACTCACAACACCCAACTTCCTATCCTTTCCATCAAATGGAAAACACTTAACTCTGTAGATATCTCGAAACTGCCAGAGCCTTTTCCATCTGTTGCTTCGAAACGCATTCAATAATTACGAAAAGCATTCAATAATTACGAAAAGCATTCAATAATTACGAAAAGCATTCAATAATTACGAGTCCTCCTCAGGTAGTTCTCACTCCTTTCACGTCTCTAAGTTTTTCTCGCTATCGATCGTCGATATCATCCCGACTACAAACTCGCCACCATCGCCATTCACTGAGTCACTCAGATTAGATAGTTTTTTCCTCTTTTTCCAGGTTTCAGCCATTGAAGTAAAGGTTTCAGGTTTTTTCCCACTTCACGAGCCTGCTACGCTCCTCGTTTGGAAACGTCTTCGACGATTTCCATACAAGCTATGCACGTCACGTCCATTTGTGAGGACCGCAAGAGTAACTTACTGTAGTATGCATATTACATTTATTGAAGAGTGGTATGTTTCCAGCTATTACAAAGCAGCGATGGACGCTTTTTAACAATCCCCTTAAAGTAGCATTTCCGGGATTCTCGGCTTTGTTCCTAATTGGCTACAGCGGGTACAATCACGTGCAAGTTTGGTTGAACTTATCTCCGAATGGAAGTAGACAGATGAAAGCTATAATGTTTTTGCAGTTATGTTTACAAAGCAAATGGGAAATGATGATTGATCATAATTGAGCAAGGATGGACTGCATTGTGGAGTTTATTTTTGTTCTGTAATGTTGAGATTGTAAGAATTAGACACAGAGGTTGCACAAACACACTCATGTAAAAGTCCACATTTCTTTGAAGCGCCCAGAAAAAGCTTTCTCTGAAGATCAACCAAATCTTCAAAGAACCATTCAGTGGTTGGCTCTATTAAAATAAATAAACCATATAATATGTGTATGTTATAATTTTCACTGCTTGCATTGCATTTTACGAACCTTTTTTGCAGGGCCCCTGTGATGCTGGTTGCAGTTGCTGTGTCCATTCATCTGAAATGTGTGGTACAGGCTGATGCTCTTCAGCCTGAACCCTGATGGCAGACACTGTGTTCCTAGACATTGCTGGACATGTCTGCATTAGATATGACATAAAAACTGTGCGCGTGGAGGACACTTTCTGACTCAAAGCCATGTGAGAAGTTACTTCCAGTGCAGCTATGCATTCCGAAAGACTTTCTTTCAGGTAATCCTGTCTTTCCAATGTCCGATTTACCAACACACTCACGTCCTTTGATAGGACTGCTCTGCATCTTATGCAACATTTAGGGTAAGTACATTGTTGCATGTTCTTTGAAACAGGTGAGTTGATGTATGGAGGCCTTATATGTTTGTTGGTGGCAGATGATGGAGTCTCATACTCAGCCAGAATCTTTAGTAACTCTGAAACCTACAATTTAAGATTTTGTTAGCAGTAGGCTAGTATCTTTTTTATCACACAAAAATGTTTTAGACATGTAAAAATGTTTTACCTTTACAAGCTCTGAAGTTTCTCTGCTTTTAAGATCTCCATTCATGTGTTGTTGCTCCATATGCCACAAAATGAGGAAAGATTAAAAATAATAATTGTTAACAGCACCTAGCTAACATCAGAATCCACTTCATCAGTTGTCAGAAGGCATGTCCCATTTCAAATAAAAACATACCCATGTATAGCAACAACAAAACACACGACACAATAAAATAATCCAACATTGCCATTTATTCATTAGTATCTAGTACTTTGTAGACACGGGCATATTGCACCGGTAGGTAATCAGAGTACACAGTACATACTATACAAATGCCAAGTTGATGACAGCAAAAAAACTATATATAAAACTATACTCAAAAAAAGCTCTATGTACCCTGTATGAGGGATGTGTTTTTGTGCGTGATTTCAACATTACATATATACACTGATAAATAAATACTTGCCACTTCTATAGACACACTATTAACGCAGTTCCAAGAGATCTTTGTTTGCATATTGTTGATACAGTGGACACAGCCATAATTCAGACCATTTATTAAATACTTTTAAGTACAAAAGCAGGAAGCATGCCTTTGTAAAGAATGGGAAAAGCGTGTAGTCTGGCTGCCCAAGCTAAGTAAGTCCAGAAAAGAAAAAAAAAGTGGTCTCTGATAAAATGATGTCAAATAAAACATAATAAGCTCCATTCCTGCCTCTGAGAAGTGTAAAAACTCAGGCACATCCACGTCTATCAAATTTCCTCATATTTGACTTCCTGCCCTCAGTCGTGCAGTCTTTATGCAAGTGCAAGCGTTCAAGGGGACAGCTAGGGGCAGGAAGCTCAGATATTAAAACTCTCTCCACAGCCACACGTGCCCTTAATGTTAGGATTGTTGAAGATAAATTCACTAGAGAGCTTCGATTCCACAAAATCCATCTCAGTTCCCAGAAGTGTCAGCTGAGCCTTCTTTTCTATAAAAACCCGCACACCTACAAGAAAGAAACATAGATTAGTAAAGTGTAATTCATCAATTTATTATAAGGTAGACCGGTAATAAATAAGGTACCATCCTGAAGCACTTCCTCATCAAATTTATCTTTTTCTTTGGTGTAGTCAAGAGTGTAGGTGAGACCGTTGCAGCCACGTGTTCTTACACCTACTTTTAACCCAATCTGTAAATAACAAAGGCATTGTTAATACTTTTCGATGACTAGGCTAATCTAATAATCTTTCTGCTACATTCAACATGCACAGTACATGATGACACTCAGCCGGTTAATGTGAGCTGTAACCTTTTACTTACATATTCTGGTTTGTCCTGCAACAACCATCTGATCTTGCTCACAGCTGCAGGGGTCTAAGAAAAGCATATGGAGCTTTAAAACTGTACAAAAACTTAAACCAAGCAGCACATAAAGCAATACAATGTGTAGACACAGAAAAACAAATAGCCCTGTCCTAAACTCACCACCTAAAATGTTTGACCCTAATTATTTTATTATTTAATTTATGCTTTAGTGGTGCATGTTGGTTCCGTGTATTTTTGGGTTAGATATGGTGGATGCCTGTTGAGACATAATTTAGTCCAATTTAGGTCTATTTTGGACCTCGTTTTGCCCAGTTTGGTCAAATATTTTATGAGGTGCCTTGGTGTGAAATGCTTACAACTTCCCCATAACTCAACACTGGGAAATCGAATTGAGTTACCAATTAGGTTATGCAGATTGTATTTCTATGTAAATCTAAATAAAAATGGAACCCCACATGAATGAACTCATCAAACAATAAGATGTAACATGAAATTGAGGGACAAGTCAAAGAATAACTTTGCTGAGACACTACATTTTCTCATCACACGAAGCTAGGACAATATCTCATTCTTTTTACTGATTTATTGTTCATAAATAGAGCAATAATTCTCAAGCATCCAGGGAAATGCAAAGTTAGCTAGTGGCTAAGCTGATGTAAACATAACAGATTTCAAACAAACGGGCTAACACGGCTAAAAAAAAAAAAGTTACCCTGCCAAAAGCCATACACCCAACAGATATCACATAGCCAACACGATAAGGGCTTTAGGTCAGGCACTAAAAGTAAGATATTGCGGTTCTGGCTTTCCGATTTCATTTTAGGGCGTTACATAAAACGTTTTGTAACGCACTGACATTGAGCGTTGGGTAGCTAGCCTTTAGCACATAATTTAGCAATACAGTGATCCCTTTGACAGCGTAATTGTTCTTGAATAACCTAATGCCTCTGTCCAAGTCAAAACAACATCTATGGTCTTACTAGAGTCAAAGCTGCTCTTGTTGATAATATCTTTCTTTTGCTGACCGCTCGGACGGTCGCTCGCACCATGGAAGCGGACATGTTGCTCGCTAAATCACAACAATCTATTGCGCATGCGTACCAAAAGCAGATAACTCGCCTACTGTAAGAATTTCTGTAAACGATTGGTTGAAATAATGAAGGGCGGCCAATGCAACCAATAAGATATCCGCTGAGAGTAAACTGTTAAAACATTCATTATACAGTCTATGGTTAAAACAGAGAAAACAAACAACAAACCTAAACAAGCCTATGTATCGAACAGTAAAACATAATTTTAAACGTTTAAGTGTCCATGACAGGGTTTCATGTTAATCCTATCTTGGTGGAAAGCCTGGCTGCGTATTAGTTTTACTCCAGTGAAGTGGAAATTTCATGAGGTTGTAGACATTTCCTAGAACCCATGGCCCTCTTCGGGTACATTATGTTCTCAAGCATCAGTACACACAAAATGCCAATCCAGTAATGACTTGGATTTAACTCAAACAAATACTATCTGTTTATGTTGCATTATAAAAGTCCAACAAAATACTGGACAAGCACAAAGCCTATATTAAGTCAGTGTACAATACAGTAATGAAACAAAGCTCTTCTAAAAAGCACACACACACACGGAGATGGGATTTCAATTTTAATTTATTCAATTAAGACAACTTTTTTTTTTCTGAAAATAAGAATTGCATTTTAGAAAATAACACAATAAGGGCTTGTGTTCAAGCGTTTAAAACAATTCTTAAAAACAAATAATTGTTCATAAAATTTTGCCAGTTAACCAGATGGTCTTTCTTAATGATTACCAGGTCTCAACCATATTAGCAGCAACAAAATTTCAGGGCATAAACTCTGAAAGTGCAGCTATAACTGTCACAACAAATTTTACAGACAATAAATAGTTTTGTTTTTTTACTTCACTGAACTGAGGTCATCTCTAGTTTAAACAGATTTTCACAAGCACCATCCCAAACATGTTAACGACTGAAGTAGCCGTAACACTAGCAAATATTTGGAAACAGTTGACGGCACTTTGAAATACACCGGCCAAATTAAGCTACTGAAATAAAACTATGACGTTACACACTTGTCACGCTTGAAGCTTTATAAAGCTTACTAGTTCAGTGCACAAAAGTAAAAGAAAACAAACACTTACCATTTAAAAAAATAGAACAAAAATAAAACCTGTCCTTCAAACATTAGTGAAAAACATTTTCTGATAAATAAAAGGACTGACAGGCAGTGTATTCAAAGAATGGCATTTGCTATAATGTTTTATAGCTTTTCCAATAAAAACATTAAAAAGCTCATTAGATGAGTAATTAAGGGGAAAGAAAAATATAAAATTAAAGAGGTTAGGGTTACATGGCTTCAAGTTAGCCTGTCGTGGCATTGGTTTTTTAAAAAGTGTCTTGAGCCTGAAAGATTTGGCAGGTGTGTGGTGGCTTGCTCCCACAACCACAATCGAGTGATCTATGCAGTACCACTCTCAAATGGTGTCGTTTTATTCCACTGGATTCTTCCTGGGACCCATTTTACGAAAGGCTAAACTACCTGAAAAACACATTTTCACAAGTATTCACAAGCATACAAAGTAATTTTTTATTTTTAACCAATATCTTTAAGTTAAAGAGCATATGGCGCATTAACACTTATTTCAGCTCGTTTTAGTCTGGCAATTTTTGTGACGTTTATAATTTCACTTCCTTATTGGACACCGACAGGAAGTGACATAAATTAAGGCCCCGTCTACACGTAGCAGGGTATCTCACAAACCGAAGATATTTTCCTACGATCTGGCCTATCATCCACACAAAACCGGAGTTTTCTGTCGATAAAAACGAAGGTTTCTGAAAACTCCGGCCAAAGTGAAGATTTGGGAATTCTCCGGTTATGCGTTTGAGTGTAGACATAAATAACCGGAGTATTCGGCCGTACGTCACTGCCAGCATGCTGCTCTGACGTCACACGCGCGACCTGTGTTTACATCAGAAACTGCATGGACGCCTCAAAATTGTGTTGGCTTCAGACGCTTTTTGCTAAAGCTCAAGTTCTGCTTCGCGTTGAAGCGCGCAGACGAAAGAGCTTTTACAGTTAGTTATTTTATGCCAAATAACTGTCCCACATCCGACATGTTCCTCAAAGACGGTAACAGCGGGTTTGGTTCAGACAGGTGTTACGCCGAAAACTGCCTGACTGCCGAGAAATGCACCCCCTCTTACCGCGCACAGATGAAACAACTATTTTACACCAGACAGGAGGGTTTCTGATGCAGGAGACTTTAGGATGAAGTCGTCCTCCCGGAGGACACGGTGAAACGAATGTTACTGTCCTCGCTGCTGCCGTTGTGGGAGTCATTACGTGCCAGGTCAGTCTATTCTCATGCGAGCACTGGTCAGTCTGTTCAAGAAAGTTGTTTTCACGTTGTACTGTTAATCTGACGGAAGAAATGCGTTTGTTTGTCAAGGTGTAGCCTATGTGGCCTCGCAATTGTTTGGCTGGTCTGTAAAGCTATAACGGTGCATTTGGGACCACAGTTTATACAGCTGCATAGAAAATAATGAATGTGCTGCAGAAACTTGTGGGGAGATTTGAACAATTAATGTACTTGACAACGCATATGCGCGGTTAAGTGTGGATGCCGGTTTTACAAAAAACGAGGCTGTGTGGACTCAAGTTTTTTTTTAGGCGGAGGGCGGATTTATAAATACCCTGCTACGTGTGGACTAGGCCTAAGGCAAACAATATTAAACTGTTGCTGTGCCAACCATGTTAGGGAAATGAGTGAGTCTAACTGCTATGGAACTTTACCTTTGTCTATGTCACTTCCTGTCAGCAGCTTAAAAATTTAAATAAAAATAACTTTTTTGCCCAACTTTTCCTCAATAAAATTGCTGCTTCATTGAAATATTATGCAATGTTATCCTAAAAAAATCAAAAGTCATATTTTCAAAAGCATTAAAACTTGTAAAAACCTTCCAATATGTACATTCAGATAAAGATTAATTTAATAATTTAGTCCATAAAATGCTGCATATTTCAAATAAAGGGTAAAACCATAAGTACCTGCTTGTGGACTTAGAATTACTCCCTCTTTTCTCTCTTCTTTCACCAGAGTACTCTGAGAAATAAAAAAGTAATATGGTATTAAGTATGGTAACAAATGTTTAATAAATATTTGGGATAAAGACCTACATCTCTATTCCTTCCTCTCCGTGTGCCCAAGTGTCCAGAAGGTGAAGGAAAACCATGTCCTAACAAATGATATAGTTTATGGTAATATTCTTAAAATGACATGCAACATCTCTACATTTAGACAGAATGATATAACATACCTGCAGGCCCTCTGTAAAGTTGGCAGTCCCTTTTCATGTGTGCATCTGAGCCACATAGGAAGCAGCAGCGCTTATCAAGGTCTCGCCTCCTCGAGTACTCACAGGGATTTTTGCCTTGATCCACACAGCCCTCACCAGTTTTGTCTTGCATGTCCGCTTTTTTGTCACGATCTTGTCTTTGACGTATCCTGACAATTATATTTCGGTTAAAAATTAAATAAATAAATAAAATACAGTACCAAAGTCAACAAGAACCTACTTCTTTCGCATTGGGCAGTCTTTCATAAAGTGGCCGATCTTGCCGCAGATTCTGCAACAGCGATCATTAGGAGCCACCTCACCTTCAGTGAGAACTTCTGGGTCAAAAAAATACTCCTAGAAGAAGCCGCAGGTTTAACATATTGAATTTATTGTTGTGGTCGAAGTGGTCCATTTGCTACTGACCATTGTAGAAGGATATTCAACAGGAATGACCCTGACAGGAGTGCCAAACACTGTCCTGCTGTTGATAAACGCCTTCATGATGAAGTTGATCACTGTTAACATGTAGTATGAATGTTAGAAAATTACATATTTTTTTAAATGGTGAAAATCAAAGTATATGACAACATACTTTTTCTAGACAGTCCTGCACCCAGGTTGTGATTTAAGTCAAATGGATCTGCAAAAAAGGTTTGCAAAATTGTTTTATTTTTAGTGTCCTATTCCCTCCATTCCCATCTTTTGCCTGCTTAGCAACCAGCCTTCAATCAGCATCGCATCAAACATACAAGCATGTCTCACAATAGCTCTTACTCTTGCAAAAAAGACAATTTAAATCAAACTGGAAGGACAAACAGAAAATATCAAACCATTGGTTAAACATACTAAATAAACACTCATGTATACCTCAAGGGTACAGAATTTTACATTTTTGACTGACCTTCAATCGCAATGTATTTAGATGTCCATTGTTTGTTGAAGGTGGTAAGGAGAGCATGCTGCCGAATACAGACAACATGTTCTCTGAAATCAAAGTCCTCTGTGTAGAATCGAAGCAAACCCAGCCACAGCTCCCCCACGGTCTCCGTGTTCTTGCCATAATGTTGCCACCGACTGGGCTGTAGAAATAAGCACATGTTTAGACTTTCTTTGCTCCAGAAGCAAAATAAATGCATCAACTTACCAACGCCGTAAGATCATCAAAAAAGTATACATTCCAACCCTCCACAAGAATTTCAGGCTTCTTCCCATCATACATCTACAAAACACATCAGTACAGCTAATGTAAACTTTAAACTGTGCATTAAAACTGTTGAAACTATCACAGCGCTGTCTACATTATACAATAAAACTCAAAGCAAAACTTATTTGTTCATGTTATGTCAAGAGTACCTCCTGCAGGACAGGGATAACGGGGGGATTTCTCTGCTGCAGGTAGAACAGCACCATGAGGGTGTAAGCATATGAAGACAGACTGCCGCGTGAAGCATCCCCAATATCACACATCTGTGAGGAGGATATACTGTATATAAATATATAGAAATTTACTTAAAACAAATTTTTTAAATGGAACACTTACTTTGGCGAATACCTTCATTACATAACAGAGAATCTTCACTCTCTTGTCGATGGCAGCATATGAGGCAAGCAAGTGAGTGTTGTGAAGTGCCTTAAGAGAAAATGTTACATTTCAAAGATTATAGCATCTTTTTCTGTGAGTTTTAAGACTAAGGTTCACTGGTTCACAAGGCCTGTTCAACCTACCAGTGTGTTGTACAAACTGATGTCTCCCTCTAAACCAGTTTGAAGATGGTAAAACTTGACAATAGGAACTTTAGCAGTAGTGATGGGTAGGATGTTTTTGAGACCTAGATAAAAATAAAATAAAAAAAAAGGCAGAAATGTGTTAATTTTGCAAATAAACTAAATCAGTCGGTGTTTTAATTACTATGCACTTCAAAGACATCCTGACCTGGGTGTTTCCTCAGCTGTCTAGCCAGGCTTTCAATTACCCTGATGTAGTCATTATCCTTCAATGAAACACAAAGGGTTAAACTTTGTTTTTTTTTAGTCCAGCACATATAGTACTGGTGAAAATAATCTTCTTGCAGGTGTGTATCAAAAACGTACATCTATACTTTCCCGACCCTCCAACATCATGCAAATATCCAAGTCACTCTGCCGAAAACCGAAGCCATTTTTTGATGATCCAAATAGTTGTAACTTTGCACCTGGAAATTGGCAAGTAAATATTTACCAATTGACTACGATTGCAAAAATATAAATCACAGGTAAACAGCTTACCAGTAAAGTGACGCCTGACGAAAGTTTGCAGATCCTGGATAATGTGGTCTCTAACCCGCTCCTCTAGGTCACTCGGGGCAAAGTCAGCTGTCGGCAAAAAGATTGGAATTGCTGCAAAACTGAATCATTATTTGATATTATTACTACTCACCGTGGCACTGCTCACAAACGTTGTCAAGGACACGGAGAAAGTCTGGGGTCATCGGAGGCAACGGGCCCATTTCCACTTTCTTGAAATCTTCAGGACAGTCTTTCTTGAGATGACCATCACGTTTGCACAAGGTACAAACGATCGTGTGGGACTAGGGAAGATCCACAAACACACAATTAACTTCATTCAATACGTTTGAAATTTTAAAGAGAAATCCTTAATATCTCACCTTGCCTCTTGTAAAAGCCTGTTTAGTGAACTTGTAGGATAGACTCCCCTGTTTCTGACTTGCATCTTCCACTTTATCCACAACTTCGGCCATAAAGCTTTGTGTCCCCACATCCGGACCCTCGTCGTCTGACAACAGCTCTTCCCCTGAGATTTCATCCAGTGGAAACAGCTCCTCATCCTCTGTTGTTAAACTGTCCATATGGTGCCTGGCCTGTGTTTCCCCCACCTCTTCTTGCCCCTCATCCTCCTCTTCCTCTTCAGACAAACTGCCTTTTTCAAGATCTTCTTTTTCCTTGTCTATATCAGACTCACTGTCTTCTTCAAGCTCTTCAATTATGCAGTCAGAATCTTCTGGACCAGTTTCTTCATTTTTAGACTGGTTTGTTGGATCAATAAGCTTACCCTCAGAGTCTGTACCTTTTAACTTGTTGTGACGAGAAGCTGGTGTGTTGGGAGGCAGTGCAAAATACTTGTATGTATTTTTGAGGCAGTGGATAATGTAGTCAAACACTTGCTGGCTATTAACGGAGCGGGCCACATTCCTTTTTACAGCAAATGGGTCTAAAACAAAACATGTCTGCATTATAAACCAAGCATAGTAACGAAACCTGAAGAAAAAACTGTCACAATGTGGCATAATTTCTGAATGTAACATACCCTCTATAGCAATGCGTTTTTTCGGCCAGTCTTTCATCTCCCTGGAGAGCACAGCACGCGTACGCACGCCAATTACATAGTCCTCAATTTTGAATTCGAGAGAATAGAAACGAAGCATCTCGACCCATAAAAGGCCAACTTCCACAGGAGGGTGAGGAGGCTGGAGCACCAGAGGAACCTAGGAAAAAATGTTTCATGTGCATCAAGTGCATTTTTAATCAAACCTGTGGAATGAGCTAAATGCTTCACAATTATCAATACCTTTCCAGATAAATTGGAATCTTTTGAAGAGGACGGAGCATAGAGCCAGTGTATATGTTCACCATCCACATGCGTCAGACTGAAGTCCGAAAGTCTACTCAGTGAAAACACCTTAATCTGAAGAGACAATTGAGGCAGTGAAACTTCGATTTGAGCAACAAGCTCAAAGTACTTTTATTGGTCTTCTAACTTCACTTTTCAAATCCAGGGATGGGCATTGAAGCAAAAAAATAAAAAAAATTGTACTGTGAAGTAAGTGTTATCTGTCACATACCTCTTGGTTCAGATAAGTTGGCAGGAGAGGTTCTTTGCGTTGCTGGAAAAAGTAGACAACCATGAGGCCGAGCACATAAGACGGAAGTCCTCCTTCTTCTGGACGGTCAATCTGGCAAATCTATACCAATGACATCACATGACACATTATGTTAACAAAGACACCAGCAATTTATAATTTACAGACAATTGACAATGAGCATTACCTGGGCCCAGTGCCTGAAGCTCAGAACAAGGGGGAGAATGAGGGGTTCTTGGCGCACCAGGGCGGACAGATATGAGGTAGTCTGAAATGCGTTTTCATTTCCTGCACTCACTTTGCAGAGGAGACCACTGTGAATGCACAAATACTAGTGTATTCATCTGGTTTCATGTGCACTAAACACATCAATTGAATCACATGTTTTTCAGTGGAATCGAACCCGTGACAGAGGACAAACAAAATAAAAGAAAATATGGTTCTGGCTTGGATTGAAAAGAGATTTTGCAATGAAGCAGCAGTGCCTCCCAATGATCTTATGCAACTTATACTGTATAGCAGTACCTATATATTGCATCATACCTCTTTCTCTCTTTGCAAACAACAACAGGAACCCTGGAATGAAAGTCTGCCTCCAAATCCTCGTAGAGCGCTGAGAAGAACATTAAGAAAATAAATATTTTAATGGTCAATTTCCCCTTTAATACTTGGATTTAAATAACAAGCCTAACTAATTATTATATATTTTTTAAACTTACAGCTAACAGAGAGACATTCTTTGACCAATAATAAGACCGTTGGCTGATTTGTCTGTGAAAATATGTTGGATTAAATGGATGTCTTTATTATGTTCTATGATAGTGCGCATTACCTCAGGAGGAAACTGAATATCAATGTTGACATCAGACTTTTTGAAACCAAATTTAGTACAAGAAGATCCATAAAGCCTCAAGGATATTCCTGAATAATAAAAACAAATGATTTTTAGAACACACAGTTTAACTGGATCGATTAATAAGGTGACTAACCAGGTATGACAGATAGGAGGAGATCTTGCATGAGAGACACTACTTGTTGTCTTGTCTCCACATCTTCGTCGGTCAGTCCATATTCACGGACAATATCCTCTAGAGCAGCACTTATTGCACTGACCTGTTCTGCACCGGGAGGCGAAATTTCTGTAAAGAATAGCTGCTCTTGTCTTTCCTAAAGATCAGATACAACTATAGGTTAGTATTTAAATTTTAATTAAATTCACACTTCAACAATCCATCAACAACACTTGTACTTAAAAATGCTTGCTTACTCTCGACTTTTTCTTGTGACGTCTGTCTCTAAAATTATGTTTAAATGCATCGGCTACAGACTCCAAGAAAATATCACACAGAGTGCATTTGTACATTGTGGTGCGAATGCCATTTGATGTCTGAAACATAATGCAAATACCATTGTAACTTAGTTTTACACATTTAAAGCAGTTCTTAAAACAATTACTGCAGGAAATTAAAGAGATCACATTTTTTATGTTAAGCCACGTTTGAAAGTGTCCATATGACATGTTTTTTTTTCCAAAGCGCCATAACGGCGCAAACGTTGACATTTCTGGGTTTATTAACATCTTATAAACGCTTACCTTCATTACAGGGATTATCCCATCTGTATTAAGTCGCCTCTGGGCCTGACTAAGGTTGTGGCCCATTGTACCTGAGAGTTCCTCATTCACAGCTTCACTCAGATTCTCAAAGTGTGTGTTCCTGTTTTTACGAGGTCTTTCCTTCTCGTTTCCTTCAGGAAGGACATACATTTTGAGTTTTTTTTTTTTATTGTAGCGAGTTAGAATATTGGACACATTTTATTTGCACAGGCAAAAATACTACTAACTCGTCCACATGCGGTTCTAACCTGATTTGTGAGCACTGCCAACATTGGTCTCACTGTCCTCTCTTGGACTTTCTGTATGTTGTTGTGTCCTCCAGTGCTGTTGCTCCTGACATTCCCTTTGGTTTTTTGCTTGACTTACTCCACTGCTGTCTGGACCAGAGAACCGTCTGTGATCATCTCTGAGTGATGGACTGTGTCCACCACGGAAACCTCCAGGGGAAGTGCCCTGAAAGTTCTGTCTCCCCTTTTTCGAAGTGCCTCTGAAATCGCTCTGGTTGTTCCTCCCCTGCTGCCCGGCCTCTGCTCTGAAGTTCTGTGCTCTGGCCTGGTCATGGCCCCTGTTCCGACCACCATGCACACCATTACGAGGTCTGCCTGGATTTTCCATGTTCACCTACAGACGAAAAACATTTTGACGTCAATCTCAACAGATCCTGTCACGGGAGCAGGGTAGACAAACAAGTTTCCCCTCTCCCCCCCCAAAAGTCAAGTCCAGTCAGGTTGGAATTTCTAAAAGATGTATTTTACGGACACGTTCCATGCTAACTTAACACTTAGCAAACGCTAACCGTGTCAACTTTAGCTGTACGTTAAACCTAGCTAACTGCTATATTTTCAAACTTGATTTTTACCATTTATACCACGAATAAAGAACTCTAGCCAACACTTGTCCCTTAAAGCTCATGGCTAATCCATGCAGCAGCTAGTTTATGTTGCTAGCAGCTAGCTAGCATGACTGTTATGTTCCTATTTTGGTTGATCGTTTCAGCACAACCAGCACGTCACGAACCTCTCAAGAGGATATAAAATGAAATACCTTGGGCGTTTCTACAGAAGGCATACAATAAAAGTCATGCTCCGGAGAAGTGATTTGGCAATTTATGCATGTTGTTGTCTTCTGCACCATGCAAGAGGGAAGGAGCTCAACTGTCTGTTATGTAGCATGGCGTCACTCATCAAGTACCGCCCACAAGCAAAATGCTTCTTCTTTTTTCCCCCCCTTTCTCGGGTTTTGATTAAAATTAGCTTATAATAATAGTAGTGGTAGTGGTAGTAGCTGTAGTAATAAATTCGCTGTTTTATAAATGTATGCATGACGCAGCCTGTCAACGTTGCCCTAAGCAACAGCCGACTGCGTGAGCGCGTGAGCGGGGAGGTCCCCGGGAAAGTATCCTCATCAGTAACTCTCTACGCTACGAGTCACAGTCAGACATGGTTTGGTTCTTGACTTCAGATCCTCAGAATGCCCACAAACGGGGAACAGGCGCCGGAATAC
Organism: Proterorhinus semilunaris; assembly: GCA_021464625.1. Classification (NCBI taxonomy): domain Eukaryota; kingdom Metazoa; phylum Chordata; class Actinopteri; order Gobiiformes; family Gobiidae; genus Proterorhinus; species Proterorhinus semilunaris. The sequence goes on from CM038345.1 coordinate 14,104,495, forward strand.
GATCAATGGCGCATACGATGCGTAACCGAAAACAGAAACTTGCCTGCAAACTAAGCGACTCTGGATTCGAGGACGAATTATTATTGACGCCGTCTCCATCTTCTGACCGGACCGAAGGGTTGCCTTTGCGCCCAGTACGCACAGAAACTTACTCCGTGCTGCTGTCCTGGTACCGTCAATACGGCGACACTGGCTACAAGATACAGAAAGAAATGGAACACCACTTTCACCCCTGCGAGAGTCTGGTGCGACAACCACAGGTAGTCTTAAACATTTTGGCCATTATTGGGCAGATGCTATGATGCTGGTTGTTTGTTTGTATAATGCCATGATCGTAATGTTTCTTGCAGCTGAATGCAGAAGCCCGGTGCAAGCTCGTCAGCTGGCTGATTCCTGTTCATAAACATCTGAGCCTGTCCTTCGAGTGCTGCTGCCTCACCATAAACATCATGGACAGGTTTCTTGCATGCACTCCAGTGGCTGCAGACTGTTTTCAGTTACTAGGAGTCACTGCGCTGCTTCTTGCCAGTAAACAGGTATGTTTTTAAGCTGATGCTGTCCCTGACGTTTATTATCAGCAGAGGTGGGTAGAGTAGCTACAATATTTACTCAAGTAAGTTACAATTGAAATTATTATACTTAAGTAGAAGTTAAAAAGTAGTGATCAAAATAATTCCTCAATTAGAAGTTAAAAAACTTACCTGGGCAAAATGCTGAGTAGGCCACAGAATAACTGTTTATCTGAGTCTGATTTACGATTAGTGACATAAATTATGAAAACAAAACATGTAGTGATGTAAAAATCCTCACATTTCTCATAAGAAAATGCCAGAAATATGTACAACATGTTGTGTTGTTGTTGTTTTCTTTCCGGATGAATACAGTACATGAAACACAAACTACATCTATTTTATGTGTGAACTGTCAACATGAAGCTTTTGCCACACAAAGATTTACTCACTGTGGAGCAGGTACTATTTTACTCAAGTAAGAGTACAGATACTTATTATAATATTACTCAAGTAGGAGCAAAACGTAGGCCTACCATATGGTAAAACTACTCTTAGAAGTAAAATTACTTCAAAAAGTTGTTCAAGTACATGTACTTGAGTACTGTAAGTGTAACTGAGTATGACTCGCCTCTGATTATTAGTAACCTTGACTTATAGCTCACGTTAAGCTAGCTATTAAAAGGTAAACCTAAGGTTAAATTGTTGTTTTCTTTTTTGGACCACAGGTGGAAGTATGCTCACCAAGTATCAGGCATCTCTTGTCCTTGTGCTGTGATGCCTTCACCAAAGAGCAGCTGTGCAACCTGGAGTGTTTAATTCTGGTTCGTCTAAACTTCCAACTTTCTGCACCAACTCTGGCCTTTTTTTTGGACTGTTACATGAACTTGAAGACCATTTTATTAAGCGAAAAGGCTGTTAGTGCACTTGACAATAAAAATGACAAAATAAGGACCAACCACTACAGTAAACTTGCACAGAAACTGTGTGAGTTAAGCCTGGCAGACTATGCTTTTAACAAATATCTCCCATCACTCACAGCCAGATCAGCACTGCAGCTGGCAAGTGAGATACAACAGGCAGCACAGGAACCGCTGCACTCAATGGACAACGACAACCAGTGGGACAGTTTCATTCTCATGAATGTGTCAGATTGTGCTCATGATTCAACAGACTCTTGTAATAAGTGCCTTTCAGAAGACCTGGAATGCAGAGAATATAGTTTGATCCAGGAGTGTACAAACAATCTCAGATTACTGGCATCTCTAAATCAAGAGGCACTGACAGTGTTATGATTCTTTTACATAGATGTGTCCCTATAAATAAAATGTAACAATATTAATTATGTGGGTATTGTTTTAATCATAGAAGACAATGAACTCTTTTTTTAGGCCTGTATTTAACTCTTTTTGAGATGTCATGTTCAATGTGTTTTATGTTAAATGTCATCATTGAATATTTAATTAGTCATATTTGAATAATTGCTAATAAATGACCTTTTGTCCTGATGTGATGTTCACTGTTTGCCCCATAAGCTCATTTATTAATTTTTTTATTTATTTATTTGAGCAACAGGTTTGATACACATGTCAAATACAAAATTATTATTATTATTTTTTTTTTTAACAACATAAGTATCTGTGCTGCTCAAAGGGGGTAGGAAGAAGTTAGTATTAACGGAAGAAGTTAGTATTAAGTTAGTATTAACATTGCCAAAACCAAAGAGCCCTGCAATTAGATAACAGACCACCATTCACTCTAATATCACTTTCAAGTTATTTAGAATACATTTACTTACGGTGTTACTTTAAGTGTTTATAGTATTTTTATATTCCAAACAGAATCCTTATCATTCTTAAACTTGAGCTATTTCATAGCTGCTATGAAATATCACTGGAATATTATGACTTCATTTGCATATCCCATGGCCATACAGTGTAGAAATAAAGCTTCAATAGACAAAATAAAAACAGTAGTCTAAGTCAAAGTCTTGTAATGTAGTCCCATTATCGGATCAAGATCATCAAATAACATTTTTGAAACACATGAAAATGTTTATTGCCAATAATAGCTTCACATATAGGCTAGGGGACCAGGGCCCCATTAGATCACTCTTAAAACTCTAAATCCAAGGCCTTATTATTTTGCTCATACCTGTATAGGCTATCTAATCTAGTGGTCGCTTCCCCGCCGGTCATCTAAAAGATTGGAAAACAACCCATGTGTATAAAAGGGTCCACACTTTGCCCATACTTGGAAGAATCCTATAGCTTCCCTCTAGATTAGTCAAGTGTGAGTGGGGTGTAAATCAAAGCCTCAAAGGTACGATGTTCTTCAAACATCCAACTTTGTATCTATTAAAGTGACTGCAATTGTTGACATGACATTTGTTGGTGCTTTTCAAACCATGCCAACGAAGCCTGGTCAATTGAAGGATGTTATCTGATAATTCATTACGCGTGGCAGCTCGACCTGCTGACACAGTGCCGACCACACAGGTGCATTCAACACTAAGAGCCAACTAAACATACTCTTGTTTGTTTACTAATAGGAGCATTAGTCATGAGTGTTTACTGAGCTGTCGCTTGTAATTGTTGCACCTTTCCTTTTCCACTTTGCGTCAGTGCCACCTTGTAGTGGGCTATATTGGCCCATGCCATAGAGGTCACTATAAAAAAAAAAAAAAAAAAAAAAAAAAAAAAACTTCTCCCATGACCTTTGGTGTGTTGAAGAAATAATCATCATCACAAAAACCGCAGCCAGCAATTTGGCACCATCCCTCGCCGCGCTGTGCGCAAGAAGCGATCTGGCCTAAAGGCGAAAGGGGGGACGGTAACAGCTGCTGCATGGCGCCGTTGCGCGCGGTACCACTTCACACTTTTGGACAGAAAACCGTTGCCCACACTAGTTTGATATCCGAGGACGCCGTCACTCCCTGGAGACAGCATCCAGCGTTTGATTGGCCCGGAACTATGTAGAAGCGGGAAAAACCGGGCAAAATTGTCTATATTTGCGCAAAACTGTGCCATCTCAGTTGTCCAGACCCAAGACGCACACGGGCAGGATTGTTTTTGATGCTCTTTACCATAACACAATGAAACACTCAATGGAACGCAGGGTAAGATAAAAAAAAAAAAGATAAAAGTATTTTCAAACGATGAAGTTTGCGTACGATTCATGGTTAAATGCTATGTTTCTAAAGGGAAAGCTGGTGCCAATGATGCCAAGAAGCAGTAGTCCAGTCACTGTATATGTGGAGCTGCCATGCATCGTTGAACAAGGTAGGCCACAGCAACCTGCTATGAGACAAACATGACATGCAAACATGAGCAACTATCAGGATACGATATTTTGTTGAGTTTGTAATTTTGTTGTCCATCAGCTTTTCCCACTACTATTGCGTGGGATGATTTTGAAGACTGTTCATCAGGAGTAACACATGACACCAGCTCGTTTGGCAATATGGTATAATTATTTGATTTTATTACCTATGTCATTTCTTGCGATAGTGACAATGCCATTTGAATACAATATTGTAAGCGAATTGCATCCTCCTAGTAGTCTGTTAATGTTTGACACTGTGTTGGGATAGACTGCACCAATCACGGTGCCCTTACTGACGACGGCCCGCCAAAAAGGCCAGAGCGCACGAGTTTAGGTCACACTCATTTGAGACACTGCACAGATCTAATCAGTCTGTTAAAATGAGCACTGACATATAGGCCTATGCTATTCCACCACAATGACTTATCATCCTGAATATTCCTGGTGGAGTTTTCAGGTGAATAATTGATTTAATATAATATGATAATATAATAATTTATAATCAATTCTTGTATTGTGAATGTAAAGTCAGTTGTGTGTGCAATTTGATGAAATATTAAATTGTCTGGTAGGTTAATGATTGTACTTCAGAAGATCCTAGCCTTCCGGATTGTGCACTGGATCTTATAGCAGGTGAGCGCCACTATGTAAAATGGTTCAGAGATTGGAGTCTCCAACTAAATAATGTGTTGACGTTCTCCCTCAGATTCTCCTTGCACATTTGAGAGCAGCCTGTCTTCAGCTGAACTCCCTTTGCAGGGCTGCATTATTCCCCCGCTCACACCTCAACCACACATCTCTACAGAGGACAGTGGGCATACATATGACAATGAAAACCCACCAGTGCACCAGGCAAACTGGAGAGAGACAGCTCATTTTCATAGCTGTGTGCTGGGACATTCTGTTGAAGTTCACCCCCAGGTAACTTCGATGTATATTTGTGTCAGCATTGCTGTAAAATACAGTCACCACTTGTGTTATAAAGACGCAACAGTGAATTATTCTGTGTAATTTGTTACATTGTTTTGTTTTTTTTATGCAAAAAACAGCAATTGTTGTGCTTTTAGATCAACAGGACTCTTGAAGAAAAACAAGAAGCGATCCAAAGCCATGAAGAAAGAAATCATAACTTGAAGCAGCTGGCGAGTCGCGCTAAACATTTGGCTGAAGTACTTGAAGTAAGATTTCAGTTTGAAATACATTTCACTATAAGCTGACTGTGCCATGATTGACTATTGTTATGATTTTCTCTTGAAGAAATTAATGACCGTCAGTGAGCCAAGCATCAGAGAAACAGTAACGTCACCTGAGGACAAACCTTCCCTGAGTCCATGTAAGAGGCAGCGGCTGGACGAGGGCTATGAGACAGAGACAGACATCGTGGAGGACATGCTGAGGGACATAAGCACACGGTGCAACGCAGTGCTCCACAGTGCTACTTCTACAACAACGAAGCACAGAGAAACAGATAGCATACACATGTTTGGGTCTTTCTCAGGACTGCAGACCTCCTTTTCAAACCCTGTGAAGACAAACAGACTGGAAGAGAGAGACGTATCATTTCGAGCTTCTGTCAGGGAACACAGCACAATCAAAACTCAGGTCTTTGCTCATGGACATGCTTTTACAACAAGGACCAAGCAAGGAGGCTACTGCTTTCGGTGGGTTCCCAACCAAAGCTAAAGGACTAATATTTATCATTAAAAAACGTGTGTGACAATGCATTCATTAATAATTCAACACTTTTTGACACCAATTATGGGCCCTAGGTGTGTGGGTGGGCCACTACTGTCACTGCTTATCTCTTAAGTGATGTATGTGTATTTTTTTACTTTATATCTTCCTCAGGTAGCACTGCTAAGCTAATCAGTCAGAGCTGATGCTCAACAAAGGAAGTTACTCTGCCAAAGCTGCTGTTTACACTTGTTTACATAATCTCTAGATGGTTAAGTAATGAAGGATGGCTGGTACACATGCTGTATTTATATTCTGTGTGACATTGGAAATACGTTTTAATACAAAAAATAAAACATCCTAAAATCTTTTAACTTAACTTTGTTTTTTTTTAATGTGTGGCGGGATAAAAACTCAAAACAAACAGCTTTGTGTTTGTGGAACATTGTGACCGTGTGAACTTTTGAAGGCATCATGGTTCGCTTTGCTTTGTCCCTGTCTGTGAGGATATGTGATCAGTAAACACAAACAAAAACAGGCTATGATGTATCACAGTCTACATCCTTGTTTGCGCTTTGGAACAAAAAGCGGGGGAAAAATATATATATATATATATATATATAAAAGTCCTGTTTTTAAATGAGACAGATGCCCTACAAACATCAACATGCGTGTACATTTTGTGCAAACATTCTAAATTCCTAATCTGGTAATAAGGTAATATTCCAAAAAATCTTAAATGAGCCTGGCTGTAATGGATGTCACCCAGTGACCTTGGTCAGGGATGTAATCTTTACACCCCCTGACAAGGACCCTGAGGCTGGCTGGTACACATGGAGACAATGTTGAATCTCAGGTCAGGCACCTGTTCAAACTCCAAACTCTGACCTCTTTGTTTTGCACCAGTGAAGAAAACTATATTGCAATTTCCTTTATAACAACGTTTACCCCTTTGAGTGTCTGTGACCTTAGGTAAATCTACATTTAAACATGACAGGACAATGATAAAAAGCTTTTCTTTCTTTTTTTTAATGGAACTTACTTCACAGCTGAGCATAAAGCTTAACTCAGGCCTATTTCTGCATAAAAAATGTCACAACATAAGTTGAAAACATAGACTCTTTGAGGCAATTTGAGTGCTGAAATGATCAGAACAAATCTAAATGCTGTCTTCACAATACACATGAGCTGCAGGCCTGGGGGTCTTATGGACCTGTAGCAGGTGTTGGGGAAAATACTTTGAAATTGTATTTAGTTATGAATACTGAATATATTATGTATTTATTTTATTTTATGAGGAAAAACAGGTCAACATTAAAATGTCATTGTTAATAATGCTGTGCAGTATGGAGCTAAAATGTAATGATTGAGTACTGGGATGTATTCCCTTGATATTTGGAAAGCATAATTGTATTACAAATACTCTCAAATAAAAGTGTAACTTTACCAGAATACAGTTACTCAAAATGAGTATTCTAAATAGCCTACATACATTTAGTACCTCCCCAACACTGCCTATAGCCTATATGTAAAAGTGAGCTTCTTGTGCGTTTGATATCACATGTGTAAACTATGTTTAAAGCCCCCAAAGTTGATGTATTTACCTACATTATTTTGGTGGACAGTGTGCCTAAAACCATCGGTGGGAGTCTCCAAATAGCAGCCTACTTGACCCATAAGCTACTCCCAGTAAAGCACAAAGCGGGGGGGCAAGGAGTGCAGTTTCCCTGGTGACAATCTTAAGAGTTTAAACGGTTCCATGTATAATGAGGTAACATTTAGTGAATTCAGGGATTCTAAGGATTTAGTCCTTAGTCTACAAGGCTATAGTCCAAAGGCCATTGCCAGACCCTGCACAGGGGCCGGGCCAAATGGCCAACATTTTGATTAAGAAGGAATTATGGATTATTTGAAGATCTCGGTTAGCAGCACAACATGTGGCCCTCGCCCATGGCAGTAACTGCACAACAATCTGCTCTGAGCTGAGCTGCCTCTGCTGCTGCGCACAGATGGAGGTAGCAGGTGCAGAGAGGACGGCCGCAGCTCGACGCTCGCGCCGTTCAGCCCTCTGAGCGCGAGGACCCATCATCATAGTTACAGCGCGCGAACCTGAGTCTGTAGCCCGCAAAATGATTAGGCCTATTGTTATCCTTAGTCAATCACATGGTAAAGTAGCCTAACTTATGCCTGCCAGACTACAAGCTTTCTTCAATGTTGAGGCAGACTGTACCGCCAATAGATGCTCAAGTAGACAAGGCTATAGCCTATGTGTCCATTTGCCAAATTATTTCATGTTACCTCATACTCATAGCCCGGCTCATTAACGTATGCTAGGCTATCCAATGATTCATTGTTCCATCAAAGACAAACGTTCTTTTTTTTTTTCTTTACCCCTATCATTACACTTGATCATTATTACCATCAAACGGCGCCTTTCTCTAAAGACTTTTTGCCGCCTTGAAGTGCGTGGCTTCAGTGTTTCCATTGGATACAGAGATGCAAAGGGCACACCGGTAAAGCTTCATAGTCGCACATCCATGCGTATCAGCGGTAAAGCGCGTGCTTCCCGCTCTGTCGTGCGCGAGCTGGTAGTATTTAGGAACTGTCCTCAAGACAGCAGGTGCACAAGGCACGGGTCTGAGTCAGGCCACACAGCTCCTGCGAGAGGCTACACCGCACACATGAGACTTCTACACTCCAGTGAGGACCTAAATGAATGGGTGAGCTGAGCAAGACACATTTACTAAGTGCAGAGGCCTATGGAGGATAAATGCCTAACATTGCTGAACTTAATAACTTGTGGCCTTTGGCTGCCAGGCAACTTGACTAAACTCAAAGCTTGACGCACTTCACTATTCATTGTGATATAGAAATCAAACTCTAAAGGTTTCTTGCTGCCTTTAGATGTCAATATAGCAAATATAATTTGGGTGTAGAAAATAAGTTCATTTTCTCTGAAACAGTTCGACATGAGACCACTGGCAGAACCTGTGGGCAGCAAGACACGCCGCAGTTTTAAGGTAAGAGGCGCGTGTGAGGCATTAGACCTGGAGATGCTTGTCTGCTGGTGACAGTGTGACAGTGTGGCAGTGCACCGCTGCTGGTTATGTTTGTTATTGACCGTTTTCATTTGTACTCCTCACCCCTGCCACAAATCTCCAACTGCACAAACCAAAACCGAGCAAGCAGTGCTGTGTAAAATGTGTGTTGTCCCACTGTTGCGGCTGGCGAGGTGGCAGTGTAATGTTAGCTGACTGTACGTGTGTCAGCTCACACTGCAGTGCTGCCTTAACAGTCATACTCACCTCAAGCATACAGGACAAAATGGAAATTCAACCCTACTAAAGATGTTTCACACTATTTACCTGTTATTTTGTTGGCATGGTGACATAGTGGCATAGTGGTTGGTTAGAAGGCAGTGTCTTGTTAGCTGGTTTAACCCTTGGATATGCCAGCTTACCTGCTTCTGCCCACTAACTGTCCACACAATGGTAACCATGACATGGAAACCTCAACACAGCCTACAGTTAAGTCGAATTAATGTGTTACAAATGGTCATGAATATACTGTAAATTAGCAAGGATTTATTGTTAACACTCTTGGATCTTGGTTAAATGTACACAAAAAAAGTTATTCAGCAGTACATGTTGATGCTTGCAGTCTCCACAGGATGGTCCACATTGTGCTCAGGTCACGTAGCAAAAAGGTTCACAGGCTTAGAGTTCCTTTTTTGATGATCCCATTGACTGAAACAGAACTATCTTGTTTCTCTCGTTGTACACAAGACATTTCTCACTCAGCATGAGCAACTGCATTACAGCTCAACGCGCTTTTTTAGGATGATTTCTCGCACCATTGCCCGTGCCTCTTCGCGCACACTTTCCATGGGTTCATTGTTCTTCCAGAAGCGAACCACTTTTCCTTCTGTGTTCACCAAAAACTTCCAGAAGTTCCACTTTGGAGTTTTCTGCACTGAATCTGAATAAAGACACACAAAAACACAACAATTACCATCATAAAAGAAGAAACACGGCTGAGAGTCTGTGTTAATTTTGACAACATATTTTAATTTAGTTTTAGTCTTAGTCTTTTGACGAAAATGTAATTCAATTTTAGTCGAGTTTTAGTAAAAAAGAATACCTTAAATTTGAGTCGAGTTTTAGTCGACTAAAATTGCAAGTACATTTAGTCGACTAAATTTAGGACAAATTTAATCGACTTTGTATTTATAATATTAATTATAATCATATTTAATCAAGGTCCTTTGCTTCATGGAGCTGCTCCCTCATGAACAAAGCTCAGAGCTGTTCCTTTGGCAGTGAATTTACATGATATGAGGCTCTTTCAGACGGTCAATAGAAGTTTGGATGATTTTAGTCTCTCCTTTCCATTTTTATTTAGTCTCATTTTAGTCGACTAAAATATCTGGACATTTCAGTCATAGTTTTAGTCGCATGAAAAAACAATTTTAGTCGTCAGAAATATCACTTTGACAAAAATTAAGACTAAATATTTTAGTCGACGAAATTAACACTGGCTGAGAGTCTGTGTTTTGGGATCCACTCTCTAAGAATGTTGAAAAATTGAGAGCAAATGAGTGCCATAATGTTGGCCTACAGCAAATTAAGATGAGGGGTCGAACTGTCAGCGAGTTTACTATAGCACTTTGACTCACATACAATGGCCTGAACCCTGCAATACAATTATTTTACCAGTGAGTTTCAGCCAAAACGTGTATTGGTGTAGGGACATACATCTGTGAGCTTATAGGTGCTATTGATTTGCAGCCTGAAGAAGAGGACTAAGCCTAACACATTGAAGATAGTTACTAAAGCTATAAGTTTCAACTCAGATTTACATAGGCTAGCACGTCACCAGTAAAAGCTTACGTTGCGTCTGTCGTTGCCTACCTGTGAGGAATGTGAAGGCAGGATCAGCCTCTGAGCCCAATATTCTGATTTTGCTGAAGAAGGGAAAGGTCACGCCATAGGCAGACTTGGCATAAGCCTCGATGTCTCTGCTGGTCCCGGGTTCAGAGTCTCCAAACTGACCGCACGGGAAGGCCAGGACATTGAAGTGAGACGTGCCCAGCTCTCTGTGCAGTTCTTGCAAAAACTGATAGTTTGCCTCGGTGTTGTCGCTGTAACTCGCCACGTTTACAACCAGAGAAACCTGCGCACACATGAATAATACGTGTGATATGCCGGTAACACTTAAGTATAACAGAAACGTATGCATATAAGGGCACCCCTAAACTGATGCAGTCTTTGTTTCATTATTATTATTGCTAAACCTGTTGTTTACGCGGTTGTGCGCAAGCTGCTGATGTGGACTTACTTTTCCACGGAACTTCTCCAGAGGAAACGTCCTCCCCTTGGCGTCTCTAACGTCGAAAGAATAAAAGTCCCTTGGCTTTCTGTGCTTCACCAGTTGGGTCTGCAAGAGGAACAGGCACCCTACACCCACGGTCATACTCAGAAGGACCGTCAATCGCTTAGCTTTCAGGCTGGAGGACTTCACAGGGTAGCCCCCTAAAGCCTCCATCTTGGAGGGGGAAGAACTCACTGAGGAGGCGGAGGGTCCCATCCAGAGACGGAAAAGCACAGGAGGATGTAAAGCGTGCTTGGCCCAGACCAGACCCACGCCTTACAGAAATGTGATGATCAGAAAGTATATATTATATAGATCAAATAGTCCTGTTACACCCATAATCCAACTTTAGATTTGCTATGATATTAAATGTAGTTCACGTTTAACGACAATGTTATAACATCCTTGTGTTTTATTCGTCAGTATTTTACTTTAAATATCTCCCCTTTTCTTTTGGCAGCAAAATGACAGATATTCAATAACTTACAAGTTGTTCAGAAGACGGATTATTCAAAGGAACAGGATTGGGGCTCCTGTTGTCAGCACTCCTCTGCCCACAGGGGGGCAGCAAAACACAAGCTTCATGTTGGACACTGTCCGTCAAAGGCTGCTGATGATAGACTCTCCACCCAGACACCCCCACCCTGACCCTGACACAGACCACCTGGTGACGTGTGAAAGTGAAGCCAGAGGTATTATTCCAGTGTAATCACATACTTTTTGTTTGATTTGTTTCAGTTAATTATGAGCCCATAGGCAAGTATTCGAGTAGGCTATTTATTAATAATAATTATGAATATTATGATTATGATTATTATTATGATGATGATGATGATTATACTAGGCCTATATAGCTTATATACGTTTGTATATGTGTTCATGTTTTTTGTGTGGTTTGGTTTAAGCATTTCTTATAGCCACATACTAGAACAAAAAACAATAGTCATTCAGGGGGCGACGGTGGCGCAGATGGTAGCGCGGGTCGTCTCATGATCGGAAGGACATGAATCCCGCCTCCTGAAGGTGCTCGCTGTCGTTGTGTCCTTGGGCAAGACACTTCACCCACCTTGCCTTGTACATTGGTGTATGGATGGGTGAGAGGTTCCTTGCTGTAAAGTGCTTTGAGTGCCTAATGTAGGTGAAAAAGCGCTATATAAGTTGAGACCTTTTACCATAGTTTGTACTACTTGAAATGTTGTGAATCTTTCAGCTCGTCTTTGTCTTAGGCACAGCACAGTCGGGAGTAATGTACCAACTTAAAACAGCAGTTACTCCACCATGTGCCGCCACCTCACGAAGACCTCCTCAGAAGGAAAATGAATCGGTAATGATTGGTTTTAGAAACATCTGTTCCACCGCTCCTTGATTCTAATTGTATACTACAAAGTCTTAGAGACAATTTAATATGTGCACACTGAAGGGCTGGCCTTCATAGCAATTGTAAAACAAATATAATACAAAATAAATTCATCCATCCATTTTCTTCCACTTGTCCGTTGCTGGGTTGTGGGGGCAGCTGTTGGAGCAGCCCAAGTCACATTGCACCAGCCCCTATGGCTCCTCCTGCAGGTGGTGGGTCCACAGAAGGACGGCCTCATGGTTCTAACCGGGCCTGTTGGTCTCTCATAAGGGGCTTCTGAAAATAAATAAATTCAGAGTGATTTAAAACTAGTAGGCCTATCTATTAATAACTAAAAAGATTTCCCCCACTTTCTTTCAGACGATGATGTGGAGAACAGCTGGGGAAGACCATGCTGACACCAACAGTTCTGGTATGCGATAAGCACATAATACAGTACAGTGTGTGATCCGGGCCATCGGATGCTGCAATGATGTAATTTCCGGATTTTACCAAACATACACTGTCTCTGTAATAGTATTGCCTGACTATTGCAAAATTGACTATTTTCCAAAAGATGGACTTGCTAATGAATAGGCCTATTGTAAATTAATGAAATATTCATATGATGTAATGTGATGTGTGTCTTATCTCTTCAGACAATCTGCAACCATTTGCTGTTTTGGGCAAGTCCGATCATTTGTCACAGTCACAAATGTTGCTTGCTGCACCGTCACTACTGGATGACTACTGTAAGACATTTGCGCTCACACAATTATGGATCATCAATGTTTTTATAAATAACTTTTTAATGTCTTTTTCTCAGACACTGATATTCTCGACTGCAGCTGTAAAGGTGTGGTCGCTTTAGCACTTGGTTCCTCTGTTTACCTTTGGAGTTCAGAAACACATTCTTTAGTGGGACGTTTGACTCCAGAACTATTGTCAGGACACGCCAGTTCACACGGCCAAAACATCTTGTCTTTATGCTGGAGCTCAGACGGCAGAGGGCTCTGCGTTGGGAGCAGAAGAGGAAACATTGAGGTATAAAGCTGCTTGCATATTGTGAGGGGAAATGAAACCTTAAATTGTCAGGTGTCAGTTGATGTGGTCTTTCTGTTTGACTTCAGTTGTGGGATGTGGAACGAGGTTTGATTATGAGGTGTCTTCCGTCTCTTCAGTCTGCGGTCAGAGCGCTTTCCTGGAAGCAGAACTTAGTCAGCAGGTGTGGGCTTCATTTCTTGGGGCGGTTCTAGGGGGGAAACCAGGGGGTCACTGCACACAGAAGCATTTTGGGGCACAAATACAAGTTCAATTCAATTTTATTTTATGATGTTTAATATAGGGTGACCAGATTTTCGGACTAAAAAACTGGGACATTATTTGGGATTTAGTTGCATGGTCAACCAGGGAGCCATCTCACGCTAAATGTGCTTGTTCATGTCTTACACCATGCACCGATCAGCATTAACATGATAGACTTGATATTTTTTTATTGGTTTCTACTTCTAATGGACATTTGCACGGCCCAAAGACATGAATTTCCAAGCGAAGTTTGTACTTTGTGGATCATATTGGCCAAAAACTGGGACACTTGGGACAGATACTGTGTAAAACTGGGACAAATGAATGGTTTTGGAGGAATGTGTGGGGACATGGGACAGAGGACTCAAAACTGGGACTGTCCCGGGTAAACTGGGACATCTGGTTACCCTAGTTTAATATCAAATGGGGAAAATGGTCATTGTCTGTTTGTTTTTTTTGCTTAACATTCTTGTGCTCCACCAAATGAAAAAAGTCTGGACCTGGTAAATAATTACTTTTCCATCAGCCAACTGTATGTCATGACATACGCATGGTTTAAATTGCAGTGGATCAGATCTGGGACACATCCATCACTATGACCCCCGGGATTCTGGAGGCCAGGTTGGGACAGCCACTCAACAGGGAGGTGTGTGCAGTTTGCAGTGGTCTCAAGATGACCAACTGGCCAGTGGGTCCACAGAGGGCTTGCTTCATGTATGGGACGGCCACATTACTGAGCAAGATCATTCACGAGAACCTGTCGCTACAATGAGACAGCCCACATCTGTAAAGGTCAGTTCAACATCAGTGGAAATAGAAGCAGAAATGTGTTCAATATTATACAGGAAAATATGATTCAAACTGCAAATGTGCAGCTCTATTTTACAAGAATACATTAAGCTGCATAGTCACTTACACTTCCAGATCTACTGATGTGTGATTTTATTACATGCACATTTTTAGGCAATGGGTTGGTGTCCATGGCAGAAGGATGTTATAGCAACTGGAGGAGGATGGAAAGATGGAGAAGTTAGAGTTTGGGACACAAAATCAGGGACTTGCCTCTCATCTGTCCAAACAAACTCACAGGTTTAATCGCATTATTGTCTCGCTCATAATGTAAGGACAAGGAATCACACATTGATCGTATTTGTGTGATATTGTATCAGGTCTGTTGCCTAAGATGGACAGAAGAAAAGAGAAGGTTGGTGACAGGACACGGTGCTCCTCATAACCACATCTTTTCCTGGGTCTGGGATAGTCCTAGTCTTTGCCTGACTAAGCAGCTTTCAGGTAAATAAGTTATTGACTGACTGTTATTAATTGTTATGGCCAAAATCTGCTTCTATAAACAATAAATATATTGAGGGAAAGACAATGGAGCAGTTAACTCCTGGTTCCCTCACTGCGGTAAGTACATCTGACAAACTATAGCATCACACTACTTAAATGTGAATGCTAAATTGAGTATTGTATTTTATTATAACAATTCGATATAATTGTCACATGGTGTGAATAATTTGAACCATCCTAACTATAATTTTCGATGCAAACAAATGACAACACAATTGTATTTATTGCATTATGCGTTTTGAGTGTTTTGTTTCAAATTGTTTGAAATTCATTTCTATTTTAAATATTTACAATACACACTTACTGTCATTATTGCTTTGATTTCAGGTCATTCAAAACGAGTCCTGCATTTGGCAATAAACCACAACGATTCTCAAATCCTCACAGCTGGAGCAGATCAGAAAATGCATGTCTGGGATATGTAAATATTTTATGTGAATGGACTGTCAAAAAGCTTTAACTATTAACAAATAAATTATTAATGCATTAATCACACATCCATTGCAAATTTAACAAGTCATATGTTTTGACCTAACACAGTTCTGTATCTTGAGTATATATTACCTGAAAGGCAGGGCAGTTCAGTTGGTCTTAGGAGCCATCTCAGGGTTTCACTTAGATTTATATTATAGTTCTTAGCTTGTTACTGACATGTAAGCAAATACTTTTAATACATGAGTGTTTTATGTAGGGTTAGTAATAATAATTAATAGAATAATGACATTAAAAATAATTGACATTAATAAACACAACAGAGGAACACACAGATTACTATCATCTTTGTTACATGTTTTGTATTTCATTGTATAAAATGATGAATAACTGTTAAATTTATAAATCCATGGAAAAGCCTTTGAGTTTAGCTCAGGGTTGGAGACAGAGCTCGGCTGAGCATCATGCCCGTCTCTCATGGCTCACAGCAGAAGATAGACTCAAATGTCATTTAATGACTTTCTTTAGAAATACTGTATATGCTATAATCAAAAACCTACTCATTTGTACATTATGTGAGAGATCTGCACAACTATCCAACCAGGCAAGCGTCTCAGGATCATTTGACCCGCCCCAAACCCAGAATAGAAGCAATGCGTAGGTCGGTCATATTCAGAGCTGTGACTTTATGGAACGATTTGACCAAGTGAGGCACAATTGAAAAACACTTTTTGTATGTTGTGAGCATCAAGACCCCTGTTACATGAAGTGTTTTTTTATTTATTTTTTCTCAGAACGAAACAAAGTGTGAAGGTCAGACCATGTCAAACAGGATGTGAACAGAGCAGGGCCCAGTAGCCAGAATCTGTACTCAACAAGGGAAGGAAATTAAAACCTCAAAAACCCCAAATAAAAAATCTCTAAAAAATTAT
Organism: Proterorhinus semilunaris; assembly: GCA_021464625.1. Taxonomy (NCBI): domain Eukaryota; kingdom Metazoa; phylum Chordata; class Actinopteri; order Gobiiformes; family Gobiidae; genus Proterorhinus; species Proterorhinus semilunaris. The sequence goes on from CM038345.1 coordinate 14,120,733, forward strand.
AATATTTTGAAAATGGACTGTAAGACATAAAAATCAAAATTATAACAAATAAAGGCTATACATACTGTATGTCACTTCGCATGTCATGAGTTTATATCATATATTAGTTTCACATTTTAAGTTGAATTACAGAATTGCACAGTCTACACCTGAGGTCTTGTCTGGTGTGGTAGATCTGGGCCCCTATTGCTCTGGTGCTCAGGGGCTGCTCCTGTGCAGCCATGATGAGGGCCTCTGTGCTGTCCTTCAGTCCAGCTCTGTTTAGCCATTGGTAAGTTGAGTCACCTGACTTACACGCAGGGGGTTCAGGTTCGAATCCACCGCTGGGGAAATGAGCAATATACCATCTGCCAGGGTGGGTCCTTAGGCAAGACCCTTCACGCTATTGCCTACCTCATACAATGATGAGCGACAATAAAAGGAATGACATGCCTGTGTGCGTGATGTCATTACAAAATTACGTCTAACTTTGTTAAGTGATGATGTCATTGCTTTACTTCCGGGTCCAATGGAGCTTTAGCCATATTCCTTATAATGGGATTTAGCTGATTTTAACCTGCTGTAGAGCCAACTACAAGGCTCTTTCTAAACATCTGATCACAAAGAAAATTTACATTTACTTTGGATTTTCATTATAGCTTTTTTTTTTTCATACACAACAAAGGCTTATTTGAAATATAAAAATATGTTAATTTTACCTGGAGAAATGGTGAGCTATATTGTTCTTATTAGGTGTAAAACCGTTTTATGTTTTGTTATTTCAGCAGGAGCTTCAGATAAAGTAGCTTTTTGTGCTGTGTTTATCAGTATCAACAGTTTGGTCTCGGAAGTAGTTCATTATTGTGTGTGATGTCACACTTAACAAACGTCATCTCCACTATTATATTGTTTTGTTATTCTTCGAATTGTCCGTTTATCTGAGGTTCCATTTCTATTTCTATTTAGATAGAAATAGAATCTGCATAACCTCTACTATCTAACAGTTGTACTTCAGTTTCCTGCGTAGGCCTCTGCACTACAAGTGCTCACTGAATGTGTGGTCCAGATAAATCATTAGCAGATAACAATGTCAAACTTTAAACAGATATCCCAAAATAACACAGGGGTGGAGCTACGTGCTATTTATAGCACAATACAGGCAATAAAATGTCAAATTCACATGTGCTGCTCAGTTGGACATGGAACAAGAGCTGATCTAATGCACTTCCCTAAAACTGCTTATTCTTAATAATGAAGTAGGATTGCTTTACTAGTTTGATGTTTTTAAGTGATGAAACTAATGGGGCAAACATGGTTAAACTGGTAGGTGAGCCTGTCTATGTCTCCACCCACTCCACGCAGTTGGCACGTCACATCAGGTACGTCGCTTCTTGTAGTACAAATACACACTGGAGGCTGAGATACAGCAGTTCCAAACAACATGAGCACAAATCTTGCAGCTGTTGGGGTAAATATTGACTTGAGATCCATTCACTTTCATTGGAACATTAAGAATTGCGCATTGTTCTGAATAAATAACCACATGCACCTGTAATATACTCATGAGTCCACATGAGTAAATCTTAAAAAAGTACTGGTACATTTCATAAAATTGTCTTTTATGAAATGTACACTCAACAAAAATATAAACGCAACACCTTTGTTTCTGCTCCCATTTTTCATGAGATGGACTTAAAGATCTAAAATTCATTCCAGATACACAATATTACCATTTCTCTCAAACATTGTTCACAAATCAGTCCAAATGTGTGATAGTGAGCACTTCTGCTCTGCTGAGATAATCCATCCCACCTCACAGGTGCGCCACATCAAGATGCTGATCTGACATCATGATTAGTGCACAGGTGTACCTTATACTGCCCACAATAAAAGTCCACCCTGAAATGTGCAGTTTTTTGCATTATCGGGGGTCTGGGGACTCAGAACCAGTCAGTATCTGGTGTGACCACCATTTGCATCGGGGTCTTGACCTGACTCCAGCTCGTCGCCGTAACAGACTTGAGTGGGCAAATGCTCACATTCGATGGCGTGTGGCACATTGGAGAGGTGTTCTCTTCACGGATGAATCTCGGTTAGGGTTAAAAATAAAACCTTTTCAGAACGAGACAAATCTATAGTCATCTGTGCCTTAAATAGCTGCAACAAAAAATTAAGAGGCAGCTTGGGGAGGCCATCTCTTAGGGTAACGTAGTGGCGGCCTCATATCAAAATGACCGTTTCGAGTCACTGAAGAGGGTTTGTAAAACATTAGAATGCAGGGGGAGGATACATTTTGAAGTGAAACAAAACAGAGGTGTGATAAGGGGCATTTCCATAGAAACAGGGCGGAGCGTTTTTGCAGGGGTTTCCACAGCCAAAAGTGAACCGCTCCGCTCCTAAAGGGGGATCCAAACCACTCCAGGCCCGGACACCTTGGTCTGGTCCAGAGCCATTTTGGCCTTCTCTACACATAGCCTAAATGCCTAATTTTGATGTAAAAACTAATAAAAATAATGCATAATAAATCTGGCTGCTGGCCCCAGAGGGCCAACAATTTTGACTGAAATGACCAAGAGAATAAAGTCCCTGCAGCAGCAGTGACAAGGTCAATGGCCGCTGGCTGCTCTGCTTTACGACCGCAACACTGGAGGCCGCCATTGCTCCGCCATAGCTGTAGTACCCCCATATAGCCGCTAGGCTCCCATTGAAAAGCATTGGACTTTAGACATGTTAAAAACAACTTTAATGCCTGGTTTCTATTTTTTAAACACTTTCTACTTCTACATATTCCTCCTGTGATAACGCCGGGTTAGTCACAATTAAAGAAACCAGTCTGGTTTTCGAAATAAACCTTTTTGAAATCTCGTACTAATGAGGGTCGGACTGTTAGCATTGGAGCTGCAAGGGTCTACAGTGATGATCAAACGATCTAACCGCTCCAATCACCCTATGAGCCTGGCACACCCCAGGTCCTATAAAAGGGAACCAAACACTCTATTTATTTTATCTCAGCCGTCGGAGAAGAGGACTTGCCTGCTGGGCCCGGAGCTAAAGGGCTTCGCAACATATTCATAGAACTGTAGTTACGTTAGGTAACTGGGGTTTCTATTTCATATGTTGCTTTAACCCTTAGGCTTTCGCTGATGCATAAGCCATCGCAAAGCCGAGGAGACCGATGTACTCCCAGCAGGCATGGACTCAAGTGATTGGAGCTCGCTCCCCGCAAGAATCGCTTTACCAGGGGGTGACTATAGGCTGTAAAACTACCAAACCCCATGTGACCAGTGGTGATGGCCGCCGCAAAGGCACGCACGTCACTGGTCGTATGTGCCATACCAGCGACAAACCTCACCGCACGTCACAGCCACATCCGCAGAAAAGTTCGTTTAAGAACTAGTTGCAAGAAATCGTTACAAGTAGTAATTATGTGAAATGAATAAAAAAAAAAAATATTGGTAAACTAACAATCCATTCTCAGTATCTATGCTGCATGAAACAATATTAATAATACATGTCATAAAAGACAATTTAATGAAATGTACCAGTACTTTTTTTTTAAGATTTACTCATGTGGGGACTGCCAGGTGACTTTATGACGCAATGTTGCATGATAGGGCTGAGCGGTATAATAAAAACTCAATCAGGCTCGGATCCCTGTGATGATCTGCCATTTCTGCTGATATTTTCTTGGTGATTCAGTGGTTTCTGTTTAATAACGCTCACTCTAACACGCAAAAAAAAAAAATCACACACTATTCTATTTTATTCTTTACCAGTTTTTCAGTACAGTACATTGGTACCTAGTTCCAATGCCTTAACAGCTGTGTGTCCAGGCCCCGCCCTCAGTTCATCCCCTGTCTGTGACTAAAATTCACTGTATGACTGAAGTCTAGGGTAGGTGGGGTAGAAGGTTTCAGATACTCTTTAAAAAGAAGCCCACTCGAACAGCCTGCATTTCTTCACAGCCACAATCTCTAAGAGAAGAGGATGTTGCACCTTAGACCTGGTTGCATCTTATCTGCTTTGTGCCTGGTCTACACTAGTGAGTAACATTGTATTGATAAAAAAGATATCTAATTCCATACAGAGCCATTTATTTGTCTAATCTTCTCTCACAGGCTATGGTGCTGACATTATTAATGGTAAAGAAGTTTCCCCGCCTCACTCACTGCCCTTCTTGGCACTGCTAGAAACCCGTCAAGGACCATGTTGTGGGGGAACGTTGATCAGTCCAAAATAGGTTCTGACTGCTGCGCATTGTTACAAGTACTCTTCTATGCTAACTTCAAATAAAATTTACAGAGGAAAATGTCAGTAACTAACTCACATTCTTATGTCCAAACAAGTAAATCTCATCGAATTGAAAAGGTGTTGCTGGGTGTGCACAACATCAATAAAAAAGAAGAAGAAAAAAGCTTGAGACAAATCAGAAAAGCGAAGAGCTTTATTCAACATCCCTGCTATAACCCACTGGAGAAAGTCAACGACCTCATGCTGATAAAGGTAACTGATGCTAGATCTGTATAGAGCAAGTGATATTCTTCAAATCACACACAGAATAGTGGACTACAGCATTTTTCAATTACTGAGTACAAAATACTTATTTGGATTTATTTATTTCTACCTTAAAGTTAGATAAACCTGTGAAGGAGAGCAAGAATGTGAAAGTGCGACCTCTGCATAAAGTGGAGTATCCTGCAGCAGGCAGCACCTGCCTTGTGGCTGGATGGGGCAAAACCAAAAACAATGCCGTAAAAGGTTCAAATGTTTTGATGTCAGTCAATGTGACTGTGATCGACCAGCTAAAGTGTAACTCTGAGGAGTACTACAACTTCAACCCCACAATCACCCGAGGACACATATGTGCCGGTTCAGATGGCACCAACATCGCGGACTCCTGCAGAGTGAGAACACTTCAACATTAAACAAACTGTTTACCACATTTCGAGACAAAACTGTAACGAATGTTAAATCAAAATGTTTGACTTATGTCACAGGGAGACTCTGGAGGGCCACTGCTCTGCAAAGGAAATGTGGTTGGTGTTACGTCTTTTGGAAAAGGATGTGGAGTCATCAAGAAGCCAGGCGTGTACGCCTTTCTCTCTCAAAGACAGCTAGATTGGATCCGAAAGACGACAACTTAAATCTGATCATTCCTCCACATTATCTCCATTGTGTTTTGTGTTTTTATATTTCAAAAATAAAACAATTTATGATATCTCAAAATAAAAACATGTCTCTAATGACTCAAATGTCAAAGCCATTCTGCGTGTCGTGGCAGTTTGGCCATTTCAACACTAGATGGAGCGCAATCATCATCCAATCAATCCAGCTAGCTATTCTTAGCTGCTCTTGGTAGCAGAACACAGTGCTTCAGATTGTAGTGAGCAATTTCATTCAGTAGAAAAATGACAGCACATTAATTTGGAGGGCAATAGGTGTACATTTTGAAACACGCCACTTCAGGGTGCCTTGTCCAGTAATGCCGTGTATTTCTCCTGAAAGGCAGTTTTTGATTAACCATAGTGTGTGCCTTTGAATGTGATATGACTTCATTCACTGTAAGGTTACAGTATCAGCAAATGCTGAGAATGGCCAGTGACAGTAACTTATCACTAAATGTATATTTTTGTTGTTCTTGTGTCAACTGTTGAATTTTCAACATACAGTATTTTTTCCAAACTTTAATTGCAACTATTAAAGTTTACTTGTTGTATGTGTTTAAATTACTTACATTGTCACTTTACATCCGGTCGAACAAAAAGATAGAAAAAATACTTTTCCAGTAACTGTGGTCTTTCTGTCATGAGGATGATGTGGAGCTGGGGAAGACCATGCTGACACCAACTGTTCTGGTATGCGATAAGCACATAATACAGTACAGTGTGTGATCCGGGCCATCGGATGCTGCAATGATGTAATTTCCGGACAATTTCCAAAACATCTTGTCTTTATGCTGGAGCTCAGACGGCAGAGGGCTCTGCGTTGGGAGCAGAAGAGGAAACATTGAGGTATAAAGCTGCTTGCATATTGTGAGGGGAAATGAAACCTTAAATTGTCAGGTGTCAGTTGATGTGGTCTTTCTGTTTGACTTCAGTTGTGGGATGTGGAACGAGGTTTGATTATGAGGTGTCTTCCGTCTCTTCAGTCTGCGGTCAGAGCGCTTTCCTGGAAGCAGAACTTAGTCAGCAGGTGTGGGCTTCATTTCTTGGGGCGGATCTAGGGGGGAAACCAGGGGGTCACTGCACACAGAAGCATTTTGGGGCACAAATACAAGTTCAATGCAATTTTATTCTATGATGTTTAATATCAAATGGGGAAAATGGTCATTGTCTGTTTGTTTTTTTTGCTTAACATTCTTGTGCTCCACCAAATGAAAAAAGTCTAGACCTGTTAAATAATTACTTTTTCATCAGCCAACTGTATGTCCTGACATACGGCTTAAATTGCAGTGGATCAGATCTGGGACACATCCATCACTATAAAACAAAACAAAAAGCTTTAACTATTAACAAATAAATTATTAATGCATTAATCACACATCCATTGCAAATTTATCCCATCATATGTTTTGACCTAACACAGTACTGTATCTTTTTTTTAAACGTCAAAAACCCCAAATCAAAATTCTCTAAAAAATTACAATATTTTGAAAATGGACTGTAAGACATAAAAATCTAAATTGTAACAAATAAAGGCTATACATATGTCACTTTGCATGTCATGAGTTTATATCATATATTAGTTTCACATTTTAAGTTGAATTACAGAAATAAATTAACTTTTGAACAATATTCTAATTTTACGAGTTTCACCTGTACAATATATCTATATAATAAGCTAGAACCACATCCTTTCACTGTGAATAATGGGGCAGCAGTCACCACACTATGCTCTGCCTTTTGGTTTTCATCTGTAGGACCTTTGTCAGCCATTGGTAAGTTGAGTCACCTGACTTACATGCAGGGGGTTCAGGTTCGAATCCACCGCTGGGGAAATGAGCAATATACCATCTGCCAGGGTGGGTCCTCAGGCAAGACCCTTCACGCTATTGCCTACCTCATACAATGATGAGCGACAATAAAAGGAATGACATGCCTGTGTGCGTGATGTCATTACAAAATTACGTCTAACTTTGTTAAGTGATGATGTCATTGCTCTACTTCCGGGTCCAATGGAGCTTTAGCCATATTCCTTATAATGGGATTTAGCTGATTTTAACCTGCTGTAGAGCCGACTACAAGGCTCTTTCTAAACATCTGATCACAAAGAAAATTTACATTTACTTTGGATTTTCATTATAGCTTTTTTTTTTTTCATACACAACAAAGGCTTATTTGAAATATAAAAACATGTTAATTTTACCTGGAGAAATGGTGAGCTATATTGTTCGAATTAGGTGTAAAACCGTTTTATGTTTTGTTATTTCAGCAGGAGCTTCAGATAAAGTAGCTTTTTGTGCTGTGTTTATCAGTATCAACAGTTTGGTCTCGGAAGTAGTTCATTATTGTGTGTGATGTCACACTTAACAAACGTCATCTCCACTATTATATTGTTTTGTTATTCTTCGAATTGTCCGTTTATCTGAGGTTCCATTTCTATTTCTATTTAGATAGAAATAGAATCTGCATAACCTCTACTATCTAACAGTTGTACTTCAGTTTCCTGCGTAGGCCTCTGCACTACAAGTGCTCACTGAATGTGTGGTCCAGATAAATCATTAGCAGATAACAATGTCAAACTTTAAACAGATATCCCAAAATAACACAGGGGTGGAGCTACGTGCTATTTATAGCACAATACAGGCAATAAAATGTCAAATTCACATGCGCTGCTCAGTTGGACATGGAACAAGAGCTGATCCAATGCACTTCCCTAAAACTTCTTATTCTTAATAATGAAGTAGGATTGTTTTACTAGTTTGATGTTTTTAAGTGATGAAACTAATGGGGCAAACATGGTTAAACTGGTAGGTGAGCCTGTCTATGTCTCCACCCACTCCACGCAGTTGGCACGTCACATCAGGTACGTCACTTCTTGTAGTACAAATACACACTGGAGGCTGAGATACAGCAGTTCCAAACAACATGAGCACAAATATACTGAGGTGGGCTAATACTAAATTGTGTCCTACTTGAAGGATCTCTATGTTTGCTTCTGGGACATACTTCCTGCAGCTGTTGGTGTTAGGTAAATATTGACTTGAGATCCATTCACTTTCATTGGAACATTAAGAATTGCGCATTGTTCTGAATAAATAACCACATGCACCTGTAATATATTGTATACATTGTAATAAGTGCATCATCTACTGCAATATGTCTTATCTCTCTGTTTTCTGACCTGCCAGTGGTGTGCCATGGCTTGACTGTAGCTGACATTGCACGCTACTTTTTGGTGAAAAGGTCTATGTCCTGGAGTCAATCTCAAGAGTTCTGCCAAAAATATTTTGTAGACTTAACTGTCATCAGCACAGAGAATGAATACCATTGCCTCCAGACCGCCACTTCTGGAGAGAAAGTAAGCTTCTGGATTGGCCTGCAGCGGAATGAAGACCACAGTTGGACATGGGTAGACGGTAAAGAAAATGTCCAGTATGAGAAATGGAGGGAAAACAAAGTGGGAGACTGTGGAAGTTTTGAATCAATGCTGATGAAACCAAACAAGCTGCTATCACGGTTCTGTGAGGAGCCTCATGCATTTGTCTGTCAAGGTATTGACATATAGCTTTTTATTTTTTTTACATGAATGAACTTTACTAAACAAAACATTGTGCATGTTGTTCTTAGAGTGATGCTTTGTGATGTTTTATCTCAGGGCCCACAGGACCACAGGATGTGTCCTGGGTCTCACGCTCAGACTGTGTTACTCTGAGCTGGAATGTGTCTGCTTTCATGCAGATGACGTCTCACAGTTACACAGTAACAGCATGCGCTGCCAGGGAGTGCAATACCTCCATCTACCACTTCAGCAGAGGCACTGCCTCCATCACTCTCCACATCTCCAACCTCACCTCCACCACCAACTACACCTTTGAGATAAAAGCCTCCGTCATACGACCTGACAACAATACAGGGGCGATACACATCCTCCAGTCAAGCCCTACTACTTTACAGATACAAACAGGTGGGACACGCGAAATTCATCCATAAGAGTTTTCTCTCACAGTGCAATAAATGTTCACTCATGAAAAATTGTTATAAGTTTAATGTCCCTAATAATCACATTTGTGTTCTTACAGGAGACATGTATCTCAGAGTTCCCAGTATTATAGTAAAGTTATTTAAAGTTACGTTTCTTGCACCTCCGCTGTGGATCATTTACCTAATACTTAAAAAAGTGATCTTGGCAGGTAAACTAACGGAGTCCAATCAAGGCGAGTCACTCATGGGAATCCCTAAGGACGACATGGCTTCTATGAACATACAGTTGACCATAGTATGAAAATATCTTCAAATGTTGCAAATGGGAACCACATTCAAGTGCTTTTTGTTGTTTATTAAAATGTTACAATTAGGAATTATCAAATCAATGGTCACTTCTAAACACTCTTCTGTATAAACGTCTTCACTATTTTGTCTTTGTTCAACAATGTCCCTTTTTTGATATACTTATTTTTGTCTATTTATTTTGGACATGTGTAGTAGAAAAAGTAACTGCTCGATAGAAGCAGCTTGGGGAGGCCATCTCTTAGGATAACTCTTAGGCCATCTCTTAGGATAACTCGACACGGTCATCAAAATGACCGTGTCGAGTCACTGAAGAGGGTTTGTAAAACGTTAGAATGCAGGGGGAGGATACATTCAAAATTTTTGAAGTGAAACAAAACAGAGGTGTGATATTTCCATAGAAACAGGGCGGAGCGTTTTTGCAGGGGTTTCCACAGCCAAAAGTGAACCGCTCCGCTCCCAAAGGGGGATCCAAACCGCTCCAGGCCCGGACCCCTTGGTCTGGTCTGGAGCGGCTTGCTGGCCAGACCAGTTTGGGGGAAAGGGGAGGGGGACATGTCACCACTCTAATTGGTCAGGCCTTTGAGACTAGTTAGCTTGCATATTCATAGTTATCTTTCTCTTCACAATTTTGGCCTTCTCTACACATAGCCTAAATGCCTAATTTTGATGTGAAAACTTTAAATAAAAATAATACATAATAAATCTACTCATTTTGGGCATTTTTACTTCTCAATAACAATAAATAAAGGAAGCCTATATCAGAGTCTATTTATTTTATTAGTTTTGGAAAAGTATTATTTCTTTTTTTTTTTCTTTTGAAGCAGGACTAAAGCACTGTGGTTGTTGCCTGTCACGTGCATAATGTCCTCGACCACTCCCATAAGACCCTTTACCGTAAAGGTACTTGAAACACAAACTTGCGGGGGCTGCCCTTCCCTGAATGAACCGGTCTCAAGTGAACTGAACTGGTCGGCTCCTATAGAGAGTTTCTTCTACTCATGTGCTATATTCATTCAGGTTGTCTGTGGCAGGTCTTCAATTCACAATACATTTCAGTCAGGGCCATGAATGTTTGATTAAATTTAAAAAAAGCAGAGGTGTGAGGAGCGGCTGTGGGACACCCTGTTGGTTCCAGCTCATCTGGACACCTGACCAGTGTTTGGTATATAGAAAATATTGTTTAACTTAAACTTAACTTAAATCATTTCCATTACTCATACTTGTATCATCATAAATGCTTTATTGTCGCTGTAAATTTGAGGTGGACTTAATTCTTTAACCACTACCGTCAGTGCTGCAACATCTGACTTCTCAAGAATGACTTTGTATTTCTGTTCATGATTGTTCTGAATCAGCATGGCTTTGTGAAACTTGCATGGCCTGCTCACCACACAGCTGACATGAGCCACATACCACAAACATTTCCCACAAATACAGGTTCACATACCAATTCTACTGACACACGTTTAGCTCTCATATACAGCCACATCCGCAGAAAGGTACGTTTAAGAACTAGCTACAAGAAATCGTTGCAAGTAGTAGTTATTTGAAATGAATTTAAAAAAAAAACGCATGCACAATATTGGTATAACAATCCATTCTCAGTATCTATGCTGCATGAAACAATATTAATAATACATGTCATAAAAGACAATTTTATGACGCAATGTTGCATGATAGGGCTGAGCGGTATAATAAAAACTCAATCAGGCTCGGATCCCTGTGATGATCTGCCATTTCTGCTGATATTTTCTTGGTGATTCAGTGGTTTCTGTTTAATAACGCTCACTCTAACACGCAAAAAAAAAAATCACACACTATTCTATTTTATTCTTTACCAGTTTTTCAGTACAGTACATTGGTACCTAGTTCCAATGCCTTAACAGCTGTGTGTCCAGGCCCCGCCCTCGGTTCATCCCCTGTCTGTGACTAAAATTCACTGTATGACTGAAGTCTAGGGTAGGTGGGGTAGAAGGTTTCAGATACTCTTTAAAAAGAAGCCCACTCGAACAGCCTGCATTTCTTCACAGCCACAATCTCTAAGAGAAGAGGATGTTGCACCTTAGACCTGGTTGCATCTTATCTGCTTTGTGCCTGGTCTACACTAGTGAGTAACATTGTATTGATAAAAAAGATATCTAATTTCATACAGAGCCATTTATTTGTCTAATCTTCTCTCACAGGCTATGGTGCTGACATTATTAATGGTAAAGAAGTTTCCCCGCCTCACTCACTGCCCTTCTTGGCACTGCTAGAAACCCGTCAAGGACCATGTTGTGGGGGAACGTTGATCAGTCCAAAATGGGTTCTGACTGCTGCGCATTGTTACAAGTACTCTTCTATGCTAACTTCAAATCAAATTTACAGAGGAAAATGTCAGTAACTAACTCACATTCTTATGTCCAAACAAGTAAATCTCATCGAATTGAAAAGGTGTTGCTGGGTGTGCACAACATCAATAAAAAAGAAGAAGAAAAAAGCTTGAGACAAATCAGAAAAGCGAAGAGCTTTATTCAACATCCCTGCTATGACCCACTGGAGAAAGTCAACGACCTCATGCTGATAAAGGTAACTGATGCTAGATCTGTATATAGCAAGTGATATTCTTCAAATCACACACAGAATAGTGGACTACAGCATTTTTCAATTACTGAGTACAAAATACTTATTTGGATTTATTTATTTCTACCTTAAAGTTAGATAAACCTGTGAAGGAGAGCAAGACTGTGAAAGTGCGACCTCTGCATAAAGTGGAGTATCCTGCAGCAGGCAGCACCTGCCTTGTGGCTGGATGGGGCAAAACCAAAAACAATGCCGTAAAAGGTTCAAATGTTTTGATGTCAGTCAATGTGACTGTGATCGACCAGCTAAAGTGTAACTCTGAGGAGTACTACAACTTCAACCCCACAATCACCCGAGGACACATATGTGCCGGTTCAGATGGCACCAACATCGCGGACTCCTGCAGAGTGAGAACACTTCAACATTAAACAAATTGTTTACCACATTTTGAGACAAAACTGTAACGAATGTTAAATCAAAATGTTTGACTTATGTCACAGGGAGACTCTGGAGGGCCACTGCTCTGCAAAGGAAATGTGGTTGGTGTTACGTCTTTTGGAAGAGAATGTGGAGTCATCAAGAAGCCAGGCGTGTACGGCTTTCTCTCTCAAAGACAGCTAGATTGGATCCGAAAGACGACAACTTAAATCTGATCATTCCTCCACATTATCTCCATTGTGTTTTGTGTTTTTATATTTCAAAAATAAAACAATTTATGATATCTCAAAATCAAAACATGTCTCTAATGACTCAAATGTCAAAGCCATTCTGCGTGTCGTGGCAGTTGGGGCATTTCAACACTAGATGGAGCGCAATCATCATCCAATCAATCCAGCTAGCTATTCTTAGCTGCTCTTGGTAGCAGAACACAGTGCTTCAGATTGTAGTGAGCAATTTCATTCAGTAGAAAAATGACAGCACATTAATTTGGAGGGCAATAGGTGTACATTTTGAAACACGCCACTTCAGGGTGCCTTGTCCAGTAATGCCGTGTATTTCTCCTGAAAGGCAGTTTTTGATTAACCATAGTGTGTGCCTTTGAATGTGATATGACTTCATTCACTGATACTGTAAGGTTACAGTATCAGCAAATGCTGAGAATGGCCAGTGACAGTAACTCATCACTAAATGTATCTTTTTGTTGTTCTTGTGTCAACTGTTGAATTTTCAACATACAGTATTTTTTCCAAACTTTAATTGCAACTATTAAAGTTTACTTGTTGTATGTGTTTAAATTACTTACATTGTCACTTTACATCGGGGTCGAACAAAAACATATAGAAAAAAAAAATAGTTTTCCATTAACTGTGGTCTGTCTTTTTTGTATACGTATATTTGTATCATGATTCAGTGTAGAATTATTTAGGGACCGACCTCTGTACACAGGTGTAAGCTCAACCACACCCGGGAAATTCCCCCATGGTCTTATTGTCTGAGTACGTGGTGAGTTATGAGTGGGACTGACCAACCATTGACCCATATTTAGTGTTCTGTTTCGTATGGGCGTAGCCCTCTACGGGCTTCGCTATTGGTTATAACCCGAGGAACCATCCCATCCCCTGGTTGAACGCTTTTTGCGTGGAGCACGGAGGCTGAGACCGCCCGTGCGGTGCTCTTTGCCCTCGTGGGACCTTCAGGTGGTGTTGGAGGGTCTGTCGGGCCCTCCTTTTGAGCCCCTGGACAGGTCGGACCTTAGTTGCCTGTCATATAAGACTGCGCTCCTTTTGGCTCTGGTCTCTGCCAAGAGGGCGGGTGACCTGACCACGCTGTCTGTGCATCCATCCTTCGGTGAGGATGGGGGTCTGCTTGAGATGTGGCCTAATCCGGCTTTTCAGCCCAAGATGGTCACTTCTTCTTTCAGGTCTAGGGTTATCAGAGTTAGACCCTTCTTTCCTCCCCCACATGCTTCTGTGGAGGATAAGAGGCGAAACCTGCTGTGTCCGATTTGGGCCCTGCGTTGTTATCTGGACCGTACGGCGACGTTCAGGCGGTCGGACCAACTGTTTGTGGGGTTTGGGGCCGGGCGCAAAGGTGCCCCACTCTCTACCCAACGGCTGGCTCATTGGGTCTGTCATGCCATTTGTATGGCATACGAGGCACGGGGTCTTCCTGCTCCTAGGGTCGTCAGGGCCCACTCTACTCGAGGGGTGGCTGCCTCCACGGCTTTGTTTGAAGGGGTGTCGATAGAGGATGTGTGCTTGGCGGCTTCCTGGTCATCCTCGTCGACCTTCGCCCGCTCGTACGTGATGGACGTCGCTTCTGGGTCTGTCGCTCATTCGGTTTTGAGCGGCGGGCGGGTTTAATTTGATCTTGACTGCCCAGTGCAGGTGCTCTTGGGAGAGGCGACCTGTCTGGGCGTGGGGGTGCGGGCGCTCTTGGGAGAGGCGGCCTATGCACCTTCACTTCTCCTTTTCGGTTGTGGGTGCGTGTGTGCTCTTGGGAGAGGCGGCCGTTATGCTTCCTTCTGTATATGGTGCTAGGTGCCTTGGTGCTCTGGTGGAGCAGCCCGTGGCCCTGCTCTGACTGCCCATGGGCGCGTCTGGTTGGTGACACTGACTGCGTGATGTTGTCCTGGGTGCGCTCCAATCGTGGTCATTTGTGCCTGCTGGGAGTACATTCTTCCCTATGGTCTTCGCGCAGGGTTTTAACCAATAGCGAAGCCCATAGAGGGCGTAGCCCATACGAAACAGAAATTACAGTTACTTGATGTAATTATAGTTCTGTGAGTATGGGTGTAGCCCTCTACCTGCATGCCCAGCAGGCCCATCCTGTCTTCTATGGCTGAGTTCAAAGGAGATGAGTGGTGGGCAGATGGGTTTATATACCCCAGATGGATATGCCATCACCTTGACATGATTGGAGCGGGTAGATGTTTTTATCTCTCAGGCACAAGGCGATGCCTCGGGTTATAACCAATAGCGAAGCCCGTAGAGGGCTACGCCGATACTCACAGAACTATAGTTACGTCAAGTAACTGTCATTTTCCATGCCCACCTACAAAAGCGCTGGGCCCACCTGAATGCAACTTAGACTATTAAAACACCACCACACCCTACCGGTATCGTCAAATGTGTGAAAGCCAGAAGTCAATCTGTTTCCACCACAGACACTTGTGTGCACAGGGGAAGTACTATTTTTACCTGTACTTGCAGCGCGTGGCTGATGGTCCACTTGATCAGACTTTTTCTTACTGTCCATGACGCAAGAGCCACACAAAACACAACTGCAGACAGAAAGATCAAGAGCACGAATCAATAGTTTACCAATACAAATGATGATGATGATTATTATTATTAATCATTATTATTATTATTATTATTACCACGTGCCTAGACTGGGCCAGTGTTTCCTTGAACAGCTATGGCCCAGGTGTACCGGTAACGCGCGGGCTTAGCTGGTGTTGTATTTCAGGCACAGTGAAGCCGCGAAGCTAATTTTCCTTGTATGACTCGTGTCTGTTCAATGAGAACAAAAAAAAAAAAACTTCCACAGGACTGCGATGTAAAAGTAAACAACCAAAAAGTATTCCACAGTTTGTTAAACTTCTTACAGGAGCAACAGACCGCTATCCTCAAAACTGAACAAACTACGGTCGGGAAACCGTGTGGCTCTTTCCTTCGCGCTTCGAGTCGGCTCAATTCAAAACTTAAAACTGCGCACTTGATTGCGTCATAATGCGGATTTTTTTTTTTTTTTAACTACAGATGAGCTCTTCAAACAAAATTATTCACATAATTAATATACCAAATGAACACAAATGCCATCAGCTAATAAAACTTAGATTTCCAGAATAAACATTAAGGAACTTCCCTACTCCTTTATGTATGTTTTTATGTATTTGTTTGGTGTCATCTGTTTCATCCATATAACTTTCTAAAGTAAAAAAAAAATAAAAATAAATGATTATATTGTGACAGTTATAAACTCTCCTGGCATGACAGAAACAACATCAAGCTTTAACAAACCAATCTTTACACATTCTTTCAACTTCCACATAAACGAGAAACACAATATGACAATACGGAAAATAAATGCAGGGTGGATTCAGACTCCTGACAACAAAAACGGTCATCTTTGTCTGTTTTTATTTCATTTTATCACCATTGTTGCATGTGGTCTAAGTAATGTCCATATTGATATTGACCATTTTTGTTTATCGATGTCATTTTATTTGCATGTTTATTTGCTATAGCAGAGAAATATAAAGTTGTTTTGGGTGAATTCAATGACTTTGATAATGACTGCTACCTTACAATTTGTTTTTGATTGTACATCATTATTTCTATTGTGAGCGCAATGAGTCATCCCCAATTCAAGTAAATCCTTCCACACTTGTAATAATCGTCTTGTGTGTGTGATTACTTGGCAAAACCTACCATTCCTTTAAATAAGGAATTGTCTGAACTGATCAGGATCACAATTAGGCCCAATCTTGTGATGATACATGGGATTTATGCCACAGTTTATGCCTTAAAAGCTGTACAAATGTAGTAATGTGATTTAAAATAAATCGAAAGGACGTACAAAGCGGCCGAAATGAGTTTCCTTCGCAGGGTGGCTGGGCGCACCCTCCGAGATCAGGTGGAGCTCAGTTATTCGGGATGAGCTCGGAGTAGAGTCGCGGCTCCTCCACGTCGAAAGGAGCCAGCTGAGGTGGCTAGGGCATCTGTTCCGGATGCCTCCTGGTCGCCTCCCTTGGGAGGTGCTCCAGGCATGTCCTATTGGGAGGAGGCCTCGTGGAAGACCCAGGACACGCTGGTGGGACTATGTCTCCGAGCTGGCCTGGTGTCGTCTTGGGGTCCCCCCAGAACAGCTGGAGGAGGTGTGCGTGGATCGGGAAGTCTGGGCATCTCTGCTGAGACTGCTGCCCCCGCGACCCGGCCCCGGATAAAGCGGAAGAAAATGGATGGATGGATGGTGATTTAAAATACATAATGTAGTTGTATGTTGCTTCATTATTGAACATGTATTAACCGCAGTTTGTGCCTGTTTTTTTTACCAAGTTACCGAGATGTGGAGGCACACCCTGCTTTTTTCCGGTCATCAAAGGTTTAGCAGAAACATTTCTATAGTTATCCTTTTGCTTTACTGTAGGTCTGTTGAATCCATTGTTCAGCAATGGTCATTTTTTAGTATTGGATGTGCATTGATTTATGCTCAGAAGGTGTGTATGTTCATGTTGTTCCTGGTGTATCCTGCTTAAGACCTACTGTTGCAATGACTCCAGCCACTCAAAGTCTCCAAGATCAAAAAGCATATTATGAATGAATAGAAATATGTTTAGGGTGTTTTTATGAGTGGGCAGGTGAACCCTTTAAAGCATTTGTAGAATATTGCAGCAACAGGTTTTCAATAACACTGAGACAGTTTATTGTTGTTCATATTCCATCCCTTTAGAGTGAGATGAAGAGTTTGTATGACCTATAGCAACAGCAGTGCAATAAATAAAATACTAGCTATCAAAACTGAAGAAAAGTGAATGCTCAACATCCACATACAGTACACGATGACAGTTCAATGCTTACGCCATTGTCAGCAATAAATACAATACAATAAATTACATACTAGAAAGTACATTTGAACAGTCTTGAACAGAGCATCTACAAAAGCAATCCGTGTGGCATCGCTTGCCCTCAGGGCAGGTTGGGCGGCTTGTCTTCTCTAGGTGCATCTTACTGGAAAGAAACAGGCACAAAAAGAAAATGAGAAGAAATATAGAATAGGCCTAATGATAAGTTTCCTTTAGTCACCTATATGATACAGTGATTTGCAAATAAAATGGCAGAATTTGTTAAGATTTGCTTGTGTATTAAGATTTAGTTTCAACTTGAAACCTACTTCCATAGAATGCAACGTAGTTGCACAGATGAAAAACAAGCAAGTATATCTTATTAGCTCCATGACATATTTCGTTGAGTTATGCATTCCATTAAAACGCTACGTCCTTACCACAACTATGTAGCTGTTTTGCCAAACTGGTGGAGGCTGCGTGTGAGTGAGTGTGTATCAGAGCTGACCACATGTAAGCAAAGCACAGAGATTAAGCTCTTGAGATCCGCAAATCAACAATCGCAGTGCTATTTGTGAATGAGAGGTTAGTCTTTACAGTGGCATGCAACAGGCTGAGAGCCCATACAACTCGTATGGGGATTGCTGACTGTATGATGAAACTGCCTTTACTCAACAATAACAATAATAACAACAGGAGCTGACTCTTTCCTCTTTGGATTAACGTTCATGTGAGTCACAGCCGGATGTTGGCCTGAATTGTGGAATAGCGGTCATTACATCATCACTACAATGCCCAAGTTACAGAATGACAATAAGGAAATAGTGTTTAGAAATACAAGCACATATCTTTAGTTCTGAGAGGAGTATTTACACATATCTGACAGGCATTTGGGGATATTCAGACTAAAGTCAGGCCTGAAATGCAATAGTATTCAGGAAATCATATTTAACAGTATTTTTGTTATGTTTGTTTATTTTCATGGGGTGTGACATACAAAAAAATGCAAGATGGCCATTATTTCAATTGTTGGTTGCACTTTGCGTCACAGCCATGGCTCTCAAACTTTCCACACCCAGTCCTGCCGCATACAATCTTTGACCTTATGAGCAACACCAGGCCTAGATCACAATCAAATCAGGCCTAACCAGGTCTAAAAAGATATAAACTCGGTTTGTTTAAGACAGACAAAATCACTTGCATGCATTAATGAAATTGTCTCCACTTTAAATGAATAAAGCCTAAAATTATAGATAACTCTGGAAAAGTCTGTATTTTATTGTGGGTAATTCTGCCATCAAAAAGTCTGTAAGTAGGTTAAACCATGATGACGAGTGCGTACCTGGTCAAAGCTTGACCTCCTCACGCAGCAGAATCACTAGGGGTTTTCTGGAGTTTCTCCTGTTCTTTTGCTGTCCCGCCACTTCCCAGATATGACGCCAGAAAGTTTTTATGAGACCTGTAACTACAAAGAAAACCACAGAACAAAAACTTAAACCTTCACAATCAGGTCATCCTTTAAACAGGACTTTCCTCAAGAGGTTTCACTACAGTATCTGTTACATGGCTCTGAGTAAGGCTGAAAGAAACACACTGTTATATCTGCTCTAAATGGGTGAAATATTAAGCTTAATGGTGTCAGCTGTAAAGAGGGAATTGCTTTACAGATGACTACGCTGCATTTTCCTGAACTATTGACTTTGCTCCATTTGCAGGCATTCAATATGATTTAGTCACATGGAGATAAGGAGAGTAAGATTACAGGGCAACTGCTATCCCTGTACGCAAGTTTGTCTCAGACATTTCTATTTGCATTTATTGTAGTCACACTACGAGATCATAATGGTTTGATCAAATGGCCCAATAAACTCATTGTAGCAGGTGACGTGAGTGAGTTATGCTTGCGTAGCAAAGGTGTGTTTGGGTGTGTTGGCAGCCTTTGATGTCTTACAAGGCGAGATAAAGATACAACAATGTGCTTTTATTGGAAGCCGTGTTCATGAGAGAAACATGTTGAGTGAACTCACTGAGCACAAGTCATGAGGATAATGGCCGTGCAGCTGAGGACTGATAGGACCACAGCGACGACCACTAACACAGTCTGGATCAGCTCTGTGTTGCTGCTCTCATCCTCTGAGGTCCCTTTAGTCTCCAGTGTTTGGATGCCACAACGTAACCCCACATAACCTCGCATACAGCTGCAAAAAGAATGATGGTAGAAATACTGTTCAACATGATCTAAATAGAGGAAATATTCATTGGAATAAAATGAGCCACAACCGGTTTTGTTTAACAGGATCAGGAGCACAGTATAATAATTATACGGGCTTCATTTAAGAGTGACTCGAGTAGGGTTTGTTGATAGATGGAGACAGGAAAAGACATGCCATTCATCTATTAAGTTTTACAAGGTGGTCACCAAGACCTCAATAGCCTTTTTAAGTTAATAATTCTTCTCTTGGATTGTTTTGTCAAGGCATACCTTTGCAACAACTGCATCACTGTACTTCTCATATAAAGTACAATACGTATAGCAACAGGGAGGAGAGTTGGCTGTCGCTGTACTCACGTGCAGACCGGCTCGTGCAGACCCTCCAGGTACTGGCAGTGTCCATGGATACAGAAGTCGAGATGAGAGGAGGTGCAGGGGTTCTCTGTGGTGCTGAACGTTGATGTGTCTCCGCTGGTGTGTCCGCTGGTGTGTCCGCTGGTGTGGTATGTGTGCTCCCGGTTCAGGGCTGTGGTGCTTTTAATCTTATGCCTGTTCTTCCTCTTTCCCTTTCCCTTCTTCTTTCTCTCATCTTTGTGAACATTAAATACTGCAGCATAAAGATGGGAGAATGTTAGAAGCTGGGACTGCTCAACGCATAACCAACATTGTTATGGGTTTGGTACGTCGATAAATAATATTTATTGATTTGATTACACTGAAATAATCCAGGACAAACTATTAGCGTGAAGAGTTCCAGTACCATGAGGGTCTACGTGGGCTGTCTCTGAAGGCTCTTCTTCTAGGTCCTGCAGCTCCAGCTCATCGCCCTCATTGAGAGAACTGTGGAGGTCCTCTCCTGAGGTAGGACCCCCTGTCACTCCACTCAGCTCAGTGGAGAAAGTCACCTCGGATCCCCACACTCCAAGAGCACTGTACACTACTGCAAACAACAGCAAAAGAGGGTTAAAAATCAAAGTGCATTTTGTATATCTGACCGTGGTTTAGACCAACTTCAAATTCAGTATAACAATCAACCATTAAACTGGTACAACCCTCCCTCTAGAGTTGAACAGAATAGTTATAAACTATAAATGTGCTATGTGAAATATGTACAGAAAAAAACAAGACATTTAAAACATTATTTCTCGTTCTGCTGTGACAGAAATTCCTTCATGAGTATTAGGTGAATATGACAAGACCTGTCTTGCACAGTTCCTGTCTCCTACCTGACCCGTGCTGCGCAATTCACTCACTGTCAAAGCCGTCCAAATACAGGTCTGGACTTACCATAGGACAGAAGGCAGGTGTGGACCAAAGTGTTCATATCCCGGCGCAGAGGAGTCGTGTGTGTCTGTGTGTGCGGGTGGACCTGCTCTGTTTGTCTTCACACCTTCCACTGGGTGTAGCTTTTATAGACACCGCCTGCCTCTGCTCTCTGAGGGTGTGTGTCCGCCAGTCTTTGTCCTGTATGCATGAGGGGGCTTGTGGATGCCTGTGTGCATGTGTGTAGGCCCTAATGTGCTTCTAAAAGTGTCCCAAAGTAAAGCCTGCAGCGATACTGTTGTGTCCGGTGTGACACTTTTCTGATCTTTGAAACCAGTGTGTTCACGGGTCAGTGCGGAAGTTGCTGATGTTTTTTTTTAATTTCCCTGCATTTAAAAAAGCCACAATTACACAATCACAGTGGCAAGAACAACATTTCCAGACAGATGACAACATAGTTGAAATCATGCTTAATAGATGATTTTATTATTATCTAAATAAACAGATGTTCTAGTTTGTCCGTGATATAACTTAAGAATGATGTGTAAATCCTATTCAGGTTCAAAGAACCGAGTAAACCATTTGCATCATGCTCGTTTTGCCAAGTTTACTATTTGATTAACACACGTTATAGACTATTTTCTAAATGGACTGAATATTATGTGTTTGGTACATTTGCATAATAAAGGAATAAGACACAATACAATTTCAAATGAGTAACTAGTATACTAGTTTGTTTAGCATCAGTCTGTCTGATTTATCAGTGAGTGGTTTGTAAAGTTAGCTGTTACTATTTTTGTGCACTATAAATAAGCGTAGACCTTAAGGCTTGGGCGTGGATATGGCACAAATGTCTTCATTCTTCATTTGTTGTGTCTGCGAGTGGAGGCTATCCCCTTCTGTAGTATGTATGGAATCCAGTCCTTGACTGTGTTATTCTAACCCTTGTTTACATTTTTGTGTAATCGTAGATCTATCATAAAATGTAATGGACTAAACACAATATGATGTGAAATATTCTAAGATGCCCCTCTTAATATAAACACCTCCCAGATCTTTGGAGTTATAATTTACACAGAAGTTTAAACTACAGTTTAATCACACATGTTCACAGAATCACATAATGTAACATCATTTTTAAATAATAAAGAACCACCATAGATTGAAACTCTGTTGAAAATTGTAAATCTTGTAAGTAATTTGTAAATAAAATGCTTTCAAATGCTCTCATTAATCCTAGGATTTGGTCATGTTCGAGTTTGTAGCGCATAGTAATGGCTTTATAAGCATGCTTTAAACAGGAATTGGGTTAATGTTTAAGTTTGACTTAGGTGTTATATTAGCATACAGAACACAGAATGAGCCTTAGGGGCTCACGAAAAACTTCCATCAGCTTTGAGAAGTGCCATGGCAAGATAATGGTCATCAATAGAATAAAGTACATCTATTATCACATTCTGTATAATAACTGTAAAAGTCTATCATTAGCCTATCATAGCATGTTTTGGATCAGTCAATTCTTTGGTCGATAGATAGATAGACATTTTTTAAATACTTGGATTTTATTACAAAAACATCACTCATTGAAGTGAAGTATCACAAGCAGCTGAAGTTGTAACCTTGTGTGGGTTCAAGAACATCAAAACAAACAGAAAATAAATTAATCAAAAAATAGCAGACGTGTTTTTACACATTCTATATAATAAAAAATAAATTAGAATGTTTCTCTTATTTTTTTTTAACCACACTATTATACCTTAATGATATTGTACCTATATTGAATGCTGGTGTGGGGGGTATGGAGAAGTGAAAAAAGAGGGTGGTTTACGCTGTCTGTACTCCCATGTACCCCTGTCGTTTCTGCTGTTGAGGGAGCTTGTTTCTTCTATACCTGCGACACAGACCACACAACACGGGGTTACACGCCACAAAAATGACTTGATTGAGACTAAAATTAAACTGTTTTTACATAATAATATGTCTTTAACATGATCTGATGGACATCATCCAGTCTTGAACTAAATCAGACAGAAACCTGTCATGCTTCCTGATAAAATCTCAAAAGCAGGGAAAAAAATAAATAAAGTTTCCACCAAAATAAATGGAACCTACATAAAAGAAAGGACATCTATTTAAGGACCAATCCCTGATTTTTTTTTTTTAATTGTGCTTCCTCTTTCATTTCACAAATCAGTAATATGGCCTGTAATATTGTGCATCTTAACACCCACAAAAATACTAAGACATGTAATCATTGTTTGTGTGGAATACTACCAGAATTAATTTAGTGTTTAGAACCAAAGCTTCACACAAAACACTGAATAGGAGCTCGGAGTAGAGCCGTTGCTCCTTCACATTGAAAGGTGCCAGCGGCTCTACTCCAAACTCAGGCATCTGTTTCGGATGCCTCCTGGTTGCCTCACTGGAGAGGTGTTTTAGGCATGTCCTGTTGGGAGGAGGCCCCCTGAAAGACCCAGGACTCGCTCCAGGGACTATGTCTCTGAACTGGTCTGGTGCTGCCTCCCAGAAAAGCTGGAGGAAGTGTGTGTGAATAGGGAAGTCTGAGCATCTCTGTTCAGACTGCTGCATCTGCGACCTGGCCCCGGATAAAGAGGATGGCACTGCATCAATGGATCACATTGGATAAATTGCTTAAAGCTACTTTTCTATAGCTACAAATGTGAGAAACGTGAGAATGTCCTCAGCCTGTTTGGGTCTCTCACTGTTCAGAGCAAAGGTAATGTTGAAAACTTGTGTAAAACACAATGAAAGTGATTGGGAAAACAGAATACCCATCCTTAAAAAAATATTTTATGACAGATTAGCTCTTTGCCTGGCCAAGAAAATGAACGAAATCAGAAAATCCCAAATCCTGGCCATTTACAGAACGGGGAATATGAGGTTCTCCTCTCTGGCAGGCGGTTTGAATGCCCAATTTAATGTCTTTTTATTCTAAGTTGTTTTTCAACTGTCCTTACATGAGTGTTATGTTATGTATACTTTTTTCAATGTAATGCCAGTCACACCTCTTGGGAGGTCTGTTAGTCGCATAGACTGTCTCTTTTCTGTGCTGTAGTTTGTCTAAATGAGCAAGCAGTTGTGGGGCAAATTCCCCACAAGGGACAATACAATCTAATCTAATCTAATCTAAATCTTGAAATAAATTGATAATTTTGACAAGCACTCCCACTAGGTTAGAGTCCCATCCCATGTACCATTTGCAGAAGAAATAGAGGGCTCCCGCCAGGCCTATGATCAGTAGAATGACGCAGACAATGATGAAAGCCTTCTGAGTCTCTCCCATTGGCTTTGAGACCAACAGCAGCTGTTCACATCTGCTGCCGCGGAAACCCAGCTCACACCTGAAAGGCAATGATGAGCTTACTCAGTCTGAGTCATACAAAACACTTCAGTGTAATTAGAAATACTTACTTGCAAGTGTTTTCATTTAAGTCAACAAGAAACATGCACTGGCCATTGTTGAAGCAGTAGTTGTCAAATGACGTGTCACAGCTCCGCACGAACCTCTTCACCACGTGGGGGCGCTGTTCCCCCTGATCTGGGACACAACAAAACATCAACTGGTGAAAACGCTGTCCGTGTATGTACTTTCATTTGGCATATGCTTAACCAGAGGTGGGTAGAGCTTACTCGAGTAAGAATAACGTGACGTAACATACTACAAAAATAATGTTATTTATTTCCAAAGAATAAATAAATACGATAAATTATTAGTGATTATTAAAATAATCAATTCATAAGATAAAAAAAAGTTACAATAATTTAAGCTGTGATTTATTTTTACGGAGCCCCTAAAGTGTCCTAAAGGGAGAGAAAAAAAAGTTGCATGCTCAAAAGATAATGGGAATTTTTGTTTTTTTTGTGAACGACACAACACGTGTCAGAACAAGAGATAAATAGTTATTAACCGTCAAACACAACAAAATCGACTGCCAATGTGCCCCATATGCGGGGCAAGTTGTCACAATGCATGGAGTTGGTTGTCACTGTTGCTTTTAATGGAGTTTTTCCTTGTTAACTTGAAATTTGATGAACCTTTTTAACTTTTTTGCTTTTTGAGATAAAAGGACAAAATAAGTTTATAAAAACAGTCACAATGTCAGATTTGTTCATAACACTCCTTTGAACTAACTATTGATTTTGTATTATTTTTTTGGCAAAATGCTTTATGAGGTGTAAAATGTACAAATTAACTCAAATGACCCAAACATACGGCCTCTATAAAAGCTCATGTGAAAATAAAGTGATCAGAAAAACATATTAGACACAAAAGAAAAAAATGTCCCACCATTTATAGCCCATGTGACAAATAACCGCTCGGTTTTTATGACAAATAGCCCCGAGGTCCACTTTACGAACAATGTAAGCTAGCTAAAAAAAAAAGGCTTTAGCATGCTGGCTTTCGGATCAATATTTTTGTTGTTTATGGCACTAACAAAAGGAAAGCTCTCGCTACAAAAATAACCCAGACATTGAAATTTGGGAAGAGGCATAACAAAAAATTCCGATGCGCCCTCATGTGTGGCCATATTACCCTGTATAACAAATAGACGCGGTCTCCCCTACAGGGTTTTGGTGGTTTCTCCTTTTATGAATGAACCTGTGAGTGGGTATGTTCTGGCGAACTTGGGGAGAAACATTCTGTCTTATTGAGGTATAACATCAAATGGCACTCTGACCGCTATAAGTAAGTCTACTCCAATGTCGCAATCCGGAGAAATAAACCTCGTAACCTGTGCAGTTGTTCTCAGTATTCAGTTTTCAAACCCCCTTGCCTAGCCTACCGTGGCGTTTTAGATTAGTTTTTGAGTTATACGCCACAGTAAGAAGTAAAAACCTATTGTGTGCTAAAACTACTTCAAGAAGTAGTTCTTCAAGAAGTAGTTCACTATTTGCAATAGTCAGGGAAATGTGAAATCATGGAAAAACAGGATGATGTGCAAACAAATAATACCACATATTTATCTTACAATGAATTAAAAAGAATGTGAACCATAAAATAGAATATAAAACAACAAAAAGTCATTTGGCAAACTTCACAGTCATCAGTGCAGGTGACGGATAAATGGTTATTGCCCGTGGTTTTGCATTGAAGTTATTGTTCAGGAGGTACTTTTACAGGGTTGCACAGTCTAAGGGCGTGATTTACTACGGTGCTCATTTGCGATTAGTACCTAAAATTCTCTTCTACTTGAGTAATATCTCAATGAAGTAGCAGTAGTTTTCCTGGAGTAAAAAAAAAAGTAACTCATGCCACTATGAGTAAATCTTTAAGTGAGAAATTGTAATTTTGACACGTAAGTATTTCTTCATAATGATTTCTTTTGTTTTTATTTTCTTTGAAAATATTAAAATGTTCATATTATTTCATCTCTTGTTTCTCATAATTTATGTCACTACTGAAACACAAATCCGACTTTTACGCTCACACTATTCAAGTAAAATTTTCTCCAAATACTTTTTGACTCGAGTAATTATTTCGGTCACTACTTTTTACTTCTACTTGAGAAAAAATCTTCGAAAGTAACATTACTCTTACTTGAGTAAATATTTTGGCTACTCTAGCCGCCTGCATGTACATGATCAAATAGGTACCTGCAGAGGTGACGTCTCCAGTGGACTCTTGGGAGGGGATGCTGACAGACCGCACATGGGGCCACAGCAGGAGGATATCTGTTGAAAAGATGCATGCATTATGACCAAACATTTGTTATATAGTTATTGACCCATTTATAGCCATACACCGAACAGACGTCTATTAATATCCTTTATTCATTTGACTCAATTAATTACTTGAGTCAAATGACCTTTAATTTTTTTTAAATACAATCTTATACTGTTACAGACGCAGTTCTCCATCATCCATCATTATAATCTATTCATTCATTCATTTGTCTGATAGGGACCGTGTATATGTGCATATGAAAATAACATTATGCATGCACAAACCATGAAACACTAACTTTGTTTTGGTTAGGATGTGTCAATGAAATTCTTCATGGATGCCGATAGGTGCTGCCCTCTGTATAGGCAGCAGTGCGGCTTGTGTAAAAGGCAGGCTTGTACCGGCCTGCACGGCACCTGCAGACACCTTAAATGGAAAGGTGTCTGCAGACGCCCACATTCCTGCAGGCTGCAAAGGGACTTGGGGAGCTGGCCATGACTGGTTTTAAATCTGGTCATAATCTCGATATAGCAGAGAGTGCACTGTCGGTAGTGTTTTTCGGAGGGAGAGGAGGAGCAGGACGGTTGTTGGGTGGGTCTCATGGATGAATGAAGATGAGTGCACACTGAAACTAGAGTCAATGACCAACCAACTGTTATTTGACTAATCACAGCATTAATCATCTTCAGTATATCATTACCCAATTGATGGAACCCAAACTCGTTTCAAACTTCCATTCTTGGGCATGTAGTGCAACACATCCCCCATATTTACAAAGAAATTCTGAAGTGTCATAATACAGAAATATTGATTGTGAAATTCCAGGCCATGATCTGTGGATATCTTCCAATTTCAGAGGTTAGTGCCAGCATCCTGCATCCCTGAGGCTCTGGGATGAGCTCAGACGGTAACCCATTAACACAGGTATGTGGGCTTTTGTCGCCAACAACAAAGATCAAAGTACAAAGAAGACGTGTATGTGCACTTATAAGGAACTAACTTATAACTTTATGTGTCAATACAATGGGGTACTTTGTGGAAAAAGATAAGATTAAAGGCCAAATTTTAGGATTCCAGCACAACTTTTTAAGTCAAATTTTTTATTAGTGTGTGTAAATAAAAAAAAATAAAAAAAATTGTCATCTCGTAACCTTATGCATTGGGTCGATTTTACAATGCACTATTTTTCTTTTGTTTTGTTTTGCATTTGTTCTAAAATGTGCAGAATATAATAGGCCAAGCCACTATCAGGTATAAGAGGGTTTAAGTAGTTCTAAATTAGACTAAATGATGTTCAAACTGGGCGTAAACCATGTCAAAACCAGAAAAACACCCTACTTAAATGCATTACTAGAGCATAAATGAAATGATATCTGATTAAAATGAACAAAGTCTTATGATCTCCTGAAGGTACGCGTACCACAGTTTGAGAATCGCTGGCCTATTGTGTATTACAAACGCATGAACGAAGGTCTACTTACAAACAAATGACACGAGCACGGCGAGTTGGTTATTCCCCATTATAGCAGAGCCGCTGTAGGAGGCTGGTGAGGTCTTGTGGTACGGTGTGCAGTAGACCAAGGGTTTTCAACAAACGTGGCTGGACCTGCGAACTTCCGACTCTAATAAATTATTAAGAGATGCGAACGTTCACGGTGGGTGTGGTGACAGGCAGGTCTTTTGAGATGCTCCCCTTGTGTCAGCATTATCAGATCAAGGACCTGGGGGACCGGAACTGGAACAAGTAAGGGCTCGTACCTTTTCTTCAGTCCCTCATGGTGTGACTTGGACCTGTCAATTAGGCTGTAACATTGTGACATGGGCTGTAACAAATATCCGTGGTAAGATCTGCTACATAGCATCAGAAATGCAGTGGGATAGACCTAAATGTAACCTTTTTTGAGTAATACTGTCTTTGCCTATGCAGGTAGACCCAGGGGCTGTAGTAAAATACAAAAGTTACAGTGCCTTGTGAAAGTACTAATACACCTTGAACTTTTGCACATTTTATCATGTTTACAACCATAAAAACTAAAAAATTATTTTGAACTTTTTTACTGAAAGTTCACACACCAGTAACAGACAACTGTGAAGTTCAAAGCAAAATGATACATGATTCTGTTATTTTACAAAAAATAGAAAAGTGGGGCGTGCATAAGTATTCATACAGCATTTTCTGAGTGCATTAAATTGCCTTTATAGCATTCCTAATGACTGCAGAAAGTTCACACCTTTCCCTAACCATTAAATAGAGGCCACCTGTGAGTAATCTACTCTCAGTATAATTCCAGCTGTTCTGTGAGGGCCTCAGAGCTATGGTCAGAGTGTATTGGTCACTGAACAACATCATGAAGGCCAAGGAGCTCACCAGAGAGGTCAGGGATAAAGTTGTGGAGAAGTTTAAAGCAGCGTTAAGTTATACAAAGATTCCCCAAGATTTAAACATCTCACAGAGCACTGTTCAATCCATCATTCGGAAATGGAAAGAGTATAGCACCACTGCGAACTTACCAAGACACGGCCGTCCACCTAAACTAACAGACTAAACAAGGAGAGCACTGGTCAGAAATGCAACCAAGTGCCACAAGATAACTCTGGAGGAGCTGCGACGGCAAGAATGGCAAGTGGCAAGAAGAAAGTCATTATTGAAAGGAGGCCATAAGAAATCTCGTTTGAAGTTTGCTAGAAGTCATATGGTGGACACAGGTACCATGTGGAAGAAGATGCTTTGGTCAGATGAGACAAAAATTTTACTTTTTGGCCCAAATGCAAAACGTTATGTATGGCGCAAACGTTATGTATGGTCCTGACCTAAACCCTATTGAAAATCTGTAGAAAGACCTGAAACCTGCTGTTCACAAACGCTCTCCTTCTAATTTGACAGAGCTTGAATTGTTTTGTAAAGAGGAATGGGGTAAAATGTCAGTCTCTAGATGTGCAAATCTTGTAGTCATACTCCAGAAGACTTGCTGCCGTTATTGCAGCTTAAAGGGGTTCCACAAAGTATTAATTCATGCTGTATGAATACTTATGGACGCCCTACTTTTCACTTTCTACTTTTTTGAAAAATAACAGAATCATGTATCATTTTGCTTTCACTTCACAGTTGTCTGTTACTTGTGTGTGAACTTTCAGTAAAACATTCAAAATAAAATCTTTATGTTTAGGGTTGTAAACATGACAAAATGTGCAAATGTTCAAGGTGTATTAGTACTTTCGCAAGGCACTGTAGATAGAAATACATTTTTGATCATTGTAAAAACTTTATTGCATCACTACTACAGAAGATAATTTAACAATAAATAGTCAATAAATAAAACACATTTTTTACATTATAGATAATATTTAGATGAACAAGAAATGCTCCAACAAATGTTTTACTCCAGTAGTATTGTGTGACCGTATTGTCCATCATTCTGAAGAGGCAGGTCATACTTGGATTTTGGTTGACTTTACACACCTGCAAGAAACAAACAAATTAATTTTGCATTTTATGATAATATAATTTCATCATAATATGAAGTGACTTTTACCTCTTTTGGAAACAGCAGAATATAATTATGGCCAGAATAAAGATCACCATGGAAACTCCAACCACAATGACAACAATAATAAGGAAAGATTGTGATTCGTTGGAATATCCAGATTTATAGGCAATGATGGTCAGGCAGCGAGGGCCCTCGAAAGGAGAATCGCACCTGCAAACAGTCAAAACCATGAGTCCTTACTGTCACATAACGTTAGATAAGATGGATCATTGATCTCAGTGGAGAAATTAACTTATATGAGCTCTTAATAAAAGTGTAAGTACAAGTACAATTAATAAAGCGAAAGAAAATATAATAGCAAAAGTAATAAAGAAATAAACCGCACAGAAGCAGAAACCTAGTATTGCACTGTGAAAAGTAATTAAAAAAACATTTAGGTTAAATGTATCTACCAATGGAAAACCCATGTTGTGCTTAAAAAAAGACACATTTTAGTGCACAACAAAAATCTTACTACACATGGAAATAAGGAAATGTATCTCATTCATTGGCAGATTTTTTTTCTTTGGTCAAAGATGCTCAAATTAGATACAGTACTCTTTTTTAAAGAATTTAAGTGTGGTAGAAGACGATGAGAAAGTGATTATTGTGAAAGCTTTACAGATGATTAGTACAGTCTGTGATTTATATAGTACATACTCGCAGGATGGTTCTACTTGGTCCTGGTAATACACGCACTGACCACCGTTTGCACAGTAGTGATCCATTTCACTGCCACATAGTCTTTGCGACTTCATTCCTGTCAGACCGGAGAGACTCTCTGTGAAGGACATGGTCAGAATGAAGTTAGAAAATCTTGTTACATTCTACCATCTGAATTAAGCAAAATGCTCAGAAACCTACCGTTGTTGACACTCAAAGTGGAGTTTGATACAACTGGGGCTGCTGTAGATTCTGTAGATAAAGCTGTTAGCTCTGTCGTAAAAAAGATTAACAGAACAGCCAGCATTGGGAGAAGAGCTGATGAAAAAAAAAAAGCATATTAGTTGTAATAGTGATGCCACAAAGTGTCAAAACAGAAAATGTTCCTTACCCGTCTTTGAGCTTCTTTGACTTGTAAACATAGTGAAGTCAGTGGTTTATAGCTTTGTGAGAGTGAAGTATGACGGGTTTTGCCTGATCTTATATAGTGCGCAAGACAACTTTAGACCAATCAGTGAGTGGCACCATTTGAGAATAAAAGCTTTTCCTTCTGCAAAAATCGCATCACTTCCTTTGTCAGTTTCACTGTGTGCATGTACAGACAGGCCTAAGCTACCTGGCAAATGACAGATGTGTGTGCTTCTATGGAGGTTCTAGAAACTATTGAGCATATAGTTACTATAATGTTAGCAAATTGCTTTATTTTTCTTCAAAGTTGTTTTTGTTTTTAAAATGAACTTGAGTAGAGAGGCATTTAAGTGACTAGTGAAATGATAGAGACGAACTACAGATACTTGTGTTGGCACAGCTGTTATTTATTTAATTCATAACTTCCAGTGAATCTGGATTGCTCAAAACAAAATATCCTTAGTAGAAAAAATATTAATTTAACAAGGTAAAAATGTAGCCTTTAATAAACAACTTAAATAAATAAACAAACAATAGACAAGTCAAGTATGGTTTCCAGCAGATATGAGTTGAGGCCATGTTTTCACATGTAAAATAAATGAATGGTTGAATGCACTGTCCGTTTGTTGTCGTGTGATTTCTCATTCATTGGCAAACAAATTACAGTGATGTCATGCCTCTAGTGCGTCAGGGCGTTCCTTGCCGCTTTCACCGTATTTTTCATCAGCATGGCGACTGTCATAGGGCCCACGCCTCCAGGGACAGGAGTGATAAAACCTGCTTTCTGCTTCACTCCTGCAGCAAGCCAAAACATAGAAGTATTGTTCTGTTATTTTCAGGAAAAAGATGAAGAAATGATGTGATTTAAAAAAATATATATACCTTCAAAGTCTACATCCCCTATGAGTCTGAGTTTCCCAGTGTTGGGGTTGTGAATGCGGTTTATACCCACGTCGATGACTGCTGCACCTTCCTTTACCATATCTGCAGTTATAAGCCCAGGAACACCTATCCACACATGGGTCAAGTCAGGGGTATGTCTCTTATTGTCTGACAACACTGAGCAATTATCGAGTTCAAACTCAGCCCATGGCTAGAGATTGAAACAATTACCTTGCTTTAAGTTAGAATTTTGCATCGCTAAACGAACAAGTAACAAAATAACAAAACGAGAAGGTTGGTGGTCTGTTATTACCTGCAGCAGCGATTATGATGTCAGCCAGGTTGGTCAGCTCCTTCAGCTGCTCCCGCGGAGTACACCGGTGAGTGATGGTCACTGTGGCATCGCCTTGAAAAAGCACCAAATAATTTAATATTTTGACTTTCAGTTTACCATTGGCAACACAATACAAAGTTGTTTTTGTTCCCCCAGCGGAGGCTCTGGTGGACATTTACGTTATCATTGATGTTGTAGTGCAAGTCATAGGTACTTCTGTCATAGGTACTTCTGTGTACCACGGTTTCATAGTGGTGTAAACAGCTCGCATTATTCATAAATGATAATGCATTTTTGGGAGTGTCATAAACTGACAGTTATGAGATACCGTAGATTATCATCACAAAGAGCTTCCCCATTTAAAAGTGTAGCGTTCCTCATTTTTAGTGCAGGGATGAGCAATTAATGTTTTACAAAGAGCCACATAAGAAACCTGAATTGTGTCAGAGGGCCGATAACAATAAGTTATCGTTGGCGCACTACAGTATACATTTTGAATAACCGATACTATTCTACTACACGAAAAATAGTTCGTAAATATTCATATAAATTGTGGAGAACAGGACAAATAAGAGAATACTGCAGTATAAATAATAAACAAACATTGCATCGGTGAAATGCATTCTTAGCTTGTTAATTTCCACAAACATTAAAAACATTTTAAGAAACTTAAAGTTTATGCAATGACTGATCATTATGCTCATGTTTTTTAATATTGTTTCCACTTTTGAGCAGCATTATGAGAAAAAAAAAAAAACATGAACCAGGTCGAACCAGGTCATTTTGACAGTTATGTAGAATTCTTAGCTGCCCACATCAAAACATTCGCTTCTTTAAACCGTTGTGATGTCACATGAACGCAACCTATTGCTTCATCAGCAGCATTGTTCTTTCACAGACCCTCCTTCTTCCCATTCCCTTATTTGGGCACCTGACGTCCACAGGCGCAGCTTCCAACACGTCTTCCTTTGGGTAGAATCCCATTTGGAGTCGCATCAGAGCTTTTTGTAAAAATGTATGAAAAATGAGAGAGAAAGCCCTGATGGCGCAATGTG
The DNA here is from genome assembly GCA_021464625.1 of Proterorhinus semilunaris. Classification (NCBI taxonomy): domain Eukaryota; kingdom Metazoa; phylum Chordata; class Actinopteri; order Gobiiformes; family Gobiidae; genus Proterorhinus; species Proterorhinus semilunaris. The sequence goes on from CM038345.1 coordinate 14,154,265, forward strand.
TCTGTTCTAGTAAACAGATTAGGACACCCTTACCCCCCGGGCGTTCATGGTAACGGTCCGTGTGCAGCAACATCGCAATAGGCATTCCAACATTCTTGGAGCGGCCAGCTACCAGCACATTCTTGCCCACCGTTTCAATTCCTGTGAAAAATAAGTTGTAATATGTCTGTGTAGGCGCTCAGTCGTACAGGAGTTGTCCATCTTCAATGAAGATTCTTGAGCCATCTTCTGTACTGGGTACAGAGTACAGAAGATGAAAAGAGCCTTCATTGAATAAGTTATAATACTTATGATAGTGATGCTGATGTTGGCAATAATGATCAACATTCATTCATTAATGGTAGTGTATCAGTCGTTAAATTATATAAAAGAATACAGACATAATTTAAACTCAATCCAGGATCAGGTTTGTAAACTATAATATTTTATTATTTCTATAATCTGTTCAAACATGCATTATGGAACTTTTTATGCAGAAAGAAAATACATATTTGACCTTTTAAGGGCCCAGAGGCATGGTTCTTATTTTTTTGGTAAAAGTTCCATAATGTACCATTTTTAATCATGCCGATAGCGCTGCACACCAGTAACATTAAATATATGCTTTTCAAAGGTTATTTCACACATTTCTAAAGACCTGGAGCTGTCAATGGGTTTAGTTTCAGAAAAATTGCAAGGCAATTAACTGACTCAATCGACAAAATCCCTGACAATAGAATCTGGGAGGTCAGACAAGATGTCACATTCATAAACTAATATCTGTCAATTGTTTGCCGCCCTCTAAAGGCTCTACGTGTAAACTACAGTAGCATAATCTTTCAAAATGTATTTTGAGAAGACTGGAGGTGAAGAAGAAAAGCTCTCAATAAAGAAAATACAATACACAACACATTCATGACTTTTGCCCACCTGCTCTTTTTATAATCTCCCAAACAGCAGCAGGTGTGGCAGGAATCATGGATCTCTGGTCCAAACACAACTTCCCAATATTTACGATATGAAAGCCATCCACATCTTTCTCTGGAGCAATGGCATTACATACTGCTCGCTCATTGATGTGCCCTACACAGCAGAAAGAGTAAGAAAGTAGACCGTATAACTTTCAATACAGATACTGCTCTAGCAGTTTTTAATCAATCAAACTTTATTTATAAAGCGCTTTTCATATCGAAAGGTATCACAACGTGCTTTACAGATAACAAACAGACAAACAGGTGCGCATGCACTCACACAATAAATAGATGTCAGTTAAAACATGACATGAGCTGCAGAATTTTGTAAAAGTTGTAAACCTGAGATACTCTTTTTGGGAAGACCAGAAAGCAGGGCATTACAGTAGTCAATACGACTGGTGATAAAAGCATGCATTAGCGTCTCCGTGTTGGCCCGAGAGAGAATGGGGCGGACTCTGGCTATGTTCTTTAGATGGTAAAAACCTATCTTTGTGATATTCTTAATGTGTGGAATTAAAGTCAGCTCAGAGTCAAAAATCACGCCCAGGTTCTTCACCTGTGAGGAAGGATTAAAAGACAATGACTGCAGTTTGGGTAAAAGTGTCTCTCTCTGGGCCTCAGGACCGATGACTAAAACTTCAGTTTTGTCCTGGTTAAGCTGGAGAAAATTTTCTGCCATCCAGGACTTAATATCTAAAATGCAGTTAAAAAGTGCATCCATTGGCCTGGTGTCATCAGGAGACACTGAGATGTACAACTGTGTATCATCAGCGTAACTATGAAAGTTGACTCCATGTCTCCTGATGACATCACCAAGTGGGAGCATATACAGGTTAAATATGGGCCAGCCTCTGACCCTGGTCAGGCGAGACAGGGGCAACAAGTAATCCTTCACAATTGTGTAAAAGTTGATCTAATAAACTGGTATGGGTAATTTGTGTATTGGGATAATAATATTTATCCCAATACATCTGTCCATATAAGTCTCATTATATGCACTTCAGTTAAAGATTTGACAATAGAATTGTTTTACACAAGCATATCTGGACAAATGGAATAGTGATTTTGTAAAAGTATGTTCGCACTATACAGTACGATCAAAAATAATGAATATCAAAACAAAAAGAGACAAAACATATGGGTTAAATTGTTAAATCACATTGATTTTCTTGACTTAATGTTCACAGTTTGGCCACAAAGCCAGGAGGTACATATTTTGTGGGAAAACCCATGGTATTGACTGGATGTGCAAAACCTATTATATCAAATCAAGTGTTTACCTGGAAGAGGAAGTTGTACCAAGAGGCCACTGACCCTCCAGTCTCGGTTCATCTTGTCGATCAGCTCCAGTAACTCCTCTTGAGAGACCGAGCTTGGTCGTACAACTGTGTCACTTGAAATTCCTGATAGTGACAAGTTAAATACTGTAATTATTGAATTAATTATTATTGATTATTTCAAAATTGATTATGAAAAACATCATATAAATTTTTATCTGACCAAGTATATTGGCAGCCCGGGTTTTATTTCGGACATAGGTGTGACTGGCTGGATCATCCCCTACTAGGACCACTGCTAAGTGCGGTCTCATGTTTCCCTGAGTGACCATCTCTTCCACATCTCGCTGTATCTCTCTGTGGATCTGTCGAGCCAACTCTCTTCCAGAAATCACCACAGCTTCATGTCTACAAAGATAATAAAACACATTTAAATACACAATTACATGCAAAGTCATGCCAAAATAGTCTGTTCGTTATTTTTCGTTTTGTTTTAGCCGTCAACATTTTCCAATCAGAAAGCATAAAGAACCCAACATGTAGGGTTGCCAGATCCTATGGGTAAAGCAAGCTTGGAAATGAACATTTCATTGGGACTTGCTCTTACTTCCACAATCCCAACACTCGTCTAGTCCTTATTTGTGCCGGTGGAGCTCAGTGACTGAATTCTGATGGTTCTAATGAGAAATGGCATAGATGTTATGCTTGAGTTCTCGTGCAGCTTTGGCAACCAAAGTTCAATTAGAGCTTTTTGTAAACCACAAGAGCACGTAATAAACCTGATTAATCCCAAGTGTTCTTATTTGGTAGGCTACTAAAGATCCAGTTATCCCTCAAATTAAGCCATGGACATGCGCATTGGCCCACCATGAAGCATAAAGTGTAGCCATGTGTAGCATAATGCAGCAATCTCGGATGATTGGTGTGGTGGGGGGGAGAGACACTGTTAGCTGCATGATGCCAGCACACCCCGACTGCAGACAAATTGACAAGATAGTTTGTCTATCTACAATAAGAAACGGAGCAACGTGAGAAAGCTGCGCCTCCTTCTTGAATGTGAAGGGTGAGCGCTGCTGTCAATCACCATCCTCCGGCACGTGAGGTTACGCACGCCTTCGCCGGGCTCACAGCAGCTAAGCCTGTCTCAGAAAAGTGTTACGATTAGAGTAACAGAGCGTGGCTGTTACTCACCTTGTCGCTGTTTGATGCAAAAGTCTCCACTTCCACTGGCACTCACATTTTCTCTCTACCCGCAGTTTGACCCGGCAGCAGTGATGGTGTAAATACAACGGGCTACAAAGTCGGAAGGAGGAGCGAAGCGGTGAAACAGAGACCGCCATGTTTGGTCGTGTGCACGCGCTTATTTGTGTATGCACGCGCACGTGCAGAAACATGGGGGAGGGCAACACCAGGGGAATGTTCTGGGTCCATACTACTGCAGCAGCCAACATGTAGGTCCACTGCTGTTGCAACAGAGACTATGATACATTGTTGGCAGTTACACATGGTCATTTTGTAGCCAAACCTATCCGTGCCGTAGCTGTTTAGGATGATGAGCAAACACGTACGATACACTATCTTGCCACGAGGTGGCAGCAGCACCAGGTCGTTGGGTTTATTACAAGGTTATGAAGATTTGTATTATTATTATTATTATTATTATTATTATTATTATTATTAATAAAAGGTTATGAACAAAATGACCAGAACTTATCAATGTACTGTTTTATATCATGATGGTAGCCTAGTAGCCGAATGTGTAGAGCCAAACTAAATTAGATATGGGACACGTTTTATTGCACCAATTTAAGGCGTAATTTAAGGTGTTTATTTGACTTAGGTAAACGTGATTGTTTGACTGCAAACAACGGACGGGGAGCCAAATGAAAATGTTAGTGGCGGTCAAAACTCATTCGTATTTTCCTAATATATTTATAGCATCCAAATACTTTACAGGGACACGTTTATAGGCAAATTTCACAGTTTTCAGGGTCACTTTCAAAAAAATGTAAGAAAGATTGCCAGAAAGTTCATCAAATGTATACAAATGTTTTATAATTTGAAGCATGCTGTTTTCCCCACAAATGTTTGAGTTTACACAACACTAAAGCAGGACAAAATACATTTAAATGAATAAATTAATAATGACGACAGTGTAGCGCTTTGAGAAACTTGGTAATACAGGCTTTAAAGCGCATTACAAGTGTAAGGCATTATTATTATTATTTCATTCTGTTCCTAGAAGTCCTTTAAAGATGCAGCGGTCTCACCTGCAGAGTAAAATAAAAACAAATAAATTGGCCCGCATAGCCCATATGCTACATTAGGAAGTAGACTGTTGCACAACACACAAGGAAAAGCTCGATGAATGGGACATGTAAAGGCTGAAAGGTTTGTTTGAAATGTAGGAGTGGAAGGAAAAAAATGTGGTAAACACTCCACCCATAGTTCTTGTCTGGACGTGACATTCGAATTGAATAGAAGCGTAAACAACACAAAACACAATTTACTACATTTATGGGATTTAAATAGTGGGTTTGCCTCCATGTTATGCAACTGTTTGCCTTGGGAAAGACCAGCCCAGCTAAGGGAAAAACAAAGTTCCATATAGTCTCAACAGCATCTGGCTGTCTTCCCTAATATATGGCTATACTGATGTGAATGTTTCACTGCTCTATTGAGTATACGGTGTGCTTATTGGGGCAACTGAAGATTCAACATGAGGAAACCCCTGGAAAGGCTGGATCGATTTCCTGAAACTGTGACGAAGTTGTGATATTTGTTGCGTAACTGTTAGGGAGTACTCAGCAGACTGAGAACTGAGGCCCAAGATTGACCAGAATATAAAATATCACACAGTAAGAACAAAAAGGTTTAAGACAAACACAATATCAAAGACTTTTTTATTTATTGATTTTATTTTTTATGTGCTATTTCACATTTTTTAGCCTAGTTTTACCTGTTCTATAATAATAATCTTTTATTTTGTATGTTCTCCCTGTGTTTCCTCAAAGGGAACCCTCTGCCCCGGGTTGGCTGTGGCCATGTGGCCTGCTTGGCTGTCTGTATGTATTATGTGTCTGTGTGTCTGTGTGTGCGGGTGGGATAGGTGGGGTTTGTTGTTATTTACTGTATATTTGTGGGTGGGGATGATTTTAATGACTTTTAAGCACTGTAAAGCACTTTTGTGTTACATTTTGTATGAACAGCGCTTCATAAATAAAGTTTGTTTGATACATTGATTGATTGATTGATTGATATTTTGACAATATCTATTTAAAAAAATCTCGTAAAAATATGCAGCTAGATTTAGGCTATTGCAAGCTAAAAAGAAGTAAAAGTACTACATTATGATATGAATAATGATAGCTTAATAATGTCCGGTGGTTGTAGGAGCTCTTGGAATCATCAAAAAGTTCAAAAAGTTTTCAATTAGTTCAAAATGCAGCTGCAAGATTGTTAACGCGTACAAAGAGAAGAGAACACATCACGCCTGTGCTAAAGTCTCTCCATTGGCTTCCTGTTGAGTTTACAATCAAATAAAAAATCCTGCTCCTCACATTTACCCATAAAGGGTGTAGCTGTCGCAGAAGAAATGTGTTTATTTTTTGTTTATATTGTAATTTAAGTTAATTATCCACAATAGTTATGCCATACCTGTGTTGCACTAGTGACCCCTTGTGGTCGATTAGGGAAATAGCAGAGCGCAAAACCACGTGTTTAATTGGATAGAGACAGACGGTTTCCGGTGTTTGAAGAACACGGACACAAATAAGTTGCTACGAAAACGGACAGCAATTGGAAACAAAAACGGACTGAAAATGGACTCTAACCACTCCTAAATGTTAGTGCAGAAGGCGCACACGGTATGTATTTTGTATTTATGATGAATGTGGATGTTTTCTTTTACTTTTAAGTTTAATTTTTATTGACAAATATATTGTTTTTGCTCATAGTTTTTCACGGTGGTTCGTCGAAGGTCCAGTAAAAGAAAAGGCTGTGACAAAATAAATAACGACTAAAACATCAGTTGGAGCGTGGCTTTATCTGTACAAACAATAAACTTTGGGAGCAGTTATAGTGAAAAACGTGTCCCACTCCCTTTGGTAGTGATGGGAAAATGAAGCCCCATGAAGCGCTGAAGCGTCGCAGCCAACTGCGTCACACACGGTTCGAAGCATCAAGGTGCTTTATTTGCTCCACTACGCCATCATGTGGACAAAAAAATGTATAACATGCTGAGTGTTTACAATAAATGTTGGGGGCTGAAAGAGAGTTGTGATGTAAAATGTGCTTGTGTTACTTTGCTTATGTCTGTGCTTATGCAACAAGTAAATGTGTTTAATAAAGACAAACATTAAATGTATTCATTTTTATTTAGAAATAATATTTTTTCTAAAGTATTTGGACTCAGGAGTGCATAAATAAATAAAGTATTCAGAAGCATTCCGAAAAGTGTGAACAATAAAAATGCTGTGTTGTCATAGTTGTGCAATCTATTATTACATAATTATTGCTAACCCTAACCTTATTAGGTGAGATCAGCTCAAAATGCTCCCAAACTGAGGAAAATCTCTTCTTTCTAGCTGGTTCCATCGCAAAACAATGAAGCTCAAATAGAAAACGAAAAGAGGCGCAATAACCCAAAGACACAAAGTGTGAGGGGGAATCCATTGCGTTTCACGGACGCTTTTATTTTGAATCGCGCTCCACACCCGCGAATCATTTCCATGAATCAGTCACGTGGTACGGCCACTTCCCGAGGCTTCGAACGTCACTACATACGTCGTCAACACACGCATCGACACACGCTTCAATAGACACGCCCCTAGATTACTCGGCACACGCTTCGAAGCCTCGACACGCTCGACACATCACTACCCTTTGGTGCTTCGTGTAACATGCGTCTCGTTGGTGCCAACTGAGGACCCTGGCCTACACGCTGTCGGTGAACGTGAAACGTGTCCCATGCTTCCGACAACGTGGCCTGTTGCTGCTAGTCTGAGAGAGAGGCCAACCGGCGAAACAGCAATGAGAGAGTGGCGTGGCATCAGCGCGGCATCGGCACAACCATGCTTCGAGGGAACAGGGCCCACGTGGGGATCGTCAGCCTTCATGGTCCTATAGCAGCTGGATAGCCAAACCTCAACAGCTTTGCCAGTTGAATAAACCCAGATAGCAAAATTTTTGTGGCCCAGAGGTGGCCCACAACAGAGGTGTTGATTTGGCCCATATACCGCGTGGATGTCCGGCGATAACTTGATTCTCACTCGTATGCCACACGTGGGCCACATGTAAACCTTATCAGTGCCATATGTTTGCCAGATCTTTACCATATCCAACACAAGTGGCCCAAGCCTGGGCCATGGAAGGTGTATCTCTGGCCCACACCTGGCCCAGTGCCACTCTGCCACAAGTGGCTACTTTATTGTGGCCCTCTTGCGGCCCACAACACGGGTTTTGATTTGGCCCATATACCGCGTGGATGTCCGGCGATAACTTGATTCTCACTCGTATGCCACACGTGGGCCACATCTAAACCTTATCAGTGCCATATGTTTACCAGATCTTTACCATATCCAACACAAGTGGCCCAAGCCTGGGCCATGGAAGGTGTATCTCTGGCCCACACCTGGCCCAGTGCCACTCTGCCACACGTGGCTACTTTATTGTGGCCCTCTTGCGGCCCACAACACGGGTTTTGATTTGGCCCATATACCGCGTGGATGTCCGGCGATAACTTGATTCTCACTAGTATGCCACACGTGGGCCACATCAAAACCTTACCAATGCCACATGTTTACCAGATCTTCACCAGATAAATGATTTGACTGAGATGAGCAGTAAAAAAATAAAAAATCTAATAAATACATTTGAAAATACGGTTTTATTCACAATAAACACAAATAAAAAAACAAATTTTAGAACTATCTCATTCACAAAATGTACTTAAACAGTACTTTTTGTTGGAACAAACAATAAATGTATTTATGAAAAAAAAAAAAAGGTTAGGTAGTCCTTTAACATGAACATGGCCTTAAAACAAGCCTTAATCCTGGTTTTGGTGCCTTGCTTGGGACGCCTCAGCAGCTACACTCAGCTCACGCTGCCTTCTGCCTTCTCGCTCTCTCCTTCCCCCATCCCTATCAGAAGCAAGGTGCAACCACCTTTTGATGAGCATCTCCACCTCTTGGTTTGTTGCCCGGCTGGATAGTGGGTTGTTTCTGACAGTCTCTTAAAAGAAGAATAGATGTAAATTAGTATAATAACTGGTATTAAGGTGTGTAGAAACCAATAACATAATAAGAGCCAATAAAGTAATAATGACAATTTCTTTGGCTAGAGCCAAACGATTAATTGATTTGCTCGATTAATAAAGTGTCAAAAATGCTTCGATTACAGTTTAGTTGCCTCAATGAATTGGTTAATTTACATAATTACTAAAAACATAATTTGTTAGTAGCCTAATGTAACTTACAAACACTAAATGGATTGCATTATTTGTTTTGATTGTTTAAAAAAAAAATCTATATATATATAATCTGGGGCCATATTCCTAAAGATTCTGAGAATCCTCTCAGAGAGCTCCTAACTTAACCTAAAAATTCCTAGCAAGGAGTCTTAGCTTAGGAATGATTCCAGAACATTCTCAGAGAACTCTGAGCAAGGAATGGACAAAAACTCCTATGTTAGTGAGGAGGTGTGGCTGAACCCGTTGCTAGGTACGAGTCATAATTTCAAAAGCTGTCATTGTCATTGATCCTAAAAGCCAGATAAAAAAAATGTACTTTTGGTGATAAGGGGAAAAGAATGGACCCTCAAATTGATACTCTTAATCATAGAACCTAATCTTATGAAGACTGTGTCATTGTTAATATTTCACCTAAAAGAAAATATCAGATACAGTAGATCACATACAAAAAACAAAACAAAATAATGAATGTTAAATGAATAGTAAGCTATACTTTAAAATTATTCTAATGTGTAAAAACTGGACCAGTATTAACAGTGATGGTAATATTTATTTGCTTATATGAATTGCCATGCTTTTTTGTGGCTCTTTTTGGTGCATTTTCATCCTCGTTTTTGTCGCTATTTTGACGCTTTTTTCCAAAAAAGCTTTTAAATTTGGACAAAGACAAACTGGAGAAAATGTGCTCGCTGACGTAATGTGTTTGCGTCGAACGTTCCAATCCTCTCCATCTTCAACGTTAGCCACATAGCATAATTGCCGGTCATCAACATTGAAATAATATTTGGTCTACGCAATTATGCTATGTGGCTAGCGAATATAGACATCCAATGCGATGATTAGCTTACAAAACAGTTATAACCTTAATCCGTTCGCGCTGCAATTCTTCCATCCAAAGTATTAAACAAAAACTTTTCCCATGGTAATGTGCAGTCATCTCATCTGTCATCTCCAGCTCGCCTTCTACTTCTTCGTTTGCGCCAACACGGGTTGTTACCCCGGCAACGGGGTAATACTTCCGGTGTCGTCTATCGATTGTGACTTTAAATCATTTTAATATTATGTACAAAATTAGAATTAGAAATAGAAGTACACTTACGATTAACGATAGCACAGTTACACTTGTCCCGCGTTTGGAGCGCGATTTTTGTTCGAATGCTTTAGTTCAGCTATTTGCTACTTGGATATATTATAAAGTGTATATAATGGTGTTAATTTAATTGTATTAGTTAAGTCATTTTGTATATTTCTAGTCATTCTACAAGTATAAAGCTAACGCTAGCCTGTGTTTGTGCCATTACAGCTCAGGTTAGCTAGCTAGTTATAACTTAGCGTTAGGTTAGTTGGTAAATAAATAAATAATAATAATAACTTCTCCAACACAAAGTAAACTTACCCAAGAGAGGACAAAAGATAGCGAAAGACTACCGGTCTGGTCAGTGTCTGTCAGCACAACCAGCAGAAGGGGTAATGGTCAGTCGCGGGCAGCTCTCCGTCTAATGGCGTTTTTCAAAATTCGCGCTCTTTGCGCCCCATTCCGATTTCCAACGTTTCCAACCAAGTTGAGCCAGAAGCCACGCCCCCGCGAATTCTCATTGGATGTCACTCCAAATGCAGCTAAGGGGAGATGGATGCCGTAAGGCTGTGGTTACCAAAATGGGGGTCGGGACCCCTCGGGGGGCCCATATATTAATTGCTATATTTGGGCCACTTATAGTATGCCAAATGTTGCCCACTAATGGCTGATATCAGTTTCAGCCACCATATTTCAGTTCCACAACTGCCATATATTTGCCACAAGTGGCCCATGATTGTATGTTCATATTTGGGCCACTTATAGTATGCCAAATGTGGCCCACTAATGGCTAACATCGGTTTCAGCCACCATTTTTCAGTTCCAGAACAGCCATATATTTGCCACAAGTGGCCCATATATTAATTGCTATATTTGGGCCACTTATAGTATGCCAAATGTGGCCCACTAATGGCTGATATCAGTTTCAGCCACCATATTTCAGTTCCACAACTGCCATATATTTGCCACAAGTGGCCCATGATTGTATGTTCATATTTGGGCCACTTATAGTATGCCAAATGTGGCCCACGTCTGGCTGAGATCTGGTTCATACGGGCCGTACAAATGCCATAAGATCCACATTTTTGCCACATGTGGCCCACATCCGCTTGCTATCTGGGAAGGAACTAAAGCTTCATCTCAACACAGTGCCACAAGGATACCAAGTCAGACTGGATCTACAGAGTTTGGTAATATTACCCAAAATACAAAGAGAAAACAAAGATAAGAGTTAAAAGCAATGGTTTTCTGTTTTGAGTTTATCCTGTGCTGTGACACTTGTATTCTTTGGTATTTGTGAAATATTACTGTGCAAATAATATTTAGAGATGGAGCAGAGTATGCCAGATACACGTGTGTTAGAAGAAGTAATTGAAGCTTTAGAAGCAGAGAAAGCTCAATTAGAAGCTACACTACAGAGTGATCTGGAAGATTCAGAAAGAGAAGAAGTTGAAACTCGCATAGGGGATATCTGTGCAGACCTTGAAATACACAAAATAGGTAATCTCCAGCTTGCAGTCGAAGTTGAAACAGAAGTTCGGCGTTCAGAAAGAGATAGACGCCCAACTGAAAAAATGTTTGAGCTTAAAAAAGATGACATAATTAGCAGAGAAAGAAGTTTTATGTCAACATATGTGCATTTTAAGGCAGAGGTTCAACTTGCAAGGTCTAAACTGAAAGTTAGGTGCTCTAAAGCTGAGTTAAGTGACATGATTCAAACGGTTGAAAATTGTGAGTCAGATTTAAAGCAGAACTATTTGGCTTTGCGTACACTGACCGCACCATCTCAGGACATAAGAAGGAAAATGGACAGTTCCAATGCAGTTTCCACTGAAATCATTTTGCTTCTGAAAAGACGTTACACAGATGTAGACAAGGAATTTGATGCACAAGCTGTAAAAGAATCACTCCTTCAGTTGCTGCAAAGAGATGATGCAAGGTCAATATATGGATCAACAGTATCAAGGGCTGAAAAGAGTCAGTACAACAGTCTTAGTGAGCAAGGGACTCTTATATCTGCAAAAAGGGCTGAAGCAGCTGCACGTTTAGCGTCAAAACGAGCTGAAATAAACAGAGAAATGGAAATCTCAGTACAAAGACAAGAGATTGTAGCTCAGCAAGAAAAGTTGAAATTGTTGGAAAAACAAAGGGATTTTGAGGCAATAGAGGCAGAGTATAATGTGTATGCTGAAGAGGAATCCAAAGTAAATGCTGAAATAAAAGATGGTGAAATAAAAGTCACTTCAAGTCAGCCTCCAATAAAGCATTACACTGTCACGCGCCCACAAGTTTTCCTGAATCCAGCTTCAGCTACTTTCCCTGAGGTCAAAAATAAGATTTCCCAAAATGTGCCAGTCTCACAGACCAGTGGCAGTAAGCTAATGTCAAAGGACAGTGAAGTATCTCTAGTTCAAGCGCTAAAAGAATCACTTACCATGACTAGACTTCCAGCCCCAGAGCCATTTGTATTTAGTGGTGATTCGCTAAAGTTCATAGAGTGGAGCACTTGCTTCAAGGCTCTCATTGAAACTAGTTGTGTAGATCCAGCACATAGACTGTTCTATCTGAAAAAGTACATTAGTGGAGAAGCGCTTAGTGTATTAGAAGGGACATTCTATAGAAGTGATGAAGAAGCCTATGTACAGGCTTGGGAGGCTTTGAACAAACGTTACGGCCATCCTTTTGTAGTTCAGAGAGCTTTCAGGGGAAAACTAAGCAGTTGGCCAAAGATTGGGTCAAAAGAGTCGCTTAAATTGAGAGAGTTTAGTGATTTCCTCATTTCTTGTAAAAACGCTATGCCCCATGTACAAGGTCTCAGGGTATTAGATGATTGTGAGGAAAATCAAAAAATACTCCTCAAACTTCCTGACTGGGCAACAACTCGCTGGAACAGACATGTGACAAAAATACTGGATAAAGGAAAAGAATATCCAGGATTTGCAGAATTTGCCGAGTTTGTGGCTGAAGAAGCACGCATAGCATGCAACCCAGTCTCTTCCCTGTTTGCATTAAGGACATTTGATAAACCAGACAAAGAACAAAGGCGTCTAAAGGCTAGTGTCCTAACAACTACAACAAAAGTGAACAAAAATACAAAGACAACCAGTACAACTCAGAGTAACAAGGGATTCAAACCTAGCCCTTCTGCAGCTCAGAACAAAAGACAAATTGAGTGCATCTGCTGTAAGCAAAATCACTTTATTTACAAATGTGAAAAATTTGCTGAAATGTCTTTTGAAGAAAAGAAAAGATGTGTCACTGAGAATAATATGTGCTTTAGTTGCCTCAGAGTTGGACACTTTTCTAAAAACTGTCGTCAGAAAGCTACTTGTAATGTTTGCAGGAAAAATCACCCTACTCCACTTCATGAGGACCGTCCACAAGTAGACAAACCTGAAACGCCACCACCAGAGGAAAATGCTTCTGCTGTGTCAAACAACGTGAGAGTGGACAATAGCGACCGAACGTCAATGATTGTCCCTGTGTGGCTATCTTGCGCAGAAGGTAATGGACTTGAAATCTTGGTTTACGCACTGCTAGACACTCAAAGCAGCAACACGTTCATTGTCCAAGATATTTGTGAAAAGATTCAAGCGCCCACAGAACCTGTGAAGCTTAAACTGACAACGATGACAGACAGGGGATCAATTGTACAGAGTCAAAGAGTGGAGGGATTGAAAGTAAGAGGCTACCATTCCCAAGAGTACATTGAGCTACCACCCGCATACACTCGTGAGTACATCCCTCTTGAACAAAACAGTGTTCCCGCTCGTGAAACGGCAAAAAGGTGGGCACATCTCAAAGGCATTGTAGAAGAGATGTCAGAGCTGTTAGATTGTCCCGCAGCACTTCTGATTGGTTACGATTGTGTAAGGGCTCTGAAACCTAGGAAAGTAATACCAGGCAATGACTACGATCCTTATGCAATCAAAACAGACTTAGGTTGGAGTATTGTGGGATCCATCAAGCCTTGGACAAGTTCAATGGAAGTAAACGGAGCATGCCATCGTATATCTGTCAAAGAGATGCCATCTATCACACCCTCTTCTGTGATTAGAGCACTGGAAGCAGATTTTCTGGACACAAACGCTAAAGAAGGAAACGTATCACAAGAGGACATTCAGTTTTTGCAGATTTTGAATGAAAATGTACACTTCAATGAGGCAGGTCATTTGGAAATGCCTTTACCTTTCAGAGAGCGTCCACAGCTTCCAAATAATAAACAGCTTGCTACAATTCGGCTGAGACATCTGAAAGCAAAAATGGAAAGAAATCCGAAGTACAAAGAGGACTATGTGAGATTCATGATAAGTGTCTTCGAGGATGGTGATGCAGAGGAAGCAGTTGGCATATCTGCAAATGGTAACACATGGTATATACCTCACCACGGGGTATACCATCCCAGAAAAGCCAGAGTGGCTCCTACTAGAGTAGTCACTATACCGCGTCTTGAGCTCACTGCGGCTGCAGTTTCCGCAGGAGTAAGTAACTTCCTCAGAGCAGAGCTAGAGCTAAAGATTGATGAGGAGTTTTTCTGGACTGATTCACAAGTGGTGCTTGGGTACATTAAAAATGAAGCTAGGCGCTTTCATGTTTTTGTCGCTAACCGAGTACAGAAAATCAGAGACTTTACAGATCCAAAACAGTGGTTTCACATCGAAACGGATCAAAATCCAGCAGATCACGCTTCTAGAGGTCTCAAGGTGGCAGAGCTCATGAACTCAAACTGGCTCAAAGGACCTAGATTTCTATGGGAACAAGAACTTGTTACAAAGCCACATTCCCCAGAGCTTTTAGTGGGAGACCCTGAAGTAAAGGTTCTTAAAACTAATGTTCTAGAGAGAGACAATTTTCTTGAGAGGTTCTCTAGATTCTCAGACTGGAATACAGCAGTTAATGTTGTTGCAAAGATAAAGAGACTTACCAAAAAAGACAAATCAGAGCCCATTAGTGTTGAGGAGAGACAAGCAGCTTCATTCGCACTTATTCGGGTAACACAGAGACAAACATTTGAACAAGAGATGAAACAGTTGAGTGAAAAGGCAAACAAATTGTCCAAAACTCATAAGTTGTACCAACTTGATCCTTTTGTTGATAATGACCTACTTAGGGTAGGAGGGAGGTTAAGAAAATCCTCAGCATCATTTGAATTGAGACATCCTGTTATTCTCCCTAGGGATGGCATTGTCACACAACTTATTCTTGACCATTGTCACAAGAAAACGCAACACCAGGGTAGAGGCCAAACACTAAATGCACTTAGAGCCAGTGGCTATTGGATTGTAGGTGCCAGTAAGGTAGTGGCCCATCACATCAAAGGTTGTGTTGTGTGCAGAAAGGTACGAAGGCCAACAGAGGAACAGCGTATGGCTGACTTACCAGCTGACAGAGTAGATCCCTCACCCCCTTTCACTTGCACAGGAATAGACTGTTTTGGTCCATTTTACACGAAACAAGGTCGAAAAGAATGTAAACGTTATGGTCTTTTGTTTACGTGTTTGAGCTCCAGAGCTATTCACATAGAGATGTTAGAAGATCTTTCCACTGATGCATTTATAAATGGATTGAGATGTTTTATAGCGATCAGAGGAGCAGTGAGACAGATTAGATCCGATCAGGGTACAAATTTTGTCGGAGCTAAGAATGAGTTCATAAAATGTCTCTTAGAACTTGACAAAGACAGGATTGCTACTTATTTAGCTAAAAACCAATGTGACTTTCAAATGAACGTTCCTGAAGCGAGTCACAGAGGCGGAGTTTGGGAACGCCAAATCAGAACCGTCCGAAATGTTTTGAGTTCTGTCCTGGCACAAGCCACAGGAAGATTAGACGACACCTCTTTGAGAACTTTCTTTTATGAGGCCATGTCAGTCGTAAACAATCGTCCGCTCACTACCAATACTATCAATGACCCAAAGAGTGCAGAACCTTTGACGCCTAATCATTTACTTACAATGAAAGAGTCAGTGCCACTTCCACCTCCAGGCGATTTTGTTAGAGAGGATTTGTACGCTAGAAAGAGATGGCGAAAAGTACAATACTTGTCTGAACAATTCTGGCACAGATGGCGCAAAGAGTATTTAACAAACATAAGCCTAAGACAACAGTGGCATACACCCAAAAGAAATGTACAAGTCGGAGATATCGTGATAGTCAAAGAAGAGAATATTCCCAGAAATGAGTGGAAATTAGCAAAGGTAGTCGAAGCAAATGAAGACGATGATGGCTTAGTACGAAAAGTTAAGATTCAAGTAGGACAGAAAGATTTAGGAAAGAAAGGTGAACGTTTAAAACAGTTATCTTTTCTTGAGCGACCAGTTCAGAAACTAGTGGTACTAGTGCAGAATGAGTCCGCTTAAGTTTACCAAGATTTAAAACGAAGTCAGAGTTCAAAGGTTGATGTTTATTTTTGTGGAAAATTACAATGTTTGACTTTGTGTGTAAATGTACAAATTTTGTAATTTTGGTGGCAGTGTAGCTGTCGCAGAAGAAATGTGTTTATTTTTTGTTTATATTGTAATTTAAGTTAATTATCCACAATAGTTATGCCATACCTGTGTTGCACTAGTGACCCCTTGTGGTCGATTAGGGAAATAGCAGAGCGCAAAACCACGTGTTTAATTGGATAGAGACAGACGGTTTCCGGTGTTTGAAGAACACGGACACAAATAAGTTGCTACTGTAGTGATAGGCTGGGTAGGAACCTTTGGTTACCCGTTATGTTCCTGGGGGGAAGACAAATAAAGAATGTTCCGCTTTGACTTGAACCTGCTTTCGTCTTGTCTCTGCTCTAAAGGTTTCTATGTACCTATAAAACATTAGAACATGGTGTCAGAAGTGGTGCCCAACAGTTTCAAAAAGAGGAGACAACCAGACGAGAGTAAGTCGCCAACAAGAAAAGACTAAAGTAAAAGTTAAAAATAACTTCAGTCCGTGGCAGCTAGCACAGCTAGGCGGGAGCTAACGCTAAAGGAGCCGGCTCGTAAAAATGGCGCAATATCAAGTAAAGCCACCAGAACAATTTACATTCAAGGCAGAAGACTGGACCAAATGGATAAAACGCTTTGAGAGGTTTCGGATCGCGTCAGGTCTGGAAACGCAAGCTGATGAAAACCAAGTAAACGCACTAATCTACAGTATGGGGGAAGAAGCTGAGGACATTTTAGTCTCTCTACATCTCACACCAGAACAAATGAGTGAGTACGATACAGTCAAACAGAGGCTAGATGCTCATTTCGTAGCTCGAAGAAATGTAATATTTGAAAGAGCTAAGTTTAATCAGCGGCAGCAAGAGATGGGCGAGTCGGCTGACAGCTTTATCACCGCGCTGCATTGTTTAGCTGAACACTGTGGATATGGCCAGCTACACGACGAGATGGTCAGAGACAGGCTTGTAGTTGGACTCCGAGACAAGCGCTTATCAGAACAGTTGCAAATGGATCCAGAGCTGACACTAGAAAAAGCAGTTACAAAAGCAAAGCAAAGTGAAATGGTCAAGAAACAACAAGAAATCTTGAAAACTAATTTCAAGGGAGAGGTCGTCAACGCTCAACTTGACTTTGTGCGCGCAAAACCACAAGGGGGCGCCAGACCCAAACAAAACAAAATGCAGCCCAAACAAGGATTTTTCAAGATGTGGAGACACAAAAGGTCACGCATATCAGCAATGTCCGGCTAGAGAAGTCACATGCAATAACTGCAAAAAGAAAGGACATTTTGCTAGAGTGTGCAGGTCCAAGAAAATGCATGAAGTCAATGTAGAAATAATAACAGAGGATTCTTCATCAGAGGATATCTCATTTTTGGGTTCACTGTCTAGTCATTTGTCAGATCCGTGGATGACTGAAATAAAAATGGACAAGTCCAATGTTGTGTTTAAAATTGACACAGGCGCCGATGTGACAGCCGTTCCAACTGACATGTATGTAAAAGGACCGTCCACTGAATTAAAACAAACCAGAAAAGTGCTGATGGGGCCAGGCAGGTCACAGTTAAAAGTCAAAGGCAAGTTTACTGCGACTCTCAAAAGAAAAGACAAACGCATAATGGAAGACATTTATGTTGTTGAAGGACTAAGTACAGCTTTATTGAGCAGGCAAGCAGCCACTGCACTACAGCTAGTAGCTAGGCTCGATACAGCTACGTTGGACATTAAAGAAACAGTCAAGCAGGAATTTCCGGAGCTGTTCACAGGACTTGGAACTATGAAAGGAGAATACAATATTGTACTTAAACCGGGAGCTCAACCATTCTCCATCTCAACTCAAAGGCGCATTTCTCTCCCTCTACTGCCAAAGGTTAAAGAGGAACTGTACCGCATGGAGCAACAAGGAGTCATCTCCAAGGTGGAGCAACCTACAGAATGGTGCGCGCCTATGGTGGTGGTTCCCAAACCGGCACGAGAACGAGTGAGAATATGCTCTGACCTAACTCAACTCAACAAATCAGTGTTAAGAGAGAGGCACCAGCTACCTTCAGTAGAAAACACACTGGGACAGCTCTCAGGTGCCAAGGTATTTTCAAAGCTAGATGCCAATGCAGGTTTCTGGCAGATTCCTCTTTCAAAAGATTCATCGCTGCTCACAACCTTTATAACTCCCTTCGGTCGCTATTGCTACAATCGACTGTGCTTTGGACTCTCTTCAGCGCCAGAACACTTCCAGAAACGCATGCAGCAAATCCTGGAGGGCTTGGTGGGAGTCGTGTGTCAAATGGATGACGTCCTCATCTGGGGAGTGGATCAAAAAGAGCACGACGAAAGGCTAAGGAAAGCTCTCACACGTCTGCGGGATGCAGGTGTGACACTGAATGACAAGTGTGAATTTTCAAAGACTAAAATCAAGTTCCTAGGTCAGATCATTCAGGCATCTGGAGTCAGTCCCGACCCAGATAAATTGAACGCAGTAACGGCCATGAAAGAGCCAACCAACATTTCAGAGGTGAGACGGTTCCTGGGAATGGCAAACCACCTGGGAAAGTTTTTGCCACACTTGGCAGAGAAGACACGTCCACTCAGAGATCTGTTGCGAAAAACAAACATGTGGTCATGGGGACCTCAGCAGTTGCAGGCTTTTGAAAGCATAAAACAGGACTTGACAACACCCCCTGGACTAGCACTGTATGATCCCTCCGCGGACACGCTAGTCTCAGCTGATTCATCTTCCTATGGACTTGGTGCTGTTCTGTTACAGAAAACTAGCAGTACAGACTGGAAACCAGTGGCATACGCATCACGAGCGTTGAGTACCACAGAGCAGCGCTATGCGCAAATTGAGAAAGAAGCGCTAGCCACAACATGGGCTTGTGAAAGATTTGCAGAGTTTTTGATCGGAAATAGCTTTCACATCCAAACCGATCACAAACCTCTAGTCCCACTGCTAGGCGCAAGAAATCTGGATGAACTGCCTCCACGTATACAGCGTCTGAAAATGCGTCTGATGAGATTTTCATTCACCATATCGCACGTGGCTGGCAAAGAGATCGCAACAGCTGATGTTCTGTCAAGAGCACCAGTAGCATGTTCAGAGGAGCGGCTACGCGAGGAGGAGATCAACCTCTATGCTGACACCGTCGTAGCCAGCCTCCCTGCAACTGAGAAGAGACTCAAGGAGATACAGACTCACCAGGACAAAGATGACATTCTGCAGCAGCTCAAGCAGTTTTGTGTAAGTGGTTGGCCAGACAGGTTTTCAATTGAAAAGACTTTTCTGCCATACTTACCTTTTGCAGGTGAACTGACTGTTCAGAATGGTTTGTTGTTATTAGGCTGTAGGCTTGTCATACCGAAAACACTCAGGGGTGACATACTAAACAAACTACACGAGGGCCACTTAGGAATAACAAAGTGCAGAGAACGTGCTAAACAATCTGTATGGTGGCCAGGTCTTAGCAAGGATCTAACACAGCTCATTGAGAACTGTGACACATGTGCCCGTGAGCGAGTTAACAACAAAGAGACTATGTTAGGAACTGACTTTCCTTCCAGACCATGGTGTACAGTAGGCATGGATCTCTTTCAGTTTGGTAAAAAAACAGTATCTCGTTGTTGTAGATTATTTCTCAAGGTTTTGTGAGATAGCCAAACTTTCTTGTACAACTTCAGAAGCTGTTATTACCCACTCTAAGTCTATTTTTGCTAGACATGGTATACCTGAGGTTGTGCGCTCAGACAATGGTCCACAATTTGCGTCTGAAGCATTTAGAAAGTTTGCACAGATGTGGGGTTTTTCACATGTAACATCCAGTCCGCACTTCCCACAGAGCAATGGGGAGGTGGAGCGGGCGATACGGACTATCAAAAATCTGCTTAAGAAATCCAGTGATCCCTACTTAGCTTTAATGGCTTACCGTGCCTCACCCTTAGCCAATGGTTATAGTCCGACTGAACTGCTCATGGGGCGTAAAATACGTACTACTGTTCCTGTCATTCCTTCTCAGCTCATTCCAAAAGGAGCCGATTTGGGAAAAGTGAAGAAGAAAGAACAGAGTTATAGACTAAAACAAAAACTGAACTTTGACAAAAGACACAGAGCTCACAACATGCCCAGCTTACATCCTGGAGACCATGTGTGGGTAAAGGACATGCAACAGAGAGGAACTGTAGTGTCTACTACAGACACACCAAGATCATACATCGTTGAAACGTCAGGTGGCAACCTCCGGAGAAACAGGTACCATCTCTCACGCACACCTGTAGCTCCTGAGCCACACATCACCGTCCCGGATACGGCGGAAAGCAACCCTACAGAGACTATGAATAGACCGGTCTCACCTGTTGTACTCCATGAATCTAACCAGCAAACACCTGAGTCTGAAAGACGCTATCCTTCTCGCGTCAGGAAGACACCGGAGTACCTTAAAGACTATGCAACATGAGTTGACGTTATTTTGGGGTAGAATAATCCCCATATTCAACTCTAGGGATTGGGCAGTCTACCCCATTCCCTTGTTCTTCCCAAATGTTGTTAAAAGAAAAAAAAAAGATACATTGTTTGAGATACAAAAGAAAATGTAATTACACATTTGATTGTAAGTTGTTCTTCCAGGGTACACAATGTGAATGTATTGATTGCATATAATTTCAACCTCTCCAGCACATATGATACACTAAAACTGTGGTCCTCTAAAGAAAGGGGGATGTAGTGATAGGCTGGGTAGGAACCTTTGGTTACCCGTTATGTTCCTGGGGGGAAGACAAATAAAGAATGTTCCGCTTTGACTTGAACCTGCTTTCGTCTTGTCTCTGCTCTAAAGGTTTCTATGTACCTATAAAACATTAGAACAGCTACGAAAACGGACAGCAATTGGAAACAAAAACGGACTGAAAATGGACTCTAACCACTCCTAAATGTTAGTGCAGAAGGCGCACACGGTATGTATTTTGTATTTATGATGAATGTGGATGTTTTCTTTTACTTTTAAGTTTAATTTTTATTGACAAATGTATTGTTTTTGCTCATAGTTTTTCACGGTGGTTCGTCGAAGGTCCAGTAAAAGAAAAGGCTGTGACAAAATAAATAACGACTAAAACATCAGTTGGAGCGTGGCTTTATCTGTACAAACAATAAACTTTGGGAGCAGTTATAAAGGGTTTAGCTCCGCTCTATCTCCAAGACGCTATCGCTCCATATCGGCCAACCAGAGACTCCGCTCTCAAAACTCAGGGCTACTCGAGTCTCCAAAATCACTGGAGGAAGAGCCTTTTGCTACCAAGCTCCGGTTTTATGGAATAAACTCCCAGCCCACGTTAAAGAAGCAGACACAGTCCCTAAGACTTAGGTAAAGCTCCAACCCACAGCCTGAAGTAAAGCTGCCTTAGGAGAAACACTGCTGTGGGAAGTACAGTACACTGAGCGCTATCCTCTTCTTCTTACTGCAAACTTTGTCTTATTATGATACAATATTTATTTGTATCTGTAGTCTGTTCATTGCTATTCACACGGTGTCTCATGTCCCACTCTCCCTTGGGAGTGGAACCCTGCCTACTGGGTTGACAACAAGGACTGGACGGTCTGTGATCTTGGCCCGTCTGCTGAGGGACTCCTTCGGCCCTGGGTCTCTATAGCCTGCCCGTCCATGGGAGTGGATCTCTCCTTCTGTGGTTCTCCTCAAGGTTTCTCGTTTCTCCCACCGGGTTTTTGAGATTTTCCTTGCCGTGCTGGAGAGTCTAAGGACAGGCTCGTCGTCACCCACTGCTGACGCTTATTTGGACATTATGTTTGCCTGGATATTTGATTCGCCTGAACTTTACTTTGTCTTATTTACTGCTCTGTTTTATTGCCTTAATGTTTGGTGCAGCCCTATGAGGCAACTCCTGATGTGATTTTGGGCTATACAAAACATTTGATTGATTGAATGAATAAATATATAGAACAAATACCAGGCAACATCAACATGAACTCCCAAAAACAATCCTCTTCGGCACAGCGCACATCTTCAGGAGGGCTCGGTCTATGAAATGAACTCTGCCAGTAGCTATAGGTCAGCTGAGAGGACTTGGAAGCTGGGGGATAAAATACTTGAATAGTTTTTAATAATAATAATAATTTGATCTCTGCAACTTGCCACATAGGACCTATCCAAAGACTTAATTCGTCTCGTCATATAAATTAGCATAAATAAATAAATAGCCAAAATAGCCCACATAAATTAATAAATAAGTGATTATGTTTCCGTGTATTATTATTCTGAAGCATATTGTTTCCATTTGTTTAATTTCATTTGTTTACCCTCTCTTTCCTCCCCACCTCCACCCGCAGCGCTTGACTGTCTGGTTACGTAACAAGTTTATGTCTTGCGCACGTGGTCTCCGTCTCAATAGACGGTAAAAATTAAGTTGTCTGGACGTCCCAGTGTCCACTTTCCGGGTCGATTGCGCCATTTGTAATTTGTAATGTGGGCTAAGTAATGGGCAACGGTGCCAGTACAGGTCTAAATGAGTTCAAATCACTGATTGTTACGCATAGCCAGTACTTCGACTGCACGGATTCCTTCACACTGGCTAAATCCTTTCCGTTTGGGGAAAATGTGACACTGGAAACAGACAGTGGCTCAAAAACACAGGCTACCGGAAAGTTACTGGTCTAATGTTGCAATGAGAGCAGCAATTGACTGTCTGGTTTTAAGTTAGCCCTTTTTTTGGGGAGGGGGTCCAATTATATCCATATAGCTTAGAATAGGCTTAGACAGAACAAGCAGACTAAAGTGTTGGCGAATTAACGCGTAATCTTTAGGGGGGGCATGACGGCCTATTAAATGAGTCGTCCAAGCCAAAGGTTCCCAATCTGCGCTCACTTTGACCACACTCCCCCCTCTCTCCCTCCTCCCCCCTCTCATCCCGAAGCTGTCACCCAGAGCTGCGTCCAGACCGCGGCTCAATCCACAAAGCGCCCGGATGAGTGCAGCAGCAGGCGGCGACATTCCCGACAGCATTCTCGCATAACCCGAGCGGAGGACAACAAGTCAGATTCCCGTGGTAGGAAGGACGCGCTGGTGGTGAGACACTGCTGGAATCCGAGACATTTTCGACGCAGCCCACGGAGAGAGCGGTTCTGGGAAAAGCCAGACTGGGGAGATAAAGGCGTGGAAGAAGCGAGTTAAACGACACGACATTCTCCCTTTGCGGTGTCCTATTTCGCTGGTAAGTACATTTTGGTTTTAAAACGCTTGTCCTTGTGAACTCGCACGCATCTCTGTGTTGTTTAGCGTCTGACTCTGCTGGTGATTTTGTGTGTGTGTGTGTGTGTGGAGGAGGAGCGGGCCTGGTAAGTACACAGTCTGTTGTTTAAAGCGTTTTGCACGTTTAGTCGCGACGCACGGGGCTTTTTTTTGTGGCCACGCTTATTATCGCGTGTCCCCTACAGCCCCACTTAAATATTTACCCTCAGTGATCAATTGTAGCTATAGTTCTGGGCAATTCCTTTCGTGAGTGGTCGCGCGTAATAAAAAAAAAAAAAAAAAAAAAACGAGTGAATGGGGCTGCACGTGTGCGTCCACATCCCGATGTGCCGCTGGTTCACATTTACCGCAGACTACCGTACATCAGCTAGTTCACCGATATGAAAGCGTGTGGGGGAGCGTAAACGGCGCCGGTACCGCACTTTCGTCGCGCATCTAAATATTTGCCTGTTAATCGTGCGAGTTTTACTCTATTGAGCTTCTCCCGGATCATGACGACACGGAGGGTAGAAAGCGGAGCATGCGCACTGTGCGCACTGAAGACAGCAGCCAAATGATAGTTTGACCATTTGAAATGCACTGTCTCAGAATGAAAGGTCTGCTCGTTTTAGGCTGCAAGCTATTTGTATGCGAGTCATTCCACGAGAACTGTGAAAAATGAGCCTCATCAGTTTCAAATTTTCAAACTAAATATAATAATTTAAATCTTACATCACAACATTAGGTACATATTACACTATCAGAAAATCACATTTTCCCATCTTATGTGTTAAATATGAATTGTGATTATTTTTTTGTGACGTTGGCAGAGTTTTTCCTCAACCCCGTCATGGACAACAGTAAATCTCTCCTAAGTGGAGATAAACATATTTTTGTCTATAAAACAAGATTGTTATGCTCACCAGATGTCCTAACCAGTAATAAAGTAATTGCAAACACTTCTTCATATAAAATGTTGAATTTTAGTTCATCAAGCCATAAATGGGGCTTTAAATTATCTCAAGCCACTATTGTTTCAATAAAAAATTTAACCAAAGACTTGCAACCAAAATTTGTTATATAATACAACAAAACATTTTAGACTGTTGTCAACAAATGCAAAAAAAAATAGCTCATATGTTTGAAATAACAAATAACTTGTTTTCTAAATTGTAGGTTTTCAACTTTTTTTATGTAACGGTGTTGAGTCATTAAATGTAACACATCACATTTTCATGGTAAAATCATCAAAATTAACAAAGAAGAAGACAGTCACTTGGCTCTTTCTGCTTCTCTGCCGTCCAAAAGACTTTCGTCATGTCACTTCCTGGTGTTTGGGTTCAAATGGATCATACCATACACTTTTATAGGGGGAGAACCTCATATGTAACGGGGTTGAGGGCTGACCCGGGGACACAACTAAATGACATTATTTGAATATTTTGAATATTTTTTTTCATAAAAATACCATTACCAACTAAAAGAGCATACATTGGTCTTCATACTGAATTCAAAAATATGTATTTCTTTCATTGCTTTAATTGTTATAATCAATGTTAATTTTTAAGAAAAGCCTCTGGGGACATGGGAAAATCTAGACATTCACTAAAATATAATGAAATATTATACAAAATTAGAAAAATCCTAGATTTGTAATTTATACTGTGTTAGAGGAGACATCTCAATCTACAATTTAAGCTATTGAACACCCATTTTGGATTTGGAGGAAATAAGATATATCTAAAAGAAACATTGGGACGAAAAATGTCACGTTCTCGTGGAATGACTCATGTACAGTGAATGTTGTTTTGTCCATACTGAATAAGCCCATGGCAGGATGCAATTTAGACTAAGACTTGTGGGTTCTTGCCCAGGGTTTCCTAAACTTTGTTAGTAATTTATATTGTATATTGTAAAAAAAAACTAAAGAAAAAACAACATTAAAGTTTTGGTTTTGAAATGTGTATTTACATTGTATTTGACCTACTTTCACTAATCTATGCTGTTTTCAATTCAGAATTATAAATACACAATCTATATATTTATTTATTCTATATCTTGAAATCATCGTGGGATCCCCTGGGTAGTCCTGACCCACACGTTGGGAACCACTGGTCAAGTCTACCTGAATGTGTGCTCAGCATGTGTTGTCCATGCAGCTATTGGTTTATTGCATTCTTTTGACCCTGAGCTAATGATTCATTTGCAATTAGGAAAAGGCATCTGAATGTGGAAATGGCAAGGTTTTGCTCTTTTATGTTTTTACACACAAAACCATAAATGTAAAAGACCCAAACAAAGGCTCTACCTCGTCTAGCCATAAAAAGTACTGATGTGAAGACTCCCTGATAAGATATGTGGATTAATGACTTCCTCCCTTTTTATAATCCGATGTATTTCAAGCCATGTATTTGTAAGCACTGTGTGTTCAGATTCTTCACACATTTTATCTTTTGATAATAAATTATATAGTCTAGTTCTAGCAAAAATAGTGTGTCATTGCCAAACGAGCATGGTTTGATTTAATTGGAGTTATTATGTTGTTTTAGGGCTGCGCAAAATTGAATCAAAATCGCAACCTCAACTTCAATTTACTCTCAAATTGTCATGTGCCTTTTTAATCAGGTCTCCAGCCAATTTTGTGACAGTAACAGCTCCTGGTTTGGAGTTTGGAAAAGTGCAATGGAAGATTTGTGTGTGTTGAATTATACTGGAGTGGAAAGCATTCATTTTTGTTTGAGCTGAAGTTTATTTAAAAGGTCTATCTTGTCTGTGTTCATGAAGTGTATAGTTACAGCTATATTCATATGTTACTAAATACGAAAACAATAACCTCAAATAAAAAGTTGACATTGATCAAATATGAGAGGAAGAAAATGTAACTAGCCTATTTTTGCTTTTAGTTCCATGTGTCATTGAGTCTGTGTCTATTTTTAACTTTTGTGCGAAATGATGATCCTCACCAGGATGTCTTTTTAAAAATACATTGTTTATTTCATAATATATAGCTAATGTTCCATTTAGGCTGATTGTATGTTACGAGCGTAATCCTTTTCAGAAGAACAACTGAGGCAGAGTGATTCACAAGAAGTAAGCAGTTTGGTGGCGACAGTTTTCAAAAAGCACAACCGCAGTTTTACAGTCTGGCGTTTATGCTAACTCCAACTCAAATCCAAATGGTTTATAACAAACAATAAACTTTGCAGGTTTAAACAGTGGTTAGAGGCGGCAGCATTAAGCTTCTGTTTGGCTTTCATTCATGAGTGGCTGATTTGAGAGGGAGAGGCAGAGAAGCTGGTTGTCAGCATGTACAAACAATGTGTACATTGATTGTGTAATGTTCAACAGTGTCCTGGGAGTGCAGCGTTGGGTCTGTTTTCACACTGCTGTGCTCCCCCTCTCACGTGTATTTACAGTCAACCATTCTAAAGAACTGGCACCTGTGACTCTGCCTTTTATTTTTTACAACTTTGAGCCCACAAGTGAAATTATGCCCTCAGTTAAACTTTTTGTATTTATTTTTTTACTTTGATTTGGTGAAACTTAAGAATCAATATTTAATTTACACCGACTGACTTTTAAATAATTTACAGCTGAAAATGATGATTGGTAGCTAGCTATATACATTAATGAAAGCCAAAGAATGGTATTTTGCAATTTCATGATTTTTTTTTTTTTTCCAGACTTGAGCACTGGCTTAGTCATGTGTGGAAATTGCATAGGAAGCATGAAATGTTCTTTCCATACTGGTTTTGCAGCCTTACTGCCATTGGGCATGTTTTCAAATGTCTGTGGGCAGTAGGGGCAATCGGGATGGGGTCACTGTCGGGGGAACAGTCTGCCTTTCTGATCGGCCCACCTCGCCCTCCCGTGCACAATCACACCGTTGTGTCTGGGTCACAGTTTGCTATGGGAATGTCACATGATGCCACAGAAAGATGCTCCAAATGTGTCGTGGCATGTCTGCTTGTTGAGGGACGAAAACAAAATGAAAACGCTTCATTTAAAATTGTTGTTGACAACCAGATGTCTCGAGGCAGGTATTGCAAGTACAAAAATCCTCAAAAATCTAAGAAGGACTTTGCAAGTGGAATAAACATGTTTACAGCCCAGATATGAATTTCCTTTTAACGTGTAAAGCCTAGTTAATCATTTAGGAATTCCTTTTTTTTTGTCAGATGTTGTTTCAGAATGCTTTCACGGCTTAAGTGCTGTATAGTTTGTACACTTATAGTAAGTGTTCTGGAAGTTTCAATACCACAACCACAGTATAGGTATATACCATAGTGGTTTTCCGTCCTGTTGCTATTTCTTTGCTGCCCACATACTTGTTTAGACCAAAAGAGCGGCATAATGGCACATAATCTGTGCAAGTCACAAAATCGCTGTGGTGTTTTTATACAGATTCCTAACCAATATCTGTTTTAGTCCGGAGTAACGCAGCTATTCAACAGTCCTTACAACAATGGTTTTCCTGTTAAGACCGTTTGAACACTCTCATTAAAATTGGGAAGGGTGACTCATTTAGGTATGGCAAACTGTCTTCCATTACAGGACTATACCAAACTACAAGTAGACAATGCTGCTTTTATTGGCGTATTTATTTAGCATCTTCATTTGGCTCTTGCTCGCTTGTCCCCGTTGGCTTGCGTTGTATGTGTTGCTGGCTGTTTGAGCCCCCCCTCCACTCAGGCTATGAGAGTGGCTGTTTTGTGGCGTTTCTGGTGGCCTTCTGTAAGCGCCCGGGTCGCTATCAAAGCATCGTTACACAGAGCGTCTCTTGTTTGGGTGCTGGCCCTCTGTTAACTATGCTAATGACAAGCTTACTTCTGGACTGGGTGGCATTGTTTATTTATATACAGAAGGTCGAGGGGATAATATCATGTTCTTTATGTTTACTCGTTGAAAGTGCTTTGAGCCTTGCCCCTTTTTAATAACAATTCCACATCTTAGATTTAGAAGTCTGACTCTAAAACCGGTCATTAGAAATCGGTTAATTGCAGTGTTTAGTGGACAGTTGACGGCATAACGTGTCCAAAATATGACAGGCAAAGTACTTTTGGTTCAGCACAGGGACATGAAAACGAACTGTTTATCAAAGGTGTTCTATATTTATTCAGGACCTTTTTAAATTACTTCAGACTTTAACCTTGACATTTCTTGTAATGTGCAGGCCTATTTTTAGGGCTCAGTTGTTATGAAATGTAGTTGTGCAAAACACCAGCAGAGGGCAACAGTTTCTGCCTGCAAGTGACACCATTTGAGCAAGATAAAACTTAAATGGCTTAGTTGAGTTGTAGCGCATGTAGTTTTAGCAGCGCTGTCATATTTTGAGCAGGTCTGGTGAAAGTGTATGGACTTTAAACACAACAGGTTCAAACAGAGAACCTTCATGGATCATGTTGAGAAAGGTTTGACGTAGATCGGACTGGGCACGTTTTAAAAGCAGAGACTTTTTTAAAAGCTCAGAAGAGACTTGATGTTAATAACAAAGCACTACTCCATTACGTTTTTATAATAGGGTCTATAATATAGCATGGTTGAAAACGACTATGCTATGTCATTCCTTTTGTAGATGCTGCCATGGAAAATGCTGAAAGTACAAACCACAAATTTGAATATTTTGTACAGACAAATACGGGTCACATTTTCAGCTTGTTCACGCCTGGGAGAGTTTTAAGGTTGCTGAATGGTTTGTTTAAACAGGCGCTCTCACGCGTATGCCTCACCTCTCATGTCTGTGGTAGAATCTCATTATGCATGTGTATGTGCACGTAGAGTTTTGACACTATAGGGCTCTTCTACCATCTACTTTCAGTGCACCGCAGATGTGGAGGTGAAAACAATGGCGGTATTAAACAGCATTTTTGCCTGTGAGTGACAGATTGTGTTTGATAAATTTAGTTTTTCTCAGTAAATCCGGCCTAAAAGCTGCTGTGCGGTTGGATGTTCCATTTTGTTGGAACTACAGCTTCAATCTTGTAAATTGAGTAATTTTTTATGATTTAGAATCGATGTCTGCAGATCTAAACACATTGTGTGGATTATGTTTTAAAGTTTAACGTAACTGTGCCGGACACATCAGGCTCTAAATTGTACGATTTACTTTGCTTTAAACATTAAATAAATTGTTAATCAAATGTTTAATGTGTTAGCCATGTCATGCTTTAGCTAAAGCTGAATAAACTAGACAGAACGTCACTTAAAAGCTTCTAAAACATTTTCTCATCAGCATTAGGTTTAATTTAGATCGTGATTATTTCCCGAAAGGCGAAACATAAATGCGTGAAATTCAACACAAAGTTACGATGGATTAGCGACACGTACTAGGCGCATTGAGTTGTGTACGAAATGTGCGGTGTATAAATAAAGTTGCCTTGCCTCGCCTACTAGGCGACCTCTTGGCCGTTTGTACAAACATTAATCGAGACCAATTAAGTCCAATTTCTGTTTATCAGACTTTTGCCTCAATAGGCAGGTTATCATGGTAATGAAATCACATTTCATGACAATCCGACAATTATTCACCTTAATAAGTCCTCTCAAACACCCACCCAATATCAGCGATCTCCCATTGTTTTCAATGAAGCGTTGTATTCATTTCCGCTTGATTTGTGACGTAAGACCGTAGAGCCCTATTGTGTTTTACATGCTCCATGTAAGGACGCGCAGCTGGCTCCGTGGTCGCTGCATGCACTCATGTGACTCTGCTATTTCTAGCCAAATCATTCCTCCTCCTGACTGCCTTTAGCAACAAGAGCAAGTGCTGGATATGTGACACCTGACAAAACAGTCACCCTGGTACAGTGGGGGCAGCTTGTCACACTGTGGGCCTCTCCAAGCCACCTGGTCCTTTGGAACAATGTCAGACACACTGTAAATGATTGTGAAAGATATCGGTGGAAGTCAAAGAATGTGCTGGGTTTATTATGTTGTCGTAAATATGCTGCTAATGAATGTTGACTGTTCTGTTCTGCAGAGTGTGGCTCATTCCTCAATGGTCAAGTGACAGACTGACAGTTTAGTAGTCATGTTGAGATGATGGACGGTCTCTGGATGGTTCTTAGTTTAGTCTTGTAAAATTATACTGTATTACTTCACCCGTTAACTGAAGTTTAGTTTATTTATTTATTTGAGCAGTTTATCTGCTCAAAATGAGTGGGCCGAAGCCAAAGGCTTATAAGCGCCCACCCCAAAAGTAAAAACAATAACATTGTATTTAACAAACCATAAACAAATCATAAACAAGGGAACACGTGGCAAGGTAACAGCAAATAATAAAGAACAGTAATAAAAAAACAACAACAACAACAACAGCAGCAAAATAAACAGCAAAAGAATATACAACAACACTTACAATGTCTGTTTATATTTGAGGAATATGAATCCCTTTAATGTAATGTAGCCTCCAGTATCACCAACCCAGAAACCATTCAGTCACATGATTAGGCAAGTCATTAGTTATTCAGTATTTAATTTATACCACACAATCCAACCACTATAATGATATAGACTCACAATTGTATCTTCAATAGTTTCTACTTTCATCGAGTATGGAGTGAATGTATAATTGTCTCATGTAAAGCGCTTTGTGACTATGTCTGTGAAAGGCGCTTTATAAATAATACCCCTTTAGGGAAATGCATTCTGCATGTGACCCATCCTTTAGTGCTGCTGGGGCAACATGTAGGAGCAGTGGGCCCCTGGCTGATTGTCAGAATCACCTGGCTGGAGAATTAACCCTCTCTGGGTACTCCAGTTTCCCCTACCACTAAAACATGTACAATATATTTTTAGTGGTAGGGGAAACTGGAGTACCCAGAGAAAACCTACAGAGACACAAGAACATGCAAACTTTGCACAGAAAGGCCGGTCCGGCCTTGGGATTGAACCCGGGAAATTTTGCCTAGGGCTGAAAGATATATCGTTATCGTATCAATATCGAGATATGAACAATAAAACTGCACTCTTTTGTATTATGTTTTTAATTTTCTGAAAAATGCTTTGTTTTCACCAAACCCGTAATTATATCAGATCGTATCGATATCGGGATATCTGGCATATGTATTGAGATATGAAATTTTGTCCATATCCTTCAGCCATACTGCTTTTGAAGCACGACCGCTTGCGCATCAATTATCCCTGGTGAAGACTGGTTGCCTCGTGACATAATTTTTATTTTGCCAATTCCCTTACATCCCTAAAAGCAAGGTATGACTCTAATCTTCTTAATCTACATCGAATCAAGTCTAAATTAATTATGTGGTTCATTTCCCCCAATTAAATTTTAATTGCATAGAGAAGTGGATACTCTCTTCTATTGTAAGAACACAGACTTCTGCAATAAATCGTGTCATCGGCTTAAATGAACCCCTGTATTAAGGCTTAATCACACTGGAGTATATTATTAGTGCTCTGCTACACTTGGGTAACGTAATAGCAGGAGATATGTTTAGTTCTGTCCTCTTAGAATGAAAATGCAAACATTGTGGGGATATCCCTTGGAGCACAGTCTGGAAATGCTGCATCACACAAAATGCAGGTGTACTACTACTACAAGAAACCCCTGGGAGTGTGCTGGAAGTGGAGTAAATATGCATTCTGTATGCTTGGCTAAAAGGTGCTTTGCTATTGTCAGGCCACTAAAGTTAAGAGAAGATATTGTGTAACTAACGGGTGATACCATCTTCATAATGTTTCACACATTCCAGTCTGACTTTGGCTCTGTGACTCCAGCTCAACCTCGGTCAAATTGAGAAGGCTCCACTAGCTTCATCCTTAGCCACAGATCTGTCAACATAATCTTTGTGCATAAACACTTTGGTTTGTAGAGCTTACTCAGACTGTACCACACGTCATCTGCCCTGTGTCTGACTGTGGCAAAAGACAAATTGATGTATTTAAGAGCCAAAATCTGTTTTATTATTGTCATATTATTTATAGCAGGATTATTTGCAGCACAGTAGTGCAGCGGGTAACACTTGCTTCACAGCTAAAAGGTCCTGGGTTCGATTCCCACCTGGATGGGGTCTTTCTGTGTCTGTGTAGGTTTCCTGCAGTTACTCCGGTTTCACCTACCACTAAAAACATGTACAACAGGCCAGGATGAATGTGTGTTTGAGAGCGCGAGTGTGGGATAACGGATGCAAATTAGCCCACGGCTACAATCCGGTGTGGCGTGTTTACATGCATGAGTCCCATGTATATTCACTAACAAGCACTGTCTCGACCAAATAAATAAATAACCCAACACCTGGACTCAATTATGACAAAGCACTTACTTACTTACTTTTTTACTTACTCACTTATTTTATTTGTCCTTTTTTTGTTTGGGAATGTTGTATTTCTCCACTTGTATAAATCAAACCTGTCCTGATCTGTCAGAAACAGTACATCCCTCTGCCACCTCCAGGTGTGACAGTTTTAGCTGATGCTAAAGTCACTTTTGAGACACTAGAAGTGTTCACAGAACGGCGTGACCCTCCTCGTTTCCCTGCCATTACCGGCTCATCAGCTGTACCTCTGTCACAATGGGTTTACTTCAGACAGTACTCGCACACAATGACAAGTCACACACCCTCAAATGACTATCCCAAAATATCCCATTGCAGACAGCTCAGGAGGCTATCTTCAGTTTTAACAGTCCAAAATTAGAGGCTTTAAGGCTGTGCTTTTGTGTTTTTTAAATGTTGGTTATATGATTCAGGCACATGATTGTTTAGACTAGAGAAATCAAATGTAATTCAAGATAACTGTAAATCCCTATTGAGCTGTAATAAGACACATTTAATCATTTTTATTTAACCTTGTTTTTGATCAAGGTCCCAGATCTGTAATTCTGATCAATTTACCCTTTAGCTCCAAATAATCTGTGCAATACGGTGGTTTAGTTTTGATTTATATATTTAATTAGTATTCAAGATTCATATGTCAAACCATGTAAATGATTTGAAATTATATTTCTCTCATCCTTGATTGTGGAGCGGGGGATGGGGGAAGAGAGGTGGGAGGGAGGGCAGGGAGTTCAGCTTCCCGATGGCCTTGTGTATGAAACTGTTCTTAAGTCGATTGGACCTGGCCCGTAGATTCCGCAGTCTCCTCCCTGAAGGCATTACCTTGAAGAAACTGTGTGATGGGTGCGTAGAGTCCCTGATGATTCTGAGGGCTTTGTGGGTGAGACGGGTGTAGTACATGTCCTTAATGGAGCTCGGTGTGGGCTCTACAAATCTTCTCCACTGCTCTCACGTTGCGCTGGAGGCTCCTTCGGCAGGAGGCAGTGCTGGCGCCGAGCCACACAGTGATGGAGCTGGTCAGGATGCTCTCTATAGTTCCTCTGTAGAAGTTGCACATAATGGAGGCTGGGACTCTAGCTCTTCTCAACTTGCGGCGAAAGTAGAGACGCTGATTACTTTTCTTGACCCAGGAACTTGGTGCTGGTCACCCTCTCCACTGCAGCACCGTTGATTGTTAGAGGAGCATGTTGGACCCGTGCTCTTCAAAAGTCCACAACAATCTCTTTTGTCTTCTCCACATTTAGAGAGAGGTTGTTCTGTGTGCACCACATGGCCAGACTGCTCACCTCACTCCTGTAGTTTGACTCGTCTCTGTTGTTGATGAGACCCACCACTGTTGTGTCGTCTGCAAACTTGATGAAGAGGTTTGAGTCGTACTTTGGAGCGCAGTCATGGGTCAGCAGAGTGAACAGGAGGGGGCTCAGCACACAGCCTTGGGGAGCTCCTGTGTTCAGTGTGATGGTTCTGGAGGACTTTCCGCCGACACGTACAGCCTGTGGTCTCCCCGTCAGAAAGTCCAGCAGCCAGTTGCACAGTGATGTGTTGATCCCCAGGTGGAGCAGTGTGTGTATTAGCTGCTGTGGGATTAAAGTGTTGAATGCTGAGCTAAAGTCTAAAAACAGCATTCTAACGTAAGAGTCCTTTGTTTCAAGGTGAGTGAGGGCTGAATGAGGCGCAGTGGAGATGACATCTTCAGTTGAGCGATTGGGCCGGTAAGCAAACTGGTATGGGTCCAGGGTGGGAGGGAGTGTAGAGGTTTGAAATCTTGAGATATGCGATGGCTTACAGCACTCCAAGCTTTTAGTTCCATTTGCAGTGTAGATTCCTATTCCAGAAAAAAAACCTCGGAAACATTGTTTAAAAGATGACAATCATGGATTTTTTACTTGTTACAAAAAGGAACATAAACTCAGAAACGAAAGATTCTTAATATAAGAACTGATCTTAAAGGGGCAGTACACCTTTTACCAATATGTACCAAAATCTTATAAGTACATAAATTCTAGCATGTTTTTTTATATTTTAACCTTTATATGAACTTAATTAAATAACTAAATGATATTTAACCTGTTTTAACATGAGTTCTTATTTAAATTATAATGAATTGTACTTTGGACTCTACAGGGAGAACAGACTTGATGTGTTCCATGACGAGCCGCTCGAAGCACTTCATTGGAGTGAGTGCTACTGGGCGGTAGTCATTAAAGCAGGAGGGTGGTGACTTCTTTGGCACCGGAATGATGGTGGTCGCTTTGAGGCACGTTGGGACCACAGCCTGCTGCAGAGATGTGTTAAAAATGTCTGTGAAGACACCTTTCAGTACACGACCTGGTATTAGATTAGATTAGTTTATTTTTCAAAAGGGGACAGCGCAATTTCATAAAACACATGATTAAAACATGAGTAAAACAGCCAGAATTAGCCAAAGAGGCTATTTTTCATCTGTAGTCCCCCGGCCATGATGTCAAAATGGCAATAAAACGGACAAAAACAGACATTGTTAATAAAACACAACATATATAATACAATATTTACAAAAATGTACAGTGAGCGGCCAAATGGACAGGTTTTAGTGTGTGCATGTAAATTGGTTCACCAGCCACTCATGCAAATGTTTCTTAAATGGTTTGTAAGAGGATAAATGTTTGATGGTGTCGGGTACACAGTTCCACTCTCTGGGAGCTCTCACAGACCAGGCCGCCTGACTGAAGCTGCTCTTTCTGAGAGGGATTACACAGTCACCTCTCATTGAGCCTCGGGTGACACGACCCAAGATGTTTCTTTGGGTGATGAGAGCGGCCAGAGGAGCAGGGGCCAGATCATGTAGGGCTTTGTAAATGAGGCACAAATTAAAAAAATTGGGGAGATCTGTCCAACTTAAAAAACAATACTTTCTTAAAAGTCCACAATGGTGATATTGCCTTGGTTTTTTATCTAAAACTTTAATGGACTGTTTGTACAGACTCTCCAGGGGTTTTAATGTGCTTAAATTAGCGTACGACCAGCTCATTATACAATAATTAAAATGGCTAAAAATCATAGTATGTAAAAACATTTTTGCTGCATCTGTAGACATATCATTCCTTATTATTCGGAAATTTGAAAGATTAAATTTAACTTTTTTACACAGTTTATCGACATGCGCTTTAAAAGTGAGTTGCGGATCAATCAAGAGGCCGAGATATTTGTACTGGGTTACAATCTCCAGCTTTTCTCCTGCAACGAATATTTCAGGATCTGGAGATGCATTGGGGGTTTTACTAAAAAACATGCCCCTAGTCTTTGCAACATTCAGCTGCAAGCAGTGCCCATGCAACCAGGATGCAACTTCTTTCATCGCTTTGGTGAGCCTTGCTGCAACAATGTCTCTAGAGCGCCCATGCACAAATAAAACTGTGTCGTCTGCATACATGATGCACTCAACTTCCGGACAGACAGTTGGTAAATCATTTATATACAGGCTGAACAGTATAGGGCCCAAAATTGATCCCTGCGGGACCCCTGTGGCAACTGTACGAGACACTGATTGGCAATTTTCAATTGATACAGATTGTGAGCGGCCACTTAAATATGACCGGATCCAGTTCACAGTTGTCACAGAAAAGTTGAAGTGTAGAAGCTTTGAACAGAGAACGGCGTGGCTTACTGTATCAAAAGCTTTTTTAAGGTCAAGGAAAACTGCCCCTACAACGCCACCCTTGTCCAGAGAAGATCTTATTTATTCAATAAAGAGGCACGTAGCCGTCTCTGTTGAATGTTTTGCTCTAAAGCCAAACTGCATTGGATGGAGAGAAGGGGAACTATTGTCTAGATGTTGGATGATCTGTTTGGAGACCCATTTTTCAAGGACTTTTGAAACAGCTGGAAGAATACTTATTGGTCTAAAATTCTGCAAACATCTTGCATTACCAGATTTGAAAATTGGGGTAACAACTGCAGATTTCCAGGCATTTGGAAAATTGCCACTAGAGATAGAAAAGTTAACGATGAAGGTAATTGGCGCGGCAAGCGCTGAGCCAAGATCCTTGAGCATGCATGTGTCCATTCCAAAAACATCTGTCGCTTTGGAGGAACTCAGAGCCCTTATGATGTTAAGAATTTGCAATTCATTGATATTTGAAATGGCAAAGGATTGTGTTGTAGACGATGCTTGGTTTTCCATTGTCAAATCTGAGGTAAAGTTTTTTGAAATTTCATCAACAGAATCAATAAAATAATCATTGAAGGCCTCTGCTATTAATTTAGGCTTTGTTAAGCTAATTCCATTAAAGATGATCTCTTTTGGTTTATATTTATTCATATCATGGTTACCTGTCATTTTTTTTATGTGATTCCAGATCTTCTTTGAATTTCCACGGGCACTATTTAATGCCGTGATAAAAAAGTTGGCTCTAGATTTTCTAATTTCTTTCACCACTTTATTTCTAAGTGATACAAATTGGTGTCTATTTGCACCGATTTGTGAATTTTTAACAGCCAACTTTAGGACATGGTCTCGATCTTTCATTAGTTTTAGAATTGAATCATTTAGCCAGGGAAGAGCATTCTTCTTAGATTTTAATTTAACTTTCCTCATGAATTTTGCAATAATTTGTTTAATTTTATTCAAGAAGTTCTGACAGTCTTTGTCTAAATCCATTCCATGGAGTAATTCATCCCAATCTAACTGTTCGATTTCAGTTTTAAAATTTTGTTGTTGGTTTTTTGGTATTGCATACATTTCTGTAGCAGCCAAAGGCTTAAAGCGCTTATTATTTAGCTTTCTGTTTACCATAATGAAATTGTGATCCGACAGCCCCGTCAGGATATTGAATGATTTAAAAATTCTCTCAGGCCTGTTAGTGAAGGCTAGATCAATTTGAGTGCTGGTGGAATTTGTGAGTCTTGTGGGGCCACTGATAATCTGGATCATATCCTTTTCATCCATAATCTTTTTCAAATTTTTCCTGACTTGATTAACATCCCAATTTATGTTAAGGTCCCCCATGATTATGACCTCTTTAGCAAAATTTAATTGTTTCATTACCGAAGCCAGCTTATCATAAAAATCCACATTTGAGGAAGGAGGTCTATAGATAACAGCAAGGGTGAAGGACATTTGTTGTGACAAAGTTACATTTAGGCTAAGAAATTCCAAATCATTTCCATAATTAATTTGTATTTCATTACAGTTAAAGGACTCCTTTGCATAAATCATTACACCCCCACCCTTAGCATTTTGCCTGTCTTTACGAAACATTTTATATCCAGGTACAGATAACATTGCAGTGGGGGAGAATTTATGAAGCCACGTTTCAGAAAGGCAAAGAAAATCAATATTAGAGTTAGTAAGAAGATGATGGACTTCATCGCTTTTTGATTTAAAACTACGAATATTTAAATGTCCACATAAGATGCCCTTTGGTTTCAATTTTGGGTCCCATATTAATTTAGAGTTATTGACTGTCCGAAATACATTCCTTTTCCTGTGCTTTAATATGGCAGGATTCAGCTGTTTCCTGTGTCCTTTGTTGATGTTACTTGGAGCAGAACCGGCCAGCGGTGGAAGCTTCCCAGGCGGCGGTGGTGGGGTCCCAACTGGCAGTGGTGGGGTCCCAGCTGGCAGTGGTGGGGTCCCAGCTGGCAGTGGTAGGGTCCCAGCTGGCAGTGGTAGGGTCCAAACTGGCAGTGGTGGGGTCCAAGCTGGCAGTGGTGGGGTCTCAGCTGGCAGAGGTGAGGTCCCAGCTGGCAGTAGTGGGGTCCCAGCTAGCAGTGGTGGGGTCCCAGCTGGCCGTGGTGGGATCCCAGCTGGCCGTGGTGGGGTCCCAACTGGCAATAGAAGAGGCCCAGCCAGCTGTAGTGGAACCCCGGTTAGCAGAGGTGGAGGCTCAGCTAGCAGTGGTGGAGGTCCAGCCAGCAGTGGTGGAAGCCCAGCCAGCAGTGGTGGAGGCCCAGCCAGCAGTGGTGGAGGCCCAGCCAGCAGTGGTGGAAGCCCAGCTAGCAGTGTTTGAGGCCCAGTTAGCAGTGGTGGAAGCTCAGCTAGCAGTGATGGAAGCCCAGCTAGCCGTGGTGCTAGCTGAGGTGACAGAGGTGTAGGCCCAGCTGGCTCTGGCCCGGGGTTTAGTTCAACATCACCAGCCAAAAGAAGTATCAGCAATAGATTAAAAACACCCAGAAGTGGTGTTTTGCCTGTAACAGTCTTCTCCTGCTCACCTGAAGGTAGTCTGGCTTTGCCATAGTCCAATATCTTTGTGAACAACAAGTGCTGGGAACACTTGATTGGATTAAGGGGTAAAATATCCCCTTTTCTTGGACAGGTTGATATTAACAGGAGATAAAAAGTTGTCCAAACAACAAAGTGCATTGACAGCGCAATCCAAGGTCCAATTTGTTTTTTAGATGACTTTTTAGGCAAACATTCACCACATGTCCTGCTGTGTGTCTGCACCCGGGCAGCCATCTTGTCATGAATGTTGTCTGGACCCGGTGCTTTGCGTATGTTGATCATGCTCAGAGATCTTCTCACACTCTCTGGAGATAGCTTCAGCACTTGGTCTTCAGGAGGTGGTTTTGACTTTTGTGCCGGGGTTCTGTTGAGTGCCTCATAGCGAGCAAAGAATTCATTTAGAGCGTTCAACAGAGAGGTGTCACTGTCACAAGTTTGTCGAGGAGGTTTATAGTCAGTGATGGTCTTTATCCCCTCCCACAGACTCCGAGTGTCTCTGAAGCATGGGCGTCGGAACCATTCATTCTTTTGAAAAGTAGTTGTTTGGTCCCCCCCACTTTCACAACGTGAATTTTCAATGACTTTACATGTACTAGTTTAGACTGGACCTTTTCAATAGGCTCCCCGAGGCCAAACAGTTAAATATGACCCGCGCCTTATTTACCATAAAAAAAATAGATTTTTTGGCATTATCTGCGCCAGTATCGCGTCGCCCCGCGGCTCATACGCTCCACTTTGCGTAGCTGTGTTTATGCAGCTTCACTACCATCACCTCAGAGCAGCTGAAATTTAAACATGGCTCTGTAAACCGGTGAAAAACGGCTAAAGTGAGAATACTGGACGATTATCGTTGGACTGACAGATTTGACCAAACCGAAGCACAGGGACACTCGTGCATCGTGTCTTCGGAGTTTTTCACGGATTATCGGTCCTCGGCAGGTGGACAGCGTGTCTTCATCGGTACAAAGGGCCTGACCAGTAACTTTAACGTAAGGAACATCAGTTTTGGATGTGTTTGTAAACCTCGCGATGTTCAACCGGTCAATACGCCTGTAAACCTCGCTGTCTGGACTCTAACTTAACGAAATAACATCTGAATTATTCATTTGACGGATTAAAGTTTGCTTCCTTTACCCCATGAATCAATTTTCTCTGCGTTTGTGGGAAATGTGAAGATACAAGCGTTGAGATGCTTCTTTAAGTTAACGGATGTGGCGGAATCTAAATGTGGATGCAAACACGAGCGCACCGTCTCATAACAGCTTTTCACCGAGTTTTTTTACAAAGAGTCATAAAGCCAGAGCTGGACAGGAGAACAGCGGCTCCACAGGTATCCGCCCTATGTCCAGCCAGCTGCGAGGAGGAGGCGCTGCTGAGCTGATCGAGTCTCTCATGTTTCCCTGAAGTAACGCCCGATTTGGATGTAGTCCTGCTAAAGCCCTAACATTGCCCTGTTTTTGCCCTGACCTTGTCCCACTGTAGTTCTTAGTTTTATGAAGTCGACCCCCCAAATGTTTTAAATGTGTCCCCCACCCCCCCCCCCCCCCCCCCCTTCCAAACGCTTCCCGACTGCTCTGAAGTGATCAGTTATCTTTTTATCTTTTATAATAAAAGGTGCCCAAGCTCAACCCTGACTGTGAAACAGAAGTGTAATCCATGTAGATGAAGAATTTCAACTCTTAACATGAAATTTCATCAGAAGTTATTGATATTTGATTAGATTTTTTTTTCAGATTTTGTGCGGTAAAACTGACAATGAAGCTGACAGTGTACCCAGCAAAGTGCTTCAAATTCAACCCCCTGTGTGTTTGGATGTGTGGTTGTGATAAATAAATTGGAACACATTTTAAATACACGATTTCTGTAAATCAAGGGTGCGTATATGTATTGGTATCTTCCACCAGAGAAATGCTTATCTTCATTCAGATTTTTGTGGCCTTACGACAGCTCCCACTGTATGAACATCTCTTGAGCCTAACTAATAATGGTCGCCATCACATGTGAATTTAACCCTGGTGCTGTGACCACTTCGGGTCACACAGTGCCTAATTCTGAGCGCTGACAGTTGATTCCTCACGTTTTTAAGTCATTCTGTTAGTTTTCACTTAGAATAACAGTGGCTGTCTTATCCGCTGACTCACTGGCCTGATCCAAGCAGCCTCGTGTCTCCACTGCCATAAGCTCACTAACTTGTAGGTTAACTATATAGTCGATGGAGTGTGTGTGTGTGGCATTCCTGCAAAGTTGTGGCTAATCTCCACAGGCTCTCCCTACGTGCGTTCAACTGTAAGTCTAATCGGAGCGCTTCATAATGTTGTTAGCTGGGTCATGTGCTGGACGCCAGGATTAAGATCAAGAGGGCACAGGCCACTACATCCAGCTTAGCACAAAGCATTCTCACTTTCAATTCTTGTTGTTTCACATTTGGCCATTCAAGGACACATTTTTATGGGTACACTTATTTTGTAGCTCAATTTACATAAAGCGAACGTGTGTGAGGATCAGTTTCCTGTGCGAGCAATGGCTATCTGGTCCAAACCAACAAACGTTTGTGTTGCAAAATGTACTAAAGATGACACCTGAGGTAAACCTAAACCTACAAGGAGCTTTGGTTATGGAGCGACATGGTGCTCGAGTCTGGATACCGTAAATCTGCTTTACTGGCGCAATGCATGTGTTCATAATCTCTTCAATTCCCTGTTGTGACTTACTTGTTGCTCAAAGGCCAAAATGACTTAATTGTCCTAAGACATGGAGGCTAATGTTGCATTATTGCTTTGATTTGGAATTGTTGCTGGCATTATGTAGCAACTGGATTATACGGTTCATTTTATTCTCAAAAATAATTTAATCTTATTGATGAACATGATTTTCCTTTCAGTCTGTTGCCCTATTTTTGCAACAAGAAACCCGTTACCCCAGTAGCACATTAATACCCCAGACCATGTAAAAATTAGATTACTAGGCATTGCAGTAGAAAAGTGTCTTTCTAGGGCTGTAATTGAATCAAGATCACCATTTGGTCCACCAAAAGAGGCCTTTCAGTGTGGAGTGTGCAGGTTCTTCTCCCGTCTACCTCCAAAACATGAAGGTCAGGTTGGCCCTTGTGGCGACGCGAATTGCAGCCCCTTAGGACTAACTCTTCATCTGGCATAATTTTGTTTTTTTACGTACATTTACACTACACACGTATGTATAATGACAAATAAAGCACCATTGACCACCTTTTATAATGTGCTGAAATGTATTAGATCAGCAGTATACAGTATATTTCAGTCTCTCTCAATTTGTATTGCCCCTGAGCATGTTTTAGATGTGTATACCGTATTTAAATTTGATTTTAATAGCCATCGCAATAGTGGCCAGAATACTACACGTAAGCTAATAATAATAATAATAATAATAATAATAATAATGCATTAGTCTTATATAGCGCTTTTACTATTTGGTGCATTATTCATTCACTCCATACTTGGTGATGATAAACAAGGCAATTCCCTGCTTAGCTTCCGAGGTCTGACGGGATCGGGCATAGCAAAGGCGGTATGGCCACAATATGATTCAATGCCTTCTGATACTGTGGTAATCAGAAGTGGTGTGTACTTCCCAAACTTACTATGAATTAATAAAGGTGCCTTTTATATTGGA
Source organism: Proterorhinus semilunaris (assembly GCA_021464625.1). Taxonomy (NCBI): domain Eukaryota; kingdom Metazoa; phylum Chordata; class Actinopteri; order Gobiiformes; family Gobiidae; genus Proterorhinus; species Proterorhinus semilunaris. Next base: position 14,196,844 of record CM038345.1, read on the forward strand.
AACCATTTAAGCTGTTGTTAGTGGTGGAAGCCTGATGTCTATGTTCATGAGATGAGATATAACAAAGTCATTGTTGCCGTCATGATTCATGTTGGAGACACTTGATGACAAAGCTCATTCTAAACAATGGCCAGTACCATAGAGTATTATGTAGTGCTCATGTGATGTAAGACCTATTGGTCCCCCTAGCTGTTGTTAATAGCCGGCTTTATACAGACTATAATGTGATTGGTCAATTAGGATCCCTGTTGAGAGCGAGGTTTATTCTCAGGGGTGACTAATAGTTTCTGAGCTAAAAGCTTACATTTAGGTCTGCTTTTGTGGCTCAGCTATTTTGGCTTCTTGTAAAACTTCAAACGGACACTCCCTGTATAGCTCATAATATTCCTGAAATGATGTTTACTTCTGGGTCTTTTGGTCTAAATGATGAGCGCATTGGGCAGGGTGTAGAGGGCACAGAGGCACTGCGGCACCCTTTTCCATTTGTGGCTGAGGGAGTCAAACCGGTGGCCAGCTTGAAACCAGAGAGACCTGACCTTAAAAGAGAATTTAAACAGACTTACTCAACACTGGTGGGAACAGGAGGGGGCTCAATTGTTTGCTGTTGTAACACGTTCTGCTTTGGTGCTTGGATACAGTTAGTCGATGGGAGGATAATATTTGGCAGATGTTTCCATCCAGTTTTTCCATTAGATATCCTATGAAAATAAGCACATTCGCCCTCATAGGGAAAGGGCTATTATACAAGCTAAGAAAATTAAAATAATATTGACCTGATACACAAATGGGCCTTGTTCTGTTTTCAGCCAACTTCAAAGTGATCAACATTTGCAAATATAACCATTTGTGCAAATAGTGACGTAAAAATCAATTCTCAAAAATAATTAATAAAATATTGCTTTGTTGATCAGGTTGCAGAACTTATGGAATACATTTTGTTTTGCTTGTAATCCCCTTCAACAGCAGTGAAAAAGTTTACTAGAGTTCTGCGTCCTGTTGCCTGACTCAGTACTGCAATGCAGGGCCACCGTGGCAGAAAATGGAATGGGTGCGTTTTCTGCAAGTGAGGGAGACGAGGCCTTTTGAAGATGGTGTAGCGAGAGCATGCTCTTGACGTGTCCGCTGTTGTCATTCTTGAGTCGGCCGCCTGCTGCACATCGCCTGGTGTGTGTGTGTGTGTGTCTTCCTGTAGGAGACAGTGCTCCCTGCTGAGTCAGACGCAGCTGACGCACATTGGCCTTTGAGCAGCTAGGGCCATTTGAGGGACAAAAGGGGACCGGAAAAGTGAGAGACATTTGAGGAGAAAGCCACATGAACTCCCTCAGCAGTGCAGACCCTTGACCGAGCCAGTACTTCGCTTCTCAGTCGTTTCCTTTCCCAAGTTTCTATTGACGTGTTTTAAGAGCTGAAACTGTGTGGGATATAGATCTGCAGAAATGGGGTCCGACAATGACCTTAGATAGCCTCATGAATGTAAGTACTGGCACACTATTGTAAAAAGGGATTTTTTTTCATTTTTATTACTGCATGAGTTGAATTGATGTAGGATTTTACCCCTCCCTAAAACTGATTCTATGTGTATGGATTGTTAAATAAATCAAAAGATAAATATAATGCCTATACTCCATTGCACTCCAAATTATTGAACAAATTATTGTTGCGCAAGGCATAACATACGTTACTTCGTGGCAGGCAGTCGGTTGAATGTCCTTGGTCAGTATTGTAACATTTTCATCCACAAGTGTTTTTTAAAGCGCACAGGTTGAGCTCACCCCCCCCCCCCCCCCTGGACATGGCCCTGCCTTCTCATTGGCTCCCTCTCTGTCATATCCCCGCCCACTTTACATCCACAGCCTGTCAGCAGTGCACCTTGTTCTCCCTGGTGTCGATCATTGGCTGCAGATGAGGACAGTTTGCTTGAAAAGGGCTGGTCTGGATTCAGATGGACGCATTGCTGCTTGTCTACTGCCTCCTCTCTCACAGACCTCTGCTGATTTATCTGCGAACCTCCTATTTTAACTCATGTCATCAGCTCGTGGCTCTGACTCGTGTTGCTTCATGTCAGGCTCATCGCTTACACTGCCATTTCCCCCATTCCCATGCGTTGCCATTTTATGTATGACATTCATTCATCCTTACCACTTTCCTGCCTAATACAAGGTGAGTGCTCAGGCAGTCTATAATTGTTCCCTTTTCTGTCCTCTAAATGTTACCCTGCGTTTGTATCGCTCCTATTCACTTAGCCAGTTGTTAGTGTGTCCTTGGAGACTCTGCAGTTGCCTATGCTTCAGGTATAACAATTAGCAATGGCAGGATGCTGTTGTGACTCATCAACTGACGCGACATGTACGTTCCAGTTCGTGTTGCTCCCGGCATAACCACGTGGACATTTAGACCGCATCCTGAGGGGACTGCACTGGTAGAGGGCAGACTGGAGCTCGGAGACAGTGTTGTACACAAGCTGTGCGCTACAGGGGCATCTCGGGCGGATACGTACGTGGTGAGGCCATCGTGGGGGATAAAAAGCCAAGCGATGGATTGGTACATTTCACTCGGAATATTAAATTGCTCAGTCTTAGAATAGAATCAAATGGAAACTTTCTCGTCACATGGGAGAAATTGATGGCAACACACATTCAATGCAGAGTGTAGTTTTGCTAAAATCAATAAAATACAGTGAAACAATTTGCACAGAAGCATTAATAAAAAATAAAAAAAATCCCTGTATTATACTCATGTCTTCATAATTAGGTTTTACAAATGTGTGCCATGGGTCTCTGTTCCTGTTGTGTTTTGAGTCAGTGCCTGCCCTTGTTGTTCCGGGAACACCTGCCTCCCACAGGAAAAATAATGTGTCTGCCATAGTTTTTATTGCATGACTACTTGAAGATTCCTGGTAATTATTTCATCAAAGCGAAGTCCCTGCATGTGTCGCAGCATAAAACAGTCACGCATACTGTTTTCTTGGCGAAAGGGTTGGGTCCATGCTACTTTTGTTCCGTGTTCTTGTTTTAACCTTGACTATTGTAAGTAGCATCAGGAACAATTCGGGCAAATCGCAAAGGAACAATTCCTTTTATTACCGCTGGCACTGCATTACTGCGCTTGTTTGGGGCAGGTTGCACACTGTTTTATTTAGAGGACTCCACATTAAAGCTGTAATTCTGTCTCTTTCCTGACTGCTGTTTTTTTATTTTATTTTTTTAATAAAAGGCATTTGGGGAAGATTTGGCCCTGTATAAGACCTGTATTGTGTGCACTTGTTGGAAACGTTCTATTGGCATACGTTTATTTGTTTTTGTGAACGCATCGGCACACGCCTCTGACATGTTAAAGTGTCTGGTCCTTTCGCTGTCCTCCACTGCAGGATTGGGTTGCTGCTAATGAGTGATCGTGTGCGGTCTCCACTATGTTCATTGTTGTATATTGTGTATTTTACCGGTGTCTATTACACACACTTTCATTGTAAAATGTAGTATTGCCTTTCTCATTACTTGCGATTATTTCCATATTATGTTTATTGGGGGAAGTTTTTAACCTTTTTAGATTGTCAAGATTTAAGTGAATGTAATATAAACCTTAGTCCAAAATTTAGATGATGTAACCCTGTGTGTTTGGGGAGCTTGAAGCTGAAGAAATGATATGCACTTGAAAAACATTTCATAAAATATTCTGACATGTTTAAGTTTTACAGCTTTATTGTGTATGTTATTTCCTTGAGGAGCACTGTGCAAAATCAGCCAACAGAAAATAGCTTTTATATGCAACTGTAAGTGTGGACATGTGAGCTGGTGTTCATGTGTTTCACTGGGAAATGTCAGCTGCAGCTGTCATGTTTCCCTGTTTAGAAGGTGGTGAACTTTTTATTAAAACAACCTGGATGGGTTTAGGTGGTGACAGTCATATAATTTGTTGTAGACTTTAAAGGAGTTACCTTCTTTTCTTTTTTTTTTTTTTCTTCTGTGAAATCCCGTTCTTTGGTGACCGTTCATTGTGGTTCTGTGGTTCCTAGATTAAACATTTACAGAGTCGTGTTAGCCCTAAATCCGACTGTCAATATACATACAGTAAATCTTATTAAGTAGACAGCACTTCTCACTCGACTTTAAGAGGCTGTTAAAGCAAAAGATAAATGTCAGAAAGACTTGCGGTATAACTATTCCACTACTTTAAAGGTGAACTACATACTCTACACTAAATGTCAAATGTTGAGCATGTGTTTAATTAAAATTGACTTGCCTCTGTTCTAACCTTGTGATTACACATTTTTGGAAGTCAAATCTTTTCAATAGGCGAGTTCTTGAATGTGGTTTGTGAACCTTTGATTAAAAATGGGACCTTTTTGATCCATAGCTTGTTTTCATTATATCTGGAGTTTAGCTCCTCTGTTGTATGGATGGAGTGACTCTGTACTGGAACATATTGTAATGTTTTCTTTCCTTTTTAATAATTAACACATTTAACCTCTCAAGGGCAGCCATATTAATAGACATAACTTTGCATTATTGATTAGTTGCAGAGGAAACCTTCTGTCTTAACTGCCAAATCGTGACCCTTGACCACAAGAAGGTGAAGGCTTCAACAGGGCAATTGCAGATGGTTTCTAATTTTACTGGCTGTTTAAATGTACGTGCATTGCTCTGGTTAGTTAGGTCTGACAACAATTACACAGACCACCAATCTGTGACCTCAAGTGTTCCAGATGGAGCCATTATTTACGAGAGCACTCCATGGACTGGCTTAAGGCAATAACTGTGAGCCCCGCACTGTCCCACACGCTGGGTGAATGTACCAGTCAGCCACCCCGAGCTGTTTACACTCAGCTATGAGCTCTAATGCAGCGGTTCTCAATCACCACGTATCACCTCATTAAATACTTGACTTTCCAAGAACTGTAGGCCCCAAATCAAGATCAAATGAAGACTCAACTGGGTGTAAAAAACAAAACAAAAATGGACATTAACTGGGCTTCATGTCTGAACCATAAAAAAAACACCCAACTTGACTAGAGCATAATTTAAAATATCTCTAATTAAAATAAATAAAACCTATAATATCAGATGACGTACACCAGTGTGAGAACCACATTTTGTCTATGTAAGACTAAAACATTGGCACATAAGTATAGCGCTTTCATATTTCCACTGTCCTAAATTTAATCAAGGAACCAATCATGTTCAAACTTCATTCAACACGTGGGAGGCAGGGGGAGGGTATTGGCAAAGACCCGCGTGTAGGGGCATGTTTTAGAAGGGTAGCACAGGCCACCCCTGATTGGGTTACCAGGTATCAGCAGCCAAACCTTCCCTTAAAGTGTGTGAAAACTTGTGGACATACGGTGCAACTGGAATTTTCAATATACTATGTTCTAGGGCTGAACGATTTTGAGAAATAATCTAATTGCGATTTTTTTTCTTCAATATTGCGATTGCGATTAAATATGCGATTATTGTTGCAAGGTCCTCTTCTCATGTATTTTTCACCTAACACAAGCAATAAATCAGCCTGTTTCATAATAAACTATATTTGAAGTGAAAGTTGCAACAAAATTGTTGCTTGACCTATTCAAAATGTGTGTGGACTGCACTTCTTAAACTGTCTGAACTTAACAGTACAGTCTATAAATAAATGCTAAATTATATAGATATTAAAAAAAAATAACTCACTGATTCAGTCAGTAACATCACCCATACTAAAGTGCAGCAAAGTAAGAACAAACGTCTGCTTTAACTAGTTGGAAAAGTTTTAGGAAATCAAACTCCCAATTAATACAAAATAAGCTATTTAATTTATTAAATAGTACTTTATTATTTCGGCCAATCAAATCCCTGTCTGAGTTGCTTCAGATGCGCGTTATTGAAGGACACGGAGAGGCCAGATGGAGCACACGCCAAAACACAGTGGAATTAAGAGCAGCATTTTGGTTTTGGGATGTAACTTTGGACAATATGAAGAAAGAAAAGAACACTGACACAAGGAGACGGGACATGAGGTGCCAGACACAGACGCGTATCTTTGACTCGCAGCCATTTGGTGACATTTCAGCTTAAACAGCACATTTCCTCAGCAAAATAAGACATGACACGGACTCCTAGTTACCAACCCTTTTCATACTGCAGTTTAGTGTTTACATCTTGCGTCTGTACGACCTACGGAGCGGATATGCGGTAGACGCAAAGGTAAATAAAGGCACATGGCCTCCGCGGATACTTAATGGTCATGAAACGTCATTATGCTTTTGAGATAAGTTCTTTATCCACAACATTCCCAAACATAAGCCCCCTAAACTGAGCCACAAACGACTCTTTACTTTTTACAATCAGCACAGACTCACCTATATATGTCTGTGGAGGCAGAGGCGTAGAATCCGGAGGTGAGGGAGTTTCTGTGATCACCAGAGCGTGTAGTAGCGGCGACGGAATGGCGTGATTAGCGCTGCGGCTAACGCAATGCTAACGGAGAAAAGCAATATTCCTTTCGCGGTGGCTGCATGATAAACGCTGATATTTTCACTGTACATCCACAATCTACCGCGCACCTTAACTAGACTGAGACGTAAACAAAAGCACGCGGCGGAGCGGACTTTGCTTCCATATCTCGCTGCTCCATTTACTTCCCAAATCGCGTGCCCTGCGATTACGAAATCGCGTGGTGTAATATCGCGATAAAATTGCAAATGCAATTAATCGTTCAGCTCTACTATGTTCTCACAGAGCCACTGTGCTCCTCCAGCGAGGCAGGACTGTCCCCTTTCCTTTCACACAGAAAAGCAGCTCTGATTGCCTTGGGTTTGAGGTTTTGTCTTCAAAATGTGTGATTGTATTTTTATTAAGGCATAAGCACTTGGCTTATTTACTAACAAGTTAAATTACACTTTACTGAAATGTATAACTAAACACTATAACAGCTATGAAGAAATGCTCATAAATAAACAAACATTAGAGACAAAAAGTCAGCAGCAGGTCTAAACGGTGAGGATGAGGTGTTAACTGTCTGTTCTTCATTTGAAAGCACTGCACGCTCACTTCACTCTGTGCCATGGGCTTTTTATAGTTCTGACGCTGACAGGCCAGTAAATGTCTGATTAGATTTCTTTTGAAGTGCGGGCCAAGATTGACTGGTGCTACGGAGTTGTCTTCTGTGTTCTTCTCACAAGTCGTCATTTCGTTTTTCACCTAGTCCACCTCGATATTGTAAACGTGTACAGCACAGGGTTGTCCCATGCCGCTGACATTTGCGTCTGTTTTTTTTTTTTTTTTGCAGGTGAAGGATCGTGCGGACTGGCTGTCTCATTGTAAACTATGGAATGCTTCCTGCACCAACCATCACTAGTCTCCCATCTTTGGACTGACCTCCAGTTGCTCAGTTAGCAGCTGTGTTTCTCCCCTCGAACTTTTGACGACTAGGGGACGAAGAAAAGGAGCAGGCTTACCAAGTCCTCCTCAAAACACGCACAGAGCACTTCATATTGATTAAGCTATTTTAGGAGCTGTTAGTTTCTTGATTCTTTTCGGTTTGATAATATCATATCAAGATGGATCTGGAGCCTTACCTGTGGATGGTTATTCTTGGCTTCATTATTGCCTTCGTCCTGGCTTTCTCAGTCGGAGCCAATGATGTGGCCAACTCTTTTGGCACGGCAGTTGGGTCGGGCGTGGTCACCCTCAAGCAGGCCTGTATCCTGGCATCCATCTTTGAGACCCTGGGTTCGATGCTTCTGGGGGCCAAAGTGGGGGAGACTATACGGAAAGGCATCATAGACGTGAGTCTGTACAATGACACGGTGCCTGTGCTTATGGCTGGAGAGGTCAGCGCCATGGTTGGTAAGTGCCATTCACTCACTTTTCATCTTGAGGTACAAAGATGTATGTATAGAATCAAGCCAAAGTTTTCTTCAACCCAAAATGGTTATTCACAATTCACAACGCAGTGTTTGACCATGACAATTACCCTTTGGAAATGGAGGTGACATCGGAAAGCTAGTTAAATCAGAGACTGGTTTCATGGTCCATTGACTGTTGCATTAACAAATATGCTTTTTTTGGTTAATAATGGATATTCTTCACATCAAAGACCATATACTCAGCATTGAAGCAATAAAATGTGAATCCATGTCAAAGTTTTTGTTTGTTCCCGACAGGCTCTGCAGTGTGGCAGCTCATTGCATCATTTCTCAAACTGCCCATCTCTGGCACCCACTGTATTGTCGGGGCCACAATCGGCTTCTCTATGGTGGCCATTGGCACCAGAGGCGTTCAGTGGATTCAGCTGGTTAAGATTGGTAAATTACACACTATGCCAGATCATTTTATTTCTGTTCATGTTACATAAATCCTTATTGTACACAATGTGAAAAACAAATCTTCCACTGAACAAGTGATTTCACATAAATTGATATGGCCCTTTATTCTTCTTATTATTCAGTATTATCGTCATAACATGTGTCCTCTTGTACCATTTTCCCATTCTAGTTTCCTCCTGGTTCATCTCCCCTTTGCTTTCTGGACTCATGTCTGGACTTTTGTTCCTGCTGATCAGACATTTCATCCTCAACAAGGTGAGCACAGTCATGTCAAAGTCACATGTTTATGTTTATTTACTTGTGACAAGTATTTACTGTTGACATACCTGTGTTCAGACAAATGTATGTACAGATAAATGCATTGATTTTAGCAACAACTGCATACTGCAGCTACCCTTATGTAAGTTACTGTCTGGGAGATGAGGAAGAGAGAAGTGCAGTAGATCATCCTAAGGTCACTACTGCAGAATTATGTGATGACTCATTGCAAGGTTTCTCACTCAGGCTGCAGTTAGTGTATAGTCACAATTGGAGCTCCCCTCCTTTATCAACTTGTGTTGACTTGCAGGTAGAATTGCAAAGTATTTGTCTCCAATTTATGGCTATCACAGTATTAGCTGACAGTATCCATGTCACAAAACTCTACAATACATCAAAATACATCCCCAAACAAAAACTCAAAGGGGGTCATTAGCCAAGTGTTTGCTCATGAACAAAACTATTTTTCTAGCATTGTTTGTGAAAGTGACCCAGAAAAGTGACCCCACAAGTTGTGAAATGTGCCGATAAACTCGACCCTGTGACAAATTCAGATGCTACAAATGTTAGTGGTTGTCCAAAGTCATTCCTAACTTGACTAACATTTTAATATAGTGGCTTCCTCTTTCGTTGTTTGTAATAAAAAACAAAATCGGGTATAGGGCCTTTTATGTATTGGTAGCTTAAGATTTTTCCATTGTCATGTAAATAGACTAATGATCATAATGATTTGCATACAGGATGATCCCACTCCTAATGGTCTGCGAGCGCTGCCCGTCTTCTATGCCTGCACAATTGGAATTAATACATTTTCTATCATGTACACTGGCGCTCCATGTAAGTGCTGAATGAATGCTTTTTCTTTTCTTTTTTTTTACAAAGATAGATTTTCTGACTCTGGTAATTTTTTCAGTACTTGGACTTGAGAGCCTTCCAGTATGGGCCATCTTTCTCATCACGTTGGCAGGGTCACTGGTCTGTGCAGCGGTGGTCTGGTTTCTTGTCTGTCCTTGGATGAGAAGGAAAATAGCAAGTAAGTATCTGTGTGTGATGTTGATATTGCAGTATTATGGGCAATGCTGTAACTTCCTCCAAACTGACCAAATGTGCACCGATGGATGTTCTTGAGTGTAGATTGGTTAAAAAATAAGAATATGTTTGAGCCATTCATTTAATAATTGCTGCATGTTCAGTCAGGCTTTTTCATCCCAGAACATGCCTGTGCTTATAAGGGAAGGAAAAAAATCCATGGATGTAATTCACTTTTACTATGACACATGCAGTCTGCCTTTACTTGTGTTAGGCGTCCAGTCTGTGAGCAGTGTGGCACACGTGTGTTCTATCTTTTAGGTCGATTAAAGAAAGAGCAGACTCTGTCCAGGATATCCTCTGAAAGCTTGGACAAGATCCCTGAGGAGGAAGAGGAGAGCCCCGTGTTCAAAGAGCTACCGGGGGCTAAAGCTACTGACGAGGCTGTGCTGCCACTGACGGGGAGCACTGACCGGAGCACAAGGGAATCCACTGGAGAGCTAACTAACCAGGCCAACGGAGGCACTGTCATGCCAAACGGCAGGGTCTATGGTATGTTTATTTGAGCACTTTGGGAAATTCTCTTTTTACATTTCTCACTACTACTCTGAGATTTTCTTTTACGTTTTACAACAAGTAATATTATTAATAATATTCTTAATATTACCCACTTCTCTTCTTTTTTTTATTTTTATTTTTGCAGGACGCACCCATTCAATGACAAATGGCTGCTTGAAATCCCCTATCTCCAATGGCAGCTTCACCTTTGACGGCCACATGCGGAGTGATGGCCAGGTGTACCACACAGTGCACAAAGACTCTGGCCTGTATAAAGACCTGCTTCACAAAATCCACCTGGGGCGCATGGATGACAGCGAGCGCACAGGGTCTAATGCCCCTGAGAACAACTACCGCATGCTGCGGCGCAATAACAGCTACACCTGCTACACAGCCGCCATATGCGGCATGCCAGTCCAGCCGCTCAGGCGGACCGAGTCACGTGACGACAGTGAAAAGCTTGTAGGAGAGGGCGGAGCCAGGAGTAATAGTGTGTCTTACTCCAAAAAGCGAATACGTTATGATAGTTACTCGTCGTACTGCAATGCTGTGGCAGAGGCTGAGATTGAGGCAGAGGAGGGAGGAGTGGAGATGAAACTGGCCACAGAGCTGGAGGGGGTGGCAGAAGGAGGAGGGTCAGCGCCAGTGCCTCTGGATGACCTGGTGGATGAGGATCATGAAGAGAAGGACAAATCGGAGGTGTTCCAGCTCTTCCACTTTCTGCAAATTCTCACTGCTTGTTTTGGCTCCTTTGCCCACGGAGGCAATGATGTCAGGTAATCTTTTACAATGCAAATACTGTGAAACATTCAATGCATCAACACAATATTTGGAAAATGTTTGAAAAGCTTTGTTGTTTGCTAATAATGCTACTTTTCATGACCCTACTGAGTTCATAATAATTAATGCCAGCTACCACAGTAATTAAGTTATTTTGGACCTTTGCTTTTCAGTAATGCCATTGGGCCTCTGGTGGCGCTGTGGATGATCTATGATCAGGGTGGAGTAATGCAGGATGCAGCTACCCCAATCTGGCTGCTGTTTTATGGAGGTATAGGTATCTGCGCTGGCCTCTGGGTGTGGGGTCGACGTGTCATCCAGACAATGGGCAAGGACCTGACTCCCATTACCCCTTCAAGGTGAGATTGTCTCCATAAAGGACAGGGTTAAAGTGACATTTATGCTTCTTGCTAAAAAGTCTAATGGTGACCCAGATTACATGTTTTAAACTCAGGTTTATTAATTTGTGCTATGAATAATGTTTTTGAAAAATATATATTTTTCTTCTCTTGTACATGTCAGATCATTTCTGTAACAAAATGTTGTTCTACTATCCAGCCAGGCAGCAGAGCAGTGTTTGTTCGAGATATAAATATTGTTTTGTGCATCCTACAGCTCCCATCTTTAATGTAAAATTGACCTTTGGAGCTTTAAAACACACTTAAAAGTAGTGTGTAGTTGCACTCATGTTTGAGAATAATAAAGTAAAAAGTTGCCTTTTTGAGAGCCAAGATGCCTCACCCCATCTCTTCGGCTGCCCGCTTGTTATCTGCATTCTTGACCTTTCGGTCATTACCCAGATCTCATGGCCATAGGTGAGGATTGGAATGTTGATCAACCGCTCCATCTACCCCTCAATCCTGAATAAAACCCCGAGATACTTGAACTCTTCCACTTGAGGCAAAGACTCTCCACCCACCTGGAGAGGGGAAGCCACCTTTTTCCGGTGGAGAACCATGGCCTTGGATTTGGAGGTGCTGATCCTCATCCTGGCCGCTTCACACTAGGCTGTAAACCGCCCCAGTACACCGTCCTTGGCTACGCCTAGAAATTCTGTCCATAAAGGTAATGAACAGAACCGGTAACAAAGGGCAGCCCAGGTGCAGCTCCCATGAGCCCTCAAGCACCCGATGGAGGGTACAGAACTTGTCTAGTGTTCTGCGACCGGGACAAAAACTGCATTGTTCCTCCTGAATCCAAAGGTTCCAACTATCTGTCGGATTCTTCTCTCCAGCACCATGGAATAGACATTACTAGGGAGGAGCGTGATCTCCCATTAGTTGGAACACACCCTCCGATCCCCTTTCTTAAATAGAGGGACCACCACCTCTGTCTGCCAATCCAAGGGCATTGTCCCCAACCGCCACACGATTCTGCATAGATGTGTCCTACAACATCCAGAGAGTTATAATACATTCACAGAGCTGTGCCCAGAGTTACTTTCCAACCACCGTGGTTACTTCATCTTAGATGATGGACTTCGAGTCCTCAGTCTCTGCTTCCTCATCGGAAGACGTGTTGGTGGGATTGAGGAGATCCCTGAAGTATTCCTTACACCATCTGACGACATCCCCAGTCGAGGTCAGTAGCTCCCCACCCACACTGTAAAGTGTTACTGAATCACTGCTTCCCCTCCTGAGGCATCGGATGGGTTGCCAGGAGTTGGGCTCCGGAACCCAAGCTGTACATGGAGTCGAGCCTGAGGTGAACTGGTATCTCTCAACCTCCTGTAAAAGCTTAGCCCCCACCACTCAGCGAGGTGACATTCCATGTCTCGACAGCCATAGGCTGCGCACGTGGATCGGGTCGTCGAAGCACCTGCTTTCAACTGCCGCCCCCAGTCCTCTCTGCAGGCACGTGCACAGATAGAGCCCAGGTGGTGCTCAAGCACCTGCCCCTTTGCCCTGTGCCCTTTAAGTGCACTTCTCACGACCAGTTTTTTTTTCTACCAAACAATAACTCTTATTTGTTTTATTGTTCTTAGTTATTTGCCCTACTAAGCCAACATGTGCTGAAAATACAGTTTTAATGCTCAACAACTTCAAATCGCGCTTTATTCCTCCTCTGCCTCTCGAGCCGCAGCAGCGCTGATGAGCTCCTGATCACAGAAGGGCAACTGCACTGTCCCCGTGTTTCCTCTGTGTGAGAAGATGGTACAGCCCATCTAAGACCCGGGAGTAAAGTAAACTGAGTAAATTAGATAACTTTTATGTACGAACCAGCGCGACATGACTGGATTATTAAGGGGACGTCCGGACAAAGTCAGCGGTAAGAAGTCAGTAACTTCAGCGGTTCTGTTTGTCGCGCTATACAATGGTCTTAAAATGAACTCTATTACTCAGACTAAGTCATGGCTGGGCGTAGACCAGGGCCAGAGCAGTGTGAGCTGAGCTAAGGGAGACAGAAGGGTGAGGAGGAGAGAGAAGGGTTAGGAGGACAGTTAACTGGGTTCTGGACACAGTACCTCTGTGGGAGGAGCAGGGAACATGGACAGCCCAGGGGATTATTGTTATTTAAGATATTTTAGATATGGACTAAGCAATGACTTGCACAAACTAGATGTTTTAGGTGTAGGCTAGCACCTTTGCATTATTTATTTGTATTTGTGCTAATCATAAGTGCAGAGCCTTGTGATAGACTTTAGAGGACAATGTAGGACAATCTAGCTTATTATTAGGTCCACATCATTGTAATTTTTTTTTATGTTGCTGTTTTAATCAGTGGTCTGTTAGTGGTACTAGTTACTAGTTCCTCGGGGTTGCCCTTTTATCTTTGTTGAGCACCTGCCCCTCAAAATGTCTGCACGCCACTGCCTCTCTGCACCCGACCCCTAGAGCTCCCTTTGTGGGTGAAGAGCCCACAAGAGGGCTGAGCCGGGCCAGGTCCAGTGAGAAAAGACCCGATCTCCAGGCGCTTGCATATGAGCCCCAGGCCTGGCTCTTGAGTGGGGCCAAACCAGGCGACATCACGGTCCTAAGCTTTAAATGTAAAATACTTAAGGCTAATCAGACTGTACAGTATACGCTTTCTTGTTGCATAATTGTGAATAGATAAGTAGGCTTTGGAAATGAAGCACAATGAGCCCTTGAGTCTTCCAGGGCATAGGCACGTGCATAAGTGCACTCTGCTGCAGTTCTACCGCTCTTTTGACATTAATCTTTGCATTGTCCTTGGGTGAAACACATAATACTAATGAGAGTTGCATGTATGCTGTTTCTCTCCTGTGTGAGCTGGGCCTGCTCGGTTTGCTGTATGTTATGGGACACATAGGATTTTAATTCCTTATTGTGTGTGTGTGTGTGTGTGTGTGTGTGTGTGTGTGTGTGTGGCACCCATGGCCCCTCTCTCACACCCCAGGGAGCGACGCCACATTGACTCTTCTCACTTTTCCCCTTTATCCTTTCTTTCCTCTTACAGGGCTCTCTCCCTTCCATCAAGCTTTTCTTTACTTCTCCATCACCAGTTTCCCTTCTCTTATTTGTGTTTGGGCTTATTTTCAAAGGCCGCTCACCTCTGAATCATTCCCTTTCCCATCGGTCCCACCATCATTCTCTCTACATCCTCATTCGTATTCCTCTTCTACCATTTGTTCACCATTACGGCCCCTTCTCTCTGTATGCCTGTCTTTTTCTTTCTTAATTTCCCTCGTACCATCGCCAGACCTTTGCCAAGAACCAAGACAAATCTGCCCGGTCTGACTATTCTAAGGAGTTTGTTTGTTCGGTTCACATTGGCAGGAAGTATTCTTCAAACATACTTCAGGTGGAATTGTTAACTAATCAAACTTTTAGTGTCACTTGCTGGTGATATGTCTGTAGTTTGTCATGGGAATGGTACATTAATTTCCCTTCAAAGAATGATTCCTGTAGAAATAGATGCAAACTGCTGCTATATAACACAGACATGCAGTTGTGCTCAAAAGTTTATATACCCTGACATTATTATAATTTTTTTCACAGTTAGGGGTTGTGCGGAGCCAGTTTGCTCTTTTTAAATCATAATAACTGAAACTGACAAAATGACCCTGATGATCTTGGCCTGAGAATCAAGTTGACACACATGGGTTAGGGGAAAAAAATTAGTCAAAAAAAAAAACTTGTAGGCGCAACTTTATAAAACCACCTTCTTCCAAATTGCAGTCATTTATTGTGGACCCAGTGGATTTTTTTTTCTCCTGCTAAATCGAAAATTTGAGTTTAAATTTAATAAAACAAATATTTTAAGAATACATTAGCAAAAATGTTTTTCACCCTCTTAAGCTAAATGTATATTTAATTCTAAATTGTTTTTAAATATTTGTTGTGTTAGTTGCTGTTCTCTCAGCTACTGTAAGTGTTCTGGTCTGGTTGAATGGGTTTCCAGCAAACAATGAGATTGCATAAGCAGAACGTCTCTAGCATTTCAATGAAGGATGTGTCTTTGCTCTTCCCTGCCTTGCCCTCCACAGTGGCTTCACTATTGAACTGGCCTCTGCACTCACTGTCGTGTTCGCGTCCAATATCGGAATCCCAGTCAGTACCACGCACTGCAAGGTAAAATTAGTGGCGCCTCCAGCTGGAATCCTAACTTGTTTGTATTTTTCATGGAGGAGGTTTGCACTGTCTTTAGGCTGAAACACACGTGATGCGCAGTAGCATTCACACAGCTTTTTTTCCATTTTATGGCAGAAAGGCCTAATTAAATTCCACATGTATCGGATATTGGGAATTGGGTACCATCTTCCAGATTAAGACTGACTCGTGCAGGCCCCTTCCATGCTTTGCAGGTCCCTTTCCAGACCAGAAGCATGACTGACCTAACCTCTTGTTTCGTTCCCTCCAACTCCTCTATTGTGGCCCCTACACTGGCATGGCTTTTTGTGTGGGAGCACCGCTTGGCCACCAGCAGAATATCCAGCCGCACAATGCACCACCAACCTGTCATACTTGTGTTCCACTTTGTCACCTCTCCATCTTTCTGTGTCTCTACACATCTGTCTTTACAGCGGATTTTGCATTGAAGTAATGAGTGCGCTAACAGTGCTTGTTGCATCAAATGTGGGCATCCCCATAAGCTCCACCCACTGCAAGGTATTGGAGTCACTGGTCACGGCTCCGCCTTCTTTACCTGTAACTTTCAATCGACAAATCCAATCACAACTCCTGTTGTTGCAGCTTTGAGCTCTCACGCAGCATTCCTTCAGAAATGACAACCTTTCACTGTTTCAAATTACCAATGACAAACATATATTATGTATTGATACTGTTTTAAATATCTTTATTGATTCGGTCATGTTTTGCATTTTGTATAAGTTTAGGTTTTTGGGATCCCAGGTTCAGATCCAGATTTCAGTGTATTGAGCTAATTCAAGTGAAAGACTTACCAAAGCTTTTGTTTTCTGAACACAAATCATTTGTGTTGTCATTTGTGTTGAATATTTCGTTAGACCCAAAGCTGATATTACATTTTAAAGTCAATTTCTTCAAAGATCACTATTACATCCATGAAATAACTTCACTTCTCATTTTCAGATTGCCTTTATCTCATATAAATAATGAATAATTGCATTGCTTTGTAAAGTTACTCACAGCTATTGGTTTGTAATTTTGGTGGTGAATAATCGTGACGTTCACAGCTGAAAGTATTGTACAAATACCTCCATTATCGTTGAGTGTTGTACAATATTTTTTGCTGTGAATTTCTCGCAGAGGACTACATGAGCAACAACAGACACTGCTTTAGTTTGACATTTGTCATCAGGTCAAATGCAGGTAGTGCCTGTTGTAGTGTGTGGGGCACAGGGCAGAAGACTTCACCTGCTCCTTTCAATGCGTTTGATCAGGTTACAGTTGACTCTAAATTATTACATCATAGCTTGGCGTCAGATTTGTCTTAGACATTACTGGTTTAATTGAACTTTGTTTGTGTTTGTGCCCTATAATGAACAGTCACTGCACATGTGACTCACACCCCACACACTACCTGCTTATTCTCATTAAATACATAATTGCTTAACTGATAATTTACCTTTTTAAATGGGGGTATAATCAATGTGGAAGTCTGATTGTTGTTGTAAAAATGCAAAGACCTCAGTGGTGGAGGTCTTGGTTTGAAGCATTTTGGATGCAGATTTCAGACTTCCATTCACTGTGTATTTTCTCCTATAGACTTAATTCTTTTGGCATCCTCTTACTAACACTTGGAAATGCCCCTGAAGAGCCAGACTCCAGGCTTTGTACTTATGTGTTCCCTATAAGTCCTGAATGATGATCAAAAATGTTATGCTCAAAAGAATGAACTAGTGTTCAATTTGACCAGTATTGAAATTGGGATTTAAGCCTGTAGTCTGTCTCTCTTCACTGTCTTGCTCTTTTATACCATGTCCAAACCACTGCTGAGTTTGTCCCCCGTCTTGCTCCCGCTTACAGGTGGGCTCCGTGGTGGCGGTCGGGTGGATCCGCTCGAAGAAGGCGGTGGACTGGCGACTCTTCCGGAACATCTTCCTGGCCTGGTTCGTCACGGTGCCCGTGGCGGGCCTGTTCAGCGCTGCCGTCATGGCCCTGTTTGTGTATGGCATCCTGCCCTTCGTCTGAGGGCTGCGTGGAGGGTGAATATCCAAGACAAGAGGGATCGAGAAGAGGAAAACTAGAGCAAGCGTGAAGATGGAGAAATTGGACGATGAGGTGACTGCGAGCATAAGAAAAATGTCAAAAAGGCAGACAGGGGAAGGATTGCTGACGTTTGCAGAAAGGCATGGTTGTACTGTGGATTTGACAGGGGTTGGTCACATGCAATTTTTGGCTCCTTC
Source organism: Proterorhinus semilunaris (assembly GCA_021464625.1). Lineage (NCBI taxonomy): Eukaryota > Metazoa > Chordata > Actinopteri > Gobiiformes > Gobiidae > Proterorhinus > Proterorhinus semilunaris. Next base: position 14,214,558 of record CM038345.1, read on the forward strand.
CTGAGCTATGAGTTGGGTTTCTGAATGATTTTACTCTTTGAACACACCAATATACATTTTATCTGCTGTACATAAACGATTGAAAAAATAGGCCACCTGAAGGCAAACAATTCAAATGGCACACAAAGCCTGCAGTAACGCTGCTTTCAGAGTTCCAATATGCCGCAAGAAAAACATGTACATATCGTTGAGTCTTGAAAATTGCTGCTTGCTTTAAAATTAATTGCTTTAAAACAAATCTGTGTGCATGTGGCAAAGCAACCCATCTGTCAACTGCCTGAACATCCAGGACTGGTGCAACAGGGGATAATGGGGAGCCACCTCAAAGACCAGGAGTGTGGAATCGTCAGTCTGCTTTTTATTTGATACCATAGAAATCCTGATTTGCTAAAAAAGAAAAAACAAACACTTTTTCTTTTTGTTCATTATGTTGTACGTTTTTATAGATGGGTCTCATATTTTTAATGATGTATTATAATGTAATTTCTTTTGTAAATAACTGTCCCTAAAGGTTTTTGGGCACGTGGGGATCATGATTTCTTTGTAATGTCAATTGGAGGCCTCTGCTGTGTATTTCCCTTTACTGTAAAGGCTTTACTGTATGCCTATTATAGATCATGTACTTGGAATTCGGCCTATTCTATTACACTGTCTAAATAGATACAATTGTCAGTATTTTACAAAAGGGTTATCTTGAATTTATTTTTTAAAGTAATCAGGATGGTCAAAAAACATAACCTGTTTTGTATGTTCATTGCAATTCCTTTTGTACACCTGTGACTTGTTTGCTATAGAAACTACCAAAATGAATATCCCCTGACATACAGGAAAATATGCCAGTCAGTCAAATATCTGTATTGAACAGCACTGTGGCTCTGAAACCACACATTTGAGGCCTCCAGACCATCGCAAAAGCCTTGTAATCTCAAAACGTGGGGTTGATGTCATTTCATTCATATCAAAAAACTAAAACCAAGAAACAAACTTAGCTTAATCCTGGGCAGTTATGCAGTCCTGTTTAAAAACGGGGGAAATGACCTCCTCAGCCACATGTGTAGCTCATTATTGGAGGTTTGTATCATGTTTGTGTCAAAGTGCAGAGTTCAATGATGGCCAAGTTTGGGAAGTCAAGTCACAAAAAAATCGTTTTGGGGGTTCGTAATGATCACCAACTTTTTAACAAGGTCACCTGACCTGTAGCTGAACAAAGTCTAAAGCTTTTTTTATTTGAACAAACTCGATGCCATGAGTTGCAAGGTTTTTGTTCTTGTGGTCCTATTTTCATTTTTTTTTTCTCATGCAAATTATTAAGTAGCCAATTGCCTTGTAACATAGTGTTTTACTTTACTTTGTGATGACAGTAAACAAGTACTGTGGTGTTTACATTGTAACAATATTGTAGAGTGTATATGATAAAAAAAAAAAACCTTTGCCTAATAATGCCAATGAAAGAAAAAACACTAATGATTAATTTTAAGTGCAAGATTAAGAAAAAACCAGAAGTGTCTAGAGAGAGTGCGGATGAGAGCAACTGTGTGCACGCATGGTGACGTCTTGTTCCTGTTTATTGTAGTGGTAGTAGTGCTGATCATGATCCAAATCACTTTACACTGCTACTACTGTGTGTACACACACTACATGAATTGGTGCAATTCATTAATGAAGAAACTAACTAGAGAAATATCATTAAAACTATATTTTTCTACCATACCATAGTTTTAACCCTGGTGAGCTTCCAAACACTAAAGAGAACACACTGCAGGTGGCGGATTGTAAACTGGATGTGAAGTATCATATCTCACGTCACCTGGTCTACGGTGCCATTGCAACCCACGTGCAGTGTGTTCTCAAACCTGTAGAATGATGTGAAGGTTGCCAATAGATCAGATTTCAAAATCCTTTTTATTTTTGAACTTTAGATGAATACTTTGTAATTTTGTTTCCCTGTAGCTTCTAGCATGAGCTGTTTTAGAGGGTATGCAGATGGCATTCCGTCATGGCAACGGGGCCAAATGAGTGGCAAGTCTGCGTAGTTGTCCATTTTGTGACACTCAGTATAGAATGTCAAGGGTTTTCTTTAGAATGAGATGTGCATACCCTCTATATTAGGACATTTTTGCGCTGAAATTGGGAACTGATAACTGGACACCTAGGTTTTCAGTTTTTAACTGTGGGATTTACAAAGGCGTTACTACATCGGCCAAATAATGGCAACCACTTTTAATTAATGGTTAATGGTAGTAATTCAGTATCAAATAAAGCAACTGTTGCTTTCAGGCATAAGCCAATACATTATTTTGGACATGCCTGTGACTAGTTGTCCAAGTCTGCATATTTAGTTACAGCATAAAATTGATTACTTGATACATTTTATTATTAAATCGGGATTCGTCAAACCCTTTGTAAGTCTCACATTCATTTACTTGCTTCATTTAGGGGGACACTGCTCTAATGGAAGGAGAAAGCGAACATCACCCTCTGGTGGCTGAAACAACAACCACATTATTATACAATACAATTTGAATTGCAAAGAATAATCAAAATTTAGAAAAACGAAGTGGACAAGTCGATCGTTTTAAGCAGCTACTGGGTGGGGTACGACCTGGGCAATTTCTCTTTCAACAGCGTTCACAGCGACCCTGGGACTGGCAGATAGGAATTACAGATGCAATACCACTGAGGGAGCCCGGTTCTTCTATTTTTCAAAATTACTTTAACCCAATAAGAACACACAATGTGCCATTTCCTCCCTCGCTGAATGTGCAATACGTTGTAAAAAGGAGAGAGCCCGTGCTGGTCAAGGTGTCGCAGACTCCGGATATGGCTGTGCTGCTCTTTGTGAAGTGCTTCATTTTTCAGAATGTGCTCCTCGGCCGGCCTGCAGGCTGAACAGCTGTGTCGTCTTTTCCCGTTTACTGCTTTTAACCGTCTAGTCCAACAACGTACAGTAATGTTTTTTTGTTATTTTTTTTTAAATCAATTGTAGCCTGTTTCTACAAATCTTAAAGCTGTTTTGATTTGCAAAAACACGTACTGTAATGTATTTAAACAATTTTAGTGGTGAAATGTCTGCATTCAAGTAAATTATGGGAATTAAAATTACAGAGACAAATAATTGAGTCCTGTCATTTCTCAAGTTCCAGCTAAAATTGCTACAACGTGTTTTTACTTAAAGACTCCCAAGAGTTGATTTGGATTATTGCTGGGTCACTGTAATGTGCCCTACGCCCTAGACATCAGTGCATTCAAATGGTTAGGTCAGACACACATTCTTCAAACTTACTGCTTCAAATACATTAACGTGCGACAGGTAAAGGGTTTGTGAACTAAACTATTTCAAACAGGACGTAATATTGAAAATTCAGAGAGAGTTTCTTCTAAAAAAAAAAGGAAAACAGAGCACCGATTAGGGTTAGATCTTTCCATTCAAAACATTTTATTGTCCTCCCCACTTCAAGGTTTACCCTGTGATTTGGCTTGGTTGCCGAGCCAAAAAAAACATACATTGCATTTCCTCAGGTATGAGTGGAGGCATACAAAGGTCTCGAGAGTGAGACATGAATGAAAAGAGTATACAGGATTATCCTTCAAGTCACATGAGTAATCTTTGCATTCATGACTAAACAAAGGATTAATTTTAGATCACAGGAAGCTGGAGATGGATGCATCTGGCCTTCAGACAGAATGAGACAGCAAAAAGCAACTGTATGAAGACCAGGGTTGTGTTTCTTGTTCAGAATGTTTTAGTCTGCATCATGTATCGCCTTTATGTAAAGCATTTGTAGTGTACAGTACACACACAGACAATGGGTGCCCAACTGATATAAAGCAAGGTCACATGACCCAAAACAAGTGATGTCACATGAGGGAAGGGGTTAAACCGGACATGAATCGAACCAAAAGTCACTCAAGACAGTTGGTGATGCACAAATGTCTCTATTGAGGCAAGTGCACCGTTACCGTTACAGATACAGCTCCTCACATGTGGGTGAACATAAAAAGTCCTCCCCATTCAGTGAATGTGCAGATAAAAATGGGCACATGGTGATTTAAGCTCATGCTTAAGTTGTGGTAAACCATCCAAGCACTTATTCAAAACTATAAATTACACAGCAGCGTTTACACAGAAGAGCGTTTAGTCTGCCTGCTCTCCCAGGGCGAGTGTGACATTTGTCTCTTATCAGACTAATTATGCTTGAGGGAGTAAAACAGATTAAGTGGAGCTGATTATCAACTTTCATATAGATTTTTTTCTATAATATATTTATAAAGTTATTTCTGTCTTCCAGGCACCCACCATGCTTGCTTTCACATTCTCTCGCCTCACTACTTTTACTCAATGTACACAACATGGGATTAAGTGTGAGTGACAGATCTGACATGACAATCACTGAAAAAAGCCAAAAAGACACAGTCTTTTTTGTCATCCATTGGCAGTTGGGCTGATGCGACAGTCAGCCAGTTTCAATGGTTTTAACTGGGAGGCAAAGACCGTGTCATCAAAGGGGAGGGGCTGGGGGCTCTTTCTTCATAGGTGGTGTTTTTGTTGTTTTTGTTGACTTGCTTGGCGTTGTCATGCTTTCTTTAAGGTTGAGGTTCTCCAATGCAACATCTAAGGTCATGACTTCCACGCAGCCCATTGCCTGGAAATCAGCAAAATTCCTCATGGGGGCATGGCAGTCTTCATCATCCTCTGAAGAGGAGGCGGACGCCTCCTCGTCATGCAGCAGTGTGGACAGCAACAGCTCAGTTACAAAGAGACTCCGGTCGGCCCACTGTGCCTCACACACCTGTCGCTCCACCTCAGACAACCGCGGCTCGCTCAGCCTGCAGAGCACAAGACCAGGAACGAAAGCATCGTTTTAAAGTTAAGCTTAAGATTTTCACACCAGGATCAATAGAATTATATGAAAACATAATATTTTAGAACTGTTGTCTGTTGTCAGAGGCAATTCTCATTTAGTTTGTGATTTTTAAATGTAAATCTGTCAAAAACAATTTGAGGTTTGGGACTCGGGGGAGACAGTAGATGAGTGAGTGTCTCACCTGCTGAGTAAAAACTGGGAGTTGAGTGCAGTGTGCTGAGAGGGCTCTGGAGGTCCCGGATTGGGACTGGGATTAGGGTTCATGTTGGCGTTGGGGTTTGTGGCTGAGGAGTTAGTGAGAATTGCATTGGTGCGTCCACCTCCTCTAGTGGCGTTTCGGGCCGATTCGAGCTGCTGCCGAGCGGCCTGCGCCTGCTGCCGCTCCAGCTGTAGCTGCATCTGAAGCTGCTGCAGCTGTGAGGCCGAGGGGCCCGAACTGAGCTGTCCCCCCGCTGACCGCCGGACCCCGGACAACTGGGATAGCAGCTCTGCAAACACACAGCACTGTTAAGACATCTGGGAGCACTCTGCTACAAGAGCAATGAAAGATCGTTTTTTTACCAAATATATCTTTGCTAAAAACTGCAAATACTTTTTTCCTAATATTATAATAATAATAAAGGTCTCTTGGGCTCAAAATACAAAATAAGTGAGTCACACAAAACAGTTGTTATTTCCAGCTCCTATAGAAATACAACAGAAGCTGACAAGGGCAAAAGTCTATGGCAGATTTTTGAAACTACAAACTTTTCTGTGCCCTCAGTAACATATCTGTTGAAACGAGAAAAAAAAGGAAGAAAAAAAAAAAAAAAAAAAAAGGAAGGAAAGAAAGAAAGAAAGAAAAGTTGGCCATAGCTGCATTCAATAATTTGATTAGCATGTATTTAGGAGCTGACCTGCTATGGGGTCCATGGCTTCTCTGCTGTAGTTGGAGCTCTGTGAGGAGCTTTGACTGGTAGAGAGCCCCCCTGTGGTGCTGCTAGTGAAGTGCATGTTAGACCTGCGGGCCCGGGGTCCCCCCAACCCACGGCCAGGGTGAAACATCCTCCTCACGTGCCGGACACCACTGGACTCGTCGTGGAAGTTGGTGTTAAGGCACAATGACATCACACCTACATTTTAGTTCTAATTTACTTTTCGTTTGTGTTCTTGGCCCGTAGGCTCTGCCAGACAGGACTGTCAGAACAGGACAGTCCAGAGCAAAATGGGTTAAGAGCGGGAGTGACATCCAGCAAATTGTTGGAGTTGGGCCTTGAACTCGTGCAGCTGGGATTGAAACAGTGCTCTGTGTACATGGCAACAGTCTCATCCACCAGTTTAGAAGCTGAAATTTCACTCAAAGCTGTAAAATGAAATAAATTTTTGTAATTAGCAAATTCAGGAATTGTGGCCTTCCTCAGAGGTTGTCACGTGCTGTTGCTGTGATCTGTCTGGTCTGGCTTCAGTGTCTGTCTTCCCTGTTGTATCCCTGTCCCTCAGAGCCGCCAGAAGCACTGTGGAAAATCCCATCAAGCTCTGCTTTTAGAAAGCACTGATTGGCCAGCTCTTAGTTCTGTGAAGCTCGGCTTCAAAGCAGGGGGGGTGTTGCAACATCCACCAGCTGAATGCTGATTTGCTGCCATCGCAAAAACGAGGAAACAATGCTTTCACTAAATATTAGGCTTAATACAATTTTCACATTTGAATTTTAACTACGAGTTCACAGTCTAAATAAATGGTGAATGCACACAAAAGACTGTGTGTAAAAATGCAGGGAACAATGTTGGTCCAGGTTAATGCAGGTCCATGGTAATGAATATAAAATATCATGAGCTTCCCCATTTGGAAACCAGCCACCAACTGGTTTACAGGCTACACCTCCTACTTTTTTTTCTCTGCCAAAACCAACATTAAGTTGAAAAATGAACAGGCCAAGTCAGAGATAGAAAAGATTGGTTCATCTATTATAATATCTCATTTATCCTTAAATGCTTTGAAACATGCGCAAAGACTAATCATGAACAGAACGGGCAAATACACAGACAAACTTAAGTTAACCAAAGTGAAAGGATATCAAGTCTCTAGGTGCTCTGTGTTCAAGAGTGAGATGAGCAGCAAAGTCATCTGTCACATGATTAGGGTCCCCCCCTGGCAACGCTGCACATATGGGACAGATCTAGAAGAGAAATGCAATCATTAGGAACACACAATCAAATTATGATCTTACTAGTTAAGGTAACAATTTTTATAGTCCCTGATCAAAGACTTTATATCTACTCATCAGTTTCTGAGCACAAACACAGACACTGATAGATTATTGCCCTGTACCATGAAGATGGGTAACTTCAAGATTAACTTTGGTTTATCGGTTCTACAAAGTATGTTTTGTTATCTTGTCTAACATTTTAATTAAATAAATTAATCAAATAATGTATTTAGTTTATATAATGTTCTCTTTATCTTTTCAACTTTTTATTGAGGCTTTAAGGTTGTTTTTTTGGAAAGAGTATACAGTTTTCTGTATTTCCATTATGCTCAAGAAAAACTTGCCTTCCTTTGCGGTTCTCTCTTAAACCTTGCTGGATTAGAGCTGTGGTTCTTCAAATATGGGTGAGGGTGCATAGGTGTGTAGCTACTCTGCATATTTCATTCAAAGTCTGTGACAACACAGAAAAAAACCCTGATCATGCTGTAACTTTAACATAGCCTATAGTATAGGTTACAAATACTGAGAGGCTGGTGATTGTGGACTACACAATCACATGCCAGATACAGTGCCTTGCGAAAGTATTCGGCCCCCTTGAACCTTTCGCCACATTTCAGGCTTCAAACATAAAGATATAAAACTGTAATTTTTTGTGAAGAACCAAAAACATGTGGTGAAAGTGAAACGAAATTTATTGGATATTTCAAACATTTTTAACAAAAAAACAACTGAAAAATTGGGCGTGCAAAATTATTCAGCCCCCTTAAGTTAATACTTTGTAGCGCCACCTTTTGCCGCGATTACTGCTGTAAGTCCTTGGGGTTTGTCTCTATCAGTTTTGCACATTGAGAGACTGAAATATTTGCCCATTCCTCCTTGCAAAACAGCTCGAGCTCAGTGAAGTTGGATGGACAGTGTTTGTGAACAGCAGTTTTCAGTTCTTTCCACAGATTCTCGATTGGATTCAGGTCTGGACTTTGACTTGGCCATTCTAACACCTGGATATGTTTATTTGTGAACCACTCTATTGTAGATGTTGCTTTATGTTCTGGATCATTGTCTTGTTGGAAGACAAATCTCCGTCCCAGTCTCAGGTCTTTTGCAGACTCCATCAGGTTTTCTTCCAGAATGGTCCTGTATTTGGCTCCATCCATCTTCCCATCAATTTTAACCATCTTCCCTGTCCCTGCTGAAGAAAAGCAGGCCCAAACCATGATGCTGCCACCACCATGTTTGACAGTGGGGATGGTGTGTTCAGGGTGATGAGCTGTGTTGCTTTTACGCCAAACATAACGTTTTGCATTGTTGCCAAAAAGTTCGATTTTGGTTTCATCTGACCAGAGCACCTTCTTCCACATGTTTGGTGTGTCTCCCAGGTGGCTTGTGGCAAACTTTAAATGACACTTTTTATGGATATCTTTAAGAAATGTCTTTCTTCTTGCCACTCTTCCATAAAGGCCAGAGTTGTGCAGTATACAACTGATTGTCGTCCTATGGACAGAGTCTCCCACCTCAGCTGTACATTTCTGCAGTTCATCCAGAGTGATCATGGGCCTCTTGGCAGCATCTCTGATCAGTTTTCTCCTTGTATGAGCTGAAAGTTTAGAGGGACAGCCGGGTCTGATTGCAGTGGTCTGATACTCCTTCCATTTCAATATTATCGCTTGCACAGGGCTCCTTGGGATGTTTAAAGCTTGGGAAATCTTTTTGTATCCAAATCCGGCTTTAAACTTCTCCACAACAGTATCTCGGACCTGCCTGGTGTGTTCCTTGTTCTTCATGATGCTCTCTGCGCTTTAAACTGACCTCTGAGACTATCACAGAGCAGGTGCATTTATACGGAGACTTGTTTACACACAGGTGGATTCTATTTATCATCATTAGTCATTTAGGTCAACATTGGATCATTCAGAGATCCTCACTGAACTTCTGGAGAGAGTTTGCGCAACTGAAAGTAAAGGGGCTGAATATTTTTGCATGCCCACATTTTTCAGTTGTTTATTTGTTAAAAATGTTTGAAATATCCAATACATTTCTTTTCACTTCATGATTGTGTCCCACTTGTTGGTTCTTCACAAAAAAATACAGTTTTCGGCCGAATACTTTCGCAAGGCACTGTATGTAAAACCATATTTACCAGTCCAACTCAGTACGATTATTTTTAATGCATGTGTGGTTCAACAATGGCTGCAATGAGTGATGTTAGTATGACTGCACACCAAGTGCCCACTCCCTCTGAATGTACATGGAGCTCCAGGAGACCCCAGAATCAAACCAGCCACTTGATAATCTGCTTCACAGTACCACTTATTTAGTGACATTCATGTTTTGTAGTTAATCTGGGACAGACTTCACCAACTGATAAGACCAGCCGGGGAAGTACTCAGCAATAACAGGTGATGTCCCATACACACCTAATGCGTCAAATCGCATTACTCGCATCTATTTTGTCGCTTGAAGTGGCTGAAATCAGCCACTCGATTTGCATGTGTTCACTTCAGGAGGAGCTACTGCGCCCCAATTCTGAGAAAGCCTCTGGGTTTTTCCCCACATGCTGTTCCTGAGCACAAAATTGTGAATGAAAAAACTGTTCCTGAGTCTTTGGTCTGTACGATTGACTTGTGTAGCTCCAAATTCAGACAAATGATCTTCCGTGTCCTTATGCCTGAATGTGTGTGTTGGCCACTTCCTCCTGTTGCCAATTCTGCGTTCACGCGCAATGCACTGATTGCACCGCCTCTGTTGTGTCAATCACCTTGCACAGTAATTAATTGCATGTATGCGCATGTTCACATTGACAATACACATCAATTACCCGGACCTGTTGTGCAAGACATGTTTGGTCTGAATACATCTTAACAATTACAAAAAGACAAAAACTCTTGTTTACAAGCCTCGGCGCAGAAACAGAAGAATGTGCCTGTGATTAAAACATACCACTTCTGTGGAGGTTTCTGTATGTTCTGCAGCCACATGTTCCTGCAGTGAGATCTCCGTGTAGCCCATCCTGCCACAGTATGGACATGTGAATGCCTGCGGCTGCTCCACAGAGAACGCCTCTCCTCCGTAATACAAGTCTAGAGGCACAAAAAAACTTTACATTCAACCACAAAGATCTAATAAACACACTTGTAATAGAAGGTGCCATGTCTAGCACGGGGTATCATTATGTTTTTTTTACACCTGTACTTTACGATACTTGGTTTACGATAACAATTCCAGACAGATTCCTTTTTGATACCAATACTAAAATATTTGTCATCTAGATCCATAAAACAGAACAATAATGTTCCTGTATTCTATAAAAGACTCTTCCTTTTAAATGTGTCTCATTTATTTCAGCTGAAACAATCAAGAAACTTTCTTCAGAGTTGTCCCAGGACTCAATGGGCACCAAAACATGGGTATCTAATATAATATCATAATCGGAACCTGCTCTCAATACGTTTATTTTGAGGATACCGGTAGTACCTACCCCTTTTTTTCCAATACCTGACTGGTATTGTTTAACCATACCCTAGCCATGTCACAATGTCAAATTTTACAATTGCAGTTTAGAGTGTGTGTGTCACCTGTTGCTGTACTTACCAAAATCAACTCTTGTTAAAATACATTGCATGGGATGTTCTGTTGTGTGTCTGGTTGTTGTAGCACCGCTCTCATAACATGATGCACACAAGTCATAGTCATAGCAAATTAAACATTTGTATCGCCGACCTCTAAAGTTGCCTTTTAAACATGCATCACAGCTCACACCTAGAGGACAGAAGGAACAGAAAAAAAAACAATCAGGTTAAGTTCAAATAGGAAGATGTTGTGCTGTATTCTGACATCCTCAAACTGGAAGAGCAGCAGTAGAATATTATTTTACTACCAAAACAAGTGGAGAGATATGCAAATTGAGATTGCGGCTGTATCATATATTCTTGTCCTAAACAACAGATGTACACTATGTGCACCGAAAAGTCTAAGTTGAACTCTAGAGGTGCACAATTGGAGTAAAAGTGCTGTCGATAACTTTACAAAGTGACATGTAAACGTACACAAATGGCACATTCAGTTGTGCCCCATTCTTGATCGACTTGAACAGTCGCGCAGTAAAGTATATTGTATGACACCAGTGCCCGTCCGCAGTTTGTGAAACTCTTGATGCGTGTAGGGTAATAAATCAAACATTTACGTTGATAGTGAAATGATAACTAACTAAAAGTAGACACCGGGAGTTACAAGCACAATCGGAAACCAAAGGGACAACACAGTTGTCATAACTAATACACAACAACAGTCATTCAGTGTGCTTTGACGGACAAACTATTAGTCAATAAAACTTTTAATTTACTACTGGAGTGTAAAAAGAAGCTAGAGTCAGTCTCATACGAAAAGTAACTTAAAGCTCAACAAGGTGAGGTTGGTCACAAGGACGTATGATGCGTTGTCGAACCGAAGCTTGTAGTATTCTTCATTTATTTAAACAAGCAAGTCGTCAAACACCATTAACAATTACTTTAAACATATGACCAAAGTGGGGCACGGCCGAGTAAAGACTGCTCTACGGCACTCCCCCTGCTCCAGGCTTGACCATAACCTACAGAGGGCTGAGCAATGCCTGTTAGCTCCTAGCTACCAGCAGCTAACATTAACAACTCCTCCGCTTGTTTGTCAGTGTTGTTTTGGTTATGAGAGTTGACATGCGGAGCGTTATAGTTAACCAAAATGCCCCGAAATACGTTCAATTACAACAACAACAATGCACCATTATATAACTATCAAGCTATGCTCGCACATTGACTCAACAGACTGGCAGATAGCATTAGCAAGTGTTAGCTTGATATGGATGCAAACAAGATATTCGTGGCTAGCTTAGTTAGCTAGCGGCATTCTTTTTCTCTTCTTTTTTTTCCTAATGCCACCACGACTTCTTCTTTTTTCATCTGTTTTAATGTCATTTACCTTCATGACGGGACATCCTATGAATTCTGATGCAGCCCCCTGTGTGGGCTTCCTAGCGTACAATACAAAATAATATTGTAGAGAAGAGAAGCCGGGGCTGGCTGGCTGTCCCTGGCCTCTTCCCTCATGAAGACTGCGCTCTGGCACACTGCCCCCCTGCGCCCTGCTGTGTCACTGTAGCGTGTAATGCTTCTTTGGCCACACGGTGGCACTATCCCCTGCGCCCTGCTGTGTCACTGTAGCGTGTAATGCTTCTTTGGCCACACGGTGGCACTATCCCCTGCGCCCTGCTGTGTCACTGTAGCGTGTAATGCTTCTTTGGCCACACGGTGGCACTATCCTTTCACTTTTAGAAAGACGCATGTATTTTACATTTTATCTGTTGAGCGTCTGGAAAAGTGCTCCTTATTGATTGACTGTGGAAGATCAATAATGATTCATCTCATATTTTTTTCCAAATTTTCCAAAGTTATACATCAAAACGTTCCACATGTTTGAAAGAATCCTGCTATTACTTTTGGGAATTCTACGATATCCGTTTTTTCAGTAATTGGCCGATATCCGGCCGATTTTTCCCATTGACTATGGAGCTTCCGCAAATTCATGGTTTTCAACATTTTTGTCCACATTTTCTGCCATTGCTGCAGTTTGTGCATGTTCAGCATCCGCAACTTGTCAGTTTTCAGAAAAAAAATTCTGCGTTCTGCAGTTTCCATTTTTTTCTACAGGCTTGGGAATTCTGCCATTCATTTGTATTGAGAATTCTGCCATTCATTTTAATAGGATTTATGATACAGTCTGTCAGCGATGTAAACAGTTTATGCAATGTTAAGACTTTATACAATGTAAAGAGTTTCTACAATTTCAACAGCTTTATGCCATTTCAACAGTTTTTACAGTTTCTGCAACTAAATAGGGATTTTCACGATAATAGCACTATAATGCAACTATATTTATGCAGCTTTATTTCATCATATAAAGCAGTGTAATACAACTCAATAGGGATTTTTACATATAAAGCAGTATAATACAACTTAACAGGATTTTATATAAAGCAGTATAATACAACTTAATAGGGATTTTTACATGTAAAGCAACTTAATAGGGATTTTTACATATAAAGCAGTATAATACAACTTAATAGAGATTTTTACATGTAAAGCAACTTAATAGGGATTTTTACATGTAAAGCAGTATAATGAAACTTAATAGGGATTTTCACATTAAAAGCACTATTGTGCAACTAAATGGGGATTTTCACAATAAAAGCATTATAATACAACTAAATAGAGATTTGTATGACATTTTTCACAATGTTTTGCAATTTCTGCAGCAGTAGCCTACTATTCCGCAGTCAATCGCAATGGCGCAGCCATTGCATGCATTTCTAGTTTATTATGGTTATTATTTATCATAATGAATATTATTATTATTATTAATTAATTAAAACAACGAATGTGACTTAAATAGTAATAATATAAACACATGCTTATATAGGTAGCCTAGGCCTTCCTGTGCCGACTGTGGATGTCCTGAAAACAACTTGCAATATCTTTAAAGAAATGTGTAAAGGTTTAGGTTTAGAAGACATTGCATCTGTTATTTGCATTTCTATTGTATATGTGCTGTGCAGATTTGGCACACCACCCAGCGAGGGTTTTTGTCGTTTTCTGTGGAGGTGGTGAAGACTGCCATCCACCCCCCAGCACGGGACAGAGCTATATGACGGCACACAAATGAAGATGTGGAGATTTCCATTTAACAATTGGTCAACAGAAATATTATGCCATTGGCGAAGTGGTAGATGGAAGCCAAGCCTACACCTTTTGACAAGGCGGAACACCTTCTGGCCACCCTATTTTAATCTTTGCTAGAATCGGGTTTGACGGGCGAAAGCGCTACATGACCTTCTTCGTGTCTGGACGGTTACAGTTTATGACATATTGCGTCTGAAGTACACACCCTAAAACAACCACAAGCTTCGGGCGCGCGCAACGTGAGACGCCCATACTACACTTCATTCAAGTTTGCCACGCCTTTCAACGTAAACAAACGGGGGCTTGACCAATAGAAATCCCCATAGATCAGCCGATGATCAGATGACTGGAGAGGGGAAACTATTTAAAACTCTAATGAGACACTGATGCCAGTTAATACAGTTCTTGAGCGGCACCCTCACTAGTGCGCACCGAACGCACGCTGGCTCTTTGTTACACTTGGATATAGCCTGAACCTCGCACATACTCGGCTAATATAGGCGACTAAACACAGACGGGAAGCTGCAGTCTCCTTGTAATCGCTTGAGACCAAGAAATGATTCAGAAGGTCATTTCACTGTGGATCTTACTGCAGTGCGCCTTTGTGACTTCAGTTTTTGGGGAAACCGCCGTGCTTAAAGGTAAGATTTTGTATGTGCCTATTGTTCGTTCATTCATTCTCTTTCAATCGACCGGTCTTCTCCATTTCCAAATAACGCACAGCAGCCTGATTGACACGGGTATATGATGCCTGAAAACGCAGAATCAGTCGTTTGAAAGGGTTTTCTAAGTTTACTACTTTTACATTCATGATCGTTGAATGCGAACAAGTGTAGCGACAGAAAGTGAGCGTGAAAAGCAGGAGCGGATTTAAAAGCCACGTAGGCTAGTATCCTTTTGGGGAGCGCATGACGCTCCTAATACTGTGGGAAATATTTTTGAAGAACGCTGAGTCCACGTTTTACCATGGACGGGCTCACAGCTCCAATAAAGATTCGAGCCAGCTGAAGTCATTCACCGGTTCTCTACCAAAGGGTACGGCATTAACTGCTTCAAATGGGAATCAAACCCCCTTATACCTTTCAGCTTTTAAAAGCCTATAGCCACGCCTACAGATACCCAGTTGTCTTACTCTTAGGATGGACCTAAATATGTCAAGACACAACCAATCACTATTTTGTAGTAATATAATGTAAGCCGAAGGAGTGCCTCAACCTTGTACTATATGACTTCAGCTATGCACATATGCATAATTCTTGCCTTTTCATATGTTGTATAGGTCTATCTTGAACATGGATATCGATATAACTTTCTGCAATCTTGCACAAAAATACAAACGCATCCCAGATCTCAAATGGTCATTCTAAATAGAATTTGATGAAAAAAAATAGCCTACCTAAATGTGGCCATCACATCTGTTTTTATCTTTTAGGTGAAGCAAGTGATCTTGATGAACCGTCAACAACCGCCAAGTCCAAAGATGGCCTTATTAAATTCAACATGAGAAGAAGCTTAGACCTAGAACAGGAGGGCTGTTACCTACAGACCGGCAAAAAAGAATGTCTCGAAGAGTGTGGCTTCAATGCTAGTGCCAAAAGCATCTTCATCATTCATGGCTGGACGGTAAGCTTGAAGTAGCATCAAATGTAAAAGCTTTATGGCCCTGCATAGAGACCATTGTATGCAACACTATTGTTAATATCCTATTGTCAAAGTATGTGAATAAATGTATTAAGTGAATGGTAGACGACCATTGGCTCAATGTAAACGTGAAGAGCGTCAAGCTGACTGACTTGGGTTTTCTGTTCACAGATGAGTGGGATGTTTGAGAATTGGATGCACAAGCTCGTCTCTGCTGTGATACAACGAGAAACCGAGGCCAACGTGGTGGTGGTTGACTGGATTACGATGGCCCAGCAGCTGTACCCTGATGCAGTAAATCATACAAGCAGCGTGGGCCTCAGTATAGCAGCCATGCTCGATTGGCTTCAAGTGGGTAACACATTTTCTGGCATGAAGTTATTTCATTTTGTTTTCAAACCAATGCAAGTGAAGTTTTATGAGGAAAAATTGTTTTAAGATTTGTTGCGCTGTCAGAGACAGACTTTTGACAGCTGTACTGTATGTCCTGGAAGCCCATAGTATTCGAAGTTCAAAAACCTCATAGTTTTGGCTATGTTTTGTAGAACATCGGGGCCAATCTAAGGTCTGTTTAGTAGGACTTGGACAGATATAACCGCATCCTTTCAGAAAAAAATCTGTATGTGCACAAAGTTTTCATTAAGACGAACTAGTACAGATGGTGGAGGCGCTGTTGAATGAAGTGACCGTGTGTAGTTGGTCAGAGTTTTGGGAGAAGGCTTTTGATTTGAGCATGACTAATTTATAGTTTGCGCAAGTCATTAATGCAAATCGTATTCCTTTAGCAGCAGCTAAGATTAAAGTTTATCTTCTGTTTTCTGCAGGATGAAGCACAAATGCCTTTAGGAAATGTGCACCTCATAGGTTACAGTCTTGGCGCACATGTAGCAGGCTATGCTGGAACATTTGTGCGAGGAACCATTGGAAGGATCACAGGTATGTATTGCATGAAATGGGTAATAGTTTGTTTTAACATGGTTTCTAATGCAACATATTTACTTTTCCTTCATTAGGTCTGGATCCAGCTGGGCCGATGTTTGAGGGAGTAGATGAACGGAAGCGCCTCTCTCCAGATGATGCCGACTTTGTGGATGTGCTCCACACCTACACTCGTGAGGCCCTGGGTGTGAGCATTGGTATTCAGCAGCCCATAGGAGACATTGACATTTACCCCAATGGCGGTGATGTGCAACCTGGTTGTGCAATTGGTGATGTGCTGGCAGTGGCTGGAAGTAAGTCTCAGACTTGTAGTAATTTGAATATTATAATATAGACATTAGAAAATTCAATGATGCATCTTTATCATTTATAGATTTTATGGAGGTTGTGAAATGTGAACATGAGCGAGCGGTCCATTTGTTTGTGGACTCTCTAATGAGCAAGGACCACTTAAGCTACGCTTTCCAGTGCACTGGAGCGGATCGTTTTAAGAAGGGCATCTGCCTCAGTTGTCGCAAAAACCGCTGCAACAGCATTGGCTACAATGCCAGAAAGATGCGCAAGAGACGCAACAGTAAAATGTATCTGAAGACCCGCGCTGATACTCCATTCGGGGGTGAGTCATACTAACCAAATCCGCTCAAATAACCTTTTGTCTCAATCTAAAACACTTGGGAAGTAATCATATCAAAAGTGGTAATCACGTTCTTAAGATGTTTTCTCCTTTCTCTACAGGCTTCCATTTCCAAATGAAGATGCATGTGTTTGACAGGAAACTGTCTGTTGATCCAGATCCCACTTTTCATGTCAAGTTGTATGGTGCCCACAACGACACAAGTGACATATACGTAGATGTGTAAGTATTCTGTTTTTCCTGTACAGATATTCTCTTTGGAGATCTTTGTGCTTTAATATATTTTTCCTTTATCTAGTTATGACCACAAAGTGGGTTTGAATGCCACTAACACCTTCTTGGTGTTTACTGAAGAAGACATTGGGGATCTGCTGAAGATTGAGTTGAGCTGGGAGGGAGATGGAGAGTCATGGAACTCTGTTTGGAAAAGTTTTAGAAAAAGTTTCTTTACTTGGAATACCAGTCTTTCCAAACCAGTGCTACAAGTACGGCGTATCCGTGTGAAAGCTGGAGAAACGCAAAAGAAGTAAGTAGCCAAATAAGACATAAGTTATCTTTCTACATGTGTTAACATATGTAATATCTTCATGATCACTGCTTTATAGGTTTACATTTTGTGTCCCGGACCCGTCTAAGATTGACATTTCACCAGGAGAAACCCTAACATTTGTAAAATGCCGTGATGGTTGGGAATCAAAACCATCAAAGCGGTAAGAACATGATGTACTTTTTATTTTATTTTTAAATAAAGTATCTACCTTCAATCTTTGAGCAAAACTAAATTTAATATTTATTTTCATAGGCTGGCAATGTGATGACTCGGCACTTCCAGCAACCAATGCACCATCACCTTTGGGACCCATCTTTGGTAAAGAAGCCTTTGCTTCTGGAACAAGCACTTTTCTAAGCAGGAGGTCAGGAGGTTGGCACACAACGGCAGAGACTGAGCTTTCTTGTACTGAACTTGCAGCCTTTCCATTGGATACTGGGCTGTGCACAACAGCTGAGAGAAGCACACTAATTTTTCCAACTGTGTTGGGACTGCAGGAATTGCAGGAGATACTTTTGGTGTGGATTAGTGAATTAGAATAGTTACATGTATGTGGTCAAACACCAGCATTTGTAGTCATGGTACTGTACATTTTAAACTATTTTATTTATATGAATGCACTGCAAGACCAATGTTATTTATGAAAGCGCACCCCACAATAAGGCATTTGTTGTCAATGCAGTATTTCCTTTGTATCAGTTGTGTATATGTATGTTACTGTGTGGTCACTGAGGTCATGTGACCCAGTGCCTTTCTGCTGAGAGATTTTTGATGAAACACTGAAATTGAAGGAGATTCTCATCTCATTGCACACTTTCTGTACATTTTGTTGGGTAATGCTTATTTTGTGGGTGTGTCAATGTACATAATGTAAATAACCTTTTGGAAGATAATAAATTCACATTACTTGTACTCTGCCTCTGTCAGTATATTCAAAGTAGAAGAATAAATGGCTAATGGGAAAATCCACTACAACATGACACAGTAATATTTAGTTTTTTTAATGCGAACTTTATGTGGCACATAAAACGCAGCATTTGGTGTGGCATGTAAGGTCCAATTCGGTACACTGATAATTGGCAGAGATTATAGTTCTGGCGTTTACAAGTACAGCAGTAACTGCATGTTTTATCTGTGTGTCACCCTGCATATTATTCTGCACTGTATGACATGTTTACTGTATTCCCCACTCAACTAGTTGTGTTTTCCCCTTTGGTGTCACAAGCTAATTTCCAGAAGCTTCTCGCATTCTTTTATCAAACCCTTGCTCTTAGAAAAAAAAATGTTACAGATGCTCCAAAAATGCAAACGATCACACCATACTGTGTTGTGGCATGTTGCAGAGAAATGCTTCAAAGCTTAGCAAGAGCATGAATGTGCCAAAGTATGCCACTCCCACAGAAGGCAGTTTGTCACTTCGACGTAACTGTCTTTGCTTAGAAACTATGCGCTGTCCCCAATCTGCTAGTTTCAACTGAACATGCTGTGCTTTAGTCTGATCAGATATTATGAAAGGTGTATACGGTACTTCTTTTGAAGTCAATTTTTTTAGACTTGTTTTTCTGTTCACATCAATAATGACAACAGTGCATTTTTGTGAACAGATTTATTTCTATCCCTGGTAATTTGACAATGACCTTTTTGTACCACAACGGTCAATGAAACCTTACGTATGTGTTTCAGCTACACTCACTGTTGCACTGGACCTGGGTTAGTCATTCACTGCCATTCGTAGGCTGAGCCCTGAACACTGGACGCTCTACAATCTGTACAACCATCTGACTGTCTAATGAGCATAAGTCCGAGATAAAATGTATGAAAAAATATATAAAATAAAAGAGCAAACCTTCTCTATTATCAATGCTGTGCTGTGTTAATTCTTAACTGTTTATGATTATATTAATTGACAAAAATATATGCCTTTTTGTTCATAGCGTGTCGTTACTTCCAGTTGACTAAGCCCAATAGTCCAGAGCAGCACTGTGTTGATGGTTTCCCTGGAGCCACGTGCCTGGCAGATTGGAGATTGGCACAGGCCACAAACATCACCACATGTTGCAGTGCTGGCTCTGGCCCACAGCACAAAGACAGAGGGGGATGTCACCTCACATGATCCTATAACCTTATCCTAACGCGATCCAGAAACACTTCATGAATGTCGCTGTCGTTGGAGCAGTGGGAAACGTTGTGTGTTTAATGCTTTTGGCCTCCACTTCTCTGCTTTCTCGGATTTAGTACTGAAGCTTCTAATACTATTGGAACTATCAATGTGGATGATGAATTGTAATAAGGTCATTGTAATATGGCTAATACACACAAATATGTAGGCTACATAGAGATCCCACTGTATCTCAAGTGTGTACCCAAAGACAGATCTGTTGTTTCTTCTCATTCTTTAGAGGGTGTAATACAGTATCTAACATCAAAACAAAGAGTAAGGGGAAATCCGATCATGTACAGTCGGTCATAGGGAATGGTAAAAGCTATTGCATAATGTCCATTGTGAGGTGCAGTTCATTCTCTGAGGGCAGCAACATCGGTGTTCATCAATATCCACCGAGGTTTGACCCAGGGACAATACAAGGTCTTTCAGTTTATGTTCAAATAATATTATAATAATAATGCATCAGTTTTATATAGCGCTTTTCTGGACTCGCTTTACATTGCACTATTCATTCACTCCATACTTGGTGGTGGTAAGCTACTATTGTAGCCACAGCTGCCCTGGGGTAGACTGACGGAAGCGAGGCAGCCAATCTGCGCCATCGGCCCCTCCGACCACCACCAACCACTCACTCACATCATTCATCCTGGCCTATTGTACATGTTTTTGGTGGTAGGGGAAACCTACGTAGACACGGGGAGAACATGCAAACTCCACACAGAAAGGCCCCGTCCAGGTGGGAATCGAACCCGGGACCTTCTAGCTGTGAAGCACAAGCGCTAACCGCTGTATTACCGTGCCGCCCAGATTGTCCATAATCGTTACTGAAATTATATTACGCCCACCACAGGTTTTGGTTTAATATATGAATTTTGCATATTCTTATTTACCCCTTTCACATGGTGTCACCTTGAAGCCAAACACAAATATAAGTCACACTTGTATTGCCATTACTGTTGACAGATGCACTGGTCGTGAGTTCGGACAACATCATGGAGCACATTCTGGATGCTCATGTGCATCTTGATATGTCACAATGTTCGTTTACAGCCTATAAATACCCTGTCACCTGCCCTGGAGTGTGAGGGTGGTACATTTTTCCATAGACAACCTCATCATTGACCCCTTGAGTTGACGAACGGTGTCATGTTCCTTTGTTGTTCTTACCCCCACTGTGCGTCTGTGTGCGCGTGTGAGTGTCGCACTCAGCTGTTGACAACGCCTTGCTTTACAACTTCTAGCTAAAAATTCTTCGCAGGTTGGGCTATATGTAACAAAGGACACGTACTAGGTCCCAAAAAGGCTATGAATCTGTGGGATGTAAAATGTGGGTGATTTAAAAGGCGTAATTTCAGGAAGAACAGTTTCCGCTTTTTTCAGTTGTCTGGTGAAAATGTATTTTTTATTGTTTTAGATTTGGACAGTGCACATCAACACGTCAGCAGAAAGCCTCAATGTAAATGTGCCAGAATTAGCATAATAGCTCAATTGTGTTGGTTGTCCTAAGGCGGGTAAAGAAACATTATTTGACGGAAGAGAAATACAGACATAGTTCAGTAGAACACGTTACAGTCACAGAGGTCAGTGAAAAAGGACAGTCACAGGTGAGATAACACGCCCAGGAGGAGGTTTCATTGATAATCTACCTGTGAGTTGCACGATTGTTTTGTTTTCAACCAGTTTCCTAGGACCTTTTTAAAGGTGTGGTAATTGTCACAGTTCTAGACATGAGCAGGCAGTGAGTTCAGTGACTGTGTGCCTCTGATAGACACCACCACTTGACTGAAATTAGTCCTGCATCGTTGCACATTACTGTCTCCTCGGGCCAAAGCTCTGGTATTTACTTGAGTGTTGCTTATTTTTTTGTATAAAATCCATTAATGGTGGAGGTACAAGATTATTTAAAACTCTAAAAATTAAACAAGCATCCAAAAACCTCTGATGACACTCAAAATCTGAAATAATATACGTACTTACCATGTTACAGTAATGATATTGTAAAGGCTTTCTATCCAGAGTTTTTAATGTTTTCTTAAAGAGACTTGATAGGATTCATATTGGTCTCTGATGTTTGGGACCATGTGGTATAACAGTAAGTTGTATTTCTGAAGATCATTGCACATATATAAGCCTTTGCAGACTCTGTCGTCAGAGAAGGTCTTATATGCTTAAAGTTTGACTAATTTAATTGAATGATGTACAATTTTCTTAATATGCTGCTTGAATCAAAGAGAACTCCTAAATACTTAAATTGTTTAACTATATCTAATCTCTCACCGTTAACTATCACACAGATGGTTGTTTATTCCCTTCTGGCTGACAAGAAAAAGACATGCAGACAGTTTTTTTTTTTTTTATTCAGATGGAGGAAAGAGTTTTGGAGCCAATGGGACACTGGTACAATGGCTGCAGAAAGTGTTGCAGCAACGTTTTGTTTTTGCGTGAACATATAATACAGCATCATCAGCATATAACTGCATTTTAAACACTTTTACAAACATTGGGAAGATTATTTTTATTTATTTATTTATTTATTTGAGCAGTTTGTCTGCTCAAAGGGAGTGGGCCGAAGCCAAAGGCTTATAAGCGCCCATCCCAGAATTATTGATGTACAGGCTGAACAGGATTGGTCCCTGTGGCGAAGCTGGCCACGGAGTAGTCAAAATGAGCAGGCAGACTTGACAAACATAACGCTTACCGGGCAAATTGTATTCTTCATACAAAAGAAACTTCTCCAAGACCCATGTCCCTTCATGAACAAAATGGCTTCCTCTTTTATACCTCTCCTCATGGGAAAGGCCCTACCACAGGTAAGTACCATTAGCTCGATGGGTAAGTTTTAACATTTTACATAAAAGTTGGTGTTTAGTCCACAAACAAGTGTTTAAATCAAATGAATAAAGACAAAATAGAAACCAAAATGATACAAAAAGGAGTTGTCAGTTTTAAAACGGACAATGTGAAGTGTAATCATTAGCTTAAAACAAACAAATGAATGAATCCGGTGGGTTAATGTCAGCTGATGGATATTGCAAATGAAACAAAGTGTCCAAAATAAATACTGGGAAAAACGCACTTTGTCACAGTCCCAATATTGATCCTTGTGGTACACCAGCGGAACGATTAAGAAATGTGGACTGAACATGAACTTAAAGGAATTTGTACTGTCTGTTTTGTCAGTTAGATACAGCATGATCTCATGCAGCGGAAGGCGCTTTTGGAGAATAAAAATAATATATAAATACATTATACATTAAATATACTATTAAGACATTTTACACGTTTTTTCTTCATTTGGCCAGGGCCAGCAGAGAAGGCCCTGCTGGCCCTGACGGCACACCACTGTGCAAATTGTATTTCAGTGTCATAAAGGTAAAAGAAAGATTGTGTTTCAGGGCTCTCGGACTCACTGACATCAATTCCAAAAAACTGTGATAATTAGTTGTCAGGTAAGCCCAGTTAAGGGAAAAAATACTGGAAAAGGGTGTTATTAAGCAGACCACCATTTGGGAAAGAAAAATGCTCTCTCTGCTGATGAAAAGCGTGAAATAGTTGAATGCCTTAGACTAGGTATTAAGCGTAATCAGCGTATTGTTAAGAGATTTGTGGCTGATTCAGATCACACACGGATTTGTGCAGATAAAGGCACAATGAGGACAGTTTCTGCCAGACAAATACATCAGATTAAAAGAACAGCTGCTACAAAGCTGCAAACTGGTATTTGAAGCTGCTGGTGCCTCTCAAAGTCTCCCGAACATCAAGGTGTAGGACCCTCCAGAGGCTGCAGTTGTGCATAAACTGTCTATCCGGCCTCCCCCAAACTGTCAATTGTCTTGTTCACTGATGAGTGCCGTGTAACCCTGGATGGTCAGATGGATGGAGTAGTGGATGGTTGGTGAATGGCCACCATGTCCCAACAAGGCTGCGATGTCAGTAAGGAGGGGGCAAAGGTTTTCATACCTAGGCGAAGGCATTCAACTATTTCGCTTTTCATCAGAAGAGAGATCCTGGAATGTCCTTTTTCAGTAGTTTTTCCCTTAACTGGGCTTAACAACTAATCATCACAGGCATCTGAGATTGATGTCAGTGATTCAAAGAGCCCTGAGGCACAATACCATCCATGAGTTTTATTGAAAAACGTTATTTTATTTTTTTTTACCTTTGTGGCAATCGTTAACGCATGATTTAAGGCGTCAAAGGCACGTTTTAGAACACCCAAATAACGGTTTCTGTGGAGTGACGCTTCCTGACCTGAACCCAAACTGCACTATACTAAATATTGTTTTTGCTGGAATCAAGAGCTTTACATGAACTCATTTAAATTCCTTGTCGGTTCTTCAATTGAACCTATAAAAAATATATATAGTTATTTAAAGTTATTTTCAATGTCACCGTTTTCAAAAAGCTCAGACCAATTTAGTTGCCTAAGTTTATGGTTCAAATAATGCCCCTTTGGTATAAAATGATAAATGCTCTCTTTGTTGGATGAGAACAGAGGATATTTCTTAATTTTTCTTGAACATAGAATAACATTGTGATCAGAGAGACCAGACAAGAAGTTAAAAGTCTTCAAGATTCTATCGGAATATTGGTAAAAATTAGGCCAGTTGTTTTTTTTACACATTTCCAATTCTTGTTTGTTCTTTTACAATCCGAGTCAAATTGTGTTTTATCAGATGGTGTCAGATTAAGAATTTATCGTGGCAAGTGTAGATCTGAGGCATTTGACGTCAACTATAACCAATCAGGTTAAACAGGAAATTCTCATCACACATGCAAATTAGTAAAAAAAAAAAGGGGTTTTACCGTTGAAGTTTAATCATTTCACATGGTGTAAATAACGTCATTTCTGTTTGTAGGACCAATAGAGGTTTCATTGCCTATAGTCATTGTTTTTATGACTTTAGATAGTGGGTAGTTTGTTTAATTATTACCTATTTATAGCACAACACGTGTTTTGTGTTTGCTGTTTCCTTTCAAAGGAAAGTTACAAGGATATTCTGGATAAGCCGTAGAAAACGTAATAAAGATTTGGTTGTAAAAGTTCCATTTTACAAACTTGGTGCATACATTGCATTACATACACGCTTAACTATGCATTCTGACTGTAAAATCAATTTCTCCATAAAAATGTAAGTCATTTTAGAATAATACATTCATTGTTTTCAACACAACTGTTTGGCTTTTTCCACAAACAGAAAAATAATCTCTGAAAACCATGTATTAGCAGTCCATGCGTCTGCTGAGAGTTAGAAACATGGAATAAACTTTGTAGAAATTAGTATTAAGCAATCAATGGGCAAATTTGAAAGGGCAAGAATTTGCTAGGAAGCCCAAATTTAGACTTGAGTGTTTGCTTGTGTGTTTATAAATGAAATGTTCTTAGTTCACGTTATGTTTGCTATAAGAGAGTGTCGATTGTGTCCAAAGGTCCCCAGAATCTCCCACACACATTTCTCTCCCGACACAAAGTCGGACTCACAAAATGCCATCCACACAACTGAACTTCTGACACTGCCTGCACTCTTTTCACTTTTTTTATTGCTTCAAACACTTTCTCATGGGAACAAGCCAGACAGAGAAATGCAAAGAAAGTCTGACGGAAAGTGAAAAAACTGTAATCTGGTCCGGGAATAGGATTTATATAATTCTCACATGTCACAAAGGGTGCGTTGGGTGAAGTTTTGGAGCGGGTTGGTCTGACTGAACCATACAGCAAATCAGCTTAAACCTCCACATCCAGAGTGGACATGGGAAATGGGTCAACAGCACCACACAAGTGAAATGGGTCTGTATTTGCATTTAATGGCAAAACAGAGAATTGTTTGTTGGCAAAGTCTTCTAAGTTGCCCAACGATACTGTCTTAGACTTACAATTCTTACGATTGCATAGTGCAGGCTAACTAGTCTTTCATAACACACTAAGCAGCTTTTAGCCAAAATACATGTTTCTGTGGCTATTATAGCTTAATCTTGGCGTGGTCACTTGCTTGTTTTGTTCATGCACACGTGTTTTTTTTTTTTTGTGAACAACATGTAACTGTTTAATTAGTGATAACATGGGAGAAACCATGACAGAAAGCTGTTGTGTTTGTGCTCGTAATGATGGAGAGGCTTGCAGTTGCACACACGATGAACCTTTATTGTACAACCGTACGCAGTCTGATCCACATGGAAACTGGCGTTCTCATTCTACTGAGTGCATTATATAAACAGTGCTATATTTAACAGCAGCGACACCTGGTGGTGAACACTGATCATAACATCCCCCTTTCTTTGAGATGCGTACTCTTCAATAAACCTTATGCAAAACATAACAGTGCATTTTCTTTTGTATACCTGTTAAGGCTAACATTAGCAAATCAAACTTGCTAAGAGCTAACATGCTCAAACAAATATATCAAATTATTATTTTTTATTATTTTTTTACATTTTCAATTTACTTTAAACCTTATAAGTTCAGTCTGTCAGGTTTCTTTATTTCACGGTTTGACCTTCTCAGATCATTTTTGTCTGGTGAAACGTTCGCATTACAGTTTATCAGAGGGGTGGTTACAGGTGGGTCTGAATGAGCATTGTTGGGCTCACTGGTCGCTGGTGGAGTCTTAAGGAGACTACGACGATTGCGCCTGAGCACCTGTCCATCCTCGGTTCTTACTGTAAATGATCTTGGAGCAATTTCCTGTAACACAGTTCCTTTTGTACTCCAACCATTCGCATCCTCAATCCTAACTGGGTCATTGTTTGTCAGCTGGGAGAGTGGTTTGGTCGAAACATCATAGAACATCTTTTGTTTCATTTTCTGTTTCTTGAGCTTGTTTTTAAGTTTTGCATGTTTCTGTTGTGCTGTAGCATTTGTATAGCTGGGAAGCGTTGTGCGCAGCTTTCTGTTCATTAGTAGTTCCGCAGGTGACAGTCCGCACTGGAGTGGAGAGGCACGATAACTGAGAAGTGCCAAATATGGATCCGAGTTGCTGTCTGCTGCTTTCTTCAGCAGTTGCTTTAAGATGTGGACACCTTTTTCTGCTTGTCCATTAGATTGTGCATAGTGTGGACTTGACGTGACATGGCGAAACTCGTACTGTTCTGCAAACTTTTGCCATTCCTTGCTACTGAAGCATGGTCCATTATCACTCACCACAATGTGTGGAATGCCATGCCTAGCAAATATTGATTTGGTGTGAGTGATCACACATGCTGATGACATATTTGAGAGTAGTGCCATTTCCGGAAAGTTAGAGAAGTAATCCATGACTACAAGATAGTCTTTACCTTTAAGGTGAAACAAGTCCATCCCTACTTTGTGCCAAGGGGATGCAGGCATTTCAGGTACCACCATTGGTTCTTTGGTTTGTTTACTTCTGTGTTTTTGGCACGTTTCACATCTACTCACAAGTGTCTCAATGTCTTTGTTTAACCCGGGCCAGTACACGGACTCTCTCGCTCTCCTTTTACATTTTTCAATCCCGAGATGTCCTTCATGTATCCTGTTCAGTAGGTCTGGCCTCAGAGCTCCTGGGATGACTATCCTTCCTTTCTTTAGTAATAGTCCATCAACAAAGCTGAGATCTCCTCGAACATGGTAGTAGTGAGGGCACGAACCTGCAGGCCACCCTTCATCCATGTTCTGTATGACATGCTGCAACTCTGTGTCCTGTGATGTTGCTTCAGCTATTTGTCTCGACATTATGTCAGATACTGGCAGAGCACTTGACACCATGTTGATGTGACTTTCAATGTCCTCATCTGTTGCACTCAGACAGCTTTCAGCAGGCGCTCTGGACAAGGCATCTGCAAGTATCAGGTGCTTACCAGGTGTGTAAATGAGTTCAAAATCGTATCTCTGCATTTTCATCATTAAACGCTGGATCCGTGGAGACATTTCGTTTAGGTTCTTCTTGATAATGGAGACGAGTGGGCGGTGGTCAGTTTCTACAGTGAAAGACGGTAGTCCATAGACGTAACTGTGAAACCGCTCTAATCCATAGGCCACGCCCAAACACTCCTTTTCAATCTGAGCATACTTGCATTCGGACTTTGTCATGGCCCTTGATGCATACGCTACTGGTTTCCAGTGCTGTCCCTCAGCCTGTAGAAGCACTGCCCCAATACCATCTTTGGACGCATCAGTTGAAACTTTGAGCTTCTTGTGGTGGTCATAAAAGGCTAATGCCGGTGCTGTAGTAAGAGTCTGCTTCAGCCTTTGCCACTCCTGCTCATGCTTAGTAGCCCATTCAAAGTCACAGTCATTGTGTAAGAGCTCCCGGATACAGGTTGTCTTTGCTGTGAGGTTGGGAATAAATTTGCCTATGAAGTTTACCATTCCCATAATGCGCAACACACCCGTTTTGTCTGTTGGCTTTGGCATATTTATTATTGCTTTTATTTTGTCTTTGTCCGGTTGTACACCTCGAGCTGTAAGTTTGTCTCCAAGGAAAAGGATCTCTTGCACTGCAAACTCACACTTGGCTCTATTGAGTTTCAGTCCGTATTTTTGTATACGCTCCATCACTTTCTGAAGTCTCTGGTTGTGCTCTTGGAGAGTAGAGCCCCATATAATAATATCATCAATGTAAACTCTGACTCCCTCTAAGCCTTCAATAATTTGTTCCATTGCTCTGTGGAATATTTCTGGTGCAGATTTTATTCCAAACGGCAGCCTGAGGAAACAGTACCTCCCGAAAGGTGTGTTAAAGGTACAGTACTTAGTGCTGCTCTCATCCAATTTTAACTGCCAGAAACCCTGTGAAGCGTCAAGTTTCGTGAAATAGTTTGCTCCTGCCATCTCACTTATGATTTCCTCTCGTGTGGGTATTTGATAATACTCACGCTTGATGTTCTCATTTAGATCTTTTGGGTCCATGCATGTTCTCAACTCACCATTCTTTTTCTTTGTGACCACCATGGAGTTGACCCAATCTGTAGGCTCCTGGACCTTTTCGATCACACCCAGGTTGGTCATTCTGTCCAGTTCTTGTTTGAGGGCTTCACGCAACGGAGCTGGTACCCTACGTGGTGCGTGCACAACTGGCTGGGCGCCTTCCTTTAGCTGGATTTTATAAGTAAAGGGCAGTGTACCAAAACCTTTAAACACATCAGAAAAGTTTTGCACAATGGCATTAGTGTCACATTTTGAATCAGTTTCAATACAATACACTCTTTTTACCAGCCCTAGCTCTTCACAGCTCTTATCACCCAACAGTGAGTCACATTTCTTATTCACAACAGAAAAATGTACTTGGTGCATTTTACCTTTGACAATGACATTCAATTTACAGGTACCAAAACACTCTATTGGTTGCCCATTGTAATCTTTCAACCCTGATCTCTTCTTGTGTATTTGTGGCTTTACCTGCATTTCTCTTATGTCAGACATGCTAATGAGATTTGCTTTTGCACCAGTGTCCAGTCTCATAGTGACTATAGTCCCGTTAACCAGCAGAGGAGTGATCCATTTGTCATCATTGGTAATGCTCTTCACTTGTTGTTCTTCATTTTCACAGTTAACGAGGCCAACAAAGAAAGTGTCACTGAGGTCTGTGTCCTCCACTACATTCACATTTCTGCCTTTCTTTATTTCCCTCTTTTTGGTGAAACATTGCTTGGCAAAATGATTCTTTCCATGGCAGTTGGAGCATACTTTACCAAACGCTGGACATTGCTTTGGCTTGTGATTGGATCCGCAGCGCTTGCAGAAAAACGTGGCGTCCTCGGTCCGCTGTGCAGTCCGGATCTGTGGGCGACGTCTCCCGCTCTGAAACGACACCGCGCCGATCGCTGCTCCTTCGCTCCTGTGTGATGTGGCACTCGTCCCCTCGCTGAATGTTTTCAGATGCTTCTGAGACAGTTCACTAGCCTGGCATATTTTAACAGCCGAATCTAGTGACAAATCGGACTCGCGAAGAAGTCTCTCCCTCAACTTTTTGTCTTCAACGCCAAAAACAAGCTGGTCTCTGACCATTGAGTCCTTTAGTGTCCCAAAATTGCAGGACTGCGCTTTCAGACGCAGAGCGGTCAAAAAACTGTCAAACGGTTCATTTGGAAGCTGCAACCGAGATCTAAACATGTATCGTTCATACGTCTCGTTCTTCTTCGGAGTGCAGTGAGCATCAAACTTAGCAAGCACAACGTCCATCTTATCTTTGTCGTCAGCCGCATCAAACACGAAAGTATTGTATACTTCAATGGCCTGTGGCCCGGCTAAGGTTAGCAAGAGTGCTACCTTTCTCGTGTCCGGCTTTGTTTCCAGTCCCATGGCCGTGACATACAAGTTGAACTGCTGCTTGAATGCACGCCAATTTTCATCGACGTTGCCCGACCATTTAAGGCTTTCTGGCGGCTTCAAATCCATGTCAGCTACTCCGGCAGTCGCTCAATTTACTCAGTTTACTCCTGGTACCATGTTGTGTTTGTGCTCGTAATGATGGAGAGGCTTGCAGTTGCACACACGATGAACCTTTATTGTACAACCGTACGCAGTCTGATCCACATGGAAACTGGCGTTCTCATTCTACTGAGTGCATTATATAAACAGTGCTATATTTAACAGCAGCGACACCTGGTGGTGAACACTGATCATAACAAAAGCTAGCTTTAGCTTTTACTTGCACCTCAGAGTTGGTAAAGGGCAGTTTGTACACTTTAAGAATGAAACATAATCCAAAACTATTGTGACCATTAATAGCATTAAATCCAAATCAAGTAACAAATGATCAAATCAAAAGATTGGTGACTAGTTGTGTTGACAGTGATGGGTATTTGTAATTATTGAAGAAAAGGTTCGAGTTTTCTTTCCTTGCCTTGGAATTAGTAGATTATTGTGATGTTTATATTGCTGATTGTATAGTCACTGGAATAGGACAAAATAGCTGTCATATCTTTTTGATTATGCAGTAAATGAATGTATCAAATTCTTTAGTACACAAGGGGGTAGGTGCAAACAAGCTTAAGCTTCTGCCTACTCCTTTTGAGCATCATATCCACACTATTTATTTATTTAATTATTTACGTATTTACTTACGACTGTACCTATTTTTGACTTTGATTACTGTGCTGAACTTTGTATATGAGTAGAACTGTGTGGAACTCAGATGCTCAAATAAAAAAGATGAATTGAATTGAATTGAAACTTTCAATGTTCAGTTTTATGAGGGGAAAATATATGACTGTGACAATCATAACTCAGGTAGTAATGGCTAAGAATAATAATAAGAACACGAAGAATGTTGAGTCAGTCTCTACTTCCAGTGGCGTAGCAAGGGTACCAGGGGGCCCCAAGCAGGAATGTCAGTAGGGGCCCTCTGGCGGCCGTTTTGTGTTCTTCATGAGGATGAAGAAACATCCTCATGAAGAAATACAGCCTCACCATGTTTAGTCCTGACTCTGTGAACCAGCAGGAGACCCCTCCCTGAAGTTCTCAGAACCTGCGATGGTTCACACAGCTAACATGTCAGAGATGTACTTTGGTGCTAAACCATGAAAAGATTTGTACACAGGCATAATTCTATTGAATTCTGTTCTCTGAGCGACAGGAAGCCGGTGCAGAGACCGGATGTACTGCGGTTGTCTAACAGTGAGCAGGTAGTCAAACCTGAGACAAATGAATGATAAGTTTCTTTAAGTCTGGTTTTGACTCTATATCTCTGATCTTAGCAATGTTTTTCAGATGGTAAAAAGCTGCTGTTGATTTTGCAGTGATTTTGGTGTCAATGACTGAAATTAATAAAGTATTGCACTACATATTAAAAAATATATACATTCAGAATTGGGTCGATTTATAGAATATGTGCAACTGTAGTGGTAAAGGCACTTCACCGTGTAGGTAGCCTATTTCAGCAGAGAAGTCACATGATGAACTTCATATGATTCAGCGGTGGCTTAATTGTACAGTAGATCAGTGCTGGACCTGACGGGCCACAGCAGTGCACAGATCCCACCTCAAAGAGAGTTTCACTTTTCATTATTCTACCCCGGTGTGGACTGAGGATTTACTGTTAATCTTTTAATGCCAACACCATGTTCTAAAGACACATTTTCTGTGGAGGAGACTGCAGAGATAAGCTTTTAAATGGGAAATAAGACCTTCTCAAAGAATATTGAGGAAGACTTGAAGTACTAGTTATACAGAAATGTTATATATAAACTGTTCTAAGTCACTTGTGCGCCAAGTTTACTTTTGTCATTAAGACTGGTCATCTGCTAATCTCCTTGTGCTATAGATGCAACTCTGTGGACCTGTTGTGCGGAAGAATTGCTCATCGTGAAACTCTGACAGAGATCTCCTGCCTGGTAAGGCAAGGAGACTCTCAAAGACAGAAGATAATTAGTCAAAAATACACACTGATAAAGTGATAAATTACACAGTATATACCGTGTGTGTGTTAGTGTGTGTGTGTGTATATATATATATATATATATATATATATATATATATATATATATATATATATATATATATATATATATATGTGTGTGTGTGTGTATACAAAGGATCCTTTTTCTAATCAAACAGGACTGTGCACCGGGGCAGCTCACTTACTGCGTCCTGCTAGGTGGGAACACTGGGCACCTGAGTGTTGTGATCCTGTGGGAATGAGCTTGTGGAAGACAAGAAGACTTAGCTTGACATATACATTATGCAACTCATGAAGGCAGATGACAAGACTTCCCACCTCGAGTTACACTCAGGGAGACAGCTGTGTGCATACTATCACACGTATAAGTCTGAACTAGAACACTAATGTCCCCCAAGCAGAGGCGGGAAGCACACTTTTACATTTACTCAAGTACACGTATTTTATTATAAAGTATCGTTACTTGGGTAAATATGTTGGCTCCTACACCCACCTCTGCCCCCAAGGCTTGAAGCATGGACATGCACATGAGCAGAGCTGAGGGATTTCCCCACTATTGTGTCTATTGTGAAAGAGCGAGACTAAACACAATGGCGAGGCTACCACGCTCAAGATATACAGGGAGCAAAAGATACAGAAAAAAAAGAGAGAGAAATGACTAGCATTTAACAGTAAATAGTAACCACTTCCGCCACCTCGTATTGTAAGCAAGTATAATATCGTAAAAATGAGAATGAAAGGATGTGACCACAACGAAAGATGAGATGCATGCTGAAAAAAAGGCACCACATGCTGATTGGCTGCCGACATGGTGCCTGATTCTAGTCCTGTTGTGATTGGTTGAGAGGCATGGTCTTACCTTAAAACCGGGTTACTCGAGTTCATTGACACCAACGTTTTAGCGCTGATGTGGTAATTATTGCTACAAAGACATACCTTTATAAAACAGTCAGAGGAGCTGTTTGACACGTGTCACTAAGGAATTACGTGTCATTGAACTGCAATGTATGAAGATGAATGACTTGTAGTAGCTAAAACACTGAAGAGGTTTTGCTTTTTTCTTATTATTAATAATAATAATACATTATTAATGACAGAAAATAATGTATCTTTTATTCTTTTCATAATCTGAAACAGTAACTGCAGGTGTCAAGGGATTCAGTTTAGGAAATATAACAAATGTTGAGAATAAAGTACTATGGGCTTGTGTACACTACACCCCCCCAGTGCCAGCTATAACCTTCACCCGGACCCTTCCTCCCACCCTGAAAGCAAACCTTTAAACTGACCCTAATTCCTGCACCGTAACCCGTGCTTTCTCTCAATGTTGTCCATTCAGTGTGTGGCACTTGGCCAAACAAAGGAACTCTGTGTGACATCCAGCTCAAACGCTCGGTGGGAAAGTGCTGCTGATTAATTATTTCCACATCAAACAACAATCTAATTTTTTCAACCAATTGAAAAACTAATTAGCTCATATCTATAAAGAGAACATTTGAAATAGTAAAATCGTTTGTTGTAAAAAGCCTTGGTTCTTAGACAACCTGTTACTGGCACATTTGAAGTGGACAGTGTTGTTCAACACAAAAAGCTGCCTTTCCAGAACTCCTTTAAATTCTTCCCTTGTCCCCTTGCAGGAAATGAGTCCAAAATGACACGTTGGCCTGAAAAGCTCAGACAGGCTTTTATGTCCCCAACACACGCACATGTGGTCTAAGCAGTGGTTCCCAAACCTTTCCTTTTAAGCCCCCCACTACTTGTGCTGGAGAGATGCGGGCCACCAGTGTTAATGGATGATAAACAGCAGTTTGAATGTCTTTTATTTATTTGATTTGTTTAGTGTTCTTTTTCACTCCTGTGATGAGATTGTATTATTAGTATTTTAATATTGTTATAATCCACAAGACTGCTAAAAATACTAAAAGGTTGAATTGAGTATAGTCTACTTGAACAGGATGAGCACACACATCCCTACAGTTGTGTGATAAAGGCAGACACAATTGTGTGAAGGGTTTTGACCCACAGCTGTCAGATGGCACTTACCATGAAGCCAAAAAAGGAATGGGGAAAAAACATGTGGTTTGGAGCAAGAAGCGTCTGGAAATTGGACTGCATAAGCAATAGGCACTTTAGACTTCAGACGTGTCCAAAATTAACACAATCTTGACAGCAGCAAAAAGTCCGGCTCATTGTGTTCATCTGAAAAAATACACTTTTAATATTTGAGCACAATCCCCATCAATGCAACTGTCACACCACCATCACACCACTTCCAGCAAAACAGCTACGTCATGTGCAACATGCCAATACATGATCAAAGCAGGTATTTTAACAATGTCGTCTTTACCCGAGGGCATGGGTTACATGTTCACTAATGTCTTTTGTAACACCGATATTCATGTTCAATGCCAGGTCATTGGGTCCTTATAGGCCCGAGGGACCCATATTCCTTTTGCAGAATAGTGGTATACGCAAACCCGATGATTGATGGATTTATCAAACGCCTTTTTAAAATTACATCAAGGTGTTTCAGGTCAATTATTACTATAATTATCTGAACGGCAATGCACAAAGTGTTGAACTGCAGCATTCCAGATCAGCAGCATTGTCTATGTGGATTCAGTATGGCCAGACCTCTTTTTTTAAATGGTCAGTTATAGAACATTTACAGATAAAAAAAAACAACACAGAAATGACCAGAACAACGGAACAAAGAGCTCTGATTATCATACATGATCAGCATTAACATATTTTGTGTCTTTACTTTGTTTATCATTTGCTCCTTTAACAAATGAATCTTTATGTTCCAATTAATCGGGAAACATTGTGGGATAAATACCGGCGTGGGCAGAGTTCTAATTTCTTACCCTTTACTTGTGCTTATGCCTTCGAGGTGATGTGTATGTGTGAGTGTCTTGACATCAAATCTCAGACTTTCGCCACATTCACAGACAACAATGTAGCAATAAACCCTCCTTTTGCTTTTCTGTTGCAAGATGTATGAAACATAAGGCCCAATTCAAGAACTCACAGCGTGTTCTCAGGTCTTAGTTTCCAAAATTAATATTTTGATTCATCTCATCACGTTTTACACACCATCTGGTATCCATTGCACTAAAAGAATGTTAAACTAAACTTTGGCACAAGGTAGAAAAAAAAGTGAAACTCTCTAGTCAGGCTGTTGGAGGAGCTAGTAGAAATTAGATTAAGACGGTATAGGTAATTCAATAAACATTATTTCAGTATTTCAATGTTGAACAAGGCAAGCGAACAATGTCCTGACGTCATTACTGGATGTACTATAATTCGTAGGTGGGACTTGTACCAATGGGTGTTGTCACAGTAAAACAGTTTGACACAAAAGCACTGGTCCTGCAGGTTACAGGAGCAGTAGTGGGAAAGTGCTGCATGTAAAGGCTCTTTTCCACATGCAGGCGTGTGTCAGCCGAATGGCTCTTTCACCCGCTTTGTCGATCTTTTCCATAACAAAGGCCAGTGCCAAACCGGTCTGACCAGGTATAGGTTTTGGGCCCGACCTCTGGCTGTGGCCAAAGCAGGCTGCACGTGTCTGATGTGACGTGAACAGACTGCTGGCCACTGATCCCTCACTATTGACACACAGGTCATATGGATTTAATATTTCACAACATCATACCGCTGTGCTAAAAGGGGATTTTGCCGGTATTAACATTTTGCCACTGTTAGCGCGCAGCTTTAGCTGATGTTAGCATAACATTTGCATATAGCTTACCTTCATAGTTGTATTTAGTGGTTTATTTTCTGTTTTAATACTTGGCTCCTCTGAATGATTCCATAACTCCCACCAGCTGACAGCCTTTGTCCACATTTTGTTCTCATCGCGGCTTACAAAACTTATATATATATATATATATATATATATATTATTTATATACAGTGCATTGCGAAAGTATTCGGCCCCCTTGAACTTTTCGACCTTTTGCCACATTTCAGGCTTCAAACATAAAGATATAAAACTAATTTTTTGTGAAGAACCAACAACAAGTGGGACACAATCATGAAGTGAAACGAAATTTATTGGATATTTCAAACATTTTTAACAAATAAACAACTGAAAAATTGGGCGTGCAAAATTATTCACCCCCTTTACTTTCAGTGCAGCAAACTCTCTCCAGAAGTTCAGTGAGGATCTCTGAATGATCCAATGTTGACCTAAATGACTAATGATGATAAATAGAATCCACCTGTGTGTAAACAAGTCTCCGTATAAATGCACCTGCTCTGTGATAGTCTCAGAGGTCAGTTTAAAGCGCAGAGAGCATCATGAAGAACAAGGAACACACCAGGCAGGTCCGAGATACTGTTGTGGAGAAGTTTAAAGCCGGATTTGGATACAAAAAGTTTTCCCAAGCTTTAAACATCCCAAGGAGCACTGTGCAAGCGATAATATTGAAATGGAAGGAGTATCAGACCACTGCAAATCTACAAAGACCCGGCCGTCCCTCTAAACTTTCAGCTCATACAAGGAGAAAACTGATCAGAGATGCTGCCAAGAGGCCCATGATCACTCTGGATGAACTGCAGAAATGTACAGCTGAGGTGGGAGACTCTGTCCATAGGACAACAATCAGTCGTATACTGCACAACTCTGGCCTTTATGGAAGAGTGGCAAGAAGAAAGACATTTCTTAAAGATATCCATAAGTGTCGTTTAAAGTTTGCCACAAGCCACCTGGGAGCAGTGTTTGGAATAACGCAGTTTAAAAGAACGGTGTTAGGTAACAACGTTATTTTTTCAGTAACGGAGTAATCGAATTCATTACTCTCCCCCTCGTTACAACGCCGTTATCGTTACTGGGTCAACAAAGTGGCTCGTTACAATTCGACTGAATGAGCTCCGCGGTGTCAGCATGGGGAGAGCAGCGGAGAGGGTGGGCGGAGTTTCACGGAGTACTCACGCCAATGGCCGCTGACTGCTCTGCTTTTTGACTACGACACTGGAGGCCGCCATTGCTCCACCTTTGCTGTAGTACCTCCATATGACCGCTATTCCCACATTGGAATGCATTGGCCTTTAGACACGTTATAAACAACTTTAATGCCCGGTGCCTAATGGTTTAGAAGTGGCTAGAGCTAGATATTCCTCCTGTGATTACGCTGGGTTAAAAACAATATGGGGCACCAGGCTGGTTATCGTAGTATACATTTTAGAAATCTTGCATAATTAATGAGGGCCTGACTTTGATTGACAGGCCGTTTACGTTGCTGCCTGGCCATGGGCGTGATTACAACAGAAATACACGCCCATTACACGCCCCGCGAGGGCCAAGCAGGGCCGGGTCTACAGTCAAGATCCCTCCCTTATGCCCTTTTTAGGAACATGCTTCGTCAGAGCTGGAGAGGAGGAGCCTGTAAATCCGCCATGATTTCCCCCTCGAACGTGGTCATTTTGGTAAACGGGGAGGAGTGAGGAGGAGCTGTCTATTCTTTTTTACAGTCTATAACTCACGCTGCCTGTGTGTGCAGAGTTCGTGCTCTCTGCTCCAAAAACTACGTGTGTCCCCGACCCGCGGCCCGTCCTCCCCACGGCGTGGTGCGGCCGCAGGGGACAATCGAGTTGATGATCATTGATCTAGTGTTGGAACTTATTCTTAACCCAAAGACGCGTCTGACATGATAGTATATATACAAACACCTGTCTGTTCTACTCATTTCAACTGACTTTTGAAAACTGCAAAAAAAATAAAAAAATAAAAAATTCTTTGATATAAAACAATTTTTTTTAACAGTAACGCAAATAGTTACTTTCCCTGGTAACGAGTTACTTTCATTATACAGTAGTTCAGTTACTAACTCAGTTACTTTTTGGAACAACTAGTGAGTAACTATAACTAATTACTTTTTTAAAGTAACGGTCCCAACACTGCCTGGGAGACACACCAAACATGTGGAAGAAGGTGCTCTGGTCAGATGAAACCAAAATTGAACTTTTTGGCAACAATGCAAAACGTTATGTTTGGCGTAAAAGCAACACAGCTCATCACCCTGAACACACCGTCCCCACTGTCAAACATGGTGGTGACAGCATCATGGTTTGGGCCTGCTTTTCTTCAGCAGGGACAGGGAAGATGGTTAAAATTGAGACTGGGACGGAGATTTGTCTTCCAACAAGACATTGATCCAAAACATAAAGCAAAGTCTACAATAGAGTGGTTCACAAATAAACATATCCAGGTGTTAGAATGGCCAAGTCAAAGTCCAGACCTGAATCCAATCGAGAATCTGTGGAAAGAACTGAAAACTGCTGTTCACAAACGCTGTCCATCCAACTTCACTGAGCTCGAGCTGTTTTGCAAGGAGGAATGGGCAAATATTTCAGTCTCTCAATGTGCAAAACTGATAGAGACAAACCCCAAGCGACTTACAGCAGTAATCGCAGCAAAAGGTGGCGCTACAAAGTATTCACTTAAGGGGGCTGAATAATTTTGCACGCCCAATTTTTCAGTTGTTTATTTGTTAAAATTTTTTGAAATATCCAAAAATTTCGTTTCACTTCATGATTGTGTCCCACTTCACAAAAATTACAGTTTTATATCTTTATGTTTGAAGCCTGAAATGTGGCAAAAGGTCGAGCCTTGCGAAAGTATTCAGCCCCCTTGAACTTTTCGACTTGTATATATGTATACTGTATATATATATACATATATATATATACATTTTAATTTAAAATTTTCATACAAAATGAACTCCAAAAAGACAACAAATACTAACAAATATTACCCCCCTTTATCAACATAGTATACACTTTAGATTTACATGGGTCACGATAATGCAACAATTTTTCAAATACGGTGACATTAGGTAACACTATGTTCTTGCCCAAAGTGCTGACTAGGAATGACCGCAATTGAAGATAACAAAAAAAGGTTTTGTTCAAAAGGTTATATTTGCTTTTTAGTTGTTCAAAAGACATCAAAGTTCCTTTCTTGAAGCAGTCCTCCAAGATGTGAATTCCATTTTAATGCCACGCTTCCAGAATCTTGTTTACAGTTAATGGATGGCTGGTTTTGTTTCAGTGGTGACTTTGGTGATAGTCCGATTTTTTGTCCCATACATTTATGTATGTCATACCATAATTTAATAAGATGGGATAGAATTGGATTGTCTGTTACTTTAAGCAGGGTTTTGAAGTCATACTTATAAACAAAATCACAAAAAACAGTATCTCCTGGATGTCGGCTCCGTGGCTGCGACAGGCCCCGCTCTCTCCTCTCTTCTTCTCCAGCACGATGCAGGCTGAGTTCTGACTGTTACTCCTTCAGAGTTTTAATCAAGGCTCAAGTCATTCTTTAGTTTCCACAGACATTTATTTGGCTATCATGGGTTTACATGCCAACAATGCCGTCAGAACTAAGAAAGTAAAGACAATACAAACTTTAAATAATGTCACAAAATAACACACATGAATATCACACAAAGCTTAAATAAAATACCTCATTGGCCGCTTAAACTCAAAGGAAATAAAGTTAGGGTGACCAGATTTTCCACTTTAAAAACTGGGACCCAATGAGAATTTGTGGAGCGAGCCATCATGGGACATTTTTTTCCTCCCACCTTGAATGGTAAATTGTTTGTCTTCAAGAGTCCAATGTCAATTTAATGGAACAATCAGCAGTCAAGTGACAAGTCGGTGCTTAGCTCTATAGATATTGAGGCACACATGACCATAATCATGAAGTCACAAGTCCAAAATGGCTACCTTGGGCGTGGGAGTGGTGGAAAACCGGGACACCTGGGACAGAAATTGTGTAAAACTGGGATAAATCAATGGTTTTGGAGAAATCCACTGTGACATGGGACAGAGGGCTCAAAACTGGGACTGTCCCGGGTAAACTGGGACATCTGCACTTTGAGATTTGGCGTCAAATGTAAAGTGCATTACAAATAAAATTTCATTATTATTATTATTATCTGGTCACCCTAAATAAAGTAAAAGTCTTCTTAATTGGCTTTCTCTCGGACTCTGCTTCAGGTGGGTGCCGGTGGCCTCATGTTGCTCTGTGCCACGCCTATACTGTCCCCCTAGCAACTCAATTAAAGCGGAACCAAAAAATAAGTTATCCTCTATGGTTTTACATAGTTTTAAGAAAGAACATATAATTGCAAAACACAAATGAAATATGAATATTAATTATGAACTGTACTGTATATGAAATTCTTTGTCTTTTTAATCAATAATAAAAATTATGAAATGAAATATTCAAATCTGCCTTGACTGCAGCTACAACTTGGTTACCTTGGAGAACGACAGTGTATCAGTGTTTATGTATTATACGCAGGGTGCGATTTGCTGGGGGGCATTTTCCCCCTTCTGGTTTTCTTGTCCCTGTCTCTGTTTCTTTTATCCCTATCCCTACTTCTGCTGTAATATTGTATCGTCTATGCACAGGCCATTTGAAGTCTCTCATCTCCTGTCTCCTGTTCATTATAACTTCTATAAAAATAGAAGTTATGCAATACAGAAAAACAAAAAACCTGTAAAAAATAATGTTACCACTAAACTTTGACCCATCCCAAGGCCTAATAAAAATAAACACCTCACCCAATTTGGAATGCATTTAAAAAAGTTTTCCTGTTTAGGTATCGCAAATACTTGCATGACAGTGAACTTTTGTGTGCATTTTGGTCAATAAAGGGTTAAAAATCATACGAACTTTACAAATATTTGGTGTGTATGTGTCAAGCAGAAGTAGTTCTATGATTCTGAGTTTTTAAAGGAGAAAAAAAATATGAAAATAGTAACATTTTATGGATGTTGAAAGTAGAGGCCATGTTTTGGGCTTTAGGGTGTTAAGTGTGATTTTTTTTCAGCCCCAGTTCTGGGAAGCTAATGTAAAAAAAAATGAAATAGCCCAAATGAACTTCTCCGGAAATGATTATGGCAAAATTGAGGAACATCCACTGAACACAGAAAAAAAGCCATAAAAATGAAATTGTCAAAGTACACAAAAAGTCCCTAGTGACCTATGACAATTAACCTGAGTTTAAATGTTATGCAATGTTCTTTATTTTAAGTTGAGTTATTATTATTATTTATTTTAAGGTTTATTTTAAGATACAGTTATAACTTATAAGTTAAAATTGTTGTCCCCCAGAGTTATAAAAGTAAGCCATTACACATAATCCAACACATGAAGCAGTGTTCAGCCATAACGACTTACTGCGAAAGCCGTCTGGGTTTATTGTAGCCAGTGTTCGAGAAATTGTTTTGATACAATGACAAGAGCATTTATAATTTTAAATAACATATATAATATTGCAGAGTGGTAATTGTAAGTTATTACATCACAGTCTTGAATCTATACTTTTGTCCTAATCTTACCATCAAAAACACGATTGTGAACAAATTGGATGTGCCTGTGTGTCAGACATGTGACCTAGTATTCAGGGTGCTGCCTGAAGCCCATAGGAGGACTGTGATCCACAAAGATGAATGAATGAAAGTAAGGAAACTTCACAAACTGACTCTTGAACCTACATGAGGCCCACATGCCACTCTGGGTTTATTTGTCTGTTAGGACCTTAAGTAAACCCGCTTCACCTTCACCAAAATTTACCTCAAAAGCAGAAAGGTAATTGTTTTTCTGTATCTGTCATGTTTACTGTACAGTAGTGGGTGACAAAGTAGGACGTTACTGTTGGTTGACAAACACGAGATCAAATAATGACGCATAAAAAGACGCATATATTTAAAGTGGACTGCACTGTTCACACCAACAAACAGGGTGGGAGTGTCAATAGTGCCCAGCATCTCTCAAACAAGTATGATTCTAAATCACAGAGTTACTAGCAGGCTAAGTTCTGTTCTTATAAGTGAAGCAGAAGTGATTGTGTGAATTGTGCTGTCTCATTGCTAACATTTAGAGTCAGGCAGGGGCGGACTGGGACAATAATTCAGCCCGGGCATTTTCTGGTTTGGGCCGGCCCAGCCTTTTTCTGCGCAGCCCGTGCCTTGGATTGATCATCCATCGGCCCATCACAGACTGCTGTCCGGGGGGGCTCCAAGATGTGTGTGCTACTAACGTAGCTTACCACCACTGAGTATGGAGTGAATGAAAAATGCTCTCATGTAAAGCACTTTGTGGCTATGTCTGTGAAAGGCGCTATATAAATAAAAGTTCTTCTTCTTCTTCTTCAGAGGGGAAGGGGCTGATCATGTGTGCGGCACATGTACCACTGATGCGCTTGTGATGGGCCATTGGATGATTCCATTCCAGAAAGCACAGGCTGCGCAGAAAATAAACAAATTTAAATCTGACGCACCGGCCCATTTTGGAACCGGTCCACCGGTCAAATGCCAGGTAAAATATATGGCCAGTCCGCGCCTGGAGTCAGGGCTCCTAGAAGATATAGATCACTTTGTACAGTGTCGGAGTCACAACTCACTGTTCCTGTTCCTAAGGGCTTTGTCCAAGAATCTCATTAGTAGACACCCCTGAACAGTACCCTGTAAAATACTGCATGCACAGCAGTCTGAAGGTCAGACGAGTTTGGGGAAGGTCATCTTTTTTACCGAGAAGTGTTTTGTGCATAATTCTAACATACATGAGCTGCCTTCCTGCGTTTGAGAGGGAGTGTTTTGTACGGCAGTACTGTATTCTATTTCATACAGTGAGAATCAGTGGAAAGAATGTCTTCTGCCTAAACCATGAAATCCACACGCACATAGCTCATAGGCAAACAAAGGTTCGAAATGAAAACATACCCAGTTACGCACATGCGGAGTTACAATGGATCCATTTCTGCTGACTTATTCCACATATCATGGAAATATTTTGCCATGGGATTATATACTAGTCGACTTTCCATTTGAGTAAAGCATGCCATTGTTTCAATATTTTAGACTAGAGATTATTGCCTTAACAGTTTTGTATGTGTTCTAAGTATCGCACTACAACATTCAATATTCCAGTTGGTGACCAGGACATAATCACATCCATAGAAATGATTGGAAATAAAACAGGCTTCTGCTTAAACAATTATGGTAAATGGTATCAATTTATATAGTGCTTTTCCACCTACATTAGGCACTTAAAGCGCTTTACAGCAAGGAACCTCTCACCCATTCATACACCAATGTACGCAGACACTGGAGGCAAGGTGGGTGAAGTGTCTTGCCCAAGGACACAACAACTGCGTGCACCTTCAGGAGGCAGGATTCGAACCCTGATTCGAAAGAAAAGCACTCCCTAAACAATAAAAAATGTAGAGCAAACCAACTCTATACAGCTGTGCTGCAGGTGGCTCTCCAGTCTGCCAAAGCGGCTCAGAAAGCAGAGAGATGGAATGTAGCAGAAGAGGAGCACATGCGATGGTGCCACACAGTGAGATTGGAGAAAAGAATATTGTTTTAAATGTCAAATTTTTTAGCCTTTATTTCCACTGTGAAAAGCTGATCAGTCATGTGTAAGTTGGTGAGGCTGCCCATGCTGGGAGGCTCTTCCCTTCTGTTGACTCAGTGGGTGCTGGAAAGAGACATGACGCACTGAAATCTGATTCGCTGTAAAGAGCTGGACTATATAAAGAGCAACCTGTTAAACTAGGTACTTCTGAACCCCCTCAACCTGCGCACGCACCCCTCTGCACACTAACTTGTCTTTGATTTGAAAGGTCAGGTACCTCATCAACGACAGGTGAAACTCGGAAAATTAGAATATAATAATATAATAATTATGATATAGACTTATTACATGCAAAGTGACATACAGTCCATTTTCTAAATATTCGGTAATGCTTTATAATAAGGGTACATGAATTAATGCATTAAATTATCATAATTCATGACCAATCAATAATAAATATAATATAATATATTGTATTTATAAAACGCTTTTTATACCGAAAGTTATCATAAAGTGCTTTATAGACAGATTACAACATTTAAAACAATACGCCCCAATATATATTATATATATATATATATATATATATATATATATATATATACACACACACATATTTTTATATATATATATCCCCATACATACACACACATACATGATGAATTCATGCATTAATTCATCATGACTTCATGTGAGGTCATGATGCCTCAGATTGAAATACTCATGATCATGATTAATTAATCATTATCATTAATGAGTTCATTGCCTAAATTAACTGTGTTAATTAATGAGTATTTCATCATGAAGCATCATGAACTCACATGAATTCATAATGAATTAAGTCATTAAGTCATGATGAATTCATGCATGAATTATGATCAATTCATGCATGAATTATGATCAATTCATGCATGAATACATGTACCCTTATTATAAGGCGTTACCTAATATTCTAATTTTATGAGATTTTTAATTTGAGGTTTTTACAAACTGAGCCAAAATAATCAAAATTATAACAAATAAAGGGTATTCATATCTCACTTTGCATGTAATGAGCCTATCATATATTAGTTTCACAGTTTAAGTTGAATAAGAGAAATGAATGAACTTCTAACGATATTCTAATTTTCCAAGTTTCACCTGTATCATGCGAAGTTTTATGTCCATAATCTATGCACTGTTGAGGATCCTCATTCGGCTGTTAGCATTCGTTGGCTGTATCAGACAAGAATGGCCACTCTGTTTTTCTCCTATCAATCACAGGGCCCCGGCATCTCCCTCAAATCGCACCTCTGTCTGCTCTGGTCTTCAGGACTCAGGGCGTGATTCCGGGCACTAGGATACCTAGAATCCAGGCCTTGTGACCAGTGCCAGTTTCCATGGTTT
The DNA here is from genome assembly GCA_021464625.1 of Proterorhinus semilunaris. Classification (NCBI taxonomy): domain Eukaryota; kingdom Metazoa; phylum Chordata; class Actinopteri; order Gobiiformes; family Gobiidae; genus Proterorhinus; species Proterorhinus semilunaris. The sequence goes on from CM038345.1 coordinate 14,259,362, forward strand.
CCCTCCATCAAAAGCACGTTCATTTAAGCTCGGTGAATTTCAGTGAAGTCCCTCTGAAAAGATGGCTCTGTGTCCTGAGATCCCAAGGTGCACAGAAGGCAGAATGTGCAACTTTGGGCAAATTGCAGAGCCCAGAGATGCGACTGGAGAAGAGGAAACTCACAGGCAGTATGTTTGGTGCTGGCACTGAGCCATACATCAGTTATAGGGGTTTATGGAAGACTGGGTCAACAGGGGGTCCTGAGGGAGATGAACTGGCCGGTAGATCCCCACTGCAAATTGGCTCTGAACTGTAGCACGTGACACACACATGAATTTTAGAAATATTATTATTATAGACGGAAATGCACCTCAATCTGGACATTGTAAAAGAGCCATGTATCCTATATTTTATTTATACGGGTTTGTCCCTTGAGACTCAAAGTTTCATTTGCAAGAAAGACCGTGAATAGTGTTTATTTGAATTAGCGCACATGTACTGAGAAAGTAAAGTATTACAAATATCAATACTTAATGAGATGACTCTAATTGGCATTTATCTCTACTCTGTGCTGGCTCTCCATCAAAAGCCATGTGAAAAAACTGGCACCCATATGCTGCACAGCAAGCGGGTTCATTACACATTGTTGCCAAATCAAAGACAACCTGACAGCTTTGAACAAGTAAATACCAAAATTAGACAGATAACCTTCTAATCCGGATCCCTCGTGTTTGTTGAACAACAGTGGGTGACATAGTGGGAAGATACAGTGAGTTGTCAAACCTTTGGTCACTGACGCAAAAGAGGTGAGAACAAAGTGAAGGAATCAAATATTGAGTGTATTTAGGTTCTACAAGAAACAACTAAGTTTATCAAGTTTCTTTTTAAATATGTTTTGCTGTGAATTATTTTGTTGAGCTATAAACCTCTTACCCCCCGCCTTAACCGAGCGCATTTTCTCTAGTTTGCCTTTACCCAAATCTAAAAGCTTCTGGACGGGAGCTTATAGCCTATAGGCCAGTGTAACGCCTCATTTGAAAGCCAAGACCAACCAAAGTGATCGTAACTTGTTTGTCACGTTGTCGCTGCTTTTTAGTTTCATTTTTAAGCGTTTTTGTAGGTTTTTTTGTCGCGTTTGTCACTTTATCAAATTTTTTTCAACTTTTTGTCACTTTTTCATGGCTTTCATGACTTTTGTTGCTTTTTTATCACTCATTAGTCATATTTTTTTGACTTTTTTTGTTGCTGTTTTTTTGTTGCTGTTTTGTCACATTTTGAAAGTGTTTTTGTTGTGTTCTTGATTTTTTTTATGGCTTTTTTGTTTTTTTGTTTTTTCTTCAGGTTTTTGTCATTTTTTCATCTAATTTTTGTCCCTTTTTTTTTGCTTTTTCATCAGTCTTTAGCCATGTTTTTGTCACTCTTTTGCCGCGTTTTTGACATATTTTGTTGTGTTTTTTTGGATCACTTTTTTGTTGCTTTTACATCACATGTGTTTTTTTTTTATTGCGTTTATTAAGGTATAAAGCCAAACTGGAGAAAATGTGCTCGGTCCAGGTGGTGGTTAAGAGGTTAATTTAGATGCTGAGTTGTACCCTGGAGGCTATGCAAAAGAATGATGATATATGACAATATAACTGTTCATCAGAAATCACAAAGAACTTAACTATTGTTATTGCTCCATATTACCAAAGAAATCATGTAACTTTTTTTTCTTTTCTTTTTTTTAAAGAAGGCCTGTAACATACTGTTTTCACCAAAGCTAATTCAGCAATTTAGTACAGCTAAAGAATAGTTTTTTAATGTTCTAAACTTGACTAGCCAACCCACCAGACCTTATCAAATGAATACCACCATTCATACACTAATTCCCTGAAGAACAATCATTTCTTAAATGGAAGAGCCCCCACCAATATTCACCACAGTATTTAAAACAAGCTGACTGCGCTTATGCTGCCAGGACATCCTGACTTGCGCCGGCTCCTCCAGCTGTGCAGTATGGGGAACAGCACCTGGGACTCCCCACATGGCGGCAGATGGAGAACCACCACACACCTACTCAAGGCTGCCCTGAAGGGCCAAACACAACAAATATGACAATAACTCGAACCCTATTCAGCACTAAATCTGCTCGGCTTTCGATGAATTTGCACTGTTGAGTCCAATTTTCCACGGGCAAGGGCATAAGGACCACAATGCACTAACACAGAATGATTTATAGGCGCATTAATGGGGAAGTGTGTCCATGTTAACCACAAGTCATGTATAAATGTTAGCGTTGGAACTTGGGAGTTCGGTTCAGGCAATTTATTTCACCACTGAAGCCCATACATGTTTCTACTACAGACAAGAGTGGCAGATTAATTGACTGGTGTTCATATTTTTCTTTATATTACTAGGTATGATAATGGATGTGGTAAGCATAATTAAAGTTTTATTCTATGAAGATGCAATTTTATCAAAGAAAAAAAAAGGGGGGGGGGGGGGGGGGATGTTCCCAGTTTTATATAAAAGGTTAGTATAGGTTAGGGCAGGGCGATATATAGATTTTTCAGGTATATCGATATATTTTTAGATGAGATATGGAATTAGACCATATCGCATATATTGACATAGTTCAAATTCAGATAAGATGTTAAGTAACAAAAAGAACCAGGTAATCTAAAGCTGATGTTTAAAGCAGTTTATCTTAAACTGAGCACAGATTGACCTATTTTATTTTATTTTATAGGTTATGTGCACCTTACAGTACATACAGTGTTTATGTTTACATTTTATAGTTAGTTTCCAATAAAACTACTCTTATTTGGCTTTGACTTTTGACTTTCATTTCACAGCTTTCTTTGCTGTAAAAATATTGGGATATATATCGTATATCGATATTCAGGATATGACTTTTGGTCCATATCGCCCAGCTCTAGTATAGGTTAGGATTAGTTAGTTGGTCTAGTATATAAGAAAATACATGCTAGGCCAACTTTTTAACATTTATCATAACAAGTAAGTAAGTAAGTGCTTTATTGTCATTGTACAACTGTACAACAAAATAGTGTTCAGGTGTTAGTCCTGAGCTGCTACGGCTGAGCCACGCTGCCACTGTGTTTCAACCTGACCCCCATGACCTTGGAGGTCGGGGGAACTGTAGCACAGAAACCTGGCTGGCTGCCCTTTGTCTCCTCTGAAATGGTGCCGCGCCTCTTGGGTTTGTCCCCGTTTCAGAGCGTGGTGTCCTGCACTGGTCAGCTCTTCCTTCCTCTTCCTCCCTCCGCCCCCTCTGCTTCATAACAGTCTTTCACCATCTCTCGTTTGTCCCTTTTTGTTTTCTGTAGCTCCTCTTGTGACGCCTCCACTGTGCTGCAGCTGTGGGGGCTCTTGTGCCTCTTCAGTGTCTCAGAAGAAGAAATGTGTAGGTCTCAAATGGGTTTAACTGATAAGCTAGCATTTTGTTTACCTTTAAAAAGCTGCTTTCTGCAGGACCATTTTAGACTCTCAAAGTAAACAAATCCACCAACCTCCACAAAAACACGGCAAAGACGTACTAAAGTATCCAGAGAAACAATGTGGAACATAGAAACCACAAATGCAGTTAACAGAAAAAAGGCAAAAAATCAGCTTCACAAGCAGAGAGGGAGGTATTTTATTTATCAGGGCATGGACTTTGAAATGTAGTTACTTTTTCTCATTTGCATTACAGACCTGGAAGGCTCCCCTTGAAATTACAGGGGAGTAAATGGCGAGCTTATTTCTCCCTCTAGTGGACAATAGTGGTCAGTGCTAGTTGTATTAACCCATAGCATTTTTATTTTGTATTGAATGAAATAACATTGCATACGTTTCTTCTACCTAATAATTGTATTTTCTTCACGACTGAACCATATTTGATAAATATGCGATAACCTGATTTCGACAATCTTGCATCCACGTGCATTTTCTCTCGTTGGCTACTACTCTCCACTGCTCCATGCACGTCGCTTTGATTTACATTAAAACGGTGCACTGGTATCTCGAATGCAATGTAGGTTGATTGGAGATTAAAAATAACTTACCATTTATTGGGAATACTGGAAACAGAAAGCCAAATCTATCCAACGCCATCCATTTCCGGACGTAAGCGGAAGTAGATATCACGGTACTGTTTTCACGCCAGAAGCTAAAGGATAAAGGACAGATGGTTTCCGACGTTTGAGGTGTCATATAGTTGTAATAGCTGATGCTACGCACTACCAAAATATCCGGTCAGCGCAGGCTCTTCGAGACAGTGACTAAAATAGGGGTATTTGCTTAATTGATTTTCTCATTCGAACTGTTTGTAGAGTTAGCTTGAAGGTGCCTCTCAAAAACTCCGTATCTTTTAATTTATATATAGAGACTATATTTATTTGTCTTTTATACATTATGCATTATACATTATACCCCACGTGTAATGTTTGTAATTTACTCTGTTTAGTGGAGCTTCAGCAGTCTTTTTATTTTGCAGAAATTAGGTAATGTTTGCATTGTGCCATGGGTTTGCTGAGATATTGACTTGTATGTAAAGTATCAAGGCGAACTTCGCTTCTTTTTGTTTTCTTATTACCTTACGTTACGTGGGTTTTTTGCATTTGTCTCAGTGTAAGCACTGTGTCCATGTTTGTTTTTAATGTCCACATGTCCACGTGTGCCCTTTTGTCTACAGAAATGAGCTGCAGCCACAATATGTAAGTCCTTCTGATCAAGTTTATGCATAAGTCTGTAATAACATACATGTGAAAAACAGGTTAATATGTGTTATTTTGTCATTTAAGGTCGTGCCTTAGGTCCCACGTGTGTCTACCGGTAGCAGCAGGTGTTCTGCTTATTGGACTGCCATACTCCATTTCTCTCGCTGCCCAGTGCTTGTATGGCTGGCCAAATAAACCTGGATATAAGAAGTACACTGAGGCCCTCAAGCCAAGGTTACATACTCTACTCTAATTATATACTCTAGTCAAGGAGACACAGTAGACACCATCACCTTTTTGGTACTGTGTTTTTACCTCCTGCAGGCGCATATACTGCTTAGCAAGAGCCGTGCTGGAGAGTCTGAAGTATCTACAATATGGAAGGCTTTACTTCAGATGGAAATCATGGTATAAGGATGAAGAAAACTGTAAACATTATGCAAAGGTGATTTGAAATATCAGATTTTTCTTTTTAGAGTCCCACCCATTCGCTTTTCAAATAACTATGCATTACCTTGGACAGGGCATCTCTTTTGGCCGCAGAAGTAACAAGCTGGACTTATACTACTCCCCAAACGTGGACCATGCAAAAGTACCACTTGTAGTTTTCGTCTATGGCGGTGCTTGGGGCTCTGGAGATCGGTCTATTTATTGTTTGCTCGCCAGACAAATGGCTGAAGAACTAAATGCTACTGTTGTTTGTCCTGACTACAGCACTTATCCAAAGGTAACAATTAATCAATGAGTAATTCAAGATTCAAGATTGTTTATTTGTCAAACTATGTGAATGATTTGAAATGATATTTCTCTCATCCTTGATTGTGAAGTGGGGGGGTGAGGGAAGAGGGGTAGGAGGGAGGGCAGAGAGTTCAGCTTCCCGATGGCCTTGTGTATGAAACTGTTCTTAAGTCGACTGGACCTAGGCTGTAGATTCCGCAGTCTCCTCCCTGAAGGTATTACCTTGAAGAGACTGTGTGATGGGTATGAAGGGTCCCTGGTGATTCTGACGGCTTTGCGGGTGAGACGGGTGGAGTACATGTCCTTAATGGAGGGGAGAGAGGCTCCGCAGATCCTCTCCAGTGCTCTCACGATGCGCTGGAGGCTCCTTCGGCAGGAGGCAGTGCTGGTGCCATGCCACACAGTGATGGAGCTGCTCTGGATGCTCTCTGGGTGTAGAAAGCATCCTTTCATCCATCCTATGGGGGTGACGGTGGCGCAGATGGTAGAGCGGGTCGTCTCATGATCGGAAGGTCGGGGGATCAAATCCCGCCTGAAGGTGCATGCTGTCGTTGTGTCCTTGGACAAGACACTTCACCCACCTTGCCTCCAGTGTCTGCGTGCATTGGTGTATGAATGCGTGAGAGGTTCCTTGCTGTAAAGCGCTTTGAGTGCCTAATGTAGGTGAAAAAGCGCTATATAAGTTGAGACCATTTACCATTCTATAGTCCCTCGATAGAAGTTGCACATAACAGAGGCTGGGACTCTAGCTCTTCTTAACTTGCAGAGAAAGTAGAGACGCTGATTACTTTTCTTGATCAGTGATGTAGTGTGCATGGTCCAGGAAAGGTTCTCTGTGATGTGCACACCCAGGAACTTAGTGCTGGTCACCCTCTCCACTGCAGCACCGTTGATTGTTAGAGGAGCATGCTGGACCCGTGCTCTTCGAAAGTCCACAACAATCTCTTTTGTCTTCTCCATTAATTCAGTTGTTCATGCTGCTTTGTAGTCTAGTAGTACTGTATGTACTGTATTTTTCTCTTCATGTTATTCATTTGATGTGCAGAGCAATGTGTTGGGGATGGTCCAAGATATCGCTGACTGCTTAATTTGGGTAAAAGCGAGTGCACAGAAGTTCAACTTTGATCAGGTAAGGAACCCTTAAAATGATTTGATATAAAACAAAACGTAACAGACCAAGCATGTCATTCAGCTTTTTAATATCCATCAGGACAACATTATTTTCATTGGCCACTCTGCTGGTGCTCATCTGTGCTCACTGACCACACTGTTTTTAATTGACACAAGAGAGGAACTGTTCATTGAGGCAAGCAAGCAGCAAGATATTTGTCGATGTGTTAAAGGAGTTATAGGTATGTGCTGACATTCTTTTTAAAATCCTTTTATAAGATGCTTTGTGGCTCAAAAAAGAAAAAACGAGAAAACGAAAAAGGCTCTGCAGAAACGTTATCTTTATTAAATATATTTGGACATCGGCTTCCTGATTGTGCAATGCTGCTGATTTAAATGTTTATAAAATAATTTCATGTCACATAAGGTGTTCAACTTTGTTCAAAATCTACAGGTCTTAGTGGTGTGTACAACATCTTGGATCATTATGAGCATGAACAGATGAGAGGGATTGAATATATCTCAACTATGCACAAAGCAATGAATGGAGTACATAATTTTTCATACTACTCACCAACGCATGTTCTCAACACCTTCAGTGAGGACAAACTGAAAAGGTGTGACACAGACAATACTCTTTTGTTTATGTTACATAATAATTCAGAACATACTGCTTTACCTTGTTTTGTGTCTTCCAGAGTGCCTCCATTTGCTCTGCTTCATGGGACAGATGACATTATTGTCCCCGCTGACTCTTCCACAAAGTTCTCAGAGCTGCTCTCTTCTCTGTCGCTGCCTGTGTCACTTTACCTCCTGCCAAGAGTTGACCACACTGAAATGGCCACTGACCTCATGGCTCCTGATAGACCTCTATACAATGCTATCTTCAGCTGCATCAAGCAAGAATTCACAAAACTTATTCAAAAATGTTGATATGCTAGGATTAATTTGCTCCTTTACTTAATAATTGTATATGACCTTATGTTTTTACCTCAGAGTACCTCAAACTCAAAGGGCTACATCTGCAGTGTTGTTGGGTGTTAGTTGTATGATCACATGGAGCACTACATTGTTTTAAAGATTCTGTGTATTATAGTTGTGTACATTAATTTTTGCCTAGCAACCCAGCCACTCCTTACATTATGTTCAGTAGATTTGTGTAGAATAGAAAGAGCATGTAGTCTTGGCTGGCCAGGCTACATTCATTCATCTCTTTGTAATAAACTATTTTTTCAGTCTTCCTATGTTAAAATGATTCAACAATACTACTGTCTAATAAAGAAAATAAATGTATTTTCTCTAAATCAAACAGTATGTAATAGGCCTACTCTGTATTTGAATAACAAATAGCCTGATAAGCAAAGAATACTACTGTCTTCAATTATTCCAACAAAAACTTAATCAGGCATTCGTTTCAAGAAGTGACGAGGAGGTCAGGATTTGAGATGTGATCAGTGTGACGCGCAGGGGTCCACATGAGCGCGCTCAGAGCGCATACTCTCCATACTCTCACGAGGCGGAGTTAAAGCCGCTGCTGTGGAGCACTTCGGTCTGAAGCACTTCTGCACATTCCGGCGTGGAAACTCGTTAGGTCACGCTTGAATTGAGCATGTAAAATGTTCCAAAGGCCTGGGAGGGTGCATCCAACTCTGTAAATATGTAACATTTGAGTGCGGTGCTAACACTGGTCTTCCCTTTTCAAAGAAGAACGATGGAGTCCGCGGGGGGAAACGCCAAGAAGTTGTGGCTTTGTGGTCTTCTTTGGTGGTCGTTCATCGAGTTGGCATCTGGAGGTAACCCGGACCGCTTGAATCTTTGTCTTATAGTTGCAATTAAAGTCTGTGTTAAAAAGTGTGCGACGGTGCGTCATAGGGGCTTGCGTCAAAACAAAGATAGCTTTTATTATGAGTTTAAAGTAGCCTGTCTGTTTTGGGGGCTATCTTTGAGACTGTTAATGCTGTCATTCAACCACACTTCTACATCAATCTGTGTTGCATGTCGTATATTTTAGACCAGAACTATTAGGTGAATTAAGGCACAGGTGTGCAAATGACTAGGGCTTAGTATCCTTCAACAAAGGCTTTATTATGTGTCAAATTAAAATATTGAAGTGTTCCCACACTATTATTATTGAAATAATATCAGTCTATCACTTGCCATTTGTGTATGAAATGCGGGGTATAAATAAAGTTGCCCTGCCTTAAATTCTCAGTCTCTAAACTGTAGCACTATATAGTCACATCACCAGAGGCTTCATAAGGAGCTGATGTCCAGTCCACTGGAAGATTGATTTGACTGTGACAACAGCACACTTAGATGAGCCCAAGAAAATGAACAGATTGTGTTTAAAGACCTACGGCTAAAATATGTTTTAAAGACTTCTGTACATCATCAGCCTCTGTGTTTATGACATATCCACGGGGTGTCTGCTTGAGTTGATCCTGGGCATGTGTTTTTATATTTCATCTTCTGTACAGTAGTGTCCTTTGGGAATTATCAGGAATATTTCACTCTGAGTCATTCACTATGCCCTTCCTTGAAAAACAACTACATTATACTCATTTAATTACACTTCACTGCGTTCCTATGATGTGTAACTTTCTCGTTCCTCTACAGCCTACTAGAATGCAAGCCTTTGTCTAAACATCTCTGAGACACTGTATTACCAAAGTGGTGTGACAGCCAGCCTAAACCACAGTGGCACTCCAGTCAAATTTGATCTCACAGTTTGTTGTATAAACTCAGAACACAAGCAGTGACAAGCTCTGGTCCTGCTCCTTCAATTAACCGTAAAAGATAAGCGGGTGCTTACTAAAGCTCAGAGTCTTTGTAGTTGAGCAGGAATTGTCCTTGTCATGACCAAAACTGGCCCAGGGATACAGATTACAGAACAGCCTCATACAACATGCTCAGTGTGCCCTGTCATTTTCACATTACGCTCACATTTCACTGACTCTACAGCAGAAGTAAACCCATTCAATAAATCTTACTGACAAACAATCAATTCTGGAGGCAAGCGTTTGACTTATTTTGTGGTAATTGGTTTAACAATAACAACTATGCATTCGAGCATGCTCAGTGTTGCGAATGCAAGGGGAAAATGCCGTTGCTTTCCCCTTGACCAGCAGCAGGATGCACTCTGGCTTTTATGTGCACTGAAATGTAAAATTACTGGAAGTAATTACTTTAACAAATGTGTTCACTATTAATGGCATGGATTGGAACAACAAGCACATGAGCTAATGTCCTCATCTTTTCACAGTCCCTGGACACTAACCTATACTATCCATCTTGTAATCAATTGTTAAGTATAACCAATGGTGTGTTCACAAAAAACATTAACAAGCTACAATATATTCAGCTTTCTGCTTCCAATTTAGATAATTTAATGGTTTGCTAATGTATTAAATGGTCTATTGGTGTTTTAATTTGCACTTGGCTGTGAGAAGTCCATTAGTGCATTAACCCCTTTTAGACTAAAACGTTGCATTAACTAACATTGGTTTTATCTAATGGCACCATCTCTCCCATTTGCCATTAAAAGCCTTATTTGCTCCTGGGCAATGGGCTGCATTGCACCGAACAAAATCAAGTTTAGATTGCTATGTTCCTCTGCATAACGTGAGAATGCTTATTAAGGGTTGTATATGCGTGGGGCTCCCGTTCAAGTGTTGAGGTTTTGCATAAGACAGGTTCAGAGCCTGTGGGCCAGATTACAGGGTGATGTGAAAACAGCTGGGTCTGGCTTTTTTGTATAGTCTTTCTGATTCACTGTGTAACGTCAGAGGCTTTCATGGTCAGGTTGAAGGTTTCTGTCAGGCCAGGGCAGGTCTATACATGTATGCCCCTTAAATAGCCCCCTCTGCATCCGCTCTACATACTACTAAGCGATAAAACTGTAAAAGGCCAATACTGAGCATCAGGACGTGAAACACTATGTACTTAAGGATAAGGATATAGTATATAGTTCCCATGCAGACGTTTTATACAGTTTAGTTTTTTTCATTTTCTTCACTTAAAATGTAAAAACTCGCAGCCCCCTGATCAAACAAGTACAGTGAGTTTATAAAACAACTGTGCGGTTTTTCCAGTGCATGCTGTAAATCCCTGTGAGCATGCTGTATCTGCCTCACTTGTAAAGAACACCCAGGATGATAATTAGCTTGGCTTTTGCATCTAAATGCCATGTGTTTGCTAAATTAAGAACACAATGCATGACTGAACTTGTTTGTTTCAAAGGTTCTGTTTCCACTGTACTTGATGTGTGTTGCAATGTCAATTTTATGAAAGCATCTTTTAAAAATAAAAATAAATCCTTTCCTTCCTGCAGCTTCTTTCTATGGCGATGGCTATGTCCAGCTCCGGGCAAAAGAGTCAACGGACCATAACACACTGCACATTCGCTTCCGGACCTCCCGCACCAGTGGCCTGCTGTTTGTCGCTGCTGGCCACAGAGACTACTTTTTGCTAGAGCTCCATGCCGGGCGCCTGCAGGTGAGTACGACCATGGCTGCCGTCGTACTGTATATCAGCATATGTGCCCGTGCACACATGAGCGCGCACACACCAAAAGTCAAAGGCATGTTCTGGTCACCTAAAGCTATAACTTCATCTCAGTTGACAGCATCAGTCTCTCCGCACAGAAACAGAAGCAGACAAGCAGCGGTGTGTGAACTCCACACTAGTCAGTTTCTGTCTCTGCCAGAAACAGGATATTTCTTCCTAACCTTCAACCAGTGTTCACAAGTTTTGCTGCCGTGTGTTGGGCATACTGTAATAAAAGCAAACATGCAATTACTGTAATACGTTTTATAAAGCCATTGTAAAATTCAGTTAATGTTCTTTTATATACAAGGCTCTGCACTGTCACTGTGCAACAAAACAAGTTTTGCGCTAAAATTGAATTAGTAAATTGTAATAATGTTAGTATTAGTATTAGTATGTCATCCCCGCGACCCGGCCCCGGATAAAGCGGAAGAAAATGGATGGATGGATGGATGGATGGTAATAATGTTACTATAGATTACTGTTGTGTTTTGTCATAACTTAAAGCTGTTTTCTTAATTTGAAAATAAATATCCATCAGCTGAAAAGACATCCTAGCTGTGATTTTACATAAAATGCAGATATTTACTTTATAAATGTGCACACTCGCTATAATGCATCTGAAGGAGCCTATTTATCTAATCTAATCTGCAAAATGTTACTTTTACAGATAAAAAGTTCATTTGTAGTTCATAAACATGTTAAAATAGCACTTCTATAATTAGTACACGCATTAGTACGCAACATAATACAGTATTAGGTTTGATGTACTATTTTTAGTCCAAAGATAGACAGCCCTCTAAGGACCTCTATGATGCTAAAACAGCAGAAAGCCTGAAGATTTTAAAAACTAAAACATATTCACACACCAAAAAAATTACTGACCAGTTGACTTTTAAGTTTTGTGCATTTACCTTGAAAAGTCTTTGTGACTAACCATCTATTTGAGTTATCTTTTTGAGAATGAGTCAGGCGACTGGGGTGTGTTGTACTTCACTGAGCACAAGGAAAGGACTGCTCTTCCCAGGCTCAGGTCACCAAATAGCTTTTGTGCTCACTCAAACACGTTATCCCCGGGTGTGAGGCCTTGTTCCATCTTAGTCAGATGTGAGTGTGGCTCACTGAAAGCGAGGCTCGAATAGCTGAGACTCTGCGGCAAGCCGTGACAAGCATGTCATCCAAGTGTAGCATTAGCCGGAGGTAGTGACACGATGCTCAGAGGACGTAACAAAAACATAATAAGAGGACTTCCTTCGTAGAATGACAGACAATGCTTCCAGTTATAACAACAGGTGACTTCAGCATGTTAAGTGTGAAGTGTGTTTCCCTATTTGCAGTTAAACATTAAGATCTTTAGTGCATATTTAGCATTGTGAGTACTTTTTCTTCTCCCTAAAATATATAACCTAATAGGTTTCTGTTTTGTCTTTCAGCTAAAACTGGATGTTGGATCTGGAGAGCATGTGCTGCAGTCGGAAAAGGGATCCCAGCTCAATGACCTGGCCTGGCACTCTGTGGAAATCATCCATATTCAGCACAATGTCACTCTGGCTGTGGACAAGAACTCCCACAGCAGCTTGACAATGGCCGGCTCCATTCATCAGCTCAACATCGTCGATGGCCTCTATGTCGGTGGGTCAGGCGCTCTCAGCAGGCCGTATCTCCATAAAGACTTGATAGGATTCAGAGGCTGCATGGAAGAGGTGGTCTTCAATAAGCATGACTTGTTGTCATCCCTCAGGCCGTTTACGGGCTTAAAGACTGTCTATGAAGTGTCACTTGGCTGCAGCCCTCAGTTCTTTGCCACAGAGGAGGACCCCATAAGCTTCTTCAGCTCCAGGGCATATATTTCCCTGCCCCCCCTGGACTCCCCAAAAGAAACTGTATTTGAGTGTGTTGTGCACACTTCTGCAAAAGAAGGGATTCTACTCTATAATTCCGGCAGGGAAGGAGATTTTGTGGCTGTCGAGATTCGAGATGGATTGTTGGTGGCTCTGGTTGGAAAAGATGGCACCAAAACTGAGCTTCTTTCAGTGACGATAATCAATGATAGAAAATGGCATACTGTAAAGCTACAATTTAATTCACAAAGCCTTGAACTCAATGTAGATGGAAAATTTGTTAAAAACAGCATAAACTCTTCTTCCAAAGAGCTTCGGCTCACCGGCTACTTCTTTGTTGGTGGCACTGACGACAGCATCCGATTAGAAGCCAGGAAGACAGATCTGGCCTCTCTGTCCGGAAAACGAGTCAAAGGAGGTTCTTTTAAGGGATGCCTCAGGAATATTGTTGTCAATGGATTAAAGATGGGTCTCTCCGCTGCTGTCGTCACAAAGGATATCTCCGTTGGCTGCGAACCAGAGAAAGAACCAGAGCAGGCCACCACTGTCAGTCCCATAAGTTTTTCTGGCTCCGTAGACTTTATGACACCAACCCCTTCCCTGCACATGTCCACACTGGCCAAGGGCTTAGACAGAAAGTATGGTGCAAATTTTGTTCATCTCCGAAACCTTGTTGTGCCTGAAGGCGGTCGAGCATCTTTGGAGGCTAAACATGTTAAGGTCCTTCTAGATTTCAAGGCTCTTGGTATCCGGCAGTCTCAGATTATGTTCAGGATTCAAGAACAGCCTCTGCGTGGTCAGATACGGCTGGATGTAGACCCAGAGCAGGAGGAAAACACCTTCAGCATGTTGGACCTCTGGCACGAGAGAGTTATGTACATTCATGGAGGGTCTGAAGATCCAGATGACTTTTTCTTCTTTTCAATTTATTCAAGCAGCAGAAAACCTGTTCCTGATTATCTGAAGAACAACAAATGGTATCGCTACAACATAAGCGTGACGCCTACCAATGACGCCCCCGAGTTAAGCCTCCCTGGGGGAAATCTATTTGTCCTGCTGGAGAATTCAAAGAAACGTCTCACCACAGATGTTTTGAAGGCCACAGACATAGACAGTCCCGACTCAGATATGGCTTTTTCTGTTCTTGGAAACCTCAATGCAGACGCCGGTTATCTTGAACTTGAAAATAACCCAGGTACAGCTGTCACATCCTTTACTTACACTGATCTGGAGGAACTGAGGGTGTACTACTTTCACGCCGGGGTCAGGAACTCTCGAATAGTGTTCAGGGTTAGCGATGGAGAGAAAGTTAGCAACACGGTAGTCTTGAGAGTGTTGGCCGTCGCACTGGAGTATAAGATTTCCAACAACACCGGTCTGGAGCTCACACAAGGAGAGTGGGCTATAATCAGCTCGTCACATTTAGCTGTGCTGACTAACGCAGTGAAACAGGTTGTCGACGTCCGTTATGACGTCACTGAACTCCCACAATACGGAGAGCTTCAAAGACTTCACTCCAGCGGTGAATGGAGACCCACTGACTCATTCTCCCAGAGGCTTCTAGAAAAAGAGCGGCTAAGATACGTTAGCACTTATCAAGATATACAGACATCTAACACCAGTGATTACTTCAAGTGCAAAGTTAATGTGGCTGCAAGGGCAAATACTGAATTGCTTTTCCCAATCACCGTGAAGTGGGTGAGGTACATGCTGGTGAGAAATGTAATCATCGGCCTGGATAAAGTGCGTAAAGTGACGCTTACCTCTGAGAACCTTTTTGCTACGGCGCACGGTGTGGATCTGCCTGAAGATGACCTTTACTATAGAGTTCTCACCACACCAAAGAAAGGAAAGCTGCTGCTGGACACCACTGTTTTAGCTAAAAACACAAGCTTTAGTCAAAGAAATGTGACTGAGCAAACAGTGCATTATGAGTTAGTCGACAGGCCTTATGAAGACACTAGTGACCGGTTCAAATTTCTGCTCTTCTCAAAACATGCTCAGTCTCAAAACTATGATTTCCAGTTTTCAATTAAAGCAGATGTCAACAACGTGTTCATCAAAAATGAGGGGCTTTCGCTCCTGGAAGGTGAAAGTAGATTACTAACTAAAGATGAACTTTTTGCAGAGACTTTAAGCTCCACCGTAATGCACTACACAGTTATAAACAGCCCCCAACATGGGAATCTAGCACGTATTAGTCAGTCCAATTCAAATGAAAGCTACACCAACATTTTAACCTTTAGTAACCAGGATATCATGGACAAGCGGCTTATGTACATCCATGACGATAGCGAAACAACTGGAGACACATTCACTTTTATAGCGTCCACCTCCCATGGATTTAAATCATCTATTGCAGAAGATGAGGTTGGCTCCAAAATAGGAACATTTAACATTTCCATTCAGTTAGTTAATGATCAAAAACCTGTGCGGGTGATTGACAAGGTCTTCCACGTGGTCAGAGATGGACAGAAGTTACTGACTGCAGACGATTTGCGTTACCATGACGCAGATGCCGATTTCGATGATGGAGATTTGCTGTACACTCGGCGAGGGATCCCAATGGGCGATCTAGTGCTGGTAAATGACACTACATATAGGCTTTTCCAGTTTCACCAGAGAGACTTGGAGGAGAAACGTGTGCTCTTCATTCACAAGGGCGTTAGCACTGGCAGATTTGTGCTGTTTGTCTCAGATGGTAAACACTTTGTGTCAAGTCTGTTGGACATCAGTGCGCATGACGCATTCTTGAAGGTTGGAAATAACAGCGGCTTACTGGTCCAAAAGGGAAAGTCTGTCTCTATCTCTACAAGTAATTTTAGTGTTATGTACAATCTGGACATCAGAGATGATCAAGAGCTTATGTTCATAGTGACCGAGGCTCCCAAAAGTGGAGCTGTTTATTGCAACGGGGAAAAAGTCACTTCATTCACACAGTTGGATCTAAAAGCTGGATATCTTTCTTATCACCACAATGACAGCACATATCTGGCAGACTGCTTCAACCTAACTGTCAAAGCAAAAGGACTTCAGCTGTCGGCCAAGATCAATGTCAAAGTTTACCTGGAAAGTCATCAGCGGCCTCCCATCGTACAGACACAAAACACAGTCCTGGTGGAGGAGAGGAAACCAGTCAAGATTGATGAAACAAAACTAGAGGTACGTTTATATACTAAAATCAAGTTTATTATATGCAACAGTTTGTAACACAATGCAATGCACAGTGTTCATCTTTTAAGCCTTTTTGTAAACGTAACTATTTGCCTTGTTTAACTAATGAGGCTCTAGTTCCTAAACAGTTTCTAATTGAATTCTATTTGGGCTAAACAGAAAAGTAACTGCCATGTTACATTTGTTTTACTCTTTTATGCCACAATGCGCTTAAACAAAACTAAAAATATCTACTGTGACACATTGAAGATTTGTAACATTTCCCCCATTGTTGCAGGTTACTCATGAAGACAACCTGCCATCTGAGATTTTATTCACAGTGAAAGGAGGCCCAACTCATGGATTTCTGCGTCGGTTCGTTGAAGCAGAGGAGCGCTACATTGGAACCAGGCAGTCGCCTGTCAGGACCTTCAGCCAAGCAGACATTTACAATGGGGACATTCAATACATTCAGGTGGACCCTGACACGCTCAATGACACCTTCATCCTTGATGTCACCAATGGGGTCACGGATGTCAGGGGCATCAGGGTGTCTGTTGACATTATCCCACGCCTCATCCCACTTCAGGTCTCCAATTTCACCCTGGAAGAGGGGGCCTCCAAGGCACTCACACAGGAAATTCTAAAGGTCACCAACAGGCATTTTTCAGGAATCAACTTCCTCTACAGTTTGACCCAGCCCCCACTGCACGGTCACATTGAACACTCTCGACACCCGGGGGTGGCTCTAACCTCTTTCACCAGGAGGCAGGTGGGTTATTATTACATATACAGAATTTTTATGCAGCATCCGATCCTGCCTAACATCAGTAATTGTTAAAAATGAAGGCACAAATATACAGTATTATCATTTTGCCAACCTACATTTACAACATACTATGTTAAGTAAACAACATCAGCAGCAACCTTTGGTAGATCTATATTGCTATACTTAAATAAATCTTTACTGTTCAAATGCTAATTTTAACTCCTGTGCTTTTCTTGTAATAATCATGTACAACTCTGTTTCATTTCTAGGTTGAACATGAATATATTTACTATGTGCATGACAGCAGTGAGACCCTAGATGATAACTTCACAGTGGTGGCCAATGACACAGGTCTGAGGAAGCAGAGTGCAGCCCAGGCAGTGCACATCCAGGTTACAGCTGTCAACGACGAGACTCCTGTTATTACAGCCAACAGGGTCCTCAGGGTGAGTCTGTGCCCCACGCTAAATTTACACTCTCAACTTTTTTACTTGCAGTTCTGGCACCATAGCTTGCTGTCAGACAAGCTTCATGTGGGCAGTGGTGCAATTTGCCATGGCTGACTGGCTGGCTAGCTGTGAGGGAAAATATGTCTGCTATTTAGAGGAGGGTCCACCAGGCTGGCAGCAAACAGAAATTATCATACCATTCAAGTTCATGGTACTTGCTTGGCAGTATTTCTTATACAGTTTTTGTGGACTGAACATGATTTCAACCACTTAATACTACATTAAAATCAGTTCACGATGATAATATAAATAGTGCTTTTTGTTGGCTGCCAGTCTAACATTCTTGAGGTTATTGCGACGCTGTCTGGCATGTGACCAAGGCTTTAACTTTGTGACTACCCTGGTTTTCTGTGCTGTGTGTATCTGCAGACCAGCCTACACAGTAAAGAAGAATGTTTGCATTATTTACAGCCTGTAAAGGTGCTTTCACTGTCATACAGTATATATTAAATGCCTCCAGTCCTTGTAAACTAGAAGTAAGTAAAAGCCCATTTGTGAAGAACTTCAGACACATAAATTTAATATTTAATCATTTAATCAATAAGACAGTCTGTCTTATTGCCGTAGATTTGAAAACGATTGTATTACACATGTTCAAACGCAGTGCAACGAAATGCAGTTGTGCATTCAGTGAGTGATATAGTATTTAAAGCATTTCTATGCACAGACTATTTACATATTTTAAGTTGTTGTGGAAAAGGAGTAACAAGAGTAACAATATTAAGTTGAGTGTGAATACTAAATCATGAGACTGTAGTGTTTGCAAAGAATGACCACACGATGGCACTCTATTCTTACAGCGGCTTTATTGTCGCTAAACACACACTTTAGCTGTGTAATGAATGTAAATATAAAAGCATAAAACAGTGCACTTAATCAAAATTGAATATCAATAATTACATTAATCAATTACAAAAAATACTTTAATGAAGAAAAAATAATGCACTCAAATGCAAGCTCCCCAGTAACACCCTTCTCTATACTTGCATTATTTTGTAAGTTGAAGAATAATCATTTGTATAATTGTATGATTTCAACCATTACTAATATAACTATCAGACCAGGGGAAGCTGCTGTGACCTCTTGTTTAGAGAGGTGTTGTTTTACTTCTCATTGAGGATCTTAAATGTTGTTTAAGTCTCTGTAAATGTTGTCAGTGTTTGACACATTTCAACACACTTAGACCACTTCCTTCAGCTTTTGCACTGAAGCATTCGTTTCAAAAGGGGGAAATAAAACTATAAGATAACGTAAGGGAGATCTCTATGATCCCCAAACTTTCCAATTATTGTTGAACCTTGTTTGCGTCAAAGGCTGTCCATCAAAAAGGGATTTTTGAGAGAAACTCCAAATAAACCCAACCGGTTTCATGTTATTATTGCCACATTTCAAAAATAATATTAACAGACTTTCTATACTTTCTGTTAATAAATATTGAAAGAAATGTTTACTGAGAAAGGCTTGCAACCCATGGAAAACAATTCCACGACCCACTTTTGGGTACTGTCCCGACCCACCAGTTGAGAACCATTGCTCTAGACCTTTTCACCAATACATTTCCTCTATTTTCTTTATTTAAAAAAAAAAAGAAGCAATGTTCTACTTCTAATGTGAGTTATGTTGTTGTTGTTGTTGTTGGGAGCAGGTTTGGGTGTCCTCTGTGACTGAGATCAGACCTGAGGACCTCAGGGCTCACGACTTGGACTCACCTTCAGATGAACTGCACTTCATGGTGACTCCACCCAGCAATGGACACCTGGCTCTGAAGAGCGCCCCCATGAGGCCAGTACTCAACTTCACACAGGCCCACATAGACCAGGGGAAGCTGCTTTTTGTCCATAAAGGTGAGTGGGAGTGACGGCAATGGGCCTCTTATTATTATTATTATAATCCCCTCGTGGAACCGCCACCTTAACGTGGTGGAGGTGTTTGAGCGCCCGAATGATCCTGGGAGCTCTGCTGTCGGGGGCTTGGTGCCCCTGGTAGGGTCTCCCATGGCAAACAGGTCCTAGGTGACGGGTCAGACAAAGAGCGGTTCAGAAGCCCCTTATGAGAGACCAACAGGCCCGGTTAGAACCATGAGGCGTCCTTCTGTGAACCCACCACCTGCAGGAGGAGCCATAGGGGCTGGTGCAATGTGATTTGGGAAACTCTAACAGCTGCCCCCACGATCCGGCAACGGACAAGTGGAAGAAAATGGATGTATTATTATTATTATTATGATTATTATTATAAATGTATTTTAGTTGGATTTGATATAGGTTCAGCTCCATTTGTTGACCTGTTATTTCCCCTTTGTCACTCACAAACATATATACATTCATACCAAGAGCCCACAGACTGACAGCACAGAGGGAGTGTCTTGCCCAAGGACACAATATAATAATAATAATAATAATAATATCTTTAATTTGTAATGCACTTTACATAAAAATCTCAAAGTGCTACAACACAAGTGGAAAATAACAACAATAAAAGCACATAAACATTTAAAAAGGGAACAGAAAAGTCTTTAGTCCTTTTCTAAAAGTCTCCAGGGACTGTGGGGCCCTCAGGTGCAGTGGTAGGGCGTTCCACAGTTTAGGAGCAGCTGCCTGGAACGCTCTGTCACCCATTGTCCGGAGTTTAGTTCTGGGGATGGAGAGGAGGTTGGTCTCTGTGGACCGAAGTGCGCTGGTTATAGGTGGAGGAGTGAGGAGTTCAGTGAGATAGTCCGGGGCGTTTCCATGGATGCATTGATAAGTGAGCAGGCAGATTTTGTATTTGATACGTTGACCGATCGGAAGCCAGTGGAGATCGCGAAGAACTGGGGTGATGTGCTGGTGCTTAGGCGTCCTCGTCAGGATCCTGGCCGCGGCGTTCTGGATATGCTGAAGCTTTTGAAGGCTTTTTGCCGGGATCCCAACGAGGAGGGCATTGCAGTAGTCCAGCCTGGAGGAGACAAAGGCATGAACCAGTGTTTCAGCGTCAGAGGGGGAGAGACTGAGGCGGAGTTTGGAGATGTTTTTGAGATGGAAAAAGGAGATTCTACAGAGATTTTGTATGTGGCCTTCGAATGACAGAAGGGGGTCAAAAATGACTCCCAGGTTGCGGACAGTGGAGGAAAGGGGGAGGGTGATTCCAGAGAATGCAATGTCAGAAATAAGAGAAGATTTGAGTTGGTGGGGGGTCCCGATAAGAATGGCTTCAGTTTTGGAGCTGTTTAGTTGTAGGACATTTTCTGCCATCCATGCCCTTGTCTCCTCCAGGCACGCTGCCAGAGCTGTTTGAGAGGCTGATATGGAGACGGAATCAGTGCGTAGGTAGAGCTGAGTATCATCGGCATAGCAGTGGAACGAGATTCCATGCTTGCCGATGATATGGCCCAGGGGGAGCATATAGATGTTAAAGAGGGTAGGGCCAAGGACAGACCCTTGAGGGACCCCACAGGTGACGGCGCGGGGCCGTGACCTGGCGTCCCCCAGGGCCACATACTCAACTCTACCCGCCAGGAATGATTTGAACCAGGAGAGAACTGTACCCGACAGACCAATGTTGTGTTGTAGGCGGTGGAGAAGGATATTATGATCGACCGTGTCAAAGGCTGCTGTTAGATCAAGAAGAATGAGAATTGAGGGGGAGCCCTGGTCAGAGGTCACCAAGAGGTCATTGGTGACCCTGACCAAGGCTGTCTCGGTACTGTGAGCGGAACGGAAACCGGATTGAAATTTCTCATACAGCGAGTTTGTACGCATGTGGTCGTGAAGCTGGCCAGCTACAGTCCTCTCCAAAACCTTCGAGAGAAATGGGAGGTTGGAGATGGGCCTGTAGCTGGCCAGGTCGTCGTGATTCAGGTTGTGATTTTTTAGATGAGGTTTAATCAGTGCAGTTTTGAGTGCGGCGGGGACATGGCCAGAGTGAAGTGAACAGTTTATAATTGAGGTAATGAGGGGGCTAAGATATGAGATGTTGGGTTTTAACAGGATGGTGGGAAGTGGATCAGTGGCACAGGTGCAAGGTTTCATTTTGCGGATGATTGTTTCAACCTCCTGTACCTTCACCTCCTCAAAGTCTGCCAGGGTGTTTTCAGGGACAGAAAACACTGAGGGCGGGCGGGTAATTTGTGCAAGAGGTCTACGGATGGTGTCTACTTTGAGTGCAAAAAAGTCACTAAATTTATTGCACTGCGTCTCTGTTGAACAGATGACAGAGGGTGTTCTAGAGCTTAGGAGATGGTTTACGGTTGAAAATAGCTGTTTAGAATTGCCTGGATTCTTATTGATTATTCTAGAGTAGTACGTTGATTTGGCTTTAGATAACAAGGTGGAATAATGTTTCTGATGGTCCCGATATGCAATTTTATGCACAGTAAGGCCTGATTTAACATAGCGCCTTTCAAGGGACCGCCCAGTCGCTTTCACTTTTCTCAGTTCTGATGTAAACCATGGCGCCGAGCGTGGGTAGGTGACTGCACTTGCCAGAGCAGGGATTGAATCGCCAACTAAACTGTTTAATCACAATGTGGCTTTTTATTACAGGACTCTGACGTTGAGTTTTATTTCTGTGTTTGTAGGAGCTATGTCTGGAGGATTCAATTTCCAAGTTAACGATGGTGTGAATTTTACTCCGCGACAAATCTTCAGCATCACTGCCAGAGCCTTGGTTATTATCATGGAGAAGAACAGGCCGCTTAAAGTATTTCCCGGTAAGGCTACAGTATATCGATTCTATAATGTTACTTCCATATTCCTTGGCTCCTTTCCTTTTGGCTGCCACAAAAAACACATTCATAAAAGTTGAGTGTCTTGTAGTTTGAGGTTGAGTGTCGCCAGTTTGATAGAACAACAACCATGTCTGTGTTTCTTTTAATCCTTATAGTTTAAAAATAGGTTTATGGGTGTTGTCTGAATGTGTAGATTACTTTCAAGTGTTTGTAAGATTTCTTGTGGTCTGGTTTGTACGTCAGGAGAAGTGTGAGAGAGCAAACTGCCAGCTGTCACGCTCTGCTGCACTTTCAGCCACAGGGCGAGCAGGCACTTGAAACGCTGTGAGCTGCCCTGTTTGTTTTTGTGCCAGGCAGGCCAGCAGGAGGAGGCCTGCCGGGAGGGTGAACTGACAATGACGGACTTGATAGTGTGAGGCAGATCCTAGAGCACTTTCACAGGCAATTTGTGATAAATGAGTTTGCTTGCCTTATAAAACACGCCATCTACTCTTCAATTGTATGTTGAAGGTTAACACATATTTAACTTTACCTTAAAGCCACACCGCGTAACATTTATTTGCTGCGGGCGGCTCACCTCTCCTACAAACTGACTGTAACTTTACTGGTAGGGTGGGACGTCACGATGGAGATGTTGACAAAAGGCAGCCAAATATGAGATTTAAATATTTGAAGTTCTCATCCAAATGAATTCTTCGATAATCCACTACCTGCATGAAGCCTTTTCTGTGTGTAGCTGGTCATGAGTAGCATGTTTTGTATTATCCAAAATGTTACACAGTGTGCCTTTAAATAATGGCTTGGAAAATTTCCATTTTAAGCAATGTATGAACTTAACAGTGGTGTCTGTCTTTCACACATGTATTACAGGCCTGTTCATATGAGCATGAGAGGCAACAGCAGAGAAAAACTACATTGCACACGATTGCTTTTTGTTTAAGCAAAATTTACCAGCGAGGTCTGACAAGCTGTTAAATAGACTCAATGGACTGATTATCAATCATGAAAAGAAAAATGACTACTCAAAGCTTGCACCTCATCCTCATAACTATAAGGAGAAGACATTTCTCCACTTTGGTGGTGGGAGTGCACACAGAAAATGATGAATGGCTTTTGTGCCTCTTTCTCTCTATTGCCTCTGTCATTTATCAGCGGGCTGTTTTGATATTCTCAGTGTTGCATGTAGCATGGTTTAACACGAGAAGCTTTTAGCAGTCAGGTTGCATCATCAAGGACTTTGTATTTCTTTCTGTTTCATTGTCAGCTTGGTCTATTTTTGTAATGTCTTTTTTTGTCTTTATGGAACATCTTGCACTCACAGTCTGTATGTGCAGCGTGGTCTTAATTTGACACAGTAAATGATCCTTAGCTAGTTTTTTTTAGACCAACTTGTTTTCTGCAACTCGATTACCTTTTTCCCCACTGATCTTTTTATGTATAATTTATTCTTTCTTGCTTTTTGTGCAGGTTCGTCAACACCAATCACGAGTGAGAATTTACAAGCCGTGACTAATGACATCAGCGACTCGTCCAACCGCACCGTTACCTTCGGCGTGACCCGGCATCCTAAACTGGGCCGCCTCATGTGGAAGCAGCCTGATAATTCTATTGTCGACATCTCAACTTTCACACAAGACATGGTAAATATGAAATACTGTGTGTCCCTTTATGTAGACTTCACACCATATGTTGTATTGAATAAAAGGTAATGGGCCACATAAAAGTACTTTCCCCAGTTTTGAATAATAGATGGGTCCTTATTTACAGAGCTGACTTTGCGTTCCTTGCTACATAGGAAATGTGGAGTTTGTCACATAATCAATTTTTCTAATGGATTTTTCTCCAACATTGTCGAGGCACTATGCACACTTTACTGCTGAGAAAGAAATGTTGTGTTTTCTGCTGCACAGGTGGACAGAAAAGAAGTGTTGTACGTCCAGACCCCGATTGAGTCAGTGGGATGGGAAGCAATGGATTCTATGACCTTCTCTGTCTCATCACCTCCCACGTCTTTGGAGAGCCAGACCTTCAAGATAGATATCTCCTACGAAAATATAGGACCTGAACACAACACTGTGCTGCTAGCAAACACTGGTATGTACAGTATGAACACTCACTACAACTTAAAGCAGAACTAAGTAGCTCCTAGAGGCCATAAGCGCCCAGTAATTACTCAGTAATTTGCCGTGAGAGTAAATGCTACGCTGATAGAAAAGACAAAGGGAGAGAGGGATATTGTACAATGGGCCCCAACCCAATTACACAATGGAGATCTTTTTTTTTCACTCAGACTTGGCTGTAAATACTGCTAAAGTGGCGCCAGCCCGCAGTTAGCTTTGCCCGTTAGCCTGTTAGCTTCTCCTTCGTGAAGTGTGTATTGCACCTCTGACCCGGTGCAGGGAAAGTTGCAAGGGTGGTTTTCTAGCCAGAGACACCAGGGGGAGATGAAAGAACCCCAATCACCCATTAACATTTGAATTACCCCAGAGGAACTACGAAAAGGATTTATTAAGGGTGAACAAGTTACTTAGTTCTTCTTTAAGATCGGTAAGTTTGAGGTGAAATCAGAGAATATTCTTATTTCTATTGCTAAATTAAACTTACCTATTCAAAGATGCATACAATTTTCTTTTCCTGCTTATCTTTAGCTTGTGACAAAATGATGTGTAATTCTGATAACTAATTCTTGTAAATATAATGCTATTTCCTCTTTATTCAGGGGCTAATGTGACAGAAGGGGAAAGCGTGTTGATCAATAAGTCCAGCCTAGATGCATCTAACCTGCTGAGCAAGCTGCCTGTTCCTGAGCGAAGTGCCTTTGAGGTCTGGTACCAGGTGACATCACTGCCACAGCACGGTGTTATCGTAGTTGGCGAACGCAACCTCACCAAAGAGAAACCCAACTTCTCCCAGTTCATCATTAACAAATACGGAATAACCTACAAACACGACAACTCGGAGACAGCGCGCGACCACTTTGCTTTCAGCGCTTGGCTCAATCCTAAAGGCAGACCAGCCCAGCGACCCAGTGACGATGCTGTTATTGACGAGTCTTTTAATATAGCGATAGCTCCCGTGAATGACCAGCCGCCAGTGCTGAAGACCAAAGCTCCTACTTTGAAGGTGGTTCAGGGAGACACAGTAGCTTTGGGACCTGAAAACCTGAAAGTGGAGGATTTAGACAATGCCCCAGATGACATCCAGTTCACTGTGATTAGTAAACCGAATAATGGGTATCTAGCTCTGCGGGAAAGTTTGAATGAGCCCGTGGCTTCTTTCACACAAGCCCAAGTTGATAATGGCGATGTATTGTTTAGCCACGACGGGGGCGCTGCCTCGGGAGTGTTCTACTTTAGTGTCACCGATGGCCACCACAAACCAATTTACAAGCTCTTTAATCTCGAAGTGACTAAAATTGCTCTCTCTCTTGTTAACCACTCGGAGCTTTCTCTACAACAAGACAAAACATCAGTTCCACTCACTCAAGTCAATCTTTACGCAAAGACGAATGGTAAAAACACCACCATTCACTACCAGATCACTGAGCCTCCAGGTTTTGGGAAGATTTTGAAAGATAACCAAGAAGCCACACAGTTTGAACAAAAGGATTTACAAATGGGGAGGTTGTCCTATCATATGATTTCACATTCATCTGGAGAAGACAGCTTTAAATTTATTGTTTTCACGACAGAAGCCAACTTGACTGACCAGGTGCTAAACATCTCTGTTCAACCATTGATCCAGATCGGCCAAAGTGTAATGATTCCTAATGGAGTTCCTGTTAAGCTAAACCCTAGCTTCCTGAATGCCTCTCAACTGGCTAGTATAAGCGAGAGTATCCCTGTATTTGAAGTTGTGAGCCTCCCCATTAATGGAAAGCTCGTTCGACTGGAGCCTGCAAAGTCCAAGAAAAATCTACCTGCTCAGTCCTTCACTTTTGAAGAGTTAAAGCAGGGGAAAATTGCATTGGAGCTGAACGCTAACATGACTGGAGTTCAGGAGGTGAACGACTCTCTGGTATTTGTCCTGAAAGCGGATAACCTTCCTCCAGCGAAAGGGGAGTTCCACTTTACCATTGTGCCATACGACCCAGCACTTTTGCCGACCACAAAGAGCCCCGCTGTAACCACGGCGTCTCCGCGTCAGACAGCAGTCCAGACTCTGAAAAATGGGACTACGCTTCTCGTTGCGACCACCGCATATCCGTCCACACACGAGCCCAGCAAGAATCAGCAGAAATACCACAAAGGACGCAGCCGCTGGGGGAGCTCTAACAGGACGAGCATTTTAGGCACCACTCTCGGCAAACACGAGCCCGAGGAGGAGATCCCCTTGAGGAACACACCAGTTCGTGTGGAGTCCTATCCTCAAAAATCTCCAAATCCACTGCTTGTCATTTTACCATTGCTGGCTTTGCTACTGCTTGTCATCATATTTGTTGTGCTTGTGGTGTACCTCAGGCATCACAGACAAAGAAACCCGAAAAGCGCCACACCCGCAGAGCCCGGTCCCCTTAATTTGTCCAATAGTCAGTCTTATAGTAGCCCCACAGTTCCCACGGTGACAGTAACTCCACTACACCCGGGCAGTTGTCCCTCCAGCCCTGTGCTTGAACGCTTTCTGACTCGCCATCACCCTATATCGAACTATAGCGCCATTGATTCTCCCATGTTCATCAGCACGTGGAGCAACGATTCACCCGCAGCATCCACTCAAACAATTTCTGTTGCTACTCCAACTCTCCGTAAAAATCAATACTGGGTATGAACTGATAAACTACGGCAAGTTTAAGATTGGCAATTTCTGTGATATACTGTGCTTTTTCATGTGCAGGAAAAGCCTACAGGGTGTCAAGTTGAAGAGAAAAAATAGCACAAGTTTTTAACCTGGCACTTAATTAAGGGAAAAATCAAAGATTGTCTTGGGTCAATCGTCCTATAATAGTTGAAATGTTTTCTGATTTGTGTTTAATATATTTTTCTACATAATGCCATTCTTATTAGAGTGAATATGGTCAAGTCAAATTAACTTGCTTGACTTTGGCAACCAAAGGTAATACAGATTTGTTTTCCTAGCAGTGGAATGTATTGTGAGAAATGAGCCAGTTGTTTTTCCACCTATCACTGAACAGAGACAGACACTGGCTGAATGGAACAATAGTGTTGCTGTGTGTCATGTGTGCCCTTTGCATGCACCGTGCAAACAGCATCACCTCCTTGTGCAGTTCATGTGCCTGTCTGCCTGTTTTAATTATGGCACACGGCCTACATACTGTACACATGTAAAATGCCAATTTATTTTCTCCTTAGGCACATGTATTTATATTGTGGTACAGTAGCCTCAATCCTAATTCTAGGACCTGCACCAGTACTATGCAGCCACTTGATCATTAAAACTGTGAAAATAATTAATTCGATTTGACACTGGTGCGACAGATTACTGTCTTTGGATGGATACAGATTGTGCCCATTTTACGTTGTTGCTGTGTTGTACATCTGTGTAAAACCCTTTTTTGTAAACTCAGGTATTTTCAATTTCGGTACTTTATCAGCTTCAGTGGTGCGCAATGAATTTTTGCATAGAGAAGATTGACAAAAGGCAGGTGTTAAACAGCTCCAAGTGATAGAAGTAAAACTAAAAAAAACTTACTTTCACTGTGGTTACCGTGGTACTCGATTTACCTAATAGAATTTTACACTGTACGCTTTTACATTGTTTAGCTGCTAAAACAACTGTAAAATATCTTCTGGCTTGTTACGATTTGTAAATTAGTTTACAAACGCATTGCCAATTATTTTGACTGAAATAACTACTGATATTTATATAAAATATTTATTGAATATATTATACAATGATACAATGGTTTAATCTGCTGACAGCAGGAACTGCTACATGAGATGTGAGGGAATCAGACACTGAAAGCCTATAATTTTCTTTGTAACATTATTTTGTCAATTATTATTGAGTGTTCACTTTGTATGTCCCAGTCTCTTAGTCCTATAAATATTGTATCCCATTATGTTATCTTTATTTATACAGTACATTTGTAATAAAAATATTGAACAAAAATTACAATTCTATTATTTTTTAGTCCATGCATTTTAAAACTGAATGTTATTTAATCACTTTTGATTTCAAAGTCACACAGAAAATCGAAATCATCTCACTCTCAGCCCCTTGATATAAACAAGTTGCTCTAGGGCAATTTTTAAAAATCGAGACTTCAGAGTTCAGTGCCCTTGAGTCTTTGCTTTACTTTACTATAGTGTCAATACTAATTGATGCACGCTTGCTAAATTATCTTAAGGACCGGGGATGAGCCAATCTTTTAGGCTGTGGAGTCACATGTAAACTTAAAACTTCACATCATGTTGTGATAGTCTGCTGATTTAACACCATTACAGAATGTAGTTTAGCCTAAGTTATGTCATTCCTCTTGCCAATTTATTCCTGCAACTCCAAAGTCCATAAAGAACCTTTGTTCGCTTTGAGCAAGAATATTGCCTCTTTTTGCAGGTTTAATGCCAGTTGAAGGAAGGAAGAGAGACACCACCAGATTTCACAGCATTTTTTGCCTTTACTTCATAATTTAAGCAAAAGACTTTCAACACCTCCCCGTTACATTCACACAGGCTCTGTGGTATTTTACAGGCCTTGATTAGTTTTTATAAATCAACTAAATAATACTGTCTGTAGACATCATCATAATGTTCATTTGAACAAAAGGGAGAAGTTATATTTTATTATAGTGTGTAATAGCAGCTGAAACAGATTTAATGAAGTGTCTAGGAATGTGAAAGGCTAAATAACAGGGCGCACGTGCCTCCCTGAGTTTCGTCTATAGCAGGATCCTATTGTTGCATGTCCCCTGCCCCTCTATTAGAGACCCTCCAATGATCATGATCACTTTTTACACTTGTGTCTAATTACATCTTTACCCAGAGTGGTTGCACTCTGCAGAATAGAGTTACAACTGCAAGTATGCATAAAGAGCACCAATTGTTCTAATAATTAATGCATTTATATATATATTTGACATCACTGACATGGTTGGCAACCTCAGATTACTCATGAAATGATACTCGTAAGACTTCTTATTATAAAATGTTGTCTTCGGCTACCGTCAGGAGCAGTGGGCGGCCGCAGAGCAGTGTCCATTGACCCTTCTCTTGGAACAGGAAGTCAGAATTGACTAGCTGGAGGAGGATGAACCGAAACTAGACATATTTATGAATCAAGGGGACACAGGGAGAACCTTCCCCCATTGTAGATAGTAATTGAACTTGGGACCTTCGTGTTGTGAGCATCCTCCACTCAGCCACTGTGCTGAGGAATAATGTATCAGAATAGTAAAAAATAGTTGCCGATAGTTATTCTATCTCTCCTAACTTTGAAAATCCTTGCTGACCTTTATTTATCCTTTGTCCTTTTGAGCGAAGTTCTGCATATCTAGGTCACTCTGAGTAACAGGCACGGGATGTTTGCAGCCAGACATCACTAAGGCATGAAGTAAGTGTCTGCAGCCATTCGGTCAGCATTTTATTCTCAAGTTAGTTCCTCATGCTGCCAGAATTAGATGATGTCCAAGAATCGCATGAGTCAAAACTGCAGCCAAAACTAACCATTTTAAAACGGTACTATGACTATATATAGAATAAATGCAAAGATAGAATATTTAGTGATTAGATAGATGGGATGTGGCGCAGAGTTGATACAGTATACAGTGATACAATGCTATCTACAGTGCCTTGCGAAAGTACTAATACACCTTGCACTTTTGCACATTTTGTCATGTTTACAACCCTAAACATAAAGATTTTATTTAGATTTTTTAATTCTGAAAGTTCACACACAAGTAACAGACAACTGTGAAGTGAAAGCAAAATGATACATGATTCTGTTATTTGAAAATAAATAGAGAACCGAAAAGTGGGGCATGCACAAGTATTCATACAGCATGATATAATACCGTCTTTTGGGGTATGACTACAAGATTTGCACATCTAGAGACTGACATTTTATCCCATTCCTCTTTACAAAACAACTCAAGCTCTGTCAAATTAGAAGGAGAGCGTTTGTGAACAGCGGTTTTCAGGTCTTTCCACAGATTTTCAATAGGATTTAGGTCAGGACTTTGACTGGGCCATTCTAACACATTAATATGTCTGTTTTTAAACCATTCCATTGTAGATTTAGCTTTGTGTTTAGAGTCATTGTCCTGCTGGAAGGTGAATCTCGTCCCCAGCCTCCATTCTCTTGCTGACTCCAGCAGATTTTACTCCAAAATGTAATCTTTATGTTTAGGGTTGTAAACATGACAAAATGTGCAAAAGTTCAAGGTGTATTAGTACTTTCGCAAGGCACTGTATGTGGGACGAGGTGGACACAGATTGTTGTGTCCGTGGTGAGGGACAGAGCAGGTCACAGCACCTGATAATCAGTTTTAGCAGTGGGGCAAGGTCCAGTTCAGAGAATACACAATTTGATATGAAAGGTACTTTTTTAAGGATACAATATTATTTCATTCTATCAATTATAATCACCAGTTTGTTCTCTACCCAAAACTACAAGGCCTCCAAAATCCGTGAGTCTGTGTTCCCAAACAGGCAAATACTTTGGATGCTCGATACAACAACTGCATTGGGTGGTCTGGTTGAGATCACTGTATATAAACAGCTGAATGTGAAAACCACTTCCATGCCATTGTCCCCAACACAAGGAGTTCCCCATGAACATGTTATTCGTCGTTTTAGATGAGAGGTACAAACACATGCCACACTCTCGTACTCTTTAAAAAATCAGCTGCATGTAATGATTTGTAATCAAAAGCGATGTAAATTTTCAATCACAGTATTTTATTGGAAAACACATTGTGCAATAAAGGCATGACATGTACAAAAGGTGCATGTGATTAAATGACAATAATGCTATGTCAGTTTCTTGCTTTGAGTCAAAATTGTTATCTTTTACTCATCAGTCATTAATCTTAATGTTATAATAATATGACCCATTAGTCACTTGGTCAGCTGTTGCTCAAGACCGTTTCAAGGCAATCCATGATGTTGTGTGGTTTAGTGTATGAAGAGTTTATGAGC
This sequence comes from Proterorhinus semilunaris, assembly GCA_021464625.1. Taxonomy (NCBI): domain Eukaryota; kingdom Metazoa; phylum Chordata; class Actinopteri; order Gobiiformes; family Gobiidae; genus Proterorhinus; species Proterorhinus semilunaris. Next base: position 14,290,501 of record CM038345.1, read on the forward strand.
GATCAGCAGCCCATGATGCATTTGTGGTGGAAGTGAAGCAGTCACAGAGGGGTCAGCTTTGTTTCGTGGTGAGCAGTGACCCAGCAGCAGTAGCTGCTTAATTGTAGTTGTGGCAATCTGAAGAGTAATACAAATAGTAATAAGTATTTGTAGTTTTAGTTGTATAGTATAATGCTGATAGTACTCTGTTTGCAGTACAGGATTTGAGTACTTCATCTTCTTCCGATATGGGCAGATTCTTGAAGCCAATCCATGTCTGAATGTCGACACAACTGGAGGCACGTGGTGTTTAACTTTGTTTTGTTTCATCCATAAAGGCTTTTAATTATTATCATTATTATTAAAGTATTTCCATGATGACATTGTCTGGGGGAGGGGAGAATGCACTGTGTCCCACATAGACAAAACTGTGCACTGTGGTGGAGCTCAGCCAGAGAGGAGGAGGGCAGTCAGCGTTTTTTTCAGGCAACATGAATGAGGCCCCACCGGAGCGCTTCCTGTGTACGAGCTATAAAAAAAAAACACACAACCAAAGAATGCACCCTGCACCCAAATTCCTGAACATTCTGCCCAGAATATGTGCTACAACCTTGTTAAATTGATTAAAGATGAGATGTACTGCAAATTCCAATATAATGAACATTTTGTAGTTCACAGCCTTATTCCCATCTCTTATCGTCAGCCACCCCCTTGTGTGTAGTTGTTTTCCATTTTTAGTGATAAGGATTTCACATGGAATGGAACATAACAGATACTTTTAACTAATCTGTAAGATTGAGGAATGTCTTCACAATCAGCCCGAGACATGGAGTACTCTTGAAGTATCTGGTGAGCAAACTGTGCTGCCATGTCCTTTGGTTTCCCGGGAAGCATTACAGCTGTATGTATATGCTGTGACATTTGTCTTTTACCAGAATTAGAATCTAGAATCAAGTGCTATGGATTATACTTTAATACCTATCAGCCCCAAATAAATGGAATACATTTACATCTTACAAAGTAAAATGGAGAGATAAAAAAAAACTAAATATTTTTGTGGACATTTTTTTTTTTTTTTCTGAGATCTGAAATTCTGGTTCTTTTCCGCATCTAATCTTCAGGCTTTTGATCAAGTCCCCTTTGATAATCCATACATTAACAATTCATCTAAGTCATCCATGATGTTGCCCAGATGTAGGGCATTGACTTTTCTTTAATTCTGACCCTCCTGTAAGCTTCTCATGTGCCTGCTCTAGTAAAACTATGATGTAAGGCTCCACTAATGTTTGTATACCGGGTGCGGCTGGTCTGGGACACTTCCTCTGGCCAGTGGGTACACTCAGTGCTGTATTTGAATTTAGGATGATAAGTCAATGCATTCGTGATGGGTGCTGATGGGGTTGGAGGAGCTTCTTTTCGTACCTACTGCACAATAATTCACCTATAATCATATACAGAAATCCTTCCGGATGTTTTTATTGGCAAAAAATACCTCCAAAATATTGCTCTTTTTTATGGTGATATAGACGTGGCTCTTTTGCTAAAATAATTATGTTTAAATGCTCTCCTCCAAATTGTTATTTCTAATATAATCCACTGCAATAATAGCTGGTGCGCTGCTGATCATCAGGGGCACGTTGGTATCGCGGTTGTTTGTTTTGAGTTTGACAACAGGCTCTAGTTGCTATTGTGACATGTAATCCTGAAAGTTCCACAGTGTGGCTTTAATGTATAGAAAGCACTACATAAAAGAAAGCATATCATTTTAAAATATGGTCCTAAACAATTGTGGCATAGTCTAAATATATGTAAACCATATACTTTCCAGTGTGTGGTTTAGAGCTGGAAAGAAGCTGATTTACAGGTATGTCGTTAGGGTCAATAATCCGAACACCAGTGTGGTCAATTTGAGATCAGACAAGAGAGAACACAGATTGTACCGGAGTGAATTCCCCCTGGGAGTGTGCAGTATGAGAGGTAAGACCATCAGCCCCTTTTTGGCCCGATGCAGTTCAAAGACTCAGGACTAAGTGAAAGCAGTTGGGCCTCTGAGCCCCGTCTGTACAAATCTGCTGAGTACGAGCAAATGCCTTACATTCCTCAGCAGAGGGACAACAGAGCCATGTGACAACTACTTTTATACGAATATTATTCAAAGCTTACCTTATTGACAACCAGTGGTGTACGTTACTGTATATCGTAAGCTGTAGGGTGTCACAGGGACCAGGCCAAATCTTGGAGTCGTTATTAAACAAACATTTTATTGACAAAGAATCTGTTAAATTTCAACATTCTGCAACACGTTTTTATTTGTTTCAACTGTTTGATGAAATGTATGGCTTTTCCAACTTTTGGAACCTCTGATATCTAATGCCTGAAATTTGATTTGAAGTTACTGACTCTCATTAGACTATCTCAGTGCCTCTAAGTGGGGTGGCTAACCAGAACACGCCCTTGTGTAGGATATATTACAAATAACTGCATCTTGGAAGGCTGATGATTTAGCGTGGAGACATGCTGAACAGGGAGACCTTTACATAAGAAATATACATTAAAATGTGTCTAACGCTCGTATCTGACTAGGAGCGAAATGCTTGTTCACTGAGCAGAATCCTCTCAGCTGTGGCTCTACTAACAGTCTGCAGATGTGTCCGGCCCCGCTCTGCTCTGTCAGCATATCTGTGAGCTGAGCCTGAGCCATGTAACACGTTACACCTCTGGGATGAGGACGTGACTGTCTTTTTAAAGGGGCAGACACAGGCACTTTGCTGATTTGATGAACATAATCTAACAGCTAATGCTTGATTTTAGTCTTTTATTATATGTTGTGTTGTATTGTTTTCATTCTGTCATCCTCTGTAAGGTTAAATTACTTTGATGGAGTAATGACACATAATACACATATTGAGATTAAGGAATTTATTTGACCTCTACATTGCTCGTCCTCTGATGTCAAGTTAACGTCTATAAAACTGCTTCCATAAAACATCTCTTTATCTGTACAGTAAACATACTAACAACAGTTTGAGACATCCATTTCATTTCCTTCAAATTAGTATCCTTTACAGGAAACCCCGTAGTCTGAGAAATTCACACTGTGTGCAACTAAAATTGCACAACTGTAACTGTCCTACTCCAAAACACAGTATATCAAAAACTGAAATAAACATATATTTTTTAAAAACAAATACAATAAATCTCAAAATAGTATACAAAGCTTTTAGTAATAATAACAAACTGACAAAGTCTGAAGGCACAGCGCGACAGGGGCAGAAGTTGCTTGGCGAGCTGACTGTAAACTTAAGGTGGGATTCCTCGGCATGGACTTCCCAGAAGGCAGCGTGTTGCCAAAACAGTGTTCTAAGGCTAAAACCTGGGACGTACTGAGTCTACTGACACGAGGTAGCAGCAGGCCAGAATATGCATATGATGACTGGAAACAATTAAAGCACCATTACAGGTTTTCATTATTTGCCTTTGGGTGGCTGACCTTTATCGATTTACTCTGTGGTTAAACAGAAATGTCCCATTCATGGAAATAAAGGGCACTGACAGTCCACATTACAGGCATATTTGATATCCCATAGTCATTTTTACCTTTAAGTCGGTGGTAAAGCCATTTAAGGAGCTTCACGGCAGTTTGATGGTGCTCTGTCTGTTAAGCGTTGTCATACTTTTGCAAAGCCTCTTCCAACTTGCTGGTGATTTTCTGAAAGAAGGTGATCTGCTGTTGTAGGTGGTGTTGCATCTGGGCCTTAAAGTCCCGTACTCGGATGTGGTGGAAGTGCTGGATCTCCGCTAGTGTGGCGCAGGAGATGATGTTGCAGCGCTCATTGATGCCATCAGCCTGAGACGGGTCCATTTTACCCTCCTCCACATGCTTCTGACTTTCCTTCACTTTGGTCAGAGCTCCTGGAGGGAAAGATTGTCATGACATAAGAATCACTTAATATTTAATGTGGACACAATAGTTCATAAATGTTTAAACCATAACCCACTTCATAATCATCAATCATTTAATAATTAAATCACTGTCTATACACATCACACAGCAACTTTCCATTCGCAGCACAAACATAATACCCAATCTCTTGAGTGCACTAAAATACAATACAAGCCATTGCTTGTATAATTCCATTTTTACTAATGTGCTGTAAAAGGCAATTCCCAGTGGGTCTTTAACCATTACAAACCAAATAACACAGAGTTTTGTCTCTAAAAATGTAATATCGACCAAAATCTGTGACCAACCCCTTTGGGAGCCGGGCTTGTCCTATCCCAACCTAAAAATACCTATTACACTGTGTACCTAAAATTCTTCATGAACAACCATATACGTATCTGCAAAGCTTTCAACAACACTGGCTTTTTTTTGTCTGCATAGGGGAGAGCCGTGTATGTGTGGCTGAAAACACAAGACACCTTGCTTAGTCATTTGCCCCACGCACTCATGAGAGTGGGACTTTCTGCATTACCAGGAACTGCTACCCCTGATGTGACATTGCTGAGGTTGGGCGGTCAACAGCCTTTCTGCAACCCAGGGCAAGAAAGCTTCACATGCCTCTCCTCTATACTAGAAATAACAGAAAATAAGCCGCCCTGGTTCAGCAGCCAAGGTGCAAAGTACCCAGTTGCAGCCCTCTTGTCAATGGTACTGTGCTGAGGTTTTGTAGCATTTCAAGCATGATGACCAAAACCTTCCCACAACTTCCCTCACACAACGTAGGGTAAGAACCAAATGCAAAGATCAAGTTTCATACATTTATGACGAAGCAAAGGGACACGTGTTTAAACAGCAGTACTAGGCCCTCTGGCAGTGAGCTTCGTGTGATGTTCTCAGTAAATAAAGCAAATATAGCCCAGGGCCTTCCAAGTAGCAAGTCAAACTCTTTTCTGATAATCTTTTATCACACAGTTATATACAGTATAGGTAAGAGTACAGACATAAGAATATGTGTGGAAAATATCAATTAAGCATCGGCCACATGTCATAAACCTACGATCTTGGTGTTTTCACAAGAAGTGAAACATGTGGTGTCACAGTGACCAACCACGCAAGTTCCTTGTAGGCTACTTAACATTATTGTGAGACTTACATTTCTTTCTTACAATTTGCAAAGATATTCATGATTATTATTCATCAAAGATACCAGATAAGAAACCATCCTGTAATATTAAAAGACACAAAATTAATGTATTATCTTCTAAAATGCTAACTTATAGTAATATATGTGATCTGTCATCTGTCATCAGTCTCTCTATATGTTTGTTAAGTGTGACATCTCACACAATAAGCTACTTCTGGGTCCAAACTGTCCAAAAAAGGCAACTTTATCTGCATCTCCTGCTAAAATAACGACAGATAAAGGGCCAAAAACAATTTTACGCCGAATTAGAATAATATATCTCATAATTTCTCCAGGCAGAATGCAGATATTGTTATATCTAAAATAGCCTTCATTGTGTATGGAAAAAAAAAAAGTCATATTTCTGTGTGATCAGATGTTTCAATGGGGCCTTGTAGTCAGCTCTATATAGCAGGTTGAAATGAGCAAAATCCCTTTACAGTGAATCAGTGGTGGAAAGTAACAAAGTAAAAAGTACAAGTAAAAAGTACAAATTATAGGTACTTTTACTTGAATTAAGTACATTTTATGATAAATACTTTTTACTTTTACTTTCTGTACTTTCTACTCCACTACATTTTTTAATTGGGTTAAAAGTAAAAGTATTTTATTTTCAAAGTAACCTCTCTACGATGAACTGGTTTAGTCCCAGTTTAGACTTGGTTTAGTGTTTTACTCCTTTAGACCTTGTTAAGATCTGGTTTAGACCTGACCTAGTTTAGTCCGGGTTTAGACCTGGTTCATTTACTTCCTGTTTTTGACCCGAGTTAATGGTTTACTCGTTTAGACCTGGTTTGATGATTTAATGATTTAAAAAATCCTGCACATTTAACTCTTAAATACTTTTACTTTTTACTTATAAAGTACATTTTAGAATGCATACTTTTGTACTTTTACTTACGTATGTGAACTAATACGCACTTAATCAAACACATACGAAATAAAGACTTCTGCTTAAAAGTTTGAACAGTGACTTACAAAAGAAAGTAGCAGAAAGTGTTACTGTGCTAAAAAAAAGAAATGCTAAATGCCAAGCCCAAAGGTGGATTTGCATGTTCACGATGTTCACTCTGTGCATTAGAATGTGCTAATAGAGAAGGTATGATCGTTGCCATGGAAACGCTACAAGAAAAGGCAGGGGTTCAGTTGTGGTGAAGTGTCAGTAAAGTGTAATGAACAGTGGGGGATTTTTTTTTTTTCCAAACTGCTGCTGCTGGCCCTGATGACGCAAAGTTAAACACAAAACCAACAGCCACTGACATATTCACACAAACTGCATAATTATTTATTACTATTTCACGATAGTTACAAATAGGTTTCAATGTATTCTTTAACATTTAGAACTATTTACTGAGTAAGAATGCAAGAGTGTTTTATGTTTGTTAATAGATCAATATTAACACTGACTTGACTGTGTTGGTGGTACTAGTATTAGCTTAAGAACACCCAGAATAAGACTAAATACTACTTCAATGTGCAAATCACAGCATGTAATGAGGCAGATCATTTCCGGTGTCGTTTGCGTATGAGCACATGCTTCATATTGTTCCTAAGCATGATATGAGCATGACTCCATCAGCTCCTTAGAACATAGTGATAGATATTTTTTATTTTAACCGTTTCACTTCATTTTGAGTTTGCTGTGTTCAATAATTTTTATGCACGTTTTCTTCCGTTGACATTTTCTTTTCTCTTTTGCAAAATTCGCAAGTTGTGTTTTGCTAGCTAATGTTATTTATTATTCCAATATGTATTTGATTTTTGTAAATAGACCTATTTTTTGGTAAATGCTTTTATAATGGAGCGTGAAGATTGTGTTACGGATCTGCCAACTATGTTTACATATTCCTTATAATTGTCATTCTACTTACGACCTGCTAATATAATCACACCCACTCTTTCTTGTCCACGACCTAGTGCCGCCTTTTGGGTAAAATTATGTCAAGCTAAGAATGAACTGAATTGTTTCCAGAGCCACACTCTGGTGTTGTTGGTTCTTTTACTCCAAATTTAGAACCGTAATTTAATTTGTCCCTCATGCCACAAACTGACATAACAGGGTTCATGTAAATCAAGTAAAACAAAACAAAAAAGAGTCTAGAGAAGAATTTCACCAGCACGCGTCTCCCTTGGTTCGGTGGATGGAACTTCTGCTTGGCCGTGAGTTGTAGAGCAGTGCTCCCTGGGCATGTGGAGGTGGCAGCCTACTGGATGCTGAGCTTACGTAATTGCTACTTATGTAACACTTAACTACAACTCAGCTCAACTTAACCACAGCAAATCAGTGACCTGTACAACCAGCACCGAGCCCAGTTCACCACAACATGAAATATGCCGTGAATGCACAAAAGATTATGTCAGAGACAGACCCATAGACAGCACAGTGACCCACACTCAGCTGAGAGTGGGTCACAATTTCAGTATAAATTCTTATACTGAATAAGTTAGTCCTGAGCCACCACAACTTAGTGGTAGGAATAACCGAAGTACCTGGAGGAAATCTATGCAAACACGGGGAGAACATGCCAACTCCACACAGAAAGGCCCGTCCAGGTGGGAATTGAACCTGGGACCTTCCGGCTGTGAAGAACGAGCACAGTAGTGCAGCAGGGAGGGTTAGAGAGGGACAAGAAAGCTCTCATAGGGGGTGCGCTGTGCTGAGCGCTTCACAAGGACATTACCTGCACCAAGTTGACCTGTACCAGTGGGGCGGTGTGAGGAGGGTACAGTGGATCATGGCAGACATTTACCATTTCCTCCATGAGTTGCTCCAGTGGCTTCCCTCATGAAAGAGGTTTCACTCAAAAACTGAAAGAGTCATTGAGATTCTTCTCCCACGCTACATGCTTCATGAAAACTATGGAATTTTCTTATCATGTTTAGATTGCTTAAAAATTGGCCAGCTAAGGACAGAGTGAAGGTTCTTTGTCATTTCACTATGTTAGCAACTATGTTTTAATATTGCATGTGCCCAAAATTATCAAGCTATCTAACAAAAGGTATCATCTGAATTTGTGACTATAAATACTTAGTACTTGGTTCATAGGCTGAAAATCCATGGAATAGAAGCTTATTTGTATAGCGCTTTTCACATGCCACAAGTCACCCAAAGTGCAGCACACAGTGTAGGATTTGTGCTTCATTCACTCCACACACGGTGGTGGTAAGCTACGTATGTAGACAGTTTCCCCTGGGGTAGACTGACAGAAGCGCAACAGCACACATCTGCACCAATTGTCTCTCTTCCAATCATCCAGACCGAGGAAATGATGCAGACGTGGGAAGAACATGAAAACCCCACACAGAAAGGCCCCGTCCGGCCGGGGATTTAACCCGTGACCTTCTGGCTGTGAAGCATGAGCGGTCTTTGGGTTCTCTGTTCAACTGCCATATTAATGACAGAGACTATAAGAAAAAACATAAACCTAAATGGTGCCAGTGATGTAGTGAGGTTGTTTTGCAGCGAGCACTGCATCTTTCTACCATTAAATTGATATGTTGCCACGAGACGGAAAACTGAAGGAAAATGTAAGTGATTGGCACACTTGCAGAAGCGAATTCAAGTATTGTACCTATAATTGGTTGAATACTACAAGCCAATGTGTAAATGTATTCACACAACGCTTTTGCTATGCCCAATCCCATTAGATCTTGGAAGCTAAGCAGTTTGGGAACACCAGGAAGCCTGGGTGAACGTAGTGAGTGGTTGGTGGTGGTCGGAGGGGCCGATGGCACAGACTGGTTGCCTCCCTTCCATCAGCCAGGGCAGGTGTGGCTCCAACGGTCCTTTATGTCCTTTATTTATTTACGGTAGCTTACCACCACAGAGTATGGCATGAATGAATAATGACTACAGAGTAGCGCTTTGAGAAACTTGGTAATACAGGCTTGTAAAGCACAATACAAGTGTAAGTCATCATTATTATTATTATTATTGGACTATCGTTACAAAAGAAAGAAAAGAAAGAAAAATCAGACTTCTCATGACCAAACTTAGCAAATTGTTTTTGTGGTCGTATTGATGGAACGTCGTGGCCTGTCACTTGTTGGAGGGAGGTTTGTGCTTCACTGGGTCGGCAGCTTTTGCTGTTCCCATTTTACTTCTCACCAAGCTATTTAGATGATGAATTTGAGCTTTTGCTAATACTTCGGTTTAACACAAAAAAGGACATGGCCTTTTTATAAAGCATATGGATATTTTACCTTTGATAGAATAATGTCCCTGCATTATATTGCATTAGCGGCACAATGAACGGGAAGTATAAAAAAAACATTTCCATGATGCAACAGGTGGTGCTGCAACAAAAAGACAATTAGAAAAGCAAACAGAATTTGTCTTGCAAAGCAATAGAAACCAATTGACCAGCTGTCACAGACTAAAAATGACCACGGTACCACAAACTGAGACTGTTAAAGAAACAGGCCACTGTTTTTCCATACTGAGCTATGTTCTTACCTGAGCTTAGACGATGTTGATACGTACATTTCTGGTCTTTGTGTGTGCCCTCAGTCACGCAAAATGACCAAAGATGTTGTTAGCATTTGGCCTCTCCCAGCATGTTCCTATGGCTCCAAACGGGGGTGAAGTTGGAAGTGACCAAGTTCTTCCACGGACACGCACAAAGACCAGACAGGTACGTATCAACTCGTCTAAGCTGAGGTAAGAACATATCACAGTGTGGGAACACAGTGGCCTGTTCCTTTAAGAATGGGGAAGCAAATGAAAAGAATTGCTGTGTGTGTTTTGTGAATGATATTTATGTTTTTAATATACTTTACCTTTTTGAACGTGAATGATGTCTGGATAATTTGCCAAGTGCCCCTGGTAAAGAGCCAACAAATCCGTAATGGGGTCTAGGTCCTTGCTCGGCTGCTCTGCAAAAAACTCTCCTATGGATTCATATGCGTCACCAGTGAAAGAAATGGCCTGGTTGAGTTTTGACGAGGATGGCTGTTGATCAATTTCAAAAGCCTGGCTCAAGACCTTGAATGAGAAACCCACTTTCTGATACTCTTTCTTGAAACCACTGATTTGCTTGCGCGCAAACTCATTGACTGTTGCATTGAGCTGCAAGGTGCTATCATCCATGCGTTTGGTGAAAGTTTTGAAACCATCAATTTTACTCTCCACTTCTTGAAAGTCTAGTGGCGTAGCTGGGGTGCTGATTGTGAGGAAAAAGTTGGCCCCAACCATTTCATCCTTTTCTGCTTTTCTTTTACCCTGCTTCCACGCCTTTTCATCTGCACTATTACAGGTCAGAAAATGCTGAAAAACATCACAGCGGGCCAATACGGGATGGCTTGTCATATGGTTCATCCACCATATAAGACCCTTCTGCCTCTTGGAGATAAAGTCCTCTTCAAAACGCCCAGTGGCTTGCTTTTCCGGGATGTGGGGAACGGAGATGACAGGGAACTTCTCCACCAGTCGGGCAAAGAGCCAGTCAAAATGCTTGTATCTCCGGTTTACTTGGGTCTGGGAATGGGTAGGGGTGAGTTTATAGGAAATGTAACTTTTCATACCTTTAAACTTAGTTTGTTTAGTGGGGTTGTCAATTGCACAAGTAAATGGGTAAGGATTTTCCTGCCACTCTGGTCCATGCTGTCCTATCACCACACAAATTTTGTCTCCATCTTTCACAAAACCGGATGCCTCTCCAAGCACAAATGCCTCCCCTCCTGACTTGACGAACGTGGAGAATCTGTTGAGATTCCTACTGACCGTCGCAGAGCTTTTCCCCTGTGCATTGCCTCTTGCCATGGATGTGGTGGTCAGGCTGTATGTGGATTGCCCATTGCCTTCATAATCACGGTATCTCCCTACTGTGCCCGGCTCATCTGCCACCGTGGAGTTGTCATCCCAGTCATCGTCCCAGTCGTCATCACTGCCCTGGCTTTGCTGGCTATAGCTCTGCTGCTGTTGAGATTGCGACTGTGAGGCAAACGTATTGAAAGCTGGAAGATTTGATTTCGAAAAGTTTTCGACTTTATTCGGAGGCTTAAATGAGCCGTCAAATCCCCCAGAGGGAACATTGGCGTAACGGGAGTCCGAGCATGGTTCTCCAGATGTGTTGCAGCTGTTGTTGTTGAGCGTGGTGGCGTCGTTCCTCAGAATCTCAACATAGGAAGCGGGGAATAGCCCCCTCTCGCCTTTACTGTTCGCCCCTTCAAACCAGCCATCAATGTCCTGCTCGCAGTACAAAGTTAGGATTTCATTTTCGCTCACCGAGACCTCGCCTGGGTTTTCAGAGTTGAAGTCGTAAAGCGCCCTGGCTCGGCGCGCCATGATGCACCGCTGGAGGAGGTCGCGGCTGGCCAAAACCCCCCAAACTCCACCTCAAACTCGGTTGCCCCACAATATCAGCCTCGCAGTCCTTGTAAAACCAAATGTTCAGCGTCTCGGTTTCATGTGAGAGATTTCCTCATGGTGACTTTCCAATCCAGAGCCTGCAGCGTGGTAATGAAGAGGGTATTTTCGCAATAACACCAGAGCGAGAGACCGCCACCGTATGGGACTAGTGCGGCTGTGGCGCTGCGCAGCAACAGTGCGTCATCAGGCTCAATAATCGAGGGCGGAGTCACGGGAACCCCAACCCATAAGATACATGCCATAGACATACGATGGATTCGGTATGTTCGGGAGCCACGAGCCAGGCAGCTTGGTCCATCATGGGTGTGTGGGTGGATCACTGTAGACATAAACAGAACAGAGGACAGAGGAGAGGACACCATTGGGACTGTCAGAGGACTCAAAGGTCACCACAAATAAAATTACTATTTCACCCATGTGAAATGTAACGATTTCGAAAGACACCACCAGTCTCTAAACATTTCTAATTTTCAAAATACCTATGTAATAATAACCTTATAAACAACAGTACTATTCCCTGCTGAATCTGCGTTGTGTTGGTAAATACCGCCCCCTTGTGGCACTGTAATAAATCGCACTTCACTGTATTTTAGCATGTCTAATTTTCTAAATATAGTGAGTCTGTCTTTTTTTTTTTTATCCATTTTATCATGGTGTTACATTATGGTATAAATAAAACTTTACTATGTCTTCATGTATACCTATTACCTGATTGGACCATGCCAAAAAATGCAGGGCAAATGCAAAATAGATTGCCAACGTTTGATAATTTACGTGCACCGATGAAAAAGACGCCTTGTGTTTGGTCACGTGACACTTTACGTTCAGGAAGCGATCTGCGTGACGTAACGTTGTGTGCTTGGCAGCCAGTTTCCTCATCCAAACACTCGTCTGATTTTGTGTGATAAAACTGCAGGAGTGTCGGTGTTCGGGCTGCTTTTAAAACAAACAAAAAAGATCACGAACTGTGCCTTCTGCCCTCCTCCAATCGCGGACAGCAACTCTGTAGTGAGATTTGTGGGAGTAGCGAAGAAGAAGACGGCGATACTTCTTGTCTGAAAAACCTCTAAAGATTGTTTTTATTTTTACCGTGGCTTTGGAAGGCGGCGAATATACAAAGCGACGTGGGATCAAAACCATTATATTTTGGAATACCCGAGGCATAACGGGAGTATTATAAAGCCACTCCTTGTAGCTGTGTCTAGTTGGCCCTAGTACATGGATTATCTGGTAAGTGAATGCCGTGAAATTGTGTGTAGAACACATTATGTCGGTGAAGTTTGGCGAGTGTAATCATCCCCTCATAACAAACCGGTGTACCATACCGGACCATACCGGACCATACTGTTCAGACTGTCAGTAAAGTGTCAGTAAAGTGCACACGTCAAAACACGAGCGAGCTTTAGGCAGCAAACAAGCAGACACACTTCAATTAACCCTTTTTGGTTACACTTTATATTACTCGACCTTAATACATTATACCAAACTAAATGTAGTACAATGTAATCTGCTTTCTAACAAGCTGTAGTAACTTATACCCATGTAGGCACATACACAATGGAATAATGCGTATTAGTAGTTTGGAGGCATATTTAAAACAAACCGACCTTTTACTAAGGAGTTTTTAGTTAGAGGTATTATTGGTTTTCCACAATGTAGGAATGGGATGGGTGCTGCTAGAATAGTCTGCAACAATGGGAGGAAAGCAGTAATTGTGAATGCTTACAATGAGAATGTATTGAGCAAAAGGAAAGCGACTTCTCAGACATTGTGTTGTCATTTTTCCTTGCCCACCCAGTGTTATCAGGCAGTTTATCACAGGCCTCCCAAGATGTAAGACCCAAAAGGACTTTGAACTCTTGGACACTCATTCCATTAGTCATCAAAAGTACCTTTCCAGGGGCAAGTTTATACAAATGATGAATCCAGTTTGGAGCCATGCTGATTTGCCCGAAGTATTATCCCATTCTGTAAACTACGATATGACACATAAGCTAAAATGTCAGGCACTAACTTGTTGCTTTTGCCAGGCCAAACATATACAGTATTAAATAATGTTCATTTTCTTATACCTTAATAATTATTTTGGTCATTATCTGGCTTTCCTTTATGAAGGTCTATTAGAATCTGATAAAACCAAAAGGATAATTTTATTCTTTGTTGACTACACCTTTTTTTTTTTACCAACTGTCTAAAATGTAGTTTGAATTAATGTAACAAGATGAAGATGTGGTTTTTTTGTAGTAAATGTTGTAAACTGGTTTCAGCTGTAGTTTTGGAAATGTTGAGGCATTGGATTCTTTGCAACAAACAGCGGGGCAGAGGAGCCAGCTGTGTCCATGGTCTGTTTGAGTTCAGCCCTTGGTTGTTTTCAGAGGTCAGGATCTTAGTAGGCATGCCTCCTTCCTGCTGTGCTACAAAGTACATGCTACTCCAAGTATCTTTTTCTTGTACTAATTATAAAAGTTTTATCACATTTATTTACATGTATTGCATATCAGTGTCATGCACCGCTCCAAAGAACATGTTTTAAGGAGAGTCTCTCTAGTAGGGTTGTCAAAATAATCAATACCTAGATAGATACTCAATTCTTGGAATGTTAACGTACTTTACCTTACTACCAACATTGGTATTGAATTTGGAGTTATTTCTTAGCATCAGAATTCGAAATGTTCTGTATTCTCACAACTAGCGATGCAACATTCACCTTTGTCACAATTTGATACATATTTCGATATGAAGGTAAAACTTTCATTTTGATTCAATACATTTAAATATATATTTTCATTTTGCTGATGAGAAAAAAAATACCAAAACAGAATTACACTATCTGCTGTACTGCTGTGTCAAAATAAATTTGTGCAAAATACAGATGTTCTAGACCTTTGACAAGGGAAGCGTCTGAAAATGCTATTAGAAGCACATCTACTATCCAGTGTTTCCTCTGAAGGAGCCTTCTGCCTGGGGAGCAGTGGTTGGCAGTGTGCTGTGGGTGCCCAGGTGGAGGTGTGGAGTCTCTGCCACACCGTCTATGGGACCCTTGTGTTAGTGCCTTAGCAGCTGGTCTGCTGCTCCCGGGGAAGACGGCTCCTGTGATGGGGTTTTCTTCAGCTTGTTCATCTGTAGCCAGCCTTATGTACTCTGCAGCCTTTAGTGTGCGTGCGTATGTGTGTGTGTGACCATTGTGATGCCTCTAACCTATTCGCCCGTCCAACCCAATACTATTGGAAAATGTATTTTTAAATGTAAAGCAATTTGTGAAGTGCTTGTGTATCAAAAGTGCTTTCTAAATAAAGTTTTTGATTGATTTGATTTGAATCTTTCATCGATTCATATTGAACATACAGTATTTGCGTATTGAATTGATGAGGGCGTATATTGATATCATGATTAGAATTGTTGCATCCCTAGTGATTTTGTGGTGATTGAAGTAGCTATAGGAGTGAGATGAGTTTTGGCTGGACCTCGGTCACCTTGAAGTTGCTCCTCCACAATATCCATGTCCTCCTTCTTGGACACCTCCTTCCTGGACACCTCCTTTGGGACGCTTCATGAGCCCATTTGAAGGAAAGCGTGGGAAGGGACGATGTTGACTCCCACCCACTGCAACCTTTTTTAGTTACAATTGTGACCTTCTGCATTATAATCACAATTGCATTTATTTATAAATTCTGCCGTATTCTGTCTCCATAGGATCTTAGTCCTGTGCAGAATAGGGCTTTACACGGTAAGAAGACACTTCCTGCTTTGTCTTTGTGTTAGCTCGACAGTTAGATGTACAGCTTCATATAGTGTTTAAATGTCTTTGATGGATACACGTGCTGTGTTTTCGTGATAGTGGAGTCGTCTCTGTTGCTTGGTCACATAAAAAGAGGAAGCGTTTGAGTGGGTGTCCAGCATTCATGTTAATGGACAGGTCCGATAACTACAGTAATATTTACTGTCACATAGATAGCACTTTACACAGTGTGAGGTCTGCGTGAATGTAGACTTCAAATCTATTGTTTAAACAAGGTATAAGTCTTAACTATAGTTTTATATTAACTAAGCCTAGTTAGGACAGCTACACATTGTTGGATGTGCTGAAGAAATATATTTTTTTATGAATGAATATGTAAATATGGCATAGAAAAAATATATCCTTAAATAATATTATTTAAATGACATTAATGGACCATACACACACAGTGACGTATCATTTAGCACCAGTTTGTGCTGAGCCTGTTGAACAGGTACATCTCAGCGACATAGACCTGAGTGTGTCAGAGTATTGTATTAAGTGTTTGGCTTTGATGACTTTGCTGTGGGTATTGTGTAGTTAAACATGGCCTGTGGCTATTGCTTCTACCCTGTAAAGCTTGTCCTGCACAATAGTTCAATCATTAGGGATTTAAGTGATTGTGTGGAGCACCAAGTGGTCATCTCATTATGTCCTAAACCGAGTGGAAATTGGTTTGTTCAGACCAGGTCAAAACTGAAATGTTGAATTAGTTCATTTTATTTGCAAATTGTTCAGCACAAAGTAAAATTTAGTTTGGGACCGAAAAACAAAAGCTTTATGCATTATGTTTTCTATGGCTTCCTTACTACCAATTTCAGTCACAATTTAACCAAGTGGGGTAAACCACCAAGTGAAGCAGCCTCAGCCAAAATAATGCTGCCTGTGGGGATTAAATACTCATCCATCATTAATGGACAAATGAGTTATTACTTTCCAGTTCCTGTCTTTTTATAGAATGCCAACATACTGTAATTTGTGATGTACATTCATGCCTTGTGGGGATATTTTTGTTAAATTTAATGACGCTGATGTTTAAGTTTGAACAGTCTATTAGCTTTGACTTCTCCAGTCAATGAAACCTGCTGTCACCACTGAGTACAATGCCTCAATATTTCTCTTGTATGTTTCCCACGCTGTGTGAAAAGCTAGATTTCCAAACAGCTTCCGTTCATTTTAAAAGGCAGGATGGGAGCAACCAGTCCCCCATCCTGACCCGTAAATATTCACACTTAAAAATAACTGCAGAACCTAGAAGTTGAATAATGACGAAGGACTACTCTGTGAAGTCCTGTTTCCTAAAACTATTTGGAAAATAATGTTACTGTTTTGCGAAGATGGAATGGGTGATTCTGACAATGTTACGCAAAAACTCAAATATTTCATTAACTTGACTTGAAGTATTAAGTATTTTGCACATGCACTAATTTCTGGAGTGGTGGTGAAGCTGTGTTGAAGTCCTTGAACTGTATTTTTTTATTTTATATTATTATCATCATCAGCCATGTTTTATTTATTTGTTTATTTGATCAAAAGTTGGGACAGTGCATGAACATGGGACTCATGCATGTAAACACACCACTCTGGATTGTAGCCATGGTCTAATTTCCATCCATTTTTCTATCTATGCACACACAAACACACTTATTCTTCCTGGCCTAATGTCACTTTTTAGTGGTAGGTGGAACAAAACCTGGATTAACCCCAGACCTTTTGCTGTGAGGCACTAACTGCTGTGCTGCCTAGTTGTTGTTGTATTGTGTGTTGAATTTACCTAACTAACATACTCTCAAGCTGTGTTACTTACATGATGGAGCCATTACCCTCGTCTTCCTATCCACTTTACTGCATTCTCGAAGGGCCGTATAATCATAACAATGGAGCCATGCAGATCATGCTCCAATTACTATTCTGACAGCTTTTGCAGCACACGGTGACCGAGAAAGTGGTTCTCGAATTTGATGATGGAGGTCACAGCCTGAAAAAAATAAAATAAAAAAATCCCAACTGAACACCCACAAATAGTGAACCTGTTAACTATGTGTTAGGAATTAGATCCACACACCAGCCATGTAGTGTCATGTCAACTCGGATACATTTACTTGAGTTACCTTTTGAAGTAACTGAATCTCTTGGAGTAGTTTTGACTTCTACTTGAGTGATATTATTTTAAAGTAACAAGATAATATAACTGGAAACACTGCCACTGTGTTCTTGGGCAAGACACTTCACCCACCTTGCGCCCATTGTCTGTGACTGGTGTGGAGTGAGAGTGTGAATGGGTGAATGTGAAGGGAAAGCACTTGGACTGCTTATTGGGAAAAAGCAGCTTATAAATTATTGAGCATTTACTTGTGTAAAACCTTTTGTTACTCTTTCCATAATGAGTAAGGCCCAATCTCAGTTCTCCCCCTTAGCCCTTTCCCTTCGTTTGGCGCGTTCACGAGAGACGAAGGGGTGTCCCAATTCTATTTTGGGGTGAGGGGTAGGGGTGAGGGAGAGGGCCACATTGCCCTTCAAGCGAGGGTTTTTCAGATGCACACTTCAGACGAAGGGGTAGGAGGAGTTTGACAAAACACGGAAATAAGCTGCGAAATGAATTCACGAACATCATCAATAAGCACTCTTACAACATAAAGTTGCAGAAAGCTTCGTTCATGATTTTATTCGCTTTGTGCAACAATTAGAACAGTCCATTGCGTTAAACGTGTCAGTTCTACGTGTTGGCTTTGCTGCTGCGACCGCTCCGTTTATTTGCGCTGTATTGACGGACTTTTGGCATTTCTTTCCAAACTTTCGACACGTCGCTAATGCCATAACCATAGACTGTATATTAACACACGGGGTTCATCGCTGCTGCGGGTGCCTCTGTCCCCGCCCTGTGCGCACTGCGAGCGGGTCCACCTCTGCCCGTCCCCGCTGAGTGCGCTACATGAACTTTGTGATACCTTTTGGTATGAAAAGCGCTTTATAAATGAAGTTTGATTGATTGATGGGCGGATCGGCTGATCTCTCGCAGCTCTCGCGGTAGAAGCAGCAACTCACGGACAGGGGGAAGGAGAATGTAGCGCCGTATGAAGCAGAAATGGATGAAAATCTGTAGGGTTTGGGCTGAGACGAGTCCTGTTGTTTAGGTGTTACAAAACAGCATCAAGTGATGAACTGGTTCAGTAGAAACATTTACATAACCTTATTAATCTGTGTTAATAGTAAATGCAGTCAAATGGAGGGCTGTCCCATTTCTTAGGGCGGTCTTTTCAGCCCTCGCCCTTAGCCCTTGGTTTCAGGGTGTAGGGAAAGGGCTAGGGGTAGAAAAGAGAATTGAGATTGGGCCTAAATCTGGAAGTGACAAGAGCTTGAGGTCGACATAAAAATTATCACAGTTTAATTATTATAAACTTCAATCAATGTTATCTATGATTTGTCTTTTTACGTGAACACTAAAACATGAATAAGACTTTTAAGTCAATACTCGAGTAGCATTTTCATCAATTTCTACTTTGTACTACTAAGTAAAGTTACTTTTGAGTAAATATTTTGGCTTCTCCATCCACCTCTGTGTACAGCTGATACAGCTGAGGAAAAATATTTTAGTTTGTGCTGAAAGAGATTATTTTTGTTCAATGACCCAGTTTTACAGAATCCATTAAAACGGTAAAAACATGCCACCTCAGAAACTTATCCAAAGCAAGATTGATATTACAGTACAAAGGACATCAGCTCTGTCCGTAAAGGCTTCAGTGTAAACCGTTTGGACTTTCATTTGCTGCTGATTGGATCAAGTGCACCTCGTTTTAGCCAATCAAAACCGAGTTTCAAAACAAAGCTAAAACAAATGTTTTTAAGCACATAGCAACAAACCATGTGTCTTTCTGACATTGCTGTGTTGTTGTTGATTTGTATCAATAAAGTGCTGCTCATTGTTGCAACTATAAACCCACCCACTGCAATACTGCTGCTGGATTGATCCCATCCGCCAGGTAATTTGAGCCCAACTTATTAATCAGTCTCTCATCAATCAATGTTTTTTTATAGCCCAATATCACAACAGGAGTTGCCTCATAGGACTGCTCCGAACATTATGTCAATAAAACAGAGCAGTAAATAAGACAATGTAAAGTTCAGGTGAATTAAGCTCAAGCCTTTCGAGCGCTTTCAAATTTTTCACGAGACTGAAAATTCATATCTTGCCACAATCTAGTTTGCAATCTAGTCGCGGTTAATGCCCCTCCACCTCAGTTTGAATAATCTATTCCCATTGCCTCTTTGTGAACTGAGCAAGAAGAAGAGACACGGTGTGAAGCTGTGAACATGCTCAGCTTAACGTCTGTTGCAGAATGCACTTCAGAAATTGACTTTGGTATGTGTGATGTGCAACTTGAAAGCATATTATCACCACCTCAGGCAACTGGCAAAAGCTATCGATTAAAGAAATTAATGATAATAAAATATAAGCCAATGCTGTGTGATTGGTCTAATACGTTGAATCAGTTCAATCAATCAAACTTTATTTAAAAAGCGCTTTTCATTCCGACAGGTATCAGAAAGTGCCAGTTATTTCATTAAACATTTATTTTGTTGACACTTTTTATTTTTTTATTTGAGACATTTCACCCCCATAACATTTCAAGTTAAATCTTTTCAGGATTTAAAGAAAAAATAAAAATGTGTGCCTCATACAGTGAACATAGTTGTGTGTAGAAGCTGAGTTGTCCTCTGGGTGGAGCCATCGAATCACTAATAAGCTCCTGGGCTCAAAATGAGTGCTGAGCAATAAAGCTTGTGTCTACAGTTTTTCAGTGTTTTTCTTGGCAGTTTTTTTTCTCCAATATATGTGGTGTTGGCCTTTTCATTAATGGCACATTCTTAACCAAGCAAGAGTGAGGTGGTGGGTGAGGTGAGCTGAGGAGGAGAGAATATCTGTGTGTTCTGCATTAAATGTATTGGCTCACACTTTTCAGTCTTATCCTTGGTATTGAAGAGTAAAGTTAATGGAACTCATAGAGGAAATTACAAATAATACCGACAAGAAAAAGTATTCAATGGGTATTTTCATTGACCTTAAGAAGGCATTCGACACTATGGATCCCAATATACTCCTGAACAAACTACAAAAATATGGGATAAGAGGTATTGCTTTCAACTGGATTGAATCCTACTTAACAAACCGTAAACAGTATGTTCAAATAGGGCAGTGCAGATCCATGTGTGAAATCCCCCAGGGAGCGGTACTAGGACCTAAACTATTTTTATTATATATCAATGATTTGTACTTGGTTTCCAAGGAGCTTAAACTGGTCCTTTTTGCAGATGATACAACAATCATACTCTCAGGTGCAGACTTACAGCAAATGGTGATCAAGATTACAGAAGAAATTGATGAATTGAAAGATTGGTTCTGCGTAAAAAATTGTCCCTAAACATTGCGAAAACCAAAGCAATGTTCGTTGGAAATCGTGTAATGAATGTACAATTAGCAGTTAAAATTGGCAACAAAACTATTGAAAGAGTCTATGAACATAGATTTCTTGGATACCCCACATCATAAAAATAAAAAGTAAAGTTGCAAAGATTTCAGCCCTAATGAATAAATCTAAATATATCATTGACAACAAAGCTCTATATACTATATACTGTTCACGTATCATTCCCATTTAACATATTGTGTAGAGATCTGGGGAAATGTGCATAAAAGTAATCTTGACCCATTGTTTAAAGTTCAGAAAAAGGCAAGAATCATCCATTTAGCTGGATACCGTGAACACACGAATCCATTATTCTTTAAATCAAAAACAATGAAATTTGAGGACCTTACTGAATTTAAGGCAAGGCAAGTTTATTTGTAGAGCACAATTCATACACAAGGCAATTCAAAGTGCTTCACAGTTGCATAAAATTACAAGAAAACAGATCAAATCAATCATTAAAACATAAAAATTAATCAATTACAGTAAAAGGCAAGAGTGCAGATAAAATACTTTCAGTTTTCATATGCTCGGGTAAAAAGAGCTGTTTTCAGCCTGGATTTGAACATTGTCAGAGTTGAGGCCTGTCTCACATCCTCATGAAGACTGTTCCAGATTTTAGCTGCATGAAACTGAAACGCAGCCTTACCGTGTTTAGTCCTGACTTTGGGAACCACCAGGAGACCCCTCTCTGAAGTTCTCAGGGCCCGAGATGGTTCAATTTAAGATGGCTCAAATCATGTTTAAAGCCTCACTAAAGTTGCTTCCTGAAAGTATACAAAATATGTTCTGCAAACGAGAAGTCAAATACAACTTGAGAGATAACATGAGTTTCGATAAACAGTACTCCAGAACAACCGTGAAAAGCCATGTGTCCCACCAGACGTGATGTTGAAATATGGAAGAATATAGATGAAAATATCAAACACTGTAAAAACTCTGCACATTTTAAAAAGGTTTACAAGGACTCTATATTTCTAAAATATGAACAAATATTGTGAGTGTTGTGTTGTGTCTTTATTTTGCTGTTGTTTTCTTTTTTTTTATTATCGTTCTTTATGTTGGTGTGTTCCCTGGCTCTTGTACCTTGTATCGTGTATAATGCTCCCTGTACTACTGTGATATGATTTAATGTTTTTATTACAATGATGTTGGGGGTGGGCGCTTATAAGCTTTTGCTTTGGCCCACTCCTTTTGAGCAGAGTTTTAGCTGCTCAAATGAATTAATAAACTAAACTAAACTAAAGTCATGAGAGGACATGCAGAAAAGTTATTAGTAGTGGGTAAATTAATTGTGACAGATTTCACCAGATTCATAATACAACACAGCTAAAGTAATTTACTTTCACTTTATTAGTGCTCTTTTCTCATCAAATCTAATTTGGTTAAAACCATCTCCATGGCTATGACATGTTGCATTTATGCTGTCTTGTTACATTGCAAATGGCATTAAACTAAAACATGAAGACAAATGGTGGAAGCTTAGTATCCTGAAATCTTCAAAGTTCAACGCCAGTAAAAAATCAGTCTGGATTAGCAAAAATCATCTCCAACTTTTAGGAGAATGAAAAACACATTGTCTTTGACTACTTCCTTGCATGAAGGCTTAATATTAAGCAGTAACTTATTCATCTCAGTCATATCTGCGTGTTTGCAGAGATCCTCTCAATCTTGTGTGCATACCCGGGTCTTCTGAGATGGGCTTACTAAATCTCTGGGGAAGCCGTGTCAGGAAGAGCTAAGGCTACCTTTGCATCAGATTGCACTGTGCAGTGTCATAGGTAGGCCTGTGATGGATCATGGCGCAGTTGGCCTCTGTCTGTTCTTTCCTGTCTCTGACTAAGTAAATGTTTCCCTCTGTGCTCAGCCGTTTATGAAAGTTCCTTTGCGCAATCTTGCCATACGCACAACATGTGTCTATCAACCTTGGCTGGGACTCGCTGAATGTGTGTGGGTGTGCAGGGGCCTTTTATTTGTCTGGTGGCCATGTCTTCTTCCGGTAAAGTATGATTTTCCTTTAGTTCATAACAGACAGTCAAACATGGTGCTCCCCTTTTAAAGAATGGTTTATCTTAGCACGCCACATTTGTGTTCATATATTTTTTCATATGTATTTTACTACATCCTCAATGTTTTTAACGTTATCCGTTAGTTTATTTGTATCGTTCATGTTCATGTTATTATGTTTTGTTTCATGTTTGTTGGTGCCATCCAAAGTTGGACTCATGGGCTCTATACAAACAACTGTTGCTGTTGTGTCATTAGCCACACTTGTGGGAGACAGATAACTACATTGAATCATGTCATATGTGACAAGACTGCCTAGATGGGCCACGGGCTTGTGTTTGTTCCGCTTTGAAGAAGAAAGCCAGGTGGAATCAATTGGCTGGAGTGCAGTGCTCCCTGTGTGGGATTGAGTCTTACAGTTTGTATAGTAGTAGCCTTCGCACATGTTCCTGCTCCAGCGCGGTGTCTTGTTTGACTTTGTGCACATTTCCATTGATAGCATCATGCAGAGTCAACCACAAGGGCTTTGTGTAAGTGTCAGTGTGAGCAAAACTTCAAACGTGGCACTTATGAAGTGAACACATACGTATGTGACACCTCCATTATTCTTGGATGAAAAAGTGTTAAAGAATGTTTTTGGACACGTGGATGTGTGTCATATATTGAAGAAGCGTAGTTTATTTGACAATATGTGCTTCTTCATGACAACTACCTGAACAACGAGCTATCTGCGAATCATGTCAAAGGGAGAAGATGGAAATAGATTCAAGGTGATTGAGACTTGCCCAGCCAAGTATGAGCGACTCGGTGTGTGATCATTATTGTTGGTTTCTGAGCCTTGAAAACTTCAGCCGCAGATTTATTTGCTAGAGCCCCGTCATGTCCGTCACAAACATAGCTTCAATTTCAGTCGTGTATTTTTCCTTAATTGAATGTTTTGGTGTTTTTTTCCCGACATTTAGTTTTCTAAGGGGCACTCCCCCTACTTTCCAGTTGCGATGAGGAGATGTTCGTGAGCTTTCAGCTTTACACAGCAAGAACCTTCCGGAGATTCATTGATGGTGAGAAACACCACTGGAGATTGCAGGGCCCCCCATTATATGTTTCAGCACCACAACACTTCGTTTTGGTTCCAAACAAAAATGAATGAGGGGGAAATGCCTCGTTTGAAAGACGTATAGCATGTGTAAGTAAACGTATGAACTGTGAGGATGGTGGGACTTTTTGTCAGAGCCATTCAAAGGGGGAGGCCAGGGTACCATCATCATGAGGGGTCTCTACATTTGCATAATTAACTGTTGACACTAACTGTGCTTAATGAACGCCTATTGAAGTCATTGACCCTTATACACAAGCAGCCTCTGGGAATCAGACAGAAGCTCCTCAAGCAAAGGTTAAAACAATGTGTCTGGTTAACTTCCGACAAATGTGCCGGAACGCCCTGAGTCTCCATATCAAACTGAATTCAAGGGGCTACTGACATTGAACCAACTGCATTACCTATAGGCCTGCCTTTTGTGTTTCACATCTATACACCTAATATTACAGATGCGTCATTTTAGTTGAATAAATGATTTCAAGGAGCAATGGCTTTATTTGAGAAAAAGAAAAAAAATCATAAATACAAAATATCTTATTCATTCAAACCTTTATTTAACCAGGAAAAGTCTCACTGAGATCACAAATCTCTCTCAAGAGTGCCCCGGGCGATAGCTTGAGTAACTGACTAAAACACAGATTTAGTGTAGAAAACCCAACAATTTTGTCAATTTGTTACTCAGCCCAGGAATAAAGGGGTGCCTCAGTTTTAGTTGTATTGTAATGCATTAAAAATCTCTATTTGCAACCCTACGATGCACCCTCAGTCAAATGGGCCTAAAGCTGGTGCTGGTACCACCGTAGGTCAACTGTAACAAACACATCCTACGATGTGTTGCTCGACTCTTGTTCGTAAAAGTAATTTTTAAATCATAAAATGTAGTTATTATCAAATTGGCAGATAGAAATGTGTTATCCGATGTAAGTAGGACACATAATGGTCTCTATCATCCAGCCTTTTTGTTTCTATGAGATGGGGCACCCCCCACCCCCCTTGGTTCTTGCATACTGGTTTCAGGGCCTTCAAAAGGGGGCCCCTAAAGCTTTGATCATCTATTACGGGTGTGGAAAAACATCTTTTGCGTTATCCCGTGTTCAGGAAACCAATGTTTTTTGGCATGGCTTTAATACTACTAGCACTCTTCCTAGTTATACGGTTTATTTCCCACTTCCCAGGGTTAGCTTGTGGTATCCTCTCCTGAGGTTTCCTCTGGACGTGACAATTGAGTGCTTTGACTCTGTATCCTTCCCATGTAACCACACTGAGTTTGCTTTTATTTTTGTTGGTTAACTTAAAACAACCCTAATTTGTCGTCTTAAGTAAGAATATTTTGTACCAGATCTGATTTCACTAACCTTGTACGCAGGTAGCATCCTTTCAGTAAACTATAGAGGATGATGCGATCAGAGGCGAGTAGTACTTCTTAGTCTTTTCACCATATATGACACTTTTTACTTCTACTTGAGTAATTTTATATTGACGTATCTGTACTTGAGTAAATAAAATAGTTAATCGTTCCAAAATGAGTAAATCCTTATGTGGCAAACACTTCATGTTGACGCTTCATGTTGACTCTTCATGTTTTATGTACATTATTCTTTCTCATTTGTGCCAATACTGAAACGTAAATCAGACTTTTATGTTACTCAGTAGTCACAGTACTCAAATAGCATTTTTCACAGGTTTTTTTGTTTACTCTTACTCAAGTAAATATATTGCTAATTTCTTTTTACTTCTTCCTGAGTAAAATTATTGAAATCGTTTTTTAGGTACTCTACCCACCTTTGGATGCGATGGTCATGTGCAGGCGCATTGAGTTGCCTTGCGTACAAAATGTGAGGTATATATAAAGTTGCCTTGCCTTGCCTTGCTTAATGCCACAACCAGATGGTGATGGAGACGAGCAAGCTTCACTGTAGGAGTGTCTAGACTGGTCCTGACCAGACAGATCCTGCCTTCTTAAATGAGTCCGATGAATTGTGACAGAAAACTACAGTGGACCATCACTGACATGATTCACACACATGCGCTCCACCTCCTGCCGCACATTAACTCATGGCCTTAACTCATGGCCTTATTCCTGCTTCCCCAACGCACCCTGCGTCAGTCTGTGTGCATGTCAGACCATGAAGTCGCAGTCCCCTTTATAAAACCATCACGGCCCATATGAAAAGAAAGACCCACTTACGTTCCTCATCTGCCACAATAGCTTATGTCATGGGTTCCCTGATCTTCTGTGATGAGGCTTAAAAGTTTATGTTGGCATAATACGAAACAGAGGTGTGATAAAACAATTGGCAAACGTGGTACCTCGATCCCTATGCGCTCTTGGCTACAGAAGAGGGCCTATGGGAGCAGTTTCGTAAGGTATATCTCATCCATTCTAAGCTCAAATGTTTTCTTCTGTCAAGTCTACTCTCACTTTCTTTTCAACTATTCACCAGCCTCTGAGCATTTACCAACTACATGGATGGGTTAGAGTTGAAAGTGTCCAGTACTGTGTTATTGTCATACCTGGCTTCAAGCATGAGGACTCTTCCGAGCTACATCCAATTGCAGAGAAATGTCTTCAGTTGGTTAGTTAGAGAGTGAACGCTGACCCTGTTTGCACCTTACATCCGAGGGATAAAACTCCTAGATGAGGGTCGAGCCTGTGCTTTGGTCTATGAGCAGGGAGCTCGGGTGGTTGGGGTAAAAGTAAGGGTGTAACAACATCAAAACGGCTGTGATGTTTCTGCAAAACATTATCGAGCAGATCCACTTATTTCCTCTCAACCTTTCTCGCTGTGTCACTCTCTCACACGCACACGCACGCACGCACACACACACACACACACACGCATGTGCGCAAATGAACAGGCATAATGTGTGTTGTGGACAGTTTTGTTGACTTAAGTAAGGCACGGTCTACTTCACCAGACAGAATGTTACACTGATGGCGAAAAGGTCACCTTATTGCTGTGTGTCAGTCACAGAATTGAGTGTGATAAATGATCAAATGCATTTTTATTTTTTTGTTTATTTTGTTGTGACAGTGCATGTTAATGAACAAAATACAGTCATACATGTAAACACGCCACACTGGGCCAATTTCCATTTGTTGTCCTGCATTCGCTCTCACAAACAACACATGTCATTCATCTTGGCCCCATTTAGGGCCCTCAGTGGTAGGGGAAACCAGAGCATGTGGAGGAAACCTCCACATGGGGAGAACAAAGCTCTCACCAGGCCCTGGAACCAAATCTGGGACCTTTTTGCCGTGAGGCGGGAGTATTAACTGCTAATCGTGCCACCCAATAATAAACAAGCATGTTGTTGGCAAACCAATCGGTCTGTTTTAGATTTGTCTGTGTGCCTTGGGGTCTATTTCTGATACATAGTCAATGAATGCACCTGTTTAGCGACTAAGTTGGTCATTGAGTGTCGCATAATTCCATGGTCCCATATTTCGGCAAGTTGAAACTTGTGTAACTTAAATCCCACGTGTAGGTTCGTGAAAGCGGTTGATGAAACTTGGTGACATGCATAGGCCATTTTCCTGTTGCCCCTGATCAAACATTAGTTGCTTAACTACTGCTTAGGACACTTGATATAAACACCATTCATGTCCATGTTTTGTGTAAGGTTATGGGTTCCTGGCCATTTTCAGGACAAGCCTGGGAAGAGTCCATTGAGCAGCCGTGTGTCTCGCATGACTGTCTCAGCCTTAACGAGAATGGCATGCAGTGCACCCCTCACTGTACTGAGGCTTCTGTCCCACTGTGCACCCCCATCCTGCTTCAAAGTGCAAATAACAACAACTGAAGGGGAGAAGATGAATGAGGATGAATGAATGTGCCCCCTCCAGCCTCTCATGCCCTGCCCCCAGTTCCCCTTCACTCCTGAGCTTACTACAGTGTAGGTCTGTCCCACCCTCAGACCAGCTTTACGGGCCTGTGTTATGACTGCTGCCGGTGTGTATTACACACAAATCTGTGCAGCTTCTCCACCGGGACACCCATATAAAGGGCTGTCATTTCCAAAGGTCACGAGTGAGTCTTCCACACAAGTGTTGTCCCGACACTCAGTCTGGAAAAATAAAAACGTCTGGGTACTGAACCCGTCTGCGTCCTGTATGTAGTGGCCGTCATGTCCTTACTGCCTCCTCCCTGGCCTCTTGGCTGTTTAATAAAAATTCGAAATCATTTGCATGATTGGAAGGTTTTATTGGCAACAGATATCACCCTCCCGTCGTACACCACATACATCTATAACGCCCCTGCTTCGTACATTCAAATGACAAACACCTGCTTTATATAAAACACCACTATACTTGAACGTTTAAAATTATTCAGATCAATCAGAATGTAGCTGTCTATTATACTGTGTTAATTAATAATACGCCAGGTGTCTCCAGCCATTGAGCTGTGTGTACATGAGTGTAACTTGAACCATTCTGCAACGTTTGGGACTCTCTGCGAAGCCCACAATTATTATCTCTAAAAATAGGGTGTTTCAAAAAAAAAAAAAAAAAGAGTCCACGTCCCATTCCATCCTTTCAAGTCAGGTGCATTTACACTGTTATGTAGTTAGTGAGTATTAAACTCCATCTGACCTCCGGTAGCTTTGCGTTAATAAGTATTGCATGGCTATTAATTGTAAGCGTGGTATGGCAATTTCATCACTCAAATTATTAGCCTTTTATAGAACCTTTGATCTGTACTTTTTCTTTTACACTCTGGCCATAATTGTCATTTAATTTATTTACTGTTGTGTCTAGTGTTTCTTCTTTTCTTTTCTTCTTCTTTTTTTTGTTTGTAAAAATGTATTTATTTTGTATAAAAGGATGAAAAAACAAACAAAACAAAAAAGCAACCCCAAACCCCCCAGTCAAGACATATATACAAAACAAATTAGAAGACGTATACGCATAGCAATGATAACATTGGGACAGACAATAAAAAAAGAAGGAAAATATATTTTGCAATAATAGCAACAAAATGTATAATGATCATTACTATACTTTTTTGATTACTCCCATTAAGATCTTCACATCGTATCCACTTATAATAATAATAATAAGAACATCCATCAATAATAATATATCAGCAGCTCTAATTATCGCTCGCACTTGCATTGTGACAAGCTCCCAAAGCTCTACATTAGCCATTATTTATCCATCTTCAATAAAATCCTACAATTCCATTCTCACAAAGAAGAAAACTTCTTTTCAGTTTCAACAAATCCATAATGTATTGGAAAGAGAACAAATGTATTTCAGTCATATCAATTCATATTAGCTTGAGTGATAAAGAACATGTTTAAGTGAACTTGAACTTTTGCCACAAAAAACACTTATAGATCAAGTATTAAATTCTTTAACTCTCTATACATCTTAGCTCAATGAGTGGACTGAATCCATTGCTCTGCCCTTGTCTAAACCTGCCAACAAATTAATTTTCCTCCTGAAGTTGTTTGGTCAAGCTTCTGTCGTCAATCTTTTTTCTGTCAAAAGGCCAAAGGTGCAAACTGTGTCCCTCTGTGAGAGTCCTGTGAGTCTGACCCTAGAATCAGCTTCTGTGGGAGAAAATGTGTTGCTTTATGCGCGTAATAGTTATTATACAATCTTCAAGTACAGATGAAAGGTTAACATGCTTTTCTAGTTATTAGTATTTAGATTGATAGGACAATGCCTGTGCAGTTTTATGACGTTAGAATAAAGTTATAATTTGTTTGTGTGAATGATGAAAAGACGGAGAATACAACTGGACTCACTTATGTACCTCTTCTCACGTCAAGTCCTGGGCCCATTTCCAGTAAGGAAAATAATGACATCACAAACAAAATGAAAGAACCAAGCATTTTATTATTCTCATTTTTACAAACTCTTCAACTTTGTTCCGGCAAAGTGGGTAGTCTGTCACATGCGCTTGGAGCTTTCTGTGCCGGGAAGTGACCTTTTAAGATTGGACATGTCGCTGTAGAGCTGGTTCCTGTGAAGATCTCTGACTTTAGTCTTGACACGCGTGTGTTTCTGATCGAAGTGTTTAATGCAAACGAGAATGTTTCCTGTCGGAGCAGACTGAAGGGTTCAGTGAGGAGTCAGGAGATCGGGTTGCTGCATCCACGTCTGGATCTCCACATCTCCATCATGAGAAGGAACATGAGCTGATGGACACGTGTGATTGGGCCGGTTTAAGGCCAGCTATTGTAGTCAGTGTAGTTAAGTAATTATCGGTAATGTTGCAATTACTTTTAAGCTGACATACTGTATCACATCACTGTAATGTGACAGTTATTCAAAAATACTTCAAGTCTAGTTTTATACACAATGCAACACAATTATGATTGCATTTTCATCATGTTTTGACACTCTATTTTTGTCATTTTGATAAGGCTGCACGTTTGGCAATGCCCATCAGGGCTCAGCAATATTGCCAGTAAGAAGATGCCCTCATATTGATCGATATGGATACTTATTATTATTATTATTTGGTTCATAAGATTAATGCAAAAGATTGATTCAAATAAACCTTGCCCGAAACAAAAACGTGCCGTTCACTCAAGTCCCATTGAAAAACAAACTGCTGTCCACCAAAATCGAAGCTCCGCTCCAAGCAGTGCATAATTATTACATCAAGATCGATTGTAGAGCTGTTGATTAAAAACCACCGTGCTGCAAATTGCACAGCCCTATATATGCACCTCTTCTCAATATTTCACATAGAACTGACAAATACAGAGTAAATGAAAGGTTGGGTAAAAGGCTGATGTCCACTTGTTTGACTGCCTTATAGTTATTGCTGCATATTTATTGGTCGAAACTCATGTCAGAAACAGTAAGTGGTCGTGCGCTGATTCTTGTCCTGAAACCTGATAATGTACATTGTGGGGTATGCGTGTTGTCCAGACTAGCTCCTGTCTTGCTACGAAAAGAGAACTCTTTTTAGTTCGGATACTGCTTTCTTCACACCAGTTTAAAGCTCCATTCACGGTTCACACTGCATTTTGTTCTTAATGTCACACAGCAGGCCTAGGTCATGACTCAGAGCCTGACAGGTCTGCCTCTCACCGCCACAATGGTCCAATCAGATACAACTATTAACTAACTGACCTGCCGCCCAGAAACATTGTACAGTACCACACAGGCTGCCACTGTGACGAGTAGAGCTGGGACGATCTGCTGTAGTTGCGATGCAATTCATGTCACGATATTTGGTGGCTGATACGACATGTTTTTTTTTATTGCAATGTACAGGTACAAACAAGCAAGGAATGTTGTGCATACATTGTCAAAAAATAAATAAATAACAAAAATAATGTTTTTGCCTTATCACCGCAAAATGTGGCTTTAACATAAAGTGCTGCTGTGTAACTGTTCCTGAAATATCGCATTAAAAAGTATTGAAAGTATCGATACTTTGATAAAGTATCGATATTTGGTATTGCGACAAAGGCGATCTACTGCAAAACGATTGTCCCAGCCCTAAAGTTGAGTGATGTGTTCTTTTTTTGGATGGTAACTTTTCTATTTGAATAGTAAAACAGAATTGCCTGCTGTCTCTTCTAGTGTTTCCGTGCGCTGTGCTGTAAAGGACCTCCACCACCAAGACCAGAGTATGATGTAGTGTGCATCGGTCTGACAGGTGCCGGAAAAACCAGTCTGCTCTCCCGCCTCTGCAGTGAGGGCAGTGATGGGATTGTCCCTACCACAGGTTTATCTCCTCTCTATTTCTTCTGTTATAGTACCTTAGCTGTAGCGTCAGTGTGTAAGCTCTGTGATCTATGTAAACATAACAACTATTATGATGGATATTAGAGAAAGCACTTTGGTTAACCTTAAATCACCATTTAAACAAAGTCCTGTTTTTACCATCGATCATTAAAAATAATGTATTCTATTACTAAAACATTACATTATTCTTCCTTAAAACCAGTACCTGTATTGTCTTTGTAAGAGGTTTCTGTTGAGACAGAAAGGGGGTCATTTACCAAGTGTTTGCCCATGTGCAAAAAGAGTAGCAGGTGCAAAACTGGATGAGCAGCAGAGTTATTCTTTTTTTTTTTTAACACAGCATTACCCCAGTTACATAACAGATTTGGGGGTCAGAAAACTGCAATACGGGCCATTTCAATGGTTAAATTGGGTGCAACACGCCCACATATAGCCGTATGCCATTTTCCACTTTGAACTCACTATGTAGCAGCAGTCTTGATAAATAAACCCCATGTGTCTGTCAATGTTTTTAGTTTTCACCCACCCAAACACAGTGTTCCCTTGCCTTTTTCATGCATGTAGTTATTCCTTGTAGTTCTCTTTTAAATATCTGAAAATTTATTTATCCATCTATCCATTCATCTAGTACATCTAGTACATCTAATACATCTAGCACATCTAGTTCATCTAGAACATCTAGCACATCTAGAACATCTAGTACATCAATGCGATGTTGAAGGCATGCAGTGAAGATGCTGTTTTGTTTTGTATTTAATTGCCTCTATTTCTCTTTTTCAGGTTTCAGTATCAAAGCAGTGCCATTCCCAAACGCAATCTTGAATGTAAAAGAACTTGGAGGTGAGAATGCATTTCTTACTAAATAAAAAGTCAAACTCTGTGAATAGTGAAAGTTACCATAGTTACCATTACCTTACTACTATAACGCGTGTTAATGTGTAGTTAAAGCAGACCATTCATGCTTTTCCTCTCAAGTTTTATTTGTAAATTTGTAAAATGGAAACCTTGTGTTTCTTGGTCGCGTCACACTTTCTGTTCACAGTCTGAGGATAGACGTCACAGCCTGTTAATGTTTTGTAAAGTGGCTGCACACTGCTGCCTGTTTTTTCCTGGAAACATGAAGTACTCGAGGAAGCTGAGCAATAAGCACAGATGAGCCGGGACGAGGTGCAGAGACGTAAACAGAACGAATAATGTTCTGGACCTCCTCTTAGTTAATACACAAAAATCACTTACTCTGAAGTGATGCCATCTTTTATCTGGTGTTGTAAACGTAGAATATGAAAGGTGCAACGCGAAGTTTTTCAAGGCAACCAACCTGGTCCTCTGAAAGGATGAAAAACAAACTTTCACTGACACACACAGTAACACGTACACAAAGAGGCACCAGGGGACCACCAACGAGGGCATTACCAAATTTGGACTCAACGCATTGGAAGCTTTTAAAAAGAGTTTGTTCTGAATTGGGTTAAAGGCTGTCTGGTGGGGCATTATTGTGGCAGGAAAAACACTCGTCCCATGGATGCATTATGAAATCTACCTTCTACCTCTTGCCGCCTGCCTGGAGCCTTACCCCCCTTGGCCTTTTTTCTTGTAAATATAGAGTAAAAGCTGTATAAAAAAATAAAAACAAGTAATTTTGTTTATTGATTTCTTTAATATTTTGGCAGTTTTGGTCGTATGGATTAGTTCCAGGAGTAAAAATATAAGATTGACGTTGTTGGAGAAATAACAATGGTGCTCGAGAGGATTGATGAAGAAGAGGCAGCAGTCAGGATGTCTTATACAGGAGAAGTTTATTTACCATCGTTACGGGACCCGGAGACATGAACTCAAGACATTGCGCTAGTCCTTCCATTCAAGTCTGCCTATGCTTCCACAGAGGAGAGATAAATACCGTCTAAGAGCGTCAGACTGATACGCAAGCAAACATTCAGTGGCGCCTGAGCACCACAGTCAAGGCTATCACAGAGATAGTACGACTGTACAGCTTGACCCACGGATAGTACGTGTTTACAGCTTGACCCAGTATGATAAATAGTGATTTAATATTATCCTTCAACAGACGTTAACTTTGAAGTCATATGCTTTTAATGTTTTAGCTGCAACATTCACCTGCAGCATTAGTACTACGCCTGCGTTAAATATTCCCAAACTCTGGTGCAAGTCATCTATTATATGTATGTATTTAAAGCAGAACTAAGTAACTTGTTTACCCAAATAAATCCTTTTCGTAGTCCCTTTGGGAGTAGTACAAGTGTTGATGGGATTTTTGGGGGGTCTTTCATCTCCCCCTTGTGTCTCTGGCCAGAAAACCACCCTTGCACTTTCCCTACTCCGACCCGAAGACCCAATACACACTAATGGAATCACGAAGAAGAAGCTAACGGGCAAAGCTAACTGTGGGATAGCACCACTTTAGCAGTATTTACAGCCATGTTTTAGTGACAAAAATTATCTCCATTGTGTAATTGGGTTGTGGCACAATGTACAATATCCCTCTCTCCCTTTGTCTTTTCTATCAGCGTAGTATTTACTCTCACGGACAATTAATGAGTAAAAAAAAACGCAACATGCTACAACACCTGCAGTGGTGCTGCCCCCTAGGGGCATGAGTTACTTACCGGTATTTCTGCTTTAAATGGTCTTTGTGCATACTTCAGAAGTTCCTCTGCATTTGACCTATCCTTTGATGCCACTGGGGCAACCTGTAAGGAGCAGTGGGCGACCGCAGCAATAAAGGCCCCACCTGGTCCAGGATCAAATTCAGGACTTTCTCGCTGTGACACGAGAGTGCTAGCCGCTGCACCACCATGCCACCCATATACAGTGCCTTGCGAAAGTATTCGGCCCCCTTGAACTTTTTGACCTTTTGCCACATTTCAGGCTTCAAACATAAAGATATAAAACTGTAATTTTTTGTGAAGAACCAACAACAAGTGGGACACAATCATGAAGTGAAACAAAATTTACTGGTTATTTCAAAAAGATTTAACAAATAAACAACTGAAAAATTGGGTGTGCAAAATTATTCAGCCCCTTTACTTTCAGTTGCGCAAACTCTCTCCAGAAGTTCAGTGAGGATCTCTGAATGATCCAATGTTGACCTAAATGACTAATGATGATAAATAGAATCCACCTGTGTGTAAACAAGTCTCCGTATAAATGCACCTGCTCTGTGATAGTCTCAGAGGTCAGTTTAAAGCGCAGAGAGCATCATGAAGAACAAGGAACACACCAGGCAGGTCCGAGATATTGTTGTGGAGAAGTTTAAAGCCGGATTTGGATACAAAAAGATTTCCCAAGCTTTAAACATCCCAAGGAGCACTGTGCAAGCGATAATATTGAAATGGAAGGAGTATCAGACCACTGCAAATCTACAAAGACCCTCTAAACTTTCAGCTCATACAAGGAGAAAACTGATCAGAGATGCTGCCAAGAGGCCCATGATCACTCTGGATGAACTGCAGAAATGTACAGCTGAGGTGGGAGACTCTGTCCATAGGACAACAATCAGTCGTATACTGCACAACTCTGGCCTTTATGGAAGAGTGGCAAGAAGAAAGACATTTCTTAAAGATATCCATAAAAGTGTTGTTTAAAGTTTGCCACAAGCCACCTGGGAGACACACCAAACATGTGGAAGAAGGTGCTCTGGTCAGATGAAACCAAAATCGACCTTTTTGGCAACAATGCAAAACGTTATGTTTGGCGTAAAAGCAACACAGCTCATCACCCTGAACACACCATCCCCACTGTCGAACATGGTGGTGGCAGCATCATGGTTTGGGCCTGCTTTTGTTCAGCAGGGACAGGGAAGATGGTTAAAATTGATGGGAAGATGGATGGAGCCAAATACAGGACCATTCTGGAAGAAAACCTGATGGAGTCTGCAAAAGACCTGAGACTGGGACGGAGATTTGTCTTCCAACAAGACAATGATCCAAAACATAAAGCAAAGTCTACAATAGAGTGGTTCACAAATAAACATATCCAGGTGTTAGAATGGCCAAGTCAAAGTCCAGACCTGAATCCAATCGAGAATCTGTGGAAGGAACTGAAAACTGCTGTTCACAAACGCTGTCCATCCAACTTCACTGAGCTCCAGCTGTTTTGCAAGGAGGAATGGGCAAATATTTCAGTCTCTCAATGTGCAAAACTGATAGAGACAAACCCCAAGCGACTTACAGCAGTAATCGCGGCAAAAGGTGGCGCTACAAAGTATTAACTTAAAGGGGCTGAATAATTTTGTACGCCCAATTTTTTCTGTTTTTTATTTGTTAAAAATGTTTGAAATATCCAATACATTTTGTTTCACTTCATGATTGTGTCCCACTTGTTGTTGGTTCTTCACAAAAAATTACAGTTTTATATCTTAATGTTTGAAGCCTGAAATGTGGCAAAAGGTCAAAAAGTTCAAGGGGGCCGAATACTTTCGCAAGGCACTTCATATTATGTATTCTACACCAGGCAGGTTTTGTGTCGGTCCACAATATTCAAAGATACAGCGGTCAGACGTGCAGCGCTATTGGTGTCAGTCAACTTTACATCAAATCTAGGCACACTGAAATAATCTATTGTAATTCATGCCTTTAGTTAGTGTCGTGTAACAAGGGCTTCTGAGCTAGTTGACACCGACAGTGAGTGCTGGTGCCAGGTATACAGATTAGGTAGGAAGGGCACCGCCGGGGACATGGGGAGGGATCTGTTAAGTGTGTAGTGCGTGTATGTCTGGACACTGATGTGACGTCAAGTCTAGACAAGCTATTTCCCCATGCTCATTCGTGGCACATTAACAGCTGATGAAGAGGTGGTCCCAATAGTCACCTCTCTGTCTGTTGGGATGGACAACATGAAAACAAAGACGCCCGCAAATTGTTTTTCATGCATAACATGTTTATTTGAGCATTTCTTCAAGGTCTCCAAGTCAGTTGAAGCTTAGAAAAAAAAACATTGCTTGTAAAATTAAAGAGGATTAGTAAACTACCAGTACTCCTCGTGTGTTTTTCATATTTGAATGTTTTCACCGACCACCAGCAGGCACAGGGACAAATGTGCACATCACTAAACACAATGTGGTTATTATTTCCCTCAAAAAGACCGGCGGCTCTTACTGGACCCAGCAGAGATTTGGCGGACAAAGCGTCCAGTAAAACTACATTTTGACAGAAGTGCAAATACGTCTTTAATTTATGTCATAAAGAAATAACGTTTTTTTTTTTTTCCAGAGTTGGAGTTGCATGCAATAAGCATTAGGTGGCTTTTTTCATTCTCTGGGTGTATGAACCTGGGATATGAAATTGAAAGAGTTTAATAACACAAATGCAATGTTATCAAAATTATTTGGATAAACTTAAACCACCTAGCATGTCAGTCCTTTGTGGAGCAGCAGAACTGTGTTAGTAGAAATCCCACTCAGACCAATAGGTGGCAGAAGTCACCTCCTCAATGTAACGGGACATGACAGAAACCAGAGTGTTTCAAGGCGAAGATTGGAGATGCTTCCAAGTCCATCTCTCAAGTACCACTTTGTCTGCTAGATTTGCACTCCAGCCTGAAGTGTTGGTGGAAAGAGTGCTGAAAGAAAAGAAAGATAAAAGTATACTGTCACTGAAGTTTCCTGAATTAACAGCTCTGGCAACTGACAAACAATATTGCCAAGTTTGTTATTTTAATTGTTTAAAAATGTAATCGTTAAAATGCAGTACATGAAGGCTATGTTGGAATCTTATAGTTTTTCTACCTAAAGAGTAAATAAACAGATACCATTACTTAATAATAGTACTAATATGCATAAGTACACAAGTTGTCGCTGAAAAAATAACTTGACAATGACTTTAAACTCCAATAATTGGGTCAAATATGAGTCAACCTTGCCACCATCTCCACAGAAATCTAAAGGTATCTTTAAAGTATTTTTTTTTTTTTTTTGGTAGTCATTGTATATAAAATGCCTCTATTTAATTATTTGCACTTTTCCTGCACACCCTGAGTGTTTCTGAGAGCTAAATGTAACAAGTGAATGTTACATTATGTGAGTAATCAGGGTTGGCATAATAAGCCTTCAGCCTTCACCTTTTCAGTTATCCTCCTTGTTTGCCATGAATATGCTGTATAGAATTTGTTCCATGTTTGTAACAGAAATAAACCTTCATTACTTGTTTGACTTTGCATTTTACATTCCTAGGAGCTGACAACATCAAAAAGTACTGGAGTCGTTACTACCAGGGGTCTCAGGGAGTAGTGTTTGTTCTGGACAGCGCTTCATCCGATGAGGACCTGGAGGCTGCACGAAATGAGCTGCACTCTGCCCTGCAACACCCACAACTATGTATACTACCTTTTCTCATACTGGCCAACCATCAAGACAAGCCTGCTGCTAGGTCACCAAGCCAGGTACTGTATTGCCTTCCACTAGTATTGTCACTTTTGACATTAACATTGTTGCTTTGTTTTTACATTGATTTAAAAGGTAAATAACAACGTCTTCTGTAACGATAATAATAATACAAAGGATTTATTTGGGTTTTAAAACTGCTCGGAATCGTGGGAATGATGACACAGTTTTAAACCAATGGAAATTTAAGGTGCAAACATTTGAGTTAGTGTTTAAAAAATTTTCTGACTCTAATCCGGATAATTGTCAGTGAAAGGTTTCACAAACTAGGAATTTTCTTCAGCGCAATGGTGCAACACATAGACTCGAAGAGCCTTCTCATGTGTCCTTTAAGAGCACATGAGGAGAGCCATACGCAATCGATAAAAAAATGATCTTATTCTTGTATCGGTTGCTCTTTTTAATAGGCGTGGATAGAACTTTGTGTTTAGGTCTTCAAAAGTTATTTTTGTTTATGTCTTGATGGCAACGTATCTGCAGCATTGTGGCCTTAATGTGTCATTTATTATTTTGGCACAGTGATTGTTATGGTAAGGTAAGGCATACTTTATTGTCCCCATAGAGAAAATGTATCCACTGCACTTGACCCATCCTTCGATGCTGCTGGGGAAACCCATAAGGGGCAGTGGGTGACCGCAGTGCAGCACCGGGCACTCATCTCCAGATGTGGAGCTAGGCTGATGGTCAGTATCACCTGGCTGGGGGAATCACCTCTAAACTGGAGTACCCGGATGAAACCTACGCAGACACGGCGTGGACATGCAAACTCCACACAGAAAGACCCCGTCCGTTTACCAGTGTAAATTTCCCTTTGGGACAATAAAGTTGAACCTAAACTAGATTAGCAATACTAAAGCTATAAGAACATGTAACCAAAAATAAACTATTCATTTAATAAGTAAAAGATATATTAAGATTTTAAAAAGCTATACACAAAATATAAGTGTTCCAACAAAACAAAGTGACAAGAACCCAATCACATCACAATTCACTTCAAAGAATGCATTCCCATATTCGTGGATCATGTGAAATTCTTATTTTTATGTTCTATAGTCTGTATGAAATATGTATTAGTAAAAGTGAACAGATTTTCAGGTTGTGACTTCTTGGGTTTTTTTGCAAAACAAATGAATTGAGAACATTCTGTGCATGTGTTTTCAAGATGCTCATGTTTGTCCCTGCCAGTAAATGGTCCATGAAACAGCTTTTGGACTTTGGAACTCTTTAACTCTTAAATGTGGTTTGTCCAGGACTCTACTTTTTAACTGATAATAAGGCTGTTTCAAACTGAAGTTAAGTCCATCCTTTGGTGATGTTTACAGGTTTTGTCTTATTCTGTACCAGTGGTTCTCAAACCTTTTACACCAAAACTTGCGTAGTACCACTTGAGCGAGACTAATGCTACAACTGGACTAAACCAAAGTCTAGAACTGGGCTGATGTGGATTTATAACTGGACTAAATCATACACAAACTTCATACAAAAGCAATCTTAAAGGCTTTTACTGAACCATATAATTGTATCCAACTTAAATAAACCTTAAGTTAAACTGACAGAGAAGTAGGTAAGTAAGTATGGGTCAACTTCAACAGCTCACTTGTAACAGTTTGAAGACAGTAGAAATGTTGTGGAGTAGTCATAGAGTAGTAGGTCATGTCTTCACCTTCCCTCGAGACTGAATGAATCACTGTGGAGGCTGGGACACAAGTGTTCAGACTACAGAGCAGAAGCTTCTCCACTCACAAACCACAAAGCTGGAACTCCACTTTGCTGCCCAGTCATTGGACACTGAAAAGGGGCATATCGGCATGGAGCTATATTTTTTCTTTATACTGATAGCCTTTTTCCCCAAGTATTTCAATCTGCATTTTAGACTTCTCCTCACGTCAAGTTAAATTAGTGAGAAGAACAATGATGCACATTTGCAGCATTTGACTTCCGATTGTCACACGGTCTTCTGCTCCCAGTTATTATTCTATGAAGGACTAAATTCAAGTGGTCGTTAATGTAGGAGGGATATTAGGGGGCACCATAGTCTCTTAGTCTAATACTGGAAAACACTTGTTACATTTAATCAAGTGATCAAATTAAATTCTGCCCTTTTCGTCCACAGTGTGCCTCGCTTTGCTCCACATTTTGGTAGTTTTGCTGTTGACCCCATTCACTGCTGTACGGTTTAAGGCTGCTCTCCCATGTGTCCGTGTCATTGCATCAGTGTCATTAACTATCAACTTTTGTCAACTGTTTGCAAACACTGCTGACCCGTGAAACCAGCTAATAGGGTTCAATTTATTGATACTTATTTTCCTTTACTTTTAACAATTAATTTCAAGCCCTGTATATGTCAGTTTAAAAAAAGTAGCGCACCGCTACAGTGTTGTGATTTTTGTCAAAATCGCAACAAACCATTTTTTTGCTCTCTGTAACAGAACACATGTAATGTTCTTTAAAAAAAATGACTTGAAAGCACCCATATGAAGAAAGAGGTGGTTAACTACATATTTTTTCATCATTTTATATTTTTAAGCCCGTAGGCTTTAATTGACAGAAAAGCTCAGACTGTGAAGAGTGGAGAGAGACATTCTGAAAATTGTCGGAGCTGGGACTTGAACCCAGCTCTGACAAGATTGTTGGTGAACAGGTTCACAAACTAGGAATTGTCCTTGGTGCAAACATGCAACATGAAACATAAAACATAACCACTAAAGGATCAACTGCACAGAAGTTGCTAAGTTTGAGCATTACCTGGATTAATATGAGTGCAATGTGGCCCTTCTGTAGAGTTAAAGGCACAATTAAAGCTTTGCTCGCTTCCAGAACTGGAGCATCCTTGTACTGAAACCTTACAAGTGTGTATCCAGCTAGACCTCTGTGCATATCACAACCAGCATCACTCATGTATTCAGGTTACTTAGAGGGTATGTTCCTGCAGCTTGCACTGTTGATAACCTCTCTAAAATAAAGATGTGTGGAGGCCCATTCAAATGGTTTGGCTCAAATAGGAGTACCGGTATGTAGATGACCCATTTAATCACCAATTTCATATATATATATTACAAGGATACAATACAATTTGGAATTGAATAATTAGCTTAATCAATAGATAAAGTAAGAGGCTCGAGGCTTTGCACGAGTTGAAATACATGACAACATGCATATGCAGAATGCTATGTGTCTCTTCATTATTTATTAGAATTTCCATTAGCGTTTTGCTAAGTAAACTTCTGCAAAGGAGTCAGTACACATAGCTTTTGAAATGTCTGGGCCAAGTGAACTGCTAGTTCACTATAATTTTTTCAGTAAGTTCCTTTGTCTCCTTTGGGTTCGGGGCACCACGGGAATCGTATGACATTGATAAAGTTGTCTGTGTGTGTGAGCGTGTGTTTGCCATGACCATTGTTCCCCTGAAACTCAAGTTACTAGTACACTTTGCATTTTATGGATGACGGATGTGAAGCATTTTCTGTAGATCAACGGCAACATTTATTTTTTCATCAGATTCAGTTTATTTGCATTGGCTTATAAAACCACATTGGAAAAAAAGGTGCAAGTAACTCAAGGTGCACTGTCAAACATTCACTCATAAAACATTAGTCATCATTTGTAGGGACCTCCATTACATTAGACTTAGATTAGACATTGAGTGACTAATGTAAGTGGAAAAGTGACAAATTGACCCCTTTACCATGATATTTTAGCCTGTCAAGTTTGCCTACAATGCAGCCAATGAACAAAAAGAGAGCTTGTATATACAATTTGCAAACCCAAAAACTGGAGCTTCATTGTAGGTTCCTGCTCCACAAAGACTGTTTAACAAGCATCACCTGAAAACAAGCTCACATGTAGCTGCTCTGAACTCCTATGGTTATGACATATACACAAGTGACGTGGCCATATTGACCTTTTTTCTCACTGCAACCACTTTGTTGATTTCAGATGTGCTTTATTTCCTCAGCATACAGATACTTGGTTGGCAAAAGTGTTTTCTGGGACATGGGCTGTTTATGGTGTCAGGTTATAGATGGAGGGTGTTGCTGGCACTGCTGGAGCAGTTGTGCGAGTAGGTGGTGGTGGCTAAAAGCTCACTGGGCCCCTCTGTGCAAGTGCAAGTGTTTTTAAGAAGCAGGGTGGGTCTAAATGAGCTTGGAGGAAACATGGGACAAAATTCCTTGTTGACATCAATCTCCTGCTATTGGGGGGCCCAAGGAAGCAGGGCTCGAGTGATGGGGAGGTCACTCTGTTGATATAACACCTCAACAAAGCAGGTCTGTTTGAATGGCAAAATCTAATGAACTGCATGTACAAGCTTGGGGGTCGTTGAAATGTGGCAAGTCGGAGCATTTTGCTTCTCAAAAAAGTGCAAACTAGAAACTAAACAGTTTCTAGTTTGCAATAGAAAATCACAGCATGTTCCTCTTAACTGAGATGCTCTGCTTTAGATATGTACGTATCTGTCATTGTAAATAAGGATGTCAGCTCTCAATGAATTAAGTTATGATCATCCTGTGAATGCTCAATACTGTA
Organism: Proterorhinus semilunaris; assembly: GCA_021464625.1. Classification (NCBI taxonomy): domain Eukaryota; kingdom Metazoa; phylum Chordata; class Actinopteri; order Gobiiformes; family Gobiidae; genus Proterorhinus; species Proterorhinus semilunaris. Next base: position 14,332,960 of record CM038345.1, read on the forward strand.
GTGATGAATTGGATTTGCATTGCGCTTTACAAGCTTGACCAACTTCTCAGTAAGGTACTTTTGTTTAAAAGACCTAACGAATAGAGACGCATCTCCATAACCTTTCTCGTGAAAGTTCCCACTCCACTTCTGCTGTTATCACCCTTATACCGGGAAGCCTGTGAAGAGGTCTGCCAGAAGTTTTAAACCACTCCAAAAGGGTCAAGAAGATCAGTGATCAAACAGACAGGCCCAGCCCCCCACAGCCGTAATGAGTCACAATAAGGCAAAACTAATAGCCTGTAATCACTCACTATTACTTGTATACAGTGAATTTTCAGTATAGAGATCTTAGATATAGAGTCCTAGACTGACGTGAATTAAATACAATAATTCCTTGTAATAAAAGAAGGCGAAACTACTCAGAGGCATTGGTAATACCTCTGTGCATCTCATTTAATTTGTTTCCACTCTGTGTTGGTTATTATGTATTCACATACCTCAAGCATTTCACATAAACACATTGGCAAGGCAACTTTATTTATACCGCACTTTTCGTACAAACACCTGCTTTCCTGCATTATGTCATTGCTTTCCTCCTGTATGTCATGCTGGCATTAGACGGTGTTATGTGGTCAGTCTGCTGCTTGACCTCAGGAATGCAACTACTCAACAAGTACACCACACATAGACCTCACCAAATGTGTGGTCTTATTGGCCTCTGTCCCAGATGATGCAGCTTTTAAAAACTTTGGTGCTCAATAACAATGGGAAGGAAACCATAAAGAGGGTATTTAATGTAAAGAGGAAAACCACTTGGCAGAATGAATTGTGATAAGGACAGACGACACACTTCCTGGCGTCTTTGTTTTAGGAGAGACTCTAATCTTAAGCAGTGTTATCCAAGATACTCAGAGTTGGTCAGACAGAGAATTCACCGACAAGGTAAAAGTGAGAGCACCAATGAAACCTAAAACTGCAAATGAGATGGCTATTGTGGCACAATGTCATTGCCCCAGACCTCCCCTTTTGCTTATCTCACTGCACATCGTCTGGGGCTGTTATCAGCGCATTGGTAACCCGGCTACAGAATATGCCTGCATGTTCATGCTTGACTCTACTTAGCTGGTAAATATAAACATAGCTTCTATCACATTAATAAAACTTACTTTTTACATACTGTTTAATTATAGGAGCATAGTGGGTTTTCCCTCAGCATTCCTCCCGACTCCCTGCAATGGCAGACGTGACTGACTTGTGGCTTGTCAGGTACTATCAGTGTACAGATGGTGCAATGTGACACCCCTGGAAGCCTGCCAAAATCTAATTGCGTTAATTGGCAAACGCCAATCCTGTAACCAGACTTTGAGGGGTGACCCACCGACACAGATGAAAGCTCTCAGATTTGTCTTGTGTCAAGGACTTGTAGGTAATCTGTGTGTCCAGTGACCTGAAGGCCAAGAGGCGCTGCAGTCTGTCTGTAGAGGCACCACACATTAGTTTCAGCTCAAAAATACAACATTACTATGGACATAGACAGATATTATTAAGATGTGGACTATTCCTCATGAAATGTTAGAATAAATAAAACCAATTTGATTCTGTCTGTCAGAATAGAGGGTAGTGCTTGTAAAATCTAGTCATCTCGTAATTTCGTTCAATATTTTTCAACTTAGGAAATACACTTGTTGGTGAATAAAAAATATAATAATAATAATAATAATAATATTAAATAAATGACAATAATAAAAAATAAAAAAACAACAACAAAAAACAAAAGCAGAGCGTGTTGCGAGACAGGCTCACTCAATAGGCCCTGCTTGTCCTCTTGTCAGTCCTATACTGTGAGGTGCATTAAAAAAACAAGAAATTTGTAGAGCCAATGAGGTGGGAGATACCCCGCATCGGGCCCTGTTGCTCTCTGATTGATTTGATTTAAATCGCTTATTTTTTTATTTTATTTTACCATTTTTTTCTTTCCATCTTTACCTTCTTACCTCTTTGTCTTTTCTCAATTCGATTGCCATCAGTACCTGATCGTAATCACGGAAATAATGTGTATAGTTTTTTCAGATATCCAAGTGAGAAAGAAAATGTAAATAATAATAATAATGATGACGAGAAAAAGTAAATAAATAAATAAAGATTTGGAAATAAATGCGTGCGTAGGTGTGTGCAGGTGTGTATGTACGTCTGTTTATATGTAAAGGATTATAAGAATGTGAGTGGCATCTCTTTGGTATATTAATTTGTGGTTGGATTTTGGGGATTAAGTAGATGTTGAGAAATTGTTGTCAAAATGGCTAATGAATGGTGACCAGGAGTATGTGAAGGAAGTCATGTCATCATCATGGCGAGCTGCTATTTGAGAGGATGTTATGTATTGAGTAATGATTGATGTTGATTGTGTGTTTTGTTTGTCCAGTTTTGGAGTATTATTTTCTTGGCGAAAGTTAGAGACGGGAGTAGACTGTTCTTATGTCCAGGCAGTATTGTTGTTGTTGAAGTGAGACCTAGTAAACAAAGCGAGGGGAGTAAAGGGACTCTGCAGCTCAAGATGTGTGAGAGTTTTTGTGTGATAGTGTTTCAGAAAGCCTTTACAGAAGTGCATTCCCAAAGTGCATGTAGGTAGGCATCAGTGGCCCCCATAGTGCATTGTGAACAGATGGCTGTGTCCGCTAGTCCCATTTTATGCATCCTGTGTTGTGTGATGTGTGACCTGTGTATGACTTTATATTGAAATAATTGCAGATTGGTGTTGGGTATCATAGAAAATATGTTTTTACAAGCTTCTGTCCAGTGTTCCTGTGTGAATTCTGTGTCAAGATCTATGTTCCATTTTCTGTAGGTAAATGTGTTGTATCAGAGTTGAAATGTCGGCATAATTTTGAGGTTTTTTCATTACTTTAATGTTCTTTATGTTTTCGAATAGTTGCGATGGGTTTAATGTGTTATATTTTATGTTCATTTTATTTTTTATTACATATTTAATTTGTAGGTATTAATATTATTGCTGTCAAGTTGATCTTGTTCTCTGAGCTGCGTGAATGTTATGAATTTATTGTGTTTGAATAAGTGGCGTAGGTGAGTGGTGCCCTTTTGTTCCCACATGTGGTAGTGAAGAGGTTTTGTTTTAATTGCACAATCCGGATTGTGCCATAATGGGAGTGTATTTACAGGGTGATGTGGAGGAGTTACTTAGTTTTAATGTTTTCCACCAGGCTGTCAGAGTTGTTGAGATGACTGTGCTTTTAAAACAGGGGTGTTTTTTCAGTGTTGTATTTAAAGAAGGTATATCTGCCAAAGGAAGGTGAGTGAAGTATGACTGTTCCAATTTAATCCATGTATTGTTGTGTGATTGTTTGTTCACTTAACTAGATACTGGATAATTGATTGGCCAGAAAATAGTGGATGAAATGTGGTGCTTCTAGTCTGCCTTGAGCTTTGATTTTTTTGTAAAGTGGTGAGTTTGATTTTAGCTTTTTTGTTTTTCCAATAAAACCTTCTGCACATGGAGTTGAGTTTATTGAACCATTTGTCGGGCGGGGTTACTGGGATGTTAGAGAATAAATATTTGCGTTTCGGGAGTATTTTCATTTTAACAGATGCCATTTGTCCATTGAGTGTAAGTGGTAAATTGGTCCAGCGTTCCAGTTAATACTATAGTCTGACATTGATGAGTATGTGGTGATTATTTTTGAATGTTTCTTGTAGTGATTCTTGTGGAGTTTGTAGATAGAGGAGAATGTCATCTGCGTATAAACAAATTTGTGTTGTGTACTCGAGACGTTGATTCCTTTTATGCTGTTGGTTTGCCGTATTGCAGTTGCAAAGGGTTCTAAAAATAATGCAAAGAGAGAGAGAGAGAGGACATCCTTGCCATGTGCCCCTATGTAGTGTGAATGTGGAAGAGATGATACCATTAGCGACAGTGGCCTTGGGTGATGTGTATAGTACATTGATCCAGTGGATGAATGACTCCCCGACGCCAAATTGCCGAAGTGTATAGAACAGAAATGTCCAATTTACCCTGTCAAATGCCCTCTTTGCATCGAGGGAAGTTATGATAGTATTGGTATTTGATTGTTGTGAGATGTTAATGAGATTGAATAATCTACGAAGATTGTCAGATGAGTTTCTGTTTTTGATTAATCCTGTCTGGTTTGAGTTTATTAATAGTGGAGTAACCTTTTCTAGTCTGGAGGCTAGTGCTTTTGTGATGATGTTTAAATCTGTGTTAACTAGTGATAGGGGTCTGTAACTAGTGGGTTGAGTTGGGTGTTTGTCTGGTTTAAGTAACAAGGTTATAGCTGCAGTGTTCATGTGAGGTGGAATTTGAGATGTGATCTTTATTTCAATGACAGCACGGATGAGGAGTGGGGATAATGTAGACCAGAAGTGTTTATAGAATTCAGGAGGATAACCATCAGGACCAGGAACTTTGTTATTTTGCATCTGAAGAAGAACTTCATGTAGCTCATGTAAAGTTTGAGGGGAAGTTTACCATATCTGTGGGAAGTTGTGGTAGAGTAAAGGTTTTGAAGAATAAATGCTTTTCAGTTGGGTTAGGTCTATTTTCTGAAGAGTACAGTTTTTCATAAAATAACCGGAATGTATTATTTATTTCATATTGGTCATGAGTGAGCTGCTGTTCTGAGGTTTGTATTGATACTATCATTGATTTATCTTTTTTACGTTGTAATAAGTTTGAGAGGTATTTCCCAGATATATAATTGTGTCTACTAGTTCGAACTTAAGTTGTTGTAACATAAAGTTGTTTTTTTCATGCAAAAAGTTGTCAAATTGCAATTGAACATTTTTTATTTCATTTTTATCTTGTTCTGCATTTTCTGATAGAATTTCAAGTTTTTCTTGTAATTGTTGTTGCAATTTAGTTTGTCTTTTCTTTTTATAGCTCGAGTATGAGAAAACATTTTCTCTTAAGTATGCTTTGGCTGTTTCCCATAATGTTACTGCTGTCATTCAGCTCCATGAAGCATGTCCACTCTCTCTCGATCATCTGATTGAATATTGGGTCTTTTAGAAGAGAAGTATTAAGGCACCATCTCGAGGGAGGTTTAGTGTAGTATTAAAACTGTAGAGTGAGGGTAACTGGTGCATGGTCGCTAATCATAATGGGGTGTATTGTGGTGTCTTTTCCCTTAGACAGAAGAGTGTTACTCAAAAGTATGTAGTCAATTCGTGAGGAGGAGTTATGAACCTGTGAGAGATATGTGTATTGTCTTTTGTGTGGATGTGACAATCTCCAACTGTCGCCAAACCCATATTCCTGCATGTATTGTTTTATTGTATCAGTGGAGTTCCAGTGTCGGGAGCTTCCTGTGGTATGTGAACGGTCCAGGTTTGGGTCTAGTACACTGTTAAAATCTCCAGCTAAAATTATATTTGAAGTTTCATTTATTTTAGAAAATATATTATGAAAGAAAGAGGGGCTGTCATTGTTAGGTCCATATCTGTTAATAAGGGTTATATTGTGTTTGGATAGATTACCGTTGATGATGATGTAACCCCCTTCATGATTGAATAATAGTTTATTATGTATTAAAATTGATACTCCATGTTGTCTACTATTCAAGGTGGATGAATATTTTGCATGAAATCTTTGGATTGTAAGTGGTTTAGATCTGTATCTGATAAGTGTGTTTCTTGTAAAAGGCATATATCTGGTAAGTTATTAAGTGTGAAATCTAATAGACTTGTTGAGAGTCAATTCCTTTTGCATAGCAGACATGAATAACGTGTGCAACATGATACTTTAAAGCCATAGTGCGGAACATTTCAGGTTCATGTCAATGTTGCTATGCCACAAGAACAGCTGTACTTTTTTAAAAACCTAAACATGCTCCTAATAATCAGCCAAGCACCAGTCCTGCAGCCAGTTTTTAAAATGAAGCATTTGGAAGAGGACCGTGTATGTTTAACTACCTGTCGTCAATGTAAAACAGCAACATCTCCATTTAAACGAGCTGGAGATGTCCTACCCCTGGCAGTGTTGCTAATCAGGTTAGAGGAGAAGCAAGCTCACTGAGGTATTTTAAATCATTAAAAAGATGATAAAATGGTTGTATTTTATTACTGATTGATTGAATTATTACTGTAGCTTCAAAGTACATTTAGCCAACATATACACTGTAAACCCGAATGCTCAAATTAATTAAAAAAAATGATTAGTGTATAATTAAAAAAATAATAAACTTGCTACTTAATTAGAAAATTTAATTTTCGAATGCATGTATGCAATTTTCGGCACATTAATTTAATGTTTTAATTATTATTAGCTTAAGGTTTTAATTAAACATACATTATAATTTTTACTTAACTTTAGTACTATTTTTTAATTCCTAACTAATTAATATTTTCATCATATATCCATCTAGACAACAATAACATTTTACAATAACATACAACATGTTTCCACTATTTTATCAAAATTACTTGATTGTAATTGTCAATATCAGTAAACGTTAAAAATGGTCAAATACAGGGCTAGATAATAATAATATAATAATTATAATAATAATAAAAATGTATAGACACGCGGCTGTGAGTACAGCTAATGTTTTACAACTAAAATAATAACCATATTTGGATTACAGCGTCTCCTTGGACCTGGAGACCCTTGCACACATGGATATACAATATATCAATATTTGTGATGGATACGTAAAATGTAGACATGAATACGTGTATTCAAACATATATTGAGTCTTGAATATGCGAGGAAAAGCCAGCTTTGCGAAGCCATGTTGCAGCTACACTCTGTGCGATTACGCACAGCATGTGTTCACCAACGCGCTCGCCCTCTGCACCTGAACACTCCCCCTGCCTGCTCCATGTAAGTGGTGGCGCTCCACACATGCCTATGCCAAAGTTAAGTGTTTAAAATGGCAACACAGCACACTATGCTCAACAATCTCACGCTGAGGAGCGCCAGGTGTCTTTACGCACGTAGCAAAGTGGTAATGAACGCACGTAGCAAAGTGGTAATGAGCCCTTTACGTTAGTAGACCCTACAACCGCACTGTAACTTAATTCGTTTTACTCACCGGGATGTTGTCCTGCTCACGTGAGGCCTAATCATCGTACGTCTGACACGGGATACGGTTTTGTCCCACGGTGTTCTTTCCCAGATATCACAAAGTCCAAACTTAGAGCCATTCTCGTTGTTTCCCAAGACCCAAGTGGTCGGCGAGTTTGTGGAAAGGAGTCACATGCCAAGCACAAATAAATAGCCGCTGTAGTCCGTTTCTTTTTGGGAGCAGAATGCGGGCATAATTTCTGTATTAAATATCATAAATAAGCGTTCTCTCGCCAAGAGTCCCGCTGAGGAGGCGTGGCTTGCTTTTGCTTCTGGGCGGAAATGGCAATGACAATGCCACTGCAAGGGCAGATGAAATAAAGTTAGCGCATTCAATCCGCATTTGATATTTATTTCAATGATTTGATCATAAGAATAACAAAGTCTGGAACAAAGCAAATCTAGGAAAATAAAAAACGATTTTGTCAAGTAAAATGATGGTAGCCAGCAGCAGCCACGCACTACCCGTGTTTTTTATTTTGAAAAGTAACTTCCTGTTTCAATGTTAACGCATGCGCAGTGTACGCACTTGTGTTTCACTCACTCCAGTGGTCCGCGGCCATGGTCAAGCGAAGCTGCCATCGTTCGCTGCAAGATTTTATCAGGTAACATCTTAAAAATGTACACACTTTCCGAGCAGTATGTAGTCTTGTTATGAATTTAAGAAGCATATTGTCTTTCTCTCATCGATATTACTGTTGATTTATCACATATATGTAATTAGCTCATGTCAGCATGTGCCAATGCTAGCTAGCGCTTCTTTTTACCAATGGTATCGCTCAAATCGGGCTAAAATTTATGGTATGCCTTGGAAACGTTAACACTGTCTTTTATTTGGAATATGTATAAAATATTTCTAGAAGCAGGTATAGACCACTCCACAGTACATGTTTCAGACCACACATGCTGGCGGTAACACGACAGCGCACGTGCACGTCTTGGTCAACGACACACAGATCTGACTTTGCAGCTCACGCACAGCCAAAAAGATGATCACATTTTCACAAACGTAACATTTCCCCCTGTTTTTTTTTTTTTTTTTTTTTTTTTTTAAATCAAAGATAAAGAGCCACCAGAGCATCAAAACTAATCAAAGCAGCCGTGTTCCACCCCATTATTTTTGAGATTATTGCTGCCTATGTTTGTCAAAAATACATAAATGATGGTCCAAAGACATTGAACTGTGGTTTGGCTTTTTTTTTTTTTTTTAAGTTGCCAGTTGCGGCCATTTTGCTTTTGAATATTAAAATGTCCTCTGTATGATGGAATATGCACACAGGTTAAATTAAATATATATACACTTTTTGCATTTGAGACATTATTATATAGAATTTTGGCATTAAATAGCATTTGAAAGCATGAAATCTGGTTTACTGCTACCTGTAGAGTCTAAAGTATTTGTCTGTGCAGGTGATGTGGACAACCCAGCCTCTTGCCAACCGAGCAAAACCTTTGGGGGTAAATGTAAGTACATGTTTCTAATAAATAGCAACCAAGGACACAGAATGTACATGTGGCAAGCCCAGTATATTTTAGTTTTTGATTAACAATACACAGGTGGCTAGTGCAGTGCAGCTCACTTAAGTAAAAATATCTAAAAATTACTGCTCAAACTACTTGAGTTAAAGTACACCATTATAACTTAAGTAAAAAAGTATAAGTAAAAACACAATCTTGTTGTGAATTGGGTGTGAAGTTGGACTTGGAGTGATTAAATTACAATCAATCTGACATGTTTTTGTTTTTAATTACTCCTTGTTTTTTCCAATGTTTGTTAGCCCACAATCAATGTGAATGTTTTCTCCTACACTATGTCTGTGTGGGAACAATAGCCTTGTGAGCCCCCATGACCACAGATTAGACAAAAACATTAAACGCATTTCTTAGGAGAGAAACTACGGGAGAAATGTTTATGGAAGCAAGTCAATTTTTTAAATGACTTGCTTATCGTTTTGACTTGCTTATTTATAACAAAATAACTTCTGACTGTTTTTAATTAAATGTGCACTATGCAACTCTATAAAAAAATAACAATATATATATTAGAGTGTATTTGACCTTTTCAGTGATCCATTGACTGCTTGAGTAGTTAGTATAGCACCTTTTACTTAATATCCTAGTGGCCCCTAAGATGCTCCATGATCATTTTGTTTAGGTTTCTGGCAGATCTTCACATTTGATTGAACTATCTCCAAGGTTATGCATAGATGTCATTCTGAAAACCTGACCAAAATCCTATAAACCCTGAAATGAAATTGATTGTGAAGCATCGTAGAGACCACTGGGATGGGAAGTAAATGCGCCGCACCAATCACAGCCACTGGGTCATTAAAAGGTCAAATACGCACTAATCAACATTTTCTTTTTACATAACAAGGTGCATAGTGCACTATTGAAAGTGCAATCAATTTAACAAAACAAAAAAAAACTGAAAAGTCACAGTGCAGTTTTTAACAAAGATTTATAAACATCCAAATGATTAATCCTGAATTTGGACTATCTTGTCTTTGGGTCAAAGACATTTCAGAAGGTTTTAACTTTAGTTGAAAAGTCATAAATGAGTTCATTGTTGATAAATAAATATGCTTTTTCCTTTTCAGACCTTAACCCTTCCACAAGCCAAAGCGAGCAGAAATACACTTTCTGCCCAACTTCCCTCGAGGAGAGGATGCATCTAGCCTTGAAGAACAAAGAGAACAAATAGTGGAGGAGATTCAAAAAGTAGAAAAGAACATGACCACTGTTGGAAAACTAATGCAAACTACATTTGCCCTCCGAAGACAAAACATAGTGCTTTCTGCCGCACCAGTGAAGAACTTGCTGGAGCTTTGGCCTGCGCTTCCGTTACCATCTGAGGTAATCCAAGTCAGACAATTGTATTTTTGCTAGTACTGGAATATGATAAATGTTCTTTTATTGTAGGTGTATGCTGAATTTCAGCTGATAACTTTTCTTCTTTTCGTTCTACTCTGCGCTCGACGTGCACACCACCCGTCTGATGACTGTCAAGACAAAAGGCATCTACAACCAGCAAGACCGCTGATGCCTTGGTGGCCATTTTCAAAGTTCATGATGAGCAGGTATATATTACTGTAGTAAGGCTGCATCATTCCCTTTGTCATGACTTTCACTCAGCCCTCATAATTCCTCAAGCCTAGCTTTCTCTTGTAGTGTTTGTCCTTTTTCTCCTTACTGTCTGTTTCTCACTCTACTGTCTCCTAACTATCACTCTGCTCTCTTCTTTGTCTCTCCTCACTCACACTGCTCTCTCTCCTAACTCTGCCCTAACACTCTCCCTGCTCTCACCTAACTCTCTGCTCTGCTTTTTCTTTCCCCAACACACACTGCTTTCTTCTATTTCTCCTCTCACTCTGTTCACTTCTATTTCTCTCTCCTCACTCTCTATTACTTTCCCTTAACCCTCTCTCTGCTCTTTTTCTCACACCTAACTCTCTGCTCTCTATTTATCCTAACACTCACTGCTCTCAACTAACTCTGTCCTATCACTCTTAACACTCTCACTCTGCCCTCTCTCCTGTCACTCTAATTTTTCTGACCTCTCCCCCCCCTAACATCTTTTCCTCGCCCCCAGATTCAACATGTCCACACATGACGCACAACCGTGCTCCAAGCTCTTCCTGCATGAAGAAACTTCAGGGTTTTTCATCACTTGTGATGTAAGTGCCAGTGTGAAAAGCACTCGTAATACTTAAAGCTGAACTTGAAATTGTGCCTTTGTTTTTCAGTCCATTTTGAAGTTGCATGTATGCGTTTCCTTAAGTGTGTCTGTTGATTGTCACAGGAGGATGTGAAGGGGCCGGATCTATCCGCTACACCTGTGGCTCTACTGTCCAAAGTCAATGGTGGAGATGGCTGTCCAGTGAACTACGGAAACAAGGTCTCTATAGTCTTGGAGGGTCAAGAGATTGTAACATTACCAGGAAGGTTTCTGGAAAGTTTCTTAATGTTTGGACTGATGAACGCATTACACCGTAGCTATCCCAAACAGCTGAAGCTTACCTTTTGAGTTTGTGCAGAAAATATTTCTGGGGCTTGAGGATGGTAAAGCTTTCCCCCAGACTGTAGACTTTACAAAACAAGTTGACAATGTAACAATGCTAAGATGTATGACCTAATGTCGTCTGACAGTTTTGTGTCTGCTAACTTTCGTTTTTCATGAACTGTCACTTAAAAAAAGTGTAAAAAAAAAAAAAGTGTTTCCAAAGAGAGTGTGGTACAAATAAAAATGTAAGTTTAAAGTCTTTTTCACTTATTGAAAGTTTAATTACAAATTTGAAGTGCTTTGTTAAACTGAAGAATTGATGAATGTATCTTTAATTAAATAGTAATTAAAAAAATTTAGGTAAACGGTTGCCTAGCTTTTTTTAAGTTTGTAGTCTTTATTTTTTTGATTACTGTGAAATTTTAGAAGCAAATAAATGGTACTTAAAATCTTGAATTACAAAATTACGAAAATATAATTTACACATATTTACATTTTTGGGTTTGTAAAATTAGATTTTTTAAGTAACTAATAGTTTAATAAATTAAAAAAAATATGTACTGCTTCCTTAATCTTTTTAATTTAGAGCAATCAAACATTTTAAGACTATAAACTTAAAAAAAGTTAGGCAACCGTTTACCTAAAATTTTTTAATTACTGCTAAATTGTTCGGGTTTACAGTGTAGGCTTAACTGTAAAAATATCTTTGGACTAGGTTACGCACCCCTCCTTCTATACCACCTGCGAGTGCTCATGTTTTAAATCCTGATTTTAAGAGTCCTCCTTTAAACCCTACAGACACTCTCTGTGAGGCGTTTGCAGACCACTTCAGGGGAAAGATGGACACTGTCAGATGTAATATTTTATCTACCCAAAGTAACACAGCTTTAAATACATCTGGTTGTCTACTTGTTCCAACAAAAGAAACACTGCACAGTTTTGTCCAGGTTAATGCTTAAATGCTTGATTAAAGTTTTCTCCTCAGTGAGGCCCACCACATGTCTTTTAGACCCGGTCCCAACCAGTGATGCCAGTAACTAATTACTTAGTAACGGATTACTGTAATCGGATTACCTTTTTCAGTAACTAGTAATCTAACGCGTTACTATTTCAAAACAAGTAATCAGATTTAAGTTACTTTTCCAAATCACTGTGAGTTACTATTTAGTATTTTTCCTTTGGAAAAAAAATATTTTTGCATCTCAACGGGTGACGTAACATAATGTCACGTTTTCATCTTAAAAACACTCACACTGGTCGGGGAGGGAGATGGAAATACGTCACTTTTCTGAGTCTGCGTCGGCTTTGTTGATGTTACTGTTAAAACACACTTCCAAGAAAGTGAGTGTTGGTAAAAGGGTTTGTCATTAGTGTGTTGAGGCGGTGGAGGTGTTGTCGGCAGCATCTGAATGTAACTAATAAAGTAACTTGTAACTTAGTTACTTTTAAAATTAAGTAATCAGTAAAGTAACTACGTTACTTTGCATTTTAGATATTAAATCCTGGATGGCAGAAAACTTTCTCCAGCTTAACCAGGACAAAACTGAAGTTTTAGTCATCGGTCCTGAGGCCCAGAGAGAGAAACATTTACCCAAACTACAGTCATTGTCTATTAATCCTTCCTCACAGGTGAAGAACCTGGGTGTGATTTTTGACTCTGAGCTGACTTTAATTCCACACATTAAAAATATCACAAAGATAGGTTTTTACCATCTAAAGAACATAGCCCGAGTCCATCCCATTCTCTCTCGGGCCAACACGGAGACGCTAATGCATGCTTTTATCACCAGTCGTCTCGACTACTGTAATGCCCTGCTTTCTGGTCTTCCCAAAAAGGCAAGGCAAGTTTATTTGTAGAGCACAATTCATACACAAGGCAATTCAAAGTGCTTTCACAGTTGCATAAAATTACAAGAAAACCGAGTATCTCAGGTTTACAACTTTTACAAACTTCAGCAGCTCGTGTCCTGACGAAGACCAGGAGGCGGGACCACATTACACCGGTTTTAGAGTCGCTGCAATGGCTCCCCGTGTGACCTGCTGGAGGAGCTCAGGACCGCAGAGAACGTTCATGTATTTAAGAGCAGGCTCAAGACCCACTTTTTTAGCTTCGCTTTTAACTGACTAAAATGATTTATTTATTTTCTATTTATTTTATTTATAGTCCTAATTATATATTTTATATTATGTGTATTTATGTGTATGTATGTATGTGTATGTATATGTATGTGTGTGTGTGTTTGTGTGTGTGTGTGTGTGTGTGTATATATATATATATATATATATATATATATGATGCGGATGTATTGTTTTAAATGTTGTAATCTGTAAAGCACTTTGTGATACCTTTTGGTATGAAAAGCACTTTATAAATAAAGTTTGATTGATTGATGTTAAGATCTTCTCTGTGTGCGCCTAAAATCAAATGAATGCACAGAATACTTGGCAAGTCACTGTTCCCTAGTGCAATGTAGCAACATGAACATGTAAACTGTCTGAGATTTGCAGACATGGCTGGAGGGCAGAGGGAATTACACTGTCACACAGAGGATATGGAGCTGCCGTGATATCCTTTCGGCACATAGTTGACAACCATCCAGGTGGAAATTGGTACGTTTTGCCATGAGGGAAGTGTGAGTGAGGTTTGTGTGTTGGAGGTGATTTTTCTTCTGTCCATAACATAGCTTTTATTGGATGATTGTAAAATGCAGCTTAAACTCTCTGACAGCTTTTTCATGATACAACATGCTGTTGATCAATATTCAACCAGCAGTACCAGGTCAATCATAGATAATTGATCAGCATTGCCACTAATGGGCAAATACATTAAATGTAAATCTTATATGGGGAGGCCGATTATTTGTTGTGGTACCTCTGTCTGTGTTATGGGTAGCCCTGCTGCAATTGCATGTTTACACATGTCATGCATCACATCCTATTAGATTACAGAATATTGGACTGTACAGCTGCACTGGGTTAGCATTGCCCTGAATCACATTATAAAATGGCCTTTTTAGTATGATAAAGTTTCAAAACAGGAGGTGACATATAAAGACCTTTGATAAAGATCTTTGTTGTTTGGGTGTGGAAGCAAGCTTCTGATATGAGTTGTGTGCATGAATTCTGCCGCCTGCATACAATCAGTACATACCACACTATTTTAAATTCTTTAAGTGCTTGTGAATATGTTGATATTAATATGGAGTAAAATACAGTGTATGCATGTCTGTTGTCTGTCTTCAAGCTGACTGACACCAGTGACTCAAATAGTTCTACCTAAAAAAATGGGATGTTTAGGCATAGATGGGGGGCCAGGTGCCACTTATGTCAAGCATTATCTGCAACATTCTTTATGTCAGATAACGCGTCACATTTGCCACATTCTTGCTTTGGTTGAGCCTCATTCAAACCAATCTTTGCAGCCTACAGCTCTCTATGAAGGACAACGAAAGGTCATTGACATAATGGTCCTAACTGCAAGTTTGAAATGTTTTAATTATGTAATTTTGTAATCTAAAAGTATTGCCTTTTATAGCAATAATATTTGTACAGTAATGAATTCTGGAAAAAAAATTCTTACAGTGTTACTCCCCCAGGTCTTACGTTGGTGAAGAATATAGTTGTTTTCAACTATACATTTTTTCAGTAAGAAGTGCTGTATATATTTAATTATATCGTCAATCATCTTGAGCTCCAGTATGTACTGTACATCTCTTTATAAAGCTTAACTGCCAATAATTTTTTTTTTTTTTACTTTTTTTAGTTTGGACTTGTTGCACAGCACTGTCCCCAGCGCTAGGGTATACTCAATGAATCATAGCAGTGTATCTTTTAGGCTTGATTTGTTTTGGAGAAGTAGGTCATTTACTCAGGTTGTATGGTGTCTGGAGTTTCAGCGTGAATCTTTATTCGATGAGAAGAAATGTCCTGTGTCACGCACGCACGCACACACACACACACACATGCACTTACATACACACACACAGTGAAATGCCAGTGACTGTTTAAGGAGATCTGACGAGCTTTAAGGAAATCAGACAGACGTTTTAAGATCTTCTGTTCCGCTGTGCAATACAACTGCAACAGACAGTGGCTGCAGACAGTATTGAGTGGGACTTGGCAGACACCCCCTGAAGCGTCTTTTGAAAAAGGTTACCTTGTTTGCCCCTTGAGCTATTTTTGCTCTCTCTCTGTCTGGACTCGCTAGTCTGTGAAAAATCTCCTCACTAACCTTACCTCCTCTCTTCTGTCTTTCATGACATAACCTATCAGGTACAGCACAGTGTTCATTTAATGAGCAGTAATGACACACATGCTCTGAACACTACAGTCAGTTTGCGATGTGGATTGTCGTTTGCCTAGCGGTCCTGTCGGTCGGAGACATCAAAGATATTTACTTATTTGGACTCTTGATAACAGGGTACCTGCTTATTGGATGGACTGCCCTGGAGTATCGGAAATTTGGAATGACGGCAGTTTGCAATTGGACAACGCTGCTGTCCGTTAAAATTAACGAGCATTTTGGAACAGGGAGTGACCGAGTGATGGAATTACACCGGAAAGTAACGCACAACAATGAACTGTTATGTACGACCTGGCAGCTCGCTGTGGAGACGGACAATAGTTGGACTATATTTTTGGAGGAAAATGGTTGAACTGTGAAGTTCTACCTGCTCTGGAGAACTGAACTAATGCTGAGACAAGTAAAAGCTAATTAATTATAAATGTGTGAACTATTCTGGAATAATTATCTTCCTCCTGAGAGAGGAGGTTTTAAGCAGCTGGACCGCTTATCTCTCCTACACTGTCAACACTTCCCTTCAAGGCCAAGCCACGGAGCTAAACCTGATAAGGACTGAGGTCTCTGGGTCATATTTTGCAAAACACTGACTTTCACTGTAAATAACCGCACACACACATACCGGCTCCCTAACCACGCCCCCGTCGTTCTGCCTCAACACGTTTCCTCAGCCCCGCCCCCGGTCAATGGCCGGTCGTCCTTCCCCTTCCTAAGAAAAAAATGCCGCACATGCCCTCGTGTGCTGTGTATTTCCCATGTCTTGATGTTTCTATATGTGCTTTGCCTGATAACCTGATTGTAATTTCGCATATCTTCTTTTGTAAGGCGCATTGAGTTTCCTTGTGTACGAAATGCACAGTATAAATAGGCAAGGCAAGGCAAGTTTATTTGTAGAGCACAATTCATACACAAGGCAATTCAAAGTGCTTCACAGTTGCATAAAATTACAAGAAAACAGATCAAATCAATCATTAAAACATCAACATAAAGTTAATCAATTACAGTAAAAGGCAAGAGTGCAGATAAAATACTTTCAGTTTTCATATGCTCGGGTAAAAAGAGCTGTTTTCAGCCTGGATTTGAACATTGTCAGAGTTGAGGCCTGTCTCACATCCTCATGAAGACTGTTCCAGATTTTAGCTGCATGAAACTGAAACGCAGCCTCACCGTGTTTAGTCCTGACTCTGGGAACCACCAGGAGACCCCTCCCTGAAGTTCTCAGGGCCCGAGATGGTTCATACGGCTCTAACATGTCAGAGATGTACTTTGGTGCTAACGACTTGTACACAAGCAGAGCTGTTTTAAATTCTATTCTCTGAGTGACAGGAAGCCAGTGCAGAGACCGGAGCACTGGACTAATATGGTCGTATTTCCTGGTTCTTGTCAGGACTCGAGCAGCAGCGTTCTGGATGTTCTGCAGCTCTAACAGCTCGTTTAGAAAGGCCAGTGAGCAGCCGTTACAGTAGTCTAACCTGCTGGAGACAAATGCATGGATGAGTCTCTCTAAGTCTGGTTTTGACACTATTCCTCTGATCTTAATGTTTTTCAGATGGTAAAAAGCTGATGATGTTATTGCTTTGATGTGGCTGTTTAAGTTCAGGTCTGAGTCCATGATTACTCCTAGATTTCTAACCTGATTTTTTGGTTTTAGAGAGAGAGACTCAAGGTGACTGATAACACTTGCCTTGCCTTACAGTCCTGAGCAGGGGGCCCACACCTGACTGTCCCAGAGCTAAAGGCACAAACTAAAGTTCTGCAGAAAGAGCTGTTATCTTCCCATCACAAAAGGCTGGCATCAACTTTTCCCACCAACAGAAAGCTTTAAGTACATATTCTGGACATGAGTCCCAGTCTAACGACACTTGGATACTTTGTCAAGGTGTATGTGTGTGAGTGCGTGTGCGCGCGCGCGTGTGTCTGTGTGTACGTGTGTAATGACAAATCATTACGGATGTTTTGGTTTCTTGATTTTCTTGACTAGATATACAATATTAAATATTTCCACTGTACTATGTTAAGAGCCTGTCTTTTTTTATTGCTTTGGTAATTGTAGCCTGTTGAAAATTTGAATCTGTTTGGACATGTAGAACTGAACTGCCAAATACAAAAGAGAGGGCCTGACAATAGTCTCATTAACGGAAATATTTATCTGATCTTTATATTTATCTTTTGTAACTGAGCCCTTTTGAAGTACTGCAGGTGTTTCAAACAGTTTGGCTCACACTCCTGACAGTTGGAACTGTGGGTCATCTTCATACTGAGTAAGATGCAAACAATTTGAAAACCAACCTTTGTAACATATATTTCAAGTTTAACTCTGTTAACTTTAATCCTCATGTCCTCCTCTATGTAAGGCAGGTTTAGGCAACGTCAGCCCCGGGGTCCAAATCCGTCCCTCCAGCATGTATCCTCTGGCCCCTCAGATCGTTTTGAGAAATATAAACCTACTATAATACTCCTAACATTTATAAGATATTATGAAATCCTTCAAAATGTCCCTAGGCTCGGAGTGGCCATTCCTTGGTACTACAACAGAAAAGCCCGTAGACCGCCGACGGGAAATATTAAAACAAACTGCTTGTGGCACCTACCTACCTACTTTCAAAAAGGTTGGATTTTGTGTCGACATTGATGAATTTTGACATGGACTTTTTCCTTTGAAATTCTCATATTGTCTAAACAAATACATTGGTCAGATTGGTCATGCACCAAAGGGCACAGAAGAAGATCTTTATTCATATTATAGCACCTTTCACAGACGTGGTCACAAAGCGCTTTACACAGGCCCCTGAAATCCTTACAACATAATTTTAGCCAAATGGGGCGAGAGTACACTTACTTAAATAGTTAAGCGGAAGTGGCCGCCCCACCCCTGTCCACTATGGTCTCATTCTGCACATGCTGAACTTTAGGTCCTGCCAATCGTTGGGTGGTGTCCATGCTCAGTGACTCACATTGTGCCCATCGTCTGAAACGTTCGTCAAACGTCTGGCACATGGTGAGTGTGTCATTGTGGCTGTGACGCTGGTGACTCTCAGCTCCCCTGTGGTTGCTGATTGGTTGTGCAGAAGATGAGACGCAGGTAAGGGCCCATCCGTGACCTTAAGAAGGAAACAACACAGTGTGAGCAACTCGTTCACCAAATGGCTCCAACTAACTTGTTAAATCACCCCTTACCATACACTACACTTGCGTCATTAGTGGAGCGGAAACGTCTGAGCATTGGCAACAACTCAGCAGAAGTTTTGTTATTTTAGATTTTAGTTGAGCTCATTAATACATTTCCGGTGGTTAAAGTTCAGTTCTAAAATGTTCCTATGAGCAATAGAGATGAAACATGGGTTTTAGAAGTCTTGTTTGAGGGATCAGACAAGTTTAATGTGTATATTCTCAACAGCATTTCTTTTGTGCACTTCTGTTATATGTAATTATCTGGATTAACATATTTATACATTTTTTTGCTTTCTTTGTGCACAGTGTGATGTTTCCGGAGGAGCGAGATGTTGACATTACCATTCATGAAGGGTATTTTGTTTGTGCTCTGTACTTTAGAGTAAACAGCCATTCTCTCGAGTGAATGATGCTGTGTTAACACTTCACAGCATGACACTGTTGTGTTGGCTGGTGCTTTGTTTTGCCACGCACCCTTTTGGTCGTGTAAGCTGCAGTCATTTCTTGGTCATCATCATCACAGGGGTCGGATAGCCTCAGTACTATTTAATTCACATTTGTACATCCGTATTAGGCATTCATGTTGTCCCATCAAATCATTCAGCATGTCCATGTGTGCCTGCACTTGCCATAAGACTGAGAGAATTAAGAGCCTGCAGGGGTCAGCCAGTTTTAACTTTCCTTTTCTCTCCAAAGAATATTAATTAAAACCTTCCAAATGAGATGAGATCATTGAGCAATGTCAACAATTTGATCCACCAGGCTGCCAAAGATTAGACAGAAGTTACAAACTAAACTGCAAACTACATGCGACTGCAGGCATTTCATTATTTATGACAGTTCAACACCCCAGAGAACACTAAACAAATGGAAAGAAAATACTCTAAAAATGCACTAAAACTGTTGTACTACATTTGCCACACATTTGACTATGAAACAGCCCAAGTAATGTTGAATTTGGCAGGGAATGGGTTCAAATACCCCCAAAAGAAAAAATACTCCCACATTAAAGTAGGGTTACCTTTGTGGAGCATTTTAG
The DNA here is from genome assembly GCA_021464625.1 of Proterorhinus semilunaris. Lineage (NCBI taxonomy): Eukaryota > Metazoa > Chordata > Actinopteri > Gobiiformes > Gobiidae > Proterorhinus > Proterorhinus semilunaris. The sequence goes on from CM038345.1 coordinate 14,352,551, forward strand.
CATGTTACAATGTTATTTCCTAATCAAAAACACATTTGGAGTTATTCCCGGAGTATCTTTGAGCCACATGCGCATGTTTCAGTCCTCTTTGTAGTTTCTATAAAATGCTCTTCCTATTTACCCCAAGCTCCTCCTGTGGCCCTATGTAATCAGGAAGCAACTATTATGTCCCCAGCAACTATATAGGAAGCACGATTTGTATTATCTCTGCCATTAATAGGGGATTGTGTTGGTCAAGCTTTCTTTGAGCTTCAGAACTCTGTAATTGAGACTTAAATAGGACTGATCAGAAGCAAACGAGAGGTTGTGGTTGATTCCTCCTTGACCATGACAATGGCATCCTGGAAAAACGGAGCTCCTTTAAAGCCTACACAGTCTCTCTCCCCCTGTCAAAATGCACCAGCTCCGCTAAGCCACAGCTCCCCCCCCCCCCCCCCTTCCTCTTCCTCTTCCTCTCACATCTGCTCTTTTTCCAGACAAGCCGGTTTAGAAAGTCAATCAAGTCGTCTAGACCAAGGGGTTCCAAAAATGGTCAACCCCCAAAATCATCGGACCAACAACTCAGGGGACCCCCACTGTAAAAAATAAATAAATACAAATAAACAATTAGAGCATTTAGAGCAATATCAGCTGCAAAACATTGTTTGTTTGGATTCTATATTTTATATCAAGTTTAATTTCACTCAAATATAATTTTTTCATCCAAAAAAAAACAAAACATATCACATATAACGTTATGAATTTTAAACATACAATGGGAAGAAAAAGTAAGTACTCAGTTTGGTATTTCTCACATTTCTGCCTAAATTGGTCACAAAATGCGACCTGACCTTTTATCATATATTGTCTTTTTTTACTTTTTGGTAATGCATCTAAGTTTTGTGTTTTTCTGATTTAGACATGGTTTACACCCCGTTTATACATAATTCAGTCCATTTTAGGTTTATATTAAGACCCTTTTTAGACCCGGTTTAGTCCTGATTTGATCTGGCGGAACCTAGAAGGACATTTATTGTTTTACTTTATTGTGCCATAAGTTTCATATTATATTTACACGATTAGCATGTCAGAATCAATTTGTTTTTTATTTTATTTTTTTTCACCCAGTGAAATGAAAAATAATAAGTAAAAAAGAAGAATAAAAAAAAAATATATATATAATAATAATAAATTATATATATAAATATACATACACACACATTTATATATACATATACACATATATATATATACACACATGAAGAAAAAATAAATACATAAATAAATAAAAAATTTAAAGAACATACACACATACCTACATACGTATACAAACATACATATATAGTATACATAAGATTACACAAATATATGTTTATGGCAGCTTCATATGTCACAATGTCACAATTATCTTTTTCTTTCTTAATTGTATTCTATTATCATTACTATTTATTAATTCTGCTTAAGCTACAATGATGCAGTGGTGACAACCGTGCCAACGGAAACAACGACAAGCCCATCAAACTACACCACTCACACCCACATATACATACAGGCAAACATGTACAGGCACACACAGGCACACCCACAGCACGCGCACAAAAGGAAGAAAAGTATGTATTGGTATATTTGTGATGAGCCCTATGCTTTGTGTTGCATTTAAAAAAAAACAAGGTTTGAGTGGGGCAGCTGTCGAAAGATGTGTAACCTCTCCCAGCTGCCCAGCACCTGCTTGCCCTTCACTAGTGATTGACAATGTTATGCCCTAAAATAGGTGGTGTGTTTAAAAAGACAGGAGTTAGCGGAAGTCCAGAGGTACTGCGCCCCTGACATTAACCCATTCCTGCTTACCCTGTACTGATGTGTATATGTATTTGTGATGAGCCCTATGCTTTATGGTGCGTTAAAAAAGCGAGGTTTGTGTGGGCAGCTGTTGAGAGGTACGTGGCCTCCCACAGCTACCCAACGCCACTTACCTGTACTGAGAGTTATTACTTATTATTTTTTTCCCTTTATACGTACCATAAGCATACCCGTACGCGCCCATACACACACACACACACACAATCTCGCAATTGCCCCGTCAGCACCGTCCCACCACTACATCACCTCCGTCACTATCATATTATTATTGTTTTTTTTCCCTTTCTTCTCTTTTCTTTTCTTCCTCCCTTTTTATTTCTTTCTTTCTTCCTCTTCTCTCTTTCCTTACTTTATTGTAGTCTTTATTGCATCACTCTTCGTAGAGATTCTTAGTATACTTTTCTTTACTGCAAACAATGTTTATTTTTTTTTTCTTTACTTTCCTTTCTCTCCTTATCTCTTCCCTTTCTTTTTTGCAGGATAAAAAATTTAATTTAAGTTTTTACCTATATGTGCATAATCACACAACAACAAACATGCATACACACACACATACATGTAGAGGTACCCAAAAATCCACATATATACAGTATGTGTACACACATACATACATACAAACTGTATATACATACCGTATGAGTACCTTCACCTGCCATGCATATGCATGAAAGGACATATTATGTCCTTTCATGCATATGCAACAAATATACATATATATATGTACGTACAAACATACCCCCCCCCCCCCCAAAAAAAAAAAATACAATAATAAAACATTTAAATAAATAAAAAAGCGAGTATCCGATTAGTTTTTTCTTTTCTTTTTTTATCTATGTATTTTTCTTTTTTTCATCAATATTATTTAATATGCAGAGAGTATGACTATATCATGTTTTGAAGATTAAAATGTCTTGAATAGTGTACATTGCTTTCTCTATCTCAAATATATTTTTGAGAGCTATTTTCCAGGATTGCAAAGTCATTTTCTTTCCATATTTTGGTAATTTGTTTAATAGCCATTATTCTCATGATATTGAGCAATGGGGTGTCTAAGCTTTGAATTTTATCCATAATGTCTAGACCCAGTAGGTTTTTGATCTCTAAATTTCCACTTATGCGCAGTAGTGTTTTTATCGCATGTTTTACTTTTTCCCAGAATGGTAAAACAACTGGACAGGTAAATAACATATGGGTAAGATTTGCCCTTTGTTCCCCACACCTTCTCAACATTTTGTCTCCCCTGTGGGTGGATATTTTCCACTCTGTACTGGGCTAATAAAAAAACCTTACACACACTTTCCAGGCAAATTCACGCCAACATTTTGAGTGAGTTACTTTAAAGTATAATAATAATAGAAATAGATCTAATGCAGAACATTTTCTCTAAAAATGAAATTGCCCGTTAATACATATACAGACATGACTTATGATAATGGTTATCATCAGGTCACTGATTAATTCCACATTCACTCATTTGCCTGTTTGAACTTGTGCAGTGTTATTTTGTAAGATATTTGTTGCTATGCTATTGTCAGTAAACATCTGTTCTGTTTGTTCATGCTTCTCATTACACCCAAATATGTGAGATTCAATTTAGGGCAGGGTGTGATTGCCTTTAGGAGGTGCTTATAGCTAACCGTGTGCACTTAGATTACTATCATACATGCTGAAACCCAGTGCTGAAGGCTTGATTGCCATAAAACATGAGTTTGTAAGATCTGAAATAGTCTTACTCTTATTATTACGTGTTGCCATGTCATTTCTAAATGTATGGAATTTAATATAGCTTTGAAAAGCCTGCTATCCTATAACCCTCTTTAAGATTGATCATACTGTATGGAACTACAGTGCCTCTCGAAAGTACTAATACAAACGTTTGCACATTTTGTCATGTTTACAACCATAAACAAAGATTTTATTTAGAATTTTTTACTGAAAGTTCACACACAAGTAACAGACAACTGTGAAGTGAAAGCAAAATTACATGTGATTCTGTTATTTAAAAAAAATAGAAAACCAAAAAGTGGAACCCCCTTAAGCCCATTCCTCTTTACAAAACAACTCAAGCTCTGTCAAATTAGAAGGAGAGCGTTTGTGAACAGCAGTTTTCAGGTTTCCACAACTTTATCCCTGACCTCTCTGGTGAGCTCCTTGGCCTTCATGATGTTATTTAGTGACCAATACACTCTGACCATAGCTCTGAGGCCCTCACGGAACAGCTGGAATTATACTGAGAGTAGATTACGCACAGGGGGCCTCTATTTAATGGTTAGGGCAAGGTGTGAACTTTCTGTAGTCATTAGGAATGCTATAAAGGCAATTTAATGGACTCAGAAACATGCTGTATGAATACTTATGCACTCCCCACTTTACTTATGCAATAAGTAAAGTGAAAAATTCTAAATCAAATCTTTATGTTTATGGTTGTAAACATGACAAAATGTGCAAAAGTTCAAGGTGTATTTCTTTCGAGAGGCACGGTATGTTATATAAGAGTGTGTATTTATGCTGCTTTTTGAACAAACAAAAACATTCTTAAGAAAAGACATTTTCTTTAGGAGATAACCTTAGAAAATGCTCACAGGTTGGTGATTCTATTATTCCTGGGTAATTTACCTACGGGTAAAAGTGAGCAGTGCCTTTGCATTTTGTATGTGGAACAAAATGTGTGGCTCCGGTCTGGTTGTTGTACTGTATCTGGTTACGCTGATGTACACCGAATAGAAATGCATTATCATTGGTGGCATTTTGGCCAAATTATATGAACCACTTTAAAAGCATGTGTAAGGTTTGATAGGTAAAATATCCTGTATATTTTCACAATTTTCCTTAATGTATGTTTTGAACAAGTGGCCTTGTTAGGATTTTAATATTAAATACAACATTGCCAGCAAGATTACAGGAGGAGACCTCAACTTTATTGGTTTTCTTGTTGCCTTAAATATCTATTACAATTAACTGCCTTTTATTTCAAGCCTAAAGCATTGACAGCATAGCTGTACAAGTCCCATTTTAAGACTGGTGTAACACATGAAACATGTCGCGCTGTACTCAGAGTGCAAGTGTTATGCGTATTCTGCTTTGAAAGATGGAATTGCAAAAGCATTCATGCAGAACATATTCATTACCCCCAAGAGAATAAGTGTGAGGCCTTCACAGCAAAATATGTCAAGCTACTTAGAGAGCTCACGTCACGTCTTTTTGATGGTATATCTGTTGTATACGTATCTGCCCACCTACCTTGGCTTACTCTCCCTCTCCCACCCATGTGGACTTTCTGGCCCTGTCAGCCCGGGGCTGGTGGTCTCTCCAACTGGGAGGTTAAGGGGCACCATCCGTTTGTGTGGGCATCTTAGTCACCTTTTCCCACAACCCTGACCCCACAAGATCTCTCACTACAGTTCAGAGTGCCAGACCCTATTCAGGATGGGACGTCCCATCGGAGGGGTAGGGAACCCCTCCCCATTCCAACTGTGGGCACTGCTTTCCTTTTGTCTGCTGGTCAAAGAGGGTCGGACGACCAGCCGCCAGCAGACAAGGCTTCCGCCTTTTTAGAATGTGATCTGATCCCATTGACCTAGTGCTGAGGCACATTGATCAAACACTGGGAACCGTTGGGAGTTTTCCTCGGCACCGACTTATGTTTTTTCTCAATGGGTGCCTAGTCAAAAAAAAAAAAGACGAGGGTCAGAATTGATCTCACAAACTCATGCTTATGAGTTGGGGCACTCTTCTTCTAGAGCCAACCAGCACTCTGACCTGCACGTGCATGTTAGAAGAAAAGGAAGTGACGACTGTCGCAATTTACAGGTTATATTTATTGAATCATTTTGTAAATAGGGCAAATTCCCTGGTTGGGTGGGTGCTCGAGCCCTGCAGCACCCACGGGATCGGTGCCGATGCTTGTCGGTGAACTGTCCTTTTGACAAAAAAGCAAACAGAAACAAGTTTGTGTGGCTTTTAATGTTTGCAAGACATTACATTTTCTAAGAATTTAAAAATGAGTAAAATGGGTGTAAAGGTATTGAATTAAGATAAAGTTCTTGTGTGTGTTTTTTTGTTTTCTTTTCTAAAGTAAAGAGAACAAATTATGATGCTATCCATGCACATTCTTCTGCCGTCAGCATGCAACAGGGATCATGGGCACTGTTCCAACCCATGCTTGTATAAATACATAAAATATTTTTAATAAGCCAACAGACGTACAATCTCTGTAGCTTTATGTGGGTTTTCGGGGATGATTCATCGTTAGCAGCTTTCACATTCGGTCTTTGTTTATAATTCCTCCTTTATTGTATAATAACTCATTGTGTCAAGTAAAGGAAGGATCATTAATGATGCTCATTGCTTACAGCTTTAATTCCCTTGATGTTTTCATCAGTGTTGCTCAAAAACCAAGGCAGCAGAAGTGTGTCAGTGGGCTCTTGTCCTTAAAAACACTGACCAAAGCCCTTACAGACTGTGTGGATCCCCTTGTGAAGCGACACAGGCCAAACTGCTGAAACTGCCAGTTATTCTACATGCTATTCCACCATGCTATAAGACCAGGCCTCTGGACGAGGGTTGTTAAAAAATCGATACCCAGAGACCAAACGATACTATATGTTCTATCCTCATCACATATATGTCGGCCCTAATCCACAGATGTCATCTTCTGACTACATGGCGCTTAGTTTCAGATTAAATCGCGAAAGAGACAGGCTCACAGACTTTGAGCAATGGGTCATTTACCGAGGTCCCAGTCAGAATTTCTGGAAGTCATCTGATCAACTTCTGCAAAACAGAAATAAATGTCTCAGGACTTTTTTTTTTCAAGGCCAGAAAGATCAGTATGTTCATTGCCCAGGTGGGAATCCTCACATGCACATCTTTTGGATATATTTTCAGAATGCCTGCCAACATGGAAAGGACATTATCACCATAGACTCCTAAGTGCAATAGAATTGTTCCAAGGATTACAAGAATTTCCCCAGTGCAGGCTGCCTCAGATTTACTGTTCCTCTGAGAACACTCATCTGGCGCTGGTCACTTGGCTTTGAAGAAAAGTGTTCTGAGTCCGTCACTTTGAACCTGAACTGGGCTGAGCTTGAGGGAGGCCCACAGTCCCACCTGAGCTCCACAGCACAGTAAATCTGCCCTTGGACACCGAGGCTCGGGACAACTGGCCCAGCTTCAGCGTCCCATTAACACTTAAATTTGTACGATTTGATATTTTCCTTTGGCTCAACCCAAAGCCCATATTTTCTCAAGTGCCACTTCTGGACCCACACAACCATAAGCTGTATTGTATAAATTAGCCTTTACCACTGATTCCTTGGATAATAATGACATCCTCACATTCTTTGGTAACTCCCACAGTGATGTGATCCTGCTGGTTTTCTCATGTTTTAAAGATTCCTAATCTGGATGAGAACACAAATGCATAGGCTATCTGTTAAATGTATTTGAGGATATGCCAACTATAGGTGCAAGTATATCTGTTTGAGTGAGACAGCTTTTTTCCCTCTCCATCACTCCATCTGGCAATCCAGTTAGCCTCTTCAAGAGTGAAAAGGTTTAAATGTCCCTAAAACATGTACATACCTCTGGACAAGTCAGCCACTGCATCTCTGTTTTATCTAAAGATTTCTGACCATTCCCAAATGCATTTAATTGGAGTTCAGCCATGTTCCTTTGAGGAAGGCAGTTAATAATTACACGTAGGGCAAAAAATGCCTTTGTCTGGAAGTAAATATTTGAAATTAAGCAACAAGTTGTTACAAGTCGTTTTTGGTACAATAGAAAATGGTATACACATAGTTTATAGTACGTGCGAGCAGGGTGGGTTGGGTCACACAAGACATTTCTTAACTTTACTCCCAAGGCTTTCAATGTCAGTACACTGTCCAGAGCAATGAGTAAACGCCTTTAAATTCATTGAAGTCTTTATTTAACCAGGAAAAATCTCATTGAGATCAAAAATCTCTTTTAACTACAAAAAAAAAATCTCTTTTAACTACAAAAATCTCTTTTAACTACTTTTGTGTATGTTCCTGAGCCATAGGTAAAACATAGGTTTTAATATTCAATAGAAACAGAATATACCATCCATCCATCCATTTTCTTCCACTTGTCCGTTGCCGGGTCGTGGGGGCAGTTGGAGCTGCCCAGGTCACATAGCACCGGCCCCCATGGCTCCTTCTGCAGGTGGTGGGTCCACGGAAGGACGGCCTCACGGTTCAAACCGGGCCTGTTGGTCTCTCCTAGGGGGCTACCAGTGTACGCAGACACTGGAGGCAATGTGGGTGAAGTGTCTTGCCCAAGGACACAACGACAATGTGCACCTTCAGGAGGCGGGATTCGAACCCCCGACCTTACGATCATGAGACGACCCGCTCTACCATCTGCGCCACTGTCGCCCCACAGAATATACCCATTTTAATTATTGCAATGATTTGGCCCAATGATGATAAAGTAAAGTTAAGTTCTTCAGTGTGAAAGCTGACTCACATTTGACAACCAAAAGTCTACAAAAGTTGGTATGTTTTAGTTTTTTTGCTCTGGTCTACTCACCTTTCAGGCAGCTGCCATCTTGCTTCCATTAACAGGAAGTGACATCACACTCTGTGACCTTGACCTCTCAGTTTAGCCTGTGCTCCAAAACACTGCGAAACTCACCCGACCCTCCCCTTGACCCAACGCACCCCAATCTCTCCTACGTGAATTTCTCAATAAAACTAAACTAAACATGCAGTAACTTTGTACTGCATGTACTTTGTGGTAGAGCGGGTCGTCTCATGATCGTAGGGTCTGGTGTTTGAATCCCGCCTCCTGCAGGTGCACACTGTTGTCGTGTCCTTGGGCAAGACACTTCACCCACCTTGCCTCCAGTGTAGATTCACACTCTCATTCATTGGTGTATGAAGGAGGATCCTTGATGTAAAGCGCTATATAAGTTGAGACCATTTAGGTAGAACATGTTATGCATTTGGCTGCATCTGTTATGTAGACCCTTCTGGATATTTGTGGCACAATTTTATGTCACTGACTCACCATGTCCCTTTTTTAAACACACAGGTGCCCAATACCACTAGGAAGAAAAGCTTGATACATCTAATATTGATTTAAAGCAGCAGTCGTCCTTCTCACTATCCACTTTGTTATAAACTGGTTTAGCTTCAAATCCTTTGTCACTTTTAGTCCAGACTCCTGGAGCTTACATCTTAAATGTATTTTTAATCACTGCTTAGATGTTGTATATTTCAATCAATCAATCAATCAATCAATGGTTTTGTATAGCCCAATATCACAACAGCAGTTGCCTCACGGGGCTGCACTAAACATTAAGGCAATAAAACGGAACAGTACATAAGGCAAATATTCATATACTTAACCCTGTGTAATATGGGTCCAAATAACAATAGTCAAAGTAATATAGATCTGGATATACTCTGCCCAACCCTGACTTGAACGTTTACTTGTTTTCCTACTGCCTCAAGCAGGTTGAGGCCAGAGGACAGTCGGCTCAACAATAATATTTTATATGTAGCTCATTAGTACTAATCAGCGGAGTGTTGATAGGAAATGTTGATTATATTCAGTCGTCTAAAGTTCCCTTTCCAATGCCAGTGTGTCAGAGCATAATGAAGCCCATACTTTTGTGTATGTTGCTTTGGCATGGCTTCAGGATTCCTGATGCAGTTGATTTTGTTTCTGTTTTTAATGCTCCCTTCAATGTTTAAGCGTCTTTCTACAGTACAAGACATAGGTCTGGATTATCTAGAAGAAGCTAGACTGAATGACCTATTGGCCATCCTTGGAGCCATCTGGCTAACTTGACTTGACCCTGTCATTGCCTCACGCACTTTTTTAAGCACTATCTCAAACAAGCATTATCTTTGGGTCACAGTGCTGACCGCCACTTGGGTTATGGATTTTATTATTTTCATTATTATTATTATTATCATGTTATCTTTTTTGTTTACTTTTTTGCAACAAACCAGATTTGTAGATTTATTTATTTGTTTGTTTTTATTTGGACCCATTTGCATGTAATTATACTGATGTGGCACAACTGTAGGGCACACTGAGCTTTTTAAATGATTCAGGGTGTTGCTTCAGTCCAGCTGTTTGCAGCACTGTGTCATGTGTAGCTGTGCAGTGAAATGTCTGGGGGTGAGCTGACAGGAGCTAGGCCTGTTTACACTTGTACCGAGGTCACTGTTCTCTGCCAATGCAAGGGCCAGATTCTTCCAGAAGAGAGCCTTGGAACAGGGGGACAAGTGAGCCAGCCAGACAGGCAGCCAGCCGCATCAGTGCAGTCAAGTCTTAGCCTGGGCTAAGGCAGCTCCAGTTACCCAGACAGATTTGTTAGCAGTGTTTGGGTCCACTCGGCTTTCTCGCCAGGCCTCTGAGCCAAACACGCAGAGGTGACTTAATCTGTCATTAAACTCACATTACAGCGGACAGAGACTGGACTCCCTCTGCTGCTCACTGGCATGGCTGGCTGCATCTGAACAGACACAAAGAGCACACCCACCCCTCCCCCTATCTCCATCCTCCTCATGCCACACACCATGGCACAGCTAGACAGTCCTGCACAGTCTAGACAAAAGCAATTTCATTTCAAGTTGAAAAATTATTTGACTGTGGACCTGTGTTAGCCTGTTCAAATGTGTATTGCCATGCTGTTGGTTATAGGAATTGGAGCAATTTGGACCTCAGGCGGGAAATATTAAAATAATTAATTAGTAACACACAGTTGCAGCTAGGTCTGGAATCAAACTCATAAATGCATTTCTTGCAAGACAAATTTTGCAAACAAAATTGCCTTTGCTAACTTATCAATACATCAAAAATATGATTTTCTGTTTCATATTTTCTGTGGAGGTCTAAGATATCAGTATAGCCTAGTGGGTAGGCTGTTGCAATGTACATTGACACTTTGTGTCATGGGTTTGTGTCCTGGCTCCGGCAATTTGCAAAATGTCTCTCCCCACTCTTCATCCCTATCACCCTTTGCCCAACAGCTGAAAAATCCTTAAAAACAAAAAAATATATTGTTGCCTTCCTTTGGAAATGTGTTTTTCATAGCATCTGGTTCTATTTCTCTCAATAACTTAAGTGTTTTTTCACTATCAGCTGCCAACAAATGCGTGAAAGTTTTAATCAGGTGTTTTTCTGCTGTGAGTTAACGCTTTGTCTAGTGTTGTAGTTTTCCATTAAGTTACTAAAAAGGCATTGGTATTAAACCCTGACAGACTACAACTAAGCGTCCTGTATTCACATGATATCCGAGTACCGTTATGTTATCTGTCTTATTACTGTCACTGCATAGCAGATGATCCATGTACGATATGGGGTACAAAGTACATAGAATATAGCGATGCTCATAAGCTCTTAAGCCAGTTTCGTGAATAAAGACACAGTATATCAGCAATTACAACTATATAGTTTTTCAAACAATGTTACTTTGGAAAACTGCACATTTTTTATGAAATACTGATAAGATCAGTGAATACTTCAACTGCAGCTTAATTAATCAAATAAGCGTCAAAGTGTTATTTGTGGTCGTGAGATCACATTGCTCATCTCTATAGAGGAGCCGTTCCCAAAGGTCTTTGGAAACCACTGTTATGCAGTATATGTTGGACATTTTCTTTTATGTTCTGTATACTGTGTCATGAGACTTCACTCGGCCTGTTTGTGTCTACCTATAGGTAAAGAAGTACTTCGAGCTGGAGCCACTGGCCCGAGGAAAACGCTGGATACTTGACGGCAGCACAACTGACAACATGGACGAAGTGAAGGAAAGCTTTGGCCACTTCATTGGTCTGTTGGAGGACAAAGACACAGAACCTGTCAGGATATGATGCTAGTGCTGCAAATGCTAACGAACATTAGTGGCTATGTGAATAAAATGACTAAAGACCTGCTGGTGTCATTTCGCACTGTCATGACGCTGGCCTCTTTTTTTTTTACCAATGTATCCTTTAAGTTTATGAGCACACAAATCATACTGTTTCCAAAGAGAAATATGTTTTTCACAAGTAAAGTGTGTTCACTGCTATTGTAAAATTGATGACAATAACAACAGTAAGTAACACTAAACCAGGCAGACAGTGAAGCCCAGGACATTTGTAGATTTGTTGATTGTTGTCAGTAATGGCTTGTTGACTACACATATTTTTTAACAAAATCACATAAGCTTTTTCTATGGTTGAGTAAAAGTATTGTAAGGAATCGCAGAGTTGTTCTGTGTAGTAGTTGCATATCTTTGTGTCACACAACATATATGATGAGTATTTAATAAGGATTGTTTTGTCAGTCCATGCAAACATTGTACTGCTGTGTACTTTCACAAGTACTGTACAATTAATCATAAAGTGCTGTGTGAAATTACAGGCACAACAGTCTGTTGTGAATTTGTAAATCTTGTAGAGCTGTGCTAACATACAAGATGTTTTGTTTTCTTTTTTGTTCACAAATGAACAATTCAACACGTGTTTTTTTACAGTATGTTTTTATTTTATTTTAAGTTTACCATAATCATTTTGGCAAGTGTCTTAAGTAGAAGATACATTCTATCAATCAGACAGAGCAACAGCTGCGTCTGACAAGCCCCTGTCCGATGACCTAATGCCTTCCAACTGTGTGCAAAGAGCCCTCCCTGTGTGGTTTGTGTAGGACCGCTGCGGACTGCCCCGCCACACATCCCTTGACTGTGCCTGCCTATGTGCAGCCTGACTGTGCCTCCTGTACCTCAGACTCATCATTTGTTTAGTATTTTTCTTATTGATCATCTATCCTTGAGCGAAAATAGGATATCTCGACTACAGTGTGTGCAGTTTGGAAGAATCCCACTAACAAATGTCTGCTTTCTTTATGTATAAAACAGTTGTGTTTGTTTTTTATATTTGTATCTTTTTCAAGTCATGAGTTTATTGATGTTGGAAATTAAAGATAACCATTAAATTATCGCAATGCCACTTTTTATCGAAACACAGGTAGATGTTTTTGCATAGCTTCAATATAAAAAATGTCCTTTGGGTGTTGCTTGATGTTGCTTTATAACCCAGTATCATTTATAGAAGCCGTGCTGCAGAGGAGTGACTTGTCCCCATATAGGCAGATTTGTCTTCTGCATTTGACCCATCCTGCAATGAGTGCACCGGGGCCATTGGAGCAACCTGTGGAGCAGTGGCTGACCGCTGTGCAGCACCTGGTGGCATTTAGTTTTAGTTTGTAGATTATCTTTTGATTATAATTAATTTCATTTAGAAACAAACAAATCACAAATATCGGTAATTAAAATTAATTCTAATAAACTTGCGTATAACATAATGGAGCACAGGACACGTTTAACGCTGCAGATGTAAATGATTTGAAAGGGGCTCTAAATTTTATTATTTCAAGTGCTCATAATAGGTTTTCTTTCTTTTGATGAGACGAGGAATATGCGAAATATGACAAGAAAACCTGGAAAAATAGCTTAAATGTCTGTGTTTCAATGCAGGGGAGTAATGGTAAAGTGCTTCATTTGTCATTATGCAACGGTACAACAAAATTGCATAGATCAGATGGAGGGTTAGTCCTGACCCGCCTAGTCTGACCAGTAGGTTTTTGGAGGTAGGAGACCGTAGCATCCGGAGGGGAGAACATGCAAACTCCACCTCGCCTCGCCTGGTCCGGGATTTGAATCCAGGACCGTCTTGCTTTGAGGCAAGAGCACTAACCACTCAGCCACGTGCTGCCTAATCTATGACCCGGAGGCCAAATGTAGGCCATTTAATGTTGGCCCTCAAGCTTCCAGTCGAAATGGTTCTTATTGCCAAATGTGTCTTTTATTTGTTAATGGATTTTTGGTCCATAAGCTTTACTGGACAGAACAGCACACGATGAGAGACGGACTCAGAGCCTCGACTCGAACCCATCCTGCCATGTGTGCAGCATCACTCGACTATCGGCTGCACAAAATGTGTTTATGAACAAAATCATAGTGCATATACCTTCAATTACAAACATTTTGTTGTGAAATGGACTTGTGTACTGAAATTCACAGCATGAATTAAAATTTGACTCCTATTAAAGATTAGCCAAAAATAAGTCCCCAGTGCATGGCCCTTTTCTTCAGATAAAGCTGCATAGGTTTCCTCCGGGTACTCCGGTTTTCCCCATTACAGAAAACATGCACAATAGGCCAGGATGAATGAGAGTGTGTTTGAAAGTGCGAGTGTGGGACAACAGATGCAAATTAGCCCACGGCTACAATCCTGTGTGGTGTGTTCATAAACATACACTGTCCCTACCAAATAAACAAGTGATTACAGTAAATACAGACAGGCTCCATATTCCAACAGAACAGGGACACACTCATGGCCCTTATGTACAGTATGGTTTGCACAGTAACAGGTATGAAAATTATACCCAGATGTCACATCTCGCTCCCATGTACAATAAGAAAGTGAAAATAGAAAAAATGTCAGAACACATTTGCCGTTTTGGCCAAATCTTAACTATAATCATGTTAAATATGTTGATAAGTCAGACCGCTTTCTCCCCATAAGCACCTATTGGCGCCCTGTTGCACATAGCCAGTAACACATGAGCGGAAAATAACACTTCACTGATTGCTGTAGCAATGTAACATGTAAAAAAAAAAAAAAGACACGGAAGTGCTTACACTTATTTGTTTATACCAAGGGATGTAGTGCCATGGAATCTGGAACCATTTTGTTGTCTTTCATTTGTGATTTAGGGTGACCGGTGCATGGAAATCTGAACCAAGAGGATAATCGGGCAAGTGCAGACACAGGTCAAGGCAAAACTGAAGGAAAAACAGCACGACCCTCAAAGGCAAAGCTTTTGCACCAGGCTTTGTGTGGAAAAGTTTAGTGCGAAGACAAGTACTCCATCTCTGTCCCCTTCATCACTCTCTCACATTAAGCCTTTGATACTCTGTATCCTGCAGGTTGCCGGGGCGACTTTGCCTTTGGGTAGACATTTAGCTTTAGTCGGCTGCTGCTCAGGCAGACTCTGAGCTGGTGTTTTGCTGTCCTCCTCTGGCTGCACTTACTGTGTTGTTTAGATGCTGTTTCCTTTCTGACAGGGGACCCCCAAGCCGAGCACCCCCACCCTGTTTCTGAGGGTCTGTGTTCTCTCAACTCAAGCCTTCAAGTGAGTGCCCCTCTCCCTTTTATCAATCCCCAGCATCCCGCATCTGCTGTTCACAATTTCACCATAAATACAAAAGAGAATGACCACACACTATTCAATTTGTCTTTACTGTATGATATAGTGTAACTTTAATGTAGCACTCATAAAGTAGTGTGTTAAACATGTACAATTTCAACTTCTAAACTCTATATCTCCTTGTTGTGTTGCAGGTTAAATGTTTTTAATTTCCTCTAACAAATTATTTATTCTCTCTTTTTTCAAAAATACATAAATAAGAATAGGATATTTACTCTTCTCTCTTACTCTTCTTCATATATTTGTGTATCACTTTTAACTGTATGTGTATATTCATCATTAAGTCCTCTGTTTTTGAAAGACTGACTGATCCAAATGGGAACTCGCTTGACAACTGGCTCTGACGGCTCCTACATCAATCCATCCAACTGCAATATGAAACCTTTGTTAGTGTGCAAACACACCGTAGATATAAATCTGAGAGTGAGAAACAGTGGCTTAATGACATACATCAGGACTGAAATGTGAAACAAAATACATCCTAGAATACGTTGTGTTAGTGGTATTGAAGACATGGTTTGTGTCGCAGCCCCATGTGTGTCCCATCTGTAATGTCTGAGGAGGATGATGACACATGGGTAGGTCAACCCTGTGGGCTTTGTGAGATACAAACGCACGAGCTGTCAGGGAGCCCACTACTCGTTTACAAGACAAACAAAAGCAGGCATGTGTTTTCTTAAACTCTGAAGAGAAGGCGCTCTTTCTCCAGTGCCGAGTTTGTGACGGCATATTTGCTGATAAGAACACAACAAAGGGGAACAGATGTTTGCCCTAACATCCATGTGAGCCCTGTACCCCCGCGCTCGGCCACCACAGCTGATGCAGGACACCCCATGTTCCCAAGCCCCAGAGTTCCTATGAGAGGGTGAGAGACAAGACAGCAGCCCCTTTACATCCACAGCATAACTCTGAGACTTGCACTCTTTCAAAGCAAACACAAGTGAGATGTATCAATACGATGCAACTCAAATGTTTTCTATTCAAATCATTATTATTGTATTAAAAGGCAACAATACGGGGATTAGATCTCACCTACACGTTCTGCATTTACTTTTTTCCATGGAAGATCCAAAGACGCACATCAGAGGCTTTAAAGAGTCACGTGATTGCCTATCCCTGATTTTACACAATACTAACGAAGAGCTGATCAGTTTTTAGGGGTTTGGACAGAGTTGGTGTTGTTTTATTACCACCTTGATAGTGGAAACAGTGGTAAACAACCTCAGAAACTCAGAAAACATTAATTCACTAATTCTTAGTAATTGCCCAGATGCTGCAGTCATGTCATTGGCTTCATGACATGAGTGAAAAGCACTGTAAATATCTATTTTTAAGATAAGATCACGCTGAAAAGATGTTATGTTTTAGTTTGCTTTTAGCCAGATTAATTGGCATATCTGCTCTGACATTTTAACATTTCAACATGACATCACATTAGGTCTTCTATATTCACTTGTACATTACAATCCTGAGGCCTCTGGGGTCAGCATGCAGAGCCTTTTGTTTTTGCTGCATGTGTGAGTGGCGTGTGAGATGGGGACTTCCGTGGGACTGCAGGAGGCTTGTCACTCAAGGTGTTTGTCCTGGGACCAGATCTGTTTCTCTTCCTCTGGATGTCCCGAGTGCTGATGGAGACCCACATCCCAGGTGGCCCCCACATCAAAACAAGGGCTTTTCAGACAAACATCACTCACTTTCTTTGTTGTCCAAGGGACAGGGGGCATGGAGCTCTATCTCCGGAGAATCTCCCCCGCTATCGCCTGTCCCACAGGAGTCGCTAAAAGCACATGTCAGTCAAGAAGTTGTTTCTGCATTCCTTCAAAAGGTCAATTAGTGGTGGCCACTCAACAATTGTCTGCATATTTAGGTCAAATGATGTCTTCTCAGATCCACATGGCATACTATGTGTGAAGGTTTGTACCTCCTGCTCTGTTTGGCAGACAAGTGGCCCACATTGGTATGGCACAGTGCACAGAGGCCGAAACGGCTGTGTTTTGAGCATCTTTCATGTGTGCAGGTGAACTTTGCAGTCAGCGCATGTCCACAACTTTATGAGGATGACCTTAACATGCCCGTCTCAGTGGTCTAGACTCAGCCCGGTGTTTACTAGGGCTGTCCCTCGGTCGGCTATCATTCTGGGCCGTTTTAACTGTGCCTTGCTTTTGTCATAGCTCTTTGAAGACAGCCACACATTAGAGGTCCAAGCGTGCCTTGGGTGGACTGTCAAATTTACTGTCACGCCTCTGAAAAAGGCACCAAAACAAGAGGAAAAGTATGTGTGAAAGAAAGTATAGTGTTGACCTGTAAGAATACTGATGCGTCAGAATTAGTAGTTTATCACTTCCTTTATGTGCAGTCTGGATCAACCAATCTTTTGCACCAGGCAACAAGTCAGATATATGATATGTTTGCATACTAAAAATAACACGTGGTCCGTACGGCCTGTAAGCTTTATTCGGTAGGACATTGTGAAAGGAGGCGAAGGGAGGGGAGAGACATTCAGCAAACTGAGGACAGAAGAGTTCTTCCATATATGTATTGTGTGTGTTGGCAGCACACACACATGTAGATTTAATGACATGGATGAACATTGAGACTCTCAATTGAGTAGTAAAAAGAATTTGTCACACATCATAAATTAAAGAAAATGTGGTTGTGGTTTCGCCGGAGGTTGGAAAACGTTG
The DNA here is from genome assembly GCA_021464625.1 of Proterorhinus semilunaris. Lineage (NCBI taxonomy): Eukaryota > Metazoa > Chordata > Actinopteri > Gobiiformes > Gobiidae > Proterorhinus > Proterorhinus semilunaris. The sequence continues at coordinate 14,370,304 of CM038345.1, forward strand.
GATGTATGCAGGCGTGTTAATTTGTCATTTATTTCACGTATATTTTCATGTCAGCACGATAGCGCAGTGGTTAGCGCTCGTGCTTCACAGCAAGAAGGTCCCTGGTTCAATTCCCACCTGGACGGGGCCTTTCTGTGTGGAGTTTGCATGTTCTCCCTGTGTCAGCGTAGGTTTCCTCCGGGTACTCCAGTTTCCCCTACCACTAAAAACGTGTACAATAGATTCCCCTCTGGGGCCAGGACTCCCCTGAAAAAGAGATTATTTATCTCTTGGACTTTCCTGGTTAAATAAAGGTCATGTGACACCCCTTGTCTGGTTGTTGGGTAACAATCTGGAAGAAGTGGAATCAGGAATTACATCAATATTATTCATAGAAGTTATGACTGATTGGAATACATTATTTTCCAAATTGTTTGCTTGCTGCTTGCTTAAATGGGGGCACTTGACGTCATTGCATCTTAACATTGACACTTCTTTCACTTCTAAAAATACAATGTTCTGCGTAAAAGGCAAAACTGAGAAAAGTACGTCTTTCACAGAAACAGTCTATTAAACAGCACTTTGAAAAGAGGCAGCACCTGTGTTTTACCAAAGCTCTGGCACTCAGCACTTTGATCATTATCAGCGCCATATTTGGTCAAGCACAAATTTAATGTTACCCTTAGAGCTATGACAAAATCAACCCTGACTCACACAGGAAACCACAAAGTCAGTCCCAAATAAGCAAACAATACAAGAGGCGCTAGAGTAACAGCGTGGTGCTGAGATGAATCAGCTTGACTGGAGTAGCGTGCCGCAACCACCACAACATGACACGGCCATGGGGCGTACACTGGACACGTCAGGCCAGGACACAAATAGACTGTAGGAACCATGGATTAGGGTTAAAAGTCACAAGGTCAAGCTCGGCACCAGTTGGATAGGCTTAGGGAGGTGAGCTGCAAGAAAGGCAAACCAAATGAGTTCAAAATTACCCGTACTATTTGTATTCTATTTAATAACAAAGTGAACATTTCAATAAATAAATACAAACAAAGTCAGTCGTGCACAGAGCATGTACGTCATCTAAGCGTGTGGAGCCCTGTAGAAAGGTGTTCTGGAATTTTTATGACAGAATCCCCTCTCTGCTGAGTCTAAAATCTGCTAATGGGATTAACCAGCAGGGGGAATTTCAAAAGGAAAAATGTCCACAGTGACTGACCGCTCACTCAAGAATCACTTTTCAAAACAACTATTATTTAATATTGATTGCAAGAACAGACAGATTACATAGACACACACAACTATAAACGAGGTACGTTGCATATCTTTGTGTGTAAAAATGCATCACTTATAGGTTATCAGAAACAGATGCACGTTACATAATAAAATCATTATACCAGTTTTTCAAACGGTTGGTGTTCAGCAGGGAACTGAATGATGTTGTAATGGACTGAAGGGGATTTTGGGAGCTCAAGTGATGATGATGATGATGATGATGATGATGATAAGTAGTAATAGTAGCTGTAGCAGCTCACATTGCCAGTTTAAACTCTGGTTCCTACTGATGCAGACTGTTCTGTCCATGGGCAAGACACGTATCCATCTTACCTGTCTGAATGTAGTGAGTGAATGGTTAATGGTAGTCATTGAAACCTAGCTCATCACAAGTGTGGAGAGAATAAATAATAGCCACAATATGTTATTATTATTTACATATAAATGTATAAATAACAATATGTTTTGAAATTTGATATAGCAACCATGGGTAGGTGTTGAAAGTTTGATATTCTAGGATCTTACTCCTGTTGACCATGTGGTCAACCCCCGCCCTGTTTGTGCCCCCTCCTCAAACTCTTCTGAATCAGTCTGGTTCACATACACAAGATTAAGTAGCAAAAGTGACATCCAAGACCAATCGGGCCACCCAAGAGAACTGCAACCAGCGGAAAGGCTGTCAGAGCCCCCTTTTGCAACATTAATCTTCAAGCCTCTCCTGCACTGCCAACTCACATCTCCTTCAAACAGGACAGGGAGGTGCAAGTGAACTTTTCCCTCCCTCAGCCTTCTCCTCTCCATCAATTAACTCTTTAGGGGACAATTCATCGTCACCTGTCATTTCCCAGACAACTTCAAACACTGGTAAAATGAATTACTTTACCAGACATTTGACAGAAAATCGGGATGAGATTATAATTTGCACTTGTGTTTACGTCAAACAGAGAAGATGCTCTGACTGATGTAAAGGACACGACGCAGATTTGTCTGTGGAGAGACATTCTTCATGCCTGTTTCACCTATTAATGAGATGTGAACGGTGGGCCAAAGAATTCATCTTAAAGTTCTGAGCTGTTGAAACAGACATCTCAGCAAGCTGCTTTAAGCACCTCGACTCACCCTTTGTCTCCTGCACAGAGCTATGGCAACTTTGATCTCATTCAGGATGCCGAGAGGATAACTGTGTGGGTGTGCATGCAGTGGGGGTTCTCCTGACCCCTTCAGAGGGGGTTGTGTCACGTCCAACCTGATAGTGGTGTGAATGGGGAAACAGAAAAGATGAATACAGCAATTGATAAATAGCGGAACATGAGTGTGTTGTTGTGGATGCCTTCAGTCCCAGGAGAGGGCCTTCCTAACCTCGGCCTTTCTTCTGCTGGAGACCCCAGAAGCAAAGGGAATGTTGCACCAGCTAACAGTGACCCTTTGAAGAGATCTACACCAAATCACACAGCATGCCTGGAATACTTTCTGCTGCCATTCATGGGAAGGTGCAAATGGCCGCAAATCACAACGGCCACAACCATATTATTTATCTAATTCCAGGTGGGGAATTCGCTTTTTTTGGGTGTACTGCATAGACTTTTAGGCCTCAAATAGAACAATATTGCATAAAATATAAAATGTTATGCTATATATCAAATATTCTTACAGAATATTTTGGTTTGCAGGCCTTATGGCTGAGGTTGCTCCGATACAGATTTTTCAGGTATCGACCTGAAGTACCTGAATCAAAACCCATCTGATACTATATTGTAGAACCCAGTACAGATGTAAGCCACAGCTGCATACAGAGCCATGGCTAAGGCTCACATCCTCATAAGCACTGGATGTGGCGGCTCTGCAGACTCTAAAACCTCTAATAATCACAGCATATATACTGTAGTTGTGTTACTTTTTGTTTCCTTCATTTAGTCTGTAGAGTGGAAACAGAACAGCAGAATTGAGTAGTGTATTTATGCTTAACCTCTAAACCCCCACTTTAACCAAGTGCATTTTCTCCAGTTTTGCTTTACCCAAATTCAAAAGCTTCTTGATTTATATCTTACAGCCAAGACCAGTGTAACGCCTCATGTGAAAGTTAAGATCTACAAAATTGACCTAAATGGATATTTTTCCTCGCCATGCTGTGCGTTTTCATCCTCATTTTTGTCCCGTTTTTTCAAAAAAGCTTTTAGATTTGGGTAATGCCAAAACTGTTCAAAAAGGCTCGGTTGAGGTGGGGGGTAAGCTGAGCCTTTGCATCTTTGTAAAGATGTTATTTGATATCAATGTGATATCGGATTGGTACCCAGTATTGACGACTGTACCCAAGTATCGAATCGGGAAAAAGTATCAGAGCAACATCTGATACAATTTTATAAAGCTTTACTTCAGGACTTTTTTGAGATTTCCCTCGCCGTGCTGGAGAGCCTGGATACTTGATTCAGCTGAACTTTACATTGTCTTATTTACTGCTCTGTTTTATTGCCTTAATGTTTGGTGCAGCCCTATGAGGCAACTCCTGTTGTGATAGTGGGCTATACAAAACCATTGATTGATTGATTGATTGATTGACTGTCTCTTTTTTAACCATTTGACATGGTTTCCAGGCATCATTCAGGCGAATCAGAGAACACAGCCATTCCCAAAGTCTGGGACATCGCGGCCCCCAGTATTGATCAGAAAATCTCTCGGGGGCCATGTGGCCATACCGCCTTTGCTATGCCCAATCCTGTCAGACCTTGGAAGCTAAGCAGGGAAGGGCCGTTTGGGAACACCAGGAAGCCTAGCGGATGTAGTGAGTGAATGGTTGGTGGTGGTTGGCGCAGACTGGTTCTGTCAGTCTACCCCAGGGCAGCTGTGGCTACAATAGTAGCTTACTACCAACCAGGTATGGAGTAAATGAATAGTGCAATGTAAAGCGTCTTTGAGTGTCCAGAAAAGCGCTATATAAAACCAATGCATTATTATTATTATTATTTCAAAGGAATTTGTTATAATTTTACAGCTAAAATGACAAAAAAAAGTCTAACATCATCTAGCATAAAACATCTAGCATTAACAGTAGGCTACATACTGGTTTAAACTGGTGCATTCGTCCAGATAAATGTATTTTTCCTTTCAAAATGAACTTTTTTCATTGTACTTGTTTTGCAGACAAGCTTTTGGGGGGCCCCCTGTAGTGCCTCTGAGGCCCCCACTTTTGGAACCATTGAGAAAACACATACATCGTAAGTCTTCAGGACAGTGAGCGTTAAAGAACACACACATACAGAGAGGTGTAGTCGGGCCACATCATGCCTCTGTCTCAATCAAAAACTTCACAGAAGGAGCACCGTTTGACGAGCATCAGGAAGCTGTGGGCCACAGTGTTGTTGCGTGAGTGAAGGTGTGTTTTTTAGAGAAACGTTATTAACGCCTTGGCACTGGACTCTGGTTTTCATTTGAGGGTATGTGCCAGCTGTGGAGTCAAAATGGAGTCAGTCGATCAGAGCTGTAGGCGCTGCACTTTCCACATGTGAAGGCCCTGCACAGGTGAAAAACACTTTAATGACAGCTAAGTGGTTCTAGTTCCATTATTAATCTGTCACAGGGTGGTGTTGAATAATACAAGACAGATGTTAATCTAGTTAATAAAACATGTCATCGTGACTACCTTCTCTGATACAAATCTGTAAACCTCACAGCAGGTCACGGTTACCTTTGACCCTACAGTGTTATAATAGGCCTATGAAAATAAAACATCAATAACTACTGTTATCGCTGAAGATCAAAATAATAGCGTATACCGTCTTGTGTCCATCATCACAGACACAGCTGCTTTACGTTAAATAATAAATAATAACGGCACTTTTGTACTGGGCTATGAAGCCTAATTATACTGTGCAGGATGCAGGATGATGCACACCATTACATCAGCTATTATGTTTTACAAACTTAAAGAGTAACTGAACAGCTTTGCAATGTCAACAATAGAGACAGAGCCATTATACCACATATAAACAATTTACCAACAAACAAACACAAATATAGATTAAGGCAAACTTCTTTACTCATTGTTTTTCATCCTGAAAGAGCACCTGATTTTAACATTTTAACATTTCTTGGACCCAGTGCAGCACTTCCGACCACCTTCCTTTCAAAAAGATATGTTAATTTAGTACGAGTACAAGAACTCCTTCCCAAGAATTTTTTTTTTACAAGTACTGTTGATTATTCATGACATGTTGTTTGTAATTTTGCCATAAGTGTGCACTTGAATAGTGTTTAATAGCAGCCAAGCAGCTGAGCACGGTCTGGCCCGTGATGTGTTGCCACCACGTCGCTGTAGTAAAGTTTGTGCTGTTATGGGCCTGCGCGAGTGGAATGCTTTCAACTTTTTCTGATACAAAGTTGTGCCAAAAGCATTTTCCTCTTTGTATTTCTTCGAGGCCATTTCAAAGCGGAACGCAACACATGCTGTCATTCATGTCCTGATGGACCATTACACTCATATCAGATCAGTGGTTTTGATGTGCCGCAGTAAGGATGCCTGTGAAGGATTCCCAATGAAGTGCGTTAATTGACAAAGACCTATAGCAATTAGGAGGCCATAATTGGTGTGTGCCTGTCAGTGCAGTCACGCAGTTTATTACTCCGATGTTTACTGAGCACAAGTGTAAAAGCGCATTGACATGGTCAGCCAGCTTAGAACAGTAGGCTACTCCAATGCACAATATGCATTATGGCTATTTTCAATAACCAATGCTAAAGACATACCGTATTAGACTCTTAAGTGTCCTTACAGCCAGGAATACTAAGTCTAAAGTACATTTGATAAGCGTTAATCTTTTTTATTTGAACTAAAAGTACCATGGTGATTATGTCACCAGTAAACACTGCATCATTTTTATAAACTCTCTAATTGAAACCTGTCACTCACCACATATATATTGAGGTATCAGGATGTGAGCAAAATAAGACTGTTTTTGGCTTTAAAAGTTGATGGAGAGCACAAACATTTCACTAATGGAGTGAAGCGTGTTAGGTAGTCAGTAATGAGGTGACTGTTTGAAGAAGAGACGTGATAATGAGTCCATGGTTTACATCTTGAGAATTATGCGTTTATTGACAGTATTGTACAGGTTTGTGACGGGACAAACACAGCAGGCAAAGGAACAGATGGCTCTCTTCATTTAGCAGACCTCCGTGTTCTCTTGTCCCATGAGAAGTTTGCCCCATAGGATTTCACTCGAGGCTTCGAGCTCCTCTTCTCTGTTACTTCATAGCTCCAACCTGGAAAAGCAAAACAACATCAGAGTAAGTGATGGGGAAGAGGACGTCATGTATATTCATTTTGGCTCCAGGCCAACCACAATGAGGTGTAGACATCAACAGGCTGTGCGGAGTCAGATCTGCGCTAATCGCTTTGGTGGTGCAATAAACAGAGAACACCGCTTTCCTTTGCTCACTTTCAACAAACTTTCCCAGATGGTCTGAGTCTGAGCCCCAGTGAACTTGGTATGTAGCAGAACACTTGTTTACTTTTCATTTTAAGTCCAACTTCTCTTTTTGTTACAATGACAAGGATTTGTTAAAACACTTAATATTATGAGTGTCACCTGCCGACCCTAATAAATAGCTTGCACTGAACGAATAGAACACAATTAGCCAAAAAGCAGATTAATAACAATGATTTAAAAGACATGAGTCATTTTAACATAAAGCACAGAATTTTCCTTTACAATTTTTAACTTTAGAGCAAGAGCAAACTCATTCTGGGTTGAGGGCCGAAACTCGGTAATCAAAAAAATATTATTGTCAAGAACTGAGCATTGTGGTATTTGAATACATATCATTTTGATGTATATGACATATGATACTGATCTTTAAATGACAAGACAATCAGATTTGACCAATATAGAGCTGCTATAATTCTATAATTTTAATAGCTAAATCCCCGGGCGCTGCGTGCGGCTGCCCACTGCTCCTTACAGGTCGTTTGAGCAGCGTCGAAGAATTTGTCAAATGCAGAGGACGAATTTCATTGTACAGATGTTGTACAATGACAAATAAAGCACCTTAACCTTAAATCTGCAACATGTCAAAGTTATATATTACCATTTTGTTAAAGGCCCAGAAAATGCCACTGAGATAAATATTAATGCAGAATGCTTGCACCTCTGTTCAAACTCCAAATGGACTTTGATTTTTATAGCGTTTCATGCAGACAATATTATGGGAGTTTTTACTGTGTTCCTTTTCTAATGGATCCTTAAAAAGACATCTGCTCAGTGTGTAACCTTTTCTCACCTCACATTAGTGCTTTATCACATACTCAGCTGTGAGTCACAATAGTGCTTAATTACACCCTATACAGCGAGACCAAACTTATTCTAAACTCCTGCTCTGTTATGCAGTTGTTGGAAAGTTTGCTTCACGGTGTTGTCATTGCTCAATGTTTTTGTTTTCATCAGGTTGGGTTAGTGCCACATGTAGCTTTCTTACTCGTGTTTCTCAAAGCCATGCTTCTCTTTTCCTCTACTCATCGCTTCTATAATAAAGTTGATCCCAATTTACGAACAGATCTCGCATATGCCCCAGTCTTACTGTGGGAAATCTGGTGTCCATGCGCAACCATGTAGTCCAAGTGATTACTCTACAATATATTGGTCAAAAAAGATCTTTGCGAGAGCTGGATGGACGTGGCAATTTCTTTTTTCTTTTTTTACATTACCATTTTTCTCTGCAAATGCAATGGCATCGTCCTTGGATGAGAAATTCAGCACCATGTTGGAAAGAGGATCCGCTCTGTAGGGCAAAAATATAATTGTATATGAAGAGCTGAAAAAAAACACTTTCACGTACTATAACCACATAATACAAAAAACAATGTTGTATCATTACCAATATCAGATAATCTGCAAATGCATAGTTCAAATGCATTCACTGTTGTACTAAGTGACAAGTGCTTACGTTGAGGACCAGCCCATGAGTGGATTCTCCCAGCGCTCTCTTGTGTCGAAGTCCATTTTCCACTTCTTGGTGCTGTTGATTCCTGACTGCATTGCACTCTTAGCTGAAACAAAGATGTGCACCTTGCGTGTTTTGATGTGTTCCTCCGGCACACCAGTGAGCGTTGAAATATCCTGTAAAAAACACCAACTATGTTATTACTATCATTAATGGAAAGTTTTTTGGTCGGGACAGTGCCTGTTAATGAACATACATGCATGTAAATGCATGCCACGCCGGATTGTAGCCTCGGGCTAATTTCCATCCGTCGTCTCACATTCACACTCTCAAAGATTTATCCTGACCTATTGTACATGTTTTTAGCGGTAGAGGAAACCCGAGTGTCTGGAGGAAACCTATGCAGACATGGGGAGAACATGCAAACTCCACACAGAAAGGCCCCGCCCGGTGGGAATCCAACCCGGACCTTCTAGCTGTGAGGAATCAACGACCTTTGATCCGCAGACAAACACTATCCACCATTTCAGTGAACGTGTACGCGACGATCATTTGTTTTACGGTACTAAAACTGTTCCACTTAGAGAGCACTGAATTTTAGGATGTACGCCGACATTTATGACTGTTGTAATGACTTTAGAACCAACACTCGAAGATGTATAGCAGCGTTGAACAGGACAATATAACTTGTCTTTTTTCCTCCTTCCAAAGAAAACAATCTGTACTGTCAAGAAAGGGTCATCCAGAGTTAGCATGGAGGTGTTAAAACTACAAGCAAAGGCTGACAAAGTCAGTCTGAAAATATTTAGGTATAAAAAGATCTTGAAATGTTTATTTCCCCCATTATCTTCAATCTTACCTTTTATTTAGGACTTAGATCAGGCACAAAAGACCAGACTAGTACTATCTGCAGTGGAAGTTTTTGTGGGGTTCAAATATTCCGCCAGCACAGCAGATCAACTGCACATTGATCTTTTGGCTAGGATTTTTGTCTCGCATTGTTGATTGAACTATACATCTTTGTACTCCTTTGCTGTTCATTTAGCTGTAGCATAATATGAAACTAACAAATAACAATTTAAAATAGATCCTTATACCTGGCGATGGTGCTTTCATTCAGCATTGCTTTGGTGTGAAGCATGGTCATACAAATACATTGCATAGATGGAATAAATATTGTAATGAGACTTTTAAAACCATTGCTTTTATTTTTAATTTACAATTTGTGCAATCTTTGAAGGATTAGTCAAATGATCGAGGCCCAAGCAGGCCACAACAAGCTACAACAAGTAACAGCCACCCAGGACTGAGGCCTTTCAGGGCACTCTGCTTTCAGTACAAGAATCTAACACATTTCAACTTCAAAGAATAAAATATTCATCATTGTTTATCATCCTCCAGTTGATTTGCAGAAAAGGGGTCACTTTACGTGAACTCCAGATAAATGCTTGCTTTTTCTTTGGCCGGAGCTTGCAATGGTATTTCAGACTAGTCAATTACAGCTTCCACTTAAAACACACCACACTCCATTTAATCAAAAATAAGATCTGTGCAAACAAAAGGTTGTTCAAATAAAAGGAAAAGAGGACAAAACAGGGGACATAAAGGGGGGGAAAAAACTTCCCCAGTGCTAGGTAATTATTTCCGGATGCCCCATCTACTTAACCTTAACAATTCCTTCTTGTCAGAGAAGAAAACGGCGTCAGAAGAAAAGTGGGCACCAATCACACAATAACAAGCCTAACTCTCCCTCATGTGCTGTAGGTAAATCCTCGTGTGTTCAGCTTTTTAAGTCCAGACGAACTACAACAAAAACTGAACTGGGAAAGCTTTGAAGCTGTTGGGAGGGGTAAAGAAAAAAAGTACATATACGAGTAACACATTGATGTTAAGTCAGCTACTAGATAGCATGAAAAAGTTGCAAAAACAACAGTGGAGGTAAATCTAATTTGCAGTTGAAATGTTAAGCTGTTTCGTGCCCTCTGACAGTCCCTTTCTGAGGTGCAGAAGAAATGATGCCCCTGGGAGTAGAAGGCCAGACGATGGTTACGCGTATGTGCGTTACATAAAGCATAACTGACACATGAGGCCCATGTATGGTGAACTTGTGCAATAATTTGTCCAGATGTAGCAGACCTTAAATCACATTTAAGGCATGGATGAGCACAAAAAGTCCTTCGTGAATGAGGGAAGGATGTGTCAAAACAAAAGCTCTGCCAGATCACTGAAAACACTCTGCTCATTATCTGCCATTGTTTGCAAAAGTAGCGTCTAGACTTCGATGATACTTGCATGCATTACACTGAAAGCTAGGAGGGTTATCAGCATAACAGACTGAGCCACAATGCCCAGCTTTACAAAGAGGACGATTGTGACTGGAATGTGCTGTGTTCCCAGGAAGACTAGAGCAGACCATCACAAAAGGAAAACCCACACGGTGGGCACTTTTCTTCTGCTGCGTACAGGAAGCAAAATGAGAACTATCAAGTTTGACACTATTCACAGGGCCTTCACAGGGCCTACAATACCTGGCCACGCAGACAGAAAGGCTAGCTTAAGAAAGGCCCAAAGCGCTGGTATAGTCTCCGTCACGTGAAAGCGTGTCCATATTTGTGACACTTCCAGGCGATGAGCCAAATAAAGAGCATGGGGGCTTGTCGCTGTGGGGCCGCTGGGCCTACCACAATGCACCAACAGAGACCTGCGCTGGCAGAGGCTGAGTAAACAACAGCACATCCAACTATGATACTGTATGGCACGAGAGAACAAAAGCTGATATGAAGAAGTTTGACAAGCACAGCAGCCCACATTTAAACAACTTTTCCACAACAGAGAGTGAGGGAAATCCAGCGCACTCATCTTCAGGTTTATTCGGGTGAACATTAGTCCAAGTATTGTCTATGGGTTAAATGAGGTCCATTGTATCTTTTATTCTGTTGAGACTTTTTACTAAATGCTGGACTATTTTTAGAAACGTGTTCAACATAGTCGCATAGACAGACATCTTTGTCCACTGCTCTGCTCTGACCTCAGATCAAGTCACACATACAGTCAGCCTGGATGATTTGTTGGCGTTTCCTGCAGATCATTTTCCACAGTTTATATAGTGGAATATAAAACCAATTCTACCTGCACCGCGACATAAAATATACTCTGTAGTCTTTCTAATATCGTTTCCAGATCCGGTCACAATGCACAGACACTCGAGTTTGCGAAACAGGAATTGCAGGCAAATATTTAAAGCAATTTAGCCTGCATTTGGAGAGCGCAGCGTGTGGAAAGTGATTGAAAAATATGACCGTGCAAAGCAACACACAGTCACAGCCACTGATGAAAACATTGTCTGACAGTTGGAGCAGCACAGTTTCAAACGGGGGCTAAATGAAGACATAACTTTTCCTTGAATACTTTACTGCCCATGCGCTTAACAGTTAAATCGCCTCGGAACATCACAACATTACTCAATACTCCCTTTGTGATCATTTAGAGGAAGGGGATTATGTGGAACCTTAAACAAACCAGAAATAAAAGGACTTCTCGTCAGTGTCGGGAATGATCCAAGTGGCCGCTGGATGTAAAAACGGTTCTGTCTCGTCAAAGAGTTTCATGTGAGTCATTTTTCAATCCAGCACTTAAGAGTAAATAACACTTCAATATCAATGTTTTCCCCCTTAAGTATAGTTATTACTTCATATCTTTATTGTACAAGAAGGCATAATTTCATGTAGCAATTTATTATCATGAATAGGGCTGTTACTAACGTCACTTTATTTGATGAATTAATAAAAGTATTATTATTATTTGTAGTGTCAATATTTTGTTTGTCGTTACATCAACTCTTACAGCTGTATAGTGACAACTCTGATTACAAAACCGTTATTTTGTATTAATATTATGAAGTAATAGTCCACGTGTTGATGCCTAAGCCTCAGGAAGGCAGCCACAAGAGGGTCGGGGGGTCAAGCGGGCTGAATCATTTTAAGTCAGCATGTGGTGAAAACCCAAACACATCACCCTTAACCTCTCAGCAGCCAACCGTCTCACAGACCAAGAGCCTCACTCAGCAGCTCGGGCCAGTTCCCACCTTTGCCCAGCTTTGAAGTGAAAAAGCAAAGCAATTACTGATTTGACATAGCGGACGTCTCTTGCAGAAACAAATATTATCCCGCTTGTGTGCGGGAGCAGTGGAATACGGGGGAACACAGAGCAGCTGGCGTGAGGGTCATCTCCAATCTCACATTTCACTTGCTGCTGGGACAGGCCCATGTCAAGACTGAGCCCACATTTGTCGATATCAGAGATGCCATTCCACGCATCATCACGGCTGAACTACATTTATCTACTGCTCTTGTCCTTGTAAAGCTGGAACCACAACACAGAAAAGCTACAATTCATCGGGCTTCAAATCCACGAGAGGCCAAAATACACTAGTCACCCTCGACCTTTGATCAAAGCACATGACGACACTGAGGTGTTCAGATTATCTCGACATATCGTCTTTAATGCATTACTCATATACTTTAGTGACAAAGTCAACAATGTCAGTAAAGTGTGAAAGTAAAGTAAATTCAAACACATTTTATTGTTTTGAATCAATCATTATGCATCATTTTAAACTATTCCTTTGTATAACTATTGCAGTTTGAAAATCAGAGTGGAAAATTATGGATTAAAATCTATGGAAGATGCAAAAGCATTCTTTATGATCTATAAACATCACAGCATAGCTCCAAACTTCCTGGTAGCTCACGCTGACAGGGCTGAGGGCTCTTACAGTCTCTGTGTTACTGAATGAAATACTGTTTAGTGGATGATACTTAATAAAAGCCTCTGTACACCCTTCACTGACCACCTTCCCACTATTACTACTCTGGGCTGGAGATTCTGATAAAAGTGCCACACAAGAGGGCGCGCAGACAAAACACACACTTATGTTGTGTGTGCATGAGGGGGTGGGGTGCAGGCTGTGCCCTGTTCCACTGTAGGTCAGTCCTCCTGACTGAGGCTAGACAGGCTTAGAGAATATGCACTGCAGTCTTCCAGACATTAGCAGCATGTGCTAAATTTAGCCACGCAGTTGGGATAGCAGTCTTTCATTGTCATTACAGTGAGATAACCTATACTATAGTGTCCATCCGAGTCTGTGCTAAAATTGAGGCCAATTAAATCCACCACTAATTGAGTTTTGGGTTGTCTAGGTTAATGTCTGGTCACTCCGATTGAACTTTATACTTTAACTCAATAATGCACTAATCCCAAAATGTGTTCTACCAATCACCTCTCTAAAAAAACAAAACCCAACCTTTAAACACTGCATTGGTTTTGTGACATAGCATTCTTTGTGACAAGCCTCGTTTACAGTTTGAAGCTTTTTTTATTTGTCACTAATTTTCAGCTTTAAACCCCCAACAATACGCCTCGAAAATCACCACCTCATTTACAAAAAATGCCACATATTTGATCCAGATGTGCTGCTCCCTTCCAACAGATGTCTGACTTCAAATTCATTAGAAACTGAAGCCTTTGAACGAACAAACAACCTGGCTGGGCTGAGCCATCGCTGTAGAATACATGTTCTAGAGTTCTGGCAGCTCCTCTCGCCACAGTAACTGACCACTGCCGTCTCATAAAGGTCTAGTGCCTTTGGAGAACTCTATAACTGGAGCAGTAACATTATGTCTGTATGTGCAGTGCTTTGGGTCTCAACTCAGACATACAGTATGTTAGAAAAAGTAGTTCCTAAGAGGTCCTGGCAGTTGTCTCAGTAATGTCAGGTTAAGCGGTACATGGGGAAGCCTAGACATTAGTGGATCTGCATCAGCGGTGGCCGGTCCAAATCCTGGGAGCTGCTCAGCATGCTTAATGTAACAGTAATTAACAACAAAAGAAGGTTGCCTTGGGCTTATGGGCCTCACTCCCACAGCTCATTCTTTATGGATATAAATAGAAAGGCATTCAATTCAATAAACACATTTTAATGAGGTTATTGACAGGGACAAGTAACGGATTAGTAAAGGACTCTGTAAATTAAAAGCATTATCTAATGCAGCCATTCCCAAAGTCCGGGACATCGCGGCCCCCTTATTGATCAGAAAATCTCTCAGGGCCCCCCAAAATCATAATAAATTACTTCATTCATAAGAAATTGTTATAGTTTTACAGCTATAATGACATTAAAAGTAACATCACGCTATGACAGTAGATTAAATACTGGTTTAAACTAGTGCATTCGTCCAGATAAATGTATTTTTCCTTTCAAAATGAACTTTTTTCATTGTACTTGTTTTGCAGACAAGCTTTGGGGGCCCCCCTGTAGTGCCTCTGAGGCCCCCCAGGGGGCCCCGGACCCCACTTTGGGAATCACTGATCTAATGTGTCATGTCAATGAAGAAACAGATTTGAAAGAACAATTTCATTTCATCTTAATATACAATTATTTTTACACTAATATTAAACAATGTAATATAGTATTCAGAATTCAATACGGAAAACTATTCACAACTATGTAATAGAGAATTCTGAAGGCTTCCTGAAGATGCAGGCTACTCCATGGAAAATGCAGCTTTTATTTGGCTTTTTTTCTGTGAAGCATTTTTTAAATATGGCTCTAAAATAAGCTCGTTTTGCTTAACCCAACCCTAATTATGTGTAATCATCTTTAAAAGCATTGTTAGTTCCCGTGGCATAAAATGTGAACTAACCTAAATGGCCGCGCGGAAACCCCATGTTACCCCTACGAGGATCACAACACGTTTGATTGGTCTGACCAGAAAGCAATTCACGCTCATTGAACGGCGGCTGAATAACTAGCGTGCTAACAAACACTGAATGCCCCAGAGGGAAAGCCCTGGCATCGACCTCTTCAGTGAGATGCGGCACACTGTACTGTAACAGCTGAGGGCCTCTTTTCAGCCTGTCTGGGCCAACATTAGAGCACTTTCCGCCATAGCCAGCCACAGCAGGCCACAAAGGAACCTCTGTAGCCCACAATACTGAAGTGGCCACTGTCCGTTTGGTGAAGCTGGGGGAGTCTCTCGTTTTTTTCTATGCAAGCTCCTTTTTATACCCCCTCCTCATTTCTAGAGGCCCATTTTTCCTTTCTGTCGTTTCTCTCAGTGTCCCTACTGAGAGGATAGAGACAGAAGAACTGCCCAGCCAAAGATTTTGTCTGCAAGTATGCTCTTCTTTGTTAAAGACAAAAGCACACAGACGGTCTACACGCAGCCTGCAAACTAGATTTCATATCAATCATAACATTAATACAATTGCTACACACAGTTGTCGTCCTACTTGCAACATCCAGGCTCTTTTGCAAATCAATTAAATGTTTCAAAACAATTGCATTGTCTCCATTGAAGATCTTATTTCACAAAATAAGATGGAAAGGAATCAAACCAGTCCATACTAGTTTGTATTAGCCTGATAAACCACACCCACTTCTTTTCTGCGCGAAAGAAGGTGGGTCTGGACACACACGGTAAACATTGATTGGCGGCTAAGGCCGAACCAATCACGACCGTCACAGAGAATTGACGAGGTTACGTCACTCGCTGCGATGTTGTTAGTTCAATTTACATTAGCCAAAACTAAATCATGGACGAAGTAGTCGAGGATTTTGCCTCCGCGTTCTCATGAGTTTATATTCAGTTCATATTTTGTGAGTTGGACTACAGTTGTCGTCACATCCGCTAATTGCTAATTGGTTTATTTCACTGACAATCTGTGCGCGTTAGGCCCGGCCCGTTCAAACTGCTCCAACTGCTCCGTGGCCAGACTAACTTCCCTGCATGAAATGGACAGGGAATAGTATGGCAGAGCCAGGCAAAGTTTGTATATGGTTTTAATTCAATAGAAACAGTCAAATTAGAAGCTTCCTTATTTATTACTTCTTACTCAATTGGTTAGTTTATTTCAACAACATTACATTGGAAAAGACGATGAATAATTAAGTCGGTCAAGAAATGTAACAAAATCTATTTCAAAAGCTGAATTAGGGCAACAGTCACTAGTAAGGAACGACGTTTTGCAAGGGACTTTTTTCACTCGAGAAAGACTATATAACCAATGTCTTCTTTAACCTAATCACAGATGCAAGGAAGGGCCAATGTAACTTTGTGGGAGAAACGTGTATCTTTTTGAGGGAAATCTTTGAACAGAGAATCAACACAAGTTTTATATGATCATTACTTGTGAGGGAATAGATCTGTCGAAGTCCTTTCCACCCATTTATCACTTGCCCGCTGTGCCAGCAATCGAGTCTGGCGACCATGGCATCAACTACATTTTTAAGGTGGAGCAAACGCGAGCCAACGGGAAGCGGAGTAAACCGATCAGCGAAGGGCAGACATCTGTTGTTGTTGTGGTGTCATTAGTTGTTCTGCACTAATATTTGAACAGGGTTACATATTACAAAACTCACCTACTGTCAATTTATTTTTGGCCATTTAAAGCTGACACGTGACGGAAAATAAAGGAATCTGAGTTCACAAGTCCGTTAGAGTTTGGCTCGAGCAGCGAATGAGGGCGTTGTGCCAAAATTATTCTGGTCTCGTCAGGCTGCAGCCTCAAGCATGTTTTTTTAAATTCTCACCATTTTTGGAAATGAATTGGACCATAGGTCATAGGTGCTGACAGAAAATATTGAACTTTGTGACAGTTTTTGTTTCATGTGGATAGGTCCAGTAATTGATATTATTCGTAAACCAGCTACATTTTGGCTACATTTTGCTGGGTGTCACAAGTGAGCCCATTAGCAAGTTTGGGGAGTTCCTATTTATAATTAATAAAAACATGATCAACTTTTAGGCCTTTATGTAAATGAAAAAGGCTTGTGTGTATTCAATGAAAGCAGTGACACAAAACAAAAATGAAATAAACAATTTTGGTGCAACACAAAATCTCCCAACAATTCTTGGAAATGTTCAAAACAGGAATGTCAATTCAGAACACAGTCGACCCAATAACAACTAAGCTGTGTCACGTTGACCACAAGGGGAAACTTACCAGTTTCTCATCAACCGTAATAAGTTGCGTGCCCTGTCCTGATTTCTCTGCCAGCCTTGATGTTGATGTGCTTGTAGACCTGAACACCATGGGACAAAAACATGAATGGTGAAAAAGAAATGACACAAACAACCTATGTGCTTCCACCGCACGTCTTAGAGGAGGCACGGAGTGAAGGGAATCCCCGCCACCTAATACTTCTGTTTGGTGAATCTCTGGCAGACTTTCTCATCCTAATAATGGGACAAGCTTAATGCTGGCTCTGGTCAAATGTCTGGCGAGGACTGTGTAGCTCTTTGTGATCATGCCGCCACACACAAATTGGCCCGGCCAAGTTGGGGTAATGCAAGGGCAAATTACTGCAACCCAGTTAGTCTGTAAGATATTTTCTACTGTGTTTTCACATGTATTAGCCTATTTTTTCTTTTTACTCAGAAACAACTTTGACATACCAACATCTATGTGATTAACAATAAATAAACAAAGTCACCCGATACTTTTATTTATCATATTAATTTCTAACATTGCTTAGTTGAATGGATACAAATAATCTTCCATTTGGGCAGCATAGGATTATCAATGTCAATATCAATGATAAAAGTGTTTGATATCAAACAAACAAACACTAACCAAAAAGTTCATAATCACTAATGTGTACAAAGAGCCCAAGTTATTCGATTAATAACAATTTACGAACTGTAAACTGTAAGACAAAAAAAAAAGTTAAAACAAAATAAGAAAAGAAAAGGTGCGCGCTTGTGATGGGTACTTTTCAGACTAGTGATGGTGCAGTGACAGGGTGGCCAAGCGATAAATAAAACTAAATAAACTCAAACTAAATCGTTGAATGCCATTAAATTGCGTTTTAGAAGCCACTCCAGAGGATAACAAATGTTTCCGATGAGATACGTTATCCAATTAAGTTATCGTCTCGCCACTTATTAAGGATGCCGTGCAGCACAGCTCACCATGATGAATGTGTAATTGTGTTATCCCGTTAAACTCATTGAAGAACGTCTAAGGTCCAGCGTTAGCTATTCGTCAGACTAGTCAGTAGCACGTGGTAGGGTATACGCCTTACTACTTTATAAAGATATTATTGATATGAGGCATGCGACATGCTATGCTATGTGTGTTGCCCTGATATGCTAGCCCTTTGCTATGCTACGTATTACAACAGCCACAGTGATATCTGTACCACCACGCTGTTGGACTTAGGCTGACTATTGCCCTGGGAATAATTAAAGCATGATAACACGTTTACCTGAGAGGATGTATAAACCATTTCGAAGCTGCACTTGTCAAAGACAAACGTCCCAAACCTAGAAGTGACATTGAAGAAGCCATGTTTGTTGTCAATTGCCACGTACGGAAAGCGGAAAGGGACAAACGCTGTAGGCTGGGATGCCGGAAAGATTGGCAGGAAAATACTGTATAAAGTTGTTGCCAGAATTTAAAATGGCAAAGCGTGTTACACATTTAGCAGTACATGCCCAGACAGATACAAGACCGTTATGCGGGTCAGATGTCAGGTTTATGTCAAAGAGGTAGCAACAGTACTAAAATAAAATGAAACCATACACTTCCACGGTTCATAAATTTGCTCTTCATGCTCCGTAATTCAAATAGATGTGTGCTTGTTTCTCATAGCTTTATTATTCATTTTTTGTGATGGTTTCTGGATAAATACTAAGCTAGATTGGCTACGTTTAGCAGACTCAAACGTTTAGTTTCCTCATTTTGTCCAACATGTAGGATAGTCTATTGGCTATGAAAAATAAAAATGCAACATAAACAACATAAACAAAAAAAGTATTTATTGTTTCACTCTTCTTATCTGTACAAATACCATCAAACTGTGTATGTACATATGACATATACATAAAAAATACAAAACTATATTTCCATAACAGAAATTATTTATCCTGTGATTTGAAATAGTATTTTGAAATAGAGTGATTGTATCAAGTGTGTGAACTTACTGCTCGGTAAGCATACTGACCACATTGGCATAATGTCTGAACAGTTTTGGCACAATGTTTCCAAAATAATCAAACCAAAATCAAACTCTGCTGTGTGAGTGGAAACACAGCAATGCTAGAAAGCAACGGGTAAGCATACCCCACAGAATGAAAATATAAAAAGAGCTAAACTCAAAACAAAGAAATGTTCTATGTTTTTCTACTTCTGTTTCACCACTGCAGTGCTGCTCATGGTTAGTGCTGCCATCACCAGAATCCCTTTGGTCAGTTAGGTGTTATTATTGTAAACAAACCAGAAAACAATTCTGTACATCAAATGATTGATATATTGCCAATAAATAAAGACAGCCTAAACATGCATGTACGTGACATAAACATAGTGATAAAGATTTGACAGCGACAAGCAGATTTTTACAGCTCACGGAATGCAATTTACAGCTTGTAGAAGGTCTCCACTTGCATGGTACATGACAAATAAATAACACTGCTTCTCTTTGGACAAATATATTTCTTCATGTTAAAAAATTAAAACAGAAGGCAAGAACAATAGAACTGGAAATGAGTGGTAATGCGATATATAATGGTAGATAGTAAGCTTAACAACATAACTGTATAAATTATAAAACACAAAAAAGGTACAGTATAAATAAACATCTAGCAAACTGAACTATATGTATACTTCCTTTCTTTAAAAATAAATAAGCATATAATGTACAGTATGGACATACAACTGTTTCCCTATAGTGATTGGGACCTATCCGTCCAGAACAGGAAGTAACTGGACATAGGTTGTGTAGTCTGAGTCATCATCATCTTCCTCCTCCTCTTCTTCCAGGTCTTCTGTAATGGCTAAATGGGAGAATATACGGCAGCTGTTGTATGAAATTGTCCACAACAGCGAATACAATTACTGAATGTTGAATTAAAAGAGCAAAGCCCCTATTATTTTTTGATAGTGTTCATGTATTTATTTAATAGACTCATCCCCTCAGCCTAACAGCACATACAGTGGATGGAACGGAGAGAAGCACAGATGGATGGAAAAGGGGAGGAGAGGGGTTCACAGGGTGAGTTAAAGGGGGCTGAGGCTCAGGGATCCAAACACTCAGGTCTCTTTTGAGCAGATTCCTGGAAGCAGACACACACAACACAAAAATGCTCTGGTGGTCAGGGAGTTGCAAGCTCATTTTGCACAGCTAAATATCGCTTGGAGAGAACTGTGTCATAGCCTTATTGCAGGAAGCAGGGTAAAGAACATTTACACAGTTCTGAGGTATTTCCTATTCTTTTACATAGGACATTTCCATTAGACATATACAAAAGACACAAGCAAGAGCAATAATAAAAATAAAAAAAACAGGCAGTCCCTCAATCCAAATGGATTTGTCATTTTAAAAACACATTCAAAAGGACTTAATAAAAGTTAACACCATGTTAACTTTTTCTTTCCAATGCTGGGATGGTCAGTTGGATTATGCATCTACAAGTTTAGTATTTAGTATTTTAGTATTGTAATCTGTAAAGCACTTTCTGATACCTTTCGGTGTGAAAAGTGCTTTATAAATAAAGTTTGATTGATTGACTGATTGATCGATTTAGCATATATCATGTCACATTCACTTAGTTCATGAGGTGATTATGAAATTGGTCCCATGGATTGCCTAATGTAACTATGAGAATCTAAGAACACTTTTGTTTTTTACCTCTAAGTTTGTGAAGATTTGTGGAATTATTTTATACATATGGCCTATTAAAAATGTATTTTATATTGTATCTGCTGACATGGCACCAATATTACAATCACCTTATGCCCATTCAAGTTCAGATCCAGGACTTATGTCCGATGTTGGAAGTGATATATGTCAGGGAAGCAGTGCATTTTGTACTGAATCATTTAGCACACAGAAAGACAACACTGACTAGTGACATAAAAATAAAAAAAAACACCAGAGACTTTTGGCTTTACACTGCCAAACAAAACTGGTGTGTTTAGTTGAGTTTTGTTAAATAACTAGGCAGAATCTTTCAGTCATTTTCAGTAATTCTGCTTTCAATAACTGAAATGCAAAACACGAACATATGCCAGCGACAAGACAATGTCATGCATTTTGTTCCATGTCAAAGTCCTTTGATGCTTATGTGCTTGTGGTGCTGAGTGGAGCTGGGTACAAATGGGTAGGGGTGCTCTTGAAGGAAGGAAAGCAACACCAAATACTGTCTTTTGGTGAAGGGGCTGGGGTTTTTTCACAATTTTGTTTACTTACAGTTGCAAGATCCTGAGTGCTTAACTTCAAGAAGAACTCCCATCGAGCAAGCAGCCTGCTTCATGGCACATTCACTGGGGTATGTAGTGTTGTCACTGGCACACACTGCCTCGTCAGTCCGGCTCTCCGGACAGCTCTCATCACACAGTGAGCACCGCCCCCGACTCATACGGGAGTCCCACAGACACTTCTTCCCGCCGCTACACTGGATGTCCTCACATGACTTGGCCTCTAGGAGAAGAGAGAGCAGGAGTTACCTTTGCGAAAACCCTTTCAAAAATACATAAATGCTTTACAAGCAGTAGATGACTATCAAGAGGCTTGGACCAGTAAGCTAGAAGAATAAACTAAATCCTGTTTTATTGGGGCTGATTTTGTGGTATTTTTAAGACTTTGTGATTTAAAATGACTGCTTTCTGGATACAATTTGACTCAAATAATAACTTAAAGCATGTCTTCATGGCCCCCAGCACTGTGCTGCTTTACTCTCTGTTTCTCCAGTTCCCATATGGAATAGAGCTGCCAACATCAGGAAATAATAAGATGTCTATCATCTCTTGTGCAAACACAAGTAACTACTAGCACACACAGTTTGTGGACCCCCTTCACAGAGGAATGTTGGCAGGATGAGGAGTGAGTAACTTCAGCCAGAGCCTCGCAGTGGGACACTTACTGATGCATTTGCCCTCATATGCAACGCCGATAGATCGACCCAGCAGACATGTCGCTCTTCTCAGGTGGCACGCGCTTGCATACACAATCCCGTCATTCCCACATAGGTATTGCTCTGATGACGTCGCCTCGGGGCAAATCCGATTACATGTTACACAGTATGCATTATTGGTCTGGTCCACAACGCACGTGGAGCTGCCAGGGCAAAGAACGTCACGGCACGTTTCTGGCAAGACAAAAATATAGAGTAACAATTAATGTGTGAAGTAAGTCAAACAAAAAGATTGGTCTGGGGACGTTTTACATACGCATACAAGTAGACCTACTTACTTTTACACTTGCCCTGATACTGCACATCCAGGTCTGGGTGACCTTTACACTTTGCCTTCAGCAGCGCGCATTCGTCTTTGTAGGTCTTTCCATTCGAGCCGCACACAGGACCCTTCCAGGTGATGTTGGAGCAGTCCGGTGCACAGACGCAGCGCGGCTTACTCCTTCTGTTCATCTTGCACCGCTTTCCGGGCCCACAGTCAACATTGTCACACGTTTCTGGAAGAGTACATACAAATGTTATGAGATACTTGTAGAATACTGATAAATAAGCATTTCCATATATGCTGCGAGTGTCATGTGAGGACAAATGAAAATTAATGCACCTCCACCTTTGCATGGTATGCAATTAGGCGCTCCGCCATTGAAGATCATCCACCTAAAGAGCGTGCTGTTGGGGACGTCTTCTTCGGTCCAAGACGTGCCCAGACGCCCGCTGCGGCAGCACTCCTCTCGGCTCATTCCGGGCATGTACAGGACCTGGCACCTTCCGTTTTTCCCCTGCTGCAGCCAGCAGTTGCCGGCTGTGGATAAAAGAACATAAGCTCCAGTGTGGTGTGCTTAGATGTGCTACAAAAGCAGGAGCCTATTAGCAGGCGCGCCCTCCTTGCGTCCCGTGTGCGTCTCGTTTTTTTTTGTGTGTGTCTGTTTTATCCCGAGGCACTGTTGTACGTGTAACTATATTTCACATGTAATTGACATTCGTTTACAATGTAGTCTCAAACCAGAAAGTACGGGAACAAGTGACGCAAGATACGGCGAGGAGGAGGAGGCATTATGCCCAAAGCTTTCTTGTTATCTCTGTACAGAAAGTGGAGTGTCTAGACAGTCTTTTAAATAGCAGCAATTTCTTTGACAAACCCGCACTTCTAACGGGAACACGCCGAGCGACAATAACGCAAAACACAACACACAACAAAACACGCTTTAAACACGATATTGATCTCAATATGAGGTTCAATCATTCTATTACTTGGTGTCTTATTAACACAGAGACTGGTTCTACGAAAGACAGACAGCAGCAGGCGCGCCACCAAAGTGTTAACCAAGTGTCCTAAAAAGATATCTCGCACTGGCCTATATGAAGTTGGTACAATTTCAGTCCAACAAAACAATTAAAAGCTCATTATTTGTTTCATATTTAGTGGCATAATAGGCCTAATAATCATCATCATCATCATCATCATAATAATAGGCGTAATTATTATTATTATTATTATTATTATTATGGGTAAAACATCTCGACAGAACAGAAGTTGTAGCCTACACAAAAGCTCCCTACAGCACTTATGATGTCCTGAAGCTGCGGCAGAAACACAACAGCTTTACACAAAACTTATAATGTTGGCTTGTTACATTGACGTGTCCCATACCGCACCTGACAATTCTTACGCACTTACAGGGTATGGGTAGAGACAGTCAGCAGGCAAATTACGCCCGGACTTTACTCAAGTCCTTCTAAAAAGAATATATCCCTCTCTTGTTTCTTTAAAGGTTCAAAATCAAACTTTCCCAAAGTAGGTAAACGTATGCAAAGATCTTACCTTGAACTTTTTGATGTTCCATAAGATGACAAAGCCAGAGGAAGAAGAGCAAAGCGCCCGGTTGGAGGTGGTGTTTCAGCATCCCAAACATGATGGATGGAGAGGCAACGCGAAGCTCGTCAGTGACACAGGCAGCGCCAAAGTAATCTGCTTAAGGTGGCAGTGTTGAATAAGTGTCAGTCTGAGAATGCAGCCTCTCTTTTTAAATCTATAAGGGGTCTCGGGTAGACAGTCTTTGGTGGGCGGGCTCCTCTTCGGTGGGGGTGGGGAGATTTTTTTTTTTCTTACCAAAGTTCGTTCAATCCTAATCAGGTGACATAGTTACAACCAACTTTCTCCTGCGTGAATCAGTAAATAAAGCATCAACTTCCCGACCAGACGGACAAACTGGTCACTGGGCAACTTATTTGTGACATCAAAGTTATCTTTTAATGTCTCTTTTTGCTAATAGTCTAACCATTGCACCATGGTTTTACTTCTGCAAATTAAACACAATAATAATAATAATAATAATAATAATAATAATAATAATAATAATAATAATAATAATAATGAAAAAAAAACTAATAACCCAGAGCGGTAGATATGTTTTTTATATCCACCAACCAGCATGAGTATAAATCTTTTGATGAGGGTAGCCTTTTGGAACGGATCCATGCCCAGACAATAATAGAGTTCATAGTAGTCCGCAGACGCGCCTCTAATATTAGAACAGACAGTTGTTTGGGTTTCTCTTTCGGGTCAAGCTTTTAAATATAATCAAACCTGTTTCCGAAGAGGCTTCAGCAGACAGAGCAGTATGGTGTTGCGTTTCATTCAGTGAGCATTGAGCACACACACACACACACACACACGCAGAGTGGTGGGCTCTTGACGCGCTGACGCACAGTCTGGTCTTCTTCTGAAGTCCTTGCGCGACCTCTTCAGCGGAACTCGTGTTACAGCTCCACTGAGAGCGCAACGAACAAGATTAAATCCATCAAACATAGGCATAATAGCGAATAAGACTAGTTTGTAACATTGTATTGCCTATAGCCTACTCCAAAACAGCATACTTCGGAGAGATGTGCAGTAGTGATCAATTAAACAGCAGTGGAATTAATTTCAGCATTTTTAATCAAATAATGAATCTTGTTTGAGAAAAAAAAATCATGCATTAACTCCTGGCCTTCTCACTTCTCGTGCGTAAAAACTGTTTTATATGAAAAACGTCACAACACGATACAAGCTGGAACAAATTGATGGCAAATTCATGTGCATTCACACTGATACATGTGGCCTATTATATAACAATGAAATATATACGAGCATTTCCTTTAATGTGATAATAGCAATTTACAAGTGGCGCATTAGAATGTTTATATAGCCTACAGAAAGTCTGGTAGCGTCATATAATCTATACTTCTTTAGCCAAACGTTATCAGTAAAAGTTAGTGGCTTACAACAAGTTATGTGAAAAAAATCCACTGCCTGTTGATCCGTGTCATGTTCAGCAAATCGTTGAGTGTCCCCAGTGTGTGATTTGTGAGACGTGTCTTTGAAGAGTTGGAGTTTCCAAAACACCTGACATGCAGTCCACTTCTGCACCACTGTATCAACTTTAAAGTACTGGCTCAAGTCCTGAAGTCTTTGAGGGCGATCATCTGTATGGCAACATTTAGCACGAGTATCATGTGCACACCATCAAATTATTAGGCTTCTAACAAACACGTTTCATGTATCAAATATTTATTTACAGTAAAATCAGAGCTTCAAAGTGCTTCGGATCATCCACGATTGTTTCGACTGCCTATCACCAGTAGTTTATAAAGCACAGAGTAACAAAATACAACAACAGTGGTTTTCGTGTGGGTTGAACATTGTGAGTGTCTGTAATTCACTTATTGGACTGTATGAAATCTCAGTAATGAGTATGGATTCCTAGAGTAATGAATACTCAAATGCACTGAAATCCATGTCATCAACTTTCCCCCCACATTGTACCTAAATCCAAAATGTATTTCACACTTGAATGATTGCAAAACAATTCATGTGTCAAGTACAGTATGTCCTTTACAACGAGCGGGCTTCAGCTTACTCCTCAAATTAAAAAGAAATCAAGTAAACTACAATGAGTGTTTGAGATGGAAAAAGAATGCACAAAAAGTTAATAACAACAACAACAACATAATAATAATAATAATCAATAATAAAGCACACAACAACTCAAGACTGCCATCTTTTGACTAGCCACGAAATTACAAGTAAACGCGATAAGTATGTGAAGTCTTTTGGTCTTGGAGATTTTCAAATGTCATCTGTATCTAATGAAAATGTCTACAATTTTCCAAGAGCGTCTAAATGTTCCTTTTTTTCTTCTTACTCTGAGTAAACATTTAACACAATACTGAACTGAAATATAACCAACACCATATTTTGAGGTTCAATACATTCAAAAAATTAAAGTACAATAAGAGCAAACACATAAGCTGTCCATCAAAGCCAGAGTTTACCTACTTTGAATCTGAATCGGAGCGATCGCTGTTGTTGTTTAGTTCTGAGAATTTGATGGGACGTTGTGGTGAAGGGTAGGCATCGAGCTCATGTATCCAGGTGTGCAGTGCAAGGGAAGCAGCCCTCTATTCTCTGACTTATTTCTTTCATACATTCATGTTGCCTACCAAAGCCCCTGATGTGACAACCACACAATTGCTCATATTGATAAGGCCTTTAGTGGATTGTGAATGTAATGCACGCAATTATTAAATTACAAAGAAAATAACTATTATACAGAAAGGAAAAGCAAAGAACAACCAAAACCGAAAGAGGGAAAGTTACAGTTAAAATTGCACACATTTGACCTTTCTGAAATCCCCTTCGCAACGTTGTCAATCCCTAGGCTACATAATTAAGTGTGTGTCCAAGCAAACCCAAATGCTGCCATAGAAATTCAAAACAAAACTATTCTCACAGAGAAAGTTAATTATCTTGTGCCTGTGACCAAACCTACTGCAGGTCTTGGTGTAACTCGACACACATTCAGCCGTTTTTTATCTTTTAATTGACCATTTGTTTTAAGTAAACCACGAGAGATAAAATGTAAAACCACGAGAGATAAAATGTAAGACTTGTACCAAACAAAGCAACCCTCACAGAACATCATCCGCATGTGCCTGGCTCTGTGTAGCCTCTTCTGCTTCTTTTTGGAGCTGTTGGTACTTCCTTTTGAAAAATCCAAACTATAAAAAAGAAGTGAAAAAAGCACTTAAAAAGAACACATTTGTTTGTAAGCCTAATCTGCTCACTGAATGAGTTTTTACCTTCCACAATAGTCCAACCGCCAGAGCCAAAAGTGCTATGCCTCCGAATATACTTCCAATGATAACTCCTACAGGCACGTCCCCTTTCTCTCCAGGTTTGTTCACTGTCAGCACCACCTTAACGGGCACATTAGACATACTGTCTATTACAAGAGACAGTCTAAAGAGACTAACATGTATCCTTGGTTACTGTATTTCTTACAGGCAGTTCCTTGAGGCCAATTATGAGCAGATCCGGGTTGGCTGTCTCAACATTAACATTAGCAGTCAACTCCACAGTCTGATATGTAGCCTGTGACAATAAGACATTGTAAGAAGTAAGCATGTAGAAAATAAACATATTGATAAGATATAGAACTTACTGTTATAAATGTGCCATTCCATATCCTTGTATTTACTCTTATATAGTTTTCACTTTTTGCTTGAGCGTCTTTTATGATGCATTTTATTTGCTGGCATTTTGCAGTTTTGCAGTCCTGTTGGTTATAACAACATAATAGCACAATAAGTGGTTATTACTTCTTACTTCACAAGTCAGTAAAGTGGCCAATTCATTCCCTGCCCACACTGGAAAGCTACTTAGCCTCAGCTACAGAGGGCTAACTAAGACGCGAGAGGCAGTGGACAATGGAAGGAAAATTAGCCAATGGGAACAATCCTGTGTAATGTTTTTACATGCATGTGTCTCATATAACAAGCATTGTCCCGTCCGAAGTGGCTTTAATTATTGGTATTATTTAGTTAAATTCACACAACCTTAGTTTCACTGATATTAAGATTAATAGAAACAAACAAACAAACAACATGAAAGTATTTTCCTGACCAGTCTGTCAGAGCCCCTGAAGCTCTCCTCAGTGAAGGACACTTTGTGGCTCCGTCCAGCTGAGATGATCTTGAGTGGGTCGACCAATGTGCCGGCATCAGGACAGCTGACGGAGCCTCCCTGGAGTGACAGAGGGGTGTAAGACTGGCACCACCATGACTGCTTCACACTACAGCTGGCCCTACTCACTTCTGAGGTGTGCACACTTGTAATGTACAGCAGTTCATTTCCTCCTTTGCTTGTTAATGGTAGATTTAGGTACACATACAAGAGGTTGACTGGAAGGATCCCAGTTGATACCTTTACAGTTAAATAAGAATTTCCAAATAAATAAAAAACAACAACAACACTGTATACGAGAAAGGGGATCTTGTATACCTTCACTGTAAAGTTAAATTGAGGGCCAATGTCATTTAGAGTGTTTACGGTTTTCACCAGTGTAATTGCAGAGTCGGCCACAAAGAAATTAATGTTGGACTCCCTGTAACAAAGCAAACAATACATTATGATCACATATGGTAAAAAATAACGCGAGAATTTGGCTAAAATACATTGGAAAAAATGATATCCATGAGTCCCAATACCTGGATAGAACAATGCCTGCATCATAACGAACAGGAATGGAGATGGAAACTTTATTGTCTGCCGGTCTTTCCTCTTTTCCATCACTGAAAGAGTTACTGTATTTAAATAATTTCTCATCACAAATGTAGTTTAATTTAGTTTTCATTTTCCCCCATACCTTTTAGCTTCAAATGTCACCTCAGCTTTGTTCTTCAATTGCTCAAGGTTATAATCGAAATTGATTTGAAACGGAACCTGTATGATAAGATAACAGGAACCACGCACAAATAAATACACCAACAACAGCAGTTATGGTAAATATGCATAACAGACAAGTAAAAAAGTGTCATACCTCCTCATCCATCCTCAACAATGGGTATCCCACTTGGCAGGTCACGGTTTGTGATTGTGTCGAAGTGCACCTCACCTTATCTGTCTGTGGTTTTATAGGACAGATGAAGTTTAGTTGAACCTTTCATATGAAGGAGTCTGTGTCAAAAGCCTTAATGAAGAGTTTAATTGTGTGCTTACCGGAGGAAAAACTGAAGAGTAGTAGAGGTTGCTGGAGAACATGGCTATCACCTGTGTGTTGTAGGCATTCTCCTTCTGGTTTTTGACACTAACTATGAATGACAGCTCTTTGTCGTTCGCTTTAACCAGCACCGGAGCTGAGCTGCAACATGTTCAAATATTTAATCTTCAATGTGCAACACTGCAAGACAAGCATATACCGGTAGCTCTTGTCCAGAGAATGATTACTTTGTATTAGAAGAAGAAGAAGAAGGTATAATTGTAAATAATTGATTAGTATAAAGTTGAACACGGTCAAAATAATAATATAACATTAAAACAACAGAGCTGCAAGAGTTGAAGAAAGTCATTTAAAAATATTTACAAGATTCAACATTACATTTGGCTTAAGTCCAAATAGATGAGAGTAAAAAAAAAAGAGTGGCAAACGAGTCAAACACTGGTAGATTTTTTTTAGCAAAGGGACGCGCCAACGCATTTCGACCCTTTCTTCTTCAGAGCATTGTGACAAACAATAGCAACACCGGTGGTACAAGTACCTAATTAGAGCATCATGTGGTCAGTCACGTGTGCTGACCACAAGAAAAACAAAAAAAGAGAAGCATTATGTTAATAGTATGTACATACACATACACAGAAAATGTGAGGCACAAGTCAGGCGTATAAGTATGACAGAGAACACCCACATGACACATGGACCAAGTCACAGTATGTAAAGTAGGCGTGACCGTGACACACACAAACCACAGGGGGGACAGACTAAAAACCCTTGCCCAAAGGGAAACCTACTGGAGAGACCCTCAAGGCTACCACCTATCCAGGTTTGAATGATGATCCGGACTTTTCCGTTTTCTCGTAGGACTGGGGCCCCGGTCTTTTTAACATGTCTCCACTGTACCTTTATATCAATTCAAGTGGTCCTGTGTTTTGTGTGTGTCACGGTCTTGCCTACTTTACATACTGTGACTTAGTCCATGTGTCATGTGGGTGTTCTCTGTCATACTTATACGCCTGACTTGTGCCTCATCTGCTGTGTGTATGAATGTGTATGTGTATGTATATACAATGTATATAATGCTTCTCTTTTTTGTTTTTCTTGTACGTGATGCTCTTACCAGGTACTTGTACCACCTGTGTTGCTATTGTTTGTCACAATGCTCTGAAGACCAGTTTGTGGTCGAAACACGTTGGTGTGTCCATCCGCTAAATAAAGGACTTTTACAGAGTGGCTCCGATTTCTTTTTCCACACGTACTCCACTACCCAAGGCAAGTTTATTTCTACTCTAAGTTTTGTTTTAATCCTGGAAGAGCGCCTGATTTGTAAGTATTTTAAACATTTTAAAGATGTTCACTGGTAGATTTTTATTTTGGCTGTAACTCTTAGCCGTTTACACATCAAACTCTGAAACTAGCCATTTTTGCCAGTTGAGTTGAAGCTGACCTGATTGATTTGATTTGATTTGAAAACAATAGTAGCAGTAGTAGTAGTAGTAGTAGCAGCAGTAGTAGTAGTAGTAGTAGCAGTAGTAGTAGTAGTAGTAGTAATAGTTTATTTGAGCGGTTTTCTCTCAAAATGTCACAATTCTACAGTTATGGAAGCTCAAAGGGGCTGAAGCAAGAAGCTTATAAGTTTACACTTAGACATTACATTGACATCAGATGTAAACAATCCTTCCTGAGTATATCAGTTACAAAACACAACTATATGTACCTGTACCTGTTTATAAGTTAAAGCTGGGGTACCTGATGTTTCCTGTTCAAACAGTGACATTTTTTGTTTTGGCCCAAACTTGTTTCTAGCTCTCACTGTGTATTCAAATTGTTCAAAGAATGTAATTACATGCAAATTTCACACCCATATACAGCATTGAGTGGTGACAAAGTGAAGCAGGGGCGGTGACCCCCAAGATAAATTACACTATTTATTTAGATTAGACTTCTATCATCCATTTCTCAATACAACTTTAGGTGATGACCATACAACAAGGTCTGTGTTTTGCTGTGTTTACAACATACTCTGAGGTGGCAAAAATAAATGTATTCTACAACACCAAAAAATAAAATTAACTTGTATCCTAATGTAGTTAGTTACAATTATAATTATCATAATGCATTAGTCTTATTTAGCGCTTTTCCAAACTGATGGATGTGAAGCTGTCAATCTGCGCCATCACCAACTACTCACTCACTACAATAGTTAATGATCAAACCTACAATCAGCAGAATTAGCCTTACAATTAGCAGCACTGGCAAACAAAGAGGTTTTAGCTGCATTTCACAGCATTTTCACAGCATGCTAATTAATAATAATAAGAATAATGATAATTAATGGTTATTGTTATTAATCACGACAATGATCCTTATTGTCATTATCAATGAATATCCAATTTTACATTATAAAGGCACATTGGACATTATATTCTGTCATCTTGCCACTTCCTTGTTGTCATCACTCTCCACTTTATTATTATTTATCTATTTTTCTCATTTATTTCGTTTTCATGAGAAAAGTAGAAAATAAAACATGACACGCCAGCTCTAGGCCTATTACCATTTGTGTTGTATTCTCTAGATCAGTGGTTCTCAACTGGTGGGTCAGGGAATTGTTTTCTGTACATGCACAATAGGCAGAAATCTCATGCATTAATTTTTGAACAGAGCTTTTTTTTATTGGAGTACGTGTGCAGGCCTTTCACTGTTCCAGCCTTGCACCTGGTGATGAGCGTATATCACCTGGACAGGGGTTTCCCTGCCGCGCCCGTTCTCCTCATCCTACAATCATCGCTTCCGAGGTTTTTTTTTATTAACAGCAAGCCGCCTGCACAAGCATCAACATGCTTTCTGCGTTCATACCGCTACCATATTTAATTGGGAAAAAACACCTTGTCCTGAGAAAAGATAAAGTCCCAGTGACATTGCTGTACCGCACCTGCTATCAGTCGCCGCTCAGACTCGAGGGAGAGGGAGAGTGCAGCGAGTGAGTCCATCTGACTTTCAGACGGCAGCTCTGTCACGCGGCGAGTCTGTTCTGCGGCTCTGCTCTCAAGCCCCGATTGTGAACGTTTGACAGACCACCTTCTAACATTTTCAGTCTCATCAACCATAACTTTCATTTCATCAAATGTCTCGTCATGTTTTAGTTTCCAAAGAGCTGCTTTTTGCTTGTCACCGTTACGTTATCATAATTTAATAAAGTGCATCAACAAACATGATTTTATCCTCGCCGTTGACACAAACACCATTGGTTTATTCTCATTTATATTAATTGCTTCAATATATATATTTTTTTAATTATAATTTTGTTATGGGGAAAAGGCATAGAAAGTCTCACCTGGACAATTGTTTTAGTGTCTTCACATTCAGCACCAAGTCACTGACACAGACCTCATCAGAGCCACAGTCTTTAGTGAAGGGGATCTGAAACATCGGCATAATCGATACTCAGTATTGCATGGAGTAGTATGACTCGGCCGACTGCTGCTTCTACACGTACGTGACTTTAGTGGGAAAATTAGCAGTTTTGTCACATTCTTGCGATGTTTCTTAAGTGATAGCACTTAGACTTAATAGTAATACCATTTACTAGAGTCTGATCTAAAAAGTCAAGACCTGGTTACTTATTTTAAAACTTACAAAGAACTCCCAGGCCTTGGTGGAGTAGATGTCCAGCACTGGATTTGCTTTTTCATTTTTCTGCTCTATCTCTATCTTCAAACTGACAGAGTTTACAAAATCTGGGGCCTCCTATAAAAAAAAGAATAAAAGATAATATATTATTTTTCGACAGTCAAACTCTAAACCACAGCTAAGTGACACATTAGATATCCAGTTGCTTCAATATGTTTTCAACAAATACTTTTTTACTCAACTAAGTCCATCGACAGTGTTGGGTAATAACGGAATACATGTATTTTTAATATGTATTTAGGATACTCATTGTGAGTAATTCAGGTGCAAAGTTTTCTAATAATTCTATTCAGAATAAGTTACAACATACATTTCAAAGCAAGTATTCAGTATTCTGTAACTAAATACCATTTCCAACACTGTCCATCGATGACTAGTTTTAACACTTCTAGCTAGTAATGAATACGGACATCTTTCTGCCTCCACTCAGTTCAAAAACATTTGGAATTGGATTGGATTTCCCCTAGAGGAATGTGTCCTCTGAAAGCTGTACTGCTGTGTCGGGTTTTGATAAAAAATATATAATATATGATATATGAGGGAGCCAGAGGAAATCCACACAGACACAGGGAGAACATGAACATGACTGAGCAACAGTGCAGCCACGGAACCTGTAAAATTAGATACAATGAGAAAAGACAAAAACTAATAAATTACCTGCACATACACCTCATAGACCTGGCAGAATGCTACAGATGTTATTTTGGCATCTTCAGTTAAGAAGCGCTCATGGTTTTTGGAGAAAAGTCCTCGTGATGACACTCGAGTAGCTTGCAAGTCCGCATCCAGAGTCAAAGTGTATGATATGTCTAGAGGAGAAAAAAAAATCTCTCAGGATGTCTTCAGTGCCAAAGAGTGCACCAAAACACTATTATTTATGACTCACCCAAGGGTCCAACTGGGGTCTTTGGCCTGAAAGTGGCGGTGAAGCAAACCTCGGCCTTGAAACATGAAGCCTTGTGACCTTTTATGTCACAGAGTTTGCTGAGGATATTTATCTTATTTGGAGTGAACATGCCTGTGGGAGAAACAGACGCCACTCCACGGGACCTAAAAGACACGTTGATAGGTAAAAAAAAAACAAAAGTAGTATCTCGCCTTAAATAAAGGTGAGGATATGTGTGCAGAATGAGTGAAAACTGCTGTGTTTTTTTATTAAGTTCTGCACCAACCAAAAGAAAGCTGTTCAAGAGGTATGTTGTTTAGTTTACCGACGGAAAGTAGCTAAAATAGCTTGTTATTGGAAATGGAAAGCGGAGATAAGATTTGGAATAAGTAAGTCTGGGACCAGATTATATAGTGGGTATGTGGTTAAAGCACTGGTAGAACTTAATATAATACGCATGTTGAGTTGCATTTACCACAGCTGTACCACTTTCCCATAGCCACCAACTGACACATCAGGGAGCGTGTCACCATTCAGGTCTTTGTAGCTGTCGAGTGACCGTCCAAAATACTGCATCTGAGGATCAAGTTGTGAGCCCAAAATTTTCTGAAATGACCAAAGGAGCAGAGTAAGTATAGTATGTTCAGGAAGTATGTAATTTTTTTAAGTTGTACCACACAGACTTACCTGTGAAAACTGCTTGTTGACAGTTTTCTTATTGCCATTGTATACATAGAGAATACCTCTTTTGTCATCTTCAAGAGGAGCCCCCACAACAACATCACTGAAACCATCCAGGTCCAGGTCTGGCACAGCAGAGATTGCCATCCCGAAGCGGGCATTCTCTGTCATCTCTGGACCAATGAGAAGACCCTGTTCATTTAGGATGCCCTACAAAAATACAGTGTAGTTGTGGTACATGATTGTTGCAATGACAAATTGTTGAGAGAAATGGATGAATGCGAAATCTCCCTAGCAACAATGGGGGATAATAGGGTGGTTGACCTGTGATCTTGTGTACTGCAACTGTGGACAGAGACTGGGTGTTTAACGGAAATCTAAAGGTGGAGATAGACTGAGAAGGTGTTATAAGAGATAAAACTGCGGAATGCTAAACAAAGGTCGAAAAGCTCGAGAAAAGGAGGAACTTGAAAAAGATACATTAGAAAATATTAGGGCCGGGACTTTAACGCGTTAATTTAGATTAATTAATTACACAAAAATAACACGTAAATTTTTTTTGACGCATTTTAATCGCACATGTTTTTACAACGCGGAACGTTTCTCACTGGATGAGTTTAGGCGGACCGATTATACTGGAGCACCAACTTGTAGCACAGTCAACATATAATTTATGTTTAACATTATTTTTATTGTAAACGCAATCCGGTGTGTACTTTGTTGTTATTTACGTGCCCAGCTGAGGCAGGCGCGCTCATTGTATTTCTTCACGCATGTGTGCGCGCGCCCTCGCTCCCAGTCACACAACACGGACTATTCCTCACATGGACTAAAGCCCGGGTTTGAAGCGGGTACACGACTCTGAAAGACTTGGAGTTTCTGGATACTGCTCAACAGGACCGGTGAGAGTTTTCCATTACGTTTGTTTTCGGGTTGTGTAGTGTGGCTGCACGGGCGCGCGCTTCAGCTGCGACCTCGCGCTAATAGTTTACGTGCCTTTAAACCAGCTGTTGCTAAATCAACAAAGTCTGTTATGGCCTCTGAAGCAAACAATAAACAATATTTTGTTGCAATATTTTGATGTATTCAGTCATTATTCAATGGTATACTAAAAATCCATATGAAAAAACGTACTTCTCACTGTTCTCAGGTCAAATATTTATATGCGATTAATTTCGATTAATTAATTACAAAGCCTGTAATTAATTAGATTATTTTTTTTAATCGAGTCCCGGCCCTAGAAAATATATATCGATTCACATATATCTCACATCATCGTGTGATGAGCATTTACCTTTGTGACAGAGAAGATGTAAACTGCCCCTTGCTCTTTCTTCAGCTCGTTCATAAACATTGGTGCACCGACAAGAAGAACATCTGTGACTCCATCTTGATCTACATCCAATGGACACAATACACTTCCGAAATACGACCCAATCTATGAAAACAAACAACTTTTTACACAAAATTACTTTTTGACATGGGCTCTGGATAAAGCAAGTACCTGTTTTCCTCTTTGGGAGTCGATGACATTAACAAGCTTCTGTGCATTCATGGTGTAAACGATGACTTGTCCAGAATGGTTGGAGCGCGGGGCTCCAGCCACAAAGTACTCTGTGTAGCCATCGCTCAGTGAGCTCACAGAGTACCCTGAAACAAAGAAAGGATAACTTTTTATATATATATTCT
This sequence comes from Proterorhinus semilunaris, assembly GCA_021464625.1. NCBI lineage: Eukaryota > Metazoa > Chordata > Actinopteri > Gobiiformes > Gobiidae > Proterorhinus > Proterorhinus semilunaris. Next base: position 14,406,450 of record CM038345.1, read on the forward strand.
TTTTGCCCATTTGTCTAACACCTCTGGAGAGTCTGTCACTGTACCCAGTAAAGAGCTGTGGTTCCTGTCTTGAAGAGTTGTTTCAAAGGCAGAGAATGGAAGAATATCCACTTTTGTACCAGTCAGATGAACAACCGTGCCACTCCATCCATAGGCTCCCACGGCTCCCATCATCATTGTGTCCTGAGAGGCACAGACACAACCATATTGAGAATCGTAAATAGCTGGAAATAAACAAAGAATACTTGTACGAGCTTTATCTTTGCATAACATTTCATTCTGCGCTGGAGGTCAACTCAAGTTAATCATCTACTTTGTAACATCAGCACACACTAAATATACAAACACTAGTAAATTGAATTCAACAGCATAATGATCCAGTCAATTCTTTTGTCTTCATTAAATGTACGACATAATAATTGCATTTAGTAAACACAATAAGATACGTAAACATGTATGTTTGCTCCCAGAATTGGAGATTCTGGACACATGTTTCTTTTCTCCTCACCTGTTGGCTGGAGTAGTGAGCACTAAATCCCACTTGGGACATTTCCATCTCGAAGTTGTCCCCTCCTTTTCCAGTGCCTTTAAGATAGTGTGGTTGTATTATTACTGTGGATCTGACAAATACCTCCAAAGCATCTTGTTAAGCGTTCTAGTTGTAATTTAGACATGCTCAGACCTGCAGTCCCTCTGAGTGTGTCTATGAACAGGCATGCAAAACCATAGCTACAAAAGTAATGTGCACCTTCAATGTTAAAGATGCGTGTTCCCAGCGTCCCTGCAATATTGGACAGGGCGGCCTCATCAGACACGTTGAAGAAGAACTTTTCAGTTGGCAAGCTTGCAATAGATTTGATTTCTTTGATCAAGTTCTGTGTATCTATGTTGTTTCTGTTGTAATAGCCCAAGAGCTAAAACCAAAAAGGGAAAGGAGCAGGAATTAATTAATCAATCATACCCTACTTACTATTAATTCAACTTACAGCTATTCCAAAGCGAGTGACTTTGTTTCGCTCACATATGTTGATGGCAGTATCTCTAATGTGGGAATCATGGGATTCTCCATCAGTAACCACAACCATGACTTTAGGCGCGGTTGCTCGACCACCGTAAGCATCAGTGAAGAGGAACTTACTGATTAAAAACACACAAACCACCTATAGTTCAGTTTTTGTCCAAAATATGTCAAAATATGTCAGTTGACAAAAGTAGCACCGATTTAAACTCAGAGGTCAGCAATATGACAATAAAAATCGACTTGTGACTTGTGCTATTTTGAGGAGATCGCCATTTCTATGTTCAAACACAGACATGTTTCCCCCGTCATCGCCCCTACTGATCAGTCTCGCCATGCAGATGGCTACAGTTACCTTAAACTTAAAAGTGTAGTAAAGTGAAGATATTATTGCGCGGATGTCGAAGTGCTCCTATGGTGATATTACACCTTACAATATAGTACCCCTTTTTATCTGCTAAGAAAATCGACATGTTTAATTTTGTGTAACTATACTTAGATGGTGTAACCGTATTTCAATAGGGAAAACGTGGAAGAGCTTGGTCGGTTCTAACTTCACCCCCATTTTGCCCCATAGAGGAGAGGAGGAGAGGCTAAAATGCTAACATCTTTGGTCTTTTTGCGTGACTGAGCGCGCGCACAAAGACCAGACAGGTACGCATCAACTCGTCTAAGCTCAGGTAAGAACATATCTCAGTATGGAAAAACTGTGGCCTGTTCCTGTAAGTGCACATGAATCGTGATCAAATCAAAATTATGATCTAGACTGTGAGACCTTCGTGACATTCATCTTTCAGGCATATCGCCCACTTCTATTTAGACTGAATCAATAAATGGTCAAGTGATTGTCACAAATTCTGTTTATGGTGAACATGCCATACAAGTGCATAAAACCGTGCCCTAAAATGAAACAATAGCCGCACAAAATCATAGAATAGCCAGCATTTGTGTAAAAAAGAGGCAGAGCTCACCAGGCGTGTTGAATGGCATTGAAGGTGTTTGTCAGCTCCCCGTACATCTGTGTAATTGTTGTAGTTGCAGCCAGCGCCTGTTCTTTTGAGTCATAGGTACTGAGTTGAAACTCCACTTGAACACCCACAGAATACTGAAGCACACTGACCTGGTACAACAGTAAAACTAATATCAGCCACAAAGTTACACAAACTATAATAGTTTTGTTATTGTTTTTCCACGCACCCGGGTTCTGTCCGATCCAATGTCAAGTGATGGTATCAGCTTCTGCAGAAAGTAATTCATGGGTTCCCAAGGATAAATGCTGTTTGAGCCATCCATGACTATTACAATATCCATGGCACCACCACATTCTACACAACAGTACAGCACAGCAATTAGTTACCAATACTCTGCTATTCTGGTTATATTACACGCAGAAGGATTAAAGACATTCTACTGGTTAAGCATCAATAAAACCATTTGTTCCAACCACAGGACTGTCACTTGACCACATTTATTTTCCCGCGATTTGTTTGGGTAGGTACAGCCCACATTAAGCGCCAGATTGAGAATAAGAAATGCTCCAACAGCTTGCCCATTTTCCCTGCAATAAATCTGCTATATGTACATAAAAAAAAAAAAAAAAAAATCATTCAATGTTGTGTCTATAGCCCTTGTAGGTCTTTTTTTTTTTACGGTTGAAGTTGCCATTTGAAAGTCAAAATGCAATGTATTGTTTATTTGTTTTCTTCACTTTGGCAATAACTGGTGTCATTATTCAATTGCAAAGTGTGAGGTCAGTGGAAAGGAATTAAACAATAAGACTAATAACAAACAAACAATAATAGTATTTGATATTTCAGCATTTGACCTCTTTCAAAAACAGTTAATCAACCATAGACTTATATCGGCCCGCTGCCCTTTTGAGATTTGACACCAAATGATTGAAAGTAACAAATGCAACCTCTAGATAAAGCCTGAAGTATCTTACTTTGTACGGCCGGAGAGAAGGCTGGTTGAGGTTGGAAGAGGGGACTCAGTTCTGCACAGATTCCTGGGTAGAAATCCTGACTACCACAACGCTGCGCCCACAATGGCCCACAGGTCTACCAAAAATAAAACTTGTGAACAGACTAAAGGTGAAATATGTCTAATTATATTGTTGTCAAAGGCATGAAGTTCCAACCCATATGTTACTGACAAAACATACCATATAACCATTGGCAGTAGGTATCCTAGTGAGGGTCAATCCAATGATCATGTTGTCGGAAATTTCGTGGACACTAGGTAAACTAACTGAATCTGTAAATAGAGAATATTTTGTTATTTTATCTTTTTTTTTTTTTTTTAAATAAGAAAATATGAATTATTAGTTAGCTTTGTCAGTGTTTGCAGAGGTTACATTGCATGCAGGTGAAGCAGTACCTTGGATATTAAGTTTGTCACAGGTGTTTCTTGACCCTGAAATGCGACACTTGTAAATATCCCCCTTCCTGTTGTTACTGTATCCACTCCATGGAGCACCAACCAAGAGCCTATAAAAAATTATAATTTTACCAGCAAGATAAAAAGGGTGGACAGTGTGTACATAGTGAGGTAACCTGGCCAGCCAGACTACTGTTTTTTCTTTTCTCTACAAAGACTGAGTCTGAGTTTGTGACATATCTGAGTTTAGGAGAGCGAGATAGGCAGGACAGGCAGATTAATCCATCAGACAAATGCATGGTTTATCCATATCAAAGCAAACATAGCCGCTTAGGTGAGTAAGATTAAATAAAATATCAAAGTGGAGTGAGAAACAGCAAACAGTTTCTTCTGCCAAAGCAACAAGAGAAGTACTAAAGGTGGTAATCATGCAGTATAATATAAAGTTGGGTCTGAAGAACACAGGGTTATTATAGAGGAAATGTCTTCTCCTACATTTGAATGACGCAATAAAAATAAACTACTGTGATTGGACCGTCCTAAAATGGTGGAAATCATTGGGTATGAGTGAGACTTCAGAATCATTGGGTATGAGTAAGACTTCAAGAGGCTGTCTTGCCAGGTTAATGGTTAGGTATATTCAGGTTTCACAAACTCGACTGAAAAAACATTAAAACATTTTCTTTTCAGAACAATTACTATTTTAAATGACTGTATCAAAAGGGCCGGCGATTCTAGGTGAGCACATCATATATATATTAAACTGATAGCATTTTAATTTCAAGTTGCACAATCAGCAGCATCAGCATGAGATTTGAACTGCCAACTCTGAGCCAAGTGAGTTAATAAAATGGAAACCAAATAAGTAAAATTGACAGCAGGAACAAGATTACAGCGGCTATGAGTAGAACTATAGTTACAGTATAAACAAGAAGTTAATCATCGGGTTCAGGGGCATCTATAGCGACAACACATATGGCAACAACACATATGGCATTTTATGGTAACAGCTATTGTAATTTTATGGTAACAGCTATTGTAATTTTAAATTGGTTTAACAAAATGGAACAAATTCAAAATATATGTTCTGCTTTTGTAGGCAGTGTGTGTTTGCGTGAAGCTCAGTGTTGAATTTGGAAGTTAGCCTGTGCTTTCCTACTGACGAGAGTAGACAAGTGCATTAACAATCATGAGATGATTATTAGGGTAACTTTGAATACAAGACTTCTTAAGCATTACTTTGAAAACCCACCATGTGCCTTCGTGGTTAGTTGCCTGTTGCACTGCATAGCCAAATTCTTGTTGTACAGGTCCACTAAAGACCTGAGCCCCGGATGTGCCAATGTTGAAGCTGTGTGAACGCTGGACCCCAGCAGCTGCGAGAGGGACGGGAAGACAGATTATTGACAGAATATACATGGGGTTACTTTTTAAAGCTAGACTGCTAAAATAACCTACAACTGGAAAACACAAACACACATTGTACAATCAGGGCAACACAAGACAGTTTGTCTAGAAATCTCAAACTATCGTTTGCCCCATATTAGGCTATTTAGTTAAAAAGGCAGGTTCAAATACATCTGCGATTCTGCGTCAAGAGCTGTAACTGCGGATGTTTGTGCACCACGATGGGACAAGTCCGCACTGGCTCCAAGTGCTCATCACTCCGAAGAATGCGATTTGCTGGGGAGCTCGGGTCTGTCACCACCATGACTATAGGCTACTGCCCCAGTCTACACCACCACCGAGCGCTACGCATAGCCTATAGCCTATTAACCCCACAGCACCAGGCCAGTTAATATGTTTAACTAAACATATTACCTGCTCACTGACATTCAGTGTCAGTATTTTGTCAGCCAAAAGTTCATCCCACAAAATACCGGGATGAAGAGCGACAGCAGCCTGAACTCACTTTAACATTTGACTGCGTCTATTACGCACAAATGACAAAACTGAGATTCATAGCAACCGCGCATTACTTACTAAAGAGAAGGAAGGTGCAGATGATAGTCCCACAGGAGCGCTCCATCGTTGTCTGTGTAGCGGGAGAGCGAGGCGGTGGTGATGTGGGAGGGGCGACATATAGCGCACGCTTCTAAGTATGGTCAGTACCTGCCGCTCGACTTCAGGAGATGAGATGGGGCGTAAACGTTGTTCCGATTTGTTTAACTTTGACTTTGGGCCCCTGATCGTTTAATGACATGTAAATGGAAATACATTAATACAAAAGGATACAGGCTAAAGCAGTGGCCCATCAAATCTTGGGGACCCCAAGCAAAAATTCACAAGGGCCCCTCCAGCCACACAAATTAGGAACAAACTAGACCTGGTGATTGACCTCGATGGTGGTGAATAGGGTAATTGAAACATAATTTGTCTACATTAAAATCATGTAGCTTAGAAAATTGGCGCGTTACCAATCAAAATGAATTATTGTCCAGACTATGTGCCCGTGACGTGGGAGACCGGGAGCGAGAATGAGTAAGAGGAAAGGACAGGATGTCGAAACAATTGTCCCTCTCTTCTCATTCAGTTGCACACTTTTTTCAAGTTGCTCCTCTGGAAAGAATCTGTCTTGAATGGTGTTTATGGGCAACACTGTCACACTCTGCGTAACCTTTGATTTTAATAACTTTTACTCATCACATTATTTATTTTGTTGTTGTTTGAATAATTAAGCAAGTAGCTGCAAAAGTATGTGGCTTATACAACAGTAGGGCCATTCAGCACAACAAGTCTTTGAACTTAGACCATGATTCATGTGTATGTCACAGTCAGGTTTTCGAAAGCACAGCTGAGACAGCTTTAGACGTTTTTGTCTGCTGAACAAAATCGCCTTAAAGTTATTCTAGGCATGCAAAATGTAGTAATATAAGATGTAAAGAAAAGTGTATAAAAAAAGACAAATAATACAAAATGTAGTTGCTTCAGTTTTGTCAACCATTCTTGCTTGAATAAAAAGTGAGGCTATTGTAAGAACAGGGGGAAAAAAGTAGTGGTTGTTGAACCAGGTGGTCATTTCAAATACATCAAAACTAAACAAATGAAGAATAAGATGTGTACTGAAGCAGTGTTAATTTCGTCGACTAAAATATTTTGTCTTAATTTTAGTCAAAGTGATATTCCTGACGACTAAAATTGGACTAAAACTAAATTTTAAGTTTTTCATGAGACTAAAACTATGACTAAAATGTCCAGATATTTTAGTCGACTAAAATGAGACTAAATAAAAATGGAAAGGAGAGACTAAAATCATCCAAACTTCTATTGACCGTCTGAAAGAGCCTCATATCATGTAAATTCACTGCCAAAGGAACAGCTCTGAGCTTTGTTCATGAGGGAGCAGCTCCATGAAGCAGAGGACCTCGATTAAATATGATTATAATGAATATTATAAATACGTCGATTAAATTTGTCCTAAATTTAGTCGACTAAATTGACTTGCAATTTAAGGTATTTTTTTGACTAAATCTCGACTAAAATTGAATTACATTTTTGTCAAAAGACTAAGACTAAAACTAAATTCAAATATCTTGTCAAAATTAACACTGTACTGAAGTCATCAGTGCAGACTTGAAGTAGCATTGATGATTGCAAAATGGTTAATATCCGGATTGTTGTTGTTGTTGTTGATGAAGTGACTCTTCTTCCGGTGCGTTTGTGGTGTTTTATCTGCATTTTTAAACTGTTAAAGCTGGGGTACCTGATTTTTTGGTGTTGTAGAATACATTTATTTTTGCCACCTCAGAGTATGTTGTAAACACAGCAAAAAACAGACCTTGTTGACCTTATAGAGCTATGGATGATAGAAGTCTAATCTAAATTTGTGGAATTTATCTTGGGGGTGGCTTCAAGATCACGACTCAATGCTGTATATGGGTGTGAAATGTGCATATAATTACATTCTTTGAACAATTTGAATAATTAGGAGGAACTGTGAGTACTAGAAACAAGTTTGGGCCAAAACAAAAAATGTCACTGTTTGAACAGGAAAAATATCTTTAACAGTACGTGCGCAAATGCACTGCATGCTCACTGCCTCTGCCCAGAAGGATTAACTCTTTACTGTTTCTTTAATCAGTATCAACTAAGCGTGTTATAGCCTATATCCCCGTAAAAGAATACTGTGGCTTATGTTAATAAGGAATGTAATAATACCGCATTAATGTCAAGTAACAGTTCAGCTCTATACATATTAAAACATGACAGGTCCAATCAGCAACAATGCATCGGCTGTCAGTGTTAGTTTGAACTGTGGCGCTAATCCCAATCTTTTACTTTTGTCTGCTGACCAAAGGGAATGCTGGGCCCAAAGCTGTGTGAGCCCGACAGCACGCTCACAAAGACCAACAATCCAACAGCAAATGCCAGTCGGCCTACAACTCTCTTCACCGAGTCTGGTGGTCATGGGTTAACATCATTCTGTCGAGATGAATGAATACATTATAATAAATGTATAGACTAGTGTGTAGGCCTATCATGTTAAAGAAGTCGTGTCTACAAAGAGGAGGTAGCTACCCACATTTCTGAGAATGAAGCATAACATTTGCCATGATACCATCACAGTATCTTTCCATTTAATCAAACCACATCCAAACTCAGTGTTGTGGTCATCACTACACAAACCATGTACCAGCCAGTCCACTGCAATACACTAGAGGTCTTCAACAAAGCAAAAATGCATTGGGGACAATCATTGTGGTATGGAACAGACTGGAATTTAATATTGAAACTGCACCGAAATAAAACATCCCACAACTATGTTCCACATGTTTGATGGAGAGGAGGATCCAGCTGATAGTCGAACCTCGGATCCAGGAGGAACAATGCGGTTTTCGTCCCGGTCGTGGAACACTGGACCAGCTCTATACCCTTTATCGGGTGCTCGAGGGTTTGTGGGAGTTCGCCCAACCAGTCCACATGTGTTTTGTGGATCTGGAGAAAACGTTCGACCGTGTCCCTCGTGGTGCCCTGTGGGGGGGTGCTCCGGGAGTATGGGGTCTGGGGCCCTCTGCTAAGGGCTGTCCGTTCCCTGTATCATGACCGCAGCAGGAGCTTGGTTCGCATTGCCGGCAGTAAGTCAGACCTGTTCCCAGTGCGTGTTGGGCTCCGCCAGGGCTGCCCTTTGTCACCGGTTCTGTTCATTACCTTTATGGACAGAATTTCTAGGCGCAGCCAGGGGCCGGAGGGTGTCCGGTTTGGGAACCTCAGGATCTCATCTCTACTGTTTGCAGACGATGTTGTTCTGTTGGCTTCATCAAATCAGGACCTTCAGCTGCACTGGGGCGGTTTGCAGCCGAGTGTGAAGTGGGCGGGATGAGGATCAGCACCTCCAAATCTGAGGCCATGGTTCTCCACCGGAAAAGGGTGTTTTCCCGCTTCAGGTCGGTGGAGAGTCCTTGCCCCAAGTGGAGGAGTTCAAGTATCTCAGGGTCATGTTCACGAGTGAGGGACGGATGGAGCGTGAGATCGATAGACGGATCGGTGCGGCGTCAGCAGTGATGCGGTCGCTGTATCGGACTGTTGTGGTGAAGAGGGAGCTGAGCCAAGCGGCAAAGCTCTCGATTTACCGATCGATCTACGTTCCCACCCTCACCTATGGTCATGAGATTTGGGTAATGACCGAAAGGACAAGATCGCGAATACAAGCAGCCAAAATGAGTTTCCTTCGCAGGGTGGCTGGGCTCACCCTCCGAGATCGAGTGAGGAGCTCAGTTACCAGGGAGGAGCTCGGAGTAGAGTCACTGCTCCTTCACGTCAAAAGGAGCCAGCTGAGGTGGCTAGGGCATCTGTTTCGGATGCCTCCTGGTCGCCTCCCGCGAGAGGTGCTCCAGGCATGTCCTATTGGGAGGAGGCCTCGTGGAAGGCCCAGGACACGCTGGTGGGACTATGTCTCCGAGCTGGCCTGGTGTCGCCTCGGGGTCCCCCCAGAACAGCTGGAGGAGGTGTGCGTGGATCGGGAAGTCTGAGACTGCTGCCCCCGCGACCCGGCCCCGGATAAAGCAGAAGAAAATAGATGGATGTTTGACGACACTTACACACTAATGACTGTTCGTAGTGCGCCTATTACCTCTGAAACTTCTAATAGGTTTAGAGCGTTTCTCATCAGACCAGTAGGGGGCAGTGATTCCATGTCTTGGTTTTATGCGTTTGTGGAAACCCTTGGAGTGCCTTCATTATTAACCAAACCTTCTTTTACATAAAGAGTTTATTGCAGGCAAACAATGTTATAAATAATATGTACAACTATAAAACAACATTCTTTGAATGGGCTCTAAGAACAGTCTTGCAGTATTTGGGATAGAAAATGAAGTATTGTAATTAAAAAAAAAAAAAAAAAAAAGAAATTAAGGCTACATTCACAAAATAGCTGTGGTATTGGAAGTTAGTTGTCCAAGAACCTCAAGGTTGATTTATTTTTTTATTTCTAAATTGAGAGTAAAAACTCCAAATTGTAGTAGGTATAACCAGACTTAATAACCGCAGGAGGTCCTAATTGCGGTGGCAGCCAAACACAATTCAATTTAAAGCATATCGGATGTGTGCACTATAAGATTATAGATAAACAAGACCCATTTCTGTAGCATCGCAAAGAAACAGTGACTGGCTTTTGTGCAAGCTCCCTTCAGGAAAATACTGAAAGGTTCATCAAGTTTCATTAAAAGCAAAACACCAAATGCAATTCACTGCAAACATATTCCCTCTTGGCATTTTGCTGATTTTCTTCCAAACCAAGACAAAAAACACTAAACTTTGCAAACATTTATCCCGATGATTTCCCTAAGTTTCTAATGCAACACAGCTGACTAAAAAAAGGTTCAGTGCAACTATACACAGCTTTTTAAAAAAACACCTGCTCCTAGTGTTTTGTCTATCTGCTGTTAATATTCTCTTAAATATTCCAGCATGTAAGGGTCATAAATACAGTATGTGCCTACTGAGAACCACGGCTTTGTCGTTTTCTTTCTGACTCTAAGCAAAAAGTCTCAAAGGCTTCTTCTATATCTGGATCCATCTCATCCTCAAAGTCAGAGCTGAAACAGAACAGAACGCACTCAGTTACAGAAAGAAAGAATTGAAATAATACGCAGTTATGTGAAACAGAGGAGGCAGTCCACAGGTTACAGTGGTGAAAACAGCCAGACCTGCATAATCCCTCTTTTAAAGTAAACTGCTGACTGAAGCCAAGAGGAGGCGCTACAGGTCCTGGTTAACTGCCTATATGTCAAACACATTGCTGGGCCTCACCAGTAGCTTTATTACCTGACCCTTTACAAACAGTGCCCTTTCTGACACATGGAGTAGGATGTTGTTGGTCCAAAATATCTGGTATTAACTGCATAAAAATAGCTGTATACCGAGATGATTACTTACCCTTCATTCCAATTTTCTCCATCCACTTCATGGAAATAATTTTGTTTGTCCATAATTTCTTGATACTTTTCAGCAAAATCTAAAAAGAAAATAGAGGTCGTTAACTCTGTTGCATCATTTCATGGTTGCAAATCGCATCAGTACCTGGGTCAGCTGCAGTAAAAGGAATGCCATCTTCTGTATAAAATATGGGTTCATTCTACAAAACGACAATTACAGACATGTCGATAAAGTCAACACAGACACTATGTTTGAGGGGCTTGTGAGACCATTACCATGAAGTAGTTGGGATCATTGTCCGGCGTGGCACTACAAGAAGCTGTGGTACTTTTTACTCGACCCCAGTCACTAGATCTCAATTCCACAAGCTTCAGAAGCATTTGCCTTACATCACTGTGGAGCATTAAGAGTTGTAAATAGAATGAATACATTTATTTCGGTGAAGAATGTCAACTTTGAATTAACAATACACAATATAAAATAATATAAAAAAGGACAGAATATAAAAGTACACACCGACTACATGTGGCATCCAGTAAAACATTTTCTATTCTTTGTATAATTTCCTCCATGTGTTGGTGCCCTAAACGCTTCCACTCATCGTCTAAAACAGAGCCAGTCAACTGCAAAAAGAAATATGTTTTGAGATCAATATACAATGTAATATACAATACATGGTTCCTTCTGTAACAAAAGAGCATTTGAGACCTTCAGAAGTTTGACCGCACAGATGAGATTGGCGTCCACAGGATGGGAGAGAAGACTGACCATGAGATCTTTGAGAGCAACAAGAAGAATTTGAGCTCTGTTTAGAGTTCCTTTGGCACCTTTGACCTACAAAACAGACAATATTGAGTGTGATGCAATGATGATGGTTTTCTACAATTAAGTTTTACTGACCTCGAGGTGAAGATATAGCTCACCCAAGAACAGCACATAAGAATGAAACCTTTTTTGTGTCTCTTTGTCTCCACTAACGGCTTTATGTCTCTGTTCATACTCAGTTTGACATCTGTAACATATAAAGTATATCACATTTTGTTTTTGTAATATTAACAACATCCCTTAAAAATCTAAAACTGGCTACCCCTTTGGGATATCACCACTGTAGCAAATAAAACCAATTATTACCAAGTAAATTACCTTTTTAAGAGAAGCTGGCGAAAGTTGCCTTTATCAGGGTTTATAGTGAGATTGTGGGATAGGTAATTACAAAGCCTTGCACCCATGTAAGAAAAGTTGGGAATTTCAGTGGACTGAAAATAAATGAAGAGAGGCACAATCAAGCATTGCGCAAAGTGCACCTGTGCATTGTAATAGCATTGTAATAACTCACGGCTAATGGTAACACAAACCTGTGTGTAAATCAGCTCCACAAGCTCCTTCAGTAGCGCCTCTGTACAGACATAAGAATTAAGCATGTACATAATGTGCTCCACATCAGTCTCGAAAGACCCAGGCGAGGAGCTCAGGTGGCATAGAAAGTCTGTGACCATTTCTGCCAAGGTGGTTTCACTGTAGGAGGCGTCGCCTTCATCATATGGGAGGGATTCCTAGAGAAAGACAAAATATACATGTTTGTGAATTCTCTGGTACATCTCATGCGTTTAACTATCATAGGGCATAAGAAGATCCCCTTACCTCATTGACAAAAAACCCTGAGGGAACAAACTCTGGCGCAGTTGCTGAAAGTTTTGACGACTTGACAACTGAATTCACATCCCCACTCACAGGTGTGCTATGGGCGCTTTGTGATGGTGGGTTATACGGACTTTTCCAATCTGACAAAGTAAGATCGTTTTGATTACGTCATGTTGGTTATTCTATCGATTGCAAGTATAGGCTACACTTCATGGTAAAGGATAAAGCAGGCAGGTGACAGAAAACATTTGTAAACGAATGTGAAAGTAGCATGCTAGTTAGCATTGCTGCCCCCGCCATACCTCCTGTTCCTGCATCGCTGTTTGGGCCGATATTACTCTCGGAAAAAGGCGGGGAAGTTCGCGGTTGTCTCAGCGGTTCCCTTTGGTAGAAGAGCGACGGTCTGGCGTCTCCTTCCGCAGCAGCAGTGCCAGGAAACCCATGTTCTCCCGGATTTATACGGCTTCTCCCTGCCCCCGGAGCTCGGTCAAAGGGATCGTTCATGTTGGCTGTCAATTTACAACAGCATCGGAAAAAGATCTAGCGATCACACCCGCTTATAAGTCACCTTCGTTTGTTTGTTTCTTTTTGTACAAACCAAAATACTGCTTATCCCTCTTCCATGTTGTTGAGGCGAGATTACAGTGCACAACTTTAACCCACTTCCTTTTACAACCTGCTCAGCTGTACAGTGACACACTCTAATCTTGAAACAAAACTGCTGCCATCTAGTGGTGCGGAGAGGAAATTCTGCTGCGGTCGCGGATGCAGGTAACCACGACACGAGCAGTTTATTTATTTGGTTTTCACTTTATCTTTCTAAGGTTCGACATATGTATAAGCTCCACACAGACGACACAATCTTTCCAGAAGTAATGACAACAAACACGCCTCTGGATAGCTTCTCTCCACCTCAGTAGCTGCCCACTACAAACATGTGTTGCAGTCCTCTCAGTTAAGTATTCATTAGTTGCTTTTGCCTCCAGTCTTTTTCCACTTGTTACTCAAACCTGGATCACATTATGCTACAGAGCCAAAAATATGAGCCCCACTTTGATAAAAGATTTCTGTGCTCATTTTGTGTTATTGCTGTTTTCCCCTCTGTGCCAGTTTCTTGGAGAAAGTTCAAACATTCACATGTCTGGAATGAAATAGTTGTGAAATGCCAAGAGGATTGCTGTTCATTGGAGGTCTATTTACATGCTTTTTTTCATTGACAAAATGTTGATTATTTTCACTCATAGAGTTAGGGTTCTCTGGTATGGGATTACTTACACTTTTTGGAGTTTCTCCGAAGAATCAAGGCAACCTCTGCAATCAGTTAGGTTAAGTAAAAAGGTCTCTATATAAAATTTAAATAAATACAATGAAATGGATAAAATAAAATATTCACCCAGCTTGAGGTAATACCTGGACCCTACAGAGTTGGCACTGGTATGGCTTGAGACTTTGCTGAACACATGAACGTAAGAGAAAAAAGGAGTTACATGCTGAGTGGCTCTAAAAGGACCCAGATCCAGGATTTACTTCTTCGTGCTTGCTTTGCTAACTGCGTAATTGGATGCATCTTCACTCCAAACTGAGATTTTTCACTCTAATTCTCAAATGTCTCAATATTTCTTTTTCACCCCTATCATATTGATCAGTCTTGGTTATGAATAAAATCTTATTATTTCATAATAAAATTCAAATAAATATAGCTTTTATTGTGATGATACATGGACATTGACAAGTTAGGCTTTAAACCAAAAAAAAAAAAAAACTCAGCTCAAGCACTTCTGTACAATTGAACACATACAAATCTTCCATTGTACTCCTCCACAGCAAGTGCTGTCACTGACACAGCGTCGGCTTTAGACTTGACAATTAAACAGAAGAAAGACGAGTTTTGGGTTTGACCAAAGTTAAACTTGCGATTATGATCAGGTGGTGCTGGTCAGGGATGTTTTGGAGAGGTATGTGGAGGTATCATGTTCATCATGATCATGCTCCTCAGACTGGAAGCATCAGGATGGAGTTCTTAGACCTCATCCGCTGTCCCAGTCACCCAAGACTGGGTCTTGGGTTCATCCTGGTCAACATCAATGCTCAAATTCATTCCATTGATATTAAATTCCACAGACCACCTCTGGGAAGTTTTGGTTTGGTTTTTCCCTGGTGCATTTTGCCTTGGTGTTGTCAGGAGCTCATGAATGCCTTCGTCTTCGTCTGGGAGTATCCTTTTGAGTTGCTGAGATGATCATTCCTGAAAAATGAGCTTGTTTTTACGGCGCATTTTGCTTCAACATGTGCCACATTTATATTTTGCTTTGAATTTGGGGCATTTCTTTCAGTTTATTTACCATAATTGGATTGAAAAGCAAACAACAGTATTATGGTACAGTGTATAGTCTGCCTGTCCTAAGATCCCATCTCCTCTATGTCAGTTGTTTCTCTAATGTGGGGGTAGAAGAAAATGAGATCCGGAAGCATGCAGTGTTAATGCTCTCGCCTCACTCTTTTGATCTGCATCGAGGCAGCTGCCATTGATTAGTCCATTTGTAGAGGATTACGGGAGGAAGTGGGTGGTCACACATGGGTCACATCTCTATTCACCATCCGTCTTCAGCGCATGAGGCGCGACAGGAATAATGTTTTTACAATTAGTAAATTAGATCCTAGACGTCAAGGTAGTAAGATACAATATTTAAATGCATGTTCAAGAATGCAAATTATATTTTAGTACTTCAGCGAAAGACGCTTTGAATTTCAGTATAAGAAAATTCTGTTCTTTTTTATTTTTGTAGATGATTATGTGTGAAAGCAGTGGGGGTCGTACAACTGAATTAATGTTTTTAATTCTGAAGCTGCTGTGTTACTGGGAGAGCAGATAAGATGATGCGTTAGGTACATTCACAAACTTGTGTCTGTATAGCCAGTGGTAGTACTGAGGAAGTCACACAACGTTCAGAATTTTATTTTCCCTTAAAGTTCCTATAAAAATACAGAAGGCAAAGATTAGCTTGTGGGATAACCCTTCAGTTAAATAGCTCTAAAATAAATAACATTACAATTAAAGCACAGTTGATGACGTTTGCTTGAAATGTGTGCATTTGTTGTTTCCAAGTGCAACATTTAGATCTATGATAAATACTTTTTGTTTGTAGTGTGTTATATTGAATGTTGCATGAGAAAGCTGTTATAAATAACATCATGACATCTTTGTTCCAGTGGGGGTTGCACTGTGCACCTCCTATTATTTTAGTCAATTTCAGTCCAGTTTGGCACAAGATTTTTGATAAATATCATAAACTGTGCCAAAGATCTCACTCAGTATTATAAATAAAACATCTAACAGTGTTAGTGCTTTCCCCCTCTCCTGTCATACATGGTCTAACAGCTTTCTAAGATGGCAAATGCCTCTGTCCAGTGCCGTAGGGTTCTATGGTTCACACCAGTATCGGAAGAAAGTGGGTGGCTGTGTTCTTTCTGCGACTTTTCCTCCCTCGCAGTGGCTTCCCGTGGACATTTAGTCCCACAAACATCTGCCTTTTCTTGTTCCTCCATTCGGCCGATGCGTAAGTGTTGTAGCCATTCTCCTCAATGCGCTCCTTTAGAGTGCAGTCAACATTGAACTCCCTCTGAAAAGCAGAGAGCAGAAGTTAGGCTGAGTATTTATGACATGCTGTTGTTGCAGGCATGTGTGCTTTGTGCAGCTGGTGAAGGATGTAATTCAGGATGACCTAGCTAGAGGAGTAAAGATAAGAGTCCCTTTGATAGCATAGGAATCCTAGCCTTATCTTTCTTCCTAAAGCATCTAGATTGACCCCTGACCAGAATACTCACCGCTCCATACAGTTCCCCCTTCCTGTTGAGAGCCAGATAGTAATTGCTGTGCAGTCCTCGGATGGCCACCACCCCCACGTCCACAGATGTGATTTCCATGATACCTACAACACATAAAATCAAAACATTAATTGAAGAAGTTTTAAAAAGTACCCAAAGGGCTTATTGACTCCAATCTTTGTCATATTTTATTTCCTACTATAGCTACCCTTATTTTCCATTTATTTCCTAATTCAGTGTTTTAAAGTAGGGATGCACAAATACCACTTTTTCTAAAACCGATGTGAGTCCAAGTACTTTCAATGCCAAATACAGACTTGTCAATGCCAAATACCGATACGAGTACAAGACATTTTCCTAAAACATACTTCATGAAGTGTATACACTTATGACAGACTTTTTCACTGCAGATTGGTTAATAATTAGTAACTTTACTCATTTAAATATCCTTGTGTAAAGTAGGCATCCCTTTGAAGAGTTACATTATATATATTAGAATTGAACATATGCTATTTTATTTTATTTCATTCAATATCATTTCAATATCATTCATTTTTATTGTACTGTCCGTCATAAACAGAACAGTCCATGTCCAAAACTCACTCAATGCTTGTGCTATATTTATTTTATTTAATAATATTATTGAGATGGTTACTTATTACTACTGCTAATTAGCCTCTTTTTGCCTTACAACAACTGTGGATTTTCCTGTTTGTTTTTTGTAGACTAGAGCAACTTAGCAAGTAGCCTAAAGCATTTTGAATATTTTTCTTCTGCAGCTAAATTTCACTCAATATGGGCATGCTACATCTCTTTATTTTGCATTTTCTGAGTACTTTTTAGTTGCTGGGTTTGTTGTACATAAATTATTACTTAATTTAGCCCCTGGGCATAAAGCGGCTTAAGAATAGGGCAGGTGCCAGTACAACTCCAGTACAACTCCAGTTCAAACCAGCCATATCATTTTAATGGTAGAAAGGCCTTCCTATTAGCCAACATCACCTTCATGTTTTTAATATTGTCACTGCTTTTGGACAGCTTTCAGAGAATATATACTTGGGCCAGATTCATGTAGATTCTCCCAGTAATGACTGATATATTAGCCAAAACTAGGGCTGGGCAATTAATCAAAATTTTATCAAAATCGCAATCTCTACTTTAGTCAATCTCAATAATCGTCATAGGACTATGACGATTATTTACAGGTTTACAGCCGTTTCTTTGGCACAAACAGTAACTAATGTTGGAGTTTGAACGAGACAATGTGTTAAATTAAACTGGAGGAAAGCCTTTGTTTTTGTTTGATCCTACGTTTGAATAAAAGATGTATCTAATTTTATGAATCAGCAAGATGTGTTTCATTTATTATGAAAAAATAAAATCGAATCAAAAATCAAGATTAATATGGGGAAAATAATCTTCATTATTTTTATTTTTTTTTTCAAAGTCGCCCAGCCCCAACTTGACAGTTACCATAGTTGCCACCATGAAATTTTCAGTTACCCTCCGCCTCACACAGCCTTTTGCCAGAGCCGTTAGCTGCTAGTTAGCAACATTAGCAGCTTGTAAACACTACAGGTCCACTGCTGGGGTACAATTATACACCATTTAGCACTGGTTAAATCCAGCACGGACTCTGATTTAGGGTAGCCTGTGATAAAGTCGGCTCTATGTGGAATATTTTATTTCCAAGCTCTTCCACGTTTTCTCTATTTAAATATGGTTATGTGACATTGCTGCGCGGACATCGAAGTGCTCCTATGGTATTATTACGCATTGCAATATAGTACCCCTTTTTATCCACTTAGAAAATCAACATTTTCATTTAATACATTTTAGTTTAATTTTGTGTAACTATACTTGGATCGTGTAACCGTATTTAAATAGGGGAAACGTGGAAGAGCTTGAGGAGAGGCTAAATGCTAACAACATCTACTGTCTTAAGCGACAGCTGTACGTCCAAGGAGCCTCCGTGTGACGCACGTTCGACTTAAAGGTTGTATGTTGGGTGCACGACCACAACTACGTTCTCCACGAACAAAAAATAAACACCGCGATTTGGGAAACGCCAGAAATCTCACAGCCAAAAAGTCATACGTCCGTTTGTGACGTAGGCTTTAATGAGTACGAGTAGGACATGTGTTATCGGGCCAATACCCGATACTGGTATCGGTGCATACCTAGTATAAAGCCATATTTGATTTTTATAAGTCTTCTTGAATATGAATTACTATTCATATTCTGAACATTAATCAAATCTATAAAAAAGTTGCTTGATAAATTAGATTTCTTACTATATTTTTTATAATTACGAATTCATACTCATGGTAAAATTGACAGTCATTGCTTCATCAAGCAGTGAATGTGTCAGAATTAGAGGTCAAAGAGACATGACTTCCTAACATGTCCTTGACCAGAGAGGCCACTTCTCATCCCACGCTGTTTTTTGCAAGAGCCCCTTAGCATGGTCAGATTCATGGCTACTTCCTCTTCTCGTCTCTGACCGCTATGATTGTTATGATTGCTTTGTCCAGAATCTACACACAAGCACAGCGAGGGTATGGGGGTGTAAAGTGCAGAGCTGTTGAAGTGCTTTGATCACTTGGCCCACCTTTCTACCTCAGAGAGTTAGGCCTGGTCAGAGGCTCCATGTCCTATTTATGAATGATTATTGAGTCCTGCAGGTGTGAACTTACAGATCAATCTCTTAAAAATACAGTGACTTTCCTTGACGTGCATGAGGTTCTGACTGTATCAGTTTCTAGTTCAAACAGTGGCACCTTGGGGCAGTGCGGTCTGAACCGGCAGTGGAGCCGGTGACACAGTGGCCATTGAAGATCTGAGAGGTGCTGCTTTAGGTGGGATCGGATGTCCGCGCTGAAGTGAGCATGTAAGACAATCTATGGTTGTCTCTGGCTGCTCTGTAAACATGGGCCGGATAAAAGCCAGGAGAACAGAGGAGTCATGACAGTGAGACTGGGGGCGGAGGGAGGATTAGAAAGGCTGTAATGATCACTGATCAAAGTCAAGCACCGGAGGCAGGGGCGAGACAGGTTGTATACACACACTCATGCACAGCCTCTCATGCACACCAACACACACTGCTGGCTGTGGCAGGTGAATCAAACTCGGCTCCATTCACTGTTCACAGCTGAAAGCTTGGCCCAAGAGACTGGAACAATTTGCTTATTATGTCTGAGAGTATGGGAAAATGGCATAATTGAAAACAGCCGTAACACATTACAGCATTAATCTTTGACAGTGATAATAATTCTTACTACGGACAACTTTTTGCAAAACCACTTATGGTTCCTGTCGTGAGCCAGGTGATTTCAGCTAATTACTCGGTTTTCCCCTTTGCCTGCGCTTTTCCCTAATGCGTTGCTTATTTGATATGCTCTGTTTGGAGTTACAGCACTAAATGGTGCGTGGGTTGTGGAATAGAGGTGCGTACGAAAATTAAAGGTGTTTTTTCCACAGTGGGAAGCCAAAGAGCATGTGCTTCACAGCTTGTACCATTATTTATCCTCACCCTTATTTAGGCATAGTACAGAAAATGAACATGTATGTCATATGATGTTGCAATAAGCCATGCAGTCTATACTTCACAGGAATGTTTATTTCCTTCTCTTCACCTATTTAGAGAGATTTATACACAAACCCAGGAAAGGTTTATCCTGTTTGAACTTTTGCCTTCAGGTTTTATTTTGGAAAGCACTCAAACAAAACTTGTTGCCTTCTGCTATATTCATACATTTCTGCTCTGAATTCTGATCAGTGATCAGAACAGAACTGAACCAAACCACACTGATGACAGCCAGTTCTCATTATGTGCTTATAATCCCTTAAGTCTATCTCGACTCAGCAGTCAATCGTAGTGCTGCTTGTATAAATGTACTCAGCTGTGGATCATAGAAAGTTTAAGTGGCGCGTGTGCAATGCTTCTTGACTTGAATCTGGCTCCCTGTTTGGTTGGCTGTGTAACCTCAGCACAGTCTTGCGGTGAGCTGGAGAGCCATGTGGGACAGTTTTACGCTGGCATCCCCATAAATCTGTGGGAGTCTAGATGCTGGCTCTGTAACAGACAAGAGCTGGGTCCCGGCCGGGCCACAGACAGCAACTATCATGCCTTGCAACACCTCGATGTAGGCTGGACAGACAATTCTTCAATTAAACGTAGGGGGTATGGTTTCACTGGTTCTAAATGAAATTATTTGTAGATACATACTACAGAATGTATTTAAAGTCAGGTTACTTAATGCTCCAAGAAAACGAATTGAAATCATTCATAACATGATTCGTAGGAGTGCTACTTGGATATAAATTCAGTCAACCATGTAAGGATAATTACATTTTTTGCTTTTTCAGCTTGATTTAAGTTTTTCTGTCTCGATCACGGCAGTAAAATGAACAATGGATATGGATTCACTCATTATGTTTTATTTTAATTTTATTTTTACTGATTGTATAAAGGTCATAAATGTGGTTGGTTTTGTTTAAACTTTTGATATGTGTTAGTATACAGTATTAACAAAAACAAAAAAACGTTATTGTTGTGATGGGTCACAGTATGCAATAATTAAATGTAAACTATGTAAATTCATATGTGTCCCATCATTTCTGTGTTCCACATGGATAGTCTGCCTTCTGCTCACTATGGCCAAGTGACATTTTATCACTTGAAGGGAGCATAGAAGCTCCACAAAGGGCATCATCCCTGGGATCATGTCTCGCCCGGGGCACAGAGCACAGACTGGGGCCACCTCTGTGTAGTATCCTTTACCTTGTGAACCTGATCCATACACATATTATTGTGGCCAGACCCCCTAAGGACAGCACTGTTTGATGGCACCACTATTGATACTGAAGACAGCTTTGATGTGGCCATAATAACACTCAACTATGCCATTCATAAAACTTGTATTTTACTCTTGCGTTGGCCTTGCTTTTAATGCATGTGTTTTGCAATTTCAATGCAAAAATGAGACATAAAATCATAAACCTTATGGCTAAAGTCTTAGTTCATTACAATGAAACTCCCAAGTACTTGGAAAAAACATGCAAACATGACAGAGTGACAGTAAATAAGCATCCTTCTGTCATGACCTTGTCCAAATTGAGGTTTTCTTTAAGAAGATCAATCTTGGTTTGTCTGTCCCTTGGGAGCCTTAAGGTTCCACATACACTTTGCAAAGACGTGAGGGGTAAGTGTTTGTTTTGTCATGCACAGAGTGGCAATGAGAAGGGCTAGGACACTATGTCATTTCACTCACCTAATATAAACCTCACCCTAAAGATTTAAACCAAGCCATCAAAGTGTCCAAAACAAACAGCAGACCTTTCGAGTGGGAGAGTGAGCGAAGCGGCCCAAAAGTATTAATGGGATTGACATAGACATCCTCCCCCAGTGCTGTTCTTCAGAGACCTTATCTGTGCTGTTTACCCTGGGTTGTGAACACAGTCTGATAATGGTGCACTTATCGGACCCTGCTCCTTTTTGAGCCTTCTCATCGCTACTATTATTGTGCTGTGTGTTTGGATAGCCCAAATATCTGAGGGATGGCTGGATAAAAAAAAGAAAAAAAGACCCTGGCTGCACTGCGCAAATAGAGGAGAAATTGTTACATGCCATCATGAAATTTTTGATTTTAAATACATACTTAACGTGAATCATTTTTTATCATACAAATAGATAATAAACATACCAGTACCAATCATCTATACTGTTTCTTATGGCTTACAGTGGTACAACCTCAATGTAAATGTCACCCTGTGTTTTGTACTTATAAATCAACTTGGGTGGAAACATGTGTATGCAAAAATTACATTAAAACATGTTTTGTTTATTTACTCTAGTTAATGGTGCTCTGTTCTGTTACTTACTAAGGGGATCGTCCTTGCTTTTTGTTCCATTGACCTTCCCATTCTGATCAATCCTCAGGAAAAACTTCTGGAACGAGAAGAGCTTCCTTCTGCGTATGTCTCCCTGGAGGTGATTGTAGCTGCGCACATGTCTGCCTTGTGGGCCCCCTGTGCGTCCGTTGTGAGCCCCATTGGGCCTGGTCCGGGCAGCGGGCTCTGTATTTGAAATGTTTAGACCAGTTCTGAGCTGGGAAACACGCCTCACTCTGTCTCTGTGCAGAATTTTACAGGACGCCTCAGGTAGCGAGCTAGTTGAGACCAGCAGCAGAGTGAGCAGCAGGGCCCAAGACAGTGTGGGGACCAGCGTGGTTGTGGTCCGAGCCCCGTTGACCGTCCTGGCAGCCTTACTCCCTACAGAAGCCCATCTGCTCATGGTAGAGTGCGGAGTGCCGGACTGGAGGCAGCCACGGAGCCTGGGACATGCTGCTGGGGGCCACAACAGAATGAGAGGGCAGGGTGGGGGGCCCTCCACAAACCAGGCTGTCTGAGATGAGCTTCTCTGGGTCTTTTCAAATGCTAGATTGGATCAAGTGTGCTCCAATATTAAATTGCACACTACTTTGGACTTTCCAGTAATCCAAAAAATGTTCTTCAGCACTTAATATCCATTTAAAAGAGTGTCCATAAATTAAAATCCATAAGATTCCAATCAGCTGCAACAAGGGGCACCAAAGTAGTCCTTCAAAAGATGCCGGACCTCACACATGGATTTTGACATTGTTGAAAAAGTTAAAAGAAAATCCTGTACACTTACAGAGACTAGCCCTTCCAACACTCGTGTCTCTGTGGTGGTGTTGAACCTCTTCACATCTTCTGTCGGCGCTCTGTCGCTCTATCCCCAGATGACTCCACCCTCAGAGGACTGTCTGTGATGTGACTTACAGAACCCTTAGTGCTGTGTAAAGGCATGGTCACTCACCTAAAGCATTGTGACACAACTAAGCGAGCGTGCAGTTGTGTGCTGTTGTATGAGTCTGGTAGTTTGATCCCTCCCTCCTGCTCAACTTCCCCTCACATATGGGAACCAGTGGTGCCGTGTGTGTGCCTATGTGAGGGAACCAGACTGGAGTGGGTGAGATGATAGCTGTGTTTATCTGAGCTGAAGGTGCAGGGCACAATACAGTTGTCTGCGGCATTGAGATCAGTGTTAATTTCGTCGACTAAAATATTTAGTTTTTTTTTGTTAATTTTAGTCATTATTTACCTTTAAACTACAAACATGTGTTATTCCATTGCGTATGCAACCCATAGGTACAAGTTATTACACAGCACATTACATTGTACTAAATTTGGCAGATACAATGTATCAAGGGCAGTGTAAAATAAAGTTGTATTAATTATTTTAGATTAAGTGAACTAAATTATTGTTGACTGATTATACACTAATACTAAAACTATGTCTGTCTAAATTACTAAATTACATTTTGTCTAAAGACTAGTGAAATATTTTGTCAAAATTCGTATTGATTGACATCAGACGCTGCTCCTTTGTTTATGCAATCTAAACTGCATTACTACAAAATGTTTTTTTTTGAGAAAAAAGAAAAGCTGTTTTGATGAATCAAGAACTATGTTATATGTGTTGAGCATATCATTTTTCGCAGGCCATTATTGCCAGTACACTGCAGCTAGGAACTTATCGCAGGCCTCTTTTCCTGTGGCCACTCAGGTCACAGTGTTATCTATCCGGCACTGCCACTGTGCACATCCATCTGACCCATCAGTTAAACAGCACAGCACTGAATGTGCGGGACAGAATGCTGAAAGGTTTACAATGACAAATGTTCCATCAGGGATGAGGACGACACCGGTGATCATTGTGCTGCGACATTTCCACTAACCTCATGTGATTAAACAGAACAAGCATTTGCAGTCTTATCTATTAGCCATAAACCTCTTGTCTTGAAGGTAACAGTCTGTTCTTTGGCGTTTTATATCCCTTAAGCTCTGGTTGTCTTGTGGCTTTAATGTCTATTAGCGATCTACGACCAGAACAGTTATCTCATCTTAACTGCTTTGGCATTATCTAAAGATTTAAACAAATAAATCTTATCAGTGCTTCCTTTGTGCTGATGTTTCCCCTTTAAAATCCTGAATGACAAAAGGAAACGATGCAGCACAGACTGCCTCCAGTAGTAAGACTGTCTATAATAGACCAGCATGCACATATTGTGTGTTTATGTCCAAGACATGCCAGACTACAAGACTTTTGTTGGCAGTGTATTTCTCTGCATCTTTTATTTAGCTTATAGGAGGGTTTGTACCATTGTTGTAAGAGCAGCCTTGCACTCTGAAACAGTCAGGGCAGAATCCATTATCCTCAGGATGGTATTCAGATTTGTTTCCTTTTAATTTCATCCTTTATAAGTGTGGATACTGTTCGTAATAAATGTGCCGATATGCTGCTCATCGTGTTCCTTCCACTAATGTCCCATGAAGATATCTCTTGGGAAGAAGTGTTTTGTTGCTTTGGGCATCACCAGATTTGCAAGTCTTCTTAGAGGCCAAGTAGCAAAATCTGCCCATGCTTGTTCAGGACTTGAAATCAATATAAATGAGATTTACAAGATCTGCAGTAAGACTCATCTCCCTTTGTGTTTAAAGTCAGCATTTCACCTGTTTTATACAACTATTTTGTGTGAATTACATCTCAAATGTTGGAATAACAGGCAATAGGAGAAACTGATGGGATTGAGCCTACCCAGAGGCTAGAACCCCCCCCCCCCCCCCCCCCCCCCCAAAAAAAAAAAAAAACAACAACGAAAAAAACTAATAGAAATAGAAAAGACAAAACCGGAAATTTCAATTGAGATTGGTCACAGTTCCAAAGTCAAAAGGAAAAACTTCAACAGGAACAGACGTTTGGAAATATCTTATTGTTTTGAATGATTAAATTAAATGATTGTGTTGGGACATTACACTGCATAGTCCATGTTATAATACATTACTGTATAGTACATGAAATCAGAGGCGGGTAGTCATCAGTTACATTTACTCAAGTATATGTACTTGAGTAACTTAAGTTCCTTTTTGAATGAATTTTACTTTTTAGAGTAGTTTTATCATACGGTAAAATCATAATGAAGTATCTGTACTTGAGTAAAAATGTTTGTTACTTTTTCCACTGGGCGTAAATATTTAAGCAGCAAGTGCTTCATATTGATCTATAAAATAGATGCCGATCGTCTTGTGCTCCTTGTTCTTTAGAATTATTTTGTTTTTCTGTATTTTCATGCCATTTTTATTGTAAATGTCCAGATTTCCACATGATGTTTTGTTTCACACAATTTATGGCGTCATTGAAAAGAAAACAGACTTTTTCGCTCAGTCAATACTCATAGTACATTTTCTCCAAGTACTTTTTTACTTGTACTTGAGTAAAATGATTTCAAAATTACGTTACTCTTACTTGAGTAAATATTTTGACTACTCTACCCACCTCTGCATGAAATGCAGTGCATGCACTGTGTTTACTTTGCAAAATGTACATGTAATTTGTATCGAGGCCATTGAGAAATGTTTTTGTTTCTTCATACATGTCTCTTTGTTCACGCCATACAGGACCTTTGAAATGGCAGCAGGTGGGTTTAGTCCTCATTCTAAACTATTAAAGAAGTGATACTTTGTATCATATGTCTCTGATTTGCGAGAATGTAGACTCTTCCTTGTACACTGTCATTAGGCAGATGTTCTAAGAAGAAAAGCAAATCTCTTCAACTTAATTTGACTCTAGTCCATATGTGGTCTGAGCGAAATCAAACGCACCACTCACAAACAAGCAGAGTGTCCTATGGGAACCATGTGTGTCTAGGACTGTGTTCCCTGGGGCAGGCCGTTTGTGCTGTGTGTGCCTGGTCAAAGGAGGGCGAGGCTTTAATAACAGCACTAGGCCTGGTACAAGGATGCCAGTCTCATCCCCCCAGGACCTGCAGCATGATGGAGTCCAGATGAGGGCCACCTCTTAGGTCATAACAATTTTCGGAAGAAAAACCCCCAACTGTTTTGGGTTTGATAGATTATGCTTAATGTTGGATTGATTCATTTGAAAATGTAAAGTTACATATTTAAGAATGTAGGGTTTCCATAACTGTTTAGTTGTGTAACTCACACGTAAGTGTTGCATCACAATAACAAGCAGTTGAACGTCTTTTTCTCCTGGTCATCATATGTAAATATTTAATGTGTTCCTGGCTGGTGTGACTAAGGTGTCTGGTAACCTATAAGGTGAGGTAGCAATTTCCTGCTTTACGATGATCAATAGATGTTTGTCATGTTATCTT
Organism: Proterorhinus semilunaris; assembly: GCA_021464625.1. Lineage (NCBI taxonomy): Eukaryota > Metazoa > Chordata > Actinopteri > Gobiiformes > Gobiidae > Proterorhinus > Proterorhinus semilunaris. Next base: position 14,432,889 of record CM038345.1, read on the forward strand.
CCTGTCCTGAACAAGCACTTACATCATTCTCCCTTTACTCGTGTCAGTTTCAGCAGCCCAGTAGAATTCACTTACAGGTCACACGCTGGATCAACTGCTTCAGTCTGCGCCTCAAGGCAACGTAAGGTGACCATGCAGACCAACTCCAACTACATGTGCAGCAGGACACAACTGTCTGTGGCATAGATGTTTTGACAATGGTATAATTCAATAATTAACTGAAAATCAATATTCTAATAGTATGTAGCATATATTCTACTAAAGGCTGCTCAAAAAGTGGGATAAATGGGGCATTAAATTGTAAACAAACCCAATTACAATAAAATAACATTATGTCCTTACTGTAAAGTGAAGGAAAAACATGGAAGGAACACAAAAACAGTATTGAACACAAATCAATATTATATGCAGTTTCAAGAAGAACAACTATTAACTTTGTTTTCAGTAGGACTAAAACAACTGTATGTTAAAATATGATAATAAAACCACACGGTGCCCAGTTCTCTACATTTTCTGTGCTGAGTTTATGGCCCCATGACATAAAATGTTTTGTATTTGATGTAATAGACAGGTAGGCGTGTCTGCAAAAGATGATACTAATTAATGGCAAATTGTTTTACTCTGGCATGTGCATAGAGAAAAGGTCATGCACCTAAACCTATGATTGTGACATTTCCCTTTCCCCTGTGCACCACTTGCCATTTTGTTGTCAAATGTTTGTCTTTGCTTCATAGATCTTTGAGGTCAGACTTATCTTGAGGTCAGACTTATTTGCTGCTTTTGGCGTTGAACAGAGTGAATCTGGAAAAGCAGAAACAATGAAATAAGCATTTGTGTCTTGGGCCCAAACCACAATTGGACTGCGTTTCTCAAGCTTTAGAGGTAATTTTATGGCTATTTGTGCTCGTTTTTAGAAAATCTACTAAAGCTGTTTGTAAGAGCCATTTTAGAGGCCTTTTATGTATTTGTTCCACCAGCCACTACGCGGCGCTACACTTCCTGTTTGGGACCAGGTGAGCCTATTTAAGGGCTCAAGGGAGTGGCCTCAGGGTGGCAGAGTGAAGGCATACAGTTTTTGACCGTGATTGTTAAGACGTGATTAAGATATGGAAATAAAAGGATTCGTCATTTTAACACTAGAGTATTGGGCTCCTTTCACGCGTGCTAAACACCTTTTTACTTTGCCAACCATAGTAGCCAGTGGTACAGGGCCACTGGCCGCTACACTAGTCAAAAACTAGCCAAAGAAGTTGGAACGCCTGGCTTTAAGTGGAAAGCTTGGCGTATCGTGGCAAGTGGACATCTTGCTTTTCGACCGGGTGCGCTATTGGGGTGTAACCCGCAAAGGAGGAACCTGACCACGGCGGCGGAGAAGACGTACCGGACCGGTACAGTGCGGGGGTGGATCCGTGCAGCCAGAGGAGCAGACGTGGTAGCAGCGCGAAAGCGGAAAGGAGCACCACGAGGATCGGAGGCCGTACACCCCAAGGAGAGGACGCGGTACCGGCGCGAAGGCGGAGAGGAGCACCGCGAGGATCAGAGGGGGAACCGTGCGCCTTGAGGACGCGGTACCAGCGCGGCGAGGAGCACCGCGTTCAGATCCAGGATCTTCGCCGGAGGCGGAACGCGGAAGAGCGCAGCGATCTTCATTGAGGAAAATCAGCATTGGGTATATTCTTGCAGATATGAGTATGAAATTCATTGTCAACCCAATCGTTTGTGCTGAAAGATGCATCTGGCAAGATTTAATTTGATGCACAACGAACTACACTGTAAATAGTTGCACTGTAAAAAACGTAAAATAGGCTTCCTAAAGATGCATGAACTGAATGAAACCTCTCCCAAGAAACAGCCTTTACCATCTTGGGCTGTGGACATTTATGACATTGGCTTTTTACCAGACCCACCAATTTACCAATTGTCATTACATTGTGAACAGACTGAGGTTTGTGATGATACATTTGAAGAAATTGACTGGGAGGGTCCAGCGATCTATGTTCCAGTGGTGGAGCTGCATGATCCAACAGGGACCGGTGATTCATTTGAAGAAGTGGACTGGGAGGGACCACCGATCTATGTCCCAGTGTTGGTTTCGTGTACTGATGCAGGGGCCGGTTTGAGTCCTACAGAGTCAGACGTCACTTCAAGTGTGACAGAGGAAGCCTCTCCTACAGACTCTAGGTCAGAGCTGTTCGTGGACAGTCCACGGGACATGTTTCCTCAAACTGAGACCAAGGAGGGCATGTTAGACCTCAGTGAAACGAATGAGTCTGTGTTTATAAAGGCAAATTATGCACTTAGTAAAAATATTACCTCTGTATCTGTGAACGCAAAATGCTTTGAAGTTCATTGTGAAAAGGTTATGAAAAAGATGAAATGTTCAGCCTTTTCTTTGCAAATGGAGAGCAATGCATTGACAACTGAAGTTTATGACACACCACCATGTCTGTTCTGTTTGAAACCAAGGAAAATGTTCAAACATAGGAGATGGAAATGTTAGATATTTGTAAATGTAGACTGGCTTATGGCATTTGTTGAATTTTGTACCTGTGGATTATGTTTGTAATAATGGAATTCTGTATCTTTTGGTGAAGAAAATGTAACTTTAAATCTAATGGCTCTTGTATCAAAGTAGGTTGTAATTGTGTTCCACTCTGTGCCACACAATTAAGGGGCCGGTGTGTAAGAGCCATTTTAGAGGCCTTTTATGTATTTGTTCCACCAGCCACTACGCGGCGCTACACTTCCTGTTTGGGACCAGGTGAGCCTATTTAAGGGCTCAAGGGAGTGGCCTCAGGGTGGCAGAGTGAAGGCATACAGTTTTTGACCGTGATTGTTAAGACGTGATTAAGATATGGAAATAAAAGGATTCGTCATTTTAACACTAGAGTATTGGGCTCCTTTCACGCGTGCTAAACACCTTTTTACTTTGCCAACCATAGTAGCCAGTGGTACAGGGCCACTGGCCGCTACACTGTTTGAACTGAACAGATATCCAGCTGTTTCAGTTTCAAGACAGTGTTGTGCACACAGACACTTTGCACTTGTGGGGCTATTAAATGCTGCTTACAAAAATAGTTTGCTCACTGCACATGCATCTAATGATTGAATTATTAGCACTACAACTTAACAGTTCTCCTTTATGGAACATAGGTTAGTGCCAGTGCTCATTTTGTGTAACTAAACCTTTGTCAAATACAAACAGAAATAACAGATTATAGCCCATAATTTAAAAAAAAGAAAATAGGCACAGTCGGGGTTTTAGAAGAACTTTTAATTTGCATCATTATGTATTGTATTAAAGGTAGTGTTCAGTACTGCTGACTAATACTCAGAATCCTGAATGACAGCGGCAGAGTGTAGAGCAGCCGCTGAGTCCGTGTCCGGTTATCTGGCACATAACACTCAGAAATCTGGGCCAGCACAACCTGATCCAGGAAACAGAGCTGCACTTCTACTCAGTTCTCATCCGTCTAACCACATGATAGAGAAAATGCTCTCAAATCTTTCATTTTCACATTTATTGATAGACATGCAGCACCTTTTAAAGTGATAGTCTGTAACATTGCAAAATGAGGAGAGACACACAGAATTTTCAAAAGTTAAATGATCAAGCTTCCTCCTGATTGGACCTGACAGGCCAGTTTACAGGAAGGCAAGGCATGTTTGTTTATACCGCGTATTTCGTACACAAGACAACTCAATGTGCCTTACAGGGAAAGGAAGGAACGCTCGCCCCATTGGTCAAAGTGATAGCCCAGGGATTCTGATTAGTGTCTGAGATCGGCAAAGGACTTCAGAATGTTTTTTATTTCTTTATACAGTATACGTCAATGTGTAGGTCCAGGGGTTGCAATCTATAAAATGTGTTAAACATTTTGGGCCTGTTTCTAAACACAGACTGTAGACTAGACTTTCAGCTTCATACCTGGTGCAGTAAATGGCTGGACAAACACCTATTTCTATGTTATGTACAACAGGGACCCCTCCCCAAGCTTTTCCTCCAACAGACCGGACCAGACTAGTATTTTCCGCTGCTGTAGGGGGTGTGCACGTGCTGGTGTTTTGATCACGTTTCTGCGGTGTGGAGTTGGCCTCGCATAGGGCTAGAGCGAGACCCATTGATCGGCTTTCTCTCTCTCTCGGGACATGGACAGTGTTTCACACACAGTGGGAGAAATAGTCCTGTGAGAGCTTAATATGATGCGTGAGCATGGAGAGCAAAGGGGAAGCAGCAAACGCTCATTGTGGTCGGTGTTGTTTGTAGCGCACCATGCCCCCCGCCAAACCCCTTTTATCCTAAGCTACTCCCTCAGGCTATGGCGAAGGCACTGTGGCACCGTTGTTTGGACGCAAAACACCATCTTGAGCAACGTTGTTGAAGATTGGGCCCTACAACGTACAGACTATCACTTTAAGAAAAAAGTTTACATTAATGATTTGTAGAAAAAGTGACCTGAGAGGGATGACCTGCAACACCTCTTTGTCATTGGTCACAGAGGAGCGCCAGGTTCTGCAGCTGCTCCTGAGTAACTCTCATAAGTTCATTCATGTGTTTCAATGTGTAGTGGCAGATAAGTAAACAAACACGGTACAAGTAAAATACAGTCAGTCACAAGTCATTTGTCTAGACACTTTTGGAAATTCAAAGAGAAAACATCTCTGTTTGATCTTGCTAATGTTAACAACATTAAATATTGGGCAGTGACTTTATAGAAGCAGGATCCCATTGTCAAGTAAATAAAATTGAAACAGATTTCTACAAAAGAGGAAAAAACAAACAGTATTTACAGTACATTCTGTTGTAATAAAAACAAGAAAAGAGCACCATGCTGTAACACATTGTATGTAGTATTAAACTATATTTTTTTGTATTTTATCTGTCAAAACCCCCCACCCCCCAAAAAAGTTCCAGTAGAGTCACAGATCTCTATAAATATCAGTGTCATTCAGGTGAAACGGTTTTGAATTCAAGTGCAGTCATACTCGGGTGCGTATAGGGAAGCAGTGTAAGGAGTGGGCAAGTTGCGATGTCTTTTTGTAATTAGGGCCCACAGGTCACACAACACTGTTTTTGAATTGACCTGAAAGAGCAGCGACTCAGCAGTTTCAGTTTGTCGCAGAAACGAGATGACATGGTGTTTTTCTTGCAGACAAAACCTGTAAAAAAAATTATACAATACTTACAATCATTGACTATACTGACAAATCAATCTTGCAATTTCAATTTTGCATACCAGGGCTGACTTTGCATTCCTGTACATTGCACTTCCTGAGTGTGTCTGGTTTGGGCTCCTTTTCACAAAGGTTATTTGGCATTACGGTCATGTTTTCCACAGTAACACATTTAATGTCGCGCTGCTGCTTTCCTCCACCACAACTCACTGAGCACTGCAAACCCACAGACAGGAAGTCGGTTATCATCATGTAGACCCCTTAGACCCCTGGATGCTCCGAGCTACAAAACTTTATTTCACCTCATTCCAGTCTTTGTTGGTCCAGTGAACACATGGCTTCAGTGTGCACAGCTCAGTGCTGTTGGGCCTCATAGGATCACTGCAGCGGTTAGCTTCTGGACAATAAACAAGTCGCTCTCGTATGCCAGCGCCACAGCTTCCTGAACACTGAAAGATGAATTTATATTACAGACAGGTGCACACTATCGTTGTGTCTTTGGGCATGACACTTCACACACCTTGCCTCCAGTGTTTGACACTGGTGTATGGCAGAGTGTGACTGGCTGAGTGGTTCCTTAATGTAAAGCGTGTTGAGTGCCTAATGTAGCACTTTATAAATGTGATAATTTACCATTTATTGGTGTATTAGCAAATGTCTGCTCTGAGGATCTGTTTTTGTGCATGTGGTCCCATGCCACAAGAAAATTATTTCATATAGAGACAATTTTGTCTTATCTTGTGCTGAATTGAACTGTTATTTTGTGAAGTTTATGCAAGTTTGCGAATTACAAATAAAGAATGTTTTACTGTAATTCACTTCAAATACATAAAGCAAATTACCAGGAAACATTCTTAGTAATACCAAAATAGGGCTGCAAAATGCATAGTCCATTACTGACCCTGGTCGCTATTTTCATCCTATTACCATGTCATTCCTCTGCGGTAAAGTGAGGTGAAATCATAGAATTGACTTTCCCCAACCCGCCACTTACTGGACCCCAGGGAGATGTGCTCCAGGGCAGGCAGAGTTTGCGAGGGCAGGTCAAGGTGCTGATGGGTTTGCTGGACAAAGCCTGGCAATGGAATGGTCTTAGGGGTCTTTGACTCTGAGAATCCACACACTGGACGTCCCGGTGCCTACGGCCCACAGCAGCGCACTCATCTGGACACTGTTATTGAGGAGAATAAATTAAAAAGAAAGATTGCTCTAATTGGAAATATAATTACCAGTAAGTAGCAAGTGGAATTAACTAGTAATGAGTCATTGTTGGATTAAGTAACAAGAGGAGGTTTTAGTCACCTTGCTCCAGCTGCCACTCTGCCAGGCAGCACAGGGCTGCAGCTGACATGTCCGTGCGGGCTCAGGTCTCTCCGAGGAAGCACAGTCCTTCTCATTCTGTGAGCTGCAGACCACTGTCCTCCACATAGCACCAATCCCACATGTGGTCGAGCACTGGTCATCACAACATTTATTTTAGACTGCGTGGCATTTTGATAATAGCAGAGGGTTCTACTAGATAAGATAAGATAGAACTTTAACGATATCACAATGTAGAAATTCACTTGTTACATCCCCTCTCAAGAACAGTCAAGGGGTGAAAAATAGTCAGGAAAATGCATGCAAAATACAAAATATTACAGTTGCAAACACTGCTTTTTATGGAGTGGAGTGCAACTGTGTGCCTTACCGTGTCATTAAATTGAATTAAATGCATTACCCTCTTGTTGAAGTATTGATACTACTTATATAAAAATATATCTTACACAGTGGCAACCAGTGTTAATTTTGTCGACTAAAATATTTAGTCTTAATTTTAGTCAAAGTGATATTTCTGACGACTAAAATTGGACTAAAACTAAATTTTAAGTTTTTCATGCGACTAAAACTATGACTAAAATGTCCAGATATTTTAGTCGACTAAAATGAGACTAAATAAAAATGAAAAGGAGAGACTAAAATCATCCAAATTTCTATTGACCGTCTGAAAGAGCCTCATATCATGTAAATTCACTGCCAAAGAACAGCTCTGAGCTTTGTTCATGAGGGAGCCGCTCCATGAAGCAGAGGACCTCGATTAAATATGATTATAATGAATATTATAAATACAAAGTCGATTAAATTTGTCCTAAATTCAGTCGACTAAATTGACTTGCAATTTTAATTGACTAAAACTCGACTAAAATTGAATTACATTTTTGTCAAAAGACTAAGACTAAAACTAAATTAAAATATCTTGTCAAAATTAACACTGCAACATGTCATCGAACTCATTGTTTTCCACTCACCTCACTCCAGTTTCCAACGACCCAAGTGAAGCCTTTCACAACGGCCTTTCTGGCCATAAGGTTGTTCTGGTCACTGCTGGGGATGTTTTGTTTCTTGGAGCGATTTGCTTTTGGGTGCTGCATCTTCTTTTTTGACTGAGAGGTTTCCATATTAGCCTTTGGGGCCACAGCTGAGTTCTTAGGTTTTATGATCTTCACTGTTGGCTGAAGCCATGTTGTTGTGGTGGTTCTGGGCTGAGTGGTTGCTGCGTTTTGGGTGTGCGTTGTGTACGAGTCAGTAGTGAAAGATGTGTATGTTTTAGAGGCCTTTGTAGTGAGGGAATCTCTCTGGTTGTATATATTATTGCGAGGACTGGATTGATGCTGGGGACTCTTGGTGGTCATTCTTGTGCTGTGTGTGGTAAGCGCAGGGGTCTGTTTTGTAATCATTGATTTAGCATTTGATGGTTTACCAGTAGTTTGAATATCCAAGTCAATAATTTCCTCTTCAGTGGTTCTGTCTTCAACAATATAGTCATATCCAGGAGTTTGCATTATTAGATTATCATTATTTGATGTGCTGCCTTCCTCTTCCTCCTCCTTTGCCATATTTGTAGTCTTTCCCAGACTTTTAGCAGCTTTGTTTCTTCGAAAATAACTACCTTTAGTTGGAACAAGATCCTTTCCTTTATTTTCTGTCCGCACAACATTAAACTCAGTATCAAGTACGTCTGTAATGTCAGAGACTGAGGTATTTCGGGTTGAAGTGGTAGAATGAAAGAGAGTAGTCTGTCTGGTGGTTAGATTGTAAACTACAGGAGCAGCTGTGGAAGTAGTGATTGTTGTTGGAAACCAAGTGGATGTAAAGTCTGCAGGATTGGTGGGTTGGCGCTTAGGGGGGTATAACCAACGGTATTTGGGAGGAGGTCCAAGCCGTCTTCGCAGGCTTAAATTTGGGCAATTCTGGAGTCCACATAGTGAGCGGGAACGGGGTTTGGAGGTCATGTCGCAGCCCTTCTTTGGGTCAAGGGCGCAGGTGACAGTGCGAGAGCGGACTCCTCCACCACATGTAACTGGGCACTAGTAAAACAGAGAAGAAAGATATTATAAGAATGTACTATTGAAGGGTACATATATTAAATCTACTTTTTTGACCTTTTAACTATGGTGCTTGTTTTTCTGCCATCAAAACATGTAGTATGATAAACAAGGTCAATGATAATAATGAAACTCACTGATTGAGAGAAGTTAATTACAAAGTTGGCACTACTGGAGGTTTATAATCTGAGATTATAACATTGTCAGTGCTGCTTCTTGGATGAAAGGCAAAACATCCAACACTCCAACTATCAAGTACAGATGAGGCTTAAGAATCTTAGTGTACAATTTACTGTGATGACCCAAGAAAAAAATATTCATTTCATATTTCTACCATAATATTGTCTTCATTTCCAGCCCCACAACCACAGGCCGATGAGCTGTAGGTACCCTAAAAAATACACAGTGATTTACCTCTTCCCAATCTCCAATAATCCAGTCTTGTCCACATGGGACATCTCTGTTGCAGGGAACCATACGTTTGGGTTTGAGCAGATGTTTGCACTCAAAAGGGTGCAACACGGTTTCCTCTCCTGAAACGGTGCGGACACACAGCACTGTCCGTGAGCGCACGCCTTCTGACCCACAGGTCGCAGTGCAGTGCTGCCAGCCCCCAACCCACCACCTGCCGAGGAGAAATTAAAATGTGCAATGTTAAATATATGGTTGAGTGAGAACAGAGCAGAAAGTGGAAGTTGTTGTGAACCTGGCTGGACAGTCCATATTTTTGCATTTTCTGTATCGGTCTTGTGGTTGTGTATCAGGGTCACACAATGAGTTGTCCACCACACCCACAGCCACCTCAAAGCAGCGCACGGGCTGATACTGCTCACCTGTCAAATACAGGGAGCCGCTCAAAATGATATTTAACCCTTTTCTGACAAATGAGAGCAAATTAAAATGAATACCAACCCAGTCCACAGGTGGTGCTGCAGTGTGTCCAGGCCCCATGCTTCCACGTGTAATTATGCTCTGTGATCTCATTCCCCGTCCTTCTGGCCTTTTTCACAGTGTACTCATACTTTATTCCTGGGTTGTTTTCTTGGTATAGAAGCTGCCAAGGTAGGTATGAACCAATAAGAAAACTCAGATGTGGTCACCTTTACAGTTAATCCAATTGAAGCTGATATCTGGCTACAATGTACTATAAGCATAAAAGCAACCACTTATAAATAAAAAATATGGCCATCCAATTACAGATAGCAGTCGCAGGCAAGACTTGACTTGACATGTATCCTTCTTTAGACCTAACCTGTAAGATGACTGGCTCTTCCGTAGGTCCTGGTGCCGTGAGGTTCTCCATGTTGGCTGTGCGCTCGTAGTAGAACGTGGTCCCACCTGCTTCATACTCCCCGTTCCACTGGATGATGTAGTTACCATTGAGAAAGTACTCCTCTGAGTCAGGCCTCTTTAGGGCCAGGAAATTACCTGCCTCCACCACTTCTGTGACCTGGATGTCACGTGCCCCCTCAGGTATGACGCCCACGTTGATGTATCCTGTGCACACAGACACAGTCACTCATGGGCCACCGGGGCGGCTGCCACACTCACAACATGCAGACGACCACATGCTCTCTGATCTTTAATAGAGTGGGTTCAGTCGGTGGGGTGGCAGGCATGTGTTGAATGCTGTGTGGCATGTTTCTGAGTTTTATAGTAAGCAAATGGGGGCGGCCAAATGCAGCTATGATCGTGTTTCTGAAGTTTAATGATTTTCGAAAGCAGCTGTGTGTTACTAAACCCTACATTAGAATCTTTTTGAAGTCTACTATAGTATCTCTGAGTTAATGTTATTATTATTTTTTTTACCAAAAACAGATTTTCCATACCAAAAGTGAACACTAAAATGTCAACAGTTTCCCTCTTGAGGTAAAGCTTAGATGTTAATGCATGCAGGGCTCCATCTATAATGGGTCACTCGGGAATAGAGACAGTTCAGGAAGGCCAAACTTTCAAATCTTGAAAGTCAATAAAGAGAAACAATGAAAACACTTAAGAAAAAAAAAAAAAAACAGTGGCTTATAGAATAGAAGAACAATGGAAGAATGTCTCCCATATAATTGAAATGTTTTGCAGTTGCAACACTGGCTAAAATCACACAAACTGTTCCCGCCAAGTTGGATAAACAGCTGTACAGCCACGTAACTACGACAACAGCAAAAAAACAAAGAAGGGCGTATAGTGGGGATCCTGTCCTGAAATGACTTTGTGCCTCAAGATAACTGCTCTCCATCACCCCGACTGATTGGTACATCAAAGCACTTTAACACTAAAATAATAATGATGACATTTCTGTTTCGAATTACCGCACCATTCTGTAGGTAAAGCTCTTGAAATATAAACTCACCAAAGCCGTCTCCTTCATCAAACAGATTATAGATGGTCTCACAGCTGGAGCCATCCCCTAAGCACACTCCACAGCGATCCTCCACTGCGTTCGAGTCAATGCCAAAGTCACAGCCCACCTCCTGCACATCAGACGGGAGTTAGACACTTTGATTAGGCATTGTTGTTCTGTTGAAGCCTCATAGGTCTGGTGGTGAGAGTAAGGAAGAGTGTTGAGCTGTCTCCAACTGGTTTATCTTAACCCCCGCCTTCACCGACTGCATTTTCTCCAGGTCGGCTTTACCCAAATCTACAAAACTCATCTAAACAGATAATTTTCCTATTGTCGTCATTTTTTTTTTTACTTTTTTCCCCTATTGTTTAATAATGCATTTTTGTCCAATTTTTGCCACGTATTCATAGTTTTTTGTCACTTTTCCGTCACTTTTTTGTCCGATTGTTTAATTTTTTTGTCAAAATTGTGTCACTTTTTGGTAACTTTTCTGTCACATTTTTGTCACTTTTTCGTCACATTTTTGTCACTTTATTGTCCGATTTTTTCTTTTTTTTGTCAAATTTGTGTCACTTTTCTGTCACATTTTTGTCACATTTTGGTAACTTTTTGGTCACAATTTTGTCACATTATTGCCACATTTTCATCGCTTTTTGTCACTTCTTTTTCATCACACACTTCTGTCACTTTTCTGTTACTCTTTTGTTGTGCTTTGTCACATTTTTGCCACATTTTCATCGCTTTTTGTTTTCAAGAATCTTTTAGATTTGGGTAAAGCTGAACTGGAGAAATGCACTCGGTTAAGGCGAGGGTTAAGATGTTAAAGGTTTATAAGTTCAGTTAATATTTCAACCTTGTTTCTGTCTCTCTCTCCTGGCCGCGAGACACTTTGCAATAAACTGAATCTTTAAAAAAAGGAAGTGTGATTGCAATCGCAGTTGCAGAATTGTCCAAACATATCCTGTTTGACCTCATTGTATCCCCTGCCCGTTATTCTCTTACCCAGCCACACTACCTTGCACACTCCATTGACACAGATGTTCCGGGACTTGTTGTTCATAAAGCAGGGCGTCCCATCAGTCACAGTGTCCAGCATCTTCTCAGAAAAATACTCGTTGACTGGTCGACAGTGCAGCTCACAAGGGTTTACTGCGGATTGTGACAAATGAGAAGTAGTACTCACTTTTTATGTCAATTGCTTTTGTTTGTAAATGAATGCAATTTCTAAGCTGAGTGTTACAGTGCATTCATTAAAAAGCCACACAAAAACTGCTTTGCATCTTACGTAGTTATGTTTTGACATGTAAAATATGCAGCCGTAATTGCAACAGTGTGTTTTGAAAGAACAATTTAGTCAGTTTGTGTGTGTGGTCCTGCACAGAAGGAATTTGGCAGCTGTGTTTTCTCAAAGATTGTCAGATTGAGGTAAAGTAATAACATACAAACCCCATAAATTACAAGGGCTAGAAACACAAAACATAGAAATGCGCACTGACCCTAGAAAAAACTGCAATTACAGGCCAAGAAAGGTGTAATTGTACAAGAGGCATTGCTTTAGACAGCGTTTCTACTGGAAATGCTACCCCCTATTGGATCTACGCCTGTAATTACACCACTTGCTTCAATATCCTTTTGCACTGTAGTGTACTTACAATAGTTGGCTAATGGTATCCATTGATAGAGCTCATTGTGGTAGGGCACTGTGTTGAACTCGCTGCACTGCATCTCCCGAAACGATGGCATGTCGTTCAGGCAAGGTTTTGTGTTGCAGGTTCGATAGCGCTTCCTCTCTCCTGTGCAGTACTTTCCCCCAAACTCGGGCCTGCACACACAAGGTAAAACCCCTTGCAATGACAGAACCTATTCTTGGTAACATGATATCAGCATGCAGCTGTGAATTTACTGAACAACCGTGAGTGATCTTATGAGGGGGATGTCGTCACGTCCGAGGCACTGGTGGGCAACGCAAATGTATTAAATAGATATTAATAGTTCTATGGTGGGTCAAAACATCGTTCACAAACAGAGCATTGCATCTGTGAAAAGATCAGTGCTGTAAAAGATCTGTTATTTAAATGAACAGCTCTTCAGGCTCGGAAAAATCAGCTGTTTGCCCACCAGTCACCAAAACATCCGGTGAAAATCGCGGAAATAAACAATAACAGCGATCCTCCCTATTGAATGCCAAATGTAACAAGTGAATTTCTCCGTTGTGAGATCAATAAAGGATTATCTTATTTTATCTCTCTTATCTTAACAAAGGTGCAAGTTGAACAAAATTAAAGACTATAACTATAAACCTGCAGGTGCTCGTCATATAATTAGAATATCATGGAAAAGTGCGTTCACTTCTGTTATTCAACTTAAACTGTGAAACTAATATATGATAGACTCATTACATGCAAAGTGAAATATGTGTAGCCTTTATTTGGTATAATTTTTGATTATTATGGCTCATCTTGTAAAAACCCCAAATTAAGAATCTCATAAAATTAGAATATTTTGAAACTGGACTGTAAGTTATGTTTACAACATAACAAAATAATAAAAATCATCTTTTGAAATGACTGATTGTGGGAGAATGTGTTCTAAGAGTGGTGCGTGAGTCTTGCTTACTTGGGACTGTTGCACTCTCGGTCTGCTGACTGGACCCCAGTGCCACACGTTCTGGAGCAGTAGGACCAGGTGCTCCACGGCCCCCAGCCTCCATTCACCGTCTCAGGCAACTTCCCCACGATCACACACTCTCCGGAGATACACCACTGAGCGGCAGAGGTCAAACAAGGTCACTGTCCACTCCCTCTGACTTCTAGATAATACAATTTAAAATATGGATATCGCCACACTTTTGCCGGCCCACAACGAGTTCCATCAATTGGTGAATCCAGTTTGGAGCGGCACGAACCATTCACAGAACACCAAAGGAACTGACAAACATTCTGAAAAAGGAAGGAAATAAAATAGTAATTTTGAATTACAATGTTAAAAATATATGGGAAAAATGTGCATGTCACTCACATCGACTTCAGCGCAGAATGTAGCGTTCGGCCCATACTGAAGCTGACACTGATGGTGAGTGGTGTAGCGCACGCCGAGGTTTGCCAGTGGAGTGGCCAGCTCCTTCTTTGACGGACGATCATCCAGGCAGAAACCCCAACCTCGACTATAAAAAAGTCATCTATCAAAACACGGCTTTACGGTCTATTATTGGATGCCACTCATTTTTGACGCACAACTTCCACATTTTAGATTAACAATATCTGGGAGGTAATGTGGTCAAAGCACAGTTGTGCTCTAAACAGGAACTTGTTGTAATATGGTATGACCTATTTTCTGTCATGCCATGTTTTAGAAAGACTGCTTCATGTTCTCTACTGTACTATTAATTTTTCTGTTCAGACTACCAAGTGCCACACACACTTACTCCAGGAAGCGGGTGATGTACTCTTTGGAGCAGGGCGACCACGTTAGAGGGGAGCTGTCATACATTAACTGTCTGGACATGATGAATGGATGCCTCCCATCCATCTCGCAGTCATTCCCCTGGCCGTCATGATGAATCCCAAAACTGTGTATTCACACACATGTACAAGTTTGGCTCACAATACAATGCGCTTATTCCTGCATTTATGCACAGAAGCCTTGATACCTGTGGCCCATCTCGTGAGCTATGGTAAAGGCAACAGGCAGGCCTGAGTCCTCGTTGATGTTGCAGCTTCGATGAGGTTGACACATACCGGACAAATGGGACAGGCCCAGAGTCTCACAGGGCTGGTTCATTCCTGCACAGATGTCTTTTCTAAAAATGACACTGAAATAAGACTTTTTGGGAAAGTGTGAAGTTGTTTTTGAAACTTGCCACTCACCGTGTAACCAACACAGCCAGATCATGATGAGCTGGGTGTGTATCACTCTGTGGATTAATATTTTTCTGCCAGGCACAGAAACTTGCCAAAGTGGTGTCTGCATGGTGAACGATCTTTAACCCTTTCTAGTGGAAACAATATCTTCAATAAGCTGCATATAAAAGTCAAATGCTATTTTGAAATAAAATAATAGTATTGACTTATTTGAAAATTATGGGCGTAAGTATATAAATAAAAGCAACTAAAAAGGTCTATTAACCAGTGTATTAAACCAGATTAATGTTACCTCTTCCCCCTGAAGAAGAATAAGACGAACCAAGATGACATGGATAGCATTGCCAATACTGGCATCGTGAAAAATGCCAGCCACCTGTCAACATTACATTTTCAATTACAATAATATTTGTGTATAACTTTGAAAAGAATAGACTGTTCTTACCATATTCATGATAGTAAATATGTAAGACTCGACATTATCACTACCATGGTAGTCAATCAGTTTAGAGTCAGCCACCACCATAGTCTCCACCCAGCGCTCTTTGCTGACGGAGCGCGGCTGCCGGGACTGAACTGTCCCAGTGCGCTGGTCTCTCTCCCATTCTTCCCTCTCTTTCTCCACTTGTACACGATCCTCTGGACTGTCTAAAACATATTTATTTACAGTGTTACACAAATGGATAATAAATGCTAACATGTTCACTTGTACCGACATCCACCTTGAACTCCACAGGGGCTGGGTCCAACATCAGTGCTACGTTTTATTCTATTTGAAGTTGTAGTGGTTCTGGGGTAGATCACATGAGGCTCGGGGCTTCCTTTAGTGTCAGCAGGGTGTTTCTGCACCGGCTCAATAAAGTAGTAGTCTCCCAAAAGCGAAAAGAGGCCTCTCTGCAAATACAAACATTTGTTTATCGAATTTCATTTAGCAACCAATCTACCACCTTCTGTGCGCACGTCTTTGGACAACGTGATGCAACAAGAGTACCTGGGGAATCCGTAACTAAGATGGTCCAAACCTTTAAACACCCCTTGTTATGCTAAATGCACCTCGACCTCAATAATAGTTCTTCCTGGAGCCAATTTCCAAAATGTAAGTGCATCTATAATTGTTGCTTGTTTTGTGAGTTTTTTTTGGCTAAGGCCCAATTGAATAATTCATTAATTTGACCAGGTGCGATCCCTCACTGATCAACAGGTCCATAAATGTAGAACACTGCTCTCACTTCTCCCTGGGGCACATTCTCTTTCGGCTGCAGCGAGACACACTGCAAGTATTCCCTGCATGTTCTCACTGGTGCGGGCTATTCACAACTGATTACTGAGGTCTGCTGGTGAACACACACATAGCCAGTGGCCTACATTCTGCCCAGTGCATACAAAGATACAGCCACATCTACATGCAAACAAACCAATACAAGAGAATTCTTAGGATCAACTCCTTGTTTTCCCTGTACAAACAACTTAGTGCGCCATGAGTCCTGTATTAGCCCTCCTGTGAAGGGGTTTTGTGTCAAACTGAGTCCAAACAAGCCTGGACTGTTCCAGGATAACCCCTCCCTCTTCCACTAAAACTATTTTACAGAATGAACGAGCCAGACATAATTCCTCCAGCGGCTAAATGGAAGGCAGGCTTCACGAGTATAAAGCATCACAATGATTTAAAGGTGTCTTAAGCTTTATATGTAATGATATTTATGTCTAGCCAGAGCAAACACACGAGAAAAAAAACGTTAGGATTGTGGTTGTGCAAGGCTCTGCGGGCAGATGTTAAAGAATGGAGTTATGCAGTTCCTGCTGTTGACTGCAGCTACACTAGGCTTTCAGGGTCAGCTTTCTTCAAGTGTCCTAAAAGACACAAATCTCTCAAACCACCTTTTATGTATCTGATATGGATCATTGTAACGTGTACTATCACATTTACTCATCTCAATAGTTGAGAGGAAAATGTTACCCGATTTAAAACCTGTCTGGTCTATTTTGACAAATGCTTCAATATGTGAATTTGGTCATCTATTGATCACGGAGATACAGTACTTGCAGTGATATGGCAAATTGACAATAGTGAAGTTGCTCAACTGGAATATAAAAGCCTTTGACTGAAATTGCCTTGATCCAAGCTGCAGACTCATCCTTAAGGCATGCAGGCTGATATTTGTCCAATGCTAAGGTTCTGCCAAGAAAACCCGATGTTATACTGTATTATAGAAAGATTTTGTCAAATGGCTTAACTTGTTTGTTTTAATTTAACCCGTCAGCAAAATACTGAATGCTATTTTACTGCGGGACAATCCTGTTGTCTGCGATCTTTGCGTGTAACAATATTACATAGCAGGTGGTGAAAGAAAGATGAACCGGAGAGGAATCTGAAAAGAGGGGCCATTTTAAACATACTGTACTGTGGGGCTGCACACCTACTCCTGTGCTTTATTCATACATTGTGGTTACAGTGTTAGCGGTAATCCGTAAATTGCAGTATACAAAATCTCTGAAACCCTCTGGATAATTTGATGCTAAAGAATTCCCCTCTTAAACAAAATAGACATGGCAAAGGTTTTGTTGATGTTGTTTTGTTAGAAATGATTTCAGAAGAAAAAAAATTGTACCAAAAAGCACCCATTTTGTAATTTCTGTCTACTGTAATAGTAAAAATGGTACTGAATGACAAATGTATAACAAAAGCGATACCTAGTGTTTGTGACACTAATATATATCAATCAATCAAACTTTATTTATAAAGCGTATCACAAAGTGCTTATATGATATAATATAATATGACATATCAACTCAATACACTCAATGCATTGTCATTGTCTTTCCAATAAGAAGCTCTAGTTTTTCTTAATATGAAATGCATCTGGCCTCATCCGCTCTTTCCTGCCACCTCTTCTGCTGCTGCTCGTGTGTCTGTTCTGCTGCACTTGTGGAACCCAGAGGAAGTGTTTGGGTGTGAGGTGCCAGAGCCAGGGGAGGTTACCATAACACAAGTCTGTGCTCTCAATACAGACCCATGTGGAACTGCTTTACTAGTGCTTCCTGCTTCTGTGGGTTTTGTAGTCCGGGCCAATTGAATCTGGAAGCTGTTGTGGCTTGAGCAGAGATTAGTGGAAACTTGACTTGGGAGTGGTGTTGATTACTTGATGATTAAGCAAAACTTTTCAAATAAGCTTGCAGCCTAAACAACTGTTTTCACATCATTACAGGCTCCATTACTTCCACTGATCATTTAGCTTTACATGGAAGTGGATGCCCTAAAGCTAATACTGTATCTTCTCCTCAGAGGTGAAAGACATTATCATTTCTCATCCTTATAGTGAGAAGAACCATGCAATTGAGCAAGGAAAATACCGAAATAATAGGCCCAGACTTGCTATGTCTTGTTTGGTGCCCGAGGGATAACCAGAGCTTTCCCTGACAAATGTTTTTACTGCTACGACTGGTAGCAGCAACGTTTTAGTATGTGTGTGAAGAACAGTGATCTTCCTATTCCCCATTGTTAAAAATCTACAACACAATAACTCATTGGCAGCTGTTGGCGCTACACAAGCAAGTTGAAGTGACTTCATTCAGTTTCCTTCATCTTATTAATTACTTTTGACTATAATTAAACATGCTATGACCTGGTACACCATAAACCGGCAATGCAACCATGCAAACACAGCAAATAGACCAGGCAGATAATTGTGTTGTGAAACAATCACATGCCAAAATGTAACTTACAATTTCATTCAAAATAGAGTACTGGTGGTCCGTTGACCATATGGTGGAAATCAGTTTGCAATAGTTATAAAATCGGTATTTGACCTATGAGAGAGCTGTAATAATTAGGGGTGGGCAACATGGCCAAATCTGGATTTAAATGTATCTGTATTTGAACATAGAGCTGCATTAAACAGAAATAGCCCTGGATCACAATATGATGATCTCTCAAAATCAACAGTCACGTGGATCAGATCCTGATTTTATGGACAGTCTTAGTTATATTGCTCTGGAAGAATTGCAAGGTTGGCTGAGAAACAGCAGTCATCATAAGGTCTGCTGAGACCGCTTTCTGCAAACAGTGTCAGGATGTCTTTGAAAGGCAGACTAACAGACTGACCACTGTCAGACAGGGAAGGGGGGGGGGGGGTCTTCAATGGCCGGTGTTACACTTTTGATGTTGAGCTCCTAGAGTGTGCTCCTGCTGCACTGACCTGCGTGAACTGCTGTGTGCTGTCTTGTTAGTGCGGTGACCTTGACTACAAACTAAATTGCCTTTTTAGATTAAATATAGTTATCTAAATCTATTAAGTCCTGGGTTAAGCCTCTCCTTCTAACTTTAACTTAGCCTGACAAAGGAGCAGTGAACGAATGACAGGGGTCTTACCAGTCCATTACAGGTGCTGATGGCAGCAGTTCCTATGGCCTTGGAGGTGGCCACTGTGCCCAGGTGGTGACAGTAATTGTTTTTGGTTGAGTGATGCCCCGTCTCGTTGGTGCCTCCATTCCTTCTCTCCTGAGTGTAGCCATTTGACACCAGCTTTGTGTTTGCACTCAGGTTAAACACGATGGTGTCACCCTTGTACTCAACCTTGTAGTAGACCTGCTCCTCCAAAGGTTGGGGTTGAAGGTCATGTCTAACTCGTTCACTGTTGAAGTGATGAGAGAGGGAGTGAGAGAGGAACTCTCCATTTGGCCTGGTTTTGACTGGATGAACGACGGATGAGCCATTCTGCCCTGTTCAATGGAAAGGCATTTATGAGTGAAATGAGGTCAATTAACAACAAGAAAGCAAAATAGTGACTCACGTTGATTCATTTAATTGTTCTGCAATCCATGACACATTTCATGTAATACATTTGAGGTAAGTAGGCCTAATAATGATGATCTACATATGTCTACCAATTAAATAGAATTATAGGCTCACTGACCTTGTTCTGCAAAGAGTGTATGAAATATCCTGGAGTCAGAGTGCTCTACGTGGCCAGCTGCCAAGATGAAAACAAAGTTCAGCAGCAGAAGCGCGCACTTCTGCGGACATTGCATATTTGGATGAACCAAATTTCGAAGCAGCGGGAAAGTGTCCTGAGCATTGGAGGTCCAGTGGCGTTTTCAGCGACCACTGCGATCCTCTGCAGCACTGTCATGACATGAAGACGGTCAGCCCTCTCCCCTAACGAAGGGAAACGTGCCCAAAGCGAGAGTGCAAGCTGACCGTGCAGAGGAGCGGTCTCCGGCTGTGAGTGAGAGGCGGAGTGTGCTGTGGCCCTTCAAGTCGAGTTCATTTTCAGGAAAGAAAGAAAGAAACAAAAAGAATGAGGGGAGGTAGGATGCTGCGGCAGAGGAAGAATAATTGGTCTGAAAGAAAAAGTTGCCACGACTGCAACAGGGAATCAATATTAGGCAGTTGGACTTGCCGTAACATGCAAGTCACGTCAAATAAAGCACAACACTACAGCCACTAGCCAGTTATGTAACGGATACATCTGTGTTACAATAAAACAAAACGGTATTTTTTATTTTTTTTTACTTGATACATGTTTAATCTGCCTTTGAATCCAACCATCTCCGTTTATTTCTCAAAATAAAGGCACGCTCTCCCGCACGTGTACTCTGATAAGTAGGTTACGCTGCCGCCACGACGCACGCCCATCGCGGAGCTCTAGGAGGCACTGTTTTCTTTCCCCGTGAACTTTGCTCCTGCAGCTGGGCGTATTTATGCGCCTCACGAGAACGCTGGAGTAGTTTCCTGAGCAGCAGTATGGGCAGAAGTTAAAATGGTAAGTAAAATATGCGATATCAGTTGTCTTCAAACAACTTTCTGAGTTCGTTCAAACGCCACGCTTTGCCTCTGTAGTTGTAGACCTGCAGGTCTGTCTGCACTGATGAGCCTGTGCGCGTTTACACATGGGGCTGTGGTGTCACTTGACTAGACTTATTGCTGCCTTGTATTAAACTTAATAATTTGAATTTCAGAACGTTTCAAGCCTGACTGGAGGCTGCACTGTCTAAGCTCAGGGAACCTGGTGGAGATGGAGGACCTCTGGGTATTAGTGCTGTGGGGGCTGAAGATCTGGCTTTTCCTTATCATCAGCCTGATCATGATCCCAGCTATGTTTGGTTTCTCTCTGGGCGTCTCTGAAACGTATATGACTGTCCTGGTCAAAACATTAGAGGTACTGCTTTTCAAAATGTGTGTGTACTCTGTACCAAACATCTAAGACTATGGTTGGGTAGAAGCTCAATTGTGTGTTTTATTATTGTGCAGTGGGCCACTCTGAACATACAGAAGGCAAAAACAGATGAACAGACTCTTAAAAACAGTGCGTCCAGTGGTGAGTAAAGTGATACATGAAAGGTCACATTTGCAACTGTTGCATTCCATAACTGGCTTTATCAAAATTGTTGGCCGGTATAAACATTTATGAAAAACGATATGCTTGCTGGGTGGGGGTTAAATGTACACTGTCAGAAATAGAAGCCCAACCCTGTAACCTTATCTTGATGTAAAAATCGAACAATTGCTTAATTTTACCTCTGAGATAACCTTGTGTAAGACAATAAAACTCTCAAATTACACATGAGACGCTCAACGTAAGGCACATTTTACAAACTGCGAAGTCAAAGACAGAGTTTATCTCTTAACTCAGTGGTTCCCAACCCCAGGGGGGCCTGAGCTTTGTCTGGTCAAAGGGTCAGGTCATAAGTGATATTGAGTAACTTTGTAGGTGTGAAATTCATCAAATAGGACTGATAATGAAGTACAAGTGCAAAACACACTCTAGTTTCGGTTTATTTGTTTGAAATGAATACTTATTGGCTACGGTTTTGGACTGGGGGATGCCGCCTGGCTACAGTATGCTTAGGGGCTTCAAGGAAAAAAGGTTGGGAACCATTGCCTTAACTGATTGGACATTGTCCTCTGTGTTATCAGTTAATCTTAGTTTGACTCTGAGAGAACAGTCAGGGTATTGCATAACTCCTATCTTTATTTTTGATGCATTTAAGAGAATAAAGGATAATGTACATTTATTTATCGTGATCCAGCATAAATTCTAGTTGACGTCAAGAGGAGCATTTCTTTTTCAGCTATTACTTGGACTGATATACAGTATTCTTCTCATGACAACTGTGGGTCACAAATCTTAAAGATGGCCACTTGCATGATTGTGGGTTGTTTTAGGCCTGATTCAGAGAGAAGCTGGCTCTATGGAAAAAGAATTGGAGGAGCTGAGACGAAGTCGGCCCAAACCTCCCGTTGGCGGAGATTTCACACTTAGTGACTGCTTTTACTTCTCACGTAAAGGAATTGAAAGTATTGTTGAAGATGAGGTATATGTGGACAAAACAAATCACCATATCCTTTTCCTATAAAACTCAATCGTCTTTTAATTGTTGAATTGTTTTTTTTAGGTGACCCAGCGTTTTTCTTCAGAGGAGCTGGTGTCCTGGAACTTGCTGACCCGTACAAATAATTTCCAATATATAAGTCTGAAATTAACTTTGGTTTATGGATTGGGTATCTTTGTCAGATACTGCATCCTTGCTCCATTGAGGTACTGTTATTTTATTTTATAATTCACTGTGTTTTTCACAATAATGAATCAACCTTTTCCCACAGAATTACACTAGCTTGCATTGGCCTTACCTGGTTAGTACTTGGAACATCTGCAGTTGGATTTCTTCCTAACGGCTGGTAAATGTATATAATAAATATAGGTAGTCCTATTGCTAGTCCTTTTTAACTGTTTTTTTTTGTATTTGTCTTCAGGATGAAGTTCTGGCTCAGTGAATGGGTCCATGTCATGTGCTACAGAATATGTGCACGGGGGCTTTCAGCTGCTATTCGCTACCACAACAGGTACCATTATCCCGTTCCTAAGTCCTATATGTCATCGAAGGGAAAACTCCTGGCCCTGCTTCTGATTATCTAAAATTTTGTACAGAGAGAATAGACCAAAGAAAGGCGGGATATGTGTAGCGAACCACACCACTCCAATCGACATTGTGATATTATGTAATGATGGATGCTATGCTATGGTAAGTGACTCTTGGATGTATTTATTTTTTTACACACAATTTAAGTCTGCATAATTTGAGCATAAACTGTAATATTTCAGGTTGGTCAAGTTCACGGAGGGCTTATGGGAATAATCCAGAGGGCCATGGTAAGGTCATGTCCCCACGTGTGGTTTGAGCGAGCAGAGATGAAAGATCGCCATCTAGTGACTAAGAGGTGAGTGTAAAATGGGCGTTGTAAGGTTTCAGACTAATAAAGAGACTATGGCTGCAATACGGATCATATTTTGGTGCAACATGAAACTTAGACTAGCTATAAAGATGAATACTACAACACACGAGTAGGGCATGCAATAAAAATAAAGACACATCTACAAACAAATCAATGTGAGTTTGTGTATTTATAAATGTACAATTAAGCTGTAGGTGTGAATATAACCAGTGTGTACTAAACCTTTTCTTTCTTGTCCAGGTTAAAGGATCATGTGAGTGACAAGACAAAGCTTCCCATACTGATCTTTCCAGAAGGTCAGTGTAATCACACCTCATGTTGACTAGGTTTGGCAGTACTACATAATATACATGTCCATCATAGTATGTGCTGCTCAGACCCTGATGTCAGTGGTGCCCACGTGAACGCTTGTCCCTCAGTTCACATTTTTTGTTTGCAGGAACCTGCATCAACAACACATCCGTCATGATGTTTAAAAAAGGAAGCTTTGAAATTGGAGCTACAATATACCCTGTGGCCATTAAGGTATTGCTTATGAAGAGAACATCTATGGCTCAGACCTGTGAGCCATGTTTTGACATTTTGACCCATATATGTATAAATATGCTTCTTTTTCTTCAGTATGACCCAAAGTTTGGTGATGCTTTCTGGAACAGTTCCAAGTACAGCATGGTCAGTTACCTGCTGAGGATGATGACCAGCTGGGCCCTGGTCTGTAATGTGTGGTACCTTCCAGCCATGCATCAGCAGGTCACAAATCTTTATACACGCACATGTGTAAATGTACACTCAACAAAAATATAAACGCAACACCTTTGTTTCTGCTCCTACTTTTTCATGAGATGGACTTAAAGATCTAAAATTCATTCCAGATACACAATATTACCATTTCTCTCAAACATTGTTCACAAATCAGTCCAAATGTGTGATAGTGAGCACTTCTGCTTTGCTGAGATAATCCATCCCACCTCACAGGTGTGCCACATCAAGATGCTGATCTGACATCATGATTAGTGCACAGGTGTACCTTATACTGCCCACAATAAAAGGCCACCTTGAAATGTGCAGTTTTGTCTAACAGCAAAATGCCACAGATGCCACAAGCATTGAGGGAGCGTGCACTTGGCATGCTGACAGCAGGAATGTCAACCAGATCTGTTGCTCGTGCATTGAATGTTCATTTCTCCACCATAAGTAGTCTCCAAAGGCGTTTCAGAGAATATGGCAGTACATCCAACCGGCCTCACAACCGCAGACCACGTGTAACCACACCAGCCCAGGACCTCCACATCCAGCAGGTTCACCTCCAAGATTGTCTGAGACCAGCCACTAAGACAGCTGCTGAAACAATTGGTTTGCATAACCAAACAATTTCTGCACAAACTGTTAGAAACCGTCTCGGGGAAGCTCAACTGCTTGTCGTCCTCATCTGGGTCTTGACCTGACTCCAGCTCGTCGCCGTGACAGACTTGAGTGGGAAAATGCTCACATTCGATGGCGTCTGACACATTGGAGAGGTGTTCTCTTCACGGATGAATCTCGGTTTACATTGTTCAGGGCAGATGGCAGACAGCGTGTGTGGCGTCGTGTGGGTGAGCGCTTTGCTGATGTCAATGTTGTGGATCGAGTGGCCCATGGTGGTGGTGGGGTTATGGTATGGGCAGGCATCTGTTATGGACGAAGAACACAGGTGCATTTTATTGATGGCATTTTGAATGCACAGAGATACCGTGATGAGATCCTGAGGCTCATTGTTGTGCCATACATCCATGAACATCACCTCATGTTTCAGCAAGATAATGCACGGCCCCATGTTGCAAGGATCTGTACACAATTCTTGGAAGCTGAAAATGTCCCAGTTCTTGCATGGCCAGCATACTCACCGGACATGTCACCCATTGAGCATGTTTGGGATGTGCTCGACCGGCGAATACGACAGCGTGTACCAGTTCCCACTAATATCCAGCAACTTCGCACAGCCATTGAAGAGGAGTGGACCAACATTCCACAGGCCACAATTGACAATCTGATAAACTCTATGCGAAGAAGATGTGTAGCACTGCATGAGGCAAATGGTGGTCACACCAGATACTGACTGGTTCTGAGTCCCCAGACCCCCAATAAAGCAAAAAACTGCACATTTCAGGGTGGCCTTTTATTGTGGGCAGTATAGGGTACACCTGTGCACTAATCATGTCAGATCAGCATCTTGATGTGGCACACCTGTGAGGTGGGATGGATTATCTCAGCAAAACAGAAGTGCTCACTATCACACATTTGGACTGATTTGTGAACAATGTTTGAGAGAAATGGTAATATTGTGTATCTGGAATGAATTTTAGATATTTAAGTCCATCTCATGAAAAATGGGAGCAGAAACCAAGGTGTTGCGTTTTATATTTTTGTTGAGTGTACAAGCCATACTAAAACTAACTTCTCTTCTCTATTTACAGGAGGATGAGGATGCTGTCCAGTTTGCTAACCGGGTGAAGTCAGCCATTGCTCATCAAGGAGGACTGGTAGATCTTCAATGGTAAAAAAAATAAAAACACTTATTAGTATCTGTTTACTTTGACAACATGGCTTCCATGAAACATATTTAATGGTGTTCAATAGATCAAACCGCGTTCATGAAAAAATCATTTTCTGTAGTGGTACTTGATGGAATAAAAACCCAAAAGGACAGAAAACTGCTTATTTCTTTCTGTAATAGATGCAATACAGTACAACGCATGTATAAACAAAATACATTTATTTACGTGTTGTGTTGGTCATTCTTTACTGTGTTATTGCAGGGATGGAGGTTTGAAGAGAGCCAAGGTGAAAGACACATTCAAAGAGCAGCAGCAAAAGAAATACAGCAACATGGTGGTAGGAGATGACAGCAGTAACAGCGACTGAACCCTGGTCAAACTCTTTTGGAGAATGCATAAAAACTAACACGGACTAGAAAACTCGGATGTACTTCCATTCCTGAACAGAACACAAATCAGAGCAGCAGATGGATTGTATAAAGCAAAGTTTACACTGATGCCTTTCAAAAGTTAATACTCTGAGCCAGTAAATATATTTTGTATAAAATATTTTCAAGTTGATAGTTAAGAAAGAAAGGAAAAAAAGAGAAATATGTATTTAAAAATAAAAAAATACATGTTTAAGGATCAAGCACTTGTTTATAATGTTAATGTTGCACAGATAAGCACCTATGCAAAGTTTTTGGTAGGAAATAATTGTTTCCCTGTACAATACATTTTCCTTCTTTGCTAGCATTATCTTTCTTTCATTAAACAGACAAAACAAATATATAAAATAATATGAGCAATACATGTATTTAAAAGGGGGCTCAACATTTGGCTTTGGGATTGTCTCCTGTCATTGTAATGAGAAGAGCATCCGACTAAAAAAGGGAAAATGCCAAATGTTCTGTAATAATAATACTGATAGTTAAGTCTGCGAGGCGTTGTCACATTTATTTTCCTTTTGTGTTCTTTAAAAGAGAACGCATAGCTTAGATTTTTTGAGTCCTGCACTTTTGGTTGCTTTTTTGTCTTCCGGTTCCTCGTTCATCTGCGGTATCTCCGCTTTAGTCTCTAAAAATGAGATGGAATAATAAAATCACAGTACTAATGAATGTGCTGAACATAAGTACATTTAACTTTACCATCCTGTGCATTGTTGGCTTCGTTGCTTCTCGGGTCCTGCTGCTGGAAAACAACTTGGTCAACAGAAGAAGTGCTTATTTTGTGACAATGTGCTTAATTAAACTTACATTTCTGGGTGGGTTCATGTTCTCCCGCATGTGCTTCAGTTCTTGATACCTGCCATAATAGTTAAAGCACTTAGTGAATACTTTATATGGCTTGTGTTCTGTGACGTCTGATTACTGAACCAGGAGAAACGAATTGCAAGCTGAAGCATTTATGAGACCGATTAGAGGCTGTGCTGACTCAGGTGACTTGCAGGTCACTGTTGATTTAGATAATGTTTGTTTAACTTAGGCTGCACTGGCAACTGCAACCTATAAAGCTGTTGTGCCACGTTGATATACCACGGATACAAACCATTAACTTGCATTCTGTTGTAAAGCATGCATTTGATTTTGTGTTATTCAAATATTTGGCCAGACAAAAGATTTGAATAAATCTTATGAATTACCATAAATAAGATACTTTACAAATCTGCCATTTAGGAGCTTACATTAGCTTAAAACAATATTTAAAAGCAGAGAAAAGAGACTCATGGTCACTTCTAGAAAATCCAACATCTTACACACTGCAGTGTCCAAATGCTTTCGTGTAAATGATAACGCTATTACATACACTATGTACATACTGAACATCTCCATTGGTTTATTTTGGGATGAATGATTTTGTCCAAAATAGTAGTTGGCACAATCCCAAGCTCTAATAGTGCTTGCTTTGAAGCAGTTAATAACGATCCAATGTCTTCTCTCTCTCTGGCTATATACAAGGGATACACTGAGTATCTGCAAAATAGCCTCGCTCTCAAATTTAAATTCAAATTAGGATTTAAATATATATGTCTTGGTATTAAGACACAACAATTAAGGACACAAAACCTTTCATACAGAAAACAAATGTGTAATTCAAATGCACGAAAAAACTAAATTATACTAATTAACCATAACCTAATTATAATTTGAAGATCCATGTTGAAGTACATTAACATTAAAGCACTGCATTTCTATGTGTATTTGTTCTGTGACTGACCGTAGCAGATAGGAGTCTTGTATTTTGCTGCTGGCTTGTACTGGCTTCTTCCTCACTCCCGCAGATGCTGCGTTAGTGTTTGTTCTTGTATCTTCTGGGTCCACTGCATCAGACATCTCTGAACAGTAGGAACACGCCAGAAAAACTCGTCAGTAAGTCTATCTGGCATAAAAGTGGCCATGCATGGTTCTGAGATTGGTTAACCTTTGGCCTGGAGAAGTTGCGGTCGCTCCTGGGCGTTTGCGGTGGGTTGGCTGAGGTCTGGAGCTGCTGAAGGTGGCAGTGCTGTTTGTTATTGTTTCCATAGCAACAGTGTACCAAAAGAAAGCAGCTGCAGTTTGGCCCAATAAAAGTGATGTGAGTGACGGGTCAGTGTCTCTTGTGCCATCACTTAACGCTTTGCTTCAATGAGCACGTTGGACTTGATTCATATATTTAGTTTATTAAAAGCGTAGCACCTGAGATTCATCGTATCCATACAACACATACTGTACGAAATGAGAAGAAAGAAGCTAAGGTCCACCAACAATCTTGGCAAAAAGGAAATGCAAAATAGGTTTTGTAGGATTTATTGCTTTTTGAATATTTCCTTTATTTCTTCTGGCAAAACATTAAGAACAAATTATTTACAATGTTGGCCTTATGTTAAACCATAACACTTGTGATAAATGTGCATATAAAGCCTTATGCACATGTCTTCTAGAGCTTGGGATTGTGTCGTCTAAACAGATGTCTGTGATTCTTTCTGCATTCCATAATGATAAACTAATGGGGATTTTAAAATGTAAAATGGTGGATTTATTGTTCACATAAAAGCATGTGGATACTGCATTGAGATGTAGCCTATTAGTAGTGACCCGGCAGCTACCGGAGTTGTTCCACAACTCTTTTCTGTTTTTACAGTAATATTTCTCTAATATTACAGGTGAAACTCGGAAAATTAAAATATCGTTCAAAAGTTCATTTATTTCTGTAATTCAACTTAAAATGTGAAACTAATATATGTATGATATAGACTCATTACATGCAAAGTGACATTATGTCAAGCCTAATTTTGATGATTATGACTTACAGTCAATCTTACAGTCTTAATATTCTAATTTTCTGAGATTTTAAATGTGGGGTTTTTACAAGCTGAGTCATAATAATCAAAATGATAACAAATAAAGGCTATACATATCTCATTTTGCATGTAATAAGTGTAATAGTAATCATATATTAGTTTCACAGTTTTACTTGAATAACAGAAGTAAACGCACTTTTTTATGATATTCTAATTATATGACGAGCACCTGTATATTAGTTTCACTGTTTAAGTTGAGTAACATAAATGAATGCACTTTTTAACGATATTCTATTTCACTACTCTATTCCACGGACCATGTTTACAAGCAGTAGTCCCTAAAAAGATGGATTTCTTTGGCAACGTTCAATTTATAACATCCTAAACCTATGGAGGGTATGCATTTACAACATGTACATTTAAAGTATAACCCAGTGCTCCAGACCTAGTGTGAAAACAATAACAATGTAGAACAGACTATGCTGTGACATCACCTGCATACCCTCTAGTCTATCGGAATAGTTCACATACACACACAAAACCCAATACGTTCTATTCTGAATATTTTATTTATTGAAACAAGAACGCTGACAATGTTCAATTCATATATGTTGCATTTTTCTCTTGTTAATATTTTTGAGCATAATAAAGACAAGTGACTAAGCTGACTTGAAGCTGGTGAGTGGCTTTAGGATTCTTCCTTCTCATCTCCATGTGTGATCGTGTAGCACAGAGACTTGTAGTCGATGTTGCCCATTGGATCCATGGGAGCAAGAGCAAAGGCCTGATCTGCCTGTAGATAGTAAGCACCAAGAAGTTTTAAACAAAAAATAATTGAACTGATTCATTGTAAGAAAAAAAAAGAACAGAAAACCTCTTCTGCTGTGAACCTGTCCGCCTGGTTCATTAGAAGTCGTCGAAACCTGGAATAAGACACAACATGGCAAAATAAACACTCATTATTCAACGTTGGAATAATAACACAATGTTTTACTTACTCATCCTTGTTAACAAATCCAGTCCCATTCGGGTCAAAAAGCTTAAAGGCAGAGAGTATTGTGTCCTCGGGGTCGGTACCTGTCATGTAAAAATGGCTTTGATGTTAAATCATCTGAAATTTGACTCTTACAACATTTTAAATGTCCCTACCATTAAGTTTCTCGCCAAAAAGACTCAGGAAAACTGTGAAGTTGATCGGACCCTTTCCTTCATTTAGCATTTCCTCCAACTCCTCATCTTTGACATTAAGCTTTCCTAAAACACACAAAATATCGACACCAAATGAAATGTGTATAAAACTTATATTATGCATCTCAGTCTCTTAGTTGTGCCATTTTTATTCACCTAGTTGGGCATAAGTTTCCTTCAGATCCTGCTTTTTTATCACACCGTCTCTGTCTTGGTCAATGCAGCCAAATGCCTGAAATAATGTAAAATCTGCCATTATAAAAGTTAATTTTGTGTTTCTGCAGCTCATAAAGTATCAAGCACTATATACTTGTGCACTCAACTGTACAATCGGAAATACTTTTGTGTCCCTTAGACACTTCATTAAGAGTAAATCTCACATTGCTTGAATAAGTTAAAGTGCAATATAAAATGCGATTTCATACCAATATATTTAGCATGTATTATGATCAAAATATGAATGCTCATTATATATGCAGTCACACCTCCTTAAACTCTTGTATTTGGGACTGTTCAAACATGGAGAATACATTGGAGCAAGACTTCTGTGCTCCCCTCTGTCTCTTGTTGGAGGCTTTCTTACTGGCCTAGAATAAATAAACATCATTAATTTACAAGCATCTTGTCTTTCACATTAACTAAGGAAATGGTCTCCTGTAACAAAATCAAAATGAGTAAAAGTCAGACTTACCATGTTGATGTGATTAAACGGGGACCCCAAATCACGTTGAAACCCTGAGGTGGGATTTATAAATCACCCTTGTTATCTACTGCCCTCCTATAATAGCCCCAGTCAGCAGCACAGTCCCTTACATGGCTGTATTTGTCTGTGTGCCAGTGGAGGGACTGATAAGAAATGAAGAACCAGGATTCCTTAGGGCTGGAGAGGGCAGATATGAAGTGCTCAGACAGAAGACAGTGGAGGAAAGAGGAGCATCTGGCTTGTTGTTCTAATTTGGGATGGTCCTTAAATATTGAATGGTTAACACATTTTAAACAACCTATGGCAAAATTGTGCAATAATAGCACCAGCTGTTATTGTGGAACATTATAGTGATAATATCTTGTTTCAAAATGCAACAGACTGCATTTATGCAGGTTTAGACCGGTGCATATTTACATCCTTCATAGTCATCCCTGCGTCCTGTACAAGATTGTTGCTTTCTTGTCCTTTTATAATGTGCACATACTAAAATGTTTAAACTGAACTTACTGCAGCCGTGTTAAATGATATTCAAAAAAAGTAATGATGTGGTAATACTTTTATTTACAGCAAAGAGTAACAAAGCAATCTATAATACAAGTCTGAACATAAATGTTACATTTATATTTACATTGCAGATTCACTATAGCTTTAAGTCACCACACAATTTGTTTTATCTACATTTCATTACAAGAATATATATCATTTAACATTTTTTTTATCTTACACAATTGTCATTTGCAGCCATTTAAAATTGGCCAGTCCAATCCTATTACAACCATCAGGAAGCAATAATAGACACTTGTCAGGCTTAATACAGTAGGTATAGTACAACTATTGGTCTAACCTCAAAGACATTTACTGTATAGCATTTTTGGTTGACACATTTTCTGACCTCAGTCTAGCAAAAGCCTAAGTGTCAGAACTATGGGACTTCAGCCTCTGATAGTCCCTCCTTTTTTTTTAGAAGTCCAACAACTTGACAGTAAAGTTCACACAGTCCTTTTGTCAGCATACATCAGCCATCTTACTGGCCACTGCAGAGATTAGGGCAGCCCCCCGGCCACTGCCATCCTCGGACTGCAGGAAGCAGATGTCACAGTGCGGCGTCAACTCTCTCACTACTTTGTGAAACCGGTCACGGAAACTGAAACATAGAAATGCTTAGTTCCTTTATTTGATGCTAAAATCACATAACTCTTCTATTAACGTATAGTGTTTAAAAGGCTTACTAGGGGTGGTGCTTGTAGACAGAGCCATCGATGCCCACAGTGATCTGCAGAGTGTCCAAACAACGACGCTCTCTCATGCGGTTGATGACGGCTGCCAGACCTGCTGCGCACATGTGCGCAGAGCGGGTGGAGATGCACTCACACACCAGGCGCACAATGTCACAGTCCAGCTCTGAAGGCAGGACCCCCAGGGATGACAAGATGTTGTAAATCTGTTTCCTGTCTCCAGAATCACTGGTGATGCACACACATGTAAGATTCTTTGTAAGATGTTAACTTGTTTTGTTTCGTTTAAAATGGCTGATACTCACCTTTCGACCTGTGATACATGGCGTGTCTCAAAGCTCCCTCGTGTCTTCAGTTGCTCTGGTGCTTCACCATTGAACAACAAGTCCTCGTTCACTAACTTCATAAGGACAAGCCTGACCAGCTCTCCCATATACTTCCCACTGATCAGCTTCTCATATCTGCAGTTGGAAAGAAAACAAAATGCTGGTTTGATTGCTACACAAGGTGTTTGCAAAACTTGCCTACAACCATGTTGAAAAGTACTGTGTATGTTTGTTTTTTGTTCTTTACAGATTAAACTTGTAAAACATATAGTCCTGATAAAAACATTTCATGAACAGATCATTTAAAAATTCAAAAGTCCATTATTTGTCATCGCTCAACAATATTAGAAGCCTGAGTTCATCCAAGTGCCAACTGTAAACAGCCATTAGGGTGAAGGCAACTTGAGCTAAAAAGCTAGTCAGAGCTGATGACGGGGGTCTGACGTAAGACCATTGACAACAGCAGCTAGTCTCTCAGCAACTGCACAGAGCCCGTCAATGAGGGTTACCGGACTATTTGATGTCAGGGGAAGTCACGTTTTAATGTGGCCCCGCCCTTTAACCCTGCTCCTGTACACACGCTGCTTTGGATTAAAAAACATAACAGTTACTCACAGCTGGTGCCCAGGGTTAATTGAGGCCGCGTCCACCACTCTGTCGTACTCAAGTCTGAACTCCTCCAGCTCGCCGTTGTCCCCAAATGCCCCCCATTCAGTGTTCACACACATACGCCCCTCCTCGCCCTCCACCAACTCCACTGTCCTCATCTCTTCCATGTAGCACGCATTGCACCCAGTGCCTGGCAAATAGGAAAAATGCATTGATAAACCTAATGACTTCAAACCTTTTTACATTCCCGAAAAAGTGATTGCAGGCTTACCAACAATCATTCCAACTTCACAACTGCGATCTTCATAGTAGCAAGAGATCATAGTGGCTACAGTGTCATTTACCATGGCCACAACATCCATTTCAAATTCCTAAGTTAAAATCCACATGATTAACCTATGTTAGATGTAAGATGGTTACTGCATGTATAAAGTTTAGCTTACCCCACGTCTCTTGATGGCGTCCCTCAGCAAGCCCACCACATTGTTGCCCTCAGCTCCTGAGGCTTTGAAGCCCTTGGTCCAGTTGAGCAGTATTCCCTTTGGATCCAAAACAAGTGTGATTTAGAGATATAATGACCGGAATGACATGACTGGAATGATGAAAAGTTTGCAAACATACCTTGTCCAAGTCCTCATGTCTTACTGGAAATGAAAAGGTGAAGCCCAGAGGAAGCTTTTTGTGCTTGATATGGTGCTTGTCCAAAAAGTCTGACATACACTCCGCTACGTAGTCAAATAACTAACAAATAAAAAATATACAACTTGTTATCAGTGAACTAAATTATGCAAATTCAGTGTAAATCAAATATTACCCACCATTTCTGCAGTCCCCGTCATGGCATCTTCTGGAATGGAATACATTTGATTATTGGTTTCAATTTTCCAACTACTCTCTTCGTCTTCCCCCACTTTTACCAGCATGACACGGAAGTTTGTGCCACCTAGGTCTAGGGCAAGAAAATCACCAACCTCTAGAAAAAAGAAATGATGATCTATAAACATTATGGAATACTCTATGGGACTAATTTCTACACTATTCCTCCAAAAGCATTCACTAAAAGGAAATGATGGCCAACTACCTGATCCTTCTGGGGTGGAGCAGACGAAGGTGGGAAGCATTTTGACGCTGGCCTCTTCATGGGTTTCTAGGCGAAGTCCTCTATCCAACTCCTTCTCCATTCTTTTCATCACCCCTTTGAGCTCTTCTTTGTTTAGCCTGAATTTTGACAGAATTTCCTCAATCTGTAATCAAGGAACAGTTAGCAGTTCAGACTTAAAATATATGCAACAAGTTGGCATTTAGCAGCAGGTCTTCAGAGAACAGATACTTACCCTCAGAATTGTTTCAAGGATTGAGTTGCTGCAAGCAGGCATTGCTGCCATCTGCTGAGCACTGACACACGGCATATTTGTGGATTAAAAATATCGCTGGTGTTTCTTGAGAGGAGCTGTGTGTTCGCAGTCAGTCAAGTGAGAGTGGATATTACCAGACTCTCAGCTGTTTTTATTGCTAAATGAAAGTGGGCTGGCCAGCGACGTATGTAAATGTCCTGCCCTTTTGGAGCTCACCCCATCTGCTGCTGTAGGGTTTTGAACACGCCCGTTTGTAAACACAGAGTGTCTACTGCCATTATTAAATGCTAAAGTTATGTGATAAACCAAAGTGGAAAATTCCATGTAAAAGATCATTAGTCTTCTATTATATATGTGAATGAATGAAGACGCTGCTTTTCCTGGGCTCTAGAGTGAGACCAGTTTGGACCCATGTGCGTCTGGTCCTGGGTGCAACTTAGTACTTAGTATATTGTGTAGTTGTTATATTATTTTTGCTGATGGGAGCCTAAAATGATATTGCAGACTTATATCCTACTTTCTATTAAGTTTATTGTGAAATATATTTATTTATTATGTAAAATTTTTCGCAATAGTTTAGTTTAGTATAGTTTAGGGACAGTGTGCAATAAACAATAATTAAAGATGCTTTGCACCAGATTTAGCTTGAGCTCGTTTCCATCTGCAGTCCCTGAGCTGGTGATTTACAAAAAAAGATTAAAATGATCAAATTGTAAACATTTGGTGAAAGTACTGGCCTTGGGTCCTGTTTTAGAATGCTTTTGGGGGTCTTTTTAAAGTGGTGTACCTATATTATGTACTGGTGCACATAAATGAAATAAAAGAAACGTATGTATGTGCAGCCCACAGTGTTAAATGTCTGGAGCTCTGCCTTCTCACTTTACCATTATGAGATAGAATGTAATTTGTCAAAAAACAATCTATAACTCTATCTGTGCCTTTCCTTTTCACTTGCTCTGAGCTCGTAACCTGTGGCCCAGTGACAAGTTCATTGTCCCATGTGGTCCACAAATACCCTACTGCGGTCAAAATTAGCAACATACCTAAATTTAGCAAAAGAGCAAGTTCATTGCCCTGTTAGATTACCAGTGACACGGTTAGGTGAAGGCCAGCTGCAGTTATCAGCTCCAGGGGTTGTCCTTTGTTAAGGGTCAGAGCTTTTTTTTAGCTCCTGTCCTTGTGTCCTGACCTGCTTGGCTCTGACCTCAGTGTTTGACTGTTTCTGTAATCTCTATTCAATTGCAGTTTTTTTTTTAAATCTACTTGAATCACTAATAGTTTATAGGTGAGAAAGACTGTAGTTTATGTAAAAACGCTTTTCAAAAATGTCACATTAATAATGCTGTTTGTATATGTTTTTAATCAATTACCTTATCCATCGTAGGATCAAGAGGATGAAATTCCTGGTGACCTGCAAACCATCAGGGCTCGTCAGCTGGTAGTCACTTCTTTTCTTTGAGATTAATTTTATCTCAATTCCAGTACATAAATGTTTATAGGCTATTGCTCAAAAATCAGAACTGGACAGACAAAGTTGGTCTCCAAGTGCATTACATTTGTATAGGGCAACACTTACTTATTCTTCTATTTGCCATGAAGTTACACGATGTCCAAAACGATACCCTCTAAAAAATAAGGGGGTCCTCTTTATTCCTCACACAAAACAAGTAAAAGCAATAGACTTACATCCCTTCAATCTGGCAGCAAATAGAGACAATACTGGCTGGTCTATTTGGAGTTTGAGAAGAAAAACCATGAACAATCCTCTTCCGCATTAATAAAGCTGAACAAAAAATATGAAGAAAACATCCTTATCTTGTTGAAGACTTTTGTGAAGAGGCACCCATGCCCAGTAGTTTCAAGAATGAAAACCATGTATTCTATGTAGCTGACAGCAGGTGCACCTCAGGGCTTAGTGGTTTCCATGACAGGCAATTACCGAGTGTTTCCCTGGGAATGAATTACTGGCACATCCTTGGCATGGAAAACACTTAACTACTGAGTAAAGTAACCAGAGGCAATTTGTTAAATGGGGCAAAATTACCAGAAATTCTACCAAAACTGGGGGCTGTTTTTCACTTTAGCAGTTTTTATTTAGTTACCCTATCAACACCACAAAGGACTTACTGTAGGATAGATTTGAGTCCTGTGCTCAAACCTAGGCTACATGCAATACATATATACATACATACATTAGGGCAGTAAGGTTTATCGAATTACAATCAAGGTTTTGACTATTGCAATAACATAACCTCAAGTTTTTTTTTTCTTCTCTTCTGTCTCTGGCCTTTGAATGATAGATGTTCACCAGTTAGAACTGCAGAGCCTTGCGAGCTCAGGTTCAGAACTGCAACATATGAGAGGTCTAAGTTTCCATAAAGCAGATTTTTAACTGACTTATTATAGTCACGTGGCTGTCACCCAGAGGTACTTTGAATGTCAGGGAAAGGTGGAAGCCGAACTCCTCCAGAAGAGGGCGCTGTCCAAATAAAACCAAATATTTTGGAAAGTAGATTACGGTGTATTGTTCTAATGTGGGGCAATTTGAGCAAGAATATGTTGTTTGACAGTCCAAAAATTAAAACATGACTTCCTTCACTCATCATGTTAGCAGTTTATGCATTTAAAGGTTGTCAATGTTATAGCTAACAAAAATGCTCGAGAGCAAAGTAGTTCATAAAGCCTTTATCAACCCAAAAAAACAGCATGATGACAGTCGCAGGAGAGTCTGCCAGTTTGACAGAGCAGCCCACTTATTTATAGACCACAGAGGCTGGTTTTATTAGCCCTACAACAAAGCATTTTAACAGAAGGACACCAAATAGATGTCCTGCTCAGATGCCATGCATACAACTGTAACTGTATACAACTGCAATTATCTGGCTTAGCGATTTCCTAATTTCCTTGGTCACTCAGGTGAGCCGGAGGCCAACTCAAGGCAGCAGAAGGTCACATACCTAAATACATGACATTGTAAACCAGACAGTTGCTCTCCAACTTCTAGCTAACTGAACAGATTATAATAATTTCAAAATGCATGCATAAAAAGACATATATTTCCACAAGGTGCACTATGCTACGTTTTATGTAAAAAATAAATAAAAAAGAAGAAGGTTGATATCAGTGCGCATTTGACTTTCCAGTGACCCAGCGACTGTTTTTTATTTCATTTTTTTTTTTTTTTTTTCTGGTAGGTTTTCGATCCTGGAGCATCCTACAGGCCATCGGTATGGTAAGTATGGCGAATGTAGTGTGTGAGTGGTTGGTGGTGGTCGGAGGGGCCGATGGCGCTGACTGGTTGCCTTGCTTCCGTCAGTCTACCCCAGGGCAGCTGTGGTTACAATAATAGCTTACCACCACCAAGTATGGAGTGAATGAATAGTGCAATGTAAAGCTTCTTTGAGTGTCCAAAAAAGCGCTATATAAAACCGATGCAGTATTTTAAGTAAGTTTAAGTAAAGGCACTGTGGTAACCTTCACTCCTAAAGGATTCTACTGCGCGGATGTCGAAGTGCTACTACGGTGTTATTACACCTTAAAATATAGTTCCCCTTTTTATCTGCTTAGAAAATCGACATGTTTAATTTTGTGTAACTATACTTGAATCGTGTAACTACTCACGTAACTGTAATTAAATAGGGAAAACGTGGAGGAGCTTGGTCGCTTCTAACTTCACCCCATTTGGGTCCATAGGAATATGCTGGGAGGGGCTAAATGCGAACATCATCTTTGGTCTTTATGCGGGACTGAGGGCACTCACAAAGACCAGAAAGGTACGCATCAACTCGTCTAAGCTCAGGTTAGAACATTATCTCAGTATGCAAAAATAGTGGCCTGTTGCTTAAAGGCTTTAAAAGAGCCGTGAGGTGGCTCACTCTCTGTATAAACACGACAACAACGCGCGTGCACCTCCGACACAGAGTGAATTTCAGGCCATGTCATGTGGTCACCCTATTGTATGTGTTAACATATTAAGTTTCTGCTTATTGTGGGGTCGGATACACATCCAATGGCCATTAAACATCATCTAATGCCATGAAACTGACAATTATACCTCGCCATTGGGCCTGGATTCACTATTCCATACCATATGCGCTGAGAAAGCTCATTACACAGGTCCATGAAGCCATTTGGAAGAAACACGCTCAGATAGCTAACAGCTTTTAATGCGATTTTTACGGTGCAACCTGCCATACAACACCCTCGGCGTATTTTCTGCATGAGAACTGCTCGAACAGCTTCACCTACGCTAATATGGTGGCCTTTGTTGCTATAGGGCTATGTCACAAATACCCGGATTCCTGTCTAACACTTTGATTTTGGGAACTGTATTTTAACATGAGTAAGGTATTCTAAATATGTGTATTCCATTACTACCCAACACAGCATAACTACACAGATACAACAACCACAATACACTGCCTTACCCCCCCAAAAAACACACACTTTAATATTTAATTGGACAGCCTTTTTATTACAGCATGCATTCGCTGTGGAATTCAATTGTTTTTTTTGTAAGCTTCTGAAATGTCAAAAGATCCTGTGTTAATTTTTCACCAAGATTTTGTATTGATTATGGGAGAGTGTGACCACTGCGCAAATCCCTATCCAGCACATTGCAAAGATTCTCAATGGGGTTCAGATCTGGCGGCCAATTATGCATGAAAATTATGTCTCATGCTCCTGAACCACTCTTTCATAATGTAGGCCAATGAATGCGGGCATTGTCATCTTGAAATACGCTCATGCCATCGAGGAAGAAGAAATCCACTTCAGGGAGGAGACTGCGGAATCTACAGGCCAGGTCCAGTCGACTTAAGAACAGTTTCATACACAAGGCCAACTCCCTGCCCTCCCTCCCACCTCCCGCTCCATAATCAAGGATGAGAGACATATAATTTCAAGCCATTCACATGGTTTGACAGATAAAAAATCTTGAATGGAAAACTGGTAATTCCGGATGATCAGCATATCTCATTCTTTGGACACATAGTGTTGCTGAACCTAGACCTGACCAACTGCATCAACGCCAAATCATAATAGTTAGGCTAGTTAAAAACATGTGGCAACTTGTTTTTGGTCAGGCAGTATACTGTAGATACTGTACAATGATTTAGGATTTCAGATGGAAATTAGCATGGTGCTAAATCTTCTGTTTAATGCGACAGCACATTGTCCTTCAATTAAATAGGTAAACTAATCTAAATTAATAAGGTACTGTTAAGAAACCTGGACGTATGCATAATCTCTCCAGCAACAATATGCAATGATTACAATAGTCGACCTGTGATCTTACGTTCTGTCCAGTGGCAGACAGGATCTGGCCGCAATAACATGCGTTATTCAATATTTCGTAACATCCTGCGTGTTGCGTTGTGCTCAGCAGTGGACACCATTGTGAGCCATCTGTGGTTTTATGTTCTTCTTTTCTTAAGCGTCTCAGCGCCTCAGAAGCCTTTACCCCACATAGCACCTTTTATTCCATCTCTATATTGTGCTCCAGTCTGTCACTGCTCATGTCTGCGATGATGTGTATAAATTGTGAACCTCGCTCAGTGTCGAGAGATCTCGCCCCGAGGAGCCTGCTGCCTTGAGATCATTTTCCTTTAAGCTTGCGGACACTGAGCTTGGGCTTGTGTGAACGCTGTAATTGTTTGATACTCTTTCCTATCTTTCTGATCAAAGCTTCATAGTGATCAGACTCCCCTTGTTTATGCAATGCCCGATCTGAGATAATTATTCATTGTTCAGAAGTCTATGCGCCTGCCACGTAAGAGAGACAAGGCTGACTCTGCCCGGACGTTGAATATCCGCATCTCATTGCTATTTGTAAACGTCCAAGGGTTTCCTTTCTATCTGCAAGATCTATCAAAATAAATAAATAAATAAAATAAATCGCAAACAGGCAAAACCTTTTAAGATCTGTTCTTTTTCATCTAAATTGGGGACACTTAAGCGGGTACTGATTCATGATTAAGCCCAGGTAAGTGGTAATAAGGTGTACTGGATATTTTTTATCGGTAACAAAGAAACGCATAGGTTAGGGAAAGTAATATCGGAGAGGTCCGAGTCGTATCACACAACTTTTTCTTGTGTGCAAAAGTGATGTTTAAATGTTATTTAGCTTTGAATATCTGAAGGTGCAATAACTAAATATAATTTGTACTACCTCCAGGAGAGGAAACGGCACGCACTGATGCTTGATCAGGGTTGCCAGATTCTGAAAACTATTATATCGTACAAAGCTTCCAAAACTATCGTTTTTCAGCACAAACTATCGTACACTATAAATATGCCAATATCGCTGTAGCATACGCGCAAAAATATTGCTCATATCATCATCACCCCTAACTACAACACAGCCCCACACACTGTCCCATTTATTACATTACGCACACACACGACCTGCTAACCAAAGAGGATGCGTCAGGCAGAAGGATAATGCAATAGTGGAACTGTAAAACTGATCCAGGGACAGTCTCTCCTTCTTATAGCAGATATTATGCCTTCGTGAATACGGAGACTTTATCTGGCGCTCTGAAATTATCGTACATTTGGGGCTTTTTTGAATTATTGATCGTACATCGTACAGGGGTCAAAATTATCGTAAAAATACGATAGTTATCGTACATCTGGCAACCCTGTGCTTGATCATGACATCAGCTGGTGGCGATCAGTTTGAGCTCTTGATGTAGCCTGGAAAAATCCAGACTCACCGCTGTACCAGCCGGTGAGTCTGGTCACCGCTGCGTCGAATCCATTTCCCACAGCGGTAGATACGCAAGCAAACAGGAAGCGGAGTAAACCAATCAGCGAAGGGCGGGCGTCTGCTGTTGATGTGGTGTTATTAGCGGTTTTGCGTTAATATTTGCACAGGATTATGAATAACAAAACTCACCTACTGTGGATGTGTTTTTGGTCATTTACCGCCGACTGGAGACACGCTTTCTCTCTTTCGTGCATCGTTCGTAGATTGTTATTGAGGGGACTTCCGCGTCCCGTGAGTGACGTTGCTCGCTAACAACACGTCACGGCAGATAAACGAATCTGATTGCACGTGAACGGATTGATTTTGCGGAAGCCGCGAACGAGGACGGGGTGACCAGACTGATCCCCCGCCGTATACAAAAATACAGAGGGGAATCATTCTGGTCTCACCAGGCTACTCTTGATGAGCCTAAAGCAGGATACTTAAACATGCATGACACAAATAACAGGCGCCATTTATAGGGTGCCAAATATAGACTGTAAAAAGATAGGTGCCAAATAGATATTTAGGATATTTTCTTTACATGCTACGTTTAAGAAAAAAATAAACATAATATGCCACTAAATGTTGATTTTTTTTTTTCCTGGCCGTTTGTAAACAGAATATGCAGACTATGATTAATTTCACATTAGAGCATTTAATGATG
The DNA here is from genome assembly GCA_021464625.1 of Proterorhinus semilunaris. Classification (NCBI taxonomy): domain Eukaryota; kingdom Metazoa; phylum Chordata; class Actinopteri; order Gobiiformes; family Gobiidae; genus Proterorhinus; species Proterorhinus semilunaris. The sequence goes on from CM038345.1 coordinate 14,474,487, forward strand.
GGTTAGTTATTATTATTGTGCTGGTTCGGAACTAAGTAACATAATCCGCGTTTTTCCGGACCGTTTACAGTCCTGAACAGTGTCGTGACGTGGAGAGAGTAGTGATTGCTTTTCAACGAATCTCCAAACATAAACAATAAACCATCTGGTGAGTATTGTCTGTTCTTTTGATTGGTGAAATGTTGTTCATTTTCATATGTTATTATTGTGATGGATCATTCCACCCGTTTGTGTTTTCACATTTCCGGCTGTTTTGTTTTGTGACAAAGCTAATTTGGGCTAGGCCCGGAAAGTAGTAGCACCTAGCTGACTATTTACTATAGAGGGTGGGGGTAAATTCAAGACAGTTGGTTTTAGGTTTGTACAATTAGTTATAGACGCTTGTGTTGACGTACACTGTGATCATTTTGAACCGATTTGTATATATGTTTCAATAAAATGGTATGTCAGCCTTATGCGGTTAATGCTAATTCCAGTAGCTGCTTAGTGGCGGTTGTGTTAGCAGTCTGTGTATCCGATTAGCTGGATCTGTATCAGCATTCGACATCTCATGTGACTCGTCTTACACCATCTCTCATTTGTATTTGTCTTCTGTTGTCAGCGCTGCACTATGAGGCTCTTCAGTCTGAGCGTTATTTACAAAGGAACTACTAAAACCAACCTCCTCAAAGCTGCATACGACCTCTCCACCTTCGGGTACTTTCAGCGCGGCAGGTAAACACTGCTTCGTCTGGTGTTGGAGATTGATGGGTAAAGAATGTCAGTGTGTTATCCGTGTAACATTAGCAGTATATTCTATCAAATTGGCCCTGGTAATGTGTTGAACATAACCTGGCTTATTTTTCATAATAAATGTTTGTGTTTGTTTAGTGCTCAAGAGTTTATGACCTTTACTAGTGCCTTGATAGTTGAAAGGACATCGCAAGGTAGTCGTGCCTCCGTAAAAGAGCAAGGTAAAGAAAATGCCCACTTACAAACCTTTTCATTCTAAACGTGTATCCCTGTCTATTTTTCGTTTTTGTTTTGTAGAATACTTATGTCACGTGTATGTGAGGAATGATAATTTGGGTGCCGTAGTTATTGCAGATACTGAATATCCTCAAAGAGTCTGTTTTTCATTACTTGACAAGGTAAGAAACACTGTCACCCTACCACATGCTGCACAGTGTGATTGTCCAAGTGTAAATCCTGTGGGTCTTGTGCAGGTATTAGAGGAGTTCTCCAGGCAAGTGGATAGTATAGACTGGCCTTCAGGTAACCCTGAAACCATCAACTACAAGGCCCTAGATATTCATCTTGCTAAATACCAGGTATGTCCACCAAGTGCCATGTTACATTTGTATTTCTTTCTGTTTTGAAAATCCTGTTCAGCCTGAACCATACCGTTCTTAACTTAGAAAGTCATCTCTCTTTGCTGCTTCAGAAACCTCAGGAGGCTGATGCAATGACCAAAGTGCAGGCAGAGCTGGATGAGACAAAGATTATTTTGGTAATAAGCCTTGAACAGTGGCATTCAAGTTAATATATCAGTGCACTGCAAATTATTTGAACATTGCATTTCTAGCACAACACAATGGAAAGTCTGCTCGAAAGAGGAGAGAAACTTGATGATCTTGTGGCAAAGTCGGAGCACCTGGGCAATCAATCCAAAGCCTTCTATAAAACTGTAAGTATTCCAAAAAATGCACTTTTCTTGCTCATTATCCTGTTTTAAACTGTCTATTCATTATAACTCACCAGGCACGGAAAACGAACTCGTGCTGTGAAATCATGTGATGACGCTGCCTTGTCCATATGGACACGCCTTTCTCTGCCTTTCTACTTTTGCTCCCATCATGCACCAGCCACAAAGTCTCCACTTTGCAGCTACAGCACAGTGCCTCTGGGTACTGTCTGCTCCACAAATGGGTGTCAGGAGAAGCACAGGGCAACCTGTCCAGTTCGTGACTGAGGCTGAATGTATGTGGGGACCGACCTAAGGAACACATAAGAGTTAATTTCAGCTTCTCAATGGGTATTTATCTGTGTGGTGTTTTAATACCAGCTAAAGACATAATGGTGTCAAGTTATGTATTGGTGGTGACATGTTAACTTATATAAAAAAAAAAGTAACCCCAAAGTGACATTAGGATTTGATTCGGTTGCATTTGGCTTTGAGAAAAGTGTTACGCTGCCGTCTGAACATACCAGAAGGAATGTTTGGCAATTTCAGTCTTACATTTTGAAACTTACCCGAATGGGTTTTAATTACGTTAGGGAAATATTGTTTCATCCTACTTGTTTCTATATTCAGTATGTATTTTTTACATCATGACTTTGGCTACTCCTAAAGGTGGCACTGTAGATCTATTATTTTACACTTTAAACAGAGAAGTTAATGCAAATTAAACTCGAGTCCGAACTTGACTTTTGGATGTGCATATCAGTTAACTATTTTCAAGTTTTAAACGTCTTGTTCTTGGTTATGTTAATCTCATTTAAACAATCTTATACATTCCTAGTTTGAGTGATTGAGGTTTGGATGAGAGGTGTGTGTAGCTGCAGTGTTATAACACTAAACCGTTTATCTCAGAAAAGAGCTTCAAAGTCACATCACTTGCGTGTCATTTCTGGTTTAACACTTACGGAGACCAAGACCTGTCTGTATACGTTATCTTCTGTGGATATTTGATTACATTTGATCCCTAGCACCCAGTGCATTTTAAATGAGCACATTCAATGAAATGATCCTATACACTCAAAATATATTCTGGTCTAAATGACCTTTAAAATGGAGAGATGCCTTCATTTGCATAATCTGTTGTGTATGAGTTATATTGACGTTTATAATCTGTCTTTGTAGATGTTTGAGTGCCTGTGTGTCTGCTATCTACATTTGTGCAATATCTGCCATATGTATATCTCTCTAATTCCGAGAGAATAAACGAGTTTCCTCTTACAGCTCTCAAATAAACCTTTTGTACTTGGGGTTTCATTATGAAATGAAGCATCTAGAGTGAGGCTTTTGTGTTATTACTAAATGTAACACCAACCGATCAAATGAGGAGTTGCAACGATGCGGTTGCAGCTTAACGTTTGTTGCCGTCAGTCTACCATATTCTGCTGGGGAGTTGATACCTCAAGGTGTATGACACACTTCCACTGTGCAGCCAGGCGGCGCCCGGAGCGCCCGAGGCCGCCTGGCTCATCTTAAACACACCTAGTGTTAGTGGGCCACATTGTTCAAGCGCCATCTAGTGGCGTAAACATGCATTGCAACAGTGAGCCCTAAAATGTGAACCAAATTTTCATGAATTTTCAATCAACTGAATTAATTTAGTAAGAGGGCAACTGCACTCGGGATTAGGCTATGAGAACAGAAACAAGTGAGAGGCTACAATATAGTATCAGTGTGATTCAACGATCTCAAAATTAAGTCACTGATCAGGATAAAATATCAAGAATCGATAATGGATATGATAAAATGAGTCTGATGTTTCTCCCACTAATACAACATTGCAGTGACTCTTTACAATGATATTCACGAATGGCATTACAGACAGTGTCGGTGCCTCGGCTCATTTAGTCCATAACTAATTCTGATCAGTATGGTATTGATATATTTTTCTCTATACATGTATAATACAATTGAGGAACTCACACATTTGTATTTAATTTGTGCGTTTTTGACAAACTCAGGAATATGTTGCTAGTTGAGGAGGATCGCCGTGTCGTCACGTCCGATGCACTGATGGGCAACGCAAATGTATTACATAGATAATATTTCTATGGTGGGTCAAAACATCTTTCACAAACAGAGCATTGCTTCTGTGGAAAGATCGGCGCTGTAAAAGATCTGTGATTTAATTAAATAAACAGCTCTTAAAACTCGGAAAAATCAGCTGTTTGCCCACCAGTCACCAACACATCCGGTGAAAATCGCGGAAATAAACATCAGCGATCCTCCCTATATGTTCAGTAGTCAATGTTGATGGCAATGATGATTATGATCTCACTCAATGATTTGGTTGCACCTTATTGCTGTGGGTTATTGCAAAGTCCATAAAAACGTGCCTATTATTTCATACTGTAACAGACCTTTCTGACCTGTACTGAGTGTTGGAAATCCTGGCGGAGGAAAAGTGCCTGAACGCAGCAGCAGATTGGCTGTTGACTTCGAGCGCACGCAGTGCACGCACAACATGGGAAAGAGGAAGAGGGCATGGGTCCGTGAACTAAAAAGTTTCTAATGTGGACCGAATCCGACATAATGAACCGCAGTGCGAGCAGCAACAGGAATGTCTCCCAGGTAAATGCGTGTTTTATTGGGTCAGCTCCTTAGTTCGCCTGCTGTTGTGATGTTAGCGCTTCGTTATCGGTGCGTCTTGGACATGTAGTAGGGTCGCACATACTCTGCTTTGGATGTAGAATATGTCTTATAACAAACTACAACCGCACTAAATACGTTACTCTGAATTATCTTTTTTCTAACGTGAAGTGACGCGCGTTTTCAGTCATGGAATTGGCCCCGAGTGTGTTGTAACAAGTTTTTTTTTTTTTTTTTTTTTTTTTGCTGCTTCAAGGTGAATGACCCAGATCTGATATGGCAGCGTTTAAACCGAGTTCCCCTGAGAAACGGTAAGCACTTTGATCAGGCCGCTTCAGTGAGGGCGGTTTCTGTTACATGGACATTTAGACATCCTAGCCTGCTTATTCGTAAGAACTAAAGTAATTGTATTGTGTTAACTGTATGAGTAAACAATCAATTGTATTGTTTTGATAACTTTTTTTTTTTAATGACACAGGGTCAACTGCAGTGGTCGCACACACTACCACCGTAGAGGATTCTGTGTCTGAGACCAGTGGGATTGTCCCGGGTAAGTCGGATCAAATGCTTCCCAGTTGAGGTTTCAGGACATTTTGACTCTTGAGTCCCACCATGTTAAGACTGATTGGGGTAAGAAGGCTTTTTGCTGCTTTGCACCATATGTTAGGAATAAGGCACACAAGACAGTCTTCTGACCCTTGGAACAGTGTAAATCCTGTGTGAAGGAGTATCCACCACCATGTGAATGCTCTTGTTTTTACGTGATATGTTAATGCTGTTGTAATTGAATTAATGTTTATGATGTTATTGTCTATACTGTATGCTTTAATTAATTTGCAAAACTGTTCAAACAGGTCTCCCTTACACATGAGACATTGAGTCTCAAGAGACTACCTGTATATATGAAGGATAATAAATATGTTCGGTGTGGGAAAATTTCTGTCAGATCAGAAATGCTCAACCACTGCCAAGACAAGTGGTCATCCATCCTCTGATTGATCAAACTCAAGTATAAGATGATTTGAACCTGTGGAAATAAGCTATTTGTTTATTTGATTACTTTGTCTGTGTCTTTCAGCTTCGATTGCAGCAGCTTTGTTTATTACGTTTTTACTCTCATTGTATGCAGTGTTGTGGAAGTGTATGGTCTCTCCACCTCAACGGTAAAGTAATCCTCTTAACTGATTCATCTGTCACTTGCTTTGCATCACTAAATGTCACTTTTGTAATGGCAGCTGCATCGTTTTCCTTTTGAAATATTTTAGTCTTTATCTTTCAGAAAGAAGAGCAAGTTAAGAGTGAGAGTGCAGCTGAGGGATACTGAATAATGTCCAAAAGAAACTACGGATCACCTAGTTGTTTTGGATTTTCATTAAGATGGCTTTGCTAGTAGTTGTGTGCTGGAGAAACCAAAGAAGACCCATAACATTTGAAAGATCCGTAAAACCTTGAGTGGTTCCTTTTGTCTGTGCACTATCTTTAGTGAACTTAAATAGGCAAATCTAGTGGCCATTTTTATGAAGTCAAGGGTAATTTATACTAATCCAGATTTCCATTTCATTCTTTAGAAGCGTATAGCATTTTCTAACAGGTCATTTTTTTATACATTTCTGTATATTGTGTATTATTTGAATTTGAATGTAACAGTATTTTTCCTTTTTACATTAAATGCTCAACCTTGCAGTTGAATATTTCCTTTTCAAGTGTCATTGCCTGGAAGCTGAGGTGCTACAACAGCAGCTAGTTCCTCTTACTTACCAAAAGTCAGACGGGGACTGCCCTGAGCATCATTCTGAAGATCCTGGAACATATTTAAAACCAGCAAATCAGGTTCAACCATATTACCTTTCACAGTTGTAACAAATGTGCAGGCAACACACAAAACAATTTACAAATGACAAACTGGCCATGAGCTGCTACAATAATGCAATATTTTTCAGAATCACTACCTCAAAGCTGCACTGAAAGAGCAGCTTTAATGTGTTTTCCAGTATCTTCATATTCTTTCATTTTAGTGGTTAACAACAGAGTAGATAACATGGATGACAAAGTAGACTTCACACATTTCCCCAGTAGGAAAACACCATGCAAATTAATGTAGGCTATAGTATATTCCTTGTGGCTCAGCCATTTGTTTTTGCTAGAACAGATGTATTTTTCTTTTTTTTTCCAGTAATAATACACCAAAATAAGAGGTTTTCCTCAACAGCTTTAAAGGCTTTTGACCTATTGACCCCAAACCAGTCACTGGGTCAAACGCCTTTAAAGCTATTGAGGAAAAAACCCAATTTTGCGGGGTAATATCTCTTTAAAGCTTTTAAGTGGAATTTAAAGGCCTGAGCCAAGTAGCCCAGACTTGGTCCAACTATTCTAAAGTGGTTTGGGGTCACTGGGTGAAAAGCCTTAAAAGCTATTGAGGAAAACCCCTTATTTTTGTTGTATTAGTACTAAAAAAGAAAAGAAAAATTCATCTGTACATGTGTTCTAGCAAAAATAAATGGCTGAGCCACAAGGTTCTGAGCTGGTAGTAATATTTAAAATGGGTGAAAATGAGAAAATTCTTATTCCTAAAATTTTATTGAGCAGAATCCCCGGTCCCTAAATCAGAGCAGAAAATCCAAATATCCGTCTAACTTCACGCGGGTCTAAAACCATAGGCTAAACCCTATAAAGACTGGAAACATTTAGCCTAATTGCCCGATGTGTTTTGTAAAATAGAAACCTATGCAATTATACTATAGTCTACTTAAACATATATATATATAAAATCTTGTGCGTATTGATGTGCCTCGTATAACCTCGTTTGTAACCAACTCTCGGCTGAACAATTAAACAATATCGCATATGTTGAAAAAGGAGAACGAGAGACAATTGCGTGTGGGACAGCTGTGTCGAGTAGAAAGCAGTCAATAGGTAAAGAAGGTCCGAGCCACACTAGCCTGACCTTTGCCATTCGTAAACTCCGGTCAATTATATTTTCCCTCTGTACGAAATGAGTATGAGGGTAAGTCCAGGCTAGAGGCACACGAGTCTGTAGCAAAAAATAAATAAAAGTCCTTTATTGAATCATGGACGAGCCTACACGTTTCGACCACGAGGGCCTTCGTCAGGGGATGTACCATTAATCACAGGTGTGGGTTTTTTAAAAGATCATGTGACCCAAAAAAAAATGTCACGTGAACATAAACAGCAAATATCGCATTATGTTCTCTATTTTTGGCTGTGCCCTGTGTGTGTCAAATATGTTTATTCTTTCACATTGACCTGGGGAACATCGGGTCGACCCCCAAACAAACTGCCATTAAATTGACTCCTTTTTTGGGGCAAAGAACCAACTGGACAATCTTTCTCAAAAACACTTTCTACCACGATCATTTACCACTCTAAATTCAGTCATTTACACATTCACAAAACATACATCTTCATGTTCTCTATATTTATTCAAATGTGATTCCGTATGAGATATAAGAAAAAGAATAGTAAGTTGCAGCGCATGGAAAAAATAAATTATTACAAATCAATTTAAACAGAATTTTACAATCATCACATAGCAACGGCACCTCTGAAAAATAAGAGAAATGTACATTCTCAGTAAAGGTAGCTTTTCATACCAGTATAAACATTAAAAATCTGTACAGAAAGTTGTGTAAATATTTGTCTTTTGGCTGTACATTGATCTGTTTATAACGGCCATTGCATTTTGGTACATAAGTGCTTACAACATAAGTGTATTGTTTTTTTCCCCATTTACAGCCCAGCATGTTGGCAAACAGTAGGTCTAGGTAAATCACGTTTTATTTGTAGTTAAAAATAAAATGTCATCGATTGGCCTTGATGGTCTACATGGGCGCTACCGTGAATACACCTAAAGAAAACATGACAAAAGACACATTTTCCAGTTTTCATTGATTGCACTCAGAATCTAAATGTTATAAATACACAATGTTCTCCTCCCCTCCTTCGTCCCCATTGGGTCCTTCTAGTGATAGGTAAGCCTGTGGAGGCAGGAGGGGAGTGAGGGAGGGAGAGGAAGAGTAGTCGTCCTCGTAAAGTCCATCCGAGGTGACTTCCGAACCCCACGACTCCAGAGATTGTCTCGCCAGTGGAGGGCTAAAACCTGCAACCCAAGAACGTAATATGAAGTAGTTTATAATCATCTCAAAATGGCTGAACTAAATTCATTAGGTGCAGAGTTTGTTAAAAACCCACTCACTACCATTGATTCTGAAGAATTCATTTCAGTTTCTTTTGTTGTGTTTTATGAATCGATTATTATTTTCATCGCACTGTGTAAAGCAACTTTGCAAATCAGTACCCAGGAGAAGTACTTGTATGAAATGCAATTTGTTTTCTCGCATATAGAGCTATATTATACATGCAATTTTGTGAGGTGTACACTTAAAACTATTCAACATAACATTTCACCTCATAAACCAAATAATATCTAAAGTGAGTGGGCTCATCTCCCAGACTTGTCACATAACTTTGCTGGGAGCAGGACTTCGCAAGCTTGAAGTTTCGCTTTACAGCACTAATGTTATACTCATTCGACGTTTAACATAACATCATCAAAATGCTTTTTCAACAACAACATATAATTGGAAAGTTCCGCAGTGTGGCCTTCAATATTACATTGGGCATTGCAAAACGGAGTGGATATACAGTGCCTCTCGAAAATACTAATACACTTTGAACTTTTGCACATTTTGTTATGTTTACAACACTAAACATAAAGGTTTTATTTTGAATTTTTCACTGAAAGTTCACACACAAGTAACAGACAACTGTAAAGGGAAAGCAAAATGATACGTGATTCTGTTATTTTTCAAAAAATCGAAAATCGAAAAGTAGGGCGTGCATAAGTATTCATACTGCATTAATTATTACTTTGTGGAACCCCCTTTTGCTGCAATAACAGCAGCAAGTCTTCTGGGGTATGACTCTACAAGATTTGCACATCTAGAGACTGACATTTTAGTTTTCAGGTCTTTCCACAGATTTTCAATAGGATTTAGGTCAGGACTTTGACTGGGCCATTCTAACACATGAATATGTTTGTTTAAACCATACCATTGTAGATTTAGCTTTGTGTTTAGGGTCATAGTCTTGCTGGAAGGTGAATCTCCGCCCCAGCCTCAATTCTCTTGCTGACTCCAGCAGGTTTTCCTCCAAAATGTCTCTGTATTTAGCTCCATCCATCTTCCCAACTATTCTTACAATCTCCTCTTTCAATAATGGCTTTCTTCTTGCCACTCATCCATGAAGGACAGATTTGTGTAGAGTACGACTTATAGTTGTCCCATGTACAGATTCCCCCAGCTCAGCGGCAGTACGTCGCAACTCCTCCAGAGTTATCTTGGGGCACTTGGTTGCATTTCTGACCAGTGCTCTCCTTGTTCGGTCTGTTAGTTTAGGTGGACGGCCGTGTCTTGGTAAGTTCGCAGTGGTGCTATACTCTTTCCATTTCCGAATGATGGATTGAACAGTGCTCCGTGAGATGTTCAAATCTTGGGAAATCTTTGTATAATTTAACGCTGCTTTAAACTTCTCCACAGCTTTATCCCTGACCTCTCTGGTGTGCTCCTTGGCCTTCATGATGTTGCTTAGTGACCAATACACTCTGGCCATAGCTCTGAGGCCGTGAAGGTTAAGCAGACACGCACATCAAAGAGACCTGAAAAGCGTGCGGGATCCAAATAACTAATTGAAAAAGACAAAAAGATCTGCACAGCTTGAATGCTCTCAGTCAATTTTTATTTCGCACACCACGAAAGTGGTGAGGCCCTCACAGAACAACTGTAATTATACTGAGAGTAGATTATGCATAGGTGGCCTCTATTTAATGGTTAGGGCAAGGTGTGAACTTTCTGCAGTCATTAGGTCATGATGTTATAAAGGCAATTTAATGCACCAAGAAAAATGCTGTATGAATACTTGTGCATGCCCTACTTTTCACTTTTCTATTTAAAAAAAAAACAGAATCATGAATCATTTTGCTTTGACTTCACAGTTGTTTGTTACTTGTGTGTGAACTTTCAGTAAAAAAGTCAAAATAAAACCTTTATGTTTATGGTTGTAAACATGCCAAAATGTGCAAAAGTTCAAGGTGTATTAGTACTTTCGAGAGGCACTGTACCTGCAGGTTTTGGGGGCAGTGTGCTGGCCCTGGAGCTGAATGAGTGGATGGACTCGTTCATGGGCTGAGTGGATTCATGGCTGCAGTTGGCGTATGGTAGGCGGTCAGGTATCTGCCGGCTGTGTGTCTGGCTCAGCAGGGTGTTGAGGCTGTTGTACAGGGTGGCAGTGAGGCCCAGGTTTGTGGTGTAGCCTGAGCTGCTCAGTGGCCCGTTTTGACTCTTCTTTGTTGCAGCGAGCAGACACTGGTGATGGTTGTTGGCAGATTGGTAAAGGTGATTTTGTTGCAGAGTTGTGAGCAATACTTTTTCACTGTCAAACACTGCGCAATTGCTGTCCAAGCTGCCTGAACGACTATGGCTGGACACCTACGGGATGAGAGCAAAGAGTGAAATTTGTGTATTTCTCAAAGTGCATTTATGACGACCCACAACTGCTCTCCTCATCTGTCTAACCTGGTAGCCCTGCAGGGGTATTGTGACTGGGAGGCTGCTTTGGCGGTTGTGTCTCCAGGTCTGAAGCAGTCTTTGCTGGGCTTCGATCTTCTCCTTCTCTCTCTCCACACTTCTTTGACCTTCCCTCAGCCTGTCCATGTTTTGTTGGTACTCGAGGAGTTGAACCTCGAATTCCTCCCGCTCGCAGCGTAGTCGCGCAACCTCCAGGAGGCACTGTTGCTCTCGCTGCCTCAGCACAGTCTCCTGCTCACTCTGAAACGCCCATTCATTCACATAAGCATTATTTCTGTAAAGCCCTTGGATTAATTATTATGTCAAACAACACATTTCCATCCAACACAGACTCACCTGCTGCTTCTCCCTGGCCAAACACTCTTTGTCCCAGCGCTGTTGTTCTTGTTTCAGCTTCAAATGTAGTTTCTGTACTTCATCCACCTCTTTATTCTTTTCTCCTTCCTCCTTTTTCTTTTCAGATGTTTTCTGTTTCTCCTGCTCCTATTTCAAGTGGATCAAACAAAATGCTTCCTTAGAACAAAATGAATAACTAGAAAAGTAAAATGTATATTTAAAAGACCGTGAGCCTTTTTGTCGAAGATTTTTTGATCAAAATAAAATATTTGTGGAAGAAGATCGTTGTGCTCTGTGCATCAATCATGACGCCTTTTTATTTATGGACTAGCAGGCTGTTGTGTCTATTACTGAGACAATATTGCTCCCTGAAAGTTGTGAGACCTGCTTATAAACTCATCCCTGTGAAGAATTGGGATGAAATTGCGCAAGGAAATAAGTTATGAGTTTGGACCACAACTATACAATTTATGCACTCAGGGCAGCACGGTGGCGCAGCGGTTAGCGCTCGTGCTTCACAGCTAGAAGGTCCTGGGTTCAATTCCCACCTGGACAGGGCCTTTCTTCTCTCCGTCGCTGCGTAGGGTTACTCCAGTTTCCCCTACCACTAAGAACATGTACAAAAGGCCAGGCTGAATGAGAGTGTGTTTGGGTGTGAGTCTGGGACAACGGAAGCAAATTATCCCAAGGCTACAATCCGGCGTGGCGTGTTTACATGCATGAGTCCCACGTATGTTCATTAACATGCACTGTCCCAACCAAATAAGTAAATAAAGTAAAGGGCCTTTAGAGATTCTTGAACAATGTCTGTGGTTAGGAGTGACACAATAGCAGCATTTTATCATTGCTGTTGTACCGAGTTTTGAAAAGAAGACAGGCTTTGCAGCGGCAACAGCTCTTCCTCCTGCAGGAGCAGTTTCTGGACCTCACAGCAGCTGTCCTGGAGGTTCACGGTCGCCTGCCAAGTCCAAGCACAAGTATTACAAAGAGACATGATAAAAGCTAAACTACTCAGACATTTACAGTTAGTTACAACAGACATAGAATATGTTGAAAAGCATCTTATAACTGTATAAAGAGCTGCGTTTTACTAACCTGTATACTGTATAGAAGCTGGGTCAAGCTTTGAACACTCTCTGCCACCTACAAAACACAACGTTAAGACAAAATGAAAGTATAGCTCTGATTATTATTAAACCGTATGGTGTCCAAACCTTTAACAATGTATTTTTCGCCTCTCCTCTTCTTGGTTCCGCGTTCCAGCCATCTGTCAAATCAGTGTCTGATCCCAGACAGGACGAGCTGATACTGAGCGTGCTCAGATAGTCTGCTGCAATGCCAGCCGTTAAATGCAGGGGTACAGAAAAGTAAGTTTGTAACTGCACAGCTTTTCTATCATGGACAAAGTGTTGAATATTTTGAGGAGACTGAGTTGAATGACTCACGCTCTGAAGGCAAATCCTGGACACTGCCGTCACTCTTAGAAAGCTCCAGACCCACTCCTTGCTGGCTTTGCACACAGTCACCATCTCGCCTCTGCAGGATGCTCATCAAGTTTTCCGCTAAATATTAAATCAATAACTGTCATGTTTCTTATAAAATGCCAATTTGACATTTGTAACAGTGAAATACGACGGGTCTACTAGAGTTTGTTACATTTTATTAAGATGTTTAAAATAAACATCACATTATACAACATATCATTTAGCATGGCTAAACTGCATTGTTGCAAAATAACAACATTTTAGTCACACAGACTCTCTTACCTTCCTTTAGTGCCGCGGTAAGCAGTGTGGAGGCTTGTCCGGGAACTTCATTATCAGCTTGTACGACCAAGTGGCGATATGGTGTTGCTTCAGGAGACCCAAGACTGAGCTCAGTAAGTTCAGCATAGAGCTCCAACTTTTCTTCCAGGGTGTTGCAAATGAGTTGGTCTTGGGCCAGGAGGGTTTCTGTGTACAATAATATTAAGAAATAATCTCAGGGTAAATGATAAGTCAATTCAAAGATGTGCAGCTGCTGACCTTGAAATTGGGCAATCTTTTGAATTCTAGCTTCGTTTGCTCGTCTTGTTTCCTCGAGTTCATTATTACGTTCTTCTTCCTCCTCTTCCTCCTCAGGACAACTGTAAGCCATCTCCACTGCTTGTCGAATTTGCCTCATCCAAGCATTTCTCTCGTCTCTGGAGGTAGTGTGAACTTCATACATCTCTGGTCCAACTGAGGATGCTGAGATCAAGAACATTCCTCGTTCCTCATTGGCTACTTCTCTGACAATAAGCTTCTGGAGGGGAATAACTGGTGGTTTTTGGTCCTAAAAAACCATCGGAGATGTTGTGATAGTTGCATCCACTATGAAGGTGATCTTTCCATTGAGCACTTACCACAGCCGCAAATGAAAAACGCTGGTCTTTTTCTTGAAGGAAAACCAAGACATCTGTGAGTAGAAGAGCTAATGTTTCTGTAAAGCACAACGTAAAAATAAGTGATTTAAACAAAACTCATAAAATGTCTAAATAACTAAACAAATACCTATATAAATAAATAACAGACCTTTTAGACGACCTGTAGCCGTCTTCCAGTAGACAAGACCTTTGTGTTGCAGGACTCTGTGTTTACTACAGAGATCTTGCTTGGAGAACACTTTGCCATTCTTCAGTTTTGCGGTGCTCTTGTTCTCGAGCCGAGTAAGTACTTCCTGCAGTTCTTGACCTTTGTCATATCTATTTACAGTCATGTCCACTGCTGTGAGGATATCTCGAATGTGAAAAAGTGCTCCTGACAGATCGAAATATTCCTGACTTCCCTCTATGAACATGTATAACAAGGAAATGTTCAATTAGACATTCATTTATCGACTAAATAATTATATTTGTGAACAACGTACCTTTGGTGTATTGTAAAATCCTTTCAAGCAGAACGGGGTATTTTGTGATGCGCTGAGTGACCAACAGGATGAACTCAGGCACTTCTCTCCTTTTGACTAGTATGTTGTTGCTTTGTTGCTGACGGTAAGGAAGACAGCAGCCACAACATATTATTTCCGCCATTGCCAAAGTCTGGGACTTTGCGACCCCAAAATTCACTCAGGGCTCCCCAGTAATAATAATTTACTCTATTGAAAGGACTTTGTTAGAATTTTACAATAAAATAACATAAAAATCAAGATATTGCAATGACTGAAGGCTACATACTGGGTTAAAGTACATTTTAGCAAATAAATGTATTTTCCTTTTCAAAACATTTTTTTCCCCAATGTATTTGTTTTGTGAACAGGCTTTGGGCTCTCCCTGAGGCCCTGGGCCCCACGTTGGAAACCACTGTATTATTTATTTTAAATACTTGTTCATTAGAAAATGTAGTTTTCTGAACCCTTACCTTTACAAAGTTTTGCAGTTTCTTGTTCTGTTGTTGCAGATCTTTGAAAATGTTGACAGATTCTTTGTGGTGACTGCAGAACTCTCCATACATCTGCTTCATCTTTTCAGCATTTTCCTCTGAGAACTGAGCGCAAGACCACGTTACAAATGTAGATGACTTTGGTTGACAATGTATTACACGCAAATGCATCTTCACTGACCTGCTGAAGCAGAATATCGCCAATATTATTGATGAGGTAGTTGTGTGGCTGATCCGGCCATGCTAAAGCCTGCCTGCGTTCCTGCAGAGCTCCAAAGAGACTCTTGTGGAAGTGAATAAGGGGGTCCAGGCAGGGAAAGACCCGGGCCACACATTCCAGGTCCAGCTGCAGCTCCTCCAGCATGCCTCGCCTGAACACCTCAGACATGACTGTGAGCGTCTGAATGTGATGCAGCTCAGTCTGCAGCAGCTCTACACACAAAAATAACATGTTTTCAAGCATTCTCAGCAATAGTGATCCAGGCTTTTGTAGAACATTAAAATGATATCTCTCACCATAAATTACATCCTGCCGCTTCACAGTGATGCGGTCATGTTGTCGACAGAAGTCTGGGCTGACTGTAACGCTCCAAGACTCTGCCTCAAGTCCCAGCAGATCAGCAGATAAGTCACTTAACAAAGGGCCCTCCAAAGCATCTACAAAAACAAAACACTTTTTCAGTGTTATGTTTTTTGTTGTTGTTATTTTGGTGCTTTCTTGTATTTGTTGTTACCCTGTGTAATAACTGGAGATGGTTCGGTCGACTGAGGCGTCACAGAGGAAGGTGCTCCTTCATCAGTAGTTGAAAAGTTCACACCAGGGGACTGAGAGCTTTCATCTTCGACCACAGATTTATCATGTTGTATCATTCTGCACAAGTACACAACGTGAAAGGCAGTTATAAGTGGAATTCTGCCATTTTAAAACTTCTTAATTATTTTAGAGAATATAATCTTTGTATTGGACATTAATGAAGGAAGACTGAATACAATTATTTTTGAGCTACTTGTTTGCTTTTGTGTAGTGAATATTACCTCGCTATTAGCACCAAAGGCCTCTTAATTGTTAGAGCTGCATTGTAATAGTAATTTAGTTTTCTTTCAAATGTTAACACTCTAGGACAGGGGTTCCAAAACGTTTTTCCTTGAAGCCCCCAGTCCAAAACCGTAGCCCCCACAAATGTACCAAAACATAAAAATAATTGCCAATAAGCACATATTTCAAGCATATAAAAGAGCACCTGTACTCCTTTGTCAGTCATATTTGATGATTTTTAGCCATTCAATTTGCTCAAACAATGTCACTTATGACCTGACCCTATGACCAGACAAAGGTCTAGCCTGGTGGGACCAGAATGATTCCCCTCTGTATCCAGAGTCACCGGCTGGTACAGCAGTGAGTCTGGATTTTTCCAGGCTAACAAAGGTCTGCCCACCTGCAATCCCAGGTGCCCCCCAGGTTGGGAACCACTGCTCAAGGACCATGCGTAAAATGTGCACAATGAGCTGAACCGTGATTGTTAAAAATAAAATTGCTAATCTAATTGCAATTGCAATACTAGTCGGAGACAACACAATGAGAGAATGTTTTTGCATGCATCCCCATTACCTGCTGTCCATTGACATGCTCTTGGAAAGTGTGACTGTGTCTCTTTTGTCTTTTGTGGTTGTTGGGAGTGAGGAGGGAGAGAACAAGGACACTGAAGAGGAGTCTTTGGTAGAATCTAGAAGAACATTGAAAGTGTAAGATTTAAACAAAGAATGCAAGTCTACAACCAAGAACTGCTTTAAAGTTCACACAAACAAATTAACACTGAACAGTTTACTCATTTACAAACACAATCCAGGCCTGATCTCCCACCAAGAAGGATTAAAAAGTAACTTTACTGAGGACGGGGTGTGGGTGTAGTAATGGTTTACTACCTAGTCTAGCAGCGAAGGCACTAGGGAGGACACATAAACTAAAATAAGAGAGTGAATGGGGGAAATGAGTTACAAGGAGGGCACACAGTATAATGTAAGTTATGGGACTCACTCAGTGGGAGGGACAAGGTCTTGCATCTCATCAGCAGGGCATTCCTCTCTGGCTGTTTCTGTATAGGCAACAATAAGATGAACCTTTTAATGGACTGTAACACTTTTTAAAACTTTAATGCTCAAACATGTACATAAGAACGTTAGATTTGGTAAAAGTTTGATAAAAGTTGTGAGCAAGAAACACCATCTTAAACATGTATATAATTTGGCCAATGCTACTTCGATTTGTTATTCCCAGAACAATCTACCCGCAAAGTGAATGTTATGTGCTCGCCATTCTCCGTAAAGTCTGTTAACTTCAGAGGTCCAAGTTTATGTTCGCAATACGACAACAATAATACTGTGATTCATTTGCCGGGCTGAACAGTGTATCACAAGTATTTATATTAAATCATAATGACGCATGTGGGGTAACAGTTACCTTTACACAGGCCATGACAGTCTCCCGGCAGCTCTTATGAACATTCAGGAAACAGTCTGCAGGCACAAGTAGATGACAGCCCAGTTAATTCATAATAAACAACATTAACCACATTAGCACATCTGAGGGCTTTCAGACTGAAATACTTCTCGTCTATGGCAGGACGAACAATGACAACACGTACACGTATTATAACAAAAGGGCAAAACCGGTTTTAGACAACTCTAAACACACCACTGATGGTCTGATAACTTACTAGAGCAGTGCAGCAGCTCCTTCCCAGGAATAACCTTGTCACAGGCAACACAGGCGGCAGAGCCAGAGGGGGACACAGGCACAAACTGGTGTCTATTGCCCAAACCCCCCTTTTCTTTTACCTCCTTAATTTCTTTAGCCTTGACCTAAATGACAAAATGTATTTTTTATTAGTAACAATCTAATACTATCACATAAATTGAGTAACCTACAATAAAAAAACAAACAAACAAAACAGATACATATCTAACACAGATATATGTAAAAACAAAAAACAAAAAGCTCATTACAGGATCATAATTGTGTTAATTTTCAACATTCATAAAAGTTTGTTTGTGGTCAGTTACATTCACTTCCTATGAAACAAAAAAGTGCGGTGAAGATTTATCCATAATAAAAATTATTAATTCACATTTTCAATATTTGACTTAAAAAGAGTTTAAGTTCAACGCAAAAGTAATAGGAGTATTCTGTGGTTCCTGTTACCAATGCACCTGCTCAAGTGGAAAAGGTTCAGGAAAGGGTTGTTTACTTAGTTTGTCACGACGGCTTCGCTGATGCTGCTATCCTCGAGAGGCTGTGAGGGGAATCCTCTGTGAGGTCGCCCCCACAGGTGTTTATTTTCTTTAACAACCGTCTTGAAGCGCACGTTTGTGTTCTTCTCCAGCCATGTGCATCATGTGGCTAATGCATATGTGAAACAAATGATTGCACATGTGTTTGAAAGCAGGGAGTAAACCGTGGAATGTGTTTGGGTTCCTCGTACAGTGCTGGGGGTCTGTGAATTGATTATGTAAGAATATTTTCACAATGTCCTGTGCTAAGACTTAACGAGGTAGAACTTTTCTCCTCACCAAATAAAGGCACTGTTAATGTTTGTACAATGAAGAATCCATTGCTGCTGAGTGGTGAAGACTGTGATCTTTAATGTTTCAAAAAGAAGGCAACCTTTTTGTAAAACGAACATAGTACAAATTGACTATGTTTAGTATTTAAGAGAAACCTGTCCCTAGCATAAACAAATGGGCAATCCTATCAGTTTTATTCAATTCATTAAAATAATTAAAAAAACAAATTTAGTTGGCTAAACGACCACAGTTACTGTAACTCATTAGCATAACATTAATTATTTATGTAGCAGAGTGGGCTCACCTTGGTTTTGTTGCGAGTGCTTGACATCCTGCTCTTGAGAAAACTGAAGGTACGACTGACTTTGTACTTTTCAGATTCGGCTTTAGAAGGAATGATGTATCTGTCCCACTCTTCGTCCTCAATTCTGTTTGAGAGGATGAACAATATTTAGGACAAACTACTTCAAAACAATAAGAAGACCTTCTAAACAAGCACTTACTACAACTGAGTAAGTTGTTTGATGCAAATGTTAAACTGAAGACATGCTTAAGTATAAGAATGCATCTTTGTAGAGGCTCTAACAATTACTCATGCTTTGCATGCCTAAAGTGACTATAGACTCTAGTGGTTACTATTTATAGTGTGACCTTGGCAAGACAGAAATGATTAATATATCAACTGTTCATACCACTGTAGGTTAAAAGTTCACTTATAGAGAAGACATACAAAAACAAACACCACAATAAACAACTGTAATGTCCCTCTTCACAGACTGCTCTTATGGCGTAAGGATTATTATAAGGTAGTTTATTAGTGAGTTGCAAAGGTTTACAGTGGGGTTAGACATGTTAAGCACAAATGCAGAGCTGAAGCCTCTGGCACATACTCTTTGAGGAACTCTGTGAGGGTGAGGTGTTGGAGCGATGCGCTGCTCTCCTCCTCAGCTGACTGGGCCCGTTTACGGAAACCCAATACCCTGCATGAACACGACACACCTCAGACCACCACGTTGTTTTAGCTTAGCAAGACAAGCAAAGGACTGGAGTACAGTGTGATGTACCACATGTACTTACCATACACATACTCAGAAATGATCAGCAAGACGTTATTCAAAATAAACCTCTCCATGCAATTCATTTATAAACTTGTTTATAAATGCATAATGTACATCTTCTGTTGTCATTGACTAATGGGCAGTCGCAAGTCTTGTTTTAAGCTGAAAAGTTATTATTATTATTAATAATTATTATTATTATTAGCATAGCTGATTAGCATGATAAAGTGGAGACAAAGTGATTTATGCTTCTAAAATAAACTGATAATAAGAATATAAAAATGTTTTTTGACTTGGAAAGTCATATCCAATGTCTTGCTGTTTACTCAAAGTTGTATTCCAGCCTAGGACAGTGCAGCACTTCCCACAGATAAAATCCAATGAACCTTTGAATCCATGAAATTCACTCTTAAACAGCAAACAAGCTTTTCTCTTACCTTTTCTCTTTTGAAGATTCAGTCAGGCTGAATGCCTTCTGCTCTGAAATAGCAAGAAGATGAATATTAAAAGTTGAACTTGTGACTGACTGCACGAGTGTAAAAACACCACCACTGAAAGCCAAAATAGAAGATGCTTTAAGGAGAGAAAAGCAGAATCACAGTAATAGAGTGGAAAAACCCATCTTTCAAAAGACATGTAGCTAAATTAATTCACAAAACTGTAGGATATATTAAACATTATCAGTGCCCAGAGAGTTTTGAAAGTAAAGTCGGATCCGGAAGTTCAGAAAGACCCACCACATAGATTTGTCATTTACCGCAATATACCACTCAATTGGTAAAAACAGGGCTGCACAATATTTATTTTTACAAATAAATAAAAATCAAATGTCTAATACCACGTTCAACTTTAAATCCACTTTATTGTGTTGTTTTTTTAAAATAAGACTTTAATTGTGCAGCTCTTTAAGTTTCGAAGCACCTGTTGGTCAGGCACACACCAAAGTTGTACTTACTAACTTGGTTGAGACGAGATAAGGATTTAGACAGAGATAAAGCTTGCAGCAGAGAGCGGCCACTGCTGCCATCTACACAGAAAAGGCATGGCCTTACACAGTTGTAAATATAAATATATATATATATATATATATATATATATATATATATAGGCACATAAGAGTAAAAGCTTTACAGTAGCTGTCTGTCAGCTTATCCACTTCCTTAAAACCAGGGAGGTCAGTGTCATGGGGTCAAACATCACTCACCTTCTGAAAGGTCAGAGATGGCCGCGTCCCTATTCAGCACAGGGCGTGACGGTTTGGCCTTGGGTGAGGAGTAGGAGTAGGAGCGCAGGCGAACTTCAACCTCCTCTGAACCCTAGAGCAGAGTGCACACACAACACTAAAAACACTGCAAACAAAATCATTTAAGAAATATATGCTTTTAAAGCGTATACAATTCGATTATTATAAAGAAACCTTACAGTTCTCATAGGCATACCATAGCAGTGTAAACATATTGGCAATATAGAAGGTGATATTCTGACAATCATTTTGTAATGTATAGCATTCACAATCCCTAGATGTATGATCATAGATCATAAATAATCAAAGCAGCTATACCTTGACAAACTTGCTGTCAGAATGCGTGCGATTAAAGTCTGGTGATGTGTCGAAGGAGTCCCTCTCTTCTCCAGAGCTCGACCGCAGACTTGACTGTTTCCTTAAGCATGCAGAGGGGTAGGAATGTCCCAGGATATCCTCTTCTTCACTATCACACTCAAGACTTGGGCTGTGGAATCACAGAAAATGATATTTTAATATCCCTCAGAACTCTAGAAGTCTAAATGTGCTGTTAATCGTAACCGTTGAATTCTGCAGGAAACGCCCTTGTGTTCAGGAAGACTTTTTATAGAAATCCAAACAAATGAAACTCAATTGTGTTCTTAATAATAAGAACAAGAATAAGTATACACTTTATTTGTATAGTACTTTGTAAACAACAGTTACAAAGTGCTTTACAGAAAACATCTAAATTACAAAAATACATAATGAATAAAATCACATCAAGCAACCAAGTTCTTGGTTTCCAGTCACTTCCTGCTCCTTCAGTAATGACAAGTTCCCTGAAATGGTTTAATAGTCTGTGAAGTCAAAACCATTTCTGGTGGCTTCATCGTGGACTGGTGGCTCATTGAGAAACTGTCAAAAGTGTGCAAAGCAGTAATCAAAGAAAAAGGCAGCTATTTTATTTATTATACTTTTTTTTCCATACGTGTCCATATGTGTTCATTCATCAATGAATGCCTTCAGTGAGAATCTACAACAGGGGTAGGTAATGTCAGGCCCGGGGGCCAAAACCGGCCCTCTATCATGAAACCTCTGACTCTCAAGATGATTTTATGGAATATTACACAAATCAGAGATCAATTGTCAAATTTAAGTATTCTAGAAATGTGAAAAATACTGTAAATTCCTTTAAGACTTCTTAGCAGAACACCCATTTAGGCCATATATGATGTACTACACTGGCATTTGTAGAAAGTGGTGCTTTACTTTGGGAAAAAATTGGCAGGGTCACCCCCTTGGTCTTTTGACGATGAAGAAAATCGGCCCTCCACCAAACAAACTTGCCAACCTCTGATCTACAATGTGAACAGTTTTGGATTGGAAAAACATTACATAAAAAGCATACACTACGTCAGATGGCTTTTGAAAAGAGTAAGCTGTTTGATTAGATGTTAAGTCCAATATCATTGAAGGAAAAGAAAAGGCCTACCTTAGATCTCCTGTCCTGCTTGATAAGCTGTTTCCTCTGCAGTTAATTCTGGGAGAAACTTTATGCGTAGGCTGCTTCTGTCCTCCTTCGAACAAGTGGAAGGCGGATGCTAGCGGCGATGAAGGAAACACAGGAGAGGAAGCCCAGGGAGAAGGCGGAGACGCTGGAGGCTCGCACTTTTTGAGGATGGTTTTGTCAAGTTCCCTTTCTTCTGTCGGGAGTGAAGATGTGCAGGAGCTGGTCTCAGTGTTGGAGGGTGTTGTGAAGAAAGAGTCCCAGCCTGGACTGCTATCCTCATTTGGAGACGGGTGTGTAATGTCCATGTCATAAACCTGGAGCACACACACAACATTTAGAGATACAGGTCTTTATTTAGGGATTTTATCCCAACATGTATGGAGCTTAAAGACCTCTTTACAATGTAATTAGTGTGCACTGAAGTATCTAGAAGAGTTCATGAGTGAACAGTATGATAGAATATGGGATGTTCATTGTAAAGGTTACTTGGCTCACCAGCTTGCTGTTGGCAAACTCTCCATCTTTGCCATGGATCATTGCTGCAAGTCTTGCAGCTGCAGATAGTGTTGGAGATGAGGCCTCTTTTATGGAATGACTTTTGTCTATGAACAAGGAGAGACAGAGTCAAAGAGTGCAGCTACTTTCCAATATACCACATGGTTTCCACAACAACACTAAACAACTCATCACAAACCGAGGAAGTGACATCGACATCCTGGCCAGTCGCATGTCATTGTTCAGAAACAGGATTTGCTCTGTGCCTGATCTGGCTTGTACACGCACACACACACACACGCACACACACACACACACACAGATGGCAGAGATCAATGCATGTTTCTTAGAACGCCCGACTACCTTAAAAACAACGTGTGGAAAAAAAACTCAAAGTATACAAGCACACAGGAGCATTGAGTCGTCTCCTTCGTATACAGTGAGGCCACTGTGAGCCGTGTTCTGGTTTAGCTGTTAGTACAGAGAAAAAACACTCCTGCTCTCTACAGACTGGCCTCACTGGGAAGCAGCTCCCGGTAACACAGCTCCCCTAAAGCACATGTGTTGAGAAGTGAAGTCATATAGTCTGAAAAGAACGTACACATTGAAGTGGCTAAATATGTTCAGTCACTGCACCTATGACAAGCATTGCTTTAATCAAACAGCAATAGCTTTAGTAATAACTCACACTAAATCTTAGCCTCCACACAGGTTTCAGTATCAATAAATATACTGAAAAGATACTGCAACTCCACCTTGTCTCTTTCATATTAACGTGAAATTCCTGATACTGTTTGCTGTCTGGGTTCTGCCCCAATTTTTGCCAATGTGAGCGGCACACCTAGAACTGGGATCAGCATAACTGCCGTAACACATAATAGCTATAAATCAAAGGATCTGTGTGGGAACAAAGCGGCTGAAATGTTTGCACAAAACCTTTTTTCTCCCCTTGAGGTTTTGAAGTCATTTTGTTCCACTGGGAGTCTGTACTTTGGGTGCCACAAAACTGTATTTATGTAAGGGGCGCTGGTGAATTAGTACAATACACTGTCAACATAAATCCACCGCAGAATTATAATCATAGAAGAGACACAAGAAGGAGTCATGTGCTCAAGCTTTTGCTGATACATGTTTTTGTTTTCACACAGAACGCTCTAAGAACGTATTGTTATGTCATGCGCATTATTACACAATGACCTCCCACTGTCTAATAAATAAATAAATAAATGTGTGGAGGATCTGCTTCACAACAATCAAATCCAGACAAAGGATATACATACTGGATATGGGCCATAACTGCTGCATGAAAGTAGATAGAGTTTCATATAAACCCACTTAAGAACTTGACCAGCAGCAGAAATAGTTTGGGTTTTGTGCAAGGTCCAAATCCACAGCTGGTCGCAGTAAGTAGAGCATCTGTGCATGTTTGAGCCTTAAAGACAAAGGTAATGACTAAACAATCCGATTTAGATTATATTATACAGATAGAAAAGAAGATGTCTCAATGCAGTTGCAAGTACTGGTCGGTACTTGGATGGGAGACCGTTTGGTAACACCAGGAAGCCTGGGGTGACAGTGGTATGTGTGTGAGTGGTTGGTGGTGGTCGGAGGGGCCGATGGCACAGACTGGTTGCCTCACGTCCGTAGTCTACCCCAGGGCAGCTGTGGCTGGGCAGCTGTGGCTACAACAGTAGCTTACCATCACCGAGTATGGTGTGAATGAATAATGACGACAGTGTAGCGCTTTGAGAAACTTGGTAATACAGGCTTGTAAAGCGCATTACAAGTGTAAGGCATTATTATTATTACTGTATTAGTTGCAGATTGAGTCACTTTGATTTACAGAAACAGCAGCAAAGTCACAATCACATTTGCAGGAAAATGCTTGTGTGCCAATTTTAATACTGGATCTAACTTTCTGTGGACTGTAACCACAGAAAGTAAATTTAGTGCATGTAATGCACTGAGTCCAAGTCCCACAATGAGTGCAGGCAGTCACTATACAGTAGCAGTAGCCCAGACCAGACAAAGACAGCAGTCAGTGGCAGGTTTCCAGAGCACAGCAGCTCGGCACAGAGAGTGACCCTTCAACCCATCGTCCCCCTGGGACAGAGAGAAGGAGAGCAGACAGGCCGCATGGAGAAAAACTGCAACAAATGTTCTTTCTCTGGCAGACGCCATGGGCCTACAGCAAAAATAAAAACTGTTACATAAACAAGAGCAACAGTTAATTCTTAGATCAAATATAAATTATCAGTCATTGGCTAGTGCTGCTCAATTTGTCATCCACTAACAAAATGAAACACTGCAAATGATTATTTTAGTTAATCTATATTAAGCAGACAAATATGTGGCCATACTGCACATCCAGAAAGCGTCTCATCATATTAACCATATTATACCTTTTCAACTGCCCTGCAAAGCAAGTTTGAGGAAAAGTTGACTCCTACATTTTATGGAGAATCCCGTAGGAGCCAGGTTTTTGGGTCCAGCACTCGATGATCCAAAGTACAATGACAGATGATGACAAAAATATTTTAACGGTGCACGAATAGTACATTAATACTTAAAAAGTATCTTCTTACTTTCCAGTTCTGCTCTACAAAGCAATGCTAAACAAGCAATAATCGTGTGTGTCTTCAAGTGCTGTATAAATGACAGCTGAAGCAGAAGCATGTATCGTAGATACTGAGAATGTGATTTTATTGATGCGATTTTACTAAGTTCAACAAGAAACTCAATAGCCCAATAAACAACTGTCCCGCTGTACAGGCCTGGAACAACTTAGTAGGTTCACAGTACAACAACAACATCTTCAAGCGGGGGAAAATGCAAACAGAGGTTGTTTAAAAACTTTAAAACAATTGTCCATCAAAATCCACAACCTACTCAGAGTTTTAACACGTGTGACCAAACGACTCGCTGTCCAAGGTTCACATGTTGTTCCTTTCACCCAAACAATGAAGCCCAGAGACAAACCATGCAGCGCTGAACACACACCTGAAATCACTTTGTTACTGAACATAACAATAACAATAAAAACAAAGGTTACACACAGGATCAATCAATGTCCCTCTGAAATATATGGCAACATGTCCAATTTGTATAAAAATGAGCAAAACAAAACAGAATGGTCTGACTTTATGGCAAAGACATAACAGTAACTTACACTCGAGAGCCTCTCCGTCAGTGCCAAGTAAACTGCTAACCAGGATTGTTTTAGAAATGAGGAAATAGCTATAAAATAATTAGTTTTATGTCTTTACATATTAGGTGGTGTTTGTAAATCCCCAAGCACCTATTTTTCATGAGTTACTACTTTACTGTTGACGCACCGTTTTATTTTTTACTTTCTAATTAAGGATGTTAAACATACCAACGTTTTCCCTGTAGCCCACTTTAAAATACAATGCACTTTAATAGGTGGAAATACTTACTGACTGGAAACATAGCATAGCTGGGTATGTGTCTTATCACGGGGGCTCTGACTCAAAACAAAGACTGATTTAGACATGCATTAGCATTCATAAAATGTTTGAATATCAATGAGCACATTGAATGATATTGATGTTGTGTAATCTTACTATTACAATAGTCTCTTGAAAGAAATGGCTAGTGAATTAAGGTTCAGTGTGTTACAGAAAAAACATTCTAATCAATATGGTGGGTAATATCCATTCAAATTGATTGGAACTGTGATAATCTTTCAACAATATCACTTTTTGACCAGTCTCCACCTGGATAAAGAAGTGACAGGTGGCTTTAACCCATCGCAGTGAAGTGTCAACCATCAGTAGCATACAACATTTATCCATTACAGCAGGGGTAAGCAATGTCAGGCTTGGGGGACAAAATCTCTGATTTATGCAATAAATCAGAGATCAAATTCCTGTTGACGTGCTCTAGAAATGTGAAAAAATACTGACAATTCCTGCAAAATGTCTAAGCAGTTGGAGGGTCCAACCCTTGGTTTTAACAATGAAGAAAATCGTCCCTCCTCTATGTAAACGTGCCTACCCCTGCATTACAAGCACATCATGGTTTTCATTTTTCTTTTCTTTATCTTTTTTAAAGTACAATGAATATATATATCGCTTTTACTGATGGGGTTCATGAACACAGACAATTAAACAGAAGATGAACGGTTTCCACTCCAGCTAAAATTTCACTTAATTATTTTTTCTCATCAAATCTCCAAATTCTGCTGTCACAGAATTGGCTGCAGACCTGACAATCAAAAAGCTCTATGCCAATTATTGAGACTGACCATAATTTACCATAATACCACAGCCATATCCGGAAGTGTTAGATGTTAAGTCTTTAGACCATTCGCAGTCATGTGATTTTTGGTTGGCAAAAGGCTGTTTCCTATCTGAATATAAATTAAAATGGAACCTCAAATGAATGGACCAATCAAATAATAACATAACGGGTGCTCTGTTGTGGTGGGTGGAGTTTCAAACAGCTGATTGCCAACCAAAATAACTGGGACTGAGAATGGTCTATAGACCACGACTTCCCTCATAGTCTGGTTCATTCATGCGCTCATCGCTATACTCAAATGCTGGGACTTGGAACGGACATCTGACATTCCCAAAGAAACTGTCAGATATCAGGTTACGTCAGGGGCATTATCTCCCCTGTTGGCTGGCTGAGTGACGGAGCAGCACTGGAGGTCCATGAGTAACAATGTGGAACGGGAGCAGTCTAATTTTAACCAACTCTTCCACAGTGTAACGTGGAAGTTATCTGCAGTGGGTCAGGAAGTGTTCATACCTCTCTATTCATTTTAATATTATATTTTTCCTTGTCACGTAGGAGGGTCTAAGGATGGGGACACACAGCGAACATTTCCATCTGCTGCTGACTGCTTATTTAGACATTATCTGTTTGGACATTATATTTACCTGAACACTACATTTGCTTGGACATTGCATTGGTTATTGTTTCACTGTTTTAATATTTGGTTCAGCCCTGTGAGGCAACTCGTGTTGTGATATTGGTGTAAAACTATTTTATTGATTGTGTTATAGTTTATTATAACACCATCGTTGTTATAGTTATAGAGGCTGGGCACTGGATGGAAATGGCCACAGACCTAAACATGAATGTTCAAAAACAACACACAAAAACTTTTTGAACGCACTGTACCTAATGTGGAGACGACAAGTGATGTTTGCACCATCTGTGTCAATACCTATCAGCATCTCTATTCTGTTTACTCTGATGAATGAATTGGACGGGGGTGTGTGTCGGTCAAATGGTAATATTCACACATAGAGTAGGCACAATGACAAATTACACTGAGGTAAATTGATTAATCTCTTGAACTTGATGGTTAGGTTACACATTTGTAAAGAGAAAAGCAGCTTTCACTTCCCAAACCTATGTCACAGAGTTCCAAAAGTAACCCACTATGAACAGAATTTAAGTATTAAGCAAACTGGGAGCCCATAACCCATTTGATTTGTAATACGATGCGTTAAATAAGTCAGGGGGGTTTACAGAAAAGGTTTTTAGATTCTCACACAGTTTGACACAATTCCCAATTCCATTACCTTTTCTCTTCCCATTTCTCCTGCGCATCCGCATCTTCGGAAAAGAGGGCCAGGAGTAGTTGAAAGGTGAATCCGAGTCAGAATCCATGTTTCTTAGAGAGGGTCCATTCAAATTGCTCCCAGAGTGATCTTAGAGAATCATTTTACATCCATTTTCCAGTCGAGGAGACAAAGCCAACTTTCTGCTGTGTCCTCAATGTTTCTCTCCAAGTTTGCAATAGACTCTGACACTTCGAGAGTGAGCCAGCATGTTCACCCCCAGCACCCCTCCCCCTAAAAACCTCCCCCTTCACCCTTTCCCACAACACACTGCTCAACACAAGCCAGCCACTCTAGCTCTGTCCCAGCTGTGACTTTGCCGAACTTTTACAGCTCCCTCTTTGATTTCTGCCCTTAGACCCGGGTTTTTGGTTAGTTTTTCTATGACTAACCTCCACAGCGGGCAGCGAGTGGTCTGCACATGCTGACAGTTAGGGGGGGAGGAGGCTGGTGAGGGGCGGAAATAGTGAGAGAAGAGAAAAAGAGAGCTGTAGTCAAACATAGAATTCACTTCAGAACCAAGAGCAAAGACAAACACAAGACCAGACGGCTTTGCAAAAAAAAAGAAGAAAAAAAAAAGTGACCCCCCCCCCTTTCCCAGCAGCAGGAGAAATCATTAACCCCGCCGACTCACGTTTGTGTGACAGATACAATCTCCTACACAAAAACAATCAAACCTCGTCCCCTCTCAACCCAAACACGCCAGTACCACATCTGAAGAGCCTATCCGGCCTCTCTATATTTCAGCACAAAACAGCCACGCACAGACAAGCGGAGTGGGTTTAGAGTGCAGGGAGGAGCAGGGTGCCAGGACAGAACCATGGAGACAGTGCAAGAACTGCCGCTATTTTCCTTTCTTTTTTTCTGTTACCCACAAGTTCTTTTCTCCCTTTTTTATTTTTTGCCAACTTGCTGCAATATCCATTTTTTAAGGTACAGTATTCGAGCAGTGGTAGAACAAGTGAGTGAAACGATGAAGACACAAGGACATGTATTAATTGTGGGAAGTAGACCAGCTTCAAAAGATTCAGCATGTCCTCTCAACATAGAAATGAAGTGGATTTGTAGGTCACGTTCACACAATACTGAGTTCTTTCCCAGCAACAGACAACAGGGCAAAACAGACCCCATCAATTCCACAGGGGCACAAGAAAACGATCCCTGCGTTCACCATCAAACTGCAGAACTTGCACTGCATTGTACATATCGTACATATCACTCTCTGACGTATATGAGATTTTGCTTATTCTAAATTTTCATTCAGATTTATATGTGGTGATGTTAGTGACATTAAATTCATTCTGACACAAAATTATTCTTGTTTTTTGGTCGAGTAACTGGCTGTAACTATAACAAT
Source organism: Proterorhinus semilunaris (assembly GCA_021464625.1). NCBI lineage: Eukaryota > Metazoa > Chordata > Actinopteri > Gobiiformes > Gobiidae > Proterorhinus > Proterorhinus semilunaris. Next base: position 14,503,932 of record CM038345.1, read on the forward strand.
TTCACTATGGAGGATGGACGTAAGAAAAAAAGGATATATTAACTGTGTACAAATTTGCACAACACTGGGGCTGTTTAAAGCTGCCGCTGTGGAAGCTTTTTTCCTCTCTCCAATAAGCCCCCTCTTCTCGGGTCGGAGCATTGAGGCCACTGTCTGCCGTTAACCTGCCAAACTATCTATATTATACATGCCTTGCTCCCGGTTTACAACAAGCACCCTCTTATTCTTCGAGGATCTCTACGAGCGTCACAAAAACTGCCTTTAGTAATGCCCTGGCAACACCCATTCAGCCACAAGCACCCTTTATTCTCCCAGCAGCGACGCTCTGCCCGGGTGCACTCTGCTTTTCACGACCGAAGGGCACACAACACCGGCACGCAGGCTGAGTTCCTTCAGGGGACTCCGGATGATGTCGCCACTCCATGTTTGTTAACTCCCATCACACACTCTGCTCTCAGCGAGTGCAAGAGAGATATTTGGGTACACGTGTGTGTTTTGGGTGGGGTGTTTGAATATTGAGGCCATGAGGAGGGCAAAGTGGGGGGCATGAGTGAGGGGGGCAGGAAGAGATAATAATAAAACACACACACACACTAAGTCTTCTCTCTCGTTCTACAATAGGATTAGGAGATGTACCTTTTGCAGGTATTAAAGATAGGCGAAGTGGAATTAGAAATGTGACAACAAGCAGACAGGGCGAACATGGCACATAAGCTCTAAATTCCTCATCTTGTGCCGAGGCTGAGCAGATCTGCTGCCTGTGGCTTTACTGACGCATTAACTCAAGAGCCAAACAACCGTGTTAAAACATCAGTGAATAGAAAGCAGTATGCAGCATTATGTCATCTTCAATAAAAAAAATACTACAGTTTAAGACTAAGAAGAATAAAAAAAAAAAGCAGAATTTGCCGGCAATTCTGCTTAATATGTGATTTTTCTTCCTCCTAACCCTGACATAAAGAATCATGAATACAGTAGATACTTCGCAAACCTCACCTAACCTGGGTTGTCGTGTGTTTGTGAACTCACAAATACCGCGAGAATTCAGCTTGCAGGCAAAGTAACCACAAACCAGGAAAAACTAAAACAGTCAGGAAAGGCAACTAGCGCAAAACTTAGGAGAAATAATCTGTTCAAAATTGCAATGAATGAGGCATATGTTTTACCGTGGCAAGAATGAAAAGGGCGTGGGGCTGGGGGTGATGAATGCTCCCTTCAGAAACGTTCAGTATATTATATCTTTTTGTACAGTCATTTTCAGTCACATTTTCATTTTATTTTTTTAATCTCTTTTCTTTCACAGTCATTGCAGTATTTGTCTGGGCTACAAAATGAAAGGGATCAATCATGGTCAAGAGCTGTCAGCTTTCAAAGAGTACAAAAAAAAAAAAAAAAACGGACAAACACACACTTGCTGACAAAATGCCTAAAGCTTGAACACAAGACTAGCCACAATAAGTTATAATTGCAGAGGTCCAGTGCCAAAGCTGTCAAGCCACAGCTCTAGTCCCACACCACAACATTCTTACAATGAAGCATCAGTCTGCTCTCCACAAACTAAAGCCAATTATTAGCCCGCAATGTTCTTCCCTCGGATCCCTCTCTTCCGCCCGAAGGAAGAGTGCACAAGCTGATCTGTGACTGCTCTCCTGGCACCTGACTCAGCATTAGCCCCACTACATATACGGTTACCAAAAAGGTGCAAAAAGTGGGAGAATTCTTCATAACGAACTGCAGAGCTCTGAACTCTTCTCAGGAAAGGGCATGTTTCCTGCTGTTGCAATCTTATATTTGGAGAGCTATCATCTTTCAGTGAATGTCCTTTCATCCAAATCCACAAGAATCTGGTGTTGAAGAAATAAACCTAAGTTCTTAAAAATCACACGCCTTACCCGAGTCTGACAGCAGCTGATCATCTTCTTCATTTAAGGCAAACATCAATGACTCCTCGTAATCCTGAGCGGAGAAACAAGAGACCTTTTACCACAACACATTTTATGAAAACAACAAGGTCCAAAAAATTATCAAGAACACTCTCCTTCTCAAAATGGGAAACACACTTTCACACGGTATTTTTTTTTATGTGAGGCAGAGGGCAGTTTTAACGTCTGAAATGTTGAAGGGCCGTGGTACAAGTGCACAGTAACACTGGTAGTGCTTTTTCGATGCTTCTAAGGGTCATCAGCCACATTTGTTTAAATGCACACTGCGAAACATGTTGGATTATTTTGCTGCCAGCAATACAAAAGAAGTCGCTGATCCTATTGACCAGCTAAATACAGATTATGCTATTTTTGCAGTGGGTTTTCCAAGAATGGATTTGGATGAGGATATAACCTATTCAAAACTCGTATTTGGCTGCCTTTAGTCAACATCTTCATGGAGACGAGCTGGAGACGTCCTGCTCCCAGTAAAGTTACAGGCAGGTTTGAGGACACACGTTTATTTGTAAAAAAATATATGTAATAGAATAAATGCTTGTATTTTACTCTTTATTTTGGATGAAATGTTTCACAGTGTGGCTTTCATTAGAGATAATTTGATTTCTGCTGTAAAAATGTATTTACTTGTGGTGTTTTATTCTGGTTTATCATGGTTTACACACAGTTTAGACCTTATTTAGACATCTACATCTAGGCCTGTTGGTACTTGGACGGTATAATAGGTTGTACTTGCACAGAAGGGTCAAATGAGGCACCAGGACAGTTCGAAGTTGGAAAAAAATACAGGTAATTCTCAAGTAATAATAATAATAATAATAATAATAATAATAATAAATGTAGTTCCACTCTGCGCACTCCTGTCCAAATACAATGTTATTTTTTTCAATACGCGTTAGAGCGCGTTAGTGTATGTGTGAGGGAGGCGAGCGCTCCACGCACTGCTGTACAATTAGTCCCTTCGCCAGCCCTGATGGCGTTCAGGCCGAATGATATAGCGCTTTTCCAGATGCTCAAAGTCGCTTTACAATTGTTGATGTTAATTCATTCACTCTACTATTTGGTGGTGGTAAGCTATGATTGTAGCCACAGCTGCCCTGGGGTAGACTGACGAATTGTGTTTAGAAAGGTCAGGTATGCAACACGTGTATTGCACTGTAAATAATGAATGTTTGTGTTGCTTCTGTACAAGAGCATACTCACAAAGACATTCCCACTCTTTGCATCAACCAAGTTTCCTTCGTCAATATCAGGAAACAGAGCTACAACAAAACATAGTGACACATTACAGACAAGATGTGTTGTTTGTTAGAGCAATTATTAGTAAAAAGAAAAAAAAAAAGAAAAAATTATTGGCAAAGAGTGTAAATAAGAGTCAACGAAAAACTAGATGCTGTGCACCCCCTTAATCTTCACAGCCCAAAGTGCTATGTACACGTTGACTCATGAAAAAATAAAGATAGTAAGTATAATGCCTAAAATAAAACCCTTAATAAAGTATTATTATTTTTACTGATATAATCTGTTACATTAATTGTCAAATCTGATCTTGTTTAACAATCTGATCTTGTTTAACAAAGTGTGCTGCAAAACCAAAAACTTACACAAGGGGGCAGAATACCCTCCTTTTATCTACCAAATAGAGCATACACCGAAAAAAGAGTGACAGTCTGGATCAATGCACAGTACCGCAATACTCAAATAGACACTCTGGACACTCAGAGACACTTGCATATTGCATTATTCATTCACTCCATACTTGGTGGTGGTAAGCTACACTTGTAGCCACATCTGCACCAGTGTAGATTGACGGAAGCGACTGCCAATCAGCCCCTCTGACCACAACCAACCACTCATTACATTCACTCAGGCTTCCTGGTGTTCCCAAACAGTCTCCCATCCAAGGACCAACCAGGCCCTTCCCTGCTTAGCTTCCGAGGTCTGACAGAATCGGGCAGAGCAATTGCAGTGGCCATTGCAAACATGCTGATAATCTTTATATTTCCCTCAATTTCATAAACAGTTAAATACTGTTTGCATAAAGCAATATCACACAATCTTTGACAGTCACATCACTTTGTAATCCTAAAAAAATACGTAGAATAATATACCATTCTCCAAAGGATTATCCACTTGTTGTTCCTTTCCGCAGGTCTCCACTTTTTCCCTTCTTAACGCATTAATCTGGAAAAGAACAAGTTAACTTTAAAGTGATAGTCTGTAAGAATAAAAAGTGAGGAGAGAGTGAGAATGAAATGTGAAAATAAACAATCAAGATCCTCCCACTGCTCCTGATTGGGCCAGAAAGCTACTCCTATAGTTTGTGAAATGAGGAGAGTGAGAACACACTTTCAAAAAATAAACAATCAAGCTCCCACCCCCTTCGCTTCTGATTGGACCTGACAGTCCGGTCCACAGAAAAACTCACTGGTCAAAGCGATAGCCTGAGGATTCTGATTAGTTGCAGAATTCAGCAAAAGGACGGATTTATAATAAAAATATATAGAGATTTTTTTAGAATGCTCCAAAACTCTTTATTTTTTCAAACATCATGTCCTCTTTTCAATGGATGGACCTATGTGCCTTAATACGTACCACAGTTTGAAAACCACTGCCATATACAATGTGTTATAGTTCCTCAAAGAACAACAGTGGAAATTCTGAAGCCAGTTTTTATATAAAGCCTCTAGGCCTTCTGTTTATTTACTTGTACAGAGACATGAAAACTCACTTTCTTCCTCATGAGCTTCTCATGTGTGTGAAAAGTACACATGTTTTTGCTTCTGTCTTCCATTACAGAAGAGTTCAAATGTTTTGTATGACTTGGGCAACAACAGTATTAGTTTTTTTTTTTCTTTTTCAGCATCATCCCTCTTCTTATTTTAATTTTATTGTGTTTCTTATAGTGATTATACAGATGCTATGTTTCTTACAATATAGATATGTTGTGAACTTGGGGCCCATGCAGCACATGCAAAATGTGCAGTGCATGGCTCCCAGTTCACATTTATCTACCGTTCTTATATCTGTACATTTCCTGTGGGAATACTCCACTGTCAGCCATATTATTTAATTTTACATACGCTACGTCAAATTACAGGCAAGGCTTAAATTTGGAAAACATTTAAACATACAGTCCATCACTTTAAAGTAAAGTAACATACAATAAATGTGCTTTAAATAATTCTGTGCATGATTCACCTCTCTCTGAAAGTCCTCATCACGGAGCCTGTGTCTGAGCAGCAGGATGTCTGTATGTCGCCGTTCCTCTGAGCTCCATCGAAGGTTTTGCCGAACTGTTAAAGTGAGGTTTCTTGTATCGTGACAGAACCTGAGCAGACGAGAACGGTCTGCCCACACCTGGGACAGTCCTGCGGCGGGGGTGGTCAGAGGGTTGGGGGGGCTGCAGGACAGAAGCATAACAGTGTGAGTCCTTTTGCCTGTTTGGTCAGATCAACTTAGTTATCAATATAATAATCGCAAACACTGTGCGAGTGCGAAAAGACTTGAAGACACATTGATTAGTGTTTTGTCTGTCTCAGCCATGTCAACTTTGAGTCAAGCACTGGGGGTGGGATTAAATAATTATCTTCTGCCCACCTTTCAGGTAGAAATGAAATGTTTATTTTTATATACTGTATATTCCTTTTTTGCACAAATGACTTAACTATATTTGGTCTACCTTGTACTTTCTGTGCCATTGCCTGAAATAAATGAAAAACAAATTCAACTTAAACTATATTTTTTATCCCAGTTGATGGTAAAAACAGCTCGTTTCAGAAAATAATTTCTCAATTGTTAGGCTTTTTGAGGTGTTGTTCATGTCACAGGGTACAAGTTGGATTCTGAACTTTATATTTTATTATGTGCTGTGTTTTTAACTGCATGATTTCAGCTATTTTAGTTTATTCTAGCAACACAGCTCATGTGACATTGATCCAACCAAATGAGCCCTACAATCAAGCGCGCCTGCACTTTGGCGCCGAACTGGCACGAAAGACCCCAAGCAAAGACGCACAGGGGCGCAGAGGAACAGAAGGCAGGCACTGGAGAGGAGTGGACAAGGAAAGGACGGATGAGAGAACTGATGGATGCTTAAGTACATGTCAATAGAGCTGCAGCTGTTGTTGTTGCAGGCCTGGTGTGTTTTTTGCCCATGGACAGGAAACGGGATGCCTAAGCGGAATTGCACCTTAACCTTCGGACTTTTAACAACGGCTATTATTTTAATTAGTTTTTTCCCATTTTAGTACAGCTTTTATTCCTATTGATGTTTTTTTAAAATATATTTTAATCATAGGCCTAATAAATTGTTAATGAATAATTAATTGATTTAATTGGATGCACCACTATAGCTCCCACTACAAATGTAATCAATATTTTAACCATTAAAACACTGCTAACTTACTCTTTACAATCAAACACAAACCTGTGACATTAATAGTTATATTTCTTACTGTGTTAGTAGCTCCAGCAGCTCAGAGTTTGCGGAGGTCTGTGCGAGCTGCAGCGGTGTGACCCCCTCCTCGTTCGGCAGGCTGATGGCCATAAGACCTCCAGGCTGACAGAGCAGCAGCTCAGCCAGTCGAAACAGACCAAACCGCACGGCCAAGTGCAGTGGAGACTCTCTCGGGGTGTGCTCTACAAAGCAATATTCATGTACCCGTTTATAAGTCAATGAGAATATAGGAAGGAGGAGAGGTGGGGCTTAGAATAAGTAAACGATTATGTTTTTGCAGAATGAGTAAAAAAAAAAAGAAGCTGTATTACAACCTACATGCCGAAAACGTTTCCTTTTTCATTGCCTGTACTGCTCCACTAACCTGGTTTAAAGCCATTAATCATTCCAACAGAGGACAGATTATCTGTACTTGACAATGTCCATTGGAGCAGTAAAAACTATTCTATTACAATAACATTATCATTATTAATCATTATTAACTTACGCTAATAATGATTCTGATAAGTTAATATCTAAATTGAAAAAAAAAAATTATTTACCATTGGGAAAAAAAAAAAAAGTGTTTTATAATTTTTTATTTAAATGATCATTTTATTTCAATAAATAAAATCAAGTTAAATGCTTCATAATAAAGCACTACAGTGTCAGTGACCGTCAGTGATTGAATTGAGCTTTATACAGAACCAGCAACACACTGATGTCATAACCAGGGGAATGAGATTAACTGAAGACATTTAGACGGAGACATGACTTCGAAACAGACTGCCATAACTATATTAACCCAAAATCTAGTTTGTAATTTATGTAGGTGGTCCGACATAAACACTGGACAGATGGGCACAAGCTGCAGGACCAAGCACATACACACTTGGCCTCAGATTGATAGAGTTCTCCTAAGGGTTATTTCCAGAAGAGAAGGCTCTAATAACTGCATTACTTCCTGCTTAATTAGCTTTGATGAATTCCGCAGAAATACACATATGACCATGTCCGCTTCCCAGTTTCCACAAGCTCGGAAAATGGGACTGACGGTGTAAAAAACAGAGGAAAAACAGCCGAGGGAGGGTTGAAAAGTTAATCTTATATAATATAATTGAGCTATACTTTAGTTTGGGGATGACTGTAATATGTCCTGAACTGGAATTTGACCAGTATATTATTATTAATATTAATAATGTATGATATGCCTTTCTTTATTGTAGGTTTGACATGCACACTGACGTATGATCTTTTTTTGCTTGTACGTAGGCAGGCTCTCACCCTCTCCGCTTTGGCTGCCCAGCACATTCCAGTTGTGTGGAATATCCAGATTGGCCATAGCCAGAGCAATGCAGTGATCCATAGCCCAAAGTGATCTCCCCTGGCCCAGGTTAAAGAGGCTGCTTATCTCCTTATGATCCGTGGCTTTGAGACAATGTCCATGGATAATCAGGTACTCTGCGAGGTCCTTTGAAAAGAGCAAATAACAGAGATAATACCAAGCCTTAATTGTGGCAGTTCAACAGGCACATTTTCTGCTAAACTGACTTGTCAGAGCTTTAACTACGTATGTTATAATGATACACCCTTTTCTTGGCACGAGCTCAAAATGTTCGCCCTACACCTGCTGATGCCATGAGTTTTCTCACGTTTATCAGATTTTTTGTTTATGTAATTGATAAAGCACATTTTAATGAATACGCAAGACCTACATGCATGTAAACGTGCCAGTCCAAACTGTAGCTAATTTCCATCTGTTGTCTCATTCATCCACGCATAATATTGTACATGTTTTTAGTGGTAGAGGCAACCGAAACACCTGGAAGAAACGTATGCATGACCTTCTGGCTGTGAGGCGCTAACCACAGCGCCACCGCGCCGCCCAGCCAGACTGCTTCACCAGAAGGTTTTTTTATTTATATTTTTAATTTGGTTGATTTATTGGTTAATAATTCTAATAATTACAGTACTCAGATTGCCACCTCTACCTGCAATGTTTTATTGTGTTGCTTTTAATCTTTTGAGTTATTGAATTAAAATGTGAAAAATCAAAGCTATGATTTTTGGAGCGATTGCTGTTGTTTACTTCCGCTACTTTCAAAGGATGTTTTGGTGAATGGTAGAGAAATGCCACAGATTTGTTACAGTGCAAGGGAAGCACCGCTGTTTGTGAACATTGTTTTTTTCCTATTAGTGGAACTACTAACATTTATTCAATACATTTACAGTGCCTCTCCTAAGTACTAATACATCTTAAACCTTTGTGTTTCGGGGTATGACTCTACAAGATTTGCACATCTAGAGGCTGATATTTTAGTCCATTCCTCTTCACAAAACTCAAGCTCAAATTAGAAGGAACAGCAGTTTTCAGGTCTTTCTACAGATTTTCAATAGGATTTAGGTCAGGACTTGGACTGGGCCATTCTAACACATTAATATGTTTGTTTTTAAACCATTCCATTGTATCCTTGCGTATACAGAAGTATTTTAAAAAGCCTGAGTAAAGCATAACACAGGACTTCCAAAGTGGGATCAGAGGTAAATATCTTCCTTTCAGTACCTGAGCATCATCTTGCACATATTCCAACGAGGCTGCACCGACCCAGGTCAGGCCTGATGTCTCAGAGCACAGGTATGCTTGAACAGACACCATCTCAGCCAGGTTATGTCCTTCACAACAGTGGACGACAGTGGAAGAATATGAAGCATGGTGCAAGGTAGTTAGTTGTACAGTACATGCACACTTGTGGGATGCAATGATTATTTGGCAAAGTTACAATCTATCATCAAATTACTGCTGCTGCTACTCCCCATGAAGTACATAGCCGTTTCCACTTAGTCATTTTGTTATTTTTGACTTCAGTTTTCTATTTTTTGTAAATAATATTATATAGCCCTGTTAATTTATTACAGAAAAGTGATTAATGGATATTGTAGAAAAAACGTTAAAAAAAACAAAATCCTGTAAATCACACTGTATAATATGTACTGCGTCGGGAACAGTGACGAATTACTCTATAGGCTAATTTGTATGTAGTAATGATATTATCTGAAATGGCCCAAGTCACTATCTGTCGTAGAGTCTCTATGTATCTTGATAGGATTAAAGTAATGATCGTTGGCTATCTAAGTGGTGAACTTACCTCTTAGCTTCAATTGGGGCTTTTTATCTATATATATTCATTTGTACATTTCTTTCGGTAGATCAGACCTTTGTGGATGATCAAAAGAAATTAGAATGATATTGTCCAGCAGCAGGAGGAACGGCTTGTAACCTGTGTTGTCTCTACAGAGTCTGTAATGGTGACACATTGTCAGAGAGCGTATTCCTACAGGAAGCCGATAAGATTGTGCCCTTCCAGACCTCCAGAACATACTGTACATACAGTACGTTTGTGAGTCCAGATTAGATCAGGCATACAATGCTCCTCAAAAAATTGATTGTAATTACTTTTAATAGTTTAATAGTGGAAACAGACTCGACTAAAATATTATGATCAGTAAATGTGCATGGTGCATAGGAAGAATTATCTTCGTTGAACAGAGGCATTTTAATAAGCTCTCTCTTGAACAAGATTTTTTATATTTTTTTATTTAAATTCATTAGAGGTCCACAATTAATTGCAATAAAATCTAAAAATGTAAAAGGGTCAGTATTAGGAAGTTGCAACTCATGGCACTACAATAAAGAAAGTCATGCAATTTCTTTTTTGTCTCCATGGGGTCTTTTTATGTATAAAATATGCTAATTTTATGCAACTTTGAATTGCCTTGTGTATGAATTGTGCTCTACAAATAAACTTGCCTTGCCGTGCCTAACCCTGTAGTTTAGATCTCTACTAGCATTTTCTGGAAGTGTTGAGTTGCCTTGTGTACGAAATGCACGGTACAAATAAACATGCCTTGCCTTTACTATATTATTACAAAACACTGCTTCTAAAAACATAAATCACTAATACATTAAATGCTAAACACGCTGGAAATATCAACTAAATATTTATATATATTTGTGGAGCTCTACTGTGAGTTCAGTAAATGATCTTAAGTCTGATGTGAAACAGTGAAACAAAGAGACACAACATCCAGGACTTGAGTACATACCAGGGACTATAAAGCAGAGCATGATATCGCTCTGAGCCCTCGTCACGTGGACCAGCGAGGATCCCTCCAGCACCACATAGACCTCTGCATCCTCTGGCAGCGAGTCCAGCCCCTCCAGCAGAGCAAACACCTTGGCTTGGCCCTGTCATGAGAAAACAGAGAAGAGACAAACACAGGAATATTTATAAACTTCTCTTTAATGCCGAGTTTTACATTTGTGAGAATCACCAAAATCCCATAAAAGCATTCCTCCTGGGGGAACAATAACACATTTTCCTTCAATAAACACAGGAATGCTTTATACTTCGAACAAATGCCTGTTCTGATCTTCGCTGGATTTTTTTCTTTTTTTTACCTGAATCCAAACAAGAAAAATGTAAAAAAAAATAAAAAGGAACATTGCCCAGTTGTACTAAAAACAGTAGAACACATGGGTAGATGTTAGAAATAATATTTATTATGTAGATCTTTGCAGATCTACATTGCAGTAATTGTTTGAATTTGAGGCTGATGAACTTTAATTTTGTTTGGTGTGATTAAAATATTATGTAATACAGCAAAAAACTGAAAACCAATGTAACACCAAAATTGATATTATGCTGAGTTGCTGACAACCAAATTATTAATATTCATGGTAAATACAACCTTTAATTCACATGGTATAATAGAAATGTTACATTAATAATACCGTAATATGAGTTTTCCAGTCAAATCTTAATGCCTTACAAACATATCCTTTGCACCTTTGCCAGAACAGTCACAGTGAAGTAGCTGCAGGACCCCACCGTGTATGGGGTGAATGTGAAATTGTCTCATGTAAAGCGCTTTGTGACCAAGTCTGTGAAAGGCGCTCTTCTTCTTCTTCTTCTAAAGATGTCCTAATTTGTTTTTTACGATAGTCAATAGGGAGAACAGCAGATCTCCTATTGAGATATGCATCAAAGCTTTTATGAGAAACATGCATTTAAATGAAAAAAGTATAATGACCTCAGTAATATTTAAGATAGTCATACGATAAATATATATATAACATGAAAAGAAGCAGAACTTGGGGAAACAAGAAATATCAGCTTGATACATTATGACCAACTAGATGCTGATTAACTGTATAATTCCTCATCAGACTCTATTAGCACTGTGTTCCCATAGCAGCTGACCTAATTTCTAATACAGGGGTAAAAAAAGAGAAAATATCCTCATGCTCTCAATTCATGCAGAAATATTGAGGGGGGAAAAGTATGTTTCAAGGTATAGGTTTGGTATTTTTCCTAACAAAAACATCACATCCAATAACATCAATATTTATTCTTCCAAAACATATCGAAAAGTTCCACCTTTTTTACCTAGAGCCAAACATTGGATAAAAGAGATTTGTTCAAATGCACAACCGTGTGATTATTGAAGGGACATCAGTTTCGACTTACAAGAAAAACACTAGCATAACTGAATCGTATGATTACTGATTTGTTAGTTTTATATATATATAATAACCACTCTACTTTTGTAAGAGTGTCATGTAAGTAATAGTGATGAATGATACTATTTTTCACATTGTAAATAGTACTGTAAAATCTACAGCAAATAATTACTTCTAACAAACTTGACAAATGAGGACTTCGTTCTTTTGAGCATAACAATATCAAATCTGTAAGAGAAAAAAAAGAAAAGTACTAGAAAAAAAGGATTTTACAGTTCTTTGTTTGAGGTGGGAGTGTGGAAAGGTAAGGTAAGGGGAGAGGACCTTTTTTCCCCTTAAAAAAGGAACAGTTCAGTATAAAACACAAATCTAGACTGACTACAGGAGGGACTGTCACATTTTCGTTGATAGAGTAATTGTTACTTACATAAAGAGGCACTTTTCTTCTGCTCAGTTCCATCAGAGCTGCACCGGGAGAGAAAAAGGGAAAAACATGAAACACAGTCTTGTGACTCTTCATGACTTTTGTATTCTTGCCAGTTTATAAGCTCCTAAATCCTAGAGCTTATTATAATTAAACTTTCAGCCAAGCACTCGAGGTCCACAGACAAGGATGATCCTGAATAAGTATAAAATATCTGATCATTAAAAAAAAAAAAAGGTCTATTATTTTGATTGCATTATACCAGATGTCTAGCTGGTGTACAATTAATGTACTAAATGGTGTGTCTCAAAGTAGAACAGCTTTACTTTTCAAGAAGAAGAGGCTAATAATGCATTATTGCAGGCAGACTATTCCATACAAAGGGAAGATTACAAACATAATTTTGAATTTCTGGCTTGGTTAGATGCTAAGGAGCAAATCTTAAGCTGATCCTTGCACAATCACAGAACTTTGTGTTACATAGCCTATGATCATTTTGTACGAAAGTCACCTACCTGTATCTAGGCCTCAAGTCCTGCTTTAGAAAACAGCAGCTTGGGAGCGAACATGTGTCTACTGCTGAGGCTGCGACAGAAAGCTACAGGTTGAGGGATGGCGTGAATTGAAGACGCAAAGACCAGCTGACAGCCGCATCCTCCCTCCTCCCCGCCATGCGCCTCAGCCAAAAAATAAAACAAGCACACTCGCTCACTCTGACCAAGCGAGGCTGGTGCCCCCTAGAGGCAGTCGATGTCAATAGCATATGTCTATGAAATATGAAACAAAACACCTTTTGTGATTCGAGAAAAGCCTCTAGAATTACAATAGAAGCTAATATTCTCCCCAATGGTCTAAGGATAAAATACAGAATACACTGGTATGACAAATTAAACTTTTTGTTTCATCATGAGCTTATTATAATGCTACACACACTATGTGACGCACTGTTTAGAACAATAGTTGTCAAACTTGTACCACCTCAGTAAATATTTAGCCTTCCAAGTACCACCAGGCCCGGACAAAGATCAAATCAGGACTAAATCGAGTCTAAAGGGAATTCAGACACTGTAAACCATGTCTAAACTAGAAAAACGCAGAACTTAAACAATAAGCATGATTAGCAAGTGAACGTATGAATAACAATACAGACGTTTGCTGTACCATATGAAGAAGCCCAAGCACCACAGCTGCATATACCAGTTTGAGCTCGAGAATCTAGAAAATTGGACGGTGCGGTGGCGCAGTGGTTAGTGCTTGTGTTTCATAACAATAAGGTCCCAGGTTCAATCCCTGAGCGGGATTGTGTTGAGTTTGCATGTTCTTCCCTGCGTGGGTGCTCGGGTTTCCCCTACCAATGAATGGTGGTGGTCAGAGGAACCGTTGGCGTAGATGTGCAGTCACCACAGGGAAACTGTAGCTACATGCATGTGGGGTAAATGGAGAACAAATCTCCGATACTGTGAAGCGCTTTGGGTGACTTGTGTCATGTGAAAAGCACAACACAAACAAGCATAAAGGCACGGTCTAGTGTCTACCACACTTCTGGGACATGCTGTACTACCTGTCATTAGTACAATTATATTATTACTTATGGGGAAAAACTAAACTGCACTATTAATTTCAGTAGCTCATAACCAGACTCCAGTACTAGTATAATAATAAATAAGTAAAAGCAAACACAAGTTGACACATTTTTAATTACGATATTAACACAGTGTGTGTTTACATCGTTTTAACTGGATATTGTATTAAAAAACATTGCTGTGACTCCATTCATACATTTCAAAAACTCACACAGACACACTACTACATCAATGAAAACATCACTTACAAATGATGGCGCTTGATTAATTTCATGGATGCGTCCCGTGTGCGTTTCTCTGTTTTACTTTTGAGAAGAAAGACACTAAAAAGACACATTACGAAGCTTGAATTTGAGGTGGAACAGAACTGGTTTCTCCCTGTGCTTGGCCATGTTGTCCGTTTATGCTGGAACTTGGTACCTCCTTTTTGGGAAGGGAGCAAGCAAACATTGTATCAAGCATGCCAAGGACTTCCAGGAGATCTTGTTGATAGTCGATCTCCCGCTCCAGCAGATCTTGCAAACGCAGCAGCTGGCGGTCTATAACTGGTGACTGACCGATAGTTGAGCGGTAGATGTCCAGGATCATATCAGCTGCGGTTACAAGAACAGGGGCAAATCGCTGGTCTACCAAGTGCCTGCGTCACATCAAAGAGGTGTCAGTAAACATGGAGTGGAAGTACAATGATAATGATTACTAAGAGCTTGTCAATTATAACAAACAAATATTTAAATACAACTTTTCACACCAAGTACCACCTCATAATATGTTTGACCTTGCAAGAATCATCAGACCAAGTCAGGGCTAAACTGGGTACAAAATATTATATGTGCGTAACATGTATATTGAACTAAATCATATCAAAACTGGCCATAAACCAGAAAAAAACATTTACTAATTCATGAATACAATAATTTCTTATTGAAAAAAATAACGTCTAAAATTGCAGATGATCCTGAGCACCACCTAAAAAATATTTTGGTGAATGAAAACCAAACCTGTCCTTACCCTATGAGGAAGCCAAGTAATCGTGAGAGTCCCTGTTCATCTCTTCCAGCAAGCGCATTCTTTAACTTCCCCCGTCGATCCAACTCCTTTATAACAGCCACAGTGATCTCTGGCTTTCTTGTTCTCAAAAATGTCTAAAAAACATAAAAGATAAGATTTATTTGCCATCCCCAAATAAAAGCACAATTACATCACAATCTTTATACCTCCAAAGCTGTATCAAGCGCCTTAGATACATTGAATTTCTTCAGCTGCTTGTCATATTTGGCCAAGTATTCTTTCACTGGTTTACTGACGAGATAATCATCCTGAAAAATGTAATTAAAAAAGTGTGGAACTTTAAAATAAATAAATAAATGAATGAATAAAATCACTAAAGAAATCACAAAAGATGCATATCCTTAAAGCAGTACTAAGTAACTTGTTTACCTTAATAAATCCTTTCCGTAGTCTCTCTGGGGGTAATACAAGTGTTAATGGGATGATTGGGGGGTCTTTTATCTCTCCCTGGTGTCTTTGGCCAGAAAAGACACCAGGGAGATTTGCAGATTTTCCTGCTCCGACCCGGAGCACCAATACACACCAATAGAATCACTTAGAAGCTAACAGGCTAATGGGCAAAGCTAACTGCGGGCTAGCACCACTTAAACAGTATTTACAGCCAAGTTTGAGGGGGAAAAAAACATCTCCATTTTGTAATTGGATGTACAATATCCCTCTCTCCCTTTGTCTTTTCTGTCAGCGTAGTATTTACTCTCACAGACATTTAAGGAATAAAAAAACATTCTACAACAACTGCAGTGGCGCTTATGGCCTCTAGGGGCACAAGTTACTTAGTACTGCTTTAACTGTTTGTCACTTGCCTGTTTGGGTGCATAATTTTTTCCTTTTACAAAAACACTGCGTGATGGACGTTGTCTTCGCTGACCAATATCCTTTTTCGAGTCTTCGGGAGATTTTCTTTGTTTGATACTTAGAATACCATTAGTCATACCCACAACAATCGACTCATCATTTGGCTGAAAGGAAAAGAAAAGTCAAACTTGACAAAGCCTCTTGTATGGAAGATGAAATATCTTCAACCTATAAAACCTAGTTCAGATGACATGACTTTCTTGGAAACATTTATTTACTATAATAAGTAGTAATAACTACCAACTAAAGTTTTAAATATGGATCACTTACATTCTCCCTCAAAAAACAGAACATTGGCAGTGCTACCCAACCAGTGCATGCTGTAGCTAATTTTCCATCTAATTCATGTACAAATATGTTTATTACTGAAAAATTATACTTACAGCCAAGGCAAGACTAAGGATTGAGGCAGCGTAATCAAAGTTATGAACAACTTTGTATGTTGTTGTGTTGTACACTTTGATATGCCTGTCGAACAATTATTAAAGAATGAGGACAAATTACAATCAAATTAGTGATTATCGCTTAGCTCACCTGTCCAATGAACCAGAGAGCAGTCTCTGGCCATTACTGCTAAGACATAAGCATGTCACAGTTTTGTGGTGGTGTTTCAATGACACAAGGGGCTGGCCAGCCTTTAGTAGATCCCACACTTTAACATATCGACCCCCTAAGATATATTGTGAACAATATTAATTCAAAGCATAGGGTTATGTCATAACTGCAGCATGTGCTTAAAACATTGCTGCCCTGCACCCCTGAAATCAAGATCACTCTATATTGTTACCTGCTGAGACGACAAGTCCTTCTGAAGGATAGAGGAGAAGACTTTCCACAGGCTGGCCATGATCCATAGAAAGCACACTCTTATCTGTTCTAGTATCAAAAAGCTTCAATGTATGATCATAAGACCCTGAAACAATATAACAACATAAGTCAGTTTTACAAAAATGATTGAATCTAAATGTATATCTGTCTAATTTGAACAAATAAATGAATTAAAATGTATTTTCCCACATTAGAATAAGTCTGTTTCTCACCTGTTAGGAAAAGATTGCTGTTAAGTTTGCTTGCAATGCCACAGCGAATATAGTCTGTATGTTCCTTGAAAGATAAAAGCTCAGTGGAATTTGGGATGTCCCAAAGACGACAGGTGTAGTCGTCAGATCCTGTGAGGATCTTATATTGGTCAGAAGTGAAATCAGTGACATGTACTGCCCTGAAAAATAATGAGAATTACAGACTGAGGCTTGTATGTCAGACCTTTTACTCTGAAGATGTTGATGAATGACTCAAATTCATATCAAACGACAATCTGAACTCTAGAAACTTACTTTGTGTGCCCTTTGAACATTCGGAGTGCCACTTTCCCCCCAACGTCAAAAAGGCGCACCACCGAGTCCTCACATCCTGCTACAAGAAGCTGGCCATCTGATCTAAACCTTCCACAGTATGCATTATCCTTAAATTTTGTAAATGTTTTCACTGGCTCTTGAGAAAACGGTCCATAAATGTGAATCTAAAAAAGTTAAAAGATTACCATTTATAAGCCATTATTTCACAACGTAATGCTTTGACATGGTGAGTTTCGCTTACCCTGGTGAATGCCGTCACTGCAAAATTATGTGGTGCCACAGGAGAGAAATCTAGATTTGTGATGGCTCCAAACTCTTTAATCTGAATTGGTGTCTACAATCACACAATGAAGAACAATGTTAACTTGTAGTCAAAGCGTTCCTTAACACAATTGGTCAAAAAGGTCACTATTGCGGAGGTTGCCGATGTTACCCTATCAACACACAGTGTGGAATCAATCGTGTGTGTACTGTTGATAATAGGATAATCTCGGCGACCTCCGCAATGGCGACGAGTTCGCTTTTTTACCGATTGATCTATAGCAGGGGTGTCCAAATTTTAATGGGGAGCCGCATATTGAAGCGTACACGGGGTGAAGGGGCATAGATCAGTCAGTGCCGTGAAACCTTTGACTAGTAGAGGTTTAAATTGTGTCCCATATCTATCGTTATGCTTAAAACCTTCATGCCAGCGCTGTCTCGCAATAAGTTGTTAGGTTAGAATTCTGTAGAATTACTACATTTCAAATAAAAACAGACCATCTCTGATGATGTGTACCGATTCAGCAAGAAGGCTGAGGGCCACCAAAAATAGGTCTGAGGGCCGCACTTTTGACACCCCTGATCTATATGGTACCCACCTTGAAGTCTTTCCAGTAGAGTGTGTCTTGTGTGACTTTCTCTCCCAGTTTGGGATAAACTGGTATTGTTGTGCCTCTAAATGACGACATTTTTATTACACACAACCAGAAACCTGGAAAGTAAAGAGATGAACATGAGGCACTAAAACAAAATGAGAACCACTGTAAACTGCAAGACATGGCAGTGAGGTGTGCATTTAACACACTGCTATTAGAATAAAAATATAAACGACGAAAGATGCAACCTTAAGACAAAACTCGGAGCAAAGTAAAGTTCAATACAGGGCTAACAACAACGTGCATACATCAGACCCTTAATTTACAAGTTTTGGGATACACAATACGTTTTAACGAAATACCTACCTATCGAACGAAGTGTGGGTTAAACACGTAATGTTATTTTAGATCTTTTGGTAGTTTAACACAATAATCGATTCACATTTTAGTGAGTTTTCACGCTGCCATGACTCTCTCAGGAGGCTGCCATGATAAACTATGATCACTTCCGGTCACTGACACGTTCTTCTTCTTTCAGTTGAACACAACATACTTTTTTTCGTATTTTGCGATATACAAATAACAATTTATCAACGTAAGCTATTTATTAGTATATTGAATAATAAAAATATATAGGATATCGTCTCGGATGCCCCGCAGACCCTGGTTATCCATGCGTCACTTCCGGCTCGAGTCCGAGTCTCTCTCTCTCTCTCTCTCGCTCTCTTTTTTTTAAACATCTTGATTATGGGGCGCCAAATGTAACATGCCTTATTTCGTGGACAGAATGACTTTTGTGTCACGAAATACATATATTCATTACGAAATCACGTTACATCGTAACGCCGTTTGTCCACGGGATACACACATTGGTTTGCATTGTGTCCACGAAACACTGAAGAGAGCGCATCGTTTCGTGGACCAAATTGACTGGTGGGCTTTTCCTTTCGTGGACATAAGGCTGAACACTATTCACTGTCGTACACGAAATAAACTTTCGTCATAAAAGTATTGTGATGTGATACAGAAGGCATTCCGTCCACGCAATAGTAACTTCATAACTTACGAAATGCATTCAGTGACACGTGCTTTCATTCCGTGCACGAAATGCATAATGGTATACATTTCGTGAGTCAGCAGTTTACGAAATGAATTATGTGACATTTCGTAAACATTTCGTAAACATAACATAACTGTTGACTCACTGTTTCGTGAGTCAAAAGTGTATTATGTAAACTGCTGACTCACGACATGTATTGTTGTAGGTCACAAAACTGATTTCGTGATTCTATAATGCATTTCGTCCACGGAATGACATTATCGTGTCACATAATTCATTTCGTAAACTGCTGACTCACGAAATGTATACCATTATGCATTTCGTGCACGGAGTGAAAGCACGTGTCACGGAATGCATTTCGTAAGTTATGAAGTTACTATTCCGTGGACGGAATGCCTTCTGTATCACATCACAATACTTTTATGACGAAAGTTTATTTCGTGTACGACAGTGAATAGTGCATTCAGCCTTATGTCCACGAAAGCAAAAGCCCACCAGTCAATTTGGTCCACGAAACGACGTGCTCTCTTCAGTGTTTCGTGGACACAATGCAAACCAATTTGTGTATCCCGTGGACAAACGGCGTTACGATGTAACGTGATTTCGTAATGAATATATGTATTTCGTGACACAAAAGTCATTCTGTCCACGAAATAAGGCATGTTACATTTGGCGCCCCATACTTGATATGTAGGCTACGATATTGCCAAACAGACTAGTCCTGAAACTTCTCAGAAATACATATAGGTCTATAAAGGTATGCTATATAACAAGTTGTGCAGGGTTTCTCATTCTATTCTTCAAAATATATATAACATATATAATATAACATAAAAGTAACTCTCGGTTATCACGGGAAAAAATCTGAAATAAATATATTAAGGATCACATTTTTTTACTTGCTTTGTACTAGACATCGTACATGAAACGAGATCGTTGTTGTAGTTGTGCTTTGTTTCAATTGATTATATAAACAGTTCATATATTTTGTAAGTTTGTAAGTTGGTCTGTGCTAATGTAGCTGCTGAAATGTATATCATTCTCTTTGGTTGAGGTCTCTTTGGTGTTTTGTTCCTTCGGTACCATTATGTAAAATGTACTTTTTTAATTTATTGCACTTGGGGGTGGGAGCTCATAAGCTTTTTACTTTAGCCCATTCCTTTTGAGCACAATGTATACTGCTCAAATAAACTAAAACAATAAAAAAAAAAAACTAAACTAAACTAAAAATCTTTAAAATGAAAAGTTGTAATATATTCATATTCCAGGTACTCATAAAACATTTTTTGTGACATGAGGCCATTTGCATTTTTATTCATTTTTTCATACATTTTTTGCAGTTTGTTTGTTTTTTTCATCACTACCCCGTCCACAAGAGGGGTCAAAAATGAGAAGCAGTTCCTATGGAATCTTTATGGACCTTTAATTCTTAGCAACTCTGATTGTCCCACTTACACATTTACATCTGATGTCATCTCATCTGATGCAATACTGTCCCACTTACATGGCCGTGAGGTGTATGTTATGGTAACATAATATTTTGTAAAACAATTGTTGTTGTAAATATTGTGTATCCCAGTTGTGCAGGTTGTTGTTGTGAGATAAAAATGTTTACAGCTTCTTTTGCACCTGTAAAAAGGTCACACTTCAACCCACTCTTTTTCGAACAATGCTTTGTATTGTTATGCATTACATGCATTATTATTATTTTTAAGTTGTTCAAAATAAAATAAAATAAAATAAATTTGACTTGCTCCTATTGGCAAGTCAAATGATCTGCATGTTTGCCTATAGCAGGGACGTCACCAACCTTTTTAGAGCCGGGGACTACTTCAAGAGCCTCAAGTTGTTCAAGGATACCAGCTAAAAATAATATCCAAAATAAGTTAAAACTGCTCCATGTGGCATCAGTTTGTTGAGTTTGGGAGCCCCGTGAATACAGCACATTGGTAACTCAAAGGTCTAGAGCAGTGATTCTCAACTGGTGGGTCACAGGACCCAAAAGTAGCCTTTATTAGGGAACTTTTTTTCCAATATTTTCAATTTGAAACTGCACGGAAACACAACCAAATAACGTTAATGTTATTAGGATGCTCATAATTGTGAACTTCTTTCGAAGAGCGCGGGTCCAGCATGCTACTCTAACAATCAACAGTGCTGCAGTGGAGAGGGTGACCAGCACTAAGTTCCTGGGTGTGCACATCACAGAAAACCTTTCCTGGACAATGCACACTACATCTCTGATCAAGAAAAGTAATCAGCGTCTCTACTTTCTTCGCAAGTTGAGAAGAGCTAGAGTCCCAGCCTCTGTTATGTGCAACTTCTACAGAGGGACTATAGAGAGCATCCTGACCAGCTCCATCACTGTGTGCCTCCTGCCGAAGGAGCCTCCAGCGCATCGTGAGAGCAGCGGAGAAGATCTGTAGAGCTCCTCCCCCCTCCATTAAGGACATGTACTCCACCCGTCTCACCCGCAAAGCCGTCAGAATCACCAGGGATCCTTCCTACCCATCACACAGTCTCTTCAAGGTAATGCCTTCAGAGAGGAGACTGCGGAATCTACAGGCCAGGTCGAGTCGACTTAAAAACAGTTTCATACACAAGGCCATCGGGAAGCTGAACTCCCTGCCCTCCCTCCCACATCTCTTCCCCACCGCCCGCTCCACAATCACGGATGAGTGAAATATAATTTCAAATCATTCACATGGTCTGACAAATAAAAAATCTTGAATATTGAATCACATTTTAATCTAAAAGGCAAATCTACTGCTTGTTCAATAAAAATACAATATTTTATATGATATGACAAATTAAAAATTACATTAAAATAAACAATAAATTACATTTTTATTTGGGTCGCAGCTTGTCAAAACAAACAAAGCCTTGAGAACCACTGGTCTTGAGTTCAAACCCTGTGGACCATGTGTCCTTTCCTTTAGTAATTGTAGTGATCTCAGCCAAATAAACACCAATAGCACAAACTGTTCCTTAACTTTTATTAAAAAAATAAGAGTGAAGCGAAGGGAAGAGACAATGTAGTAAATAATCAGAGCTTTGTTGTGTTTAAGTTTAATAACCCTCTACCAAGTGAAGCGGTAAAAGTAAGCGAGGGCAAACAGTAAAATATGTTTCAGGCATGGGCGTCGGAACCATTCATTGTGACCAATCATTTTGAAACGTGGTTGTTCGGTCCCCTCCACTTTCACAACGTGAATTTTCATTGACTTTACATTTACTAGTTTAGACTGGACCTTTTCAATAGGCTCCCCGAGGCCAAACAATTAAATATGACCCGCGCCTTATTTTCATTATCTGCGCCAGTATCGCGTCGCCCCGCGGCGCATACGCTCCGCTTTGCGTAACTGTGTTTATGCTTTCCAATACCATCCTCTCAGTGGCGCCACCCTGGCCGACTCCTGGCCCACCCCACTGGCCACCCCACTGGCCACCCCACTGGCCAGTGTTAATTGTAGTACTGTAGTATCAGTTATGAATATTTCCAGCCCAAATTCACAGCCAGCCAGGCAAGCCGTAAATACAATTGTGAAATTATGGCTGATAGTTTTGGTTTGCCACCCCAAGATTTTAAGTGGCCCCATCTGGCCACCCCTATGAACAATTTCTAGAGGCGCCACTGCATCCTCTCAGAGCGGCTGAAATGTAAACATGGCTCTGTAAACCACTGCTAAAGTGAGAATACTGGAGGCTTATTGTTGGACAGACTCACAGTTTTGACCAAACCGAAGCACAAGGACACTCGTGCATCGTGAGTTTTTCACGGATTATCACATGGAGGAGGAGCAGGACTTTACGCGGTCCTCGGCAGGTGGACAGCGTGTCTTCATCGGTACAAAGGGCCTGACCAGTAACTTTAAGGTATGGAACATCAGTTTTGGATGTGTTTGTAAAGCGAGTGATGTTCAACCGGTCAATACGCCTGTAAACCTCGCTGTCTGGTGTCGAAATAATATCTGAATTATTCATTGGACGGATAAATGTTTGCTTCCTTTACCCCTTGACTCAATTGTCTGTGGGAAATGTGAAGATACGGTCGTTGACCGCGGTAATGTGGTCCGCATTTTCGAGATCCACGGTAATGTGGACCGCACGGGAAAAGCTGTTGCGCGTTTTATCTGTTCCTTACGGTAATACCACAACACACAATCGAAAACACCTTTTCCTCCTCTCACAAGAACACTTGGGGCTCGAGCACCCAGGAAAACTTTCCCTAATAATAAAAATAGAGAAAATAGGGGTAAGATATAACGTGTAAAGCACAAAAGCCGTCAACGGCTTCTCTTCGAACATTAAGTCACAAAACCTACGTGCGGCGGTGCTACACAGCTCTAGTCGTTTAGCTCTTTGGCAGGGCGCACGGCCTCACACTCTGCGCAGATGACAAACTGTAAACTTTTCACGCATTTTTTTATTTATTTATTTATTTTACTGATGAAATGAC
The DNA here is from genome assembly GCA_021464625.1 of Proterorhinus semilunaris. NCBI lineage: Eukaryota > Metazoa > Chordata > Actinopteri > Gobiiformes > Gobiidae > Proterorhinus > Proterorhinus semilunaris. Next base: position 14,527,492 of record CM038345.1, read on the forward strand.
ACGTAGCAAGAAATAACTGGATTTTTTTAGCAGGAATTTTTATTATATGTTTGCAGCTTTTACAGGCTACATCAGATTTTCCAAAAGTCTGGGACATTGTGGCCCCAAAGGAATTTGTCCATCCATCCATCCATTTTCTTCCACTTGTCCGTTGCTGGGTCGTGGGGGCAGACGTTGGAGCTGCCCAAATCACACTGCACCAGCCCCTATGGCTCTTCCTGCAGGTGGTGGGTCCACAGAAGGACGGCCTCATGGTTCTAACCGGGCCTGTTGGTCTCATGAGGGGCTTCTGAACCGCTCTTTGCCTGACCCGTCACCTAGGACCTGTTTGCCATGGGAGACCCTACCGGGGGCATGAAGCCCCCGACAACATAGCCCCCAGGATCATTCGGGGAAGGAATTTGTGATTATTTTAATTACATAATTAGCAACATCTAGCTAGATGAGAGTAGGAACAATAATGTTTTGAACAGGTACATTTGTTCAAATAAATACAATGAGTGTTTCCTTTCGAAATTAACATTTTCTATATACTTGGGATCCACTGGGCTACATGGCTTGCTTGTAAATACATTATAAACATAGGCTCGGAATTATGTTGCAATAAAATAAAAAAGCATAAATACGATCTAAAGTATAAATTGATGGATGAGACTACCTTGTACATAGAACTGTTTCCACACAAGTGTCATGGGTTTGACTCCTGGCTTTGACGATTTGACCTAAAATTGTCAAATGTTAAATTGTATTAAAAAAAATACTCAAGAAGGCTGTGCAAGATATTGCACTTTAGTCATGGCCTCAGTACTGCCCCCTATCCCCCAGCAACAAATCAGCCACTTTTACTGCAGAAATCTGGAGTAAATTGAGTTCAAACATGGTCATCATTGACACAAAAGGACAATTTTGGCATCAGATTAAAAAAAAATCAAAAAGGCTGTGCAAGATATTTCACTTTAGTCATGACCTCAGTACTGCCCCCTATCCCCCTGTAACAGACCAGCCACTTTTACTGCAGAAATCTGGGGTAAATTGAGTTCAAACATCGTCATAATTGACACAAAAGGACAAATTTGGCATCATATAAAGAAATACTCAAAAAGGCTGTGCAAGATATTGCACTTTAGTCATGGCCTCAGTGCTGCCCCCTATCCCCCTGTAACAGATCAGCAACTTTTACTGCAGAAATCTGGAGTAAATTGAGTTCAAACATGGTCATAATTGACACAAAAGGACAATTTTGGCATCATACAAAAAATACTCAAACAGGCTGTGCAAGATATTGCACTTTAGTCATGACCTCAATACTGCCCCCTATCCCCCAGCAACAAATCAGCCACTTTTACTGCAGAAATTTGGAGTAAATTGAGTTCAAACATGGTCATAATTGACACAAAAGGACAATTTTGGCATCAGATTAAAAAAAAATCAAAAAGGCTGTGCAAGATATTGCACTTTAGTCATGGCCTCAGTGCTGCCCCCTATCCCCCTGTAACAGACCAGCCACTTTTACTGCAGAAATCTAGAGTAAATTGAGTTCAAACATCGTCATAATTGACACAAAAGGACAATTTTGGCATCATATAAAAACATACTCAAACAGGCTGTGCAAGATATTTCACTGCCGTCTTGGCCTCAGTGCTGCCCCCTATCCCCTTGCAAAAGACCAGCAACTTTTACTGCAGAAATCTGGAGTAAATTGAGTTCAAACATGGTCATAATTGACACAAAAGGACAATTTTGGCATCATATAAAAAATACTCAAAAAGGCTGTGCAAGATATTGCACTTTAGTCATGACCTCAGTACTGCCCCCTATCCCCCTGCAACAGACCAGCCACTTTTACTGCAGAAATTTGGAGTAAATTGAGTTCAAACATGGTCATAATTGACACAAAAGGACAATTTTGGCATCAGATTAAAAAAAAATCAAAAAGGCTGTGCAAGATATTGGACTTTAGTCATGGCCTCAGTGCTGCCCCCTATCCCCTTGTAACAGACCAGCCACTTTTACTGCAGAAATCTGGAGTAAATTGAGTTCAAACATGGTCATAATTGACACAAAAGGACAATTTTGGCATCAGATTAAAAAAAAATCAAAAAGGCTGTGCAAGATATTGGACTTTAGTCATGGCCTCAGTGCTGCCCCCTATCCCCCTGTAACAGACCAGCCACTTTTACTGCAGAAATCTGGAGTAAATTGAGTTCAAACATCGTCATAATTGACACAAAAGGACAATTTTGGCATCATATAAAAACATACTCAAACAGGCTGTGCAAGATATTTCACTGCCGTCTTGGCCTCAGTGCTGCCCCCTATCCCCTTGCAAAAGACCAGCAACTTTTACTGCAGAAATCTGGAGTAAATTGAGTTCAAACATGGTCATAATTGACACAAAAGGACAATTTTGGCATCATATAAAAAATACTCAAAAAGGCTGTGCAAGATATTGCACTTTAGTCATGACCTCAGTACTGCCCCCTATCCCCCTGCAACAGACCAGCCACTTTTACTGCAGAAATTTGGAGTAAATTGAGTTCAAACATCGTCATAATTGACACAAAGGGACAATTTTGGCATCATATAAAAAAATACTCAAAAAGGCTGTGCAAGATATTTCACTTTAGTTGTGGCCTCAGTACTGCCCCCTATGCCCCTGCAACAGACCAGCCACTTTTACTGCAGAAATCTGGAGTAAATTTAGTTCAAACATGGTCATAATTGACACAAAGGGACAATTTTGGCATCATATAAAAAAATACTCAAAAAGGCTGTGCAAGATATTTCACTTTAGTTGTGGCCTCAGTACTGCCCCCTATGCCCCTGCAACAGACCAGCCACTTTTACTGCAGAAATCTGGAGTAAATTGAGTTCAAACATGGTCATAATTGACACAAAAGGACAATTTTGGCATCAGATTAAAAAAAAATCAAAAAGGCTGTGCAAGATATTGCACTTTAGTCATGGCCTCAGTGCTGCCCCCTATCCCCCTGTAACAGACCAGCCACTTTTACTGCAGAAATTTGGAGTAAATTGAGTTCAAACATCGTCATAATTGACACAAAGGGACAATTTTGGCATCATATAAAAAAATACTCAAAAAGGCTGTGCAAGATATTTCACTTTAGTCATGGCCTCAGTGCTGCCCCCTATCCCCCTGTAACAGACCAGCCACTTTTACTGCAGAAATCTGGAGTAAATTGAGTTCAAACATGGTCATAATTGACACAAAAGGACAATTTTGGCATCAGATTAAAAAAAAATCAAAAAGGCTGTGCAAGATATTTCACTTTAGTTGTGGCCTCAGTACTGCCCCCTATGCCCCTGTAACAGACCAGCCACTTTTACTGCAGAAATCTGGAGTAAATTGAGTTCAAACATGGTCATAATTGACACAAAAGGACAATTTTGGCATCAGATTAAAAAAAAAAAAAAAAGGCTGTGCAAGATATTGCACTTTAGTCATGGCCTCAGTGCTGCCCCCTATACCCCTGTAACAGACCAGCCACTTTTACTGCAGAAATCTGGAGTAAATTGAGTTCAAACATCGTCATAATTGACACAAAAGGACAATTTTGGCATCATATAAAAACATACTCAAACAGGCTGTGCAAGATATTTCACTGCCGTCTTGGCCTCAGTGCTGCCCCCTATCCCCTTGCAAAAGACCAGACACTTTTACTGCAGAAATCTGGAGTAAATTGAGTTCAAACATGGTCATAATTGACACAAAAGTTACACCATATAAAGTAAGTAATTGCTTTATTTGTCATTGGACAGTTTTACAACTAAATTAGGTTCAGGTATTGGGTTAGTCCTGAGCCGCTGCGACTGCGTGCGCCGCCATTGTGGGGCAACCTGAACAGAATGTTTTTAGAGGTTGGTGAAACTGGAGTACCTGGAGGAAACCTGGCTGGCTGCCATCAGTGCTCCTTTGATACTCTGAAATGGTGCACCGCCTCCTGGGTTTTTCCCTGTTTCAGAGCGTGGTGTACCGCACTGGTCACCCCCTCACCTTTTCCTTACTCTTCCTCCTCTTTCACCTTCTTCTTAGCAATAGTGTAGCAGTTAACCCGTAGTTACAAGGTATTGTGTTATGTGCTATAGCATTTCACTACAGTGTAATGAGAAAGTGCCAGTGATATATTTTATAGGCACACTGCTTGCACAAATTAAATTGCAGCACTGAAGAACAAGATTTGTATATCTTTCAGTATCTGTCAAAATCTGTGACCAAGGGAGCAGCAACAAACAGTAGCCAAAAAGAGACAACTGAACACAATAGAGCAGTGGTTCAAGCTTTTCAACTTTGGGGCATCCCTACATGTGCCACTCTCAGTCCGCTGCAAAACAATGTGTGTTTGTTTGTTATATCTACACTATTACCATTACGGGGCGACGGTGGTGCAGAGAGTAGAGCGGGTGACAAGAGGGTCAGCGGTTCGAATCCCGCAGGTGCCCACTGTCGTTGTGTCCTTGGGCAAGACACTTCACCCACCTCGCCTCCAGTGTCTGCTTACATTGGTGTATGAATGGGTGGCTAGTTCCTTGATGTAAAGCGATTTGAGTGCCTAAAGCAGGTAAAAAGGCGCTATATGAATGTGACCATTTACCATATGATCTTACAAAGGTTTCCCACATCAAAATAGCTGTTTATATACTTATTAAGGAACAGTAATGATTGAATGACCATGGATGCTGCAGGTTATATTGACCACAATAACAATAATATATATTGTTTTATTTAATAATCAATGGAAGCTGTTAAAAATGTAAATTTTTGTCAAAAGCTATGTGTTATTGGCTCAATTTTTCGAGCCGCAGGCCGGGGAGGATTCTACCAATAGTCGAGCAATTAGTAAAATTTAAAACATAAAGAAAACATTGCCTGCTCGAAGTACATATAATAATTATCTGTATGTTGAAACATATGCAGAAAAGTGCTAAACAGAAAACGCCTCCATCAATATCATGCTCTTCACCTCTCCATTTAGTTTTATTAAAAATTCTATTTTTCACAGTACTTGGCGACATGCTGCATTATAATAATGCATAAATTCTTCACCAGTGTTTGCAATTATTCTTCTGCCTTGTGAACATTATTATTATTATTATTACAAGACGGCAGTGAAATATCTTGCACAGCCTGTTTGAGTATGTTTTTATATGATGCCAAAGTTGTCCTTTTGTGTCAATTATGACCATGTTTGAACTCAATTTACTCCAGATTTCTGCAGTAAAAGTGGCTGGTCTGTTACAGGGGGATAGGGGGCAGCACTGAGGCCATGACTAAAGTGAAATATCTTGCACAGCCTTTTTGAGTATTTCTTTATATGATGCCAAAAATGGTCCCTTTGTGTCAATTATGACGATGTTTGAACTCAATTTACTCCAAATTTCTGCAGTAAAAGTGGCTGGTCTGTTACAGGGGGATAGGGGGCAGCACTGAGGCCATGACTAAAGTCCAATATCTTGCACAGCCTTTTTGATTTTTTTTTAATCTGATGCCAAAATTGTCCTTTTGTGTCAATTATGACCATGTTTGAACTCAATTTACTCCAAATTTCTGCAGTAAAAGTGGCTGGTCTGTTGCAGGGGGATAGGGGGCAGTACTGAGGTCATGACTAAAGTGCAATATCTTGCACAGCCTGTTTGAGTATGTTTTTATATGATGCCAAAATTGTCCTTTTGTGTCAATTATGACCATGTTTGAACTCAATTTACTCCAGATTTCTGCAGTAAAAGTGGCTGGTCTGTTGCAGGGGGATAGGGGGCAGCAACGAGGCGATGACTAAAGTGAAATATCTTGCACAGCCTGTTTGAGTATTTTTTTATATGATGCCAAAATTGTCCTTTTGTGTCAATTATGACCATGTTTGAACTCAATTTACTCCAGATTTCTGCAGTAAAAGTTGCTGGTCTTTTGCAAGGGGATAGGGGGCAGCACTGAGGCCAAGACGGCAGTGAAATATCTTGCACAGCCTGTTTGAGTATGTTTTTATATGATGCCAAAATTGTCCTTTTGTGTCAATTATGACGATGTTTGAACTCAATTTACTCCAGATTTCTGCAGTAAAAGTGGCTGGTCTGTTACAGGGGTATAGGGGGCAGCACTGAGGCCATGACTAAAGTGCAATATCTTGCACAGCCTTTTTGATTTTTTTTTAATCTGATGCCAAAATTGTCCTTTTGTGTCAATTATGACCATGTTTGAACTCAATTTACTCCAGATTTCTGCAGTAAAAGTGGCTGGTCTGTTGCAGGGGGATAGGGGGCAGCACTGAGGCCATGACTAAAGTGCAATATCTTGCACAGCCTTTTTGAGTATTTTTTATATGATGTCAAAGTTGTCCTTTTGTGTCAATTATGACCATGTTTGAACTCAATTTACTCCAGATTTCTGCAGTAAAAGTGGCTGGTCTGTTACAGGGGGATAGGGGGCAGCACTGAGGCCATGACTAAAGTGAAATATCTTGCACAGCCTTTTTGAGTATTTCTTTATATGATGCCAAAAATGGTCCCTTTGTGTCAATTATGACGATGTTTGAACTCAATTTACTCCAAATTTCTGCAGTAAAAGTGGCTGGTCTGTTACAGGGGGATAGGGGGCAGCACTGAGGCCATGACTAAAGTCCAATATCTTGCACAGCCTTTTTGATTTTTTTTTAATCTGATGCCAAAATTGTCCTTTTGTGTCAATTATGACCATGTTTGAACTCAATTTACTCCAAATTTCTGCAGTAAAAGTGGCTGGTCTGTTGCAGGGGGATAGGGGGCAGTACTGAGGTCATGACTAAAGTGCAATATCTTGCACAGCCTGTTTGAGTATGTTTTTATATGATGCCAAAATTGTCCTTTTGTGTCAATTATGACCATGTTTGAACTCAATTTACTCCAAATTTCTGCAGTAAAAGTTGCTGATTTGTTGCTGGGGGATATGGGGCAGCACCGAGGCCATGACTAAAGTGCAATATCTTGCACAGCCTTCTTGAGTATTTTTAATACAATTTTACATTCAGCAATTTTAGGTCAAATCTTCAAAGCCAGGAGTCAAACCCATGACACTGGTGTGGAAACAGTTTTATGTACAAGGTAGTCTCATCCATCAATTTACACTATAGATCTTATTTATGCATTTTATTTTATTTTTTATTGCAACATAATTCAGAGCCTATGTTTATAATGTATTTACAAGCAAGCCATGTACCAAAAGCCCAGTGGATCCCAAGTATATGAAAATATTAATTTTGAAAGGAAACACTCATTGTATTTATTTGAACAAATGTACCTCTTCTAACCATTATTGTTCCTACTCTCATCTAGCTAGATGTTGCTAATTATGTAATTAAAATAATCACAAATTCCTTTGAATAGACCTTTTGATTGATAAAGGGGCCACAATGTCTCAGACTTTTGGAAAATCTGATGTAGACTGTAAAAGATGCTTACATTGCCATAATAAAAATGTCTGCTAAAAAAATCCGGTTATGTCTTGATACGTGTCATTTCATCAGTAAAAAAAAAGTGTGAAAAGTTTACAGTTTGTCATATGCGCAGAGTGTGAGGCCGTGCGCCCTGCCAAAGAGCTAAACGACTAGAGCTGTGTAGCACCGCCGCACGTAGGTTTTGTGACTTAATGTTCGAAGAGAAGCCGTTGACGGCTTTTGTGCTTTACACGTTATATCTTACCACTATTTTCTCTATTTTTATTATTAGGGAAAGTTTTCCTGGGTGCTCGAGCCCCAAGTGTTCTTGTGAGAGGAGGAAAAAGTGTTTTCGATAGTGTGTTGTGATATTACCGTAAGGAACAGACAAAACGCGCAACTGCTTTTCCCGTGCGGTCCACATTACCGTGGATCTCGAAAATGCGGACCACATTACCGCGGTAAGCGTTGAGATGTTTCTTTGCGATGGCAGGAGTTAACGGGTGGGGCTGAATCTGAATGAATGTGGACGCAAACACGAGCGCGCCGCCTCATAAGAGCTTCATTCACTGAGTTTCTTCACAAAACGTCATAAAGCCCGCCCTAACATTGCCCTGTTGTTGCCCTGACCCTGCCCCCCCCCCCCCCCCCCCCCCCCCGTCCAACCCCCCCCCCCCCCCACCTTCCAAACGCTTCCGACGCCGCTGGTTTCAGGTGAATGCATGAATTATGAAAGTCCATGGATATAACAGCACATTGTATTACAACAGACATGTGTATTTCTATTGTTGTTTTAATAGTCAATGGTGTTTTGTTCCTTGGCTGGAAAGGACAAAGCTCCAATTGTTGCAGCAGAAGTGGCAGGTAGTTAGACACAAACACCAGTGACTGTCTTTATTACTTTATTATACTCGTCATCACTGTTGTTTCATATCTTGTGCAAAGCTCTGATGGGGCTTTCAAAATAAAAATAAACTGGGGCCCATTTCATCATTAATCCTTGTGTTTCGCAGCACTAATGTTTTTGACAGTTTTGTTTGTCAACTTGACTAATCATGGGCAAAGCAGTGGACAACATTTTATTACTTAGAGTTTGCAACTGTTTTATTATAATGGTCATGTAGAAAATACATACAGTATAAATTTATATAAAGTTTATCTATTGTTTTACTTTCTTTTGACAAAATGTATATTCTGTCTTTACATTTTCTTATTATTCATGTTCAAACACACTTTGAATTGCACATATTGCATCAAAATGTATCTTTGAAAACATAGGGGGAAAGCAATGATTAACAGGAAACCAAAACTTGAAGTTTCAGTTCACTAAATTTAAAGGGGTTTATATCTAATACTCAAGTGCAGCTTCAGAAGAAACTTTGCTTTTCATAACAGTTTGTTTTTCTTTAAATACAGTGACAATTAAGTTACAATTACTTCATTAGATTTGTGTCAATGTCCAGTAATAGGGTATGACATTTTTGGACTTCAGCGTAATAGCATAATGCCCACATAATGACACAGTGTGTATCTGTAGTTGTGAAAACTCAATGTTAAATATAACATTGGTGAACAAGAGGGGAAGTACCGTAACATTTAACTAAGCCGAGGGCCATTTAGGTGTTTTTTGTGTTGATCTGCAAACTACTTTACTGTATGTGTATATGTTTTATATATATTTTTTCCACTCAATATATACATACATATATATATATATATATATATATATATATATATATATATATATATATATATATAGTGAAAAAAATAAAACATATACACATACAGTAAAGTAATATATATACACACAACATATATGTACATTGAATCAATAATATAATATATATTGCTGCATAGTAACGTGCCTTTATAACATTAAAATAGTGACTTCCGGTAATGTTACACTAGTGATTTTAGTAATGTACCAATGTCTGGCGTTGGTAACAACTTGTAAGAAATATATTAATGATCATCACTTGTCACTTGCTCTGTACTAGACATTGTACAAGAAATGAAACAGCTGTTGTTGTGTTTTGTATGCTTTGCTTGTCAAATGAAAATGTTATTGTTTTTATTTTGGGGGTGGGCGTTTATAAGCCTTTTGCTTCGGCCCACTCCTTTTGAGCAGACTAACTGCTCAAATAAACAAATAAACTAAACTAAACTAATCAATCACCTTACACTATCTCTGTTATTTTTATTTCTGTTATTATACATTTTCAGCCCCCACATTATACAAATACAAAACCATAATTTTCATGTTTGTTTGTTCAAATCAAATATCTCACATTATTTATGTCCCAGTCTAATTTTCAAACTTGATTTTTTTGTTTACATTTTAGGTTTTATGTGTTTCTTGAATGCCAAAGGAGTTCCTGACTCTTTTACTTACTTTAAGAAATTAATTCCTTAAACTATTTCCTGTCACTGTGACAGTTCGTTCCATTGCTTTGGAATTGAACCTGGGTTTTTTAAAGATGTCTGTTCCTTTCAGATTATAGTGATTTATGGCTAATCTCAAACCTTGCTTTGATGTTCATTTGGCATTATTTTCTTAATGGCTTTATACAAAACCTAAAGAATATTATAATCAACAATAACATTTTAGGGACTTACATTTGATACATTTGATGGATCTCTACAACTAATATTATATCTTTTTTTCATGTGAAGCACAGTGACAACCGTCATTATGATTTTAATCATTAAATACATGTAATTAATTGTTTGGTCAATTAGATTTTTTTTTGTCTTTGTCATTGGTGATTCATGGCAAACCCCAACCTTAACACCCACACTTTTCACAATTGAGCCCTTATTTCATACATGTGTTATCTGTTGATAAATTTGACATGCAAAACGCAAATGAGGAAATTCATGCGCTCCATCATGAGTAGCAGTCACTTATCACTTAGTTTCATTCTCACTTCAGATCTGTCCTTGATAATGTGTGACAGTGTGGGCAGTAGTAACTATAAATTCAGCTCAAAAGCGATGGACTTCACTCAGACTACTCCACATCATACAGTCCACATTTGTCTGTGATCATTATGGTAAGTCCCTAAACAGAAACATTTTCAACTGCAATCATTTGGTCAGAATTTAAAATGTATGAATTTATGAATTAGAATCAAAGCTTTTTCACTGTTCTATACAGGAGTGGATCATCAGCCTTCTAATCTTGACATCTTCTGCTGCTCTTGGATTGGAACGCTTTCCAGAAAATTGTAGGTTTTCTTTATTTGTCCTGTTTGCCTGTGATGCCTTGGGCTTTGCCAGTAACTTCTTTCTTTTCTCCTAGATCTGACAGTTAAACAAAATGCTAAAATTACATGTGGCACAGAAGACAAACTTGCAACTTGGACTTTAAATGACAAAGCCCTTGATGACGGTTCCTTTGGGGGAAATATTCACGTGAATGGTCCATTTGTGATAGTGGATGAAGTAGATACCCCTGTCCTGGGTGAATACATCTGCTGGAGTGCAGGACAAAAAATGTCATCAACATTTTTACTGCTTGAAAATGAAGTGGAGGACGACGTCAACTTGGGTAAGACTTTGCCCCTATAATCCTATGAATTCTCTGTTAAACGCTTTAAAGAAGAAAAATATATGCATAGATCGTTTATATTGATTTATTTAATAGAGGATGAGGCAATAATGGAAGAATTCTGTCTATATAACCCCAAGGTGATTGGTTTTGATATTAATGCTTATTTGTAGAATCTCTGAGATGCCGGGCCAAGTCTTATGACTGTTTTTTTACCTGCACATGGGATAACAGCGGCTATGAAGTAGCACGCCTTCGTTTGGGCCAGGACTGGTAAATTACACACTAATTACATGTAAAAAAAGAAAAAGAAAAAGAGAATCTGATATTGCACGATAAAGTCACATCCTTTTTGTCCCGCAGTGGAAATGAGCCGTGTCACTGGGTGGATGGTAGAGAGGGGGAAAATGGGAGGTTCCAATTTAAGTTGTCCCACTCTCTCTCACCATACGCCGAGGAGACCAGAATGCTGGAGCTCACTGTTGAGGCCATTGCCAATTACTTAATCCTAAACCAAACCAAGAGATTTTACCTCCGAGACATTGGTGAGAAATGTTTGCCGATGAACATTGTATTATCCTGATCATGTTTGCATCATTTTAATACAGCCTACTACTTTTTTTGGGGGGGTATTGTTTAGTTCAGCCAGACAGCCCCACTGTTGTTACATGGCAGGTGGTCAGACAAATGCTGAATGTGACCATTGAGCCTCCACCCAGCTGGTCCAGCCCTCACAGCTTCTTCAGTTTGGAGAATGAAATTGAATATATCCTGAAGGATAATGGTCAGGTGTGTACAAACTGTCCTGCCTCAGTCTAATGTGAACCCGATTTAGATTTCAGTTCTTGTAATTCTTAGTGGCCTCCTTTATGTTTTGTTAGGTCAAAAGGTCATCATCTTCCCTGATTCCAAGAAAAATCAGCAAGTTCAGGGTACGCTGTAGAGATTCCTATGTGCTCTCAGCCTGGAGCCCCTGGACACCATGGAACAATGTAATGTAATGTATTTAAAGCCTCCATGGTCCTGTCTTTGTTTTCTTCTTGTTTTTGTCCAGCAAGTCAATCAATGTACTGTCCTGTTTGTGAATGTTTCTCGTGATAACAGCTCAAAATATATTTTACTAAAATGTTGTTTATAGTAAATTTATTGACCTATAACTTTATCAGAACCAAGGGCGTACATTTGGTGTAACTCTGCTCAACCACTGTCTGGCAAGTGTAAAAACCAAATGTGCCCATACAGTTTTTATTTATTATCTTATTTATAATTTTGGTTGATAAAACATACTACTACTAATAATAATAATCATTGTTGTCAATTAATAGGTAATTGTTATTTATGTGTGGTGTGTTTTGTTTGTGTGAAACAAATGTCTATTAAAAGGGCTTTCATTTCCTTCCCTATCCATGTACAACGTTGTGTGCTCGTAAGTAGAAACTCAGGGAGGCTTTTTGTACAGGGCTATAAAACAATGTAGACTATACATGATATACAGATATAAAGAATAAAGCATTTTAGATAAATCTAAACATGACAGACATCACAAAGTCACCTGAATGATGGACAAGTTTTCATCTAAAAACAAAGTTATTATACTGTATGACATACATTTTATTCAGGGACTTCCAGCCAGTAGCTCGGGAGCTACAACTCTCCAGCCCTTTGTAGGAAGCTCGCAAAACACTTTCTAAATGGCCACATACGCTTGATGACTCGCATTGTATGCATTTTCTGTTTGTTCTGAACATGCTGAACAAAATCTACAAATATTGGGGTCAATATAGTAAAGTAAGGACAAAACTCAAGTCACCCCCTGGGTGAACGTCACCTAAGACACATTTTCCACGAGTATCTTTGAACATTAAGTAGCTTTACGATGTTTTTATTTCCATAAGGCTGGAGACCCTGCATTCATTGGTTTAAATAGATGCTTGTACTAGCCCTATACAATCACATATAATAACATTCCAAAGCTTGTTACAGCCAATCTTATGCCTATCTTATCTTAAATTCCATTTATTTACATTTGCATTTTGTTGCAGGTGAAAAGAAGAAAAGAGAAATGCAAAGAAAAGGTGAAAAAGTACTGTCGCAACAAACCAAGTTCAAATAAGCTCAAAGTGTGACTGACTCATGTGCATAGACAAAGCTCACCTGTCAACAACTGGTTTAATTTATAAAAACACGAGGGGAAAAGGAGCTCACAGAATTTTTAGTAATTGTGTTGAAATATCATGTACCTTTGAATTGTAGCTCTTGATCATTTTTGCTACATAAAAGTAGCTCACAGGTTGGTGATCCCTGCTCTATATCCCCTGCTGTGTGTTAAAATGCAATTTAAATAAAGCATCATTAAATCATGATTATGTATTTTTGTGTGCTGTGAAGTACAAAGCTTTTAAGGTGTACATTGCATAAACATGATCCAATAATTATGTCCCCAAATTTGAGGGAAACTAATTTTACTGCTAATTGTAATATTGATCTATGAACAATTAAACTTTTTTGGGGGAAATATATAATTTAGTATAAAACCCAGCACCTGTCCCCATCAAGTCAGTGCTAGTGGAGCCTCAGTGACTAAACTCAGGAGTTTCTGAGCTTTCAAATGAGGAATGGCCTGTTCACATAATGAACATTGTGTGTTTATATGCAGCTAAAGGCAACCCAAGTTCATGCACGCGGTAGTTGTGCCTACAAAAAACACCTTTATTTATGCACTTTTGATTTTAGGTAATAGCTGTAAAGTTGCAGTTATGCACCAGGTCTATTTTACCTCAAATATCTAACAGCAGCAGATTTTACTTTTACAAATTGTTTGAGTGGTGGTGAAGACAGTCCATGAATTATTTCAAACATTAACAAAAGCATATTTTATTTAATGTCTTCAGCCTACAGTTTTAGGTTGAATTCAATACTTGGTGAAAGATGTTCAAGAATTTTATGCTAAAATTTCAAATGAAGGAGAGAAGTCTGCTATGACTGCAATTCAGAACACCAAACAGAAACTCCATGTTGAACAGTATTTTAAGGATTGGTTTGGCAAATTTGCCATGTGGATTTTCAGTCTTAAATTCTCTCCAACTGCCAACTATTGATCATGACTAGATTTGCAGTTACAAACTGTCTCCGTTTCCATGGTGAGATGCAATCCTGAGTAGATGGAGAGGGGCGTGGGGTGGAGACAGAGGGAGAGAGAGAGAGAAACATTTAGTAAGAATGTTGTTATTTTCTCAATTCAAATCTAATCTAAATTAAATCTTATGCAGCACCTTCTGTTGCAGCGCGGACACACTCTGCCCCACACCGTCCTGATCATAGCCTGTCTCAGAGCCGGGCTTCCCCATATGTACACAGACGGAGTGCACAGTGAATTAAAACGAGCCATATTTACAAAAATATTAGTAGCTTCATTTCTAAAGGTCACACCACCTCCGAAGTACCTAAGTATGATATTTACGATTGAAGGGCACCACAGCACTAAGAAACTTATTACCACAAAGATGATTATCCTCAATGATTCTTTGTTGCTTTCTTTCTCTGCACTAGGTGGATCCCTGTCAACCTGAAACCTAGCAACAACATAAAGTTTAACAGTCATGACGACTTTGATGAAAACTATCATCTGAAAAACGACAATGCTAAACACATATAGCCGTGTGGCTGATGCAAGAGGTAGTATGTTTCTTGCAAGCACAAAACCATACGAGTAGATCCAGCAGTAGATGTTAAAGCCGATTATGACATGTCTCGTTATAAAACGAGCGTAAAAGAATGGATAGCATACAGCAAAATACCTATCAAACTGTGCGAACATGAATGTCAGCATGTTGACGCCTAAAAGTCCATTTAAGATGTAAAAAGTGCCATTTCTTGGTGGATAACCCCAGTCTACGACATCAAACAAACCGAGGTAGTAGACAGACATACCTACAAGAGTATCACACAAACTGGTGTTGAGCATAAAGATAAAGCGGTTCTGAATGAGCAGTGCTCTGGTGGCCAGGATGCTAATGACTACAGTCCCTGCGCTCAGAACTGTGGTGGAAGCAAACACGATCTGAAAAATGAATATGAGGTAATCTTCAGGGTGGTGAAAGTCCACAGAGAGAGGCACTCCTGTCAAAGACACTGTGCTATTCGACATTGTTTGCACACATGCCTCCTGCAGTCGGGTTTATAGGGGGGACTGGAGCTGGTTGTAACAAGAGGAGAGTTGTAACTGCACCACTTCCACCAATCAGGCACCGGAGGAGAGTCATTTAAGTGTTCAGCTAACTCCTCCCTAATACCACGTGGCAATTTGTAGGACTGAAATAAACGGTATGAAGATGTTATTGAAGAAAAGTAGATTATGAGGCTTGAAAGCTCAACCCAAACTAAATTGAATGCTTTTGAGTGGTTAAGACAAAATCCCAGGACTTCACATTAAGCTTCATACTAAGACAAATGTGATGCAACTTCATATGCAGATTAAGAGTAACGTTAAAATAACTCTACTCAAATATCAGTAAAAAGTACTGACCCATTTACTCTAGTAAGAGTGAGTGAGTAAGAGTTTGAGCATAAAATTCTGATTTATGTTTCAGTATACAGTAGTTCATCATTTACGAGAAATACTATCCAACCATCTCCACAAGATTAGAAAATAAACAGCAACACATATATGCCACACTAAAGAAACAATTCCAAACTGGTAAACATGGCTGTCACTTTTTATGTCTGACTATAACCCAAACACTTAGTTTAACTCAGATGACTATATGCCGGGATGTGTGAACAAATCGAGACCGCAAAGAAATAGTCTGACTGTTTTGTGGTCTTGGTGCAGCTCACTAGATTAGAGGGTGAGGGCCTGATCCGGCCCTCCAAGCACTTTTATCCAGCCCTCTACTCTCTTTCCATAATTTATATTTGAAAAAAAAAATAAAAGTCTGCTTTTTTTCTTCTTGCTGAATTGCGTATATCAGATGCACCATTACTGTTCGGAAATATACAATGGTGTTCCGGAGGATAGATGAAAAATAGGCAGGAGTCTCAAAGTCTTATGCAGGAGAAGTTTATTTACCATCGGTGCAGGACCCGGCGACATGAACTTGAGACATTGTGGAAGCCTAACCATTCAAGTCTGGCCTATGCTGTGTTTCATTCAAAAGTGAAATGGAAATGTATACATCAAAACTGTTAAGTCAATGCAGTTTATATGCAAAGGAGCAGAGAAGAGCGATCTTATGATAGATGCCCCTTTGTTAATGTTACATCAGTTCTGTTATTTTGTTCTTCTTTAAATCAAATATTTACACTTACCATCAAGCGAGCACCAGATATAATTCAATGCATTTTGCAATGGGAGAAAGCTAAGGAGAATTAAGTTCAAGACTTCAAGTGAATGTGTTACAACCATCCCTCTCCTGCCCCGCAAAGTGCTTTCACACATGAAGTTAAAATGCACCACATTTTTCCTGAGAGACTACTTTTCAATACAAGTTCTGCAATTTTCTTATACACTCATAAATAACCAATGAAGATTGAATCGGAAAATTACGTTTAAGACTCAACATCAACTCTCTGGTCTCATAAAGGCGAAACTTCAGCTGACTGAAAGTAATAAAATATCCTCATGTTTAATTTAATAATTTAATCTAATTTAAAATGTGATTTAAAACTTGTTGTTTTTACAAAGAATGTCCTTATGTTGTTTTGTGTTATCATTATTATTATTATTATTTTATTATTATTTGTACTAGTATTATTATTATTAGTTTATACCCTAATGTTTTGCCTGAACAAGTTTAATTGGAAGTAGCTATCCTACAACCTCCTGTAGAGTCCATTAAGCACGTTGTTGCTTTCCTCAATTGGATCTCTTCAAATGTTTCAGCGGCCAAATCTGGTGTCCTTCTTTGAGCGTTCGTTGGGCCTTGCGAGGGTTCACTCTGGATAAGAAAAAATATATATCACATGAAAAAAAAAATCTGCACATCAACCAAGGCGACATAATACACATTGCTTTACCTGTGCCTGCAGCGCGGGCACACTCTGCCCCACACAGTCCGCACGAGAGCCTGCCTCAGAGCGGGGCTTCCACACGTGTACACTGCTGGAGTGCACACGGCGCTGAAACGGGCCATGATGGCAAAAGGTTTTGTGGCCTCGTTCTCGAAACGTATGCCTCGACCTACCCATCTAAGGATGATGTTTACAAATGAGGGACACCAAAGCACTAAAAAAACGTATTACAACAAAGATAATAATTCTCAGTGATTCCTTATTGCTTTCTCTCTCGGGCCCCGGAGGATCTCTTTCCACCTGATACCTCGCCACAACATAAAGTTTAATAGTCATGGCCACCATAGTGAGAACAATAACCTGCAGCGAAATTATACCGAATACATACAGCTGCAATGCCCTCGAAGGTAAGAAAAATTGAACTGTTGTCTGCACAAAGACGTGTATCCAGCAGTAGATGTTTAAAAATATAATCACCCGGCGCGTAATGAAGCGCGTGTACATGAATGGATGGCACACAGCAAAATACCTGTCAAACTGCGCAAACATAAAGGTCAACACATTAACCCCCAGAAGTGATGGCAGAAAATTGCGAGTTCCATTTCTGGACGGATATCCTTCGCTAGTAGAAACAATAGCCCAATAGAGACAATAGCCCCAATAGCATAGAATAACACTATAGCTATAGCTACTTCATTATACCAGCGCGTAAAATGCCTTCCATTATAGAGACTTGTGTATTCTTCACGTCCCTGTGCGTAAAATGCGTTTACATTAGGCTGTATACATATAAAAAAAAATCCCTGTAGCATATTATAGCCTACTAAACCCAATTATTCATTCCAAATATGTTTATAAAAGGCCGACATATTCTTGCTGTTGAACAATGTGCCTTGTGATTACTTACAGCGTAAAATATCGTGTTCTTGTCAATTGAATAGGGAAAATTCAACGAGTCTGATTATATTAGGTTTTGTCGAAGCTGATCAGACAGTGACATCGGCCTATGGGCTACAATTTAACTGCACTCATTAGGCGATTAGTGGCGAAACGACTGTTTTAGGCCGTGCAGAGATGTTCTATAGAGGGAGAAGACCATGGTCCTGAAACCCGCCCATATAAGATCCATGTTAAATTGGCACAATTCTTACTCGTCATTCTTATTCCTTAAATTTCGCTTTGCTTGCAATCTCCATCAATATTATATTCTGAAATTAAACATTTATCGCAAATCCTATATTTGATTAAAACATAATAATAATAAATGAAACTAAATCAGAAATTAGTCTTTAGCCTAGAAATGTAGTTCCCAAACAAACGGGAACAAACATAAAGGTTGACATGGGAGTTATGCCATGTTATTGGGAAATCGTGGCAGAGGCCTATAATCGTTTTCATTTTTTTTTTTTTTTTTTTTAAGTGTTGCACATTAGCTGAAGGTAGAACGGGCAGGCGTTTGTCCGTGTTATAATTGTTATGTCCAACATGGGGCCCACCCATTTCAAAGTAATGAAAATGTCACGGTGTGTGCTCGGTTGATCCGTCGAAATTCAAGCCAACTCTGAAAACACGAACAAAAATGGTCTGAGAAGGGTCTTAAATATACATAAATATATTTTAAACATCAAAATCTACCGTCACCTTTTGCTGCGACATGGGATGAGCTTGCGCCAAATGATGTGCCAGACAGCCTTGCGCAGCTCCGGGCTGCCCCAAATGTACAGTGCCGGTGTGACGAGCGCATTAAGCCGGGCCATAATGGCAAACGCGTTGGTAGCCTCACTTTCGAAGCGTAGTCCCTGACGCGTCAATTGCCTCACAATAATGTTAACAAAAGAGGGACACCACAATGACAGGAAGCAAATGACTACAAATACTATGATGCGCAAAGACTCTCTCTTGTCTCGCTCCGCGCTGGGCATTTCTCTTACCAGGTGACCCCTCGCTATGATGTACAACTTCACGGTCATAAGGACCTTCACAAGCACTATGATCTGCAAGGTCATGACCCCGAAGGCGTTAATCTGTGCAGCCATGGACATTGGCACCATGTTTTGCACAGTCAGAATAGAGTACGTGTAAACCCAACAGAAAATGCAGATGCCTATAACCACAGACCTGGTGATAAAGCGGTTGTAGAAAAAGGGGTGGCACACAGCGAAATACCGATCAAACTGAGCAAAAAGAAAAGTGAGGACATTGACGCCTAAAAACGAGGGTAAGATGTAATAGGTGCCATTCCTCGACGGGTAGCCTTCCTTCACATCGAACAGACCTAGATAGTACGCCGATAAACCCGTCAGAGTGTCGCTGATACTCGTGTTCAGCATGAACACGAAACGGTTCTGGGCCCGCAGAGATCGAGTGCACGAAATCCCAATCACCACCGAGCCGGCCACAAGCACAGCGCTTGTGGCAAACACGATGTGAAATATAAAAATGAAAAAGTCCCCGGGCGAGTCGAAGTCAACCGACAAAGGGATTGTGAAGTTGAGGAGCATCCTGGAGCTCCACCGAAGCGGCCCACCCACTATAGTTAGGCCTATTTATTAGGGCTACAACCTCTCTGGAGAATGCTCACAATCAAGTGCTGTTTAAAAGTTCTATTGCAACACTCTAAAGGCCTATATATGCTGTGGCCCCCATCTGAGATTATGAAATAGGCCTATTTTCAGATATCATAGGCACGGGTCAAAAACAACAACAACAATGGCCCCCAATTGTTGTTGTTGTTAAGAAACTGAACAACAACAAAAAGTACATTTGTCCTTAATTGATTTGAGAAACAGTTTCAAGCAATTTGTCCATAAGGAAAGTTTTTTATTTATTTATTCAATTAAGAAAACAAATCACACCCAAAATTAGATAAACATATTTGATTTCCTGTTGTATTTTTTTTCAATTATTATTACCCCTCCTGGAACTGCAACCTTAACGTGGTGGAGGGGTTTGAGCGCCCGAATGATCCTGGGAGCTCTGTTGTCGGGGGCTTCGTGTCCCTGGTAGGGTCTCCCATGGCAAACAGGTCCTAGGTGACGGGTCAGACAAAGAGCGGTTCAGAAGCCCCTTATGAGAGACCAACAGGCCCGGTTAGAACCATGAGGCCGTCCTTCTGTGGACCCACCACCTGCAGGAGGAGCCATAGGGGCTGGTGCAATGTGATTTGGGCTGCTCCAACTGCTGCCCCCACGACCCGGCAACGGACAAGTGGAAGAAAATGGATGGATGGATTTTATTGTAAGTGTAAAAAAAATAAAAATAACTTGCCTAATGGACAGATTTCCTGACATTTGTTTCTCAAATCAAAGACAAATTTACTTATTTCAAGACAATTTAACTTATTATAAAATAACTATTTGATCAGGGCCCTAAATCAAATTCTGTTGGCTCACCAGGATTCATGTCAATAGCAAACATATAATGTATTCCCAATACAGAATAACTTAAACATGACAATAAAAACAGTTTAGATGGAGAATGCCGTATGATAACTTTCAGAGTTACAGTCCGTCCTGACCCCTTTTCGCTTTCGGCCTAGGATTTCGATCTTTGTGATTTCCTGGAGCCCTTAGTCATCAAGAACATGATGTTTGTTGTATGTCCCCAATATCTCAGCTCTTCTTGCCCCTCCTTTATTTTAGTTAAGTACAGCCTATAAAATGAGCGCTGAACCTCCGCGCACCTCACAA
Organism: Proterorhinus semilunaris; assembly: GCA_021464625.1. Classification (NCBI taxonomy): domain Eukaryota; kingdom Metazoa; phylum Chordata; class Actinopteri; order Gobiiformes; family Gobiidae; genus Proterorhinus; species Proterorhinus semilunaris. The sequence continues at coordinate 14,548,164 of CM038345.1, forward strand.
TATGGATGCGTAATGTAACGCTCTTATCTGCTCCAATGAGTAACAAGAGCCTCGGATTGTCTCTTCTGTTGCCTCCAACGAATTTCGGCAACGTGTTAATGCTTCTCTTCAGCCTCACGCTGGCTGCAGTCATCGTTTTTTTCAATGCGTCCGTGGGCCTTGCTATCCTGTTGAACAAAGCTTTGCGCAATGAAAACCGCTTTTTGTACATGCTGAGTACATGTTTAAGTGATATTTGCACAGGGGTGTCTTACTATTATGTTGGTGTGTTTGATGTTAGAGACAGCAGCAACACCCCTGCGACCTATTACATTGCGCCTACATTTTTAGGTGTGTCATTTATGGCTATAATGGCAGCGCAGGCCGACAGATTCCATGCAGTCACATCTCCTTTAAAATACTTCCAACGCATGACGCGTAAAAGGACAGTGGTTATCATTGTCGCCTATTGGGTTTATGCTTTCCTTATTGTAGCTATGCACAACTTGGTGACTCAGGGCGTAATCAGGAATCTCACTGCCATTGGCACTTTTGTTGCAAATATACTGATGGTGGTCATCATGATCGGTCTGAACATTCGCCTTTTTTTTATAGCAAGGTTTCAGCTAGACAGAGAGCCGCCCTCAGAGGACCGTGATAATAAGCGCGCATCTGTTAACCTCATCTTGGTTGTGGTTGCCTTCTTCCTAGCAACGTGGACACCAATGTTCATTCATGTCATTGTCTGTAACTTTTCAGGTTTCCGATGTTATATGTTTAAAAATGAGGGCACTGACCCCCTGCGCATTCTTCCCAGACTCAACTCAGCTCTCACCCCTATGCTGTACATGCGAGGCTGTGCTGCCATCAGGACCACTGTGCTTTCCAAAGTCTGGAGGCTTAACAAGAGCATAGGAGCAAAAATGGATAATTAATCTGCTCTGTTTATACATCTGCATCCCCAGTAGGGGACAGTGTGGGAAGTTGAGAACATATTAATACAAAAGTTTACATATATTGTGGGAGGTTTTCTATATGTTTGCATCCTCAAAAATCGTCTGGAATAGTGGTTTTAAAGATCTTCTTAAAAATAAAAAAGATTATACAAAAATAAAAAGTGGACTCTTGAGGTAAATTAAACCATCAGATTTAAAGGTGAAATTATTACTATAAAATATTAAAATATTAATATTTAATGTTTCCTATTTGCAAAAATATATATTATTATACGCACCATCTGCAGATTATGCAATTTTGACTCTAAAAAACAACAAGTCTAGATTTTATTTCAATTGCTTGTCTCTCGACCAATGCAAAAACTAGGCTATAGAATTGTAAATTAAATTATTTTCTGTAGTTTGTTATTCATTGTTTATGGACCAGGGGCGGCTCAATTTACCCCGGCCCCGGGCCAAATCACCCCATTTTCTCATATTTTCTCTAATATATATATATATATTTTTATTTAAGAGGAAATCTCCTTGAACTAGTTATGTATTTTTCTACCCAACAAAATGACCAAACAAATGTGAAGTAAATTTTATTTTATTTTGTAACGATCGTTTTGGTGATTCTATTTGAGATATGAAAAACACCTTTTTGTATTCAAAGTGGGATAATTTTACGGCCCATTTTTCAATTTAAATTCTATAACAATACATAAAAACATTTTTTATTTATTTATTTAGACTACTTATTTATCGACTTACCCACTCTCTCCTAGTATGTTTACTCTGCCGTCAGGTTAAAACATTTTGTTATTGTTTAATCACAGTGAATTTTAAACGAAGGGTCTGGACCCACAATGTAAAGAATTCTTTGAATATCTTTCTAATTTTTTATCAACCGAGCTCAGTGAGAAATGTGTAGCCTATTACAATGTTAGCAAAGGCAAATGTAAATGAATCGCTAGTTTCATTTGGATTGCATCTTGTCACACCATTGTGAACATTGGTGTAGTTCCGGTTATAACCAGGGAATGTCAGTAGACAGCTACAAATGGAACTAGAACAGAAGGTGCACAAGAAAGAGGTTTAGCGGGTTAGACTTGTCCTATTAATGTTCATTACAGAGTCCACTCAAAGAAGTTTGTTTTGTTTTTATTGTATTTATTTCAACAGGGACAATGTGGAAAAAAAAATATTAAAGATGCTTTGCACTAGATTTAGCTTGAGCTAGTTTCCATCTGCAGTTTGAACCTCACTTTATACGACTGCTACAACTCTCCTGTAGTGTTTAAATTTTAGGTGTGTTTAAGATGAAGTGCGCCTCGCCGAGGGCGAGACCAAGACCAAGCCACATCACGGCACCGAGGCCAGGGAGGGGCCTCAGATCACGCAATTTATTGCGTTTGTTAAAAAGAGTTTGTTAATAAAACTATTTAAAAAAAAGTTTGTGAACGCATTCCTGCTTCTCCCAGACAGACCTCACAACCAGAGCAGAGAATCTTACAATATAAACTTCTGCTTATGTAAGGTTGTTGAACACATCCATGGCACTGCCATGGCACTATCTGGCAGTGTTCATTTTGACAACATATTTTAATTTAGTCTAAGTCTTTTGACGAAAATGTAATTCAATTTTAGTCGAGATTTAGTCAAAAAAATTGCAAGTTAATTTAGTCGACTAAATTTAAGACAAATTTAGTCGACTTTGTATTTATAATATTCATTATAATCATATTTAATCGAGGTCCTGCTTCATGGAGCTGCTCCCTCATGAACAAAGCTCCGAGCTGTTCCTTTGGCAGTGAATTTACATGATATGAGACTCTTTCAGACTGACAGTAGAAGTTTGGATGATTTTAGTCTCTCCTTTTCATTTTTATTTAGTCTCATTTTAGTCGACTAAAATATCTGGACATTTCAGTCATAGTTTTAGTCGCATGAAAAACTTTTAATTTAGTCCAATTTTAGTCGTCAAAAATATCACTTTGACTAAAATGAAGACTAAATATTTTAGTCGACGAAATTAACACTGCTATCTGGCAAGCATGAAGCATTTCTGCCGATTAAAGTCTCTGTGATGAGAAAAGAGGAGGCAGGAGGCTGCGGAGCGTCAGGGCGACGCGATTCGGATCAAAATACAATTCAGATCTGTCAGTCTGCTGTCAGGGCATGTGTTGACCACTTGATTTCCCATCATCCCTTTGGTATTTGTTGTTCAGGCGGCCGAGCGATCGGCGGTGAAAAGGCCGGCATTCACCGCTTGCCTGTAGCCGCCTGCAGCACCTGAGCCCGCCTGGCTCATCTTAAACACACATCCTCCCCCTGCGCGACTCAACACCGATGTCACACTGACTTTTTCTTCTCTTTTTATTGGTGACCAATAAAACATATTTAAAATCAACTTTTGAGTCTCCGGCCTTCTTGGTGTCCCTGGGAGAGGTACTAGATGGTTGTCCGACTGGAGACTCCATTGTTCTACTGGGGGACTTCAAAGCCCACGTGGGTAACAACAGTGAGAACTGGATGGCTGTCCGGAGGCAGCTGAGAGGTACCGGCAGGCCAAGCGTGCTGCAGCTAGTGCAATCACAGAGGCAAAAACTCGGGTCTGGGAGGAGTTCGGAAAAGTCATAGAGGAGGACTATCGGTCGGCCTCGAAGAGATTCTGGCAACCATCCGGCGCCTCAGGAGTGTGAAGCAGTGCTTCACCAACACTGTTTACAGTGCAGGTGGGGGGCTGCTGACCTCAACTGGGGATGTGGTCGGGCGATGGAAGTGACTTCAAGGATCTCCTCGATCGTTATGTCTTCCGATGAGGAAGCAGAGGCTGGGGACTCGGAGGGGGGCTCGCCCATCACCCAGGCTGAAGTCACCGAGGTGGTTAGAAAGCTCCTCGGTGGCTCCGGGGGTGGATGAGATGGATGTTGTAGGACTGTCTTGGGCTGACACGTCTCTGCAACATCAACTGTGTCTCTTGTGGTGCCCTGTGGGGGGTGCTCCGGGAGTATGGGGTCCGGGGCCCTCTGCTAAGGGCTGTCCGTTCCCTGGATGACCGCAGCAGGAGCTTGTTTCGCATTGCCGGCAGTAAGTCAGACCTGTTCCCAGTGCGTGTTGGTCTCCGCCAGGGCTGCCCTTTGTCACCGGTTCTGTTCATTAACTTTATAGACAGAATTTCTAGGCGCAGCCAGGGGCCGGAGGGTGTCCGGAATCAGGACCTTGTGAAGTGTATGTGAAGTGGCCGGGATGAGGATCAGCACCTCCAAATCTGAGGCCATGGTTCTCCACCGGAAAAAGGTGGCTTCCCGTCTTCAGGTCGGTGGGGAGTCCTTGCCTCAAGTGGAGGAGTTCAAGTATCTCGGGGTCGTGTTCACGAGTGAGGGACGGATGGAGCGTGAGATCAATAGACGGATTGGTGCGGTGTCAGCAGTGATGCGGTCGCTGTATCGGACTGTTGTGGTGAAGAAGGAGCTGAGTCAGGGGGCAAAGCTCTCGATTTACCAATCGATCTACGTTTGCACCCTCACCTATGGTCACGAGATTTGGGTAATGACCGAAAGGACAAGATCGTGGATACAAGCGGCCGAAATGAGCTTTCTTCGCAGGGTGGCTGGGCGCACCCTTCGAGATCGGGTGAGGAGCTCAGCTGGTGGGACTATGTCTCCGAGCTGGCCTGGTGTCGCCTCGGGATTTGCACGGGACTAGAATCACCTGAGAAAGAGTTTGCAGAATTAGCTAGGGTAAAAATCGGCATGCATAGGTATTTTACCAGAAGTCCGGTAATTCTAATCCCGTGCGAATAGGGCTTTAGTTTGCAAAATGAGGAGAGCATTAGTGGCTTTTCGAGGGGGTGGCCAGGGGGTGCCACCCCTGATATCTGCTGGGCCGCAGGGCTGAACTGGCCATCGGGAGAACCGGGAGTTTTCCTGGTAGGCCGACGTACTTTGGGGCCGGTCTGACCTGACGAGAGATCAGGCCCGTATTACACCGTACCGGCCCACGAGAGATACTAACTGTTTTATTTGTAGCGGACCCCAGGAATGAATGAGACGGAGAGCTTCGAACGGGTGCAGCAGTTTTTTACTGTGGTTGCATGAAAAGGGCACCAAGTGACATCAAGCACCATTAACAGCATCACGCACCGTGAAAACGATAAAATAAGCACAGACACAAAAACAATTGGAAAAGATATATGCAAAAATACATATGCTAATTAACATGTGCTCGCATGCACTTGACGCACACAAATTAAATTGGAGTAAAATGTACAAAAATAATAAATTTACATGTCCACCACACACACGAACCTCGCTCCGCTTTCCACAGGGCAGCTATCTTGAAATATGCTTCAATCCTAACCAAAAGTCCAGAATCGCTGTGGCTGCTGCAGTCTATCAAACTCAAGACCGCATGTGAGGAAAAGTCTCTTGACTTCCGGTTAAGTGAAGAAGAATTAACTAGGCGCGAGCGCCCTCTAGTGGACAACTAACGAACATTTACACTCCCACCAATCATGTATAACAAAATAAACAAATACATGATTCACAAATGGACGTTAACAGAACGTAAAACTTCGCGAAAACATGTCTGACGTGAGCATATCAGGCAGGGACAACGTCCAATTAACGTAAATTTAGTTACCTTCTAGGAGGACAACAAGTTTTTGGATTGGCCGCTCAATTACATGGGGTTTATAAGGCGTGCCTTGTTTCTTTGGTGTATTACGATCCCCTATTTTAACCTTTACTCTGCGCACTAAACCATCATCATCTTCCGATGCTTCTACGACTCGGCCTAGTTGCCATTGGCTTCTAGGAAGCATCTCTTCTTTAATAATGACTATGTCATTAACTTTTAGGTTTCGACGTGGTACGTGCCATTTTTGTCTTGTGCAAATGTTCAAAAGGTATTCTCTTTTCCACCTACTCCAGAACTGTTCAGTGAGATATTGAACTCTGCGCCACCTTTTCCTTGCATACAAATCCTCTTTGACAAACTTTCCAGGAGGTGGTAAAGCAACTTTGGATTTCATGAGTATGAGGTGGTTTGGAGAGAGCGGTTCAGGAGACTTTGGATCGTTGATTGTATCAACACTTAGTGGTCGTCCATTGATTATTGACATTGCCTCATAGAAAAGTGTTCTGAGGGAAGCGTCATCCAACCTTCCGGAACTCTGAGCGATCGTGGCATTGAGAACATTGCGGATGGTTCGGATCTGGCGTTCCCAAACGCCTCCAGCATGACTAGCGGATGGGGCATTGAACACAAACTCACATTGTTTGTCAGCTAAGAACACTTCAAGGGTATTTGTGTCACATTGTTTGAGAGCCTCTTTGAGTTCATTTTTCGCGCCCACGAAGTTTGTGCCTTGGTCACAGTAGAGCCTACTTACAGCTCCTCTTAGACTGATAAAACATCTCAAGGCATTAATGAATGAATCTGTGGACAAATCTTCGAGCATTTCTATGTGGACTGCACGTGATGAGAGACAGGTAAAAAGTAGTCCGTATCGTTTGTGCTCTTTACGGCCTTGCTTGGTCAGGAATGGTCCAAAGCAATCCATTCCACAGTACACAAAGGGCTCGGAGATTTCAACTCGTTCCTTTGGAAGCTCTGACATACGTTGTTCTTCAGTCGGGCGTCTTAGCTTTCGACATTGCACACATTTGTTTATCAACTTTGCCACTTCCTTACTTCCACCAATCACCCAAAATCCATTTGCTCTCAACTCCATTAACGTTTGACTTCTGCCCTGGTGGCAGATTTTGGAGTGGTAGTGGGACATAATCAGATTTGTTATGTGATGATCTTTAGGGAGAATAATGGGATGTTTGAGTTCCTGACCAAGAGTGGATTTCTTTAACCTGCCTCCAACACGGAGGAGACCCTGATCCAATACGGGATCTAATGGAAACATGGGACTTGAACTGGGAAGGTTTTCTCCCACCTTCAACCTTTCTAGCTCTTGGGGGAAAGCATGCTGCTGCAAAAGGCTTATTACTGTATCAGCAGCTACTTTTCTTTCTGCGACTGTGACAAGATTGACATGTGTGATTTGTTTTGACCTTAGTCTCTTTATTCTAGCGATTACTTTGAGAAGCATTGACCAACTAGATAACTTTGTGAGATGACTTAGAATGTCATTTAGTTTGGTTGTATGGGTTGTGAGTATGTTTACAGCTTTTACTTCCGGATCTCCAACTAGCAGTCTAGTTGTCTTGTTTGGAGTGAATGGGATATCTGGCTCCCACAGAAACTTTGGGCCTGATAACCAGCTAGTTGATGAGAGATCTGATGCACTGAGCCCCCTAGAGGCATGATCGGCAGGGTTTTGTGCCGTGTCAACATAATGCCACTGTTTGGGATCAGTAGTTTGCCTGATTAACTGGACACGATTTGCGACAAAAACGTGGAACCTTCGCGCCTCGTTGTTAATATACGCGAGGACTACCTGGGAGTCGGTCCAAAAGTACTCGTCATCAATGTGCATTTCAAGTTCTGCCTTTAGCATGACACTTATTTTAGCTGCAGTGACTGCAGCTGTGAGTTCTAGTCGCGGAATGCTAGTGACTTTTGTGGGTGAGACTCTTGCTTTAGCAATCACTAAACTACAATGCACTTTGTCTTCGTTATTTTTGTACCTTAAGTAAGAGCAAGCACCATAGCCTACATTGCTGGCGTCGCTAAAGTGATGCAGCTCTACTCTCACAATGTTGTCTAGATCGGGTGGACAATAACATCTGGGAACTGAGATTGTCTTTAGAGTTTGCAAACCATTTTTCCACTCCTCCCACCGTAAGCGCAAGTTTTCAGGAATAGGATCATCCCACCCAATGCCTCTGCGGCACAACTCTTGCAGAATGCTTTTACCACTCAGAATAAAGGGAGCTACAAAGCCGAGTGGGTCAAACAGGGATGAGATTGCTGACAGTATGCTTCGGCGAGTGGGGGTTTGCTCTTTTGCACTGATATGGAAACTAAAAGTGTCCTTTTCGATTGACCACTGGATGCCAAGCACGTGTCCTTCTGATGTTGAGTCAGGTTTGAGATTGAGAGGCTCAGTGTTATCGGCTCTTTCTGAAGACTCAAGATGGGAAAGAGCGTCGCTGTGGTTTGAGTTGAACTTGTGCAGACGTAAACCTGCTAGTTTGCACAGCTGTTGGGCTTCTGTAATGAGCTCTTTGGCCTCATTGACTGAGGGGACACTAGTTAGCCCATCATCAACATAGAAGTTCCTTTCGACAAAGGCGGCGGCTTTGGGGTAGTCGGATTTGTGTTGCTGTGCTAGGTATTTAAGGCCAAAATTTGCACAACCAGGCGAGGAGCCAGCACCGAATAAGTGGACAGCCATTCTGTACTCTTTGGGCTCTGTGTCCAGCTGACCGTTTTCCCACCACAGGAATCTCAAGTAGTTGCGCATCTCAGTACAGACAAAGAACTGGTGGAACATCTTTTGGATGTCACAGATGATGGCCACTATTTCCCTTCTAAAGCGACATAGCACTCCCACCATCGAGTTAGTCATTTCAGGGCCGGTGAGGAGTGTATCGTTCAATGAGATGCCGCAAAACTTAGCTGAACAATCAAAGACTACTCGCAACTTAGTGGGTTTCTTCGGGTGGTACACCCCGTGATGTGGGATGTACCACACAGTCTCATTCTCAGGTGCAAGAGGGGCCAGTTCTGCATCACCGTTGCAAATAGTGTCCCTCATGAAGGCTGTGTAATGTTCATGATACTGTTCGTCAGTCTTTAACCTTTTCTTAAGGTGGTGCAGTCGGACGGTTGCTAGCCTCTTGTTATTTGGGAGGTCTGGTGGGAGATTGTCCTTGAAAGGGAGGGGCATCTCGTAATGCCCGTCTGGCCTTTGCACTATTGTGTCACTCAGAAGTTGTATGAAGCGCACATCATCTTGAGACACATACTTGTCCTCATAGTTTCTCTCATTAAATAAAGTCTGACTCCAAGACCTTTAGCACATCAGTAGCTGACGGTGTAGGTACTTCTTTCACTTTGATACGATGCACATAGCTCTGATTGCCTCGTCTGTCTAAGTGGGGATTTGCTGACCCAATGATACTCCAGCCCAGTATAGTTCTTTGAGCAAACGGCTCATTAACATTTCCAGTAACTACCTCTAGAGGCGCTAGGGCTGATGGGCAGTCATAACCAATCAACAAACACATATCACAATCTTGGAGGGGCTTCATTTTATTGGCTAAGGTTTTTAAGTGTGGCCACTGAAGTGCAGTTTCTCTGGTGGGAATATGGGACTTGTCAACCGGGATAAAATCTCGAGAATAAGCTTGATCTATTTGGACGTAGGTATCGGAGTCAAAACCACGCACTTGCAAGTTGCAGGCAAGTTTACTAGCTACTACAGTGTCGACAGAGGTCATTGTACTTAGTTTTAACTGCACTGGTTTAGAATCAACATTCAGTTCAGAGGCCAAATCTCCTAAAATAAAAGACGAGTCACTTTGGGTGTCAAGTAAAGCATAGGTGAGTATTTCCTTTTTAGGCTGTGAGGCAGCTGAGACGAAGACTGGTACTATGCTTGATGTGGCGGATGTTTTTCTTGTTAGTACGTGGGCCATGACTTTGTGTATTTCTTTATTTGCGCTTTCCTCTGTGTTTGCACTTTGTCCTGAGACATTTGCAGTTTCCTTTTGCTTTGGTTCTTTTACCCTTTCTATGTGCAGACAAGTTGGGTGGCGTCGGCTACACTTACCACAGGAGTGGCGCGCTTTGCATTCTTTAGTTACGTGGCCCTTTCTTAGGCATCCGAAGCACAGGTGATTTTCACGAATGAATGTCGTCTTTTCGTCCATAGTCTTTGCTGCAAATGTAGAACATTTCACTACGCCGTGAGTGTCGTCTCTGCAAAACAAACAAGGTGATTTTTGTTTAGGAATGGCAACAGGAGTTGAGTTGTTTGACTTGGTTTGAGCAGTTGTGGTGAGTGCTTTGGCTCTCTTAATGTGTCTTTCTTCTGAAGTCTTTTCGTTCATTAAGAATGGTGAGGCAATAGGATTGCATGCTACTCTAGCCTCCTTTTGCATGAACTTTGTGAAGTGAGCAAAGCTGGGATATTCATGCCTTTTGTCCATCTCATCCACAACAATACGACTCCATCTTTGTGCTATCCAATCAGGTAGTTTCTTAAGTAGCTTGTGATTTTCCTCACAATCATTAAGAATCTCTAGACCTTTGACTTGAGGAATAGCCTCAGCACAACTTTGTAGGAAATCTGCAAACTCTCTTAGTGCTAGAGGGTCATTGACATTTATTTTGGGCCATTTCATAAGCTTACTTCTGAAGGCTCTTTGCACCATGAATGGACTGCCATACCTTTCCTGTAGTACATTCCAAATGCCAACATAGGCCTGCTCAGTATTACGGTAGAAATATCCCTCCACAGCTTTCTTTGCTTCACCTGCAAGATAACTCTTTAGGTACAACATTTTCTCGCATACAGGTAGCGGTTTGTTCCCTATTAATGCCATGAAGGATACCTTCCAGTCCATAAACTTTAGGGGATCACCACTAAATGTTGCGGGCTCAGGTAGGGGGAGGCGGTTCAGTGTCAGACAGCTTGCAAGGGTTTGGGCCAAGCTGAGCTCTTGTTCAGCTTGGTGCGTTTGAGACTGGAATGGTGGGGCGAGAGGATTTAGGGAGGGCTGAGCAGCGGTGGGGTTATTTACAGGACTACCTGAATGCTGAGATGGCGTTACGATACTTTCAGACCCATCTTGGGCATCATAAACTCTTACTCGGGCAGCTGCCACCTTTACCTCACTGTCTGCCTTTAGTTGCTGTAGCTTCGATTTCTCCTCCTCTATCTTTGCCTGTATTTCAAGCTCCTCTCTTTTAAATATTGCAAGTGCCTGAGACTCCTTAATTTTCCAATCACACTCCATTTGAGTAACTTTAGCTTCCTGTGCAAGTATTTCCTTTGCAACACTGGCCTGCTCTACTTTGGCTGCAAGTTCAGCTACTGCCTCTACCCGATTGTCCGAGCTAGTGGATGTCTTTGATTGAGCAACAGAAATTTCTGTTTCAGTCTTAGTTTCTCCAAATACAGAGCCATACTCTCCCTTATTTAGTATCATCCTGACTCTTTCCTTTTCAAGGCGATCATTAAAGGCTTCCTCAATAGTGTCTTGTCGTTTTTGAATAAGCTCACATAATTCAGTGGTAATCACATTGCACGCATCCATCCTTTTAACTATTTCTGGAGTTAAAGAGTGGTTACGACGAATGGGCTCGTAGTTTAGTTGGACTACGTCGTGCTTAGCTCTAATGTCATGACTGGATTTATTGAGTCCTTCAAGGGAGCAGAAACATTTTAGACCTGTTCTAATATCTTTGGCAATTTCTTTCCAAGACTCATACGCTTTATTAAATGCCCTTTCATGTTTCCTTGCCTCTTGTTCTTGCATCTCTTTAACTTTCTCAGTTATTCTACGATCACGACTGCTGGATCTAACCAGTGGCTTCTCCGAGGATTTTGTTTCTTCAGCAGGAGTAGACATTTTGTTATCTTAACGTGTATATTGCTTTTGGTATAATGTCTGGATTTACTTTTCAATGAGTTTTGTGCTTTAACTTTAAGACTTAGGAACACAATGCTCAACTCAGACATTTACACCTTTTCAGAACTGGGTAAAGCAATCATGCACATGACAAAACGTTACAAACTTAAATACTGCTGATGAACTACTAGGCTTACTATTCAGAAGGTGATAGTAAACAGATCCATACAGTTTAAGAGATTGCGTTGACTCAATAATTACTTCAGGTAAGCTAACTTGTGATTAGCAACAGTCTTTGCTTAGCATTATACCAAGCCTTTGAATGTAGGCAAACCGAGAACTCAAGATGGCGGCTGGCGATGAGTTTGGCGGCAACCTTGACTGGCGTAGACGTTTTTGGCTGGCTTGCAGATCCGCTGGCCTCACAAGGGATCTCACATGGCATGGACACCGGCTGGATGGGTCTTCTCGCTCTCTGCATCGAGTTGTCGCTCATTAGCGATCGAGTTTTCACTGTAGCGGACCCCAGGAATGAATGAGACGGAGAGCTTCGAACGGGTGCAGCAGTTTTTTACTGTGGTTGCATGAAAAGGGCACCAAGTGACATCAAGCACCATTAACAGCATCACGCACCGTGAAAACTATAAAATAAGCACAGACACAAAAACAATTGGAAAAGATATATGCAAAAATACATATGCTAATTAACATGTGCTCGCATGCACTTGACGCACACAAATTAAATTGGAGTAAAATGTACAAAAATAATAAATTTACATGTCCACCACACACACGAACCTCGCTCCGCTTTCCACAGGGCAGCTATCTTGAAATATGCTTCAATCCTAACCAAAAGTCCAGCATCGCTGTGGCTGCTGCAGTCTATCAAACTCAAGACCGCATGTGAGGAAAAGTCTCTTGACTTCCGGTTAAGTGAAGAAGAATTAACTAGGCGCGAGCGCCCTCTAGTGGACAACTAACGAACATTTACATTATTGATGTGCTCCTCTTTATTTAAGTAAGTAAGTAAGTAAGTAAGTGCTTTATTGTCATTGTACAAGCGTACAACAAAATAGTGTTCAGGTGTTAGTCCTGAGCTGCTGCGGCTGAGCCGCGCTGCCACTGTGTGTCAACCTGACCCGCATGACCTTGGAGGTTGGGGGAACTGTAGTATTCGGAGGAAACCTGGCTGGCTGCCCTCTCTCGTTGTCTCCTCTGATCCTCTGAAACGGTGCACTGCCTCCTGGGTTTGTCCCTGTTTCAGAGCATGGTGTCCTGCACTGGTCAGCTCCTCCTCCCTCTTCCTCCAGCAGCTCCCTCCACTTCACAACAGTCTTTCACCATCTCCTTATTTTTCTCTTACTTGTTTCCTGTAGCTCCCCTTGTGACGCCTCCACTGTGCTGCAGCTGCGGGGGCTCTTGGTGCCTCTTCAGTGTCTCAGAAGAAGACATGTGTAGGTCTCAAATGGGTTTAGCTGAAAAGCTAGCATTTTGTTTACCTTTTTAAAAGCTGCTTTCTTCAGAACCATGTTGGACTCTCAATGTAAACAAATCCACCAAACCGCCACAAAAACTCGGCAAAGACGTACAAAAGTATCCAGAAAAACAATGTGGAACATAGAAACCACAAATGCAGTTCGCAGACAAAGGTGAAAAATATTTGGATGCAATTACACAGTATAACCACTTACTGAGCAATGGGCCTCTCGGATAAAATAGGCTATTACTCCTACCCCTCACATCATATTTGCCATTATAAGTGAAAAGGGTTCATTGTAACACCCTTGATCAAGGGTGATCAAGCTCCTCCCCCTCCCTCCTGATTGGACCATGTCTCATGGGTCAACATGGAAGGATACTAGACTCTGGCCGTTTCTCAATCTGTGTACTTGTGTGCTCGTGGACTTGTGAAACGTCATCACGCGGGGCCCAAGTCTTGTTCCAATTTAAAATTAATAGACTCCTCCCCGTTTACCACAATGACCACGCTCGAGGGGGAATTCATGGCCGATTTACAGGCAAACAAAGGTTTGCAATTGATGTCTTCGCCTGCAGTGTCTCACCCTTTTCATTTCATATGAGGTGATTTAATGTTATTAAAGCTCACAGTCCCATGTTCATGAGCTACTTCCTGTTATGTCATCGAGTTAAACGCTGAAAAAGCCGAGTCCGCACTCGTGAACTCCTCAAGTCCGTACTCCGAGTCTGCACCCGCAAGTCCATACCCAGGAGTTCACAGGTACAGAGTCTGCACTCTGAGAATTGAGAAACAGCCTCTGATTAATTGCTGAGATCCCTGAATAAAAATAATAATATTAAACGGTATGGGTTGGAAGGTCAATGCGGGAAAAATCTCCAAAGGTCTAATAAAACTTCCAGATACAGACTGACAAAATGTTCCAGTATAACTTTCAGGGTTTATTTAGTCAGACACTAGGATTAGAGATGTTGAAATCTTTACTGTAGGTTCTAAAGTGAGATGAAGCCAGCATGACTCGCTGCGCCTTTACGGCTATTTTATACTTCAGCGACAGCTCCGCGTTTACACTGAAAAAAGCAACCTATAGAATTTACCCAATAAATCTGAGGTAACAACTTGCATCTACTTTTTTTGGGTAGATCTAATCTGAGAAAATCAGCTTGTTATTTGTTGCGGCCTTTCCCTTGATGTAGGCCTACTCACAGATCTCCGATATTTCATCCTAGGTTGCAGATTCCACGCTCACTAGTCCTCTGCCTCCTTCCTTACAGCTAGCGTACATTCTCAGAGTGCACGCATGGTTAGGAGTTTTTAGTCTGTAAATTTACAAAATGAGGAGAGAGGGAGAGAAATTTCAGAAGTAAAGAGTCAAGTCTTTCTCTGCAAGTTAAGAAGAGCTAGAGTCCCAGCCTCTGTTATGTGCAACTTCTACAGAGGAACTAGAGCATCCTGACCAGCTCCATCACTGTGTGGCACGGCGCCAGCACTGCCTCCTGCCGAAGGAGCCTCCAGCGCATCGTGAGAGCAGCGGAGAAGATCTGTAGAGCTCCTCTCCCCTCCATTAAGGACATGTACTCCACCCGTCTCACCCGCAAAGCCGTCAGAATCACCAGGGACCCTACGCCCCCATCACACAGTCTCTTCAGAGTAATGCCTTCTGGGAGGAGACTGCGGAATCTACGGGCCAGGTCGAGTCGCCTTAAGAACAGTTATGTACACAGGGCCATCGGGAAGCTGAACTCCCTGCCCTCCCTCCCACCCCTCTTCCCCCACCCCCCGCTCCACAATCAAGGATGAGAGAAATATAATTTCAAATCAGTCACATGGTTTGACAAATAAAACAATCTTGAATCTTGAATCTTGAAGTCCCCCCTTCCTTTCTGATTGGACCGGCTGTTTCACAGGAAAGCTCGTCTCATTGGTCAAAGTTATGGCAACAGGGATTCTGATTTGTCACTGAGATCAGCAAAGGAGGGACTTTAAAAAATACAATTATTTAATGGAACTTACGTTACCTCAAATTTCAGGCCCAGGCATTAATTTATACGCAATCTATTAAATCTGTAAAACATTTAAACGTATATAGACTAACAACTGTGGTCTGTATGCTTTATCTTGACACTCAGGACATTTGGGTTGGAGAAAATATCATCAGTTCAATGGGAATTAATCTGCATCACTCAGAAACTGCTTTCTAACATATATATCACAACCACTTCCTCTGGTACTAAGGAAGTCCCTGAAATTACCCTACCTGGGATTCAGCTGATAGTATCCAGTACAGTTTTTCCTTCAGATGATGTTTGTTACTGACAGGCCTATCTTCTCATTCGTGTACAACCTATAAATGAGGGCAGGTCACACACAAGCAGAGGTGTAGTCTTCCCTGCTGATGTGCACATTATGTCAACACTAAGTGGCCTCTGTCTCCAATGAATAACAGAAGCCTGGGATTGTCTCTTGTTACCTCCCACTAGTTTCGTCAATGTGTTAATGATTCTCTTTAGCATCACACTGCCTGAAGTCATCATTTTCCTCAACCTTTCTGTGGCCCTTGCTTTCCTGCTGAACAAAGCTTTGCGCAATGAAAACTGCTTTCTGTACAGGCGGAGTACTTGCTTGAATGACTTTTGCACAGGCGTGTCTTACTATTAAGTTGGTGTGTTTGATGTTAGAGATAACCTTTACTCAACAAATGGCACCATGTATATTGTGCCTACTTTTTTAGACCTGTCTTATATGGGAATTTTGGCAGCACAGGCTGACAGGTACCATGCTGTTGTGTCTCCTTTTAAATATGACCAGCGTATGACCTGTAACAGGACAGTGCTTATCATAGTTGCCTACTGGGTGTATGCGTTCTTCATTGTTGGTGTGCATAATCTGGTCACATTGGGGATTGGCCAGGGTTTCACTAGTTTTGGCGTTGTTGTGGCAAATGTGCTTACAGTCATTATTATTATTATGAAAGGGTTGAACATTCGATTTTTTTATCATAGCAAGATTCCAGCTGGACCGGGAACCGCCCTCTGAGGAGAGGGATAATAAGCGCTCATCGGTCTATCTCATATTAGTGGTTGTGGTATTTTTCTTAATCACATGGGTCCCCATTGTCACACATAATCATTGCCTGTTATTTTGTAGGTTTTACTTGTTACATGTTCAAGAATTAAGGCACAGACCACCTACGTATTCTGCCTAGAATCAACTCAGCTCTTAATCCTTTGTTGTACATACGAGGCTGCGCCGCCATCAGGACGACCGTGGTATCCAAAGTGGCGAGGCATTGCTGCAGAAAAAGGTAAGAAAATTGATTTAGATCAACGTTTATGCAGTTTTGAAGCTATAGATTTACCCAGAACACAATAACCCAAACAGTATCAAATTCATGGGCGGCGAGGATCTCCATTTAGGACTATGGATAACAAAATCTAACTCTAAAATGTGATCAACAAGCAGACTATGTTTGCAGAAAGTTGGCAGCCCAAATGTTTCTCCTTAAGATAATACAAGTCATATTCTGTCATCACCTATTCGATCTGCAATGAACATCACACAAAGTAATAAATTGGAATAACTCCAACACTGAACCATAAGGAAGGATCATACTGCACTATTCCCATGTGGACTACCAAACATTAAAACTGGCTCTACTCAAGCTATGGAAACACTTTGCTATAATTGTTCTATAAAGTGCTGCATGGATAGCTCTTTATTCCACCAGCCCAATGCAAAACCACACGCCATTTCAGTTTTTTGAAAAAAGCTCAGAACTAATGCCTCAGAGCAGTGGGACAAATCAGGGGAATTTTGGACTCAAAGATATAAAACATATAATGTTTTAGCTGTCAATGCCTTTTGTAGCTATCTCATTGGCTTGTGACAAAAGCTTTTCTGTGTTTTTTTCTTTCAGCCAAGGACGACCTAATCCGACCTCAACTTTGATTAGGTCACGCAGACTTAGGACATAGTATTTAATTTGTCACTTTTCTCACACCTGTAAAAAGCTAATTCCTTGTGCTTTGGGGAGAGACCATTTGAAACTATGTGTGATGTGAATGAATTGCTGATGGCATAATAAACAAAACAAAAATATGTACTCGTATATTCACTTTGTGTGAGTTATTCCTACAGCCGAGATATGTGTTTGATATAGATAGGCAACATTTCATTAATTTAATGTCAGCTTATCGGCCAGGTCTATATATTGAGCTTATTATAGGCACGGGAGGTGTTTTATGTAGATCTATGCTATTGCTAACAGCTTTTGCGCCAAAAGAATTCCATCAAAGATGTGTCTGCTGAGGCAGGATGTAGTTTCAGGGGAAACCACAAAGCGTCAGGAGAGTCTCGGTTTTGGCACTGTGCCACAAAACCATGAGCGCAACTAACTGTGAGGAAATAAGATCGCCCAGAAACATCAGCCACAGAATAGGGGTAGTATAGTAGGCCAAGCACATGCAGAAATGTGAATTATTTGGAATGCTCTCCAAAGATGAATAATTTGCATGCATGTTTCAAATCGAAGGCAGACCATTATAATAGGTCAACTAACACACAGCAAAAGGGCCTAGTGATATTATCATTCACGATGGGTTAGTTGTCGCCATTAGAATGAATTGATATGGGTTAATGTTAAAACTAAAATAGCTCAATTAAAAATCACGGAGTTGACTGATTGAAAGTGAGACGAAATGTCGTGATGTTGGCCGAAATAGCTGCTACTAAATTATTGTGATTATTTATCCATATAAAAGCAATGCACTGACTGCTGCAAAATGTGTCAATGCTGTCGTTGCACGTTAGGTCTATAGGCCTAAGCATTTGCAAAATTGATATTAGGCGAATACGTGGCCAATGCTTAAATAGCGCATCCAGCAGCGCGTGTTTCGGCGAGGGTCTCCGAAGCGATCGCCCCACCTATGTGTACCCCATTATCAGTACGTGTGGCATCTGGCAGGTAAAGTTGCCAGGAGGTCCTGTGCCGAAAAAGACCCTCCCACCGTGTGATGTTTTGTGCGTCGCACTCGGGGCTGGTTTCTATTCAAATGTGGGTCAGGGGTGAGGAAGCCTAACGTCATAAGCTTGCAACATGGCGTCCCGAAGGCTGTGAGAAGAGCAGGAGGATGGTAGCGAACGCTTGAGAACGACACCGATGTAACACGGTAAGAAATCAGATTTTCCACAGATTGTAGACGGATAATGTTCTATGGCACTGTTTTATAGCGTCCACTCAAATGTCCGTCCTCTTGCCTTGGCACATCGATCGTGGATTTTCGGCGTACGCTGGTGTTTTTTTTCACGGCGTGCCAACCAACAAAAAGGGGTCTGCCACTACTGCCTCTCGCGGCGTTACCAATTCCTCTGTCATTCAGTGGATTGATACATAGATTTGACTTTACATTAAGTCCTTTATTACATTCACGATTCGCAGTTTGCCGTTGGTACGAGTGAGGGTCTAGGCAAAGATGCCCTGCAAGGGGAGCCTTTCCAGATTGGCAAATCCATTATGCAGCAGCTCGATTACGGTCGCTGCTGTTGAAGATGCGCAAGGCTACCTACCACTCTTGGACTGGCTATTATTGGGCTATGCGCGTTTTATTTACATCGCTTCTTGTCACGATACGTGTAAATTAAACGCTTTTAAGCCAGGGCGGACTTGGCATTTATTCGACCACTTAAGCACCTAGCGTTTTGCTTTCAAAACAAACGCCTACATAAGATTATTGCAAATAGAGACTGCAGCCATTTAAAGCTCCAAGGCTGTTGTTGTGGCGTTACTGTTTGTTTTACTGATCTGTGCGGACTTGTCAAATAACACATGGATAAACCAAGGGCAGATAATAGCCTAATTTCATTGTTTCACTGCTAATATATAAAAGTAGACTACCAAACTGGTGGAGTAAGCACATCTTACTATCATCTTTGAGATCAGCGGTTAAATAGCTTCATGTAAACAGGACAGAATCAGGATGTTACCTCAGTAAATTAAAGCCCCGTATAACCAACGCTCAAGCTCAGCAGTTTTTAACAATGTAGCTCAGGTATTGATGCCGCCCAGCTCTTTTCCTATGCAATTAGCCCTTTATAACTATCAGTCATCCTAATGGAAACAAGGGAGAGGATTCAAAGCTAAACAATTTCTACATGTGCGGTCATCAATTGAGTAGAGAAAGGGTTATCATGGATTTGAGTCTTGTTTGACATTATTTGGGTTTGGGACACATTTTTTATCGCCATGATTTCTCCATTGTGAGACCAATAAAGTCCTACATTACCATACTGGTTTATCTGGGTTCCACCAAAGCTCTGGTAGCTGTTATAGTTCCAATGTGCACAGTATTTAGACTATAACGTCACAAGAGCAAATCAAAGATTGCCTTCCTGAATTCACCTAGAAACGCATCAACATAGACGTATGTGTAACCAAGTACGATGGTGAAGGGTTGATCACTTCTGTCGTCATAATTAACAAGTAAAGTAAACTGATCAGTGCGACTTTTCATTGATTGCCGTAGACTACAAAGCAGGCCTCAAGGCTAATTTGAGGCCTTTGTGTGTGTGTGTGTGTGTGTGTGCCTCATGATCCTCATGATCAGTTGGTTGGTCTTGCTTCATGTAGTCTCTTCCTCTTTCTATACCCCCTCCCGAATTCTACACGCACACAATTCATACTCCAATCGTGTTGTGTACATTGTAACTTAGAGCAGCCTATAAGAAGGCTACTTAGGCTACTTGTTCTGCTGACATGTTGGACAAGTACTTAATGATTGCTGGGCTGTTGTGTCTGTATGGACCTGTTTATTGGGCTGCTCGCTAGTGCTACTTGAAGCTAGTTTGGTTACTTCCCTGCCAAAAAGCACCTCAGGGTAGGGTTGTTGTTCTTGAAGAAGAAACGGTCTTTGGAATGTAGTGCTGATAGCCAGAAGGTTATGCAGCGTTTAGGAGGAGGGGGGGTTGGCAGCTGTGTAAAACCTTGGACCATACATACAGTGTCCTTCCTTACCCAACATGCCCTCTGTCCTTGTAGCCAAAGCATTAGGCACCCAGGTCATGTGGGTCTTCTGCTTTATCTCATCAACTGCTCATTCTTTCAAGACATAGGTCACTTATCAGCCTAATCAAAAGGATCTTGCAATGCCAGAGGTTGATTAGTTTACTTCTAATGGAAATGGTGGTCATTCTCCCATACTTTGTCCTGTTTTGTAACTTTTGCAAGAAATAATGTACAAACATGTTTCATGTTATAGTGAAAAGTGTGTGTTTTATGTTAGGGAGGTACTGTTTCATTTGATTCATTGAAACCATTCAAATCACACAATTGAAGCCACGCCTGAATGTTTTCCAGGTTGAGGAATTTGTTCAGACATTATTTGTCTCAAAGTTTACCCCATTCTAGTTGCTCTTGTAGTGCAACTGTGTATTCATAAGCTGGCAGTGCTGAATGAGGGCTGTCTTTTTCTTCTCCTACTGCACTATTGGCACATCTGGGGTACAAGGCAACCACCGACCCCCTCCTGTGTGGTAATGCATGGGTTTCTTTTCATTTCACTGCTCCCTTGGCAGGTCTTGTTTGTCTGCAACATGGCTGAATGTTCCAACCCTTAATTGGATGTGTTCACTCCAGACTGTGGCAGGAATTCTGTCATTTCTTCTTTAACCTCAGACAACAATGGGTCATGCACCTGTTATCGCAACAAACTAAAATAATTAGGTTATCGTTAAATTATTATTGTGTTTACTTGGTATCTGTACTATGTCTCATCTCTTCCCTACTCCCACCACCATACAATGTAGGCACACGTAAAAGCTGCAGAGCTTATGTTTGTGCATCCATATCTTTACATGCCATACTGTAAAGAGATATTGTAAAAAATAACTTCTGGTAAAGCAGTAAGTTATATATTTTAGAGAAATCCCTCCTCAGTGGGTTTTTTATTGGTTGTTAGCCTGTGACCTTTCACGGGGTAGGGTAGGTTTTGTTGTTGCACCACAGGACTTTGGCACACCTCTGGCCTCTACTCTGGCTTCTAGCTCTCTGCTATTAGTGCCATAGCCCACCCTTCTGTTACTCACCTTCACTGTGTGAACAGTAGAATGTCTAAAACTCTCTGGAAATATGAGGCTAAATGCAAGTCTGCTTTAAACAAGATAATTTATTACTTGTGCGTGACCAGTTGGATTTACCCTACATTGCCAATCATGTCATTGTTAAAGAGATTTTGATTATTTATCAGTGGTTAATACTTTAACTAATGGTCTTCAATTATTTAAATAGGTTATTATTCAATTGTAATTACACATTTAATTAAACAATTTCCCATTAATCAGGCAATGGTTTGTATTGAAAAAATAAAATGGCCAGGCTATGTATATTTAGTTAATGGTTAATCCGATGTGAGGTATAATGGTTCAGTTTGACAGTGATACAATTCCCTTGAGAGCACTATGTTCTTTTGACATGGCCCAGAGAAATAGTGTACCATTATGCTAGTATGTGTAGCTTCCTTGTTTTAGCATACTGTATCTTTAAGCCATAGAGATACTAGCGCCTGCCACGGGCTAGGTAAGCTGATCCTGCGTCTGTTTGAGGAGGAACATCATTGAAGCAGGCCAGAGCATTGGCCAAATTAGGCCAGAGAATGTTTCTTGGGATTAAAACTCTATTTTGAATAACCTTCTAACTATGCTGCAAGTGTTGTATGCTTCTTTTGGTCATACAAAAGGTTATGGACAACAGAAAAAAATATATACATATTTTTCATACAGCTTTTGTAAATCGTGATACAAAGCAGAGGGTGTAGCCCTATCTGCTCATCTTTGGTCATAACACTGTTTTCCTGGGCAGCATCATTGGGCCTACATGTGTCCCACCCTAGCTGCATATAGATCAGCCGTAATCCATTAGCAGCTCCCTGGAATCCAGCCGGCACAGCACCAGAGGGGCCAGAGGGAGAGGGTAGCAGTGGGTGATGGGGGGAGGAGGGATGAGAAGAGGAAGGGTTGGGGGGAGGTCGAGCTGGCTCCTTTAGAGTGCGCCCAGCCCCCTTTTATGTTGGTCTGCTGGAAAAGCCTCTTGAATCCCACCATAAAGCCTGCAGAGGTGTGTGTATGTTAAGAGAGGGACTTGACTGATATATGGCTTCCTGGCTGGCATCGCACTAGAGCTCCTAGTCTTGTTTCTCTATTACTGATTTTAGGTAGTTTGCATCCTGCATGGCTCAGTCTAAACAAGTTCACGTCTGGGTAATGTATTCCAGCATATCTTATTATGTTTAGATCTGAGCCTGTGAATTGTTTGTGGGATGTGTGTGCATGCCCAAAAACCTGGTGAGGCTGAGAGGAATGGAGGGGGGATGGTAGGATGGTCAGAAGAAGTGTCAAAGCACAGGAGACAAGCTCAGGCCTGAGCAGAGTGTAATGACTGCTCCAGCTGATTATATCAGCCTGACTCTTGTAGAAATACATTTTCCAACACAACCTCCACGATGTACTGTGGATGTAGTGTTTTTAAATTGTATTTGGTTTTCGGTTCCATGATTGTTTAATGTATAGTTTGAGGCAAACCATGGCAATGTTGTTAGTTATTATAAATTGGCATTAACAAATCTTCTGCTTTGTGGTTAGCATTGCATTCTGTTGTTTAAAAAAATGTGCGAGTCAAGTCTGATTAGGAAACACTAATGTAGATGAAGTTTTAGGACCCCAACAGAGCATGCAGTTCTTTTGGCCCATTTCTGTAAATGAGGACCTTTCTCTGGAGGATCAGGTGCTGCTGTGCTTATCTGTGCCACACCCTCTCCCCCACTCTCTTGCCCTAGTTGCAGTGTAGTTTTACCTGCTCAGGTGTCCACCCCGGCCCTACGGTGCCACTGCCCTCCGCCCCTAGACAATAGAGCAGGGGTGACATTACCATGACCTAATGAAGAAATGAGTGAGCGGTTTCCAAAGAGAGCATCCCACCAAAACTATAGTTTCTCCACCTAGAGAGAGAGAAGCTGAAAGAGTACTCACTTTACTCTTTTCATTGCTGCCCTGTGGCTGTTGTGCTGAAACACTGGCAGTGTGTTTACAGACCAAACCGGATCTGTGTCAAGCAGTTTGTCTAAAAATGGGATGGGCTTTATTGAAAGTTTATTTATTTCAGGGACAATGCATTAACATTTCTGTTAGTTTACCATTGTTGGCCAAAACACTTTCTTCCATCTGCAGCCCCAGGCCAGATGTAGAGGCTCTTGGCAGCAGCATTTACAACGAAACATCCAATTGCAAATAATATGCTTTAAAAATGTATTGTTGTCCAATTTATAATTGAACTAAAAAGTTGCATTAGCTATACATTCTGTAACAACTTATTACATCATTAATAAATCTCGTAATTATTTAGGAAATCTACAAGGAAAATTACAATTTACACAAATTTGTTTGTTTGTTTGTTTGATCGGGACAGTGCATTTTAATGAACACTCATGGGACTCATCGTAGGCATCGGTGAATTTAATTTCCATCCGTTGTGCCCATTGGTCTCTCAAACACACTCTCATTTTTCTTTTGTGGTAGGAGTAAACTTCACACAGAAAGGGCCCATCCAGCCTGGTATCAAACCCAGAACCTTCTAGCTGTGAAGATTGAGCACAAACCGCTGCGCCACCCTGCCGTTTAAAGTATAGGCTACTATTTTGTCCCCTGCATTTGACCCATCCTTCAATACATCTTAAAGCAACCCATGCGGGGCAATTAGCAGCCGCATGGCTCCTGGGGACCCATCTCCAGATGTGGAGCCAGGCTAAATGTCAGAATCACCTGACAGTAGGGCTGGGCGATATGGCCTAAAATCTATATCATGATATGAAAAAATAAATATCACGATAACGATATATTTGACGATATAATTGACAATGGACGAATTACTTCAAAATCCCAGCCTCACGCCTATTGGGAAGATTCATTCAGTGATATTTTATTCTTTTTTTTTTTAACGGCATAATTGTCTTCCAAATATGATCTACTCAAGCAGTTTACATCCTTTATTTCATTTTACTTTTTCAGCACGTGTCCCCGTGTTCTACAGTCACCGTTTATGCTGCTCTGATGGAGCAGAGTGTAACATAAATTATATTGTGTCCACAACGGTATAAAAAATTACAACGATATCAAAACATTATATCACGATAACAATATGCGATACGATATGGCCCACCCCTACCTGACAGGAAGATTAATCTTTATTTTTTATTAATTAGGATTTTTATTATTGAAGTGTGTCATGCCATGTGCTCAGCCCTCATGGGCCTTTTATGACAGTAACAGTAGTCACAATAGACAAATACCATTACAAACATATTCACATTCCAATACAACCATCAAATCACTTATAATGGTATATCTGTAAATATTTGTGTTTTGTCCTGAATTCCATATCACTACAAGTGAACTCAATGTTTCTTTTTCTTTCAGCTTCAGGTGGTGCACACGACGGAAGCCAGAGAAGGAAAGTGGAGATGGAACTGCCAAATCATGCCAAACAACTGTTGCTGCAACTCAACCAGCAGAGAGCCAAGGGATTCTTGTGTGATGTCATTATTGTGGTGGAAAACGCACTTTTCCGTGCCCACAAGAACATATTGGCCGCAAGCAGCATATACTTTAAGTCGTTGGTTCTTCATGATAACCTCATTAACCTGGACACAGAAATGGTTAACCCGTCTGTGTTCAGACAAGTGCTGGACTTTATCTACACCGGGAAACTTCTGTCCTCTTCAGACCAGAGTAATGAGCAAAACTTCAGTGCCCTCTTAACAGCAGCTAGCTACCTCCAGCTCCATGACCTTGCTGCGCTGTGCAGGAAGAGACTTAAACGTAGTGGTGGGAAGCCCCTACCAGGTAAACCCTCCACTCCAGGCCCTCTGAGCCGCCAACGCCTCAACAACCAGCACCTTTCCTCCTCCACCCCCACAGGACCCAGTAACCACTATCCCCCCACCTCATCCGACACTGACCAGCCACAGCCCGATGAAGGCCTTCGGGACAAGCTTTCAGATGATGAAATGTTTGTCTGCAGCTCTGGGAAACACGGAGGGAATGGCAGTAGTAATGGAAACCTTAGCAGTGGTGGAAGTGCTGGAGAGCCAGATCTTGGGTTGGATCTTTCCAAAAAGAGCCCTCCCTCTGCAGGAACTGCCACTGATGCCCTCAGCCCTCACAGCAACTCCCAGGAATCCCCTCAATCTGCCTCAGTATCCACAACCAACAGTGCCTCACTGGACGACTCCTCAACCACACTCCCAGGAGTGGACAACTGCTCAGACCCGACAGAAGTCTCCTCTAAAGCCTCTGAGGATGGTCCATTACAGCCCGATGGCCCGCCTCCTCAAAAGAAATCCAGACAGGGTTCTAGAAAAAATGAATGGCCCCGGAGAGAGGCATCAGGATTGAAGTCGGAAGATCATGACAGGCCCCTTGTAAATGGGGTCATAGTTGGCCCCAAAGATAGCCGCTCCTCTAGTGGTGTTGGTGCAGGCAGTGCTAGCAGCTTTACCTCCGAGCAGTCATATCCATGTAAAGATGAAGAGGATACAGGAGAGAATGGTCATGATCACAGTGAAGACAGCGCTCAGAGTGATGGAGAGAGTGCAGGGGGTCGAGGAAAGGGAGGGGGCCATCGAAGTACCAACTATGTTTACCGCCAGGAAGGCTTTGAGCCGGCCCTGGGTGACAACCTTTATGTGTGCATTCCATGTGGCAAAGGCTTTCCCAGTTCTGAGCAGCTGAATGCTCATGTGGAGACGCACACTGAGGATGAGCTCTACATCAAAGAGGAGGGGGGGACATTGGTGAAAGAGGAAGATGAGGAAGAAGCTGAAGATCTCTCTGCCACAGTAGGGCCCTCCAGTTTTGGCTCAGAGACACGTCCATTCAAGTGCACAGTCTGCAGTAAGAGCTACAAAGACCCAGCAACATTAAGGCAACATGAAAAAAGTCACTGGCTGACCAGGCCCTTTCCATGCAACATCTGTGGCAAAATGTTCACCCAGCGGGGCACCATGACACGCCACATGCGCAGCCACCTTGGCCTCAAGCCGTTTGCATGTGAGGAGTGTGGCATGCGCTTCACGCGCCAGTACCGTCTGACAGAGCACATGCGTGTCCACTCTGGGGAGAAGCCCTATGAATGCCAACTATGTGGGGGGAAGTTCACCCAACAGCGCAACCTCATCAGTCACCTGAGAATGCACACCTCACCGTCTTAGAAACACATCAAGCCAAAGAACTCTGGGAAAATAAAAAAGACTTGTCTACATTTTATCATCTCAACAAGCAAAGAAACGCACATGGACACAGCGTTGTACCTGTCCCGTTTACGACACCTTGGTTACGTGAACTATGAAGCTTCTTTTAGCTACAGCTGATTGGCTCTTGTGGATGTGAGATCCTTGTAATGCAAGGATTTGTCATCATTTAAACAGAGTGATGTCTGCTCACCTCTCAGGAGTTTAAGAGAGATGATCTTTTCTGCTGTCTCTCTTCAAAGTTGTGTAGCCATGGCCAGCACCACTGCTACTCTGCAACTTAATTTAATGTGAATGTGGGTGCTGCTGATATAATATCAAGAACCCCTCAGCCTACCTGTCTTTTACCATTCTAACGCTTTCAATTTTTCTTCATGGTAATTTAACAGTTATACCTGTATTACAGTGCTACTTTGACCAAAAAACCTTTGCAAACTATACTGGCAATAATTTATCAAACTTTGTTTTTAGCCTGACAGCTTTATACATATATTTTATGATGGTGATGGGTTACTGGGTTTGGGACCACCTCCTTGCTTTAAAAGATAACCCAGGAAAGGTTTCCAGGTGATACGACATACATCTGCACAGCTATCAATGGAAGGTGGTCATTATTTTTTGCCTGCTTGTGCACCCAGGAGTGAGTCCTGGTTAGCGGTACTTGTTCTAAAGAACTTGTAATGTTTCAGTGAATGTTTAAACTGGAAAGTCTTTGAATTTTTCTTGTAGAGGGGGGAGGGGAGGGGAGGGGGGGCTTGAGTGGGTGTTAAGCTTTTTGAATTGGTCAGAGAGGGTGTGTAAGTCTGAACTCTGTTCAGTTGGTACATTTTTTTATTTTACTTTATTCTTGACTGTATAGCTTTCCACCCCTCAGAAAAAAAGTCTATTTGTATAGGCTTTTTACTTTGCTACCTCTAATACTCTTACAGACTCTATGTTGTTTAGTTCAAAGTTTCTATGTAATTATTGTAAAAAGTATGTAGAATATGGTAACTTCTCACCTAATGCTTTAACCTGCCCATCTCTCAACACAGGTTTTTAATGCTCATGACATCTTTAACTAAAATCTTATTTTAAGCCATTAATATTTGTTAAAATTGAGTCTCTTCTCAATATGGTTCCATTTCAAACTGTACTGTAGCTTCTGGAGCCTGTTGTTAGTTTAGATGTATAGTGTTCCAAAGATATTTTTGAATGTTGAAGAGAACAAAGCTAACTAACACACATTGCTAGGAGCTCATTACCAAAGTTATTTTTTTCTTCTTTTTTTTTTTTACAATATACTTAAAATATAAAGCATACTAAATTATTGTACTTTTAATTTTGTTGTATAAATTATTATATTCTAAAAACAGAGAAAAACTCTTGCTAGCCAATGACTGAGGAAGTAAAGCTTGTGCTGATTGGTGGGCTGGTATAATGTAAACTTTACAAAAAGAGTGTAAAGTTTAAAACCTGTTTTGATTTATATCTAGAGTCCTTATCACTTTATATTCCCTGACTTAAATGACAGGACCTAATGAAATTCTATGTGTTCTGTTCAGACCAAAAAGAAAAAAAGATAGGAATTATAATCAGAATTTAAAATGTGAAGTTAAAAATTGCTTGTTAGTTTTTGAGCCAGAATTGTAAAAACTTGTATTAAGAAGGGAGAAGTCGGGATGCACTGGACAGTTGGACAACTTATGGACTGCATGCACTGATATATTCTGCTTATTGGGATTTATATAGAAATAAACTCTCTAAAACTTTACGTAACTTAAGCAGAGATATGCAGGGATTAGCTGGGGGCTGCCTATAAGTTTTCATAACTGTCCACTGTGTCTAAGCTTTAAGCAGTTACAATGTGCAGCATGAACCTTCACTACAAGTTTTTGATATATAGGCATTCCTCTATTGTATTGTTTTTTTGTTTTAATATTCCTCCTTTGTCCTCATGTTATGGTCTGTGAATTGTTGGATTCCAGGGATGCAGTTCCACTTATTGAGCATTTAAGGTGTAAAGTACCTGCATCCTGGACTCCTGAGTCGTTACTTGCTTCTGCTGGATATTGGTGTCTTGCTGTCGAGCAGTTACTGTTTAGTGATTGCATGGTACATCTATGCTTTTTCCACACACCCCCTTTACATCCTAAAGCATATAACCCATTATTGCTTGTGACCTTCTGGTTAAAGAGGGAGTCCACAATGCATTGCCTTCAAATGATTATTGTACCTGTCAGCACTTATTGCTGTGCAGCAGAATGTCTGTCATGCAATAGGTGTATTTGTACAACTATATTCTCTAGCCATCTCTGCAAACAATTTGCAGCTGCATTTGTATGCCTCCTTCTTAGCCGAGAAACTCCAAACTGTGACCACACTACTATTATTACAAGTACTACTACTCGAATACTTCAGGGATTGTTCTGCATCTGTGAATGCAGACTCTCAGCTGCATTTGTAAGACATAGTATTGTATCAATGTGTCTGTATTTTGACAATGGGGAAAGGCAAAACACTAGTTTCATAACTAAAACAAACTGGGGGGGTACTTTTTTTTCATCTAACACAAAGCGCCTTGGCAAAGGCGAGGCAGCTCAAACTAGTCAAGATTTTAGCTAATGACAGTATGTTATAGTTGCAAAGTTGTACAAAGATCTAAGAAGAAAAAGCTCATACCCAAATTCACAAACTATTTTTTAAACCAAAGCACATTTGAATGATTATGGAACCATGTGTGGCTCAAAAGAAACATATGTATTTATCTCATTGTTTACAAACTTACAGTTTAACAGACCTCAATGGAGGCTTGGCCAGTCAGAGAAAATGTGTGTTTTTTTGTTTTTTTGTTTTTTCATGCATTTTAAGAGGTTGCTGCCAAATATTTAAAAAGCGACACTTCAAACATGAGATGCATATTCATTGGTTGGAAGGAGGTGTGGTTTAATGCCAGCTGGTTGTGGGGTGACCCTATGTCCCAGTCCCCTTGCCCCCTGGCCTGTCTTGTGACGGGATGCAGTGGTGGGGGTGGGCAATGTGCCCTTGATGTATTAATCAAAAGGCATTTGTGAGCCCTGTGTTTACCCAAATGCACTTGAGAAATAACTCTGCTGCTGTGTCATTGGGTTGAACCAAGGGCTTGTTGTAGTCTCTGATGTTGCCGCTTTTTAAATCTGGTGAATGTAGTTTTTTGGTCATTTTTAAAGACATGTAAGCCAAGTAACCGCTAGTCTTAACTGTGAATGTTATTTGTTTGTATCTACTTGTAAGATTTTTGCAGAAACTTTGGCTGACTGTGGATGAAGCAGCACACACCTCTGGCTGGCCAAGCTTCTTTGATACCAAGTTGGTGCAAACACTTATTGACAGTGTTGTTTTTTATCAAATGTCTATTGTCAGTGATGAATGTATTTATTTCTGGTCCTGAATTCACCTTTTCAAAGATTGTACTCAGAGTGTGAGACTGAGGTGGAGGCAGGACCCCTATTTTATTTTTTGTTTGGAGATTTCAAGCTGAGAATCAAAATGCGATACAAGACATAGCCATTTACCATAATATGTGAAGGTGACATTTTTGCGGGAGTTTTTTTACACAATAATGGTCTATGGCATTTTAATATCATCCTTCTCTGTTGTATCTGATAGTCAATAAGCCTAATTTTTGTGAGTCACTCTGTGGGTGTTTTTGTGGCCGTATGTGTTTGAGTTTTCACTGAATGTGCACCGGGGAGATGAACTTTGACCCCTGTGTGCATCCATGGACACAGGCGGGATGCCAAGACCTGCCTGTGCAACATGGAGGCTACTGTATTTTTATTGTGCTCTTCCTGGGTGTTGCCATTTTGCCAAAAAAAAAAAACTAACACACTAATGCACATCAATACCTAGTTACTGTTACATGTCTGGTCTTTAAAATGTTTATCTTTTAGTCTGTCATTGCACACATGGAACCTTCTGAAAACCATGGGTGAAGATAGCTTTACTAAGTGCACTTTGTATGTATTTCAATACCACTGGGAAGACCCAGAAGCTTTCCTCTTTTCCCATTTAACAAACTGTTTACTGTCTCTATCTTACCTCATCTTTCTTGTGTGTTTGATATAATTATGATAATACAGTGTTACAAAAGCTTTAAGAAAGAAATACAGTCTTGTGCGTGGGCTTGAATTTTGAATATCCAACTACTTTGTTACTAACGTTGTCGTCAGCTCCCGGTGTCTGCTGGTTTTTAGTGGAGGGCCTGCTCTGGCCAGTTACATGAAGGTTCTGCTTCTTACCTCATTGGGCTAAACCAAAGGCAGTTTTACACGGCCTCTGTTGCCTTTTAATTACAAGCTTTATAGTCATGGACGTTATGTTGCATTCACCCTGGCGCTTGTCTATTAACCTTATGTAATCGACTACTGCTTTTTATTTAGTACTGTACAGTGACTACTACGAAAAACCAAATTACCTCATTTTCAAAAATTTCAGTGTTTACAGCAATGTGTTTAGTTATGTGTCACAACATCTCCGATCTCGATTTTCTCTGCCGTCCATTCCTGACCACAACACATTGTTTTCTATATTGCACATGTAACAATTTCACCGAGCTTTTAACATGGCCACAAATATCAAAGGTTTCCCGTGGTGTTTCATAGTTGGTCGTCTTGACCATCTCAAGATCCCACATTCTTTTCGTCTTAATAATATATTAGGGTCTGTAGGCTAAGAGGATCACAGAATGGACATGCAGAGTCTTTGCAGATGAATAATTAAAGACATAGTAGCCCTCCTCCCTTGGCAAACACACATCCCACATGCGAAGGTATACACACCCAGGTATACTCTGCTGGCTGTAAGCTCCACTGATGCAAATACACATCATTGTCTAGACTTCAAACAGCAGCGTGTGTACCTTTATACAGCCAGTATTTTCCGTGAAGTGGTGTTGTCTCTTATTTTGGCAGCTCGTGGCAGCACCCAGGCTGAGCTCTCTTGCCCACTCCTCAGAGAGCTTGTATTCAGGTCAGAGTTGCCATCAATGGCGCTCACAAACTCGAAGTGTCATAAAAATGTAATACAGCTGACCTCAGCACTCACAACCTTGCAGTCTTAATGTACAGCAATGAGGAAAATAAACTGTTATTTTATGATCTTTACATTAAAAGCTTGATTGAAAACCAGAGCTGGTGTTTGACTGTTTTTGTGTCGCTTTCTGCTTCTTGTTGCAAATGAGTTTTAAGTAAAGTGCTGTGTCATGTTAAGAATACAAAATACGTATACTTTCAATACCTCTGCTTAGTGAATCAACAAAGTCCTATCTTATTACATTTTGTGATGACCGCTCTTGAATACAAAAGCATAGTATTGCAGTGAAATTAAGACTTTTATTGATGCCCTTTGTTACAGTTACATGTTCGTTTGAGTTGTGGGTTAAAAGCCTAATTTTGAATGTTTAACAAATGGGTGTCTTGTTTGTCCGTTATGCAATCAACAGCTACAAGAGCCAGGCCCTGTAAGTATACAGCATGCATAGGGCAAACGTAGAGATTAGAAACTTCACCCTGGTTATGCCTTGCCCACAAATAAGGTGAAATGTAAATGTAATTCTGTGTTCTAAATATATATTTGCATACATATATTTAAATTAGAATCTTATTGTTAGGCAAGTTTAAATATTTTGTAACTAGGAGCACCTAAGTTATACAGACAATATGAAACATTGCATTTCGCTTGATCATAAGTGTGTGAGGGATTCCCCAACATTTTATCTCAATTTGAGCCTAAATCTTTTAATCGAGCCCCACTTGAGAAGTTGGCCCTTCCATGGATCCTGTACCATTAGCAATGCAAGTGCCCCAGAGGTGTCCCATGCTAAATGACCCTGAATGGGGGTCTAGAGGAGACAATAGCCTGGTGTTGATGGCCTGTTCTGCCCTCCCCCACCACAGCTCTCTGCACCATGTAGGCCAGTGCCAAACTGACACAATTGTGGGTGCTTATAGGGGGTGGCGAAACTGGTCTTGGCACTCCCCGTTTAGGGCCATCCCAGGTGAATGGGAGTTTTGTTCATTGAAGTAAATGTATGAAGTCCTAGCTGGGAGGTGATTGTTTATTTGTCATTAGAATGAGTAGAAAAGCTTGTTCCAAAGTACCACCTGTAAGAGTAGGAGATTCTGGGAGCATGAGCGGAATGTACCAGGGTCTGTTCAGGTGGGCCCAGGCCTGCCCCTGCTCGTCTATAATGTGAGGAATGTGTATGAGGCTTGGCTGCCCGCGGTGGGACAGGGAGGTGGACTGTGATTAGAACTGTGCTAAATGCAACCCACACCCAGCTTTATCTCGTCTGCCAGACCTCTGCTTGAATTACCGGCCATACCGCCTTTGCTATGCCCAACCCCGTCAGATCTTGGAAGCTAAGCGGGGAAGGGCCTGGTTGGTTCTTGGATGGCAGACCTTTTGGGAACACCAGGAAGGCTAGCGAATGCAGTGAGTGAGTGAGTGGTTGGTGGTGGTCGGAGGGGCCGATGGTGCATACTGGTTGCCTCGCTTCGTCAGTCTACCCTAGGGCAGCTGTGGCTACAATAGTAGCTTACCACCACCAGGTATGGAGTGAATGAATAGTGCAATGTAAAGCATCTTTGAGTGTCCAGAAAAGCGCTATATAAAACCGATGCATTATTATTATTATGAATTACTATGACAATCGGTCCCGTGCACAGTGTTAGGGGTTTGTCTAACGTACTCCCATCACAAAAAGATAGAAAGTATAAGGTTGGGATGCTAAAAATATCTGAACAATAGGCCAAGCCCATATTATACTGCTAATATACATCTGATAGGAGGAGATGGGTCTGAAGTGTGCTCCTTCTATAAGTACACTATCTTTTTCAACAAGAGGAAAACACATTGTAAGTAGTTACTTTTTTCAAGTCATTTCCAAGATATTATAAACAGCGCTATCATTCTAACATGATATAATATTAGTCTGACAGACATCGACTTGAACAAAAGTAGACCAGAGCACACTGGTCTACTCTAGGCAACAGGAACCACATTAAAGTTGCTATAAAAGTTGAAAAGTTGGTTGTGTGCTACTATGGCCCCCAGAGAAGAACTTATTTATTCACATCATGGATGCATATCTACTGTGTTTTGATGCCCATCAATTATTAACAGTCCTCTGAATGAATTCCTGCAGTGTGCCAATAGTGTGGGATAGGGCTGCAGAGGAGTGTAATCTGGGGAAATGTTGATTCATGGCTACACTCTTCACCTGTGCTACAAAGTGTCCTGAACAAACCAGGTTCCAACACTTCTTTGTGCTGCTGCTTTTAATCCTGTTGCCATTGCCTGTGGGGCCCTCCCTCTATCCAGTTAACCATGCCCTCCTCCCTCTGCCTCTTCCTCGGGGAAGAGCACACTGCATCCTGTCCCAGTGGGAGAAACACGTGTCTTGGCACAAGAGTGCAATGCTGCAGGCAATGTATATATCTCCATTTGTGTGGGATTTCATTGATTTTTGCTGAAGGAGTTTGCACATATATATATGACAACAGCCTGCTTCAGCACTAGCTCATTATTTCATCACACACACACACACGCGCGCACACGTCTTCTAGTATGAGGACTCACTCCCTCCTTCATCAATAACCCATCAGTATTGACGGCCAGAGTACACTCCAAATCAATAGCTGATCTTAAATTCACAGGTTCTGTGTCTGTAGCGTGGGGATGTTGGCCAAGGCTGGTCCATGGGCACTGCAGAAACCACAAGGTCGAACTTTTCAGTGCTCACCAACCTGCTCCAGCCGCAGTTTAGAATGCAGTACTTTGTTAAAGTTGCAGGATTCTTGTTAGATTGATCTTTTTTTGTGTTTTTTTTAATAAAACTTACATTTTTCATCTTCTCACATGTGCACTGCTATCAGAATAAGGCTTTCCCCCCAAAAAAGGCTTCTTTGGCCTCATATTTGGGCGGCACGGTAGCACAGCGGTTAGCGCTCGTGCTTCACAGCTAGAAGGTCCGGGTTCGATTCCCACCTGGACGGGGCCTTTCTGTGTGGAGTTTGCATGTTCTCCCCGTGTCTGTGTAGGTTTCCTCCGGGTACTCCGGTTTCCCCTACCACTAAAAACATGTACAATAGGCCCAGAGACTGCAGGTGGAATTTAGCACAAGTGCTATAACCTGGTACAATGCATCTCTCCTTTCTGAGGCTAATGTACACTGTCCCTGTTCAAATACATAAAAATATCCTTTCGCGCTGCTGCTAATGATTGGAATTTTGTCCAAAATAAACTAAAGCTGGAATCAGTGATTTCACCCACTGCTTTTAAGCCCAGTCTAAAGGACATTTTTAATGACTCAATGTTTCATTAATTTAATTCCCTGCAAACTGTTACTATTTGTTGTAATTGTTTTGTTATGTGCACTGCACTTTCAGGGCAACATTGTAAATAAGAATTTGTTCTGAATATTTTATATATATATATATATATATATATGCCTCTTGAAAAACTGACAATGCTAATATTCATTAGACAAAACATAGAAATGCCCTTGTAGACCAACTGACACCAAATTGTTGTGAAACCAGGCCTTTAGATATGCCATGGCCTTGCTCTGAGAAACTCACTTGTAAACAGAGGCGTCAGATGCAGCCTTGTTCCTTGTATACTCTTTATTGAAAGTAGACTACACACAGTATCAATGTTTCTACCGTCCCATTTGAGTCCCCTCCTGAGGATATTAATCTTTTCTCTGCTTTTGGCTTCGTCCTTCTTTCACAAGGCCACAGTCTGAATGAAACCTGGACTGTCCAGTCACTGAGTGCCTTGTGGTGAAAGGCCCAGAGGAAAAAGCCGGTGCGGAGCAGAGGGAGAAGAGGCGGCAGGTGGTGGGCACCGCTGCAGCTTTAGCCCGCCGACCGAGTCTTTTCAGCTGGCACACAACTGCTCTGCTCGGCTGCCATAGAGGCCCTGCTTTCCATCAGAATATTCCCCCTCTCTGCCCCCTCTCTAAATGATAAACGAGGAGAACAGGCTTGGGGCTGAATAATAGGATCTTTTCTCTCTGCCACTGCCATGTGTGAGCACAGGGACAATGGCCGAGAGCGGGAGAGAAATGATTCAAAGTGAGATTTTCACCTGCTCCCTTCAACCCAAGCCCTGTCTTTCAGAGCATGCTAATGCCAGTTCATTTGCTTGTGCTACTGTAAGCCTCCACACACTCTCCGAAACACACACACACACACACACACACACATCCTTTTCTTTTTGTGATGGACAGTTTGGATTACTGCGCCAAGATCAACCATTTAGGCAATTATCGTCATTATCCACGGGCTTAAGTGGACCTTGAGAGTACTGCACACTTGGTGTTAATACTTTGGAAAGCATTCATTCAGATATCACAGAAAACTTTGTTTGTGAAAGAGTTCCAAGTTACTGAAAAATATGGATATAATCTAAAGAATCCCCAGAGTGTTCAAGTGATGAACACTTGTACAACAGTACAAATAGGAAATGGCCTATTCTTCACCATTCACTGGGGTT
Organism: Proterorhinus semilunaris; assembly: GCA_021464625.1. Taxonomy (NCBI): domain Eukaryota; kingdom Metazoa; phylum Chordata; class Actinopteri; order Gobiiformes; family Gobiidae; genus Proterorhinus; species Proterorhinus semilunaris. The sequence goes on from CM038345.1 coordinate 14,583,907, forward strand.
TAAATAAGTCAAAGAGGTAAAATCACAGCATTTAATCAACAGAGGAGTTAGAAACAATCAATTAGACTTCCTCATCCTTACATTCAAGACAATGTTATGGATGACCTCAGAGTAATTAGTCATAGTGAGAAGATGATGAAGATATAGATATTGACTCAAGAGACTATTCACCGTCATGCTCTACGGCACAGGTAGGCAACGTCAGGCCCGAGGGCCAAATCCAGCCCTCTAGCACAAAACCTCTGGCCCCCAAGATGATTTTGAGAAATCTCATTATCATGCAAAATAGAGATCAAATACCTGTTAAAGTATGAGTGTTAAGTGTGTAGTTTAAAATTCTCAATTTGAGCCAAATAATCCAAATTTGAGTTGTTTTGGCGAGTTAAAATGTAGTTGGGCTTTTGACCTAGATCATTGAGATTATTGATGATTGACTATTCACTTGTTCTGGTATGTTTCTGACTCGTTTGAATACATTTAGTCTTTATTTCAAGTCATGTTATGGGGTTAGCTTAGAACTGGTCTGAAATGTCATCAAACCAGCAAAGTAAACTTGGTCAGATCAGGAAAATAAAATACATTTCCCCAATGTAAGTCATTTAAGCCAATGCTTAAAGCCAAGTACTTTTTGTAGTGTATTTTTAAATCTCCTGTCAGAACATCCCATTTGGTCATATTTAATGTAATGTATTGTCATTTGTAGAAAATGGTTCTCTACTTTGGGCTACAATGGTGAGGTTCGGCCCTTGGTGTTTTGGCAATGAAAAAAAATCAGCCCCCCACAAAGCTAACTTGCCTACCCCTGCTCTACGGGTAAACACATGAACACACACTTGTTTGTGCTGTGACTGTAACTTCCTTTTGCTGGAAACTGAGGCTAAGAACGTCGTTCTAATGAACAAAGGTCATTATAAAAGTGACATGAAGCAATCTGAAAAAAGTAAACGATACTTTATGTAAAATCGTATGTTTATACTTATGTTTCCACTGACTGTTCATTGCAGACTGAGGCATGGGGCCATGACAAGAATGGGGAGAAAGAAAAAGGTGAGTTTATCTGTGGCTCTCCAGTGACTAGAGTTACACCCTTTGCCCTGAAGCTAGCAGAGTGCATTGTGGGAAGGAGGTCAGTTGGCAGTCTCACCTCAGGGAGTATCTGTGATTAGACAGTCTCTCACATGAATATGCACTGCTGCAAACAGGAGGTGTGTGCAAACAGAGCTGCAGTTTAAGCTCAGGCACTGTGTAACTAAACTCTACTGGTTTGGTGCACAGGGCACACATGAATCCCTTCATTTGTGTGTGTGAAAGGAATTAGTAGTAATTATGGGATTGTATAATATGTCACATTACATTATATTACATTACATTGCATTATCTCATATTATATAGTTATAGTTTGAATACAACTAAAAGAAAGGCCTTAAAAAATGTTTCTTTATAAGATTAGACACACAAGATTTGTGCCTGAAGTTGTAACATATCATACATTTGACCAAATATATTTTTGAAGTTGATGGCAAATTTGGAAGTAATAACCACAGTAGAAGAAGTAGTGGTATTAGAAGTAGAAGATGGAAGAAGAAGATTGATGCAGTAGTGATGATGGTATAGCTGTCAAATCTTAAGCGTTGCCTCTTGACACAATCTCGATGTACCCATCCTCATTTATCCAAGACTACACCCAAAGAGTACAGTGGTAGGATTTTGCCCTAGTATGCAGTAATTAATTTGTATTTAGTAGTAAATACAAAGGGGTTTTAGACTGTTTTATAAAAATGTATTAAAATTGTTGAAATTCCAGGTATTCAGATCAAGTTTAGGAACCCCGGATAAAAATTCTATTAATGTGAACAATGGAAGGGGAAGATGAAGATGAATGATAAGGCATGAAGTTAGAGATAAGACTTTTCCATGACATGAAAAATTAAATCAGGAAATTTGGGCCCTTGCCGAGGAAATACCTTGTAGTATTTCCTCTGCAAGAGTCACAGCTTTAAACGCTTTACAATTCTAGTGTGCGGGATTTTTGCACCTTTTTCCTTACAAAAGCTTCCAGAGCTGAGAGATTTCTGGGCTGTCTTGCATGCACTGCTCTTTCTTCGCAGATCTTCAATGGTGTTTAGGTCTGGTCTTTTTTTACTTTTGAAAATGTCACAGACGAAAAGAAAGCCTAATTTCGGGGGGAAATGTTATATGGGACATCTCATCTGCAGCTTAATGCTTTTTGGAGTTCATTTTATCTCCCCCTTCCTTCATTATTCACATTAATAGAAATTTGCCTAAACCTTCACGCCCAGGCACCTGGGGAATAGGCCACATCATTAAGCCAATGCTCACAGTGGTTGTAGTGAGTTTTTCTGTGTGTGCATGAGGGAAAACAGCGTATGATACTACATGGATACTTGTAATGTCTAAAGTTGTGCCCAAGGAACCAGATACTTCCGACTGTGATGCTTCCAGGAGATAATGGAGTGAGTAGAGACAGTCCATCGCCAGCCCACAAACCCATCAGCATTTTCTGGACTCCCAGGTTCCCCCGTGCCCTCCCCCAAGCTCCTCGCCTCTTCCTGGGCCTGTGTGATTGGCCCGGCATGTGAGAGGTTGGGAAAGTGTATGAATAATTGAACAGAGACAGAAAAGAGCAAGGCAGAGATGTGAAAACTGACCCCCAGTTCCTGATCCATTGGTAGCCAAGCAAAGGAATCCGCTGTTGATGTAAGATACAGTATCAGAGTATACTGGCCTCTGCAAAAAGATTAAAAAAAGAAAGAGATAACTCAGCGAGAAAACATGAATACATCAAGGAGTGATTTCCATCCCTTGCCTTTCTCAAACTTTTCATTTTTATTTCCTTTATGAAACAAAGTAATACTGTGTACTAAATAAAGAGGAATGTGTTTATGACATTGAGATGTTAGATTAGGGTTTTACATTGCTTCTCTTTTACCTAGGCAGGATACTGCTCTGCTTCATAGCTATACAGTAAATGTTTAAAAAGGTGCAGCTCAGTTGTTCCCTGCCCCATCTCCATCTCACTGAGCCAGATGACAGATGAAGTAATTGTTTTACCTGCCGGGCCAAATGTTGCTCATCCTGAACAGTGATTCATGCAAGTGAGCAATAAGAACCACATTTAAAGGGTTGGGGTTGGGTTCAGCCTAAACCCGAGGACAAATCCTCTGAAAATGAACACGGGTCAATGCAATGTCCTTTTAAGGCTTCAAACCCAGTGTGTGAGACTGAGTATAAGTGAGTGAAAGACTTTTATGCCCCCCTGGTTTCTTTCAGACTCTGCATACTCCACAAAGGCAGAGGAGATTGTTGCCATGCAGGCTTGACCCCATTGAGCTCCTGAAAGCCATGGAGTGAGGGCTGATGGGCACCGCGAACCCTTGAAGGCGTGTAAACACTACTCACTAGCTTCTGCTATACCCTGGCCTGTAAGGTTGCCATGGTTTCTGGGGAATGCAGTTGGGCAAGTAGGAGCACGTCTTTGGTGAGTCCTCCCTGCCTGGCAGCTATAGCCTGCAGCTTATGTGTGCAATGTGGCATGGCAGTTCGGCATCAGAGTAAATATGCTGTGTCTTGCAACCTGTGAACCACACTTCACATGGCTGAAAGATGAGCGGCTTATCTATTTAGTGCGAATACGTTTGTGCTTTCACAGCAATATCAATTTTCCCCAGATGAGCATAAACTAAACGTGGATGATCTATATCTCTGATTAGCACAATGGGTCACAAGGATGGCTTTGTATAATTGATTATAGCAAAGATTTGTCTTTTTCTTTGTGTACAGCATTGAAAATGTTGTGCTCGTCATTGACATTACACAGCTACAGTGTTAATGATTATTGATTAAGTGTGGCAGGGGGCTGCTGGTCATGAGACCCTGCCCTGTGGCACGGCTTGTCATTGGTCAGCAATTGGGAATAGCCTCTTGTGGCTTTCCTTTTCTAATAAGAAATGAAAAAGGCACATTATAATTACATTATGTATATTATATTTTGAAACATGATGACAGAGAAAGGCAGAAATATGTTTTCATTTCATAAACACAAAGCCCTTTTTGCTGCAATAGAAAAGAGCAAACATGGCGGAAGAGGATTTTTACTGACGGTCATGTGGTCCTTCGTTGTTTTAAAAGACGTTGTCATCTGACTGGTGTGTGTCTGTGTACAAATACACGCCTGTAATGTCAATCCACATACAGCAGAACATATAAGACACCACTGGTTTCGTCAATCTGCACATACATCTAACCATTATAGTGGAGAAGTGGCCTCTTGACTTTGCCGATTAAACCTATAAAAGCCAACTTCATTAAGGTCTCACCTGCAGCGATTGGACTGTTGCACCTTAGCAATAAGTTGACAGGCAATAAAAATGCCAAAGCACCTCAAGGGGACAGATGAAGGCCCATACAGACAAACGGGTATAATAATAATCTTCATTGCAATGCTTTACACACTCACATGCACATCGAATTACAGCTAAACTCAGCAGTTTTCTGAGCGTTTTCTTTAAAGAAGCACGTTTCATTTTAGTAGCTCTTCATGAATGCGTTGAATCGCTTCCCCTCAAGACTAGACTCCCTGACCCTATAACGCTGACAGAACTAGCTCTGGGCGTTCACTGCTGTTGTTTTGTGAAATGGGATTAAAGGGGTCAGTCAGTACAATAATTGTGACAACATGAATAAAAATTGCCATTGCTTTAAACTGTATCTTCTGTGCTCCTAGAGTGTAGGGAAACATTACCCAGGCTTTGGATTGGCACAGATCCTTGATACAGTAACCTGCTTCTGAAAAAAAAAAAAATGAAGTGCATTCATGTTGTCAATGGTAAATGGTCTCAACTTACACGATGCTTTTCCACTCAAAGCGCTTTACAGCAAGGAGCCACTCACCCATTCACACCAATGTACGCAGACACTGGAGGCAAGGTGGGTGAAGAGTCTTGCCCAAGGACACAACGACAGTGTGCATCTGCAGGAGCTGGAACTTGAACCCCTGACCTTCCAACCATGGGATGATCCCCTCTGTGCCACTGCCGCCCCTCAATTGTTAATCGCACAAAATCTAAATTCAAGTGATAAGCATGAACTGACCAACATAAGCCACTGACTTTATATTTGTTTCTTTTAAGCTCCAAGTGTTGGTAAAGTAACTAGTTAAACAAATCCAGACCGAAAAAAGGCAGCTAACCATTTTATATTTAGCTATTCTAAACTGCAACTGAGGTTATGAATTTAGTACAATTGATAATTCAGTGTTCAACATTAACCTACTGATTTAAATGAACATAAATTTGACTACAGGGGTGAGAACTGTGTTGAAGATCATGTCTGACGATGGTGGCAGTAATAGCCTTCTCAGAGGCCACCTCAGCACTTCTCTGTCTTGGTGGCCTCTGGGACCTGTCCATTTCGCATGGCCGTCCCAAGCCCACATTGAGGTGTGCTTTAGTGCACTCAGCAGTAATCAGTAATCAGCCTATGTCTAAGCCTCGCCCCACAGCTCCTGCCACCTTTGTCCAATACATACAGATAGCACTCATCTCACTCATCATTTATTATATATGGGCTTAACAAATAATAATGATTTAATTTAATTCCCTCCATCTCAGCTGCATGTTCTGATAAAAACACGCTCAGTAGAACAGGTCTTCTGTTTCTCACCTCTACGTTTTGCAATCACTCTGCGTCAGCTCCAGTGAGGATATTACAGCCTTGGCATTTCCTTTGAGGCATTTGGAGTGATTCACGGAAGATCAGTAATCTCCACTGTCAGTGGAGGAGCATATCTCTTTGAGATCCCACTCTGCGATTGCCACTGGGTTCACTCACACATCCACATAACTTATAGCAATCTCAGTGGCAATTACACCGGAAAGGCCCACCTTACAAAGTGTCATTAGTGTTGCCAAAGCAACCTCTATCAATCCCCTCCTTTTTATGAAATTCCCGCACTAATCTAACCCAGGCACATGGAAATGATTTATTAACAGGCTGATGGAATTATACCCCATCATCATTTGTCAACATTAATTTCCAGAGTGTTCAAATTAGACATTGTACATGCATCCATTGGCTTTACAAATAGGCATCTACAGGATGGCCCTTTACAGGGGTCATTATCACCCATCAATCCGACCTTTGTTCGTCTGATTTCAGCACAGATCCAGGTGCACAGAGTGAGCTGCACAGTAATAATCTTGTCCTAGGTGGCACTGTCTGGGCTGAAGGCTGTTTGCTTCACTGCGGACAGAACAGACAAGCTTAACATTGATTGTACTCTATAACATTATCTTCTATAATTATTGTTTATTTGAGCAGTTGAAGTTCTGCTAAAAAGGATTGGGCCAAAGCAAAAGCTTATGAGCGCCCACCCCCGAAATCATTACAATAAAAAATAACATATCACAATAGTACAAAGGAACATATTACAAGGAACAAAGTACAAGAGCATAGGAACACAGCATGCACACAAACACAAACCTTACCCGTTTGTGATTTTAACTTTACTCATTATCAATCATACATTTAGCACATCATATTTTGATTTTGATTTGCCTCGTTAGCAAAAGAGAACCTGTTACACTACAAAGCGGCTGTTTTAACACGGACCACACTTACAAAGCACTGTTTGACATTGTTTTTATAATATACAAAAATCAACAGAAACAAAAGCGAAGCACATGTACAACAACGGTCTCATTTAATGTACGACGTCTGGTAAGTGGCAAGTCACAAAAGTCGATCATTACTTAGTTACAGATGGTTACCAATGCCAAACACAGTTAACATTCCCGAAATTCACTAGTTTCGTGTTAAAATAAATCCATTAATTTATTATCCGTGATCTTGCTACTTCCAAGTTGTCATTTCCATCCTTGATATGGTATTGATTAGTGTACAATTTTGCTTGGATGCTTCCTTTTTTGTTTTTTTATGTACAATGAATCAACAAAACCCCACCCAGCTGCCCCAACTGGCTGATTTGGTAGATGACGTTCCTATGCTGTGTAGTGCGTTAAAGACAAGGTATACGAGCCCGTTGGGAGCTCGCCTACTCAACTTCTCTATTTGCGATTTTGAGCCAGTTCAGAGCAACAACACTCTTCCTTAATGAATTGAATGCAAATTAATCTTACTGCTCCCCCTAGAGACAATGTGTTTCTTCTTCTCTGCACTTTTCAAAAGTCTTTTGTTTGTATGTACAGTATATTTGAACAGGTTGATGTTTGGACATTGTTTCATCTCCATCTCCAAATTATTCCACAATTGGACCCCATTAACTGTTGGACTAAAACTTTTCAAAATTGACCTATGTTTCTGAATCCTAAAGTTCAATTCATCACGTAATTCCTAACGACCAGTACGTTCTTGGAACCGTCTTTGTATTTGGCCTGGTTTGTACCTTGCTCTGTATAACATCTGTACTCAACAATGTCACAAAACCTCATGACTTTTGATTTTAAATTGTGTGGTTCAAAAACCCAACTTCTTACCAAGCTGATTATCAGAGAGTAAGTTATTTCTTTAGAGTTAAAAACCGTCTCCAAGATTTTAGAGAATTGCGGTAAAAGGGAAACAGGCCTGTAGTTTGTAAAGAGATGTTTATCTCCTGCCTTGAACAGAGGAATCATTTTTGCTACTTTCATACCATCAGGAAATTGTCCAGTTTGCAACAATAAGTTACAAATGTAAGTTAACGGCTTAGAGACACTTTTAATAACAGTTTTTAAAGTTTGCATATCTATGTTATAATAATCTGTCGAGGTTTTATTGTTACACCCTCTAACAATGTCCTGTATCTCCTTTTCCTCCACAGGTTTGAGGAACATGGGCATAGGATTTGTGTCATGATTCATCTTTTGTTCCTCTGTTTTTGTATGTTGTCTTTGGTCTAGTCCTGTGTTTTATTTTGACATGTGTGTTCTCTCCTTGTGATTTTGCTTTGCTTCCCTTGTGTTACTTGCCGGCCCCGCCCTGATGTGTTTCATCTGTGCCCCGTTTCCTTGATTCCTAGATGTTTCCCTTGTTCTTTGTCGTGTCATTGTCTACGTCAGCCCCGGGTTTTGTTTTCTCTGGATTATTTTATTTTAGTTTTTGTCATTTATTAAACATCACCAGTTTTGTTGCAGTCCTGCATTTTTTTTTATTCAGTATAGGCGTGTATCCTCTATCTTTTATTTTCTTCACTCCACCTCCAACCTTGACAATTTGTGTTTATGAACTCACAATTGGTTTATTTCTAATTAAACTATTTAAAATATTCCATAAGCCTTTAATATTATTCTTATTGCTATGTAGTAATTTATTATCCTGTTTACATTTTCTAATGACACCTGTCAATTTATTTTTGACATATCCTCAACTTCTTTTGTTCTGTTATTTATAAAGTTTTTGCATTTAGCATGCATTTAGCAATCCCTTAGACATCCATGGCTTTTCTTTACACTTTGTTTTTACAATATTTCTTCATTGGGCAATTTTTATCATATACTTTTTGAAATACTCATATGCCTTATTAGTGTCATTTTCTCTGTATACAATACTCCAGTCTTGAGCTAATACCTCCTTTTCAAATGCATCAATAGTTTTCTCTGTTTTAAGCCTTCTAAACCAATTCATGTTTTCTTGTTCATTTCTTTGATGATTATTTTAATATAATATAAAAACTGGAAGGTGATCACTGATATCATTTGTCCGCTGACTGTATTACTTTCTATTTCATTAATAAAAATATCATCAATTAAAGTGGCGCTGTGGGTTGTAATTCAACTCGGTTTAGTTATTAGAGGATACAAGCCTATACTGAATAAAGTATTTATAAATTTGTCCGTCTTTTTATGTTTATTTGGATTTAGCAGGTCGATATTAAGATCTCCCCCACAAACATGACTTTCTGATGTGAGCTTGAAAAGTGCTCCTCCATCCAATTAGAAAAAAACGATGTCAGAGCCAGGAGCTCTATAAATACAACTTACAATAATATTTAAATTTTTTCCCCTTGTAATTTCAACAGTAAGGCATTCAAGTATATCATCCACCACCACAGTCTTATTTTCTATCACTTTATAACTATAATTTGAGTCTACGAACATGGCTACACCCACACCCTGCTTGTTTTTTCTGTTCATGGTTATTAACTCATAACCTTGGATAGAAAACTCACTTCCTCTGTCAATATGAATCCATGTTATTAAAATTACATTGAATCGTTTTGAAAATAGTTTTAAGTAGCTCTTAATGTGATAAAAATGTGCATAAAGGCTTTGACTGTTGAAGTGGATGATAGAGCTGCGTTAACGTTTTTGAATTTGCAATTGTGGAGATCCTCTGTGTAATAATGACAGTTCTAGTAAAAACATTGTTTTCAGGGTCGATGTCGTTCTCAGTGTTCTGTAATTCATATTGCGGGTATTTAAAGTCCAGTTCTAACCCTTCAGTAATTCTCCTTATTGAGTGTTCTAAATCAGAACTTCCAATGCTAGATGTGTTAGAGGCCATTTAACTATATATGTATGTATGAATCACAACAAATGTAAGATTGGATTTATGTTGTTCTTCGTGCTGCGTGTGATGTCTGTGTCTAATGGTAAAGAGCAGATTGATTTTACGAAGCCACCATTTTCCTTTTCCTGGTTAATACCCATTCATGTATTTGTGATCTTCATTCCAGTTTCCTCACATGCAACCGCAGCAGCAGCTGTGTATGTCTATAGGCGGCCTGTTCATTAGTGTGACAGGAGAGTGTTGGTAATCGCGGTGAGCAGAGGAGGAAGGGGAAGCAGCCCTGGTCCACAATGGGAAGCAGCATGGTGCACATGGCACAAAAACACATCATTGGAGCTAGCGTGGACTCCCTGCAGAAACAGAGCGGACTGCTGTATGTTGATGCATTCCCAGCAAGAGTCACCACGTTCAGTGTAACAGGTATAGACACACATGCACACAATTAAATATAACCGCAATGAAACAAATGTAAATAAAGGGATAGTTTGAATAAAAGTTGTGTTTGATTTGCAACACATTCATCACTGACTGAACAATAAATGAACAACACTAGAACAAAAATAGTTTTAATCCTTTATCAACAGTGGAGGAATAATGATGCCGCTCCTTTTAAAACATTTTTTTCAATCCTTCCACATTCTAAATACTAAATAACTAGTAATGGTGAATATACCATACTATACATGTGACATTTCTATCCAGTAAACAGCACTTGTGGAGTGAACTATGCTCATCTCTACTCTGGTTATTGTGTGTGAGAAGGGTGCAATCATATTGAGCTGAAAATTGCAGCTCGCTGGCATGAGAGGGCAGAGAAATGTGTGCCTCCAATGTTCACCTTAATTGAAGAGGCGATCTTGTTAAGTAATGGTCAAGAGTGAACAGTGCCCCTTGCTATTCTCGCTGTGAGCTGGATATGAGTGTGGGAGAGGAGAAATCATGAATAACCTTCTTATGAAACCTTCATTAGGATCTGTCAGAGGCCCTTGATTAACATTAATGTGACCCGCCCCCATCCCTCAAACCCCCATGCTCAGCGTCACCATCTGTATCTGCCCTTATGTTTCTTCTTCGCTCAGTGCTGCTGCTCGTCAAATGTCCATATTACTGTCTTCAGGTTCTCTTTCTTTACCCTCCTAATTATGTCCTTACACAGCTGCAGTGCCAATAAGAAGGCATTCACTGTCCCCTCCCCCAGCCCTCGACAAGCACTGGACACCTGCATATTTCCTGCTCCCCTTCACAACGCTCTCTTCAACTCCAGTTCTAAGTCCTCTCTCCAACCGCAGCCCCCATCTTCCCCTCAGCCTCTTCCCCTCAGCCTCTTCTGCAGATAGCTGGTGCTGCCTGGCCCTCTGTGGACAAGGTATTTGTAAACCGTGTGGTCCAGCTCCATTCATCTCTGTCAGACTGCATTAGTGCCATCAGGAGATCGTGCACTCGAACACACGCCATTGCCTGGGCTGCTCTGCCATGGGGGTGGGGAGGCCATGACAGCAGGCCTCTACGAACCTGGCCAATGAATATAGATCACCTTCCTATTGCAAGCACAGAGGCCCGTAGAGCATCAGTGGCCCTTGGGGACCTGTAGCAAGGGTCAGCCCTTATATGCTACACTGTACACTACTGGCAAACAACACAGTAGGATGGGTAAAGCAAGCAGAATCTGTAATAATGTTAATTCCATCAGAAACGTTCGGAATAGGACACAATTACAGGGCTAAAACAGTATCTATGGGGTGATTAAAAAAAGTACAAAAAGTTAGGAGATAAAGTCATAATTACGTTTTAAAATTCAGTTACCAATGACATGAACCTAATATTGTAAGTATTAGTATACAAGGGAGCTGCACCCAGCCCTAACCAGCCCTAGTAATCTATCAAACATATTGTGTGGATGACAAGTGTATGTGCAAATGTAAATGTAAATGTACTTGTAATGCAGCTGAGCAGCCTCTTCTTGCCGATCTCATGCACTAATAAATGTACGTGTTCGTCCTTGTCCCATATGTTTTGAGAAGTGCACATTTGGTACAGGGAAGCAAACACATTGGTTAGATGTTTAGTGTGAAGGCGTTCCCAATGCAGAGTTTAGAAAGTGACATGACCTCTGTACATAGAAAGGAGATGAGCACAACTCAAGGGGATCAGTGGCATGGTGTTTATGGAGCTCAGATGGCATGCTGTTGAACCATTTGCTGCATTAATGGCTAGTTCTAAGCACTGTCTGTCTCACACAGTTGTCCATGTGGCTGTGAGCAGCACTCAGGTCTTAGAGCTGCATATGTGCACACTGCACAGCTCTGTGCCACAGTGGAAAGGTAATCTGTCATTGTATTGTTGAAGAGCTTGTGCCCAATCTCCTGGAAGCATTCAGTAGGCACCCTAATCTGCATTAAGAACCATAAACTTGCACTATAGGCTCTGCGGTGTTTCTTGAAAAACATTCGTGGGGGGGGTGCATTATGTACAATAACAATGCTCCAGTGATATAAGGTTTTCATTATGGGATCAAACTGAAAGGGATATCAGAGGCCCAGGATACAACACAAACACAACACTTTTAGTCATTATAATTTCTTAATTTAATGTGTAGGTAACACAAAACTGAGGTTACTGCAATCCTAAGCAAACAAATAGGATCACTTTGATTTATCTCATTAGATGCAAATGACCTAGTTGGTATAAGAAGATTGCAGATGAGTGTCCTAATGCAGGTGTAGCGAAGGGTGCAGTAAGTTAAATGAATGTTTAGTGGTATAGAAGAATCAATCTATACATTGCTCAACTGTAATTTTGGCAGTTTGCATTTGTTTGTTTATTTCCTTGAATCTATAAAAGCTTATTTTATGTTTTGAGACTAAGGGGCTTGTTTACTTTTTGAACAACACAAGGGAGTACCCTGCTCTCGCAACATACAAGTCAGACAGGTGCATCACGCTTGTTAACGTTCATATCTGTGAATGGCATTATTGTAGGGGCTCAGTGATGGCAGCGTAATCCAGGGCTGCTTGAGATTCAAACAGTCAGTTAAACTGCTCACACACCCATTGCTAACATGCCAATAGCAGGCATGACACGCAGGCCCTTAGGGTGAAGTTCTCAGGGTAGCTATTAGACAAGAGCAACAGGAATCCCAGATTACAGAGAAAACAGACTACGGGCCACATTCTTCCATGCCAGCGCTGTCTCTGGCGCACACATAATTATTCTTTACTATAGCTGTCACAGCCACTTAAGTGAGGCTGCACTGCAGAACAAAACCTGCACGACAAGTCTCTCAAACATGGGTTAACACAAGTCACTTAAAGATAAGCTCCATAACATTTGTATGAAAGTTCTCTTTCGTTTGCTCACCATTGATTCAGAGAAACTATTTCTGACATAACCCTAAATTTATATTATCTAAACTATTTATGTTAGTACAGGTGAGGTCATGCGAACCTATTGTTCTGACAGCTCAATTTTCTGTATCACCCCAGTTCAGGCAGAATGGGGCCTAAAAGCCTGAATACAATCATCAGAGGACTTTTACAGAGTGTACAGAGACTGAGTACAAACAGTTTAGTAAAAATATCTAATTGCCTTTTTTTCTTGATTCAATTTATGCTTTAAAAAATAAGTCGTACTTTAAGTGTACATATTAATGCGCTTCAAGCAGAATTAGCTTTTGGAAGAAGCCTGAAACACTAAACAGTAATGCCTCCTGCCAGTAAACTACCAATGTACGTCAGAACTGTGACATTACCTGCTGTTTTCTCTTTCACGTACTGTTTTTTTTATTACATTTTTTTACTTTCCCCCAAACCTTATTGCCTATAACAGTGGTTTCATGTTACGTACTTTAGGGAAACATCCATTACCAATTTAAAGCCTTTTATTTATTTTTTTACTATGTATGAGAAAAAATAGGCTATTTGTTCTGATTTTTAATATTATATCTAAAAATAATTTGTATATCTACAGTAGTGGGAAATGATGGCAGAATATGCAGAAGATAAAAGTTTTAAGTGAAATGTCAATTCGTAGAGAAAGAGGGGCTATACAACAATTAGCAACATTAGCAAACATTAATAAGTATTACATTTAGTTTTTAGTTTCTGGTGACAGTATGAAGGATAGTTGTATTTCTGATACAGAAGGAGAGAGAGTCTTTCGTTGCTCACTGACCCCTCTCGTGTAAACATGGACACAGTCGAGCAAGGTGGCGAATGGCAGTGATTATGAGAGAGCTCAGAATGCACACACACACACACACCCACACACACACACACACACACACACACACAAACATACTGGGAAGGCCGCCAAGAGGGGAAGACCTCCACAGCGAGGCTTCCCCTGGACCACTGCCAGAGCACCATTAACTGACAACAGAGGAGATGGAGCGAGAGGGAGTGGCTGAGGCAGAGGAGGAAAAGGCAGGGAAAAAACTGAAGCATGCAGGGAAATGTTTTAGCCAGGGGCAACGTCAAATAAAGTAGTGGGTATTACTTTTATAATCTCAGGATTAGCATGCGATTGATTGGATGAAGTGTGTCATAATGCAAATGGCCGTGACAAGATTATCTGATATACTGTAACTTTCAACAAGTGGAACCGTTGGATGAAAACAGTGACGAGTAGGTGCTTTATCACTGCTACATTTCTGCACACCAGCCTGACCACCAGGCAAAACTAGTTGTGTGGCAGAAATGGATGTGATTCTTGTATAGTTCACATTTCAGTCCTCTCTCATGTGCAGTGTGAACTGAATCCTGATCTTGAAAATCTAATCACAATACTCATCCAAAAAATTGCAATTGGATATTTTTGACTGGGTGTTTTTGGAGCTTGCTCAGTTGCCCCTGGGTCTTTCTCTACAAATAAAATTGTTCACTTTTTACAATCAGAATATACGGTTTCTGTTCTTTTGACTCAAGATCTGTTTACATCAAGCGCTCAAACAACGTAATGCCCTTGAAGTGACCCTCGGCTCTAAAAGCGTTAATGGCCCTGTCCTAAAACTAAAATCACCATTCTCTGGAACACGTTTGTTAGCAATTTGAAGGTTGAAGACAAAACGTATTCTGAATGCACATTTACAGCCAGTGTGTTTTATTTCCTATTGTGAAAAAATAAATAAAACACATTCAGTCATCAAGTTGGGTTTTTAGGCTACAGAATGAAAATGAACTTTCAATCTTCAAAATATTGATATTGCAGTTTCTCATTTATCAGGAACGAGTAGCAAGTTAATAAAAAATGTAAACATTAAATAATCTGCGTTCATGTGGTGACGGACTGCTAGAACAAATTAAAAACAATAAACTACTTTAAACTGCGGAGAGAAAGAGTGGCATCCTGCTCTAAAAACTCTTCACACACAACAGACACCAGAGGACACGGCACAATTAAAAAGGGACAAACAAGGGCAGAGTGAGAGAGATCTTTGTCAGGGTCACGTGTTGTTTGCCAGGTCATGCTTTTCCTGTCCTTTGCCCGTCTGGCCCGTTATCACCGCGAGGGTTCAGGCCGTCAGCTGACCACAGATGACCAAATGTCGACCTCTGCAGCTCCCGATAAATCATGTGTTATTGTCAGAAAAGCAACTCAAAGCACAGTGCCATCTAGATTTAGCACAAAGCCCGTCCCCTTTGCGCTAAATACTGAAGGGTCACACATTTTGACAAGTCTCAGGAGCAGTTCTCGTTAAAGATCAGGATCTATTGACCTGACGAGCAGCATAAACGCTCACAGAGAAATTGCCATTGAATAATCCATTCAGAATAATTGTAAATTAGAGCAACTTGGCTAAAAGTGATGACAGCATCGATTATATGGATAACACCACAACATTATTCACACACACATTCACATTTTCACTTAGTCTGTTCATCATTATCAGAACTCTTATCACAAATGCTCTGTACAGAAAGTGTGCACAAGACTCACTGGCCTTACTGAGTCTCCCCCAATGAAAAAAATACTTAATTTCTCAACTTCACTCTCTGTTTCATTACATGTGTTGCATTTCAGTCTAACCCTGCATAGTTATGTCAGAACTTTGAACCGCTGCATGGTTCAATTAATATACAGTAACCATTTTCTCCTTTTATCCTCCATTCTGCGCCCTCTCCTGCTGAGGGGAAAAATGTGTCTCATTCCAATTTAATGCATGGCCAATTCCCACCTCGACAGAGCAGTAATTAAAATCCACACGCGAAGGCCCATTCATCAGCTGAGATGACAGAAAGAAAAGAGGAGAGGTGGGGGACACGGGCTGCTGTACCCTTGAATTTAGGAATGTAACTTTGCACAAATCCAGGCTGAAGAGGAAAGAGCGGCAGGCATGGATCATGTGCTGTTTATGATTGTTTTAGCCATTATTATTGAGATCATGTTTGGAACATTGGTCCCGTGTTCTGATTGTACATAATGTGAAAGTAAAGTGTAATGCCACAAATGCTGAAATTTGTACTTACTAAGTTTTAAAACAGCATTGCATCTGGAAATATGTTTCTGCAGCAACCAACCTCCTTCATCCAGGAACATGGGTTTCAGAGTGTTGTCTTTTGGGACCTCTAGAGGAAAAACAAAGAATTGCTTAATTCATTTCAAAATTGTGACAATCAAATGGTGAAAAGTCTAACCTGCTTATTAAAGACATGTGCTTATTACTTATTAGTGGGCTCTGAATCATTTCAGATTAAAAGAAGATGAAAATTGGAAGAATATTTTAATATTGTTGCAAAAGGAAAACTATTGAAATTATACTAATGATATTTTGCAGTAAAGGTATCGTATGAGTTTCCGAGCATAATAGTTTTATTTTGAGCACATTGTTATTTTTCTAATGAGTAACAGTCCGAGTATATTTCTTGCCAAGTGATTAACAACACACTTGAGGTCGGGGAACTCGGATTGTAAAAGAAAGACTCAAGGGGTACTCAAGACAAAAAAGGTTGGGAACAACTGTTGTAGGTTACACAAGTTAATGTGAATACAGTACAGACTATTTTTTATCTCATTAGCATAGCACCACCAGTTCAAGCCCTGCCTCCCATATTAGTCATCTCTCCAAAGCTTTTGTAGTGCCCCCGCATTGTCCATCCCATAGCAGGATGGTGTCGTGAGTGCAGCCCTGCTGTGACTGCACACACACTGGTGACCCTGTGTTATAAGATGCAGGAGATGCGGTGACACTGACACTGAGGCCTTCAGGGAGGTTCAGGGCAGTGTGTGCCTTTGTTTGCGGTCTGTGATTACATGTGTTGCTACCCAGCAGCTGTTTGCATGTTTTATGTACACGGACAAGGCCAAGTCTGGTGAATCAGTGACGTCAGACCACTGAGGCAAAAAAAAAAAAAAGTTATTTTATTATCAGAATCATTCTACTCAAGTATATATATATAAAAAAAATCAGCCCAGTAAATGGCACAATGTTTCAAAACAGGGTTAGAATGTCACAACATAACCAAAACAATAGTCTGAATGTACATTGACCAGGGATGGATTTGTTCAGCACATCACTAACACACTGGGACCAGAATAAATATTTATTATGTTTTACGTTATTATATAGAACATAACATCCTTGGCTTCTTTCGTTCCATTCTGCCACTCTATGTCTTACGCCTGTCCTGCAGTGGACTGCACTTGAGCTTGAATGGCCGAGCAGGACATAGGCAGCTGCCTGAGCCTGCCCTGCCGAGGGAGGGGGTGCAGGTCTTAATGAGATGCACAGTGTCAATGGCCACTCTCTGAAGAGGGCAGAAGAAAAGCCCCCTCTGCTGTGTACCCTCTTCTATCTGCTGCCCTCCTCCCCAGCTGGCGAGGCCCTTTGTTAGGCGCCAGATGATACCCCAGATGCCCCAGCCCAGCCGCCCCATTCAGCTACATTCACCAGCCTCCCCTCAGGTCAGAGGTCACCACCGGGCATCTGAATCGGTCTCCGTGGTAACAGTGGTCATGGCGGTGGAAAGGGTGGCAGAGGCTTTTTGTTGTCTCTGGGTTGCCGTGGACAGAGCTTAATTATTGTTGGGCGAATGACCAAAAGTAATAATGAGGAAGTGTAGTGTCACTAACCACAACATAACACAGTCAGAAAACATACATTTAATCTTTTAATCTCAACAAATCCTTTATCTTAGAATAAAACCAGGTACAGTGGCAGGGAAGGTAGCAGTGAGAGCAGGAGCAACTGTAGTTATAGAATATTTCCCAGAGGTTCACAGAGGCTCTGTCTTAATTTCAAGCCTGTTCAAAACTATCTGGATGTTGCAGAGATAGCCCTCTGGTGGACGAATGGCTACTGCAGGAAGGTGGGGGGAGTAAGTATTGGGCTCAAAGCTTTTTATTGTCAGTCACTTTATTAAAAAGAATAAAAGAGAAAAAAGTGACCTGCTAAACTAGACCAGAATAAAGGTAATATGTAATGTTATAGGTTTATTATGTAATTTATTTATGACCATTTTTGAACACATTTAAGTAAAAGAAACTCGCACAATCAACCAAAAAAAAGACTTCTTACAAAAGAACAGACTTAAGTTTTCATACTGTTATTTTGTAGAACTATAGTAAAGTTATTATTAGGTTCTACTGTAAAGTGTCCTGGAGTGTCTCTGCTGTGACTTGGCCTTTCTTTCAAAGCAGCGGCTGTTGGTCACGCTGTCCAAACAGATCAAAGGGCACGTGATAAGGACACGGTGAACACAGGGCCTATTCAGTAATCTGTGCCAGTAGCCCACAACACACGGGCACTGCTAAAGAAAGGACTGAGTTCTGACCCAGAGAATGTCCCTTTGAAAGCTGGGCCTGTCAGGAAGGGGCTTTTAATGGCAACAGTTTCTTATGTTACTGCTGGAAACCTCACAGAAATGATCCCCGAGTTTATTATTATAAAGCGGTGTAAGTTTTCTGGTATCAAGGTGGTTAATTCAACCATAAGTTAAAAACAACAGACATATGCCAAATGTTTCACGCTTCATCACGCTCATCAGACATGGGCGTCGATGGTAAAATATGGCCTGCCCTGGAGCCAAACCATGTCCAGGGTCCAGAACAGAACCGTGTCTGTTGAGGGCCAGTCTCTCCTGGCCTCCTTCACCCCTCAGTATATGATAGGCTATATTATAATAATGTATTATTACTATTACAGACTGATTATTATAAGGAATTACATTTGATAATTTCAAGTTCACAGCCTTGCACTTCAAATACTAGATTGTTAAATTTGAATTTTGTTTGTTGCAATATTTTTGATCAAGACTTCTCCTTCAATAAGCTATGGCCCATTACCCATCATCTGATTAACCTTAACGTCTCATCAAAAAGTCTTGAGTGTCACTGCTGCCTTTAAACAAACACCTCTTTCAAGTCTGCCTCACATCCACCGCCACTGCTAGGTCTCAATCGACCAAGAGAGGACTTCATTATTCCCTAACATAAGGCTGAATACAGGCCGACACGACATCGCCTTTACATAATAACAAACATGCCCCAGTGTCTGTAACCATGTGTTATGTTTGGAGTGGTGGAACGAGGAAATGGGACCCAAATGCAAAACTGCCACAAAATAAATTTAATGGACAAATCCAAGGCAAACACACAGATGCAAAACAAACTTAAGCAGGAGCAAACACGGACACGAACTCCAACAAAGACAAGGGAAAACACAAGGGTCTAAACACACAAGGAACAGGGAACAGGTGAAACACATTAGGGCAGGGCAGGTAATCAACACAAGGGAAGCAAAGCAAAACCACAAGGACAGAACAGACATGTCAAAATAAAAACATGAACAAGAACACTGAACAAAACGCAAGTTACATATGCAACTATGGTTCTATGAAGAATGCGGTGCTTCAAGCACTGAATGATCATTCTTGAGCATGCCCAGGTCGAGAAAATAATAGCACAGTCACATGTGACAACCGGTGACCTACGTGAGTCTATAAAGTCACGTGACACCGGAAACAGTCCCACAATCTTCTCGCACAACAAGAGGATTCCGAGGGACTGAACGCTCTGGCAGTCATTCGGGATTCATAGGAACCATAGTTACATACGTAACTTGCGTTCTATTTCCCATTCAGTGCTTCAAGCACTGAATGACTAATGTCAACAAGGTCCCAAGGAATCCACGGACCCAAAGACACTCACCCCACTCAAGAGCGGTGTTCACGGAGGACAACCTCTAACGGATGTGGAGTGGCCACATTCACCCTGTAGAACCGGGTAAAGGTGTTCGAAAACATCCATGAAGCCGCAGCACGAACCGTCGCCAGCAGAACGCCAGTCATTGTAGCCCAGGAAGTGGAGACGCCCTGGTGGAATGACACCTCACACCTGCAGGCAGTGGCCGGCCACACCTGGCGTAAGCCTCAGTGATAACCCCGACGACCCATTGTGACACACAATGAAGCACAAACAGTTGATCAGACTTACGTATCACCGCGGTTGCCCTCATGTAAGTGGCCTGCGAGCGGTCTGCGGGCGTCCTTCAAAACAAGATCATTGTATTGCCCTGACAGTAGCACCGTCCACGTCAACGTGCCAACGTGAAATAGCCGCCACTTATACCTTCAGGGTAGAAGGAGACCACCCCTTATCGAGCAGGTCCTGCAGGAATAAGAGGATGGCCGGGACAGGACAGCGTACGGCGTCCAGCCCACGGTCACGACACCACTCGTCAAACAGTTTCCACCTGACCGCGTACAACAGGCGTGTGGACGGCGCCCGGGCATTGCGAATAGTGTGACTGACGCCACCATCGAAGATGGAATAATCTATGCCGGGCCTTGCAGTGGCCAGACCCAGAGCTGGAGGTGAGTAACACCCGGCCTTCATTTGGGGAGACGCATCGGCAAGTTGCAACAAAGCCTGCGCAGCAGCGGAAACCAAGTCCTCCCCGGCCAGAATGGAGCCACCAGGAGGAGCCGGTGTCCCTCCTGAAGGACCTGGAGAAGCGTTGGGAAAATGAGCGGCAGCGGTGGGAAGGCGTACAGCAGAACACATGGCCAGTCGTGTACCAGCGCGTCCTGGCCCCTCGGGCTGGAGGCGTCTGCCAGAGAGAACCAGTGGGCAATGGTTTGCATCTCTCGAAACAAAGAGATCCACCTCCGCCCTGCCGAAGGACCTCCAAGTCAGGTTCACCACCCTCCGGATGGAGCATCCACTCTCCGGCCGGCATCGAATGACGGGACAGGAAATTGGCCCCTGATTTTGCGGTCCCGGTATATGAGTCACACGCAATCCCGCCAATCGAGGCCAGGCCCACGTGAGTAGCTGACCAGTCACCTGCATCAACCTGACTGACCTGGTTCCCCCCCCATGTGGTTGATGTGGTAGACCACAGACGTGTTGTCCGACCGTATTAAAAAATATCGGCCCCGCAGATATACGGCCGGAAATGACGAAGCGCTAAATGCACCGCAAGCAGCTCTAAGACATTTATGTGTTCCCGCATCGATTGAAGGGACCACGCACCCTGCGCTGCCACGTCGCACCCCAGCCCGACGCATCCACACACAACTTCTCGCCGAGACGGACAAGCTCCCAGTTGGACGCCGTGCTCCAGCCAAAGCCTGTCCCTCCACGGAGGGTCAAGCGGTCATGGAGACCAAGAGCAAGGGACCAAGTTGCTCTTGGGGAGATTCACTCTGAGCCCCAACCGGCGTACGTGCGCGAGGACAGTCACCGTGTCCCGAATAGCCTGTGAACGGGACGGTACACAAACCAGCCAATCGTCTATGTAGGGAAGTATCTTCAAACCTCGCGCCTGTAACTGTGCCAACGCCGCCGCTACAAATCGCGTGAACACACTGACCGAACGGGAGAACCCTGAATTGATAATGGCGCCCTCGAAACATGAAGCGCAGAAACCTCCAATGAGGAGGAGCGATCGGGACGTGAAAATATGCATCTTTCAGATCGATGCTGGTGAACCAGACACCCATCGATATAGCGCAAAGTACTTCTGTGGTGCGCAACATGTGGAATGGCAATGTAACAGGTCATGATGTATCGTACCATACTGTCACTTTAAGTTGGGTGTGATTTCTTTGTGGGTGTTTCTTTTGTAGTGGGCCAATGGCCATGTCTGAACTTAAGTGGGAAGTATTGGGGGCGGGGCTTCCATTATAAAACACCTGTGCACCTTCTGTTCCCTCTCTCTCACGCTCTGTTTGCCTTGGTGTTCAGGTCAGTCTCTCATAGCAGCACTCATTCACATTCAAAGAAACGGGATTGATAAACTTTGTTACGCTCTCTCACGCTCTGTTTGCCTTGGTGTTCAGGTCCAGGCTGGTGGGAAACAAGTCGGCTGCAGAAAGACTGGGGCACGCTGGGGATCTAATACCGGACCAGTCGTGCCAGCCGTTAACTGCAGATCTTCCCCTTGCCGACCAAGAGCCTGGACCCCCAAACCCACTGGACTCCATTTGACTTGCCCACTCCTTCCCAATAGATTTTTAACCCTTTTAAAGTTTTTGTACCAAATAAACTAACTTAAAGCCCTCCCGTTGTCCTGGTCTCCTTGGACCCTGGTGATTTGAACAATAGAGGGCGTTACAGCAAGACCGTTAGGGCAGCAACATGTACGCAGATCTGTTTTGGGACCAGAAAGTAACGTGAATAGTAACGCATGTCCACATCACAAAATTGAGAGTCTGACACCGCAACCGATAGGGCGTCATCGTCGTGAAGGGACGCCACGTCCTCCTGCTGCCCCGCTTCCCCCTCTTGACACGGACCATCCCCGTGAAGGGCCTGAAGGAGAGCCTTCATCTGGGCCAGCTCAGACGATAAACTGCAGACCTTCATCGCCAACCCAGAAGGACGACCCACCTTGCTTTTCTTCCGGGCGGAGGCCTCGGCTCCCGTAGCGGAGCGTTTTCGGCCAGCGGAGGTAGGAGCTCCAGCAGTGGAGCGCACCCTGTCCAGCGCCTGCTGAGTAGGAAGCAGAGAGGAGACTAGCCCTTACGTCCACTTCTCCGCTCCCTCGCTTGCAGCCAGGCGTGCCTCACGCACCGGCAGTCCATGCAAGCGGCCTCGGTGAGGCCCTCCCGAAGGTGACCAACACCGAGGCATTTCTTTTTTTTCCCTTTTTTTTACAAACATCGAGGCATGAGGCGCACAGATCGTGCCCGTCGTCCAAGGCCAGCGGGGCTACACAGTCCTGGCAGCAGGGAGAGCCCAGCATGTCTTTGGGCCAATGCAGCCGTAAACGGCACTCACGACCCGCAAAAACAAGTAAATAAAAACCACACGAGCGAGCACGCTACTGGTGGAGACAAAATCCAAAGCGAGCAGGGGACACAAAACCACTGCCGAAAATCACGAAGACAAAAACGGGACAGCCGAACACGGCAGCGCCGTTCAGAAAAGAAAACAAGCCAAAAAACTAGCCGCAGTACGATCAAACGCCAAAAACCACCAGACACATAAAACACATTCCAAACCGTAAACGGCAACAGGGTGCGACAATTGTCCACGCAGCCCAGGAGGGCGAGACACGCTCGCAGCTCCCACCACAGTGAAGGGGCCAAAAAACAGCAGTGGAGCCCGTCATTCCGATAGCACTCGACCATGTGCGAGAAGAACGAAAGGGGACTGTGTTTCCGGTGTCACTTGACTTTATAGACCCACGTAGGTCACCGAATGTACCCGTGTTGTTATTATTTTATCGACCTGGGCCTGCTCAAGAATCATCATCATTCATTCACTTGAAGCACCGCCTCTGGCAGTCAGAAGGGATGAAATAGAACCAGGGGGAAACAGGACACAGACAGACAGAACCATGACACCATGAGACCCATACAGCAGAGGCTTTTTCAGCATCCAAACCAAAAAAATCCAAGACATTTTATTCATTTATTCTTAAAAACTCAGCTCAGGTTAATGTAGAGGCAGCATACAGTATTTTTGTGTAATAGGCAACAAGTTGAATTGAAGTCTGTGTAAGTTCTCAGTCGTACAGGAGTTGTCCATCTTCAATGAAGGTACTTGATTCATCTTCTGTACTCAGTAGTTGAAGTCTTCGAACATTTCGCCTCTCATCCAAAAGGCTTCGTCAGCGACAAAGGTCACAATCTGCACGCAGCTGAATATATAGACCAATGGGGAGGAGCTCCTCCCCTCTAATCACAGATACTCTCACCCGTGGGTAAACCCCTTTGAAGTAGTGTCTCTAACGATCTGCTCACCTCAGTATCGGTTAGTCATGTCTTATTCATAGATAATCACTACCCAGTATCGGTCAGTCCTGTCCTATTCATGGCTGATCACTGCTAATTATCTGCCTATTGTTCTTTTGTTGGCTGAGGTGCCGTCTCCTTGGACTGGCCATGTCCTTTCGGTTTCTCCCGAAGGAGATTGGAGTACAGTGAAGGAAGATTAAATCTGAGGCCGCCATTCCGGTTCATGGAGGGATTTTCTTACTTGACAAAAATAGCTTATTTAACTCCTCTTTCAAACCAACGTTATTCTTTAGCAAAAATGTTGACCTCCCCGTCCTCAAAGGAGTGGTTGGAGGCTTTGAGGTGGAGGTGCATCGCCGACTGAGGGCCGCTTGTGCTTTCTTTTTGGTGTTGATAAAGTCTCTTCTGTAAAACTTGTTTCGTTTCTCCAATATAATGTTGTTTGCATTCTTCTTCTTTGCATCGAATAGAATAAACCACATTGCTTTGTTTGTGGCTCGGAGTTTTGTCTTTGGGATGAACACATTTTTGTCTCTGTGTTCACCGGTTTGTGAATTGAACTTTCCAGAAATGAAAGGGCACAAATCTGAGAGTGATGGAAAGGATCTGCAGCCGTTGTAGGGTATGAATATTCTGTACAGCCTTTGTACTAAAGCATTGTGTACAACAATTTTATATGATAAGCGCTCTATAAATACAGTTTTGATTGAAGGAGTGATTAATATTTAATATGTTTTGCATTTACATTTAGTATTTCTGTTTCTATTTTACAAAAAACACATGTCCTGCTCAAACTACAAACCACAGAGGTCTGAAACCACTGTGCTTGGTAAAGTAGTCAGAGGAAAATATTAATAGGCCTTTTTTTGGAATTCCTTCTAACGCCATTTCAGTCAAATGTTCATTTGCCTCGAGATTGGCCTCATACGTTATTTTTATTTTCACTTTAACCCAAAAAGGCACAACACATAAAGTTACTCTCATAAAAATAGTCTACATATTATTCAACGATAACTGTATGTAAATACCACAAGCAGTAAACACCTGTTTAATGTCAAAGTGGGATCTGCATTAGATCCTCAGCCTGCAGGGCCATGGGGAGCGGCCATGGCTGTCTGTCAGATCTGACCTCATCAACAATACATCCAAGTGTTTCCCCTCTGGACATCTGTATGTAATTAAATATTAACCAACAACGGTGGACTAAGCCGTAAACAACCACCATGCTTTAATTCAATAAGCTATACACAGCATGACGTGCAGGGCCTGTCCAGTCCAGCTAACTTTTCAAACTCAGTGATGCAACTCTACCTCTAAACTTCTTTCTTTGGGCAGTTGCATTCATTGGCCGGTTATTAACTTTTTTCTTTTTAGCTTGCCTACAAATACTAGCTTACCAATTTAGTGCTACATGTTTAATTCTTCAGACATCATTGTAGGAAAATAAGGTAAATTCAAAATAAAATGGCGGCGTAGACTTACTCAGTCGTGAGGATCGTTCTCAATTGCACATGGTTCAAAGATTTCTATTCGATTTTCTTTGCTATCGTTTTAATATTTTAATTTACTGTCCGGCTCCAGGTTGTGATCCTTGCAGACTGAAAATGCGCAGCCAGCGGCTTATGTTGCCCTCTAGAGGCAAGACAACAGAACAGCATTTTATAGACTCAGCTGCACTTTTATTTCAGAGATTCAAGGCATTTTCATTAAAATATACAAAACATACAAAGAAAAAGGTTTTAACAATCAATAACATTTCATGAAGGCCAAAGCTAATTATGTGAACAGTGAACTGCACTTGGGTTTCAATATTTCACCAAAAGCCACAACGGACACAGGCCACATGGTAAAGATGTCGCAAATGCAAAATTTGAGTGTGATCATCTGATCCACAAATACAGAAGAACAAAATAATAATAACTTTGTCAGCAACATGCTGGTTCTTCGACCTTTGGCAATGATGAACAAGTTAATCACCCATGCATTCACATGAGCATTGCAAATACAGAATCCTAAAAATATACTGTATCTATGATAAATATAAGTGCTCAATGTCACAAGCTCAAGGCAAGTACCACAGAACCATGTCCCACACTTAAGAACTCATTGGTCCCATTAGGGAAATGAAGAGGGGGAAATGCACAAACATAGCTACTTGAGGTTTCAACATTTCAACTGAGGTTTAAGAACACATTTCCATGCTGCACAATGGCCTTGGGGTTAGGTTGCAGTAAAAATGGCACATCGCCGGCTTCAATGTTATTGAGTTCAAGTACTTGAAGTCTATGGGCACTAATACACTTTTCCACGCATTACAAACTGGCACAATGTCGGAGCATAAAGTAAACATGCACATTTTTTTTCCACAGTGCAACACATCAATAAACTAGTGCAATAATGTTCACATCATCAGAACAATAACTGAATAAATATATAAATATTTAGTTAAAAAATAAATAGATTTGGACAAGAACTGGACGCTAAAGCAAACAACATTCACTTTTGTAATTATTCTCAGTGAACATCAACATAGGAACACAAGGTTATCAGCCATGGCACATGCTTAAGCACCAAGATTTAATAGGGGATCTGGTTGTGATAGTATTGGAGCATGTCGTATGTTTTACTCCTGAAAAATAAAGAATTGAGATTATTTTTGGTAAATTTGGTTAAATTGTAAAATGTGTATGCTTGGATTAAAAGTTATTTCTATAATGTAGAAATGGCTTGTATTACCCTCTTTCAGGGTTTACTTACCTGCTGCTGAGAAAACAGTTCTGTATGATTTTGATCATGTAAGATGCTGCCTCTTTTTCACTCAATCCTGGGTTAAACCTTTGCCTATGAGAATAAGAATCTTTTTTTTTATGTGTATTCTAACAGCTCTTCTACGCACGGACTTTGCAAATCAAATTCACAAATAACTTTATACTGAATACTTCAATGCTTCAAATAAGATTTGAAAAACAGTCAAATAAAAAGTAAGATAGATAAGATATGGTTAGGACAATATTATATATATGTGACACTCACTTGAGTAATTTGATGGTTTGACCCCTGAAGCATGGAAGACCTGTGTCCAGCATCAGTGTTACTAGGGAGACAACTCCATCCATGTATGGCCTAAACAAAAGTACAGTAACTGTGTTGATGTCTTGTACAGTAAACTATGCAACTGCTTGAACCAACCTGACAGCCAGGTATCCCCTCACACACATCTCCATAAACCACTTGAAGGGTGTTGCCTCCATCTTGCCCCCCATAATCATCACCATTTCATCTGTCAGTTTGATATCAGGCTCCCAGCCAAGGTTTCCACCCGGGGAACTTTCAAACATGAACCCAAAGTCTGGCAACAAGCACATTCACAGTTAGAACCACATCAAAATATGTAACTGGATTAACCAAGAACAAACCAACATAAAGAATAAAATACATAAATAAATAAATAAACATTTAATCAAACAACATTTTAATTTTGATTAACAAGAACAAACCAATATGGATGATGTGTCCTTGGCTGTCCAGCATGATGTTACCATTGTGTCGATCTTTTATTTGGAGAAGGAAAAGCAGCAAGCTGTACGCAGCCATACTGCGAATGAAGTTGTACCGTGCCTGAAAGAAACAAGAAAACAATTTCACGACACAGCCAAGGACAGGGCCTTAACCATCATACAGAGGGTTGTTTGCCTTCTGAAATGCTAGTGTTGATTCATCTCCATACTGGTTTCTGAAATAGGCATACATCCCAAAATCAGTCTGTCGACCCAGTTGGTCACGAGACTTGCAGTCTGGGATGCACTCGATCACTCCACACTGCCCAGAAACACAGGAATACTGTATTGTACAAAACATTTGCTGTAGGTAAGGAAAAATAGTTTGATTTTGTCCTACTCCAGGGGCTGTAGCCACCACTCTGTAAGGAAACACATATAGATCTAGGTCCACGAGCTGAAAGATGTTCTTGAAGAGACTGATGATCTGTAGAGCCAGCATGTCCTGTGAATACAACATACAGTTACACTAATATATAGTTTACGGAAGAAAAAAACACAAACAAAATGTAATGCATACGTAAAGGCTGAATTGATCACTGACCTGCCTGCAGTCATCTCCAACTTTAAATATGGCTGCCTGCCAGCTGGTTTGCTTGGCCTCTTCGTCATTTTTTGCTTCATCCACAGAGTCAGAGCGACACTGCAGGCCTTGAGAGAAGTTGATCAAGCAACAAAAATGTATTTTAAGAGAATAATTATACCATCAAGTTAAAACATTCCCCTCACCTCCTTTTTCCAACTCACTAACGCCACATCTCCTGACTTTGAACTTGGCCAGATACGGTGCTTTGGCAGCACTGAAAGAATAATGGACAATATTTGCTCAGGTTTGAAATATCTTCATATTTTTGATAAAGCGCTCACATTATATGCCTGACCAACCTTTGCATTGGGGTTCCCGACTTGTAGTCTATGTCTAGAACAATGGCCTCTGGATTACTTGGCAAATAACAACCGGGCTGAACTTTGATCTGTGACATAGCCTCTAAACAGGCTCGCTTCCTCTCCTCCCCTTTTGGAAAAGGCCTGAAGTGTTAATAAAAGTGTTGTTTACTGTGCGTGCATCACCTTGAACGATTTCACAGCAGAACTAACACTCATTACACACATCTGGGAGCCACTAAGGTATATGGAAGGAATATGGAGGAGCCATGGGACAGGACTGTTGTTGAAATGATGCAATTAATGGTCTATAAAGGCACAGGGAATGCTCCAGTAATTCCTTAGAGGGCTGACAAACCCACAGTAAGGACGAACAAAACAGAGGAGTAATAACATGGGACTGTAAGCTGCACTCATGCAGACAAGTTCATAAGAGCAGAGGGCAACACACAATCTCTTCCAGTTCAATAGCTAATCATAAAGACATGATAGGCAAATACATAAACATTTGGGACATTGGGAAAAAGGTCATGGTAATACAACAACTGAGCCAATAAACAAATGCTACAGGATAAAACTTCAGGTGCTCTCAAGAGGCATATCGGAAAGTTTTTTGTTAACTTACAGCACAACTTAGACAATAAGCGATATTATTTTGCCTAATAAAAAGTAGAAAAAAACATTTACTTGATAATGGCAGACACGTTTATGATCTTGCTGAAGAAGTCAAATTCTCGTTGATAGAAATCTTTGGCTGGACCTGACAGCGAGCCAATGATCTCCTCCACCATCTGCTCCAACAGCTCACCAATGTCCGCTGGTAAGTAGAAAAGAGTGTGTTAAGATGACAGATGTAATGTGTAAAAATATAAAAAGTCTTACGATCTTTTTGATTTCCCTCTTCATCCAGGAAAATATTTGTCTTCATGTTCCAGATGAACTGGTGGGCAAGAAGCTGAGACTTCTGAGCGGCCCACAGGATATATTCTCGCACATAACCCATCTATAAACAGTGCACTCATTAGACAGCTCTGTCTTTAAAAGAGCATAAAGTCCAATCATTATTTACCTTGTCATATCGAAGTGCTTGGACAATTTGAGGAATGTAAAACAAAATGGCATCCTGGTTCAGAGGCAAAAATTCATATTAATACTATAATATGCTAAAAAAACAAAAATAACTTCCTTTAAAGTTTACAATAGATCAAGTGTACCGGAGGAAAAGATCGGAGAACTTTGACCCCATACTGTGCTGTGAGTGGGTGTGGGGGGTACTGGGATGAGAAATAGGACAATCCAGTTGGAGGATCTGCTGGTGCCCAGCACAGAATATGGCTCAATTCAGGGGAATCTGCATCAATTGTGTGCCATGTCACCAAGAACTGAAAGAAAATTTAAATATGTACAATGACAGCATAAAAACAAATATGAAAATGGAAACGTGTATAAAGTTCGCTTGGACTCGAGCTGTAGAGACCCAGGTCAAATCTCACTAGTCTCATTTGTGGCCTTCAGGGAAGTCATTACATACAGTACAGTAGGCCTAACTAATTAAGTACTGGTTTAGTCAGGTGGAGTTAAGTGTTCTGGACAACCAAGAGCTATGGGGAAAGTAAATTCAATACCAAAACAAAAGTACACATACTACTTAGGGCCCGATTTGATGTTTGTCTATTTTTTTTTAATCTTTCAAATAAAACATTTATTATTACAGTAAAGGTTTCAATCATAGAAATACATCTAATAGAGGTCGACCGATTTTTCTGAGGCGGATGCCGGTATGCACCACTGATAATTTTTAAAATGTCTGATATATAATCCTGTGTATGAAGCATCTAAACGTGTCAGTGTTGAACAGTGACATCAGGGGGCACTGTATATTCATGTTTAGTAGGTACTTCAGAGGGAGCTTGTTTGAAAGACAAAAATCAGTAGATTCCAAAACAAAAAATGGTAAGTCTCCATCTCTCATGGTCCTGAAATTATACACGTAAAATAGGTGAAAAACTGGTGACCGATTTTCACCGCAAAATTTCTCCGCTCCCCTGAGGTCTAGGAAGTTGTGGGAGGGCAAATGTTAAAGCCCATTCCAGTGCAGAAAACGGGAAGTCTCTATTACTTTAGGTTTCTGAGATATCGGCCGATAAAAGGCAGATATCGGCTATCGGCCGATATATTGGTTAGGCCCTAATACTACTGCTCATAAAAACTACCACAGGGTTTACACTACCGATACCACTGATACCTTAGTTACTTTTGAAATGTTGTTTTGTATTAATACAACACAGTTGTTTGGATTGTTAAGTTATCACTAAACATCACAAACAGGGTTCACAAGGTAAGAACCCAGGTTTGATCCTGGGTGGACTTTCTGTGTGGAGTTTGTATGATCACCCTGTGTGTAGGTTTCCTCCGGGTACTCCAGTTTCCACTACCACTAAAAACATGTACAATGTGTCAGGATGAACGACGTGTGTGCGTGAATTAATTGAGGTGGTCAGAGGGACTGTTGGCGCAGATGTGTGCAGTCGTGCTTCTGTCAGTCGACCCCAGGGGAAACCGTAGCTACATGCGTAGCTTACCACCACTGCGTATGGAGAAAATGAAGTACAAATCCCCTAAAACTGTGTGAAGCGCTTTGGGAGATAAGACTGGTGAAAAACGCTATACAGATAAGCTTTCATTCCATTCCAACAAACTGATGTGACACTATACACAACATACTCTACTTCGTATGTTGATAACGCACCTTAACTGCTTCAGGAACATCACAAACAGCAGCTGGATCCATTCGCACAAGACGTGTCACTTCCGGCACGATGGCCTCTGTGTTTTTAAACCTAACATTTGTACATTTGTACACAAAAAGTGATTAGTTCTGCACAATTCAGCAGCAATATGTGCACACTTAATTTTAATTCCTTTCAAAACACTACAAATGGATGTTGACGTCCATGGACCAGTCTTACCTGACAGGTAACTGAAGGGCAAGGTAAGGGGAGATGCTCCACGCTAGGTTAACAGTATCCTTCCATTGTTTTTCTGTTAGACTGATGTATTTCATTCTCCAGTTACCGATACTGGTCTCTACTGCTTGTTCAGTAGTAATAGCGAGCTCCTGAGTAGACAGTGGATTATACCATGTGGTGAGTCGCTCAATCTCACTTGCCTGCAGAGAAACGATGTAAAAATTGAAGTGACCAAATAATTAACATTAACAATGTTTAAGTTATGCATTTTGTTCCCAGACGTTTCCCCTATAACAAAGACCGTTACACTGCAAAAAAAAAAAGTCCTAACCAGGAGTGCCAGGAGCAGGGTTCTGCGTTTCATGTAGTACTTGTGCAACTGAGTGCCCCTGTTGCTCTTCTTGGATAAACCTAAAACAAACACACATACAGTATATGTAGGCAACAGATTGGGATGTTTTTTTTATTTATTTTTGTTGTTGCTCTTTTTGCTCTCATGACCTTCTGTTCTGGTGAATTTATTGGCTACCTGATTTTTTGGAGATAGTAGACATCCCAGAAGACAGTGGATAGGTGTTGATCCATCCCTGAGCCACCTGCCTCTGACCAACTGCTGCATCCAGGGTGCTGCGATTATCTGCCACCGCCATCACGGACAAACTGTTCATCGACATGTCCTGTGGGTCTGCAAACACAAATGATACAGCTTAGAAACTAAAGGAAATTATTTGTTGGCCTATATTGTGCTGAGTCAGTTACCCGGTGGCACCAGCTGGTTGGCTGCCAAATACTTTTTGTCTGACTGCAGACTGGCATAGAATTTGATCATTATACTGATGTCATCCCTCAGACTCTTATCTGTCTGAGTGGGAAATTTGGGGTTGTCACTAAAGAGACAAAAGAAAAGTATAAATGCAAATTACACTTTTGATTTCAACTTCAAAACAAGTGTCACATTAAAAATACCTGAAGTAGTCAAAAGCTGTAGAGTAGATCTTCTCTCGAAGCACATTTCTGATGGTGGCATTTGTCACCACATCAGCATGCAGAAGAGTCAAACCCAGAGTTAAGAGTCTGGAGAAGAACATGGGGGGGGAAATGAACCGAGTTGGTTAATTTGCTGTGCATGATGCAATGATGATTAAGAAGATCATTATCACCTGAATCTTGGGCCAATGGCAGCCACATGTCTATTCAGACTACTTTTGGTACCTCCAACACTCAGAGATAAGGATCTTTGAAGAATGGCAATAAAAATTTCTACCTGGTCATAACTACAGTACTTTGCGATCTCAAATCTCTGCACCAAAAACTGGAGAAATAAACATGTTAAACAATCTTTAACACTGAGGTACCATCACCTGTTTTTCTGCAAGTAATTTAAAATTTAAACATAAAACCACAGAACACAGAAGGAAATGTGAATAACCTCTATCCAGAGGAAGTGAGGTACAACATCAGGTGCACAGGGCGTGGGTTTACTCTCTTCAGAAACCGCCAGAGGACCAGCCTCCACCTTGGCTTCAGAAAACAGACCCATCTTCTTTTCTACCGTCATCTGCCAGGCTCCTGCCATCTCACGCATGAACTACAAAGATACTGGTCTAAATAAAGAATATTTGAAGATGTTGCAATAAACAGAATAAATTAATCATACAGGCACTTCAGTTCCATTGTGTGCAGCTATGAGCCACTCCCAGCAGGCAATTGCAGTCTCCATACCATGTTCTGTAAACATCTTCAAAGGAGACCAGCACAGATGATGCAGGAGTTGAGCATCATAGTCTAAAAGGCAGAGCAAAATTATTGCAGCATAAACCCATTGGGCTTTAGTACATAGTACCTCAAACAGATCCATTAAACAGATACAGACCCAATCAAAAGTTTCAGACCAGTTGAAAAATGGCACTGCAATTGGCATGGTTGGAACTTCAATATGCAACAAGAACAAATGGGAGTTGAGAAAAAAATCACAATCCTTTTCTTCTTGTTGCATATGGAAGTGCTACTTGGACCCTTATTAGGATCAAACCATGCAAAATGTGACTTTTCTCTTCTATTTATTTTTATTTTTACAATATTTCAACTGGCCTTAACATTTGATCGGGACTGTAGCAGTACTCACGTTTGGTTGTTATGAGCAGGGCCGCCATTTTGAACATCGCTTGGGTAAAGCCTTCTGGGTCCTCGTTATCCAGAGCACTAGCCATTTGATTAATCATAAGGTTGTTCAGATTGGCTTGGCTATTTGTAGCTTCAGCAAACTGAATCATCCCAGCCACCTACAAAGTGCAATGATAAACAATTACATATAGCATAGACTTAGTTCAGGGGTCTCCAAACATTTCTCCCTGTGAGCATAATTTACACACACAAAAAAACGCCTGAGAGCTACGGTTTGTTGATGCCTGAATAACTATGGGCTTTAGGCAGTATATACTTTGCATAGTTAGTTAGGAGCCACTTTATAAAATGATCGACTGTTATCGATTAGCAATTTCCATGAACTGGAGAAATACTGTAGACTTTTATATCTTTTTTAAGATTAATGGTAGTATAAATACAGTATGTTCATGGTCTCTCTTCTTTACAGCAAAACAATTATTTTTTAGAATGTTTATTACTTTAGCCCAGAAATCGATGAACTGATTAATCATGAACACAAAAGACTTCAAAATATTGTGTTCAGTGTTCCTAAACTCAATTGTCTGGTGCAAAAAGAGACTCATCAAGCTTATGAAACTGTTGAAAGACTTTGGAAAACTACTTGTAAAGGGCTGGTGAGCTACTGGCTGGAGACCCATGATGAAGTGTAATTTACCATTTCAATTTCTCACACTCAGTACCTCTCCTGTGTAGCGATTGCGCAGGTTGAGTGAGGCCATAAAGTTGGAGTAGTCCTTCTTCACACAGGTAGGCCTCTCTGTCAGCTGAGTGCTCTAATAGCAGAGTTAAAGATTTAACACTAGGTTAGAAAGCCGCAGGTATCAATTAGTATTAAGTTGCGCAACAATGCCTGTGTCCTCTCTCAAAGACCAACCTGAGGGAAAGCAGTCTATGGTTGGTCTCGCAGAGGACAGCATCAGCATGAGTAAGCCAAATGGACAACAGCCAAAAACCCATTGCAGATGTAACGGGGCACCCAGCCAAGCGACCAGGTGGGACACAAAGTAATAAATACAAAATGAAGACAGATAAAGCAGAACGCAAAACACATAAAAAGTTAGCAAGCATAATAATGCAGTAGACTGTCTAGTGTTAAGCATGCACACAATACTTGATAAGAAAAAGACACAAGTACTGCAGTGTGTTATTACAGCTGTCCATATTAATCACTGACTGAACCAACCAACCAAAGATGCAATTTAGACGAAGCTTATTAAAACAAAGCTAATCCGAATTCACCAATACATGTGTTCGATAAGCTGGGGTATTAGAATACTTTTGCCAATTCATTCAAGTGTGCAATTCTACAAACACGGTTTTGGGTCTGAAATAATACTCACCCCAAGAGTTGTATTTTGTCTGTTGTAACCAGCAAAATGTAAAATGCTCTCAGTAGCCATAGCCACTCCAGTGTGCTGGGACAATCCTGACACCCAGTTCTGATGCTTGTTCAGGTACTCCTGTACACAGCAGGCAATTGTGTTCAGCATTGCTTATAGTAAAATCAAGTTAAAAAAAAAAAGAACAGCATTGGAAGTGACCTGTAGATGGGACTTAGTAACTGATGGGGCCCACTTCATTGCCTCTTTCAGAATCTCACCACAGCGAGCAGCAAAATCTTTTACAATGCTCTGAAAAAAGAAAAAAAGCTGGTTAATATTATGGTATGGAACTTGTTTAGATATATTTTTACACATAATGCCAGTATTAAAACAAACAAGTCAAGGGCAATGAAATAATCTTTTATGTCTATACACTGCTGCCCTCTTGTGTTTACACTGCAAATTACAGCTAAATGGAAGTTAAATAACCAAACGTACTTCTCGCGCTTCATACGTGTCCGGAACAGTGATGCAGTGGGGGGTGTCGGGAATGTCATAGTACGGCTGATCTTTGTGGATGTCCTATTAAGACAAGAAAAGCAACACTGAAATGCAAAACAAAGAGAAGAATTACTGTTGCTGGCCTTGGCATGAAACTTACAGCATTAAGAGACAAGGACAGAGTCTGCAGAATGTCCAACATGGTTTTCAACACACGGCCACTCCAAAGCAGGTGAGGGAATCTAGGTAAATAGACAAGAATGAAGCATTTTTCAAGAAAAATTTAAAGAAAAATACAGACAGGGATTAGAACTTGATATATAATAAAAAGAAATACAAATTACGTTTCGGCCAGGCCAGAGAGGTACTTGTCGGCCACTCTTCGTATCCTTTTATGTGTGTGATTGAAGTTTACCAGCAGGAATTGAGCATGTCTTTCCAGCTCTTCTTCGTGTTCTTTGGTCTTGGCCTTAAAACATTTAGAGGCAGAAGCAAGTCAAACTTTTCAGCTTTTTAATTCAATTTAAATGCCCAAACACTATATTTTGATTCTACGAATGCAGAAAAACAATACATATTATTTCTTAAAATTTGCAAATATTTAATCAGAGGATAGAGACGTGGACAAAACGGGCAATTTCAGCCATACTTTTGGTAAAAATTGTAGAGCAATGTCATAATTTTCCAAGAAATTTAGATTTAATGCCAGTTTGAATCCAATTTAATGCTTTGAAATTACATTTAAGGCCATGATTTAATTACTTTAAATGCTTTTTTTAATGCTCCAAGGAAACCCTGATATCACATATGTTAGAATTATGTCCCTAGTTTACATAGCGTCTTTCCCCCACATTAGGCACTCAAAGCACTTTGCATTAAGGAACCACTCACCCATTCATTCACTCATTCATACCCGATCTACACAGAAGGCAAGGGTGGGTTATGTGTCTTGCCCAAGGACATAACTGTGTGCACCTGCTGGATTCACACCATCAAGCCTCCAATTACAAGATGACCTACTCTACTATCTGTGCCACTGCTACCCCTCACTTCTGTGTCACCCATAGGAGAAATTAATTTGTGACACAAACTCCTCGCCAGTTCAACAGGGTGTATGGCTGTCCCACGCTTAGTAGGTCATACCTTCTCATCCATCATTTGGAGGAAGACATCAAACACCTTGTCACCAACACATATGATACACTGCAGCATGCCTGAAAGACGAAATATCAGATCATCTAAACTAAACAATACAATACAGAAATGACGAAACTTCATACACATGTTTGAGAAACTCTCACCTGATTTGTCTTTCTGAATGGCTTTATCTTCAAAGTATCGAAACATGACTTGGAATCGGTCAGGATCATTAGATCTCAACATCCTGCAAAGGGAGTGTTACGATGCCATTCTGACACAACTGAATATGTGTATTATAAAGAGGCTGACCTCATGTACTCCAGCCTATAGACTGACAGCAAGTATGTGGACATGGCAAAATCAAGCTTATTGATATACGCTGCTCCTTCAGGGGATGGATCAAGCAGATTACTGATGGTGGAGCGGAGTTCACTTAACTCAGTCTAGGAAAAGAAATGCATTTTAGGTTTATGAAGTATTGGGTCAAATAGTGTATGGCCGTAATCATATAGTACCGGTGTTACGGTGTCATTTTTCAAGGCAGAGTTGTACTGTAGTTCAGAGCGCAGTGGTTCTCCACTCGGGAAGGTGAGAAGAGGAGACTTGGTGGCTATCGCACACACCCCTTCATACCACTCCTCCGGCCAAAGACCTAATGCAGGACATTTATGGATCAAATCAGTTCATTTCCCTGAGACCAAAACAGGCTTACAGCTGGCCCCACATCATGGAGATGGGTCCACGGGCGCAGCACTGCCGCTGCCCATGGCCCCACATCATGGAGATGGGTCCACGGACGCAGCACTGCCGCTGCCCACTGCTCCCTAAGGGTCGTCCAGTTGCATCGAGGGATGGGTTAAATGCAGACAAACCGTCGTTATACAGTTCATGTGCAATGACAAATAAAGCAACAAACAAAGTAGTATGGTGCAGGGAGCATCATGGTGTGGGGCGGTTTTGTTGCCTAAGGGCCTGGACAACATGCCATCATCAATGTAAAAAATAATTAAGTTTATCACGATACTGTATTTTGCAGAAAAACCTGAGAAATTCACAACAACGTGGAATAAGTAAGTGAATCCCTGTATTAAATAGCTGGCTGACCCTTCTTTTGTAGCAATAACTGCATTCCTGTAGCTGCAGATTAGACGCTCACAACAATCAGCATGAATCTTGGACCATTCCTCTTTACAAAACTACTGCAGTTCAGTGAGATTCAGAGGGTGTACTCACCTATTCCTCCCTCTCTTGTGAATGTTTACATGTTATAGCCAATGTTTGGGTGGTATTAGATTAAGCAGACACTATTAAAATCACGAGAATAAATAAACAAAGATCAGATCCAATTTTAGGACAAATTTAGGCAGAAATGTAAGAAATTCCAAACGGTGTACTCACTTTGTTCCCCCACTGTATATACAGTATGTCTGTTGAGCTCAATTGTGATATAAATAAACATGGCGACCTAATTAAAAATTATTCACCTGAGCCTTCCACAGCAAAACCCATGACCACCGAGTACAGCCAGAAGTCCCGAAACAGCTTCTGAAGGCGGGGTTTGGCCTCTTTGATTGGCGGAAGTCTTCTGGTCAGCTGAAATTATAATCACATTAGTAAATGCATGTAATGCCTATACACATGCGTGACATTTTTAAATGTTAAAGCATATTATCATTGTGGTTGTTTTAGCTGTCTTATA
This sequence comes from Proterorhinus semilunaris, assembly GCA_021464625.1. Classification (NCBI taxonomy): domain Eukaryota; kingdom Metazoa; phylum Chordata; class Actinopteri; order Gobiiformes; family Gobiidae; genus Proterorhinus; species Proterorhinus semilunaris. The sequence continues at coordinate 14,621,851 of CM038345.1, forward strand.
AATGCTAGTAAACATGAAAATAATAAATAAAAACACACACACAAAAAATAGTAGGCCGTTTTATAAAGAGTTAAAGATTTTGACTTGTCAAAGGACTTGTTGGTCTGTTTGATCTGTTTTGTTTGCTCAGTCAAGAGCCCACATCAAAGTTCAATTTTCTATTCAATGCAGTGCTCTCTTCACAAACAAGCACCATTTACCAGCGCAAAAAAGGTAAAATCAACTATTAACCATTTATGTTTTTGGTAATTTAGGTAGTTATTTACAGCACTAATATTACTACTAAGCAGTACTTTACGAGGGCATTAACCTATTGTGCGGATATCTTTGAAGCCTTCAGGATGGTGTTTTTGGTGTTGGTGTCAGTGGCCTGTCTGCTGGTCAGTCCTTCTCTCGCTGGGATCAAAGATCTCAGTACTCACTTTTCTATCTCAAACCAAAAGCCCAGAGGCTTTGACCCGCTAGATCCAGTGGACATTGAAACCATCCCTTTAGACTTCCACAAGGACAATACAGTCACTAATGACCTGGTTTTGGACGGCTTTGAGGATGAAGACTACATTGATTTTGACAAAATCCTTTCGGCCGGAAGTGATGATTATGTGTAAGTATTTTAGACCAATTATCTTTTATTGCAAATACATGGCCTGTGCAATGCAACTTTTCTCTGAAATAAAACATTATTTCAGTGAAGGAGATGAAATAGATGAGATTGCAACACCAGCGCCTGACATAGACATCTTTGCTGAATCATCGGACCCAAAAATACGCAGAGCAAGACTGCTGCGACTATTCCATGGTCGCTCACGTCTGCAGCGTCTCAACATTGTTAATGCAAAGTTTGGCTTCAACCTCTACCGCAGCCTTCGAAATGATGTCAATCAGACTGACAACATCCTACTGGCCCCTGCTGGAATCTCCATTGCAATGGGAATGATGTCTCTCGGAGCTGGACCTAAAACTCATGATCAGATCTACAAAGCCATGGGTTTTGAAGATTTTGTCAATGCTAGCCATCACTATGACAACACTACAGTACATAAACTATTCAGAAAGTTGACACACAGACTCTTTCGTAGAAACTTTGGCTACACTCTACGCTCTGTCAATGATGTTTATGTGAAGGAGAATATTAAAGTCAAAGACAGTTTTCGTGAAGAGTCAAAAGCCTTTTATTTTGCAGAGCCACAGTCTGTGGACTTTAAACATCCCACTTTTTTAGAAAAAGCAAATCGTCGAATCCAAAAGATGACCAAAGGACTCATCCAAGAACCACTTAAAAGTGTTGATCCCAATATGATTCTGATGCTCCTCAACTATCTGTATTTCAAAGGTAAATACGACCGTGTTACGAAGCCTTAAAACGGTAGGCCATAACGAGTGTGGTTTATCTTTAACCAGGCACATGGGAGCAAAAATTTCCAAAAGAAATGACCTATTATCGCAACTTCCGTGTGAATGAAAAGACAAATGTCCGCGTGCCAATGATGATCAACAAGGGCAACTACATGGCTGCAGCTGACCATGAACTGGACTGTGACATTCTACAGGTAAGACTATTATTTTAGACCCAAAAGAAAGCTACAACTTATTGAGTTATATGATAAATAAATGTATTCATTTATTTAATTGTTTTAGCTCCCATACACAGGAAACATCAGTATGCTCATAGCGCTACCAAGAAAAATTACAGGCATGAGAACTTTGGAGCAGGAAATTTCCCCTACGGTTATTAATAAATGGCTGAAAAATATGACAAATAGGTAAGCAGTGGCAGCCTATGAGTTAGGAAAACACATCAGCAAAGCAAACAGATTAGTTTAATTCCTACACAAAACATTAATAACAGTTAGTCAACTTGAACTGTATGTTTTACTCTCAGAACACGTGAGGTGGCGCTTCCTCGATTTAAACTCGAGCAGAACTATGACCTGATCCCAAATCTGAAAGAGATGGGCCTCACTGACCTGTTTGAGCAAAGTGGCGATTTCAGTGGAATGACTGCAGAAAAGATCTCCATGAACTGGGTGAGTGTTGCCTTCAAGAAGTATTCACACTACTGTTTTTATATCTACACAGAAGTTTGCAGTACTTTAGAATTTACCACAAACCAAAACTATTATAAAAGTTAAAAATCATCACAAGTTTGACAGAGTCAAACAGCAATGAAGTTTGCGCAAGCAGAAAAGGTTTGCTAAACCCATACCATGACTGTAGACGGCAGGAAAGTAAGAGATCCGAGGCACACTGTACAAAACAAGTGGACTAAAAGGCCTATTCCTTGAGAGCACCTGTATTTCCCTACATCAGCCTAATTGATCGCTCAAGAGCCATTTGCAGTACTTGTATCGAGTCTGTATACTTATGTCACCAATTAAATTCATATGTTACAGTATTATTATTATTGGGTAATCCATGTAGCGTCTTTATCAATAGTAAAAAATAGGATTTTAGAAACAGATGGCTATTAAAAAAAAGAGGAAAAAAAAAATCTATCTGAAGCCAGAGTAGGCCATATTATCTGTCACTCCTAAACCTTCCTTTGTGATGTTTTTTTTCTCTGTTGTGGCTCTGATATTTTCCAGCTTAAACACCAAGGTACAATTACTGTGAATGAGGAGGGCACAGAGGCCGCTGCTTTGACCCAGGTGGGCTTCATGCCACTGTCGTCTCAGATACGATTCACTGTGGACCACCCTTTCCTCTTCCTGATCTATGAGCACCGGACAAACTGCCTCGTGTTCATGGGCAGAGTTGCCAATCCTTCACAGACCTGAACTACACACATTGCCTGCTAAACGGCTGGCATGTATAAAAAGGCCAGAAGAATTTTAGTTTTTTATATATATATATAGAGGCATACAATATTGTGTAATATTCTATTATCCAGCATTGACCATATAGATTGTTGGTTATTGTTTTTAACTTTACAAAAAACACAAATTAAAAAAGTTAAACCAATTAATAAAAAACAAACTTTCACAAATGTTTTCAATAATTCAACTACACATGACAAATAATAATGTACAAAAAGCGCCTTATTAAAGGCCCTGAACTAAATGTGTTTGTGTACAATGAAAGAGGGAGCGAGTTAAGTGGAAACTGTTAGTTGTGGTCTAAACTTAATCCTAACTTTTCACAGGGATACGTTTAGAAGCAAGTTCCACAACTTTCAGGGTGTAAAGTGGAGCTTTACAACTAACAGTTAACAACTAGCCTGCTAGTCCATAATAAAAAAAAAATCAGGTGCAGGGCTCTTAAAAGCACAGCAAAACTCACTCACCACAGCAATTACAGGAATGAGGACTCCAAGGTTCCCAGCGCTACTTGATGCCTGGAAGATGAACATCATGGAAATTTTATATTTATAGTTTAAATGCTTCTTTCAGCAAACTACTTACTTTAAGAGCTGGTCCCTTGTCAGAGGCTCTCTCACTGGCCCTCTTTCCTTCTAGCCCCAGCTGGACAAACAGCTCTAAAAGGTTCACCATTAGTTCATCCACAAGCTGCTCTCCTTGAAGGTTGGCAGCAATATTTGCCAAAGCATTGATTACTGCCAAAGAACAGTGCCTTAAATAAAACACATATTGTTAAGACTAATTTCTTTTTTTTTTTGTGAAGCCTTTCACACCGAATACAGTGTAGTATCTCACCTGTAGCCCTGATCCCGGTAGTCTTTGGTTGCAGAGTAGACAACTGAACTTGCTTTTACACTGATCTGCTGGAAAAGATTCCACACCTCTTGGTAGATATATTGCTGTAATGGAGGAGAAAATACTTCAGATTCATTATTTGAACAATTAAAACATCTTATTCTGTTCCCATTACTTATGCTAAATTTTGTGAATGTAACGAAATATACTCCTGGAATATTTCATTGCACAACATCAAACTCAATAACAATCAAGTCATTGTACTCACATTTCCTGTGATGACCATGCAGCCGAGCTGATCTATGATGAGCACGTCCAACTGCGATGGAGGCTGGCAAAACTTTTGTTGTAGGATCTGAAGGATGTGCTCCATGACTTTGGGTGTATCTCTCAAAGCCACAGCAATGTGGCCCAGGGCTCGGATGGTATGGTCAGGTATAAGGTGCGCATCCCTGTAATAAATATAAAACACAGCTTATAATATCTGCAAAAGTTAGAAATATCTACAATGTCTTTAAAAGGTATATTACTTATCATTCTCCTGAGAAATATAAAGACGATTGGATAAACTGGCCAAAAACGCTTCAACAATAATATGGTCCATTGTCAGACCGGCCTTTAGACATCTGTGAATACAGTGAAATACATTTAGTGTTGTAAAGATACAACTGAATTCATGGCCAATGACAGCAGTTGAGTATCTGACCTGCAGATGTTGTCGATGGAGATGTCTCTAAGCTGCTCATACATAGATGGTTGGTCCTTTCTGTTTGACAAGACATTCAGTGTGGACTGGGAATACTCATTGGTCACACTGATCCTAATTTCACCAGTGCCTGATGTAAATGATAATGAGACAGACATAATTAATATAATACAATGTAAAGGATTAGACCAACTACTGTAGATATCAAGCACAGTATATTGGGGATCAATGTGAATAGGAAACTATTGAGTAGAAGCTACAGATCAATGAAAACTGCGGTCAAATCAATGACAGACAGTGAAGAATGTTTTCACTAATATTAAAGAAATACAGTGCTGTACCTGTGCTGTACTGACTGTGATACTTGTAGAGTTTAATAAGAACGGGGGAGGGGACAACCAAGAAATCTTTTAGTGAGATGGTAGCAGAATGTGCCACCACTGGAAATTGCTCGCACAAACGCCCAAGACCCTAGAAAAAAGAAAGAACAAAAGGTCAGTGAGATAGGCCAGAGAGCATACAAAGCTCTTTTGTACCTGTAGACAGCAGATGAGATGAGGCATGTGAGCAATGATGGTTTTGCTGGTGATTTTGGACTGCAGATTTTCTGACAGCTTTGTGCACAAATTTTCTGCTCCTGAGGAAGTACCCAGATTTAAAAACACCAACCAGGATCATTAAACATAAACATTAATCTGGTACAGTAAAACTACCTTGCTCATCTTTAACTGCCCACACCATGAGGTCCACACAGGCTGCGCTGGCTTGGCAACGGAGCTTGAGGGGGCTCTGTTCCCACGGCAACCCCCTGGTGTCATGAAGTACCCTCTGCAGCTCCGACTGACTACTGCTGAACTGCTCCTGCACAAAGTCGTGCACTTCTCGCACAAATGCAGGCTCCGATACTACACATGATAAAAAGAGGCCCAGCAAGGCATGTTTATTTATACAATTTACACAATATAAATTATTTATTATTGTACACAAGTCAACTCAATGCACAAAAGCATACTATATAAAAATTCAAAACAGTAATTGATCATTTAAAAGTAAAATCCCCATGATTTACCTTTTATATGGTAAAGTGTGTCCCGCAGCATTTTAAACACACATACATAGAGCGGATCACTGCAGGATTTGTAGTAAAGATGGACTCCAGGATGAGACTAACCAGAGACAAAGACAGTATTTACTAAAAGAACAAGTCACATTTTTATATATTAAGATAAATATATTGATCATAGCTGCCAAATAAACTTAAGGCATACCTCTGTAACCTCAGATATTGTGTCATCCAGTGTTTTTAGAAAGGAGTCTGATACTAGCTTTTTTACCTGTGAAATAAAAATAAGATAAAAACACACAAATCCAAGCAGGGAGGGGGAGGCAGCTTCACTGTGAACATTTGAATATGTTTGACTGGACCATGGCAAGAAGCTGTCTCAGCAGATCAACAGACACTTCCATCTCCTGTTCTTCAGCGCACATAAACAGAGGAGACATGGAGAAACTGGAGCTGATTGTTGAGAAGTAGAAATCTGGGTCCACTGTGAAGCTTTCTGATAGGTACGCTCCTGGTATCAGAGGAAAAGCAGAACAAGGTATGTACACCTTTCTAACCCAACATTATTTACTATCACAATAGACATTTTTTCTGTTGTACCTTCAAAACAGTGTGGACCGGGAGCTGTGGGAGAACAAGGGGAATGGCCTCCAGGATCTGGACATGCCTTTGAGAGAGCAATGGGCATCCATTCAATTCAGTCAAATACATAATCACATACAACTCACAGAAGTTGTAATAGTCAATATCAGACTTGCACAGACCTTCGTAAGGGAGTCTGGACTGGAACCTGTGTGTCTGCGCTTCGTATCACTTTGACACACTGTGAGAAGAGACGAGGGAAGGATGGAGCGGAAGTCATTGAAGGATCTGCGCCGAACTCCTTCAGGCTCTTCTACAACAGGATGGGTCTGAGGGGAGTTTTGGGGGAACAGCTTGGACAGCAGCGCTTCATCTGTGAAGCTGTACCGACCAAAAGCCCGGATCATGCCCAGTAAGCTTGGTACCACATATCTACACAGGTAAACTAGAGGAAAGATCTATGTAAGGACCTCCTGTTTTTAAGGGGAGTTCATTTTGATTTTGTCTGTATACCTTCGTCGTGGTTATCAGGAGTTTGGCACATCTCCTGCAACAGCTGCATGACTTCCATTAAAGTTTTCCAAATCTGAAGGTTTGAGAGTATTCGACTAATGAGTAAAACTTGACAGCAAACCAATGTCAGAAATGTATTATCACTGACCTTATCTTTGCAATGCGTATCTTTCTGGGCAACATCAGCTAAAAGAGTCACTAAACAGAAGACAAAGTTTTCTGCAACTGGAAGAAACTCTGCAAAGTAAGGCCAGCAAATTTACATATTATTTATTACGTTATAAAATGTATGGTTTTGCATTCCAAAAGGTCTTCCAGTAAACAGAAGTCTACATATGCTCAAATATGCTTTTTGAGAGGATTATTCTCACCCTTTCCATGCTTTCTAGAGTTTTCCTCAATCCACAGAATTTGTGGCAGCCCTTTCAATAGGCTCAGTAAGTACGGAACAAGCGTATCTTTGTGCTGCCGAAGAATACAAAATAATCACACCACAAACAATTCCTTTTTCTTATGCATTATAGTACAGGGACATAGTATCAGATAAACTGTGAAAAAGTGGAGAAAAATCTTTTCTTGTAACGTTACAATTGGGTAGACACGTTTGTGAACTCAACAGATTTGGGGGGAAAAAGTAATTTATTTAATATGGTCACTATCTTTACTTTTGTCATTGCAGTTGATGTGTCACCGTTATTTTGACAATGCTAAATGAATACGCACCTGTAGCCCAGATTCTACCAGAAAGATCCCTAAGGCTATCACGGCATCTCTTCGTCGTACATCTAGAGTGAACACACCACGCACCTCCACTGGACACATGCATTGTAGCTTCTTGACCTGAAAGAAAATGTGTGTTGTTGTGAGTATGCTTTTCTGTCCAAAAACGTTAAAGAAGCAGTTGAAGAAGTAGTTATTATTTTAGTGGAAGGTGGCATGAAAATAGGAGGCAAGCAAAATTAGAGCCTACAGATTTTGTGGTGGTTGGATTTAAATAGTGGGATAATGGATGAACATAGTCTCAACATTTGTGGATTTTCCTTTTTGTACACGTTTCAAATGTAAATGCTGTACACGTGTGGCTCCTAATACTGTAACATCACAAACAAAAAGTTAGTTTTTGTTTAGTAACAAACTAACCTTAATAGAAACACAGGTGTTTTGTTAGGGCCTAGCTGAGAAGTAGGCCCTGTCAACAGGTTTAAAAGATTGACTAGTCCTTCATTTATCTTGACTGTAGGACCCTGTTTGACTGCAGTGTTATCAAGCCTGACTGCTCATCTAGTGCAGTTCAATATGAATACACTAGTGTTACATTCTGACTGCAATAACACAGGCAACACAACACTTCTTCGCTCGACCCCTGTCAACTGTCGGATGTGCGGAAGAGAGCTCTGCCGCGCACATTCCTGTTGCTTATACAGTTGTGTGAATACACTTGCCACTAACGTTACCTTTTCGATTGGTGCAGGACGGTGAGCGGCCAAAGACCGAGCTAATGACAAAACAGTATTAAAATAAAATCCTCTTGTGCCATCACACATCCCCGACATGTTTACACTACATCAAACACGACTGGCTGTATGGATGACGATGATGGGGAGGGGAGCTGGAGCCACAGGCGCAGAGCAAACCGCAGTACGGTGACTCGATAGGGACAAATCTTACATGTATTTTCGTTTACGTCGAATGGGAATCCTGCATAACAGCTCTCTTGTTGATTTAATGTTCATGTTCTTAAACAATAGTCCTGTCACGTTTTACAAAACGACGGTACTAGTCCAGCGTTACCACGGTTACCATCTCTATTTTCAGACTCAGAGTTGTAACGTCATTTGACGTAACAGGAAGAGAATTGTCAGCTGATAAGCAACAACAACACACAAGAGCGTCTTGTCCTTTGCTAACGGTTTGATTTTTACGTGATTTGTATTATCATTGTCGATCCTCACATATTATTTTGTTGGCAGATTGATAAGCGTAATATATAAGCATTTTTATTGTTAATATTGATACTTTTTTCTCTCTAAGTGACACACGTTGCTAGCTGGTTAGCCAGATAGCAAGCTAGCCTTATGTATAATTCAAATATAGGGCCATAGCCAATTTAAGTGATGATCTGACAATCAGAAGAGTGTGTATGCTTACATGACATTACTTTATTGGCCAAAAAAATACTCTTGCCTTGGTTTACAGTACATTTTATACTAACATGTCTTGCTAATGAATGTAGCTTATGTCTTTTTTTTCTAACAGATGGCGTTTCCAAGGTCCCACAATCCGTTTGCAGATAGTGACGATGAAGAAGATTTCAGACCTAAAAAAGACAACAGAGGATTTGATGATGATGATGAATTTGGTGACAGCCAATTAAGTGAAGCAGAAAGAAAACAAAAGTACCTAGAGCAAGAAGTTATGCGGACAGCCAAGTCTGCAGTGGACAGCAGTCACCGCTCACTTGGACTCATATACGAGTCAGAGAAGATGGGTGTGGAGACTGCAGAGGTATGAGTTCCTCCGGTGTGTCTAAGAATGCATTGTTTTAAGTTAGAGTTGAGATATGTGTTTGAACTTTGTTTGACCCGTATAAATCTGGTTAATCAGATAAATATCATGACTTACTCACTATTGTACCTTTTATTTTTGTTTAGGAGCTCATGCGTCAGGGGGAGGCTCTGAAAAGGACCGACAAGATGCTAGATAACATGGACCAGGACCTGAAGACAAGTCAGAGACACATCAACAGTATCAAGAGTGTGTGGGGTGGTTTGGTTAATTACTTTAAAGGACAGCCAGAGACAAAGCCTCCTCCAGAAGAGCCCAAAGCGTACCAGGCCAGTGACAGGTAAGATCCTCGTCCACCCCTTTGTCTACATTCACATCTTTGGGGCTGTAGTTAATAAAGGTCATCAATCAATCAATCAACTAAAGATGTACCTTGCACATTAATTAAACCAGTGTGCTGAATGAATAAATAAATAAATTGCATTCTACTTTGTCTCATTGGATTAGACTGTGACGGTTGTTTTATTTACTTTACCTGGTCAAATGTGTGAAACAATAGTAATTTGCTAAGGCCAAACCACGTAACATTTCACCCAAAATATAAATGGGTACAAGCATTTATTTAGTTGCAGATATCTTTTTTTTGACGGAGGTGGTTAGAGTAGGTAAAATATTTACTCAAATGAGAGTAATTTGACTTTGAAATAATTTTACTCAAGAAGAAAAAGTAGTGACCAAAATAATTACTCAAGTAATAGTAAAAAAGAACCTGGGGAAAAATGCTACTTGAGTACTGAGTAACTGAGAGGAAAAGTCTGATTTACAATTCAGTAGAGACATAAATTATGAGAAAACTAAATTATGTTAAAATCCTACTATCTCCTAGCCTGGCTAACGCCTGACTAAAATCAGAAGTGGTTTTTAGTCTGGGGACTACCAATTAATTTTCTTGTAGGAGAGGTGTGGTTTACGATTGTCCATAGCCGTTTATTGGGAGCTACGAATGTCTATCATATGCGTCCGCACGTAGCCATAGCCACTTAAAAACTTAAAAAGTAAATGTAACTGAATACTACCGGCCTCAATCATTGAAGAATACCTTAAAAATGAACACACAAACATTTGTCTTTGCTGTGAGTGGCTTACCTCTCCTAAGAACTGACTTCTATCTTTATTTATCGACTGTTTCAGATTGCAGAATGCCTTATCTAACAGCAGAGGAAATGAAGATAAGTACCAAGCTAGCCATCCCAACCTAAGAAAGCTAGATACTGGAGGTTAGTTTGTCTCATCAGCTCTTTTTGCTTTTTTCAAGTAAAGTCTTTTTTTTTATCAATTAAAATAACCTTATGTTTGTAACAGTGTTTGGAGCTTCTGCATCAGTAGACGATAGCTCATATGGACAAAATGGTTACCCTAAGAACAAAGTACTAAGAGAGGCACACCATACTCTGGACAACAACTTAGGTAAGTTCTTAATTTGTTACAGGTAAAGTATGTTCACCCGGTTTCTGCTTATTAACTATCAATTATCATATTTTTTACTATTTTACTCATTTTTACAACTTAGATGACATGGCTGATGGCCTCAAAAGACTAAAAAATCTTGGACTGGGTCTCCAGTCTGAAATTGATGATCAAGATGCCTCAATCGATTCACTGTTGAATAAGGCTGACAAAATGGATTTAAAGATTCATAACACAAACCAACAGATGAAAAGACTGAAATAAAACTTGACGCATAACACTTGGACTTTTCCTTGTAAAACCCTCTACTTCATCTCATGTTGCTCACTCTAAGCCCTTTGTTTGTATTAAGAAAGGCATTGTTTCCTTTACGTAAAAATGATTTCTGCTTTTTTTTTGTTATCAATCAATTTGAAAAATGTTCAGTCATTGTCATTTCTACGTTATTGTGTCACTGTTTGCACACTGGCCTTAATATACATGAATGTGAATTGTGTATAGTAGTTTTTATAGTTGGTCACAATTCAACATGCAGCCATGATTTGCTTCAAATGTGTCCTTGTATCCTTTCTCAATTATCTAGCTTTACTGTTTATTTTGCTTTTTAAATGTAAACATATAGAATTAAACCAAAATATCAAACATTATTCTTCACACTTTAGCTATTATGTGAAATATGTTCTATATAAACAAAGATGTGTCATACAAACCTATTGCATTGTAAAGACACAATGATATTCTTATTAAATCTGTGGAGGAATGTTGAATTTTATGCCCGATAAAATGTTTATACTGATTATGACTGTGATTATGACTATTCTTACATGTACAGGTCCTCAGCCACACGGGGGCGCCATAATCATTCAGTTTATTTTTTGATGGCAACAACACTGTTTTATGTTGTTTACAAAAGCTTCACATTACACTAAAAAATGTCCTGTTGTGTAATGAAGTAAGACCACGAAGACAAGCCAGCGATTGTTCCTTTCAGGCAGGTTGATGTTTAGTGTGGCCGTCCTGAAGGTCCAGCTGTGTTGATGCATAGCTCAGGTCTCTGCGCTGAAGCGTCCATTCATTATCATTCCTCCATGCTGGACCAGCTGCTTTTACGAGGCCAACAAGCTCTTATTAGGATGACTTGCAAATTACTGTACGGACTTTCAAAAACATATATGCGTCACTGTTGCAATGCGCACTGGGTAGATACTGACAGTGTTGACCAGTTTACAAGGGCTTTTTAATAACCTAATTACAACTTTAAGCATGATATTTTACTGTAATCAACAGAAGATTTGATCACTCTGCTCTCAATTCTTGAGCTTTAAGACAATTTAAAATATTAATATTTAGGCTTTATAATTAATAGGCTAATGAAAGTAATTGATCAGAAATGCACACCGTCATATTATACCATCACTGGGGGCTAGGTATTGGACGGCTGTCTTGTCCAAAGCAAACAGAGGCCACTCTGACAAAGGTTGGCTGAGCTGGAATGCCTTCCTTTTCAGGAGGGGTAATCCTAGAGCTCACTGTTGTCGAAGGACATCAGGCATTGAGCCAGACACAGGCTCGTTCTGACCAGTGTGCGTTTGGGGCAGTGCCACAGCCAGAGCAGAGATGAAGGCAGTCTCAGGGAGACAGGGAGCTGGATGACAGCACTTAACTGCCTCTGTTTAACAAAGACAAAAGAAAGAGTTGTGCTGACCAAGGCCTATTGTTTTTTGGACCTATGGTGAACTGCAGTGGACAATGATGTGTGATGGAGAAGCTCAAGGTGTCAAAACACTCTTCTACAACCTTCTACAATCTTGTGGGGAAAAAAACAAGGTACTCCTCCTGCATCAACATCCTCTCAGGCATTTACTTAACTTGTTTTACCTCTGCGCAGAGTTCATTTAAAGGGAAAATACACAACAGCCAAAAAGCCTGTCATATTTACACATTATGTAAACCTTAAGTGTGTGTCTCAAGCCTTTAAGCTCAACTTTAAGCGCATTCTCCTGCAGCGAGTTACATCACAAAACACCTGCTAATTGTAGGATAAGGTCAGCAAAACTCAAGATTACATACATTAGCTGTTTTTTTTACTTGTCGCCGTTTTGTTTAGAATGCCAAGTATGAGTTTTAACAGCAAATGGGTATGGGTATTTTTTATCTATATATATTGTTACAAAAAATCACTTTAAAGTGGTATTATTTTATTTGTACTAACAAAATATGCAGTGTTGCTCTAAAATTCTGACAATATTAAAATAAATTAACACAAACACATTTTAGGGCCGTAACATGTGGGAATGAAGAGGAGTGCAAAAAGATCAGGCTCATCTTCCTGGGAGTGTGGGGAGGTTTTCTTGTTAAATGATAAAGTGGGAGTAATGTTTTTTTTAAGACACATTGAAGACACATATTTTTTGTAGCTTGTAAAAGTAGATAGGTGTTACTGACAGTAGCAGTAGCATTGGTCCACAGCTTAGATGTGAAAGTAGCATAAATGGGTATTGTCCGTTGTTGATTTGGAGCGTATTTACAAATTCTTGAAAAAGTAACAAAGAAAACCATTATATCAGCTCCATTAAAATACAAGCTTTTATATCAGACCTGAAAGTCCACTCCTCAATGCTGACGTTTCATTTGGCTTTCAGTTTATATGGGTGTAATTTAAGTCATGCAGTTGTTGCATGTGTATTCGAGCAATGAAAAGTGTAAAAAAAAAAGAAAAGAAAAATCAAACTACTGGGTGGACAAACATAACGATAGGCTCTTCACATAACAGTACATAGAACAATTAAAAATATAAAATGTTCAGAAAAATAATAGATCCATTTATTTGTACATTACCATAAAAGAGGTAGATACGAAAAGGACTATACAGGCTGGTGTAATGCTATTGCTGCGTGCTTATAATGTATATGGTGGTGAGTGGAGACAGCAGTAAGATGCTGGAGACAGTCTCTTACAGTCTATATTTGTTGTCCCTGCACATATGAATGGGCTCACACAAAGAGCACAGAGTAAGGCGGGCAGTGGCAGCCCTCGGATGAAGACTCTCTCGCCCAGGAGCCATGGCAACCAGGGACGGAGGCCGCAACCCAGAACGTCCTATACAACACAGACAGAGTTATTATCAATTAGTAAGGCTCTGTCACAGTGGGTCACAGATATGTTTTTACCTGAGCCTGGACGAGTTGATGCGTACCTGTCTGGACTTTGTGCACGCGCTCAGTCACGCAAAAAGACCAAAGATGTTGTTAGCATTTGGCCTCTCTCAGTATATTCTTATAGCTCCAAACGGGGTGAAGCTAGAAGTGACCACGCTCTTCCACGGGCACAAAGACCAAACAAGTACGAATTACCTTGTCTAAGCTCGGGTAAGAACATATCTCGGTATGGAAAAACGGTGGCCTGTTCCTTTAAGTAGGTGAATACCAGAATTTACCTGGAGCCCTCCAGACCCTCCCCTCCGCAGCGATCGGACTTGGACATGGCGTCACTCTGGCATTCTGCACAGACGAGCCTCTCCTGCACCAGCTGGGCGCTCCACAGCTTCAGTTTGCATGCAGCGCTGGCCTGCTTCACTCTTAGGTACACGCAGTAGCTGTAAAACGCAAGACACTGGTATTTCAACACAGAGCCAACAACAAAACCACATACAGTTATCTTGAATTCATTTACTCACAAACTTGTCTATTTTGTATTGTACTGTATTGTATTGTATTGTATTGTACTTTGAAATTGGGGTAGGCTTTCTTGCTTCGGGCCTACTCCTTTTGAATTATTATTTATTTAATTTTTTTTCTTTTTTTGTTGTTGTGAAAATGTAAATGTGATGATGTAAATAATGTAAATAATAACGCACTGTAAATCTTAGCTCAAATAAATCAAATAAAAAAATTGTCACCAGTGAGGACATTCTGTAAACAAACACAACAGGTGCAATTTTTCATCCATCAAGGCGTAACTAAACAAACATAGCTTCAGTTTTTCATTGTAAATGGGCTGTTTGGAACCTATTGGCCATTGTGTGTATCACATCTACTCTGCGTGCACAATTATGCAAGTGAGATATTTTATTTAACCTTATTTTCTTCTTCCCACTTTCAAACCCGAAACTGTGTAAAGCGGAGAGGCTGTCTGATTGAAGCGTCCCAGGTCTTTGTTATGAGAGGAAGTGTGGTCGAAGTAGGTCCACGCTCTGAATCAAAGTGTGCAGGATTATTATGCGGCCATTTTCCCTCACACAAAATGGGAAGGAAAAAACAAGTCACAAATTGTTAGTAGCTGGGATGCATCATCACTCTGATCTCAAAAAGTCCATAAAACCTTTTGTAGAATCTGTCCTTAGATGATTCCTGACCCAGTCTACACATTAAAGCTTATGCATCTTGATCAACAGTGGTCGGGTTTACACTTTTCTCACATTGGCGAAGTCTCTCAGCACTGAACACCTTGTACTTCTGGACACTTCAGGTCGGTTGCAGCTGCTGAAAATGGCAGCCCTGGTAGATAATGGATTCCTGATGGCTTTATGCTTGATTTTCCCTCGGTCTTTGACAATTACTTTGCGTCTTTTGCGGACAAGTCACTTCTAACAAGGGTTCTGTGTCCCATCCCAGGGAGGTTTTCAGATGTGTTTTTCTTCCCATTTTGTGTGAGGGGAAAATAGCTGCATAATAATTCCGCACACTTGATTCAGAGCACATTTGACCACACTTCCTTTTATGACAAACATCGCCATCAGCTGGGACGCTTCAGTCCAGCAGCCCTTCAGTTTTACACAGTTTGGAGTTTGAAAGTGTGATGAAAATAAATAACAGTATGGTCAAAGAACTCACTTGCGTAATAATCGTGCTCGCAGTGTAGTTGTATTTACTTTTCAGCCCAGTCCTTACCTATGACCTTCTGCGCTGTGAGTAATTTAAACAAAAGAGTTGTCCATGTCAGTGGGCTGTCCTTGATCAGGACTAACCAGACAAAGACACAACAAAGAAACCTCAGAGAGATGTGATAGATGTTGTGCTCCAATTGAAGGTGATCTGTGGGTTCCGTGCAAGGTTTTCTGTAACATCAACACAGCTGTTTGTCGGCGCACTGCAGACCTAATGATCCCAACGCTCTGGGCTCTGCAGATGGGACTCATCCTTTGCCATTTAATAATCATGAATCAACAACAATGGATGGATACGTAAGAAATACTGTAGGTCAAAGAGTGATAAGAGACGGGGGGTAACAACACTTATTTGTGCCATTTAAAGTTTGAGGAAAATAGTTTCCTTTTCACCGAAACGGCTGGTGGTGTATTTATTTTATTTTTTTATGCTGTTACTGTAGAGGATTAGTCTTGTCAATGGCTCCGCCTCGTTTACACAAAAATCTGCACCTAACTTAATAATGTTAACATCCTCAATTTGAAAACAACCCAATACAGATGACAGAAAATATTTTCTATAATCTTGGAGGCAACTGTTTTGCTGAGTAGTTCTTCAGTTCTAAAAAATAGATGTTGCAATTTCACCACCGAAACATAATTAGGCCACGAACTAATAAGATAAACATAATTTGCTTGTCTTGTGTAATCTTAAGAATCCAACCTTTCCCAAGAGTGTCTTAGATTATACAATGATCTCCCTGTGAGTCCATGTTTTGGGGATTTCTCAAGTTACACCATCAAATATGAGTAATGTTCCCCTTGTACTTGCAAAACAAAGTGCTCCCATGTCCACTTCTAACTCGAAAAGAAACAGACATAATGTTTTCTACTCCTCATCACTTCAGCAGACACAGGTAAAGATGTCATCGCGGTGGGCTGGGCTAAACCTTTGAACTTTTGCTTACACTTGTGAGGCATTATCAGTGAGGATAGCCCCTTTAGCAAAAAAATATGTTTTGTCAAAGTTCATGGTACAGTTAAAGGCCTTGATCGGCGCTCTTTATCTTTAGAAGCACATAAATGATACTGTGTTACGCCGACCTTTGAAACAAAATAACATGGTTCAAAAAACAAGAATTCCCTCCAGAGAGAGAATTTTCACTACAAGTGTGGTCTGATATTGAAGATCTGCGTAATCCACATGCATTTACATGTATGGATATCTTTGCTGTCGCTGGAAGGCCTCGCAACAGTAACAATCAGAGTCCGTTAATAATGAAACAAAGCTGCTGAGTTGAGTTCCCCATGGGGAATATTATCCTTCAGCGTACTTGGGGTCGAGCTGTAATTATTTCAAGAGAGTGAACTTGTTGTGTACAGTTTGTTAATAGCCCCTTACCTGGCCTTCTCCTCCTTCATCAGCATGTGTGGCCTTCTCCAAGGGTCCTTGAAGTTCCGCTTGTAGGAATCAGGCAGAATCTTTGCAACTTCTACAGATATCAAGCATAGACAATGATTTGAACTTCTAATTTTGTTCCGTGACTTTTCACATCGCATTCTACTTGGTATCTCTTCATTGTGCTTTCTGGTAAATGTGTGACCAGTTAAGACCACCGTCAGGTTTCGAAAGAAAGCAATCCAAGATAAGCCAGATGTGTGCAGAAGTGTTGCTCAAGTAAAACCAAGCCCCCCAGAGATATTGCAACATTAACTTGTTTGTTGAAATAGTAGGCATGAGCAGCCTGATCACATCTCTCTTTCTATCACCAAGTATGGAGAGAATGAATAATGCAGGAAGTTGTAATGCGACTGTGAGCGCCATACAAGACTAATGCATTATTATTATTTTTCTCATTATAAGGAGAAACAGAGGGTCTAGTTTGGGGAAGAACTTTCACCTTCTGCCGAGCTGCATACCGCGTTGTTTCCAAAGCACCCGCGACGCTGCTTCAGATCGGGACAGGGTGTACCTCCATTCCTGGGTGGGACAGACACTTGCCGACTCCTCTCTGTGCTTCCAATCGCACAAGAAGATGTGCACGGTGACCAGGGGCCCCATGAGCCCAGCACGCAGTCAATGGCTGCTGGGAAAGTAAGGAAAAGCACAACTTGATTTCATGAATAAAGGTTATCAGAGGTTATTAAAGTGAGCTCTTAATCAATGTGTTTTTTTTGTGGACTCACAGTAGCTACAGCCCAGACACCGGACATTTAAAACGCTCACTCAGATCTGCTAATTCAGCTTCCTGTTTTGTTCCGTTTTGTTTTCCTTAAACAAGCACGCACCACAAGTGAACGCAACAGTGGCAGCTGCAATCAGGAGCCCCTTTCAGTCTGTTTATTAAGGTAATTACATCTGTGCCACAAGGAGGCTCTATGGCTGCACTGATCAAAGCCAAAAAGTCCCAAGCAATAATTACGCCTGTCCGGCATAGACGTTTAATAGCCCTGGACTTTTAACAGGCCTATTTAGAGCGGAAGTCAACACTTCATAAAGAAAGTACTAGACTTAACAAAGATTTTTACATTTTTATTGGCAATCTTAAATACAATAAATAAATTAGCCTTCACCATATTCATCACCACAGATTCAGTTAGGGATATAGCGACATCCACATTTTATAGGATAGTATTCATGTCATTACAGTAAGTTAAACCAAATTTATTGCACTATCATGTCGCAGTTTTGTAAAAATGCTACTTTATTATCACTGCCATAGTCCAAGGAGATCAAAAAGGTTTTAACAGTAATGTCCTGAGCCATTAACAATGCTCTAGTTTCCTATGCCTTAATAATTTACTGCCTCAATGAAGCAATGCGTTTGGGACTGAAGGAGCTGCAATTTGAAATGTTGTGCATTTTTGCCCAGAAATGGAGAATTGGCATTGCTTCCCAAACCCTTGGTGATCTCTGTATCTAGAGCGATGTGTGCACTAAAGTGTGCAGCAGAGGGCGGGAGGGGGAGAGAGTCCTGCTCCTGACAGCCTGCCTGGTGGTGCTGCCCCTCAGTTTGATGACAGTACTCAGGAGACATGGCATCTCCCTCTGAGATAAAACCCTGGACACTCTGACACAGGAAATTTGGCGTTCATATCCAGATTATCATGATGTACAAGTCCAGTTCCTTCCATATCGCTACACTTGGCTAAAGACGGTAATCGAGTGCCAGAGGGAGATGGAGCTCCTGCTGGTGTTCCCATGGTGCAGTAGGCGAGTGCAGGGCCAGCGGGCGGTGTGGCACACATCCACAAAGCCACTGTGGAATCTGTGCATTCCACTGCATTAGTGCTGCCCACCTGACACTGCTTTCCCACATCACACTGATCGCTCTGCCCTGCCCACGGGAGCTGGGGTGTAGGAGCAGACATCACATCCTTATCAGCAAACATGCTTTTTCCTCTGTTATCAATAGTCTTGTCAGTCCTTCCTTCCCGGTAGTCAAGAGTTTCCCCCAGTCTACCTTGTACCCTGTTCACACATAAGCCGGGCTAAATCGGTACACATTGGCTGTAAGCCCTCAGAAGTCAGAGGGTAATTGGAGGCCCCTCCTCTGTGGTACGACCAGTGTGGCCGGCGTACCACCCACATGATAACCTCACTGATAGCCTGACACCGCCCCCAGGCCCCATGTGCCTAACAAAGTCCCTACCGCCTGACCTCTGACCCCAATGGAGTGACAGCGTGTGGCTTGTAACCAAATAAAAGTCTCATTTAGTTGTGGTTTGGGAGCTGCTCACATTTTCTTTAGAGGTCACAAGCCACAGTTGTGTCGCAATTTGGCATCATTTGGTGATTCCTGTTGCAACCAGGAATCCCTATGGGGTTAATGTTCTTTGTTTGGGACATGTTCAGTAACAGTATGTGCTCGTCCCAGACTCAAACTATTGCCGTTTCGATTCCAAGTGAATTGCATTGTACTACTGCCACCTCCAGTTTTTGAGATCTTTCCTGCAAAGACCTGGAATGTGCTTGGAAGACTGCTACTATCCCACACACCGCCTACACTAAGGAACTATTCCATGGACTACACACACACGCTGCAAAATGACGCATACCCAGTGTCCCACATGTACAAATAAAGTCAACAGAATTGAACTGGTGCATTGAGCAATGGCTAAGGTTGGTATAAACGGTAAGGGAATCTTATTTGTATAGCACGTTTCAGATAATACAGTCACACAAAGTGCTTCACAAAACACAGTTGTTTATTCATACCATAATCAGTGTGGTGTTAAGGTATGTTTACAGCCACAGCTGCCCATGGGGTAGACTGACAGAAGCACAGCTGTACACATCTGCGCCAACCTCCAACCTCTGACCACCACCTCTCAGACACCTCTCACAGGTCCAGTGTTCCCTCATGGTCTACCATCCATGTAGTTCAGTGTACTCAGAAAAGTTCGTATTAAAGCCAGAGAAAGTGTTGCACACAAACTGGTCTTAGCCTCGGCACGTTTATCTCTGGCTTTGTCAGCACAGCTCCAGTCTCAGTTGTCGCATCCAGATGTGAGGTACACCTTTACTCTCCCTCATTTTTGTTTCATCCGAGAGTTTTGCAACAATTTAATCAAGACATGTCCCTGTCAGTTTATATTTTGTTGCCTCTGTTAAAGTCCCTTCAGATGTGTCATTCCTTTGCTTCCTCTGATGGGACACAGATGTCCAGCTGTTGTGGTGGATCAGTTCTTCTTTAAGATGTCCGATTCAGATTTCCTTGTTACTTTGCTTCAGACCATAATGTTGGGCAGCACAGAACTGGCTAAGCCTGTTAATAGTAGTGAGGAACTCCTGACTATAGGCCCTAATAACAGGCCCTGGATAAATGTTTCCTGTAGACACATTAACAAGGAAGGCAAACAAGGCAACTGATCTAGAGATTTCTGAGTGGACGTGTAAAAGATCTGCTCAAGAACCAAACAAGAAGTTTCAAGTATAAAAGGGTATCGATTTTTGGGGGGAGATCAGTGACATGAGTGGTGCCCAGTGGGCAGACATCGAAGCTGAGCCAGAAAACAGAATATTCCCTTTGTATTTCCTTAATGCAGAAAATCACTGTCAGACACTGTAATAAATTAACAGCAATGAAAGTTGTCATACTTTGTGCTGCAGTAAATTTTCAGCTCTACTGCTAATTTGCTTTACCTCTGTATGCGTATATGCACAACATGAGAGCTGTGTTACTGTAAAAGGTGATGCAAACAGTGATGTAATGTGTGTACATTACAAATGACACGTGTTAATGGACAACCGTGGCAGACAGTGCACAGAGCTGAAAGAAGATCTAACCTGCAGCAGTTACAAACTAACTTAAATGACAAAGTCCTATGTTAGGTCTGCAACATGCAGAATTCCCAGTGTAAGTGTCCATGAGGCATATCCTGTCATAGAGCATCAGGATAACAAAAATGTTGTAAAAATGGATGTGCACCTGGGTTTGATTCCAAAGTATAGACTTAATTGCAACAGAGCAATAGTATCATGCACTATAACCTTTTTTCTTTTGAGATTGTCATGCTTCTCATATTTTGTACAAGTACTGTGGCTTGTGAACTTCTGTTGCTGCTTGTAATGTAAGTAAAACAAAGGCACAGTGTCCCCCTAATGTTCCTAATAAAAGGATGAGTGTGCCTGCACTTGGGCGTTTTGCTCTCTGCAGAACTGTTATTGTGCACTTAAAACAAGGACAGAGTGTATCCACAGACTATTAAAATAAATGTTTCACAAGAGCCACCAGCCTTTCCAAGTCAATGTGCTCATGCACCTTTGGTTTTGTCATCCTCACATCAGCCAAATATAGCACCGGCCGGGATAGTGACATGAAAAGAGACATCTGCATCTCACACATTTCTATCGATACATATGGATAGATTTTTGCCATATTGTTTTCTGTAGTTATATAGGGTTATTAACGCAGACTCAGTCACCTTACAAGTTATATTTCCCACACCAAACAAATAAACAAATAGACAGACAGACAGACAGACAGACAGACAGACAGACAGATAGACAATTGTTTTAACAAATGCATAGAGTACTGGTCTAATTAAAGTGTAGGCTACAAAAGTAACAACTCACCAGATATCTGACACACTTGCTGGTAATCCTCGCAGCAGTCTCTGGTTTTCTGACAATAGGCATCGCAGTAGCACATTGTTTTTCTTCTAGTGTATTCAAAGCACTCGTTATTCCTCCCGGTGCAGCAGCTCGGACTGCTCCTCTGCCTGCAACCTGCCTCCGCAGCTGGAAGCATCAGCCCAGACAAAATACTGTATCCCGCAAGTACAACACCGAGGCGCGCCGAGCTCCATCCACGCGCTCCCATGACCAAAACTTTGCTGTCGATGTCTTCACCTCAAATGCACTTTGGGTTTTAGAAAGATCACTTTTTCAGCAGACAGCGCTCAACATTGTTGTCACTAGTAAATGGAGGTTCACCTACGCGCGGCAATGATGCGTAAAGTTCAGGCTGATCTTGGTCCGCCTGGACACCGCCCCACACAGCTACTGTTGGCTTGTTATTGGGATACACGTACATTAGCAGCCCACCCCCTCCGCCTGTCTACTTGCGCAATGTGGAGGCTGCCATGTCTGCTTTGAGTGGACCACCAAAAGCTTTTAGGGTGCACATAAGTAGAGGTAAAAAAGTAAACATGTTAAAGAAGCCTAGAGTCTCCTCAATCGTCCACTTCTTTCATGTCTAAACCTTTAGAGGGTTCATATTTTCTCCCCCAAGATAACTAAATAGATAAAAGATCTCGGAATTATTGTCATCGGGACAATTTGAATTCAGCACCACGGACAGCTGCTCCAACAACTCATCCAAATAATAATCATTTTAGTTTGTCAACAATATGGCGAAGGGCTTTGGGAACTTAACAACTGTCTCCCATCTGGAAGAATAGCAATAATAAGTCCCTTTGAGGGACAACAATAACGTTACTTCCCCTTCACTGATTCGGCCTGAATAGGACAGAAGCTGCGCTGTGACGCTTGGACCAGGGTTACATGGGACAGCCATTGAAGACAAACCCTTTAGGCTCCATTGTGTCTGGGAATTAAACATGTGCACCACAAAATACTTTGTTTTCATGACGAATAGCTAACAATAAAATTGAATATCCCAAGATGCCAGAATGCAAGATTGTTAGATATTTGTATTTTATTTATTTATTGGTTTATTTGGTCGGGACAGTGCATGTTAATGAACATACATGGGTCTCGTGCATGTAAACACGCCCCACCGGATTGTAGCCTTGGTTTAGTTTTGGTTTAATTTAGTTTGTAGCCTTGGGCTAATTTCCATCCGTCGTCCCCCATGTGCACTCTCAAACACACTCTCATTCATCCTGGCCTATTGTACATGTTTTTAGTGGTAGGGGAAACCGAAGTACCCGGAGGAAACCTACGCAGACACGGGAAGAACATTCAAACTCCCGGGAATCGAACCCAGGACTTTCTAGCTGTGAAGCACGTGCCGTTACCGTGCCGTTATGTTGGCTATAACAACACAAGCAACTTTCACTAAGTGAAGAAAACAGAGAGAGACTTTCTAACAGACATAGAAAGTTTTAAATGCTTGACAAATGACAAGCAGCGCCCTCTAGCGGTACCTTCCTTCACAACGCTGAAGAAACAACGCGGAGCAATGCAAATGTTCTTGGTGCAGGTGCATGGCTCATTTTTCAATTATTTAATTGCCTATTTTGTTATTTTGAATAATAATTTCTAAAAACTAAATTTTTCCTTCTGGGTTTGTCTTTCTCCAATGCGAGCGTCGTTTGCATGTCTTGCAATGTACGAGATTCAGTGAAATGTTGAAGATGAGCCTTTGCCAAGATGTAGAACAATAGAGTCAGTGTCTGACCCAGTCCACCTGCCCTATGGTTCGCTCCTCTGTGAACGCAAAGATAGAAACAATAAGAGCTCAAACTTTAATTACTTAAAATCACCAGTTTACATCGTTATACATCCACAAAACAGGGTAGTGTTTGTTGCACTTTTATAAAATGCCATAACAGACACGCACTCATTTAAAATCATAAAGCACCACTTTATGCCCAGATGTCAGCAAAACTACTTTCAAAATAATACAAGTAAATCAATGTCCTTATTTTAGTGTTATAATAGTCACATTTACAAGAGCACATACTAGTAGGACAGTTAGACGTATTGCCGCCTACTTCAATTTAAGACATCACTGTCTTACAACACAATTAAATAAACATGTTTATTGAATTGACAAAACAAATGCAAAAGGCACATTATAGATCAACTTCTACAGCCCCGACATCTATATCCACACAAAACCAAGATAGTTTATCTGCAAAATATTGGCAGGCATGCACAGAACTAAATAATATCAAAGTGACAGCATGTGCCTTTGACGTAATGGCCACAGTGAGAGGCAGCAGCACCTCATTTGAACTCATACATTCTGAATCCTACTTCACCAAAGTAAGGACAAATCTTTTAGTATTTTCAAGTTGGATGTCAATAAGTTAAAACAAATTAGGCTACAATTATGAGAACTCACAGTGTTAATTTCAATTCACAAAATAGTATTAAAAATAATTTCCCATCTTCGATAATAACACACATTCACCAATAAGACGCACAACCAATAAATGACCATATCTATAAACAACACATGTTTATTACTCTGCGCACATTCATAACAGGCTCACATAGTGTTTGGCACAAAACGTGAAAATACATAGCTTTTTTTTAATAAAATCTTTCTGGAGACAAACATAAAAAATCTGTAATTTACAAAAAATATATTGTCTAAATAAAGGTTATTTATGGAAGATGCTACAGCTTGCTATAACTAGGTGTGCTGTACTGTATTTATCAACCGCACCATTTAAGTATTTGGAATATTTCTCAGTAAGGGCTTCAACCAAAGTTTAATGGCTTGCTCGTTCCTTATAATAATTTCACGGTTAACTGCATATTTTGCCTCTGGTTGTAATTCAAATAATATAAATCTCCTTTTTATAACTCAAATAAATCATTATTTCACTTTCTCTCTCCACCCTCTCATTAAACGTGATAATATCGTTACACAGGAATGACTGCATTTAAAGTGGGCTTGGAGGAAGGAAGCAGTAGTCTTCCATCCAACGTAATACTCATGTTGGCATAGCTGCTTCAAGTTTCTTCAGAAGATCACTCTGTTTTCCACACGACATTCAGAACCTTCACCACCTCCTCGTAGATGATGAAGACTATGGCCACATCAAGACACACGCGACCCAAACGTGGAATTGTGCCTTTATAAAAACTACAGAAAAGACGAAAACATTAAAGAACGCATTCATTGGAACGAGTCGAATGTCTGCAGTGGTTGGGACTCACGCCAGTGGTCCCTCATGCTTCATTATCTTCACAGCACAGTCAAAAGTGCTTTTATATTTATGTGCGTCCAGACCCTAGACAAAACGAGCAACATTGTGATCTCAGAAATGGTTTGTTTATCCTACTTTCCGTTCATAATGTACATACTTGCAACCGAGTCTTGATGACATCTAGAGGTGTGTTTCCAAAGACACTGGCGGCTCCTGCTATTGCTCCAAACGTGCCAGTCACTAAGGGGTTAATGGTTTTGCTTGGGTCCTCGCCTGATGATGGGCCACAAAAGAAAATGGTTAATTCTCAGTAATTTTATAGTACCACTTTCCATGGCACATTTCCAGTTTGTATATAACCTAAGACTGTATGCAGTAATAGATACTAATTTTTTTTATTTATTTTTTTTATTAATAGAAAATTCAATAAACATTTGAACTTAATAAATAATTTCAGACCTCTGTACCAGTTCTTGAGGGAGGTCATGACGGAGAAACGGATGGCCTGATTGGAGCCCTGTTTGAGGACAGTCGCAGTGAGACCTTGGTAGGTTCCCCTCAGTCCTGAAAATTATTAGACTGTAATTAGTGTTTCTCGTTGCAGTTGGGGGGGGCAAAAAAAATAATAAAAAAAGTTACATTATAATACATTTTCTTAAAGCCAATATGACGGTTTCCCAATATATGTGCACTTTAGTTTGATGCTGTTTTCGCGAGTAACTAAAGCCACTTTCGGCTGCTGAAAGTTCACACTTCACTGTGATTGGTTAAATCAGATCACAAGGACCAGAACTCAATCCATAGTTTTATTTGCCAGTCACGTACTGGACATTGCGTTATCCAATATTGCCAGTAGAGGGCAGCAGACACAACGCAACGCATACCTTGTTCTTTGACGATCTGTCTGACTCCATGGAAGAAACCCTTGTATTTGGGATTGGCTGACGTCTGGTCATGGATAAATTTCACCTAAGAGATAAAACAAGAACAAAAAATATAACGCAAACAGAACTAAAGTTCAGAGTTCCCTCAAGGTCTGTTTGCCTGTGTGCTTCGACAGTGACAGTTTTGTAATGTAAAAGCGTTTTTCTTGTCCCTGTATAATCATTTGCACTTGTTCAAGTTGATAAATCTTCACTGTCAGATCATGCTCAGTGTAAATCTTTTTAATAACTCATTTGCATGAAATCACAATGCCAGTCATCTAATGAATTGATGAAATACCACTCAAAGCATCATACACAGTTCACAATCAAGGACCACGCCACAACAACAAAGTGCAATTAAATAATTTAATTATGTTTAGAAGTGTAGAGTGAACTGGGCGAGACTGTGGGTGAGGGCTCCGTCTCGAATGAGCCCAGCTCTTCAGGACCCCCCTTGAAGCAGGAGAATCCGCAGGAGAATCCGCGCTGAAAATTAAACAGATGTAGAGGGAGGGAGGGGTCGACAGTTTCGAACAGACAGGAATGAAGGCTTGGCCTGGTGAGTATATATAGGCTCATGGTTTGCAGAGGTTGATTGATTGAGGCGTGGTCCTGCTCCTCAATTTAGTCAACAAACATTAACTCCATTTATTAAAAGAATGACAAACCTTAACTGTCTCCATTGGACAGACCACTACGATTGCCTCCAGCACTCCAGCTCCCAGTCCACACACCAGGCCTTTGGTGGGGTCCAGCCGTCCATTCTCATCTTTGGCGCGATTACTGAGAAACTCAAACACCCCAAACCTAGAGAAGTAAGATACAATATGAATAAATAACCCATCGATTCAATGCCCACAGTGTTGCAGATGCTTAAAATAATAATAAGTATTAAAATGGACTAAAGCAGAAGTATTGAAATGGCTTGGATGTACAGTAGGCTATACGGTGTCTTTCAAGATACCACAGCTGCTCTGGGATTGACAAATGTCTCCTGAAACAGCACCAACCATGATCATTCAGACACATCATGTTGCCCAAGAAAACCCCAGAAGAATGATCTGACTAGTACGGGATATGAACCGTCATGGCAACTGGTCTCAGCCACTGTTGCATACATGACACTCAATTTTAATCTAAAAAGAAAAAATAAACTACTCAGATTCATGAAGAAATGTTGTTGGCGTGTCCTTTACGAGAACAAAGGTTATTTATAGATGCAATTGAATTGTGGCGATGCTTGGTGCTGGCCCATGCGTGTAGTGTAGGGGTGGGGGTGGACACTTGGTTTGATGAATGCTTTGTTTCCCCCCTTTGTCTTCTCCCAGTCATTTTTATTCACCTGTTCCTCTCTGTCTTACCGCAAAGTAGAAGTAGACAACCACGCATCCCTCAATGTTACATTTATTCGTTTTTTAAAGACAGACTTTACTCAAAAAATCAACCACCAGGAATATCCACAATGAAAGAAACTATTATTGTGAGTGACAGCTAACTTGACGTCCTATTCTCTGAAGGTGGCTGTGTACAAAATCTATTCATTAGAAGAATGCTGATGCCAGTTCTTCTTTGCCAAAATAATCTCTCTTCTCAATGTCTAAACTTCATAGTGATATTTTGGCTGACAGCCAAGGCAAGAGGGCTGCTGCTTCCCAATCTTCATTACAGTCCTTTACACAAGGCGAGGTAAAAGAGTAACGGGACATGCGTAATTAAGGTGGCAGGTTGAGGGAGACATGAAGGAAATGTAGAGTTAAAAGGATAAAAAGGTCAGCCTCTCTTGTACGTTCCACTTCTGTCCCTCCAGCACACACTCTGTGCTCCTCACTGCAGGCAATCAGTTAATGGAAGGAGATGGGAGGGGACATGAGAGCAGAGAGGAGATCGAAAAATGGCCCCAACAATATGGCCAGCAGAAGCATGACAAGCGTTTGGTTATAACTCACTGGAAATGTCCCACCTAGTCATTGACAGCGCATGCCTCTTACTTGCATTAAACTGTCCGGAGTAATGTTATATTCTTCATCAAATTTTTTTCACATAAGGAGTAGGTGAATGTTTACACCAAAAAGAGCTTTGGATGGTGGTTTGCCGGATTTATCAACGTTTGAGGCCGTGTCCCCTCAGCTGACAGTGTATTTGTGAAATATAGTCCCCATCTCCTGCGGCCGAGAGCCAGAGTTCACAGTGGTCTCTCTGTTGAGACCCTGCGTCACTTTGAGTGGCATCTTAGCTCCGCCTGAATGAGCCCGTCTCACATAGGACAGGCAGGCTGTACCCTGCAGCACCACACACACAGCTGAATAACAGATTCAATACAGCGACACAAAAAGAAGAAAGGCGCCATACGCGCACAGCCACGTGCACACTGAGGAGAAATGTCACTTGAATGAAAAATAACTTAATTATACTGAAGGCTATGCTGACATTTATGCCGAGCATTGTGGGTAATGGAGTTGAATAATTGGAGTGCGAGTTAGTGGTTCCAGGTACAGGATCACAATAGCACTGAGCTAAGAGCTGTCATTTTGTCCCAGCTGTTACACTCCACTGCCCCAGTCCAGCGGCGTGAGAGATTTGTTTGGGATTCGGTTTTAATTCTGCTCTGTCTGCAAATACTTTGAGTCTGAGGAGATCGCTGACACAGTGTGTACCAGTAGGTTTAGTCCTTTCACAGATAGCTTGTTTAACCGGTGGATGTGTTAAGTAGTGACTGAGTGTGACTGACCTGACTGCAGATTTGGGTATTGATCCGTAGAGCAGTGAGCTGAGGCCTCGGTACAGTCCTCTGACACCATGACCCTGCACGGTCTGCTTTACACAGTCACCTGCACGAAAACAGTAGAAAACCGAAATGCTTTATATCTGCAATTATCGTTTCTGTCAAAGTATCCGGGAAAAGTCCGGAGTAGTTTTAGTGCACCGTAGTTAACCGAGCACGGAAGCAACAGCTGCCTACAGTTCTCATTAGCGCAGGCTGTGCGTGTGTATAGATGGTGCATGTGCGCAGTGGTCTGTTTTATGTCAAATAAACAAGATCGGTGACAGCCTGCCAGAATCCCTAATGTAGCGAGGGATGATGGGTAATTAGATAATGAGCTCCTTGGAGAAGCAGAGAGTTTGGGAGAAGCACAGACACAGATATGGAGGACAGTGCTCACCTATCCCTCTGTATTTGGGAGGGTTGGCCTTCTCATCCAGCTGTAGCTGCGTCTTCACATACTCTGTGGGGAACGTGATGCAGATCTCTATGCCTCCTGCGATCCCACCTGCAACACACCACACGCTGCTCAGTAAAGGAAAAGGAGGAGGCGCATTTAGCCACATCACTCTTTGGCCACTTAACCTGGTAAACAAGTGTGTGGATTTTCACAAATGTTAGTGATCCCAGATAAAAACAAAGATTTAAATGACCATGTGGTGCATATGATGGGGGGACAATTCTAAGTAATCATATTAATATGCTTATGTGTCAGCTGTCTTTCAAAACAGAAAAGAACACTATGACATGCAAGGTTTACAAAATACATTTCTCTGAATATAAAGGAGTGGAATCACTATTTTGTGTGTCCAGATCGACTTCGCTGCCCTTCTCAAAATGCTTCAGTCTAAATGAGAGTAATTGAGAGAGCACCTTTTTCCATTGGTCCACCCTAGTCCTTGGCTAATACAGCCTGATCTAAAGCCCTCGGAATAAAAGGGAGAAGACATTACGTCATGGATCGTTTCCGTAGGTCCACAAATGGCCCTTGCTCCATAAACATCAAGAGCGCTGCTGCCGAACTCACCAAGGTAAGAATAAGGACAATCAAATATAAAACCCTTATTGTTGCAAGTGGGAAAAGAAAACAGCAACTATTAATTGTGTACAAATGTTTTACTGGCAGACGTTAGTTTGCACATACTGTGTTGAAACAGTTATTACAATACTATTATTGTGATATTTAAGACAATTACTCAATCCAAAAAAAATGGTACAGCCCAAGAACACGCCCTGCACAGAAAGGATGGAGGGAGAAGCAACCTTAAACTTAATTAAATGAAACATTACTAGGCCAGGACCTTCCATTTACTCAATGAGACTCCAAGAATTCAAAGCCAGACAGAGGTTTAGGCTTATCTATCAAGTTAAAATACAGCAGCAGCTGAACCTGCATATGAGAGACTGGTATTTATAGATATCTTTGCAGTCAACAGTCATTATAAGCTTTGTATATTTAATTTAACAAATGCCCTTGTCTTGCTCACACTGCAGTGATGCTCTGATGTTGGATCGGAGCCATGTCCTCCATGACTCATTTATTTGAAGGGCCTAAAAGCCTCTTTATCAGTGGGGTCTAATAATTCAATTTAAAGGAAATCAATAGTGCATAATGCCTTTTACTTTAGAGCCATGATAGCCCTGTTCTCATTACAGTTTCTATTATCATATAAATCTAAAGATGTTATATGATTGTTATATGATTGAATTCACATTTTGGTACAGAATTACTTTTGGGCCTTTTTTGGCTTTGATAGCACATAGAAGTGAAAGTGATAATCAGATGGGAGAGATTGGGAAAGGAGAGGGTTTTGGTAAATTGTCTTAGACCCCCACACAGAACAAAGCTTTGGCTGCTGAGTTCACAGATCACACCCAGATCACTTTTAAATGGCGTTTTGTTCGGGTTGCATAGTGTCTATTCTACACGATTCAGATATGACATAAGGCTTGTTCTTTAGATATTGGATGGTAGGACGTTTGTCAGATCTTAAACACAATCAGGCTGAATTTCAGTTGTATGGTTCTAAAATCTGAAACAGTCTTTGCAAAGATTAAAAGCTGGCCTCTCCTCTGACGATGTTCAAATCCAGGCTGAAAACAGTTCTAGTTAGTTTTATATATGACGCCTGAAAGTACTTAATCTGCTCTCTTCTCTTGATGTTAGGGTTATGTATGTTTTATTTTAGTCTTATTACTCTTGTTCTGTAAAGAGCTTTGAATTACATTACCTATTGTGATGTACAAACAAACTTGCCCTGCCTTCTGGCTTTTGCCTTTTGGGTACCGCTGGATCCTTAGCATTTGCCCTATCCAGACATGGGACACAAAGGGGATCATTTATCAAGAGAGGAGCTAAATAGCGCAAGATGAAGATGAAAAATAAAATATGCTATTTTGTGGGCACCTGATTTAACATTTGAAAGGATGTATATCACAGAAAGTGGGCCACAAATCTAATATGTAAATAAGAAAATGCTTTATA
This sequence comes from Proterorhinus semilunaris, assembly GCA_021464625.1. NCBI lineage: Eukaryota > Metazoa > Chordata > Actinopteri > Gobiiformes > Gobiidae > Proterorhinus > Proterorhinus semilunaris. The sequence continues at coordinate 14,652,727 of CM038345.1, forward strand.
AGTTTTGCATGTGCTACCCATTTTGCACGTGAGCAAACGCTTAGTAAATGACCCCAAAAGAGTGGACAGTAACATTAGTGACCTCGTCCTGAAGCGTCCCTCGCGCTAGTACCACAGCCTATGAAGAGTGCTCTTCCCACAAAGCTGATGCTAGACATAACTCACATTAGGTCTATAGAGCTTCAGTCCATTACACCTAAACCAGCAGCCTCAGTGGGTCAGTGTGTCTACAAGCCTCTCTCATTTGTTACAGGAATAAACCTCTAGAGCTGTAACATGAATCCCAATAGACACACAATTGGAATGGTTCTTACTAAAAGCTCTTTAGCTCTCTTTAGCGCTCTTTGCTTTCAGTTTAGTATTATAATTTATGCATTATTTATTTATTCTTTAATAATTTATTACCCCTTCAAGCATAACTGTATGCACATCACATCCTTCTTTCAAATCACACAAAATGTGCCTTTCAAAATGTCAATACAAAACAATACAATACAGTATGTTGGTTTCCCTCTTCTAACAAGTTCTGAAATGTGTGTCATCCTTTAGCAGGTAAATTTTATAGCTTTCTCTCAAATGTTCATACTTCTGGATAACTTTAGATTTTAAAACATAAACCGCACATCTAGAACATGCACTATTAGGTATTTCTTCTGAGTCCTGCAGACCAACTACCTACGGAGCCTTGGCAGCAACAACAGACAAACACCTGATCAATCCTCATCTAAGGCCGGCCCGGGCTGCTTGTTTGTCTCCTGCTCCATTTCTCAGTCCCCACCTCGGCCGCACGCCCGCTTAAGGATGACACTATAAATGAGTCCGGAAAAGCCGCCAAACATGGGTTACGAGCTCAGCGGTCATTAATCTTTATCTCCAGCGTCCGCTCCCGTCTCCGTTTCCTAATTTTTCTCACAGCTCCACTCCAGTTATTGCCTGCCTCTCTTTGCCACGGTGTCATAAAATCAATCCTTCCAAATACTTGGCACTTGCAATCACAGGAGGAGGAACACAAATGGTATTGCTCAGGTATTGAGAGCAACAACAATCTATTTTATTTTTTAGTTAAAGATCTTTCTAGTGAGGTGTGGTATTTATACTATTTTAACAGAGTTCCAACAGGAATCACATAAATCATTTTGGTAACACTTTAACACTCAGATTAAAGCATGTGAATTCCATGTGTAGGTACAGGTAACAAGCAAGTAATTACACATTCAAGTGCAAGGTATAATAATGGTGTACACAAAGTTATAAAGGTGTACAACATGTAGATGTAAGTGTAACAAAGGGGTACAAGGTCAAGTTTCAAGATTCAAGTTTATTTATTTGTCAAACCATGTGAATGGTTTGAAATTAGATTTCTCTCATCCTTGATTGTGGAGCGGGGGGTGGGGGAAGAGGGGTGGGAGGGAGGGCAGGGAGTTCAGCTTCCCGATGGACTTGTGTATGAAACTGTTTTCAAGTCGACTCGATTCCTGTAGATTCCGCAGTCTCCTCTCTGAAGGCATTACCTTGAAGTGACTGTGTGATGGGTGCGTAGAGTCCCTGGTGATTCTGACGGCTTTGCGGGTGAGACGGGTGGAGTACATGTCCTTAATGGAGGGGAGAGGAGCTCCACAGATCTTCTCCGCTGCTCTCACGATGCGCTGGAGGCTCCTTCGGCAGGAGGCAGTGCTGGCACCGTGCCACACAGTGATGGAGCTGGTCAGGATGCTCTCTGTAGTCCCTCTGTAGAAGTTGCACATAACAGAGGCTGGGACTCTAGCTCTTCTTAACTTGCGGAGAAAGTAGAGATGCTGATTACTTTTCTTGACCAGAGATGTAGTGTGCATTGTCCAGGAAAGGTTCTCTGTGATGTGCACACCCAGGAACTTAGTGCTGGTCACCCTCTCCACTGCAGCACCATTTATTGTTAGAGGAGCATGCTGGACCCGTACTCTTCGAAAGTCCACAACAATCTCTTTTGTTTTCTCCACATTTAGAGAGAGATTGTTCTGTGTGCACCACATGGCCAGACTGCTCACCTCACTCACTAAAAACAGCATTCTAACATAGGAGTCCTTTGTTTCAAGGTGAGTGAGGGCTGAATGAAGTGCAGTGGAGATGGCATCTTCAGTTGAGCGATTGGACTCATAAGCAAACTGGTATGGGTCCCGGGTGGGAGGGAGAACAGACTTGATGTGTTCCATGACGAGTCGCTCGAAGCACTTCATTGGCGTGGGTGCTACTGGGCGGTAGTCATTAAAGCAGGAGGGTGGTGACTTCTTTGGCACCGGAATGATGGTGGTCACTTTGAGGCACGTTGGGACCACAGCCTGCTGCAGAGATGTGTTAAAAATGTCTGTGAAGACTTCAGTGAGTTCATCAGCGCAACCTTTCAGTGCACGACCTGGTATGTTGTCTGGACCCGGTGCTTTGTGTACGTTGATCCTGCTCAGAGATCTTCTCACACTCTCTGGAGATAGCTTCAGCACTTGGTCTTCAGGAGGGGGTGTTGACTTTTGTGCCGGGGGTTCTGTTGAGTGTCTCGTAGCGAGCAAAGCATTCATTTAGAGCGTTCAACAGAGAGGTGTCACTGTCACAAGTTTGTCGAGGAGGTTTATAGTCTGTGATGGTCTTTATCCCCTCCCACAGACTCCGAGTGTCTCTGCTGTCTCTGAAGTGATCAGTTATCTTTTTGGAGTACTGCTTCTTGGCTTTTTTGATGCCGCGGGACAGGTTGGCCCTAGCTGTCCGCAGTTTCTCCTTGTCACCAGATTTGAAGGCAGCATTCCGAACCCTCATGAGCCTGAGGACTTCACTTGTAATCCAAGGTTTCTGGTTGGATCTGATAATGATGGTCTTAGAGTCTGTAAGTGTACCCTCAGTGCACTTGGTGATGTAGGCAGTGACAGTCTCTGTATACTCCTGGAGATCAGTGATATTGTTGTGAATGGCAGCCTGCTTAAACATATTCCAATCCGTTGTGTGAAAGCAGTCCTTGAGTTTCTCTAAAGAGTCTTTACTCCACACTTGAATCTGTTTCTGAACCGGTTTAGTGACTCTAACCAGTGGCCTGTATGCTGGCAGTAACAGAATAGTTATGTGGTCTGAGGCACCAAGATGGGGGAGGGGGTGTGCCTTGTACGCTCTTTTTTTGGTGGTGTAAACCAGATCCAGGATGTTGTTTCCCCTTGTTGGAAAGTCAATGTGTTGATAGACTTTGGGGAAAACGCTCTTTGGGTCTGCGTGGTTAAAATCCCCAGCTAAGATGAGAAAGGCATCTGGGTGGGCTGTCTGTTGGTCACTGACACTCTGGAACAGTTCATTCAGTGCCTCTTTCCTGTTTTTGAGGTTGGAGGTGGACGGTATGTAGACAGCCACAAGCAGTACAACAGTAAATTCCCTGGGCAGGTAGAAAGGGCGACACTTAATGATAATAAACTCCACGAGGGGTGAGCAGTGTCTGCAGACCACGGCAACGTCACGGCACCAGGCGTCATTGGTGTAGACACAGAGACCACCTCCGCGCGTCTTACCTCCCTCGGAGATCACTCTGTCTGCTCTGCAGCAGAAAAGCCCCTCGAGCTGGATTGCACTGTCCGGTATATTACCATTGAGCCAAGTCTCAGGGAATATAAAAACACAACTGTCTTTCACCATCCCCCGAGAGGAGCGTAGCAGACGAATATAATCCATCTTATTGTCCAGTGAACGTACATTAGCCAGAACAATAGTAGGGATAGAAGGCCTGTGTGGTTTAGCTGTGAGTCTTGCTCGGATACCTCCTCGTTTGCCCCTTTTTTGTTTCCTGTAGCGCCTCTTGTGACGCCTCCACTGCGCTGCAGGTGCGGGGGGCCCTCGGTGACCTGTCAGCGCTTCAGAAGATGATATCTCTGGATTTGTAGGTTTCAAATGCTGGTTAAAAGCCTTTGGTGTAGTAAAGGTGTCTCACTTCAGATTACAGCCCGCGCAGACGCGTAGTTACACATTAGGTAAGGTGTATTTATGCATTAGTTATGCGGTGTGTTTAGTATTACACTGTGTGCACCTTTGATACACTTTATACTCCTTTGATACACTTTATACACCTTTGTTACACTTGTACACCTTTGTTACACTTTGTACACCTTTAATGTGTAATTACCTGTACTTAAGTGTGTGATTGCTTTCTTGTTCCCTGTACCTACACATGGAACATGCGGGCTGTAATCTAAAAGGGACTAGATGCAAGTTGGTCATTTTATACTCACTACTGCCACCTCAGGTCTTACGCGTAACTGCAGTCTCTACATTATTTGGACCGAATGAACAACTTTTTGAGTGACAGTGCAGGATTTTATCGGCAGTTGTGGTGAATAGGTCTGGGCTCATTCTACACATTAGGACATGGCTGGAACATGTAGGGGGAGGAACATGGGAGGCGTCGTGGGGGACGACGGATAGAAATTAGCCCAAGGCTACAATCCGGTGTGGCTTGTTCATTAACTTGCACTGTCCCGACCAAATAAACCAATAAACTAAACTAAATACATATTTTTTACATTTTTAAACTCTGTATAGTCCTTTTAAGTGTTACCAGTTTGGTGCAAGGTTTACTTTAGGCACACAGAGTGCATGGAGCCTGACGCCGGCTATATTTTCGACACTGTGTTAAAGATTTCAATGACAACTATACGTAATACCATACAAAAGCATATCTTAAAAATTAGAAAGCAGGATATGAACAGAAATCTGATATTTTAAATGCAATAACTTGTGGGATCAGTATGGACCTGTTCGTGATTGGTTAAGTGTTTATCAAAGTGAGCGTTACCCTTTAACACTAATTTTTACTTTTTGGAACACTGTGAAACAATTTTGCTACTTGTTACTCTCCAATAAACGTTTATAAGTTCATAAGGAATAAGGAACAGCCTGTGGCTTATGGTTTATGATGAAACTTGTAGTGTTTCACATCATCTTTCAGCACTTCCTTGAGTCAGGTCAGGTGCTCTGGTCAAACACAGAGAAAGCAGATGTGGGGGAGTGACACTTAGACTAATGAGCATCCCGCACATCTGTTCCTCACTCACACTGAATAATATTGACATGTTTTTGTTGCCCAGCACCATAAAAACAGACTGCATCGTGGCCACATAGTCACCAGTGTATTTCTGTAACCCGGGTCTGAATTGATTAAAATAAAAGCTTTGTTAAATACTGTAGCACTAAATGAAAAAGACACATTTACTTCGGGTAAAGTGTCGATTTCCTTGTATCCTTGTTGAGGACGTCGCCACAGGACTGAAACATGAACGTCAAACAAAAACTGCTGGAAACCAAACCGCAATGACTAAAAATGCATGTATTTATTATTATCAAGATAAAGAAGAATCATTAATGTAGCCTCATCATGCATCCTTTAAACTTCCTCCGTCCTCAATTAACAAGATCTTAATTACGAGTTCATAAATTTTACATGGAAGCTGAGTAAAGCCTGCAGCAGGGAAATTTGTATGAAGCTGTTTGTCACGGTAGACAAATAATAGTCTCACCGTTCAAGGCTAAACATGCAAAACTCTTGAATTTGGGTGTAAGGGTTACAATTGACTGGTCTCATATATACCCGGGAAACTATGTGCCTGAGGTGGGTTGTACTGACACAAGGATACGATATTATACACATTTGGGAGGATCAAACCCACAACCTCTTTGCTTTATGGCACCACCACAGCAAAGGAATGACCAAACAAAAATCGTTACTCTGTAATACAACGCAGAAATGTGTTTGTAAATGCTTGAAAAGGATTGAGACTCAAAGCCTGTTGGTTTGCGCGTAACTGAGTGGGAAAGGGTGTGATTTATGATGGAGCCAGTGCGTCTGAGGGCATGTTCCAGTGAAGCACAGAGAAGTGGGTTGTTTGCAGTGCTAGACCCGCTAACCCCGGAGAACACCGCACATGATCTCAGGCCACTCATGGTCCCAGTGGTGGGTCGCTAAACAAATGCAACTCACTGGTATATACTGTACTGTGAATGATAAATTGAGTATAATTAAGTAAAATCTCTATAACTTTACTATTATTTCACGACAGGTCACACAATCCTGAGCTCTACTAGTTTTTAAGTGTTTTTTCTCTCACTTTGTTAAAGAAATACCTCTGTGGACCTTGACTCTGAGCAGGCAGATGGCTGAATGAACTGTCTATAAAAATATATTGCAAAGATATTAGTCCTGCGCTCCATTCACCCTCTGCCCATGAGGCCTCGCTGAGTCTAACACAATCCTGGCTTTGAGTTTAGACTACAGCTAAGCCACAAAGCAAGTCCTGCCTTTCATTATGCTCTGACCTTCTACTTATTGCTTTGTCTAACTACCCCCTTCATGCAATACCAGTCATTTAGCAGCGTAATACTGACTTGAGTCTCCAAAGTGTTCTCTCATGGTGTGAAGTTGTCATGTATCCATATGAGCAAGCAAACGCTGATAAAAACAATACATTTGGAATTATGCTTTTCTTGATTAGAGTAGACTGAGTAGCAGAATATGTTCATTTATGAATCAGTAGGTTGTTTGAGTATGATCTGGGGGAAACAATGATATACAGACAGTTGGGAGCCATGTTTGAATGGACATGTTTGTCTTCCATAAACATCATCTGGTCACTGTGGTTATCATCACTCATTACTGAGACTTAGAATAACGCCACCAGTGTTTACTGGTCCTGTTATGAGAACCTAATATGTCGCTCAATATGTACAAACACATGACGCACGTCGTTTATTCTCGCAGCTTTCCTGTCTATTACTGTCCCTATACACTCTAATTACATTGAACCCATTAAGAGGTACTGTACAGTTTTTACGAAACCTCTAAAGTATGTTTTCTAACACATTAACACTGAAGAAAAATTGCTCCTAATCTCACCATCAAAAGCAAATCTATATTTTCTTCACCTGTGACCACTAAGTTATCTGTATTGGTGTTTGAGTTCTCTACTCTTAACTCGAGGATGGGAGGAGCCCAGAAAGGAACATGTCGTGATGTTGTGCCAATGTTGCAGAACGGGACAGACAGGCCAGGGGACCTACTGCATAACATAAGATACTCAGATACTGCGTATAGCTATAGGGGAGAAATATTTTCTCCACAGCCACTTTACTATCATCTCATAACTAGCAGACGGCCATGGGTTACTGAAATGATTTCCCCATCACTGTTTATCTAAGTGCTTTTTCAGCCGCATGTTGTTTTTACCTTCAAGAACAACTCAAAATGCATAGCCTATTATTAGCTCTTAATCAAAAGAAATTCACAAAGAACACTTACATTTTTAGCATATACATGTGTTGCCAAGCCTGAGGAGCAGAAATCAACAGACTGTTGCAAGATACCAGCGTGAGCACAGGAGGCATCACCCCAATCACCACCACATGATGTCCCTGATCAGAGACAGGCAGTGCATTTATTGTATGTGTAAAGTAGCATAGGCCGATGTCAACTCCTAAAACAACAAAGACACAGGGGATTCACTATCTGGACCAAGTATATGAGTGCAGTTATCATAGCTTCCTTGCTTTCAAAATGGTCTGTGCCCCCAGAAAGATTGTATTTCGGTCTTCATTTTCTATGCAGCTTATTCACTTAACACTGCTTAAGGGAATGACACTGCATGGATCAATAGGGCAACCAGCAGTTCAGTCATCAGTAATTCTATAGGATGTGAACAAATACTTTAGCCCACTGTGTATTTATGCCACAGTCTGAATGACATGAAAAAAGGTATTGCACTTTGCAGACACCTCAGATCGGAACCTTACATGTGTTAATAATAAAGTATGTGTGTTCATAATAAATTATCAATGCAAAAACCTTATCCCAAAGACAAATACTGCTGTTTAAAATGTTTAGATTGGACGCTGCATTGGTTTCTCATGCTCCAAATAAAATTTTCATGTAGCCCAGTTGTGACTTTTTAGTTGTTTACAACGTAACCCCCCGACTCTTAAACACTGCTGTTATAGATCAAATCACATCCAGGTTTGTTTTTGTTTTTAAGGCACACATAGTAATCTTACCGGCTAAAATCGCCTTGCCCGGGTGCGTCAGCTTGGCTTTCCCCGCCGGAGCAGCAGCTGCCAGACAGCGCGGTCTGTGGAAGGGACTCCCAAAACCACCCCTTCCTTCTTGCATGATGACAGAAAAAACGTGAACTGTGGTTTGATTCTTTTCTACTTGAAAATGTGTGTTTTAAAAGTTTCGGTTCCCAAGTTTCTTCGTGGCAAAAGAGTTGAACACGCGGAGCTGTGTTGTTGCGCTCCGGCTCCGCAGGTGATCTCTGACGCGTCGCACACGCAGCATATCCTGCTGTGGACAGAGGGCGGACTTTCGGGAGAAGAGGAAGTTGGGATCCTGGATGTGTAATATCTTTTATTGGTATCTATAGCAACGCTGTGCCACGACAGTTGTGCGTAAAGCAAAGAAAGGCAAGGCGGGTCCTGTCTGAACGGACGGTGTTGCTTTGAAGCGGGTCAACTCAAACAAAACAAAACGAAACATCTGCTGTTTGAGAAGGTCGGGTCAGTCTGAGTGGTGGATTGCACGATCGCGCTGGTCACGTTGTAATGTACAAATAAGAAAATGGGAGGAGTGACGGGCGTCTCCTTTCTGTCGTTATCACATGAATGCGCCCAAACGAGGAAACTAAAGTGAACAGACGGGACAGCCCCGAACTGCAACCCAGCCCCAACAAAACGCTGCTCCAGCTCTCACCGAGAAATAAACCATCAATCAGGTTTCGGCAAAGACGTGTTTGCTAAATGTCAGTCAAGTCAAGGATGGCAGTAAATGTAGGGTGACCAGATTTTCTGACAAAAAAACTGGGACACTATTTGGGATTTAGTTGCATGATCTATCAGGGAGCCATCCCACGCCAAATATGCCTTACACCATGCACCAATCAGCATTAACATGATAGACTTGATTTTTATTTAAATTGGTTTCTACTTCTAATGGACATTTGCATGGCCCAAAGACATGAATTTTCAAGCGAAGTTTGTACTTTGTGGATCATATTGGCCAAAAACTGGGACACTTGGGACAGATGCTGTGTAAAACTGGGACAAATGAATGGTTTTGGAGGAATGTGTGGGGACATGGGACAGAGGACTCAAAACTGGGACTGTCCCGGATAAACTGGGACATCTGGTCACCCTAAGTAAATGGCATGTGCTGCCGGTTTGAGACTGGAAAAACTGCCCTGTAACAACAGGCAACAAAGCCACATCACTGGGTCTATGCTGTGTGGCTATTAAACATGTATCAACTTGAGCTCTATGAAAAAAAGAGGAAGTCACATAGTCAAGTGTAGCCTGTTTTGATGCTAGTGTGCCGCAGTAAAACAACTTGTCCTCTATATATTACATCCCAGAAGGCTGCATCTTTATTAAATACATTTACAGTAGGCCTGAATTATGTAGTTCTTTAGGTTCTGCAAACAAAGATGCAAAGGCCGATTATGAGGTTGTACTTCAAAGATGAAATAAATGACTGTTTTTGTCTTACACCATAAAAGAACATGGGGCTGTAATATATTAAATCCATCCATTTGGAACAATCAGCAAAGCTCTGCTCAGGTTCATCGATTTCTAATGTTAGTTCTTCATGCATTTGTGAAATTGGTATCCTTTCGAACTGGAACAACTAGACCAGACTATCTCTGCATATGATTTATTGGTTAGACTTGTATTTATATGAAAAATTAGGTGTTGAGAAGAATAATGATCCCCGTTTTAAACCAGTGGAACAAGGATTTCAACAAATGAACGCACTACCGAGTTAGGCATTACTCAAACGTATCTGCAGTGGATCACAAAAAGTCATGGTCTGCAACATGGTTATAAAATTAAACATGTGCTTGTCATCTGGTAAGTAAAACATGCAAAATTACAGCATAAAAATATCTTGGTACTTCCCTTGATTCCTTCAATCCCCCAGAATTTCAGCAATATTAAGCTGATTTTTTTTTTTTTTCTGAGCAATTCTTATAGGTGAGGTCCATGTCCCAAAAAGGCTTTAGTTAGAGGTTGCCACATACGATACAGGTAGACGGTTTCATGACGAGCAAACAGTACCTCAAAACGTGTAAGTATTCACCGACTTAAAAAAAAAAAAAATACATGTACCTGCTATGGAAAAATATATTGCACACATAAATGGGACATGAGGCAGTCACAAAATAAATCCCAAAGACGATTTAAGGCGGTAACAGTGCGACAACGAAAGCACGCAGTGTCCTTAAATGCTCAGTAATAGTCTCTTCATTATCAGTGCAGAGTTTCTACGATGAGACAGCAGAGAGCCGAGTGGTCTGGACTGTTTCTTTGTCTTCATGCACTGCAGTGTAGTAAAAGTAGTAGTCGATATCATAGGGACACCCGGGTGACCATTATTCAGTCCATACAGTGTTGCTTCTGTTGCCTCTGCAGGACTGACCTGTGTTAGAACATAATATTTGGAAGTGAAGCCACCCAGCTACCGGCCAGTGCAAATGCCAAAACTGAATGATGATGAACAGTAGGGGAAGTCTGGGTCAGTGTGCTTGCATCTTCAAAGCGGTTCAGATGTTTGGACTACTGCATGTTGAAGCCGTATCCAGGCTGAGGGGGGTAACCAGCAGGGGGCGCATAAGGGTAACCTGGGTATGCCTGGACCGTTACCGGGGCGGCAGCGGGGCCACCGGTCAACATGAGCTGCTGACCTGCATGAACAGAACACAGATTGTTTCTTCAGTTCAAAGTTATTACTTCTGCAACTTTACATCCCATTTAATTATCATTGAACCTCAAAGCCACACTGCCCAACCTTCAGGGTCATATGTTACTACGTCTTCAGAACAACTAAACAGTGATAAAACTCAAAACATGGTGACCTGACGTGCTCCCAATGATCAGCTGAACAATGCATTTATTGCAGTGGGTTATCAAAATAAAGCATTTAGAAAAGGACCTAATGTGTCTCTTAGGACCTCCTGCTCCCAGAAAGAGGGGACAGGCGAGCCCGATCACAGTGAGGGAACATCTTTTTTTTCCCGGTATTTTCACCAATAAAACAGCTTAACTTTATTATTGGATTTCATTCTGTGTACTGGATGTTACACAATGTGCCTTTAAGCTACTTCTGTATGATGAAAAAAAGAAAAGAAAACCCACCAATCACAACAGGTTGAGGTTCTGTCACCTCGTCTTCTGTTTTTCTTTGGCTTTCTGCTTCTTCTAGATTGTCCACCTAAAAGTAACAATGACAAAAGCATTAGATGATTTTGTGTGAGTGCATAGCGATCCACCAATCATCTTACCTAACTATAAAATAGTATCTCTCTCAGTGTCACCAATGAAATGTGTCTCGCATGTGTTTTAAATTAGTATAGAACACACAAACTTAAGCTAACACGGAAAAAATAATCTAACAGTTTCTTTTCTCATCAATGTATACGTTTCAGCATAAAACAATGCAGATTATTACCAGGCCTATTACTCTAAAGTTAAGTAAGTAAGTAAGTAAGTAAGTAAGTAAGTAAGTAAACTTTATTTGTATAGCGCTTTTTACGGACACAAAGTCACAAAGTGCTTCACAGTAAAAAAAAAACAGATATAAGTTAGGCAGAGAGATGCATCAAAGTTGCAAGTCAGGATTCTTGCAGTGCATAACTTCTAAAGTGTCAATTGGTGAGTGTTTTAAAATTAAATGCAGCTCCTGGAAAGAAAATCAGAGAGTGAGAGGTCACTGTAATTTTAGGACAAAGTTTAGTATGAAGCTCTACAGTGCACAGGCTTTTGTTGCTATCATCAGTTTCAACGCTGATAAGATACCCTTCAAAGCAAGTGAAGAAAACATGATAGAGATATTCAAAAAGAGTTAGGCGTAATTAGGAAAACACACCAAATTACACAACTAACAAAACAAAAGCTTGTGCACTTTGGGTAGGGGGAATTTAGAGGGAATGCTAGTGGGGCTGTATGCGGTAAACATCCCATGCTAGCTTCCTAAACAAGAAACCAAAGAGATCAATAACAATAACAGACACAACATAAAAAAAACAAATAAAAGAGGGCCAGAGACCATCACCTGTGCTGAAAACCCATCAACCTGGAAAAGAGCCCAAAGACATGTCTTGTTGTGACCTCTAGTGTCCATATGTAGAAATTACACATAAATAGAAATGGCTTCTACTATTACCCAGTTTGATGAATGCATGGAAAATCACAAATAGATTTTACAGTACATTTAATAATGGAATTACCAATTTTGTACATTTCACTCGTGGGACTTTTTGAAGATTCTGATGTGAGCAAGAATTGCTGAAAAAGTGAACTGATGTATGTACTGTACCTTGGTGAGATATTCTCTCATGACCTGAATGAAGAAAGGCATAGCAAAGTCCAGAATGTTGTGTCTCCATGAGAGCTCCAGCACCACATCCGGGTGCAGAAGATCGTAGGATGCAAACAGACAGGCAGCAAAGCATTCCTTCTTGCCCTCGTCCAAAAACCACTGCAGCAAAGTCTCTGCCAGCTCAGCATCCTTTGACTCCGCAGCGTACAGCATGGCATCCTGGGAAAGGGGCACATTGTTCACATCTTGTCCATAACCAAGCACGGAATCAAAACTATGCAGAGACAGGGAAACCGCTACAGTGGTGAATACAGTAGTTCATTTCTCCATTGTGAGATCAATAAAGGTTATCTTATCTTATCTACGGTAAATAATGACCTGTATAGTCATGATATACATACTTGCCCATTAAAGATGAACTGATGAGTTAGTTACCTTGTATAGTTTGTCCTTTTTACAGAGCTCGACGCTCTGTCTCCACCGATTGTTGCCTTTGTACAGATACGCAGCAATACGTCTGAACTCAATCAGCTCGTGTTTCTCTAACCTTTGCGCGAGTCCAATGGAGTCAAAGTTGTCGTATGCGTCAATAGAGGCTCTCAAACCCTTCACAACATTAATGACATTTTGAAAAAATGTTTTGATCATAATTGTGAGATAAATCAGCCAACAGACCTGGTAGTCCTCCTCTTCAGTCAGCAGGTTGTTCAGCGCCTCATTGACGAACTTATTGTTGTGATTCTGCACTGACCTCAGATAAGGTTTGACTAATTTCAGTTGGTCCACCTGTCCGGATGACACCATGACTTTTGACTTTTTTATAACAAGTACTTAGAGCTCATGTTGACACAGCAGTTACTGCGGGTTACCTTCGCAAAAAAAGTTACTGTCCGACTGTGGTCAAGCCGCGGAGACAGAATTGTCAGAAGATCGTTTAAAAGTAGAGGTTTAAACTCCAGATAAAAGAAAAGACATTTATAATACAACTCCACATTGGCAACCTAAACGTTAAGAGCAGAAGCATTAGACCGCTGTATGTTTGATATTGGCTATATATGGTAACTGCTACATATAAATACTCGGCTCACCTTAGGAATGATGTCTTTGAACTGCCCTTCTTTCCAGGCATCTGTAGGATGTGACATCATGGTAATCACAGCATTGTCAAACTCCTCATATTTATCATAAAGGAACACTAACTCAGCCCACAGATGAGACTGCTCTGCTGCACAGAGAACCTGTAGCCCAACCACACAAGACATCATTTAATCAATTAAGTCTGATCAACATGTGAAGTTTAATCTTTAGAGTTACTTTTGGGATGTTGACTCTTGACCAAAACAGCTCCAGATGCTCCCTCATTTTCTGGGGTTTGAATTTGGAATAAAGAATGGCAAGCTCCGTGAACATGCCCATATGAGCCCTCTCCAGTCCCAGCGCAGCCTCCAGCAGAGCAATGAGCTCCTCATAGTACCCGCGATCCTGGTAGTAGCTGATCAAGTCCTCCAGCTCGTCTGCATGTATCACTATGTGCAGGCCACAGATCTGTGCAAGTCGAAACTCCTCTCCATCCACGCAGGCGAAGCACACCTGAAAACAAGAGATGCAGATGTAGGAGTATATTATAATAAATTGATCTCAAATTTAGCACACAAAGTACCACCATGTTTTTAATGCATTTCTATATAGTGCAAATTAATGATACAGTTTTAATCAAATGTTGTGCAATAACTAATGGGAATCCTAAACAAACAATAATGTTACAGAACAATGTGTTTATATGTTGGTCAACACAATTCCAATATATGCCTGAGTAATAATCCTCCAGCGGCTTTCTACCTCTTTCCATGTGCGTGTGCTGTTGGCTTTCCTGGCACTGTCCACTGCAGCCTGGTACTCTCCCAGGTGGACAAGGGTGGATGCCAGCCGGGCAAAGTTGGACACGTTGTTGTACAGGAGTTTTGCTGCTTCAAACATCCCCTCTTCAAAGCATCTATCCCCCACCTGGACAAAAAGAGAAGCCGTTTTCAGTCTGCAAGTCACGCTTGGTCAGCTAGTCATTCTGTGGAACCTTCACAATACCTGCTGAATGTGGGCATTGTTGGGCCCGCTGACAAACTCTTCCAGCTCAGCGAGACGGTTCGTTTTAGCCAAAGCAAAAATAAGCTCAGTTTCTACGTAAGACTCTCTTGCTTTCTTTCGAGCCATTTGAAGGAATTTCACCAAATCTTCCCAATTATCTGCAAACAGACATCACCTTTGCATAATCATTTCAGATGGTTTTGTGGCGGTGCTGTGCTGTGGACCTACTGTTTTTGCTGGCAGCATTGACCACTTCCATGTAAGCAGAAGGATCGACAGCTTTAATGTAGGAGTCAATGGCTTCCTTAACCCGGTCTCTTTGCAGCTGCGCTCTGGCTAAATGGCTCCACACAGCAGGCTCGTCACAACGCTCAGCAAACTCATAGGCCCGATCCAAGTTCCCTATGTGCTCGATCAGCACCTACAACCACAAAATCCCTTGGTCAAGAAGAGTCCTTTTTCTGATTATAGAAACCATAAAATATTCTAGTTTTAAGTACCTGTATCGCTGAAGTGTTTGCGTCAAACTTCTTAAAAATAGAAAAGGCCTCTTCAAAAAGCTCATTGCTAATGGCAATATTTGCAATGTCCGGTGCGTCGTAGTTATCTAGCCTGTTGATATACTCCATCACACGAGTGCGGTCTGCTTTAATGGCCGTTAGAATGAGCAGATTCTGTAGGTTTCTGGATACAAACATAGCGTTAAAGTAAGATAAAAAAGAAAAGAAAGGTTGATCAGAATGATTAGGTTGTTGTACCTGTGTTCACTGAATACAGAGTTATCGAGCACAATCTTTTCCAAAAGTTCAATGAGCTCATTTGGCAGGTCAGCGGTCATAAAGGCTTTCACTGTGACAGACACCTCCTCTGGGTCCTGGGTTTCTGACAGAGCTGTTTGAACCACCTAATCAAAAATAGTAACTTGTGAAAAAATACCACTCGACAACCACAGACCAACCAACTGACCTGGTCAATGAGGGGCCTTCTGTACGGGTTGTTTTCTTCCAAAACATTTGCCCACAGTTCTGGGTCTTTCCGACGCACCAGGTAGCGGGCCTCACTCTTGAATAACGAGTTCTCATTGCAAACCTGTGCGATTGAAGAGAAAGCGCTGTTACACACACAATGTTAACATGAGAATAGATCATATGAAGCGGAGCACGCACTTTGATCAGCTCCAGGTCACACTGGCCTCTCTCGTAGGCCACATAGGCCAGATGTGGATCTCTTTTCTCGCAATAGCGTCCCACCACAGCACTGTCATAGAACGTGTTCTCCTTTAAGAAGCGCTCCGGGGAGTTGTTGCTGTCAATGTAGATCTTGGCCAGGGCATTGTGGGTAGCTGGTTCCCCACAACCCTCATGAATACGAGACTCCAGCCACGGCAAGAGAAGTTTCAATCTGAGAATTGGTTTCATTCATCAGAAAACAGGCTTCAAATGAACATACTGGTCCAATTATCCAGTAAAGCAACAACACTGGGGTACTGTACGTATGCAAAGAGTATTGTGTGTCTTACCGGTTTCTTTTCTCTACTTCTTCCACAAGTTCATCGGTGGAAAATTGCCCTTTGACCACGATGATGAGGTTTTTAATAACATCTTCCGAACAGTCGACATCCAATAAGCCGCCTATCACCACTGGCAAACGACTGGGGTTGACCTAAACAAGGCAGTCTTCAATATTGTAGATACAAACAACAGCAGAGAAACTCATCTGGCTGGATCTTACCTTCTGTACATATATCTCGATGTATTTTTGCAGATTGTTGCGATAGAGGTAAAGCACCAAATCATGGACAAAGTCAAACCGATCACACACAATAATGAGAGGAAGCTGATCAGTGAGCTTTGCTTCCTGAATATTAAAAGACCAGAGGACATGAAGACATAACATGGAGAAAAACCTTTCGATTGGGAAAAATTCAGACTGAAGAACTGATGTACCTTAAGGAAATTTTTAACCCTTTCAGCGTCATAGCAGTTACTTTCTCTACAGATTCGCTCCACTTCTTTTATTTGGCCTGTTTTACATGCGGCTTGAATATACTTGAAATGAACCTCCGGCTCCTGACTGAAGTTTACAATTGAGCCAAGGAAGTAAAACAATCCTAGAAACAAGAGAAATGCTAATTAGAAAAGTAAGGTATTTGTATAAGAACATGCTGAATGTCAAAGACAAAACACAGTTACCCTCATAACTTTTGAAGGATTCAAAAAGCTCCACTAGTGTCTCGGTGCCAAGCTGCTCGTGGTACTTAGATGCAACTTGGACACACAACTGCAGGTTCTGTCTGATGTTTGCCGACAGCATGGCTCTGAGGCACTCCAAAGAATCTTCCACAGACAAAGACCCAAAGAAGTTCACCAGCCACTAAAGCAAGGTGACAAGAGGTCAATAAAACGGACAAGGATGACATCCACAAGGGCTGAACAATACAAATAAAAATAATAATGATAATTAGTAATTAGTAATAATAATGGCAGTTGTTGTGAATTGTAAAGATTTTGATTTGACTGTGATAAATATTGTAGCCCTAACGAGATTGCTATAAAAGCGTCTCACCTCTGGGTTCAGTAGATGTGTGTGCACAACAGCTCTCTTCACGTCATATGGGTCAGTGAAGTGTTCAAGGGCTCTCTGTAAAAGACCCGCCTTTTCACAAAGCTGAGCGACATGCGCACGGTCGTAGTGTGTGAACATCTGGTTCCCCAGGATCGCGTCTGCTACCTAGAAAAAAGGCACAAACATGCATGAACACCCAAAGCACATCCAATTGAATTAAGGCCATTCTACACCACACTGGGCAAAACCGGCACAGTCCACTATAAGGTGTTTATTAATATAACGGCTTTAGAAGAGTAGGTCAAACAAAGGCCAACCTTTGGGGCATGTAAGAGGTTCATCTCCAGCAGACGTGTCTGTAAGTGACCTTCAGTGGGACGATTGTTCTTTAACGCATCCAACAGGAAAGACGTGCACTGTTGGATCAGGCTGCTCTCCATAAACACATCAACAATCTATTGAACAAAAAGACAAATTGATTAAGAAACTGCTTCAAAAGATGTTTTTGTATTTGCATTGGTTCTGCATGTAACAGTTGTAAACTCGGTAAGTTATGGTGAGTCAGTGAAAAGGGTCACTGGGTGAGAATTCCTGGCATTGCTGCCACATCTGAAACAACAGACAAATCTCTGTGTGTGTGAGTGTGTTTCGGACGGGGTGGGGTCACTCGTTGAGAACACAGCTGTAAGTAAAGTAACTTGAATACACCCTTGGAGCATTCTGCTTGAATACTCCAAACCTTCTCCTTCTCCTTTACCAACTCATTTTGAAAACTATAATACATCATCTCACCCAACTCACAGCAGTTTAAATTCAAAACATGTATGTTATGTTAAACCAGGTAAATGATTATGTGCTGTCTTTCACCTGGTTAATATTGGCCAGAGGCTCCTCGTCCTGCACCAACATCTGTGCAAACTGCAGACCCTGGTCAGGGTTGACTCGCATTACATTCCTCAGCAGAAAAATATAATCTGGGGTGTGGCCCACCTGCATTTGAACACATTTTTCACAATTTATTAAAGGTTTGTCCAGTGTTTTGGTTGTTTGTTTCCGTTATGTTGTGAGATTTACCAACCTTTTTAGCATAGAGCACAATTTTCTGGAACTGACTGGTCTCAGCAAAGCACTGTATGACTTTGTTTGGGACATTGGCTCTGAGATAGACACTGAGAGCCAATGTTAGGTCAAAACCCTTGACCAGGTCACCCAGCTCCTCTGAACACTCCAACTATATTATATATAGCAAAAAGTGAGACTTACTCTATGTAAATAATAATTAATAATTAACTATGGATCAACACCAAATGTGCGAACCTTGTCCTCCTTCAGCCATTTCTCCAGGAGCTGCTTGCGGCCCTGTTGAAGTACTGGTCTGCACAGCTCCAGTGACTCGTGCTTGTTAAGCTGTCCCTGGTCCAACAGAATCCCAAAGTACTGCAGCAGTGGAGAGGCCTGACCCGGCTGAGCCGGGACAGTCTGGAACTTACGGATGGTCTCAGCTGTGCGCAGGATGCCCTAAGGTAAGCAGACATACCCAGGTCAATGTTTAGATGCACAGTCACTTCACATGCAGTAGGTTGGGCTTACTTTGGGTGCTGATGAAGCCACCTTTGCAGCTTCTGAATAACTTCCTTGAGCAAACAGAGTGTTGAACTTTCTGGCAAAAAGTTCCTCTGCACCAGTAAGATTTGACCTAACCGCTATCTTCAGGGCTAGGTCTGGGTTCTGCAAGACGTTTGTAACATAGTTTACAATGTTTTCTTCTTCCACGCATACTGAGAGCACCTAAAATAAGAGAAATCCAGTGATAATTGGTACAAATAGAAAATAAATGAATTATTATACTGTTAGATAATGTTATATATAATCTTCTTACCTGCCCTTTTTTGTTTACCCCGATAATTCCTGAGTTAGTTTCATGAGGTGAAGTTACAAAGATAGTCTCTGCACTGATTCGGTTCATGTAGATACACACTCCAGACTCCAGATCATACAAGTGAATGTACCCATACTTTGTGATTAAATATATTACACCATGTTTATTACCTATCTGAAAACAATAGCCCAGAAAGACAAGTACAGAAGGGAATGCTTTGCATAGTTCCAGTTGTTATAATAAGTAATAATACAATAGTGTATTTGTTACAAATTACCTGCATAGCTACAGGAAAGTCTGTTTGTGCCTCTGGAGGAAAAAACACATCAACTGCTTTTTTGGCAAAAGGCTGGTTTCCTGCACCAGGTTGACCAACCTCAATAATGTGTAACTGCAACAGAAAAGCCCAAGTGAATGTAAGAAAATGTTGACATTTTTTATTGTAATATGCATAAGCTATGGCATAAGTAGCTATATCAGAGTAATATATTGCTTTGCTGATCACTATTTTATACACAGCAAATGTAATTTTGAAAGTAATTTCCTGATCACAAAGTACATATTGGTATTGTCAGAACTTAAATGTCATTCGAAACTCATGCAAGAATTCCAACAGAGAGGGCTCTATTCAAGGGTCAATATGAAATGCAAGTGCAAGGAGGATGTGTATTTTAAACCCCAGAATAGATATGTTAACAGGTACAGTATGAGTGATTCAAAGGCCTCACCTTTCCCCCAGCTTGAGATCGAACAGCAAAGCAGAAAAGAGTGGATGGGTTGGCATTTCCCTCTACTTTAAACTCCCCAAAGGCTGCAGCATGGCCTTCAATGGGCTGGGATACCTTCCTCTCAACAGAGTACAGCTGCATAGCACCCACCACTCGATTTTGCTGAAAAACAGGATTTCAAAAGGTATATAGATTTATCGCCTCATCAGTCAGACAAAGTTATTATGGAAACCACATGTAGATAAGGACATGAGTAAACATGCCTATGCGCTTCATACCTGTGCAGAAATTCCTACAAGCAGTAGCCACTTCTGTTGCTCGTCAGTTCTGTAGTTTATGATTTGACATCCACCAAGGCTTGTGTGCCGATCGAATACTTTGGTTGGTTGGGACTCCCCCTCCATACTCCAGTGGTACACAGCAGTATCCGTTACCAGAGCAATGGTATTTACAGATATCCACTTCCAAAACATGATCTCCTCTGACAATGTGTGAGCTTTCACCTTACTCTTCATCTCAATATTGAAGATCTGCAGTGTCTTGGCAGCTGAAGCCAAAACAAAGAAGAGTCGTCATGTAAAAGGCAAAATATACTGTATATAAAACAATTTCAGTCTGAAAATGACCATTGAATGAATCATATCATGTCATGCATGTTAGTATGTTTGATAGTATGTTCAACTGTGTGCCAAGCTTGATGAATCCTCAACTTGCACCCCTCAGTGATGATTGACAGTGAGAGAATAATAACATGTTCTCTTCACAGCATGGTTGATAATGAACTTAATTTGATCAGATGATGCATACACACCTTACACACCTAGATACAACTGGAATCGTGTACAAGACTAAGCCATGCTAGAGCAAGTTCTCATAAAAGGGGGAGGCAAATTTGGTCACAGTAGAATGAATAAAGAATAAATATGGTTGTTTTTTTTATGTTGTAATATCTGATTTTAATAGTTTTTAAATGAAGTGAATAACTTGTATGAGATTGTTATCAAAAATAGACGAGCTGACGCACAAAGAATTACTCACAGTCTGAAAAAAGACAGAAGGCAGAAGAGGAAAAGAAAAGAATCAATCAAGTAAAGATCAAAAATAGCAGAATGAAAGGGCAAACAGAGCACTCCAAGGACTGCGCGAGGATGGGAACGGCAACATAAGCAAATAATCCTGATTAGCACTGACTCTGGGGATTTCGCTCAGTTTAGTAAACATTGGATTTGATTGTAGGGCATGACGGTCAAGTTTTAGTTGTTGGTCATCTCATGCACCTACCCTTAAAGGAATAAGACACCGTTTTTCCATACTGAGATATGTTCTTACCTGAGCGTAGACAAGTTGTTGCGTACCTGTCTGGTCTTTACGCGTGCGCTCAGTCATTCAGAAAGACCAAAGATGTTGTTAGCGTTTAGCCTCTCCTCCTCTCCTCTATGGGGCCAAACGGGGGTGAAGTTAGAAGCGACCAAGCTCTTCCACATTACCCCTATTTAAATACGGTTACATGAGCAGTTACACGATCCAAGTATAGTTACACAAAATTAAACTGGTCGATTTTCTAAGCGGATTAAAAGGGGAACTATAGTGTAAGGCGTCATAACAGCTTAGGAGCACTTCTTGGATCGCGTAACTACTCATGTAACCGTATTTAAATAGGGGAAATGTGGTAACTTCACCCCCGTTTGGCCCCATAGAGGAGAGGAGGAGAGGCCAAATGCTAACAACATCTTTTTGCGTGACTGAGCGCACACGTAAAGACCAGGCAGCTACACATCAACTTGTCTAAGCTCAGGTAAGAACATATTTTAGTATGGAAAAACTGTGGCCTATTCCTTGAAAGACTGTTAAATAGAAGAGATACACAGAAAAAATGCCAGAATGTTGTTATTCTACAGAACAGCACTCTGATAGTAGAACACACTTTTTCTCACCACAACATGGTATTTCTCATGTAATAAGCAGTGGGCAGCTGGTCAGTCTGAACAGTAAGCCTCACATGCATCCTCTACCTTTCAGAGCAATGACCTTGCTGGCAGGGTTCATGATGGCGCTGTCTGCGGAGATGGGCCTCCTGATCGGGTTGGTGGGGTCAGACATGTCCACAATCACAACCTGGTTCTGATCGCCCACCTTCTCCCTGATGCAGATGAACTTATCCGACTCCATGGTCAGATAACTGAACCCGATGTTGGCCGGATTCACTCCCAGGTTCTGCAGCTGCATTACAACAAAGCAAACACATGTTGTTCATAGAGGGGTTCGGGAAGTACTATTTATTTATATTTCATCAAGCTGAAATCGGACACTGAACATGTTCAAATTACTATTTTCTTACGCATAACAAAGCTAAATTAAAGGCTGTATGTGTCATGGGCAATGAATGGGATTTACCATTGACCTAAACCTAATTTGGACCACAACCATGCTTGAGCGCTGCATAGTTACTCCAGTCACAGAAACAGAAGTGATATGATTTCAGTGACCGCGACATAATAACAAAGAAATAATCATAATCATAATACATTTTATATTTATGCCATATTTAAGGGAGTTGTGTTTTAACCCACTGTATTATTATAATGATGCAATGCAATACAAGAATATGACACCATTAAACTGGAGCAACAAATCAGTGCCCTGAAACTGCACTCACTTTTCACAATGCACAAAAGCCTCACTCATTTGCCCTCACACATTTATTATTTTCAGGAAGAGACATGAACCATAAAGGGAAGTCCAAAACATTCTCTCTCTTCAATGACTAGACTGTGCATTATGCAGTCTGAAGCAAGCGGAAAGGAATCCTTAAAGCGCGCGACAAGGGCACCACTATTCACATTTGGCATGTGCAAAAGAACTGTCTGTGACTGTTGAGACATTTAACTTGTCATCTGCAAAACAGGATGAAGTGGACGCTCTGAGATTTTGCAATAATTATAGTAGAGTCCGATATTTAGTCTGGAAGTCTCAAAATAGGCCTTTGTATAAGTGGCATGTGATATGAAACAATTTCAATGTCGTACTTTAGTTTAGTTTATTTGTTTATTTGAGCAGTATACATTCCGCTCAAAAGGAGTGGGCTGAAACAAAAAACTTAGGAGCGCCTACCCCCAAAATTAGTGCAATAAAAAAAAGTACATTTCACACAATGGTACCGAAGGAACAAAACATCAAAAAGAGCTCATCCAAAGAGAATGATACATTTCAGCCGCTACATTCGCAAAGACCAACTTACAAACTTACAAAAAAATATTTGAACTGTTTATATAATTAATTGAAACAACGCACAACTACAACAACGATCTCGTTTCATGTACGATGTCTAGTACAAATCAAGTAAAAAAATGCGTTCATTAATATATTTCTTTCAGATGGTTACCCGTGATTACCGGGAGTTACTTTTATGTTATAAAGGTACTTTGCCGAGTACATTTTTTATTTTAATATATATTTTCAATTCCTTTTTGTAAATTAAGCGAGAATGCGAAAACATCCACATAGACAAATAATCATCAGAGTTATCGAAGTCTCCAGACACAAAGTTTGTTCCTCTGGAAAAGGTATTTGGATGAATCTCGAAATGTCACTTGTGTCAAGAAATGTCCAGCTGTATTGATTCACCGGACTGAATTGAGAATAAATTGTGAATGTAGATTAACAACAGGTCTTATTGTGAAGCGGCTTATACAAATGTGTATATGTGAACTCTTAAGATAAAGGACAGAAACCGTAGACATCAATGGTATTGGAGCAATATGACCAAAATTCACTTTTACTTCCTGAGACCCACAGAAGTAAGTGGGAGTTGGAACCTACAAAATTAAGTAGGCATTAGGTGGGAAAGGCAAGTTTCGCTAAAAAACACATAGAGGGGGACCTCCTATATACCAACTAAATAAATAAATCAAGCACATTAAGACGGTAAAAGCTAGTTCATTGAGCACTGGAGTCACAAAAATACATTAACAGCCAAAGTGTGAGGATGATACAGCACTGACGGTATTTGATGAGTCATAGACCAGCTGAACACTGACACGCAGATATATGAGACCAACACTTTCTCCTGCACCGAGCACTCTGGTTCAACTCATGTATGTTACTGTGATGTTGGCAGTAAACATATAATGTGAATTTGTCATAACTAGTTACTACTTCTAGATACTGAGTGAACACAGACTCCTGTCTCTGCACCAGTCACTGACGCTGTTCGAAGCAGAGATGGAACAATATCCCTCTGCTGCCGTTTCCGATCCTGATGTGATTTGCTGGGCCTAAATTAGCAGTCTTACCTCATCAGCTTTAATTGTATCAGATAGTGAAAGCCTCTCAGCAGTGGATATGGTGCAGCCTGCAAGTTGCTAAATGACCACAGGAAGCACAGCAGATCTGTTTTATCAAACCAACACAAAGAATACTAAAATAACGATGCCAAGGCAGGAAAGTGGTTGTCTGAATGATATTTATATTTGCTCCAAACCTATAGTGTAATAATGCCTATAATGCAATATAAAATAGCTAATGGAGTGTTTAAAAAATGTATGTGTTGTTTTAGATCGATTATGGCTACAGGTTTTTGCTATCTTGTCGACTTATTTTATTTGAATGTGTTAGGCCTATTCTTCTATGTATTGTATTTATGAGATGGACGAATGTGTGGCTGGGAAGCTGCAAATGAATTGCCCCTTGGCCCCTTGGGGCAATTCATTTATTATGCATCCATAATATACTCATGTTTGGTCTATACTTATCCTAAAAAGCCTATGCATTACTGTATAATTTGCACGGGTAACTGTAAAGTTGTGCCTATGAAGGTGTGCAACAGAGATGGGCAAACTGCGGCCCCCCCAAGCTACAGTATTTTGTGAGGGTCCTCGATTCTTTCCATCATTTAATTCTGCAATTTCCATTTACGTGGCGGCGTATCAGAGACACCATAGCCTTCTACTGCCAGAGTGGACCCAAATGGCTCTGTTTTTATTTATTTTATTATTTGTATTAATTTTGATTCAAATGTGACATTAAACATATACAACAAACTGAACTGAACAGTCAATGCATTTTAAATGAAAAGGAACAGTGATTTGAGCAATCTTATGATTTCTGCTCCTTTGTTAACTTTACAATCACTTTATCACTGTTATTTTGTCTAGAGTTCCAAATATTTAGGGCATTCTGCAATGGGAGAAAGTTGAGCAGAATTAAGTTCACGTTATCGTTGGTGCGGCCTTTTAACACAATTCAAGTTACTCATGAGGCCCCTTGTAAAAATCAATTGTCCACCCTTGGTGTACTAGGTCTGGGATGTGTGTAATGTTCATAGCATGGGAAGCCATTTCCCAAGAAAAAACGATCCAAAGTGTAGCGGCTAGGATTTGCCCTGTGCAAATGTCCGCTCGGGCTGCAGTCACGGACGCGTCTTCCAACAAAAGAACCGGAACATACTGTGTTCCAAAAGGTTTATTTACCTCAACGCTTTCAATACATACACAGGTTTCAGACCTCATAGATACGTAGACACGGTCAAAAGATGTATGCCTCCACACTGCAACACCTGAGTGGCCCCTCCTCCCCCCTTATATAGGGCAGGTAATTACATGAGTAAACGCACACAGAGCGCCACACAGTGGCAGGAGGATCAAACATAAGCAGAGTGTTAAAATGGCTCCAACACAAAGAGACAGCAAGGAAGTATCAAATGTAATCCTAAAGCTGAGTAAACACAATTTAGTAGCACTACTAAATCGTGGTACTTGAAATCATGGCCATAGAAAACATAATGTTATCAATCAGGGTATCCAGGAATATCCATAGGGCACCTTCTGTGATTTGGTGGGAACCTGGATTAACTCCTGAGCTCGGGCCCAGACATACAGAGAGCTCTAAATACCAGGCCAAAGAAAAAAGTAAACTTCAGGCACAGTGGCCTCATTTATCAAACTTGCGTACGGTGAAATCAGAGCGCATGTGGGGTGTACGAAAAAGCCCCGCCTGTTTTGGCATTTATCAATCTGAGCGCACCGTACACCTGGCGTACGGTGCGCTCAGATCCTACACCAAGTCAGGAGGTGATGTACATGATGCACCACTTTAAACAAAACACTAAACAGCGCAGGAAAACTGTTTTTATCAGCATGAATTGCATTGCCCATCGCATAATCCTCATTAGTAATTCAAACATGAAACAAGGCTACAGCGTTAATGTTTATGGACAGACTTGATTCAATGTTGCGCTGCATCGACTTCAAACAAATCCTTCGACAGCACCACAGCTTTCTTCGGTCCGGACGGGTTCGTAAGGTCCGGTCGGCTGTCCGCTCTCCGCGCACCTGTTTCCTCCCGGAGGAAAGCTCTGCTCAGGCCGAAAGGCTGAGTCCGCGGAGCTGACAGCCGCTTTTCGCTGGTTCAGATCATGGTCCAGAGTCTGCTCTGACTGACTGCAGCGTTATATCCACGCTTTTTAGCTTTTAATGTGGTCTAATTGTATGCCCCTTTTTACCCTATTTAGGCCTACAGCTTATTTAATAAAGGTCACTCTTTATTATTAGCCTATTTTATTCCCCCTCTTTTTGGTATTTAGTAAATGTGATCTTGGATTGGCTATAGGGTTAATGTGGGTTACTGACAGATCGTTTAATCTTCCTCATGCACACAATCATATTCATCATCTCCTGGTTGCAAGGCCGTGGGAACCCAGGGTGCTGAGGGCGCTGCAGCACACCCTGGTGGATAATTTGCGAACTGCAGGCAATATTAATAAATAGGGAAAATGCACAGAAAATGTTTGTCCCTCAGCACCCCCTCACTAAAATGTTTTCCCACGGCTCTGCCTGGTTGGAGAAATGTTCTTTTTTGCCGTGTTTCGTGCGTGGGTGCCGTAAAATCCGTGGGTGAGGCCTCCTCACACATGAATATTTTGGAGCGTTTCATTCAAATGACGCTAGGATTTCTCTATGGGGCGCCAAATGTAACATGCCTTATTTCGTGGACAGAATGACTTTTGTGTCACGAAATACATATATTCATTACGAAATCACGTTACATCGTAACGCCGTTTGTCCACGGAATACACAAATTGGTTTGCATTGTGTCCACGAAACACTGAAGAGAGCACGTCGTTTCGTGGACCAAATTGACTGGTGGGCTTTTGCTTTCGTGGACATAAGGCTGAACACTATTCACTGTCGTACACGAAATAAACTTTCGTCATAAAAGTATTGTGATGTGATACAGAAGGCATTCCGTCCACGGAATAGTAACTTCATAACTTACGAAATGCATTCCGTGACACGTGCTTTCATTCCGTGCACGAAATGCATAATGGTATACATTTCGTGAGTCAGCAGTTTACGAAATTAATTATGTGACACGATAATGTCATTCCGTGGACGAAATGCATTATAGAATCACGAAATCAGTTTTGTGACCTACAACAATACATTTCGTGAGTCAACAGTTTACATAATAAACTTTTGACTCACGAAACAGTGAGTACACAGTTATGTTATGTTTACGAAATGTCACATAATTCATTTCGTAAACTGCTGACTCACGAAATGTATACCGTTATGCATTTCGTGCACGGAATGAAAGCACGTGTCACGGAATGCATTTCGTAAGTTATGAAGTTCTGTTTCGTATGGGCTACGCCCTCTACGGGCTTCGCTATTGGTTATAACCCGAGGCATCGCCTCGCGCCTGAGAGATAAAAACATCTACCCGCTCCAATCATGTCAAGGTGATGGTATATCCATCTGGGGTATAAAAACCCCATCTGCCCACCGCTCATCTCCTTTTTTAACTCAGCGTTTGAGAGAGCAAGTTCTTTTCAGAACTCACTTCTACGAGCCCGTTCTTCTCAGAACGATACTTCTACTTACTTTTAGGATCTTCTCGCCGCTTCTCTGCTCGAAGATGACTTCACCTGCCGGTGTCGAGCTCCGCAGATGCGGCAAATGTCCCTCCATTCTCCTCCCTGAGGATCAGCACGAGCTGTGCTTCCGCTGCCTCGGTTGGCACCATGCAGCGGGTGATGCTGACTGCCAGGCGTGCTTAGCGCTCTCCCGGGAAGAGCGCGAGCGTCGCCGGGGTTTCATGGGTCCGGATTCACCAGAACGGCCAGCTCAGGACGCTGTGCCCCTGATTCAGGACCCAGCCCCTTCAGCAAGCCCCAGGAGGAAGGAATGGAGTGAATATGATGAGGAGGATGATCGTCGCTGCTACGACGAAGACGCTGCCTCCATCTTCTCCGAGACGCCGTCCGGGCTACAGGGGGATCGTTATCCTCTCGACTATCTCCCCGCGTTGTTTGCGTCTGCCGCAGACCGAATGGAGATTCCTCTGCCCCCGTCTCAACCTGCTGCTCCGGTGGAGGACTTCACCGAAGGCTTAGCTAGCCGTGCCCGCCGAAAGCCGCGCCCTGTCGTGATGTGCCCGGCTATGACACCTATCATGCACTTTGCTCAGCGTGAATGGGCTCATCCTCTCGCGGCAAAACATCCTGCACTGGGGTACGGGCCGTATTCCACGGTGCAGGACTGGACGTGGCGGTCCGGGGTTCCGCCGATTGAGGACGGAGTCAGGATGTCCCTCCTTCCGTCCTCATCCCCTTGGCCAGGCGATAAAACGTTGCTTCCCTCTGACAAGGATAAGCTGACGATGGCCGTTTTAGATCGCTGCTATGCTAACGCCGCTCAGGTAGTGGCGTTAGCTAGCAACATGGCTTTTCTGGCGGGCTCGCTGGATAAGCTCATCCACGGACGCTCCGAGCTGGCCCTGGAGGAGCTCGATGAGGTCCAGACTACGGTGGCTTCTTTTCTCCGTATGTCCCAGGCTTTCGCCATTGACGGTGGCCGTTCAATGGCGGCGGCTCAGGTGGGATCTCGCCATTTGTGGCTGGGGCTTTCCTCGTTGAAGGAACAGGAGAAGCGTCAACTACTCGATCTCCCGGTTTCCACGTCATCATTGTTTGGCCCTGACATCCAGGCAATGGTCGAGCGCCTCGATGCTGCCTCCAAAGCCTCCCAGCAGCTGGGACCGCATCTCCGTCCCCAGTGGGACCGTCAGCGCTCTGAACGGCGGGGAGGGGCTCAGCGGCGCGAGCGCCGTTTTCATCCCCCATCTCCTCCGCGGAGACGCGACACTCCGGGTTCATCCCAGACGGATCCAGCGCGTTCTCCGAGACGGGACCAGCGGAGGGACCGTGGATCTGGACCAGCGCATCGACGTCCGGGCGCTGACACCAGAGGGGGGAAACGGGGGCATTTTGTTTACAATAAAGGCCGTGCTTCGGCCCGTTACATTGTAAAAGAGCATGCTTCGTCTCTTATTTGCAGCGGAGACGCGCTGAGAGCGTCTGCCGTTCATGAGTCTTCTACTCCTCCCGCTGCTTTCCGCAGCACGCCACGGCTTCGTATTCTCCTACCGGAACGTACGGGGGATACGTCACGGCGGCCGGTACCTTTGACCCATCCGCGGAGCGGCAGTGCGGACTCGGATCATGTCACTCCGCGGGCTGGGGCTGCCTCTAAACCTCCGCTTAGCAGGAGGCGGGGCAGCCCTTGGAGCGTGCAGGGGAGTGAGACGGTTCAGTCTAAGAAGCGTAAGTCCTCTCTTGACGGCGCGCCGTCCTCGGCCGCGGCGGCGCCGCTGTCCGAGGGTGGGGAATCCCCGCAGCCCTTTTCATCAGGGCCCCCCACGTCCTACCCCGCAGGCCGGGGTGGAGGTGGGCGGGCCTTCGCCGTTTCTACCGGTGAGGCCCGTGACAGAATTTTATCAGGAGTGGAAGAGCCTGGGGCTTCTTTCTTCTCACTGGTTAGACAGGACGCTCCGCAGGGGATACGCGTTGCAGTTCGCTCGGAGACCGCCGCCTTTCAGCGGGATCCTCAGGACGAGGCTCCGAGGTCAGGCGGAGGCCGCGGTCATCCAGGAGGAAGTAGCCTCTCTGCTGCGGCGCGGGGCTGTGGCAGAGGTGGCTTCGGACGCGGTGGAAAAAGGGCTGTACTCCCCATATTTCCTAGTCCCCAAGAAAAGCGGGGGTGTACGTCCAATTTTGGACCTGCGCGTCCTGAACCACTGCATCGCGGAAAGGCCTTTTCGCATGCTGACGGTCAGGCAGCTTTTGGAGTGCGTCAGACCAGGAGACTGGATGACGTCCGTGGATCTCACAGATGCATACTTCCACGTTCCTATTGTGTCGGAACACAGGAAGTTTCTGCGCTTTGCAGTGGGGGAGAAGTGCTACGAATATCACCGCCTCCCCTTCGGTTATTCGCTGGCCCCGCGCACGTTCTCCAAGTGCGTGGAGGCGGCGCTGGAGCCGCTTCGTCGTCGTGGCATCCGAGTTCTGACTTACATCGACGACTGGCTCATCCTGGCCTCGTCTCGGCAGGAGGCGCAGGCTCACACGACGGCCCTGTTGGAACACATCTCCCGATTGGGATTTGTGGTCAACTTGGAGAAAAGCGCGTTGTACCCCATTCAGCGTGTAACGTATCTGGGGCTGCAGCTAGACTCCGGGGACATGCGCGCCTCCCTCTCGGCCGAGAGGATAGAGGCGCTGCTGACGCTGGGGAGAATGGTACTGGACAAGCCGCAGGTGCCGTCCCAGTCCATTCGTTCCCTATTGGGCATGATGGCAGCCGCTCACCCTGTGGTTCATCTGGGTCTGCACTTCTCAAGTCAGCTGGCGGGTCACCATGTCATGGTGCGGTCGGACAACACCACAGTGGTGGCCTACTTAAACAGGCAGGGGGGGACCAGGTCTCCCACTCTGCACAGGAAAGCGACGGAAATTCTCTTGTGGGCGGGCTCCCACCTGTCCTCCCTGAGAGCCCGTCACATTCCCGGCCTGCTCAACGTGGGCGCGGACGTTATGTCCAGGGGAGGCCCACTCCGCGACGAGTGGAGCCTAGCCCCATGGGTCGCAATGGAGGTTTGGCGCCGGTTCGGGGATCCAGTGGCCGACCTTTTCGCCAGTGCAGAAAACGCACAGTGCCCACTTTGGTTCTCGCTCAGGTGGGCAGACGCCCCTCCGCTCGGGGTGGACGCCTTGGCCCAGCGGCCGTGGCCTCAGGGTCTCCTGTATGCATTTCCGCCAGTTCACCTCATGCCTCCTCTGCTGCACAGGGTGAGGACGGAGGGGTTGGTGATTCTGATAGTGGCCCCAGACAGTCCGAACGCCAGGTGGTACCCGGACCTGGTGGGGATGGTGGTGGTGGGCCCCTGGCCCCTGCCGGACCGGTCGGACACGTTGGTCCAAGCAGGGGGGACTCTGCACTCCCGCCCGGTGTTGGGACGCAGCCTTTTGGCTTGGAAGCTGAGAGGGGGAAGTTGTTGCGTTTAGGCCTTCCCTCTCCAGTGGTGGCCACTATTCAGGGTGCCCGTGCACCATCCACTACGCGAGCGTACAGTGCTCGTTGGCGGTTTTTCGAGGACTGGTGTTCAGTAAGGGTGCTTGATCCCACTTCCTGCTCGATAGGGGGAGTGTTGGAGTTCCTACAGTTCCTCCTAGATAGAGGGCGGGCTGCCGCCACTCTGGGGGTGTTCGCGGCAGCCATTACGACCGGACACGTGGGGTTTGGCCATCTCACGGCGAGGAACCATCCCCTGGTTAAACGCTTTTTGCGTGGAGCACGGAGGCTGAGACCGCCCGTGCGGTGCTCTTTGCCCTCGTGGGACCTTCAGGTGGTGTTGGAGGGTCTGTCGGGCCCTCCTTTTGAGCCCCTGGACAGGTCAGACCTTAGTTGCCTGTCATATAAGACTGCGCTCCTTTTGGCTCTGGTCTCTGCCAAGAGGGCGGGGGACCTGACTGCGCTGTCTGTGCATCCATCCTGTACGTCCTTCGGTGAGGATGGGGGTCTGCTTGAGATGTGGCCTAATCCGGCTTTTCAGCCCAAGATTGTCACTTCTTCTTTCAGGTCTAGGGTTATCAGAGTTAGACCCTTCTTTCCTCCACCACATGCTTCTGTGGAGGATAAGAGGCGAAACCTGCTGTGTCCGATTCGGGCCCTGCGTTGTTATCTGGACCGTACAGCGACGTTCAGGCGGTCGGACCAACTGTTTGTGGGGCTTGGGGCCGGGCGCAAAGGTGCCCCACTCTCTACCCAACGGCTGGCTCATTGGGTCTGTCATGCCATTCGTATGGCATACGAGGCTCGGGGTCTTCCTGCTCCTAGGGTCGTCAGGGCCCACTCTACTCGAGGGGTGGCTGCCTCTACTGCTTTGTTTAGAGGGGTGTCGATAGAGGATGTGTGCTTGGCGGCTTCCTGGTCATCCTCGTCGACCTTCGCCCGCTCGTACTTGATGGACGTTGCTTCTGGGTCTGTCGCTCATTCGGTTTTGAGCGGCGGGCGGGTTTAATTTGATCTTGACTGCCCAGTGCAGGTGCTCTTGGGAGAGGCGACCTGTCTGGGCGTGGGGGTGCGGGCGCTCTTGGGAGAGGCGGCCTATGCACCTTCACTCCTCCTTTTCGGTTGTGGGTGCGTGTGTGCTCTTGGGAGAGGCGACACGCGTGCTCTGTGTTTTGTTTTGGTTGCATGTGCGCTCTTGGGAGAGGCGGCCGCTATGCTTCCTTCTGTATATGGTGCTAGGTGCCTTGGTGCTCTGGTGGAGCAGCCCGTGGCCCTGCTCTGACTGCCCATGGGTGCGTCTGGTTGGTGACACTGACTGCATGACGTTGTCCTGGGTGCGCTCCAATCGTGGTCATTTGTGCCTGCTGGGAGTACATTCTTCCCTACGGTCTTCGCGCAGGGTTTTAACCAATAGCGAAGCCCGTAGAGGGCGTAGCCCATACGAAACAGAAATGACAGTTACTTGACGTAACTATAGTTCTGTGAGTATGGGCGTAGCCCTCTACCTGCATGCCCAGCAGGCCCATCCTGTCTTCTATGGCTGAGTTCAAAGGAGATGAGCGGTGGGCAGATGGGGTTTTTATACCCCAGATGGATATACCATCACCTTGACATGATTGGAGCGGGTAGATGTTTTTATCTCTCAGGCGCGAGGCGATGCCTCGGGTTATAACCAATAGCGAAGCCCGTAGAGGGCTACGCCCATACTCACAGAACTATAGTTACGTCAAGTAACTGTCATTTACTATTCCGTGGACGGAATGCCTTCTGTATCACATCACAATACTTTTATGACGAAAGTTTATTTCGTGTACGACAGTGAATAGTGTTCAGCCTTATGTCCACGAAAGGAAAAGGCCACCAGTCAATTTGGTCCACGAAACGACTTGCTCTCTTCAGTGTTTCGTGGACACAATGCAAACCAATGTGTGTATCCCGTGGACAAACGGCGTTACGATGTAACGTGATTTCGTAATGAATATATGTATTTCGTGACACAAAAGTCATTCTGTCCACGAAATAAGGCATGTTACATTTGGCGCCCCATATTTCTCCGTGGCATTTACCATCAGATGCTCTTGCGTACGAAAAGATCTGAGCAGAAAGCACAGGTTCATAAATGTCACGCGCCCTATATCGCAAATACACCTACGCATACACCATTTGTTTACACAATGTTGATAAATGAGGGCCTGGGTTTGCAAATTCCAAGCATTTTTCACTCTACTGGAGCCTCCTATATTGAGGGGGATGTAAGCGAGGCAAAGAAGTGCTGCAGTCTGGGTTGCACACAAATCTGTTCCAGCTCTCAAAGACTTTTCTGCTGATAAAAGGGGGTGAGAATTTAAAGTTGTAATGAGGAACATAACTCAGTGTCGGGTGCACCCTTCAGTGTGCCTTGCCCCGTCAGAGCTGCTAGTCTCCAGACTTTCGCAGGGGAAATGGGGCTTCTGGCCTGAGGTGGGGATGGGGGTTGGAGCTGGCTCCACTGAAAGGCCATTTCACTGCCCACGGTTACCATAACAACGGTCTACAGACCCGGGCTGCGTCACAAACTTTTCTTTGGCTCCCAGACCCAACGAACTGGGACATCCACAGAAAAAGCTGGGAAAAGTGTGGTCACTGGTAATTCCTCCTCAAAGGTAGTCTTTTTATTCTGAAAGGCAGACATCCTATTAACTACCATCGCTGCAGGAACTATAAACCATTTTGCAGTAGCCTTAAATATTTTGTTGTGAACCCCTGTTTAGCCTAAGATATTTAACTAAGTTAAGTTGTTTTGACGGTTGTCCCACAGTTATCAATTATCTTTTAACAGTGTACTAAAAAAAACAATCATCCACCGGTGAGACCGTTCTAAGACCGATTAGGCCTATACTGCAATACGGGACATTAGCCCAATGTAGGACCTATTACATTATATATCCCTTATCCACGACTCTGTTGAAGTGCATTTCAGGTCTCGGGTCTGACTGTTTATAAGTCGACAGACAGATCAGGGCTCACTGACAGTATTGTCCTGAAAAGGCGTGCTTCCCGACAACAACAATCCGATTCCCTCTCAAAATGACAGGCGGCGTAAACACACGCGCATTGGAGGGAGGTCCGTGCGATTTCTACAAGTCATCACTGGCCGTGTCCCCACCGGACAAAACTAGGCCTGTGGCTATATTGAGCACCACCCTGCAGTGCTGTTTCACATACCATTCAAAAGTGACATGTTGACTGAGTGCAGCACTTACTGGAGAAACCACGGCTCGAATACGTTAGGGGCTTTTTCGGTGCCTCCCTGCTTACCTGCAGATGTTCCTGGAAGCGAATGGGTAGTATCTGTGCCATGTCTGAAGATTCCTCTGAGTGACAACCCCGCAAAGAAGGACAGGGGAAGGGAGCGATGCAGTCTGGGGGTGGTGGCACTATCCCACTTGAATCCCAAACCGGTCCCAAACGTCCCCAAAAGTCAAATAATGGTGGCCAGCGAGAGGAGGTCCGGGAGGTTTGCGCTTCTATCACGCACTATGATCACGCACCAGTCCTCTGAGTGCTCCCATTCAGAAGCCCCCTACTGGAGCTCTGAGAAACAGATCCATGCATCCGCTTGGAAAACTAGTGCACTCAAAAGCTACTGTGCACAGCTGCTTGATTGATGAGACTCGTGCGCGTTGGGCTAGTCATAAATACAAGCCCAACTTATAAAAGCAGATTCTGTGAGAAAGCCCTTGGTTCGCTGATGGAAAGCAACTGGGAGAGTCATGCGCAGTGCTCCACCTCAGTCCCCCATTGTACACCCCCCCCCCCCCCCCCCCCCCCGACCACAAAGATCCATGGCAAACTGGCACCCCATGATGAGAAGAAAATCGGACACACCATTTGAAATTTGAATGATCAAACTGGGGGGTGGGAGTCAATAAGCTCGTCTTCTTCCCACTCCCTTTCGAGCTAGAGTGTTGTTTTTTTAATTTATTTTTTCTGTGTTATGTAGCTCGAAATAAAATATTCAAATCCAATCAAAACTGTGGTCACACTTCACATAAGGTCCTTAAGGTTCTTGCTATGTGTGAGAAGGACAACACAATCACACGAGCATAAATAGCCAAAAATAAATAAATAACCATTGATCAAAAACACTGTAGTCTGTGCAAAACATAGCCCACAAGATTTTTAATCGTTACAAAAGTCCAGAAAATTGGTTGGCAAATTAAATGATAGATTACAGCAAATGTAAATATCTGATGAATTACAGTATTCAACACAATGAGCCATGATTTAATTTTCCAGTAAGCCTGTAGTATTAAAAAGAGGGAGAGAGAAACAGGGAAAGTCATTCAAAACATTGAGAAACTAAGGCACTCTCCTGTGAAGCCTTTATTATAGCCTAAAGTATTGATTGTGGCCAAAACAGATTTAAGATGCAGTGATGCATTGTTCAAACAAAAGAAGGCAACACATAATGAGAAAGAAATTGTACTTTGAAGATGGTCTGTAAACTATGACTGTGTGATGCAAAGTCACCCAATTCCCACATAATGGTGTACTTATCTTAAAAGGGGAAATGCAACAGTAGTGTCAAATCAGCCTCATAATAAAACAAGAAATCGGTTTGTGGACAAATCTCTGTGCTATGGATGAGCAGCGGATGTCAGGTATGTTGTGTGCTTGGCCTGGCTCACACTGTCAATCAGAAGCAGCTGGTTGTTGCTGTGATGAGAAACCATGTCATCAAGGGTGCTAAAAACCTGGTAAGCCAAAGAGAATGATTATCATACACTAGTTAGTATACACTATAATAACATTCGGCTTTACCTCTTCTTTAATCTTGCCCTCTTTGCCTAAAGCATAGCCCTGTGTCTCATCCAAGAAGCGAATAGGAATGTTGTAGACTTTCTGCTGGTATAGTACAGCAAGAGTGTAAGGCTGACGGGAGTTCTGTGTCGAGCTGTTTCTGATCAGGAAGGCTCCATCCTTCAGGGGACAGGGAGCGACGGCATTGTCCCAAAATATGCATTTAAATTAGATTTGTGAAAAATACATTTGTAAATTCGGCATACCTTTTTAACACTCAGTAAAAGATCCTCTGCCATTTTCCTGTTACAGTTCCCAGCAAACCATTCTCTATTCTGAAAAATAGGATACCTTTTTCTCTCCGGGCTGATTTTATGTGATGTAATATATAGTTTACAACTCAAAAGTTACCTCAGTTGAGGATGTTTTTACGTTTCTCCCTCCAGGTGAAGTTTCAAGCAAAGCTTTTTAATTTGAGGAATATAGCAGGTTTCTATGTCAAGTAGGCTAATTTAAGTGAAACACATCTTACCCATTGGTTTATTCTTCAGCATAGGAGGGTCCTGAGTGCTGAAATGGAGACAGTGACATATTTCACAAAGGTTCTAAGTCCTTCTTCATTATTTCAGTGTGCAGCCTAACCTTTCCTCAAAGTTTACTGGCAGCAAGGGCTTCGCAGCAGGAGGCGACTTTGGCAAACTGAATCGTCTTGGTGCAACTTGGGGAACTATTGAAGCATAAAGTGTTGATAGTTTTTACAGGGATACGCAGAGATTTAAAGAATTGCCAGTGAGTGTTGGTCTGACCTGCTTTGAACGCCGGCCCAGGGACTAAGCTCTACAAGCCGTAAATATATAGGATAGTGAATACATGCAATGAGTCTGTTGCAATTTATTACTGAGGTTCAGAAACACATCTTTACCAATCTGTCTGGTGGTGGCTTCGGTCTGCACAGAATGTGAATTCTAATGTATCACAAATTGCTCTGAATTGATTGAAAAGCTTAAAATGTTTAAACTTACAATGAAGGCAACATCTTTGCCGCACGGGGAGGCGGGGAACAGGCTTACATACAAGGAAATATTATTAAGCATCATTATGAATAATTATTACGAACATAATAGTAGTAGTATTAATAATATAATATATTAAAAAGTGTTTTGTTTTTATCTTACCCTCTGCTGGTTCTAAATATACATCCTCAGCACTGTCCTAAAATTACGCCATGATGATGAAACTTACATACAGTGAAATGATTATGTTAATGAGCATAATTCACCTGTTCTTCACATGGATCCAGATACACATCTAAAACACACAAGAAGATTTACACGAATAAATGTAGAGCTGAATGGCTTTAGTTGAAGGCAAACCGAATGCTGGTCTATATAAAGTGATTATGTTTAAGTAAATTCAATTCTATTGTAGCCAAAAATGGAGCTTTGAGAAAAACTACATTTAACCGTGAACAACCAATAGCCTCTACTACAGCATTTAAAAAACAACCATGAAATACTTTATTTCTATTATTTGTAATGTGTCAGCGGATATTATTCACTGTGCAGTGAAAATGAGGGGGATCGCATGAACACAAGAGGGCAGTGTTGTTTAAGAATAACAGAAATAAGACGGGCATGGAGCTTAACATACCCTCATCGGATTCAGGAGATGGTGCAATACACGCTGGCTTCTTTTCCATTGCGGGTTTTCCGGACCTGTCCACAGCCGGTGCTGCAAAAGTTACATTACACGAACCATCAATACCAATACCGCTCTTGAATCAATAATAGGGACTGCGGTGGTTGATATGACCTTGTGACTTACGTTTCATATTTTGAGTCTCCAACAAATTCCCGGGCGAAACTTTCTAAAAAAAAAAAGAAAAGAAAAACAGTTTAGTTTATTATATATTTTTTTAGGTCTGTAAAATGTAAATGTTTTACACATTTAATGGATTGCCTATAATTTTCCGCCTAGGCCTTTAATTTGACGTAACATAAGTAATATTAATTACTCATTACCATTTCACTTTAAAGTGATATTCTGTAATATGGCAAAGTGAGGAGAAAATTAGAGTGAAATTAGAAAGTGAACAATCAAGTTCCTCCTCCTGCTCTTGATTGGGCCTGACAGTCCGGTTGTCTCATTGGTCAACGTGACAGCCCGGGGATTCTGATTAGTTGCTAAAATAAGCAATGGGAGGGACTTTAGAAACAGTATTATTTTTTAAATACTGTAAAGTTTGGCCGGGGTGGAAGAGCTTGTGTCCGAGGAACGGTGGGTTTGGACGTCCTCTCTGTGACAAAAAAAAAAGTCAGATAAGATGATGACAGAGACACTTAAGTTGGCCATGAGCAGAGGTTAGAAAATTACCCAGATAAACATTTTCCTCCTTTGGTCTCTGTGGGACATTGATTGGACGCTCACATGGAGGGACTTCATACATGTCATCATCATCACACTCCTGCAAACATAGACATGGACCTCAACATGAGCACAACATAGGCTTTATGTTATTAAGAACAGCTTACAAATTCTTCTTGTTGCCAATCAGACTGAGCATTGTCATCTGCAACAAAACAAAAGTGGAGGAGCCTGATTACTGCATTGAAAACTAAAATAATAATCCAAAAATGAAAATATCCTATATTGATATCGAAATGTTGAATTCAGAAATTGTAGCTAGAAATACCTCTCCTTGGTGGAGTTGGAGGCCCACTGGAATTGGAAATATGTTGAGAGGAAAACAACAACAACAACTGCGGTCTTCAAGTGCACAAGGAGATGTATGTGGCTTACTTACCAATCCTTGACTTTTCCGAAATGGATCTTTAACATAAACATTTCAGATTAGACACAGGCTGTAAACTATATTACTTAGAGTTAGACTTTAATCAAGAAAATGTTATGTTTTGATCCCATGGTTTCATTTTGATCCCATGACTTCATACCCCTTGTGATGGTTGCTATATGGGTGTAGCTTAGAGCTGGGCAAGTTTTTTTTTTTGTATAAAATATATATATTTATTGTTTTTAATTAAAGTGCACCAACATAAACAACATTGCAAAGGCAAACCCTTTCTATAACTGAAATGTCACTGTGCAACAAAGATTGTTAAACATCCAAATTATTTATACTGTATTTGGATTAAGCTAATAAAAAAATAAAAAAACTGAGGTAACTGAGGCACATTTGTAGAGGCAGAGGGCAGAGAGCTCAAACAATCAAACAAAAATAAAAATCTAAATAATAATAATAATTTTTTCCCTAGCTTAAAATTCTGAGCCCTGCCATCTCTGAGCTACATGTATGACATAATAAATTTTCAGCCCCTATGGCTCCTCCTGCGGGTGGTGGGTCCACAGAAGGACGGCCTCATGGTTCTAACCGGGCCTGTTGGTCTCTCATAAGGGGCTTCTGAACCGCTTTTGTCTGACCCGTCACCTAGAACCTGTTTGCCATGGGAGACCCTACCAGGGGCACGAAGCCCCCGACAACAGAGCTCCCAGGGGGCGCTCAAACCCCTCCAAGGTGGCGGTTCCAGGAGGGTTATGTAAAATAATAATAATAATAATAATAATAATAATAATAATAATAATAGTAATAGTAATAATAGTAATAATTGAGATTGGTGCATATTTGACCATTCACTGGCTGTATGGGTGGTTAGCATACCGTATTTATTTACCATCCTAATGGCCTGTAGGACAGTTCAGGATATCAATTGTTTTACATACATAATTACATATTGCTGGGTTGCATGTGACGTCACAGCATTCTAAAGGCCAAAACTATTATATAGAGGAAAAAATATTTTGTTTTATAGGACATTTTTGGTCTTGTACAGAGAGATGACTGATACTAATGATAATTTTTGTAATTCATACATTTTCTTTTGAGCTATGACTTGTCAAAGTGTTAATGCTGTTAATAGGAAAAACTGGGTTCGGTGACATCATCACATTCTAGAACCTGCAACCCAGCAATACATTTCATTCCAAAAACCTACCAGAAATCCTAAATAATTTGAGATAAAATTGATCTTGAAGCATCATGGGAGCCACCGGGATGGAAAGCGAAGGCACCAAGCTAATCACTCATACAGCTGCTGGATCACTGAAAGATTGCACTATTTTAATTTTATATATTTTTTCATAAAAAGTTGCATAGTGCAACTTTAAATAATATGCAGTGTAGCCTAATATTGATAATGACCACCGTGGAGACAACAAACCTTTCCATCATTGTTCCATATTTTTTCATAATGAATTTACATGTTCTTTGTTAAAAGATGTGTGGACCAAGACTCTGTTAAAAAGTAAACTAGTTAAACACTCCCGGGCACATACGAATCTGAAGATTAAAAAGGCAGCATAAAAGAGTAATTGTACACCATTGTCGTCCTATTTGTTCAGTAAGAGTTGGCAAACATACAGTAGACCAGTGTGAGAAAATGTAAAAAAAAACGTGTAACTTCCTTCTCACTCCACTGTGTAAACCACATAGTAAACTGTAAATAAAGAGTTACATTACCATTGTTGCTGCCCTCCCGTTGCTTTGCTCAGGAGGAAATGTCTTAGTGTATCTTTAGATGCAAATAGATCGGGAAAGTGAACAGGAGCGATACTGTGAGACAGAAAGAGGCACAGTTCTAACTAATCTACTTTGCATTTCCTACCTGAGCAAAAAGCCACACCTGCCACCAATCCCTGTTCCCAAACGCATCCACCAGAGGCTCCACGCCGCTGGAAACAATCTGCAAATTATTGACTTAACTCAGTCTCATCACCACTTGACCTTCCTGCTTCAGTTTTATAAATTTAAACTTCCTCTGTTATGAGCTGACTCTTGAAGAAAATAGACTCTTTTCAGAGACAATTTGCACAATGTGAGATGTTGAATGTAATGTTTGCACACAAAAGCGTACTGTATACAAATGTAAAATGCAGTGAATTTAATTACAAATCAGAATTAAAATAGTCTTGTCCGTATTTCATGTTTTTGTTATTCATTTCATGTCATGGGAAAATAAGTGAAACAAAATATTTAAATATACAATATAACTTTATTTGCAAAAGTATTCAATGAATCTACCATAATAAATTATGCAGTACATAGACATTGCATTTAGTCTACTAAAAACAATACAAAAGTCACATAAATAATACATTTTAAATAAGAAACATTATCATTATTTGACAAGACACTGTTAGTGACAAACTGTAAAACAAAGAGGAGCAGAGAAAGCCCCAAGTTAATAAAACCACTGTACTGTATAAAAGTCATGTACAACTTATTGAACACTGTACATATGAAGCTGATGCCGGGCTCAACCCTGCTATCTACCAATCAAGTGCTAAAGTCAGGAAGGAACAACACAGGTTGAGGGTCCGGTTTCAATACTTGTCACGTCAGAGACAGAAACTGTAAAAAAAAAAAAAAAAAAAAAGGCAGGCACCAAAATTGACATCAAAAACAGGCCCCAAATCTGAGCCAGCAGATACACAGAAAGCCTACATCCAATCCCACTTTTAAAAACTTGACCTAATACACTGGGCTGAATACACTCCTGATTCATTACAAATTTAGCACAGTGAGGTTCGCACCACTTACTGGTTACTTACATTTAATTAACCAATATATAAGCCCTTTATTACCTAATACTAACCTAATACTAAATTCAATGGATGTTAAGTTGAATTGCAGGAAAGTGGTAAAAAAAGAATGGTTGGCATTGTTCCTCGTACTCACAGCACTACACTGTCCCACAGTGCTCCATAAAGGTTGGCCATATTAGTTCTTTTTCAAACACTCTCTGACTGTATTCAAACCAACAGGAAACTGCAACAGAAAGAATCCTCATGATCCCTTCTCTGTGTTCACAGCATTATCCCGCGTGGGCAAGTTTACGTAACAACATGATTGTGCCACCACTCAAAAATCATACAGGGTTGGCCTTTATCTTGGCATTTATCCAGTCGATGTAATGGGTGACACGGGTATAAACTCCGGGCTTATCTCTCTGTCCGCAGCCGTCCCCCCAGCTGATCACACCCATCAGAGTCATCCGGTCCCTGTTCCGACAAACCAGTGGGCCCCCCGAGTCACCCTGAGAGGAACAAACAAGCCTTATAGCAACGCCTCATAAATTTGTTATCAGGTCATAAAAACACTGGGAACTGGTCACGCTCAGTCCTGCCCCCAAAAATAATAGTACCACCAGAAGAATGAAAATATTGAAAGTCTAACTGGACAATTAACAGGAAAATAGTGGCAGTTTTTATAATCACATTTATGTTTTAAATCAATATTTACTCAAATATTGCTCTTTTAGTGACATAGTGTGTGACAATCAAGGGAAACATGTTTGTACGGTATTATCTGGATTAATTTTTTTATTTATTTATTTATTTTAAGGATAATTGTAATTTCTATGTTTTATTCTCTTATCACTGTGAAGCACTTAGGCCCAATGATTGTTGCATGTAAATAACGTTGGCTTGGCTAAAAACATCAGCTCAGATTTTAAGTTGTTTAGTTTAATAATGAGTGCCTGAGATCTTCATGTGTTAAAATTCACAGTGCGGTTCAGTTCATCTAATAGTTACAATGATGTGTTTACCTTGCAGGCATCGTCCAGACCTCTCGTGTCACCCGCACACAGCATGTTGGCAGTTACAGTTCTCCCCGACAGCA
Organism: Proterorhinus semilunaris; assembly: GCA_021464625.1. NCBI lineage: Eukaryota > Metazoa > Chordata > Actinopteri > Gobiiformes > Gobiidae > Proterorhinus > Proterorhinus semilunaris. Next base: position 14,695,166 of record CM038345.1, read on the forward strand.
CAGCGGGGACACAGCGCTCCTTCGGCCACAGCCGCACATAACCTCTCTTCACACGCTCAGAGTACTCTGCAGAGACTGTAAGACAAAGTATTTAAACAGACAATTAAACAATAAAATACTGCCCTCTTGTGGTTATAGCTGCTTTCCGTTCTTTTGAAGATCATCATTTTCGGTATCAAACACTGCTGAAGTTACTCACATTCTGACTCTTTGCCGTAGCCGGAGATCTCACACTCGGTCCAGTCCGGCAGGTCCAGCTCCCGCTCAGGCAGACACGCGGGGAAGACCTCGGGAGCGTTTACAGCACACATGCCAATGTCTGTATTTAGCTTCAGGAGAGCTGCAAGTGGAAAGTGACCATAGGAAAGTCAAGGCAATGCCGTGGATAAAGTGGTACGATGAAAGGTTTTTATAGACCATGCCTCCCACAAACGGTTCCATATGAACACAGTTTGTTTAAAGCATCATAATAGGAGAGTCTTGTTCATGAGGTACTGTCTAAAATTGTTATCAATAACATTCACTAAACTTAACATTTGTTTTTGTTAACTTGCATAACTACTTACCAATGTCATTATCAAACGTTTCATTATCAAACTGCTCGTGTATCCAGTACTTTTCAACTTTGAATATCTGCTCACTGGTGGAGTTCTGTTTGCGAAATGTTCTCCCCAAAATCACCTCCAGTTTTTCAGCTTTGGCACTAAAACACGACACATACGTTAGACATCTTTGACTGAAATAGACTATACAGTTGGTTTGAGTCTTGACCTACTTGTCTTCAAAGCAGTGTGCAGCAGAGAGGACCCAGCAGGAGTCAATAAGGACCCCTCCGCATCGATGGAAGTGTGTCTTGAGGCGAGCTTGATAAACATTAATAACTGCTTGCCACGGCTGCTCCGTGATGTCACTTTCTCTGCCTCCAAACATCCTGGAACTCGGACGGTTCAGGGTGTTGTCCAAGCGCTCCCCACAGGTCGCTACAGAGAGACAAAAAGACTGTTTAACCTCTATGTTACATTTATGGTGATTTAAATTGTTATAATGGTACCTCTGTTATTGTTGTTGGAAGTGGGTGCTCGAGGGCCCAGAGTGGTAATAATAGGTGGACGTTTTGCTATAAAGAAAATAGAAATAAACTACATTTTAATGCAAAGTAAGTGTTTCTATTTCCCTAGTAACAGCATGGGCAACACAGACACGACAGGTCAGTGGAAGAAACTAACCACATTTAGGAATATCACAGAGCTCCCAGGTCAGCTGCATGTTATTGTATGTGTGACACCACGGGCCCACATCGCCGTCCGGATTCCTGTTGGCCACAAAAACCCAAGATAATATCTAAGCACAAGGGGGACTCTTTATCAATCTGCTTGTGGTTATCCTGAGTGCTCTGCTCACCTGCAGAAGTTGTGGCCGGACAGTCCCAGCGCAAGAGCGTCGGACCTCCATGCGTTGTACAACTTTCGCCTGACAACAGCGAAGTCCCATGGGAGACAACGGGAGCCACTTCTTGTCACTGCCACTGTGCCTCTGTAAGACTGTCCTGAGCCCAGAAGGCACCCTTTATCTGCACAAAGAAGAGGTTGTATTATACTAGCTGTTGTATTTGTATCTGATCTGTATCACAATGCATTTATGTTATTTGGTATACCTTCTGGACACTTGGGTAATGAACAAAACTCCCAGACAACCTGCGAGCCTCTATACACATAACACCAGGGAGTGCTATCACCGTCAGGATTCCTATGGGATGAAAGACATGTTACGCCAGGTGGACCAGTGACCGTGCTCGGTGATTTAAACAATAGACCTCTGTGTTAGTGAGCTCTGACAGCTACATACCTGCAGTAATTGTGGTTGCCCAGTCCCAGGCTGCTGGCGTCATTCTTCCTGGCCGTGTAGCGCTTCCCAATCAGTGAAGTGGAGTTCCAGTTTACGCACTCAGCCCCTGAGTGACTGATGCTCCATGTCCCGCGATAACCCTCCCCTTGTCCAGTAACACACCGCTCATTGGAATCTATAGAAAGAAACGAAACGTGTCACATTGTAACTGTCACAAATTATCATTTAATTTGTATCAATAATGTTATGACAGGAAAAAAAAGTATTAAAAGGTTACACTTCCTAATTAGAATTTATAATATATTCTGCAAATAAGATTTATTGAGTCTAGGCGTTGGAGAAGAGTAGAGTAATTACTCAATTAAAACACTTGGTTGTGACTAGATGGCTTTATCCACTTTGGTGGGTGGGGTATCCCAAAGACCACAGAAAAACACTCACATTCCCCGGGGTTTGTGAGTTTCTTTACCTCAGTTCAAGCCTCAGACTAAAGTTACAAAAAGAAAGGCAAAACATGCTGACAGGATAGTTATTTGCGAGCACTTCACAAAAACACTGTCTGAATCCTCAGTGCAACGTGAGGAATGCTTTCACTAATAATATGCACATTTGTTCTGCCTGATAAGTCAATTATTAGATTATTAAAGAAATGGAGTGCACTTCCTTGTGAAATATTGATCTTAAATGATTTCGGAAGTGAAAGGTTTATGGACGACCAGACATGCGAGCATTAACTTTGTTTGAATTTACCAAATGTGAACCTTAAGAAAATGTGAACACTCTTCAAAGTTCTTTTACGACCAGGACATGTTGTAAATGTAAATGTAGTTACCGTGTAAGGATTGAGAGTATTGCCATGTAGTGAATCTGCACATGTGATGATCGTGTGTAATTATGATGTTTTTATTTTTCTGAAAAATGCTTGGTTTTCACAGAACCCGTAATTATATCGTATCGTATCGATATTGAGATATCTGGCATAAATATCGAGATATGAAATGTTGTCCATATCATTCAGCCCTAATTTATATGATGTCCAATGTACATAAAAAATCAGACCGAACTACACAACAGATTCTACCTATAACTGTGTTTCTTTAGTCTGCCGCAGGTTAGCACAAATGTTCATATAATCTTGATTAATATTTTAAAAACAAGCTCAGCTTAAATGAAAAATACATATACATTTAAGCACATGTAAATTAGTAATAATACCACAAGACATTATTCATGAATAATGTGTATGAAGAAACAAGACATAAAGTTCCTAACATGTGTTATTTTCACATGTGATGATCGTGTGGGATAATTCTAGTCTATTTTATGTGCAAGGATGTGTTTTAACTTCTGTTGCGTTACGGATGTGATGGTGACGAAGGAATGATCTGTGACTGTATGTTTATATGCACTGTATATATTGCACTTTGTAACTCTGCTCTTGTCTGTTACGATAGAAACTTACTGATCTCACACTGGGATCCACTGAAGCCTGGGGGACACTGGCAGATATAGTCTGAGGTATACACTGCCTCTTTGCAAGTCCCTCCATTGTAGCAGTGAGACACGTAGCAGTCTGCAGAAGAACAATGAGTAGTTAGTCATTTTAACTTCATGGACCATAAACAACTGGAAAGCATCTCATGACTAAGATCTTGGGAAACAAAATATGTAGGTCAATGTGTCACAGGTTGCAGAAAACCACAAATTCATATTCGAGGAAAGTGAAGTATAACCTGAAACATATAAGTCATATCATATAACAGTTGTTTTTCAACTGATATTATAGGGTTGTTAATTTTCCACTTGAGAAAGGCTAACATTAAGAATAACACAGTCCACAGTTGAAACTGTTAGTTAAATGTGGTTGTAATTTGTCTGAGGGAGGAGCAATCCTGTCTCACAGAATTCGTCAATGGGGGTGAAAATGCGTACATGGGCTGGTCTGGCAGAAGAATTTCAAACAATCCCAGACTAAAATACACACACTTAAAAACACAGAAACCCCACAGCTGTTCAGCTGGATGCACTGGAATAACAGAGATCTGGACATATAAGTCAGGCTGGCCAACAGAAAATAATCAAATGAGGTTGTGAAGGTGAGTTTAAGTATATTCATAAAAAGACTCAGAAGGTCAGAGAGGACAAGCAAACAAAAGTTAGTTCAAGCAGATGCTAGGATGAAGACTATGCTGCAACCAAAAAGCATACATTAGGATTCTGTCAGACTCACTGATGACGGGTACAACATGACAAAGCTCTCGTCCTCTCATTGAACAACGACAATACTCCACACGCTGTCCCTTCCATCGGAGCCACGTATCACCAAATCTACGCACTGCTGAAGTCTCACTATCCACACACTGGGCTTGAAGACACAAATACATACACACAGTGAGTAGACGAACAATATCTAACAATGTACATTTTTAGTGACATCTACATGCAGTATTGAACTCATGCAGTTTTATGCCAATGGGATGAAACACACAGGACTAAACAGGAGGATAGAGTGATGGAGCTAAAGACAAACGTGTGGGGCTCACGGGTTGTGTCAAAGGAAGATGAAGGCTTCTGAACATGAATAATGAAAAGCGTCCGTCTAGGTGGCTGCCACTCTGGCTCACCTCTAAAACGAGTTCCACGTTTGGAGCGTAAGAGTTTCACCTGCACAAAAAGAGAGTCAAGTTTAAAGTTGTGTTTATTTTAGACAATCTTCAGACAATTTAAATATTGGAGTACTTACATTGGCAGTAGAGCTGTAGTTGAGCGCACACAGTGCCAGAATTAAGCCGAGAGCTGACTTCATAGTTAATAAAAGATGTTTTCAGCTGCAAACCACACAAATAAGTTTGTACTTTTAATTAACTTTAAGAGAATAATTGTTGATATAATACAAATGCAGTACATTTTTATATTAAATTTGTGGTGGCATGCAGACCAACATGACCTCATCCTGACGCAATAAAATACTGTATTCTGTGACTTATACACACTCTTTTTTTCTTGGACAATGTAATTAAATATTTTGAGTACAGCTTCCTTCCTGGAGGAACCCTCTACTTGTTGCTGTCATGTATTCATCAAGGGAGCAAAAGCAATGAGCGGAAATGGGTGGGATAATCGTGGGCTAAGTAGGAAATTAAATATTTGGCTTCTAGTAGTAAAGAATAAATGTGTTTACATTTTATATCCTTCCTTTGGAGTTTGTCAACTTTTTGTGCAGATTTATACAGGACTTTAAAAGGCTCCTAATATATAGAGCTTGAATATAAATCAAGACCAGTCCTGTTGCTCATGTGTGAGTAAACATGAGTCATAATGGCCTGGTTTGAGGAAGGAGGATAAGTACACTGGGAAGAGAAAGAGGAAAAGAAACCAAGAGGCAAAAAAAGAGGAAAAGAGTTGATTTTGAAATAACTGTGAGGAACTTCTTCAGACACATCATGCCAGTGCCTGAAATGTAGCAATGTATCAGATAGGCCACTTCTGGCTCTTCTGTCCTATTCATATGCCTCCCTCACAGCTGGCTGCTTTCTCACTGATTCACCTCCTGTGGTCTACTCAACTAATAAAACACTGCTGTGCTTTCTCTCATATAGATCAGAGAGGAAAAGAGCTGCGCTAGCACCCACACACACAGGGATACTCAACAATATGCCCAGGAACGTGGGCAATCTGCCCTTCAGCGCAAAGTGAGTTACTGTTCATTTTGGTCATGAGAACAATGACTGTCTTGACTTCAAGATCTACAGACACTTACCATCAGCGAACTGGTGGTATTCCTTATGAGTGTGTCTTTATTGTGATCAAAGCATCTTTTCTGTGCGTCGAACCCTGACTGGCCCCTCGAAGCCTGACAACAACAGGCTGTTTCTTTTATGCGGCCTTTGTGCAGCTGTGAAGGCCTGGCCTCTTTGTCAGCTCTAGCATGTGTTTCCTGTGTGACACTGTTGCAGGAAACATGGATACATATCAACACACGCACATGCACAGGTCTACATGTACATCAGACATGAACACATGCTCTCCCACCCACTTTAATATGTGTGGTATCTGACATACAGGGGCCCAAGCCCACAATGCAATGGGCTTGTGCTGGGTCTGCTGTTGTGGGCTCTCTTCCAATTTGGCAACTTTACTGCACAATCTATGGATTTATATTAGGACTGAAAGATATATCGTTATCGTATCTATTCCGAGATATGAACATTCATTTATTATTGATAAAGCAACATATAAATGATACAGATTTTCCTCAATAAAACCACACTCTTTTGTAATTATAATGTTTTTATTTTTCTGAAAAATACTTGGTTTTCACCGAACCCGTAGTCTGGCATAAATATCGAGATATGACATTTTGTCCATATCATTCAGCCCTAATTTATATGATGTCCAATGTACATAAACAATCAGGCGGAAATACACAACAGATTCTACCTATAAGTGTGTTCTTTTAGTCTGCCGCAGGTTAGCACAAATGTTCATATAATCTTGATTCATATTTTAAAAACAAGCTCAGCTTAAATGAAAAATACATATACATTTAAGCACATGTAAATTAGTAATAATACCACAAGACATTATTCATGTGTATGAAGAAACAAGACATAAAGTTCCTACCACATGTTATTTATAACATACTTTGTGTGCTGTCATGCACTTACAGCAATGGGCAGCTGGTTGACTTAACCACAACTTGGGTTTCATGGACTATTAGCAGGTATGTGTAATGGTGAGGTTGTAAAGCCAGTGGTGACACATTCTTGTTTTCCAGTAATAAGAGCAAAATTCAAAATCAAATATGCCTTTGAAATTCCTGCATCTGTCTGTGAACTTAGAGCTTCATCTTGTTGCCACTGCCATAATATGGACCACTAAGTGTGGACTGTCAACAGAGTGGACAGGTACGATTTACGATCATTAACACATAGTAACCTGTTCTTTGAATCGTCATTGCACCTGCAGTTGCACTTCCACAGAAATGCAATAAATATCATATTTCTTTACTGTTTTGAGGATACACAAACAAAACAGACAAAGTGAAATGTTGCCAGTCCTATGCCTTCTGACTCAGAGCCAGTGCTTAATTTGTAAATTAGTAGTTTCAGGAACACTTTTGGTTTGATGTGATGGACTCAGGGAACAGGCCAAAACATTTGCCGGAAAACTCTCATTAAACACCATTATATCAGATCAAATCTTTTCCGGATCCTGTAAATGTTTCCCGGATCCTTTACCCTGAAAAACTGAAAATAAGCACTGCTCAAAGCCATACACCTAAGTTGCAACCACTGTGGAAACATGTCTGTAAGCCTATTATCGAGAAGCCTAATATAAATTCCTTGCTGAAAAGGCAAGAAAACCCTGTTGTGGCTTTAAATCCAAAAATGTAAGCCAGGCCAAATAAATACCTCGCAGTGTGTGATATGGCAAAAAAAATATCACAATTTCTATTTTATTACTTCACTGTGACTGCTTAAATCCCCCTGTCGTTTACTCAGAGTTGATGAGACCGATCAGCAGCAGCAGTGAGAGCTGTTTTTAAGTATAGAGCTGCCTCGAACATAAACACTATTGAATCACAATAGAATGAACAAAAAAGCTGACGTCACAGGGATTACGACTCGGTGTTTATCGTCATATTGCCCAGCACTACTCGCAGGTTAATAAGATGAAAGAGGTTGGAGAGAAAAGCAAGTGTTCCCAGAGGTCAGCAAAAAGATAGTGAGTACTGCTTAGTCATCCCATTTTCCAGGACTGCAAAAGTACAGCTGAAAGAAGACACTATAATGGACATGATAATGGGACCGTGGGAGATGATACTATGATACAACTGTCAGGTTTCTAAGACTTACCCTAAAAAAAGCCTTGAGATTGTTTTATCAGATGCAACAAGAGTACATTACAATCTGAAGAAAAGTAGTCAGAGGTGCTTTTATCATACATAATGAGTGAGTGAAGAAATCGAACTGTACTCAACCTCACCTGTCATGATTAAATACTGGATAAAACAATGATGGTGTATGAAAATAAAAACTAAGCAATAAGAGTTTCTCAAGTGGAATTTAGTTGTTCTTGATAGCTTTGTAATAGGTCATTTAGTTTCTAAGACAAAATAGCTAAAAATGAGCAGAAAAACAAAAATAGTATCTAAAATAAATGCACCATGTTATTCTACCCGATAGGACAGGGGTCACCAACGTGGTGCCCGCGGGCACTCGGGTGCTCTTTGGGGCATGCCCAGTAGCCCTTGAGACTTTTTTTTAAGGTGTAAAACAATTAATTTTCTGGAATCAAATACAAATACAGTTATTTCTGTTCTTGTGACTCAGTACGAGTTTAAAATAAACCTATTTTGATATAATATGGGGGTCAACATCCTATAAGTAAACAGTGTAAGTCTTTAGGACTCATTTTTAACTGGTAGCTCTCAAACAACTTGATGCTCTTGAAGTAGCCCTCAGCTGAAATTAGGTTGGTGCCCCTGCTATAGGACATACAGGTGTTCATTGAGATTCACTTGTGTAGCTAAGTAGGCTGTGATCTACGGGTAATTAAATTAAATAAATAACGTTTTAAAACTATATTCACTGAAATAAAAATAAATGATGACAAAAAGTGACCCATTGCCGAGCAAAAAGTTACTCTTCTTCAGCACGATGTGGGCTTCATGCTACAGGTCTCAACAAATCATGTTAACAATAATAAAGTTCTCACCTTGTACCAACGTCCCGACGCAGTAACTCGGTTTGCCACCGATGCTCTCTTTCCAAGGTTTTATGTCCGTTCCCTGTTCCCTGCTCAATGGGAGGACCACAGCAGCGGTATCAGCTGGGAGGGGGCATATGATACATAGTGGGCGGAGCCAGAGTCAGGAACGGGACAGTCCCGTCTTCAAAATGAGATGATTCTCAAGGGGTTATCCTAGTCTCAAATTAATAAATATGTGACATTAAGTCAATAAAGAGCTGAAATATGGACCATCATTATTTAAATTAACTCTAATAATGCATAGTTTTCATATTCTTTGATTTGCAGTTGATCATTTAGTTTAGTTTAGTTTATTTATTTATTGACCCGAGGTGCCTAATTACGTGGGCATACAATGTAAATAAAGCATTTTGAAACTCTAGGTGCTATCATAGATTAGAGTTAAAGGATATGTCCAGTTTGTAGATCCAACCATGTATTTTTAAGATGTGCGCACAGTGATGCAGTGCTGTACCGGAACCACTCCATAATTGGTAAACATCCTTGTAAACTCTGCTGAGAGAGTGCAGGAGATGTACGTCACAGGTTTTAAGATGTCTGTGAATTGTTTGTTTTTTTGCTGTGTGTGTTGCTGTTTGTGTGTGCGTGTGTTTTTCATTACACACTGGCCAAATAGGCTACATGACCTTTCTTGATCAATTGCAGTGTATTTAGCCTATAACGACCTTTGTAAACTATATACAGGCCTATTTTGTTCACATTTAGAGTAACTGTATGGGCAGGGCATGGGTCTGTGGTCTGTGTCTATGGTCTGCAGACTGCGGGGTGCGCTCTCTTCAGTGGGAGGGACTCTACAGGTTTACAGGAAATATGAGTATCAGGAAGTAGAAAGTTTGGAAGATTAGTTTGCTCGTTCAAGTATCAAACTCTGCCAATTCATTATTAAAGCGACAAAGGCGCACTCACCTTATACGTTTGAAAAGCGAAATCTACTTGGAAAGAGGTAAGTAACCTCATCTGTATTCATCTGCTCAAAAACAACTGCCTGTTTAATAACACGTTAATAATCCGACAAAAACGAAACTGTTCACATGATTTCTCTTTAGGCCCACATTAAAGGCCCCCTTAATATAAAACCAGGGTCTTTTGACATGACAGACCACCTTTAGAATAACATTGTGGCCATTTTTTTTATACATCAATGCAAAATAAAAGGCAAAATAGCCAAAACACTTAATGTGAAATCATAATGTATTGCAGACAATCCCGTGACGTTTTGTTTTTGTTTGGTTCAATGTTGAGGAAAATCTCCCCAAATGCAGTGTTCCCCCCGATCAGCCCTGACTGATGAATGACGTTATGAACCATCACATTTATTTTCTTCTCTTTCATTTTTGTCCGATTTTGTTTTTGTTTTACCTTGATGGCAAAGAGCAATGAGAAGAATTTGCCAACATGATTCTTATTATTTATTTATTTATTTTATATGTTTATTTGGTCACCCTGGGAGGACGAGCTGCGACCCACACTTAGACTTGTAAAATTAAATATAAAATGTATGGGAAGTAATTTTAAGAATTGAGAATTGGGTAACGAAATATTCCTTTTCATTGTCTCCTATAAATGTCATATTGAGTGAGACCTAATAAAGTACCTAAGTACCTAATAAAGTACATTCTACTCAAAACACATCAAAAGAAAACAAAATTGCAGTAAATTATAAACATAGAACGCAAACTAGCTACTCTTTTCAAAAAATGTGGCAATCAATATCAAAATAAAGGCAACTTTATTTATACCGCGCATTTCGTACACAAGGCAACTCAATGCGCCTTACAAAAGAAGATATGCAAAATTACAATGAGGTCAAATCAAGGCAAAGCACACATAGAAACATCAAGACATGGGAAACACACAGCACACAAGGTCACGTGCGGAATTGCAATAAATTATATTATTGTTTATTGTCCCATCCCTAGTCCTGACCCACCGGTTGAGATCCACCGATCTAATGCATTTATGTGATGGTGATAATTGTATAGAGTTGGTTTGTTTTGTAAATTATTATTTTACATGCAGGGAGAGCGACAGACAAATGAACCGGATCCCTTTGCAGCAGCCACTGACATGTGGCGCCTGGGAGCTAAAGGAGCGACTGGGGACCGGAGGCTTTGGAAACGTCACAAAATGGCAGAATAAGGTACAAAACACTCTGGTCATTTAATTGAGAACATGTAAATTAAGACATGTTCAGTATATTGTTATCTCTTAATCACATTGTAATGGGATTAATCACTCTTAATCACATTACATTACAGCCACTATTAGAGCTTAGGGAAATGGTATAGGCAAACTTATCATTATTCCTAATGTATGCTGGATTGATATTGATCTATTGTACCCGGTGAACCATAGCCTGTATCCCATCCATGGTTGCCAGGTCTGAGGTTAAACCGCGAAATTGGGTGGTTTTTCAAGCCGATCCGTGGGTGAAAAAAACTGTCCGCGGTTTTCAATGTAAAATTGGCTATTTGTGTCAAATTTTTTATCAAATTCACTTTTTCAAATGAGAAAATCTAAAATCCAAGGCTCTGTGAGCTGCTTTTTCAATAAGAGAGGGAGAAAGGGCCGGTTTCTCATCATCGTGGGAGCACATGGGCTCTGTTTACTAGTACACAATATTGAAAATTCCAGCCGCGCCGTATGTCCGGGGGTTTTCCACGGTTTTTCAGATATTTTTGGGCGGGTTTGGCTGCCCAGACCTGGCAACCCTGATCCAATCCCTTTTCTTTATTAATATCCTCCTCGTTGACTGGCATTATGACAAATATTAAAACTAAATCTGGTGAACAAGGGGATGGAAGAGCTTCCTCTTTAGTCACCAAAGATTTGTAATGGGGAAATGTCCTCTCCGACAATAGCGTGGACTATTCTTAGAGTTTGGACCAAGTTTGCAGGAAGTTGGGTGGTTCTACAGTTACGGTGATGGCATGAGAAACAGGTATTCACGGGTGATGCTTGGGTGACTCACCGCATTTACTCTTACCGTTAGTGCTGCTGATAGAATCACGTCATATTTTGTGGGATAATCTAGATCCGAGGACCTCAATGTCGTGAACATTTCTGGGGCCAAAGAGATACTTAAGCGGGGGTCACAAAATGATTTGCTTTATTTGACATTGTTGTTGATCATTTATTTTCATTTGCCCCTAAAGAAAATTCTTATTTGTACACACCTTACACCACAGGATCACACATTTTATTTTCAACAAAACTATCACTGCGATATCCTGTAGATGAAGACACACAAATGTAAAGAATGAACGTTGAGGGGGTCCCACTCCATCTTGTGGTCAGTTTGGGGTCCTGGCCTGAAAAACCATTGAAGACCCATAATGTAAATGATTGAATGTTGTTCTTTTGCTGTCTTTTTTTAGGAGACAGAGGAGGAGATTGCTATTAAACAGTGCCGCCAGGAGCTGAGTGATAGAAACAAAGAGCGGTGGTGTTTGGAAATTCAGATCATGAAGAGGTCAGTTTCACTCTGCTAATCATTGACCTGCTGCACTTAATAAACTGTATGTTAAAACTCCCTCTGCGATCACACTGTCCACCCATCGTCTCTCTATGAGCTTTAGATTTATGTTTACGATTCAACCGGAATACGTTATTGTATTTTCTGATTTCAGGGTGCTTTCATTAATATCGGTTCGGTAATAAGGGTAACACTTTAAGTACAACTATTGGTAACTGTGGTATTAGTACCAACATAAACATCGAGTGCTGAAATAAAACTTGATTGGACTGTTGAAATGATTTGACGAGGCTTCTTGGTATGCAGGATGTGTTTATATTGGTTCTTTTTACAGGACCATGATAGCACTGTGTTTTTCTTGACTCGCAGATTTTATTGCTCCACCAAATTATTTATGTGTGCAAAATTTTGGTAGGAGTAGTAACATGTTTGACATTTCACATTATGTACCCACTGGTTTCTTTTCCATGACGGAAACTATAAAAATATGTGTAAAAATCACACAAGACATGAAATAATTATAACAACATTGAATCCTTGGTTATTTTGGTCTCTTGGTGGTTATTTTTGACTGGGTAACGAGCCACCTCCTCATTTTGCTCTGTGGTTTTTTTCATTTCCACCCACATCTGTGTTGTCTATTAACAGTCACTTTGGGTGTCATTTCACAATAGTGGAGTCTGTGCGGCTTTGAGTGTTTGCTATAGATGGCAAAACTCTTTGTGTATGTGTGTTGTCGTTTGCTGGGGCAAACATGCAAATAAAACCGTTCCTCATTGCACTTTAACAAGCGTGTTGATTTGAGACAGACTTGGTCAGAGCCACAGTCCTGCACCCACGCCAAACCAAAGTGACATGGGGCACATACATGGTAACCTACTTTTATAATAATACATAAACTTTAAAGTACATATTACAGTCTCAGTATTTTTACTTTGATGTTAACGACACTGAAATTGACTTGACAATGCTACCCAGCAGGTTTTCCCAGAGGAATGTAAAAGCACTGCGTTTCCAGTGATCAAAGATGACTCTATTAAATGCCTTGTGACTTTATCGATGCCACCATTTTAAGTTGTACCTTTTTAATTTGATCTTTCGACCCTACAATTATTTACTCAAAAAGCAGCTTTGTTTTAATCAGGTTAAACAACTTTGTAATGTCGGGGGATGACGTCACAGCCGTTTTATCGCCATAAACATGTAAAGTGATACACGCATTAAATGTTTGGTTTAAGAGGGCGCTTATCTGTGCCCTGATTTAACTGAAACCACATGGTCAGTGTTGTAAGTCATGAAACAGCAATTGGCGGCAAAGGTAAAGATGAAAATATCTTCGGTACGAAACTATCTTGATTTGTCACAGAAAAAAGATATGTTACATGATTGTTTTGATCTGTTCTTAGGTTAAATCATGTGAATGTTGTCGCGGCCAGAGAAGTTCCAGACGGAATGGAGGAACTAATGGCCACCAATGACCTCCCACTTCTGGCTATGGAGTTCTGTCAGGGCGGGGACCTCAGGAAGGTAGTGTGTGCGTCCGTGACTGAGTGTGTGTAAATCAAGGTTTAATTGCACAAGTGCCCATATAGCCCATCAATTGCGTCAATATGAAAACCCAAGGACCACAACACCAGAAGCACAAACAAAAGATTTTAAAGCCGGGCATATGGTCAAAGTTAGCAGCTTGGTTTAGAGTGGACGGAAAGGTCGGTGGTGGCAACAGTTCTTGTCCATGGAATTGTTTTTCCATAAAAACTAATTCAAGTATTGTCTTGCAAACTCCTTGTACTTTTTCAATTGTAAAACATTTTAGCCAAGTTTGTGTGAATTTTACAGGGCACTTTTATTAAATCAATGCATAAGTAATGTCCTTTCTCTCTGAATATTAGAAAATGATTTAAAGTTATTTGAGTGCCTTACTACAGTTTATCTGCTTCAGTTCACCTCAGTGAATCATATTACGTGCTTTCTTTATACGTCTGTTCATGCTTTTTGCAGCATCTTAACGTTTTAGACAACTGTTGTGGAATGAGGGAGGGTGCTGTGCTTATTCTGCTGCGGGACATCTGTGAGTATAAGCACTAACTAAAAGATACATCTACCCACACTTGTAACACTCTTACGTCACGCGTGTGATACCAGCGACATGTTGAGTGTGTGACACATTAAACTAGCCATGAGTAGTTTCCTTTGCTGTAACTGCTGGCAAGGAGATGGTCATAGACTAGTGACTACTTGGTGACGTCCCCCGATTCTAAGTAGGAGATATTAGTCACCATTAGAACGAGCTCTATACACTAAGAAAGAACACACATTTGAAAACATATGGTGCAGCTCAAAAATGAACGCAAAAACTGAATCAGTTCAAAAGCACACTCCCCTGAAACTGAAACTCCCCTCTACTCCCGATAATGTGTGATTCCCTGAGGGTGCCCCAACAGTGCGAGTCAAGGCACAGGCATGCGCTGTATATCCACACCCAAAACTTCGAGCACTTTGAGCACAATTTGGTAGGTTGTTTAGACAAGTATGCATGCTGTATCGTCCACTGCTCTTGAAGCTACTCTGTACTGACTCGTCTCAAGTAGTTCATTGATCAATTAATTTTCTGTTTTATTTCTCCCCTAGCCTCTGCTCTAATGTATCTCCATCAAAAGAGGATAATCCATAGGGATTTAAAACCAGAAAACATTGTGCTCCAGCAAGGAGAAAAGAGAGTGAGTTTAAGACCCTGTGAACCGAGTTGCTATGACAAATCCACCCAAACCACAACAAAGAGGTCATATAAAGGCTTTTGTCACCACAAGGGGTACTGTGTCGACCAGGCACATTTAGACAGTGCAATCTGAAAGTGTTAAATGTTGCCCCTAATAGTTAATGTGGAAACCTCCCATCTTAAAACTAATCCCTAGGGAAATGTTAGAAATGTTCTTTTTTGTCTTTATGAACCGAAGTGATGTACAAGAAGGAAATGTAAATGTGCTATATTGACAAAAGGCAGACCCATTAGTTTTATTTTGTCATCTGCTGTGTTTGGAATAGATTAAACCATATGTCATACATATACTTCACTTGCATTTCTTTTATATTTTTAGTTGATCCACAAGATCATAGATCTTGGATATGTGAAGGAGCTGGAAACAAGCAGCCTTTGCATATCATTTGTGGGAACTCTACAGTACTTAGTAAGTTAAGAAAGGACTACACATTTAATGGACAGAAACACCTGGTATAAAGACATATTTCTGTATTTTTCTTAGGCTCCTGAGCTCATAGAGAGACAGAAGTACACTTACACTGTGGATTACTGGAGCTTTGGGACACTGGTGTTCGAGTGTATCACTGGATTCCGTCCATTTTTACCAACCTGGCAGCCTGTTCCTTGGTAGCAGCAACTACTTCTACTTTGCAGCTTTTTTGTTGTCATCACTTTATCTGTACCTTGGTCCCCTTTTTATGATGAAAGTACCTCATGTTTATTTGTATTTCTTTTAGATTACAACATGCCAAGTGCATAAGTAAATAGTTTCAAATAAAGAAAGAATAGCAGGATATTCAAGCTGTGCCGATGTCAATGGGCGTTAAAAGCAGCTCTGCCATAAATCGACCTCATCTTTCTAATCTTACAGTTTCATTGGCCCGGTCGTTACTCGTCTTAATTAACACATTTAAATGACTCAGTACTGTTTTTGACAATAGTCTGAAGATTGCTGGTTTGATCCCATCAGTGCACAATGCACATGTTTGGGAAACTTCATGTGAATGAATACTGATTTTTGAGGAAAAGAGGGAAATTGCAGAATTTCAGCCACACTTTTAGCAATCGGCAACTATAGCTCACCACCACTAACAAGAGTGACTGTAAAGGGACTTAGAGTACAATTATTGTTGTTGCTAATCACACTCGTAACATATAGAAACTTAATCTTTGAAATGTGTTGTTTTAGGCACACCAAAGTAAGACAAAAGCAAGATGATGACATTGTTGTTAAGGAGGACCTTTTAGGAGAAGTGCACTTCCATAAGCACCTGCCACAGCCTAATAATCTCAACAGGTGATTTTAAATGGACATTTAAAGCCAGCCTTCCCTAATGATTCTAAGGTTCCTACTCTTTACAGTTTGTTATTAGAAAAGATGGAGACGTGGCTAAAGCTCATGTTACGGTGGTCACCGCAGGAGAGAGGAAAGGATAAAAATGCCACTCCCAATTATTGCTTTTCTCAACTAGAGCTAATATTGAACCTCAAGGTTTGAAATTTGCCTCCATGTTTTTATTTTTTTGTGTTGCAATGCACTGAACTTGTTTCTCTGTTTATTAGTTGGTTCATGTCCTAAACATGATGACAACAAAAACTCTAATTTATTCTGTGTTGGAGAATGAGACTGTGGCTGAACTGCAGCAAAGAATCGAAAAAGATTCCAACATCCCAGTGGCCAATCAGGAGCTGCTGCTGGAGGCTGGGCTGGCTTTAGAGCCACAGTGTTTGGCCCTCCAGTGTGCTGTTGACTATGCAGTAATGTCAAACCACCCACAATAGCTCAATATTAGTTTCCAGAGTTATTGCCATCACACATTTTAATGTTGTTGTGTTGATAGGAAATTGATGGACGAAGGACCGATTTCCCCATGGTTTTCCTTTTTGATCGATCCTCTTGCAACTATGAACCTCAGTTTACTCCACGACCTCTCCCTGAAAACATACGTTTTGTTCGTGAGTACATTCTACTGTAATAAACTTTATTCTACACCTGGTCGCGGAAACATTTAGCTTACAATTTCTGTGCTGATAACATTGGGAATTTGAAAGCAATTGTTGCAATTCCTTTGTAAAAAGTGTTTATACATTTTCTTTGTTGTTTTTCTTAGAAAATGACCCCAACCACATTTTGCAATACAGTCCTCTGAGGAGGACTTGTGGCCAGGCTTGGCACACCATCCGCTCTCTGAAAGAAGACTGGCAAAGGCTGCAGCAAGGCCAGAAAGCTGCTATGTGTGTTAGAGAAAACACCATTCGTATATTGTATGTTTTTCTAATGTACGCTGTTTAATTAACTGTATTATGTAATGTTTTACTTCTAGCATGAGTCTTCTGAGGCACAACTCATCTTTATCTAAACAGAAGATTGAAATGGTGTCAATGCACCAGAGGCTTATGGCCAAACATGACTTCTTTACCACCAGCCTTCACATAGACGTGGAAAAATACCAGGAACAGACTGCCACTGGAATTGGTATGTTTGCCAGAAACGTCAAGCATTGAAGCATGTTAAATCAAATAAATGTTCACCTCTGGAGTCATTTGGCAGTGCAGCTATTGGCATGTTGGTGCCTACATCACATTTCTGTATCTAAATAAGCTGTGCTAAATTGACAGCTGAGGATCCAATACATATTTTAAGCCTAATGTGCAATGTCTATGTTCAAATAAATGTATGTAATTTTCTTTTAGCATCAGAGAAACTCCTCAGTGTTTGGAGGGAGATGGAGCAAACTGCTATAAGCTGTGGTCAGGTATGTTGGAAAAATAGCACTTTCAGTAAGAATAAAAACAAATAAAAGATTGCATAATTTTGTGTCCAGGCCAAGGTGAGTGAACTTGAGGAGGAGATGATGCACTTACAGCCCGACATTGTGGATGTGCAGAGACAACCATGGAGGAGTGGAGAGGCACTGGATACACTGTAAGTCCGGTTTCCTGTTCACCAGAGTCACCAAAACGAGACAGCTTTATAAACCACTGTGCTGTGGCTTTCCTGTTTGATTTTCAGTGAAGGAAAAGCTATGGAGATGTTCCGCAAGCTCAGAGAGAAGCACAGAGGTTTGTATTTTGAACTTTGTTCATAAGCCTAATGCCTGGGGACACAGTTAGTAGCTTTTCACTCTCTTCTCAGACCAAAGGTGTCCTGGAGACGGTCAGGAGGTGGTGCGTCTTGTAGTCCAGGCCGTGCAATTTTTTGAGAAGAAGGTCAGAGACTTCTACACACATCTCAGGTACACATCAACGCTTGTGTTCTTAATCAGAAAAACATCTGAAACTGGTGATATTTAGTCATTCTGGAAAAATCTTTTGTATCTCAGCTTTGCTTATTGGCCAGTGGCTTTACTCGATTCACTGTGCTATAGTATAAAACTACATTTAAAGAAATTCATCAATTGGCAAAGTCCTTGAAGATGCTTCAAGGAGTCACTTGATATTTTATGTTTATGTTTTATTTAACCTTTATTTAACCAGGACAGTCCCACTAATAATCTCTTTTACAAGGGAGTCCTTGTACGTATTTTTAGTTGTACATGATGAGGGAGACCCATCATTTAGCTTTTTGCCAACTCAAGAAAAAAAAGGAAAATAATTTAAACTCAGTAAGTTGGATTTTGTTTTTTCACATAAATGAGTGTCTTTATTGACAGTAAAACAGCTTTGTGTCGACAACGTGTGATGGAGCTCCTGCCGAAAGTTGAGGAAGTGGTGCAAAAGATGGCGGAAAGTGAACAGATCCTCATGAGTCTGCAGGAAAGACGTCAACGAGAGCTTTGGAACCTGCTCAAAGTGGCTTGTGTGAGGCAGATATTGTGTATTGTGTATATTGTGTAATATGTATAAATATTTGTGACAATAGATTTGCATGCATATATTTGCAATGGATGTATTTAAATACATCCAGGATCTCTAAGCTTTGATATGAGCAGCTAAACTGTCAATAATAATGTGCATATTTGTGGGGGTCTGGTCATTAAAAAATTTAAATGATTAATGTTTTGTTTTGTGTGCAGAGCAAAGTCCGAAGTCCTGTAAGTGGAAGTCCAGAAGGTTTACAAGCTTCAGAGCCACATTTAGTATCGCCATCACACAGCCTCCATCACCTGTGAGTGAACAACTATTGCATGTTCATATTACGTTTTTAGGATAAACTAATGTCGGCTGTTGTACGCAGTGATGAGTCTCTTGTGGAGGAAAGCAAGACATTTGAAAGTCGACTCCAAAGTTTGCTCGAGAATACAATCCAGGAGTCAGAAAGCAGCATGGAGGTATGACACAAATACAAAATACAAATCACCATATCACCATAAAACACATCAACATTCAGCATCAAAAACACGGTATATCACGTGGCACTACATTTCTTCTGTTACCCCTGCCAAAGTAATTTGTAACTTAAAAAAACATGTGCTCTTTCATTAAAAAGGCAAAGTAATGCAGGCTAATACAGGACTTGTGATTTCACGTTTGTTTGCATTGTTAGGTCATGTCGTAAGGTAATGAAACAAAAATGAAATGTATAATATTTATACTGTAATCCTCGACCAGATGCTGCGGGAGTGGACTTGGCTGCAGGGGAGCCAGAGCTTCTCCAGTGATCTCTCATAAAGTCTATGCTGTACTCTGCTTCCCCCGTGTGGATGAATGCTAAAGAATGAGGTTTTGTTATTCAGCTGTACAATAACGTGTGGCTGACTGGCCCTGTATGTGTTATGTTGTACAATTGACCAAAATCTCTTGCATCTCCAATCCAATACAACTGTAAATAATAGGACTCTAACAGCTGATGTGATCCTGCTGGGATGAGAAGTTGTTCAGGTTTTACACACAAATATCGGCTGACTGCCTACTCATGTGGAAATGAACTTTTTATAAATTATGTAAATACTTTGTTTTCGTCATTATTTTCTATTTTAAACATGTTTTGTATGTGCTTTACTCAATATAGATTTTAAGTATTTACTCCATTGTGTCTTCATGTTTTGCTGTATAGCTTGCTAAGGTTTGTTACAATGAAAAAAAAAAACATGTTTAACATTCTTTATTAAATGAGAGAATGAAGTGATAAATACTGACTACTACACGTCATAGTGAGCATAGACAAGACAAGACGTGGATACACATGCACCAGATGAGGTAAACCCTCACAGTATTATACTGTAATATTGTTCTGAGGTAAAGATGTGCTCTGGTCAGAATCAGATCCAATTACTTTTATTATGTTCCCCCCAAGTCCTACTCAATGTAATACTACGGTACAAAGCATGCAACAAAGGATCATCTAAAACAGACAAATGATAATCCAGCGTATTGTTCAGAAAAACTATAAAATTCCCACTGGAGAGTAGTAATGAGTAGTGTCTGACTTACAAAAAATACTGAGTGCATTTAAACTGTTTGTCGGCATGATCATTTATTGTCCTGAAAATACATGAAACTATATTTCTGTCAAAATTGGATATCTGAAAACCAACAAAAATAATGTTTTATATTAAAATTACAGTATTGATATTCTTTGAGGTGGCGGGGTCAAGGCCAAAATTGTTCATGATTGGATGGTGTTGAGGATTTGGAGTGAAAGCTCCCACCTCAGAGAAAAGGCGTGTCGCTGGCTCAAAAGGCATTGCCTGTTTATGCCTCCAATTCAAACCCCAGGCCAATCTTGTGTCCACCACCATTGATACTCTTCCCATCAATTAGAGCAGACAGAGTAAGTTTCACGCCTACAAGAATATATATAGGAAGAATTAGTTGAGAATTAAGTGTAAGTTAGGTTATTTTTGACAGGTTCTAACCTGGTCTGAGAGTTTGTGTGTATCCAACTCCAACAAGGCAAGTGTTGTTAACTTTGGCCTGTAAAGAAAACACATCACATAACAGAAAAATCATTTTATTTAAAAGGAATTTGCCATTTGTTCTATCTATATCAAAAAGTGTCACTTACAGAGAGGGATGCATCCTTGTCTAGCTGGTATTTTGCACCAATGCCAAAGCGTGTGTTGTTGCTGCCAGCTGTCCAGGCCAAATTAATCGCTGTCTCCAAGTTACTGTTGACCTTCTGGTAAATTGAACCAGCAAACTCGGTACCATCATTTCTAGGGAGAAATAAATGTTTTATTCATTTATTCCAAAATAGCATTACAATTACAAATATGTTTAGAGATCTTACACATTACTGTGTAGCTGAAAGTCACCAGCTTTATATCCAAGGGCAAAGTTGTTCTGGGTCAGTGTAGATTTAGCCGTGTCAAAGGCTAACTGGTATCCAGCCAACCAGCCCTCGAACCCCAACACTGCTGCTGCATGGACAGTGGGGCCCGCCATATCAAAGTCCAGGTCACAGCCCGCGTTTATAAAGTCTCGCTTGTAAGAAGTCTTCAGTTTGGCACTTTTCTTTCTTCAGAGGAAAATAACACAATATTGTCATTGTGCAACTCAATTTTGGGAAATAGAAGAGGCACTTTTTAAATTAAGACCAGGTGAAATGGTTAAACACAGCCGATGGCCAATATGCCCTTTTCACGGTTACATCACTTCCCCCAGAGCAGAACCGACTGTCTACTAGCTTTTAGTCATTAGTTTGTCTGTCTGTTTGCCCCCAAGCGGATAACGAAGTGCTACATTCAGTTCTGTGTATTATTATTATCAACTATCTTTAATAGAGGGCACTGCTCCACACTAGAGAAGCGAAATAATATCGATAAGAATGTCGTGAAGCTTAAATTGTCGTCTGGATTGGGTTTGGTTGAGCTGAGGACGTTACGCTTCTATTCACAGAAGCTTCTTCTTAGCTCTTGTGATGTGACTTCCCTGTTCACGAGCATCCCTACCAGCATCTCTAGACTGCTAGAGGATACCACACTGCCTGAGAGGACCAACTGCTGGAGATCTGGTTCAACACCACCTATTTCCATTTCAGAGGAAACTTCTACAAACTGGTTTTGCGATGGGTTCTCCTGTTTCCCCCTATATTGGCCAAAATATACGTGGAGGAAGTGGAGGAGAAGGCCTTATCCTCTTTCACAGGCATCGCTCCAAGCCACTGGTTCATACACGTAGATGACACGTGGGTGAAGCTCAAGAAGTTGAACTTTTCACAGCTCACTCAATGCAGTAGATAGACAAGAGCTAAGATTAAGCTTCTGAGAATAGATGCGAAACGTCTCAACCAAACCCAGTCCAGACAACAATTTAAGGTTCACGGCGATGAATACTTCCTGGACGAATGAGAGCTCACCCATTCACTCTCTCATTCATACACCAATGTCCACAGACACTGGAAGCAAGGCGGGTGAATCAGAATCAGAATAGATTTTAATTGCTATTGTTTGAGAACAGGTTCACAAGCTAGGAATTTTTCTTGACGCAGACGTGCAATATAAAACATATAACACAGAATTTAGATAAAATCAAGCTATAAAACTTTAAACTATAAGGCTTTACGGGGCATGCATAAGGAATATTAATAAATAAGATACAAAATAAAAAGTAAAATATGGTAAGACGACAACAATAGACTTCGAACAACAGTGGGATTATATTTACAGATGAGTATGAGTAAAAAGTAAGTGTCTTGCCCAAGGACACAACGACAATGTGCACCTGCAGGAGGCGGGATTCGAACCCCCGATCTTCCGATCATGTGACGACCCGCTCTGCCATCTGCGTCATTGTCGCTGTTTCACTACAGGCCACACAGCTGTGTAAACACATTCAGTGCTGCAAAATTAACATTACAGCCCCATTACAACCGTATCTGCTCCGGTGGTTGGCCTGAACAAAATATTCATAACCACAAGACCCTAACTAAGCGGGACTATTCACACATCTCTTCATGGTGTTGTGTCTTAAACAGGTCAGTTTTTGTCTAGCAAATTTAATATATGGAGTAGGTAAAGATTAGTAGGTCAGTAATATGATGACACTGTGCTTAGTAATTTCTTACCCAGTATTAGGCACAAATGATGTATCCAAACCAAGTTTCAAACCCTTAGCCAGCTGCGGAAACAAAAAATTAACATTGTGTAAATTAAATGTTTTTTTTTTTTACTAATACTGTATTTTTACTATGTCAGAATCTGAATTGATTTAATGCCATTGTCAGTGAACAGGTTCACAAACTAGACATTTTCTTCAGTGCAAATGTGCAACATGAAACATAAAACTTGGTAGAGATCAATAGTAAACTATAAAAACTATAACCTATAAGGGCATGGGCATGGATAGGTAGATAAGATAAAATATGATAAAATAACAATTAAACACAGAACAACAGCGTGAATGTATTTACAGATGTACTGATGCATTAAGTATAAGCAGCAGATAGTGCACTAAATAATTGCATTTGAAGAATGTTAATAGAAAGATATATGAAAGTATAAAGCAGGGGAAGAAACATGTCTCAAATTGGTGTTCGATTTGTCATTGTAAAAGCTGAACTCACCTGGTCCTCCATTGTGATTTCTGCGGTCAGAGTGTTGTCTGTGTTCCATTTCTGGTTGAAGCTGAGGCCCAGGTCGCTCAGCTTGTACTTGGTCTCCAGATGACCACCTGACTTCCCTGTGTCCGTGTTGCTTGACCCAGATGTGGCAAACTCCTGCAAACATTGTATTAAAAATGGTCTATAATGTCTCTTTCTACAGTAGAAAAACAGTATTAAGAATGGGAGCCAGCTCTTCACATGACACATGTCACCCGAAGCGCTACACATAGTGTCGGAGACAACGTTTATCGTCTTTTGTCAGCACAAATAGACTATGGTAAAATCATACGTTTCTTTATATAAAAAAAGTAGCAACACAGATTTGATTAGTTTCAGAAAACAGGGCATAGTACATTATTAATATGGGAAGCATGCACACCTCTTGTGGATATTCTTTCCCTTTCAAAAAACAGTGCACTCTTGAAATCATGTAATATTGGCCCCTGTCCTCCATAAAAGATTTAAGATCTGGACCAAGACTGGCTTTTCAGCAAACAACCTACAGTATTAACATACAATACTAAAATACAACGGTAAAGTACAGTGGAGGTACAATAGAGAGGTGGCAACTGTCCACTGCTGCAAAGAGCCCTCAAACACAGTCTTCTCACAAACATCACTGTTTTATCCTGTAATACACTTGTATAACTACATATCACATACAAACTCCTTCTTACCATCTGAAAGGACATCCAAAGAAGAAAGCACAAAAAAGACAAAAGACATACTGTTAGCCTGAACTATGCAAGATTTTAAACACAGTGTTGCATGAGAATCTTTGTTGTCCTTTCAGTGCAAGTGTTTTTGAGAAGGAGAGTAGTACAGGACAGTAAGGCAGTGCAAATAATCACATTTTTCCAAATATAAATATTAGATGCATTTTATATTGTTTTAATAATTGTGACCATTTTATTGTGATTAAATTATTTACTCTCATCTATTTATTTTTATTTAAATAATTATAGGTCAATTATTTATCTATTTTTTTGCTTATGTCAAATAAAATAGTAAACATATGAATTGCTGTGTTCTTAGCAAGGTCTTGTTATCTCATGACAAGGTGCAAAGAATTTCACATAAGGCATTATACTTACAACACCATTCTGGGACTTGGTCTTGATGTCCAGCTTCAGTATTCCATAGCCTGCAAACAATCAAAAGGAAATGACAGAATATAAGAAAAGGTATTTTTGGCACACGATAGCGTGCTATACTATCAGACTTTATAACAGAGATTTTTGCTTTTATTGTGCATAAAACAAAGTTGTGTGACTCACCAAATCCCTTGCTGAAGATATCTTTGGCAGATTTTCCCAGGTCTGAGTATGCAGGTGGGACGGACATTTTGCCTAAAGAAAAAGATTCATTGGTACGAATATCACATTCCCTTTGAACTGATTACAATATTGTAAGGTCCTTTATTATTCATTAATTGGCTTTTAAAAGTTAACACTTTGCATCATGTTAGCGTTCACATTTTGGGTTGTATTCCTAAAAAAAAAATAATAATTAGAAAACAGGTCAAACTGATTCAGCTTTTACTTCACAAAACACCTGGACTCGCTCACTACGGCACAGAGTTCACCCTGGTTTCGGGTAAAAAAACAATCCCTGCCAGCAAATAGCAAGACGTGGTCTGTAAAGGAACCAATTTGACGACCTAAATGATCACTCAAACGTATCACAATGAAACAAAACACAACTAGTACATTATTAGGAAGGTAAAATACTACATCTTAAACCAAAAGCTCCAAAACAGCTCAAGCCAAGCGACCCACTGCATCAGTATCATTCATTGACCAGTGGGGCTTTCCATCTCACAGGCTGCCTGGCAACATGCCACTGGCAAGCAACAGAGATGCTGAAAAGAGTGATAAATACATAAAATCAACTGGGGACAAAAGTGTATAGGATGGGTCTGCAGATATTACTAGAGTTGTATGATTATGTAATAACATTTCTAATAATTTTCAAATAATACCAATGTATCACATCAAATAATACCAATGTGAACAGTTAGATAAAGCAAGTTAGTCATCAACTTCTCTGCAATGCACCATGCTATCTGTCAATGTTAGTGATAAAACTTTGTAATTTCACAGTCAGATTCAAAAGAATCCTTACCAATCGCATGTGTTCCCTAAAACAGAACATGAAGCTAGATATTGGCCTGGATATGAGCATGCCCTCACTCACCAGGTGCCTTTGGTGTGTGCTGGTGACATGTCTGACAGTGGCCTTTACTCTGTGACTGCACCATTTGTTCTGTCTTGACTGGTGGCACCGGTGGCACCTCCCTCTTCACTTCTTTCCCTTCTGCCATGACTTCATAGAAGGAATATGGAAGGGAGCACAGCAAACTTTATAATAAGGTGCCGGTAATTACATTAATTTTGTCTCTTGATAAACTAATAACAGAACATGTAATACTTTGTCCTCTCTTCCCTCTTTTATACAATACAAATCCAAGACCAATAAGCGGTATTGACGACAAATAAAATGGTCCCATCCCTACTCCTACCCCATATGATAATCGAGACTGATTTACACAACAGCTTATTAGCTGCTGTGGATCTTAGCATGCATGTCAGCCAGGCCTCCAGAGCACAGAAGACATCGCAATGCTTTGCACACAGAGTAGCATTAGCTAAATTAGCTGGTCATGCTGGTCAGCTTGACCCACAATGTCAGCACAGCTCAGTCACAGCTGCTCAGGACTAACACCTGAACACTATTTTGTTGTACGCTTGAACAATGACAAATAAGGCACTTACTTACTTAAAAAGAAAGCATTGAAAGCCAACACAAAACTGTTGTCATTGTTATTTGCAAATGTGTATGTAAAAGACAGTAGAAAGCAACAATGTATTGAATAGCTTACAGAGAATAATATCAGTCTGAAGAGATAAAACAATTCAAGCAGGACTTGTGTAAAGAATATGACCATGTCTTGCCATTTATTCTCAGTCTTACTGTGTGTTGAAACCTTTCAACTGTCCATATCCCCACAGGGGTATATTTAGCCCAGGTGAACTTGACACTAAAACACATATGGCCATAAACAAGTTTGTTGAACGTTTGCTAATAACAATAACTCATATACACTGCTCGACTGATTTCAATGGGTTAACATTTTAGACACTTTTTTTCAATCCAGTTCTTTTAGCAATATACTTTAGGCATGAGTGAGAGATAATATTCACTTATTAGAGCTAGCCTATGTTTTAGGGAAACATTTCCAGAACCATCAGCTGCAACAGTAAAGCTCAAAGGTCAAATGACAACTATAAACTAAAAGCATGGACAGAACACAGTGTTACAAGTACAACACATGCAGTCGCCTATTCCATTTCTGGAACATTGTAATAACTGAGGACTTTATAATAATGCTGATTAACTGTTTCATACAGACTACAATACAGGATTGGTATGGATAAAAAAGAGGCGGAGACAACAGCGGCCAATGATTTTGCCAACAGCCAAACCAGCATGAGTGGTAGGCTTTCTGTAAGAGGTATGACTGAGTACGGCATAAGGTCAAATGAAGTCGAGTTACAGTAAGACAGTTTGAAACGTGTATGTAGTGCTGTGCCCTTGCACCATAGGGGACACCAGGCCGCCACAAGTAAAAGTGGCACATTCCCAGCTCAGATTGGCTTCTTAAGCACGTTTGGCATTGGATCATTAACTACAAACAAGTGCTCCTGCAAATACAGTATGTGGTTATCCTAGACCTAAACACTGTGATATGTTTAGTTTTTATGGCACTATATTGCAAAGATGGACCCTGCTCCCTCTACCCAGAGACCAGGGTTCACTACTACCATTCTTCGTCCAGTCTTCCAGCCTTCTGTTGATTCCAAATTAGAAACTGTAAACTATTTTTGTAAGTGAACTGCTTACTTTTGTACTTTTTATGCAGGCAACCAATATCCAATCATAACCACGATAATGCTTAGAAAATAAAACTACGGAAAAGGGGGAGACTGAACTGTTTCTAGCCAATGAATAACAGCGGTGCACATGCGGTGAATGCGAAAGCAGTGCAATCGTTTTGACAACACAACAGAAGTCCTAAATATTTGTAAATGTATTTTCGGGACGGAGTCAACTGACCTTGTCGTGTTTCTCCGAGCAGCAGAAGTCGGGACACAGTGAAGAAGAAGCTCACAGATAAACAGCAGGCGCAGCGTCACAGTCTCGAGGGCGGGGCCGTTGTGAAGAAAATATGAAAAATTGACATGTGCTTCATTATAATGTAGCCTACTGCTTTTCACCAAACATATTGATCCACAGTGGCAAACATGCTGAAAAATCTAAGTTGAAAAGGAGACTCTGCAGATAACGGTAGGTCAACAGCAGAACAGAACACGATGTTCCAGTAAATGTGTCCTTTTTTATTTTATTTTTTTTATTTTATTTTTTTACAGCAGCCATGATTTGAATAATACCTCACCTTACAGTACCGGGGGAGATGCTTGTAAGCTATTTCTATATCTAGTCGTCACAATTAAGTCTCCGACGATTACAACATGCACGTAGCTTCTTAACCGCGAGGGGGCACTGTTCCATAACACTTTCCACTTTAATTTAGTCAGAGTGTCTTTTGACTTGCATGACATTTACTGCACAAAAGCTCTGTGTTTATCGGTTTTTATTTATTTGATTTTAGGTCAATATAACAGGGTCGTGGAGATCAGAGCAGTAACATCAATGAGTAGAGTGCCGTGTGTTCTTGTCCTCGCGCGTCCACGATTAACTGGTCGCCATGGTGATACACAACAAGCGCTGACGCTAGGGTTTTTAGACGCCTCACTTGGAATTTCCAGTCAAGCTACTAGAAAGATTTAAGGTATTTATGATCATTTTAATTACTGTTTTAAGATTCGAAACTCATACCGTAAGTCGCTTCGGTTTGAAGCCGTGGATCCTTTGAGACAAGAAGAAACTTGCTAGCTAGTTAGCTTATTACTGTACTGAGTAAGCTCTGGAAGGGGTGTTTAGTTGCTCTTTAATACCTCAATAATCCTAGCTTTGTTAATGTTATTATTATTATTGTCATCATCCTGTTTTAGTTTCCTTCGGATTTTTGAATTGTATATCCACTAACGTTACGTGTATGTTCTACGTGCAATTTGTGTAAGTGATCTTAATGCTTTTGAAAATATGACTTGTTTAGAAGGATAACATCAGTTGCATAATTATCATTTTTATTTCAATGAAGCAGCAATTTTAATGTTGGGCAGAAAAGTTATTTTGTTTACATTGTTAAGCTGCTGACAGGTAGTGACATAGGTAAAGGCCCATAGCAGTTTAAGTTACTAATTTCCCATTGACTTAACATGGTTGCACGGCAACAGTTTAAAATTGTTTGCCTTCATCTGTGTCACTTCCTGTCGAGGAAGTCGACTATAAACATCACAAGAATGGCTAAACTAAAGAAAGCTGGGTACAATCTTTAGCGAAATTTTAAACATAATTGTGTTAACTATGTTTTAGCAAAAATTGTGTCTACTTGTGTGTCATACTTTAAGTTATGTATGTATTTGTATGTATGTATGTTACATACATACATACATACATACAATGTATGTATTGCTTTATTGTTATAATATCTATTTATAGTGTACAATGTGTGAGGGTCCATCATCAATATCTGGGCCAATCCCTCCTGATCCTTCTCTTTTTCCTGAATTATATAAACGCCCAATTTCAGGTTGGTCGTTAACACTCTATTAACTGAATATGACATATTTGAAGTAAGTAAGTAACATATTTTTGTGCAGCTCGTGGGCGTTTAGAAGGGCATCATGATGGATGTTGGCTGTCAGGGCCACTTGCTCCAGATCCTACGTTGTATCCAGGCTTCTACACTAGTCGGACCCCTGCACAGCATCCTCGTATTGGACCAAATGCTGCTTATATTTTGGAAAGAGGAAAAAAAGGAGTAGTGGGCGAGCTACTCAAACTAAATGATACAACTTTAATTTCTGTTCCTAAGCAGAGTAAGTATTTTTTGTAACTTTGCAGTAAACTAAACAGTATAATTTATAACACCTATTCAAAACCCGAAGACCTTTTTTATTTAATTCACAGAATGTAAAATACACATCCCACAACCTATTTCAGCTTGTGGGATGTGGACTCCTGCTACACGCTGTTCAATCAATGTCTTTTGCATGAAACTGCAAACACAAATGAACATTTGAAATACAACAGTTCTCAGAAAGAGTATGAAAAAGACCAAGACAGATTTCGAAGTAATTATCACAAATACAAAAGACATCCCCTCTAGGCTGGAAAATATTATTCTACAGTATAGAATAGTAAAGCCAACCCCCATTATAACAATTACTGGTGTTTCGCGACCTCCCCAGTGCATGTTTTCCATTCAAACCACATACAAAATATGCCTTCTATATGATCTGGCGACCAGACGAAATGATCTCGTAGCCCCGATGGGGGTCCCGACCATTGACCACCACTGCAGTTTAGTACAGTTAGTACACATCACCATAGCACAGAAATAAAGGTAACACTTTATTTTACACTTCCCTTGATACATTGTACCTACCAAATTTAGTACAATGTAATCTGCTTTATAACCATGTGTAATAACTTGAATCTATGAGTTACATACACAATGGAATACCGGTAATGTGTATTAGTAGTTTGGAGTTGCACAATGGAATAAGACATAAAACCCAAACTCTAACCCTAACCTTAACCCCTAACCGTTAGGGTCTTGTGTCTTATTACATTGTGTACCTCCAAACTACTAATGCACATTATTCCATTATGTATGTATTACATTGGTACAAGTTATTACATATTGTTACAAAGAAGATAACATTGGACTAAATTTGGTAGGTACAATGTATCAAGGGTATAGTGTAAAATAAAGTGTAACCAAAATGAAGCCTAACTCTATTGAGAGCACATATAACATCCATCTATCCATTTTCTTCCACTTGTCCGTTGCCGGGTTGTGGGGGCAGCTGTTGGATCTGCCCAAATCACATTGCACCAGCCCCTATGGCTCCTCCTGCAGGTGGTGGGTCCACAGAAGGACGGCCTCATGGTTCTAACCGGGCCTGTTGGTCTCTCATAAGGGGCTTCTGAACCGCTCTTTGTCTGACCCGTCACCTAGGACCCGTTTGCCATGGGAGACCCTACCAGGGGCACGAAGCCCCCGACAACAGAGCTCTTTGGGAGATCTCTCCTTCTGTGGTTCTCCTCAAGGTTTCTCGTTTCTCCCACCGGGTTTTTGAGTTTTTCCTTGCCATGCTGGAGAGTCTAAGGACAGGGGACACCTGAGCTGCTCGTCGCCACCCACTGCTGACGCTTATTTGGACATTATGTTTGCCTGGATATTTGATTCGCCGGAACTTTACATTGTCTTATTTACTGTTCTGTTTTATTGCCTTAATGTTTGTTGCAGCCCTATGAGGCAACTCCTGTTGTGATATTGGGCTATACAAAACCATTGATTGATTGATTGATTGAGCTCCTAGGATCATTTGGGCGCTCAAACCCCTGTGTTATATGTTCCAGGAGGGGACATATAACATTAACTTTTTAAAGTTTTAAAGTTTTGATCCCATCATACCCATCTGCTTCTGTTTAATTATTGAATTTTAACATTTTAATTTTGAAAACTGGCTTTATTCCTAACCAAATTAATTTGATACCCTATACATCAAGTAAAGATGCAAATTTAAAGTGATTTTGAACTGTATGTCTCCAAGGGAATCATGTTCAGGATTTTGGTAAAGAAAATGTGCGACGACTTAAGGAGATTCAAAAACGATATAGAGAGCAAGAGGTTCAGAGAGCACAGTCCCGCAACGCACCCATCAAAGCTCTTTGGACATCATCAAAGTACCATCATGTTCCTTCTAAAGTAAACACTCAGCTGCAGGTAGTACAGGTCACATAGTGGAGACGTAATCAAATATTGCATTCTTAACATTATGATATCATTTATTGTGTTTTATATTACAGGTTCCTCATTCAGCTATTAAACCACAGTGCCAAAACTTTCTAAAGGCCCATGGGGGACCACAAACTTCTGCAAAGGTTTTGCAGCGCTCAGCCTCATGTAACTTCACAAATGATAACAGTCCGCAAGTGAGTGAAGCATTGAAGTCTGATCCAACACTAAAAATATCTATTTTATTTTCTGTCAGTGTGAAATATTGTTCTGTGTTATACAATCATACAGTATACAGGCACTATGCAATAGAATAGATTGACCTTATTCTATGTCAAGATACTGAGTACCTCTTATTTGTGTTATTCATGCAGTTTTTGGTTGAAGGACAGACAGTAAACTTCATGAAACACAATGCTTTGGCTGCTGGAAAAACAATGCTGCGTCGTTCTCAGTCATTGTCAAGCCTTAAAAGCAAACCAATTCCCAGTGCAGTCAAAGGACAAATCCCACAGTAGTAAGTGTCTTCAAAAAAAATTATCCGTGGAAATGGTAACATGCCAAGAGTTTAACTGCATAATTCGGGACCTATTACTGTATCTATTATTGTATATCATTAACCTTGCACACAGTCTTGAAGACAGAAAAGAGCAGTGGAGGAAAGAAGAGGAAGAGCGCAGGAGAAATGCACCTGATCCGCTGGCTCCAGCAGGCCACACTCTGATGCCTGAGTGTGAAAAACAGGAAAACCTGAAATCCCTCAAAGATGGCATGTCTTAATATTGTTAATTTATCATTCACAAATGCACAACACAGTGTTTACAATGTTGTTTTTGTTTTCCTATAGCCCACCGGTCTTTGGTGACTGAGCTACTATCACTTCCACTCAAAGCAGACAACTTGACTCTGCAAACTCGAAAAACTCATCTTGACTGCAAACTTTCTGAACTTGAGGAAGCCATCAAAATATTCTCTAGGGAGAAAGTTTACGTAAAAAATAATTCTTAAAGAAAATATAATACAGTGGAGTGAAAATGCATCATATATATATATATATATATATATATATATATATATATATACATACATATATATATATAACTGTATAGCTAGACTTATATGAATCTAATTTTAACACAACCTAAAGTAAAAAAAATGTTTACATACCTTTTTGTATTATTTAATTAGACTGTTTTGTTCTGATTATGCTCAGTGTAGGCCATGATACATTAAAATTGCTTATACCCCAGCTCCCTCGGGTCCACAATGTTGTTGTTTCCTTGGGCAATACACTTTCCCCACCTTGCCCCCAGTGTCTGTGTACATCGTGTAGGAATGAGAGTGTGATAGATAGATAGATAGATAGATAGATAGATAGATAGATAGATAGATAGATAGATAGATAGATAGATAGATAGATAGATAGATAGATAGATAGATAGATAGATAGAAAGAAGCGTGTTGAATGCCTAATACAGGTGGGAAAGCACCATATAAAATTGAGATCATTACACATCTAAGGCTATTTTTATTTTTTGTCCCATAATTTTTGGGCATTTAAACCTGTGTTGACAGTATTGTTGGTTCAATCTGCAACCTAACCTCTCGTCTTGTCTGACTCTCATTTAAATAAATATATATTAATTTGTTGAGCAAAAGAGTTAAGTTTGTTGTTTTGTTACGACAAAAAAACAAAACAATTGAACACCATAAACCTGGATGACTGCAATGTATTTATTGTTTGTCCAAATGTTAAAAGGCTGGTCTAGCTTTAACACGACGTCATCAGTTTGATGGCATCAAGTCTGCGCATGCTCCGGCCCTGCCCCCATCGCTTCATTGTTCAGCTCACACTTAGCTAGTGTATTAGCTAGAAAGAATTAGCTACTTCTTTTTGTGGTTTATTTTGCATAGTTACAGGGATATTGCTATCATGAGCAAAAGAAAAGCACCACAGGAGTCCCTTAATGAAGGAATTACAGACTTTCTCGTTGGTAAGTAAAAGTCATGTAGGTGCTTTGCTTGCACGCTATGGTTAGTACATCGTTGTGTTCAAATAAAAATAACATCTATGCCACTACCATGAAATAATTTCTGGTTGGACATGTTTAACAAAGTTACTAGTCAGTTACTAGTTACAAGTGCAGCGCTTTGAGAGCTTAATCTCCACCATTGACGCCATTAAATTGTTAATATTTGTTTACAGAACTTGCAAACTATGAAAAAAATGTCAACAGAGCAATACACAAATACAACGCATATAGGTAAGATCTGCATTTCACAAAGCTACGCGTTTTGTCCTTTATTTCAAGATTCATATAACACCCATTGCTACGTGCATTTTAGGAAAGCAGCGTCAACAATTGCAAAATATCCCCACAAAATCAAAAATGGGGAAGAAGCAAAGAAACTGGTATGTTCATAAATGCTAATCCTGCTCAGACAGTCATTGTAAACTAATAAAATGTGTTCATCTTTTAACAGGATGGTGTGGGGGCTAAAATCGCAGAGAAGATTGACGAGTTCCTTCAAACTGGCAAACTGAGGAAATTAGAAAAGGTAAAAATTAGTCTTCAAAACCAATTCTCCTACTGGTGTACTGATACTGTCTGCATTGTATTCCTTTATAGATCCGTAACGACGATACCAGTTCCTCAATTAATTTCCTCACCAGAGTTACTGGAATAGGGTAGGTTTTTTCATGAGAGTTTTTGTTTTCCTTTCCGTCTGTCTTTTAGAACTATGCTATTGAATGACATCACTCATAATAAAGTTAGATTCATCTGTTCACAAACCTTGTTGAATAACCCTTTGACCTCTGGATTTCACATTTAGCCCTGCTGCTGCAAGAAAGTTTTTTGAGGAGGGAGTGAAAACCCTAGAAGGTGTGTCTGATCCTCTGCATGTTAAGCACTCATGAAGATGCTGGCATTTACCATTAATCTTGTATCTATAGATTTGAAGAAGATTGAACACAAGTTAAATCATCATCAGCAAATTGGACTTAAGTAAGTAGTCTAGTTGAGACATTTTTCTATAGCTCATAATAGTGTTTATAATAATATTGCTTCAGATATTTTGAAGAATTTGAGAAAAGAATTCCAAGAGCTGAAATGGAAAAAATGGAGGTAAATAGTACATTTCTTATAGTTGAGCTTTATGTTTTTAATGTATTAATTTTTGTTCTGTTTAAATTATTGAACATGCTTTTTAGACACTAATTCTGGAAGAATTGGATAAAATTGACGAGGAATACATTGGAACAATTTGTGGAAGCTACAGGAGGGGTACATGTGTTTTCTCTTAAATAAAATATTGATTTTTTTCATCTAAGAAGAAAAAAAAAACAATATTTGTTGTGATTCAATGAAACTCAGGTGCAGCTTCAAGTGGTGATATTGATATCTTGTTGACTCACCCCGAGTATACATCCCAGACTGATAAGCAAGTAAGAAAAAGCCATTTTGTCACCATCAATTTATGACCCACACTAATTTTGCAAGAATCTTTGACTTGGTTATATTATTTTTTTCCAGCCAAAGTTGCTCCATGCTGTAGTTGAACATTTCGAGTCCATTGGCTTTGTAACAGACACGCTGTCCAAAGGGGACACAAAGTTCATGGTGAGGACCTAGCTTTTTCAACTTTGTATCTTATGGTTGGTAATGCAGTTACAGTAATTGTGCCCAATCCATGATTCGCATGACTCTGCTCATGGTTGTCCATGATGTTGTTTTTGAAGGGAGTCTCCCAGCTTCAAAGAAGCGACGAAGATGAGGATGAATATCTTCATAGACGCATTGATATCAGGTGGTTTATTAACCCCATAACCCCCACCTTAACAGAGTAGATTTTCTCCAGTTTTACCCAAATCTAAAAGCTTCTCGACTGGAGCTCACAGCCTATAGTGTAAAACCTAATTTGAAAGCTAAGACCTACAGAAGTCCTTTAAGCTTCTCCTGGTTTTTGTTCATGTTTTGGTCGTTTTAGTTGCGTTTTTATCACGATTTCATTGCTTGTTGTAGTCGAGTTTTTTTCTACTTTTTGTGTGTGTAATGTGACAATCATAACGAGCAAGAAGCTTAGATTAGTTTTGTGGGTCTTAGCTTTCAAAACTCTGGCCTATAGTCTGTGAGCTCCAGTCCAGAAGCTTCTAGATTTGGGTAAAGCCGAACTGGAGAAAATGCACTCGGTTAAGGCGTAAAAACCCATGTTTTTATCTCTATTTTTGTCGCTTTTTTTGTCATGTTTTTTTTCCTCCAATGTCAAGAAATGTGTGAAAAATGGGGGAAATTGTTGCAAAAATAAGGAAACAATTTGGCAAAAATGTATTGAGGGTGAAAATGTGGGAAATAGGGACAATTTTAGTGTTAAAAGTTAGAGGGAAATTGGAATAACGAGAAAAGTTGGGGCAAAAATAAGAACAAAAAATTGGGCAAATATTTTTGAGGGAAAAAACAAATTTATTTGAGCTGAAACAACCAAGTCACTCCCTCTAACTTCACTTTTTTGTTGTATTTTCGTCCTTTTTTTTCAAGAAGCTTCTAGATTTGAGTAAAGCTGACCTGGAGAAAAGGCTCCGGGTGAAGGCGGGGCTTAAGAGGTTAAAATATATAATCATTGGCTGCATCCGAAACCATTAAATTGTAGCCTCTAAGTACGAACACTAGCAACTAATCCTTAACCTTTCATCGGGTCAACTGTTGGATCCCTACGCAGTTTGTGAACTAGAGCGTCAGCAGCATTTACCCAATTTGCCCGTCCTTACCCAGGGGAAGGGGAAGTGACAGCTGTCTTCTTCTTTAAAGTTCAGTGCAGGCCAAACAAAAGCGCATACCGCCACCTACTGTATATTGTCCAACAACATAGTGTCCAAATAAAGACATTTAAGGTGAAAAAAAACATCCAAATGATCCTTCACATTTCCCTTTATTTTATATGCATATTATGCAAATTAGCCAATTATGCAAATTAGCCACGTGGCTTAAGTTTCTATTAAATGAAAGCAAAAGCACAAACTGCCTTCATTTAGGCCATTTACTGAGGAGGCTCTTTAAAACCATGTGACTGTGCTGTGGTGACTCTAACATGTATTTTGTCACTTTTATAAAGTTTGGCTTGTGCAGAATCTTTTTTTTTTTTATTTATTATTAAATGTGCACCAACAGTCAATCAACAGTGGTTGCGTATGAATCACTCGAAGGTGGGGGCGAGGGGGGTGGGGAGATTGGCGCAGTGGCTTATGGGATGGCACATGGCTCCTAATCGCCAGTGAGTTAGCATCAGGTGTCCCTATGCTAAAGTGGCTATGATAGTTAGCATACAGGCCACTCTCCCTAACTCCTTACTAACCGACAGCCTAATTCGGACGCTGCTTATCATGGCGGACGCTGACGCACATCCGGTTTGGTGTAAGACCTCTTACCAATTTACTGGTTTCGGATGGAGCAACGGTCTAATACTGGGTGACCAACCATTTTTCCTAGAGGTTCCCCCAATTGTGCACCAGCCCAGTTGAAAACCGTGGTCCTTTTATAAATACATCGAATCTTAAAAATAATCCCTGGCGCCCACTAGCGCATCAGCAGGGGTGCCCAAAATGGAGTCTATCGGCGAAATTGTCCCATTAAAGATTTTTTTCAGATTTCCCCTTGGCTTAGTAAAACGTTTGTTCAAACACTCCTGCAAGATCAGTTGGAAAATTGTAGTTTGGACTATACTGTTGCCATCAGTACAGAACGTGCTCCTAATGACCAGCTCAACAAGGAAAATGCTATTACTGCAGTGGGTAATCAAAGAATGGATTTGAATGAGAACCTAACCTGTTTAAATCTCAAATTCTACTGACTTTAGTCGACATCTCCATGGAGACGAGCTGGAAACGTACCCACTCCCGGTAAAGTTAGTCATGTCTGAGGAGAGCTGCTCACAGCAAAGGCTCATGTTTGTTTCTCAATTATGAAATAAATGCTTGTGTTTCAATTTTATTATTGGGTAAAATTCTAGTTTGTGTTTTTTTTATTTAAACACTCAATTTATTTAAGTCATTTTAAAGTTCTCCTCTTCCTCTGTCATCCAAGGTTAATCCCCAAGGATCAGTACTACTGTGGTGTGTTATATTTCACGGGAAGTGACATATTCAATAAAAATATGAGAACCCATGCTTTGGAGAAAGGATTTACTCTAAATGAGTACACTATACGGCCACTTGGAGTTACTGGTGAGTGTTTGACAAGTTAAATATTCCATTAAAATGTCTCAGTATTGTTGCATAATTTCACAGTAACTGATGAAACATAATGACATTCGTTTTTTGTGTGTTTGTTTTATAGGTATGGCAGGAGAGCCTCTGTTGGTGGACAGTGAGAGGGACATTTTTGAATACATTCATTATAAATACAGAGAACCGAAGGATCGTAGCGAGTAAAGCTACAACACTGGACAAAATGTATCATGTGCCTCTTGTATTTATTTCAATAGTGTGATAAAGTGGTTCAATCACTTATATTTTCTGAATATTTGCATTTAGAGTAAGTGTATCATGTGGATGGTAGCATGCTTTTTGTTGTATTGAATATAATATGCATTGAAGTTAAAAACAGTTGTGGGTATTTTGTTTTGTGTGTGTGTGTATAGAATAAAATGAAAAATGTGATGCCATGTAATCATTGGATTCAGCTACACTGGGCAACTGTGACAGTTTGACATTAGATAGATGGCTTATATATGAATCAGTACTCTATAACCAGTCTAATTTATCAGATACAACCGAACTGCATGCTCCATTAAAGGTTTGCCGAGTTTTGGTTGTTTGAAATCTGGCGGGCCTGTCTATCGCAGGGCAGGTGTGACTGTGCTAGTGGCTTAATCTTTAGAATAAAGCAGGGAACTTGTACTGCAACTTTGAGTGTTTGGGAACACGATCGAGATTCGAAAACTTGAACGTGTATAGCGTCATGAATTTATGTCGAATATTTGCTCGACAAAGACCTAACAAATGCCAATTATAGTTACTCTGTATTGTAAGAAGGAAGTTATACGAGACTCACAGTTGGACAAAACTGATCCTGAATGTAGCGTAGCCTTGGATCTATTATAATGTGTAGCTGAGAATGTTTGGACCGGTTACCGAGGTGACCAGTTTGCTGCAATGCATGATGGTCTGAAATAAAATGCTGAGAGAGATCCCGTAAGAGAGACCTAAATGCACCAATAGCAGCAATGTGTGAGTTATGGTCGTCCAATCAGTGCGAGGCTACGCAGCGGTTTCTTTCCACTACACACCCACATTACTTTTTGTGTCAGCCACTTCGCGGGAGTTGACACTGCTGTATCAGTCTTTTCTTCAAATTATTCAAGAGTAAACTGACAACGTAAAGGTATGTTCACTGACACTAGTTTGTGTACATTCTTGACATCTGAAGGTATTGCTGTATGTCCGTTCCCTTTTTCCGTTTTGTATGAAGAACGAGCCCCTCATTCGCCAACGCTTATGTGCTTTCTTTGAAATAATAAGTAATCTGCTTTGAAAACGATAGCTGAGCTAATTGAATGTCTATAGACACATAAAACACTTAAGTAATATTGAAAAGGTTCATATTCCATACATGGTGTGAGTTTGCTAGTCTGCACCAGTAATAGTGATTACAACTAAGCATTTGCCTTTATTAATGTTAAGTTAAAAATTCTTAATTCTAGCTACATTTCTTTGTGTATCCATAGAAACTACGCATAGTACGCATCCATGTGAGATGCAAGTTATGCAACGTTGTCACAAATGGCAAGATAAAATATGACTGTTATGTAATAACATTGTTTGCTAAGTAGTTATTTTCTGGCCTTTACTAGATAAGTGGTGTTCGAGTTTGGATACTTATGGACATAAATTGGATGCTGATCAAAATCATTGTGCACCTGGCAATTCGCCTTGAAAATGATGAATTTTCCGCTCTGTTTTGGTATCCCAAGGCAACCATGTCTGAAAGAAAGGCTGTGATCAAAAATGCCGACATGTCGGAGGAGATGCAGCAGGACGCGGTGGAGTGTGCCACTCAGGCCCTGGAGAAATACAACATTGAGAAGGATATTGCTGCTTTCATCAAGAAGGTAATATGGAAGCTTACAAATATGGAGGGTATAGCTGTGTTTTTTAATAGTACCCTCAACATTCCCTACCGAGTGGCAAATGAGATAATGCAGCCTAACTTGCCACTCATTTGGCACCTCTAAACATCGGGTTTAGAGGTTCCGTGGGTTTTGTACCATGGTTGAACCATGAGCAACCTAACTGATGTTTTAAGTGCCCACCATTAGGAGAAAATCATTCTGGCCATATCCAGATATACTGTGTGATATAATGTAACTACAACATGTATATGTCTGTGCAATTCTATTGGAAGTATTTGAAATATATCTTTACACTTTACAGGAGTTCGACAAAAAATACAACCCAACTTGGCACTGCATTGTCGGGAGGAACTTTGGCAGCTATGTAACCCATGAGACGAAGCATTTTATTTACTTTTACTTGGGTCAGGTGGCCATTCTGCTCTTCAAGTCCGGCTGAGGAATTGCTTTTCTCAAAACCAGCTGACTACTTGCACCACTGACTGACTCAACAAAGGCGCCCATCATTCCTTCGGCAAGGGGCCGCTGCCTTTTTTTTTTTCTTGCTTTTTTTCTTTTCTTTACATGAAAAACATGGCCATGTGAAAGACTTATTTATTTTTGTCTTGTTTTATTATCTCATTTTGTAATTAAAGCATAGCGTTTAGGCTGGGTCAAAAAATTGTTCTGGTCGTTCTTCAAACTCATTTGGCAGCCCAATATCACCATCACAAGATAGCAAAGGCTTTACGTTAATGCAATTCAGACTTAACAACTTGAATGAATCAAACGGCCTGTTCAAGTATGAATGGTGGTTACAAGTGCCAGAGAGCATAGCGTATTTTGTGGTAAAAAATAAATAAAATTAAAACAATAGGCCAACAACAACTGAGAACAAACGCATGCAATTGGATTACTTGATACATTTTTAGTCTATGTACATATTTTATCAACACTACCATTACTTGGTTTATAGTAGCGCTTTACTTCCCATATGCCTAATAAAGAAAATAAAGTGATTTCTTGTCTCAATTCTTTTTACCAAAGATGCCGGTGTGACTTGGTGTGCGTGAAAAGAGGATTAAAAAATATATATATCAACACACGGCTAAAATTGCTCTTCACTCAATCTAAAGAAGTCTGTAGCTGCCCATTGGGTAGTTTGTCAGGTGAGGCTGTCATCTGTGCACCAGCCTCTGACGACCACTCAGCAGCCTGGTATTCCCTCACGATCTTCCACTATCTAGGCCTAAATTAATTTTGCTTCCCAAATCTGGTTTGATCCAGCATAGGAAAGGTGGTATAGTCATTGGTACTGAAAGACAATTTGTCAACGGTGCGTGTTAATGAACACACCACACGGGATTGTAGCAATCAACGTTGTCCCCCCACTTGCATATCCTGGCCTGTTGTACATGTTTTTAGTGCTAGAGGAAACCAAATCACCCAGATAAAACCTATGCAGACAGTGCAAAATCCACACAAAGGACCAATCTGCCCAAGGGATTGAACCCAGGACCTTCAGTGATGCGCAAGCACTGCACCACCCACTTGGAACCTCAGGATCTCATCTCTGCTGTTTGCAGACAATGTTGTTCTGTTGGCTTCATCAAATCAGGACCGTCAGCTGCACTGGGGCGGTTTGCAGCCGAGTGTGAAGCGGCCGGGATGAGGGTCAGCACCTCCAAATCTGAGG
Organism: Proterorhinus semilunaris; assembly: GCA_021464625.1. Lineage (NCBI taxonomy): Eukaryota > Metazoa > Chordata > Actinopteri > Gobiiformes > Gobiidae > Proterorhinus > Proterorhinus semilunaris. The sequence continues at coordinate 14,736,241 of CM038345.1, forward strand.
CCATGGTTCTCCACCGGATAAAAAAGGTGGCTTCCCCGCTTCAGGTCGGTGGAGAGTCCTTGCCCCAAGTGGAGGAGTTCAAGTATCTCGGGGTCATGTTCACGAGTGAGGGACGGATGGAGCGTGAGATCGGTAGACGGATCGGTGCGGCGTCAGCAGTGATGCGGTCGCTGTATCGGACTGTTGTGGTGAAGAGGGAGCTGAGCCAAGCGGCAAAGCTCTCGATTTACCTATCGATCTACGTTCCCACCCTCACCTATGGTCATGAGATCTGGGTAATGACCGAAAGGACAAGATCGCGAATACAAGCGGCCGAAATGAGTTTCCTTCGCAGGGTGGCTGGGCTCACCCTCCGAGATCGAGTGAGGAGCTCAGTTACCCGGGAGGAGCTCGGAGTAGAGTCGCTGCTCCTTCACATCGAAAGGAGCCAGCTGAGGTGGCTCGGGCATCTGTGTCGGATGCCTCCTGGTCGCCTCCCTCGGGAGGTGCTCCAGGCATGTCCTATTGGGAGGAGGCCTCGTGGAAGGCCCAGGACACGCTGGTGGGACTATGTCTCCGAGCTGGCCTGGTGTCGCCTCGGGGTCCCCCCAGAACAGCTGGAGGAGGTGTGCGTGGATCGGGAAGTCTGGGCATCTCTGCTGAGACTGCTGCCCCCGCGACCCGGCCCCGGATAAAGCGGAAGAGAATGGATAGATGGATGGATTAAAATAACTTTTAGGGGGAGTCCTTGCCCCAGAGGCTAATATATTGTGAAAAAGCTCGTTTATTTCTGTAATACAACTTCAAATGTGAAACTAATATGATATAGACTCATTGCATGAAAAATGAGATATGTCAAGCCTTTATTTGTTATAATGATGATGATTTTGGCTTACAGCTTGTAAAAACCCCAAATTCAAAATCTCTGAAAATTATAATATTACATGAAATCAATAATAAAAAATAAAAAGGATTTTAAACAGAAAAATGTCGGTCCTCTGAAAACTATAATCATGCATATGTACTTAGTACTTGGTTTGGGCTCCTTTTGCTTTAATTACTGCCTTAACCCTTATCCTAGGTACATTTTTGTACATTTTGCAAGATTTTTTTTTTCATTTGATGACCATTTTGTCTGTGTTGCAGCTTGAGACGTGGATTTCTGCATAAAATGTTCTTTCGAGACAAATTTTCCGAACCCAGTGTTTTTCTTTCATGTCTTTGGAGATCTGTATTTTTCATACGTTCGCCCCCTAGTGGTCAAAAATGTACACGCCTAAAAACAATCTAAAAATCTACATTTTTCCATATATTTTTTCCACTTCTTTTTGCATGATGAAACTGGCATTTAAAGGGTTAAAATCCATTACATTATTATAAGTTTGATCGTTTTGGAAAGACATCAAGTAGTTCAAGGGATTTATACAAAAAACAGTAGGAAAAAATATGACTGTATGGGTATTTTATGGCTGTTTTTAGGCATGTACATTTTCGTACACTAGGGTGACCAATGTATGGAAATTTGTAAATCTCTCACTACAGAAAAACTACAAATGCAGTCAAATATTTTTTTGTCTCAACTTTGACACATCCAAGTCCCTAAAATCCATCAAAGCCCCAGCACTCTACTATTTATTATTCAGAAAAAAGTTTTTATGTTTTTAGTTAGACATTTTCTAACGTTTACAAAATAAAGCTGTCATTTAAAGGGTTAAAATTCATAAAATTATTGAACGTGTGGTAGTTTTGGAAAGTAAAGTAATTCAAGAGATTTATGCAAAAAAAAAAAAATAATGGCCGTTTTTTAGCAGTGGCGCCTCCAGAAATTGTTCATAGGGGTGGCCAGATGGGGCCACTTAAAATCTTGGGGTGGCAAACCAAAACTAGGTCTAGAGCGGCTTGCCTGGCTGGCTGTGAATTTGGGCTGAAAATATTCATAACTGATACTACAGTACTACAATTAACACTGGCCAGTGGGGTGGCCAATGGGGTGGCCAGGAGTCGGCCAGGGGTGGCCGTGCGCCACTGTTTTTTAGGCGTGTACATTTTTGTACACTAGGGTGGCGAATGTAAGTAAAGTGAAGGATTCATCCATCTTCTTCCACTTGTCCGTTGCCGGGTCGTGGGGGCAGCTGTTGGAGTTGCCCAAATCACATTGCACCAACCCCTATGGCTCCTCCTGCAGGTGGTGGGTCCACAGAAGGACGGCCTCATGGTTCTAACCGGGCCTGTTGGTCTCTCATAAGGGGCCTCTGAACCGCTCTTTGTCTGACCCGTCACCTAGGACCTGTTTGCCATGGGAGACCCTACCAGGGGCACGAAGCCCCCGACAACAGAGCTCCCATTCGGGCGCTCAAACCCCTCCACCACGTTAAGGTGGCGGTTCCAGGAGGGGTAAATTGAAGGATGACAAGTGTTAATGCGGCGTGGCATGGATGCTATCAGCCTGTGGCACTGCTGAGGTGTTATGGAAAACCAGGATGCTTTACAGTTTTTCTCCATTGGTTTGGCTCATTTCTTGAAACAGAATTTACATTCTCAAAACTCATTTGGCAAAACAGTCTTAAGTTCAGCACAACAATATAGCTCACTCAGCAAAAGATCATATCTCTCCCAAAACAGTTCACTCATGTGTCAAAACTAAATTTCCTTCTCATTTAAATAGTCAATGCCCCCAAAATGGCAAAGATCCTTCTCAATTGCTTTGGACGTTCTCAACACTCTTGGTGCTTTTGCCAAAATAATGTGGATGGTTCGGCACAACACCATGGTTCACCTGCAAAAGAATCAGAATCAGAATAGATTTTATTTGTCATTGTTTGAGAACAAGTTCACAAGCTAGGAATTTTTCTTGACGCGGACGTGCAACATAAAACATATAACACAGAATTTAGATCAAATTAAGCTATAAAACGTTAAACTATAAGGCTTTAGGGGGCATGCATAAGGAATATTAATAAATAGATACAAAATAAAATAAAAAGTTTATAAACTTTTATAAAAGTTTATAAAAAGTTTATATCTCTCCCAAAACAGTTCACTCATGTGTCAAAACTAAATTTCCTTCTCATTTAAACAGCCAGTGGGCTTCACTTTGTCACCACTAAATTAGTGTAATAAATTACACTCATTTAGATTAGACCTCTATCATCCATTGCTCAATAAAACTTTAGGTGAAGACGATACAACAAGGTCTGTGTTTTGCCGTGTTTACAACATACTCTGAGGGGGCAAAAATACCATAAAATCAGGTACCTCAGCTTTAATTGCTGTAATACATTTATCAAATGTTCCAAGGGATTCATACATGGTATTCATGGGATTGTAATTTTGACAATTGAACAGACTGTTGTGCATGTGATGACAATCAGTTTAGATCAACAAGATCTATTCACTTGGAAATTGTGCTAATTGTCGGCCACATGTACTTAACCATTTGCAAAGATGTACTGAGACATTGAGACATGGACTTAGGCATTTGCAATTTGATGAAATTAATGAGAAATTCATTTCTGTTGTGAACAATTGCCAAGTGGTTTGGAGACTTGTCCATGCTGTTTTGAGAATGTAATTTCTGTTTCAAGAAATGAGCCAAACCAATGGAGAAAAACTGTAATAAAGCACAGTGGTCCCACACCAGCAGAAGACATGGCTCCTCAAATCATCACAGACTGGAAACTTCATTCTGGACTTCAAGCATCTTGGATTGTGTTCTTCCCCATTCTTCCTGCACACTCTGGACCTGTTATTTCGTTGTTTAGCCCGCGTACGACGCTTCTAGTTCAGGTCAGGAGCTGCATAACAAGAGGAATACGACATTTGAAGCCCATGTCCAGGATCCGTCTGTGTATGGTGGCTCTTGATGCACTGACTCCAGCCTCAGTCCACTTCTTTCGAATGACAATCATCTCCAGACTGCGGTCATCCCTGCGGCCTGTGCACCTTTTTCTTCCACACTTTCCCCTTCCATTTAACTTTCTATTAATGTGATAGATGACAGGGTGACACTTTGAGCCGACAATATAGTCCCTTTTCACAATATTCTAATCTTCTGAGATTTTTTTTTTTTTTACAAGCTGTAAACCATAAACATAATAACAAAGGCTTGACATGTGTCACGTTGCATGCAATGAGTCAATATCATATATTAGTTTCACATTTTAAGTTGAATTACAGAAATTAATGAACTTTTTTACGATATTTTAATTTATTTAAAATATATATATATTTTTGCTGTAAGGCACGAGCGCTAACCGCTACACCAAGGGTTCCCAAACCTTTTGACACGTAAACAAGCCGGGACCCCCATTGCATAAAGTTATTCCGTCTTATGCCAATTTAGGGCAGAAAGACATTTTAAAATCAAGGTAATGTCGGTCTATTTAAACCGTTTGGGCCATTATCAAAATATGGGCATTTTCTGTCGGGAAAAAAATAAATGTACAATACTTTTACATAAAAATCACCAGAACATGTTCAATAGCCTCTTAGTATTACTACAGGTCATAAGGGACAGCTTGGGTATTTTTCTTTTTTTTTTATCATTTAAGATTTGTATTTTAAGTTGTGTGTCATTGGTGTTACAACTATTTTAATGACAAACATAACGCAATAATGCAACAACATTTTGCATTTAGGAAATTTAACAATAGCCATTTTGTCTAAGAACAGTATTTTATTAAAATAAGGGAGAATTATGTTAAATTAAGTCCAGTGTTTTCATAACACCAATGACAAAAGTGTAACGCCATTGACGAATTTCAATTGTTTCTTTGTCTGAAGTATTTTTATGTCATTCCTGCACAGAGGTGGTGTATCACAGTAAAGTTGTATAGTTTTAACTGTGAACCTGTTCCTGAGATAAACTGCAAAAATATGACCTGAAATCACCCATCTCTTATGTGGCGCTTAATTTCATTTTGTTTTACTGCATTGTTTTTTTTTTATACATTTCATTTTCAGGGACAGGTTATTGCCCACAATTTGATAATGGCCCTTTGAAAGGATTTCACAAACTAAGCCATTCTACGCTCTGAAATTATAACAGTAACTTATCTTGAAATAGATGTGAGGAATAACTCCTTTAGATAAACCAGCTCGTTGTGTCCAGGTACAGAAAATCATCTGGTGACCCCCCATCATTGTGCAGCAGTTAGCAAGCCATCAAAGCAAAAAATGAGTTTGGGAAAAGTCTCATCACGAATAGTGCCCACGGTGAGTCATGTTCGAAAGGTTAATGAAGCGCTGCAGTGTGATTAAGTTACTTTGTCGACTGAATATACATACAATTTTCTTTAACACAAATGTTTAGCCCAATATCTTCACTGAAACCAACAATTCTTAAAAACAAATAAAAAATGTGCCAAAATTAAAAGATTCAACACACATTTCACTTATAAATCATGGCAACCAGGGTGTTCTTTATTGCAACACATTAGAAAACCAGCTTGTGTGGGTAGACACCATTAGACAGGCAGAAAGAAGAGCGCAGGTATCCTTTAAGCTGTGGTACTTTCTTAATGAGGGGCAGGAGCTGAGAGTCAACAGCCTTCTGGTCTTCTTTTCTCTGCTCCGTCAGCTGGTACTTCTACAAAAAACAAAGCCATTAGCCATTATGTAGCCGCCGTATACTTGCGTTTTATTTCAACTCCAGTTTACCTCTTTTTCTGTATCAAAGATCTCTCCCTCCTGATGACGGGGCCTCCTCAGCTTCTTCTTTTTGAAGTACGAGTCATTCAGGGTTTTGGGAATCTTCATGCCAGAGATGTCAATTTTGGTATTTGTAGCGATGACAAACTTCTGGTGTGCCCTGCGCAATGGGACTCTATTCAGGGCAAGAGGGCCTAGAGAAAAACAATATATTAGTAAACCTTTGACGATATAAACTTAAGGTGGTCATGCCCTCATGCTTACCAGTGACCAGCAGGAGACCAGTTGAGAGCTGCTTTAGAAACACAACACGCTGGAATAGAGAAAGCGTAAACGTCAGAAATACTATGGGAAGTTATTCTATACACCGACACAAGTAGCATGTTATAAACTGAAGCCGCCTCGGATGCAGTGAAAGATTTAAAAAACCCATTCCAGGTAACCCCTTTTTGAAAACCTCTGACACCCATGATACAATTACAGGGATTATACAGGTAGCAGCAAGTCAGATTTAATGCCAAAATACAATGTTTTTTTTATATCTGCTCATATTTCTTTAGGGATTTGTAAACATTACATTCAAAAGCAAATCGGCAAAAAATATGTAAAATGTCAGCCAAAACAGCTGTAAAATGTGTGACAAGTTTTCTATTTATGCTGAAACTATGCAGTACAAATGGTTGAGCAAAGGCGTTTTCCAATAATTTGGAGGAACATTTTGGAAATTCATTTGGCAAAATTTCACTTTGATGCTTCGAAAAAAATCCAGCATACATAATTAATTTGAGTGCAGCAGTAAAAAAAAAGAAAAAATTTAAAGCTGAAAATAAAACGGTGTCATAAAACATGACACCGTTTTGTGTGCATACAAATGTAAACCCAACGTCCTGTAGCTGGTTTGCCAAGTTTACCTTTCCACGATGGCGGCCAGTGAGCAGGACTAGCACTGTTCCTGGTGTGATAGACGCACGCAGGTTCCGCTTATGTTGACAAAAGGGCTTCTTTCCATGGCTCTTCAGTTTTCGGGGAACATCCTCTGTTGGGTAGTAACGGGGCTATGGGTCAAAAGGAGCAATAATGTTAACGAGTAGTCGGGAAATAAAAGGTTAACTCTTTCAATGACACGATATCCTTCACTAAAGGAATGGGACTGGTCTCTCGCATCCCCTCGCTCTCAGTCTCTCCCTGCGACATACCAACTCATGCACAGAAGCTGATCACGGAGACGGGATTTAGAGCTGCATAAAAGTCTCTGGATCACAAGCAAATTGCTGCCTCATATTTGCGGCATTTACAACTTAAAGCTGGGCAATTTTTTCAACAAATCTGCGATTTAAAAAAATAAATAAACTCGATTTACGATCGATTTGACCCATTGACTCGATTTTTAAATCAAATAAAAGAAAAAATTCCCAGTCCTATTACAGCTACGGATTTTTTGACCAGCCCCAACCCACCCCATGACAGACAATTTTGTAACCAGACTTAACGTGTACCTAGTGGTACGTATATATTGGGCCAATATTTGGATATGTTCAATATTGGCCAATATTAAAATGAGATGACTTTGTTTCTTGCATTGGAAAGACCTCAGAGCTTTGAAATTAGCCCTCCCACAACTTTAGGCCTCTGGGGAGCGGAGAAACAGTCACAGGTTGTTACACCCAATTTATATTTTATGTTCTAGACTTTTGCTTATAATTTCGGAACTTAAGGGAGACTTCTGTGCAAGTTCTCAGTCGTACAGGAGTTGTCCATCTTCAATCTTACTTTATCTTCTGTACTCAGTAGTTGAAGTCTAACGTTTCGCCTCTCATCCAAAAGGCTTCGTCAGCGACAAAAGTCCCACTCAGCCCACAGCTCAAGATATAGACCAACGGGGAGGAGTTGAATCAAGTACCTTCATTGAAGATTAAGGGAGACTTGCCCTTTTTTGTTCTTCCTTACCCAATGAATTACTTGATCAATTCAGCCCTATGCCCGTCATTCAGCACCCCCCGAACACAGTTACGACACGTAACTAACCGACACATTTAGAAGCATCACACAGGATTATAGATGACATTTTTACAGAATCGGCCAAAAATCTCACGGTACATCTCAGCATCTGCCAATCAAAATACCCAATAATTGGAATCGGCCTTACAAAAACCCACATCGGTCGACCTCGTCGATATACATTATATATCCATGATTGAAACCTCTAATATAAGGTGAGTCATAAATCCAATTTAGGAAGCGAACAGCTTAAATATGTTTGACAAAATCCCACACGCCTTTTGCAAGGAGGTAGCAGCAACAGTTATCTTAGCCAAACACTGGAGCAGTGGTTCAACCTCAATTTATTTATACTCAAAGTACCCCTACCTCAAGGATCTTGCCAATATTGCAAAGTGACCAACTAAGATTGAGTAACAGTTTTCAAAATGAAGCTAAAAACGCACACATTCATAAGTGCTTTAGTACACCCAGCAGTCCCCGTACCCCAAGTTAGAAAACACTGCACTGGAGGATATTCAGATAGTATGCTACTAAAGCAACAGCATAGCAATAGAGCCCAGTGAGTGGGTGTCTGCATTGTCATCAGATTTGACTTGGTGTGAATGTTGACCAAGAATATAACACATGCACATAGCCTACTTAAGCAAATGTAATTGGTTTTAACACACTGTAGCGTCAGAATAATTCAGTATAACAAATATTCACTGATGAATTACTATACCAACAGGACATTTTATGCAGTATGACAGCTTTACTTAAAAGTTTCCACCCGTCTCAATGAAATAGTTCAAATAAGAGATTTTTTTTTGGTGCAACCACTTTTGTTAAATAAAAAGGAATTACCATCTTGCGCAGCTTGACGACACGAGTGCCTCCATTTTTGTCTCCTCCAACAGGCTTGACAACAGTTGCCCTGGGTTTCTCCTTGATCTTCTTCTCAATCTGATATACAAACAATAAGTACACGTTGACTATTTGACTTGAGTGACAATGTACAGTTCCAGTAAAGCAACTCCCGTTATGTCAAAAATCACATTTAGTTGCAATGTTTGGTCATACCTTGGTCTCGGAGGTCTTTGTTTTCCTCTTGTACATGGCCCTGCGAGCATACATGGCAGAGCGGGAGTACCGGCCAATACCCCGGGCAAGAACCGGGTTTCGGCTCCCGTGCCTCTTCTTGGCAGACTTTTTGTCTCCCTCTGCCATCTAAAAAAAAATAAAGCGGACGGTAAGCGTCATGATTATGTGACAAGAAAAATGAACACATTTCCTGGTAAATGACTACACAGCACCCATTTTTTGTTAAACTAGGGCGCAATTACAATTTTGACCTCTCAGTATAGAGCCAGGGAAACGCTATGTTGTCCAGAGAAAATATGGCACTGTATACTTTAATATGAGCGACAGTGAGTGTATCTAGCATAGCCACGATGCTCAAGCTAATGGCAGCATGAACACTAGCCGGTGGCCTACTTTCGTTCACGCAAATGCTGCTGTATCAGACAAACAGAATCGTTCATTCAACGTAATATTTACATCAATCGTGCGGCAAACGATTAACTATGCATTCCCCGCTTACTATGTGTTATTATCTTTAATCAACACAACAGATGAACTCGGATGCTTTGGACACAAATACAGGAAAGGGGACGACATCTTACCTTTGCTATGAAAAAAAGACCGACATCCGGGTATTTGACGTATATAAGGACGTCGCTTAATGACGTTGACGTACGGCGTAAGTCGCCTTTTTTTGTGTAACATTTTTTAATTGCAAACAAGTGAGAACACATGCTGAAAAGGAAAGACGTAAGCAGCGCAAAACATACAAATACAATGATACTTTGTAGTATAATAACAATATTAATTTATTTTATTTGTATTTTTTTTTACTTTTTATTTAGGTATCACCAAGTGAAATACAAATGTACAGTTTTTACAGTATCAGTACTTCACAATACATAAGGTAGGAAGATAGACGTTTGGGTGTGTGGGGGGCTGGGGTGGGGGCAAGAACAACAAAAAACTGAATGTATGAATGTACATGTGATGCATTTATGTGTGGAATGAAGGCCTAGTATTTATTATATATTTATGTATTAATTAAAAAGGTATTATGTAATTTTTTTATTTTGTATTTTTTTGGCTTATCTTTTTCATGTTTTCATTTTCCCGTTCTGCTTTTCCGTGTTTCTGCAGGTGTTGATAATAGGAAAAATAGTGACCTGCTGCCAAAAGGGGGTGCCCTTTGAACATCAGTGCACCTCTTGCAGAGTGTATGGGCCTTTACGAAACCGCTTCCTCCTCCCTCACCCTACCCCCTAACACTTTAATTTACTTCAATGCCTAACACTCAATTTGCGCGTGCCCGCGGAGTGGAGTTCTGTCCGAAATGGAAAAGTGGGTGATCACTGATCAGCTCCTTCACAGCGAGTCAACATCGATGCAGACTCTATATTAGATCTATTATATTATATTATATTATAATAATCTAATATCTAATATCCATGTGCAGACTTCACAAGTGTGTGTTACACAGAAGAGTACTCCCACGAGCAACACGCACCAAACAACCTCAGTTCCGCGTTTACTTAGAAACACCTAAGAGTTCATTTGAACAACTTTATCGTCAAAGAGACATTTGAAAAAGAAAGCAACAATGAGACCTAATATTATGGGGGGTATGTCAATACGACATGTTTGAATCTGAATTACTTTGTAAACTCATAAGGGAACATTTTGTTTCATTTAAAAGTAAGATCAGTCAAACTTGTGATGTTTGCTACATTTTGGGCTGTGCAGGGGAGAGTGCGTCTGAAAGTCACTGCTTGAATGTCTGTGATGAGTGAACCTCTGAAGGTGCCCTCACTGAGGCCTGAGTGGAAGGGTGTAGGGGAAGGGAACGGTTTCGGAAAGGTCCTAAGAGTGTCCTAATCTGTGCATTAAAAGGAGCATGATAATATACTAACAATATTAAGAGGGCATCAGTTCATATATATATCGGTTTTCCACATAGTTTAAGGTACCTTTACACTCTATATAATTCTAAGAGACTTTAAAGTTTTTTTAAAGTTCATTTTAATAAGAACAAATATATATATATATATATATATATATCAATAATGGTTTTATAGTGCACTTTTTTCATTTTAGTTGAAATGATAAATATCTTGATCTTATGGAATTTTCTTATTTTTTGACCAAGCTAGAGAACATTTCAGTAGTTAATGACGATCTTAATATTAAATTATTAGATAAGATATGAATGGCACAAGTGTCAAAGAGGCTTTGGTTGTTGTAGTCATGGTTGTGGTTCTCTTTGAACTATGTTTTTAAATTGTGCATGATTAAAATATACCACAATAATCTACTTGTTGTGTGATATTAGTAATAAAAGAAGAGTTTTAAAGGAAATACAATAAAGTGTCATGGTACTATACAAATTAAGTCAAGCGTGTCTGTGTACTAGTGAACCAATGATTTTGCAGTTTGTTTAAGGTTCAAAGCGCACATGCCGACATGGCTTGAAAAATACACAACAAACTGCAGCTCAGAAGGACACTCCATCACAACTGGTAAGGTATTTTACACATTTCTTTAATTGGCAAGAGTAGAATAAACACATAATTATAAACGGCATCTTGCTGAACTTCCAACAGTGTCACACCTTTGCTGCATCATATTGATATCAGTTTTAGATGTGGTTACAGGATTATAGGCACATATGGTTTACAAATAGCTAAATGGGTCAACTAAACCAATCTGATAATTATGAACTGTGATTGATAGATGCATATGCTGTAATCATATTGTCAGCTTGAGTCACAGGGTTTGCATGTTAATCTGTTACTGTGTGAAACACTGCTTTATTGTCATTTTCCTTCTCAGCAGCATGTTTAGTTTCTTTAGTTAGCATTTTCAATGATTATGGCAATCCCCTGACCACCACCAATGCAAGCGGAGCCAATGGCATACTTGCCCCCTCGTCGCCTGTTAAAAAGAAATAGTTGAAATACAACGTAAGTACTGTGTTGGATCATGGACTGTGGAGTCTGTGGATTATTGTGGTGCAGTTGGATATCGCTCAAATTATTGTGGAGTAGACTATGAGGTGATTGCTTTGGTCATTTTCAGAGTTGAGTGGTAAGTGTTCTACACACATGTGAAATAACTAATATTCTAAAAGCAAAAAAATAAAACAATATAAATGTTAGATTAAAATCACCTGAGCTCATGAACCAGGTGAGCTGTGATGCGTGTACCAGATGCTCCCAGTGGATGGCCAATGGCAATAGCTCCACCATTAACATTGCTCTTTTCTGGATCCAGACCCAGTGCTTTAGCTACAGCCAAGTACTGGGAGGCAAAAGCCTCATTTACCTAAACATAAGAAGTCAAATCAATAAATTCAATATTATTGTATTATCATACAATAAATGTACCTCCACTAAATCCATGTCACTCAAAGAAAGGCCTGCTTTTTTAAGTGCTTCTGTTATTGCAGGAACAGGACCTGTATTACATTAACCATATACAAAATGCAATTTAAAAAAAACAAAATGATGAATAAAATTTCAAATTAAAAGCATTTAAAAGCATACCAATTCCCATAATGCTTGGGTCACATCCTGATACATGATAAGCTACTATTCTGGCCAGTGGTGTGAGCTTGTGTTCTTTCACTGCATCTTCACTTGCAATCACCACAGCAGCAGCACCATCAGAGACACCCTGTACAAAAGAGAGGTTAGCAACAACCTTTAACTTGACTATAATTAATAGTTTAACCTGTCCAAAGAAACAGTTCCTACCGAAGCATTCGCAGCTGTGACTGTTCCACCCTTTTTGAACACAGGAGCTAGTTTGGCCATTTGCTCTAGGGTAGTTTGAGGACGAGGGTGTTCATCCTGAGCCATGGGCACTGTGCCTTTTTTAGCTTTCACATCGATTGGAGCAATTTCAGCAGTATAATATCCTGCATCATGAGCTACAGCGGCAACCAAAATAGTGAAATACACATCATTAAGTATTAGCACCAACTGCCTTTTCAAATGTACCCAGTCTTACCAGCCTTCCACCTTTGCTGTGTTTGATGGGCATATTTGTCACAATCTTCTCTTGTGATCTCATATTTCTGTGCAAGGTTTTCTGCTGTAATACCCATTGGAATTTTGACATGTAGATCAGTCAAACCTGCCCACAAAGTGTCTTCCAGCTTTAAAAAGACAACCCATTCATATGATTAAAAATCTATTTACATTTTTACCGGAAATTCATCTTGAGTATTAAACCTTAAGATCAAATCCAAACTTTGTTCCAAACCGGATGTTACGGACAGCATAAGGAGCTTGGCTCATACTTTCCGAGCCACCACAAAGGACCACTTCAGACTCTTTGAGAGAAATCTCCTACAGAACATAATTATGTTTTACCTTATTAAAAAAGAAAATCTTGCCACAAAAATTATAGTTCTTACCTGAGCCCCATTAATAATAGACTGAAAACCTGACCCACACAATCTATTTACAGTCAGGGCAGGGACTGGGATAGGGACACCGCACCTAAGGCCAACGTGACGAGCAATGTAAGGTGCATCAGCCGAGCTCTAGAAAATAAAGTTTTTTTTTAGAAAGATCAACAACATAATCTAACAAGTGAATGCTGTCCTTACCTGCATAACATTTCCCATTATGACACTGTTGACTATCTCAGGTGCAATACCCCCTGCAGCAAAGGCTGCTTTTGCTGCATGCTCAGCTAGATCTGTTGCACTGTGGTCTTTCAACACACCTCCATAGGTTCCAAATGGAGTGCGTTTAGCAGCTACAATAAAAATACCTGTGGGGGGAAAAAACAAGGATATTTTTTTTATATGATCCATATTCACAGAGTGAATACAGATTTTTGTATTATTATTTATTTATGCCTATTTATTTTTGTAACAATGGGAGTTTACCACAACACTGTACTTAAAAGACAGGATGAATAAGTGGAACTAGTATGTTCTTTTAGCCTAGCAAGTTGCACTGATCTAAAACAAAATTTAACAATACTTGGATCTTTAAAATAACTCTAAGGTGAATCTTAAATCTCTATTTAATGGCTAACTTCCAATACATGTTCAAGTAATGATTTACAATTGATAACATACTTGGCCATATTTCAATTACACTACACCAACATGAAGCAAAAGATTGTATGTACACTATAAAATGTAAGTATCTATTCTTTGCATACCTCTGAGAAGCGACATAGTGTAGTTCAGTCCAATTTTGTCAGGTCCAAACTCAGTTGACGAAAACTCCCGACACTTAAACGACCTTTCCCCTATTTTGAAATGGGTTTGAGATTCGACAAACCAAGAATGTGTAAATCTCCCCCAAATTAAAATGCCCAATAATTTTCCAAATCATTCCGTATTTCTTGTTTTACTATGCATCGGAATGTTACAGGTTTACGCATCTATATATATCATATATATATTTTGGGGGATTTATGTAAAAGGACGAAAGTGCCGTTTAAACATATACGTCATCATTATGCGCGACGACACGCCATCCTTGATCCTTGCTCATGCGTGACATTTACGGGGCATTTTAGTCGTTTTTGCTTGAATGTTGCTGACATTGATTACTTATATTCAGTCTTTGTATATTTAGAGGGCCATTGCTTATAAAAAATAATGTCGCTAGCATTGTCCTGTTTGCTTTGGAGGGCTTCATCCCAGTACGTCCTGCCGCGAAGGTAAGGGCGACCCTTCAGTGTATTCACCTCAGTTTGTATCAGGACAATTAAAAGGCAGATGTTTACAGTATTTGTGTGTGTGTTTTTAGCTTGCTTGTAGATTGTGCTGCACGGACCTCTCTTTTTGTACCTGCAATGACACTGAGGACAACAACCCCACTAAGGTGTTGATTAGTTATTCATTATTTTTAGTGCATACCTGTGGTCATTTTCATAAACTGGGTGACAATGTGTTTTCAGAGCTGAACCTAAAAAGAAGAAAAAAGTGGATCCAAAACGAGACCTGATGATAAGAGATAGACTAAAGAAAAAGCTGAAAAAAATTGAAAAGGTTCCACCTGAGCTCATCCCCATTGAAGACTTTATTACGCCAACTAAATCCATGGATGAAGCAAGGTAAGTTTTTAATTTTGACTTTGTTTTTGACGTTTCTGTACTGAGTATTCCATGATAAATCTGTTTTTTATTATTATTTCTGATAGAACACGGTCTGCACCAGTGATTTCATTTGAAGAGAGTGAACACAGAGCTTTGCTACTGAAAGAGTGGTCTCGATACAAACAGGTGATTATTATAAGAACTTTGATTATGGACACTAATATTTACAGTCACTATTTTTGTGTTCTGTTACAGGAGCAACACATGGCTGAGAAAAAGGCTGTTGAATCTTCACTGAAAGCTCAGATAGACGCACTGGAGGAACTGAGGCTCTCATCTCATGAACTTTACCAGGCAGCCCTAAAACCAGACATTTCTTTATTCCCCTTCAGTCACAAGGGCCCTGCCCACACACCACCAAAACCCAAATATGAAGCACCTGACGGGAAATACCATGACATCACCAGGGTTTACACTCAATAATAGACTACAAAGTGATGTGTTTTTTCAGCCCATTATATTTATGTCTTTATCCAAAATCCTGGGCCAGACATCTTGCAAATGCATTGACGTACGTGAGCTCCTGTATGCCCCAATGTCAGGGAGACATGAGGGGTGGCCACGCTGGTCTGTAGATTGCACTCTCTAACACTTTTAACACATCTGCAGTGAAAATAAAATTATACATCTCTAGTCCATTACACTGTACCAGGGAGATGTTGTGCTGAAGTTAATTGTACAATCGCAACAATAAATTCATATTTTAAATATTTTTGAAATGGAACTCGTGTCACAAAAAACGGGACTGATTCTATTTATCTTTCTTTTTTTAGATACACGTACCTCTTGTGCACATTCAACATGTATGTAAACAGCCACATCAAAGCAATAACATGAGCAGCAGGGCAGCCAGCCAGGTTTCTTCCGAGTGGCGTCAGCGCAGCTCAGCCGTAGCAGCTCAGGACAGACACCTGAACACTATTTTGTTGTAAACTTGTACAATAACAATAAAGCACTTACTTACTTTTAAAACACAAGATCAGAGGTCTAGTGTTGAAACCAGACTTAACTTGCAGGTTAGCCTACTGTAACGGCCTGCTCACTGGCCTCTCTAAACGAGCTGTTATTCAACTGCAATACATCCAGAACGCTGCTACTCGAGTCCAGACAATAACCCGGGAATGTGACCATATTAGTCCAGTGCTCTGGTCTGTGCACTGGCTTCCTGTCACTCAGAAAATAGAATTCATAACAGCTCTGCTTGTGTACAAGTCTTTTCATTAGAACCATTGACAGTAAATTAACTAAATATACTGTCAATGATTAGAACTTCTTAGACTCACAAGACTAGAGTCCCAATGTCCACATATCATTTATCATTGAAAGCAAATTGACATTTTATATGATCAATGTGGACTGTTAAGTGCAGATGCACAATATCGCATCCAAATTGTAATTCAAATAAAATATATATTGATACAATGGAAGTGTAGACTTGTTTTTAATGACGAGACAAAATACATTAATATACAAATGCAAATGCTACCATTTTAAATTTATCAATTCATGTTTCTTAAGGCTTTTCCTGGTTTAAAGGCAGGTGCCAGTCTTTAGGAGGTTCTTTCCTCAGTTCCCACACCGGAGTAAGTTTTTGCTGCTCTGCTATCCTATTCTTTTCACTCCTTTGCAATGCCTCCTGCAAGAAATAAACACATATACTCAGATGAACACAATACACTCAGGAAGCCATTGTACAGTATTAAACCTTTGCTTTGGTATCTTGGTGGCTTTCCCATTGCCTGCAGTTGTTGTAGTCTTCCTTCCACTGCTGACAGGATGGTGAATTCCCATAGGTGTAGTATTGGTGGAACCGATTCCATAGGCCTATACAGTGTCTAAATTCACTCCAATAATCCTCACACGCCTGGGGTGGCTACAAATAAAGATAGAGTTATAGAAGTGTGAGGAATGTGAGATTACTTTTAAACTATTTTTGGTTAGAAAAGCGACACATGGCGCTCTCTTGTGGTCATTTACATTCAACATTGTCAGGAGTGGTCTCTATAATAGCTTATGTAAGACTACAAATGTCATAGAGTATGCTTTATTCAGACTTTTTGAAATAATTAAACAGAGGAGAACCAATCCATATAAACAAAAAATAAAGTTATTGTACAGTATTTTTACTCTTTAAAAAAAAATGTATGTGGCATTTGTTTGCTTGTTTTTATGTCATGTGTTTATAGCTCCTTGCACATTTTTACCGCTGTGGTTTTTATACTCTGCACTGGCTTCCTGTCGCTCAATAGAATTTAAAACGGCTCTGCTTGTGTACAGGTCTTTTCATGGTTTAGGACCAAAGTACATCTCTGACATGTTAGAGCCGTATGAACCATCTCGGGCCCTGAGAACTTCAGTGAGGGGTGTCCTGGTGGTTCCCAGAGTCAGGACTAAACACGGTGATGCTAAAATCTGGAACCGTTTTCATGAGGATGTGAGACAGGCCTCAACTCTGACAATGTTAAAATCTAGGCGCCCTTGTTACTCTAACTAACTCAGTCTGAACAAGCAGGTTTACTTGAACACAATGAATGAACTAAACGCAACCCCAGGTGTGTATTTCACGAGGGAACAACATTTTAAGATTGATCTAAATCTAAAAACCTCGTTTAGCAAAGCACGGGCCCTTGAGACACTGTAGCGTACGCACCGCTACCTGTAGCCAACAGTTAATATGTTGTTAAACACGTATTTACTTAGTTTTGACACATAACAGATTTTTGTTGGTACATAATCAGCATTATGTCGGTTTATTTACCCTCCACGGTATGTTTCGAGGTTGCGCCATTGAAAAGACTTGAAGTACTTCCGGCTAGAGAACCTTCACGTTAAAAGCTTTATATATTTTCCCAACCTGTACATTTGTTTATGAGCTTTTTATTTTATTTCTATTTTTGTTTGTTTTCACTGAAGAAAAAACATGTACAATTCAAGTTAGGAGCTAGCTAATGAAAACCTTTATGTACCCTATCACTGACTGATATTGATATATAAATTCATCTCATTTTTGTTCTATTATACACATAAAGAAGGCAGCAAGATTTAAAAACACTATTTATTAAAGACCAGAAATTGATCCAAGAGAAGTCTCAAAAATGATCATAAATTCTCATGTATTTACATTCAAATTACTTTTGAATTTTGGATGGGGAATTGAAGATGGGGGAGTAAAAAAGAACGTAAAAAGAACAAGTGTATTTTAAAAAGTTAGATATAATAAAAAAAATAGAGGGAAAGTTATAATTAACCACTAAAAATAATAATGGATAACGTTCCAATATGATGTGGTAAAAAAAAAAAAGAAACAGCAATTCCAAAGTTTGTTTTTCACTTCTTTTTTTTTTTTTTACTGCAGATAAATGTACAACCTTGTATGCATAAACCAGTGTTCTCTTCACCAAAGCACGTCAAGGCTTTCTGCCTTTCTTGCGCAGTGACTGTCCTTCTCCAGAAAAGGCAATGAATCTGCTCATGGCGTCATCCTTTTAGGAAAAAATAAATAAAAATACATTCCATCAGAACACAAAACCATCCGATTGTAAAATTATACAGTTGGATAACAATTCAAGTTGAACAAACAAAAACATGTAACTGATAACTTACATCCTCAAAAACTTTCTTGGGCAATGGTCTTGAGTTCCTAATGAAAGTGATTCGTCCAACTTTGAATTCATAGTTAGGAATACCTCTGTAAAAACATGAGAAAATGTTTAAAAAAATGAACAGTAGAGCAACTCAAGAGCACAAACATACAATGAAGTATGTAAAAAGGTCTTTGTTGTCCAGCTTTATTGTATGTGATAGATATAGGATTATAATATATATATATATACACATACACACACACACACACACATTATATATTAGGGCGCATCATACGCCCCATTTTTTTTTTTTTTTATGAAAGTATGACCAAAGTCTAGAGCTGGAGACACTTCTAAAGACTCTTAAACCGGTCACATCTCTGCATCTCCCCTCCTCCGCGAGAAACACATGGAGCACGTGGGAGAAGCACGTGGGACGCTGTGATCCACGTGCTTAAAGCGAAATGGATTGTGGGAAATATAGTTGGCGGAGAACGCACAAGTCTCCTCTGATGCATCCTCGGTAAAATGGGCGGAGCAAGTTCTCATTCGGGGATTTACAGCGGACCTCCTGAGAAGCAAACTTTGGTCCGGGGCTGGAGTTGTTGGGGCCGGGCTGGAGGTCTCTGCCCCAGCCTGGAGCTGTCGGGAGCGGGCTGGAGGTCTTAGCCCCGCCTGAGGCTGTTAGGGCCGGGCTGGAGGTCTCTTCCCCAGCCCGGAGCAGTCGGGTTGCGGGATGGAAGTCTCAGACCCCTCCTGAGGCCGTTTACACCGGGCTGGAGGTTTCTGCCCCAGCCTGGAGCTGTCGGGAGCGGGCAGGAGGTCTCAGACCCCTCCTGAGGCTGTTAGGACCAGGCCCGTGGTATCAGACCCGGCCTGGAGCTGTTAGAACTGGGCTGGAGGTCTTAGCCCCAGCCTGGACAGGAGGTAAAAGCTTACAGCACCTGGTATTCCCATGCGGTTCCCCATCCAAGTACTAACCAGGCTTGACCCTGCTTAGCTTCCGAGAAATAAAAAAGAACAAAATATTTAAATTAACTTTTTTTTTATTGAACTTATTATATTATACTTTCATGTTGTCGCAATTCTATAGCCCGTTTTACAAATGTTATATGCAATTTGTTATTGCATATAACCTAAACGTTCTCCCTCAGAATCCCGTGCTTTCTGACCATTTTTTAATTACATTTAGGTTCCTAATCGAAGATTATACTAATCCACAGGATAAAATTCAATTAAAACGGCCACTATCTGAAAAAGCTGTGTTAAAGTTTAAAGAAATGATCCAGCCAGTCTTTAATACTATGTCTACAGAGAATAGCTCGCTTACTGATTTAAATAAAAGTGATGAGTTTGTCGACAGCGTTATGCTCACACTAAAAACAGCCCTTGATGTTGCGGCTCCACTGAAACAGAAAGTGGTTTGGCCAAGGTGCGTTGCTCCCTGGTTCAACGCGGAAACACGAACGCTTAAACGAAAGACTCGCAAATTAGAACGGTTATGGCGCAATTCTAGCACTGAGCAATCTCTTAGATCTTGGAAAAATTGCCTACTCGCCTATAAGCAAGCCATGAGGAAAGCAAAAACAGATTACTACTCTTCATTAATTGAAGTAAATAAAAATAACCCTAGGTTTCTTTTTAATACGGTGGCCCGGCTAACAAACAGTCACAGCGCAGTAGAGCCTTCCATTCCTGATACCCTTAGCTGCGATGACTTCCTTAAATTCTTTAATGACAAAATCACAACCATTAGAGATAAAATAAATGATAAGCTTCCCTTGTCTTCTGATCTAAATCCAGCTGTAGAATCATTGCCTCCTTTCAAAGCCTTAGACAAGTTCATAACTGTAGATGAGGCTGAGGTATTATCAATCATTATGTCTTCAAAACCATCAACTTGTCTTCTAGATCCAATTCCAATTAAACTCCTCAAAGAAATTACCCCAGAAATCTCAGATACCATATTGAAAATAATTAACTCATCTTTAGAAAATGGGTATGTACCAAAGTCCTTTAAATATGCTGTTATCAAACCACTTTTGAAAAAACCCAATCTCGATCCTGATATTCTAGCAAACTATAGGCCCATATCTAATCTGCCTTTCATTTCAAAAGTCCTTGAAAAAGTAGTGGCTAAGCAGCTTTGCCGCCACCTACAGGACAATAGTTTATTTGAAAAATTTCAGTCAGGGTACAGAACTTATCATAGCACAGAGACCGCCTTAGTCAAAGTTACCAACGACCTGTTATTAGCAGCTGACGCCGGACTAGCTTCAGTCCTGGTTCTGTTAGACCTCAGTGCAGCCTTTGACACAATCGACCACAATATTCTCCTGCAGAGGTTA
The DNA here is from genome assembly GCA_021464625.1 of Proterorhinus semilunaris. NCBI lineage: Eukaryota > Metazoa > Chordata > Actinopteri > Gobiiformes > Gobiidae > Proterorhinus > Proterorhinus semilunaris. The sequence continues at coordinate 14,756,984 of CM038345.1, forward strand.
GAAACTGACGTAGGCCTCAGGGGAACAGCCCTCTCTTGGTTTAAATCTTACTTATCTGATAGGCACCAATTTGTTAATGTAAACCTAAAGTCTTCACCGTGTTCTAAAGTGTGCTATGGGGTGCCACAGGGTTCAGTGCTCGGGCCAATTTTATTTATATTGTACATGCTCCCATTAGGTAACATAATCCGAAATCATAATATAAATTTTCCCTGTTACGCGGATGACACACAGCTGTACTTATCAATAAAACCAGGTCAGACAGATAAATTAGATGTGCTTAGTTCCTGCGTAAAAGCCATCAAGACCTGGATGACTGTAAATTACCTTCTCCTTAACCCTGATAAAACCGAGGTTATTATTTTAGGTCCTCAAAAACTGAGAGAGTCTTTATCTCAGCAGATCATCTCCCTGGATAATGTTAGCGTATCAACGAGCTCTAAAGTAAAAAACCTTGGAGTTCTGTTTGACCAGGACCTCTCTTTTAAAACGCATATAAACCAGGCTTGTAAAATTGCGTTCTTTCACCTGCGCAACATTGCTAAAATACGAAACATTCTACCTAAGAGTGATGCAGAAAAACTTATTCATGCATTTGTTTCCTCAAGGCTGGACTACTGCAACTGCCTGCTAGCAGCGTGTCCTAAAAGTTCCCTAAAAAGTTTTCAACTAGTTCAAAATGCAGCTGCAAGATTGTTAACGCGTACAAAGAGAAGAGAACACATTACACCTGTGCTAAAGTCTCTCCATTGGCTTCCTGTTGAGTTTAGAATCAAATTTAAAATCCTGCTCCTCACATTTAAAGCCATAAAGGGTTTGGCTCCGCTTTATCTCCAAGATGTTATCGTTCCATATCGGCCAACCAGAGCACTCCGCTCTCAAAACTCAGGGCTACTAGTGATTCCTCGGGTCTCCAAAATCACTGTAGGAGGAAGAGCCTTTAGCTACCAAGCTCCGGTTTTATGGAATAAACTCCCAGCTCACGTTAAAGAAGCAGACACAGTCCCTACATTTAAGACTAGGCTCAAAACGTACCTCTTCGAATTAGCTTATGATCAGGTCAGTTAGGTAAAGCTCTAACCCACAGCCTGAAGTAAAGCTGCTTTAGGAGAAACTCTGCTGTGGGAAGTACGGTACACTGAGCGCTATCCTCTTCTTCTTCTTACTGCAACCTTTGTCTTACTATGATACAATATTTATTTCATCTGTAGTCTGTTCATTACTATTCACATGGTGTCTCCTGTCCCACTCCCCCTTGGGAGTGCCTGTCTAGATCGAACGGAGGGACCCGGCTGAACGGAGGGACCCGGCTGAACGGAGGGACCCGGCTGAACGGAGGAACCCTGCCTACTGACAACAAGGACTGGACGGTCTGTGATCTTGGCCCGTCTACTGAGGGACTCCTTCGGCCCTGGGTCTCTATAGCCTGTCCGTCCATGGGAGTGGATCTCTCCTTCTGTGGTTCTCCTCAAGGTTTCTCGTTTCTCCCACTGGGTTTTTGAGTTTTTCCTTGCCGGGCTGGAGAGTCTAAGGACAGGGGACACCCGAGCTGCTCGTCGCCACCCACTGCTCGTCGCCACCCACTGCTGACGCTTATTTGGACATTATGTTTGCCTGGATATTTGATTCACCGGAACTTTACATTGTCTTATTTACTGTTCTGTTTTATTGCCTTAATGTTTGTTACAGCCCTATGAGGCAACTCCTGTTGTGATATTGGGCTATACAAAACAATTGATTGATTGATTGATTGAACAAAAAAAAAGGTCTGGATTGTTGGCGCTCTACAGCTAAATCCCCAAAACTCAATGTGTTAACAGTCAACATGTGCTAAATCTAACAGCCCTGTAATGACTAATAACAAATTGCATATAACATTTGTAAAACGGGCTATAGAATTGCGACAACATGAAAGTATAATATAATAAGTTCAATAAAAAAAAAAGTTAATTTAAATATTTTGTAAAAAATCACTTTCGAAGATTGCAGACTTCACAAACAACTTGAACAACTTGAGGTGGACCCCCTAAACAATGTTGGAATTAGACAAAAACATTTTAGAAATTCTTTGTATGACCAAAGGAATGTTTTAAAACTGGGGACATAATAATTAGTTGACATTGGGGTGTTTGATATGCCCATATCATATCATTTGACGCCCCAGCACCATCTGAAGTTCCATTGTTCCACTGAAGCAAAAAGCTTCCCAGATCATTATGGTGCCCCCTCCACCGTGGTGCTTAGAAAACATTTCAGGTGGATCAGTTTCACTGCTTCACTGCTTGTCATGATGTCAGTAATGTTGGAAACCATCAAGGTTACATACTTTTCTCATTAGAGAATAAAACTTTCTTCCACCTTTCAATGTCCCTTGTTTGAAGCTCTTTTGAAAAGTCCAAAGGGGCAGTTCTGCAGTGTTCAAAGAGACAAAGCTTTTGAAGACGTTTGTTTATGAAGCCCTTTAATTGCAGATGCCTCTGATAGTTATTGTGCTGCAGTCGGTTCCAGTAACTGTTCTTTTTTGGGTCTTCCACTTAACTTTTTTGTTCCATAATCCTCAGGGTCATTTAAGACATTCCAAATGACTGTCTTACTCCGTCCCACTTCAGCAGCAATGGCGTGCTGCTCAACAACCAGACCCGTTCAAAACCAAAATGTATTCTTGCCTTAGCCATCGGGACATCATGACAGTGAATACCTGAGAGAAAATGACACTGAATCCACATTTTTGCACAGATGGTCCTAAACTTTTGCTCAACTGCAAAACAGCCTATTTCAGTTTAATTGTTGTTCTCAATAAAACCAACACAAACTGTCTCACTCCCCTTTCTTCTTGTTGCATATTGAAATTCTTGATAAGTTCCAACCATTTCAACTGGTCTTAAATTTTTGATTGGGACTTGTCAGCGATCCTTCTCCAAATGTTGAGGTTTACGGTTAGGTATTTTGAGAAAAAAAATTACCTTTTGATGTCACTTGCTGCAAGAGGTGCAGGACTGGGTTCAATCCCCTTTGTTTTGCCATCCAATCGATTTCCTGATCCCGTAAAAGCCTGAGATAGAAATATATACATAAATAAAAATGTTACCCTTATGACAGTTGTTACACTTTAAACCATCAGCTACTTACTCTAAATCCCAAGTCCATATCTGCGTAAGTGCTAGGGTCAGTCTCTTCCTCCTGTTTAAAAAACATACAGCATTTTATGTAAAAAATATTAATTATCTCCTTCATTTTCCTTACCTTTGGCTCTTCTTGGTGTTGAGATTGTCTTTCAGGCTCTTTGTAGCCCAATGGAGCATCAAAATCCACCTGAGAAAGACCAAGTTGAGGTGGTTTAAAATGCATTCCCCAAGTTTTTATAAGAAATAAATAAATAAAAATAATAATAATATTTACTCACATTCATGTCACACTCAATAATAGATACGGCTTTATCAGGCTTTGTCTCCATTACCCGCAACTCATAGATCTGCAACCATAAAGAACTTTAAAAAACAAAGCAAACCGACATATAAACAGCAGAACCATATAACAATTATACTTTTTCATTGTAGTTGATGGCAATTACATCTCCAGTCGTCAGGCAGGCAAAATTTCTCAGAGCATTTTCAAGCCTGGAAAAACACAACACAAAAACAATATTACCCACTTCCAATGGACACTTCAAATAATGATCATGATTTTAGCGTAAATGTATTACACTGCTTTGGGGTTTGTAATGTCTAAGAAGTCAGGGCTCTGTGGTTGAAATTTTGAGTACGTGGCTACCATCAGATTTACACTTTCCACCTGCACAAGCCCCCCTTCCTCCAGCAAGAGATTTTGCATCATCTGCATGAGAAAAAACAAAAATTGTTTCAGTCTACAAACAGCCGTTATAAGTCTTAAGACTAAAAACTGCTTCAATTATGCTCTAGTTTCTAACACTGTATGAGTTATGTGGTTCTCTGTGTTACTTTTTTACAATTTATCTTACTGCCATAATGTATTACTTATTTTACTGTTTTTTATATTTTATTTCATATTTTTTCAAGAGACAAACAGCCAGTTTATAAAATATGAACTGAATTTTAATGTCTTACCCAGTGTGGAAGATAACAAATGCCCTCATCTGCCACAAACTCCAAAACACCGCAATGTGTCATTCTGTCCGAGTTCTTGTTGGTCAACTTGAAGAGCATTGGGTAAGTAATGTTAAGTCTACCTGCGAGAAGAAAAACAAACAATGTTTGACAAACTATACACCATTGTTTCACACGACTTAATACGAGTATATGAGGTACTTACTGAGCTGATCAAGAGCCGAGGGAGGCATAATAACTTAAAATAAAGAAGAAACAATGAGGATCAGTACTTTCTAATAATATTATAGAGTTCAGGAATGTGACGTCATATTGCTAGGCATGATGGGATTAGCAGCAATTATAAACTAATGAAGATTTTAAAAGTTAAAATACTGGAGTTGGTGTTCACATTAAAACACTTGTACACCACAGTGAGTTAGATGCATTTACCAGCAGTAACTCAGCAACTAACAGAGTTGTTCCACGGCTTTTTTCTCCACTTTTTATACCGTTTTTTAGCCAATTTTTGTCTATGGAAAATGTATGCCAACAGCTGCTAATATGGTGGATCTCCATGGTAACTGTGGATTTTCCCGAACATAAGTTAATGAAGCACAGGTGTTGCCGATTCATTAAAAGCAACTACTTTTGTTACATCCGTTGTTACCACAGTCCAACTCTGTGTGTCCCTTATAATACAGGCGTTTATTTATTTAAACTGTGTCACTTTGACCGTACTTTTTCCTCCTTTTTCCACGTCGGAGCGGTCATTGGGACCTGCCAGCATCGACACAGAGTAGCAGCGGTACTGAGTGGAGAAGCGATTCTGGAAGCCTCGGGCCATGGGGTGGTCAAATACATTAAAGGAAAACTGCGGAAAGAAACGTCACAAACATAAACTGGGCTCGGTGTGATTGGAACAGTGTTATTTAACACAGTGACAACGCATCTTTCTGCTACTGTAGCTAGTAGATAGCCGTCTCTTCGATAGCTACAAAACAGCTTATTTGTCCCAAACTTCATTAAATGTCACACAGACACTTGACATTATATTATTTAGTTACATACCATCGTATTCGTTAATCCGGTTCGTTTTCAAATGTCAAAATACAATGTACTGAAGCTCGACAGTAAATCCTGTTTACAGCTTTACCGGAAGTGTACTATCCAGCACCCGGAAATGACATCACATAATAAGAGAACAGAGGCGTTTAGGTTTCAAAATAAGACCCTTAACCTGGGTAACAACCTGGTAACAACCATGGATCTATTACGGTAACAACCTAACCACTGTGCCACAAACAACCTCAGTCAGCCATTCGCAAAGTCCGGAACATCGTGGCCCTTTTGTCGATCCGAAATTCTCTCGGGGCCCCCCCGAATAGAAAATAATTTATCATATTCATTGGAATTTTCTTTTACAGCTAAAATTACATAAAAAGCAACGTCTGGCAATGAGGGAAGTTTAAAACTAGTTTCAAGTAATTATACATTTTAGCGAATAAATGTATTTTTCCTTTTAAAATATATATTTTTTCAATGTAATTGTTTTCTAGACAAGCTTTTTGGGGCCCTCCAATAGTGTCTCCAAGGCCCCCCAGGGGGCCCCGGACCCCAACATTTCATACCAACTACTATCACATAAAATATTGTACTTCCAACAACCAAAATGCCTAAAGATCAGATCAGGACTACACGGGGTCTAGAAAAGGTCTAACATTGATAAATATCAAATATCATCTGTGTAGGCTCGCAGTTGTACATCTTAGATGAAGGTTCTTGATTTATCTTCTGGAAACTCAAGTGTCGCTGATAAAGCTTTTTGGAGAGGCGAAACCCATCGCACATTTCAACTTCAGACTCAAAGTACAGAAGATGACTCAAGAACTTTCATAGATTCATTAATCTAAATAGGACAAAATTATGTCTAAACTGGGTGTAAACCATTTGCTTAGAAATCCAGACTCACCGATATACAAGCGATTGATACGGAGGGGGTATCATTGTGTATCATTGTTTAGCAAGGCTAAACCACGGCAACGCCACAAATCCCCCCCAACATAAATGCATTACTAAGGCACAAATGAAACAGTCTCCAATTAAAATGAATAAAAAATTAAAAATGGCAGATGACACCGAAAACCACCTGATAAAGTGCAAGTACCACCAGTGGTATACGTACCACAGTCATGTCCCCCAACTCAGCATTTATAGTAATCATGGAAGCCAACCATCACCCCCAAAACAAAACAAAATTACAGTAAACAAATACAATCATTTACTTAGTCTTATGAAGACCATATCAGACTAACAACAGTACACCTTAGACAAACAGTTAGAAAGTGAGTTTGTTTAACTGTGATAATACAATAGTACAATTACTTAAAAAGTCAAAGTCATTTAAATCTACACTAATTTGATGTATGCAATTGTTTCATCTTGTAGCAGTCTTTATTCATATGGGAGGCCAAACTTTTGCAATGTCCTGATGCATGGATTCTGGCAACCACTGGCAGTACGCTGATAACAAGTCTAGAAAAAGAAAAATAAGAAAACATATTCATAATTCTTTCATTTATTCATAGATAATTAAAGAGATTCTTACATTTTTCTTCGGATTTCCATAAAGTTAGGAGGTGGTTCTTGCAGTCAACTTTCTTTGAAACTAGAGCACCCAGTAAAGCCTCAGTCCTGGGCTGCAGCCTAAAACATTTATGTTAGAGCAGTGCAATCCCACTTATTAGGCATGCAAACTATATGTAAAAAGCATGTCTTACTTTGCCCAAGTTTTCAACATGATGGATGGGTTTGAGAGCAAATGAACACAATACTTCTTAAGTTTAGGACAAACCTAAAAAAAACAAATCAACATTAGGGCATCTACTATTATGATTATGTTATTATTTCAGTAGAATAAAATGCAGGGTGAGGTTATTATAAGAAATAAAGTACCTGTCCTTCAAGAAGAAACCTTGCAAACAGTTTGTATTTTTCTAAACCTTCAGGATATTCCATCTCCACCGCTGGCAGCTGCCAACCAACTCTGACTGCAAGAGATAAAGGGGGAGAGGGGTTATCTGATTTGGTCCCACTTAAAAGTAGTGCAGTTGTACCCTTTGTCGAGCTTACAGAAGGTGCTTGGTTGTTGACATTGGATTGTGCCTGTAGATAAACAGAACCATGGAGATGGAGAGTCCAATGGAGAGCCAAAATGACAGTACTGTGGCAGTAACTGGGGGATCCACTGAGCTTCTACTGCTGACACACCTGACAGAAAAATACATATTTAAAATGACAACGTCACACGTAACATAGTTGTTGCTTGATGCTGAATAACTACCTTTCATGTACATTTTACTGGTCTCCATTATTTCTTGGTACACAACATACTCTGGTAGGGTTTTAAAAAGTGCAGATGAGGGGTGAATGAATACTGGCTCATCCAACAGTGGTGTCTGTCAACAGAGAGGAGCTGGAGTTATTCTATATAATCACTAAATGTATTTATCCTTTATTTATACAGGTTTTTCCCTTGAGACACAAAGACTCATTTGCAGGAGAGACCCGAGTCAAATAAAAGGTACCTTGTATCCATTCTTCCACTTTGGATCCAGGACATCTTCTGCCTGCGCACGTCTTGCAAGATGGTCTCCAAGTCCTGCCAGAACAATCTGTCGCAAGCACATGACTTGGTGTTCAGTCGGTGGTGCCATCTTTGGATCTACAAAGACTCCGACCTCTGGACAAACTGCATTAACTACAATAAGAGGTAATACTCATTAAATAAAAAACAATTAATTGAACATTCAAAGTAAACATGTTCTATATAGTTTTATAAATTTGGTACCTGCATTGGTGAGCTGCCCCCTGAGGCGTCGTATCTCCACCATAGCTTTATACCTCAAGCCATTCTCTTCACAAAATTTAGGGGTGCAACCAGCAAACTCACATGCACCCACTGCCCCTAAGGTCAAATGCATCAACACATTTTAAAAGAGTAACAAAGGAGCAGCAAATAGTACAAAAATAAAGCAATGTTCTGTAAAATTAATACATAATATGTTACTAAATTACTGGAATGCACATGTTCACTTACCCAACATGACCATAAGATCTCCTAAAAGGAGGGCACCTCCTTGTCCAGCCCAGAGCCTTTTCATTTGAGTGAGTCGAGCTCGGCGTTGAGTGAGCTTTTGGCTTTCAGTTTCACTTCCAGCGGGTCTGACAATCATCAAATTGTATGGACAACAAAAACACAATGTAATTTGTTCATGTACTATAATGAAGAAAGGTCTAACATAACATGACAACAAGCATATAATGCCAACAGGTCAAGCAAGAACAACAAAAACTTGTTTTTCTTCACGGGCCATAAAACATTAAGTAGTACCTGTCAAGGTCCTCAAAGATCTCCCGGACTGTCATGGCAGCAACCACAGCAATGATAAACTGAAGGCAGTCTTGCTGTTTCCCCAGAGCTAACATCTTAGCATAACGTGGAGCCACAGGGAATGAAGCCATTGCTTTTCCCAGTGGAGTAATTGGACAACTCAGTCGTGCTCGCTCCATCTCTTTAACTCTTAAATGTACACATCAAATAAATAAATCATCAAGATTATTTAGTAACAGTCAAGCTTAAAAAAATTGGCCATTTCTCTTCACTGTATATTCAAAGTTAAACTTGGGAAAAGCAATTACCTCCCAGTTTGTGGAGGCTCTCGCAAAGCTCCCAGAGATATCAGTAACTGTTCAGCTGCAATCAAAGCTTCCCCAGAAGGAGAAGTGGGGAAAGGGAAATTTACCACCTGCACACAGAAAATTATAGTAATGTAAAAGCACCATAAATAACATATATACCGGGGTTTCCAAGTACATTTCCCTGGGGACCAAAATAAACCGGAACTGTATTGCTGGGGTCCATAAAAAAAAAGCTCCAGTAAAAAAAGTTTTAATAGTGAAAATACTATTAAAGCTGAGGTACCTGATTTTTCCTGTTCAAACAGTGACATTTTTTTGTTTTGGCCAAAACTTGTTTCTAGCTCTCACAGTCTCTCCTGTGTATTTAAATTGTTCAAAGAATGTAATTATATGCACATTTCACACCCATATATACAGCACTGAGTGGTGACAAAGTGAAGCAGGGGTGGCCACCCCCAAGATAAATTCTACTAATTTAGATTAGACCTCTATCATCCATTGCTCAATAAAACTTTAGGTGAAGACAATACAACAAGGTCTGTGTTTTGCGGTGTTTACTTTATCAATGTTTAGGTCCTTCATCTGCAAAACCAGGTCTTCCACAGGTCTGCGGGTGATCTCAGCTTCTGAGAAGAGTGTGAAGTCTCCAAACACAGCAGATGAGTACAACCTGCAGAGGAACCACAATCATTTTTCAGACTTAGCTTTCATGTAAATGAGTAAGTCTCACCTGTAGCAATGCCCTGGCTCAGTTCGTCCCGCTCTGCCTGCCCTCTGATTGGCCGATGCCTGTGAAGTCCAGGTGACTTTGAAGGACGAGACACCAGTCACACGGTCATAAAACCGCTTCTTTATTCGACCACAGTCAACCACGTATTTAATGCCAGGGATGGTGAGTGACGTCTCAGCCACGTTAGTCGCAACTACACACAATCGGGTGTCAGATGGAGGAGCTCTGAACACCTAAAACAACAAACGTCCCATAAGTTAAATATTAACTCTCAAACATAGTTAGAAATGAGATTTTTTTTTATAATTGTCAACACTGATAAGGACTGACCTTAGCCTGTTGCTCAGGGGCCAACAAAGAGTACAATGGGAGGACATAGAGAGGAATAGATGGATCCGCCTTCTCCTCTGTAAAAAACAAAACAAAAAAGGTTATATGAAAGTCAAAAGTCACATTTGTACGGTAACAAAGTTTCTTCTATTTCTTACCAGAACTTGTTGGGTCATCTCCAAGTTCCAAGTCAGAACCATCATCATCCTCATCTCCTATTCCTGCCTCTCTGTCTTCATCTCCTTCATCAAGTGGCAGAGCAGAGTAGTTATCCAAGTCGATGCGGGGTAATGACTTCAAACAGGAAAGAGATAGTCATGACTAAAACTAAAAATGTTAAGGAGATTAAATGAAAGTGAAAAAAAAAACTTACAACAGTTTTCTTTTGTTTGGACCTTTTGATTTTTTTAATTGCCTCTGAACTGTCAAGATCTTCATCTCCACCTGAAAACACTTGCAACATAAGTGCATATACAGAGCAGATAGGGGTTTAACTTAAAAATTCAGATTTACCACAGTTTGTAGTGCTTCTTCTGAACGGGAAAGCTCTTCTCAACCTTCTACAAAGACAGTGCACTTCTGCTTGACCAGTCAAAAACACCAAGATGCCACCTGGAGGGAAATAAAATGTGCATTATTGAACAGCTACAACAAATCACATAATATTGTCACCAGAGTCTAACTATTAAAACCATTGTTATACAGATGTTTGTAACAGGATCAATTGAAATTGCAATAGGCAGGTTGAAATGATAAATCATTTAAACAGTTAATTCAATCAATTTCATTTAAAGCAATACATTAATTATGCATGTACACTGTATTTTTACCCGGAGGTAACATGCGGTGAATCTTGCAAATCTTGTGAAAGGCCTCTCCAGTGTAATCCTCTAAAGGGGTACGTTTGTTGAAATGAATGGTGACAGGAAACTGTCGAGAATCCACTTTGATAACTGGAGGAGGAGTGCGGAACAACTTCTGGTTATCTGTGAAGTCCTCCACTCGAAGAGTGGCCGACATGACCAGCAGCTTCATTGGCATTCCTTTCTGTGGGAAAAATATATTTTTGTTAATATACTCAACAACAACAAAAATAAAAAAATCTTTCAATACCTTATTTCTAAGAGGAACAATACGAGACAGCAAGCCAATGAGAATGTCTGTGTACACACTCCGTTCATGAGCTTCATCAATAATTATAACACTGTATTTCTGCAGCAGGAAATCCTACAACACGTAACAGCCGGTGATAAGTCTAGTGAAGCCTTCTCTGCTACGATACACGATTAAACATTAAAAATGTAACAATTATGTACTTGTGTACCTTTTGGACTTCTTTGAGCAAAACACCATCTGTCATGAACTTAATTTTAGTGTCATTGGTTACATTTCCTTCATAACGGATCTGATATGACACAACCCTGTGCAAAGAACATGGAAAACATTTAGTTAAAATGACATAGATTGAGGTGTCTGAAAATCCTAACATCCTAGCAAATATTACCTTGTAGAAAGATTCATCTCTTTGGCCACACGGTGAGACATGCTAACAGCTGCTACTCTTCTTGGCTCTGTGATACCAATAATTGCCCCTTTACTGTAAAGAGTATGTCACAAGGAATAACTACACAAAATAAGTAGTGAAACAAGTTTCTTTTTTTTCTGAACATAATAAAAGCACAATTAACCTGGCATAGCCTGCTTCATATAAAAACTGTGGCATTTGAGTCGTCTTTCCACTCCCTGTTTCTCCACAAATTACTACACATGGGTTCTCCTTTATAGTCTCCATAATAACCTGCTCTTCAGCCATCACAGGCAGCTTCATACGAGCCTCCTATAGCAGAAAAAATGCAAACATAGATTAAGATTAAGAAGAAGAAGAAGAAATATTGTAGGATATGCAGTGCACCTGTATTTCTGGAGTTCTCTCAACAGGAATGAACACTGCAGGCTCCGTTTCCTTCTTGGTGACAGCAGTAGGTGGTTCCAAAGCCTTCTGATCACTGGACAAGTCTTTTTTAACAAATGCCTCTTTTTGTGTGATCTCTGTGTCTAATTCTGTGGATGTTGCTTCTTTTGGCTTCGCCGTTTCTCTGGTCTCTTCTTCATCTTCACTATCAGATGTGTCTTCATCAGAACTTTCTGCTTTATCTTTCTCCTCATCTTCCTCCTCTTTGTCCTGCCATTTACGCTTTCTATTGGCTCCACTAAGACTGCTGATTTTAACACCCACATCTCCATCTTTCAATTCTTCAGGTAATCTAAAATTACAACATTGTTTTTAACAAGTGGCCTTCTAATCAAAAATAATTTAACCAAGAGGTGAAAACACTTACTCTTTAGAGGTATAAAGCCTTCCTCCTGTACCAAGTTTGGAAGTAGTATACAGTAGCTTCATTTCAGATTCTGGGAGTTGCACTCCAGCCAGTTTAGACAGAATATCTGCTCTCTTAATGACGCGGACAATACAATATTACAATGCCATTTGTTTATGAACAGCATAGCATGGAATTTTACAAATTGAAAAACATATATATTCTCACGTGGGCTTTCTTTTCCTTTCGATCCAGCACCTTTTGCAATTCTTTCCTTTGTTTTTTGGTTAAAGGCTTTTTAGTGCAGACGGATGTCGACTCGCCTTTCTTCTTCTTGGCTTTACTGGATGGAAGAACCAGCGCGTTGCTTTCATCAACCCCTTTGAGTCTTGCTCGATCTAAGTCAGGGGACATCGGCAATTAATTTACGATGTATATGTGTATGTTTTCATATACGTAAACACAACCTAACCTTGCAATTCCACCACAATGTCAGTCTTATCATCGGGGTTTGGTTGAGTCTCATTCTGTTGCCTGCCCTTCCAGTTGTGTTTTCTCCTCAACTTCCCCATAGTAAGCAAATTGCAAAAAGGACAATGGATGTAAAACTGGGAATCGGTCTAGACTAGTTTACCAAACACATACATTTATTTTCCAGTTTTTCCCTAAAAGCTCGCTCTTCAGCTACAGCCCCTGAGCACACGTGTGGCGAACATGGGGAAGCAGCGGAAGTAAACATTCTCGGTCGGTCTGACAATCATGTCCGTCAGGGAAAGCAAGTGCATAGCATTGCGTTCCGCTTCACAATGAACACATTTTGTCACTGTTACGTTCTCTGATATAGATATAGATACAGATATAGAAATAGATATGGAAGGAGCAAACTAGATAGGCTAGGGCTACATAAAACATACTTATTTTTTAAAGGTTTCAAATAATTAACTTAATGATATCAGCCTATGTGGCCTATTGTCCATTTTTGTAACTTAAAGGTGCATTAAATTGCCCTTTTAATTTTTTCTCACTCATGTCACCTCACGGGCTCCGTAGTATGTACTGTGTAACTTTTTTTATGCAGAAAACAAGTTGATGTTAGCGCATACTTGACCTTTCAGTGACCCAGCAGCTGTATGGGTGGTTTAAAATATCATCTTTATTTTTCATCATGGTGGCCTCTAGGACGCTCCAGGACCAATAACTTTTTTCTAGGGTTTCTGGTACGTTTTTATGGATGAAATATATGCGTAACCATCGAGATGGTTCCATCCATCCATTTTCTTCCACTTGTCCGTTGCCGGATCCCAAATCACATTGCACCAGCCCCTATGGCTCCCGTTTGCCATGGGAGACCCTACCAGGGGCACGAAGCCCCCGACAACAGAGCTCCCAGGATCATTCGGGCGCTC